>CM060384.1:152379815-155281814 GCA_030545235.1 Helianthus tuberosus
GAGAACCAATGTGAACACAACCAAAAATGCCTAAAAATAGCTAAAAATCACACAATTTTTTTTTTAAATATTTTTTTATATAAAAATCGCTACTTTTCGAAGGCAAAAAAAAATTATTTTTTTTTTGCCACTAAAAGTGGCGATTTGAGCATAAAAATATTAAAAAAAAATTTAGAATTTTTTTAGGTTTTTTGGGGGTTTAGTTTTTTATCATTTTAGCTTGGGGGGGGGGGGGGGTTTAGGTTTTTTGGGGGTTTTAGTTTTTAGCATTTAGCTTGGGGGGGTTAGGTTTTTTTTTTTGGGGGGGGGGGGGGGGGTTAGGTTTTTTTAGGTTTTTTTTAGCTATTTTAGGTTGTGTTCACATTGGTTCTCGCGGTTCTCGCAATAAGGGTGATTCTCGCATGAACTCCTCCCTATATATATATATAGGGCCAGGATCATTTCAGAACCATAAATATTTACAGAACTCGCAGAACTCCTAATAAACAATCTTTTTATTTATATATTTTTATGTTTAGGATAACTTTATCATTTATTATGTGTATTTTTACGATTACATACAAGTTAAGAGTAATTTTATCATTTTTATAAGTAATTTTATAATTACACATATGTGAACTAGTTTTTTTACATATATGTAGTTATTTATGACACATATATATAATTTTGGGAATTAAACATATGTAAACTACTTTTAACATGTATGTAATCAAAGAAATACATATAATAGATGATAAAAAGATCCTAAATACAAAAACTTATATGTAAAATGATTGTTTATTAGGAGTTCTGTAGTTATTTAGAGTTCTGAAATGAACTTAACCTATATATATATATATATATATATATATATATATATATAGGGGACCGCTAAAATGAGAATCACCTCCAGTTGTAAGAACCGTGAGAATTTTTTAAATAAAATTTACGGGTCCCGTAAACGCAAACTTTGGGTGCTCAAAACTACACACCCGACATTTTTTTTTTTTTGAATTTTTTTTACAAATGTGTTTATAATACATGCATCTACGTTTATGAAAAAAAAAATTGGTCCACATCGCCCCTTACGGTGTAGTTCTCACGGTTCTTACAACTGGAGATGGTTCTCATTTTAGCGGTCCCCTATATATATATATATCCTGAAGATGAATGAGACAACAAGCTATATGAATAAACTTAAATGTTTTCTATGTCTAATTGCCACTTATTTAGTTATCTGACAACGTTACATGAATTTAAAGTTTAAATTGTCTATATATACTAATTCATAACATTACTAACTTTGTGTTTTTATATGGTTTTGTCTTTTTTATTTTTTTGTATAGTAAGTTTTATGGTTTTCTATTTTGTAATAAAATTTGGTTTTTTATTATTTTGACACAAAAGTTAAATTAGTTTATTTTTTGTTAGGTTTGTTTTACGCTTTTTCTCGAATTTGGTGTCGTTCGGTTACTACTTAGCACGATATTTGTTGGTCACATTTCGTGCCTCACGTTTTTTACTTCCTCGATTTCGTCTGCGTTTTACGTCACGTGAGCCACTTGTTGTAAAAAGTTCGTGTTTATTTTATGTTTTTCCTCGTTTTGGTCGTCGATCGGTTTCTACTTAGAATGGTTTTAAGCCCCCTCACTACAACGCATGGGTTTAATACTAGTTAATGACTATTTGCCGGTATTTTGAACTTTGAAAGGCATAGGAGCCATAGTAAACATTTAGCTATAACTATAAGACTATGAGGTGTACTCATCATTCATTAGTTACTACGAGCACCATATTTTTCTTCGGTCATCATCACTCAAATATGTAAATATTTATCACTTGGTATCACTCTTCAGTCAGTAATTTTTCATTTAAAAAAAAACAAAAATTACAAAACGTAACAAAAAAAAAATATATATATATATATTTACCAATTTTAAAACCATTTTAAAACCATACATAATATATTTACCTTCTGGGGGCCGACCGACATTTAGATTGTGGTCATAGTGTGATGGGCTGCTAATTCATGGCCCAAAATTTAATAACCACTTGTTGGGTTTTCTTGGGTTCAACCAGGTCTGCCCCGTGACCGAGACCTAAGCTCCGTCAAAATAAGTATTTGAAGAAACAAAAATTGAACCCATAAACTAATTATTTGTTACAACTTTTACGTATAAAGAGGCTTATTATACAAAACGTACGAAAGGCATGAAAAAGAAAAAAAAAATTCGGTTGTATTTTCGTAATTATTTTACTCGTAGGGTCATTATCAAAATTACTCTACAAATGATATTGTAGGGTAATTTTATCTTATAAGGTAATTTTATAAAATGATCTTGTAGGGTAATTATCAGAATTACTCTACATTACTCTGTAAGTTTATCAGAATTACTCTACATTACTCTGTAAGTTTATCAAACAATACAACTCAAAATTACCCTACAAGATCAAAATTACTATACAAGATCAAAATTACCCTACAAAAACATTTTACAAAATTACCCTACAAGATCATTTGTAGGGTAATTTTGATAATCACTATACGAGTAAAGAATTACGAAAATGCCACCGCGTTTTTTTTTTTTTTTACATTTTCACTCTATTCGTACGTTTTGTATGATAAGGATATTTGTATTTGATCATGTCCAATTTTATAAACTCTTTAGGGCTAAGATTTTATTAGATTCATGTAAACATACTCTTATAATGTTTGACACCATAGTGAGTTCAAAAAAGAAATTAGTTAATTTTTAGAATTAAAAGAGACCCTTTTTTGTTGACTTGCATAACACTTCCTTTTATGTTTCAGTTTTATAAATAAACGGTTTGTTAAATTTAATCGACATACTATAAATTTAGAATAGTAATTTGTTTGAAACAAAGCAAATTAAAAGACTTTATGTATATTAATGTACTTAAAACAAGCTTTGAACACGTTTTTTTCATCAAATAGGAATTTCTTTAATCCAAATTGGTTTGGTTACCATTGATCAAATATAACGAAGAGATATAATGATATAGAGTTCAGTGGCGAAGCTTGAGATTTCTGACCAGGGGCCGAAAACGTATATTCCCAAAAAAATTATATAACCGGGGGTCAAAAACGTATATACCTAAAATTCTATACGAAAACTACATACCGGACACTACTGAACGAAAAGTTTGGGTGGTCGAGCGCCCCATCCCCCCCCCCCCCCTCCTCTATCCCCTGATAGAGTTGTCACCCAAATAACTTTTTTATACATAATTATATATTTTTAAAATAAAAACCAACCTATTATCTTTAATGTGAGTGCATATTGTTGCTATATTATAAAACCCATTTTTTGTAAAGTTTCCTGAACGGATTTTATATGGTATTTTACATATGGGCGCTAATTGACACTTGCTACTTTACATGTGTGTCAATTCACGCACGGTGTTTACACATAGATGCTAATATACAAGTGGTGTGTTATATCTTAGCGTCAATTTGCACATGATAGTTTACCCTTAAGTGATAAAATTACCCATATTGTTTTATACCTGGGTGTCAAATTACATTTACATATAGTGTTTTATGCCTGGTTTTTAATTTTAATACAACAATCTATCTATACTTTCTATAAAAGGAGAAATCTCAATGACATATGAAAAGCTGATTTCTTAGCAGGAGAGGCTGTCAACAATGTTTTTCTTATGTCATTATTATATCATAAAGCCTAATATATAAATTACTTTAAAATACATTTAATGTTCTGTCAAACCACTGCCTTGTGTATTCAAATGTTAAAGGTCTGGCCCACATTCCAAAGGGCAAACCACTGCCCATCTACAAGAAAGTAGTAGCTGGTTTCTTTGGCAAACGTATACTTAGCAGCAGCAGTTGTTGTTATCTTCCGTAATGCTTTTAGATCAGCAGATGTTTAACGCTAATTACCGGGAAATTCAAATTCAAATATGCATGGGAATAAGTAATTAGCAATTAATGCATGTCACTCAGAAACTCCTGTCAATCATCCTTCTTATATAAGGCTTTTCTTCTCATTTCCCTCTTCATATTTCATCACGCTTTCATGTTCTCTGATTTTCGAATTTTAAATTTAATCACAATCCGAATTCCGAATTAGAAGCATGACAATATCAGTTGACAGTAACAATCTTAGTTTTGTTAACGATTTGAATCCTGGGAAAGATATGTGGAACATGAAAGCGAGAATTATTCGAAAATGGAATCAGGGTTACAAGATGGATCTCGTCTTCATTGATGAAAAGGTAATTTGTATCTCTGCTTTTCCGTTTTATTAGAGAATGTAGTGGTGTATGCTAAGAAGATACTTTCTTTAAATGTTCTTCAGGGTGCTAAGATTCAAGCAGGTATTAAGACTCACCTGATACCTGTTTTTGATGGTCAGCTTCAAGAAGATGGTGTTGTGATTCTGTCCAAATTTGGTGTTGGTGAGAATAAAGATTTATATATAGTAGTGGTACAGCCTTATAAAATCAACTTTTATAGATGCACAATTGTTACTCATGTGAGAGATTGGCAAGGTGTTGAGTATGGTTTCAACTTCAGAGCTTATGAAGATATTCTTCAAGGAGAGGAGTTAAACGCCTTGAGTGTTGGTAGTGTATATTTTTGTAATCATGTCTTGCTTGTATAATATTAGAGAGTTTTACTTATATTCTTGTATAATGTGATCATATAGATGTTGCTGGATCTGTGATTTCTTGTGGAGATCTTGAAATCTTTGATCGACCTCCAAAGCAGACTAAGAAGATGAATTTTGATTTTGAAGACTTGGAGTAAGTTGTTGTTTACATGTGCAGTCATGTACTGATCATTGTTTGTATTTAATGATGTTAATAAATAAGATGAAGAATGTTGGTATTTAATGTTGGATCATGGTAATGGTAATAAATGAGATCTATAGTGTTTGTATGTAATGCTGAATCATGGTAATAAATGAGGTTTATAGTTTATTCTTAGTGAATATGGTAGTTAATTTATGGCTCATTTGCTACTTTAATAAATGTCATAATTTTCTTTGATTTTCTGTTTTTATTCATTCAATGTTGTTTTGATATGAATATTATTTTCATGTAGGGGTAAGGTTTTGCGGTGTACTGTGTGGAATGATTATGCTCTGCAGATTAAGGACTTCATTTCTAAAATCCCACCTCATGAGCATGTGATGGCTGCTATACAGCATGGAAAGTGTAAGGAATGGAAAGGTATTTTTGTTACTTTCTGCAAATCATAACTATACTGTTCAAAGTGATAAGTTTGCAACACGAATTTTTCTGAATGAAGAAATTGATGAAGTTAATGAGCTAAGGATGATGTAATTTGTAAATGTAATTTCTCTTGTATATAGATGTTCAAGTCAAATACTTGGTTTCATGTTATTTGTATACTAATTCTAATCATTTGTGGTATTCAAAAGGCTTATACTGAAGTTTGGACAAGGGAGTGGTTCTACTTCTCAAACAATACTATCGTCTCAGAGTGTTTTTCCATTGCATAAAGAATTTGTAACTGATGGTGTGAAGAAAGATGTTGGTGAGATTAGTGAGATGGAAAAGGTTTCACATCTTTTTATAAACTTCAATACCGGTCTATGCCATGCGTCTTTCTTGGATACCCTACTAATCATAGGGGCTATAAATGTCTCGACCTTACCACACGTAAAATCCTTATCAACTGACATGTTATCTTTGATGAAACAGTCTTCCCCTTTGCCAATCACCCCACCCCTTCTTCACAAACTTATGATTTCCTCACTGATCCTATTCACCCACTCCACCTACATAATTTTGGCACTCATTCGAATACCGCCCCCACTACTCCTCGATATTCCACTGTAGCCCCAAGCCAACCCCCTACATCTCCTCCAACTCACTCGATCCACACTTCTGGCCCATCATACACTACACCACCCTCCAACTCCCCAAGCCCACTACAACCATCTCCCCTCTCGGCCTAACCTCCCCTCAGCCCACCCCCAACTCTACCAGCCCATTACCAACCTCCCATCTCGGCTCACCCTCAACGTCTACCAGCCCACTACCTAATTCACCATCTAGCTCAACCTCATCCCACACCTCAGACACGTCCCCTGAGTCCACTGCCACCTCTCCTCCACATCCGCCTCCCCCCACCCCCACCCCCCACTCGCACCATCCGTACTCGTTCTATGGATGGAATTGTTAAGTCAAAACATATTTTTAACCTTAACTCTTCCACCATCACCCCTATTCCTAAAAACCCAAAGGACGCCTTGTCTAGCACGGAATGGCATAACGCCATGAACACCGAATTTAATGCTCTTATTAAGAATAAGACCTGGGTTTTGGTTCCGAGACAACCTCATATGCACATGTTACGTAGCATGTGGCTTTTTCGCCACAAATTTCGGTCGGATGGTACATTGGAGCGATACAAGGCTCGTCTTGTCTGTGATGGAAGCAATCAACAGATTGGGGTTGACTGTGGTGAAACATTTAGTCCTGTTGTGAAACCCACTACTATACGTACCGTTTTATCACTGGCCTTATCACAATCTTGGCCGATTCATCAACTGGATGTTACTAACGCAATCCTCCAAGTCAATCTCAATGAGACTGTGTATATGTATCAACCTATGGGCTTTCGTCATCAACAATATCCTGATCATGTGTGCTTACTAAAGAAATCACTCTACGGTTTGAAACAGGCTCCTCATGCGTGGTACCAACGCTTTACAGATTTCGTTCTCTCATTGGGGTTTCAACAGAGTAAATGTGATAATTCTCTTTTCACTTATCGTCACAACGGATCTACGGCCTATCTACTTATCTACGTTGATGACATCATCCTCACGACATCGACAGATTCTCTCCGTGTGCATCTTATGTCTCAACTTGCCGCCGAGTTTGCAATGAAAGACCTCGGGCCGCTAAGTCATTTTCTGGGTATTCACGTCCATTGCCAAGGTGCCAAGCTGTTCCTCTCACAACAGGTCTACACGAAGGAGATAATTGATCGGGCTGGCATGTCTTCTTGCAAACCTGCGGCCACACCAATCGATACAAAACCCAAGCTTGGTTCACACTCAGGCGCTGATTTCGAGGATCCGACATTGTAGCGAAGTCTTGCGAGAGCCCTTCAATACTTAACGTTCACGAGACCTGATATTTGCTACGCGGTTCAACAGGTTTGCATGTATATGCATGCACCGAAAGTGGACCACTGGAATGCTCTTAAACGTATCATCCGATATCTTATGGGCTCACTATCGGTGCCTCTGAAGATTTCTCCTAACGGGCGTACACAGATGCAGACGGGGCGGGGTTTCCGGATACGCGGCGTTCCACATCGTGTTATTGCGTCTACTTAGGTCCGAACATTATATCATGGCCGTCCAAACGATAATCTGTTATCTCTCGTTCTAGTGCTGAAGTCGAATATCGGGCCGTTGCTAATGTCGTTGCTGAAATATGTTGGCTTCGTAATCTTTTGTTGGAACTGCACAAGCCTCTAACCACAGCCAGTCTTGTGTACTGCGACAATATTAGTGCGATTTACTTGTCGAGCAATTCCGTTCAGCATCAACGTACCAAACACATTGAACTGGATATTCATTTTGTTCGTGACATGGTTCAACACGGTTCAGTTCGAGTTCTTCACATCCCTATGCGTTTTCAAGTAGCTGACATATTCACGAATGGCTTGCCTAAATTTTTATTTGACGATTTCCGGTCCAGTCTAAGCATTCAACCTCCTCTCGCTTCGACTGCGGGGGTGTAATAGACATTTGTGTAATTTAGGAAATCTCAACAAACAAATCTGTTATATTTGTTATGTGTATATCTCCACAATGATAGGAGATCCTCTGTACACTATTTATACATTGTAAAGATGAATGAGAAGGCAAGGGAGTTTACACTTTTTCATTTATAATATTAATATTACTTTATATATATAATTAGATTTATTATGGGGTTTTTAAATATAATTTATATTTTATCACTCAAATGGCTGCTTATTTACTTCTTGAATAACATGTTTAACCACTGTATCTCCTTTTTCAATAATCATCCCCGCAATCACCATATCTATCGCCTACCGAGTATATCTATTAGTTTTTTTAAATATAATTTTCTTATTATTTGGTATATAAAATCATATTTATTCAAGCCATGTAATACACAAGTGTTTTTAAAGATATGATTTTTTTATTATTTGGTAAACAATATTACATTTATTCAACCCGTGTAATACACGTGGTTTTAAAGATATAACTTTTTTATTATTTGGTATATAAAATTACATTTATTCACCCTGTACAATATGGTTCTTATAGATATAACTTTTTAATATTTAATATATAAAATACATTTATTTAACTCGTGCAATAAAGGAGATTTTTAAAGATATATTGCTTTATTATTTAGTATATAAAATTCATTTATTCAACCCGTGTTATACACGGGGTTATATCCTAGTATTATAATAAAATTAAGAGTTAACTTTCATTTTGCTCCCTGTGATTTGATCATTTTAACGGTTTTGCCCCAATAGTTTAAAAATAGTCATTTTCCTCTCTGATTTTTCTAACTTATCGTCATTTTGCTCCCCGCCTCTAACTCCATCCAAAAAATCCATTTACTAGAAGGGTATTTTGGTAGTTTTATAGATAAAAACAAGGGCATATAAGTCTTTTCACCAAAATAAACCTATAACTTGTTTATTTACATGTATATAAGTAATTATTTTTCTGATCACACATCTTTCCAACCACTATTTCTACTGGCCACCACCATCCACAAGCATCCACAACCACCTGCAACTACCACGATTTTTAACTAAACATTTTAATTGAGTTAGAGCCAGGGAGCAAACTACTGAAATACCCCTACTTTTAATTGAATGTTTTAACTGAGTTAAAGTCAGGGAGCAAACTGGCGACAAACTCGAAAGATCAGAGAGGAAAATGGCTATTTTTAAACTATTGGAGCAAAACCGTTAAAATATAACCAAACTACAGGGAGCAAAACGAAAGTTAACTCTAAAATTAAAGATAATTTTTTTCTGTTTTATAGTATAATATTATTTTAAAAATAATAATGTATAGAAAGTTATTCACGATTAAAAAAAGTGAAAGACCTTAATGAAAGTCTATAATATTAGTCCTTCTAGGCTTTAAAATAACCCTACCCCTCTTTAACAACGTTAGTATATCGGCTAATGGGCATCCTAGCAATTTATGAGGAGCAATAAAAGAAAACGATTACAAAATAGGAGCAATGGGATAATGTTGGGTTGTTGGGCCATCAAACCATCTGATATTATCTTACATATACCAAAAAAAAAAAAAAAAAAAAAAAAAAGGAGTTGAGGGAATAGTGCGCAATATAAAAAGGAGTTGAGGGAATAGGGCCAGCCAATCATATACAAAAAGGAGTTGAGAGAATAGTGCGCAATACAAAAAGGAGTTGAGGGAATAGTGCCAGGCAGAGTTCCCTATTGGACCAACTTATTTTTAATTTAATTTTATTATCAGTTTAAAATTACGGTTTCGTCCTTCGTTTAAAATTACGTTTTTGCCCCCAGTTCAAAATAAAATTATAATTTTGCCCCTACCTCAAAATTACGATTTTGCCCTCAGTTCAAAAATCCATTTTTTATTTTATTCCCAGTTTAAAATTACGGTTTCGCCCTCCGTTTAAAATTATGTTTTTACCCCAGTTTAAAATTAAAATATGTTTTTGCTCCTAGCTCAAAATTATGTTTTTTTGCACACAGGTCAAAATAAAATTATGTTTTTCCCCTAGCTCAAAATTATGATTTCGCCCCCAGTTCAAAATATAATTACGACTTTGCCCTCTGTTCAAAGTTACGATTTTGTTCTTATTTCAAAAATTACGATTTCTCCCCCAGTTAAAAATTGTCATCTTGCCATCATTTTACCTTTTTTTTTTACAAAACTATCGTAGTGTTTTATTTTGCTTGGTTGACTCAACGTAACTTTTATTGTGTCAAGCAGTTGTCTAACACTCGTTCATTGGTCCCGGAAAATTAGCATTTTAACCCAGCTCAAAATTACAGATCTGTCATCGTTTTTATTTGTTTTAGCAAAACTATGGTAGTGTTTTGGTTTAATTGGTTGTCTCGATGTATTTTTTTAGATCGTGTTACAAGTAGTATGTACAAGTAAACTAAATAGATGCATACATGTTATGAAACTAAGAAATATTCAATTAACGCCCCGTAACGCGGGCGGGCATAGGTGTAATTTTTATTCGTCCATGCATGCCTGGTACATGCTCATTTATCCTGAAAAATTACAATTTTGCTCCCAGTTTAAAATTACAGTCTTTCCATCGTTTTATTTTTTTTTTAGTAAAAGTATGGTAGTGTTTTTGTTTTAATTGGTTGACTCGATGTAATTTTTTTTAGATCGTGTTATGAGTAGTATGTATAAGTAACCGAAATACAGACATACATGTTATGCTAGAGAAATATTCGACTTATTGCCCCGCAACGCGGGCGGGGCAAAAACTAGTTTAGCACACATTGGACTTCTCGACGACAATAATTAGTTCAATCTCATCTAGAGGTGCAAAAAAAACCGTATTCGGAACCGGACCCGGTAAAAAAAACCCAGAACTCGTTTTTTTAATACCCCGATATTCTATACCCAAAACCGGAAATGATCCTACCTGTAGGGTATAGATAGGGTATGCATTTAGATCTTAATACCTGGAACCGAAACCAGAACCGATCATATCCAATTAATACCCGAAACCGAACAAGAACCGGAATCAATTATACCTGGCTATACACGATACATGATTCTAACATCTTTCTTTTAAATTTATGTTAGTGCATTTATTTTAATTTTCTTACATTAAACAATGCATATTTAATAATAATAATAATAATAACAATAATAATAAAATTCTAGAAAATCTATACTATATAATAAAAGAAACCAATGGAGGGACACATGTCATTCATTGGAGCCATCTATTTTTTAGTTTTCTCATCTCTATCTTCTACTTAATTATAATTAATATTAATTAAAAGATAATTATAAAATAAAATTTAATATAAATGTAAACAATTCGTATAGAAGATAATATATTTTTTTGAAATTTATTAGATTGTATAGAAGATAATATAGTTTTTTGATATTTGTTAGATTTCAAAATTATTTATCTTGAAATTAACAAAAGACTATACTAAATATAAACTAATATAATGTAAAGAGTTTAATGTCATTTTAGTCCCTGTGGTTTGACCATTTTATCAGTTTAGTCCAAATATTTTATGATACACAGGGTTTATAAAGATATAACAAGTTATAACTTTTTTATTAATTAGTATATAAAATTACATAATATGATGAAACCATATTTATAATAGCACGTTTTTAAATATGGGTGTAACAGTTTTCCTATTTGTAGATTTGTAATTTCATCTTGTTTGTAAAAAAAATGTCACTTCAAGTTGTAAATTTTTTATTGCTTACAAATGAAGTAAATGAACTACTAAGAAACATGTTAAATGCCTTGAGTACTTATTTAAAATTGTTAAGTATTCAATGTTATACCATCTTAGGTATCTATATCTATGTATACTTTCTATAAAAGGAGAAATCCTAATGACATAAGAAAAGCTGATGTGTCAGCTAGAGAGGCTGTCCAACAATGTTTTTCTTATGTCATTACTCCATCATAAAGCCTAATATATAAAATCATTTTAAAATCTGTCTAAACGTCTGCCTCATCCCAAAACCTCTGGCCATATCTTTCCTTTGAAGCCAGCGTTTGACTTAGCAGATGTTTCCGTTGGCAAACGTATACCTTAGCAGATGTTTGGAAATTGCCGGTAATTTCAAATTCAAAATGCATGGGGATATGTAATTTGCAATTAATGCATGTCACTCACTCACTTCTGTCAATCATCTTCTTATATAAAAGGTTTTTTTTTCTTCTCATTTCACTCTTCATATTTACACTCTGCTAAGTTCTCTGCTTTTGTATTTTCAAACCAGACTTCCAATGTATGTCTCCCTCAAATCCCTTCTTCTCAATACTCGACATTTATTCATAAATGATAAGAGAAAACGGAAGCTCTCTCTGACCCACTTTCAGAACAAATTTTGGGGATATGCGGTTTTCCTTGATGATGGTAATGTCATATATATAATTATGTTCGTTTTGGTTTTTGATTTTTACTAATTGTTTTTTATCTGAGTTATGACTAAATGATGATTGTGAAATGATCTGAGCAGATGATGATGATGATTGTTCTACAGTTGTTTCCAGCATCATTGTTCTAACATCATTTAAAGTATGTTTTTTTGCTACTCTAATTTTGAAATCTTGAATTTTTAATTTTGAAGTGATCTACTCTAATTATCGCTTTATATTTCAGTCTAATCACAGTTGTTTGAAATTCATACAATCATCTGCGGGTTATTTTAGGTTTGTGGATTTTAAACTGTTGATATATTCCAGCTCTGTTTTCTTCGAGCGACCAGTGGTAGAAGTATTTATGGAGTCATAATGGTTTTAGAATATGTTAATATGGATGTTGATGGAATCAAATTAAACACAAAGGAAAGATTATTAAATGTACGGTTAAAATAATCTTTGCTTATGACTAAATGATTATTATAATTGACTTGGGCAGATTATGACGATGTAGAACCCACAGTGGTTCCAACTAAACGCAAGAAAGGATCTGCTACTGCTGTAAGATAAGATTTTATTTAATAAGATATATAAGTAGATTCAGTTTGTTCTTCCCTGCCTTTTTTTGTATTAAAATAAGCATAAAGTTTGGAATTTTGATGTATAGAATGTATACACTTCTGCAGGCTCCGATGATTTAAAGAAGCTCTTTATCAAGCAAGCTAAGGATTAAGTATATGAGGATAGGGCTACTCTTCAACAGCTGAAGAAGTATTTTGATGTACTGCATCTTGGTCTGTTCACGAGAGACCAGGTTTCCAGAAACCTGATGGTGATGCCTTCAATACTTCCGTGGAGTTCATGGCGATTGTCAAAGATATACATTGAGAAGTTCAGTACCCGATGGAGTTGAAGCTAAAAGCACTTAATTTTTGTTGTTAGATTCCTAAATTTCTTGGTGGTGTTGTTAGATTTTAAAGTTTCATTCTTCAGTACTCGATGTAATTGTTGATCTTTTAATCCTCATAATTAAATTTTAATCCTATTAATGTTTGTGGAGCATTTTATTTTTACTAATTTTAAGGTGCATAAGTGTTATTATGTAATTTTTAATATCATCTGATTATTGCAGATCGGTATTGATGTAGATGTGAAATTGTCTCTGAGTTTGATTTAGATTATATTGATGTTGAATCAATTTCTGTTATTGTATAGATCTGTCAAAGTTAAAGTTTGCCAAAAGAGAACATTTGCTCGAAATCATCATCTGCTAATCTAATGGCTGTTTGACTTGCTACTGTTGCCAACATCTGTTGTTGCCTAACAGTGCTTCTCAACATCCGTGTGCGCTGAAGTGGAAGAAGTATGTGTTTAGGATGTAGAGTACTGTTGGTCTTTAAATGAAGATTTTTTTATTGTTTTTTATGCCAGAGTTTTGAAATTTTATTAGTTTTTAATGATTTGGTAAGTCAACAGTTTTCTGAAGAATTTCCTCCTCTCAATTGCAAATACTCAACATCTGTTACTTTAAATCTGTGTCAAAGGTGAAGTCTGCCTAAAGAGAACATCTGTTTAGTAGTGATCATCTACTAATCTAACGGTTGTTTGACTTGCTACTGTTGCCAACATCTGTTCTTGCCTAACAGAGCTTTTTGAAGAATTTCCTCATCTCAATTGCAAATACTCATGCATCTGTTAGTTTAAATATCTGTCAAAGGTAAATTCTGCCCAAAGAGAACATCTGTTTAGTAGTGATCTTCTGCTAATCTAACGGCTGTTTGACTTGCTACTGTTGGCAACATCTGTTGTTGCATAATAGAGGTTCGCAACATCTGTTCTTTTTTTGTGTTAAAAGAAGCATAAGAAAAGCTGATGTGGCAGCCAGAGAGGCTGTCCAACAATGCTTTTCTTATGTCATTACTGCATCATAAAGCCTAATATATAAAATCATTTTAAAATCTATCTAAAAGTCTGCCTCACCTCAAAACCTCTTCCCATATCTATCCTTTAAATGTATAACTTAGCAGATGTTTTCAAATTCCTGGTAATTTCAAATTCAAAATGCCTGGGGATATGTAATTTGCAATTAATGCATGTCACTCACTCACTTCTGTCTTATAGTAAATGCGTCTTAAGGTAAATGAAGAGGTTAATTGTAATTATGATAACGTGTTTAATTTTATACTTTTCCCATGGAAACGCACTTTTGAAATGTTTTGCATTAAAAGCCTAATCATCGTCGCATCATATTCTTTAACAGTAAGTTAGGCTGACGATGTATTTAGTCATAACCGCCTTCATTGGTATATATAAAATACATTGGGCAGAGGCTTTCATCATTACCGCTTTCATCCATCTACTCAATCATCTTCAATTGTTTTGTCTATCAATAACATTACAATTTCTTTGGCTTTCAAACACACATTTGTTCACTGCAAAATGGAAAACATTGGGTTTCAAGTGATTGTTGACGAAATTTTCACAAGGCTCTCTGTAGAAGATATTGGTCGTTTGAAATGTCTTTCCAAGAATTTTTATAGGGAACTGTCAAGTCATGCATTTGAGATGATGCATGCTCCCCGGAGTGGAGATTCACTACAAAAGAAACTACTTTCCTTTAAAGATACGCCAATTATTGGTGACAACATAGTAGCTGATAATTTGGATGTCGTTGCAAGCAAAACCTTAAGTTTTCCTAACAATGTCCACCCTACCTTCTTACGTATTCTATCGTCATTTAATGGATTGTTGTTAGTTTGCAATGAAGGGATTTGCTGTGAGCTGATCCCTTGGAATCCAACTACCAGGCGCTATAAGGTTTTGTCTGGCGACTACTTAAATTATATTCATGATCAAAACTCTGATACAGGAGGAATTTATCTTGATCAATCCAATGATCTGAAGGTGTTGAACATCAGATGTTACCGTAATGTGGCTACTGCTCGTGTTTACTCTCGACGTCGTGAGTCATTGAGAACAATAAATTTCGATAGCGTAAATAATTATGGTTCAAGCAGTTATTCATGGTCTCCAGGAATTTATGCTGATAAAACCATATATTTCATGGTTTCAAATTATTGGTATCCACTAGGTGAGAGGAACATCATTGCTTTCGTTGTTCTTTTTGAGACTTTCAGAATGCTTCGTTTTCCAGAGAGTATTGTAGTCAATCCTTGCCAAGGGCATTTTTTGACCATCGCAAAGAGGCTGCATTTGATTGTTATTGGAAAGTCTGCTGAGCTAACTGCTGATTTGCTCAGATATGAAGAAGAAGGCTAGATCAAGGTGTTTGCTTTCAATAATCCTCGTGTAGTTGATTATGTAGATATGCGCCGAAGGACTAATATAATTGAAAACAAGAAGTGGCTGATAACAAGCATTTGGTGGGATATGGTTGAAGTTGATTTGAGCAATGAAGTTTTGAAGTATCTCCAACATGTAGACAACTACAATGGTCCGAAAGGAGCTTTATTTATCGAGACTACTGTTTCGCCCATTGATTAGAAATTATTATGCTGTATTTTACTGAATGTTGTTTGCTGTTTTGAGGTTTGTTTATTATATAGTTACCTCTGTTTGACATTATCATATTTTATATAATTAGTTGTGTTAAAATTATTAACCATTTTTTATTTAAATTAATTAAATGAATATTTAGGTTTAAGAGTTTAAAAGCTTGTAATATTGGCAAATGTCTGTTTAAATAATGAAAGCTCTATTGTTGTAAACAGATGTTTGAAAATAAAACAATGGTTGATACATCTGTTGACTTTGGTTAACAGATGGATGCAAAACAGATGTTTGAAACCACTGTTGGGTTAAAGTAGAGTGTTGTGGAGAAAACTGTGGTTGAAACCGCTGTTGGGTTAAAACGGTGATTTAAAACCACTGTTGGGTTAAAATAGTGTTTTGTGGAGGTTGAAGGGGATTGAAACGACTGTTGATTTAAAATATTGATTTTTGGAGAAGGAACATGCTTGAATGCAAGTGTTATTTCGTTTACAAAAGATTAATAAATTGTATATTTTTGTATTTTTTATACTCTAAGCTTTAAGTATTTACCGACCGACTTATCTATTTATAAGTCTATAAATATAACCATATTCATCAATTATATTTGTTATGCATGGTTTTCTAAGAAACCACCCGTGTTTGGACACGGGTCTTACCGCTAGTACTATATAATAAACGAAACCAATGGAATGACACATGTCATTCATTGGAGCCATTTATTTTTTAGTTTTCTCATCTCTATCTCCTACTTAATTATAATTAATATTAATTAAAAGATAATTATAAAATAAAATTTAATATAAATTTAAACAATCCGTATAGAAAATAATATAATTTTTTGAAATATTTATTAGATTTCAAAATTATTTATGTTGAAATTAACAAAAAACTACACTAAATATAAACTAATATAATGTAAAGAGTTAAAATGTCATTTTAGTCCCTATGGTTTGGTCATTTTGTCAGTTTAAAATTACATTATAAACTAATATAATGTAAAGAGTTATAATACACAGGGTTTATAAAGATATAACAAAATATAACTTTTTATTGATTGGTATATAAAATTACATGTGCTCAACTCGTACAATACATAAGGTTCTTAAAAATGTAACTTTTTTCATTATTTAATATATAAAATTAAATTTACTTAACCCATACAATACATGAGGTTCATAAAGATATAATTTTTTTTATTATTTAATATATAAAATTACATTTATTCAACCTATGTAATAAACAATATTTTTAAAGACATATTGTTTTATTATTTGGTATATAAAATTACATTTATTCAACCCATGTAATAAACGAGGTTTTTAAAGATATAATTTTTATTATTTGGTATATAAAATTACATTTATTCAACCCGTGTATTACACGGGGTTCTAACCTAGTGGGGTAATAAAAACGCAATAGAGTATTAAAAAATAAGAAAATATAGAACTAAAAAAACTCAGAAATAGGGTATAAAAACCCGAAAATAGGGTATTTCAATACCTAGTTTCTTAAGAACCGGAACCGAACCTTACCCTGAACCGGACACATAGGTTATGGTTTTTTGGTCAAATAACTGAAACCGGAACCGGACCAGTTATAGCAATAAGTGGTTCCAACTCTTAAAACGAGAACCGAAACCGGTCCTATAACCAGAATCGGTTATTAAAAATACCCGATTTGTGCACCTCTAATCCCATCTCATCACAACATTAGGAAATGCATGATCAATAAACTTTCGAAGATGTTACTACAAGGATGTAGGCACAAGTATGAGACCCAACTCTAAGGTAAAATGACAGGATAAACGAGTCGTGTTTGCAGGTTGGTTAGTCTAACCTGAGCTAAACACGAAAATTTTATAAGAACCCGAAAACTATCTGAACCTGATAATCGTATCAGATACATGAACCCAAACACAACATGAATATTCACAGGTTAACCTAAACAAAAACCGTTTAACCCAAACAATTATTATTATTATTATTATTATTATTTTTACATCAAAAAACACAAATGCATATAAGATATTTATATTTTATTTATAAAATTTTATGTCAAGTTCTCTTTTAATATAATTATATTGCATAAAATACCCAACCAATATGGCATAAAAACATTTTGAAAAAAAATTAATGTATAACATAAATGGATCAGCCCGCCAACCATCCAAGTTCGACACAAACCCAACCCATTTAGCTAAAGGGTTCATGGGTTCAACCTGAAACTTACCCGATCCCGTTTAGACTAAACGTAAACCCATGAATTCCGTGTTAGGTTCATGTTAGAAATTTACACTCCTAAACGGAGGGAAAAAAATTAATATTTATTAATAAATATTCAAAATGATATTTTGAGATGATATTTGATTGCAATTAGGTATAAGTGATATTTTAAAGTAATACACGAATAATATTGAAAATGAAAAAGAAATAGTTATAATTTATCAATATATTATGTTTATTACTGTTTTTTTTAATTAACTTATATAAAATTATAATATAAAATAAAAGGCAGTGAAATAGGAGAAGTAAGAAAAAGATTTCTGGGCTCACATAACGGTGACACGTGCGCAACTTGTTTGCCTATTTATATACTAGGTAAAAATTGATGATTTTTATAGGTTGGCAAGTCAAACTCGAATACCACATGAACATGGAAATCATGTCTAATACACGATCCTGAACACAACACATCGTAATAGTTTTACAAATCGACTTAGAACACGTTATTTGCTAAAAGAAGAAGTTTTTATATTTAAATTTTCGTAATAACACTCAAAAGTTACGATTTTACAACAAAAGTAATACAATTTTATATAAAATAATTACATTCACACTTGCATATATATATATATATATATATATATATGAACAGGATGAGGAGAGAACGCCTTAAAGTGTGAGAACGGTGAGAACGATTCTCATCCACAAGATCTTAGTGGTTTGTGGCTGAGATTGATGTGGTGATATTTTTGTAAATAATAGGAGTCTTGGAACTAACAGGAGGGGTAAAATAGGAAGATCCAAACAAAGGTGCACATGCTAATCACATGCCATTTTCCCCCATCATATTTAAACGACAATAACTTTTTTATACGTGATTATTTTTCGAAAAAAATTACACCATAAAACTCAGCATTTTTTATCTTTCCAACGAGTATACTATTGCTATATTTTTCGAAAAAAAATTAACTGGGTTTTATGGAGTTTTTCTGAATTGTGTGTTTTTTGGCGTTTTAGACTATGTATTTTCATGGCGTTTTTCTGAACTAGGTGTTTTTATGGCGTTTTAACTAGGTATTTTCATGGCATTTTTCTGAACTGAGTGTTTTATGGCCTTTTTAACTGGGTATTTTCATGGCGTTTTTCTGAATTCGGTGTTTTTATGGCGTTTTATTTAAACACCCAGTTCATGTGAGTGTGTTTTTTTGACAATATTACCCCTTGGTGTAATTTAGCATCATTGCCACATGTTACCACCAAAATCGTTCTCACCGTTCTCACACTTTTCACCATTCTCTCTAAATCCTGACCATATATATATATATATATATATATATATGTTATGGGTGAAATTCTGAGCCCATATCCTGGAAAATATCTTGATTTATATCTTGGTTATATAGTATCTGTTTACATCCGGGATGCTGGTTCAGGATATTGGTAACATCCTGAATGGTATCCTCAGGATTACTAACGGATTATGTGCAGGTACGTGGGTTAGAAGCTAGCAACGTTCACAAGGACTCATTCCGCGGAAGACTCGGTCCAAGTTGTTCAAGGAAAGACGTTGAGCCCGCTTTATTTGGTTCCAAACGGCTATTTATGGAATATTCGGGAGCATCCCATATTTATAAGAATTTTAGTTTCTACTTTGTAACTATAAATAGGTGGGTATACCAGATCGAATAGGACATCACATTTTCACTGCATACACTCTAACACTCGCTCTCTAGCAATTTTCACTTTCATACAAAAGCATTGTAACACTTAGCGATCTGGTCTATATCCTGCACTGTATCCTGAAGTTTGAAGCAATAAGAAGAACAAGGCAGCTGCGATTGTCAGCTCCCGAGGTTTTATGCCGGCGATCTAGATTGATCAAGGGCTTTCCTCGTACATCTCGTGTCATTTACTTTACTTTTTACTCATTGTTTGATCATAGATACAGCTCAATATCCTGAGCCGTATCCTGAATACTGATTTTCCATATAACTTAACCGGCATATTTTCAACACACTTTCTAGCACACTACCTCACTTTACTAATTTGATCACTTAATTGCTTCGGTAATTTTTGACCAAAACAATTTGGCGCCCACCGTGGGGCAAGTGGTGCTCTCTTTACTAAAAATCTTTGTGAAATCATTAATCGGTTTTCTATTTTCAAAACTTTTCACCGCATTGTTTACAATGGCCTCAAGATCAAACATGAGTTCCTCCACTGTGTCTGCTATGACTTCTGCTACTACCAGTTCGGTGCTTCCACCACCTCCTCCAAGGATGCCAGCCTCTTCACGACCTCAGGATGTTATCCTTACTCGCGGTGTTCAGGAATCTGCTCCCGTTTTAGCTTCTAATGAAGAAATTCTAACCTTATTTGGAAGTGTGCAGGAACAAATGAGGCAGCAACAGGAAACAAACCAAATGCTGTTGAGGGAAATACAACTCTTGAAGTCTGGTTCGAGCAGATCTGATGAGGATATTGTCACTCCATTACAACCCAGAACTTTGAACTTCAGTTCAGCTGTGTATACTGAGGATAACAGGGGAATATTGTCCCCAGCCTTCCTCAGAATCACACTCCTGAAATACCCTCCTCGGTCAGGATGTCAACCGTGAGGAGCTCAGGATATGCTTCAGGATATGGGCAAAATCCTTCGACGGGTAATGTGTCAAATAATAATAATACTCATGCTACTAACAATAGTGGATCTCTGCAGGATACAGGTGTAACATCAGCACTTACTAGGGAACTTCAGAAGTTGAAGGACATGATATCTAGTGTACCTGGAGTGGTCCAGCCGATCCCGGAGGTGTCCCAAGACAGCCACAAGATATCTCGTTTTGCATATCCTATCTGTGATGCTGAGATCCCAAAGAGATTTCAAACCCCCAACATGAAGCTTTACGACGGAACTATGGATCCTGAGGAGCATATTGCTCAGTATAGGGAAAGAATGGAGATTAACCCTATCCCTCTGGATCTCAAGTAAGCATGCTTGTGCAAGGGTTTTGGTTCTACCTTAACAGGATCAGCCTTGAAATGGCTCTTAAATGTTCCTCCGCATTCGATTACATCTTTTGCTCACTTAGTAAATTTATTTAATAGTCAGTTTTCTTGTAGTAGAAGCTTTGAGAAACTAACAAGTGACCTTTACAGGATAACACAAGGGTATCAAGAATCCCTAAGGGATTATGTGAACAAGTTTAGCCGGGAATCCTTAGACATTCCGCATCTTGATGTTGCAACAGCCGTGCAAGCTTTCAAGATGGGGCTGCAAAAGGATTCTCAATTTTACCAAGACCTTGTAATGAACCCATGCAGGAACTTGGATGAAGCTCGGAACAGGGCCCTGAGATATATTCGATTGGAGGATGACAGAAAGATGCAAGAGAGGATGAACTCATCTAACACTTATGAGTCAACTAACAGGAAGTCAGAATCCTCATTTAAGCCATATCGCTCTAAGCCATATGGTAGAAATGAAAACAAGAAAGTGAATGCTATTGAAGACGAGGATCCTGAAGAATATCCTGAACTATCTGAATATTGCTTTTCTGTTAACATTCCTGAATTAATGTATGCCATGCAGGGTTTAGGAGACAAGGCTAGGTGGCCTCGAAAGAATCAACAAAAGGCTGATTGGAAAGATAAGTCAAAATGGTGTGCTTTCCACGAAGACTTCGGACATGTAACTGAGGATTGCATTGCTCTAAGGAAAGAAATAAGCTATCTTCTAAGCAAGGGATATCTGAAAGATCTCTTAGGAAGAAAGAAGAATAAGGGTCAGGATACTGAGAAGGATCCTGAGCGAGCAGCATCACCTCCCGCGGATGCCAAGATAATTAACTTCATTTCGGGAGGATCCGACATTTGTGGGACTTCGTATTCGGCGGCAAAGAGACATGCAAAAGAAGCTAAGGCCGAAAGGGGAGACAGACCTGTCAGGATAACTACGCTTACAACTGACAAAGTGATCACATTTGATGCTGATGACAGGGATACTGTCCAGGATCCTCACCATGATGCTCTGGTAATAACATTATATGTGGCTAACCATTTTGTACGCAGGATATTGGTTGATAATGGCAGCTCCGTCAACATAATCCCACTAGAGACTCTGAAAAGAATGAATGTATCTCCAATGGATATCACTTCGAAATCTACAGTGCTTGTTGGATTCAGTGGAGAGGCTAGAAACACAGTAGGGGAGATAAAGTTGCCAGTATATGTTGAAGGAGTCAACTCAATACAACGTTTCTGTGTTATGGATTCCCTATCCTGCTATAATATCATACTAGAAAGACCATGGATTCACGATATGAAGGCTGTGCCATCGACGTATCACCAATGCATCAAGATCCCTACCCCTTGGGGAGTGGTCAAGGTCGAAAGCGATCAGCAGGAGGCGAAAGAATGCTACTCATCCTCGATGAAATCCTCAACCAAGCCTAGTGCAGCATAGCAATTAAAGACGCGGGCCCAGGATATCGTGGAGGATCCGGAGCAGGATGTGAAGAAAATTATCCTGGACCAGGATAATCCTGATATTTCGGTGCTCGTAGGAACCAATATCCCTCAGGATATTGAAGAACAGTTAATTAACTTTTTGAAATGCAGGATGTCAACGTTTGCATGGAAGCATGAGGATATGACAGGCATATCCAAAGACATTATCACTCACAAGCTAGGAATTAATAAATCATTCAAGCCTGTTCAGCAAAAAAGAAGGAAGTTTGCTCCTAAGCGGAATACGATTATCCAAGAGGAAGTTGAGAGATTATTGAAGTCCAGGATGATCAGAGAGGTTAAGTTCCCAAGGTGGCTAGCGAACGTGGTTGTGGTACAGAAGAAAAATGGGAAATGGAGAGTTTGTGTAGACTACACAGACTTGAACAAGGCTTGTCCTAAAGACCCATTTCCTCTTCCCCACATTGATGCAATGGTAGATGCCACTGCCGGGCATGAAATGCTGACCTTCATGGACGCATCCTTAGGATTTCAGCAGATCCAAATGGAACCTTCTGACCAGGAGGATACTGCCTTCATGACACCAACAGGTATTTATTGTTATACCGCTATGCCTTTTGGTTTGAAAAATGCAGGTGCAACATACCAAAGATTGGTAAAAATGATGTTCAAAGACAAACTGGGGGACACCATGGAGGTGTACATTGACGATATGGTAGTAAAATCAAAGAAAGCTCAGGATCACCTCCAGGATATTAAAGGAGCATTTGATATCCTGGATCAGTATAACATGAAGCTAAATCCCGCTAAGTGCCATTTTGGAGTGGGGGCAGGAAAATTTCTAGGATATATGGTGACCAAAAGAGGAATAGAGGCGAGCCCGGAACAGATTAAAGCCATCTTGGATATTAAATCGCCCTCAAATATGAAGGATGTTCAACGATTAACAGGGCGAGTGGTGGCATTAAACAGATTTATCTCAAGATCCTCAGAAAAATGCAAAGATTTTTATGATATCCTGAAGAAGAACAAGAAATTCGAATGGGGTGAGAAGCATGAAGCGGCCCTACAGGATTTAAAGAAATATCTTTCAACCGCACCACTACTGATGAAGCCTGAGAATGGTGAACCATTATCCCTATACCTCGCAGTATCAGAGAATGCTGTAAGTGCCGTCCTTGTAAAGGACCATGAAGGTCAGCAATATCCTGTTTATTATGTTAGTAAAAGCTTGTTAAATGCTGAAACTAGATATTCTCATTTAGAAAAATTGATACTAGCATTAGTTATGGCATCAACGAAACTTAGACATTACTTTGAGACACATAGGATTTATGTTAAAACAAATTATCCTGTTAAAAATGTGCTTAGGAAACCAGAAATGTCAGGCAGGATGGCTAAGTGGTCAGTAAAGTTGAGTGCTTATGATTTAGTATATGAACCTAGAAATGCCATAAAATCTCAGGCTTTAGCTGACTTTGTGGCTGATTTTAGTAGAGACATTCAGGATGAGGTAGACCTAGAAGTTCAACAGTTAGGAGAATCCTCAGGATCCTGGACATTATATACTGATGGTGCATCTAATATAAGAGGAGTAGGATTAGGAATACTACTAAAATCGCCACAGGGGGACATATTACCCCAGGCTATTAGATGTGAATTTCCTGCTACTAATAATGAAGCAGAGTATGAGACTTTAATTGCAGGATTAGAGTTGGCTAAGAGTATGAGTATCAAAAATTTACAAGTATATGTTGACTCTTTGTTAATTACTAACCATTTTAATGGATCCTATGCAGTTAAGGGTGAGAAATTAATCGAATACCTCGATATTCTTAAAAAATTAGCAGGATATTTCGATGTTTTTACACTTGAACAGGTACCAAGGGAGGATAATGCTGAAGCAGATGCCTTAGCAAATCTGGGATCGTCGATTAGGATACCAGAAGGGACCCAAATACCGATATTACATATCTTGTATCCTGCAACGAATCCTCAGGATAAAGAAGTAGCGGGTATTCAGGATCCTGATGCAGAGTATCCTGAAAAGTATCCCAAATCCTGGACGGCTCCAATCATGAGATATCTCAAGGAAGGACACATTCCCGGGGAGGAAAATCCTAAGGCATTTAGGATGAAGGTATCACGATTTACTATTATAAATGATGTATTATACAAAAAATCTCTAGCAGGACCATATTTGAGGTGCTTGGAGGATCCTGAAGCCAAAGAAGTACTTCAGGATATACATGAAGGGGATTGTGGTAATCACACTGGGGGCAGATCATTGTTCTCGAAAGTATTAAGGACAGGATATTATTGGCCAACGATGAGGAAAGATGCTGCAAAATATGCTCGAAGATGTGATGCATGTCAAAGACATAGTAACATACTACATCAACCAGCTGAACCATTATATCCTGTAGTTTCCCCTTGGCCATTCATGAAATGGGGGATGGATATAGTAGGGAAGTTACTAAAAGCTCCGGGAGGAAAAGTCTTTATGTTAGCAATGACGGATTATTTCTCTAAGTGGGTTGAGGCTGAAGCGTTTGTTCAAGTTAGAGACCAAGAAGTAGTATCCTTCATAAAGAGGAATATCCTGACTAGGTTTGGGGTACCAGCTGAGATCATTTGTGATAATGGGTCCTAATTTATAAGCAAAAGGACTACTGACTTTTGCAAGAGTTGGGGAATCAAAATGATCACATCTACTCCGGTACATCCTCAAGCGAATGGACAAGCTGAATCCTCAAACAAGATAATAGTCAATAACTTAAAGAAGAGGCTTGGAGCCAAAAAAGGAAGATGGGCGGAAGAGTTACCCTTTGTTTTATGGGCTGATAGGACAACGGTAAAGAATGCAACTGGCCAAACCCCGTTTTCTTTGGTATTTGGAGCAGAAGCAGTGATTCCAACAGAAATGACGATACCTACTGCAAGATCTATCCTACAGGATCCTGAACAGAATCCTGAAGCCTTATTTCAAGATTTGGATACTATAGATGAAAAAAGAGACGCAACAAGACTAAAGATAGAAGCATATCAACAAAGAATATCCAGAGCATATAATAAGAACATAAGGACTAGAAGATTTCGAGTTGGTGATTGGGTGCTAAGAAAGGCTTTTCAAAATACCACTAATCCTGCCTATGGCAAGCTAGCTCCTAAATGGGAAGGTCCATATGAAGTCGAGTCAGAAGCAGGGAAAGGAGCATATCGACTCAAGAATATGGAAGGGGATATGCTACCAAGATCCTGAAATGCAATACACTTAAAGCTTTATTTCAAGTAAGAGCAGTATTTAATTTCTGTCTCAGAATGGTATGTATTCTATCTATTTTAACTATATTTGTTTATTATCTTGAACCCAATACTGAATTAAGCATCGGAGGGGTGTTAGCCAAGCTAACACCCACCTTAGTTTACAATTGTTTTGCAGCATATGTTTCAGGATATAGCTCCAGGATATGTACTCAGGATAACTCGAAAGATTAGAGGATTGGCCCCCTCTCTCACATTTAAGGGATCTTGGTCCCTTCAAAGGTTTAAAGGTATTCACCTTTCTTTCGAATTGGGTTTAAACACCTCGCCTGGAGCGCAAGTTATCTAGGTATAGTTCTAGGTAGCGGGACCAGTTCATGTAAAAGTGGCTGACAATTTCGTTACTGTTGGCTATATCCTGGATCCTGAAGGTATATGAGGATTGATCACCCTCTCTCACGAAAGAGTATTTTCATACTCTCTAAGGTTTAAAGGTTTTCACCTTTCTAAGAATTGGAGTTTATACACTCTCGCCTGTAGCGCATGAAATTTAGGGTTTATCCCCAGATATTAGGGTTTATCCCCAAGATATTAAGGGTTTATCCCAAGTATGCTAAGGATCCATTTCAGGATATCAGGGGTTTTGCCCTGGGGTATTCGGAATTTATTCAAGTCAAAGTATGAATACATTTGCGTTTCTGTGTCGAACACAGGGGACATACATTATACTATTCAAAGGATGGATCCAAGTTTATAAGTATGCACTGGGGACAAACTTATAATGGAGGATTATAATTGATTATCTAAGAATCTCTGGTATGATCTCTCCTTTTTATTTGGACAATTTATAAGTTGTATTTCAATATTCTGATCAAGATATCTTTCAGGATATCTTCTAGGATACGTTTACAATATATTCCTAAAAATATTCAAACAAAACAGTTTTCACGAGTAAAATTTGTATATCAGTGACAACAATAATAAAGTCAAAAGAGAAGTTATATTATTAACATACCAAAAGATGTGCTCTTAGTTTCACCTCAAAACAAGGCCCATCCACTAAGAGCACTAATAGTTCCTTACCATATTTACCCAACAGTTGAAGGTTTCATCTCAAACCGAGACCCATCCACCTTCAACTGTTGTATTGTTCAAAAAAGCATGCAGGAAATGTAAATTGTTCAGGTGCAGAAAAGTAAAGTGCAGAAAAGTAAATTGTTTTGGGACTACAGACAAACATTCAAATTCAAAAAGGTGGGCTCCGGCCTTGGCACGTATATCCATCATCGCCCACCTGAATGCCCTCACACAGCGGCATCTTCTCCAACCTTCTCAGACTTCTCAGCACCAGCATCCTGAGCAGCATCCTCACCAGTATCCATCCCAGCATCCGCTCCAGCATCCTTCTTGTCTCCAGCCTGGATCACCACCTCTGCTGATTTAGAAGACTCACCAGCTTCAACAGGAAGTGGCACAGCTTTACCCCCGAGCTCCTTTAGCTTGGCCACCCAGGATTCAACTGGACAAGATGGACAAACAAGGCCCGTCTCCTTGGCCTCGTAGGCCATCTTGATGCGTGCTTGTAGCAGGGAGACGATAGCGGAAGCCTTGATTCCCTCCCGGAAAGAGACCATGGCTTGTTCATGATCCATTTGAACGGTGGCAAGTTTGAGCTCAGCGTCTTGGGTGACCTTCTTCAGCATGCCCTCGTAGTGCCGGGTCTTCGCTTCGGCAATGGCACCTTGGTCAGCAACGGTGCTTTCAAGCTGTTTGATCCTGGCTTCATGGAGTGCAGCAGTACCAAAGGCATCATTATACAAGTGGAACAAATGCTGGAGGCCCTGCACATCAATTTCAGGTATGAGTTAGAATATATTGATTAGGATATCCTGTTAGGATATCCTATTAGGATATACGTGCAGGATATATGTGCAGGATATGCGTCAGGATATTACCTTGTTAAGGAAGGATGTCATTGGCTCTAAGGAATCAGAGAAACTGAGTTCATCATAGGAGAACCCTTCTGAACCTGGAGCACTGACTTCAAGACCTTTCCTCTTTTTTTGTTGTGGAAGCACGAGTCCTTGGATTGGCCTTGGGAGCTGGGAGTGGCTTGGAGCTGGTAGCAGCAGGAGTCTCTTTTTTGACCGTGGCTGGAGTAGGATAGCTGTCAAGTTCGTCGAGATCTAGATAGACTGGAACCTTGCTGGAGTCTGCACATAGGGAGTAAACTTTTCTCCTAAGAATATCAAATAAAAACATGTGTGTACAGGATATCTTGCAGGATCCTTACCAGACATGTTTGCACTTGAAAGAGGGCTTGGAGTTGGTGGAGATGGGTTGAAGCTTCTCTCTGCCTCTGAAAGGAGTCTGATGGCGTCTATTCTTTTCTGAGAATCAGCAAGAGGAGGTGCAATTTTCCTGAAGTCAGCTGCATAAAAAAGAAAATTCATTAGTTCAGGATATGAAGCAGGATAAGAGACAGGATCGTTCTTAAACCCTAAGTCCTACCCTTTCTCAACCATCTCATCGGATAATCCGTTCCACCAGGGATTGAGTCCCTTTTTACAAAGAAAAACTTAGACTGCCAACCATCCTCGTTCCTGGTGGCACGAAGTATCAATGGGTCACCGGAAGTAGAATAAAACAGAAATCTACATGATCCATGGCATCTAAGCTTGTAAGCTAGGGGGAGATCATGGACAGAAAGATCAGGAATGTGGTTTCTCTTGATCTGGTCAAGAACAGACAAAACACGGCAGAGCATTGGCATGGTTTGGCTGAAAGGGATTTTTGTGATATTAAAGAATTCGGTGATGAAGTCCGGAAATGGGAATTGTAGCCCTAGGGTAAAAGGGAAAGCACTGAAGCATATCCACTCGCTGGAGACCATGTCCGACCGGATTTCCTGGTCAAACGATCTAAATACGGTTCCTTCCGGGAAGATACCGGAGGATTTTAAGGCCGACAGGTGGGCACTGTCAAAGGTGCATATCTCCTTCTCCGGTTCTTGGAGAAGGTTCTGTTGGATAAATGTGGGAGCCGAGTCGCCTGAACTAGATCTTGTTTGCCTTGGCATTTGGTCACCTGAGTTTTTCACCGGAGAATAAAGATGAATATGAAGTTAGAGAGAGAATATTACCTGTTCCTTGTCGATTATGAATAAAAAAAAGATGAGGATGAGAAGATATAGGGTATGATGAGTAAATATAGGCCGGGTAGTTGAAAACGGTCACATCATTGGTCTTATCTATTAATTATCTCGGTCTTCGTGAAAAATGTAACCGTTAGTGCAGGATAACAAACGGTAACATTTTTGGGGACAATTGTTATGGGTGAAATTCTGAGCCCATATCCTGGAAAATATCTTGATTTATATCTTGGTTATATAGTATCTGTTTACATCCGGGATGCTGGTTCAGGATATTGGTAACATCCTGAATGGTATCCTCAGGATTACTAACGGATTATGTGCAGGTACGTGGGTTAGAAGCTAGCAACGTTCACAAGGACTCATTCCGCGGAAGACTCGGTCCAAGTTGTTCAAGGAAAGACGTTGAGCCCGCTTTATTTGGTTCCAAACGGCTATTTATGGAATATTCAGGAGCATCCCATATTTATAAGAATTTTAGTTTCTACTTTGTAACTATAAATAGGTGGGTATACCAGATCGAATAGGACATCACATTTTCACTGCATACACTCTAACACTCGCTCTCTAGCAATTTTCACTTTCATACAAAAGCATTGTAACACTTAGCGATCTGGTCTATATCCTGCACTGTATCCTGAAGTTTGAAGCAATAAGAAGAACAAGGCAGCTGCGATTGTCAGCTCCCGAGGTTTTATGCCGGCGATCTAGATTGATCAAGGGCTTTCCTCGTACATCTCGTGTCATTTACTTTACTTTTTACTCATTGTTTGATCATAGATACAGCTCAATATCCTGAGCCGTATCCTGAATACTGATTTTCCATATAACTTAACCGGCATATTTTCAACACACTTTCTAGCACACTACCTCACTTTACTAATTTGATCACTTAATTGCTTCGGTAATTTTTGACCAAAACAATATATATATAGGATAGGGATCATGAGTGAACAACATCCATGGTTGTGAACCTTGTGAACTAATCTCAACCATTGATTTTAATCATTGATCATTAGGGCAAGATTGTAATTATAAAAATTATTTTTTTTTAATTCCTTTCCATAATATACATTCAGTTACAAATCCTATATTCTAGCATATTACACGTGATCTTTTATAATTATATTCAAATTATTTCTTTTACTAATCCAATTTTTGAAACGCTCAAACCCTGAGAATTCCTCAAACTCGACGTCGATCATGGAGGGTGGTTCTAGCAGCGGCTTGAATGGACGAGACCCAATCGAACAAGATGAATTAAATCCAGTTTTTTACACACCCTATATATTTATATATATATATATATTGTTATTTAATTAACATACAAGACACATATTAGGTACAATTTAAGGTATTAATCATAACTTAAGGTGTCATAAGATATATAAGGGTGTGGTAATCATGTTATGATGCAAAAAGGAGTATGAAATCTAATGTGTTTAAACAAGTAATTAAATATGGATTTTGTTTTGCAAGGCATGGTGTATTGTAATGATAAACCAAGTATATGGTTGCAAAGACATTTAAATTGCGCATTTTTGATTTGTCGTTTGTATGTAAGCATGTTCATGATGCGAATATGAAATGAAACAAACATATAGTTGTATGACTTGAATGTATAAACGAAAGTATGTATCAATGTATAGACATGTATAAACAATGTATAAACGGTGTATAATTCATATGAAAGAATCATTTTATTACGATCAATGTCTCGGATTTACAATGGCTTTAAACGAAATACGATTACAAAGGAACGAGTTTCTGAAAATAAAATAACAAGATGACCTTTAAAAAAAACGGAAAGTTGCGAAAAGCGAGGCGTTACACCAAGCTGCTGACATATACACAAAAAAATATTTTTGTGACGTTCAAGCTGAGCTAATTGGAATTGCGGATTGCATAAATCAACGTTACGAAGATCAGTCCGGTGGGTTTGTTAAGTTTTACATAAATGATTTCCAGCAGCCTTGTACATCCTTATTTGAGGTAAACAATAGCGTTTTGTTTTTTATATGGCGTTTTCTGTGAATGGTGTTTTATCATATCCAGTTATTTTTTTTTTAATTTTTTAGACAAACATTCTCTCCATGGCGTTATAGAGATATTGTTTTTTGGCGTTATAGAGATATTGTTTTTAGCGTTTTTCACGCAAAAATACAAACCTTTTGTTTGGGGAACTGAACAAGAGGACGCCTTTCAAACCCTCAAACTTATGCTTTGCAACGCTCCTGTGCTCGCGTTACCTGACGGGAACGACGACTTTGTAGTCTATTGCGAAGCCTCAAACCTTGGTCTCGGTTGTGTTCTCATGCAACGAGACAAGGTTATCACGTACGCTTCTCGACAGCTCAAGATCCACGAGAACAATTATGCAACCCACGATCCCAAGCTTGGTGCAGTTGTTTTTGCGTTGAAGATTTGGCGACACTACCTGTATGGTACCAAGTGTACGGTCTTCACCGACCACAAGAGCCTACAACACATCTTTCATCAAAAGGAACTAAATATGCGCCAACGCCTCTGGGTTGAACTTCTTAACGATTACGACTGTGAGATTCGTTACCACCCTGGCAAAGCAAACGTTGTTGCCGATGCTCTCAGTCGACGAAGCTATCTGCATAGCATCCGTAATACTCAAGCCCAGCACAATCTCGAGGCTCTCATCCGTGTTACACTCAACGCATTCAAAACCGATAGAATCAGGACTCATTCAGGCCTTCACTCATTCCTAGTAAAGTGTCGGTCTGAGATCTGATTTCTACCAAAGAGACAACTGATTCAGGGTTGAACATGAACAACCATCAACGAACAGTTGACTGGTCAGATTGGGGTGATTCCCGTCTGATCGGATAACTTAGGCTTGATGCAGTTCCTGTTGTTCAAATCGTTACCATACCGTCTCGATCAAACCGCAAACTTTCAAACTTAATAAATTTCAAAATGACCAAGTCACCAAACGGATTGCCGTCCGATCGGATTGCCATCCGATCTAACAACAATCCGATCGAATGACATATGGTCTCCAACACATTAGTATCTACTGAGAAATGCCTCGCTGGACGGATCGCCACCCGATTGAACGACCGTTCGACCGGACGACCTGAAAGGTAGAGATACTTCTCTGATTTTAAAATACTACAACGAAAACTTCAAAGCCATCATACACAAACACATCTATCCCAAACGAAGGACAATCCGACCGAATGGCCATCCGACCGGATGACCATCCGAACGGATTGTCATCCAATCGAATGACCATCCATTCGGATTGTCATCCGACCGGATGGCCCTTCGTCACTCTGACAATTGCACCGTTTTACGCACCGCCCATTGCTTATGCTATCGTCCTGTAATTAGGCTTACTCTAGCGCTCCCTTCAATCCAACCACAGGTCTTGTTTAACCGCTACCATCTCTGTGAGTATACTCGATCCCTTTTTGCTTTAAGCACTTTTGGGTGTTACATACGTTACTTATACTAAATCACATCGATCACACAACACAAACACTTTTTATACGCTATCCGCTCTCGCATGTTATACGTGTTACTCGATGAATGCTTGTATGTTATTGTTTTGGTCAAAAATTACCGAAGCAATTTAGTGATCAAATTCGTTAAGTGAGGTAGTGTGCTAACAATGTGTGTTGAAAATATTCCGAGTATGTTGTTTGCAAAAACAGTTTTCAGGATATAGCTCAGGATATCGAGCTATGTTAACAATCAAACAATGAGCTAATAAGTAAAGAGTGACACGAGATGTACGAGGAAAGCCCTTGATCAATCTAGACCGTCGGCACAAAACTTCGGGAGCTGATAATCGCAGCTGCCTTGTTCTTCTTTTTACTTCAAACTTCAGGATACAGTGCAGGATATGATGCGGATCAACTAAGTGTTACAATGAGATTCGTGTGTAAGTGTAAGTGTTAGTAAGTGATTGCAGTTGGTAAAGAGTAAAAGTGTGCGTGAAAAATTGTGTCTCCCTATCGATCCGATTATTCCTTTATATAGTAAAAGAATTAACAAACTATCCTAAAAATGGGGGATGCTTCGAATATTCCCCCTTGAACGTTGGAGATCCCTTCTTTGCGGCTTCAACGTTCTCTTCTCAACAGCTTAGTCCGAGTCTTCAGGAGAATCAGTCCATTCGAACGTTATAGGCAAGCCTCTCTAATCTGCACGTGAATAATTAGTCATTACCAGGATACTACATCAGGATGTTACCAATATCCTGATCCGGTATCCTGATCACAATTGAATGTAATAAAACTAGAATATAATTCAGGATATATGTTCAGAAAACCACCCATAACAATTGTCCCCAAAATATATCTGCTGGGATACTAAATTCCAACAGATATATTTTAAAACTTGTCACATATCTCGAGGTAATTAAAACGAAGAGACGCTAAAGTGACAGCATGCAACTTCCAACGCGCTTTATACTCGATGGCTTTCTATTTCGCCCCTATACCTTCTCTCTTTCTTGTTGATAATCATCCGTCCTCCTCAGAATTCTCAGCTATTTCCTCTTCCCTTTCCTTTCAAAACTTTATCTGGTTAAGTTCTTCGATTCCACCAGAACCCGATCACATTCTGGCGAATCCACCTCATCGTTCACTAACCAGAACATGCTCAAATACCCCGAGAGGGAGGTATGCTCTTTCGACAACGCCGACATCGCCGCACTGAGGGTTTCCAGCGCTTTTTCCGACAGGGCGGTGATCCGTCCGTTTGATCGGAGCATCCGATCAGACGTATCATCTGAAAGGTGGATCTGCTTTTCAGCATACCCATTATCTCTTGGCCTTCGATATCCCTTTCCAGAATTTATCATGCAATTTTTTCGAACCACCGGCCTCTGTTTTGCCCAAACAATGCCCATGGTCTGGAGAGTACTCATCGTGCTTAACCATATCAAAACTTTTCATGTGCTTGACCTTTGTATTGAAGATATTCCGATTGCTTACCATCTCCGATCTCACGGCAACAACCGTTTTTTGCTTTATTCAACCTCCAGCAATCCCTTCATCCTTAAAGCCACAAGAAACGAGGATGGGTGGTCACGTAAATTTTTATTTGTTAAATGGGACTCCATTGCCGAAGGTGATAGCCTTCCGGTGAAATGGTTGACTTCCGGTAGGATTTAGGGTTTTAAAATATCCCCAAACATATCCTGATGATGTATCCTGCACTAACATCCTTGTGTTTTTATGCAGCAAACTTCAAAGAGTTGGCTCCTCCCACTGAAAAATCCCAAGAGAGAATTAACAGGGTCTATCAGCCACCTGATAGTGATAGAACCTTCTCATTGCATCTTCCAAGTTCAAGTCAATATTCTTCATCTGACATGTCTGGTAAGGATCATATAATTTTCCATATATTTAATTAGTAAAATATAAAATATGAGTAGAGATTTAGATCCTTCCCTGTTATGCAGCACCGTCAAGATTCCAGAAGCCTTCGAGCTAGAAGAGTTGGACAACTATTCTGGCCCTGTCCAAGTGAAGAAAGAACCCAGCAAACCTTCTACTGCTTCCAAACCTGCAACCAGCTCCAAAGCAGCAGCCGTACCCAAGCCTTATCCTGTTGCGAAGCCGCGAGCTTCGAGCTCTCGCAAAAGGAAGGAACTAGATTCCCCTGTTGCCTCCGATGTCTTTCCGTTCGAGAATCATGGGTTCTCAGAATCCAGCAAATTCATGACCGGCTTTCTCAACCAGATAGGTTTCCTTATCTTATATCCTGCACATATATGCTGATTATATATTCTAAGTACATATACTTATACCTGTTCATCTGATTGCTGGGTCTTGAGCGATTAGTGTTCCTTTATGAGGATTCATGCAGTCTGAACAAGATGTTGGAGGCTAAGTTGAAGAAGGCAGAGACTACTGTCGCAGACCAAGCAGCAATCGCCACCGCCAAGTCACAACATTACGAGGACAAATATAAGGCGATGATCCAGGAACATCAGGCTGCCCTCAAGAAGGTTACCCAAGAAGCCCAGGCCAAATATGATGCAGCTCAGGTTCAACACGAACAGGACTTGGCTTCTTACCGGGAAGGCCTTAAGGGCTCCGTCGTCATCTCTCTCCTCCAAGCTAGGTTGAAAATGGCCTATGTGGCCAAGGCCATGGGCCTTGAATGCCCTTCATGGAATGTTGAAGCTTGGGAGGCAAAGTTGAGGGATCTCGGTGGCAATCCCGTGTAGCATCCTGTGAAGTCTGCGGTTGAGGAACCTGCTAAGGTGGTCGATGCTGATGCTGGGAAGGATGCTGGTGGTGATGTTGGTGCGGATGCCGGTGAGGACGCTGTGGAAGCCGTGGTTGAAGAGGGTGCTGCTCCTTGAAAGCAGCGAAGTGGGCAGTGATGGATATTCATGCCTAGGCCGGAGCCCACTTTTTAATCTTTGATGGTTGTGGTTTAACAAACAATTTACTACCATCTCCAGCTCCACTAGCTTCACCACCATGATCCTTGCCACTACCACTAGCCTCAATCGCCAGAACCTCATCAGCCTCATCCTCATCCTCCAATTCAACCAGCCTAGCCTTCCAGCCTTCCACATCCCAGCTGCTCCTATCAAAGGCAGGATCCTGAGCTTCTTGAGCCATTTGTAGCTTGGTTTTGTACATGGCTATGGTAGCGGAGACCTTAGCATCCTCCGTGATCTCGCTCTTCTCATAATCAAAATTAATCAGGATTGTAGCTGTCTGAGCTTTGGCATCTTTGAGATCCTTTTGGAGGTCAGCAATCTTAAGATCCTTGAGCAATGCGACTTGTTGGAGGTCAGCAATCTTCTTGTCCTGCTCCTCGACATGCCCAACATAGTCTTCAATTTCAGCAAATTTCTGCAAAGAAGATAAAGAACAGTTCAAGAACAGATGACCCTCAAATAAGCTGGATACCTAAAGCAGGGACAAGGATCCTTACCTCGTTGAAGTATTCAAGGAACTGGTGGCGGATCAGGGGCAGACCTTGCAGATCCTCAGCTTCAGAGGCTTTTCTTTTCTTGCCACCTCTTCCCTTTGAAGTGGTAGCTTTGGGGATTACAGCGGAGGGGCTAGCAGCAGATTTTTTCTTGGATCGGACGGTGTCAAGCTTAGTGACACTAAATTTGGAAGCGGATCTTTATGATTTTCCAGGGCCTACACACCCAAAACAGATAAGTGTCCTTATTCTATTCATATATAACTATTTATTTAAACATTTGAATATAAAAAGAACAGGATACTTACTTGACATGGTGACAGAGCCTGAGGATACCTCTTGTGAATCCTGGGTGATTGTCTTGAATGATCTTGTTTCAGGATCAAGCTTTCTAAAGGCAGCAAGTCTCCCCTTGGTGGCAGCTGAAGGAATGATATGCGAGAATGTGATAGCTGTACAAAAAAGGAACAAAAGCATATTAGTAATCATTATCAGAATGAGCTTACTTAGTGATCCTTCTAAGGATCCTCCTATCCTACCATGAGTGCTCCATTTCTTCGGCAAATCCTTTCCATCCGGGATAGAATCCCTTCTGACGAAGAAGAACCGCCGTTTCCAGTTGGTATCGTTTTTAGTAGCCTTAAAGATGGGATGTTCTTCTCCGGGTTTACGTTTGAACAAATATCGGTGGGATCCAAACGTTGTGAGATCATACATCTCAGCCAACTCTGACATTCCTAGGTCAATTCCTTCCTGCTCGATGATCCTTTCAAGGGTATATAGGACCCTCCAGATCATCGGCATAGCTTGGATGTAGCAGATGCCGGTAAGGGAGAAAAAGGATTGGGTAAATTCTGGAAAAGGATAGGTGTATCCTATGGTGAAAGGTGTAACTGGAAAAGCTACCCAAGTTTCAGAGATGTTGTCACTAAGAGCAGTGGGATCAAAGGATCTGATAACAGTATTTGCTGGAAAACAGTGGCGGATTCTATCAATTTGTGCATCGGTGAAACAACAGCGTTCTTTTGCGGAATCTTTGATGATCCCTTGACTTTTTAAGGGGCTGTTCTTCTTGTGATCCTTGCCCGGTGAGCTTCGGAGCATCATTTTTGAACGAGATGATGGTAAAGAAAGAAGAGCAGAATATGAGAAAGGAGAAAGGAAAATAGTTACCTGTTTGATCGTCGAAGCAGAATTTAAAGGGAGTTCTCTTGAACTTAAATGTGAAATGATCCCTATCTCTAACTCTTATTTATAATGATGATTCTGCAGGGTAGTCATCTCACTGACGTCATGATCATAACGGCTAGTCTGCTTATAACGGCTAGTTATCCGTTGGTTAAATGCGGATAAGATCGACAAAATATAACTCATTTATTTACATATTTACTCCTTATATTTTGGGGGCAATTGTTAGGGGTGGATTTCTAAATGACCAGTGATCCTTATTTACTGTTGGATTTAGTGATCCTCAATTCTGTCTGAAGTAGTGATCCTCAGAAGTGTTGCAGGATCAGGATCATGGATCACTATAAGGATCCCTGTACTAACGATTGTCTACTTTGAATTTGTAAATGTTTTGCAGGAATATCAACTTGGACTTAGTCTTGGCGACATTCCTGGAGAATATTCTCAGTCTATTCCGCACGTGCTTGGTCAGAAATGGACGTTGTGGAGTCGTGGAAGACTTGCATGATTTGCGGAATGTTAGTTAGGCTTGATATTTTCTATTTTTAAAGGGGTAGCGAGCTAATTTAGAAACACTTGGCTATTTTTGGCTACACACACACTCATACAACCGCTCTCATCAGCTCTCCACAAAACACTTAGCATTTTTCATACATTTCTACACGATACACTATAGTGATCCTTGTACTTAGCTCGCTATCATCCGAAGTTGCAACAGATTGTTTGTTTAATTTGAGTTGGTGATCGGTAGTTTCCATCACCCGGGGTTTTTTGTGCCGGAGATCAACTCTTGATCAAGGGCTTTTTCCCCGTATAAATCTTCGTGTCATTTGTTCAATACACTTCATAGTGATCCTTATTATTGTTCATCAATTCAAGCATCATACCTCACAACAGAAAGTTTGGTTACATTGTCATTGCTTGATTTTTGACCAAAACAGTTTGGCGCCCACCGTGGGGCAATTGGTGCTTCATTCTTAGAAAGATTCGTGTTTTCGTGGTTATTTCGGTTCGCTACAACCAAACAGATGGCTTCCTCAGTGAAGAATACTTCAAGTTTGATGCCCTCATTCAGTTCCTCACAAGGCGTTCTTCCTTTGCCTCCACCACCTACAGGATCCCAGAAGAATGCTGAGAATGCTGCGAAGAAACCAACTCCTATTTTCCAAAAACCACCCACTTCTTCTGTTTCAACTAATCCTACTACTAATGATCTCTATGCCTTGATTTTGCAGATGAGGAATCATGCACAAGAGCAGGATAAGACCAACGAAAGGATCCTCCGGGAGATCGATGAAATCAAGAAACAGAAGAAATCAGTGGAGGATCACTCCCCTCTGATGCCAAGATCGCTGAACTTCGACACTCCGGTCATAACCTCATAATACTCAGCAGTTCCGGACGTGCAATACTTGGGTGAACTATCAGGAAGGCGTTATGGGACAACAACAATGAGTCAGGCATTTGGCTCTTGCTTCCAGCCCCAGGGATCCTCTTCTCAACCATTAGGATCCTCTTCTCAGCATCAGGGATACTTCACGTCAGGAGGATATGTGGGAATGCATGCAGTACAAGGATCCTTCCAGGTCCAAGGATCCTCCCAGGTCCAAGGATCCTCCCAGGTCCAAGGATCCTCCCAGGTCCAAGGATCCTCCCAGGTCCTAGGATCCTCCCAGGTCCAAGGATCCTCCCAGGTCCAAGGATCCTCCCAGGTCCAAGGATCCTCCCAGGTCCTAGGATCCTCCCAGGTCCAAGGATCCTCCCAGGTCCTAGGATCCTCTCTGGTCCCAGGATTCTCCCTTGTTCAAGGATCCTCCCTGGTCCCAGGATCCTTTCAGGTTCAAGGATCATCGCAATTCCAAGGATCCAACCCCCTTCAAAATCAAGGATCCTCGAGAAATATGCAACCTCAGAACTCAGACGTCCATCAAGGAGACTTCATACCAATGCAGACCATTGCCTCCTCTGGTCCTTCAATCATGCCAGAGTATCGACAAGATGGATTCGCATCCGCAATTCCAAACTCGAATCCTGTGGGAGGTAACACTTCTAATAATTTATATAACACTAACCATGGCTTTATGCAGGATACAGGTATCAATCAGGCCATGGCTAGGGAGCTGCAGAAGCTTAAGGATATGATATCCAGTGTACCAGGAGTGGTTAAACCCATTCCTGAGATTGCGGATGGTAGCCATAGGATATCTCGTTTTGCACCACCTTTGTGTGATGCTGAGATACCTAAAAGATTCCAGATACCATCAATGAAGTTGTATGATGGTTCAACGGATCCAGAAAAGCATGTAGCGCAGTACAGGGAGAGGATGGAGATCAATCCAATTCCTGAAAGGTTGAAAGAAGCATGTCTATGCAAGGGATTTGGATCCACACTTACAGGATCTGCTCTTAAATGGCTGCTAAGTCTTCCCCCTTACTCTATTACTTCATTTGCTAATTTAGTTAACTTGTTCAATAGTCAATTCTCTTGTAGCAGAAAGTTTGAACGATTAACTAGTGATCTATATAGGGTAACACAAGGCCAAAATGAATCACTTAGAGATTATATCACTAAGTTTAGTAAAGAATCCTTAGATATTCCCAATTTGGATATAGCTACGGCTGTTGAAGCCTTTAAAATGGGATTGCTTAGGGATTCATTATTCTATGATGATCTTGTTATGACACCTTGCAGGAATCTTGATGAAGTAAGGACTAGGGCCCTTAGGTTCATCCGCCTAGAGGATGACAAAAGGATCCAGGACAGATTGACAGGATCCTCAAAACAGGATAAGCAAGGATCCTACTTCAGGAACAACAAATCCAAGTCCTATAACAGATCTGATAACCAGAATGTGCACGCAGTGGAACAAGAAGAGGATGATGAGAATTATCCTCCTATTTCTGAATATTGTTTCTCTGTTGATAACAATGAACTAATCCTTGCAATGCAGAATCTAGGTGAGAAAGCTAGGTGGCCAAGGAAAAGTGATAAACCAGCTGCTACAAAGGATAAATCCAAGTGGTGTGCATATCATGAGGATTTTGGGCATCTCACTGAAGAATGTATTGCACTTAGAAAGGAAATTGGTTATTTGTTGAGCAAGGGGCATTTAAAGGAACTCTTGGGATGAAAGAAGTCAAGGACTCAGGATCCTGAAAGGATCCCGGAAAGGGCTCCTGCCCCTCCAGCAGATGCACAAGTCATAAATTTCATATCCGGTGGATCAGACATCTGTGGTACATCCTTCTCAACAGCAAAAAGACACGCTAAGGAAACCAAGATGGATAATGGAGACAGACCCGTCCGGACCTCCGTTGTCACCCAGGATAAAGTCATTACTTTTGATGAGGATAATCGTGTTGACATCCAGGATCCTCATCATGACGGTCTTGTAATTAACAACAACCATACCCAGTAAATCCCACAAATAGCAAAGCTAGTTATAGGGTCTGGGGAGGGTGGGATGTAGACAGTCCTTGCCTCTATCCATAGGGATAGAGAGGCTGCTTCCAGAGAGACCCTCGACTCGAAAACGAATAGCAAACCAACACACCAAGTCAAAGAGTATAGAAAGAATATAGAAATAAGAAGTCGCCCATACCAAGAAAGTGAACAGAGTGGCACAATATATTGTAAATCATGTAAAATAGCATACACCATCATTTATGCATAAACACAAGAAGGCAATCACCGGAAAAGTCACTTAAAGAATAAGAGAAACCTACGTCCCTGAAATACACCTAAGAGCTTACTGCCATATCCTCTATAGGTCCTTAACCCTAATCCTACGCCTCCACGAAGTCCTATCTTGGACCATGTCCTCAGAAAGATGCAACTCTAGTAAATCATGCCTGATCTGCTCATCCCATGTCAGTTTGGGTCTGCCTCTACCTCTCTTCCCCTCCACAGTAAGAGTTTCCACTACTCTAACTGGTGCCGTCGTTTCCCTCCGCTTCACGTGCCCAAACCATCTCAATCTCCCCTCCTTAATCTTCTCCGATATACTAGTTACTCCTAATCTTTCCCTAAAAACCACATTTCTAATCCGATCTAACCTCGTGTGTCCACACATCCACCTCAGCATCCTCATCTCTGCTACCTCTATCCTGCGCGCTTGTGTCTTCTTGATAGCCCAACAGTCTGTTCCATAAAGCATAGCCGGCCTAACTGCTACCCTGTAAAATTTCCCTTTTAGTTTAGTTGGGAACCTCCTATCGCATAATACCCCACTGGCTGCCCTCCATCTACACCAGCCAGCCTGTATGCGATGGGTTACATCACTATCTATGTCACCATCTCTTTGTACAAACGACCCCAGATACTTAAATCTAGTTACCTGCGGGACCAATTGATCCTCAATGGTGATTTGGGTGTCATCGTCATCGGCTTCACCGCTGAAATCACAGTGTAGATACTCAGTCTTAGATCGACTAATCCTTAGGCCCTTTCCCTCTAAAGCTACTCGCCACTCCTCTACCCTCTCGTTCAGGCACCGTTTAGTCTCTGCAATCAACACAATATCGTCTGCAAAAAGCATGCACCACGGGACTGTCTCCTGAATCAACTTGGACAACTCATCCAAGACAACCGCAAAAAGAAAAGGGCTCAACGCTGACCCCTGGTGGAGTCCTACCTCCACAGGAAAGAAGTTTGTATCTCCTACAGGCGCGCGGACACTAGTTGTCGTTCTATCATACGTATCCTTAATTACGTCTATATACTTCCCCGGTATCCCTCGATCCTCCAAACTATCCCAAATCAGTTGGCGTGGGACCGTGTCATATGCCTTTTCTAGGTCGATAAACACCATATGTAAATCTTGCTTCTTCGCTCTATACTTTTCCATCAGCCTCCTTAGAATATGTATCGCTTCTGTAGTTGACCTCCCTTTCATGAATCCAAATTGGTTTTCTGAAACCTGAGTTTCTCTTCTAATTCTAGTTTCGATTACCCTCTCCCAGAGCTTCATCGTGTGACTTAGTAGTTTGATTCCTCTGTAGTTCCCACAACATTGAGCGTCTCCTTTATTCTTGTATATAGGCACCACGACGCTACTCCTCCACTCATCTGGCATTTTTCCAGTCTTGAAAATACAATTGAACAAAAGTGTTAACCATCGGACTCCTTCTTCCCCCAAACACTTCCACACCTCAATCGGTATGTTATCCAAACCCACTGCCTTGCCTCTTCCCATCTTCCTAAGTGCCAACCTTACCTCGTCATGTGTGATCCTCCTGCAGTAACAATTGGTCTTGTAATTACATTGTTTATTTCTAACCACTTTGTTCGCAGGATCCTTATAGATGGAGGAAGCTTTGTGAACATCATTCAGCTGGATGTTCTCAAGAAAATGAATATCCCAGAGTCTGATATTATCCCAAGATCCTCAGTACTTGTGGGATTCAGTGGAGAAACAAAGAATACATTGGGGGACATCAAACTCCCAATCTATATTGAAGGATTGCATTCTTATCAAAAGTTTTGTGTTATTGATTGCTTGTCGTGTTGTAACGTTATCCTTGGCAGGCCATGGATACATGATATGAAGGCAGTTCCATCCACCTATCATCAGTGTGTAAAGCTTCCAAGTCCATGGGGAGTGGTGAAAATTGAGAGTGATCAACAGGAGGCTAAGAATTGCTATACCTCATCAATGAAACCAGCCTCAAGACCAAGGGAGCAATAGCAATTAAAGTATCCTTCAAGAGATGTCTTGGAGGCAAGAGAACAAGATTTGAAAGAAATCCTCATGGATCCTGATGATCCTGAATCCAAGATCTTCATAGGGTCAGGGATCCTTAGCGATATTGAACAAGAGCTAGTATCCTTTCTCAAAAGAAGGAAGACCACCTTTGCCTGGAAACATGAAGACATGACAGGTATATCTAAGGATATAATTACTCACAAACTTGGCATTGACAGGTCATTCAAGCCAATTCATCAAAAGAGGAGGAAGTTTGCACCTGAAAGAAATGCTATTATCCAGGAAGAGGTAGATAAGCTACTTCGAGCAGGTATGATTAGAGAGGTTAAGTATCCAAGATGGTTAGCCAATGTGGTTGTTGTTCAAAAGAAAAATGGAAAGTGGAGGGTATGTGTCGATTTTACAGATTTAAACAAGGCATGTCCCAAGGATCCTTTCCCATTACCCCACATTGACTCCATGGTGGATGCTACCGCGGGTCATGAGTTGTTAACTTTTATGGATGCTTCATCTGGATTTCAACAAATTCAGATGGAACCATCCGATCAAGAGGATACAGCCTTTATGACCCCAACTGGTATATATTGTTATATTGCTATGCCATTTGGATTAAGGAATGCAGGTGCTACTTACCAAAGGCTTGTCAATATGATGTTCAAGGAACAAATTGGATACACTATGGAAGTCTATATTGATGACATGGTGGTTAAGTCCAAAAGAGCTGAGGATCACCTTAAAGACTTGGAGGAAGCATTCAATATCCTTGATAAATTTAACATGAAACTAAATCCTTCTAAGTGTCATTTTGGTGTAAAGGCAGGTAAATTCTTAGGATATATGGTAACAAAGAGGGGCATTGAAGCAAGTCCAGAGCAAATTAAGGCTATTGTGAATATCAAATCTCCTGCCAATGCTAAGGATGTGCAAAGGTTGACTGGCAGGATCGCAGCCTTGAACAGATTCATATCCAAATCCTCAGAAAAGTGCAAGGAGTTCTATGACATCCTAAGGAAAAACAAGAAATTTGAATGGACTGAGAAGCATGAAAGTGCCCTTAAAGCTCTTAAAGATTACCTATCCTCAGCCCCAGCCTTAATGAAACCAGAAAAGGGAGATGTGTTATCCTTATATTTGGCGGTATCCTCAAAAGCAGTAAGTGCGGTCCTTGTTAAGGATCACCAAGGTACACAACATCCTGTTTATTATGTAAGTAAGAGCTTACTTGATGCTGAATCCAGGTATTCACATTTAGAAAAACTTATCCTTGCATTAATTATGGCATCTACTAAATTAAGACATTATTTTGAGACTCATGCCATTATTGTTAAAACTAATTTCCCAATTAAGAATGTTCTCAGGAAACCTGAAATGTCAGGAAGGATGGCTAAGTGGGCAGTGAAGTTGAGTGCATATGATATAAGATATGAGCCTAGGACAGCCATTAAATCCCAAGCATTAGCTGACTTTGTGGCAGATTTCAGTAGTGATTTGCAAAAGGAAGATGAACTAGAAGTCCAACAGCTTGAAGAAACCAAGGATCCTTGGATACTGCTTACTGATGGATCCTCCAATATGAATGGAACAGGGCTTGGAATACTACTAAAATCGCCACAGGGGGACATAATACCCCACTCCATAGCTTGTGAATTTCAAACTACCAACAATGAGGCTGAGTATTAAGCCTTGATAGCTGGTTTGCAAATTGCAAAGCACATGAGCATCAGGTATCTTGAGGTACATGTAGATTCTTTATTGATCACTAATCACTTTAATGGATCCTATGCTGTTAAAGGTGAAAAGCTAATCAAATATTTGGAGATAGTCAAAGAATTGGCACTCTCTTTTGTATCCTTTAGTTTGACACAGGTACCAAGGGAAGAGAATGCAGAAGCTGATGCATTAGCCAATCTAGGATCATCTTTGAAGATTCCTGAGGATATTGAGATCCCTATTATCCATATCCTGACCCCTGCTATCAAGGATCATGTAGCTATGGAGATAGGAGAAGATTCTGCAATCATCCCTAGTGATGATATCCAATCTCATTCAAGATCATGGATACTCCCAATCATGAAATACATACAATTTGGAGAAATTCCTACAGGAGAAAACCCAAGGGCTTTCAAAATTAAGGTATCTCAATTTACAATATTAAATAATATATTGTATAAACGATCTCTTGCAGGACCATATTTAAGATGCATTGAGGATCCTGAAATTCAAGAAGTCCTAAAGGATTTCCATGAAGGAGATTGTGGAAACCACACTGGGGGCAGGGCATTATTCTCAAGGATCCTGAGAACAGGATACTATTGGCCCACTATGAAGAAGGACGCTGTGGAGTATGCCAAAAAGTGTGATCCTTGTCAGAGGCATAGTAATATCCTTCATCAACCAGCAGAGCTCTTGCATCCTATATCTTCTTCTTGGCCATTCATGAGATGGGGAATGGATATAGTTGGAAAGCTTCCTAAGGCACCAGGTGGAAAAGTATTCATGCTTGCTATGACTGATTACTTCTCTAAGTGGATAGAGGCTGAAGCCTTTGCTCAAGTCAGAGAAAAGGAAGTTATATCCTTTATTAAAAGAAATATTATTACTAGATTTGGCATCCCTTCTGAAATTATTTGTGATAATGGATCCCAATTTATTGGGAGTTGAACCACTAACTTTTGTGACAGTTGGGGAATTAAGATGATAACATCAACACCAGTCCATCCACAAGCTAATGGTCAGGCAGAATCATCCAACAAGATCATCATCAACAATTTGAAGAAGAAGCTTGGATCCAAGAAAGGAAAATGGGCAGAAGAACTACCTTATGTGCTGTGGGCTGATAGAATAACTCCCAAGAATGCTACAGGCCAAACTCCATTTTCTTTGGTATTTGGGGCAGAGTCAGTGATCCCTACAGAGATGGTGGTTCCAACTGCAAGAACAAGCGTTCGTGATCCTGAAGAAAATGCTGAAAACTTGATTCAAGACTTGGATACTATAGAAGAAATCAGGGATTTAGCAAGGATAAGGATGGCCAGTTATCAACAAAGGATGGCTGGAGCTTACAACAAAAATGTCAGGCTCAGAAAATTCCAAGTTGGGGATATGGTATTAAGGAAAGCATTTCAAAACACCACCAATCCTGCTGATGGAAAGCTAGCACCAAAGTGGGAAGGACCCTATTTGATTGAAGCTGAAGCAGGAAAGGGGGCATATCGATTGCTAACAATGGAGGGTGATTCGCTACCTAGAGCTTGGAATGCTGTCCATTTGAAGAAATATTTCATGTGATCATGATCCATGATCCTTACCAGACAGATATCCTTGAAGGATCCCCGCTGACAGATGATCCTCTTTCTGGTAACATTCCAATCTTAAACTATTTCATTCTTTTTATTCTCTTACAAGGATAAGGATCCTGCGTCCTTTATCCTCCTTTTACTTGATTTTGAGTTTTGAAGGTTCAGGCATCCTTAACTAAGCGTTGAGTATCCATAGAAGTATCCAGGTGTTTGGGCTAGTCCCCAGTTTGGGCCTGTCCCCAGTTTCGCCAGTAGCGCACGATGATCCTGGTATAGTTCATGGCAATGGGACCAGTACCCGCTTTAGGGGCTGACAATTTCGTTGTACTGGCTATATTCAGGATCCTACGTATAATGGTAGACGTACCATACATCCGTTCCTAAGGTTTCTAACGTTTTCACGTTAGCTAAGGTTTTGGCATTTTCATGTCACTAAGTTTGGATAGTCGCCATTAAGGGCCATACTCCAGTTTACACACGATCCTTTGGGCTTGTCCCCAGTTATCCTTTGGGCTTGTCCCCAGTTATCCTTTGGGCTTGTCCCCAGTTATCTTTTGGGCTTGTCCCCAGTATATTGGGCTTGTCCCCAGTTACTAACATTCATCTTTTATTGGCTGAGTCCCAAGTAATATCTTATTTCAGGTTTGTGAAGATAAATGACCAAAGATTCTTGACCCTTAATTTCAACTAAGGTTTGTATCTTGGGTTATCCTAATTTTAAGTGTTGAAGGATAGGATCCTAACTTGGGTTCTCAGGTATGGTCCTAAACTGTTTTGATTTTATTCATTATGTATTTAAGTGACACTTATCCTTTAACAACTGAAATTATGATCCTTAAATTATTTTTTTGTGATCCTTGATCATATCCTTAACTCTTAAGGGATATTTTTAAATTTTTCCTTACTTGATGAGTTTAAACGACACGAACATCACAATAGATTGAAAAATAAAATAGCAATAAGGATATCAACACAGGATATAGCCAAAAAGTTAAAGTCATTTTATTCACAAAAGCTTAAACCCTTTTAAGGTTGTCAAAATTGCCAAACCCACGCTTCTACCAGCAAAACGTGGCCCGTCCACATGGGTTGGCAAAGGGTGTCCATTGTTCGTAGGTCTAACAAGTGCAGGAAATTAAAGACGGCAGGATCACAATGGCTTCATTCCCCAAACAGAGGATCCCTCCACCATTTGTAATCCTACCTATTGTTCAAAGGATCATCCATTATCCTCAACCCTAATTACTATTGTTCAAGTACAGACCAACCATTGTTTGTCAAAACATCATCAAAACAAAAAAACCATAACCAAACTAAAAAAATGGGCTCCGGCTACGTCTAGAAATGTCCATCATTGCCCATTGTTGCAGCCTACACTTTCGCTGCACTACCATCTCCAGCTCCACTAGCTTCACCACCATGATCCTTGCCACTACCACTAGCCTCAATCGCCAGAACCTCATCAGCCTCATCCTCATCCTCCAATTCAACCAGCCTAGCCTTCCAGCCTTCCACATCCCAGCTGCTCCTATCAAAGGCAGGATCCTGAGCTTCTTGAGCCTTTTGTAGCTTGGTTTTGTACATGGCTATGGTAGCGGAGACCTTAGCATCCTCCGTGATCTCGCTCTTCTCATAATCAAAATTAATCAGGATTGTAGCTGTCTGAGCTTTGGCATCTTTGAGATCCTTTTGGAGGTCAGCAATCTTAAGATCCTTGAGCAATGCGACTTGTTGGAGGTCAGCAATCTTCTTGTCCTGCTCCTCGACATGCCCAACATAGTCTTCAATTTCAGCAAATTTCTGCAAAGAAGATAAAGAACAGTTCAAGAACAGATGACCCTCAAATAAGCTGGATACCTAAAGCAGGGACAAGGATCCTTACCTCGTTGAAGTATTCAAGGAACTGGTGGCGGATCAGGGGCAGACCTTGCAGATCCTCAGCTTCAGAGGCTTTTCTTTTCTTGCCACCTCTTCCCTTTGAAGTGGTAGCTTTGGGGATTACAGCGGAGGGGCTAGCAGCATATTTTTTCTTGGATCGGACGGTGTCAAGCTTAGTGACACTAAATTTGGAAGCGGATCTTTATGATTTTCCAGGGCCTACACACCCAAAACAGATAAGTGTCCTTATTCTATTCATATATAACTATTTATTTAAACATTTGAATATAAAAAGAACAGGATACTTACTTGACATGGTGACAGAGCCTGAGGATACCTCTTGTGAATCCTGGGTGATTGTCTTGAATGATCTTGTTTCAGGATCAAGCTTTCTAAAGGCAGCAAGTCTCCCCTTGGTGGCAGCTGAAGGAATGATATGCGAGAATGTGATAGCTGTACAAAAAAGGAACAAAAGCATATTAGTAATCATTATCAGAATGAGCTTACTTAGTGATCCTTCTAAGGATCCTCCTATCCTACCATGAGTGCTCCATTTCTTCGGCAAATCCTTTCCATCCGGGATAGAATCCCTTCTGACGAAGAAGAACCGCCGTTTCCAGTTGGTATCGTTTTTAGTAGCCTTAAAGATGGGATGTTCTTCTCCGGGTTTACGTTTGAACAAATATCGGTGGGATCCAAACGTTGTGAGATCATACATCTCAGCCAACTCTGACATTCCTAGGTCAATTCCTTCCTGCTCGATGATCCTTTCAAGGGTATATAGGACCCTCCAGATCATCGGCATAGCTTGGATGTAGCAGATGCCGGTAAGGGAGAAAAAGGATTGGGTAAATTCTGGAAAAGGATAGGTGTATCCTATGGTGAAAGGTGTAACTGGAAAAGCTACCCAAGTTTCAGAGATGTTGTCACTAAGAGCAGTGGGATCAAAGGATCTGATAACAGTATTTGCTGGAAAACAGTGGCGGATTCTATCAATTTGTGCATCGGTGAAACAACAGCGTTCTTTTGCGGAATCTTTGATGATCCCTTGACTTTTTAAGGGGCTGTTCTTCTTGTGATCCTTGCCCGGTGAGCTTCGGAGCATCATTTTTGAACGAGATGATGGTAAAGAAAGAAGAGCAGAATATGAGAAAGGAGAAAGGAAAATAGTTACCTGTTTGATCGTCGAAGCAGAATTTAAAGGGAGTTCTCTTGAACTTAAATGTGAAATGATCCCTATCTCTAACTCTTATTTATAATGATGATTCTGCAGGGTAGTCATCTCACTGACGTCATGATCATAATGGCTAGTCTGCTTATAACGGCTAGTTATCCGTTGGTTAAATGCGGATAAGATCGACAAAATATAACTCATTTATTTACATATTTACTCCTTATATTTTGGGGGCAATTGTTAGGGGTGGATTTCTAAATGACCAGTGATCCTTATTTACTGTTGGATTTAGTGATCCTCAATTCTGTCTGAAGTAGTGATCCTCAGAAGTGTTGCAGGATCAGGATCATGGATCACTATAAGGATCCCTGTACTAACGATTGTCTACTTTGAATTTGTAAATGTTTTGCAGGAATATCAACTTGGACTTAGTCTTGGCGACATTCCTGGAGAATATTCTCAGTCTATTCCGCACGTGCTTGGTCAGAAATGGACGTTGTGGAGTCGTGGAAGACTTGCATGATTTGCGGAATGTTAGTTAGGCTTGATATTTTCTATTTTTAAAGGGGTAGCGAGCTAATTTAGAAACACTTGGCTATTTTTGGCTACACACACACTCATACAACCGCTCTCATCAGCTCTCCACAAAACACTTAGCATTTTTCATACATTTCTACACGATACACTATAGTGATCCTTGTACTTAGCTCGCTATCATCCGAAGTTGCAACAGATTGTTTGTTTAATTTGAGTTGGTGATCGGTAGTTTCCATCACCCGGGGTTTTTTGTGCCGGAGATCAACTCTTGATCAAGGGCTTTTTCCCCGTATAAATCTTCGTGTCATTTGTTCAATACACTTCATAGTGATCCTTATTATTGTTCATCAATTCAAGCATCATACCTCACAACAGAAAGTTTGGTTACATTGTCATTGCTTGATTTTTGACCAAAACAATTAGTATGCTTTATTTTGAACACTTTAACAATTGAAGGGGGAGGGATCTTGAGTTTCAAGACGAAGCCTTCAATTGTTAAGTAAATATGGTTAAGACTAATTGTGTTTTTGGTGGATAGATCTCGGTTTGAGATGAAACCAAAAGCACAATCTTTTGCTATGCTAATAATAACCTAACCCTTTTTTGGCCTTATCCATTATTGTTCAATTTTACTTTGCAAATCTTGTTATGTGTTGTTGGATTTCAACGTAGTTTCAATTTTTAATCTTAGTATAATATTTCAAATATTATGACCAAATATCCCGAGAATATATCCTGGTCAGGATACTCATAAATATTCTATCAAGACTTTCGTCAAACATGGTTTCAAAAACTTAGATAATTTGAATAAGGTTTCTAAAGAACAAAAAGGAGAGATCATACCAGAAATAGAATATATATTAACCCTTAAACTTCAATGCTCTTACAACCTTTCCATCGAAGATGTCCCCAGTCTGGGAGACTTAGTAAACCAAGTCCAAATTTGATCCTTTTCACAATGCCTTGAGAGAAATGTCCCCTGTGCATGTTGTTTTTAAACACTTAGGAATTTTTGTGCATCAATCCGATCACAAGTGATGTTATACTAGTATACAATTTTAGTATTACAGGGGATAAACCCTAAATATCCTGGAGATAGATCCTCAATATTCTGGGGATAAACCCTAAGTATACTGGGGATAATCCCAAATTTTCGTGCGCTACAGGCGGGAGTGTATAAACTCCAATCACTTAGAAAGGTGAAAACCTTTAAACCTTAGAGAGTATGAAAATACCCTTTTGTGAGAGAGGGTGATCAATCCTCATATACCTTAAGGATCCAAGACATAGCCAATAATAACGAAATTGTCAGCCACTTTTACATGAATTGGCCCCGCTATCTTGAACTATTCTTGGATAACTTGCACTCCAGGCGGGGTGTTTAAACCCAATTCGAGAGAAAGGTGAATACCTTTAAACCTTTGAAGGGATCAGGATCCCTTAAACTTGAGAGAGGGGGCCAATCCTCTAATCTTTCGATCCTAAGTATATATGTTGGAGCTATATCCTGAAGCATATTCTGCAAAACACCTTTAAACTAAGGTGGGTGTTAGCTTGGCTAACACCCCTCCGATGCTTAAGTTAGTATTGGGTTCAAAAGAATAAATAAAATAAACATATCTAAAAGAGATAGAATTCATACCATCCTGAGTTAGAAATTAGATTCTAAACTCACTTGAAATAGGCTTTAAGGTGTATAGCATTCAAGGATCTTGGCAACATATCCCCTTCCATATTCTTGAGTCGGTATGCTCCTTTCCCAGATTCTGATTCAATTTTGTAGGGTGCTTCCCATTTTAGAGATAATTTTCCATCGGCAGGGTTGGTGTATTCTGGAAAGATTTTCTCAACACCCAATCTCCAACTTGAAATCCTCTAGTCCTCAAATTCTTGTTATATGATTTGGATATCCTTTGTTGATATGCTGCCATCCTTAGCTTTGCTGCATCCCTTCTTTCATCAACAGTATCCAACTCTTGACATAAAGCTTCAGGATTCGTCTCAGGATCCCGGAGTCTTGATCTTGCTGTAGGTATTGCCATCTCTGTCGGGATCACCGCTTCTGCTCCAAACACCAAGGAAAATGGGGTTTGCCCAGTTGCACTTTTTACTGTTGTTCTATCAGCCCATAAGACAAAGGGTAACTCTTCTGCCCATCTTCCTTTCTTAACTCCTAATCTTTTCTTCAAATTGTTGACTATTATCTTGTTTGAGGATTCTGCTTGTCCATTCGCTTGAGGATGTACCGGAGTGGATGTAATCATCTTGATTCCCCAACTTTTGCAAAAATCAGTAGTCCTTTTACTGATAAACTGAGAGCCATTATCACAGATTATCTCAGCTGGTATCCCAAACCTAGTCAGGATATTCCTCTTTATGAAGGATACTACTTCTTGATCTCTAACTTGGACAAATGCCTCAGCTTCAACCCACTTGGAGAAATAATCTGTCATCGCCAGCATAAAAACTTTTCCTCCTGGAGCTTTTGGCAGCTTTCCCACTATGTCCATACCCCATTTCATGAATGGCCAAGGGGAAGCAATAGGATATAGTGGCTCAGCAGGTTGATGCAGTATATTGATGTGCCTTTGACACGCATCACATCTTCGAGCATATTATGCAGCATCTTTCCTCATCGTCGGCCAATAGTATCATGTTCTTAACACCTTTGAGAATAACGATCTGCCCCCAGTATGGTTTCCACAATCTCCTTCATGTATATCTTGAAGCACTTCCTTAGTTTCAGGATCCTCCAAGCACCTTAGGTATGGTCCTGCAAGAGACTTCTTATACAAAACGTTATTTATAATAGTGAATCGAGATACCTTCATTCTGAAAGCCTTAGGATTCTAATCCTTTGGGATGTGTCCTTCTTTGAGATATTTCATAATTGGGGCCGTCCAGGACTCAGGATCCTCCTCAGGATACTCATCATCAGGATCCTGTATATTTGCTATCTCGTTATCCTGAGATTTGAAGAGATCCACTGCAGGATATAGGATATGTAATATTGGTATTTGAGTTCCTTTCGGTATTTTGACTGATGATCCTAAGTTTGCCAGGGCATCTGCTTCAGCATTATCCTCTTTTGGTACATGTTCAAGTGTAAAAACATCGAAATATACTGCTAATTTTTTGAGAATTTCAAGATACTCGATTAACTTTTCTCCTTTGACTGCATAGGATCCATTAAAATGGTTAGTAATTAACAAGGAGTCAACATATACTTGCAAACTTTTAATATTCATACTCCTGGCCAACTCTAATCCTGCAATCAAAGCTTCATATTCTGCTTCATTATTAGTGGCATGAAATTCACATCTAATAGACTGGGGTAATATGTCCCCCTATGGCGATTTTAGTAGTATACCCAATCCTACACCTCTCACATTAGATGCATCATCAGTATATAATGTCAAGGATTCTAAGGTTTCTCCTAGTTGTTGTACTTCTAGGTCTACTTCATTTTGAATATCATTACTGAAATCAGCCACAAAGTCTGCTAGAGCCTAAGACTTTATAGCATTCCTAGGTTCATATACTAGATCATAGGCACTTAGCTTTACTGACCACTTAGCCATTCTACCTGACATTTCAGGTTTCCTAAACACATTTTTAACAGGATAATTAGTTTTAACATGAATCCTATGTATCTCAAAATAATGTCTAAGCTTAGTTGATGCCATAATTAGGGCTAATATCAATTTTTCTAAGTGTGAATATCTAGTTTCAGCATCTAGCAAACTTTTACTAACATAATAGACAAGATACTGCTGACCTTCATGATCCTTTACCAGAACAACACTTACTGCATTCCCTGATACTGCAAGATACAGGGATAATGGTTCACCATCCTCGGGCTTCAACAATAGAGGTGCAGTTGAAAGATATTGCTTCAGTTCCTGCAAGGCTGCTTCATGCTTCTCACCCCATTCAAATTTCTTATTCTTTTTCAGGATATCGTAGAATTCCTTGCATTTCTCTGAGGATCTTGATATAAACTTGTTTAATGCTGCTACTCGCCCTATTAATCTTTGTACATCTTTCATGTTGGAAGGTGATTTGATATCCAGGATAGCTTTAATCTGTTCCGGGCTTGCTTCTATCCCCCTTTTAGTCACCATGTATCCTAAAAACTTTCCTGCCCCCACTCCAAAATGGCACTTGGTAGGATTTAGCTTCATGTTGTACTGGTCCAGGATATCAAATGCCCTTTCAATATCCCGCAGATGATCCTCAACCTTCTTGGATTTTACCACCATATCATCAATGTATACCTCCTTGGTGTCCCCCCGTTTGTATTTAAACATCATGTTCACCAATCTCGGGTATGTTGCACCTGCATTTTTCAGACCAAAAGGCATAGCAGTATAACAATAAATACATGTTGGTGTCATGAAAGCAGTATCCTCCAGGTCCGAAGGTTCCATTTGTATCTACTGGAATCCTAAAGATGCATCCATGAAGGTTAACATTTCATGACCGGCAGTGGCATCCACCATCGATTCTATATGAGGCAGAGGGAATGGGTCTTTAGGACATGCTTTGTTCAAGTCTGTGTAATCTACACAAACTCTCCATTTCCCATTCTTCTTTTGAACCACGACTACATTTGCTAGCCACTTGGGAAATTTCACTTCCCTAATCATCTTGGACTTCAATAATCTTTCAACCTCTTCTTGAATTATTGCGTTTCGATCAGGAGCAAACTTCCTTCTCTTTTGCTGAATAGGCTTAAAAGACCTGTCAATTCCAAGCTTGTGAGTAATAATATCCTTGGAAATACCTGTCATATCCTCATGCTTCCATGCGAATGTTGACATCCTGCATTTCAAAAAGTTAGTTAATTGATTTTCAATATCCTGAGGGATATTGGTTCCTACGAGCACCGAGATATCCGGATTATCCTGATCCAGGATAATTTTCTTAACATCCTGCTCTGAAGCCTCTGCAATATCCTGGGCTCGTATCTTTAATTGTTATCCTGCTTTGGGCTTGGTTGAGGATTTCATTGAGGAAGAATAACATTCCTTTGCCTCTTGTTGATCACTTTCCAACTTGATAACCCCCCAAGGGGTAGGGATCTTGATACACTAATGATAGGTTGATGGCACAACTTGCATATCATGGAAACATGGCCTGCCCAATATGATATTGTAGCAGGATAAGGAGTCCATGACACAGAAACAATGCATTGAGTTGACTCCTTCAACATATACTGGCAGCTTTATTTCCCTCACAGTATTCTTGGCCTCCCCACTGAACCCAACAAGCACAGTGGATTTTGAAGTGATCTCCATCGGGGAAATATTCATCCTTTTCAGTGTTTCCAGTTGAATAATGTTGACGGAGCTACCATTATCCACCAGTATCCTGTGCACAAAATGATTAACAATATATAAAGTTATTACCAAACCATCATGATGGGGATCCTGGACACAATCCCTGTCATCACTACCAAACGTTATCATTTTTCGGTTGTGAGGGTTGTCATCCTGGCCGGCTTGTCTCCTCGTTCTACCTTAGCCTCCTTTACATGTCTTTTCGCTGCAGAATAAGAGGTTCCACAAATGTCTGATCCTCCTGAGATAAAATTGATTATCTTGGCATCCGCAGGAGGTGATGCTGCTCGTTCAGGATCATGCTCAATATCCTGACCCTTATTCTTCTTTCTGCCCAGAAGATCCTTTAGATGTCCTTTGCTTAGCAGATAGCTTATTTCCTTCCTCAGGGCTATGCAATCTTCCGTGACATGTCCAAAATCCTCAAGGAAAGCACACCATTTAGATTTATCCTTCCAATCGGCTTTTTGCTGGTTTTTCCTGGGCCACCTTGCTTTATCTCCCAAACCCTGCATATCATACATCAGTTCGGGTATATTAACAGAAAAACAATATTCTGACAATTCAGGATACTCCTCAGGATCCTCATCCTCAACAGCATTCACTTTCTTACTATCATTCCTTCCATATGGCTTAGATCGATATGGTTTGTATGAGGATTCTGACTTCCTGTTGGTTGATTGATGTGCTGAATATGGTCTAATAAAAACTAAACCTAACCTAGACACCCTAGTTTTAAATTTATAAACTAAGACTCTCTAAATGCTAGACCCCTAACAGGCAAGTGTACCTATCGTACGTAGTAAAGCCTAATGAAGTCCGAGTATCGAACCCACGAGACACTAGCGACGCTGAACTAGACTCCGACTCAACTAATTACTTAATTGGTTTAATTTATGTTTTTGGGATTTTTTTTCTAATTATACTAAAGCGAGTAAACCAAATAACAAAACAAGCAAACAAGATGGTGAAGTGACGAGAAGCAGACAATGATGAGAAAGAACTACCCAGGCTTCGAACCCCTATGACCAACGTATGACCTCTAGTCCTGACCAATGGCTAAAGCTCCGAATCTACCCAGAAAACCTCCCGCTAAGGATGATAAACCAAAATAGAAGATGGAACAAAGTGATGAAGTGCTAAATTGGAAACGACTCGAGCTATCGATACCGAATCCCACGACTATCAGATTAAAAACAACAATGGTGCTAAAATCCTCCGGTCATGAAGCTAAACCTGTTAAATAATTGAAAACCTAGGAAACCCTAAACGCGAATAAGTAGCCGGATCCGAGCTATCGGTCACCCAAACTACCAAACAACGCCTAGCTAATAACCTAGCAATCCTGACTCATCCCTAGAGTTGCCAGAAAAGGATACATACTATACTCAGTTGATTTTAATTAATTTAGTTAAACTTGAATTATCTCTAATCTCAAGCTCTAGACCGAAAACATAATGGATTAGTGAACCTAGAATGATCTAAATAGTTCCAGACCAGACTAACAAGATCACCTAACCAAACAACCAATCACAACCAAGACAAGAACACCAATTCATAAACAATCACAAAACAGGAATATGTAAATCATCTCAATTTAATCACTAGTCAAAACCAAATAATCAAAACATTAAGTCATAGTTCATCTAGACCTAGGTAGTATAAAAAGTTTAGCCAAGAATCATAGATAAGAAAAAGACACAAGTCTCATATGATAAACAAAACATAGTATCAAGTTTGAAAACACACAGTCTTAACAAAATTGAATACTAATAAATTGCAAACCAGACTTGAATCTTGATCATGACTTGAACCCGCGACCTAATTCTTTTTTTTCTCTTCGATTTTTCTCTCTTCGTGCGTCCCTAGAGTCTGCCGTCTGTGTCTTGCGTATGCTTGTTTCCGTCTAATGCCTTCTGTCGAGTATATATATTGAATCACTAGCCTAAGACCCCGCGAGTTTCGCGGGTGGCTTAACACATAAATATATAACTTACAATTGTTGAAATAATCCTATGAAAGAAATAACGTTCAAGTAAGAAAATCCATCTCTCTACCCACGGGTACGCAATGTATCAAATGAAGTTAGATTCAATCTAACTTTAAAAAATTAACTTAAAATAAGGTAAGGCATCTAAAGTTTGTTGAGTTTCGAATCAAACCATATAGCAAGTAAGATGACTGATGTTTAAATAATGGATTACGGGTTCTATAGCCCAAGGTTCGAATCAAACCATATACCAAGTAAGATTGTACATGATGAAAGGAATCATCCAAAGTTGACGGCCTATGATAAACATATTTTAACAAAGTGAGATTCTATAGCCCAAGGTTAGGATATGACTCAATACATGGACAATCTTGTATTCATAACTCGCTGAGGTGAATGAAGTTATATATTTAATACGTGCTCCTTTACCTGTCTCACTTTGACTATAAAGGTTAAAACAATAGTTTTACAAAATTGGAATTGTTATGAATATATATTGAAATTCTATAAGAAAAAACTTATTATGTAAGTTAAATTTGGCCAAAACAACACACCTTGTATAAGGCAAGCTCAATGAAACTCCTGCAGAATGTGCAATTTGGCCACCAGCATCTCTTCTAATGATTGCTTCTTACCAGAATTTGCACTTACTACATATCTACATGAAAAGGTGGCATTTTGCCAACTAACCATAAATATTTTGATAATTCGATAAATATTAGTCTAAGATCCCGGGAGTTTCGCGGGTGGACTAACACACAAATATATAACTTAAAATTGTTGAAATGATCATTGGAAAGAAATAAACGTTCAAGTACTAATGAAATTAGTAAACTACAATGAATTGAAAAAAGGAAGTAACACAAAAATCACAAGTCATTAAAGACTTCTTTATACACCACATTTGATGTTTTATCTGTAGGCTTCCAAGTCATTAATAGTTTCAAGATTAAGAAGCCAAAAAGAAAGTGAACTAATGCACAATAATCATGTTAAAGACTTGAGTAACTTACAATTGGATCAACTTCAAAAAGTCTTACCATTAACATACTTAATAATTTCTTCACACGTGCTTTGTGACTTTACTAAAACATCCTAATCCTAAAAATAATAAAATCAAAAAATAATCAACAATTAACAGGCACCATTAGGACTCAAATATAAAACATCAATAATGTAAACACATAACTCAATGATGAAGCACTCGGACCCTGAACAAACCAATCACACCTCTATATATGCTCCCATACACATATCGGAGCTTGCAGTTCTGGCATCGTTACGCAAGCAATTTATACCAAATACATATTCTTGTGCCTCATTTAAGCCTTGGATTTATCTACACAAATTAAACAAACGGTTGAGATGCCTTTTACAAGCAACGATGGCACTAAAGTTGGTACTATAGATAATAGTAAAACCTATATTATATTTCATTCATAATTACAACTTGAGTTGTCAAGCATAATGATGATAATGTCATGAATAAGAATCATCACTTCCAGATCTAATAAAAGAAGAAACTAAGTTATATTCACTTTTTTGCAGTCCACATCTTATCCAAATTGTCACAATCACAAAAACATACAACAGGTAATCAATCACCACATACTTAGCGCTTTCTCCAATCTCCACATTAGATGATGTTAAAACCACAGTGAGCCATTTATAGCAAGTCCCATTGAATTACACCAAAATACATAATTCTTAGTTACTTTATAAAGGATATGGATTCACATGCGGAATGGACTAAACAAACAGGTAAAAAGAGATTGAGTTATTGAAAAGCTAGAAAATATAGTGAAGCTTACTTGTACTACTGCCGCAGCTATCGATTACCACCGCCACTTTCATTAACCAAGAACGATCTATCCCTTTCCGATGGCCAAATGTCGCGAAACCATAACCGGCGACTAAACTCATCACTGCTGGCACTGATGTCACTCCTGTTCTGGCTCTAGCCTTTATCTGTCTCTCGCTTACTTTGTTGCATATCTACGTATGCATACAAAGTGTGCAATAAGGAGAAGCAAGAGTACAACTTAGCAGGAGAAGACGGCCTCTATCGATTTCGTAAAAAGATAATAACCGATGAAAGTTTTTGGGTAAGAGGGATGAGGCTTAACCTGGTCGGCGAAACAGTACGTGTCAAGGGTCTTTTTGTTGAAGGACCACACGTGTAAAAACGATGGAAGTGATGTTGCCATTCTCAAAAACACTAAAACTCAACTGGTGCTTTCATCTTGTTGTTTAATATAAGCTAGTTGGTCTCTAACTCGTGCGTTACAGCGGGGATCCAGTGTACCGATAACAGTGTAGGTTTGGCCGACAACCTAATTCAAAAAAAAGCATCAACCATATATTTCAAAACATATATGATCATAAAAATCAAAATCAAAATCAAAATCACCATATGATATCAACCAAATAGAAAATATGATGGCAAAAAAGATCTACGCAACTGCAATGTATTGCACACTTCTTGCTGAACAGATCTAAGGAGCCAAAAAACACAGCTCTTGCGTTATTTCTATCATGCAATATAAATAATAGGAATATCAGACGATTACCTTTACAGAATTCACATCTTACTGACTGATGTAATTAAGCAATATTAGGCGCAGAAAATCGAATATGAAGCATTCAATTGCTTACTTAGGAAGGAGTATCTGATCAACTGAAACCAATGAAATGGAAGATCTAGAAAGTGATGGTGGAGTTGACAACTTGGGATAGAGTCTTACTCTTACCCTGAAGATGCTTCAAAACTCGATCCTTTCGTCATGTCAAAAACCGTCAATTTCATTTCATTTTCATCAAATACGTACGTAGAACTTGAGGAAGACGTCGTAATTGCATACCATCAAAAGAGGGATTCGATTATGGAAGTGCATCTGCAACAAAAAAATCAACAACAACCAAAAAAAGTTAAATCAACCAACCATCAATAACTTCAATCACCAAATTATCTACTTTTAATTCTAGAAGGCCCGATAATCAATTTAAAACCAACAAAACAACATTAACTCTACCAAAGCATCGCTAACTTCAGTCACCAAATTATCTATTTCAAAAATAGAGTTATAACTGATTCAAAGATCCAATCTAAAAAGCCCTAGGTCAGACATATTAATTTATAGGAATAAAGAACCAAAAAAAACCAAAAATATATACACATGAGTTTGATAAGTGATAGTAGAATCAATTACCTAAGATAGTACCCTGTCCAAGAATGTTAACCATCTGAAACAAACAGAAAAAAGAGGAAGCAATGAAACCCTAAAGCCCAAATCAACTATATAAACTAATGATCATGGTCTGGTAATTGCGATGTATGATACCAATGATTGTTTTGAATCAAGAGTTGCGTACCTTGCGATCGATTGAAAAATTGTGAGGCACTGATTAGAGTTTCTTGTGAGAATGATGAAAGAAAAAGGGGGAAAATAAGGAATGTCATCAATACGGGTAAGATGAAGACGCGGGTTAAAGTAATGTGATGTTGCGGCACCATCGGCGGGGTACATAGATTTGAATCCTTTCCACAAGTCGCAAATTTAATTGGTTGCCTGTTTCAAGCCATCACATTTACCATGCCATAACTATAACATCATCATCGCCTAACGAACTAAAGTGAATCTAATGACCCAAAACAAAGTAAATTGATTTTCGCACTCCAGCCGATGATTGTCCGAATATATCATTAGAGGTCATGTCATTTGATCTCTTATTCTGTGCATTTCAAAGAAATAAAAATCATTAATTGAAACATTGCTGAGCTAATGAAAAGGAATTCCAGAAACTATATATAACTTACTGTTTCACATGCTCTAGGTGAAGATTCTCTAAATATATCTTCCTAAATTTGATCTATTCATTGAAAGATAAATGAGTACACATAGAGAGCCTACTTAAATCTAAATCACAAAAATAAAAATGCATCTTTGCTAGAAATATGACATTCAAAGGGATAAATGAAAAAAACCCAAGGTAAGTTGGATGAGTGTATGTATAAACTATAGTTATGATGTTATATACCTTCTGCAAACAGGTCTGATGGACCCATAGTCCACTTGGCTACACCCTATCTAACCTAGGACCCTGCTGGCCTAGCATGGTCCCATATATTATATCCACCAAGAACAATCAATCATATTATCATTGTGTTCACATGAAACCAAGAACATCTAGATCAAGGCATATCATAGACCATAGTACCATACTTGAAAAATATACCATATAAAATGACTTGGAGAATACAATTACCAACATTGGATCAAAGGTCAAAAACAATAGATTAAAGTTAAAAAAGATGAAACACTATTATTTGATTGTGCTTTTTTGATAACCCCTTGCATAGCTTAACTGGGTACTTTGTGGCATTAATTTCTCTAGTTTTCTAAGTACAACTTTACAAAGATCAACACCACATATATCATATTATATTTTTACTAAAGATTATGTTTTTAATAAAAAGGTGACATATGCACCAATTTAAAATCAACAAAATAAAAAAAAAACTTCAATGTTAAAGTAACATCAAACTTACCTAGCGAAAGAAAACATGCAATGAATGTGACTTTGGCAGTGTCCCCAAACAGCTGGATGCCTTTAAACCAGTCTGACAATACACACATACCTGGTGTTTACAAAAACAAATGTAAAACACTTGTGAGCATAAGAGGATAAGATTAATATGAAAAGTAGACTGCATAGTAAAATAAGGAAAATGCCAATGGCCTAATTTCTTGATTTGCAAATATGGTATCTAGTGCAGCCCAATCCAATAGCAATAAATAAAAAATATGCATGTTATTGTCTTCTCTTGATATCAAAAAGCAAAGTACATGCCATTCAAAACAAACAAACAACAACTATGTTTTCTGTTTTTTGTTGCTATACCCGAAAACCATGACCCAAGAACCCATGAAGCTCCATTTTTCGTATCGCATAAACCCATTTGAGAACCCGCGAACCGTGACCCGTGAACAAACCCAATTAAAAATGTCGGCACAGTTTTAGGCTTAAATGATTATGCTCCAAAAAATGTTAATTAACCTCAAAATTTATCAAATTGGTCGTTTAAACAAAACACAAACTAAAAGAAACCCTAAATATCAAAACGAATTGAAAATTAAAAGATCCAGATTCTCTCTAAATCACAACACAAAATAATAAAAACTAAAGAGTAAATCACCAACCAATTACCTACATTGCATTTCCCTTTTGATTATAAAATTATATACTCAAAAATATAAAATCACATGTTCACCCTAACCAGTTTATGAAACAACAAATATAGCCTCAATCATATCCAAATTAACCATTCTACTCGAAAAAAATCATGCAAGTTAAGATGAACTTACCAGAACATCCACAAGGTAACGTAAACAACTTTGTATACCCTGAAGGCTTAAGAGAATACGAACCTACTGATAGGGATGAAGATGATGAAATGGATTTCTGGAGTGCACAACTCCCACACGTTGTTCGGAATGGCTTATGTTGGTTCAAGTGCAGAATTCGCCATTACAAATGGTTTTTTGTGCAGGATTTCAAAAAAATCGCCATTACAAATGGCTATGGTAGCTTTACAAATGATTGAGGTCTTACACATTCTGATTAATCCTGCCACAAACCTACATCTCATATAAATTCGCCATTTTGAATGGCTATGGCAATAATTGTGAAATACTTTTAGGAGTGGCATTAGTTGTCAAATATTTTCTCATATTGGCACTACTTCTGTAAAAAAAAAAAACTCCTCAATTTAAGTTTGATGGCGTTCAATCATCAAACATCAATTGAATCAACATTAGTCTCAACTTAATATGTATTTTAAGTTTGATGGCGTTCAATCATCAAACATCCATGAACAACCTCTCTCATCCCTTAAAACCGATCCATCAGTCTCAACTTATTAAATACACATTACCAACAAATCGGAATCCAATGACTAAATCAAAGGAAAGAAATGCTAACTGAAAAATAAATCGATATCAAGAAGCATGAAGAGGTCCAGAACACGGGTTCCATAATCGGGGAATTTTTCTCTTATATTTTCAAAAACAATGAAAAACCCTATATGGGTTGGATTGGTTAGGGGAACAAATTTGCAAAAACGCTTAGGAACACTGATTACTTGTCAAAAAATGAACAAACTCGATGAATACAATACAAAAATGTTGATCGCGTTCAATCATCAAAGAACAGTAGAATAACAACAGTAGCTGAAGCAATTCAGCCCAGCAGTTAAGAGTACCAAGAGTAGATTTTTAAAATCACACAAACACCACAACAACAGCCTTGTTGAGAGGTGTACAAATCGTTTTTTTTTCATCAAAATCAAAAACCGGTTTTTTTTATTACCGGCTTCGGTTACTAACCGGTTTTTTTACTCAAAACAATAACCGGTCCAACCGGTTAAAGTCAGTTTTTAACCGGTTTATGCAAAAAAAACTGTGTTTTTACCGGTTTAAACTGGTTTTTTATAACCGGTTTCGAAGATTAAGATCCCTAACTGGTCTACAACTGCCGGTTCGATTCGGTTCTAAAACCGGTTATAAAAAAACCGGTTTCGGTTTTTTTCTGGTTTCAGTTCTAAAAGCGGTTTTTTTGTACCCCTCTAGCCTTGTTCACACTGAATGTTGTCAATCATGATATAATCCAGTTGTTTAACCAAAAAACACAGCAAAAAAAATAATGCACACAATAGATACAACACGAATAATATGATATTATGATGCAAGTATTAGAGAGGGAAAGAAAACCTTACAGTGATACCTTGAAGACGTAAAAGAATCAAAACAGTCATCCACGGTGCAGCGATTTTAAGTTTAATTGTGTTCTATCATCACAGCCTCATTTGAACACTATGTATTTGATACGGGTTAAAGCATCACCCGCCAGTGATCTACCAACAATAGCTCAGGCTAATCAACGCAACGATTAGAGTACCAGAAGTGCATTTTAATAACACTATTAAAGTCGCATTAATCAAACAGACGTGTCAAAAATTTCACAAACACCTCAATAATAGCCTAGATCAGGGACAGGATAGTAGTATAACGCAAGTATTCAAGGTGTCAAATCAAGTATAATCAATATGTTTAACTAAAAGCACACAATGTAAAAGAAAATAATGCACAAATAGATACAACATTAGCAGTATACATCTCTTTCTATATTCATATATACCATCAATTTCTACTTATGAAATCACCTACTATTAAGACAGAATATCAACAAACAGAACACAGGTTACACTAAACTCTCGACTAATAAGTTGATATCAAGAATAGAATAATCAAATGACAAAATCAATTTCTTTTGAATCTTATTCTCCAGCCCTGATTCAAACTCTATTACCACTTTCATAGCCTTCGTATAACTTCTACTATACGTAAAAATAATTACCTGTATCAGATCCGACTGGTTCCAATTTAGGGTTTTTGATAACCACGTGAGAGAATCGCCTAGTATAGATTTAGTGTTTGTGAAAGAAATCAGCGATAGATGTGACCTGAATCTGAGTATAAGATCAATCGAAGATATATAAGAATCGGCTCACTTAGTATTAGGGTTTTTGAATGATAAATCAAGATTAAACAATATGAAAGACGAATCATAAAAAAAACATACTTTGATCCGATTGAAGAAGAAATACACAAATCTACATGGCCGAGAGAATTCCATATGCCAGATCTTCAAGCCTCAACAAAGAATAATAAATTCTAGGGTTTGAAGAAAACAAACGGAAGAGAATGATGGTGAAATTGGCTTAAATTAGAATTTGTGATTGGAATCAAGATTGAAAGGAAACTGATATCAAATTTATGGAAAGTCTGGATTGTATCAATCTCGAACAAACTGAGTGTGAGCAAAAGAGTGGATGAAAAAGAATTGGCGTTGAAAGTCTTTGAGGGAATGGTTTTAGAGTGACACATGGCAAGTAATGGTTTAAGCAAATGCCATGTGGCATAAGTTTGTTTTGCTTTATTAGAAGTAGTAGATGTTCCAATAGGGTTGAGTTATTAATGTGTAAATATATTCTAAAAAAAAAAACAATCCATAAATTTAACAAAAGTTATTGAGCTGTTTTTTCTTTTGCGGCTCACCTTCGAAATCAACCAACTGATTTCTTTTTCTTATATGCTCTAGTCCACTAAATTCATGAATGTGCATGATCCATTAATCGTTGGGCTTTAGTACATATGGCAACCCATATGTTTCATATGCAGCATTTATGTCTTATACTATAGAGATAAGTGGGCTCGACCCAATCACAGAAAAATAGCGGCAATTTCAATTCGGTCCCTGGCACCTCACTCTGCCCAAGTGGCTGGTTATTTGATTATTACTCATGTTCACTTCATTTGCACCAGGATCTACCAAAATACAAAATAATATAATATAATACTAAAACTAAATAAAAACAAATGAAAACTATACAATAATTATACATTTTACACGAGACAAATATGTATATTTTACCACACATCATTGACTCATAGGTTGAGGATGAATTCATCCTCTATTGCATCTTCTTGTCATCTTCTAGTCTGATATATCTCAGACCCCTGTTCCGAGCTTCATCAAGGTTCCTGTAGGGATTCATTACAAGATCTGTGATGCCCATTTTTTTTAAACATTCGACAAAAGAAATAAACATCGTACAATTTTACAAAATTTTGACATGACCCATTTGTAAAGTAGACGATTTCCTGCTTTTTAACAAAATCATTCAAAATACATTCTACGACACTTTTCAAAAGATGCTAAAATTAAAACCATACACATTTCACCAAAACATTCTATCCAAACTATCCCAAAATAAAGTTTAAACTTAAAACCACTACGATCATCCTAGATACTAGTTTAACATTTACTACACAAAAATGATTTTAACCCATTTCAAAAGATGACTTGAACCGGAAGCGCATAAATGGGCAATATAGTGTGTGTTCGATTCGAGCGCGGCGCAATCAAGCATGAGATTTACATATCATACACAACATCAAACATTCGTTAGTTCATAATACCAAACAAAAAAAATCCATAACATTCATTACATACTTTTATTCGACCCATTAGCAAATTTTATCCATTAGTTGTCATTCCTTGTGTGAAACACTCTTCCCGTTAAACGTTATTTCCGTTAACTTCCTTTCATTCCAACATCACAAACAATCATACATACATCCATTCGACCCATTAATAATGGGTCCATACTCAAACAACATAGCTATTCATCATACAAGTCTAAATCATTCCCGTTTACAACGGAAAACTTTATCATACATACTTTACATAACTTTATCATTTTTTGACCCGTTTACAACAAGTCATTACTAAACCATTCCACATTCTACTTTCCAAAAGATTCTTGTACCACTTACGTGGTTAATATACATCCGATACTATTTTGCTACTTAACCGTTTTTCTAGCATCATATCAAAACTTTTATCATAAACAAACATACCACTCAGCACTAAAATTTATTTACTAACTATCATCCGTAGAACTAGATAAAGGAAAATTAAGTTCATATGAACTTACCGTGATCTTGCGTTTCTTGCGCTATAGAATGACTTGCTCCTCCTTCCTTCTTTGTTCCTATACATCACAACTTCATATACTTAGCTTTCGAAAATTTCATTATTCTCATATTCTTTGTTGTACAATATGATGTTTATGAACCATATGCATTCACACCATAATCATATTTCACCAACTTAGCAAATTTTCATACAAAATCACAATTTCATTAATTTAGACATTTCATCGAACACATGGCGTGCGTACATTCTAATAAGCGTGATGTACAAGTATTTATAACACATTCATCCTAATATCATCAATGGGTTAACTTAAACATGTACAATCAATTTGATAACGATACTCCATATGATTCATATCAAATTACCTATCTAAACACCTTCTTTAACATGAGTTTAATTTCAACATCCTCCAATTCATCCATAGCTTTACTAAATTTCACCAACTTAAAAATTTCAATTGGGTTTTACCCCAAACTACCAATACAATCAAAATGGCACATAATATAGCCTCTATTTGATCTTAGCATCTAACATTTAGGTTCGATTTCATACAAAAATCATAAATTTCACATAGCCCATTTCATAAGATTTCATAAAAACATGAAATTAACGAGGGCTAAAATAGCAGTGTGGCCCTTTCGCAAACACTTCTGGGCCTTAAGGAAAGAAATGATGCCCACCACAGCACCACTCTTGTCGCCATGAATCACCAAAGGTTCTTCACCAGAACGAGGGATGCAGACGATCTTCTCCTTGCAAAGAACCTCTGCTCGATGTTGAGATAACCAATCCATACCAATGACGATGTCGAAACTACCAAGAACGATGGGGATAAGATCGATGGAGAAAGTCTGACCAGCTAAAACGAGACTACAACCCTTAACTATGTGTGTGGCCTCGAGACTTTTACCATTTGCTAACTCTACTATGTGCTTGGCGTTCATAAGTGTTGGTGTGCGCTTAAGCATTTGACTAACTTTTAAAGACACATAACTGGTATCGGCACCCGAATCAAATAATACAGAAACATAGAAATCATCCCGTGGGAACTTACCCGTAACAACGTTGGGATCGTTCCTCGCTTCACCCTGACCAATCACGAAAACACGTCCCCTAGCACCATTGCCTTCATTATTACCCCCATTGTTTCCATTCCCTTGATTGTTGTTGTTCTGATTCTGGTTCAGCTGGGGACAGTTCCTCTTGAAGTGGCCTTCAGCACCACACTGAAAGCATCCTTTATTGCCCTGATGTTGCTGGTTCTGAGGAGCTTGTTGTTGTTGCTGACGATTCTGATTTGCAGGGAATGGGCTCCTGCACTCCTTTGCTGCGTGACCAAACTTGTTACATCGATGGCAGAGACCTTTGTTGCACTGCCCACTGTGGTGCAGGTTACATCGATTGCACTTAGGGTGATTTCCCTTATACCCACTTTGACTTTGATTTTGACTGCTTGAGAATTGCTGACCAGGACTCTTGAAGTCGTCAGTCTTTTGCTGCTGGAACTAGGACTGCACAGAAGTAGAACCTTTGCTCGAGGTTCCATCCCATTTCTGCTTGTTGTCACTAGGGGCATCCGAAGTAGCTGTAGCACTAATACGCTTGGGTAGCCTGTTTTGTTCCACTGCCTGGTCAGTGAGACGATGAATGACGTGTGCGCGACTACACATATTTTTACAATGAAATTACACACGATTTGGTTTTAAATTTATAAAAGTGATTATTACTTTTACATCAAAACACACACGAAAGAGGCAAGTGTACCCCGTCATATATGTAGTAAAGTATCGTTAAGAACCAAGTATCGATCCAAGGAAATGGGCGGAGAAATAATACTAGACCTTTGTCACTAAACTACCGGTAAAAACATAAGTTGTTTGATTTTTAATAAACTAAAGTAAGAATAAACAAATACTTATAAAACAGAGTAGAAAATAGATAAAAAGCCTTGCTAAATACACAACCAAAGTATGTCAACTAAGTTGGTTTTGGCACTAAAAGCATTCGGTCAATTTTCTATTTTAAGACAATTAGTATCCCTTTCGGGAATCCTAACATGACAATGATTCGGAAAGCTAAAACGATAAACACACTTTAACCACCTAAAATTGTTCCTTAACGTGCAATTGATAAATGTCTATGAAAATCTCTTAAAAATAAGTTAGTCATCCATTAGGAGTTTTCTAACCTCACTTAAACAAGGAAAGCGGCACCGATAAACACAATGCAACCACCGAGACAAGCATAAACTAGATTAAATCACAACCGAGTTCAGTTTACAAATCTTGCACATAAATTCACCAAGATATAAATTTTGGCCTAAACTACTAACTAAGCTAACAAATCATGGCAAGAATTTATAACGACACCATTTAACCCGTTAAGGTCCTTACATGACGGCAAGCTTTCTTGATTAACAATAATTACATTTTATTAAACCACTAACTATTTCTAGTATCATGGTGCACACAATTTAACCAAGCTAAACTAGTTAACCAAGTTTAAAGTTTACTAATACAAGATTAATTAAGCTTCATTTTTCAACTATCTTAACTAACCAAATACCAATCATCCAACACAATTACTTATAATCAAGAAATCAATATCAATAACAAGGTTGCAAATTAATCATCAAAGATTAACATAGAAAATACTTCCAAATGTCATTACAAACAAAGATTAACATACTAATGATTATAATCAAGCAAGGGATTGTTGTGTTTTTGCCCAAAGGCTACAATAATACATAAACATTAATCTAAATGCTTGAAAGATTAACAAAATCATGGAAAGATTAGAAAACCAATCCATAAACAAGCATAAGATTAAGAATCTGGAAGATAACGAAGCTAATCGGCACAATGTGGCTTGAATCCGGGTGAAAGCAGAAGCCTCCGGAGCCTGAAAATCACCAGAATCGCTTCCAAAATGTCCAGAGTTACGAGCAGAATGTTTCTGCAAGTTTTTATATAATTTCGATCTCGCACGGTCGTGCATCCTGTCGCACGACCGTTCACTTTATGAATTATTGGAGGTATGGTGCACCATACTGCATGACGTCATCAGATCTTGACCAGTCTTCGGTCTTGCACGACCGTTCTTCAGATCGCACAATCGGGTGCGTTTCCGGGTTCTTGTTGCACGGACTGCTGCACAGGTGGTGCATTGCCGGGCTTTGGCTGATCATCGAATCCGCACGGGGTGCAATCAGACGCATTCCCGTGCATTACCGGGATATGCTTGCACGCTGAGTCGCACTATCGTTCATTGCCGGGCTGGTCTTGTTATGTCGGATATGCACGGTCGTTCCTCAGACCGCACTACCGTTCCATTCGCCCAGGTCAGAATTCCAACAGAATGTTCGCAACTTTGTTGTTTCGTCCGGAAAGTCCTCGTTTTCACTATCATCTTGTCTGGTATGCTATTTTAGGCCTGTAAACAAAAGTATACATAATTAAGTATCCGAATGACGGTTTTACGACCGAAAACGCATAAAATGGAGATAAAATGGGGGACTAAAATATGTGTAAATTAGCGAATATCAAATCTCCCCACACTTGAACCTTGCTTGTCCTCAAGCAAGCTAAACTAAAATGCAATAAAAGATAGAATCAAACAAGAACGAAAATTTACACACTATTTTATTGAAAAAACTACAAACGGTTAGCCGGTTTTTCGAAAGACAACATCAAATGAATCAAACCCAAACAAGCATATGCAAATATATGGTGATAACCAAAAAGCCGTCACTCACTTTCAATTGACTTAACATGTTATTCTTCACACAATTCATAATGTTCACACACACTCGGTTTTATTTATGAAACATACATAAAATGTGTATGTGCAAACACTCAAAGCCTCGTCAATGAAATGTGTAATATCATAAGCTTGTCATAAGATCTCGTCTCCACCAGCTAACATGCGAAAAAGTGTAAATCAAGAGGACTTTACGGGGAGTAACGTTAGGCTTGGGCGAAGGGTATGGAAATGGATATATAAAGTGGCGAAATGGTTAAAACTTGGTAGTTACGTTTAACAAGCGCAATACAACAAAACTATACATACAAATGCCTTAAAAAGGCGACTTTTGTAACATCGAACTCATCAACAAGATTTAAACAACTTAGCATTCAAAATAGCTCGATTTTTGTCGACTTCACCCTATTTTAGGGTGTTTTACTTTCTGTTTTTTTAATATACTAATGGATTTATACAATGAATAATAAACTATAACAAGCGCTAGTTAAACGATTATTTTGACCGAGTTTCAACACTAAAAGGTCTAAAACATAAAAAGGCTAAATTTGGCTAAGTGGGCGATTATGTTGGGCAAACAAAGGTGAACGGGAAGGCTCGACGTGGTTAATCCTAAAGGGTAATGTAAGGTTTACGGCAAACACAACACAAGGAACAAGGTTAACAACAAAGAGGTAATCTAAGTGCCTCTATCACTTCTACACAATTCCGCAAGTTTATGGTCTTAACAAGCATACTAGTGACAAGTTCTAAATTACACATGACATCCGGCTCACTCCTACTCCGAAATGAACAAATATATAACAATATCAAGGCTCAAATATGCTCACGTAACGGAAGGAATGGGTAAAAGTGTGAAAACTATCATGCAAGTCTTTCTTTGTTTGTCACGCTTTCCGGTTTTCTTTTCAAAATTTATTTTGCTTGTCGAGTTTTTATCAAGTCTGAAGCTTTCTAAAACACAACTAACCAGTTTATTTACTAAAATATATACAGAATACGGATATTTTTGAATGATTTTTCTGATTTTTTTTTCTATAGAGGACAAACAAAGTTAACAAAGTTAACCCCCTCCCCACACTTGAACTTCGCATTGTCCCCGATGCGAAACCCGAAATATAGAGAAAAAGGATAATAGTACTCCCCTCAAGATGATTTCTGATGAAACGAGACTTCCAAGCTGTATCTGTCATGTGCTTCGGTCAAAGACTTGATAGCCAAAATCTGTATGTACGTCACAAGGTACAACAAAACAGAACATAAATAAAATAAACACAAATAAACCATAATGTACATAAATAGACGTACTAAAAATCCAAACAAAGACATGACAAACAAAGTAAAGTGTCTGAAAATAAAGAGTACATAACCGAGGGTGTCTGACATAACAACCAAAATAAACACCCGAAATAAACAAAGTACGGAAATAATAAAACCACAAACGATCAACTCCACCGTCTCCTACTCGTCGTCACCAGCATCATCTCTCGTGAAGGACGGGCCCGCATCTCCATAACCAGGTGGGTTCCAGGGTGGGAACTGTGGAGGATGCTGAAAGTAGTCGGGATAGGCACGATGCATCTCCCCGAACAGGTATGAGAACCCAGCACTCACCCCCTGGTACAAGCTGTCCTGGTTCGTCCTGATCTGATCCTAAGTAGCCCTGATCTGGTCCTGACTAGTCCTGATCTGGTCCTGACTAGTCCTAATCTGGTCAATATAAATCCCATGCTGCTCCTGCGTAACTCGTATTTGTTGGAACTGCTGGTAAAACTCAGGCAAATCCTGGTTTAGGTGGTATGCGTGATGCTGCGGTGAATGTGGTGGTGTCTGTGGCTGGTGCTGCTCGTGCTGCTGATCATGCATCTCCTCATCCTCGTGTTCCTCCTCAGCTGGGGGCAACGGGTCCCAGACCTCGTTGTTTAGACCCCTCAATCTATCCCCGCGATCCAACTCAACAATCAACCCCATGGCTTTCAATGACCGAATATCAACATATACCCCTTCGGTCACCAGAGTGAGACTCGCAAGTACCTCATCAGTCATCAAGCCTAAGTTGTAGGCAATTTCGGTCACATATTGACCGCCGTGAATCTGACTGTTGGGTGTCCTCCCTGAGCACTTCACAAAATATTCAGCCATCCTTGCAGCTAGGTTAATGTGTACTCCGTCAACCAGCGCGTACAGAAAAATCAAATCCGGTGTTGGACAGTTCCCTAAACTGTCCATGCGGCCGCAAATGGTGTGGCTGAATACATGATGCATCACTCGAACCAAAGGGTCTCTCTATCGTGAAGCTTTAGACATTCTCGGGTCGTAAGGGTCACCAATTGCATTTTCAGCCCAAAACAAGGCCCGTGCTGCATCAGTTGGAAAGGTAAACTGCTCCGTGAAGAATTCGGAATCCATGTCTTCTCTTGTGTAAATTCCAAGCCTCCTACCCAATCGACCCATGGACCAAGTGTGCCATTGTCCACCCAACCTGAAAGTTATCCGCTCCTTGTAGCGGAATTTTGGCCTTCTATGAGCAATTGGTTTTTCGTAGGCATATGTGGAGAAGAACTCTATCGTTAGTTCAAGATAGATGGGGCGGTTGATATCGATAAGACGCGAAAGTGGGATAGTGAGCATGTGTTCAAGTCGCTCACGCTGATTGAGATCCCTCATAACATCCCAATCCAGCCTCCGGGGGACGCCGAATTGCCCTTGCCTTCTCCATAAGGCGTCACGTCTTGGGATACAAAGAGCTTCTCTCTCATCATCGGGGTTAAATTGCAAGAAAGGATGATCCATCTGTAAGAGGAATATCGTTAGAATAGCGGGAACAGGAAAAATTTCACGCAAAAACAGCAGAATACATAGTTATGAAGATTCTGTTATGCTGATCTAGGCCTGTCGCACGGACTTGCGACGAGACGCACGGTCGTGCGTCACCGAGAACAAGCAAAGTTGGCCGGAATTTGTCGCATCTGCACGGCGTGCAGTCAATCGCACCACCGTGCATCACCGGACCAACCTGAAATCCATCATGAACAGCCGGCAAGGCACGACCATTCCATATGAGGAACGTCTGTGCAGCTCGTTTATCTGTAGATTTCTAACCCCGACTCTGAACAGTCTGATTTTTCAAAAATCAACAAGTTTTTTATGCAAACAGGGGGCAGAGAATCAACCGGGTGTTCACGATACGAATGAATCTTGCAAGTGTTAGGGTTTCGCTTGTATTTATGAAGGGGACCCTAAAAACCTTGAAGAATCGGAAGAATCTAACCTAGAAAGCGAAGAAACAGAAAATCTACCAGAAGGAACGTACCGTGCGAAGAAGTGTGTGAAACCGTGCGAAGAAACCTTGCGATTTGAGGCGAAATCGCTCTGGAACGGCCGTCTGCAGTTAGGGTTCGCGAATGAGGGAGATGGCAGCAGATGGGGGTTTTTATACTGTGCAAATGACAAAATTGCCCCTGCCTCTCGCACGGGCGTGCGACAGCTCGCACGGTCGTGCGTCACCGACATTTTTCAAACCTACAAGCTGTTCTCGGGAATGCACCGGGGGTGCGACTCGTCGTGCCGGCCACCCCGCAAACGCACGGTCGTGCGACAGACGACACGGTCGTGCAACAGCTGCAGATCAGTTTTTTCTGCAAAAGCTTTTTTCCAGCAACTGTTTTGGCTGTTTTTCGCCATTTTTTCAACACGCAAACTGTTTAATCAATATCGCAACATAGAACCTTCGCCCGGTACGTCTAAAAATTGTACAAACTAACGGGAACTAATAAACGCATCTAAATTATGCTAAAACTAGAAAAACACATAAAAAGACGATATTACCCCTAAAGAGTCAAAGACTCTCTTGCTACATTTTTAGTCCGCAAGTCAGTAGCGTAGACTCTCTCCTCCCCACACTTATGATGTGTGCGGGGTTTGAAGCTCGATGACCTCCACCCCCGACTCTATCGGCCCGGCAACGTACAACTTCAACCGATGTCCATTTACTTTGAATGTAACGTCATCTGCGTTCTCTATTGCAACAGTACCATACGGAAATACCTCCTTAATTGTGTATGGTCCTGTCCAATGTGAATGAAGCTTCCCTGGAAATAAGCGCAGTCGTGAATTATAAAGAAGAACAAGATCACCTGCCTGGAATTCTTTGTGGTCCTTCAAGCGTTTGTCGTGAAATTTCTTCGTGCGCTCTTTGTAGAGGACGGAGCTCTCATAAGCTTGTTGTCGCAGTTCCTCTAATTCATGAATCTGGAGAAACCGGGCTTCACCTCCGGTTTTCAAGTCCAGATTCGCGGTTTTTAAAGCCCACATAGCTTTATGCTCCAACTCTACCGGTAAATGGCATCCTTTTCCGTATGCCAACCTAAAGGGAGTAGTCCCCATAGGGGTCTTGTAAGCTGTACGGAATGCCCACAATGCCTCATCAAGTTTGTCCGACCACCCCTTGCGGTTTGCACCAACAGACCGCTCAAGGATGCGCTTTAGCCCTCGGTTAGTAACTTCCACCTGCCCGCTCGTCTGCGGATGATAAGGCGTGGACAAACGGTGATGCACACCGTAACGGGACAAAGCCTTTTCAAGCTTTGTATTACATAAATGAGTCCCTCTGTCACTAATAAGCGCTTTCGGAGCGCCAAATCGGGCGAACAAACTTTTCATGAATCTCACGACCACCCTGGCGTCATTTGTGGGTAAGGCCTGTGCCTCCGCCCACTTTGATACATAGTCAACTGCGACCAGGATGTACTTGTTACCTCGTGAGAGGGGAAACGGTCCCATGAAGTCTATCCCCCAAATGTCAAAGACTTTACAAACTTGTATCCAGTTCTGGGGTATTTCGTCGCGTGCCGATATATTCGTCGCCCTCTGACAGGCATCGCACGCTTTTACCCAACTCTGCGCGTCACGAAAAATAGTCGGCCAATAAAACCCGGAATCCAACACCTTCTTTGCGGTGAAATTGGCTCCATTGTGGCCTCCCGTAGGTCCCTCGTGACAATGGCGCAGAATATTGGCCGCCTCCTTCCCTGATACACATCTTCTGATCACCTGATCAGCACCCACCTTAAATAAGAAAGGGTCGTCCCAAATGTAGTGCTTGACATCCGAAAAGAATTTCCTCTTTTGTTGGTGAGTCAACCCTTTTATCAGAATCCCGCAAGCAAGGTAGTTCGCAAGGTCGGCGAACCAAGGTGACTCATCGCATATCTCAACACCCATCAAAGACTCGTTTGGGAAATTGTCATTGATTGAATCCCAACGCGCGTCCTCGATGTCTCCATGCTCTAACCGAGATAGATGGTCAGCCGCTACATTCAATGCACCCTTTTTATCTTGAATTTCAATATCAAACTCTTGCAGCGACAAGATCCATCTGATGAGACGCAGTTTTGCGTCATGTTTGCTGAAGAGGCATCTGATGGCTGCGTGATCAGTATATACAACGGTTTTTGAAAGCACCAAATACGATCTAAATTTGTCAAATGCGAAAACAACTGCCAAGAGCTCTTTTTCAGTCCTGGTGTAGTGCTCCTGAGCGTTGTGAAGAGTCTTGCTCGCATAATAGATCAGGTGAAAGTGCTTTTCTTTCTTCTGTCCTAAAACGGCCCCTATAGCGTAATCGCTCGCGTCACACATAATTTCAAATGGCAGACTGCAGTCAGGTGCAACTAAAATAGGGGCCTCAATCAACTTTTGCTTTAGAAGGTCAAAAACCCTCAAGCAATCATCTCCAAATATGAACGGAAGTCGTGAAATAACGTCAACTTTAACTGGATCGACTTCCATACCCGCACGAGAAATCTTATGCCCAGAACTATACCCTCCTTGACCATGAAGTGGCACTTTTCCCAGTTCAGGACCAGATTCGTCTCCTCGCACCTTTTCAACATCTTTTTCAAATTTTCCAAACAATGATCGAAGGAATCCCCAAATACCGAAAAGTCATCCATGAAAACCTCCATAGAATCCTCGATCATGTCATGGAAAATAGCAACCATGCATCTCTGGAAGGTCGCTGGTGCATTACACAACCCAAAAGGCATCCGCCGTTAGGCGAATGTGCCGAAGGGGCAGGAAAAAGTAGTCTTCTCCTGATCCTCAGGAGCGATAGGAATTTGGAAGTACCTAGAGAACCCGTCCAAGAAACAGTAATACAACTTCACCGACAGACGTTCCAACATCTGGTCGATGAATGGAAGTGGGAAGTGATCCTTACGAGTAGCATCGTTGAGTTTGCGGTAATCAATGCAAACTCGCCACCCAGTGACGGTACGGGTAGGAATTAGCTCATTCCTATCATTTGAAACTACAGTCATACCACCTTTCTTAGGTACAACCTGCACTGGACTCACCCACACAGAGTCGGATATAGGATAAATCATCCCGGCATCTAACAACTTAATCACTTCTTTCTTCACCACGTCTTGCATATTCGGATTTAAACGCCTCTGATGCTGTGCACACAGTTTGTACTCGTCTTCCATCAGAATCTTGTGAGTACAAAAAGAAGGATTGATGCCCTTGATATCCATGATTTTCCACGCAATAGCTCTCTTATGAAGTCTCAGAACCTCGAGAAGCTGATTTTTCTCATCTTTTTCCAATGATGCCGAAATTATGACCGGTAAGCGACGCTCCTCGTCCAGAAATGCGTTCTCGAGATGTGGTGAGAGTTCTTTCAGCTCCAAAGATGGCGGATCTTCAACTGACGGTTTTGCTTTCTCTTCTTCTACATGGACAATTTCAAGAAATCTCTCCGGACTCTGGGAACCATCGTCACCAATCCGATAGACTGGCTGCTCGAAATCGTGGCCCTCCTACGTAATGCCAATCAGGTCCCCACACGACAGACGTGTGTCCGAATCAATCTCATTAACAGTGCCTTGAAAATGAGAGCTCACACATGCATCGACAATGTCGACATAATAAAGCATGTCATTGTGACTTTGCGAACGCTGCATCGATCTTTTGATATCGAATGTCACGTGCTCATCATTCACTCGGAGCGTGATTTGGCCAACTGCCACATCAACAATCATCCTCGCTGTATTGAGGAAAAGGCGTCCAAGTATTAAAGGCACTCTTGAATCTTCGTCCATGTCAAGAATAACAAAATCCACGGGGAAAACAAATTTATACATTTTTACAAGCATGTTTTCCACAAATCCACGCGGATACTAGATTGAACGGTCTGCCAACCGAATGCTCATTCTAGTAGGTGACGGCTCACCCAGATCCAGTTTAGTAAAAACCTTATATGGCATAAGGTTGATACTTGCTCCCAAGTCAGCCAATGCATGGCTAACAGACATGTTTCCAATCAAACACGGGAGCGTAAAACTACCCGGATCTCACATTTTCATGGGCAGACGGTTTTGTAGAACAACAGAACAAGTTTCATTTATCACCACACATGCTATATCCTCGAGCTTCTATTTATTCGAGAGGATATCCTTAAGGAATTTCGCATACTTTGGCATCTGGGCCAAGGCTTCAACAAACGGTATATGAATGAGTAGTTGCTTGAACAACTCAAGGAACTTACCGTATTATTCTTCGTTCTTCTGCTTCTTCAGCCTGCCTGGATAAGGTACTGGTGGAGTGTAATCTTTGACCGGCTCCTGGACTTGTGTTGTACTTGCAGGGCGTAGCCTGGCTTGCACCTCGTCCGGTGTGTCAGTCGGGACCGCTTCAGTGATTGGTGATGAGTCCGATATGACGATTCCGGTAGTCTTTCCACTCCTGGTCATGACAGCATTCACATCCCTGTGCCCGCCCAGGTTTGGTTCTGTATTGCCCGGAAGACCACCTAGGGTCCTTTTAGACATCATCTGTGCCAGCTTACCAACCTGATTCTCGATATTTTGAATCGAGGCTTTGTGACTCCTCATTTCTCCCTCGTGGGAAAGAAAACGATCCTCGCTCTGTTGGTAGCATTTTTCAGCCAACTGATTCGCACTCGAGGAGCTAGTAAGAAGCTGAGCCATCATATCCTCCAGCTTGGAACTAGACTGAGGGGCCTGCTGCTGGGAACTACTCCTAGTGCCCTGATTTTGATACGAATATGGACGCTGCTGGTAAGGTTGGTTGTATTGCTGGAACTGCTGACCCTGACCCTGCTGCGGCGCTGGAGCGCGCTGAGTGAACCCCAATGGGTTTTGATTACCTGTATTCGCTCGCCACCCAAAATTTGGGTGATTTCTCCATCCGGGATTATATGTGTTGTTGTACGGGTTGTTCTGCGGCCTCACCTGATTACTCACGAAATCTACTTCTTCGTGGCCCTCATATACGACTCCCTGAAAGCACGCACCAGGCTCATGTGACACTCCACACTGGTCACATCCCGAACCAGCTTGTGCGATCATCTGGGACTTATCGAATTTGGCTGCAAGAGCCGAGATTTGTGCAGTAATGGCCGTGTAGTCGTCCACCGCGTGTACTCCTGCGCGAGATGATGATGATGTTGCCCGGCCTCTATCTCCTTCCCGACGCGAGCTGGATTTCAACGCAGCTTTTTCTATGATATCATACGCTTCAGTCGGCGTCTTAGTTCCTAGATCGCCTCCTGCGTTTACGTCTAATCGCTCCTGCGTGTGGTAACTGAGCCCCTGATAGAACGTCAAGACCAGCTGTCTCTTGGAGAAGCCATGATGTGGAACATCTATCAACAAATCTTTAAATCTTTCCCAGGCCGCGTGCAACGACTCTCCCTCGTCCTGGCGAAAGGAAATAATCCGGTTCCGTAGCTTGTTTTAATCTCAGGTGGAAAATATTTCTGCATAAACTGCTCCGCCAACTGATTCCTGGTCCTGATGGACCCAGCTGGAAGTGACATAAGCCAAGCTCTAGCTTTGTCACGCAACGAGAAAGGAAACAATCTCAACCCAATTGCATCCTCCGAAACATCTCTGATCTTGAATGTGGAACAAACTTCGAGAAAAGCCGCTATATGTCGTCCTGGATCCTCATGCTCATGCCCGTCAAACTGCACCGAATTCTGCACCATATTAATAATACTAGATTTAATTTCTAATACATGTGCATCTATAGTAGGTCGTATGATACTAGGTTCCAGGCCTGCCCTTCCGGGCTGATTCGTCTCATTCAAAGGTCGCTCATCGTCCGCCATGGTTCTGTCTCCTGCTGCCCCTGAGCCCTTGACTTCAGCGGGTACTACCGGCTCCGGCTCGCCTCCTGCGAGCAGTAGCCCAACCGCACGAGATCTCGCGCGAAGACGTCTCCTCAGATCGCGTTCAGACTCGTCTGACAGTTCAACAACTTCTGGAGCGGGGGTCGAGAACATCAACCGGCAAACGAAAAATTGACACAATGAATATTTTATTAATATAATAATGCTATTATATTATTATTATTATTATTATTATTATTATTATTATTATTATTATTTTTGCTGAAAAGAAACAGGATATTATTTAAAATGTGCTGAAAATTTTATAAAAATCCGAAAATGGGCCCGAAATTTTATAAAAATCAACACAATAAAAATAATTGAATCGGCTAGTATAAAAAAATGATTTTTAGGAGCCGAAAACTCAAAGAATAAATAAATAATAAATCCGGATTAAATAAATAAATGGAACAAAAATTTACAAGAGTAAATATTCACTAAAACGAATAAATCGAATTAAAGCAAGAAATATTAACAAATAAATAAACAAATAAATAATCAAGAAAGTATACACAAATATTAACAAGTATATACACCGATAACACAATGACTCGGGTCGTTCCTAAAGCTCGCCAAGTCCCCGGAAACGGCGCCAAAAACTTGACGTGTGCGCGACTACACATATTTTTATAATGAAATTACACACGATTTGGTTTTAAATTTATAAAAGTGATTATTACTTTTACATCAAAACACACACGAAAGAGGCAAGTGTACCCCGTCATATATGTAGTAAAGTATCGGTAACCACCAAGTATCGATCCAAGGAAATGGGCGGAGAAATAATACTGACCTTTGTCACTAAACTACCGGTAAAAACATAAGTTGTTTGATTTTTAATAAACTAAAGTAAGCATAAACAAATACTTATAAAACATAGTAGAAAATAGATAAAAAGCTTTGCTTAATACACAACCAAAGTATGTCAACTAAGTCGGTTTTGGCACTAGAAGCATTAGGTCAATTTTCCATTTTAAGACAATTAGTATCCCTTTCGGGAATCCTAACATGACAATCATTCGGAAAGCTAAAACGATAAACACCCTTTAACCACCTAAAATTGTTCTTTAACATGCAATTGATAAATGTCTATGAAAATCTCTTAAAAATAAGTTAGTCATCCGTTAGGAGTTTTCTAACCTCACTTAAACAAGGAAAGCGACACCGATAAACACAATGCAACCACCGAGAAAAGCATAAACTAGATTAAATCACAACCGATTTCATTTTACAAATCTTGCACATAAATTCACCAAGATAGCAATTTTGGTCTAAACTACTAACTAAGCTAACAAATCATGGCAAGAATTTATAACGACACCATTTAACCCGTTAAGGTCCTTACGTGACGGCAAACTTTCTTGATTAACAATAATTACATTTTATTAAACCACTAACCATTTCTAGTATCATGGTGCACACAATTTAACCAAGCTAAACTAGTTAACCAAGTTTAAAGTTTACTAATACAAGATTAATTAAGCTTCATTTTTCAACTATCTTAACTAACCAAATACCAATCATCCAACACAATTACTTATAATCAAAAAATCAATATCAATAACAAGGTTGCAAATTAATCATCAAAGATTAACATAGAAAATACTTCCAAATGTCATTACAAACAAAGATTAACATACTAATGATTATAATCAAGCAAGGGATTGTTGTGTTTTTTCCCAAAGGCTACAATAATACATAAACATTAATCTAAATGCTTGAAAGATTAACAAAATCATGGAAAGATTAGAAAACCAAACCATAAACAAGCATAAGATTAAGAATCTGGAAGATAACGAAGCTAATCGACACAATGTGGCTTGAATCCGAGTGAAAGCAGAAGCCTCCGGAGCCTGAAAATCGCCAGAATCGCTTCCAAAATGTCCAGAGTTACGAGCATAATGTTTCTGCAAGTTTTTATATAATTTCGATCTCGCACGGTCGTGCATCCTGTCGCACGACCGTTCACTTTATGAATTATTGGAGGTATGGTGCACCATACTGCATGACGTCATCAGATCTTGACCGGTCTTCGGTCTCGCAAGACCGTTCTTCAGATCGCACGATCGTGCGTTTCCGGGTTCTTGTTGCACGGACTGCTGCACTGGTGGTGCATTGCCGGGCTTTGGCTGATCATCGAATCCGCACGGGGTGCAATCAGACGCACGCCCGTGCATTACCGGGATATGCTTGCACGCTGAGTTGCACTGTCGTTCATTACCGGGCTGGTCTTGTTATGTCGGATATGCACGGTCGTTCCTCAGACCGCACGACTGTTCCATTCGCCCAGGTCAGAATTCCAACAGAATGTTCGCTGCTTTGTCGTTTCGTCCGGAAAGTCCTCGTTTTCACTATCATCTTGTCTGGTATGCTGTTTTAGGCCTGTAAACAAAAGTATACATAATTAAGTATCCGAATAACGGTTTTACGGCCGAAAACGCATAAAATGGGGATAAAATGGGGGACTAAAATATGTGTAAATTAGCGAATATCAATGAACTAGTCGTATAACTTGCTGAATGGTTCCAAGTTTGGCTGAAGTCACATGGCTCTGAATTTCTGGCCCTAAACCCTTGAGGTACAGCTCGATACGTTTGATGGGAGGGTCCACCATAGTAGGACACAAGATAGTCAGCTCGTTTGATCTCTTTGTGTAGGCTTCGATTTCAGACCCCGGCATCTTCAAATTGAAAAACTCCACCTCTAGCTTGTGGATGTCATCACGATTGCAGTACTCCTCTTTAATTAGCTCCTTGAAGTCGTTCCATGGGGTGGCGTTAGCAGCTGCCAACCCTAGCATTTGAACTTGCGCTTTCCACCAAGTCAGTGCGATACCTTCAAGTGTTCCAGTGGCAAATTTCACCCTTCGAGCTTCAGGGCATTCGCACATTTTGAAAACAGACTCGAGCTTCTCGAACCAGTGGAGAAGGCCTACTACTCCTTCTGTGCCGTTGAAGGTACTGGGTCGACAATCCATGAAGGTTTTGAACGAGCATACAGGTGGTTGAGCATGCTGACCTGTTGCGCGAGAAAGAAAAGACAAGATTAAGCACGAGAGTTGGTTCACAAGGGTAGGATCTAAACATCCTAGGATGGGTCGAAATGGCAGGTTATACCTCCTGCAGGGGCTGCTGCGAGTGTCTCAGCAACTCGTTCATTGATAAGAGCTGTCAGCTGGGCTTGGGTCAAATTCAGACGTCCACTCATGATCTTCACATCGAAGGAAACACAAGTAAGAAAAGTGTCGGGAAAGTGCGTAAATGTGGAGTGACAGAAGAGAGTAAGCACACAGGGTTCAAGCAACAGTTGTTATACTAACTAAGCATACCATGATCAATGCACTACTTAAACTATCAGGCAGGTAATACAATCACAAACCATATCACCTACTGCATTGAGTCTTGCACGTGGAGCGAAGCGTCGTTGTGGATCGTTGAGCACTGTACAGGTTATAGTCTGGTTTTATCAAAAAACTTTTCCCTTTTTAAAACCAAGTTCACTATAACCAATGGCTCTGATACCAATCTGTGAAACCCCCAAAATCCACCTGCGGAGTATCAGCGCTTGGAGGCGTGACAGACCAGGATCAAGCCACCTACCATATTGAACAAACATGTAAGTAAATATAAAATCCAACACAATATAATTGGTGTCCAAATCAAAACATAGTTTTAGTTGCAAACGGAAGCATAATGTTTAAAACCAAAGCATAAGTTTAAATGTTTCAAATGTTTGACATGGAACACAGCTGTCCATGTCCCACAACGACCACGCCTCCTCGTGTAAGCTCCATAAGCATCTAACGACCTGCAAGGCATGTAACAACAAATCAACAACATAGTTGAGTGAGTTCACAGTTGGTAGTTTAGTTTCACAAGTTTGTTTTGAAAACCATAAGTTATTTCGTAAACCACGAGTTAACCAGTATCCTTGTTTCCCAAACCATATCCATAATTAGTGGGGGCTTCCCCATGTAAACCACTAGACCGTTACCATATCGACAACTGACGAATAATAGTTGTGCCCCACGTCAATGTCTATCATCATTGACTAAGTGCCCAGATCCATTAGTACACGCCCGTCCGAACGGCACGGTGTGAGGCTTGTCAACCCTAATAGCGCTATTAACTAATGACCCGCTCGCCATTGGCCCGACGATTAAGTCGATATAAAAATGAGGGACTTCATGATAGAGTTTTGTCTAGTAAGTTAATGTTGTCGTCCTTCATATGGAGGAGCGGAGGTACGTAATCTACCCAAGGAGATTACGCAGGTTCAATGTTGTCGTCCTTCCTATGGAGGAGTGGAGGTACATATTCTACCCAAGGAGAATATGCAGGTTCTATTTATTCTCTTTACCCATTCCCTGACCACCGGGAATCCCATGCCTTGTAGAAAGTGTGAACTCACCTTGGTTTGCTCGGCAGATAAACAAAATGGTCACTCGAGCTCTATGGGGTCAACCACGTCCTAACATGGTTACCATACAAGTCAGGTCTAGGTTCAAGTAGTGCACATAGGTTTTACACATAAACTATCAGGTTACAACATACAATGATCATGGCAAACACGTAAATCACCTAAACAGTCAAGTCCACATAATGCCCAACTTGTGTGACTCAGATGGTTGGGCTCGCACAAGTTCATTAGCCCAATAGTCTTCTGCGATTTAATAAATGAAGCCCAATAGTTCCCGGCCCAAAACATGTAACCCAAATCTATACGGCCCAACTAATAAACGAACAAACAACTTGTGCGATCCTAATAATCTTGTGCGTTTGGTATGTCCTTGTACGATTACAATATATCTTTTGCGACTGAGATTTGGGCTTTAAGGCCCAATAACATAATAAGGTTTAAAACACCTGTGTGTGGCCCAAGCCTTATGCGATCGGCACTGTCTTGTGCGATCATGCATAACTAAACAGTACCCTGTGCTTTATGTGTTCGTACCCAACTTGTGCGATCACACTTGTGCGATGAGCCCCTTGTACGATCAAGTCAGTTCTTGTGCGACCCGTCCTTGTGCGATCAAGGGTGGGTCTTGTGCGATTGGTTATCAAATCCCTAGAATCATGCAATCGGTTACACAGTCATCCTAACAGTTTCCTATTTCTCATCCTTTCAATCAATTCAACATTAACAATTTCCAAACATGTAATGATCGATCAAACAGGGGTTTTATCATCGAATCCCTATGAACCCTAATGAGATTCAAAACATAATCAATAATCATACTCATTTACATCCATTAACACGGCTCATGTTATTGATTTCTAGCATGCATCCTAACAAGTCTATCACAACCTATCATCCGAATACGAAAACATCACAACCGATAATCATACATTCGGTTCTTTAACATCATACGGTTATCAATCCTACAATGATCTAAATTATACTACACACGTGAACCGATTGTTCATGAACTTTAAACCTCATCGATTTACACTACAATCAAACACACATCATCCCTAAATCACCATGTATAACATATAGATCACAACACTATCTAACAACACAATAATAACGAAACACTAACCGGTTAGAAGGTAAGGCAAGGATGATCCGAACAAGAAAGCTTCGAGAGAAAGAATGTTTGCCGTCGGCTTCGAGAGAAGAGAAAGGGAACGAGTAGGGTTTTATGTGTGTTGTGTAATTTGCAAATAATGACAAACAAACTCCCACAAGAGTGTTTGTATGCGTATAAGAGGAGTGAGCCGACCCCATACATGATCTGCCCTTGGTTCGGAGACAAAGAGTGTGGCCCAAATGGGCTTGTGCGATCGGCCAAGTGTTGTGCGATCAGGCTCGTTTTGTGTGATCATATTACATACATACATGCATTACACATAATCACGTAACATAACAACATAACATTCAATTAATCATCAAAGTTCACATAATCACATAACGTTCACATCGGTTACATTAAAGTACAAAGAGAGGTTTGAAATACGAGTTGTCACATTATCCCCAAGTTGAAAGAAATTTCGTCCCGAAATTTAGCACGTACTCACTGAGGAAGCTAGTTAAGTTGCATGGTTTTCCTGGGGTGTCACATACGCATCCCACCAATCCTTTGCTCGAAGTTGGAGAAGACTCGTAGCAAACATTACTTGATCCTCTACTTCAAATCTACTTCTTACAAACACTACCCCGGTACTTGAAATCCATCTTCGACATGCTATTGGGTCAATTTCCCCTTTATATGGCAAGGGGTTACATGCCATAAATTCCTTATACGTGCACCTCCGAGTGCCTTTCTTCGTTCGTAGTTCGTTGATCATTTCCTTCAATTCTTCAACCTTGGACGTCACTAATGTGTTAACTATCCCCAACACTTGACCCTCAACTTCTTGAGCTAGCCGAGGAATACTTGCCTCAATTGCCCTTCCTACTTCTTCCACAATTCTTTCATTTATTGCTTCTTGTCGTGCCGCTACATCATCATTCACATTTACATTATCCGCCATCTACATAAAACATTTATTTATTTCATTCATTAGATTTTCTTTTCATACATCTCTTCATCACATTTAAGCTCAGGTTAGCATATTACATTCAATTTACAATGCATACTTTATACATTATCGTCTCTGACGATCATGTCGTATCGTGTAGATCAAACTCTTTGATCGCAACGATTTACCTTTTCATCCATTTGTATATATATACATACTTTCCTTCATCATTTCTTAATATCAAAATTTCCCTTAAACGTTGATTACGAGGCTTTGAAAACCGTTCTAAACAAGTCCCGAATTTCAAACAAACAATTTAAAAAAAATTGCCAGCACTTGAGGGGCCTGCGGGCTGCGAGGTCTTGGCCTCCATCTGGTCGCGGGCCGCGACCACGGTCGCGCTACGCGACGGTATGACCAGGTAATGGTCGCGCGACGCGAGGACCCTTTTTAACAGAAGGTTTCGTTCTTTCACAGCTGCAGATGCCCAGCTCCAAATTTTTTCCAACATTCAATCTTTAAAACTTCATATCTTTTGTTCCACTAATCCGTTTTACGTAATTCTTTTTCCTACGGGTCCATAATTTAATTGTGGACCCGTTTAGCATGGTCGTTCGCCTTAAAACTCGGTTTAAAGCGAATAACTTATAGATCTCCTTTTTATTTCTAACTACAAGCATAATCAGATTTACAATTTACTTACTTGCATAGCACTTCGGATCGAACACACCTTCATACGAGCTTTCGCTTTGAGTTCAAGCATCTTAACTCTAATACTTGAATCCCTCAAACCTCGGCTCTGATACCAACTTGTGATGCCCATTTTTTTTAAACATTCGACAAAAGAAATAAACATCATACAATTTTACAAAATTTTGGCATAACCCATTCGTATAGTAGACGATTTCCTACTTTTTAACGAAATCATTCAAAATACATTCTACGACACTTTTCAAAAGATGCTAAAATTAAAACCAAACACATTTCACCAAAACATTCTATCCAAACTATCCCAAAATAAAGTTTAAACTTCAAACCACTACGATCAACCTAGATACTAGTTTAACATTTGCTACACAAAAATGATTTTCACCCATTTCAAAAGATGACTTGAACCGGAAGCGCATAAGTGGGCAATATAGTGTGTATTCGGTTCGAGCGCGCCGCAATCAAGCATGAGATTTACCTATCATACACAACATCAAACATTCGTTAGATCATAATACCAAACAAAAAAAAATCCATAACATTCATTGCATACTTTTATTCGACCCATTAGCAAATTTAATCCATTAGTTGTCATTCCTTGTGTGAAACACTCTTCCCGTTTAACATTATTTCCGTTAACTTTCTTTCATTCCAACGTCACAAACAATCATACATACATCCATTCGACCCTTTAATAATGGGTCCATACTCGAACAACATAGCTATTCATCATACAAGTCTAAATCATTCCCGTTTACAACGGAAAACTTTATCATACATACTTTACATAACTTTATCATTTTTTTGACCCGTTTACAACAAGTCATTACTAAACCATTCCACATTCTACTTTCCAAATGATTCTTGTACCACTTACGTGGTTAATATACATCCGATACTATTTTGCTGCTTAACCGTTTTTCTAGCATCATATCAAAACTTTTATCATAAACAAACATACCACTCAACACTAAAATTTATTTACTAACTATTATCCGTAGAACTAGATAAATGAAAATTAAGTTCATATGAACTTACCGCGATCTTGTGTTTCTTGCGCTATAGAATGACTTGCTCCTCCTTCCTTCTTTGTTCCTATACATCACAACTTCATATAAGTAGCTTTCAAAAATTTCATTATTCTCATATTCTTTGTCATACAATATGATGTTTATTAACCATATGCATTCACACCATAATCATATTTCACCAACTAAGCAAATTTTCATAGAAAATCATAATTTCATTAATTTAGACATTTCATCGAACACATGGCGTGCGTACATTTTAATAAGCAGGATGTACAAGTATTTATAACACATTCATCCTAATATCATCAATGGGTTAACTTAAATATGTACAATCAATATCATAACTATACTCCATATGATTCATATCAAATTACTTATCTAAACACCTTCTATAACATGAGTTTAATTTCAACATCATCCAATTCATCCATAGCTTTACTAAATTTCACCATCTTACAAATTTCAAGTGGGTTTTACCCCAAACTACCAATACAATCAAAATGGTACATAATATAGCCTATATTTGATCTTAGCATCTAACATTTAGGTTCGATTTCATACAAAAATCATAAATTTCACATAGCCCATTTCATAAGATTTCATAAAAACATGAAATTAAACTTACTTGATATGAAATTCACTTAGGGGATGAACATTCCTAACTCATGCATTGGATTAACGACATATTTCACTTTCAATTTGACTGAATTTAGGATGTTAGGGTTTTGAGGGAAAGAGTTTCCCCTGGCCTCTCCTACGATCGCACACCCACACCCACTCTAACACTGGACATTTTTTTATTAAGTGTTTTAATTACATAATTTTTCATTTTCAGCCCCTCATCTTATCATAACATGCCACTTTTCCCTTTACTAGAGACTAACTAGATAAAACCTCATACATGCATAAAAATTTTAAGTTTGCTAAAGTTTATAATACTTTAATAATGGTAAAAATCTATGTTTACCATTTCTTTTCATCAATTACTGTGATTAAAAACGTTATAATATGTCGTACGAAATTTGGGGTGTTACAAGATCCTGATAAATCTTGGAATCCTTTTGTAGTCCCATCTTGAATGCTTGGACTGCTGTAGCAACATCAAGGTGTGGATGTCCAAGGATTCCCCGCTGAATTTGTTCACATAATCCCTTAGGAATTCTTGAGGACCTTGAGTTATCCTGTAGAGATCACTAGTTAGTTTTTCAAAACTTCGACTGCAAGAAAATTGACTAAGTGAGCAAATGATGTAATTGATTAAGGTGGAACGTTTAGGAACCATTTTAAGGCTGATCCTATTAGAGTAGAACCAAAACCCTTGCAGAGTCATGCTTCCTTGAGATCCGGAGGGATAGGGTTAATCTCCGTCCTTTCCCTATACTGAGCAATATGCTCTTCAGGATCTGTGGTTCCGTCATATAGCTTCATGATAGGGGTTTGAAATCTTTTCGGGATTTCAGCATCACATATAGGATATGCAAACCGGGATATCCTATGACTATCATGGGATTCTTCCGGAATGGGCTGAACAACCCCAGGTACACTGGATATCATATCCTTCAACTTCTGAAGCTCCCTAGAGAGTGCCGACGTCACACCTGCATCCTGCAAAGATCCAACACCGTTAGTAGCAAGAGTATTAGCATTATTAGACATGTTACCAGCCTGAGGGCTCTGGCCATATCCTGGAGCATATCCTGAGCTCCTCACAGTTGATACCCTGACCGATGAGGGTATCTCAGGAGTATGACTCTGGGAATGACTAGGTACAATATTGCCCCTGTTATCCTTGGTGTATACTGCCGAACTGAAGTTCAATGCTCTGGGCTGCAAGGGAGTGACAGTATCCTCAGCAGGCCTACTTGAGCTGGATTTCAAGAGTCGTATCTCTCTTATCAGCATTTGGTTGGTTTCCTGCTGCTGCTTCATCTGATCCTGTATACTACCAAACAAAGTTAGAATTTCATCATTAGAAGCCATAATAGGGGTTCTCCCTGAAGCAGCGGATCCTTGAACATTCTGAGTGGGAATAATATCCCAAGCCATGTGAGTTTCGGTCCTTCTTGGAGGAGCTTGAGGCCGTGAAGAAGCTTGCGTCCTTGGAGGTGGTGGAAACACCGAACCAATTGTTGCAGAGGTTGTAGCAGACATGGTGGAAGAGCTCATGTTTGATTTTGAGGCCATTGAAAATAGTTGTGCAAAAAGCTTTGAAAATAGAAAACCAAGTAACGATTTTAAGAAAGCTTCTAGTAGAAATAGCACCACTTGCCCCACGGTGGGCGCCAAATTGTTTTGGTAAAAAATTACCGAAGCAATTTAGTGATCAAATTAGTTAAGTGAGGTAGTGTGCTAACAATGTGTGTTGAAAATATTCCGAGTATGTTGTTTGCAAAAACAGTTTTCAGGATATAGCACAGGATATCGAGCTATGTTAACAATCAAACAATGAGCTAATAAGTAAAGAGTGACAAGAGATGTACGAGGAAAGCCCTTGATCAATCTAGATCGCCGGCACAAAACCTCGGGAGTTGACAATCGCAGCTGCCTTGTTTTTCTTATTACTTCAAACTTCAGGATACAGTGCAGGATATCATGCGGATCAACTAAGTGTTACAATGAGATTCGGGTGTAAGTGTAAGTGTTGGTAAGTGATTGCAGCTGGTAAAGAGTAAAAGTGTGCGTGAAAAATTGTGTCTCCCTATCGATCCGATCATTCCTTTATATAGTAAAAGAATTAACAAACTATCCTAAAAATGGGGGATGCTTCGAATATTCCCCTTTGAACGTTGGAGACCCCTTCTTTGCGGCTTCAACGTTCTCTTCTCAACAGCTTAGTCCGAGTCTTCAGGAGAAGCAGTCCATTCGAACGTTATAGGCCAGCCTCGCTAATCTGCACGTGAATAATTAGTCATTACCAGGATACTACATCAGGATGTTACCAATATCCTGATCTGGTATCCTAATCACAATCGAAAGTAATAAAACCAGAATATAATTCAGGTTATATTTTCAGAAAACCACCCATAACAGTTATGTTTACACAGTGATTGTTGCCTGAAACCTTAGCAACGATAGTACATAGTGTGGACTCAGCACCTGTCGTGGAAGGGGGTTGTTATGGTATTTCTTCACGTGTCACAGTGGTGATATGTGTTGCGCACTCTACAACTCGCAGTCACGTCTGTGCATATTTCATTGTCGATAACCTACTTGCTTCACATTATACATGTTACATGCTGGTTATGTGTAACTCGCTTTCGCTATCTATTATACTATTAAACTTGCATGCTCACCTTTACAATACGTGTATTGACCTCTATTTTAACGTATGTGACAGGTGTTTAGGATGCTTGCTTGTTATTTGCTGGAATCAAGCTAGGATGGAGTCTAGAAACAAACTAATAAAAATCTGAGTTGTCGGAATGGATATTTGTCTTTGAGAACAATGTCTGTAATGATTGTTTTTATTATATATGTTTGTGGTATGGGACACAAACCTTTAATATATTATAATTAATAGTTGTTATGGATTCTCCTGGACAATCTGTTTCGCTCAGTGCCGCGCCCCGTTATTTTCGCCATCGGTTGGGGCGTGACATGACCGAGCTTGATCCCGATGTGCAAAGTATGCTGCGAGATATCATTTTTTCAATGGAATATACTTTGAACCATTTATCTGGTAATAAAGAAAAGCCATCCTTATACAAGGATCATGTTCAATCTTATATGAAGAAGGTTCAAGATATGCAGATTGTTGCTCCTCTCGCTAGTACTAGGGATATATTTGCCGAGATAACCGGTCAATATAAAACCGAAAAGAATCCTATAAGAGTCACTGTTAGGTATAAATCCAAAGGTTCTGGTTCTCGGAAGCGCCTGAAATCTAAACAGGAGATAACAATCGAGAAAAAGAAATCAAAGTCAAAACCCGGGGCCAAAGAAAGACAGTGTCAGAACTGCAAAGGCTATGGACACTACGCATTGACATGCAAACAGGCCGTATTTAAAAGAAGAATGACAAGGTCTTCGAGTGCCAGTGAAGAGTAGTTTGGCGTTTTGTATTTTTCATTCTTACAGAACACACACCGATCTCAGTTTGGTGTTTTACATCATTCTTTATACATCATTTTTTTCCATCTTTTTTTTCTACCTATTTGTTCATAACATGTTACTTCGAAGTTACATAACAAACAATATAAGATCGGACAAGCAAATCAAACGGCAAAAAAAAAAAAAACAACGCAACTAAATAAAACTACCATAAACCTCTAATTTTGGTCATGCTATACTCAATAATGTTTTGCTAAACGAGATGGATACCATTGGTAATCCGCAGTCAAGAAAGATGTCTAACAATGTTGTTCATCTCGTTCAGCTAAACTTTATTGAGAAAAAAAAACTGAATCTCCATGAAATGACGGTTTTTCAGTTTTATGGTTTTATAGGAAAATATGACGTTTAGGGTTTGGTGTGGTTATTAGTATGTCTGAGAGGTTGTTTATATAGAAAGTTTTTGGCGTGTATTTTAGGCGCGATTTTTATTATAATAAATGCTACTAATTAAGTTCCATCATTTCAGTTACTGTTTGTTCAGCTTTATCGGTTAAAAACAAAGTTTGGCGTTTTATATCTAATGGCGTTTAGATTAGGATGATGTGTGCTATGTGGGTTAAGGCGGGATTTTTAATGGCGTTTTATTCATGAGTTTGGCGTTTTGTGTAGAGAAGTCAAAAGACTTTTTTACCCTTAATGAAGCGCGCCACACTAATATAAGTGATGTTATTTACGAAAACGCCACCGCGTCATCTAGTCCATATATTGTTTTGATCTAACGATCCATAACCGTTCTCTCCGGTCTCACACTTTTCACCGTTTTCTCTAAATCTTGACTCTGTGTATAAATATATATATGGAGAGAATCATAAGAAAACTATATATAAATGAGAAAACTATAAAACTAAGTAAAAAGCCTAAAAAATCAAAAAAAAAACACACCAATTTTTTTTTTACAATTTATTTATAAAAAAAAATCTTTATTTTTAATATATAAAAATTTTCAAAAAAAAAAAAAAACATGTACTGCACATGTGCATTATATGTGTACTACATATGTGCATTACATGCTTAAAATTAGTTTTTTGAGCCTAGTTTAGCTTTTAAGGTTAGTCCTTTTGGAGGATTAGGATTAGGTTTTTGACTTGGGGGGGGGGGGAGGGGGGTTTAGGTTTTTGGGGGGTGGGGGTGGGGGTGGGGGTGGGGGGTTTAGGTTTCTTTCGGGTTTATGTTTAGGGTTTAGTTTTAGGTTTTCGGGAGGGGGTGGGGGGTTTAGTTTTTTTTTTTAGGGGGGGGGGGGGTAGGCTTTTGGTGGGAGGGTGAATTTAGGTTTTTGGGGGGTGGGGGTGGGGGGGGGGGGGGTTTAGGTTTTTGGGGGGTGTCGGTGAGGGGTGGGTTAAGTGGTTTAGGCTTTCCGTATTAGTGCACATGTGCAGTACAAAAAAAATTGAATTTTTTTTTTCATATATAAAAAATAGTGACTTTTTAATAAAAAACTGTAAAAAAAAGTTGGTTTGTTTTTTAGGCTTTTTTAGTTAGTTTTTTAGTTTTCTCATTTAAACTAGTTTCCTCATTATCCATCTCATATATATATACACACACACACTTGGGGATTTTGTCGCAACCCCCGACCCCTTGCTCCGAGGGGCGGGCGGCCGTGAGCAGCACACAGAGCCGGTGGTATCGTGTTTATTAATTTGGCAGCAGAAATTAAACATCAGAACCGTAGTTAGAAAATAATTTATCAGAGTTAAAACACCACACTTTTATAAATAATAAATATATGGGAAAAACCCAAGTTTCCAATATAGTAAGTTTATAGGGATAAACCCTAATTTATTGAAGTAAAACTTCTTTCTTATTTAGGTAACTTTTATAGCCACTTTTTCAAGCCTTCAGTGCGCTACCGGTGGCTTCTATTAGCTTTACATTAAGTTACCTGAAACGTGTTTTAAAAACATTTTATCAGCAAGAAATACTGGCGAGTGCATCCCAATTTAATCAAAACAAGCTTTTATCATTTTACAGTATTGAGGGCGATTACAATGTTTATATCTACCCTATTACCACCCACGGTACTGTCAATCCGGACTTGTGGTCATGCTACTATTCACAATATAGTAACAAGTAATGTATACAAAACCCTAACATACCAACAGTAATTGTAGAATACATAGACTCAATCAGTGTTATCATAAATTAAAATATTTTGAGGTTTTGGTAAAACAGTGTGGTAGAAAAAGAGAATGACTCACTATCCTGTTTTAGATAATACTGCTGCTTTCTGGTGACTTTCTGGTTATAATCTATTAGAATTAAACAATGCACACGTGTTAATAAGATAACCCAATTTACATTAGCCATACCCCCGAGATAGAACTCCAACGACTAAGTCAGGCAGAGCCTTGACATGCGTTACGGAGTCCTAGATCAATCGGGTAGAGTAACTAATACGTAACCGGGGGTTATAATACTTACAACGAGGCAGAGCTTCGCTTTTTAGGGGTATTATATCGAGCAACACTATTGCTATTATAGGGACAGAGAAAGAAAAAGAATTAAAAGACTTAAGACTGAGGCATCGGCCTCCTTTTATAGGTCTGATCATCGTTCTCTCGCGCCCCGCGAGAGTTACAAGGCTAGGCCTTCGCGGCCCGCGAGACCACTAGGGTAGGCCCAAGCTTGGTCGTCTCACATCGTAGATCTAACACGAGGGGGACACGTGGCGTAATGTGGTACCGCCTGGTCCCACCTCGTCGTGGCCCGCGACAGTCTCAGGTTGACTGTGTCGGGCCCCGCGAGCGGCCGTAAATATTTGTTTTATTTGATTTTTGTAAATATAAAGGTATTTTATGCTTGTTTTTCGTATACGGGGTATATTTTAAGACGTATAGGAGTATTTTAAGGGTTTTTAGGAGAGTTGTTAGATCCTCCTCACGTTGTTTTAGATCTTGTCCTCGAGGTCTACGGGAACAGGTGTGGGTATTTTTTTCGCATTTTTTATTCGAGCTCCCAAATGTACTCTGGTCCTCTTTTGGAATCCCATTTCACTTTGACCAGAACTAATCTCTTGTGTTTGAGATTCTTGATCTTTCTATCTTCAATATGCAGTGGTTTTTCTACAAACTTAAGTTTCTCATTTACCTCTATGTCCTTAAGAGATATTACTAATGATTCGTCTGCTAAGCACTTATAACAACTCTCACAAAATACTTATAACACCTCCACACGTCCCAAAATACACCCCGTATAGGAGAAACGACCCGAAATACCTTTAATTTTACAAAAATTAAATGAAAACAAAGTCTATAGGGCGCTCGCGGGCCGCGACCCCCTAGACTAACTCTGTCACGTGGCGCGACCGAGTACTACCAGGCTCAACCCGGTTCCGACACGTGGCTTGTGACTCGACATGGCTAGATCCTTGACTCAGCCAAGCTACGCCCTATTATACCTAGCTCGCGGGGCGCGACACACCCTTGTGTGTCTGTCGCGGGCCGCCAGGGACTCCCTGATCAGCACTATAAATAGAGGTGATCGGCATTCAATTTTCGTCGTTCAAAATTCGATATCTCTCTCAATTTCTTTATAGTAGAAGTAATACTCGGGCATTATAGCCACTAAAATAGCGAAGCATTTCCTCGATGTAAGTATTATAAGCCCCGGTTACGTATTAGATACTCTGCCCGATTGATTTAGTACTCCGTAACGCATGTCAATGCTCTGCTTGACTTCGTCGTTGGAGTTCTGTCTCGGGAGGGGGTATAGCTAATGTAAATATTGGGTTATTATACTAACGCGTGTGCATTGTTTAAATTAATAGATTATAACCAGGAAGTCACAAGAAATACCTAAAATAGTAATGTGAGTAATCCTTCTTTTTGTGTAAACCTTTTTGTGAGTTTACCCTCTTTTTGTAAATTCTTTTTATAACTGTTTTACAAAACCTCAATTGTTGTGAATTAAATTTAGCAGTGATTGAGTATTTGTAATTCTACAATTATCGTTTGTATGTTGGGGTTTTGTATACAAAATGAGCTACTACACTGTGAGTAGTAATGATGTGCACAAAATGCAACATATAAATTATATCAATTGTGACATAAAACTAACCCTTTTTTAGTACTAATGTTGGAAAAAATTTTGTTTTTGTCTTCCTTATGTATTTTCAGGATTAAATGAGCTCAAATGAACAAAAGAAGGAAAAAACGCAGCTAAATCTAACATAAATACAAGAAAAGGAACAAACGTGGCATGCCCAGCCTCCCCGACAGCATCTTCCCAAGCAAAACAAGAGAACGGAAGGCTGAACACGCCCCGTGCTCAATGAGCACGGGGGCGTGCCCAAGTGTCAGCAGAAAAGACAAAGCTGTAGAAGCTTCTATCAGCCACCACGGGGTCGTGCTCAGTGAACACGGGGCCGTGGTCAACTCTAAGATTCACAGAATCTGGGGAAATCTTGATAGTACTGATACGCTTCTACACACGGGGCCGTGCCCAGCGGACACGGGGGCGTGGTCAACTAATGCAGACAAACTGCAATTAATGAAGATAGAGAAGAAGGATGGACACAGGGTCGTGCCCAATGGACACGTGGCCTTGCCCGAGCTGCTGTTCAGGCTATAAATAGGGGAGCATGGCTCATTTGCAAACCATCCCTTGGCACACCACCTCTCTTACACTTCACCCACCACCCACCACCATCACAACACCATCATCCACCACCATCATCCATTGTCCATCGTAGAGTGTGTGAGTTATCTCGGGATCCAAGATTAATCGTAAGAGTTCTTGACAATCAAAGGCCATGTTTGCCTAAGTCTCTTACATCACTTGATGAAGACAAGTGTCTAGTGTAATACTTTTTATTTTTAATCTTTTCGCACTTTTTACTTGGTTATGTATTAATGACTTTAATAACTAGTTTCTAATGTTGAAGGTGATTCTTCCTTATCGTTTGTTCGTGCTGTCTTGGCATTATTTTACTGTCTATATCAAATAAAAGATTTTCACCATTCATATCTCCACGGTCTATATGGAGATATGTTGGCTACCTGGTCAGGGGGTTAAGGGAACGGTTTGGTAAGAGTCTTGCCTTATTCAGTGTATAGATCCTGCAAGGACCTGGGTCAAATTTAGTAGGACCTCCTTCAATACCCACTGGCATTGGATGGCGGGGGTCCAAACTCTTTGATCCCCTCATATGTATGCTACTATTAATACTTTAACCAGACTACTTAGGACTGTATCCTTGCTGACTCAAACTACTGGGTTGAGGGTAACGTCACCTTCAAAAGAGGGGCCTACTACAATAACTAAGATAATCTCTTAAAAAGTGCAAAAGTGTGGAAATAATCAAAGGTTACACTAAACACGAGTCGGAGCCAAGTGATTCATCTTGTCTATCTGTTTTATTTTTATTTTATTTTTCAGCATTTTAGTTAGTTTTATTTTTCTTATTTAAAAAACCTTTTTCTAAACTTTTGATTTGATTAGACGTTGAGGATAAACCGGTACTAAAAGCTCTTTTGTCCTTGGACGACCTCGGTATCTTGCCAACACTATACTACGCTCATGATGGGTGCACTTTCCCATATGTGTGTTTGGTGTTAGTAAAATATCGTGTTTTATAAATTTAAAACTTGGCTAAAAAGTGTTAAAAATGGCTTAACATATACATTAAAAACTAATAACACTCACGCACATCAAGTTTTTGGCGCCGTTGTCGGGGACACAAGGATTTTAAGAAAGTTAGGAATCAGCGGCCTAATCATTTTTTCTTATTTTTCTGTTTTTTTTTTTTTTTGGATTTTCTTAGTTTTTCAGCTTCTGCAGAACTCAGCACGGGTCGTGCCCGCTGAACACGCCCCGTGCCCAATCCTTGGAACTGGCAATCCTGTTTTAAGTCAGACAGTAAGCTGAACACGGGGTCGTGCCCACTCAACACGCCCCGTGCCCAAGATTCAGTTACTGAAAACAGAACCGTAAGATCCCGACGGTTGGTAATTTCTGACACAAACATGAGAGATACTGATATTTTTTACTTTCGGCACTCTTATGGTACGTGGTGTCAAATATGTGGTGGCCCTCATAAAGAATTAGAATGTTATTTTCTAAATTATAAGCCCCACTATATAGACCCATTGTTTTCATGTAGCCTTAAGAGGGGCGAAAGTAAAAATAATCCATATCTCTCCCTCGAATGCTCTCAACCGGATCTTCTAGGAGAAATGCTTCTTGATGAACTATTTCAAATGGAAGATCTAATTCTTAATTGGTTAAAAGAACTTAGGATAGATTTCAATAATTTATCTCAAGACGATAACCAATAAGAATTGTTGGGATCGCATTCAAATAAAAACAACTTCGTTGTTCCCGATGTTACCTCTAACTCTAGCGAGGACTTGAGCGATAGTCGTCCCTGTGTCGATTGTGCCGTGAAGGACTCTCCATCGACTTCGTTCGGTGCATACATAGACCTGAGCGATTCGGCATACACCTTCTTTAACGAGAGCCTGGAAAAGGGTTGGACTTGTCCACCTACATTTAGCATAGGAATCACCCTCACCGACAACCTCTTGCGTTCTCGTCTTAATCTAGAGCAATTAAGGTATCTTAGGCACTTTGGGGTTGTTCCATCCAGTAAGGAACCGCCCAATCCGGATAAGTTCCTTAGAAATAGACGAAACTTCATAGACATCCTCTAGACACGGGGTCGTGTCCAGGTCAACACGCCCCCGTGTCCACCAAAAGATTCCCGTCTGATTTCATGTCAGAATACGGACAAAATATGTCAGGATCTTGCCTGCACACGGGGCCGTGTGTAGCGTGATGTCGTTTTCTATAAATGCAGCCAAGAATCCTGCTCATTTGAACCATTCCAGGGATAGAGATTTGGGGAATCTTCTCACATACCATCCTAGGTATTTTCTAAAAGAAGTTTCTCAACCACCTTCTTTTCCTTTCCTCTTTTATCCACTTTCATCTTCTTCAATTTTTTTTTACTTCCATTAGAGCTTGAAACCTCCATAGTTTCAAGCTTTATTGAGATGTTTGCTAGATTTTTATTCATGGAATCCTGTTAAAAATAAGTTCTACAACAATGTTTTAAGTTGTTTCTGCTTAAAATGGTTTTAAAAATCACGAAAACAATTTAAAACTCCATGATTCCTTGTTCCAAAAATCTGCAGACATCTGAACACGGGGCCGTGTCCGAAGTACTGCTCCACTAAAAATTGAACTCTTTTCGGTATGTTTTCTTAGAATGGCGAGCAGAACTAGCGGAGCATCTTCATCGCACTCCAGAAACAACCGACAAGGGAGAAGATCGTCAACGACTGAAGATTCTCTTATAAACTACGTTTACGCCTTAAGAGAAGCCATTGATGAGATGACGGGGGTAGAAGAAGCATTGGTCGACCGTATTAATCATTTGACGGTGGGACTAGAGGGATGTATTCGAGAGGTCAACCTTTTGCACCAAAGGTTGAACATTCTCACATCTCCTCATTTGGTACCAATCATCACCCAAAGGGCATGGAATGTGATACCGAAAGTCATCATTCCAGCATAATGGTACGCCATACATTCGGAACCCCCTCGAGACATACTACAAGGAGTTCCGGTTGGTGTCGCTCCTCCTCCACAAGATGTTGAGGAGAATGAAGCCGCCTTCTTCCTCCCAAGAGAGATAGAAGAATGGTTTTAAAACCCCTCGGCTCGGACTTCTACAAAGCTTTTAGATACCGGAAAACTATTTCCGGAATTTTGGTTCTTATTGTAATAGTAGAGCTCCTTAAGATGATTTTATGTATCACTTAACCTATCTAGTTTAGGACCTTTTCCCTACTTTATTTTAACTTATTAGGAATATTATGTAATTCTCTCTATGATTTAATGAATGATGGTTTTAGCTAATTTGGTGTTTGGATGATGTTATAATGGATAACACGCACTCGGGATGGTGAAGGATACCAAGGGAAACGTGAATCAGCACCCCATGCATGAAAACAGGGCCACCCGATAAATTTTTCTTCGTTATAGCAAGTTCAGCACGGGTCGTGCCCGCCCAACACGGCCCCGTGCTGCACAATCTGCAGGAAATGCCCAGTTCAGGTAACTGGACACGGGGCGTGCTCACTGAACACGCCCCCGTGCCCAGGCTTCTGTTTCTTTTTGATAGTTTTTGTCACTGGCGCTCTGAACACGGGGCCGTGCCCGGACACCACGGGGCCGTGTCCAGACGCCCAGTAACATAAAATTTTGCTTTTTCACACCTTTTTACACATTCAATCAACCTAAAAACTTATTTTTGGGACACATTGAGGACAATGTGTAATTTAAGTCTGGGGGGATGCTAAAACCTTGAATCTTGCAAGTCCTAAATACAAGCCTTACACAAAACTCTGTTGGAACCGCTTATCACCCCAAATTTTTTCAAAATTTTTTCATTTTTTTTACTTGTCTAGGTTTAATTTGGGAATTTCAAGTTCTAAAAAGGTTACATTTTTACAAATTTAGAACCGATAGCGTCGTGATAAAAAAGAACCAACATAAGAAGCTCGGTTTTTGATTATATATACTTGATCACATAAAAACCCATTCCCAAAAAAGTGAGTTTTGAGCCTTTATTGAGCATACAAATATATATATTTAAATTAAATGCTCATTTTTCGTTTCTTGTGTGAATAGCCGCTTGGTTCTTACGACTCTAGAACTTGCCACGACGATATATTCCCGGTCGTTACCAACTTAAACCCGAGTAAGTAAATGACGGAGGCATTAGGACTAACCCTTTTTATTTCTACACCATTATTTTTTTTACCACCTACCCAAAATCCCCCTAGTCAACCCCTTTAAGTCTAAACCTTTTCATTTCATAACCCAAAACAAACACCCGTTCACCCACCAAAACCTTTTTATTTTTAAACCCTTTGTTTTAGTAACAAGCTCGGTTTTTCTTATGACTTTCAAAAAAATATATATATATTTTTGATGATGAAGCAAAAGAAAAATAAACAAACAAGTTTATCAAAAATAACTTTGTTTGAATAATGGCTTCATCAAAACAAAAATTTCAAAAATAAAAAGTCTTACGAAAACCGACGCTTTTTACGCCTTTCCCCATTTTTACTAACCACTAACCCAACCACCAACCTTTAACCCAAGCCTAACCCTTCACCCCAAAAGTCATCTTGATATTTACAAAGGTATATAGTTAAAAAGGAGGAGGATTGATTGCTTGGCAAGCCTATGGTAGGAGTAAGTTCCATGCCGCTCTCGAGTGATTCACTAAAATACATCTTCGGCCGAGTGTTGAGTGATCCCCCGTGAGGTATGTGAACTTGTGTATAAGTGAAATTTTAAAAAATACATGTTATGCCTTAATAAGTAATTTATCTTATGTAATTTTTAAATAAATCATGACGAATAAGAATGTAAATAAATAAAAATAAAAACTTAATAAAGAATCTTGGAAATCCCGACACTCTACGACAAGCCCAAAAACCTTCTCTTCTACCCATTCCATTTGGGAGTGTAAAGCCACATTATAAAGAGTTTTGCTTGAGGACAAGCAAAGATTCAAGTGTGGGGGTATTTGATGTGCACAAAATGCAACATATAAATTACATCAATTGTGGCATAAAACTAACCATTTTTAGTACTAATGTTGGAAAAAGTGTGTTTCTGTCTTCCTTTTGTATTTTCAGGATTAAATGAGCTCAAATGAACAAAAGAAGCAAAAAGGCAGCTAAATCTAACATAAATACAAGAAAAGGAACAAACGTGGCATGCCCAGCCTCCCCGACAGCATCTTCCCAAGCAAAACAAGAGAACAGAAGGCTGAACACGCCTCGTGCTCAATGAGCACGGGGGCGTACCCAAGTGTCAGCAGAAAAGACAAAGCTGTAGAAGCTTCTATCAGCCACCACGGGGTCGTGCTCAGCGGACACGGGGCCGTGGTCAACTCTAAGATTCTCAGAATCTGGGGAAATCTTGATAGTACAGATACGCTTCTGCACACGGGGCCGTGGCCAGCGGACACGGGGGCGTGGTCAACTAATGCAGACAAATTGCAATTAATGAAGACGAAGAAGAAGGATAGACACGGGGCCGTGCCCGAGCTGCTGTTCAGGCTATAAACAGGGGTGCTTGGCTCATTTGCAAACCATCCCTTGGCACACCACCTCTCTCACACTTCACCCACCACCCACCACCATCACAACACCATCATCCACCACCATCATCCATTGTCCATCGTAGAGTGTGTGAGTCGTCTAGGGATCCAAGATTGATCGTAAGAGCTCTTGACAATCAAAGGCCATGTTTGCCCAAGTCTCTTACATCACTTGGTGAAGACAAGTGTCTAGAGTAATACTTTTTGTTTTTAATCTTTTCGCACTTTCTACTTGGTTATGTATTAATGACTTTAATAACTAGTTTCTTATGTTGAAGGTGATTCTTCCTTATCGTTTGTCCGTGGTGTCTTGGCATTATTTTACTGTCTATATAAAATAAAAGATTTTCACCATTCATATCTCCACGGTCTATATGGAGATATGTTGGCTACCTGGTCGGGGGTTAAGGGAACAGTATGGTAAGAGTCTTGCCTTGTTCAGTGTATAGATCCTGCAAGGACCTGGGTCAAATTTAGTAGGACCTCCTTCAATACCCACTGGCATTGGATGGTGGGGGTCCAAACTCTTTGATCCCCTCATATGTAAGCTACTATTAATACTTTAACCCGGCTACTTAGGACTGTATCCCTGCTGACTCAGACTACTTAGCCGAGGGTAACGTCACCTTCAAAAGAGGGGCCTACCATACAACAACAACAACAACCATACCCAGTAAATCCCACAAATAGCAAAGCTACTTATAGGGTCTGGGGAGGGTGGGATGTAGACAGACCTTGCCTCTATCCATATGGATAGAGAGGCTGCTTCCAGAGAGACCCTCGGCTCTAAAACGAACATGAAACCAACACACCAAGTCAAAGCATATAGAAAAAGATATGTAGATATATAGAAATAAGAAGTCGCCCATACCAAGAAAGTAAACAGAGTGGCACATAATGTGAATCATGTAAAACAGCATACAACATCATTTGGGCATAAACACAAGAAGGCAATCACCGAAAAAGTTACTTAAAGAATAGGAACATCCTACGTCCCTGAAATACCCCTAAGACCTTACTGCAATATCCTCTAGAAGTCTTTAACCCTAATCTTGCGCCTCCACGAAGTCCTATCTTGGACCATGTCCTCAGAGAGATGCAACTCTAGTAAATCATGCCTGATCTGCTCATCCCATGTCAGTCTGGGTCTGCCTCTTCCTCTCCTCCCCTCCACAGTAAGAGTTTCCACTACTCTAACTGGTGCCGTCGTTTCCCTCCGCTTCACATGCCCAAACCATCTCAATCTCCCCTCCTTAATCTTCTCCGATATATTAGCCACTCCTAATCTTTCCCTAAAAACCTCATTTCTTATCCGATCTAACCTCGTGTGACCACACATCCACCTCAGCATCCTCATCTCTGCTACCTCCATCTTACGCGCTTGTGTCTTCTTGATAGCCCAACAGTCTGTTCCATAAAGCATAGCTGGCCTAACTGCTACCCTGTAAAATTTCCCCTTTAGTTTAGTTGGGAACCTTCTATCGCACAATACCCCACTGGCTGCCCTCCATCTACACCAGCCAGTCTGTATGCGATGGGTTACATCACTATCTATGTCACCATCTCTTTGTACAAACGACCCCAGGTACTTAAATCTAGTTACCTGTGAGACCAATTGATCCTCAATGGTTATTTGGGTGTCATCGCCAACTGCTACACCGCTGAAATCACAGTGTAGATATTCGGTCTTAGCTCGACTAATCCTTAGACCATTGCCCTCTAAAGCTACTCGCCACTCCTCTATCCTCGCGTTCAGGCACTGTTTAGTCTCTGCAATCAACACAATGTCATCTGCAAAAAGCATGCACCACGGAACTGTCTCCTGAATCAACTTGGACAACTCGTCCAAGACAACTGCAAAAAGAAAAGGGCTCAACGCAGACCCCTGGTGCAGTCCTACCTCCACAGGGAAAAAGTTAGTATCTCCTACAGGCGCACGAACACTAGTTTCTGTTCTATCATACGTATCCTTAATTAGGTCTATATACTTCCCCGGTATCCCTCGACCCTCCAAACTATCCCAAATCAGTTGGCGTGGGACAGTGTCATATGCCTTTTCCAAGTCAATAAACACCATATGTAAATCTTGCTTCTTCGCTCTAAATTTTTCCATCAGCCTCCTTAGGATATGTAACGCTTCTGTAGTTGACCTCCCTTTCATGAATCCAAATTGGTTTACTGAAACCTGAGTTTCTCTTCTAATTCTAGTTTCGATTACCCTCTCCCAGAGCTTCATAGTGTGACCTAGCAGTTTGATTCCTCTGTAGTTCCCACAACATTGAGCGTCTCCTTTATTCTTGTATAAAGGCACCACGACGCTACTCCTCCACTGATCTGGCATTTTTCCAGTCTTAAAGATACAATTGAACAAAAGTGTTAACCATCGGACTCCTTCTTCCCCCAAGCACTTCCACACCTCAATCGGTATGTTGTCCAAACCCACTGCCTTACCTCTTCCCATCTTCCTAAGTGCCATCCTCACCTCGTCATGTGTGATCCTCCTGCAATAGCAATTATTCTGTTGTCGCCTTTGAATCCTGGGATTGATGCTATCATGATGGTATGCCCTATCGTGGTTGAAAAGATTATGGAAGTAGGTTTGCCATCTCAACTTAATGTCTTGTGCCTTGACTAAAACACGTCCATCGTCTCCTTTGATATACTTTACAACTCCTAGATCTTGTCTTCTTCGCTCCCTAGCTTTTGCAATCTTGAACATATCATGCTCCCCCTCTTTCCTTTCCAGACGCTCATACATTTGTTTATATGCTGTGTTTTTTGCCTCGGACACCGCTTTTTTCGCTTCACTTTTTGCCATCTTGTATATCTCCCTTACCCTCAGCCGCTCCTCCTCATCTGTGCACCTCAAAAGATCTCTAAAACTTTGTTGCTTATCCTTTATTTTGTTATGCACGTCTTTATTCCACCACCAGGACTCCTTATGCCCACTAGTCTTTCCTGTTGTGACCCCTAGCGTCTTATGCATTAATAACTTAATTAATTATCTTTCAATAATCCGACCCTTTAGGATTGTATCGTTGCTGACTCAAACTACTGGGTTGAGGGTAACGTCACCTTCAAAAGAGGGGCCTACTACAATAACTAAGATAATCTCTTAAAAAGTGCAAAAGTGCGGAAATAATCAAAGGTTACACTAAACACGACTTGGAGCCAAGTGATTCATCTTGTCTATCTGTTTTATTTTTATTTTATTTTTCAGCATTTTAGTTAGTTTTATTTTTCTTATTTAAAAAAACCTTTTTCTAAACTTTTGATTTGATTAGACGTTGAGGATAAACCGGTACTAAAAGCTCTTGTGTCCTTGGACGACCTCGGTATCTTGCCAACACTATACTACGCTCACGATGGGTGCACTTGCCCATATGTGTGTTTGGAGTTAGTAAAATATCGTGCTTTATAAATTTAAAACTTGGCTAAAAAGTGTTAAAAAGGGCTTAACATATACATTAAAAACTAATAACACTCACGCACATCAAGTAACATTTCCACAAGTCAGGATTGACAGTGCCGTGGGTGGTAATTGAATAGATGTTAACAAATGTAATTGCTGGATTGCCCTCGATACTGTAAAATGATAAACTTGTTTTGATTAAACTGGGATTCACTCACCAGTATTTCCCGCTGACAAATGTTTTTAAAACGAATTTCAGGTAACAAAATGTGAAAGCCAAATAGAAGCCAGCTGGAGAGAAGTTACCTAAATAAAGAAGCAGTTTTATTTGAATAAAATAGGGTTTATCCATATAAACATGTTATGACTGGAAACTTGGGTTTTACCCATATGTTTATTATTTATAAAATGAGGTGTTTTACTCTGATAAATATTTCCTAACTACGGTCCTGATGTAAATTCCGGTGCCAAATTAAATAAACACCGATACCACCGAATGTGCGAAGCAGTAACTGAAATAATCTATGTGACTATGTGCATATATGTATATTATTTTGTGTTATTTGACAATTTGATAATTCACAGTATGAGTGATCAAGGTCCGTCAGACGCTTATCGTCAATTGTCTAATTCTCCTAGAAATGAAGGAACTTCTTCTCAGCCTACTCCTTCGGGGTATTCAGCTGGCACAGAAGAGGGGATTTTCATATTTAAGGCACAATCCGAAGAACCATTCCCTACCAAAAAGAGAGGATTGTTCAGTCGGGGAGCACATGAGCGTAGGAAGAGAATGAAAAAGTTACGTCAGCAAAGAGCTTTAGCAGCAACAAATAGGGAGATGAACACCCAGACCCAAGACATAATCAATAGGAGATTGGCCAACTTTCACATATTAACTACCACAGCCGCATACCCAAACCAAGAACAAATCATTGCACCACAACCATTACCACTATTTCCCACTCAGCCAATGGAAATAGAATCCAACCAAGAGGGACAAGTTCCCATACCAGCTTTTAACCCTGATGAGATACCTAGAGTTCCAGCACCCAATCCCTTAGCATATGGCCCATGGAATGCTGACCATAGGGATTATCGAGAACTCTACCCACAGGAAGAGCTCATGCCAAAACCTGTAGCACCATACCCAAACCTTGACCCTCTAGATCCATATTGGGATGCTGATCAGTATGTTCGAGAAATACTAGAAAACTCATACCCATATGGAGAACCTTTACCTATGTATCCTGACCCAGTACCCGCACAACGACCACCCATGAGTGATGAAAACGTTTAGGAACTTCGCCTGTACGGTGAGGAGTTAATAGATGAAGGAGAGAGGATAAAAGGGATAGGAGAGAAGCTCGTTTGGAAATAGGACCAGCAGGAAATGCAGTTTAACCCGTAATAGTAATAACATATATATATATATATATATATATATAAACGTGTGTAGTTGAAAAAAAAACTAAAATAGATAACTGATACCTACTGATGCATAACTGGTAGTACGTTTTAAATTCTAGTTATAGTTATAGTTGTAATTTGATCAATTTGTTTGCTTGGATGTTTGTATTAAATCGTATTTTGTGATATTGATACCTAATAATTATTTGTAAATCCAGATGGACAACGAAGTGAATCAGGAAAACCAGAATAATGATAATAACGGAAACCAAATAGATAACAGTGACATCCAACACATAGTGACACAAGGGATTATAGATGCTATGCCATATATCCTCCAAACTGTTAAAGAAGAAGAAAATAAAAGTAAGAGTGGAAGTAAACGACCACCTACTGAACCCAGTCATAGAGTAAACAATGGACCGTTACTTCAATTGCCTATTCCAAAAAGAAGAAGAACCATGTCTTATGGTTGTTCTTACAAAGAATTCTGGTCTTGCAAACTAAAAGAATTCTCTGGCAATGAAGGAGCCATTGCAGCTCTATGCTGGTTAGAAAAGACAGAGGCTGTCTTAAAAATAAGCAAATGTGCAGAGGAAGACAAAATCATTTTTGCTTCCAATCCTTTTAAGAATGTAGCCTTAGAATGGTGGAATACTATTCTCTAGTCTAGGGGAAGTGACAGAGTCTATAATACGGAATGGACTGAGTTTAATAACATGGTAGAAAGAAAATTTTGTCCTCCCAATGAAAAAGAACAAATTGCTAATAAGTTCTTAAACCTTAGGATGACTGGAATAGACTGTAAAGGTTACACTACCGTATTCTTCGAATATGCTAGAATAGTGCCAACCTTAGCCTCACCAGAACCAGTATTAATCTCCCGTTACATTTGGGGATTAATCAGTGAGATTAGACATGTAGTCAAGGCAGCTAGACCACAAACCATAGAAGAAGCTGTAGAACTAGCGAATACCTTGACTGATGAATTAGTACATACACAAGAAGAGACTCAGAGAAAGAACCTAGTCCAGAAACATACCCAAGAATTTCGTTATGGAAATAACTATCATGGGAAAAGTATAGGTTCTACTTCGGCACCTTACTGCAAGTCTTGCAAGAAGAAACATTCAGGAAAATGTTCCACATACTGCAACTTTTGAAAGATACCTGGACACAAGGAAGAAGACTGCCAGAAGAAACCCAGCAATGGAGTATGCTTCAATTGTGGAGAAAAGAGACATATCAAGCCGAACTGTCTGAAACTAGCTCCAGCCATGAACAACAAGAATACTAAGAATGCTAGAGCATTTTTCTGACAGCAGAAGAAGCCAAAATGATTCCGGATGTGATTGCCGGTACGATTTTAGTTAATGATGTTTTTGCTAAATTATTATTTGACTCTGGTGCGAACCAAAGTTTTATTAATACTTCATTTTGCAAACTTCTCAATCAACCATTAACTAAACTCCAGCAAGAATGCCTAGTAGAAACGACAAATGGAGAATCCGTTAGGATCACTAAAATCTTGCAGGGAGCAAGAATAGAAATTCTAAACCATAATTTTATTGCAAACCTTTACCCAATAAACCTAGCTGGATTTGATGTTGTATTAGGAATGGATTGGTTGGTAACTAATAAAGCTAGTATTTTATGTGATCAAAAGTCAATACAAGTAAATTCACCAAAAGGTGAAAAGATCACAATTAAAGGAGATAAGCCAACTAGATCTACGAAATTCATCTCTGTGATGAAAACATCAAGTTATGCAAGAAAAGGGTCACTAGTATATATGATTTCCATAATCGTTAACAAAAAGGAAAATAATTGAAAGATATTCCTGTAGTATCTCAATTCTTAGATATTTTTTCTAAAGAGCTACCCGGACTACCACCGGATAGGGAAGTCGAATTCAGAATTCATCTACTATCAGGGACAGCACCGATTGCCAAGGAACCTTACCTTTTGGCGCCAGCCGAAATGCAGTAACTGAAGAAACAATTGGACGAACTTTTGGAGAAAGGATTCATACAGCCAAGTTCATCACATTGGGGAGCACCAATCTTGTTTGTCAAGAAGAAGGACGGATCAATGCGTATGTGCATTGATTACCAAGAATTGAACAAGGTTACGATTAAAAATCGGTACCCATTACCGAGAATCGACGATCCGTTTGATCAACTGCAAGGAGCTCGATTCTTTTCTAAGATCGATTTACGCTCAGGATATCATCAATTGAAGGTACAGGAAGAGGACATTCCTAAGACTGCCTTCTGAATAAGGTATGATCATTATGAATTTACAGTCATTCCATTTGGTTTAACCAATGCCCCAGCCGCATTTATGGACAAGATGAACATAATATGTAAACCATATTTGGATAAATTCATAATTGTCTTTATAGATGATATTCTTATTTACTCTAAGAGTAAAGAAGAAGATGCAGCTCATCTACATACACTTCTGAATTTACTGAGAAAAGAAAAGCTTTATGCTAAATTTTCAAAATGTGAATTCTGGTTACAAGAAGTACAGTTCCTTGGATATCTAGTCAATCATGAAGGAATTCATGTGGATCCCACAAAAATTGAGACAATTACTAAATGGAAAGTCCCTGAATCACCAATAGAGATGAGAAGTTTTCTTGGACTGTCAGGTTATTATAGACGGTTTATCCGAGATTCTCTAGAATAGCCATTCCTTTAACAAAATTGACCTGTAAATCAATTAAGTTTGAATGGGGACCAAAACAGGAAGAAGCCTTTAGAATACTAGTGTTACCAGAAGGAACTGAAGACTTTGTAGTCTATTGTGACGCTTCCAAATTAGGTTATGGATGTGTGTTGATGCAACGTCAAAAGGTTATAGCCTATGCCTATAGACAACTTAAGAATCATGAAGAGAATTATACAACCCATGATTTAGAATTATGAGCTATATTTTTTTCCCTTAAGATTTGGAGACACTATTTATATGGAAATAAATTTGTAGTCTTCACAGATCATAAGAGTTTAAGGTACATTATTGGGAAAAAAGAGTTGAATATGAGACAGAGACGCTGGATGGAAATTCTTTATGATTACGATTGTAGTATCCAGGATCATGCATGAAAAGCTAATGTAGTAGCTGATGCTTTAAGTCGAAAGTATCATGATAAGCCAAGAAAAGTACGTTCTCTCAAATTAAATCTGCAGATAGATTTAAATGAGCAAGTTAGAGAAGTACAATAATCAGTAATCAAGGACGATACTGAAAAATTAAAAGGAATGAATAAAGAATTAGAACAAGGAACAGATGGAATTTGGAGGTTCCATAAGAAAAGAATTTGGATACCTAAACAAGGAAACCTACGCCACCGAATATTAGAAGAAGCCCATAAGTCTAAGTATACGATGCATCCTGGAAATGATAAAATGTATCAAAACTTAAGAAAGAATTTTTGGTGGATAGGAATGAAAATGGATATAGCAGCCTACGTTGCTAAGTATTTAACCTGTTCACAAGTTAAAGCTGAACATCAGGAACCCTCAGGTTTATTACAGCAATTGGAAATGCCTGTATGGAAATGGGAATTGATAACAATGGATTTTGTTACCAAACTACCCAAGACAAGAAAAGGAAATGATACAATCTGGGTGATTGTAGACAGAATAAGCAAGTCTGCTCATTTCTTACCGATGAAGGAAACTTTCAGCATGGAACAATTAGCTAAGTTGTATGTAAATGAAATAGTTTCATTACATGGAATTCCTTTATCTATTGTATCTGATAGAGATAGCCGTTTTACTTCTCATTTTTGGACCAGTTTCCAAAAAGCAATGGGAACCGAGTTAAATCTAAGCACAGCTTATCATCCTCAAACGGATGGAGAAAGTGAAAGTACAATTCAGACAATGGAAGATATGCTTAGAGCTTGTGTAATTGATTTCGGAGGAAATTGGGATGATCATTTACCATTAATAGAATTTTCGTATAATAACAGATATCATGCCAGTATCAATGCAGCACCATTCAAAGCACTTTATGGACGAAAGTGCCGAACTCCAGTCTGTTGGGCAGAAATTGGAGAAAAGAAATTATCTGGACCCGAGATAGTGCAAGAAACAACGGACAAGATTATTCAAGTCAAGGAAAGACTAAAAGCAGCACGCGATCGACAAAAGAGTTATACTGATAACAGGCGAAAACCGTTGGAGTTTCAAGTAGGAGATAAAGTATTATTAAAAGTTTTGCCATGGAAAGGAATAGTTAGATTCATCAAAAGTGGAAAGTTAAGCCCCAGGTATGTTGGACCTTTTGAGATTATTAGAAGAATAGGATAAGTAGCTTACCAGCTACAACTGCCAGAGGAAATGGTAGGAATACATGATGTATTTCATGTATGAAATATGAAATACATCATGTATTCCTGCCATTTCCTCTGGCATTTGTAGCTGGTAAGCTACTGGTCCTATTCTTCTAATAATCTCAAAAGGTCCAACATACTTGGGGATTAGCTTTCCCCTTTTAATGAATCTGACCACTCCTTCCCATGGAGAAACTTTTAATAACACCTTATCTCCTATTTGAAATTCCAACGGTTTCGTCTGTTATCAGCATAACTCTTTTGACGATCCCGTGCTGCTTTTAATCTTTCGTTGACTTGAATAAATCTTGTCCGTTGTTTCCTGTACTATTTCTGGTCTAGACAGTTGCTTTTCTCCAATTTCTGCCCAACAGACGGGAGTTCGGCACTTTCGTCCATAAAGTGCTTCAAATGGTGCAGCATTGATACTGGTGTGATAGCTGTTATTATAGGAAAATTCTATTAATTGTAAATGATTGTCCCAATTTCCTTTGAAATCAATTACACAAGCTCTAAGCATATCCTTCATTGTCTGAATTGTCCTTTCGCTTTGTCCGTCCATTTGAGGATGATATGTTGTGCTTAGTTTTAACTTGGTTCCCATTGCTTTCTGGAAACTAGTCCAAAAATGAGAAGTAAAACGGCTATCTCTATCAGAAACAGTAGATAAAGGAATTCCATGTAATGAAACTATTTCATTTACATATAACTTGGCTAATTGTTCCATACTGAAAGTTTCCTTCATAGATAAGAAATGAGCAGATTTGGTTAATATGTCTACAATCACCCAGATTACATCATTAACTTTTCGTGTCTTGGGTAATTTAGTAACAAAGTCCATTGTTATCAATTCCTATTTCTATATAGGCATTTCTAGTTGCTGCAATAAACCTGCGGGTTTCTGATGTTCAGCTTTAACCTATGAACAGGTTAGACACTTAGCAACATAGGTTGCTATATCCTTTTTCATTCCTATCCACCAGAAATTCTTTCTTACGCCTTGATACATTTTATCATTACCAGGATGTATCGTATACTTAGACTTATGGGCTTCTTCTAAAATTCGGTGGCGTAGGTTTCCTTGTTTAGGTATCCAGATTCTTTTCTTATGGAATCTCCAAATTCCATCTATTCATTGTTCTAATTCCTTAATCATTCCTTTTAATTTTTCAGTATCGTCTTTGATTACTGAAGAAACACTAGATAAATGGTCGGAACCGAGATATCTAGCGGTTTGAATCCGCATAAAAAGGTTTAGTTTCCTCTCGATTGATTCAGGTACGATTGATTTACTTCTCCGATAACTCTGCAAAAAAGAGCACCGTTAGCCTCGCCAAGGGGAGAAGAGGGTTCTCTCCTTGACCCGACTCCGGTGTGAGAATAAGTATTGGTTATGAAGAAGAAGAAGTATTTGAGAAGTGTGAGTAACTTGAATTCATACCTGGGTTCTTTCTCATATTTATAGCCGGGAGTCGTTTAGGCGGGAAAACCCGTTAGTGAAAAGTTGACGGAAGATGCTAACCCCGTAAGCGGTTACATTTCCTTCCGTCAAGCACCTTGATCCGACGTGATAGCACACGGATCGTGGTTTAGATTGAAGACTGGGGATTTGCCACGTGTAAAGTGATCAAGTGGAGATTACTCTCCAATTGCGTGCTTCCGTTGTGAATTCAGGGATGCCTGAGATGGTGACACGTGTCCAGACGGTTGTAACCGTCTTGGTGGTGCACGATTGTATTTCTTCTAGAAGATTACTGCTGTAATCTGGTGTGGCACCTTATCGTGTGGAGACAAATGAATAAATAAATCCCAAGTCTGGGTAAACAATATCCAGGTCTGGATATTTAAGCGGAAGTGTTTATTTTAGGATTTTCATCCTTTGCTAATGGGAAGAGGCGTAAGGATTTATGATTTCCTTTGGGCGCGCGACTATAGACTGCTGACTATTTTTTCCTTTTGTAAGACCAGTGCGCGGCCGCGCAAGGTTAAAAGGTTAAAAGGCCAGGTTGTGGTATGGTCCCAAGTACTTATTATGAGGTTTTTGGGACCTTACCCCTTCAAGTCCCCCCAGTCTAGTGTTGTACTTATGCAAATAAGTGGAGCACGGGACTTATGAGAGGGAAATGCTTTTGGGCGCGAAAAATAAGAAAACTTCTGGACGAAGATTTTAATTTTGTCAGAAAAAAGAAAAAGGAGGATTTTTAAATGAAAATTATGACTTTTGCTTTTTTGTAATCATGTCGTGACGTGTGATGATATCGCAATATTTGTATTTGCGAGAGTTTGTCTTTCTTACATTGGGATACGTATTGGCGCTTTGTCATACTTCATTAATGGGGATAAGACTCCAGTTCCTGTAGCGCCGTTTGGATGTGATATTTTCTGACATTTAATCATGATGGTTGAATTTCTCTTTTCTCGAAGTTGGGTTCTTCTATATATAGGTACGTTCAAGATGTCTTATTGTCTTGTTGACGAAGAAGATGAAACGCTCTTACCGTACTCGTCTCTTGTTGAATATTCTTAGGGTTTATGAGGCTGCTGAAGGCCTCATGCTGCTTTCTAGGTTACCACCTTTTGTTGCTGTTCCGGTAAAGGGTCCGGTCAAACCTGTTTCTCCGGCAGCTGTTGAGTCTGACTGTAAAGTTCTTCAGAACACTGATGTCACTGATGATGTTAGCATTGTGCTGGATGCTGACAGCTTGATAGCTCGGTTTCCGATGCTTCGGAAGGAAGAATGCCGGTTGGTATATCAACGCCGGAAAACTCGCCGATGTGAGCAGGTGCCTGCTGTTGATGATGATTCCGATGTTGGTTAGGTTTTTAACTTTAGGGCTAGTTCTTGTTCTTTGTTAATGTTTTTTGTTGTAAATCTGAACAATTTTTTTTTTGAAGATCATTGCCATGATCTTGCTAAGTGTTTGTGCTACACTTTTGATGATGTGTATGTTGTGATATACTACTATTCCCGTAGGGCTTGTTTCTTGTATGTTTGGATTACAATATGTTGCATGTGTTTAATTGCTTTTGGATAGGTAAGGCGAATGAGAAATGGTATTGTGCTCATGTGTGAACGTTTGTCCAAAAGGCGTGATAGCTTGCCTGGTTTAGACTGCTCATGAGGTGTACAATGTTTGACCATATTGTTTTCGCGCGAACCAAAGAAATTACATGCAATTTGTAATAAACAGTGATACAAGTAAAGATGATGTTTGTATTGATAAGAGCGCAAGGCTTCGTAATACAAGAGATAATAAAGAAATACATTGCCTGTATGTTCTTCCGCTTTTGTAGACTGGTTTATATGTAACACATGCGCAACTGTTGCGCGTTCCAGGTGCACGGGACTAGTGTCCCATCAAGTCTTTTTAAAGTGTATGCTCCTTTGCCTAAGACTTCGTTGATGATGTATGGTCCTTCCCATTTTGGTGCTAATTTGCCCGGTTTTTCCGCATTTGATGCTTCATTGTCGCGCAAGACAAAATCACCGGGGACAAAGGTACATACGCGTACGCGCGCATTGTAGTATTTTTCGAGTTTGGATTTGTACCTTGCTTCTGTTATGGCGGCGTTCTCGCGCCTTTCTTCAAGAAGGTCTAAATCCAGTCTTCGTTCTTGCTCATTGTTTTGTCTTTCCATAGCTAACAAGCGCGGTGATGGCAGACCGATTTCGGCTGGAATTACCGCTTCGGACCCGTAAACCAGGCTGAATGGAGTTTCTCCTGTGCTAGTCTTTGGCATTGTACGATGGGCCCATAAGATACTTGGGAGTTCGTCAACCCATTCCCTGCGTGCTGTGCCCAGTCGCGTTTTGATGCCGTCGACTATCTGTTTGTTGACGCTTTCAACTTGGCCGTTTGCTTGTGGGTGCGCCACAGAGGCAAAGTTATGCTCGATCTTCATTTCTTTGAACCATTTTTGAAGATCTTCTGAGGCGAAGTTTGTACCATTGTCAGAGATAATGCGCAATGGTAACCCAAACCTGCAAATGATGTGTTCCCATATAAATTTGCGGATCACCATTGCTGTGGTTGAAGCCAAAGCTTTAGCTTCCACCCATTTGGTAAAGTAATCGACTGCCACAATGATGAATTTTACTGCGCCTGGTGCGTCAGGAAATGGGCCGACAAGATCGATGCCCCATTGTTGGAATGGCCAGGCGGACGTGACAGGTACTAGCGGATTTTTTGGTCGGAGCGTCTTTGGCGCATGGCGCTGACAGGCTGCGCATCTTCTCAATAAGTTAACTGCGTCTACATGCATTCCCGGCCAGTAGTATCCGACGTTCATTATTTTTGCTACGACCATGCGCGGTCCTGCGTGTATTCCGCATAAACCCTCATGGATTTCTCTGAATAGGTATTGGGCGTCTGTTTTATCAACACAACGTAATAATGGTCCCATAAATGACTTCCGGTATAGGACGCCATCCGCCATTTCATAATTCATCGCTTTGTGCTGGAGTTTTCGGGCCTCTGCTTTTCCTTCCGGGAGTTTCCCGTGTTGTAGGTATAAGATGATCGGAGACATCCAGGATGGATTACCGACTTCTATAACGCTTACTTGCTTGAGATGAACCGAAGGGTTAGACAATACCTCTATACGTACTTCTTTTGCTAAGTGCTTGAAGCTGGTAGCGGCCAATTTACTGAGTGCATCTGCATGCTTGTTTTCGCTTCTGTTTATATGGTTGACCTTGAATGTCTGAAATTGGCTGATTAACATCCGCGCTTGTTCAAGATACAATGCCATAGCTTCTCATCTTGCATCGTAATGCCCATTAACTTGTTGAGCTACTAGTTTTGAATCAACGTTAGCTTCGAGGTTTCTTGCCCCCATTTTGAGCGCTAAACGAAGGCCTGCTAAAAATGCTTCGTATTCTGCTTCGTTGTTGGTGCTTCGGAAGTCTAAGTGTATGGCATATGTGAGTTCGTGATTGTCTGGGCTGACTAGTCGGAGACCTGCCCCTGCTCCGTCGTCATTGGAAGCGCCGTCTGTGTGTAAGGTCCAGACTCTATCGTCGAAAATGGGTATAGGGTTCTGGATTGCTTCGCACTCTTGAACTTTGTCGATGGGAACTTCGGTGGCAAAATCTGCTAGAACTTGCCCTTTGATTGCTGGTCTTGGCCTGTAGAAGATATTGTATCCTCCCAGCTCAATGGCCCATTTAGCCAACCTTCCTGCTACGTCGGGTTTGGATAAAATTTGGCCTAAATGATAATTGGTGAGAACTGTGATGACGTGGCCCGAAAAATATCTGCGTAGGCGCCGTGACGCGTGTACTAGTGCGAGGACTAGCTTTTCTATCATCGAGTAGCGAGTTGATTTCTTCACCAGATCTGATGTTTGGGAACTCAGATCTGGCGATTTGCATAACGATTGTGTTTAAAACAACTTGGCATTTGTTGAACCAATGTTCTGGGGATTTTTCTATGATTAGATCTGAGAAATTCTCCCTATCAGAATGACCGTTATTTCTGTTTTCTCCCGTGATTCCGTTAATCTCGGGGTTTTGGGTCGTAGAACTTTCGAACTCAGATCGGGGATCTGACGGGTGAGATAATGAATCCTCTGTCATGTGCAAAAACAGAGGATGAAAAGAACTGAATCGAAACGAGATGAAAACTGAAAAAACAGAGGAATCGGTGGGTGCCAATGAAGAAACACTAGATAAATGGTCGGAACCGAGATATCTAGGGGGTTTGAATCCGCATAAAAAGGGTTAGTTTCCTCTCGATTGATTCAGGTACGATTGATCTACTTCTCCGATAACTCTGCAAAAAAGAGCACCGTTAGCCTCGCCAAGGGGAGAAGAGGGTTCTCTCCTTGACCCGACTCCGGTGTGAGAATAAGTATTGGTTATGAAGAAGAAGAAGTATTTGAGAAGTGTGAGTAACTTGAATTCATACCTGGGTTCTTTCTCATATTTATAGCCGGGAGTCGTTTAGGCGGGAAAACCCGTTAGTGAAAAGTTGACGGAAGATGCTATCCCCGTAAGCGGTTAAATTTCCTTCCGTCAAGCTCCTTGATCCGACGTGATAGCACACGGATCGTGGTTTAGATTGAAGACTGGGGATTTGCCATGTGTAAAGTGATCAAGTGGAGATTACTCTCCAATTGCATGCTTCCGTTATGAATTCAGGGATGCCTGAGATGGTGACACGTGTCCAGACGGTTGTAACCGTCTTGGTGGTGCACGATTGTATTTCTTCTAGAAGATTACTGCTGTAATCTGGTGTGGCACCTTATCATGTGGAGACAAGTGAATAAATAAATCCCAAGTCTGGGTAAACAATATCCAGGTCTGGATATTTAAGCGAAAGTGTTTATTTTAGGATTTTCATCCTTTGCTAATGGGAAGAGGCGTAAGGATTTATGATTTCCTTTGGGCGCGCGACTATAGACTGCTGACTATTTTTTCCTTTTGTAAGACCAGGGCGCGGCCGCGCAAGTTTAAAAGGTTAAAAGGCCAGGTTGTGGTATGGTCCCAAGTACTTATTATGAGGTTTTTGGGACCTTACCCCTTCAATTATTGTTTCCTGTGTCTCTCGAATTTGCTCATTTAAATCTATCTGTAGATTTAACTTGAGACAACGTACTGTAACACCCCGAAAACGGGTTTGATAGTCAAACCATGTTAATATTAATGAATGGGTAAAATACCATTAGTGGTAAAAAAATAACCCGGTAAATGTTAGGATGTAAATAAATAAACCTAATATTAAATAAAAAGGAATAAATGCTTTTGTTGAAATAAAGTTCGTTAGAGCCCGAGCTAACGGGTCTTAAAAAAATAAAACGGGTTATTACTCCCGAAACCCATTAAACTAACTAGGAATAATTAACCTAGTTAGTAACCAGTAATTATGTAAAAACGAGAAAGAAAAATAAGAACTAGTGAACCTTTTATAAAAGGTTGGAACAAAAGGGACCAAAGTTGTAACAAAAGAAACTTGTGTTTTATAAACAAATTTTTTTTCACGCAACACACACATAGTGTGTGTGTGTGGATCGAACATCAGGAGCAAGAACAAGAGCTCAAACCCTAGTTCACCCAAAATCAACAAATTGAAGGTCAAATCTAGCCCAAATCAAATGCATGAGCACAAATTCGTGATCACCTAAGCTTGGGGATCATAAGGTATGTAGAATTTCGATAATTTGTGAAGTTGTCAAATATGAAGAAACATCATAATCTGCGAATTAGGTGTGAATCATAGAGGTTATGGCTAAATTGTGATGTGTACTTGCTTAGGAACAAAACCCTAAGTGTGAATTATACATATGTGGCCATGATTTGAATGCCTAGATGAATTACCACATTAAGATAAGTGGGTTTTTACTAATATGATGAAATTTATGATATAATCATATTAGAATCATCATATTGGATAGTAGAAGAAAGGTACTTGAACAAATTATACGTTGAGTGTATGTTCATACAAGAATTGAAATGGGTTTTTATATGTTATGATGAAATCGGTAATTTCATCCATGTAAATAGATGTATGTAATTATGTTATACACTAGCTTATATGAAGAACTTGATTAGATAAGGTGTTCGAATGAATGCTAGTGGTATGATGAAACGGGTCTCACTAATAGAGGAGAACCCTTAGTTCTTGTGAAATGAATAAATAAGTTAGCTTTGATAATCGCTTGAACTAGTTGAAGTGTTGGAAATACAGTGAAACGGGTTAAAAGATTAGTTAAAACGGTAGCTTAAAAAGAACGCCTAGCGGGTAAATTGTGAATGCCTAAACTAGTTAATGAACTTGAATGTGCATTTTATATACTAATGGGCATTTGACTTTTAAAAAGTCAAACTGACCTACAATACGATGAATGATAATTTTGATATGAAATGCGTAAGGTGGAATAATCGTATTGAATTATGATTAATTTAACCACCTTGTGAATGATAAATGATAGTTTGGCGCTTAACAAGCTAGGTGGAAACTTGGGGAGAAAGCGGGTCAAACGAAACAATTATGAGAAGAAAAGCGTAATTTGGATGAGAAGTAAGTAACTGCTTACACCCTTTTCTATTTTATAGAATACTTAGTATGTGAATTGAAAATGAATAGAGAAAAATCCGTAATTGAATTTTGATGTTCCGACGTGAATAATATGAGTCGGAACAAGTAAAAGTGATGAAAACCATGATGGTTGTAAAAAAAGTAAAATAGTAAATTAGTCACGTGTTGACAAATATAAGTAAATCTTTCAAATCTTAGAATAGAATTACAACATAAAGTATGTTTGGTAATTTTTATAGATTTTTCTAAAGTTGTTCGACAAGGTTTTGGCGGATGTTTTGTCAATAAATTAGTTGTTGACAGCAACAGTTCCGCTATTTGTAGATTATTTCAATGTCTTAACCATCGAGTTTTGACACGATATTTGACTAGAAGTTGGTTTACAACATAAAGTATGATTAGTAGTTTTTATAGATTTTTTTTTAAAGTTGTTCGACGAGATTTTCGCGGATGTTTTGTCAATAAATTAGTTGTTGACAGCAACAGTTCCGCTAGTTGCATAAATTATTTCGAGGTCTTAACAATCGATTTTTGACACGATATTTGACCAAAAGTTGGTTTACAACATAAAGGATGAGTAGTAATTTTTATATATTTTTTTAAAGTTGTTCGACGAGATTTTTGCGGATGTTTTGTCAATAAATTAGCTGTTCACAGCAACAGTTCCGTTACTTGCAGAAATTATTTCGATGTCTTAACTATCGACTTTTGACATGATATTTGGCCAGAAGTTGTTTAACAACATAAATAATGTTTGGTAAGTTTTATACATTTTAGACATAAGCCTTTTTGGGTCAAGTGCCTATAAACGGGTATTTTCCGTAAAACAACCAACCGAAGTGTAGAATCCGGGAAAATTGGTCAAATATACTAAATCCACCACGAGTATAGTTGTGGTGAAATGTAGGTAGATAATTCAAATTTGGGAAAATGATGGGCAAAATTTAAACTTAAAAATTTAAATTCTCTAAACGGGTCAAAACGAATTACGCGCATAACTTGGGTATTGGTTGCGTAATTCACAAAAGTTACAAATCTGAAATAAAGATTTTGAGTTAAATACTTTGGTGTATGATTTATGATTAACTAGAAACAAGTGTGTGATTTTAACATAAACGGGTCGAATAATCATAAAAAAGGGATTTATTAAGTCTTAAGCTTATAAATCTGATTTTGATGCAAACAAAGATGATAAACGGGTCCGCAACTAAATTACAAACGTGTAGGAAAAAGAATCACGCAAAACGAACCTCTAAATCAAAAGTTATGCAACTTTCAAGTTGGAAATATTCTTTGAAAATATAGCTGGACAAATGCAGCAACAGAAATGAACTTTCTGTCGAAATGTGGCCGTCGCGCCCCGCGGGAGAAGAAGACGTAGGTTGTCGCGCCCCGCCAAGGGCTGTGGCGCCCCGCGAAGGCCGAGGTCAAGTCGCGGGCCGCGACAGACTTCAGAGCTGGCAAAAAACAATTATTCCGTTCATTCTAAATTTCAGACTTGTTTAAACTTGTTATTTAACTACCAAAACTAACTTTTGAGTTGGTTTTGATTTTTCGTGAACATCAGGAATACCCGGATGAAGATCAAGCGGCGTACAAGAACCGAACACATGAAAAAGAAACTTCCGCGCATTGTTTCGTCGTTATTTTAAAACGATGAATTCAATTACATTATGTAGTATTATTTTAAAATTGTAAAAGTTTTAATTTACCCGTATTTTTCAACGTATATGTAAATCATAATTACATGTTTATTTTCGTAAACTATACGAAAACTGTTAATTAATAGTAAGGGTCTTACAAGTTGGTAATCAGAGCTCATGGTTAAAGAATAAAGTGTGTTAGGTTCGAGACTTGATCGCAAATCCGGTAAGTATATTTATATTAATGGTTTAGCATGTTAGAGTATTGTAAACAACACATAGTGTCATCGTGTGATACACGGTACCCCAATTAAAATGATTGGTATAGTTAACGAAATCACGTGCATTGACACATGTAGTAGAAAGCCTCGTATTGTAATACGGGCCATTATTGATGTCGACATTACTAATTGTGTGAATATTTTAACTGAAGGACACTCACATCTGAAGATGACGAGAGTTGAACGAATTGCGGACATGACGGAGGAACGGTCCGAAGTATGATGAGCAGAGCATACTCATCAAGGACCTAAATCGCGCAATGATCGCGAACAAGGTTAACGGCATGGAAAGCCCGTTAGGGCAAGCATTACCAGGTGCACGTTTTAAATTAATCACACAAATAGTAATATGCAACAAACACGTAGAGAATGACGGTTGCATATATAGGATAAAACTTGGAAAACCTGAATAGGATATCTATTCAGGATGAAGTTTCCAAGAGCAATTAAATAGAAATAAGTGTTATTCACGATGATGAATTACAAAACAATAACGAAACCAGTTTATGTGGAAACTTGGACGGAAGTAACTATCCAAGTGTATATTCTCAATACGGATACTATTGAGAAGAGTAACGACCACACTAACAAATGTGATTATATAATAGTTTGATAGAAAATAAAAACTTTTTATACGTTCAAGTGCAAAATGATTAAAACTAATGATTGTTGTTTAGAAATTAAATAAAGTTTTACTGAATGGAATCAAAGATATAGAAAGAATAAAGATGTTACTTACATGGGGTGTAATGTGAAAATTATAAAAAGGTCATGTGTACCATGTGTTGATCGCTTAATCTAGCCAAGTAAGTAGTGAACACATGATACCATGAACTTCTTATGATGGACACATTCACGTCCGACGTAGTAAGGACGGGGTGAATGGGACGAATTAAAACGGTACCCAAAACGGATCAAATAAGTAAAACATTTGATAATAAATGAAAACGCAAGCCGGGTAACGGAAGCATATTACACTAAAATAACGAGCCTGGGGGAAGGGACAAGAATTAAAGTAAATGAAAATACAAACCGAGTAATAAGAATGCTAAGGCGTGGGGATAAAGTTTGACAGTCATAAGTGATGAAATTCACACGGACAAGTCAAACGGATTAAATAAAGAACAAAGGACTTGGTCGAATAAAAACGATGGAATTCACTAAGACGACCAAACAAATTAAAACAAAGTCTAAATGCATACCAAAATGGTTGCTTTGATGATGACTTCGGTAAAATACCCGATAGATGGGTGGGATTTTGAGTATATGCGTAAACCAATAGACGGGAACGCGGATTAGAAAGTCAAAAGACCCGGATTGAGAGTTATGACTAAAAGACAACAAAATTTTGCAAACATAAATTTTCGTTTAACTGTTTCAAAGTTGAACGGGTAGAATAAAGAATGAAGTTTGACATTCACAAGTAATGAAATTTCACATGAACAAGTTAAACGAGTTAAATAAAGAATAACGTTTGCTAATGTAAGTAAGCGTGAACCGAATAAATAAATAAAAGCGCGAAATATTAAGATAAAAGAACACGGGTAATGGGTTGTAAATAAATATAGGAATAAACTGGATAACAATAAGTGGAGAACAAACCGACGCATAAATGAGGTAAAAGTCATAGAGTCGGAAGGATAATGTGAAAGAAAAAGAATGTAGCCTTGGACAATGATCATGGTCGAATGAACTTTAAAAGCAAAGATGAACGATTCCAAACATAAAAAGGGATGCCTTGACGCCATATACATATATAAATATATATACAATTGAATAAAGACTCGAATAAAAGATGATCTATGGGATCATCATAACCTATGGGATTATAAGTAATGTTAAGGTCTACGAGACCAAAAAGACCTTTGGGTCACAAATAGAAAGAAACGAATTGTCAGGGTCTCGTCTTAAAAAGGTAAAAAGGTGAAAATCTAAATAAATAGCCTACGAGGCTAAGTGAAAGAACCTACGGGTCATTTGGGTTAAGCGTGAGAACGAGTGATGATTCCCGGTGTAATAATACTAACGGAAAGGAATAAACCTTTAGTCGTCAATTCCCTGATGAGAATAATTGACATAAGTTAAAGAGAAAAAAAATGTTAAACTAAAATTCAGTTTTAGTCAAAAGCAACGATTTAACAAAACATAAGTAGCATGAGATCAGGAATTCACATAAGGCCGAGGATGGCAGTGTGGTACACCCGAGTGACGGGGTATAAAGTAACGACGACTAATCCGTCTAGCTGGTAAAACCATTCGAAGTCAAAGAAAAGTTATGAACTATGTAAAGCGCTCATCAATATAAGATTAGCGTGAAGTAAACATGTTGACAAGCTTGGTGACCGGGTGATCAAATGACAACTCGGTTAAATAGACGAAAAAGACAAGAAATACATGATAAAAGTTACGGCCCATGAGGCCTTGCACACGGAAGACGTACACGTCAATACAAATGAACTATAGACCAAAAAGAAAAAAAAGGAATGCCTTAAAAATGAAACTAAGTTCGTTTGGTTTAAACCAATAAACTACATAAGAAAGGTTTCGGGGACGAAACCTCTTTAAGGGGGGTAGACTTGTAACACCCCGAAAACGTGTTTGATAGTCAAACCACGTTAATATTAATGAATGGGTAAAATAACGTTAGTGGTAAAAAGTAACCCGGTAAATGTTAGGATTTAAATGAATAAACCTAATATTAAATAAAAGGAAATAAATGCTTTTGAGGAAATAAAGTTCGTAAGAGCCCAAGCTAACGGGACTTAAAAAAATAAAACGGGTTATTACTCTCGAAACCCATTAAACTAACTAGGATAATTAACCTAGTTAGTAACGAGTAATTAAGTAAAAACTAGAAAGAAAAATAAGAACTAGTGAACCTTTTATAAAAGGTTGGAACAAAAGAGACCAAAATTGTAACAAAAGAAACTTGTGTTTTATAAACAAAAATTTTACACACAACACACACATAGTGTGTATGTGTGTGTGGATGAGCAAGAACAAGAGCTCAAACCCTAGTTCACCCAAAATCAACAAATTGAAGGCCAAATCTAGCCCAAATCAAATGCATGAACACAAATTCGTGATCACATAAGCTTGGGATCATAAGGTATGTAGAATTTCGATGATTTGTCAAGTTGTGAAATATGAAGAAACATCATAATCTGCGAATTAGGTGTGAATCATAGAGGTGATGGCTAAATTGTGATGTGTACTTGCTTAGGAACAAAACCCTAAGTGTGAATTATACATATGTGGCCATGATTTGAATGCCTAGATGAATTGCCACATTTAGATAAGTGGGTTTTCACTAATATGATGAAATTTATGATATAATCATGTTAGAATCATCATATTGGATAGTAGAAGAAAGGTACTTGAACAAATTATACGTTGAGTGTATGTTCATACAAGAATTGAAACGGGTTTTTATATGTTATGTTGAAATCGGTAATTTCATCCATGTAAATAGATGTATGTAATTGTGTTATACACTAGCTTATATGAAGAACTTGATTAGATAAGGTGTTCGAATGAATGCTAGTGCTATGATGAAACGGGTCTCACTAATAGAGGAGAACCCTTAGTTCTTGTGAAATGAATAAAAAAGTTAGCTTTGATAATCGCTTGAACTAGTTGAAGTGTTGGAAATACAATGAACTGGGTTAAAAGATTAGTTAAAATGGTAGGAAAAAGAATCACGCAAAATGGACCTCTAAATCAAAAGTTATGCAGCAACAGAAATGAACTTTCTATCGAAATGTAGCCGTCGCGCCCCACGAAAAAGAAGACGTATGTTGTCGCGCCCTGCCACGGGCTGTGGCGCCCCGCGAAGGCCGAGGTCAAGTCTGTCGCGGGCCGCGACAGACTTCAGAGCTGGCAAAAAAAAATATTCCGTTCATTCTAAATTTCAGACTTGTTTAAACTTGTTATTTAACTACCTAAACTAACTTTTGAGTTGGTTTTGATTTTAGGTGAACATCAGGAATACCCGGATGAAGATCAAGCGGTGTACAAAAACCGAACACCTGAAATAGAAGCTTCCACGCATTGTTTCGTCGTTATTTTAAAACGACGAACTCAATTACATTATGTAGTATTATTTTAAAATTGTAAAAGTTTTAATTTAAACTTATTTTTCAACGTATATGTAAATCATAATTACATGTTTATTTTCGTAAACTATACGAAAACTGTTAATTAATAGTAAGGGTCTTACAAGTTGGTAATCAGAGCTCATGGTTAAAGAATAAAGTGTGTTCGGTTCGAGACTTGATCGCAAATCTGGTAAGTATATTTATATTAATGGTTTAGCATGTTAGAGTGTTGTAAACAACACATAGTGTCGTCGTGTGATACACGCTGCCCCATTAAAATGATTGGTATAGTTAACGAAATCACGTGCGTTGACACATGTAGCAGAAAGCCTTGAATTGTAATACGGGCAATTATTGATGTCGACATTACTAATTGTGTGAATATTATAATTGAAGGACACTCGCATCTGAAGATGACGAGAGTTGAACGAATTACGGACATGACGGAGGAACGGTCCGAAGTATGACGAGCAGAGCATACTCATCATGACCTAAATCGCGTAATGATCACGAACAAGGTTAACGACATGGAAATCCCATTAGGGCAAGCATTACCAGGTGCACATTTTAAATTAATCGCACAAATAGTAATATGCAACAAACACGTAGAGAATGACGGTTGCATATATAGGATAAAACTTGGAAAACCTGAATAGGATATCTATTCAGGATGAAGTTTCCAAGAGCAATTAAGTAGAAATAATTGTTATTCACAATGATGAATAACAAAACAATAACGAAACTAGTTTATGTCGAAACTTGAACGGAAGTAACTATCCAAGTGTCTATTCTCAATACGGATACTATTGGGAAGAGTAACGATCACACTAACAAATGTGATTATATAATAGTTTGATATAAAAGAAAAACTTTTTATAGGTTCAAGTGCAAAACGAGTAAAACTAATGATTGTTGTTGTTAGGATCTGAGTTTCTTATGATTGTGTTTTCGTTTTAGATTTAAGAAGATGAATAAGTAAATTGCAGCGGAATGTAAATGGAAACAAACTTTCACACACAATCAAACAAGAGAAATGCTTTCAACACACATGTTTATCATTGAACCGAATGATTAAATTTATTTCAATCTTTAATACAATTGTATGCATGTATCACAAACTCCCCCTCAGCCTGAGCTCACAAGTGTTTGTTCGTACTGGATGACAAGTGATGAAAGAGCTAATAGAACAGTACAGGGTACTGTTCTATTTATAGGCACGAGAAAACCACTATGGCATCTTTGCTGACGTCACCATGAAAGTGTCATCTAACCTCCTAACAACCTGTAACCACTGATCTAATACAACTACTGCTAATACAAACTATTGATTACAATACAAACAAAAGATAGACTAAACTACTGCTTCCCATTCCATTGTTATACTCCTAGCAGTGCTTTGTCTTCATCAGCAGTACTTGAAACATGACAGTAGATTAGGCATCAGTGCTTGCCTACAACAGTCTTTAGAATCTTCATCAGATGTTGAATGAACATCAGTTGTTGTATATGGACAGTAGATAGAAGTCATCAGTTGTTAGGGCCACTTCCAAGGGGAAATAGTGGAATACAAACATTTGCTTATTCTGGATCCATTGCTCTGATCCATTTTTGGCTTTAATCAATTGTTCCTTTGTAGGGTTCAATCCCAACAATCTTCCCCTGGAACAGATGATGCCAAAACTCTTCATTATTCTAGATCTTTATTGCCTCATCAACAGTTCCCTGACTTTCCCTTTGAATTGTAATTCAAAGAATATGTATCATCCTCATCCCTGCACAGTGTAAGATCAAGGAGATCTTGCAGATCTTCAACACCCAGGCCCAATGCTTGTTCCATTGACATTTTCTTCACTTCACCACTGGATTTGATCAAAGTCAATACGTGGGTCTATTTGTCAGATTTCCACTTTAGTATTTTTGAATCCATTGGGTTTCTTGGGAGAGGTTTTATTGATGATGAGTTTGGAGATTGTGGCCAGGTGATAACTGGTTGAGCAGTACTTTGAGTTTTTGCAAGTTCAGGATTTTCAACTATCATTTGCTTGAGAACCATTTTTATAATGTCATCCCCTGCTGCTAGATCCTCTGTTGTTTCTGCATCCATCTGCTTTTGTTTCCTTATTTGATAAAGGATGGCAGCAGGTGGAGCAGTGGGTCTCCTGATTTGTAGCTTTTGTGGTTTAACTGGAACCACTACTTCAGGGTAAACAGGCTTTTGTGGAACATTAGGATTTTTTTCTTAGTTCTTCCAGCTTTTTGTAAGATGCCATCACTTTATCCTCTGACCATCTTGTCACTTGATTCCTTGACCCAAAATCAGCTGTTATCAGCTCTTCCTTCATTCTCTTCAGCCTTAAAGTTCTTTCAGGTACATTCTTCTTGTACTTTGACCAAACAGGAGGAGTGTGTTTGACTTTGTCTTTGTTCATTTGTTGCACTCTTTCTAACTCCTCTTTAAGCTCAGATATAGTCCATTCTTTGTATTGAGCTTTATCTGCCTTGTAATCCTTGAATGCCATGATGTGATCAAGGTAATCTTTTCTCAGGCTTTCATCAACTCTTTCTGATAATTTCTGACACAGATCTTTTGCAAACTGCTCCAAGGTTCTGACTTGAGTGAGCAAGTATTGATAGTGTCTTTGAATCTCTTTGTCTGATTTTCCCTTTGTATTTCTTTTAGAGATATCCTCAGCTTGTTGACCTTTTAACTTCAAATATTCTTCTATGTTATTTGGTCTGGGATATCCCTGAAGAGATGGTAGATTCCTTTTAGCAGGGTCATCTTCAGAGTAGAAAGATTTTATCTCTTCTCTAACTGCTGGAAGATCTAATAGAAATTGGACTCCTGCAGGATCAATGGCAGTGTTTGGATTGAAAGCTTGTACTGAAGAGAGTGGGACAGGGTTAGGAATAGTAACAAGGGTCAGTGGTTGTGAAGAAGTTGGAGGTGGTGGAGAATCATCATCTTTCAAGATTATCCTTCTCCTTTTTGGTTTAGGAGAGGTTGGTGGTGTTTTGGTGGGTTGAGTTGTGGTGATTTGAGTGGCAGGGGATTGGCTAACAACTGTTGAAACAACTGGTGTTTCAACTACTGTTGCCATTACAACAGATGATGTGTCACCTGATGTCTTCTGCTTTTTGGCAGGTGGTGTTGGTGTTAGTGAGGATGTTTTTGGTGGTGATGTGATTTGTGGTAGATCAGTGGATTTAGTGGTGATGGTCGTGGTTGATGTGTGTGTTGAAGTGGTGGTTGTAGGGTTAACATCTGCTGAAACCACTGAAGTACCAACAACAGTTGATACAACAGGGGTTTTAACAAGTGTTGGTTTGGAGGTTTGATGTGGGGAGTTTTTAGGAGGTTTGGGAGTGTGTTTAGTGAGTCTGGAAGGTGTGGGTTTGGTTGCCTCACTTTTCTAGTGGCCTGTTTTCTTTTAGGCTTAGGACTTTCTTCATCCTTGGGCTCAGAAACACCCTGATCTTCCATTGCCATAAAAACTTTCTTCTCCTCTTCAAACCTTGATTTACCCTTTGCCTCCATATCCCTTTTCAACCTTTCCTTTTCATCAGCAAGGGCATTTAGGGTTACATCAACCTTTTTGGAACCATCTGGTTTAGGGATGTCTGCAAGCATACTAGATTTATCTGGTGCAATGTACAGACCATCTTCATATCCCTTTTTCTTTAGCTGCTTCATTTTCTCCCCCTTTTTAGCATCAACTGGTGGAGGATTATCAACAAAAATTATAGGAGGAGGAGCAGAACCAGTGGTTTTCCGCAAGTGGGCCTTGATTGCCTTTATGTCTGCTTGTGTATCCATGAACCTAGCTTCTATTATATTTCTGATCTTTTGAACTTATATTTCATGTTGCTGATCAGCATATGCTCTTTGTTGGTGAAGCAGAGGTTGAAATAGACTCCAAAGCTCATTGGCAGTGGGAGCAGATGATGGAATAGATGTTTGAGTTGGAGCAGCAGTGGGTGGTGCCTTTTGTGCATGTAACACCTGTTGCAGCATAGTTTTGATCTCTGCAATAGATGTGCCAAGCTTATCAACCCTCTCCATCAATTCTCTGTACATTAAACCATCACCCAAGTTAATGGGATCATCTGATTTCCCACCAGTGGTGGTTGTATCAGTGGTTGACTTAGGGAAAGATTCCCAAAAGTCATCCCCTGATGCCCCTTTTTCTTGGTACTAGGGACTTCTTTCTCCAAAAGAGGTAACTATTTTAAGTGAACCAGTAAATACTGGAAACACTCTTGTCCCCATAGAAGAAATTGCCTTCAAGGAAGTCTTAGGGATGAAACTAATGTCCAAGTGTAAACCAATGGGTTCAACACTTGTAGTAGCTGCTTCACTTGAACTACCACCAAGAGTTACATGTAACTCAAGGGGTGTAACCTCCTCAGTTGTTGGTGGGTTAGCAATGATAGGGAGCTCAAGCTCAGTTACTTGTTGTGGCATACTCTCAGTGATAGGTGGTTGAGAGGAACTGATTTCTGTCTGAGCTATATAAAGTGCATCCAACAATGGCATTATTGATGGTGGAATTATGGCAGTGATTGTGGGTGTGGAAAGAGAATTTGCCCCGGGCAGTGGGCTGTGGATGATGGAAGCAAGTGATTCCAGAGCATCATAATTTGGTGTCCCTGTTCTTACAACATGTTCTTTTTGAGAAGAAGCAAGAGGAGTTTGAGGCTCAGGTTGAGATCTTTCTACCATCTACTGTGAGGAAGTAGCAGCAGTGGTTTCTGGTGACTTTTGTGTTGTCACTGGCAGTTGCTCTGGGATATCATCTTCCAGAGTTGTCTTTTTCTAGGTTTGGGGGGGTTTTTGAGATTTTTTCTGTTTTGGTCTTTTGGTGGTTTTAGGTGGGGGTTTCACAGCAGTGGGTTGGCTGCTATGATCACCTGGAGCAGTGGGCTCTGCAGCAGATACCTGAGGAGCAGTGGTTGCTGTTAAAGTCTGCTCAGGAACCTCTGCTTGTGTTTTGGTAATTTTTTATAGCCTTGTAAATGTTTCAGGAGTTAGGCTGTTTATTTAACAAGGTTCTCCTTGGATAAGTGCATGAGCATTATCCTTTGAAATTTTTTTATTAAAATAGTAACTTAGGAACCTTGGAAATAGTAAAAAGGTTTTCTTATTAACATTTTTTACCAAATCATTGAAGATCTCCTAGGAGTAGTTAAAATTTTCCTCATTCATGATAGCATAACCCAGGTATTGGATCTTCAATGGAATTTCATTGAAAGCAGTGGTTTTGTTGGACACACACATTAAAAGGGTATGAAATAAAAACCTTGGAGCAGGAGGAAAACTGCCCTTTTGTAAAGTTTTTTTTTCATTCCTCAGCATACCCCCTCTCAATAAAATATGTTTGATACTCGGTTTTAGGGAAAGAAGTTTTACCTTGAAGATCATCGAGTTCAAATACCTCCGAAATGGTTTGAGGTGTTATTGTGACAGAAATTCCCTTTATTGAAGAAGTAATGGCTACTGGCTTTTTATCAATAGAATCAAGCTTAGCATTTTTCCAAAACTCTTGCTGGGTTTTCTGGTAAACTGGAGCATCATAGGTCAACAAAGTTTTATACTTTGATGACGAAAGAGCGTCAATGACGGAGTCGAAAGTGGTGGTGTGAGTTGGTTTTACAAGTAGACCCAAGTAATTGTGAGGAGCTTTAAATGGAAGATCCGTGGCCATATTGAGTGAATATGTGAGAGGATGAAGATGGTGAGTGATTTGTGTGATTGCGAGATGAAAAAGACTGTGAATGATCTGAAAGAAATGGATGGTAACTGCTTTGAGAAAGGAATTTTGAATTCGATTCGACAGTGAAAACCCCTGTTTGGGGGTTTTATCAGGGTTTTATAAAGGAAAAAGTGAATGCTGACGTGGCAGCGGTTACAAAAGATCTGACCGCTATGTACTATCCACGTACCAACATCTGATGAGTAATGGAAGACAGTTGTTTAAGAAACCACTGATGGACCAAGTATCAGTGGTTACAACGGTTATAAAGAGAACAGTGGGTGATTTTTAACTATCAGTGGATAGCCTATCAGTGGTTGAAAACACTGATTGTGAACAACAATGATTACCAAAGAAATGAGAGAATAGATGTTGACTTTCAGCAGTGGACAGCATTTAGTAGAACAGATGTTTGAACCAAAAACAGATGTTTAGTAAAAACAGTGGTTATGTCAGACTTTTAAGGATTAATGAAAATTTTTCATTTTTAGCTATTTTAAGGATGGATTTTTTATTTTCTGAAAACATTTTAATGCTTTTATTCATAGAAAAACAAGATTTTGCTTGTTATTCCATGTTTAGCATGCCAATCCTAGAGATCAAGCTTTCAAAGGTAGACGTATCTAATGCTTTTGTTAGCACATCTGCCAGCTGATCCTTAGTTGGAACATGATGCAGAGAAATCAAACCTTTTTCATAGCAATCCCTCACAAAGTGATGTCTGATATCAATGTGCTTGGTGGTTAAATGGGAGACTGGATTTTTGATGATATTTTCTAATGCCTGACTGTCTAACATGAGAGGTGTCTTTAAGGCAGTGATACCAAAATCCAGCAATTGATTTTGAAGCCAAAGCAGTTGGGCTGTACAGCATGCAGCATCTATATACTCTGCCTCAGCAGTGGATGTTGAAACAGCTGCTTGCTTTTTGCTTTGCCATGACACTAAGAAATTTCCCAGGAATTGGCACCCTCCTAATGTGGACTTCTTTGTTTTGTCACATCCAGCAAAGTAACTATCTGAGAAACCTGAAAGCTTGATATTTCCATCAGCTAGATACCAGATAACAAGTGTGGGAGCACCTTTTAGGTATCTGAATATCCTTTTTACAGCAATAAGGTTTGACTTTCTGGGGGCTGACTGGGATCTTTCACAAACACATGTTGCAAACATGATGTCTGGCCTAGATGCAGTTAGGTACAATAAAGACCCAATCATGCTTCTATAAAGAGTTTGATCAACCAAATCATCCTTTTCATCAGACATGACTAATTTATTGGTTGCTATGGGTGTACTACATGGTTTACAATCATCCATCTCAAATTTCTTTAAAAGTTCTTTGGCATATTCTCCTTGATGGATGAATGTTCCATTTTGCAGTTGCCTTACGTGGAGACCAAGAAAGCACTGGAGTTCATCCATTGCATTCATCTCAAAGTCAGCTGTCATGAGTTGTCTGAACTCTTGACACATTTTAGAACATGTGCTTACAAACATGATGTCATCCACATAAATTTGGACAATCATCAAGTCTTTCCCTCTCCATTTTAAAAACAGTGTTTTGTCAGTTTTACCTCTTGTTAAACCAATGGAAAGAAGAAAGGTGGAAAGAGTTTCATACCAGGCTCTAGGTGCTTGTTTCAAGCCATACAAAGATTTGTTTAGCTTGTAGACATGATTTGAATTAAATGGATCCTCAAATCCTGGAGGTTGACAAACATATACCTCTTCTTGAATTTTACCATAGAGGAATGCACATTTGATATCCATTTGATACACCTTTATGTTGTGGTTGACAGCAAAGGCCAAGAACAGTCTGATAGCTTCCAATCTTGCTACAGGGGCAAAAGTTTCATCATAGTCAAAGCCCTCTTCCTGTCTGAAACCTTGAACCACTAGCCTTGCTTTATTCTTGACAACAATACCCCTTTCATCAGTTTTGTTTTTGAAGACCCACTTTGTGCCAATAGGACTCGCACCCTCTGGCAGTGGTACATGTCACACCCTGGCTTTGCCGAAGCGTGAGTTTATTTGGTGTGACTTCTTAATACCATAGCAACAATCATAACAATGCTATATGATAAAAACATGAGATATTCATCCATTAATAAAGTTTAGAAAAATCCCATTTTCAGCAATCTCAGAATAAGTTACAAACCTCAACTTGATTTAATTGAGTTCATAAAGACTTAGCAAAAGACTTTAAACAATACTAGGCTTAGAGATATGTAACCCGTCCAGGAAGGGGTTACACCTTCTAAACCCTGAATGACTTCTTTATTCAAACGCAGCTTGAAAATATGTGCATACCGTGCCAGATCCATTAGTTCCCTGAAATACATGTAGTTTGAAAAATCAACATAAAGTTGAGCGAGTTCATGTGTAAGTGAGTATGTATAAACCTTTGTAAATATGTCTATATGTATGAAAATCCCTGGTATGTAGCAATTAAGGAAAAAGAGATCAATTAATGTGTAGCTAATACATTAATAAGTGACATGGTCTAGGAAGCACTCAAACCTGTAACGCGTATTTCATACCGGTCCTTCCGGCGGAACGACATAGTCACCACATGCAGCCACACGCTGGCCCATGTGTGGGGCTCGCAACACCCGATAGATCTATCACTCATGCCTCTCGGTCCTTATACAAGGATTAATGGTCTTACGATAATAGCCTATCCATTCACGTGATCTAGCAGTAAATTCCTTAGCTAATCATACCGTGTATAAAACGTTTGTAGTAAATGTAACATGTATTTCACCCCCGAAGTGTAAAAACTGAAAACAGTTAAGAGAAAAGGGGGACATGAACTCACTGTATTGCGTCTTCAGTATGTGTAACCCAAATCTCCGCGACAAACACGACTACCTACAATGGTCTAACGTCTATTAGACGAACGGGTAGTGCCTTGTCTTAGTATGTATGTTCTTGAGTTACGATTCTGGTATTATTCCAAGTTATAATAATTGTTTTTAGTTTTGGAAATAATTGTTTATGCAGTGATTCTGTATTAATATTTCTCAAGCATGTTAGCTTTGTATTTCCTTCCCAAGGATGGGGGTAATCTATACTTGTATACTCGTATTCTTAAAATAACATATGTACCTGTATATCCTGCCAAGTAATGACGTCGCATTTCGATGTTATTGTTTCAAATAAAAATATGTTAATACATTCCCAACAATAACATATTTCTGTTTCTACAGTTTCCAACACAATATTTTACCAAAATATATGTATACGTTATAATTCCGAAAAATATATTTTTAAGTCTCAGTTGACTAAAATGTTCTGATTCCAAAATATACGTATTTTTCCCAAAAATATTATATTTTACTTCATACAATTTCCCAAAATAATACTTTGCCAAAATACACCCTTAAGAGTATTTTCTGAAAATACGCGCGTTACGTTTTAGAGTTTGCGTTGTAAAAACAATATCGACGTAACTTAAATATTTATTTGTGAGGGCGTTGGTATCGTTTTGGAGTCGTATTTTCATGATATATCAAGTAATATTATTTTTACCCTAAAAATAATATATCTTTAGTTCACAAAATAGTCACGTAAGCACACAAGCGTTTTATTATGAAACATATATTCTCAATATATATTTAACAAGTTTCCTTTACAAAAATCCACCTCCGACACTTGGTCATTTTGTAATAAAAATCATTGCGAAATTTATATTTTGGAAAACAAGTTAAAAGTATATTTATAACACTTGTCACCAAAACCATTTCTAAGTGTTATATTTTCTGGAAAAATTTTCGCCAGAGTTTCTTCTGTAAACGGAGGCGTCCACGCTTATTAGCGTATCATTTTCTTTTGTAAAATCATTCAATCAGTTCTCAATTAACCAACCCGACATTTAGACAGGCAAAACACTACTTATATCGTTTCAGTTTTAATATACAAAACTGGGCCGTTTTCGGGTATTTTAATAAAAAAGTTATCTTATTCCAAAAATTCCCAAATTTTTATAGAATGTCTTATACGAACCAAAAATTATTGTGTCAAAATATCGGGGTCCAAATCATCACCAATATTTTATAGAAAATCATTTTCCGGACCGAAATCATATTTATCTTTTTCTGACCACAGTCCGCGGAATAATTTATTTAAAATTCATCGAGAGTCCGATTTACGAAATTCTAGTGAGAGAGTTACAAATACGTCGGTGTTCATCTACAGTATAAATTTTATGATCTGACTCTACACAGAAATCAAGTTATGACTAAAAATATGACTCTCATTTACTGCTGTAAAAATGCAGCTTTAGCTGCTGTTACATAATGGCACTTTAAAAATAGTAAACGAAGTCCAAAAATTATGATTCCGGTGCCATTAGAACCGTATTTCATAATGACACGTTGTAGACTCAAGAAAATCAGTTTTTCGTTTAGTTATGACCTGTTTACAGCCAGTTAAGGTTGGCTGAAAATGCAAATCAGCAAGCTGTTTATAGTATAAGTGCCATTAAAAAGTACACATACGATTACCATTCATTCTAATACGATTAACATCAGACCCTAAGTCATTTACAGCAGATTTTTGTTCATTTAATCCAGATTTATCATGTATTATCACCTTTCATCTCATGACCTTTGTATAAAGCTTTTATGTTCATGCTTTAAGTTATGATCTTTAGAGTTCCCAAGTTTAACACCATGAATCATACTTTAACCACCTTCATAGCATGTAAAATGAATGGATCTAAGAGACTTACCATTAGCACAAAGCTAGGAGAGTTCGAGTGAAGAAATGTGGTGGTTAAAAGAAAACGAGACAGGTCCTTGAGCTTCCGAACACACCGAGCTCTCTTGTATGATCTCTTACACCTTTGGAAGTAATTAGAATGTTTGAAATGGACTTGAAGGTGATGATATGGTGGTGGTATGATGGCAGCCGAATGGTGGTTATGGAGGAAGGGAAGTGAGCTAGTTGATGGGTGTTGAATGAATGAGAATGATGGTCTTAAGGGTAATTATATAATCCTCCAACAACTAATACCCATTGTGCCTTATGTTTCCTTAGTACCACACATTATTTAATATAATAATCAAGAAAAATCAATGGGTGATTCACCCATGTAACCGTATGGAGGAAGGGGGGGTATATGGTTTGATTCCAAGTCTCTAGTTAGTTCTTAGTTAGTTTAGTTAGGATATTAATTAGGTTGTTAGTGTGTAGTATAATATAACGGGTGTTAGGGTATTTGGGGACCCTAACTGGCTCAGAAAAGGATGGACAATGTTATTGACAATATTTTTATGTTCCGGGTAAAGTCCGGTTGTTCGGTTGGATATTAATCCGTTAAAGTGCTAAATAAGCTTTTAAGTGTCTTTAATATTATTTTTAGTGACACATTGAATTCCCGACACTTTGGAAAGTGTCTAGCACTACTTTCCCATGTTTTTGCACTTTACTAGTTAGATTAAATGCTGAATTTTTGTTTTAAAGTGCAGAATTTTGTACTTAGAGCATGTTTTAGGCACATCCGGTCACTATAACTATCACCTAGTGACGCAGTTTTACAAACCTCACCTCCCTACACTCCCTACTGGTGTAGTAATCTATTCCCGGCTCATACTGGCCTCAGAGACAATGTTTGTCTAGTGCTGGCAATGTCAGCATGTTTACTGGGTTATCCGTATAGTGTGCTCACTGTGCTTTTGTGCATCAAGCTTGTCACTGATGTTTGTGTGTAAGTAATAGAGTGACAGTATAATGTGTGATGCATGAGTATGTATGTATCAGAAATCAAGAAGTAGTTTAACCACAGTTGTAAGCAAGCACTGTAATTAAGCATTACTTAAATATTAATTAATTCGTACGGATACCTGGTTTGGTGAGGGTTGTCACATTCTCCCCCCGTTAAAGAAATTTTGTCCTCGAAATTTGTACTACCTTACTCCTTATGGTCAAGTCACACACGTATGTATATGAATAATATCGAAGTAGATAATCATCAAATCGAAACAAACATAACTCACATTAGGTGAGTCCAAGAATATATAACAACCCGAATCCTAGGGTTGAAAGGTGTGTGCTTCTAGCGTTGGATGTCAAAGGTACAAGACGCATTTGACGTATAGTCTAGTGTAATCCAGCTAGCAGGGGTTCCACAAAAGTGGAGTTTTGACTAATAAGATTTTAAACGATCGGTTGCAATATGCAAACGAGTTTTCGCAAACCATAGCACCCGCTATATGAACTCAAAAGCAGCAACTCAACGTAATAGTAAAATGATCTGTCAACTCCTGAATAAATGTCTGGTAAGGTTTAGTGTGTTGACATTTTTGAATGGTGAAGATACACCGAATGGAATACAAGCGAATCTGGTGTATCATTGTCTTGATTCGTAGTTGCATCAGAAATGTTTAAATGATAAATCAAACAAAAGTATGTGTGGTCTCGTGTAATACGGTTACCATGATTAGCACAAGCTACAAGTTTATGATGACACCACAAGGTGTCGTAATGGCATTACCCAATAATAGTGGTGACTGAACAAGTTCACCGCGTTTGAAATCAAATGAAAGTGTACTGAGGCAATCTGAAGATTTGATTTATACCATGTTATAAAGTTTCCAATTAAATACGGAACATCAAAGGACCACTGTTTCCAATCGAAGATGAAAAGTAATAAGTATCGCAAGGCATTTGATTGACAACAAAAGAATCGCTAGGAGGTACATTGTGCTTATAAAATGAATATATGTACCATTGCCTTAACACACAATTGTGTTGAGACCGCTTTGATCGTGAAGATCCAAAATGGATTGTTAACAACTAAATAGGGAATTGAATCCGTGTACGAAGTGAGTAACCAAATTAGCGCAAGCTTCAATTTTGTGAAAATATCACCGCAAGGTATCGAAACAAATCAAACGTTTTAGTGGAGTCGTAGACCAAACAAATCTACTACGACTCGAAATGAAAGAATCTCTGCAAAAATAGTTGAATATGATGCTCCCAATACATCATATAGCGTTTCAAATTAAACCTGTGAACTGGATAAGTTCAAGCAATTGAACTTGGTTTCAACGTAACCCGACAATAAACGTATGTACCAACAAAGGAATTCTCGGCATGGTAGCAAAAATAAACCATGACTGTAACTTGAAAGAAAGCGGTTTCAAGAAAGTGCGTTGGCTTGGTAACAAAAGAGCCAACAATAACAATAATGTAGGTCACTCGAATCAGGAATTAGTAATTAGGTTTAGCAAAATAATATGTAAATTCCAATGAAGTGTTTATTCAAAACGAAATCACATGCGTAGCATGATGCATGTATGTCAGGTAAGTTTCCTAGAAAAGGAACAACGAGTATCTGCTAAAGTGAAGAAATGACCAGCTATCGAAGCAAATGTGTGTTCGCTCTCAGCGAGAAAATTATTGTGATGCAACTACCATTAAGGGGAGTAGAGATGCAAACATCTACTTGCCAGAAGTAAAAGAAATCCAAGTACTCTCTGTTTGGTCAACGGAACTGGCATATGCGCCAGGTTAATGATGGTTGATTGAGTTGACAGATATGGTTCCTAAATAAAAACCCATACGAGTTTGGACCTGGGTTCACAAAGGTCCTAAATATATGTTTTCTAAATCCTCCAGATTTCGTATCCCGTGTAGACTGGTTTGTGCATTGTGTAGGAAGCACTATTTTTGTGTACGTCTAAGAACAAGTCGTTGTCCCACAATTTTTCCTCGGTATACCTTCTTACTGAATTTACCGCCAATGACACTCGATCGTCGATCCGTCATGTAATGGTAGTCGGACCCTTACAGTTAGTCAAATAAGTAATTCGTCAATCCTTAGCAAGAGCCACCGACCCTGGTTGGCTAGCTCGTCCGACTTCCGATCATTTGAAAGTCATCGTCCTTTTTCTTGATGAGCGGAACTGAGGTTACCCAAAAGGGAATTTTGGTCTGTTATCTTCCTTCTCTATTTACTACTGAAACTACACGGTCAATCCTTGCATCTCTGAAAATGTAAGTCGCTATGGTGCATCGACTACAGGTGTGGTGCCTAGAATTAAATTGATGTGAGATTCGACTAATCGTTGAGGAGACGATTCCGGCAAGTCTTCGAGGAAGACTTCAGGATATCCTCTGATCACGGGGGTATCTTCGGGCTTTAGTTCTTCGGCTCCCTTGTCCCCGATATGAGCCAAGAAAACAACGCATTCTTTACGCAACATCCTTTGTGCCTTCAAGCGATTTGTAATTTGCAGAGGCGTATCCCGCTTCATGAGTCAAGATCACTTCTTCGTTCGCCATCATGGTGCGGATATCAATCTCCTATTGATCATTTGTCAACCAATCCCTCCAACTACCTTGTTGAAGTCTCCCAATTCACTGGCAGTAGATCAAGTGTAATCTTACGCTTCCCGGGTTCTATCTTGCCGATTCCAGCTACTGTGTTGGCTTCCACTAGCTTCCCCTAAGCTAGTTCTAATGGGTACTGGAATATCTACTTACTCGCTGCTTAAACCAATTATACTCTCGAACTCTAGAGGTTCGAATCGTAAAATTTGCAACAGTATTTGGCAATACAGATGCATAACATTGAGTAGTATGGGACGTACCGATATCCATGCTTGGATTCCTGGCGTGCTTCCCTGGCTCCGGTGTTAGACATCTTTCCCATGATTTTGCTTAATCTCCCTTGGGCAATCTTTCCTATAGTGCTTCATATCCCCGCAGGTATAACATCCCTTATCTTTCCCCTTTCCTTTCTTTCCACGCTTCGTCTCACTCCAACACGTTTCCCTGTTGTGTCCCACTTTGCCACAGTTGTCACACTTCCCATTTTTACATCGCCCGGTATGATGACGTCGGCACCTGTCGCATTTAGGTAGCTTACCCATGTACTCTTTTCTCTTTTTGGCCTTGTTGTTGCTACTCGACTAGGTACCCTGTTTGAAATTTGCCAACCTTCTCTTGTTGTCCCCAGATGACTCTACATGAGTCTCCTTCTTCTCCTCAGAGGTTGAAAATTTGTTCATCCTTATTGCCTCTTCAGTCAAGGCCACACTTAGATTGATGGCCTCAGCGATCGTTGCAGGCTTTGATGTCGCCACCATGCTCATGATTCGAGGTGCCAATCCCCAAATGAAACGCTCAATCTTCTTAAACTCTGGATCTACCATGTATGGAACAATACGCGACAGAACTTGGAACTTCTCCACATACTCAGCTATTTTTGGACCTTCCATCTTCAAGTTCCAGAACTCAGTTTCCACCTTCTGGCTTTCTGTTCTCGAACAGTACTTTTTATGCATTAGCTCTTTCAGCTCGTCCCATGATAAAGCATACGCAGCAGCCTCGCCCATTGTCTGAACCTGGAGTTTCCACCATGACAGAGCCCCATCTTGGAACAGTCCGGAAATGTACGTGACCTGGTGCTCTGGGGCGCATTTGCTCGCACGCAATACGGTGTCCGTCTTCTCAACCCAGCGCACGAAGGCTACGGCACCCCCAGTGCCGTCAAAATGTAGGGGCTGGCAGCCTAAGATCTGCTTGTAGGTGCAGCCGTTGGATGGGTTATTTCCCGAGGTACCTCCGTTGCGCTCAGAGCGAAGGGCCTCGTACTGCGCGATGACCTGTAAGAGGCGTTCTTGAAATTCCGCCTCTGTCGTTGGCAGGGGGTTGTTGGTATCGGTGTTCCTTCGTGGCGGCATCTTCTAAGAAGAAGATTAGATAGGTCAGGTCTTTATTATGGACGTAAGCACATAAGCATCCACTTAGCGAATAAGACCTAGTTGGTGCATACACATATGCATATAAGTAATCATCATTATAGCACAACTTGCGCGCGTCAGTGTATTTAATGGGAACATAACAACTAGCACATAGCATTGAAATTATTGCACAAACATATGGACCAACAACGTGCTTAGTGAGAATATGGCGACTGAGCTTTTACTAGTTATTGACCACAAAGTATTGTTACATGTTTAATGGGAAATATGTTGATCGGGCTTTCATTATTTCCCGACCGCAATTACATTGTCTACACAGTGTATCACATCAAATAGGGACACAGGGTCACCCTACCTTTGTCCGATAAGTCAATTAGTGCACAAAAATCTCGAGGTCAAAAGTGGTCTTTAAAAGTCTCCATAATTCTCGGCTCATTAGTAGCGTCTTTACCCCAAGGTAATGCATTCTGCATAAAACCGAATGCCCACTATCCCGATGATTGTGGTGGAGGAGAAAAGAAAAGTAAATCATTCACCATGCGTGAACTCCTTCGCGAGCTTGTATATGTGTCGAAGTAATTGATTGACCTGCTGCTTGACAGTAAAGAAAAACGAGCCTTAAAAACCTGGGAGAGGTGTAATAGTAGCAGGTGAGAGTTCAAAAGGAACCTTGATGTATGTGGCGAATCAAAGTATGCTGGCAATAGACAGGGTGGAGGACGTGGTGTTTTACATAAACTTTTCAGACAATATGCTGTCTTGTGATGTAGACACTTAAATCATGTTTTCTGTTATGTAATGTTTGCATTTGAAGTTGCCCAATGTGGTGTCAGCTCAAGCTTCAGCATTCTGCGACTCATATCCTCAAACTGTTGTTGATGTTACAGGGGCAACTCATCTCGGGTGTGGCCTCCATAATGTGAGGGACGGTAAGGGTCTAAAAATAAATATAGTGTATTGTAGGAACCATCGAAATGACTCGTCCAGCGGTGTTGAGGTGAAGGTAGCAAACGGTGCGGCCTGCGAGGTTGTAGAAGATGCTGTTGTAGCAAAGCGGATCATCTCGTGGTGTGCTGACCTGTAGTACCTTCCTGGGGTGCGGGTATGTTTTGAAAGGAAGCGACAGGCTCGTTGGCGCAATGGACGTCGGTCTTCATAAGGGAAGAAGAGCTACGTTAGTGCCTGCGGGTGCAAAAACATACGTCTCAACAAATGAGGAGATTGCCCGATGCAGGTAGATATATGGGGTGCAATGTCTGGCAGACCAAAAAGAAACAGGATCGTGATCACGTAAAGGTGTAGGTTCAGCAGGCGCAACATCAAGCTGACCCAAAAGGTGTAGAAACTAGCTCAAGAGCAGGCTCTGGGCATCTAACGGTGTGGTGCCTCGAGCAGGTGATAGCGCAGCAGTCATGTCATTGTTGTCTGCGGCAGTAGCAGAAAGCCGTAATCCAGCTGTTTGTAAGGTTGCAGGTATCACAGACTCAAAGGAGTCTGAATGCATGCTAGAATCAGAGGGTAGCTTGTTAACAAGGGTATTAAGAAGTGAAATTAGTAACAGTGTTCTCGTCAAATATTCTATCGTCATAGGTGTCGGCAGTAGGACCATCGATAAGCATGTCAACGTCGTCATAAATTGTTTGTCGAGTAGCCAACCTTTAGTAGAATGTCCGCAGGAGGCGCATCATCAAGGATCGGAGCCATGGTGTGTCCATCATCGGGATGACCAGTGATAGAGTGGTCATGGATTGAAACAAGAGTGACAGAAAGATTCTTGTCAGAGAAACGATCAGCAGAGATGAAGTATCACCAAATTCTGGTAGCACGGACTGTTAGAAGTCGTCCTCGCCATTAGCATATCAGGATCACTCTAAGTATCTGACGTAATCGTCTCTGGCGCGGATGTAGTCTCATTATCTGTGGCGGTGGTCGTAGGGTTATCAATGTCTGATAACTCGTTCTCTAATTAGAGTGACATGTGTACCGGTGCGTAGCATGTATATTCAGAGTAATTACTAACAATTAGTGTATGCGAACAACTACCACATATGCACGTACATCAACCTTAAATCAAATAAGCACGTAAATCTCAATTTATGTAAGCAAGTAATCATCCTAGTCTTCCCAGACTATCCTCCCAGACTCTCAAACTAAACCTCCTTCCTAGTCTCTCAGACTATCCTCCCCGCCTCTCAGACTGAACCTCCTCGTCCCTCAGACTATCCTTCCAGCCTCTCAGACTGATCCTCCTAGTCTCTCAGACTATCCTTCCAGCCTCTCAGACTGATCCTCCTATTCTCTCAGACTATCCTTCCAGCCTCTCAGACTGATCCTTCTAGTCTCACTAGACTAACCTCCCAGCCTCTCAGACTGAACCTCCTAGTCCCACTAGACTAACCTCCCAACCTCTCAGACTGAACTTTCTAGTCCCACTAGACTAACCTCCCAGCCTCTCAGACTGAACTTTCTAGTCCCACTAGACTAACCTACCAACCTCTCAGACTGAACTTTCTAGTCCCACTAGACTAACCTACCAGCCTCTCAGACTGAACTTTCTAGTCTCTCAGACTACTCCCTTAGTCTCTCAGACTGAATTGTAAATTTAAATTTGGAAATGTGTATTTGTGCCTTTTTGTTTGTAAAAAGGTTTGTTCCCTGGATCTGGACGTATAGTGTATGCAATGTAAAAGTGTTTGAAAACGTTTTCGTGAGAGCCCTGATGATCATAGTCTAGACTCGAGAAAGAATCCTAGTTCGCTCTGATCGAGGCTCTGATACCAAGCTGTCACACCCTGGCTTTGCGGAAGCGTGGGTTTATTTGGTGTGACTTCTTAATACCATAGCAACAATCATAACAATGATATATGATAAAAACATGAGATATTCATCCATTAATAAAGTTTAGAAAAATCCCATTTTCAGCAATCTCAAAATAAGTTAAAAACCTCAACTTGATTTAATTGAGTTCATAAAGACTTAGCAAAAGACTTTAAACAATACTAGGCTTAGAGACATGTAACCCGTCCAGGAAGGGGTTACACCTTCTAAACCCTGAATGACTTCTTTATTCAAACGCAGCTTGAAAATACGTGCATACCGTGCCAGATCCATTAGTTCCCTAAAATACATGTAGTTTGAAAAATCAACATAAAGTTGAGCGAGTTCATGTGTAAGTGAGTATGTATAAACCTTTGTAAATATGTCTGTATGTATGAAAATCCCTGGTATGTAGCAATTAAGGAAAAAGAGATCAATTAATGTGTAGCTAATACATTAATAAGTGACATGGTCTAGGAAGCACTCAAACCTGTAACGCGTATTTCATACCGGTCCTTCTGGCAGAACGACATAGTCACCACATGCAGCCACATGCTGGCCCATGTGTGGGGCTCGCAACACCCGATAGATCTATCACTCATGCCTCTCGGTCCTTATACAAGGATTAATGGTCTTACGATAATAGCCTATCCATTCACGTGATCTAGCAGTAAATTCCTTAGCTAATCATACCGTGTATAAAACGTTTGTAGTAAATGTAACATGTATTTCACCCCCGAAGTGTAAAAACTGAAAACAGTTAAGAGAAAAGGGGGACATGAACTAACTGTATTGCGTCTTCAGTATGTGTAACCCAAATCTCCGCGACAAACACGACTACCTACAATGGTCTAACGTCTATTAGACGAACGGGTAGTGCCTTGTCTTAGTATGTATGTTCTTGAGTTACGATTCTGGTATTATTCCAAGTTATAATAATTGTTTTTAGTTTTGGAAATAATTGTTTATGCAGTGATTCTGTATTAATATTTCTCAAGCATGTTAGCTTTGTATTTCCTTCCCAAGGATGGGGGTAATCTATACTTGTATACTCGTATTCTTAAAATAACATATGTACCTGTATATCCTGCCAAGTAATGGTGTCGTATTTCGATGTTATTGTTTCAAATAAAAATATGTTAATATATTCCCAACAATAACATATTTCTGTTTCTACAGTTTCCAACACAATATTTTACCAAAATATATGTATACGTTATAATTCCGAAAAATATATTTTTAAGTCTCACTTGACTAAAATGTTCTGATTCCAAAATATACATATTTTTCCCAAAAATATTATATTTTACTTCATACAATTTCCCAAAATAATACTTTGCCAAAATACACCCTTAAGAGTATTTTCCGAAAATACGCGCATTACGTTTTAGAGTTTGCGTTGTAAAAACAATATCGACGTAACTTAAATATTTATTTGTGAGGGCGTTGGTATCGTTTTGGAGTCGTATTTTCATGATATATCAAGTAATATTATTTTTACCCTAAAAATAATATATCTTTAGTTCACAAAATAGTCACGTAAGCACACAAGCGTTTTATTATGAAACATATATTCTCAATATATATTTAACAAGTTTCATTTACAAAAATCCACCTCCGACACTTGGTCATTTTGTAATAAAAATCATGGCGAAATTTATATTTTGGAAAACAAGTTAAAAGTATATTTATAACACTTGTCACCAAAACCATTTCTAAGTGTTATATTTTCTGGAAAAATTTCGCCAGAGTTTCCTCTGTAAACGGAGGCGTCCACGCTTACTAGCGTATCATTTTCTTTTGTAAAATCATTCAATCAGTTCTCAATTAACCAACCTGACATTTAGACATGCAAAACACTACTTATATCGTTTCAGTTTTAATATACAAAACTGGGCCGTTTTCGTGTATTTTAATAAAATAGTTATCTTATTCCAAAAATTCCCAAATTTTTATCGAATGTCTTATAAGAACCAAAAATTATTGTGTAAAAATATCGGGGTCCAAATCATCACCAATATTTTATAGAAAATCATTTTCCGGACCGAAATCATATTTATCTTTTTCTGACCACAGTCCGCGGAATAATTTATTTAAAATTCATCGAGAGTCCGATTTACGAAATTCCAGTGAGAGAGTTACAAATACATCGGTGTTCATCTACAGTATAAATTTTATGATCTGACTCTACACAGAAATCAAGTTATGACTAAAAATATGACTCTCATTTACTGCTGTAAAAATGCAGCTTTAGCTGCTGTTACATAATGGCACTTTAAAAATAGTAAACGAAGTCCAAAAATTATGATTCCGGTGCCATTAGAACCGTATTTCATAATGACACGTTGTAGACTCAAGAAAATCAGTTTTTCGTTTAGTTATGACCTGTTTACAGCCAGTTAAGGTCGGCTGAAAATGCAAATCAGCAAGCTGTTTATAGTATAAGTGCCATTAAAAAGTACACATACGATTACCATTCATTCTAATACGATTAACATCAGACCCTAAGTCATTTACAGCAGATTTTTGTTCATTTAATCCAGATTTATCATGTATTATCACCTTTCATCTCAGGACCTTTGTATAAAGTTTTTATGTTCATGCTTTAAGTTATGATCTTTAGAGTTCCCAAGTTTAACACCATGAATCATACATTAACCACCTTCATAGCATGTAAAATGAATGGATCTAAGAGACTTACCATTAGCACAAAGCTAGGAGAGTTCGAGTGAAGAAATGTGGTGGGTAAAAGAAAACGAGACAGGTCCTTGAGCTTCCGAACACACCGAGCTCTCTTGTATGATCTCTTACACCTTTGGAAGTAATTAGAATGTTTGAAATGGACTTGAAGGTGATGATATGGTGGTGGTATGATGGCAGCCGAATGGTGGTTATGGAGGAAGGGAAGTGAGCTAGTTGATGGGTGTTGAATGAATGAGAATGATGATCTTAAGGGTAATTATATAATCCTCCAACAACTAATACCCATTGTGCCTTATGTTTCCTTAGTACCACACATTATTTAATATAATGATCAAGAAAAATCAATGGGTGATTCACCCATGTAACCGTATGGAGGAGGGGGGGGGTATATGGTTTGATTCCAAGTCTCTAGTTAGTTCTTAGTTAGTTTAGTTAGGATATTAATTAGGTTGTTAGTGTGTAGTATAATATAACGGGTATTTGGGTATTTGGGGACCCTAACTGGCTCAGAAAAGGATGGACAATGTTATTGACAATATTTTTATGTTCCGGGTAAAGTCCGGTTGTTCGGTTGGATATTAATCCGTTAAAGTGCTAAATAAGCTTTTAAGTGTCTTTAATATTATTTTTAGTGACACAATGAATTCCCGACACTTTGGAAAGTGTCTAGCACTACTTTCCCATGTTTTTGCACTTTACTAGTTAGATTAAATGCTGAATTTTTGTTTTAAAGTGCAGAATTTTGTACTTAGAGCATGTTTTAGGCACATCCGGTCACTATAAATATCACCTAGTGACGCAGTTTTACAATCCTCACCTCCCTACACTCCCTACTGGTGTAGTAATCTATTCCCGGCTCATACTGGCCTCAGAGACAATGTCTGTCTAGTGCTGGCAATGTCAGCATGTTTACTGGGTTATCCGTATAGTGTGCTCACTGTGCTTTTGTGCATCAAGGTTGTCACTGATGTTTGTGTATAAGTAATAGAGTGACAGTATAATGTGTGATGCATGAGTATGTATGTATCAGAAATCAAGAAGCAGTTTAACCACAGTTGTAAGCAAGCACTGTAATTAAGCATTACTTAAATATTAATTAATTCGTACGGATACCTGGTTTGGTGAGGGTTGTCACAGTACAAGCTCTCATACTTGTTGTCTTTTAAACTGTTGGAGCTCCTCTTGCATGGCTTCCACCCAGCTGTTGTCTTTTAGTGCCTCTTGGTACTTGACTGGCTGATGGAGAGATAGGAAACCAGCAAAAAGACAGATGTTTTGAGATTGGCTTCTTGTGAGCACCCCTTCACTGATGTTGCCAATGATTTGGTCTGGTAGATGAGACTTCAAGAAGATTAACCCTCCTTTGTATGGAACAGTGGCATTTAATGGTGAGGGTTGCAGATGTGAATCATCTGAGCTAACCACTGCTGGTGACTTTGATGATCCAGCAGTGGCTTGAAATGGAGGTGGAGGAATAGGAGGAACTGGTGTGAAAGCAGGCTGATTTTTATCCACTGTTTGGGGATTTTTATCAACAGTGCTTGATGATGTTGAAGCAGGTGTTAATGGGCTACTTTGGTCAACAACTGTTGAGGTAGTGGTGGTTGAGCTTTGACAGCTGTTTTGAACATCTGCTGTTCTTCCATTTGATGCAGACTTTTGTTGTGGAATGATGATTTCATATCCATAGTCTGATGGGGGATTTTCTGATGGACCAGCACTGTTAGTCTAGACAGAAACATTTTCAAAGGTAAATTTATCAAGATCAAACAATTTTGCAGGGTTTGCAGGGATTTTCATTGATGAAAGTTCATTGAACTTCACATTCAAAGTCTCTTCCACTGTTTTGGTCCTTGTGTTAAACACTTTGTAGGCCTTAGCAGTGGTTGAGTATCCCAAATGATAACCACAATCAATTTTAGCTACAAACTTTGAAATAGAATCTTTTAAGTTTAAAATGAAGCATGGGCAGCCAAAAACTTTGAAATATGAGATCAGTGGTTTTATTTTATACAGAAGTTCATAAGCAGTCTTTTGATGTCTGGGGTTGATTAAAACTCTGTTCTGGACATAGCAAGCAGTGTTTACTGCCTCTGCCCAGAAAGTTAATGGCAAACCTGACTCAGCAAGCATGGTTCTGGCAGCCTCAATCAAAGTCCTATTCTTCCTTTCAACAACCCCATTTTGCTCTGGTGTTCTTGGAATGCTGTACTGCCTTACTATTCCATTTGACACACAGAACTCATCCAACTCCTTATTTCTGAACTCTATGCCATTGTCACTCCTGAAGACTTTTACTGGCAAGTCAAATTGCTTTTCAACCTGTGTAACAAAGTCTTGCAAAATGCCTGCAGTCTCATCTTTGGAATGTAAGAAATAAGTCCATGTGAACCTAGAAAAGTCATCTACAATAACCAAACAATATCTTTTCTTTCTAAGACTCAAGACTTTAACTGGGCCAAACAAATCCATGTGAAGCATTAGCAAACACTTGTTTGTTTTGGACTCTTCAATGGACTTAAAGGAGCTTTTATGTTGTTTTCCTTTTAAGCAGGAAACACAATGCTTAGGACAGGTGAACAATTTTTGAGGTAAACCTCTTACTGACCCCTATTTTGACAAAGCAGTGATTGTCTTTAGATTTGTGTGCCCCAATCTTCTGTGCCATAATTCTGTCTCTTTGTTAGAGGCAGCTGAGAACAAACAAACATCAGTCCTGGGGCTCTCTTTTGATATATCAACTACATAAACATTGCCACTCCTTTGAGCAACAAGTTGAGTTTTTCCATTTTTTATTATTTCTTCAATCTATTCAACCATTTCTTGTCCAACAATCCTACAACACTCCTTAGTAAAGAATGAGCCATAGCCCTTATCACTCATTTTTGAGACACTTAGGAGGTTGAATTTTAGATTGTCTATCAGATAGACATTTTCAAACTTAACATTACCAGACTGAACTGTACCAGACCCCATCACCTTCCCTTTACTATTATTTCCAAAGGATATATCACCCCCTCCATGAGTTTTGAAATCTTTGAGTAGGGCTCTACATCCAGTCATGTGCCTGGAGCCTCCACTATCTACATACCAAAGACTATCTAAGCATGCAGAAGCTCCCTGCACATCAAGTAAAAGGTTAGTTCATTAGGGTCTCCAAAGCCAATAAGGCTTTGGATGGGGTCTCAACAATGTCTGTTTTAAGTTCAGGTGGATGGACAGTGGTTAGCTCAGGGGTTTGGACAGTTTTGGAACTGTTTTTCTCTAACCACTGTTGGGGGTCTTGCCCTATCAGTTGTTGATACCCAAAGGGATGCCTGTTCACTCTTGGTTTAGAAGGCCTTTTGTAGGCTTCATAAACATGTGGGACCCTTGGGTATGGTGGTTGACCTTTACCTCTTCAGTATTGGTTAGCAGGGGGTGCATCAGTCACCTGGACATCTCTTTTAACAGAGGTTTGGTTCAGCTGTTTGGTAAGAGCTGTTTGGACTGGCATAAATAGTGGTTGATTCTTGGTGAACTTGATAGATGGGTTTGATGAACTCATTGGTGTTTTTGACATTTACTCTTCCTTTTTTACCTCAAAAGATTTCAAGTAGACACACTTTTGAGTAGGATGGTTTGATTTACCACAGATGGTGCAGCTCTGTGAAGGCACAATGGTACTTGTTTTGTTAAGATCATAAGCTTTTAAGTGAAAACAATCTTTGGTCAAGTGATTTTTCTTTTCACAAAAATCACAAAACAAGTTTTTAATCTTTTCTCTTTTCTTCCTCTTTTCAGACTCCTTTGCAACAGAGTTTTGAACCACTGTTGGGATGTCCTTAAGTGTAATGACCTTTACTTTGGGAGCTTTACACCATCAGTGGTTGTGAAGTCCATGGGCTTGAAGTTTTCAAGGATGTCACACTCATCAGACCATGTGGGTTTAAATTGGTATTTCTCAATTTCCTCAAAAGTTGAGGACTCCACAGATCTTTCCAGAGTGATCTTGTTACCAAGTTTGTCAGTTATTTTAACCTCTTAGCCATCCTTGTTTGTGGGAATAATTTCAACAAAACCAGATTCATTTGCAGCATTGTTTTCAAGTTGGTCATGTTTTCTAAAACCTACACCAAATTTTACATTGCTTTTGATCTGTTTCTCAAGCATGACCTCATAACCTTTGCAGGATTCCACCCATTTTTCACAAGTGATATGGGTGGATTCCAACTCCTTTTTGCAGACATGATATTTTTCTATCATGGTCTGGAGTTGGTCCTTGGTTATGCTATGCTCTTGTTTGATGCTGCAGATTTCACTTTCTTTTTCATTCAATTTGTTTTTCAGTTCTTTTAATGACTTTTCAAATTGAATTTCAGAAGTTAACAACCTATCCCTAAGGTTTTCATTCACCTTTTTAATGTTAGCAAATACTATGATGCATTTGTCTGAACACAGATTTTTAAGAACCTGATATGATACCTTGGTTGCAGCCATCATGGCACAATCACTTGTATGATCACTTTCTTCTTGATTCATCTCTTCTTTTTCACCTTCTTTCTTCTCTTATTCTTCTTCTTTGGACCAAGGGTCAGACAATGGTTCCAACAGGGGTTTTGAACTTTCTCCCAACAGTATTTCATCAGCAACAACTGTAACCACTGCTTCAGCAATTTTGTCCACTGTTTCATCAACTGCATGTCCTTCTTCAGCTTCCAGCCCTTCTTGTATGGTCTCTAATGCTACAAAACAAATATCATTACCAGAAACATTACTTTGAGCATAGAGTGCAAAATTTTCATCTCCTAACTCTTCAGGTAAACTGCTCCAGTCAACAAGCCCTTGGGTAAAGAAGCTTTGTTGGTCTGGTTAAACCACTGCTAGTGCAGTTTGTTGAAGTGCAGCTTGTTGCACCTGAACCTGAGGAGCAGGGGCTTGGACATACTGTATCTGAGGGACAGTGGTTTGAACATAATGCACAGGAACATGGGTTGTAGGATGTGCATAGTGAGCAGTTTTTACATGAGCAGCAGGGGCATAGTGGGCATAGTGTATAGTATTTTGGTTATTTTGTGGTCTAGGGTTTGAGCTAGGATGTGTAATGATTGGACCAGTGGTTTGACTCCTGGATTCCCTAGCAAAATGACCTAACCTATTGCACTTATAGCACTTAATCTTTGATTTATCCAGCCCCACTTTTAGATTCCCATGTAACCTTGGAAATTTTCTCCCTGTCCTTTTGTAAAACTTGCTGGTTCTAACACTTAGCAGTGCAAGTTGGTGCAAAATGTCCATTTCTTCTAAGTCAGTTGGATCAAAATGTTGTAAATCATTAAGTTCAAAACACAGATTGTCAGAGTTCTGGCTTTCTCCATTTGCTGTGAAAGCAAAATTGGATGTGTGAGGATCAGAGTTGAAGTTTCCACCAGCAGTTATGTCAATAAAATGATCATAACTCTGATCCTTACTGCTGCCAGACTCTTCCTGACCCAAAAGAGTTGTGTTGCCAAATGAGTAGTCATCTGCAACTTTGCCAGACTCTTGCAACTTCTTTTTCTGGTTTAACTCCCTTTAATAGGTCAGGAGTCTACCATGAAGTTGGGTCAGGGTCAGATCTTTAAACTCAACAGAATTTCTAGTTACAAAAGCAATTTTGTCCTATTTTTCAGGAAGTGACCTTAAAAACCTGCTATTAACGGTTGACTTTGGAAATTCAGTATTAACAAGTTTAAGTTCACTAATGAGACAACTAAATCGCTCAAACTGCTGTGTTAATGTTTCACCCTTGATGTGACAAAAGGTTTCATACTGTTGGTTCAAAATTTCCCTGTTGTTTTCAATTACTTCTTCAGTTCCCCCAAATTGTTCCTTAAGTGCATCCCACAATTCCTTGGCACTGTTACAGTGTAACAGCCCAGCATAAATTTCATTGGGGAGTGCAGATGCAACTATGCTAAATGCCTTGGCATCCAGTTTGATTTACTGAAAATCCTGTTTAGTATAATTCTCAATTTACTTAGGTTCGAACTTCTTTGGATCCTCAACACTCGGCACCAGTGGAACATGTGGTCCAAAGATAACCGACTTCCAACATCCGGTATTTTGTTAAGCAAGGAATGTGACCCATCCTTCTCTGCCAGATATTGTACTCATTTCGTTTTAGCATGGGTGGTTTGAAGAGTGAACCGATGATATTGTTAACATCTTGTGATTGTGACGTCATCCTGGTTGTTTTACAGGCACTGGTTAACTAACTTTGATTGTAATTAACCCTTACTCTGTTTTTCAACGAAACGAACAATTTGAAAGTATCAACGATTATGAGCTGAACTATTTATGTCAAAATGATTGTTAGATCAAATTTGACTGTCCGAGCTCTTATACCAATTGTTAGGATCTGAGTTTCTTATGATTGTGTTTTCGTTTGAGATTTAAGAAGATGAATAAGTAAATTACAGCGGAAAAAAATTCCTCTAAGCCAAAAAGAGTTTAGATAGTGCGTGTGTTTAGGGGGAGTAAGTTATAAATTTTTAAAAATCAAAAACATAAAAAATAGAAAATCAAAAATGAGTTTTCACTGTGTGAAAAAGAAGAAATGATAGTACATCAGCAAGTTAGACTGTCACACTCAAACTGAATTAAAATGCTTAAGTGTGATAGTAGCTTCATCATATGATATACCAGTAGGCAAAAGCATGAAATAATCAACTTACCAATGTGATATACACATAAATGCACTGAGTATGAGTGGGGAACACATCAGTGGTGTATGGTTTAATGACCTTAAATCTTGCGTTGATAGATTGCCAAAATCTGAAGTTTTGGGTCTTTATACTGTTATTTCATCTGGGGATATCAGGGGTGTCCTTCTGCTGCATCCAGATACATGCTGACCTAGACACACCCAGGATATCTTAAAAGAGCTAAAAATGCCAAAACCCTGAAAATGAAGAAGCTCTCATAAAGAGTCATTCAAAATGTGTAAAATGCACAAATCGTACCAAAAATGGTATTTGCCTTAGCCCTCGTTAGATATTTTGGTCTCTCTGCTGTACGGAAGTACTGACCTGTTCACCAAGTATCTAAACGTTGAAAAACAAAACGGATGAATTCAGTATACTCACCTACTACGATGAATCTTTGTGCATACCTTGATCGCGGGGGTATATCCTGAAGTGGGACACGCTAATATATCAGAATTAATATTACCTTAACGTATCATATGGTAATGGTACTTGAAATGTTCATGTATTTTGTTTACGTGGACAAACATACTGGTAATCGTTTTGAACTGCTTTTCACGAAAAATTACATAAAGAATTAATTACAAGTGTGAAACAGTTTGATTTTGTTGATATGATCTTCTTGCACGTGATACTCACAAAAAGAAGTATTGTAAATATTTTTAAGTTTACTTTAGTTAGTTCAGTTTGTGTTGAAAAATATCGAAAATACCAAAAAGATTTCTTTTTAAAAGATCTCCCATTTTGAACTGACAGGTAGTTGTTTTTGCAAATTAAGATAAAATATTGGTTTATCTTTAAATGTGAAAAAGACTAATGGTTTTTCGAGATACTTGCTTGTGTTTCTAAGCAGATTGATGCAGTTATCAAAATGAAGTGCAGAATACAAGTCAAGTGCAGATTGAGAGTGAAGTGAAGAATGTGTGAAGATGCATGGTAGGATCCTTCTACTACATTGCAGAAAGAGAAAGAGATATGGAAGTTTTGAAGATACTTGCTTAACCAAAGATTGCTAGTTCGCTGATCTACAACGAAGGAAAGTTTTAGAGATTGGAAGCATCAGCTAAGGGGGAGTTTGTTGATGTCAGAAACTGTGTAGCTGACTCTATCCAAAGACCAAAAGACTGCAAGATGTTTGAAGACAAAGTTACACTATGAAGATATTGTTAAGGGGGAGTTTGTTGGTGCATGTTTTGTGACAACAGCTTAATAGTTTGTTTATTTAGTCTTTGGATATTTTGTATTGGGCTTAGCATTATTGGTTAGGGAGTTATTTGTTGTAATGGGCTTGGAGAATGGCCTAGCCCAGACCAAAGCCCATGTGCAAACCTTGTCCTATATAAACAAGGCTTGGCATAAGGGTTTAGGTTAGACACTTGTTAGACATTTGGAGGAATTGAGAGAGAGATAGAGAAATCTACAGAGAGTGGCTGAGAGATTTCTTGTGGGTCTTGAATTGATTGTAAACTTCGTGTTGGATAATCAATAGAAGACCGGATTAAAAGTGTATCGTGTTCTTGATTCTGTTTCTACTCATTTTCTGTGAAATCTGATCTAGGGGATTCCGCACTCTAGGTTAGATCGACGATTCTGTTACGATCCGCATGGCTCACGGGACCTACAGAATGTAAATGGAAACAAACTTTCACACACAATCAAACAAGAGAAATGCTTTCAACACACATGTTTGTCATTGAACCGAATGATTAAATTTATTTCAATCTTCAATACAATTGCATGCATGTATCACAAACTCCCCCTCAGCCTGAGCTCACAAGTGTTTGTTCGTACAGGATGACAAGTGATGAAAGAGCTAATAGAACAGTACAGGGTACTGTTCTATTTATAGGCACGAGCAAACCACTGTGGCATATTTGCTGACATCACCATGAAAGTGACATCTGACCTCCTAACAACCTGTAACCACTGATTTAATACAACTACTGCTAATACAAACTACTGATTACAATAAAAACAAAAGATAGACTAAACTACTGCTTCCCATTCCACTGTTATACTCCTAGCAGTGCTTTGTCTTCATCGGCAGTACTTAAAACATGACAGTAGATTGAGCATCAGTGCTTGCCTACAACAGTCTTTAGAATCTTCATCAGATGTTGAATGAACAGCAATTGTTGTATATGGACAGTAGACAGAAGTCATCAGTTGTTAGGGTTACTTCCAAGGGGAAAGAGTGGAATACAAACATCTGCTTATTCTGGATCCACTGCTCTGATCCAGTTTTGGCTTTAATCAACTGTTCCTTTGTAGGGTTTAATCCCAACAGTTGTTTAGCAATTAAATAAAGTTTTACTGAACGGAATCAAAGATATAGAAAGAATAAAGGTGTTACTTACATGGGGTGTAATGTGAAAATTATAAAAAAGGTCATGTGTACCATGTGCTGATCGCTTACTCTGGCCAAGTAAGTAGTGAACACATGATACCATGAACTTCTTATGATGGACACATTCACGTCCGATGTAGTAAGGACGGGGTGAATGGGACGAATTAAAAAGGTACCCAAAATTGATCAAATAAATAAAACATTTGATAATAAATGAAAAAGCAAGCCGGGTAACGGAAGCATATTACATTAAAATAACGAGCCCAAGGGAAAGGACAAGAATTAAAGTAAATGAAAATACAAACCAAGTAATAAGAATGCTAAGGCGTGGGGATAAAGTTTGACTGTCATAGGTGATAAAATTCACACGGACAAGTCAAACGGATTGAATAAAGAACAAAGGACTTGGTAGAATAAAAACGATGGAATTCGCTAAGATGACCAAACGAATTAAAACAAAGTCTAAATGCATACCGGAATGGTTGCTTTGATGATGACTTCGGTAAAATACCCGATAGATGGGTGGGATTTTGAGTATATGCGTAAACCAAGAACGGGAACGCGGATTAGAAAGTCAAAAGACCCGGATTGAGAGTTATGACTAAAAGACAACAAAATTTTGCAAACATAAATTTTGAAAATTTCGTTCAACTGTTTCAAAGTTGAACGGGTAGAATAAAGAATGAAGTTTGACATTCACAAGTAATGAAATTTCACATGAACAAGTTAAACGAGTTAAATGAAGAATAACGTTTGCTAATGTAAGTAAGCGCGAACCGAATAAATAAATAAAAGCACGAAATATTAAGATAAAAGAACCCGGGTAATGGGTTGTAAATAAATATAGGAATAAACCGGATAACAATAAGTGGAGAACAAACCGACGCATAAATGACGTAAAAAGTCATAGAGTCGGAAGGATAATGCGAAAGAAAAAGAATGTAGCCTTGGACTATGATCAAGGTCGAATGAACTTCAAAAGCAAAGATGAACGATTCATAACATAAAAAGGGATGCCTTGACACCATATACATATATAAATATATATACAATTGAATAAAGACTCAAATAAAAGATGATCTACGGGATCATCATAACCTTTGGGATTATAAGTAATATTAAGGTCTACGAGACCAAAAATACCTTTAGGTTACAAATAGAAAGAAACGAATTGTCAGGGTCTCACCTTAAAAAGGTAAAAAGATGAAAATCTAAATAAATAGCCTACGAGGCTAAGTGAAAGAACCTACGGGTCATTTCGGTTAAGCGTGAGAACTAGTGATGATTCCCCGCGTAATAATACTAACGGAAAGGAATAAACCTTTAGTCGTCAATTCCCTGATGAGAGTAATTGACATAAGTTAAAGAGAAAAAAAATGTTAAACTAAAATTCAGTTTTAGTCAAAAGCAACGATTTAACAAAACATAAGTAGTATCAGATCAGGAATTCACATAAGGCCGAGGATGGCAGTGTGGTACACCCAAGTGACGGGGTATAAAGTAACGGCGACTAATCCGTCTAGCTGGTAAATCCATTCGAAGTCAAAGAAAAGTTATGAACTATGTAAAGCGGTCATCAATATAAGATTAGCGTGAAGTAAACATGTTGACAGACTTAGTGACCGGGTGATCAAATGACAACTCGGTTAAATAGACGAAAAAGACAATAAATACATTATAAAAGTTACAGCCCATGAGGCCTTTCACATGGAAGATGTACACGTCAATACTAATGATAACTATAGACCAAAAAGAAATAAAAAAGGAATGCCTTAAAAACGAAACTAAGTTCGTTTGGTTTAAACCAATAAACTACATAAGAAAGGTTTCGGGGATGAAACCTCTTTAAGGGGGTAGACTTGTAACACCCCGAAAACGGGTTTGATAGTCAAACCACGTTAATATTAATGAACGGGTAAAATACCATTAGTGGTAAAAAGTAACCCGGTAAATGTTAGGATTTAAATAAATAAACCTAATATTAAATAAAAGGGAATAAATGCTTTTGAGGAAATAAAGTTCGTAAGAGCCCGAGCTAACGGGACTTAAAAAAATAAACGGGTTATTACTCCCGAAACCCATTAAACTAACCCATTAAACTAACTAGGAATAATTAACCTAGTTAGTAACGAGTAATTAAGTAAAAACTAGAAAGAAAAATAAGAACTAGTGAACCATTTATAAAATGTTGGAACAAAAGGGACCAAAGTTGTAACAAAAGAAACTTGTGTTTTATAAACAAAAATTTTACACACAACACACACATAGTGTGTGTGTGTGGATCGAACATCAGGAGCAAGAACAAGAGCTCAAACCCTAGTTCACCCAAAATCAACCAATTGAAGGTCAAATCTAGCCCAAATCAAATGCATGAACACAAATTCGTGATCACCTAAGCTTGGGGATCATAAGGTATGTAGAATTTCGATGATTTGTGAAGTTGTGAAATATGAAGAAACATCATAATCTGCGAATTAGGTGTGAATCATAGAGGTTATTGCTAAATTGTGATGTTTACTTGCTTATGAACAAAACCCTAAGTGTGAATTATACATATGTGGCCATGATTTGAATGCCTAGATGAATTACCACATTTAGATAAGTGGGTTTTTACTAATATGATGAAATTGGTGATATAATCATGTTAGAATCATCATATTGGATAGTAGAAGAAAGATACTTGAACAAATTATAAGTTGAATGTATGTTCATACAAGAATTGAAACGGGTTTTTTATATGTTATGATCAAATCGGTAATTTCATCCATGTAAATAGATGTATGTAATTGTGTTATACACTAGCTTATATGAAGAACTCAATTAGATAAGGTGTTCGAATGAATGCTAGTGGTATGATGAAACGGGTCTCACTAATAGAGGAGAACCCTTAGTTCTTGTTAAATGAATAAATAAGTTAGCTTTGATAATCGCTTGAACTAGTTGAAGTGTTGGAAATACAATGAACCGGGTTAAAAGATTAGTTAAAACGGTAGGAAAAAGAATCACGCAAAACGGACCTCTAAATCAAAAGTTATGCAACTTTCAAGTTGGAAATATTCTTTGAAAATATAGCTGGGCAAATGCAGTAACAGAAATGAACTTTCTGTCGAAATGTGGCTGTCGCACCCCGCGGCGAACAAGACGTATGTTGTCGCGCCCCGCCACGGGTTGTGGCGCCCCGCGATGGCCGAGGTCAAGTCTGTCGCGGGCCGCGATAGACTTCAGAGCTGGCAAAAAAAATATTCCGTTCATTCTAAATTTCAGACTTGTTTAAACTTGTTATTTAACTACCAAAACTAACTTTTGAGTTGGTTTTGATTTTAGGTGAACATCAGGAATACCCGGATGAAGATCAAGCGGCGTACAAGAACCGAACACATGAAAAAGAAGCTTCCGCGCATTGTTTCGTCGTTATTTTAAAACGATGAACTCAATTACATTATGTAGTATTATTTTAAAATTGTAAAAGTTTTAATTTACCCATATTTTTCAATGTATATGTAAATCATAATTACATGTTTATTTTCGTAAACTATACGAAAACTGTTAATTAATAGTAAGGGTCTTATACATACTCGTCTTGGCTTTTCATGATATTTTTGACTTAAAGCATCAGGTACTACATTAGCCTTTCCTGCATGATATTGGATATCACAACCATAATCACTAAGAATCTCCATCCAGCGTCTCTGTCTCATATTTAACTCCTTTTGCCCAAAAACATATCTTAGACTCTTATGATCGGTAAAAACAATAAACTTGTTACCATAAAGATCGTGTTTCCAAATATTAAAGGCAAAAATTATGGCTCCTAACTCTAAATCATGGGTTGTATAATTCTCTTCATGATTCTTAAGTTTTCTAGAGGCATAGGCTATAACCTTTTGGCGTTGCATCAACACACATCCATAACCTAACTTAGAAGCATCACAATAGACTATCAAGTCTTCAGTTCCTTCTGGTAATGCTAGTATGGGTGCATTGGTTAACTTTTGCTTCAAAATTCTAAAGGCTTCCTCCTGTCTTGGTCCCATTCAAACTTAACTGATTTGCAGGTCAATTTCATTAAGGGAATGGCTATTCAAGAAAAATCCTGAATAAAACGTCTATAATAACCTGCTAGTCCAAGAAAACTTCTCACCTCCGTCGGTGATTCAGGGACTTTCCATTTAGTAATCACCTCGATTTTTGTGGGATCTACATGAATTTCTTCATGATTAACCAGGTGTCCAAGGAATTGCACTTCCTTTAACCAAAATTCGCATTTTGAAAATTTAGCGTAAAGCTTTTCTTTTCTCAGCAAATTCAGAAGTATAAATAAATGCTCTGCATGATCTTCTTTACTCTTAGAGTAAATTAGAATATCATCTATATAGACAATTATGAATTTGTCCAGATATGGTTTACATATTCTGTTCATCATATCCATAAATGCGGCTGGGGCATTGGTTAAACCAAAGGGCATGACTGTAAATTCATAATGACTGTACCTTATTCTAAAAGCAGTATTAGTAATGTCCTCTTCCTGTACTTTCAGTTGATGATATCCTGAGCGTAAATCGATCTTAGAAAAGAATCGAGCTCCTTGAAGTTGATCAAACAGATCATCGATTCTCGGTAGTGGGTACCGATTTTTAATCGTAACCTTGTTCAATTCCCGGTAATCAATGAACATACGCATTGATCCATCCTTCTTCTTGACAAACAAGATTGGTGCTCCCCATGGTGATGAACTAGGCTGTATGAAACCTTTCTCCAGGAGTTCATCCAACTGTTCCTTCAGTTCTTGCATCTCTACTGGTGCTAAACGGTAAGGTGTCTTGGCAATTGGTGCGGTTCTTGGTATTAGGTGAATTCTGAATTCAACCTCCCTATCTGGCGGTAATCCAGGTAACTCTTCTGAAAAAACATCTGAGAATTTAGATACTACAAGAATATCTTTCAATTCTGTTTCTTTAGTGTTAATGATTATAGAAATCATATACACTAGTGATCCTTTCCTTGCATAGCTTGTTGTTTTCATCATAGAGATGAATTTTGTGGATCTGGATGGCTTATCTCCTTTAATTATGATCTTTTCACCCTTTGGGAACTTACTTGCACTGACTTTTGATCACATAGAATACTGGCATGATTGGCTACCAACCAATCCATTCCTAATACGATATCAAATCCAGCCAGATTCATTGGGTCAATGTTAGCAATAAAATTATGGTTTAAAATTTCTATTCTTGCTCCCTGCAAGATTTCAGTAATTTTAATGGATTCTCCATTTTCCGTTTCTACCAGACATTCTTATTGAAGTTTAGTAAATGGTTGATTGAGAAGTTTGCAGAATGAAGTATTAATAAAACTTTGGTTTGCACCAGAGTTAAATAATACTTTAGCAAAAATATCATTAACTAAAAACGTAACGGCAATCACATCCGGAATCATCTTGGCTTCTTCAGCTGTCAGAACAAATGCTCGGGCATTCTTAGTAGTTTTGTTGTTTGTTGCTAGAGCTAGTTTCGGACAGTTCGGTTTGATATGCCCAGTTTCGCCACTGTTGAAGCATAGCTTATTGCAGGGTTTCTTCCTGTAGTCTTCTTCCTTGTGTCCAGACATTTTGCAGAAGTTGCAGTATATTGAACATCTTCCTGAATGGTTCTTTTTGCAGTACTTACATTAAGGTGCAGAAGTAGAACCTACAGTTTTCCCACGGTACGTATTTCCATAACGGAATTCTTGGGTAAGTCTTTGGGCTAGGTTCTTTCTCTAATTCTCTTCTTTGGTTACGCACCAATTCATCAGTCAAGGTATCGGCTAATTCTATCGCTTCTTCTATTGTTTGTGGTCTAGCTGCCTTGACTACATGTCTGATTTCACTGATTAATCCCCATATGTAACGGGAGATTAATACTGGTCCTGGTGAGGCTAGGGTTGGCACTATTCTAGCATATTCGAAGAATATGGTAGTGTAACCATTGTAGTCTATTCCAGTCATTTTAAGATTTAAGAAATTAATAGCGATTTGTTCTTTTTCATGAGGAGGACAAAATTTCCTTTCAACTATGTCTTTAAAGTCAGTCCATTCCATATTATAAATTTTATCACTTCCTCTAGACTGGAGAATGGTATTCCACCACTCTAGAGCTGCATTCTTAAAAAGATTAGAAGCAAACAAAATCTTATCTTCATCTGCACATTTGCATATTTTTAAGACTGCCTCTGTCTTTTCTATCCAACGTAGAGCTGCAATGGCTCCTTCATTGCTAGAGAATTCTATTGGTTTGCAAGACCAAAATTCTTTGTAAGAACAACCATATGACATGGTTCTCCTTCTTTTTGGAATAGGTAATTGGAGTAGCGGTCCATTATTCACGCTGTGACTGAGTTCAGTAGGTTGTCGTTTACTTCCACTTATAGTTTTATTATTTTCTGCTTCCTTAACAGTCTTGATAATATATGGCATAGCGTCCATAATTCCTTGTGCTACTATATGTTGAATGGCACTGTTATCTACTTGATTTCCATTATTATCATTATTCTGGTTTTTCTGATTTACTTCGTTGTCCATCTGGATTATAAACATTTATCAGGTATTAATATTACAGAACAAGCTTTAATACAAATAATCATACAAACAAATTGATCAAAATCGTCGAACATTGAGACTTTTACTCTTTTCATATATATATATATATATATATTTATTACAACCTACAACTGAAATTTAAACACACTAATAGTTATGCATTCATATATATTAGGTTATCTATTTTAGTTGATTTTTTTTCAAACTACACACATTTATATATAAATATATATATAAATATATATATATATATATATATATATATATATATATATATATATAGGGAGGAGTTCATGCGAGAACCACCCTTATTGCGAGAATCGCGAGAACCAATGTGAATACAACCTAAAATAGCTAAAAAAACCTAACCCCCACCCCCCCCCCCCAAGCTAAATGCTAAAAACTAAAACCCCCAAAAAAACCTAAGAAAAACCTAACCCCCCCCCCCCCAAAAAAAAACCTAAACCCCCCTCCCCCACCCCCCCCCAAGCTAAAATGCTAAAAACTAAACCCCCAAAAAACCTAAAAAAATCTTTAAAAAATCTAAAAAAATCAAAAAAAAATCTAAAATTTATTTTTTTTAATATTTTTTATGCTCAAATCGCTACTTTTAGTGGCCAAATTTTTTTTTTTTTGCTTCGAAAAGTAGCGATTTTTATATAAAAAATATTAAAAAAAATTGTGTGATTTTTAGCTATTTTTAGGCATTTTTGTTTGTGTTCACATTGGTTCCCGCGGTTCTCGCAATAAGAGGTGGTTCTCGCATGATCTTCTCCCTATATATATATATATATATATATATATAATGGATGGATCATGAGAAAACTAGTTTAAATGAGAAAACCAAAAAACTAACAACAAAAGCCTAAAAAACATACCAATTTTTTTTTTTTACAATTTTTTTATAAACAATCGCTATTTTTTATGTATGGAAAAAGATTTTTTTTTTTAAATTTGTTGTACTGCACATGTGCACTAATACAGATATAATGCACATGTGTAGTGCACATATAATGCACATGTACAGTACAACAATTTTTTTTTTGAAATTTTTTTATATATAAAAAATAGCGATTTTTTATAAAAAATTGTAAAAAAAATTGGTATGTTTTTTAGCTTTTTTAGTTACTTTTCTAGTTTTCTCATTTAGATGTAGTTTTCTCATGATCCTCTCCCTATATATATATATATATATATATATATATATATATATATTAGGGGTTATTCATCTAGAACTGCATTTCTCGCTCGTCATATTTCCACACGAGTTTTTCTCCTATCTGTCGCATTCTCTCTCCTTCTTCCACTAATTCGTCACCATATGTGCAGAGTTCTTGCACATTCTCTTCACTCATGGGTGGTCGTGGTGCGGGTACTGGGTCAGGGTATTGAGGTATCGGTTCTCCATATGGGTATGGGTTGTTTAACACACTCTGAATACACTGGTCGTCATTCCAATATGGATCTAATGGATTAAGGTCGGTATACTGTGCTATGGGATTTGGTATTGGTTCTTCCTGAGGATAGAGTTCCTGATATTCCCTATGGTTATCTTCCCATGGATCATACGCTAGAGGATTAGGTGCTAGGATTCTAGGTATCTCGTTAGGGTCAAAGGCTGATATGGGAAAGTGGTTTCCTTGGTTAGCTTCTATTTCCATTGGTTGGGTTGGAAATAATGGCAATGGTTGTGGTGCAACTATCTGATCAAGTTTGCCAACTGTCTATTAACTGCCTCCTGAGTTTGGGCATTCACTTCCCTATTGGCTTTCGCTAACGCTCTCTGTTGTTCTAACTTTTTCATCTCATTTCTCCTCTCGCGGGCTCCCCTACTGAACCATCCTCTCTTTTTCGAAGACATTCACTAATATGTAACCGGGGGTTATAATACTTACAATGAGGTAGAGCTTCGCTTTTTAGGGGGTATTATATCGAGCAAAACTATTGCTATTATAGGGACATAGAAAGAAAAAGAATTGAACGACTGAAGACTGAGGCATCGACCTCCTTTTATAGGTCAGATCATGGTTCTCTCGCGCCCCGCGAGAGTTACAAGGCTATGCCTTCGCGGCCCGTGAGACCATTAGGGTAGGCTCTAGCTTGGTATCTAACACGAGGGGGACATGTGACGCAATGTGGTGCCGCCTGGTGCCACCTCGTCGCGGCCCGCGACAGTCTTAGCTTGACTGTGTTGCGCCCCACGAGCGGCCATAAATATTTGTTTTATTTGATTTTTGTAAATATAAAGCTATTTTATGCTTGTTTTTTCGTATACGGGGTATATTTAAGACGTATAGGAGTATTTTAAGGGTTTTTAGGAGAGTTATTATAGATTTATTATACAAATTCACACACATGAAACATACTTCTATTATACCCTTAAACGAGACGCTGACAACAGACAATCGGACAACGGTCGAACCATTATATAACTATATGTATTGATGAAATAAAATATATATCCAAACCGACACGGAATATAATAAAGCACTATAATGGACATAATACGTCGTCATCGACAACGATCGCCTTAGCGTCACGACAAGAAGCGTGTACATTGTATCTACGACATTCGGACACTCTCAACACGATAATATATATAATCGGTTACTACGACGATACTATAAAAATAATATATTTTTAGACTTTGAACAATATATTTTCAAGACTACAAAATTCCGGAAAGTATAAAGTAAAAATTTACTAAGTGTAAATATATGGGTATACAAGTATACAAATACGTATAAAATACGTACAAAATGCACTTGGTGGAAATGCAAAAATACAAGAATTGTACAAGTATAAATACGGTATACGTGTATGTATAAATACGAAATAAGTACCAATGATCAAATATACAAGTACAAGTATAAATACGGTATACGCATACGTATAAAATGCGCAAGTACATAGTGATATACTCAAATACACTTGTTGAAGTGTACACTCACAAAGAATACCGTACATGTACATTAACGTAAATACGATGTTACATATAAATATTTTTAACTATTATATCTTGAAAATATATACGTATATGTTTGTGAAACAAATATACCCAAACAAACTGAGCATACATGTACATGTGAACAAGGTTCACTAAACTTAAAAGTTATATATATTTGAAGAATATATATATAATGCATACCGAACTTACGCAGGTGAGCGGCACAGAGACGCTTATGGACTAGGCCCACTTATACCGTGTGAGACACGGAGACTCAAATAGGCTACGCCCGTTCGTACCCATTATGAATGCCAAATATATATATATATATATATATATTTGGCATTTTTGGATCCTGTAAAAAGGACATTTTTCGTGAGAAGTGTGAGAAGGCATAAAAATTCATATGTAGACATCATATTTTGGACTTGGGCATAATGTTTTGGGCTGTTTTGGCAAGAAAAACACCGAACATAACAATTTAAAACAAAATTCAATGAATTCTAGGCTTAAAACTTAAAACACCATGCCAAGAACATTAAGTAGAGTGTTTTAAGTGCTATGTAGTGTGTTTTAAATTTCACATCCATAATACGTTGCATTGTGTTTTAAATTGTTATGTATGGTGTTTTTCTTACCAAAACAACCCAAAACATCATTCCTAAGTTCAAAATATGATGTCTACACATGAATTTCTATGCCTTCTCACACTTGTCACGAAAAAGGTCCTTTTTACAAGAACCTCACCCTATATATATATATATATATATATATATATATATATATATATATATATATAGAGTAGGGTTCCTGCGAAAAGTGTGTTTTTCCTAGAAAGTCTAGGAAGCAAAAAGAACGCGACATGTGGCATTGAAGGATTTTAACTAAAAGGGCAATTGTGTAATTTGAATATTATTTTAATTATGGATTATTTTATTAGGATAACTAACTAACCAGAAAATTATGGAAACTAAATATTCCATTTAAATCAAATTGACAGTTTCAATTTAAATCATACAAGACGCTGTGTTTCTTGACAATGTGTTTTAACAGCAAGCAGATTTCTTAACGCTGTGTTTTAACAGCAAGCAGATTTCTTGACACTGTGTTTTAACAGCAAGCAGATTGCTGGAGGATTCTTGACACTGTGTTTTAACAGCAAGCATATTGCTGGAGGATTCTTGACACTGTGTTTTAACAGCAAGCAGATTTCTTGACATTGTGTTTTAACAGCAAGCAGATTTCCTTGACACTATGTTTTAACAGCAAGCAGATTTCTTGACGCTGTGTTTTAACAGCAAGCAGATTGCTGGAGGATTCTTGACACTGTGTTTTAACAGCAAGCATATTTCTTGACATTGTGTTTTAACAACAAGCAGATTGCTGGACACACTGTTAGTGTCTTCGTCTTCAACACAACCCAGTGTCTTCGTCTTCAACACACTGTCATCATCAACGTTAAAATGGTAAAACACATAAACCTTAAAACACACTGCCATCATCAACATATTCAGATGTCATTTTAAAACACAATTACATCTGTAGGTACTGCCATCAAGACGTCTGTAGGTAACCCCAATTACATCTAGAGCCCACTCTAAGATGTCAAGCATTGAGGTCCATTGACTAAAAATAAGAACCCGATTCAATGATAGATAAAAAAAATTGAAACAAGTATGAAAAACAACAACCGATAGGGAAACATCACCGGCCGACCAACGATTCCGACTACTGTTTGAACGACAACCGTCAGCAACATCAACAACACTGATCAACTGTCAAACAGAAGGCGTGCCTGATGACGTCATGATCGGCTTATACCTCGAAGGAACCGATATATGACCAATCGGGGAAGAATATTTGCAGGAAATATGGCTGGTTCTTCTTTGGTTGCGGTTAGGGAGAGAGAGAGAGAGAAAGATGGGAAATCCCATGATTTTAGGGATTGGTTATTGATATGGCAGTTTCTTGACTGATTTAAAACACTTCCAATTACCAAAATACCCTCACTATATTAAAAGTCTCTAATTATATAACTCATATATTACGAAAATGCCATCCATTTGATCTAAGCCATTAAAAACACCAATCGGATGGCCCAGATCGCTTCCTAGACTTTCTAGGAAAAACACACTTTCCGCAGAACTCCTACTCTCTCTCTCTCTCTCTCTCTATATATATATATATATATATATGTTAAAACAAATATACGGAACAAATGCCAACATATTAAAATACACAAGGGTACCAAATACACAAGAAATATAATCACAATAACGTTCAAGATGAGCAACGTGTACACAGTTAATAGAAGCCGAAGTGTCTAATGAGTTAGAGCACTTGTAGGTTGTTACGCGCCTTTGGATACCCCGCTTTGCTAGCACATTTTACGGACGCAATCTTGTGAGTTCATGTCCCCATTTTCTTTTAAACGTTTTTGGTTTTATAACTCTCTGGGGGAAAATACATGTTACTGTGGTATGGTTAAGCTATGGAATGAAATAGTCAGATCATGTGCGAATAGGCGCTCTCTTAAGCACCATTAATCCTGTTTAGGACCAAGGAACAAAAGGGGTAGATCTATAGGGTACGGGAGTGCCCCACTTATGGGTCCTTGTGTGGCCGCATGGAGTGCTTTTGTGTCCCAGTTGAGGGTAATCGGCACTAAATCATCTACGGGTTGAGTGCTTCCTATGTCGGCATACATATTAATGTCCTCGCTACACATTAATGATCAATAAGTTCATTGACGCTTTACATACCAGTTTTCGATACTCGAACCTTCAAATGTTTTTAAGACTCATTTAATGCGCATTTTAAACATATGAACTCGCCAACTTTTATTGATGTTTTAAACTTATATGTACTTCAGGAAATTAAGTGGATCTTGGTGCGGAAGGTTACAAGATTTTCAAGGTTGTCAAGAAGTCGACGTCATCCACATGTTGGGAAGGGTTTGGTCTATATATCCTGTCTTCGAACAGGACATAGGATGCAAAGCCTTGATGTTTTAAAAACTATATTATGGACAAGTCTATTTTGTAAAACTTATTAACGTATGTTGTTTTTTATATCAAACAACTTATGACCTGTAATTTTTTTAATTATGGTAATGGATGAACATTTGTTTTATTTCATATAGTTTGTTTACTTACATCGTATGTAATGAAAACCGATTAAGTCACACCGTTCGCTTCCGCCTCTGATGCGGGTGTGACACTAATTATATTGAAAATATACAATCAGTCCCTCTAAAATAGTTGTATCTACATAGTAGTTTAAAAAATTGATTTGCACAAGTGATCCCACTGGGTTCCTATTGTATACCAAAATTTAATTATTGTTTGAAAAAGGACAAAAATACCCAAAATCAGTTAAAAATAAACAAAGGTTAATGTTAGTACCCTAACTTGTTACAAAATCAAAAGTTAATACCGCATATTGTTACTTTAAACTATTAGTACCTTAGGTTGTTACTTTGCATAAACCACAGGGACTAATGATTTAATTACTACGACTTCCTTTTTTTAAACCTTAGAGTTAATTACATCGTTAGATCTGTGGTTTATGCAAAGTAAGAACCAAAGGTACTAATAATTTAAAGTAACAATATGAGGTATTAACTTTTAATTTTGTAACAAGATAGAGTACTAACACTAATCTTTGTTTACTTTTATTTGATTTTGGGGGTATTTTTGTCCTTTTGCAAACAATAATTAAATTCTAGTATACGATAGGAACCTTGAAGGATCATTTGTGTAAATCGCCTTTTTTTAAAATTATTTTGTAGGGTACAACTATTTTAGAGGGACTATTGTATATTTTCAATAAAATTAGAACAAAACCTGTTTATTCTTCTTCTCAGCCTCTCTCCCTCTCCCTCAATTCTACCCTAAATCAAGAACACCCGCCCTTTTAGTGGGTGTTTGGATAGAGGGTGAGAAGGACTTATTAACTTATAAAAAGTCAATAAGTCCTTTTATAGTGTTTAGATAGAGAGTGAGGACTTTTATGGTTTGAAAAAGGAGAAAATGAGAAGTTGGAATTTCTAACTTCTCACTTTTGACTTATTAGAAGTTAAAAGTCATAAGTTAAAAGGAATCCCAAACACCCCCTTACTTTCCTCCACCGTAGTCCCACCACCGCCACCCCACCACCGTGATAGACACCACCTTAAGTTCACCCACTGTGAACTCCACCGTCGTGAGGTACCACTGCCACCCCGTCCCGCCACCATGACCTCCACCGCCTACCAGCCACCGTGAGGTGTCTCCACCATAGAGAGGTACCATCAAGAAATCGATGAAATAAAGGTTTGGTTTGTAAATAAATGAAGTTTTCCCTTATATTCTTTTTTAATTCTGCAAGCCTTTGGTGTGCAATGTTGTGACTCAAAACTCATCTTTAAATTATTGAAATTATTGCATACACAAACATCCATTAATGTAACTCAACATCTTGTTCATGATATCTGCTATAAGCTATGTGGGAAGATATTAGAGTAATTGAAAAGTTAATTCGAATGGGATAAAACTGAAAAGCTAATTCACTCCTAGAATCTTGCTAGCTTTTTATCTTAGATGGGTAGGGATCTGGGTTGAGCTGTAAATCATGACTGTAAACGAGGGTGTGAATATTTGAGGTTAAAAAAATTGTTTCGTTCCTTATAGAGAAGTCGTTATCGTGGTTGCGAATTTGAGCTTGCCGGAATCTTGGTTGTTAACCAGCACCGGTATTCCTTGTAATTTCATACTGACGAAGAAGAAAGTTGTTCCATTTTAAGTGGCATATTTTTTAAAGGGTAAATTACAATTTTCGTCCTTTATGTTTGTATTGGATTGCAATGGATAACCTTTAACTTCAATAATTACAGTCACAATCCTTTATTTGTAAAACATATTACACTATACGTCCTTTGGCCCTAACCTAGTTATAATTTTCTATTAAGTATGGCATGTGCCTTGCACGTGAGGGTAGATTGGTAATTTTAAACATAAACCCATCTCTCTATCTCTATCTTGGCTCTCTCTCTCTCTCTCTCCAACCAACCCCACCACCACTAATAACCACTTTCTCTCTCTAAACCTACCATCTAAACCACTTCCACCGCCACCCCTATTCAGCTCAAATTGGATAGAAATTTCAAGAATTTATATCAAAAAATGCAGAACACATTTCATACAAATAATAACAGGGGCCTTCATTAAACTATTTATACACATAAAACTAATGTTCATAACACAATTTGGGAAAAATAATCAATCAGAAATCTACTTTATTCATCACCTCCATCAACTTTAGACAAAATAATAAAAAATCACAACACAACATTAGAACCAGAATAACCTAAAACAATAAAAATCACAACATGACATAAAAAAACAAACTCCTCTTCAGATTCACGAAATTAACAAGCAATGATTTGTTCTAACTTTAAAAAATCCTGAATCCCATAAATTTGTCCTTTCTCCAGCAACCCGAGCACCAATTTATCACTCGTTTCTTCACCTTACTTGAATCTTCCTCCAAAAACTGTCATTGTCGGCAGCGAACGTACACAAGGTTAGGATTTCTAGAACTTCGAGCGTTTTCTCCTCTTTCTCTCGTTTCTAAGCCATAACAACAATGAACAGATGTGATGATGGTGGTGGCGGTCCGGCAAGTGTATTCAGATCCGGAGGTTTAAGAGAGAAAGATGTGTATTTAGGTGGTAGATGGTAAGGTGCCAGAGGTGTGGTAGCACATCAGGGGGCGCAGTTGTCGGATTACGGTTCTAGTGGCGGTGGTGGCAGTGTCAGTGTCAGTGGGAATGGAGGTGGTTTTGGATGGTTGGTTTGGAGAGAGAAAAGGGTGGCAGTGGTGGCTGTAGAATGTAATGGGTTTTGGATGGTAGGTTTAGAGAGATGGATTTCTGTTTAAAATTACCAATTTACCCTCATGTGCAAGGCACATGCCATACTTAACTGAAAATTATAACCAGGTTAGAGTTCAAGGATGTAGAGTGTAATGGGTTTTACAAATAAAGGATTCTAACTGTAATTATTGAAGTTAAAGGACATCTATTGCAATCCAATACAAATATAAATGATGGAAAATGTAATTTACCCTTTTTTAAATGATATAGGTTCTCACCCATTTTGTATACAAATTGTCCCTTTTGTAACATCCGCCAAAAACGGGTTTTATAAAAACCCGACCCGTTGTAAACATGATTCAACATAAATAAATAAAATGGGATTTTTATTATCACTGTTATTTAATATTGTATTTATATTAAGCAAATAGTTAACTAAATTATATTAGTTAGTTATAGGTTAGGGACCAAAGTGTGATTGACGTATATTTTTATCTACGTTTGTTATATAAAACCATGACGAACTCACGGCGTATTTTTTTATCTATGTACGTTTCTTTGTGTGAAATCTAGCCGAACTTACCATTACAAAAGTTAATTAGTTAAATAATTAAGAAAAGTGTACTTAAATTATAAAAGAAAAAAAAATTTATGTTTCAAATGATAAGAGGTAGTATGCAATTAGGCCATGTAACAAGGTTGGGTACTATGATATGAAATGATGAAATTAATCTTAGTTCTCAGTTAGTTTTTAACTATATTACCTTTAATACTTTAGAATGTTACAAAATTAAAAGTTAATATTCTAAATTGTTACTTTAAACTCTGAGCACTAACATGTAAGTCTATGAACATATGTGTTATTACTTTTAACTTTCAAAATTATGTTACCATAAAACTAATATGACTAAACTAAATTAAAGGTATTTGTACCTGAAAAATATCGTATGCTTTAAAAACAACCAATGATAAATGTTATAACTTTTTAATATAAAATAAATTTATTCAAATAAAAGCAAAGTGAAAGAGTTGTTTTTAAACTTATTAGTGAATTTCAAGGATTGTCCTTTATCTTTATACATATTTTCAGGCCCTGTCCTTTATGTTCAAAATTGACGAGTTTTGTCCTTTATGTTTTTATATCATACACGTTTTGTCCTTTAGGTCTAACTCAGTTAGTTTTTTCAGTTAAATTTGGACATGTGCTTTGCACAAATGGGCATTTTTGTCAATTCAAATGTAAGTTCAACGGCAGATTTACAGCTCAAAGCTTCTGCAACCTTTGAATTGACAAAAATGCCCTCATGTGCAAAGCACATGACCAAATTTAACTGAAAAAACTAACTGGGTTAGGCCTAAAGGACAAAACGTGTATGATATGGAAACATAAAGGAGAAAACTCGTTAATTTTAAACATAAAAGACAGCGCCTGAAAATTAGTATAAAGATAAAGGACAATTCTTGATGAAAATTTACATGTTTCTTTTTTAATAACATGAAGATAAAACGACACACTTTGGATTTGTCTTGGATTTCCCCGGCTTCTTCACATGTGACATGTCACTAATCATCCACCTCATGGTTTTCTACCACCTTCTTCTCAAATTAATTATTCTTGTCTTGTCAATCCCCAAAACACATCCCAGTTTCAAGTTTTAGACCACACGTTGTGGAAAGTTGAGAGGTGAGGGGAAGCCTCTTCACGCTTCCTATATCACCTCCTCCATGGTGTTTAAGGGTATGTGCCACTTGGCTTTGATTGGTGGTTTTTTTATTGTTTTAAATTACAATAAATAAAAAGAAAAAAAAAACGCCTCATTCACATTGTCCCCCACCCCATGATTTTAGGGTTTTTACCCTTCATGCTCAGTCTGTCATGTGTTGCTCCATGTCTTTTTCACCTCCTACCACACCATGTAGTCTTTATATTTCATATTTAGAAAAACAATCAATACACCTTGTTCCTGTTAGTGTTGTTACAAACTCGAATAAGTCGATTTTAATCGATTAAGACTGTTACGGTTTAATTAGAAAGTTTGATTTAGCGATTTGTTTCTTTATCAGCAACCTGGATAGATAGAATGTTGGATTAAGGGGTTTGTTTCTTGATCAGCAACCTGAAATTTGTTTTGTAGAGCAAACCGGCCATGTGTTTACTTTTTTTTATATAACATATTTATCTTTTTTCAGTTTTTATAAATAGTCAAAAACCAACTTTATCATTATAATAAAACGTACACTGACTAACCATACCTTCAAACACAACAGTTTTGAGAGATCCAACCAACCACGGGCTACTAATTTTTGCCGTTTTTAGTAGTTGTAGGTTTGGTTTAATTTTTTTTTTTTTTTTTTTGTTAAAACCAGTCTAAGTGCACCGACTAACGGTGGACGAGGCGTAACCCGTCGAAACACCCTCTCAACAATCAGCCATCGGTCTACACTTCATCTCTTTGATTTAAACCCATCGAATCCCACATCCATTGGCGCCGATGTTCCGGAGCTAACCGCCCCCTGCATCGCCTTTCAGGCTCAACGGCCACAAACACACACCTACCCATATCGGGGAGTAGTACCGTGTCACAACCCCCGATCACACCCTGGATGGGAGCCGTGAACAGTCAAGTGGTACCGGTGGTTTTTTCGAAAATATTGCAGCGGAAATTTTCATCAGGACCGTGAGTTAGGAAAAATATCAGAGCATAAAAACACCGGATTTTATTTATTAAACAGATAGGAATAAACTCATGTTTTACAAAGGTAGCTTTAATATGGGATAAACCCGAATACATAAAATAACATTTCTTAATTTAATTTAATTTTAATTGATAAAAATAAGTCACTTCTTTAAGCCTTTTTTTGTGTCGTATCAAAACTCTTATTCAGATCTACTATAATCACCTGAAACATGTTTAAAAACATTTTATCAGAAGGAAATTCATTTGTATAAAAAGACACAGTATTGTAATTACAGCATTAAGAGTTTTTACATTTATTTATATCTTTCAATTATCCACAGTACTTGTCACTCGCCCGTTTCGGTGACTATGGTCATATTATTATATTAATACTGGCTTTGTCCAATAGTAAAGCTTATCAAGTAATGTATACAAAACCTCATATATCGACTGTAATTTCAGAATATAAAGACTTAATCACTGTAAATACACTAGAAAACATTTAGGGTTTTGAAAGCATTTTGATAAAAAGATAATGACTCACCTTGTAGGTCTATAGTTCTTGATTTAAAAGGCCTCCCTAATTCTAAGCCTTCTGATAGGTAAGTGTGTACTTTTATAGTTCTGAATCTTCTGTAATTAAACATCTACTTTGATTGTAAGTTTATAGTTCGGAGTTTTCTGATAGTTAAACATTTGTTTAACAGAGTAGAATACGTATTATTGTAAAACTAAATCAAACCTAACGATGGTCACGAGATCGGAACCATAACGTAAGTGAATAAAGTATAGACTTATTCAGGCAGCACTTAAACATCCGTTGATTTGGTTTCAGATCAATCGGACAGGGTATCGTACCAGTGATCAGGGTTAACACACTTTCTACGGAGCAGAGTTTCGAGGTTTGAGGTTTCGGGATCTAAGATGAGAGAACGAGAGAGAGCGAGAGAAAGAGATTGAAATTGAACAATTTGAAATGTCCAGCATCTGCTAATTATATAGGCGAAATTAAGGGTCGTCGCGTCACGCGACCAGCTTTTCCAATCCCTGTCGCGTTACGCGGCGGGGTGAAATAGGGCTTAGGTGTGCTTTGTCACCACGTAGGCTTTCCACGTAGCTGCCACATGGCAACACGTGTCTCCAGGCGAAAAAAGAAGCGCCGTGTCACGCGATCATCCTTTACAAACCTCGTCGCGTAGCGCGACGATAATCAAAACTTGATTTTATCGTTTTTCGTGTTGGTTTTCGTCGTACGCGTTTAGGGTTCCGATTACGAATTGTTGTGGGACCTTTTTGAGGGTTGTTACATACCGGTAGAGTGAAATTGAAAGAATGTGGGTAGGGGCGACATTGGGGATGCCGTGGTACCCAAGAACCCGCAAGGCTATTGACCCTAATAGTTGTGGAGTTTCATGTTCTTTCATTTCTTTTTTTTTTCTTTCAGTTTATATAACTTGTTTTTTTTTTATGTAATAATCACGTACCATGTGTGCAAAGCAGTAACAAGTGCTCAATATAACACTACATCTATAATCATGTAACATATTACAGACATAATCACGTAATAGTATAAAAACATTAAGTTCTCATTATATTGAATGCATAATCACGTGATAAGCATGAACTTTAGTAAACAAACATTATACAATAAAAAACTATAAGCATATACTGATACATAATCACATGACATTACACTTATTACAAATGGTATGTGATTATATATGCCTGGTCACATTAAGCATTTGTTACTGCTTGCACATATAATACATAATGTTGATTGGTACACAATTATGTAACGTTACATAATTATGTAACTTTCTTGATTATAAAATAAAATATTTAAAATTAAGAACTATAACAATAGAAAATTTTCTTCCTTCTTAAATTGAAAAGAGACGTATCATACATGGATTATGACGTACACTTCTTATGAAAAAGGACACTTGTATATAACCAACACCTATATTTTTATTAGTTTATTTAACTCTTTTTTAGTATTATATCCCGCCTCCTAGCTCAACCGGTTATCCCCTTGTTGGTTAAGGTTGGGCCGGCTTCCTCCTTGGAGGTCGCCGGTTCGACTCCCGGTTGCGGCATACGGGGGGTGGGACGTCCCAATGATGGATCGTATCCTACCGAGCCATGGTGCGGTCTTGAGGGCAACCTGGTTTTACCCAGCTGTTACCCCAGCGAGTCTCTCGTGTGAGGGCAGTATGGTTTCCGGGCGGAAGTCAGCTTGCGCAACGGCCGGGGCCCGATCGAACATCGCGTCCGGAAGAGCGAAACTGACGGGGGAATGTCTTCGACATGAACCCGGTGACCTAGGTCCTGTACATTGAAAGTCACCTTCCAAAAAAAAATCTATTTAGTAATTGGAAGTAAAAGATGGGTACAAAATGACGATCCCTCATGATAGTGCTCCAACATGTACTTGAACCCACTCTTTATCAACCAATCGCATTTTGCCACCGCCTGTCAATAGATACTCACCACATGACTTTCTCTAGAACCTCTTTTCTGTCTTGTTCTTTTTTTTTTCTTTTGAATTTTCGTATCACAAATCGACAATTTCACTTATTTTGTCTTCTATTTTACAATAAATTTATTTAATAAGTACAAAAATTTAATAATTACAAATCTATCATACACTATAATCATATTATAACTAATATATAATCTATAATCAAATCTAGCTACAGTGTTTCCCTTTTTTTTTTTTGTCTTTTATTGTGTTTTAATCTCTTTGTGTATCAAAGCCTTAAAATTTTCAGTATTCCCGGTTACACTTCTCAAACTATTTAAAAACTTTGTAAAATTTCATTTTAATCCGTTCGAGTTTTACTTGTTATTTATGTACGTGGGTTAAATATGATATATGTATGTTTTCGTACTTATATTTAGGTACAATATCAGTTGACATAAATATTGTTAAAAAACGAGTCGTATCAAATATAATACATTTTCAATAGGCGGTATAAATTTAAGTTACTTTTTCTTTCGATGTCGCCGCAATGCACGGTACCATTCTAAAACTTAAAAAACATTACTTTTTTATGTGCTTATTTTTAATTACATTGCGGTATGTATCCAAGTTGGTTTATGATGTGCTAAAAGTGGTCAAATAAATATAAACTAAATTAACCTAATGTAGACACTCTAAGTCTTAAATTTATAAAATTAGACTCGATCTAAACCTAAACCACACAACCGGCAAGTGTACCGATCAATGCAGTATAGCTAACGTAAGTCCGAGTATCGAACGCACGAGACTCTCTAATTACGTTAACTAGACTCTATCTAGACCTAAACTGACACGGACACGAAACTAACCATTTTTATATCGGGGGGGGGGGGGGAGGTTCTAAGTATCCTAAAATTTGCAAATTAAATTAATTAACTAAATTAACTAGCACGGATTAACTTGGATTTTAACTCAGATGATGGAAACGATTGCCTAGACTGGATTCCTGATTTATTATAGTAGTGAATTATTATTATGTTTATTAATTATTATGGAACCGAGATCTTAATATTCTAAACCTATCAAGATACCGAACAAGACCCTCGACCCTTCTCAAGGAGACACTTACGGAACTCTAAATAGGCTGTTTTGATTATCAGTTACTAGACTCCTTCACAGGTTATATAGGTTTCTAAAAGTACCCTAATTCGATTAACTCCCTCACGGGTTAAAAACCTAGGATAAGTTTTGAATTTCAGTTTAACTTGTAAGACAACTATAACTAAGGAAACTAGTTCAGACTCCTCACAGATATCCTACCTAGCAATTTAATGACGAAAACTTAACAACAATATCGTACCTCACAACTATTGAAATTAGTAGAACACTAAAAATTATTAAACTACCAATTATTACTTCTAAGCTGTATCGCGCGATTAACCCTAAAGATTATAAATTTATTCAGTGATATAGATACTCACCAAAACTCATAACCTAGTATGAATTTATTCTGTAATATAGACAGTCAACAAAATTCATACGAAGCAACAAAAGCTAGTAAAACAATTTAAAGCATGCAAACACATTAAATCGAAATAACAAAACGACTACTTTTACAAACGATCCATAAATAACCAATTAATCATAATAAAAATCAAAACTTATAAATCCATCATCCAAGTCTAGACAGTTAAAGGTTCTTAGCCAAGCATAATAGAAATTAAACACAAAGAACAAGTATCTTCAAAGCAGAGAAACATGATTAAAATAAGAAAGTTGAAACCAAAAGAATCGGTTGCTAAAACAAACGACCCGAGTGCTTCCTTATGCTTCCTATCTTCAACCGATGATTCGAATGCTCCAAAACGCTTCAAATCCAACTGAGTATATGTTCCAAGGGTTGCAAATTCGTGAATAGGGTTTTAATGAGTATTAAGGATGTTTATATATAAGGTTTAAAGAGGAATCCTCATCCAAAACAAACAATGCCGTGTATAATTAAACCCTTCGCGGCACGCGAAGGGTGTGGATCATTTTCTTCGTGTCGCGCCAAGCATCCAGTCAACCCGTGTCAACGTAGACCCCTCGCGACACGCGGCCCCTCCTCCAAAACCTGTCGCTCAGCGCGACAGGTATCAACACTTAGATATTTTCGTTCTGTTTCAACTGTCGAGCTCTCGTTCACTTCCCGACACTTGGTCTTAGCGTATTTTAACTTGTTTCCTCTCTTTTCAGCTGATACTTGCAACCAAGGCCTGTAAAACGCAAATGAATCAAAAGTACGACTATTCTAAATAAAACTAATTAAAACGATACGTAAACTAAACAAATTGTACATGATAAATAGATGTATTTTGCAATACATCAAATATCCCACACTTACTCTTTTTTCGTCCTCTAAATAGTCTTATGAAAACAGAATCATAGTCAAGCAAAAATCCAGGTTCAAAATTTAAATTACTTTATAAACATTAAAACTCGTATTAACTGCGATTGCAAATATATTTATCCACTTATACCCAAACCCGGTTCCAAGCCCTTATCACGTAGTTTATATTTAAGTTCGATCAATCTACCTAGGGTCTCACACTAAAAACCGCAATTTCACCTAATCCCGCCTCAAGCTCATGAAACAAAAGGAACGAATCACTGGATTCTTTCCTAACCGTTTTATATCAAAATTAAGAGAATTTATCATCAGTCTTTTTCTTATTATTTCTCTTTCTTCTTTTTGAGCACTAGACTTTGCATTACCTAACCCAGAGGCTGTCTCAACCAGAGTCACTGTCCCCGAGAGCGACAACGTGAGCGTCGGTAAATTTTCAATTTTTTTTTAACTTAACCTAGAGGCAATCTAAGTCAGAGTCACCATCCCCAACGAAGATTACATAGGCATCGTTTTTTCAATCTAGCTCATTTATTCTATTATCTTTTTCTTTTGATATTTTTTTTTTACCAATTTTAGCTTATAACGGCATTTCTTACACTATTTTTTTGCGGTTTCGGCTTCCTACTTTTCATAGATGAGAACCCACTAGCAGACTAACAATTAAGGTATTTTTTGTATCAAAGGAACCTAAAAATTGGGTCGAGCCTACTTACATATCCCAAGCTAGACACGAGTTTAACTTTATTCTCTTATTATTATTTGAAACCCAAATATGCCCGACTCTACTATCATTTTCCATTTTTATTTGCAAAACTTAAAACATGGACATTTTTCTATTTTTCAAATTTTTTTGGATTTTTCTATTTTTTAATTTTTTTTGTATTTTTCAAATTTTATGACTCAAGACTCTACTAACTAGACACTAAACGATAGTTTCCCATCCCCATACTTAAACTATACATTGCTCTCAATGTAGATGCAAACAGACTCGAAAGACTAAAATAAATAAGAAATAAAAGAACTAAGGGCAAAATTGGAAAGGACTTAGCTGGTTTTATTACGCGTAAGCTCCAAAACTCTCGTCCAATCCAGGTCGATCGTATAGCATTTCATTCAGATCGTCTTTGACACTGACCAGTATGCTTGGTAAATGCATTGAAATCTGATAAGCGACTCAAAAATCACCCGAATGAAGATTGTGTATGGGTGGTACGATTCAAACCTGCATAAACAAAAATAAGCAAAAACCAAAGCAGTACCGACTCGACATAAAAGACCTACTCAAAACTACTAATTAGACTCATAGTACAGAATAAACGACCCAAAATACAAGTAAACATGTACTGTATACAAAACGGAAGCAAGAAATTGATTAAACCTGGCTCGGAAACAACTCAGCAGAAAAACACACCCGTCGCGTAGCGCGACGGGTCTTTAGTAAATCTCCGCGGGTCACTAGAGAAACTAGTTTAGACTCCTCACAGATATCCTACCTAGCAATTTAATGACGAAGACCTAACAACAATTTCGCACCTCGCAATTATTGAAATTAGTAGAACACTAAAAATTATTAAATTACCAATTATTACTTCTAAGGTGTATCGCGCGATTAACACTAAATATTATAAATTTATTTCGTGATATAGACACTCACCAAAACTTATAACCTAGTATTAATTTATTCTGTGATATAGACAATCACCAAAATTCATACATTGCATCAAAAGCTAATAAAACAATTTAAAGCATGCAAACATATTAAACCGAAATAACAAACCAACTAGTTTTACAAATGATCCATAAATAACTAATTAAACATAATAAAAATTAAAACTTATAAATCCCTCATCCAAGTCTAGGCAGTTAAAGGTTCTTAGTCAAGCATAATTAAAATTAAACACAAAGAACAAGTATATTCAAAGTAGAGAAACATGATTAAAATAAGAATGTTGAAAACTGACGTGTGTCGGTGTGAGTGTATTTTTAGTTATATTTTTAGCTCTTTTTACTCGCCGTTTTCAAGTTTTAAATCTACAAAACACGATATTCTACTGTCACTCTACACACACGCTAGGGCAAGTGCACCCATCGCGGACGTAGTATAGTGATGGCAAGATACCGAGGTCGTCCAAGGACACAAGAGCTTTTAGTACCGGCTTATCGTCAACGTCTAATCGAACTAACTTTTGAGAAAAGATTTTTAAACTAATAAAAGAAAAAACAGAAAATAAAAATAAAAGAAAAATGATAGACAAGAAAGAATCACTTGGATCCAACTTATCTTTCATGTACCCTTTTGATGATTTTCGCACTTTGGGCATTTTAAGAGAATATCTTAGTTATAGTAATAGGCCCCTCTTTTGGAGGCGACGTTACCCTCAACCTAGTGGTTTGAGTCAGCAAGTATACAATCCCACTAAGTCGGAATATTGAAAGATAATTAAGTAAGTTATTAATGCAAAATGTGGTGGACCCCCCTTACGAGGTGGCGATCACCATCAACCTGTTGGTCTGAGTCAACAGAGATACAGTCCTTATGAGGTTGGTTTAAAGTTTTAATAGTAGTTTAAGAATAAGAGATTCAAGCTTTTTGCACCTCTCCCGTCGTGGGTAATGCCCGCTCCGACTCGTGAGGTGTTACTAGGCTTGACTCAGGTTCTCGTAGGATCTATACACTGAACGAGACATAGAATTACCCAAACCACCATTCTAATCTCCCTTTCGGGTAAATTAACATGCTTTATTTAGACCGTAAAGACATGAACATGTTGAGTAAACGAACATATGAAGAATGGTTGAATAAATTCGCCTTCAATATAAAACAAAAACTAATTATTAAAGTCATTAATACATACCCAATTAAAAAGTAGCCAAAATTTGGAAATCATAAAAGAAATACATAAAAGATATGTCTTCACCAAGTGATGTAAGAATTTAGCCAAGCATGGCCTTTGTTTGACAAAGATTCTTACGATTAATCTTGGATCCTGAGACTACACACACTCTAAAGATAGAAAAATGGATGATGGTGGTGGAGTGGTGGCAAGTGAGAGAGAAGTGGTTTGCCAAGGGATGAGTTGAAGTGGAATAAAGCACTTCTATTTATAGCTGACTTCAGAAGCTTCAGCACAGCCCGTGCCCATCTCTCTCTCTCTCTCTTCCTCATTAACTGCTTGTCAGATGTTGTACTAACAAGGCCCCGTGTGACAACGGCACGACCCGTGGCCAAAGTACTTACTGTACTATCGCAGATTCTTCAAATCTTTGAGTTGACCATGCCACGTGTTGGCTTAGCACGACCCCGTGTTGGCTGCTATTTTTGTCTTCTGCAGTTGTCTTTTTCTTCTGCCCAGTATCCATCTTCGGATACGGCCCGTGTCTGGTGGACACGGCCCCGTGTCAGCCTTCTGTTCTTGTTATTTTGAGGTTTGAATGTGAATTGGGGCTTGGCGAGCTTCGGAAATTCCTTCTTCTTTACATTTATGTTGGATTTTGCTGTCTTTATGCTTCTTTTTCAAATTTAAGCTCTTGTATCCCTGAAAATATAAAAGGAACGAAAACACGAGCTTTTTCCAACATTAGTACTAAAAAGGGTTGTTTTTACGTTGTATTTGACATAATTTATATGCTATATTTTAATCACAACAAAAACAAAAGAACCGGTTGCTAAAACAAATGACCCGAGTGCTTCCTTATGCTTCCTATCTTCAACCGATGCTTCGAATGCTCCAAAAACGCTTCAAAACGAGCTGAGTTTATGCTCCAAGGGTTGCAAATTCCTGAATAGGGTTTTAATGAGGATTTAAGGATGTTTATATATAAGGTTTAAAGAAGAATCCTCATAAAAAACAAACACTGCCGCGTATATTAAACCCTTCATGGCACGCAAAGGGTGTAGATCATTTTCTTCGCGTCGCGCCAAGCATCTAGTCAACCCGGGTCAATGTAGACCCCTCGCGACACGCGGCCCCTCCTCCAAAACCTATCGCGTAGTGCGACAGGTATCAACACTTGATTTTTCCGTTCTGTTTCAACTGTCGAGCTCTCGTTCACTTCCCGACACTTGGTCTTAGCGTATTTTAACTTGTTTCCTCTCTTTTCAGTTGATACTTGCAACCAAGACCTGTAAAACGCAAATGAATCAAGGGTACGACTATTCTAAATAAAACTAATTAAAACGATACGAAAACTAAACAAACTGTACATGATAAATAAATGTATTTTGCAATACAAACCCTTCATGGCACGCAAAGGGTGTAGATCATTTTCTTCGCGTCGCGCCAAGCATCTAGTCAACCCGGGTCAATGTAGACCCCTCGCGACACGCGGCCCCTCCTCCAAAACCTGTCGCGTAGTGCGACAGGTATCAACACTTGATTTTTCCGTTCTGTTTCAACTGTCGAGCTCTCGTTCACTTCCCGACACTTGGTCTTAGCGTATTTTAACTTGTTTCCTCTCTTTTCAGTTGATACTTGCAACCAAGACCTGTAAAACGCAAATGAATCAAGGGTACGACTATTCTAAATAAAACTAATTAAAACGATACGAAAACTAAACAAACTGTACATGATAAATAAATGTATTTTGCAATACATCAGTTTTCATTTCAGCGTAATTTTTTCTCGAAAACGAGTTAGGTCAAATAAGACATTTTTGTGCTTATTTTTATACATGTTTTCAGTTGTTCTGTGTTTTGACGTAAATTTTGTTCGGAGTTTGTTGGGTCAAATATAATACGTTTTCACTAGGCGGTATAAATTCGAGTTAGTTTACATTTTAACGCTGCCGCAACGCCCGATACCAATTTCTAACTTAAAAAACACTATTTTCTTACGTGCTTCGTTTCGGTGTAAATCAAGTTGTTTACATTTCGACGTGAGTTTTCGCCGGTAATGAATTAGAACAAATATAATATGTCTTCATGCTTATTTTTATGTGTTTTTTCAGTTGGTCTACGTTTTAACGTAACTTTTGTTCGGAAACGAGTCGGGTCAAATATTTGACGATATATATACATTCGAGTGACTTTAAGGTTCAACGTCACCGCAATGCGCGGCATGTCAAAATACTAGTTAGAATAATTGTCCATGTATCAACAAAGGCACTTGGGACATCCATGATGCTATCACACCATTACACCGTCAAAAACCAATCACTATTTGACACCTTATTCTATTATATTTACATCATTACTAAAACTCTTGTAACACTAATCACATTTCATTACTAATATTTTTTCTTTTTTTATATATAATATATAATAAAATAAACTAAAAACAATCATTTTTTAAAAACACATAAATTTACATAAGAAAGTCCAATTAAATATATTAAATGAAATATGAATGTCAAATAAAAACAAAAAAAAAAGGATAAATATAAAACTAAACAAATTTCTAAGCCAATTAAATACATATAAAACTAAACCAATTAAATACATAAAACGAAACAAATTTCTATCACTTGATTTTTTAAACTAAATATAAAATATAATGACTTAAAAAACAACATTTTTATTAAATACATAATTTCTATACTGAAGGCGCTGATTATGTAAAATTTAAAAAAGTAAAAAAAATTAACTTAAGTAGTTGATTGTGTAAAAACTTAAAAAAATATCATCTTCTTCATCGAAAACTTGCAAATTGTTAAAAACCAAAGAGAAATAGAGATAAACGAAATTCACATCTTCATTCTATTCAACATTACAATATATAGATAAACATAACTATAAACTATAAACTCTAAAGCCCATAAGTAATGGGTTGGGTCTAAAATGTCTGGTTTATAATACTCCCCCTCAGACATTTAGAATTATACACAGTTTAACAACATACTTCAGGATGATGTTAAATAGGTACTTCAGGACCTGAATAAATAAACTGATACTACTAGATCAGTTGTACTACCTCATTAAAAACCTTACTAAGAAAACCCTTTGGGACAAAACTTAGTTAAGGGAAAAAGAGTACAGTGTGTATAATTCTCCCCCTGAATTCAACGAACGTCTTTCAACATGCGGAGACCGATCTTGTGTGATAGTTGCTCGAAACTGCTTCTTGGTAAAGATTTTGTGAACAGGTCAGCTAAATTTTCACTTGACTTGATCTGGCGAACATCAATTTCCCCTTCTTTCTGCAAGTCATATGTTGAGAAGAACTTTGGTGAGATGTGCTTTGTTCGATCACCCTTGATGTAACCTTCTCTGATCTGAGCTATGCAAGCAGCATTGTCTTCATAAATAATTGTCGGCTCCTTCTTGATATGTTCTAATCCGTATGCTTCTTGTATGTGATTAATCATTGATCTCAATCACACACATTCTCGACCAGCATCATATAGTGCTATTAATTCGGCATGATTTGATGATGTTGCTGTAAGTGTTTGCTTAGTTGACTTCCAAGAAACTGTTGTGCCACCGTATGTGAATACGTAACCTGTCTGAGATTTTGCTTTGTGAGGATCTGATAGATATCCGACATCAGCATACCTAACAAGTTGGGACTTTTGATCCTTTTGATAGAATAGACCTAAGTCTTGTGTCCCGCAAATATATCGGAATATATGTTTCACACCATTCCAGTGTCTACGTGTTGGATTCGAGCTGTATCTCGCTAGTACATGAACTGCAAATGCAATGTCAGGTCTTGTGTTATTTGAGAGATACATAAGGGCACCGATCGCGCTTAAGTACGGTACTTCCGGACCAAGTACTTCTTCGCCATCTGGGCCAATCATTTATGTGCATGCACTCTTCGAAAGTTTTTGGTACGTAATCATTTTCATTGATTACATCCGTTGCTATAGCATATGCGAATATATCATCAACACGTGTTTTATTCCGGTTCCACATTGTACTATCTTGTTCATAATTAATAGAGATCTTATTTTCGTTAAGTACCGGTGTTTCTTCTGAAACTTCATTTTCCTCTGGATTCATAGTTGTCTCTTCTGGGACATTTACCTCTACCGGGGTTTCACTTATAATCTTTTGTGAGTTTTCACAAACTGCGTTACTTTGCTCTTTTCGTTTCCGTGGGTTTTTGTCTTTGAAACTGATTGGTCTCCCACGCTTTCGTTGTATAGTAATCGCTTCTGGGATTACTTCAATTCGAGCAGGTGCATTTGATGCTGGTACATGTGACTTTGTCACTCTATTCGTGTCTGTGAATGCATCTGGTAATTCATTCGCTATTCTTTGCAAATGTATGATCTTTTGGACTTCATATTCACATTGACCACTTCGGGGGTCGAGATTTGATAGCGATGATGCATTCCACGTTATTTTTTTTGTTACCAGTCTTTCTTTGTTCTCATCTCCCCCTAAGACTGGGAACATTGTTTCATCAAAATGACAGTCAGCATACCGTGCTGTAAACATGTCTCCCGTCATTGGTTCTAAATATTTAATTATGGACGGGGAGTTAAAACCAATATAGATACCCAGTCTTCTTTGGGGTCCCATTGTAGTACGTCGTGGTGGCGGTATTGGTACATATACCGCACAACAAAAAATCTAAGGTGGGACAAACTTGGTTCTCATCCGGAGACCAGTTGCAATGGGGAGTATTCGTGATCAGCAGTTGGTGTCAATCTAATCAGTGCAGTGGCATGCAAAATAGCATAACCCCATGCAGAAGATGGTAGTTTACATCTCATTAAGAGTGGTCTAGCGATTATTTATAACCGTTTAATCAGAGATTCAGCTAAACCGTTTTGTGTGTGAACATGAGGTACTGAATGTTCAACATTGATCCTAATTGACATACAATAGTCATTAAAAGCTTGAGATGTGAACTCTCCCGCATTATCCATCCGGATGTTTCTAATTTGATTGTCCTGGAAATTAGCTCTCAGTTGTATGATTTGAGCTAGAAGTCAGGCAAATGCTACATTTCGAGTTGCTAAAAGACTCACATGTGACCACCTTGAGGATGCGTCAATTAAGACCAAGAAATAGCAGAATGGTCTACATGGAGGGTGAATAGGCCCACAAATATCCCCTTGGATTCTTTCTAAAAATGATGGTGTTTCATGTATCAATTTAGTTTGTGAGGGCCGAGTTATAAGTTTGCACAGAGAGCATGCTGCACATGATAAGTCATGTGGTAGCAAAACTTTTAAGTTTTTGAGAGGGTGCCCGGTTGCACTTTTGATTATTCGTCTCATCATTATGCTACCAGGGTGACCTAGACGGTCATGCCATATATTGAATGTGTCTTTATCTAACAACTTTTGGTTACTCACCATGTATGATTCGATAGGATTGATATTAGTACAATATAATCCAGAGGATAAGGCTTCTAATTGTTCAACAATTGTTTCTTTGCCATTTTTGTTTGAAGTGATTTGAAGATATTCAATATTATTTTCAGATGTTGTTTTTAGGTGGTAACAGTTTTTTCGAATATCTTTAAAGCTGAGTAAATTTCTTCTGGATTTACTAGAATATAATGCATTATCAATAGTTAATTGGGTACCCGAAGATAATGTTATGTGTGCTCTGCCAGAGCCTTAGATAAGGTTATTGACACCAGATATAGTACTAATCGGTGTCTTTGCCAGAGACAACTTAGAGAAAAATTTCATATCTTTGAGAACAGTGTTAGTACTACCACTATCTACCAGACATTCATCACCAATAATAGCTCTGCTGGAGCTGGTATACATATTTCTTTTGGAAGTAATAAAACACGTTAAGTATAAGAAATTGCATGTTTGAGTATGATAAAAACATCATGCAACTATTAATCAAACATCACTAGGTTTTAAATGAAACCATAACAATAGTTCAAAACATAAAATACCACTAGAGTTGAAATAAAATCCAAACAAAGAAAAAAAACATAGTCTAAAAAAATTTATCACATAACACGCATTTAATGATTTTGTAGTATGAGCTTGTTGTTTTGTTCCACGACCAACAAACATGATATTAGCTCGGAATATTTTGTAAGATTACGTTCCCTGTACTGCTGCGCCAGGAGCATGTTGGATAAATGAAACGTTGAGATAGTTTGCTCAATCATGTCTTTGTCGGTGATTTGTTCACCACATAATTTAAGCTCAGAGGTGATGTGAAGAAGGGAAGAGTTGTACTCACTAACATTCTTATGATCTCATAGCATTAAATGAACCCACTTGTAGCGAGTTTTAGAGAGTAAGACCAACTTTAGGTGGTCAAATCTTTCTTGAATGTTTTTCCATAACTCGAGAGGGTCCTCGATAGTACGGTTTTCCCTCTTTAGGTCTTCATGAAGATGAAAGCGAAGGAATGCCATAGCTTTAGTTTTTTTCTATAAGGGACGTTTTATTCCCATCAATGATTGTCTCCCCCAGACTCATTGCTTCCAGATGGGTTTTAGCATCAAAACCCCACGAGGGGTAGTTGTTGCCCGAGATTTCAAGTGCAGTGAATTCAAGATTTGATAAATTCGACATTTTATCTATAAATGAAAGAATCAAGGCTTTAAAATCGAGTCGCAATATAAAATATATATTATAGGAGAACTTCAGGTTCTATACTTTACACCGTTTTAATAATAGAGTAGGGATTTAGAAACTCTTGTATAATTTCGTATTGTAAATAGAAATTGTCTTTTGATGATTTAATTAAATATTTGAATATAATAAAATATATTAAACTTTTAATGTTAATATATTAAACTCTAATGTATATTAAACAAGACTCCAATGAAATTAGAAATTTATTTTCCATAATTCTCAAAAGACCAGTTACCAAAAAAATATCAATTTTGGGTTTCCTATTTTTTTTTTCTTTCGATGGAAGACAACTGTTAAATGGAAATTGTCAATATTGATGAAAATTGTCAATATTATATCAAAATAATTTATATTTAATATTATAAAATGGAAGAGAGCTGTTAAGCACAACAACTTTCCATAGTCATAAATTTTCAATTTTTATAGCTTTAGTCGTTCAATTTATAGCTAAAGAAAGTGTGAAATTAGCTGTAGAAGATATCTTTCCAGAATTATCAGTTACTTCAATGATACTAAAGGTTTTGACCGTTGCTTCCATACACCGCCGTTAGAGGCAGTTACAGACGATTTGACGACCACGCCACCATGACAGTGACGGCGACGGCGACACCGACGATGGCCTACCGCCTCCACCGCTTGGTCTCAAATCGGCATCTCCGTTACGGTTTTCGTTAAAATTCGGTTTCTTAGAGTTTGATGAACTACTACCGATACAACCACAGGTAGTAACCGCTATATGTGGTGAACTGTAGACTCTTCTATCCGATACGCTATGACTGTGGCGAGGTTTGTTGTACGGCAGTTGAGTAACTACAACCGATAGTGGCGGAGATGAGGACGACGTCGGCTGTTAACGGTGGGGATTGGACGGTTGTGAAACCGCCTTGGCGGAATTTCACTTTTGAAGAACTTGCTGCCGCCACCGATAGTTTCAGCCACCGGTGGGTATATTCGCCGGGGAAAAGTTTTCGGGTAAGATCTAAACCCCTATTTGTGTGTTTTGTTCGGTTGCTTGTGGCGCCAGTGACCGCCATATTTTTAGAAAAAAAACTGTTCTTTGATTTTCCATTCGATACTTTGAATTTGGTTTTGATTCTAATATGTGTTTCAGTAAGTACAAATTACAAGGGAAATCCTATGCTGTTCTAAAGTCCAAACAAGAAAACCTATTTCTTGTGATCCAAAGAATCAAATTAAAAATCCAATTTGAAAATACTTGAACAAAAAAAAATGTTGTTTGCATCCATCGTAGAAGTTTTTTTTTTCTTTATACCACTGTATGTAGATTCAAAAATTTGTGATTCATTATTGGATACACAAAACCTATACTGATAACATGAAAGCATTTTGAATATAGTGTGGAGATTTTGATGGCGTACCCAGATTCTGATGAATGGAAAGTTATTTTAATCCAAAAGTGGTGTTAATGAATTCATGGTGTTGAAAATTCCTGATGAAGATCGATGGATGTTCCTGGTAAAGAGCGCCGTGCTGATAACGTGTTAAAAACCAAAGAGAAATAGAGATAAACTGAATTCACATCTTCATTCTATTCAACATTACAATATATAGATAAATATAACTATAAACCCTAAAGCCCATAAGTAATGGGTTGGGCCTAAAATGTCTGGTTTATAACACAAATCCATTTTCCATCATTTTCTTCAAAATGATTTTACAAAAAAAGAGAGTTAATTATATCGTTAGTCCCTGTGATTTATGCAAATTAACAACATAAGGTAATAATAGTTTAAAGTAACAATAGGAGATATTAACTTACAATGTTTTAACAAACTAGGGTACTAGAACTAACTAATATTAGTTTTTTTTGTTAGTTTTTTTATGAAATGACAAAAACACCCGTTATAACATCAAGGACTATATGTAATTTATTGAATTAATTAAAGGTGTCACACCCCGACCCGCAACGAATTAGATGACCGAGGCATGATAATTGTTCACAACTTATGACAAGATATTTAAAAGTTAAGTATTATTAGTGATCAAATTAAACAATTGTCACAAAACAAATAAAATTCAAATAATCCATCAAAGCAAAAACACGACATAAAATAATCCGCTTTATTCTCTAAGGAATCATCCCTACATGTCATCATCAACTCTTCAAACTTGTTCACTTGTATCATGTGTAAAAATATTTTTGGGTCAACATAAGTTGGTGAGTAAATTTATTATTTAAATAAAACTGTTTTATATTTGTTTAAAAATGTTAACATGCGATTTAACGGTAATTAAATGATAAACATAAATAATACTAATAATTAAATCAAACACAACCAAACAACCAACATGATGATGTGAAACTGCGGTAATCATGGTAAATGTGGTAAACAGAATAAAGCGGCAAATGCGAAACTCAAGCCCACCAACGAACGAATCTAAATGTGGTGGCGATACTAGGCTACAACCCATGGTCGTGGAACCTAGTTAGCCGATGGATCCATGTGAATAATGATTACTGATACTGTGACATTCCGTACTTTCAGGTTAACGCCGTTAACCCTTTTCGTTAAGTATTACTCGGTTACATGCACAAGTTTTAACACACGAAGTTAAGCTGATTAACTTTTCAAATAGAGGGACTTGCGAGTCTTTATACAAAAGTTATGTTGATAACTTTCTACCCAAGTTTTGATTTAGAAAACTGTAACACCCCGAAAATACAAATTCTTATATTTAAAAATTTAATGTTGGTGATAAACAAATAAACTAACTAGGAATAAATAACCTAGTTGGTTAGTTGTCTTGTAGTAATAAAGAAAATTGGTTAAAATAACACTCTATGCAACTTGGTAAAGTATAGGGACCAAATGTGACAATTTTGAAACAAATTTTAATTAAATAAAACATTCAACACCAAAACACACACTCTAAGTGTGTGTTCTGGTCGAATTCTCCAGAGAAGCCAGGGGCTCTCTACTTCAAACCCTAACTAGCTCAAAATTGATCAAATTGAAAGACCAAATCAGCCCCAAATCGATATCAAAGCATAAATTAGTGATCATCTCAGTGAAGTGATCATAAGGTATGTCAAAATTTGCAATTCGGTTTCGACTCAAATTCTTTATGATTTGTGAAATCGAAATCTGAGCTTGATTAATGGATGTTTAGATGAAATTAGTAATGAAAACATGTCTAGGAGTAAACCCTAGTCAATAACTTGTTGAATTAGTGTTTAAATTATGAAGTTCATGATAATCCATTTATAGGTTAAATGGGTTTTGTAAAAATAGGATGAACACATGAATTATGACTATCAAAAGTGGTGTTACTTGATTTCTATAAGAGGAACATGTGAATAGTATGCATGCTTGACACAATGGAATTGAAATGTATGTTTATGTTTGGCAAAAATAACAAGTTATGAACTTGATTTTAAATTTGTAAAATTATACCCGATAGGTGTTCGTTAAAATGCCTAAATGAATGATAAACGTTGAAAATCGGACAAAAACACATGTTTGATTAATACGACGAATATTGCGTAATGAGTTATAAAGAGAGTTCTAAACGTTTATGGTTGAACTCTATAGGCAAGGAAACCGGGACGTCAAGCGGACAAGCCGGTGGAGATACGCGTTTGAAAGGAACGCTTTGAAGGTACGTAACTTGGTTCCGTTACATTATGTTGTATATTGAATATAGTTAGTTAATTTGAATTAGTCTAATATTGAAATTGGTATAACATCGAAATGACGAAGTTCATTAGACATGGCAATGGGTCAAAATGTTTGTTGGAATAAGTTAGTATGATGATAAAAATGGAGGTTTCCATTAGATGACCAAACGGGTCAAAACAAGGGTAAATTGGTAATATTAAAGTGACGTGAACGTCACTCTATAACTGGGAGCTATGAATGCATAAAACCATGGAATGGTAATGATACGCCGAAGTTCACAAGCCCGGGGAAATGGGTATGTACACTAAGAAGTAAAAATGAATGATTAACATGTATTGTAAGGTATAAAACAAATGGGTCGAATAAATGAAACAAGAATTTATAAACTATTCATTTATAATTCAGGTTTCATATGCGGAAAATAGGATAAATTGATGCCTATTTTTATTACAAACGCGTAGGAAAAAGAATCGTGAAAAATGGACTTGTAGAACAAAAGTTATGGCCATTCAAAGTTGGAATTTTTGGAAAAATTGGAGTTGGGCGAATATGTAGGTCCAGGGAGTGGACCTGCTAGAAAAATCGACTCCCCCGCGGCACGTGATGGGGAGCACTGAACCTGGCGCGACACGCGGGGCCGCTCGCGGCCCGCGAACGATTAAAGGGTGTCTCTCGCGTGGCGCGAGAGACCTATTTCCAGAATTTTATTTTATTTTCATTTGTTTGATATTAGAACTTGGTTATACTTGCTTATATGTTGTCAAAACTAACATTTAGGATGGTTTTGACCTTAGGTAAAGTTGGTGTTACTCCGGATGGCGATCAAGCAAGATTTCAAGAACCGAACACAACACTTTTGAAGCTTCCACGTTAATATAATTTGTTTTAGATGATGTTAATCTTGTAAACACTTAACTTATCGTTTTGAATGTTTTAAACTAGTTGGGAAGTTAACTAGAATACAATAATTATGAAAGTTTATTATCATAACTAAGTTTTTGAAATGATGCATTTTTGTTTAAAAATGTGTTATTTAATATAAAAATCTAAATTTTATGAGACAGGTCTTACAAGTTGGTAATCAGAGCTCAAGGTTGTTAACAGAGTGTGTTCGGTTCAAGCTTGATCAAACATCTGGTAAGAATTAGTTACTTTAGTAGATTTTATTAAAATGTAAGAAAAGGGAATTTGATTTGATGAGCACGGGAAGAGTGCGCAATACAGTCAAACCCAGAAAGTGCACCAAACAAGAATGGTTTAAGCAAGTTGTGAACTTGGCTAAACCAAAGCGAAAGATGCAAATAATATAAAATGAAATGTTTAACCATTAATGGAAACATTTCAGATTCAAGATGACGGATAAATGTAATAATGATGCGGTGCCGATAGTCACCGAGCAAATAAAAGAGGTGATTGCCGAAGAGGTTGGAAAGGCAATAGAGAATAGTCTATCCAGGTTTATAGACAAGATTTAAAATACAGTGCTTACGGTGGTTGAAGAAAGGATCAAAAGGTTGGAAGATAATGCCAACCAAACAAAGGAAAAGTTGGGAGAAAGAAAGGCTTGTTCCTATAACAAGTTCATGGCGTGTAAACCGCCAATCTATAACTAAGAGGTCGATCTGATAATATGTCAAAGATGGTTAAGTGACATGGAAGGGGTGTTTGAAAGGACCCACTGTGATGTGAATGATTTCGTAGCTTATGGCACGAGTCAACTGAGAGGTCAGGCGAAAGACTGGTGGGATAACAAGAAGAAAGATATTGGAAGTGAAACGGCTAAGGCCATGACGTGGGAGGAGTTTAAGGCTCCATTCCTTAAACATCACAGTCCCAAGGCAGTTATTAACAAGATTAAAGAAGAATTCATCCTAATGAGGCAAAAGGGTGAATCGATAGACAAGATCACGGGCATCTTTCTCGATAAATTAAGATTCTGTGACGAGCTTGTGATGAATGAAGAGCAGAAGATATATTATTATTACAACATGTTGAGTGCCGAATATCAGGAGTTCATGACTCCCTCAAAGTACGAGACTCTCACCGAGATCATAAATACTGCTCGGGAACGAGAGATTGAGCTGAAAAAGCAGATTGAGCGGGGTGAACGAAGGGCGGTAGATGTTAACCCGAGCCCTACAAAGAAGGCACGAACAACCGAATTAGTAAAGAAGACGGATGTGAAGGGCGGATCTCTGAGTTGCAAGGTATGCGGAAAGGGGCATAAAGGCGAATGTCGCTTTAAAGATAAACCATGTCCCATATGTGGAAAGACAGGGTATACGGCTTCGCTATGCCCGGGGAAAGTTTCGGTTTGTTACAAATGTTATCAACCGGGTTACAAGAAGTCTGAATGCCCGGATTTGGTCAGGAAAAAGAATGAGAAGGATGTGTAGATAGAGACACAAAAGGCAAGGTCCAGATCTTTCCATTTAACCGCCGCTGAAGCGATGACAGAAGCCGATGTGGTCTCAGTTATATTTGTTGTAAACTCGATTCCCGCACATGTATTATTTGATACAGGTGAGAATAAATCCTTTATTTCACATGGCTTTATTCGACATCCTTCATTTTTATTAACCAAGCTACCTACGCCTTTAGAAGTAGAAATAAGCGACAATAAAAGCTTTATTGTGTGTGATGTATGCCAAAACTGCAAATTGAGTATCGATGGCGAAGAATACTCAATTGACTTGATCCCAATGTCAATGGGAGAATTTCAAGTAGTTGTCGGGATGGATTGGTTATCCTGACACCACGCGAAGGTTGTGTGCTTCCGTAAAGAGATAAAACTAACATCTCCGATCGGAAATCACGTTACCATTTATGGCGAAAAAGGAGGTAGTCCCGTGATTTGTTCGATGTTAAAAGCTCACAAGCTTATGAGGCGTGGATGTAGAGCATTTATGATATATGCGAGTGAACCAGAGAAAGAATCGCCGAAGGTTGGAGACGTACCGGTGGTACGCGAATATGAAGACGTGTTTCCAGAAGACTTACCGGGAATACCGCCAGAACGGGAAGTAGAATTCGGAATTGAATTAGTTCCGGGTGCAAAACCCGTAGCTAAGGCGCCATATCGGCTTGCGCCATCGGAGCTACAAGAGTTGATGTCTCAGATTCAAGACTTACTTGACAAGGGCTTTATTAGGCCGGGTGTGTCTCCGTGGGGTGCACCGGTACTATTTGTGAAGAAGAAGGACGAGAGTATGCGGATGTGTATCGATTACCAGGAGTTAAATAAACTCATGGTGAAAAATCGATACCCGCTCCCAAGAATTGATGATTTATTTGACCAGCTACAAGGCGCGAGTTGGTTCTCTAAAATTGACCTTAGATCGGGGTATCATCAATTAAAGGTCAAAGAAGAAGATGTACCGGAGACAGCCTTTCGTACACGGTAATAACATTACGAGTTCCTCATGATGTCCTTCGGGTTGACAAATGCACTCGCGGCTTTCATGCATCTCATGAACCGGGGTTGCAAACCTATGCTAGACAAGTCGGTGATAGTGTTCATCGACGACATCTTGGTTTATTCGAAGAATGAAGCTGATCACGCGTATCATCTACGCGAAGTATTGGATACGCTTAGACGAGAAAAGCTCTATGAAAAGTTCTCGAAATGCGCCTTCTAGTTACAAGAGGTGCAATTTCTCGGGCACATCATTAGTGCGGACAGAGTGTTAGTAGATCCGTCAAAAATAGAAGCCATGGCAAAATGGAACCCACCGAAGAAACCTTCAGAAATCAGAAGCTTTTTGGGGCTTGCGGGATATTATAGGAGATTCATACAAGATTTCTCCAAGAATGCTACGCCGTTGACCAAGTTAACTCGCAAGGAGGAGAAGTTTATATGGGGCGTTGAACAAGAAAAAGCGCTCCAAACGCTCAAGGAGAAGTTAACTCACGCGTCGGTATTAACATTACCAGACGGAGTCAATGATATGATGGTTTACTCGGATGCGTCACATTCGGGGCTTGGGTGCGTTCTAATGCAACGGGGTAAAGTTATAGCTTATGCTTCGAGGCAACTAAAGATACATGAAAAGAAATACCCTACGCATAATCTGGAATTGGCGGTAGTGGTATTTGCGCTAAAAATATGGAGGCACTATTTATACGGGGTGAAGTGCACCATATTTACCGACCACAAAAGTCTAAAATACTTCTTCGATCAGAAGGAGTTGAATATGAGACAGAGGCGGTGGTTGGAGACGGTGAAGGATTATGATTGAGAAATGCATTACCATCCTAGAAAAGCCATTGTGGTGGCAGATGCGTTGAGCCGGAAGGCAGACTATGCTCCTATACGAGTATGATCTATGCAACTTATAGTGACATCGGGATTACTTGAATGAATCCGAGGAGCCCAAGTTGAAGCAATAAAAGAAGAGAATTGGAAGAAAGAAATAATAGTTGGTCAATTGAAGGAATTGGTGGATGGTAACAACGGGTTGAAGACTCGTTTTGGAAGAATATGGGTTCCAAATTCATGTGGGGTTAAGATGCTTTTACTAGACGAAGCCCACAAATCCCGCTATTCTATCCATCCGGGGGCGACCAAGATGTCTAACGACTTAAAGCAAAATTATTGGTGGCCTGGAATGAAAAGAGACGTAGTGAAATATGTGGAGAAATGCTTGACGTGTCTACAAGTCAAAGCGGAGCACCAAAAGCCATACGGTAAACTTCAACCGTTGGAAATACCAGTTTGGAAATGGGAACATATCACAATGGACCTGTTGACCAAAGTACCAAGAATGAACCGCGGATTTGATGATATCTAGGTAGTGGTAGATAGACTGAAGAAAAGTGCACACTTCATCCCGATACGTGAGACCTATACTTCATAAAAGATGTCAAAAGTGTACACCAATGAGATAGTGGCACGCCACGGAGTATCGGTATCCATCGTGTCCGATAGGGATACCCGGTTTAGTTCAAACTTTTGGCGTGATTTCCAAGAGCAAATGGGAACGAAATTGATCGTTAGTACTGCGTACCATCCTCAAACAGATGGACAAAGTGAAAGAAGAATACACACATTGGAAGATATGCTACGGGCGTGTATTATCAATTTTGGAGGTAGTTGGGATATTTATCTACCGTTGGTCGAATTCTCATATAACAACAGCTATCACGCAAGTATTGATATGGCACCGTATGTGATGCTCTATGGTCGAAAGTGCCAAACCTCGGTGTGTTGGGGTGAAGTGGGACCACGTGAAGTCGCCCATAAGGATATTGTTCGAGCCACTAATAAGAAAATTGATATGGTTCGAGCTCATTTGAAAGTGGCTCAAGATAGGCAAAATTCGTATGCTGATAAGAGAAGAAGACCCATCAAATTTTAGGTTGGTGATAAAGTTATGCTTAAAGTATCTCCATGGAAGGGGGTTATTCGGTGCAGAAAAAGAGGAAAGTTAAGCCCGAGGTTTATTGGGCCGTTTAAAATCATGGAACGAGTTGGTAAGATCGCATACCGCCTCGAATTACCTAAAGAATTAAGTGGAATCCATAGCACGTTCCACGTATCACATCACCGAAAGTGCTTAGCCGAAGAAACGACTTATATTCACTACGATGACATTGAAGTGGATAATAGTCTTAATTATGCGGTGAAGCCGATAGAAGTTCTGGATCGAATGGTAAAAAGCTTACGAAACAAGGAAATCAACCAAGTGAAGGTCAAGTGGGAGCATAGGAAGGGTTCAGATACTACATGGGAATCCGAAGAGGAGATGAGACGACTCTACCCTATATTATTTGGTACGTATGTCGGTTTCGAGGACGAAACCCCTTTAAGGAGGGTGGACTTGTAACACCCCGAAAATACAAATTCTTACATTTAAAAATTTAATGTTGGTGATAAACAAATAAACTAACTAGGAATAAATAACCTAGTTGGTTAGTTGTCTTGTAGTAATAAAGAAATTGGTGAAAATAACACTCCATACAACTTGGTAAAGTATAGGGACCAAGATGACAATTTTGAAACAAGTTTTAATTAAATAAAACATTCAACACCAAAACACACACACACTCTAATTGTGTGTTCTGGTCGAATTCTCCAGAGAAGCCAGGGGCTCTCTACTTCAAATCCTAACTAGCTCAAAACTGATCAAATTGAAAGACCAAATCAGCCCCAAATTGATATCCAAGCATAAATTAGTGATCATCTCAGTGAAGTGATCATAAGGTATGTCAAAATTTGCAATTTGGTTTCGACTCAAATTCTTGATGATTTGTGAAATCAAAATCTGAGCTTGATTAATGGATGTTTAGATGAAATTAGTAAGGAAAACATGTCTAGGAGTAAATCCTAGTCAATAACTTGTTGAATTAGTGTTTAAATTATGAAGTTCATGATCTATTTATAGGTTAAATGGGTTTTGTAAAAGTAGGATGAACATAAGAATTATGACTATCAAAAGTGGTGTCACTTGATTTCTATAAGATGAATCCGAGAATAGTATGCATGCTTGACACAATGGAATTGAAATGTATGTTTACGTTTGGCAAAAATAACAAGTTATGAACTTGATTTTAAATATGTAAAATTATACCCCTCAGGTGTTCGTTAAAATGCCTAAATGAATGATAAACGTTGAAAATCGGACAAAAACACATGTTTGATTAATACAACGAATATTGCGTAATGAGTTATAAATAGAGTTCTAAACGTTTATGGTTGAACTCTATAGGCAAGGAAACCAGGACGTCAAGCCGACAAGCCGGTGGTGATAGGCGTTTGAAAGGAACACTTTGAAGGTACGTAACTTGGTTCCGTTACATTATGTTGTATATTGAATATAGTTAGTTATTTTGTATTAGTCTAATACTGAAATTGGTATAATGTCGAAATGACGAAGTTCATTAGACATGGCAATGGGTCAAAATGTTTGTTGGAATAAGTTAGTATGATGATAAAAATGGTGGTTTCCATTAGATGACCAAACGGGTCAAAACAAGGGTAAATTGGTAATATTAAAGTGACGTGAACGTCACTCTATAACTGGGAGCTATAAATGCGTAATACCATGGAATGGTAATGATACGTCGAAGTTCACAAGCCCGGGGAAATGGGTATGTACACTAAGAAGTAAAAATGAATGAGTAACATGTATTGTAAGGTATAAAACAAATGGGTCGAATAAATGAAACAAGAATTTATAAACTATTCATTTATAATTCAGGTTTCATATGCGGAAAATAGGATAAATTGATGCGTATTTTTATTACAAATAAAAACCGTGAAAAACGGACTTGTAGAACAAAAATTATGGCCATTCAAAGTTGGAATTTTTGGAAAAATTGGAGCTGGGCGAATATGCAGGTCCAAGGAGTGGACCTGCTGGAAAACCGACTCCCCCGCGGCACGCAACGGGGAGCACTGAACCTGGTGCGACACACGGGGACGCTCGCGGCCCGCGAACGTTTAAAGGGTGTCTCTCGCGTGGCGCGAGAGACCTATTTCCAGAATTTTATTTTATTTTCATTTGTTTGATATTGGAACTTGGTTATACTTGCTTATATGTTGTCAAACTAACATTTAGGATGGTTTTGACCTTAGGTAAAGTTGGTGTGACTCCAGATGGCGATCAAGCAAGATTTCAAGAACCGAACACAACACTTTTGAAGCTTCCACGTTAATATAATTTGTTTTAGATGATGTTAATCTTGTAAACACTTAACTTATCGTTTTGAATGTTTTAAACTAGTTGGGAAGTTAACTAGAATACAATAATTATGAAAGTTTATTATCATAACTAAGTTTTTGAAATGATGCATTTTTGTTTAAAAATGTGTTATTTAATATAAAAATCTAAATTTTATGAGACGGGTCTTACAAAAACTTGGGTCGCCTTTTGTGCATTTACTATAGTTTTGTTTTAAAAAATATAACCAATCCCTAAACCCTAGGTTGCCCCTATCTCCCATTCACGTACTCTCCCTCTCTCTCGTCGTCTCTCTCTCTAGCACACGCACATACATCGGATCATCATCTTCTTCATCTCTAGACCTTTGCTTGCTCCTGGTAATCATCTATTTGTTGTTTATATTTCGTATACATGTGTGAAACTTGAAGTTTTGATTTGGTTTGATTAGTTGATTCATGAAAACATGATGACACGTGTTAGGGTTTTGCTAGAGATATGTATTTTAACATTTACATAAGGATTCTTGATGATCACATAAGTGCACTAGGGTTTATGTTCTTGATGATTGTTTGACAAATCTTGATGAGTTTTTTTGGTTAATTGGATAGGTAACTTGTATAATCTGCAATAGAGGGTGTCGATAGGTTGTATGATTGCAAAACATGATAAAGAAATCATTAAAACTCGTTTTTGTAAAGTGAATTCGAAAACAAAAGCTGTTAGAATTTTGCAGCCGTCTTGCAACGGCTTTAACTTGATCATAACATAAAAAAATTGAGATTTTCTTGAGTCTACAACGAACCTCTTTGAAATACGCTTCTAACCGCGCTGGTTTCATAATGTTTAGACGTGATTTGATGTTTTAAATGATTTTTTCCGTAACAAAGGTACAAGCTGCGTTTTCTGTCAGAATTTATAGCCCATTACGAATGTCATAACTCAATATAGGAATTGTGTTATTACATAAGAATTTTACTCTAGACGGTCCTAAGTGTTAGTGAAAATCTCCCGCTTGAATTTCGTTAAAAGAGTTAACGAGGATTTTTAAATGAATTTTTCCGTAAACTATCATCAGAATATTATGAATCAGACCTACGTGTAAAAGACGATAAGTGAATTTTCTGTAAGTGTTTAGGTCATGAGAAAAATCCAAATGTATTCATGGACCAAAAGACATGCCTTGTAATTTATTTGGAATTTTTATGATCCGTTTGCTATTTTAAATAAAGTCCTCAAAACAACCTAAAAACGGACATATGATTGAAAGAGCTGAAAGTTTACGTGAACATTTCTAAGTGTGTTGCATGTTGTTTCAAGGTAGGAATGGTTTTTTAAAACCCGAATGAGTATAGTTTAATGTGTTGCATGTTATGCGATGAACACGTGCACAGAACCACACGATTGAACGACTATGTGTCAACTTGTTTACTTGCTATGTGATAGTTACGTGTAGAACTTATGTGTTTTGTATGAACACACACTAATGAACCTCTGGTTACCATAATAGGACGTGGTTGACCACTTCAGCTCATAAAACACTTAAGTCTTACCGAGCAAAACTAAGCTGAGTTCACGGCCCCTACTCTTTAAATATATATAAAACACAGGGGGAGAAAAACATGTACACATTACGGTAATGTAATGCTTTAACGATATGGAAATTTAACGTCTTAAATTGGTAGAGTTTTTGTTAAATCATTATGGTCACAAAGTAGCAGTTATCACACAAAGTCCTCATAAACCTAGGACTGTTAGTATTGGGTGGACAGTGGAGGAATTTTGAGTAATACTACTGGGCCCGACAAGCCCCACTCGAGCTAGTCGTGCTATCTAGACCGGTGATGGTCAACGGGTATAGAATTGGCCTAACTTATCGCCATGGTCAATGATAGACCTGGCAAACAGAGCCAACAACAGTCAGCTTCGGTTTCGAACTCTTTCATGATGTAACAAAGGTTAGCTACCTACAATATAACAAGTAACTACAAAACACTACAACTTTACTATTCAGGTTGAAACAATGGGAACCTTTGTGAAACAACTCACTTTATAACTGTAAATTAAAAACCTTTGAACTCACTCATCATAATTATTGAGACTTGTTCTTGCATGTTTTTCTTTGCTCGCTAAGGTACTCACAGTTTAGGTGCACAACATGGATGTCAAAACATTTTTCCTGATGATGCATTATTACATTATTTACGTTGGTTTGGGCGTTTGTTTTGGCGCACACATTATTTTACGTTTAATTATGCTACCGCATTTTCATTAACTTATTTTGGTTGTTTGGTTTAAAAGGTATTTTCTCATATAGAGGTCGTTCTGTATGGCTGGTGTCTAAGATCCTGGTTTGTCACGCGCATCACGGTAAAACCCCGCGGGTGGATTTTTTAGGGTGTGACAGATACTGATTAGCAATAATGGTTAGTGATATTGTAACACCCCGAAAATATAGATATCATATTTTAAACTAAATATCGGTAATAGTCAAGTTAAAATAACTAGGAATGAATAACCTAGTTAGTTTGTGTCGTGACATAATAGAACAAATATGGTTAAATACCCTTTAAATAACTTGTGTATTGTAGAGGGACCAAACTTGTCAAACTTGAAACTTGAATGTTTAATAACAAAATAACACACCAAACACACACCTGAGTGTGTGTCTGGTTCGATCGGAGCAAGGGGCCACCAGGGATTTCCCCTTCAAGCCCTAACCCTTACAAAACTCACAAATTGAAGGCTCAAATCAAGTCCAAATCGAAATCTGAATATAGATTAGTGATCACCTCGGCGAAGGGATCATAAGGTATGTGAAATTTCACTATTTGGTTCCATCTTAAATTTTAGATGAACTTATGAAATTCGAATTTGAGCTTGCATGATCATTGTTTGGATGAAATTGAGAATGAAATTATGTCTAGGACTAAACCCTAGCCATTTACTTGTTGAATTGATGCTTATAATTGCGAGTTCATGATCCTACACTCATGTGTTAAGTTGGTTTTGTAGAATTATGTTAAACACTAGGATTAACATTGTTAACTTAGTGTATTTGAGCTATATGGAGTGAATTTTGATTCGTTGATATGAAAATTTACATGAATTTGTGAAAGGATGCTTAAATCTTGGCTAAATAGTTAGTTAAGAACTTGATTTTTATTTGTATGAAATCATGCTTATTAGGTGTTTGATGTAATGCCTAAGAGAAGATAAATGTTAAAACCCGACAAAAATGCATATTTGACTAATGTGGAAAATTATGCGTTATATGCTATAAGAGAGTTCTAAACAACTATGGTTGAACTCTATAGGCAAGGAAACCGGGACGTCAAGTGGACAAGCTAGTGGTGATACGCGTTTGAAAGGATTGCTCTAAGGTACGTGACTATGGCCCCGTTACATTACGTATAAACGTTTGGTTTTAGCTTGTTAATGGTGTCATAATGTAGTATATACGTTTGAAGTGTCATTTAAGTGGCGAAGCCCACTCGACATTCAAACGGGTCAAAATATTGGTTAGAAATAGTTTGGCTTGACATTAAAGTGAGGATTTTCACTCGTCAACCAAACGGGTCAAAACTATGTCCTTATATCGATTCTTGTGCGTAAAGATTTGAAAGCCTCATATTGCGCTGGTGCTAGATAGCAATTTTAGTAATGAATGGTTATACTAAGTTAAGGTTATGAATCCGTGTTATTGGGTCGAATGGTAGAAACTAGTTGCAAGAATTACATAAAGTGGCAATGCTTGAATTTATAGAAAACAAGCATGAAATTCGAATACGAGCGTTAAGCCATGTAATGGTATGGATACGCCAAGAATTTCAAGCCCGAGGAATGGGTAAATAAGATTAGAATTCCAAAGAATAAATTGGCGAACAATTTCTACACATAGTTAACGGGTCGAATAATCGAAACAAGGATTTTGTGGGCCATTCGTTCATAATCCGGGTTTCGTTAAGTGAAATTTATATGGTTAGATCCGTAATCTTAATACGGACATATAGGAAAAAGTATCGGCTAAAACGGATATGTAAATAAAAAGTTATGAGGAATTAAGCGAAAAAAAAATAAAGAAGGCTGAGCTGGGCGAACCGTAGGCCACAGTTCTGAACTGTGGCTCACAGTCTGGCAGTGCTTTGAGCTGGGTGAACCGTAGGCCACGGTTCTGAACCGTGGCTCACAGTCTGGCAGTTCTGTTTTGAGCTGGGCGAACCGTAGGCCACGAACCGTGGCTTACAGTCTGGCAGTTCTATTTTTGAGCTTGGCAAACCGTAACCTACGGTCGGTTTGAAATAAAATTTTGATTTTGTTTGTTTTTTGTTGTTTAGCAATAGAACTTGAATTTATTTGATATTGTGATGTCAAAACTAATAATTGATGTGGTTTTGGCCCAAGGTAATGCTCGTTTCGTTATGGATGTCGATCAAGCAAGGAAATCAAGAACCGAACACAAGTTTTGAATGCTTCTGCGATAATCTAATCTAGTTCAAATCATGTTGTTTTGTAAACACTTCTAAACGTTGAATATTTTAATCTAGTTAGTTGACTATGTTCAAATGCTATAATTAAGTACATCTTAGTTTATTAACTAAGTTTTTGTTAACTATGTATTTCATTTTTAAAAAGTCCGTATTTTATCATTAAACAATGTAATTATAAGAAGAGTGTTACAAGTTGGTAATCAGAACTCAAGGTTGTTAACAAAATGTGTTCGGTTCAAGCTTGATCAACATCCGATAAGAGTTAATCATGTTAGTAGGTTTATTAATGTAAAAGAAAAATATGAAGTGACGTGCACGGGAAGAGCGTGTTAACACACTCAAACCCGGAAAGTGCACTAAACGAGAACGGTTAAAGCAAGTCGTGAACTTGGCTAAACCGAAGCAAATAAAGTATATGCTATAAATGAAATGTTTAATGATTGGTGTAAACATTTCAGTTTCAAAGATGACGGATAAAGGTAATGATGATGCGGTGCCGATAGTCACCGAGCAAATGAAAGAAGTGATTACCGAGGAAGTTGGAAAGGTAATTGAAAATAGCCTATCCGGTTTTATAGATAAGATTTAAAACACGGTGCTTTCGTTAGTCGAAGAAAGAATCAAGAAGTTGGAAGATAGTACCAACACAACAAAGGAAAAATCGAGAGAGCGCAAAGGCTGCTCATACAAGGAATTTATGGCATGTAAACCACCACTTTACAACGGAGAGGTGGATCTGATAATATGCCAATGATGGTTAAGTGATATTGAAGGGGTGTTTGAGAGAACCCACTGCGACATAAATGACTTCATAGCTCATGGCACGGGTCAGCTGAGAGGTCAAACAAAAGACTGGTGGGATAATAAGAAAAAGGAGATTGGAAGCGAAGCGGCAAGAGCAATGACATGGGACGAGTTTAAGGTGCCATTCCTTAAACACCACAGCCCCAAAGCAGTTATCAATCGAATCAAGGAAAAATTTATTCAGCTTAGACATAAAGGTGAATCTATCGATAAGATCACGGGGATCTTTCTCGACAAACTGAGATTTTGTGATGAGTTGGTAACGTCCGAAGAACAGAAAGTGTATTAGTACTATAATATGCTAAGTGCAGAGTATCGGGAGTTTATGACTCCCTCAAAATACGAGACTCCCACTGAAATCATTAACACTGCTCGAGAAAGGGAGATAGAGCTGAAGAAGCAAATAGAGAGAGGTGAAAGAAGGGCACAAGTTGTTAATCCAAGCCCTACGAAAAAGGCGCGTACAACTGAATCATCTAAGAAACAGGATAGGAAAGGCGGGTCGCCGAGTTGTAAGGTTTGCGGGAAAGTGCACAAGGGCGAGTGCCGGTTTAAAGATAAGCCGTGTCCTATATGTGGGAAGACAGGGCACACGGCTGCATTATACCCGGGGAAAGTGTCGGTGTGTTATAAATGCTACCAGCCGGGTCACAAGAAATCTGAATGCCCGGAGTTAGTCGGGAAGAAGGATGGCAAGGATTCACATACAAAGACTCCAAAAGCAAAAGCCAGATCCTTCCAGTTAACCGCAGCCGAGGCGAAGGTGGAACCCAATGTGGTCTCAGGTATATTCGCCATAAATTCAATTCCCGCACATGTATTATTTGATACGGGTGCGAATAAATCCTTTATTTCACATGGATTTATTCGACATCCTTCCTTTGTACTGACAAAATTACCTATGCCGTTAGAAGTAGAAATAGGTGATAACAAAAGTTTTATCGTGTGTGACGTGTGTTAAAATTGTAAGATGAGTATCGATGGTGAAGAATATTCAATAGACTTGATTCCGATATCAATGGGAGAATTCCAAGTCGTAGTCGGGATGGACTGGTTATCCCGACATCACGCAAAGGTCGTGTGCTTCCGCAAGGAATTAAAATTAACATCTCCAAGTGGAAAACACGTTACCATTTATGGCGAAAAAGGGGGTAATCCCGTTATATGCTCAATGTTAAAGGCCAATAAACTAATGAGGCGCGGATGTAGAGCGTTCATGATTTACGCAAATGAACCAGAGGAGGGATTGCCAAAGATTGAAAACGTACCGGTGGTACGAGAGTATACAGATGTGTTTCCAGAAGACTTGTCGGGAGTACCACCTGAACGGGAGGTAGAATTCGGAATCGAAATTGATTCCGGGTGCGAAACCCGTAGCCAAAGCACCGTATAGGCTCGCGCCATCAGAGCTACAAGAATTAGTGTCTCAGATTCAAGATCTGCTCGACAAGGGGTTTATTAGGCCGAGTGTGTCTCCGTGGGGTGCACCGGTGTTATTCGTGAAAAAGAAAGACGGAAGTATGCGCATGTGTATCGACTACCGGGAGTTAAACAAACTCACGGTGAAAAATCGATACACACTCCCAAGAATTGATGACTTATTTGACCAGTTACAAGGCGCGAGTTGGTTCTCAAAGATTGACCTTAGGTCGGGGTATCACCAGTTGAAGGTCAAAGAGGAGGATGTACCGAAGACGGCCTTTCGTACACGATACGGACATTACGAGTTCCTCGTGATGTCCTTTGGGTTAACCAATGCACCCGCGGCTTTCATGGACCTCATGAACCGGTTTGCAAACCGATGTTGGATAAGTCGGTGATAGTATTCATCGACGACATCTTAGTGTACTCAAAGAATGAAGCAGAACATGCAAGTCATTTACGTGAAGTGCTGGAGACACTCAGGAGAGAGAAATTATATGCAAAATTCTCGAAATGTGCTTTCTGGTTACGAGAAGTGCAATTTCTCGGGCACATTATTAGTGCGAACGGAGTGTTAGTAGACCCTTCAAAAATTGAAGCTGTGGCGAGATGGAATCCACCGAAGAATCCTTCGGAAATCAGAAGCTTCTTGGGGCTTGCGGGATATTATAGGAGATTCATACAAGATTTCTCCAGGATTGCCACGCCGTTGACCAAACTAACTCGTAAAGACGAAAAGTTTATTTGGGCCAAAGATCAAGAGAAAGCGTTCCAAACGCTTAAAGAAAAATTGACCCATGCTCCGGTATTGACATTGCCGGACGGGATTAACGACATGGTAGTTTACTCGGATGCGTCACATTCGGGTCTTGGGTGCGTTCTGATGCAACGGGGCAAGGTTATAGCCTATGCCTCGAGACAACTAAAGACTCATGAAAAGAATTATCCTACACATGATCTCGAGTTGGCGGCGGTAGTGTTTGCTTTAAAGATATGGAGGCATTATTTGTATGGAGTAAAATGCACTATCTTTACCGACCATAAAAGCTTAAAATATTTCTTCGATCAGAAGGAATTAAACATGAGACATAGGCGGTGGTTAGAAACTGTCAAAGATTTCGATTGTGATATACATTACCACCCGGGGAAAGCTAATGTGGTGACGGATGCGTTGAGCCGAAAGGTAGATTATACGCCCATTCGAGTGCGATCAATGCAACTAATTGTAACATCGGGTTTACTTGAACAAATCCGGAAATCTCAAGTTGAAGCAATGAAGGAAGAAAATGTGAAGAAGGAAAGAATAGTTGGCCAATTGAAAGAATTGGCGGATGGAAACCAAGGGTTAAAGACTCGTTTTGGGAGAATATGGGTTCCAAATTCGTGCGGAGCCAAGGCGCTCCTACTTGACAAAGCCCATAAATCCCGTTATTCTATCCATCTGGGAGCAACCAAGATGTATAATGATCTGAAGCAAAACTATTGGTGGCCCGGAATGAAAAGAGATGTTGTGAAGTATGTGGAGAGGTGTCTGACCTGTTTACAAGTCAAAGCAGAACACCAAAAGCCATACGGTAAGCTACAACCGTTGGACATCCCAGTTTGGAAATGGGAGCAAATTACAATGGATTTGTTGACCAAACTGCCCAAAACCAACCGCAGATACGATGCTATATGGGTAGTTGTGGATAGATTGACAAAAAGTGCTCACTTTATTCCGATTCGTGAGACTTAACGTCCGAAAAGATGTCAGAGGTGTATACTAATAAAATAGTGGCACGCCAGGGAGTACCGATATCCATAGTGTCCGACAGAGATACTCGGTTTACTTCGAACTTTTGGCACGAATTCCAAGAGCGAATGGGAACTAAATTGTTCATTAGCACAGCATACCATCCAAAACGGATGGACAGAGTGAAAGAACAATACAGACGTTGGAGGATATGTTACGGGCATGTATTATTGACTTCGGGGGTAGTTGGGATGTCTATCTGCCGTTGGGTGAATTTTCATATTATAACAGTTACCACGCAAGCATCAGTATGGCTCCGTACGAGATGCTTTACGGTAGAAAGTGCCGAACCCCGGTGTGTTGGGATGAGGTTGGTCCACGTGAGCTTGCACATAAGGATGTAGTGCGGATCACAAACGAGAAGATTGATTTGGTCTGAGCCCATTTAAAAGCAGCCCATGATCGACAAAAATCGTATGCAGACAAAAGAAGAAGACCAATTGAGTTTCAATTTGGTGACAAAGTTATGTAAGGTATCCCCATGGAAGAGGATTATTCGGTTCAGAAAAAGGGGAAAGTTAAGCCCGAGGTTTATTGGGGCATTTAGAATCATCGAACGGGTTGGTAAGGTAGCATACCATCTCGAACTGCCCGAGGAGTTGAGTGGGATACATAGCACGTTCCACGTGACACATCTCCGGAAATGTTTAGCCGACGAAACAACTTACATCCACTATCATGACATTGAAGTGTTTAATAGTCTTAACTACGCGGTGAATCCGATTGCGATTTTAGATCGTAAAGTGATAAGCTTGAGGAACAAAGTGATTAATCAAGTAAAGGTCAAATGGGAACACAGAAAGGGTTCGGATACCACATGGGAGGCCGAAGAGGAGATGCAACGACTCTACCCTATATTGTTTGGTACGTACTTTGGTTTCGGGGACGAAACCTTTTTAAGGGGGGTGGACTTGTAACACCCCGAAAATATAGATATCAAATTTTAAACTAAATATTGGTAATTGTCAAGATAAAATAACTAGGAATGAATAACCTAGTTAGTTAGTGTCTTGACATAATAGGACAAATATGGTTAAATACCCTTTAAATAACTTGTGTATTGTAGAGGGACCAAACTTGTCAAACTTGAAACTTGAAACTTGAATGTTTAATAACAAAATAACACACCAAACACACACCTGAGTGTGTGTCTGGTTCGATCAGAGCAAGGGGCCACCATGGATTTCCCCTACAAGCCCTAACTCTTACAAAACTCACAAATTGAAGGCTCAAATCAAGTCCAAATCGAAATCTGAATATAGATTAGTGATCACCTCGGCGAAGGGATCATAAGGTATGTGAAATTTCACTATTTGGTTCCATCTTAAATTTTAGTTGAACTCATGAAATTCGAATTTGAGTTTGCATGATCATTGTTTGGATGAAATTGAGAATGAAATTATGTCTAGGACTAAACCCTAGCCATTTACTTGTTGAATTGATGCTTATAATTGTCAGTTCATGATCCTACACTAATGTGTCAAGTGGGTTTTGTAGAATTATGTTAAACACTAGGATTAACATTGTTAACTTAGTGTATTTGAGCTCTATGGAGTGAATTTTGATTCGTTGATATGAAAATTTACATGAATTTGTGAAAGGATGCTTAAATCTTGGCTAAATAGTTAGTTAAGAACTTGATTTTTATTTGTATGAAATCATGCTCATTAGGTGTTTGATGTAATGCCTAAGAGAAGATAAATGTTAAAAACCCGACAAAAAATGCATATTTGACTAATGTGGAAAATTATGCGTTATATTCTATAAGAGAGTTCTAAAAAACTATGGTTGAACTCTATAGGAAAGGAAACCGGGACGTCAAGCGGACAAGCTAGTGGCGATACGCGTTTGAAAGGATTGCTCTAAGGTACGTGACTATGGTCCCGTTACATTACGTATAAACGTTTGGTTTTAGCTTGTTAATGGTGTCATAATGTAGTATATACGTTTGACGTGTCATTTAAGTGGCGAAGCCCACTCGACATTCAAACGGGTCAAAATATTGGTTAGAAATAGTTTGGCTTGACATTAAAGTGAGGATTTTCACTCGTCAACCAAACGGGTCAAAACTATGTCCTTATATCGATTCTTGCGCGTAAAAATTTGAAAGCCTCATATTGCGCTGGTGCTAGATAGCAATTTTAGTAATGAACAATTATACTAAGTTAAGGTTATGAATCCGTGTTATCGGGTCGAATGGTAGAAACTAGTTGCAAGAATTGCATAAAGTGGCAATGCTTGAATTTATAGAAAACAAGCATGAAATTCGAATACGAGTGTTAAGCAATGTAATGGTACGGATACGCCAAGAATTTCCGTGATAATCTAATCTAGTTCAAACCATGTTGTTTTGTAAACACTTCTAAACATTGAATATTTTAATCTAGTTAGTTGACTATGTTCAAATGCTATAATGAAGTACATCTTAGTTTATTAACTAAGTTTTTGTTAACTATGTATTTCGTTTTTAAAAAGTTCGTATTTTATCATTAAACAATGGAATTATAAGAAAAGTGTTACAGATATGCACAAAATGCAACATATAAATCATATCAAATGTGGTATAAAACAACCCTTTTTTAGTACTAATGTTGGAAAAAGTGCAGTTCTTTGTGTACTTTTGATTTTCAGGATTAAAAGAGCTTAAACGGACAAAAGGAACAAATTAACGGCAAAAACAAACATAAATACGAACAAAGGAAGGTGGAATACTATACCAACCCTCCAAGCTTCATCCCAAAGAAAAAATTAACAAAACCAGAACCCAAGCACGGGGCCGTGCCAGTCGGGCATGGGCCGAGCCCCAATAAAGATTCCCAGAAGATAAAGACAAACAGAAAATGGCAAGGGACACTAGGTCGTGTCTCCTAAGCACGGGCCATGGTCAACTCTCAGATTTGTAAATCTGGGTTAGTACAGCAAGTACAGAAGACACGGGGCCGTGCCATTGACACACGGGGCCGTGTGTGCAGAAGAGCTGACACTAGCATTAAATAAAGACAGAGAAGGGAAGGACACAGGGCCGTGCCAACCAGGCACAGGGCCGTGTAAAGCTACTATTTTCAAGTATAAAAGGAGGTGCTTGACTCACTTGCAACTCATCCCTTGGCAAACCACTTCTCTCAGACCTGCCACCACCCCACCAGCACAATACCACCACAATCCCACCATCATCCACAACTTTCATCCGTCATCCATCCTTAGAATGTGTGTGTAGTCTCGAGATCCAAGATTGATAGTAAGAGTTTTTGCCAAACAAAGGCCATGCTTGGCTAATCTCTTACATCACTTGGTGAAGACAAAATCATTTATGTATTACTTTTGATTTCCTAGCTTTGGTAACTTTTTATTTGGGTTTGTATTAATGACTTTAATAACTAGTTTTTTATATTGAAGGTGAACTTTACTTAATCATTTCTTCATGTTTTGTTGATTCACTCATTCGTGTCTTTACAGTCTATATAAAACATGTTAACTGCCTGGAAGGGGCTTAGAAGGGTGGTTGGGTAAAGATCTTGCCTCGTTCAGTGTATAGATCCTATGAGGACCTGATTCAAGCTTATTAGGACTTCCCTTGAGGCAGATAGCATCAAATCGGGGGATGTAAGAATGGCTTGTAATCCCTTATAAAGTAACTACTATTAAAACTTTAAAACGGCCTTGCGGGACTGTATCCCTGCTGACTCAGACCAATATGGCCGAGGGTAGCATCGTCTCCAAAAGAAGGATATGCCACTTTTTACATTAATAAATTACTTAATTATCTTTCAATAATCCGACCTTGCGGGACTGTATCCCTGCTATCTCAGACCAATATAGTTATGGGTAGCAGTGCCTCCAAAAGAGGGACATGCCACAATAAATAAGATAATCTCTTAAAAAACCTGAAGCGAGGAAATCATCAAAGGATACATAAATGACGAGTCGAATTCAAGTGAGTCTAACATGTCTATCTGTTTTATTTATTTCTTTTGTTTCTTTATTTAAAAACAAAACAAAAACAAAAATTTTCTCCCAATATTTGGTTAGATTAGACGTCGACGATATTCCGGTATTAAAAGCTCTTGTGTCCTTGGACGACCTCGGTATCTTACCATCACTATGCTACGCCAACGATGGGTGCACTTGCCTTAGTGTGTTGTTGTGAGTGATAGATTTATATCGTGTTTTATAAATTTAAAGCTGGATTAAAGGGTAAAAAGATACTAAAAATATATTAAAAAATCCGTACAGGCTCTGATACGTCAAGTTTTTTCGCGCCGTTGCCGGTGACACAAGGATTTTAAGAAAGTTTAAAATTGGTGGCCTAATCATTCTTACTTTTCTAATTTTTATTTTAAAGTTTTTCTTCCTTTTTCTTTTAGTTTTTCACTTTTTGCAAAAGTGACACGGGGTCGTGTGTGATCAACACGGGGCCGTGCCACACCCTCAGTAACACCAGACCTGTTTTTTGCCAGATACGAGCTGCAGCACGGGGCCGTGCGACAACCATACGGGGCCGTGTGACAACTACAGTTTGTAAGAAAACAATAACCGCTTGATCCCGACAATTAAAACCAATCAGGCAAACATGGATGTTTATAATTATTTTTACCCTCGCCACTTTTACGATGAATGGTGCAAGCTATGTGGTGGAATGCATAAAGAATTAGAATGTGCCATTCTAATATTTGATTCCCATTACTTATCCCCATCGTTTTCTAGTGACGATCACCTTAAGATAGACGAGAGTAAAAATGATAATGACATCCATCCACCTAAATCCCACTAAACTTCTTACCTAGGAGACTTAGAAGTCGTAAGTCAAATAGAAAAGAGGATTCTCCAAAAACTCAAAGAAATAGAATCCATGATGAAGGCGCGTCATTCATCAAGGAATTTAAGCAAAGGAGAATCGATGAAGGTACATTAAGGTACAAACAACACCGAGTCCAACAAACCTACCCCAGACACTTGCGAAAACGAAGGCGATAGTCGTCCCTAGATTGACCTCTCGATGACAGTCCCCTTTACAGTGTGTGAGTCTCACACAGACGGTTTGGACGGGAGCGAGTCAACTCACACTTTCTTTAACAAGAGCCCGGATAAGGTAAATAAAGGAAGGTTTCACCCTCAAACTTTCTATCTTTATGACAACCTATTGCGTTTTCGTATCTCTTGTCGGAGCCTAAGGTATATCAGGCAATACGGTGTTGTTCCAACCAGTAAGGAATCCCCCCGATAAAAAAATGGTTCCTTAAAACCTTACACGAGACTTCATAAAAACCCTAAGACACGAGGTCGTGTTCCTCGAGCACGGGGCCTTGTCCAATCTTCTTCCAAACATGAGGGCGTGTCAGAAAAATACGGGGTCGTGCCCCTCGTATTTGTCAACACGGGGCTATGTCAACCTAGACATGGGTCGTGTCTCACTAACGGACAACATTCTCTGACTCATGCAGGAGACACGGGGCCGTGTTTCCCAGACACGGGGCCGTGTCAACGTGCTGTCACTTTCTATAAAGTCAGCCTTGAGGAGAATGTTTGGAGCCATTCCAACAAGACCTAGATCCTTCCAGATCTTGCACACATACTCAAAAAGGTATGTTCTTGAAAAGGTTTCCTTAAACCTTCTTGTCTTTACCACTTATAGCCATTTCCTCTTCTTCCTTCAAACAAACCTCCATTGAAGCTTGAAGCTTCAAGCTCAAAAGCTTCAATTGGAGGGTCAAAAACATGATTTTTAGCTCAAAGTTTTGTAAATATACTATATTAAAACATTATTTTAAGTTATTTACATCCAGAAATGTAAGAAATCAAACAAATTTAACTTCAAATAAAAGTTCTTGAGCTAACATTTCAATGCAGTTCATTCAGCATAGGGTTGTGCCTCATAGGCACAGGGCCGTGCGACTTGTCTGTTATTCCAAATCTTTAATGGTTTGTCGTGTTTTCTAGCATGTCGAGCCAACAGAGCGGAACATCATCCAACAACTCAAGTAATAACCACAGAGGAATGAGACTTTTTCTAGAGGCCACTCTCGTCCGGTACGCGAGTGCTTTAAGAGAATCTCTCGACGAAATGACCGTGGTGGAAGAGGTTCTAATTGACCAAGTGAACTACCTCTCAATGGCATTGGAAGATTGCTATAGGGAAATCAACCTTCTTCATCAAAGGTTGAATATCTTGGTGGTGGCTCCAATGGAACCAATTTGGCCTTAAGAAGATTGGAACCATGCTAACAAGTTCGTTCACCCCACTGGATGGGATGACGAGATACCAAAACCTCCTATTAATGTTGCCTTTGAGGTTCAGATCAACCCCACTCCCCTACCTCAAGAAGAGGTTGACGAGGAACCCTTTATCTTCCTTCCGAGGGAGATAGAGGAAATGCTCAACGACCTCTAAAAGAGTATTTCTGGAAATAGCTTGAACCCTCCGAAGATTAATCTCGATTTTCACTAACCATTCTTAGATCTAGGGAGTAGCTATTAGGGGTTTAAAATATGATCTCGAAGGGTATCTATAAGGATTTTATCTATCTAGCTTAGGAACTTAATTTTTCTTTCTCCTTGTATTTTTCCTTTGTTTTTAATGGATGAAATGAAAGTAACTTTGGTGGTGGTAAAAATAAAAGTGTGCAAAAGTGATGATAATAGCCAAAGGACGTTGATCCAACACCCCATGCATGAAAACATGTGACTCCCGACTTAAAATATTCAATTCAGTAAGTGCAGCATAGGGCCGTATCTGGTAAGCACGCCCCCGTGCCCTGTGTCTGCTATAACATTTTTGATTCTGGAACCTTGACACGGGGCCGTGTCCCATGGGCAGGCCCCCATGTTTGCCTTCTGAAAAAATTTGGTACTGGCACTTTTGACATGGGGACGTGGCTCCCACACACGGGTCCGTGTCAAGTGTCTATTTTCTGAAAATTTTGTTATTTTTAACACACATCTTACACATTTAATCAATTTAACCAATTTTGGACACATTGCAGTCAATGTATAATTTAAGTGGGGGGGGGGGGACTTAATAACTTGAAAATTGTTTGTCCTAAAAATGAGCCTTACACAAAACTCTAACTGGAACCGCTAAAACACCCCAAATCTTTTTCAAAACTTTCTTTTCATTTTTTGTCTTGTTTATAGTTTAAATTAAGAAACCAAGTTCTAAAAAAAGTTCAAGTTTTTATGAATATTTACAACCGATAGCGTCGTGATAAAAAAGGAACCAATACAAGAAAAATTTATAAAAAGGGCATGATCATTTTTTAAAATTTGATTGTATATATGTTTTCACATTTTTAACCTTTTTCCTACAAACTTGTGAGTTTTGTCCGAATGGTACCTACAAATTTAGAACTTGACAAAACAATACATTCACGGTCCTTACTGACTAATCCAAGTAACTATATGATTGAGGCATTAGGATTATTAACTCTTTTTTCCATTTCAACGTTACTTTCTATTTTTCTCTCCCCCCACCAAAAAAAAAAAAAAAAAATTCCCCTTGTTAACCACTTCAAGCCTAAACCCTTTCATTTCAAAACCCACAACACACCCTCACCCAAGAACCATATTTTTATCTTTACACCCTTTATTTTAGTGAAAATCAGTTCTTTTGAAAAAGCGCAAAAGCATGTGACTTTGCTTAAAAAACTACTGCTTAATGTGCTTGAAATAAATAAACAAATATATTGCTTAAGTCACAAAATAAAATTTTCAAAAGAAAACTAACCTTTGACGCTTTTAGCCACTTCTAAATAAAATTACACTACCCTTAACCAAAAACCTACCCTTTCAAAGTCCTCTTGATATTTACAAGGATTAAGTCATAAAGGAGGAGGTTTGATTGATTGCTAGGCTTATGGTAGGAGTAAGTTCCGTACCAGGACCGAGAGTTTCACTTAAACATTTTCGGCCAGAGTGTTGAGTGACCACTTGTGCGGTATGTGAATGTATATATAGCTCAATGAAATTTTAAAATATATGTTATGCTTATAAATATTTATTTTTCTTAAAAAGTTCCAAATAAATCATGTCGAATAGGATTGTAAATAAAATAAAAACGAGAATAAATAATGAACTTGGATTCCCGATACTCTATACACAAGACCCAAAACTTTTCTTCTACCCATTCTATTTGGGAGTCTAAGCAATAATATATTGCTTGAGAACAAGCAAAGATTCAAATGTGGGGGAATTTGATATGCACAAAATGCAACATGTAAATCATATCAAATGAGGTATAAAACAACCCTTTTTAGTACTAATGTTGGAAAAAGTGCGCTTCTTTGTTTACTTTTGATTTTTAGGATTAAAAGAGCTTAAACGGACAAAAGGAACAAATTAACGGCGAAAACCAACATAAATACGAAGAAAGGAAGTTGGCACACTATACCAACCCTCAAAGCTTCATCCCAAAGACAAAAATAAGAAAAGCGAAAACCCAAGCACGGGGCCGTGTCTCCTAAGCACGGGCCGTGGTCAACTCTCATATTTGCAAATCTGGGTTTGTACAGCAAGTACAGAAGACACGGGGTCATGCCATTGACACACGAGGCCGTGTGTGCAAAAGAGCTGACACCAGCATTAAATGAAGACAGAGAAAGGAAGGACACGGGGTCGTGCCAACCAGGCACGAGGCCGTGTAAAGCTACTTTTTTCAAGTATAAAAGGAGGTGCTTGGCTCACTTGTAACTCATCCCTTGGCAAACCACTTCTCTCACACATGCCACCGCTCCACCACCACAATACCACCATCATCCACCACTTTTATCCATCATCCATCCTTAGATTGTGTGTAGTCTCGAGGTCCAAGATTGATAGTAAGAGTTTTTGTCAAACAAAGGCCATGCTTGGCTAATCTCTTATATCACTTGGTGAAGAGAAAATCATTTATGTATTACTTTTGATTTCATAGCTTTGGTAACTTTTTATTTGGGTTTGTATTAATGACTTTTGTAACTAGTTTTTTTTTTATATTGAAGGTGAAGTTTACTTAATCACTTCTTCATGTTTTTTTTATTCACTCATTCGTGTCTTTACGGTCTATATAAAGCATGTTAACTACCAGGAAGGGGGTTAGAAGGGTGGTTGGGTAAAGTTCTTGCCTCGTTCAGTGTATAGATCCTGTGAGAACCTGATTCAAGCTTATTAGGACATCCCTTAACACAGATAACATCGAATTGGGGGAAGTAAGAACGGCTTGTAATTCCTTATAAAGTAACTACTATTAAAACTTTTAATCGGCCTTGTGGGACTGTATCCCTACTGACTCAGACCAATATGGCCGAGGGTAGCGTTGCCTCTAAAAGAGGGATATGCCACTTTTTGCATTAATAACTTACTTAATTATCTTTCCATAATCTGGCCTTTCGGGACTGTATCTCTGCTGACTCAGACGAATATGGCTGAGGGTAGCTTTGCCTCCAAAAGAGGGACATGCCATAATAACTAAGATAATCTCTTAAAAACCCAAAGCGAGGAAATCATCAAAGGATACATAAATGACGAGTCGGATCCAAGTGATTCTATCTTGTCTATCTGTTTTATTTATTTATTTTGTTTCTTTATTTTTATTTATTAAAAACAAAAATAAAAAATTTCTCTCTATATTTGATTAGATTAGACGTCGACGATATTCCGGTATTAAAAGCTCTTGTATCCTTTGACGACCTCGGTATCTTACCATCACTATACTACGCCAACGATGGTTGCACTTGCCCTAGCGTGTTATAGAGAGTGATAGTTTTATATCATGTTTTATAAATTTAAAGCTTGATTAATGGGTAAAATGTACTAAAAATATATTAAAAAATTCGTATGCGCTCCGACACGTCAGTTAGCGATACAAACAATAAACATATCACAACTACCACATAACTAGACATTGAACTTTGCATGTATTAATAAATTAAAAACTTGAAAATAATGAAATAACACGATAATGACACATGATACACCCCAAAAACATGTAAGTTTTAAAATGAGGAACTAGGAAGATCTACTCACGGGTTGCATTTTCTGATTCCTTAAAACAAGCGCATGATGAAAGATGAAACGACAAATGACGAAAACTACCCTAAAATATAAAATATGAAATACAAAGCACTAAATTTAATATATACAAAACCACAACTAAATATATTTAATTAATAATTATTTTAATTATTATTCGCAAGGTACGTCTGGTAGCACCATGGTTTCCTGGATCCCTTTAAGACCCATACTTAACTAAATGAAAATTTATAAAAGATTTGCAATTCTATAAAAGTCATGCAAATCAACATTCATTTAGAATTTCTAGTTCGATAAAAATTTTATATTATGACTTTACAAAACTTAATGTTTCATAATACATCATAAAACTCCCAAACATTTCAACATAATATCATATGTAAACTTGATAATCAAAGAACAAAATGCGTTATTAAAATGTTCGTGATTGTCAAAAACATTAACCAAAGAAATGTAAGAAACCTTGTCATAAGCTACGGCGAGCATGCCATAGCCTACGGCACCCAGAACAACAGAAACCTCAGCAACTCTCTTCCGTAGGTTACGGTTATGTTCGGTTACATTTTGTTATGCTACCATAGCCTACGGCTCTCAGCCGTAGGTTACGATTCTGTTCTGCTGAATTTGTTTTCATGTTTTTCCTTAAACACAAAAATTACCATAACTTTTTGTATACTTATCCGTTTAACCTCAAGTTTGTTTCTACGTGATCGTAAATTTGTAACAGCCCAGCGTAAATGATATTGTCCGCTTTGGCAGACAGGACGCCCTCAGCGCCTGCCCCTCACGGTTTTTAAAACGCGTCATGGTGGTGACGGTATCCAGCCCCTTATAAGGAAGCCTTTGTTCCCCTTCACAACCGATGTAGGATATCACAATCCCCTTAAGGGGTCTAGTGTCCTCGCAGGACCTGGCACCACTGGTCGGGCCCTGGCTCTGATACTATCTGTAACAGCCTAGCAAAACCGCACCATTAAATTGTCCGCTTTGGCTGCCAGCACGCCCTCAGCACCCAGCATCATGATGGTGAAGGTATCCAGCCCCTTATAAGGAAGCCTTTGTTCCCCTTCACAATCGATGTGGGATATCACAAAATTGATCACCCATATTATAGACTCACAACTATATGGGTAGTTGTGGATATTTTGACAAAAAGTGCTCACTTCATTCCGATTCGTGAGACTTATATGTCCGAAAAGTTGTTAGAGGTGTATACCAATGAGATAGTGGCACGTCACGGAGTACCGATATCCATCGTGTCCATTAGAGATACTCGGATCACTTCGAACTTTTGGCGCGAATTCCAAGAGCAAATGGGAACTAAATTATTTATTAGCACAACGTACCATCCCCAAATGGATGGACAGAGTGAAAGAACAATACAAACATTGGAAGATATGTTACATGCATGTATTATCGATTTTGGGGGAAGTTGGGATGTTTATCTACCGCTGGTCGAATTTTCATATAATAACAGTTACCATGCAAGCATCGGTATGGCTCCGTACGAGATGCTTTATGGTAGAAAATGCCGAACCCCGGTGTGTTGGGATGAGGTTGGTCCACGTGAGCTTGCACATAAGGATGTAGTCCGAATCACAAATGAGAAAATCGACTTGGTCCGAGCCCATTTGAAAGCGGCTCAGGATCGACAGAAATCGTACGTGGACAAAAGAAGGAGACCGATTGAGTTTCAAGTTGGTGACAAAGTTATGCTAAAGGTATCCCCGTGGAAGGGGGTTATTCGGTTCAGAAAAAAGGGGAAGTTAAGCCCGAGGTTTATTGGGCCATTTAGAATCATCGAACGGGTTGGTAAGGTCGCATACCGCCTCGAACTACCCGAGGAATTGAGTGGAATCCATAGCATGTTCCACGTATCACACCTCCGGAAATGTCTAGCTGACGAAACCACTTATATCCACTACAACGACATTGAGGTGGATAATAGTCTCAACTACGCGGTGAAGCCGATTGCAGTTTTAGATCGTATGGTGAAAAGTTTAAGGAACAAAGAAATTGACCAAGTGAAGGTCAAATGGGAGCACATAAAAGGTTCGGATACCACATGGGAGTCCGAAGAGGAGATGAGACGCCTCTACCCTACGCTATTCGGTACGTACTGTGGTTTCGGGGACGAAACCCTTTTAAGGGGGGTGGACTTGTAAAACCCCGAAAATATAAAGCTTTATATTAAAATTATAAAGTATACAATAAACGAAAATAAACTAATTAGGAATAAATAACCTAGTTAGTCATAAGTCTAGTTATAACAAAGAAACTTGATTAAAACATCTAAAGTTTAACTTGGCATTAGTTGGAGGGCCAAAAGTGTTAAGGTGGAAACTTGATTTTATAAAACAAAAAAAAAAAAAATACCAAACACACACTAGAAGTGTGTGTCTGGATCGATCAGGAGCAGGGGGCGACCAAAACCCACCTTCAAAACCCTAGTTTCAACAAATCGATCAAATTGAAGGCTCTAAATTGTTCCAAATCGAATTCCAAGCATAGATTAGTGATCATCTCAACGAAGTGATCATAAGGTATGCTAAATTCCATCATTTAGTTCCATCTCAGATTCTTGATGATTTGTGAAATCAAAATCTGAGCTTGATATGTTGATGCTTAGATGAAATTTGTGTTGGAAACATGTTTAGATGTAAACCCTAGCTAATAATTTGTGAAATTGATGTTCAAATTATGAATATTCATGTTTACCCATCTAAGTGTTAAATGGGTTTTGTAAATATTAAGGAAACCTAATAAGTAATCAGAAAACTGATGTTAAACGGGTTGCATGAAGCGAATTTGATATTGATATACATGCTAGAAGTAAAGAACTTGCAAAAAAATATAAAAATTCGGCTAAATAGTTGAGACATGAACTTGATAATGGTTATTTAAAAACCATGCTCTTAAAGTGTTTGTTAAAATGCTTAAGAGAAAGCTAACATAGTGAATTTGAGATAAAAACGCATGTTTGTACGATAAGGAAAGTTATGCGTGAAATTTTGTGAAAAGAGTTCTAAACAATACTTGATTGAACTCTATAGGCAAGGAATCCGGATCGTCAAGTGGACAAGCCGGAGGGGATACGCGCTTGAAAGGGGTGCTTTAAAGGTACGTAACTATTAGTTCCTATACTTAGTACAAAGAATGTTTTGTGTGCTTTGTAAATGATGTCTTAATATGATAAGGATGTTTGATGTATCATTGAAGTGACGAAGTTCACTCGATAGATCAAACGGGTCAATTTGAATAGTTAGTGTATGTACAGTAAGCCATTGAAGTGACGAAGTTCACTTGGCAACCTAAACGGACTTGAAATGATTGGTTAAGGCATAATTGATATAAGCGACATGAATTGAAATGAGCGGTTAGAACCGTTTAGTACATCATAGAAAATGGTTAAAATAGACGTTGGAATAAATCTTAGTTGACATCAAAGTGAAGGATTATCACTTGACAACTAAACGGGTCAAAACTATGTTTTTAAACAACAAGCTATGTAGAGATTGGAAAGTCACATTAAACGCTGGAGATAAGAGGTGATTTACCAAGGAATTGGATACACCAAATCGATTTATATGAACCCGTGATATCGGGTCAAACGATAGAAATCATTTGAAATCTTTGCAATAAGCGGCATGCTTGAAATATGGAAAAACGCACATGAAATTCTATTGTGCGCGTAAAAACCATGTAAGGGTGTTGATATGCCTAAGTTGACAAGCCCGGGGAAATGGGTAATTAAGTCCAGAAGTCGAAAAAGTTTGAATGACGAATAATATGTTACATAGCATACGGGTTGAATAATGGAAACATGAATTTGTGAAAAATTCATTTCTAAATCGGGTTTCGTTGTGTGAAAGTTGAATGATTAGATCCGTATTTTTACTACGGACGCGTAGGAAAAAGAATCGACTAAAACGGTCGTGTAGATAAAAAGTTATAAGTCTTAGAAGTTAGAATTTTTGGAAAAAGTGGTGCTGGGCAAATATGCAGGACCAAAACCTGCACCTGCTGGAAAAAGGTCTCCCTCACGCCACGCGAGGGGAACCACTTGTGCTGGCGCGACACGCGAGCACCTTCGCGGCCCGCGAAGGGTTAAGCAAAGTCTGTCGCGTGGCGCGACATATCAAGTTTCTGAAATTTTATTTTTAAGTTCATTGTTGGGCATTAGAACTTGAATATATACGTTTTATATTGCCAAAACTAACAATTGACGTGGTTTTGACATTAGGTGATGTTCGTCTCACTCCCGATGCCGATCAAGCAAGAATTCAAGAACCGAACACCACGTCTTGAAGCTTCCGCGTTAATCTAATCTTGTTTTAGATAAATGTGTATTTTGTAAACCCTCTATTAAATGTTTTGGATACTTTAACTAGTTAGATGGTAAACTAGAATATTAACACTATGTATGCTATTGATGCGTGTGTGGTGTGATATAAATTTAAGTATATTTTAAGCCCTTTTTACACGTTAGTCAAGTTTTAAATTTATAAAACACGATATTTTACTAATACCAAACACACATATGGGCAAGTGCACCCATCGTGAGCGTAGTATAGTGTTGGCAAGATACCGAGGTCGTCCAAGGACACAAGAGCTTTTAGTACCGGTTTATCCTCAACGTCTAATCAAATCAAAAGTTTAGAAAAAGGTTTTAAACAAGAAAAATAAAAACTAACTAAAATGCTGAAAAATAAAAATAAAAGAAAAACAGATAGACAAGATGAATCACTTGGCTCCAACTCGTGTTTAGTGTAACCTTTGATTATTTTCGCACTTTTGCACTATTTAAGAGACTATCTTAGTTATTGTAGTAGGCCCCTCTTTTGAAGGTGACGTTACCCTCAACCCAGTAGTTTGAGTCAGCAAGGATACAATCCTAAAGGGTCGGATTATTGAAAGATAATTAATTACGTTATTAATGCGTATTATGGTAGGCCCCTCTTTTGAAGGTGACGTTACCCTCGGCTAAGTAGTCTGAGTCAGCAGGGATACAGTCCTAAGTAGCCGGGTTAAAGTATTAATAGTAGCTTACATATGAGGGGATCAAAGAGTTTGGACCCCCGCCATCCAATACCGGTGGGTATTGAAGGAGGTCCTACTAAATTTGACCCAGGTCCTTGCAGGATCTATACATTGAACAAGGCAAGACTCTTACCAAACCGTTCCCTTAACCCCCGACCAGGTAGCCAACATACCTCCATATAGACCGTGGAGATATGAATGGTGAAAATCTTTTATTTTATATAGACAGTAAAATAATGCCAAGACACCACGGACAAAATATAAGGAAGAATCACCTTCAACATAAGAAACTAGTTATTAAAGTCATTAATACATAACCAAGTAAAAAGTGCGAAAAGATTAAAAATAAAAAGTATTACACTAGACACTTTGTCTTCACCAAGTGATGTAAGAGACTTAGGCAAACATGGCCTTGATTGTCAAGAACTCTTACGATCAATCTTGGATCCCGAGACGACTCACACACTCTATGATGGACAATGGATGATGGTGGCGGATGATGGTGTTGTGTTGGTGGTGGGTGGTGGGTGAAGTGCGAGAGAGGTGGTGTGCCAAGGGATGGTTTGCAAATGAGCCAAGCACCCCTATTTATAGCCTGAACAGTAGCTCGGGCACGGCCCCGTGTCCAGTGGGCACGACCCCGTATCCATCCTCCTTCTCTGTCTTCATTAATTGCTCTTGTCTGTATTAGTTGACCACGACCCCGTGTCCGCTGGGCACGACCCCGTGTGCAGAAGCATATCTGTACTATCAAGATTTGCCTGGATTCTGCGAATCTTATAGTTGACCACGGCCCCGTGTCCGCTGAGCACGGCCCCGTGGTGGGCGATGGAAGCTTCTACAGCTTTGTCTTTTATGCTGACACTTGGGCACGCCCCCGTGTTCACTGAGCACGGGGTGTGTTCAGCCTTCTGTTCTCTTGTTTTGCTTGGGAAGATGCTTTCGGGGAGGTCGGGCATGCCACGTGTGTTCCTTTTCTTGTATTTATGTTAGATTTAGCTGCCTTTTTGCTTCTTTTGTTAATTTGAGCTCATTTAATCCTGAAAATACAAAAGGAAGACAAAAGCACACTTTTTCCAACATTAGTACTAAAAAAGGGTTAGTTTTATGCCACAATTGATGTAATTTATATGTTGCATTTTGCACACATCAAATACCCCCACACTTGAATCTTTGCTTGTCCTCAAGCAAAACTCTTTATAATGTGGCTTTACACTCCCAAATGGAATGGGTAGAAGAGAAGGTTTTTGGGCTTGTCATAGAGTGTCGGGATTTCCAAGATTCTTTATTAAGTTTTATTTTTATTTATTTACAATCCTATTCGTCATGATTTATTTAAAACTTTTCATAAGATAAATTACTTATTAGGGCATAACATGACTTTTTAAAATTCTATTTATATACAAGTTCACATACCTCACGGGGGATCACTCAACAATTGGCCAAAGATGTATTTTAGTGAATCACTCGAGAGCGGCATGAAACTTACTCCTACCATAGGCTTGCCAAGCAATCAATCCTCCTCCTTTTTAACTATATACCTTTGTAAATATCAAGAGGACTTTTGGGTGAAGGGTTAGGCATGGGTTAAAGGTAGGTGGTTGGGTTAGTGGTTAGTAGAAAAAAGGGTGAAAAGCGTAAAAAGCGTCAGTTTTCGAAAGAATTTTTATTTTTGCAATTTTTATTTTGATGAAGCCATGATTCAAACAGGAACTTGCTTGTTTATTTCTTTTGCTTCATCATCAACATTTTTTTTCTGAAAGTCATATGAAAAACCGAGCTTGTTACTAAAACATAGGGTTAAAAATAAAAAGGTTTTGGTGGGTGAAAGGGTGTTTGGTTTGGGTTAAGAAATGAAAAGGTTTAGGCTCAAAGGGGTTAACTAGGGGGATTTTGGGTAAGTTGTAAAAAAAAATGGTGTAGAAATAAAAAGGGTTAGTCCTAATGCCTCCATCATTTACTTACTTGGGTTTAAGTTGGTAAGGACCGGGAATGTATCGTTGTGGCAAGTTCTAGAGTTGTAAGAACCAAGCGGCTATTCACACAAGAAACGAAAAATGAGCATTTAGTTTAAAGATATGTATTTGTATGCTCAATAAAGGCTCAAAACTCACTTTTGTGGGAATGGGTTTTTATGTGATCAAGTATATATAATTAAATTTTAACTAAACTTGTCATGCCTTTTCATAATTTTCTTATGTTGGTTCTTTTTATCACAACGCTATCGGTTGTAAATTTGTAAAAATATAACCTTTTTAGAATTTGAAATTCCCAAGTTAAACCTAGACAAGTAAAAAAATGGAAGTCTTTGAAAAAATTTGGGGTGATTAGCGGTTCCAATAGAGTTTTGTGTAAGGCTTGTAATTAGGACTTGCAAGATTCAAAGTTTTAGCATCCCCCCCCCCCCACACTTAAATTAGACATTGTCCTCAATGTGTCCCAAAAATAAGTTTTTAGGTTGATTGAATGTGTAAAAGGTGTGAAAAAGCAAAATTTTATGTTACTGGGCGTCTGGACACAGCCCCGTGGTGTCCGGGCATGGCCCCGTGTTCAGGTGCCAGTAACAAAAAGTTGAACAAAAGAAACAGAAGCCTGGACACGGGGGCGCGTTGGGTGAACACGGCCCGTGTCCATTTTACCTGAACTGGGTATTTTCTGCAGACTGTGCAGCACGGGGCCTTGTTGGGCGGGCACGGCCCGTGCTGAACTTGCTGTAATGAAGAAAGTTTTGTCGGATGGCCCTGTTTTCGTGCATGGGGTGCTGGTCCAAGTTTCCCTTGTTATCCTTTACCATCCCGAGTGTGTTTTATTCCTGAAAATTAAAACTAAACTAGAAAACATAAAAATTAATCTAAACTAAACTAAAGATAGTTCCGCGGAATGCCTCCGTGGTGCGCCATGTTTATAAGGGTCCTTGGCGAGACCCAAAGCCTGGTCATATGTTACCCAAGTGGGATGTTTTGCATCCCATGCTACACCGTCAGAGAGCATCATCCAAGCTTGAGTCAATGACCTTCATGTAGTTGATCGGGTCTTCGTCTTCTACTCTTTTTCCGACTCCAAACTTTACTTCCTCGTCCCCAACCCTCAATGTTAGTGTTCCATCATTCATATCTACCACTGCTTGTGCCGTAGCTAGGAATGGCCTCCCTAGGATGAGTGGTACTTCGGTATCTTCCTCCATATCTAGTATGACAAAGTCGGCCGGAAAGACAAATTCGCCGACCTCTACTAATAGATTGTCAGCTACACCTTGTGGATATTTGACGGATCTATCGGCGAGTTGTATGCTTATTTTTGTAGGACTTGTGTTTCCTAAGCCGAGTCGATTGAACATTGATGAGGGCATGAGGTTTATGCTTGCCCCGAGATCGGCTAGTGCATTACGAATGGGGGATTTCCCAATCGAGCAAGGAATTGTGAAGCTTCCAGGGTCAAGCTTCTTTTGCGGGAGTTTGTTGAGTAGTAAGGTCGAACATTCTTCGCCTAAGTTAACTAATTGCAATGATTCAATTTTCCTTTTATGAGTGAGGAAGTCCCTCATAAATTTTGAATATTTAGGCATTTGAGTTAGGACTTCGATAAATGGAATATTAACATGCAATTGTTTTAGTAAATTTTCGAACTTTGCGAATTGTTCATCGGTCTTTTGACGAATTAACCGACCGGGGTATGGAACAGGAGGAGTCTTAGTAGTCTCTTGAACTGGTGGAGAAGCCTTTTCTTGTTGGGGCGCTGGTGGAGTTGTGGTTTGGCTAGATTGGCTTCTTTTAGTTGGTGAGAGTGGAGCCTCTTCGGGACCCACAGTACGGTTTCTCAATGTTATGAGATGTACTTGCGCCTTTGGGTTGGTCTCGGTATTACTTGGTAACGCGCCTTGTGGTCTCTCGGAGAAATTTTGAGCTATTTGATTTAATTGTTTTTCAATGTTTTGAATGCTAGCTTGTTGATTTCTAAAATTCGATTCCAATTGCTGAAATCGATCCGAGTTTTTCTTTTCGGTGTCGGAGATGAGGCGAGATACAGTATCTTCAAGCCTTTCTCGTCCACCTTGTTGTTGAGAAAAATTTTGTGGTTGTTGAAAGTTAGTTCGTTGGTTTTATTGGTTACTACTATTGCCGGGATCTCTCCAACCAAGGTTTGGGTTGTTACGCCATCCTTGGTTGTAGGTACCCGTTGGAGGACCCGACGGCCTAGGTCTGTTATCAATGTAGTTTACCGTTTCCGTTTGATCATCTAATTCTTTCATACAACTCCAATTTTCATGTGGCCCGACACACCCTTCACAAGCCATAACCGAGACCGTTTTAATCATTTTTAACTTTTTGATTTTTGAAGAATGGGCCTCGATTTGGGCTTGTAAGGAAGTGCTTTCATCAACCTTATGGGCGCCCGGGGCAATAGATTTATTGCCTCGGGGAGTGTACCATTGAAAATTGGTTTGAGCAATTTCCTCAATTTGATTATATATTTCATTTGGGCGACGATTACCTAAAAGTCCCCCGGAGCTAGAATCAAATGTTTGTCTTGTGTGTGGCAACAACCCATTGTAGAAAGTGGATACTTGTTGCCATACCGCAAGACCATGATGAGGACACTTTCTTAGTAGCTCCTTGAACCTTTCCCAAGTTTCATATAAGGATTCCCCATCTTCTTGTGAATATGTATTAATTTCAGTCATTAATTTAGCCGTTTTAGCAGGAGGGAAATACTTATATAGAAACTTTTGGGCTAGTTCATCCCAGGTGTTTACCGAGCCAAGTGGGAGGGTATTAAGCCAAGCCTTAGCTCGGTCTTTTAGTGAAAATGGAAACATCCGAAGGCGGATGGCGTCGTTTGACGCTCCGTTGATCCGAAAGGTATCACATATTTCTAAGAAATTAGTAATATGTAGATGGGGATCCTCGTCCGCAAGCCCATGGAAGGTTGCGGAGTTTTGAAGCATTTGTATCAAATGTGGCCGAAGTTCGAAGTTATTGGCTTCGACATTCGGTGCATTGATTGCGGCGCTGAGATTACCTACAGTGGGTCGTAGGTAATCCATGAGGGTACGTTGGTCCGCCATTGGAAGTGGGTCCCCCGAAGCTTTCTCTTGGTTTTTAGCTTTAAGTCTTTTTCTGAGAAAGCGTTCGGGTTCTTCTAGAGGTTCTTTTATGTCTCTACTAGAACTGGAGCTCATACACTACGTAGGAAGTTCAAATGTGGCACCTGGGTTCCAAGTCCTGCAATAAAAACAGAAAAGAACGATGGTCAGAAGGTTCACCACGGCCCCGTGCTCAGCGAACACGGCCCGTGGTCGGAGATACAGTGATTGTTTTCCGGATCCCTGTTACTGGGGAATTGGACACGGCCCCGTGTTGCACCGACACGGCCCCGTGCTCAGCTCTCTGTAACTCAGAAAATAAAAACTGCCAGTAACAATGCTGGGCACGGCCCGTGTCCGACCAGGCACGGCCCGTGCTGAGCTCTGCAGAAACTGAAAAACTAAGAAAAATAAAAAAAAAATAGAAAAATAAGAAAAACGATTAGGCCGTTGATTCCTAACTTTCTTAAAATCCTTGTGTCCCCGGCAACGACGCCAAAAACTTGATACGCGTGTGGTGTGATATAAATTTAAGTATATTTTAAGCCCTTTTTACACGTTAGTCAAGTTTTAAATTTATAAAACACGATATTTTACTAACACCAAACACACATATGGGCAAGTGCACCTATCGTGAGCGTAGTATAGTGTTGGCAAGATACCGAGGTCGTCCAAGGACACAAGAGCTTTTAGTACCGGTTTATCCTCAACGTCTAATCAAATCAAAATTTAGAAAAAGGTTTTAAACAAGAAAAAAAAAACTAACTAAAATGCTGAAAAATAAAAATAAAAGAAAAACAGATAGACAAGATGAATCACTTGGCTCCGACTCGTGTTTAGTGTAACCTTTGATTATTTCCGCACTTTTGCACTATTTAAGAGATTATCATAGTTATTGTTGTAGGCCCCTCTTTTGAAGGTGACGTTACCCTCAACCCAGTAGTTTGAGTCAGCAAGGATACAATCCTAAAGGGTCAGATTATTGAAATATAATTAATTAAGTTATTAATGCGTATTATGGTAGGCCCCTCTTTTGAAGGTGACGTTACCCTTGGCTAAGTAGTCTGAGTCAACAGGGATACAGTCCTAAGTAGCCGGGTTAAAGTATTAATAGTAGCTTACATATGAGGGGATCAAAGAGTTTGGACCCCGCCATCTAATACCGGTGGGTATTGAAGGAGGTCCTACTAAATTTGACCCAGGTCCTTGCAGGATCTATACACTGAACAAGGCAAGACTCTTACCAAACTGTTCCCTTAACCCCCGACCAGGTAGCCAACATACCTCCATATAGACCGTGGAGATATGAATGGTGAAAATCTTTTATTTTATATAGACAGTAAAATAATGCCAAGACACCACGGACAAACGATAAGGAAGAATCACCTTCAACATAAGAAACTAGTTATTAAAGTCATTAACACATAACCAAGTAAAAAGTACGAAAAGATTAAAAATAAAAAGTATTACACTAGACACTTTGTCTTCACCAAGTGGTGTAAGAGACTTAGGCAAACATGGCCTTGATTGTCAAGAACTCTTACGATCAATCTTGGATCCCGAGACAACTCACACACTCTATGATGGACAATGGATGATGGTGGTGGATGATGGTGTTGTGATGGTGATGGGTGGTGTGTGAAGTGTGAGAGATGTGGTGTGTCAAGGGATGGTTTGCAAATGAGCCAAGCACCCCTATTTATAGCCTGAACAGTAGCTCGGGCACGCCCCGTTTCCAGTGGGCACGGCCCCGTGTCCATCCTCCTTCTCTGTCTTCATTAATTGCTCTTGTCTGTATTAGTTGACCACGGCCCCGTGTCCGCTGGGCACGACCCCGTGTGCAGAAGCATATCTGTACTATCTAGATTTGCCTGGATTCTGTGAATCTTATAGTTGACCACGACCCCGTGTCCGCTGAGCAGGGCCCCGTGGTGGGCGATGGAAGCTTCTACAGCTTTTTCTTTTATGCTGACACTTGGGCACGCCCCCGTGTTCACTGAGCACGGGGCGTGTTCAGCCTTTTGTTCTCTTGTTTTGCTTGGGAAGATGCTTTCGGGGAGGTCGGGCATGCCACGTTTGTTCCTTTTCTTGTATTTATGTTAGATTTAGCTGCCTTTTTGCTTCTTTTGTTAATATGAGCTCATTTAATCCTGAAAATACAAAAGGAAGACAAAAGCACACTTTTTCCAACATTAGTACTAAAAAAGGGTTAGTTTTATGCCACAATTGATGTAATTTATATGTTGCATTTTGCACACATCAAATACCCCCACACTTGAATCTTTGTTTGTCCTCAAGCAAAACTCTTTATAATGTGTCTTTACACTCCCAAATGTAATGGGTAGAAAAGAAGGTTTTTGGGCTTGTCATAGAGTGTCGGGATTTCGAAGATTCTTTATTAAGTTTTATTTTTATTTATTTACAATCCTATTCGTCATGATTTATTTAAAATTTTCATAAGATAAATTACTTATTAGGGCATAACATGCCTTTTTAAAATTCTATTTATATACAAGTTCACATACCTCATGGGGGATCACTCAACACTCGGCCGAAGATGTATTTTAGTGAATCACTCGAGAGCGGCATGAAACTTACTCCTACCATAGGGAATATCAGGAACTCTACCCTCAGGAAGAACCGATACCAAATCCCATAGCCCAGTGTACCGACCTTAATCCTTTAGATCTGTATTGGAATGCCGATCGGTATATTCAGAAGGTATTAAGCAACCCGTACCCATATGGAGAACCTATACCTCAATACCCTGACCCTGTACCCTCACCACGACCACCCATGAGTGAAGAGAATGTGCAGGAACTCCGTACATATGGTGAGGAATTAGTGGAAGAAGGAGAAAGGATAAAACCGATAGGAGAAAAGCTCGTGTGGAAGTATGACGAGCGAGAAATGCAGTTCTGGATAAATAACCCCAAATATATATATATATATATATATAAATGTGTGTAGTTTGAAAAAAAAACCAATCAACTAAAATAGATAACCTAATATCTATCGATGCATAACTATTAGTGTGTTTAAATTTCAGTTGTAGATTGTAATAGATATATATATATATATGGAAAGAGTAAAAGTCGCAATGTTCGACGTTTTTGATCAATTTGTACGTATGATTATTTGCATTAAATCTTATTCTGTGATATTAATACATGATAAATGTTTGTAAATCCAGATGGACAACGAAGTAAATCAGGAAAACCAGAATAATGATAATAATGGAAACCAAGTAGATAACATTGCCATCCAACATATAGTAGCACAGGAATTATAGACTGTTAAAGAAGCAGAAAATAATAAAACTATAAATGGAAGTAAACGACAACCTACTAAACCAAGTCACAGCGTGAATAACGGAACGCTAATCCAACTTCCTATTCCAAAAAGAAGAAGAACCATGTCATATGGTTGTTCTTACAAAGAATTCTGGTCTTGCAAACCAATAGAATTCTCTAGCAATGAAGGAGCCATTGCAACTCTACGTTGGATAGAAAAGACAGAAGCAGTCTTAAAAATAAGTAAATGTGTAGATGAAGATAAGATTATGTTTGCTTCTAATCTTTTTAAGAATGCAGCCTTAGAATGGTGGAATACTATTCTCCAGTCTAGAGGAAGTGATAAAGTGTATAATATGGAATGGACTGACTTTAAGGACATAGTCGAAAGGAATTTTTGTCCTCCTCATGAAAAAGAACAAATTGCTAATAAATTTTTTAAATCTTAAAATGACTTGAATAGACTGCAAGGGTTACACTACCATATTCTTCGAATATGCTCGAATAGTGCCAACCTAAGCTTCACCAGAACCAGTATTAATCTCCCGTTACATCTGGGGATTAATTAGTGAAATCAGACATGTAGTCAAGGTAGCTAGACCACAAACCATAGAAGAAGCAGTAGAATTAGCTTATCCCTTGACTGATGAATTAGTACGTACACAAGAAGAGAGTCAGAGAAAGAACCTAGCCCAAAGACTTACCCAAGAATTTCGTTATGGAAATAACTACCGTGGGAAAAGTACAGTTCTACTTTTGCACCGTACTGTAAATACTGCAAAAATAAGCACTCAGGAAAATGTTCAATATACTGCAACTTCTGTAAAATGTCTGGACACAAGGAAGAATACTGTAGGAAGAAACCCATCAATAAGCTATGCTTCCATTGTGGAGAAACTGGGCATATCAAACCGAACTGTCTGAAACTAGCTCTAGCAACAAGCAACAAAACCACTAAGAATGTCCGAGCATTTGTTCTGACAGCTGAAGAAGCCAAGATGATTCCAGATGTGATTGCCGGTACGTTTTTAGTTAATGATATTTTTGCTAAAGTATTATTTGACTCTGGTGCAAACCAAAGTGTTATTAATACTTCGTTCTGCAAATTTCTCAATCAACCATTAACTAAACTTCAACAAGATTGTCAGGTAGAGATGATGAAAGGAGAATCTATTAAGAATACTGAAATCTTGCAGGGAGAAAGAATAGAAATTTTAAACCATAATTTTATAGCTAACCTTTATCCAATGAATCTGGCTGGATTTGATATAGTATTAGGAATGGATTGGTTGGTAGCCAATCATGCCAGTATTCTATGTGATCAAAAGTCAGTGCAAGTAAGTTCACCAAAGGGTGAAAAGATCACAATTAAAGGAGACAAGCCAACTAGGTCCACAAAATTCATCTCTATGATAAAAAAAACCAGCTATGCAAGGCAAGGATCACTAGTGTATATGATTTCCATAATCATTAACACTAAAGGAAAAGAATTAAAATATATTCCTATAGTATCTAAATTCTCAGATGTTTTTCCAGAAGAGTTACTTGGATTACCGCCAAAGAGAGAGGTTGAATTCAGAATTCACCTAATACCAGGGACATCACCGATTACCAAGGTACCTTACCGTTTAGCACCAGCGGAGATGCAAGAACTGAAGAAACAGTTGGACGAACTTATGGAGAAAGGTTTCATACAGCCTAGTTCATCGCCATGGGGAGCACCAATCTTGTTTGTCAAGAAGAAGGACGGGTCAATACGTATGTGCATTGATTACCGAGAATTGAACAAAGTTACGATTAAAAATCGGTACCCACTACCGAGAATAGATGATCTGTTTGATCAACTTCAAGGAGCTCGATTCTTTTAGAAGATCGATTTACGATCAAGATATCATCAATTGAAAGTACAGGAAGAGGACATTCCTAAAACTGCTTTCAGAACAAGATACGGTCATTATGAATTTACAGTCATGCCATTTGGTTTAACCAATGCCCCAGCCACATTTATGGCCATGATGAACAGAATATGTAAACCATATCTGTATAAATTCATAATTGTCTTTATAGATGATATTCTAATTTACTCTAAGAGTAAAGAAGATCATGCAGAGCATTTGTTTATACTTCTGAATTTGCTGAGAAAAGAAAAGCTTTACGCTAAATTTTCAAAACACGAATTTTGGTTAAAGGAAGTGCAATTCCTTGGACACCTGGTTAATCATGAAGGAATTCATGTAGATCCCACAAAAAGCGAGGCAATTACTAAGTGGAAAGTCCCTGAATCACCAACGGAGGTGAGAAGTTTTCTTGGACTATCAGATTATTATAGACGTTATATCCAGAATTTTCCTATAATAGCCATTCCTTTAACAAAATTGACTTGAAAATCAGTTAAGTTTGAATGGGGACCACAACAGGAGGAAGCTTTTAGGATTCTGAAGCAAAAGTTAACCAATGCACCAATACTAGCATTACCAAAAAGAACTGAAGATTTGATAGTCTATTGTGTAACACCTCGTAAAATCACGTCCAATAATGTATTGACACGTGTAAATATCCCTGATAAAGTCAAACGCTGAATTTTAGGGACTAATTTTTTGAAAAATCGAAAACTTTGATTATGAAATGACTGGAAGTGTTAACATACCTAAAATAAGTTTCTAAATAACCTCGTACGGTATTTATAAATTTAATACTATCTATTGGCCTATATGGTTTATTTAAAAACCTAGGCAAAACATAATCAAATAAATTTAATACTATCTATTGGCCTATATATATATTTTATTTGCACCATGGCTATTTAATCATCAAATTCGACAATTCACTATATAATTAAACAAAATTATTACTACTTGGTCTGTAGCCTTCAAAGCTTCACCATGGCTGACTCATCTGAAGCTCACAATCATCCAGTTGATCAAAATAATAACGCAAGACTAAACCTAATGGGCACCGAGTTACAGGCTATGATAGATACAGCCATAAACAAAGCCGTGGACCGAGTATTAAAGAATCATAAGCGAAAGTGCGATAATACCCCAAATAAGGGTTACAAAAAGGGTAAGGCCGGTTCAAACCAGTCCAAGCCAAATGAGGCGAAACCCAAATGTAAAACCTGCGGGAAGCAACACTTCGGAAAATGTTTCCGTGAACAGACCAGGGGATGTGGCATCTGTAGGGAAGTGGATCACAAGACTCATGAATGCAAGGACTTGAAGGACAACCAGCAGTCAGGTGAAAAGAGCAGATGCAAAACCTGTAGGAAATACCACCTCGGGAAATGCAGATTTAAATCTCAGCCTCTACCCTGTGGAATCTGCAAGTCCAAGGAGCATAAGACCTTGGATTGCAAGAAGTTGAAAGATGCGACCTGTCATGGTTGCAACGAGAAGGGGCATATCAAGACTAATTTCCCAAATAAAACCAAGAAGCCTGGAGAGGCTAAGAAGACCAAAGCTGGGGGCTCTCAAATGAATGCTCAAGAGGCCGTTCAGGATGACAATGTCACAACAGGTACTTTCCTTATCAATGACGTTTATGCTAGAGTATTATTTGATTCGGGCGCAGATAAGTCTTTCATAGACAATAGATTTTGTAAATTATTAAATCTACCTATTAAAACTCTAAGCGTTAAGTATGAAGTAGAATTGGCCGATGGTACCTCAGAGGCTGCTTCAGCAATATTAGATGGATGTTTTATATCCTTTAGGAATCATTCTTCTCCGTTGTCCTTGTTCCATTAAAAATTAGAGGGACTCGATATAGTGATAGGAATGGATTGGTCGTCTTATAACCATGCCCATATTGTGTGTGATAAGAAGCAAGTAATTATCAAAACTCCTTATGGTGAGCCTTTTGACAATTCTAGGAGACACATGGTACGGATTGCCTAAGAACTTGTTGAATTTGGTATTTAATACCAAAGCTTCGAGTATGGAAAAACTCAGAAGAGACAAACAACAGTCTCGATGCTAGAGATGCGACAAATGTTAATGGTGCATCAAATGTGAACCTCAATGTTAATGGAGTTAATCTCCAAAACTGTAATTAGCGCAGCTGTTAGAAAGGCTATGAGAAAAGTCATGAAAAGGTTCAAGAAGCCGAATGCTGCTTGCTCTAAAACACATGTCGCTCCTCATGAGAAGAGCTTTATTCAGACTTCATACGCAAAGAATAAACTAAACAAAATTATATATGGCAAGGAGCCTCATTCCTCTTTAGGATGTACCTAAAAGTACTTCGTCTCTTGGAAGTCAAGAGACTTCAATAGTAAAAAGGGGCCATCGATTGCGGAAAATTGTTGGATGAAGTAAAACCATAAGGTGTATCAGCAGTTATGCTGGAAAGGACACGGTGAGGTATGCATCACAGTCATTCGATGGTAATACCCTTAATTAGTGAGGACACTAATGAAGTCCACAAGAAAGATCCTCTTATACAATATGGGATGGTCCAAGTTTTAAGGACCTTAATAGAAAAACCTATTATCCGCTTCACGAAATGGAAAAAAGATGGAATAAGAATTTTCTTACTCTCACCATAAAAGTTTTAGACTGTCGACAATATGCTACAAATTTTAATTCATTGGCTGAGATAGTACCCTATTCCATTTACCCAAAATCTAAGCTTAATGCAAATAATTATTGGTGGTTAGCATCGGCAATAAGAGGGCACATTAAGGTTTCAAAGCCTGCTTATTATAAATCCATTATGGATCTAACTCAGCTACTCACGTTATATAAATTAAGAAACAACCAGTCAAAGCTGAGTCTGCCCTAAAATTTGTCAAAGATTTTACAACTAAGTTTAAAAGGATTAAGAATGGAGGTGTTTAACCCTCCTGATGAATGATTAGAGGCAGTGCACATTAATAATAACACCAGATAAATCCCTTATTGTAACTTTATTGCTAGGAGTTACGTTTAGTTTCAGGTGCTGCTGAGTCTCCCATAAGACCATAAGCTTAGAAAACTTTTAGAATTTTTCCCGTAAGAACCCCAGATATTAAGTGTAAGGTAAAACTTACAGGCGAAATCATAAGAACCATTTCTTCTGTTCCTGTCAGAAACCTCCAGTCGTAGAATTCTAGAAGTATCCTCTCTCTAGAGGAAGTGCGTCAGCAATATAGTTGATATATCTTTGATCTCTATCGATTGCGAATACCAGACGGTATGATAAAAGCTCCATATGAGGATTGGTGTATCTTAATATGTTCCATAGATTGCTTCCATTCTTGATCAGTATGGAGGTTTAATGCATGGGACCACAAAGATATTTCGATGGTCAGATGGTACTAAAGTCAGCTAATGGTATTCAAAGAAGATATCCAGAATGGAATTGTCCAAGTAAATGTCTCCGATTAAGGAATTCGTGGATTCGTAACATAAATGTGTCACTAATCTGACACAGACTATGATAGATGAACTGGAGCCTAAGATTTGAAAAATCTCTGTAACCTCCTTGTACCTTGGTTGTCTTCTCCAAAGATTACCCTGTTTACCTTCTGAGAGGCAAGTAGAGTTAAGATTAACATCCCGCTTAGGGCTGCAGTATTGTAAAGACTCCATGTTGATTACCGAATAATCGAATCCCTGATTATGTGAGTTTTAAAATAGAGGTTCATATAGCCTAATTCAATATTCTGAGAATTCGGTATAGTCAATTAAGAAAGACGGTTCATTTTACTTATGCATTGATTACCGCAACCCTAATTAGGCAACAATTAAGGATTGCCATCAGCTGCCCAGGATCGTTGATTTGATCTACTAGCGGTGAGGATTAGCTATTCCTTAAGATTAGTTTTAAGCAGTGGTCGGAATAACCATCTCACCTTAAAATAAACTTTTCTATAATAGTTGTTATATAAGTATCAAGGCTGCTTCTTTGAAGACCTTGCATAGACGGAATGTTAAACATCTATTCTTAGACAGAAGATTAGTAAGTCCAATTATCAGGATCTGAAAGTTGCCTTGGAAACAACAAATAAGATCATACAAATCCATAATCCTCTGTAAATTGCCAGTATTCGGAAGAAATCAAGGATTATGAAAGTAGCAACCCTCCTAAGTTCTTGTTAAGGAATAAGGTTCAACAAAAGATATCACCCTGGAAGGGTGTGCCAATTTGTTAATTATCAGGCTAGTTAAGCTCTGAATATATAGAATCATTCGAGGGAATCGAATGTATCAAGATCAAATAGCTTTTAAGCTAAAACCTATTTAAGAAGCTTGGCGGAGCTCGCAATGCATTACACACTAATGATTTAAGGATGTGTTTCACCAATAAGTCGAGAAGCATTATCACATAATGATATACAGATTTATGATATGATGAGAAATCTGTATCGATTGAAGATCGACAGGTTAAGAAGCTCCAAAAGGATACATGTACCTATTGTAGAGGTCAACTTGGGTGTTTGGAGAGGCCCCAGATATGTTATAGAAGTTAAGTCCATTATGCTACAAAAAGTACTTCCATCATTTTAGCAAATCTCGAGGTCGAGATTTCTTTTAAGGGGGTGAGGATGTAACACCTCGTAAAATCACGTCCAATAATGTATTGACACGTGTAAATAACCCTGATAAAGTCAAACGTTGAATTTTAGGGACTAATTTTTCGAAAAATCGAAAACTTTGATTATGAAAGGACTGGAAGTGTTAACATACCTAAAATAAGTTTCTAAATAACCTCGTACGGTATTTATATTCACGAATGGGCCACTTGTTGATCGAGTGTAGCCGTTTGCGTAATCAATTGAAAGTTTGCGCAATAAAAGGGTTAAAAGCATCAACATGTTAATTCTTACCTCTGAACAATTGATGGGTGTCGAGTGTTATATATATTAGGTGTATATTTTAAGCCCCTTTAACACTTTTTAGTCAAGTTTTAAATTTATAAAACACGATATTCACTAACACTAGACACTCATATGGGCAAGTGCACCCATCGTGAGCGTAGTATAGTGTTGGTAAGATACCGAGGTCGTCCAAGGACACAAGAGCTTTTAGTACCGGTTTATCCTCAACGTCTAATCAAATCAAAAAGTTTAGAAAAATGTTTTAAGCTAAGAAAAATAAAATCTAACTAAAAATGCTGAAAATAAAAATAAAAATAAAAACAGATAGACAAGATGAATCACTTGGTTCCGACTCGTATCTAGTGTAACCTTTGATTATTTCCGCACTTTTTCACTTATTTAAGAGATTATCTTAGTTATTGTAGTAGGCCCCTCTTTTGAAGGTGACGTTACCCTCAACCCAGTAGTTTGAGTCAGCAAGGATACAATCCTAAAGGGTCGGATTATTGAAAGATAATGAATTAAGTTATTAATGCAAATTATGGTAGGCCCCTCTTTTGGAGGTGACGTTACCCTCGACTAAGTAGTCTGAGTCAGCGGGGATACAGTCCTAAATAGCCGGGTTATAGTGTTAATAGTAGTTAACTTATGAGGGGATCAAAGAGTTTGGACCCCCGCCATCTAATACCGTTAAGTATTGAAGGAGGTCCTACTAAATTTGACCGAGGTCCATTGCAGGACCTCTAAACACAGAACAATGGCAAGACTCTTACCAAACCGTTCCCTTAACCCCCGACCAGGTAGCCAACATACCTCCATATAGACCGTGGAGATATGAATGGTGAAAATCTTTTATTTTATATAGACAGTAAAATAATGCCAAGACACCACGGACAAACGATAAGGAAGAATCACCTTCAACAAAAGAAACTAGTTATTAAAGTCATTAATACAAAACCAAGTAAAAAGTGCGAAAAGATTAAAAATAAAAAGTATTACACTAGACACTTTGTCTTCACCAAGTGATGTAAGAGACTTAGGCAAACATGGCCTTGATTGTCAAGGACTCTTACGATCAATCTTGGATCCCGAGACAACTCACACACTCTATGATGGACAATGGATGATGGTGGTGGATGATGGTGTTATGGTGGTGGTGGGTGGTGGGTGAAGTGTGAGAGAGGTGGTGTGCCAAGGGATGGTTTGCGCTTGAGCCAAGCACTCCTATTTATAGGCTGAACAGAAGCTCGGGCACGGCCCCGTGTCCACATCCTTCTCTTTCTTCATTTAATGCAGCTTGTCTTATTAGTTGACCACGCCCCCGTGTCCGCTGAGCACGACCCCGTGTGCAGAAGAATTTTTGTACTATGAAGATTTGCCTGGATCGTGCGAATCTTATAGTTGACCACGGCCCCGTGTCCGCTGAGCACGGCCCCGTGGTGGGCAATAGAAGCTTCTATAACTTTGTCTTTTCTGCTGACACTTGGGCATGCCCCCGTGCTGGCTGAGCACGGGGCGTGTTCAGTCTTCTGTTATCTTGTTTTGCTTGGGAAGATGCTGTCGTGGGGTCGGGCATGTCACGTCTTGTTCCTTTTCTTGTATTTATGTTAGATTTTGATGTCTTTTTGCTTCTTTTGTTAATTTGAGCTCATTTAATCCTGAAAATTCAAAAGGAAGACAAAAGCACACTTTTTCCAACATTAGTACTAAAAAAGGGTTAGTTTTATGCCACAATTGATGTAATTTATATGTTGCATTTTGCACACATCAAATACCCCCACACCTGGATCTTTGCTTGTCCTCAAGCAAAACTCTTTAATATGTGGCTATTACACTCCCAAATGGAATGGGTAGAAAAGAAGGTTTTGGGCTTGTCATAGAGTGTCGGGATTTTCCAAGATTCTTTATTTAGTTTTATTTTTATTTATTTACAATCTTATTCGTCATGATTTATTTAAAACTTTTCATAAGATAAATTACTTATTAGGGCATAACATGCCTTTGTAAAATTTTATTTATATACAAGTTCACATACCTCACGGGGATCACTCAACACTCGGCCGAAAATGTATTTTTGTGGATCACTCGAGAGCGGCATGGAACTCACTCCTACCATAGGCTTGCCAAGCAATCAATCCTCCTCCTTTTTAACTTATATACCTTTGTAAACATCAAGAGGACTTTGTGGGTGAAGGGTTAGGCTTGGGTTAAAGGTAGGTGGTTGCGTTAGTGGTTAGTGGTTAGTAGAAAAAGGGCGAAAAGCGTAACAAGCTTCGGTTTTCGTAAGACTTTCTATTTTTTTACTTTTATTTTGATGAAGCTATTATTCAAACAAAGTTATTTTTGATGAACTTGTTTGTTTATTTTCTTTTGCTTCATCATCAACACACATTTTTTTTTGAAAGTCATATGAGAAACCGAGCTAGTTACTAAAACAAAAGGTTAAAAATGAAAAAGGTTTTGGTGGGTAAAAGGGTGTTTGGTTTGGGTTATGAAATGAAAAAGTTTAGGCTCAAAGGGGCTAACTAGGGGAATTTTGGGTAGGTGGTAAAAAAAAGAAAAATAATGGTGTAGAAATAAAAAGGGTTAGTCCTAATGCCTCCATCATTTACTTACTCGGGTTCAAGTTGGTAAGGACCGGGAATGTATCGTCATGGCAAGTTCTAGAGTCGTAAGAACCAAGCGGCTATTCACACAAGAAACGAAAAATGAGCATTTAGTTTAAATATATGTAATTGTATGCTCAATAAAGGCTCAAAACTCACTTTTGTGGGAATGAGTTTTTATGTGATCAAGTATATATAATCAAATTTTAACTAAGTTTGCCATGCCTTTTCATAATTTTCTTATGTTGGTTCTTTTTATCACGACGCTATCGGTGGTAAATTCGTAAAAATATAACCTTTTTAGAATTTTGAAATTCCCAAGTTAAACCTAGACAAGTAAAAAATTAAAATTTTTGAAAAAATTTGGGGTGATTAGCGGTTCCAATAGAGTTTTGTGTAAGGCTTGTATTTAGGACTTGCAAGATTCAAGGTTTTAGCATCCCCCCACACTTAAATTACACATTGTCCTCAATGTGTCCTAAAAATAAGTTTTTAGGTTGATTGAATGTGTAAAAAGGTGTAAAAAGCAAAAATTTTGTGTTACTGGGCGCTGAACACGGCCCCGTGTTGTCCGGGCACGGCCCCGTGTTCAAGTGCCAGTAACAAAATTAAATCAAGAGAAACAGAAGCCTGGACACGGGGGCGTGTTGGGTGAACACGGCCCGTGTCCAGTTACCTGAACTGGGTCTTTTTCTGCAGACGGTGCAGCACGGGGCCGTGTTGGGCGGACACGACCCTTGCCAAGCTTACTGTAAACGTAGAATTTTGTCGGATGGTCCTGTTTTCCTGCATGGGGTGCTGGTTCAAGTTTCCCTTGTATCCTTTGCCATCTCAAGTGTGTTTTATTCATTTCAACACCACCCAAACACCAAATTAACTAAAACCCATCATTTATTAGTCATAGAGAGAATTACATATTAGTCCTAAAAAATGAAAAATAAAGCAGAAAATAAAAGTTAATAGTCCTAATATTAGATAGGTCAAGTGATCCGTAAAAATCTTCCTAAGGAGCTCTACTTCTACAATAAGTACCAAAATTCCGGAAATAGATTTCCGGTCTAAAAACCTTGTAGAACTCCAAGCCGAACGGTGTCCCCTAGATGTTGCTAGAGCCATTCTTCTATCTCCCTTGGGAGAAGGGATGCGGCTTCATGTTCCTCAACATCTTGTGGAGGAGGAGAAACACCGATCGGAACCCCTTGTAGTATGTCTCGAGGGGGCTCCGGATGCAAGGCGTACCATTCAGCTGGAATGATGACTTCCGGTACCACATTTCATGTCCTTTGGGTGATAATTGGCACCAAAGGAGGAAAGGCGAGAAAGTTCAACCTTTGGTGCAAAAGGTTGACTTCCCGGAGACAACCTTCTAGTCCCACCGTCAAATGATTAATACGGTCTACCAATGCCTCTTCCACACTTGTCACTTCATCCAGGGCTTCTCTTAAGTTGTAAACATAGTTTACAAGAGAATCTTCAACCGTTGATGATCTTCTCCCTTGCCGGTTGTTTCTGGAATGCGATGAAGAGTTTCCGCTTGTTCTGCTTGCCATTCTGAGAAAACATACCGAGAAGAGTTCAATTTTATGGAACAGTACTTCGGACACGGCCCCGTGTTCAGCGAACATGACCCCGTGTTCAGATATCTGTAAGATTTAGGAACGAGGAATCTTGGGGTTTCAAATTGTTTTCATGATTTTTAAAGCATTTTTGAACATAAACAACTTAAAACATTGTTATAGAACTTATTTTTAACAAGATTCCATGAACAAAAATCTAACAAACATCTCAATAAGGCTTGAAATCATGGGATGTTCAAGCTTTAATGGAAGTATGAGAAAAATTGAAGAAGATGAAAGTGGATAAAAGAGGAAAGGACAAGAAGATAGTTGAGAAACTTCTTTTAGAAAATACCTAGGATGGTATGTGAGAATATTCCCCAAATCTCTGTCCCTGGAAAGGTTCAAATGTGCAGGATTCTTGGCTGCATTTATAGAAAACGACAGTACGTTGCGCACGGCCCCGTGTCGGCTGGACATGGCCCCGTGTGCAGATGGAATCCTGACATATTTTTGTCCGCATTCTGATAAAATCTGAAGGGAATCTTTGGGTGGACACGGGGGCGTGCTGACCTGGACACGGCCCCGTGTCTAGAAGCTGTCTTAAGGAATTCGTCTATTCTCAAGGAACTTTTCCGGATCGGGCGGTTCCTTACTGGATGGAACAACCCCAAAGTGCCTAAGATACCTTAATTGTTCTAGATTGAGACGAGAACGCAAGAGGTTGTCGGTGAGGGTGATTCCTATGCTATATGTAGGTGGACAAGTCCAACCCTTTTCCGGGCTCTCGTTAAAGAAGGTGTATGTCGAATCGCTCAAGTCTATGTATGCATCAAACGAAGTTGATGGGGAGTCCTTCACGGCACAATCGACACAGGGACGACTATCGCTCAAGTCCTCACTAGAGTTAGAAGTATCATCAGAAACAACGAAGTTGTTTGAATGCGGTTCCAACCCTTCTTCTTGGCTATTGTCTTGGAAAAGATTATTGAAATCTTTCCTGAGTTCTTTTAACCAATCAATAATTAGATCTTCTAGTTGAAATAATTCATCGAGAAGCATTTCTCCTAGAAAATCCGGTTGGGAGCATTCGAGGGAGAGATAAGGATTATTTTTTCTTTCGCCCCTCTTAAGGATACTAGGAAACGATGGGTCTATATAGTGGGGTTTATAATTTATAAAATAACATTCTAATTCGTTATGGTTACCACCACATAATTGACACCACATTGTACCATAAGAGTGCCGAAAGTAAAAAGTATCAGTATCACTCATGTTTGTGTCAGAAATTACCAACCGTCGGGATCTTACGGTTCTGTTTTCAGTAACTGAAACTTGGGCACGGGGGCGTGTTGAGTGGGCACGGCCCAGTGTTCAGCTTACTGTCTGACTTAAAACAGGATTGCCAGTTCCAATGATTGGGCACGGGGCGTGTTCAGCGGGCACGACCCGTGCTGAGTTCTGCAGAAGCTGAAAAAACTAAGAAAAACCCTAAAAAAAATGAAAAATAAGAAAAAAGATTAGGCCGCTGATTCCTAACTTTCTTAAAATCCTTGTGTCCCCGGCAGCGGCGCCAAAAACTTGATGGGTGTCGAGTGTTATATATATTAGGTGTATATTTTAAGCCCCTTTAACACTTTTTAGTCAAGTTTTAAATTTATAAAACACGATATTCACTAACACTAGACACTCATATGGGCAAGTGCACCCATCGTGAGCGTAGTATAGTGTTGGTAAGATACTGAGGTCGTCCAAGGACACAAGAGCTTTTAGTACCGGTTTATCCTCAACGTCTAATCAAATCAAAAAGTTTAGAAAAATGTTTTAAGCTAAGAAAAATAAAATCTAACTAAAAATGCTGAAAATAAAAATAAAAATAAAAACAGATAGACAAGATGAATCACTTGGTTCCGACTCGTATCTAGTGTAACCTTTGATTATTTCCGCACTTTTGCACTTATTTAAGAGATTATCTTAGTTATTGTAGTAGGCCCCTCTTTTGAAGGTGACGTTACCCTCAACCAAGTAGTTTGAGTCAGCAAGGATACAATCCTAAAGGGTCGGATTATTGAAAGATAATGAATTAAGTTATTAATGCAAATTATGGTAGGCCCCTTTTTTGGAGGTGACGTTACCCTCGACTAAGTAGTCTGAGTCAGCAGGGATACAATCCTAAATATCCGGGTTATAGTATTAATAGTAGTTAACTTATGAGGGGATCAAAAAGTTTGGACCCCCGCCATCCAATACCGTTAAGTATTGAAGGAGGTCCTACTAAATTTGACCCATGTCCATTGCAGGACCTCTAAACGCTGAACAATGGCAAGACTCTTACCAAACCGTTCCCTTAACCCCCGACCAGGTAGCCAACATACCTCCATATAGACCGTGGAGATATGAATGGTGAAAATCTTTTTTTTATATAGACAGTAAAATAATGCCAAGACACCACGGACAAACGATAAGGAAGAATCACCTTCAACATAAGAAACTAGTTATTAAAGTCATTAATACAAAACCAAGTAAAAAGTGCGAAAAGATTAAAAATAAAAAGTATTACACTAGACACTTTGTCTTCACCAAGTGATGTAAGAGACTTAGGCAAACATGGCCTTGATTGTCAAGAACTCTTACGATCAATCTTGGATCCCGAGACGACTCACATACTCTATGATGGACAATGGATGATGGTAGTGGATGATGGTGTTATGGTGGTGGTGGGTGGTGGGTGAAGTATGAGAGAGGTGGTGTGCCACGGGATGGTTTGAGCTTGAGCCAAGCACTCCTATTTATAGGCTGAACAGAAGCTCGGGCATGGCCCCGTGTCCAGTAGGCACGGCCCCGTGTCCACATCCTTCTCTTTCTTCATTTAATGCAGCTTGTCTTATTTGTTGACCACGCCCCCGTGTCTGCTGAGCACGACCCCGTGTGCAGAAGAATCTTTGTACTATGAAGATTTGCCTGGATTATGCGAATCTTATAGTTGACCACGGCCCCGTGTCCACTGAGCACGGCCCCGTGGTGGGTAATAGAAGCTTCTACAACTTTGTCTTTTCTGCTGACACTTGGGCACGCCCCCGTGCTGGTTGAGCACGGGGCGTGTTCAGTCTTCTGTTATCTTGTTTTGCTTGGGAAGATGCTGTCGTGGGGTCGGGCATGTCACGTCTTGTTCCTTTTCTTGTATTTATGTTAGATTTTGATGTCTTTTTGCTTCTTTTATTAATTTGAGCTCATTTAATCATGAAAATACAAAAGGAAGACAAAAACACATTTTTTCCAACATTAGTACTAAAAAAGGGTTAGTTTTATGCCACAATTGATGTAATTTATATGTTGCATTTTGCACACATCAACAACCTTTTAACAAGCCGGGAGCTTCATGATATTTGATTATACTCTCGGGAATGCCAATCATTGGCCGTCCAAGGCTTTTACGCCTTTAAATGACGTTTCGCGCAACTTTGCAAATATAAGGGGTTAAAAGCGTCAATATGTTTAATTAAACCTCTGAATGACCTTTTAACGAACCCGAAGCATCGTGATGTATGTTAATACTCTCAAAGAATACCTAATATGGATTTGGTAAAGCTTCGATGCTATTAATCGATGATATACGCAAGTTTGAACATTAGAGGGACCAAAAAACGTCAACTTTTGAATCTACGCCTTTTGGTGACCATTTAAGCGAACGAGAGCGTAGAAATAATTAAACTCATGCTTGGGAATGCCCATTATGGGCCTTGGAAGGCTTGGATATCATTAAACGACATTTCGCGCTACCTTGTGTGATTAAAGGACTATTTGCGTCAAACTGCAAAAGTACGTCGATTCGTATGGTATCGGACCTTCCGGAATATGATCATAAGTTAAACATGCCCTAATTATCCTTTATATAGCTTAGATATAGACCTAGAGGTGTTTGGTGCGCAAAAATAAACTTTTAAGTCAAGGAGGGACTAAAAGTGTCAAAAAGTGCACAAGTTTGCATTTTCGTGCATATCTTACGTTCTGGATATATTCAGACATCCAAAAATTTATGTAACCACTAAAATTTTTTATTTTAGTGTTCGGCATGATAAAATTCCATTCGTCGTGTAAATTGGATCGTTTTTCGCGTCCGTTCGTGTTTTGTCGTAATTAGACGAACAACGTGACCGTACGGCCAAACGAACCGACATCCGACATGTTTTTTAGCATGTTTCATGTCCCTCATATTTAGGCATCATTATAGAGCCTTGGGAATGGCTTAACGGGCCTTAAACGTGCCTAAATTGCCCTTAATTGCTCACAGGGACCAATTCTGTAATTTCTGGAACTATGTTTGCTGGTTTGGACTTGCAGGCGGGCCGCGTAAGCTGCCTAGGTCCCCTACGTTGGCCGCGTGACGTGATCAAAAGCAGAAAACAGGTTCTGGTTGCTGGTTTTGATGAAAACTGGTTTCCATACTCACAATTAACAATCTAGGGGCTGTGGTGGGCACCCATAGTATTGCCAAAACAGTGGGTATAAGGTGTACGGTCCAAATCAAGGCTCGTTTATCGATGAACGATCTTAACGGTCTTGAAAAATCTATAACTACCCCATTTCATTTCTTGCCAAACCCACACTTGATTCTGAATTCTCTAAGTTGGAGTCCTTGCACTTCATACCTAAGAATTTATGATTAAAACCTCCTTGCTTGGACCTCTTGTAAGTGACCTTTCGTGCTTAGTTTAAATTATTAAGCGTTTATAGCCGAAAAGTCAAGCGTTTGTGATAAACGCTTTGACTTTTAAATGGTTAAGCCATTGTTCGCAACGAACATGGCTACGTGACCGTAATTAGGTAGGTGTTAAACCCTCAAAAGGGCACCTCCTAATTACGACATTTACTTAGTTAAATTGTCGGGTCAAATAAAAGTCAAACGGGTTATTTTTAAATAAAATTCATAACTACTAATATAGAAGCCATAAAATCAGTTTTCTCACTTTAATAACTTGGTAAATATTAGTTGAACATGTCTAAGCATGTTCAACCCGATAATTCTAAGTTTAGGCTCGGTTCGGAACCGAAAGTCGCAAAAGTTGACTTTTGCTTTGACTTTCAGTTCTGACCTGATTTAGCTTAGTTAGATATGCCTTAGGATTCCTTTAGGACCATGTTATAGGTTAGTATAACCCTCTGAGGTTATACAACTTGGATCCTTAGTTATCCTATTCATTTGCATGTTTCCGCTATATGCTTAAATGTTGACCATTATGCCCTTTTGACCTTAAAACAAGATTTTTGAAAATGTGAGAGGATAGAAACCTTTATTACTAAATTATAAACTTGTCCCTAAAATTAGACATCAGTTTGAGGTCTAGATTAGGAGTTATGCTCATTAGCTAAATGAAAAGCTTTTATTAATTAAACGGCATAATTAGCGTAAAGCCTATCTAAACCCAAATTTTGATACCAAAATTTTTACCCACTGATGTAAAATAATATTTTGGGATTTTTAAAGATTTTTATTTATTTTTAGGATGAGCATAACATAGAGTTATACCTTTGATTCGGTAATTGTCGGTTTTGCCCTTTTGGCCTATAAAATGAGTTTTACAAATCATTTTGATACCAAACCTTTTTCTACTGATCTTATATCATAAATAAAATATTTTAACCCTTCTGGAATAATAAAATTATCAGCTTTCATTATAAAACCGGAAATCACTTAAAAATCGCCTTTTTACGCGTTTTAAACGCATAGTATGTATTTAAACTATTTTAAATATATAAGACTTGATACCTACTGATATTTTTAGTAAATTTTTATATTCTAGCAGTAAGCAAAAGTTTTAAACTCAGATTTCCTGTTTTGACCTTTTAAGCTTATGTGAAATTACCAAAATGCCCCTACGGTGCATAGTTTGGTTATAAAAGATAAATTTCACATATATGCAATACCTTACTGATATAACCTATTAAATTATATATTTTTGCTGATTATATCAGACCTGAAACTCAGATTTATATTTAAACTCTTTTTTAAAGCTTTTAAATGACTAAAATACCCCTACGGGGCATAATTTGAGTTTAAATTCATTTTGGGCGTAATGGAAGGTATCCTACTGATATCACAACATATTTAAGGCACATTAACTTATAAAACCTGTTCATGACTCTTTTGGTTACCCGTTACGCACTTTTCGCGTTCGGATCGGTTTATGTAACTAGTTTGCATAAATTAGCCGAAACGGGTCAAACCTTATTATTTTTATCTCAAAATCCAGAATGTGTTTAGTTTACCCATATTAAACAAGTATACAAGCTTGTCGGGTCTAAACCAAATTCTAATCCGGTCTTCGCTTAATCATGCGTTTGAACCGTATCTTCTTTTAAAACTAACCGGTCTAAGTCTAGGCTTAATTAAGACCCGTTAGGACTCTAAGAGGTTATTAAAACCTTCGTTCCAGATTTAGGAGCCCAGTAAAAGCTGCCTGTACTTGCTTGGTGGTATACGGCTGGGATAAATTGTATAAATTTGCTCAGGTAAATACTTTTAACTTATTTTCCCTATACGGCTTTGGGGTACGGTATATAAAATACCGCTTGGTCAGGCATTGAATTTTTAATTGTATGAAGGTTAATTTATTGAAATGTCCCGTTTAAATTATTTTGTTTGCTTAAAGCCTTTGGGGGGTTAATGACCATGTCCCGGATATCCTTGGCATCATTCATAGAAATGGCCACGACCTAAGCACGGGGTGTAGGCATACACCCGCCTGTGCGTATATAAATAAAAAGGTATAACTGCCGGTTTCGAGAATAACTCATTGCGGGACTATATCATGTGGTGTGTCTATTAATCTTTAACCCGGTGTCAACCCGGGCTACTGAACGTATAAGAAACATGTATTTTTTTTACAAGTTTATATATAAATAATTATCCCAAGTTATAAAAAGTTTTGTGCCATGTGCATTCAAGTCAATTTTCTAAAACATTTTCAAAATGAGTCAGTTAATTGTATTTACCATTGTAAACTGACGTATTTTCCAAAAAGGCTAAGTGCAGGTACTAGACGGAATAGGCTGGCTACTCCTAGCATCAATAAAGAGTCTTGCAAGCTTAGATGTTAAAATCTGTTGAACAATTATCTTTTATTTGATCCGCCTGTGGATCCTTTACATTCTGTTTGTAATACTTTGATATTACTTTATATTGGTTCGTAATATATTCATCTTTTGCTTCCGCTGTGCATTAAATTGTGTTGTTTGACTATGATGATATCAACTACGTCACGGTACTCTCCACCGGGCCCACCGGTAATACATGGAAATATCGGGGTGTGACAGGTTGGTATCAGAGCCAACATTGAGTGAATTAAACACTAGCCTTTTGTGTTTAATCTCAGTGACACAGTAGCACAATCCTTGACCTTCTGAGTCTAGACTTAACATAGGAATACTCTCATCTCTATTCGGAGAATTATTGCTTTCAATTCTATATATTTTTAATATGTCGCCAAGAAAAGGAGCTGTAATAGAAATTCTTCCCTTCCGAAGCCTAGGAATGCCGAGCTTCGTACTGCGACTAGGATAAACGTGCAACCAAGGAGAAAACATTCAGAAATAAAATGAAGAAAAAACTCCTTTCGCTGAAGTTCGTTCCCTTAGTAAGTCCTTTTAAGGGCATACTTATCTTTCAGTCCCTTCGTGGACAACATTATTTCTTTCAAGCCCCGTTTAGGGCAATTTTGTACCTCTTTTGAAATCATTGGAATGTTTTATCTAAATTTCATTATATATGAATATAATATATGAAATAAATCAAAATTTTCATTCCTTCTATAAGATCTGCCATTATAATAATACCAAAATCTAAAAAGGAGAAGACCTAGCCCATGTGTCATTTTAAGACAGGGCCAAGATGGTAGTTCCTCAATTAGATTCAGATCCTTGTTAACTTTTCAATTTTTTTATTGCTCTGCGTTAAATATTAAAAAGAATCTTAAAGGTATAACCTAGCCTATATGTCATTTCAGACAAGGCCAAGATGGTAAAACCTATTCAAAAGCTTCAAATCCTTGTTAACATCTGTAAACATGTTAACATTCCTGGCAAATGTGATTCGATAAAATCGCATAAATCATCCTTATATTGGATTCTCCCGAAATCCTTTCTTATTTTGTGAATTAAGCATCCATTAGGGATGTAATGCTTACGGGCCATATTCATTGTCATATAAGACAAAAGACAGTCGTAGCCTACAACTCCCTATCAAGAAAAGGCAATGAACAACGTTCAAGCCTTAATACCTTGATTCTACAAAAATCATGGCTTATAAATTAAAGTTGTCCTTGTGACTTGGCCTTTTGTGCCATAGTTATATTTTAATTAAGTTTAGGATAATTATAATGAAAATCCTGAATAAAATAAATATCATTCCTTTTCTGCCAGTATATATATTAAAAAGAATCTTAAAAGGTATAACCTAGCTATGATGGTAAAACCTATTTAAAAGAGATTCAGATCCTTGTTAACATCTGAAAACATGTTAACACTCCTGACAACAGTGATACGATAAAAATCACACTGTCATCTTTATATGGGGAATTCCCAAACCCCCTTATTTAGCGTAAATGATCAAGAGGAATCATGGCTAATAAACGTCGAACATGATGTATACATCAAAACATCCATTTAAGATGTACGCGTACGATGTATTCGTGATAAAGATAGTTTTATTTCATAACTTCTTGTCAAGACAATGAACTATGAAATTTTCCGATCCAAAGGATCATTGATTATGTTTAAAAATTTCCCTAGCGACAAGGCCTCTGTGCCATCAAAAAGTCCGTTGGAACAAGACCTTATGCTATATAAAATGTCGGTACGACATTGACAGTCGTGACTTATGTCCCCTGTCTAATAGATATAAAGGATTATATTTCGTTAAAACGCCAAAGATGGTTTATTTAAAAACCTAGGCAAAACATAATCAAATAAATTTAATACTATCTATTGGCCTATATGGTTTATTTTCACCATGGCTATTTAATCATCAAATTCGACAATTCACTATATAATTAAAAAAATTATTACTACTTGGTCTGTAGCCTTCAAAGCTTCACCATGGCTGACTCATCTGAAGCTCACAATCATCCAGTTGATCAAAATAATAATGCAAGACTGAACCAAACGGGCACCGAGTTACAGGCTATGATAGATACAGCCGTAAACAAATCCGTGGACCGAGTATTAAAGAATCATAAGCGAAAGTGCGATAATACCCCAAATAAGGGTTACAAAAAGGGTAAGGCCGGTTCAAACCAGTCCAAGCCAAATGAGGCGAAACACAAATGTAAAACCTGCGGGAAGCAGCACTTCGGAAAATGTTTCCGTGAACAGACCAGGGGATGTGGCATCTGTAAGGAAGTGGATCACAAGACTCATGAATGCAAGGACTTGAAGGACAACCAGCAGTCAGGTGAAAAGACCAGATGCAAAACCTGTAGGAAATACCACCTCGGGAAATGCAGATTTAAATCTCAGCCTCTACCCTGTGGAATCTGCAAGTCCAAGGAGCATAAGACCTTGGATTGCAAGAAGTTGAAAGATGCGACCTGTTATGGTTACAACGAGAAGGGTATATCAAGACTAATTGCCCAAATAAAACCAAGAAGCCTGCAGAGGCTAAGAGGACCAAAGCTGGGGGCTCTCAAATGAATGCTCAAGAGGCCGTTCAGGATGACAATGTCACAACAGGTACTTTCCTTATCAATGACGTTTATGCGAGAGTATTATTTGATTCGGGCGCAGATAAGTCTTTCATAGACAATATATTTTGTAAATTATTAAATCTGTCTGTTAAAACTCTAAGCGTTAAGTATGAAGTAGAATTCGCCGATGGTACCTCAGAGACTGCTTCAGCAATATTAGATGGATGTTTTATATCCTTTTGGAATCATTCTTCTCCGTTGTCCTTGTTCCGTTAAAAATTAGAGGGACTCGATATAGTGATAGGAATGTATTGGTCGTCTTATAACCAAGCCCATATTGTGTGTGATAAGAAGCAAGTAATTATCAAAACTCCTTATGGTGAACCTTTTGACAATTCAAGGAGACACATGGTACGGATTGCCTAAGCACTTGTTGAATTTGGTATTTAATACCAAAGCTTTGAGTATGGAAAAACTCAGAAGAGACAAACAACAGTCGCGATGCTAGAGATGCGACAAATGTTAATGGTGCATCAAATGTGAACCTCAATGTTAATGGAGTTCATCTCCAAAAATGTAATTAACGCAGCTGTTAGAAAGGCTATGAGAAAAGTCATGAAAAGGTTCAAGAAACCGAATGCTGCTTGCTCTAAAACACATGTCGCTGCTCATGAGAAGAGCTTTATTCAGACTTCATATGCAAAGAATAAACTAAACAAAATTATATATGGCAAGGAGCCCCATTCCTCTTTAGGATGTACCTAAAAGTACTTCGTCTCTTGGAAGTCAAGAGACTTCAATAGTAAAAAGGGGCCATCGATTGCGGGAAATTGTTGGATGATGTAGAAACCATAAGGTGTATCAGCATTTATGCTGGAAAGGACACGGTGAGGTATGCATTACAGTCATTCGATGGCAATACCCTTAATTAGTGAGGACATTAATGAAGTCCACAAGAAAGATCCTCTTATACAATATGGGATGGTCCAAGTTTTAAGGACCTTAATAGAAAAACCCATTATCCGCTTCACGAAATGGAAAAAGATGGAATAAGAATTTTCGACAGTATGCTACAAATTTTAATTTATTGGCTGAGATAGTACCCTATTCCATTTACCCAAAATCTAAGCTTAATGCAAATAATTATTGGTGGTTAGCATCGGCAATAAGAGGGCACATTAAGGTTTCAAAGCCTGCTTATTATAAATCCATTATGGATCTACCTCAGCTACTCACGTTATATAAATTAAGAAACAACCAGTCAAAGCTGAGTCTGCCCTAAAATTTGTCAAAGATTTTACAGCTAAGTTTAAAAGGATTAAGAATGGAGGTGTTTAACCCTCCTGATGAATGATTAGAGGCAGTGCACATTAATAATAACACCAGATAAATCCCTTATTGTAACTTTATTGCTTGGAGTTACGTTTAGTTTCAGGTGCTGCTGAGTCTCTCATAAGACCATAAGCTTAGCAAACTTTTAGAAATTTTCCCGTAAGAACCCCAGATATTAAGTGTAAGGTAAAACTTACAGGCGAAATCATAAGAACCATTTCTTTTGTTCCTGTTAGAAACCTCCAGTCGTAGAATTCTAGAAGTATCCTCTCTCTAGAGGAAGTGCGTCAGCATATATAGTTGATATCTCTTTGATCTCTATCGATTGCGAATACCAGACGGTATGATAAAAGCGCCATATGAGGATTGGTGTATCTTAATATGTTCCATAGATTGCTTCCATGCCTGATCAGTATGGAGGTTTAATGCATGGGACCACAAAGATATTCCGATGGTCATATGGTACTAAAGTCAGCTAATGGCATTCAAAGAAGATATCCAGAATGGAATTTTCCAAGTAAATGTCTCCGATTAAGGAATTCATGGATTCGTAACATAAATGTGTCACTTATCTGACACAGACTATGATAGATGAACTGAAGCCTGAGATTTGAAAAATCTCTGTAACCTCCTTGTACCTTGGTTGTCTTCTCCAAAGATTACCTTGTTTACCTTCTGAGAGGCAAGTAGAGTTAAGATTAACATCCCTCTTAGGGCTGCAGTATTGTAAAGACTCCATGTTGATTACCGAATAATCGAATCCCTGATTAAGTGAGTTTTAAAATAGAGGTTCATATAGCCTAACTCAATATTCTGAGAATTCGGTATAGTAAATTAAGAAAGACGGTTCATTTTGCTTATGCATTGATTACCGCAACCCTAATTAGGCAACATTTAAGAATCGCCATCAGCTACCCAGGATCGTTGATTTGATCGACTAGCGGTGAGGATTAGCTATTCCTTAAGAATAGTTTTAAGCAGTGGTCGGAATAACCATCTCACCTTAAAATAAGCTTTTCTATAATAGTTGTTATATAAGTATCAAGGCTGCTTCTTTGAAGACCTTGCATAGACGGAATGTTAAACATCTATTGTTAGATAGAAGATTAGTAAGTCCAATTATCAGGATCTGAAAGTTGCCTTGGAAACAACAAATAAGATCATACAAATCCATAATCCTCTGTAAATTTCCAGTATTCGGAAGAAAATCAAGGATTATGAAAGTAGCAACCCTCCTAAGTTCTTGTTAAGGAATAAGGTTCAACAAACGATATCACCCTGGAAGGGTGTGCCAATTTGTTAATTATCAGGCTAGTTAAGCTCTGAATATATAGAATCATTCGAGGGAATCGAATGTATCAAGATCAAATAGCTTTTAAGCTAAAACCTATTTAAGAAGCTTGGCGGAGCTCGCAATGCATTACACACTAATGATTTAAGGATGTGTTTCACCAATAAGTCGAGAAGCATTATCACATAATGATATACAGATTTATGATATGATGAGAAACCTTATCGATTGAAGATCGACAGGTTAAGAAGCTCCAAAAAGGATACATGTACCTATTGTAGAGGTCAACTTGGGTGCTTGGAGAGGCCCCAGATATGTTATAGAAGTTAAGTCCATTATGCTAAAAAAAGTACTTCCATCATTTTGGTAAATCTCGAGGTCGAGATTTCTTTTAAGGGGGTGAGGATGTAACACCTCGTAAAATCACATCCAATAATGTATTGACACGTGTAAATAACCCTGAAAAAGTCAAACGTTGAATTTTAGGGACTAATTTTTCGAAAAATCGAAAACTTTGATTATGAAAGGATTGGAAGTATTAACTTACCTAAAATAAGTTTCTAAATAACCTCGTACGGTATTTATATTCACGAATGGGCCACTTGTTGATCGAGTGTAGCCGTTTGCGTAATCAATTGAAAGTTTGCGCAATAAAAGGGTTAAAAGCGTCAACATGTTAATTCTTACCTCTGAACAACCTTTTAACAAACTGAGAGCTTCATGATATTTGATTATACTCTCGGGAATGCCAATCACTGGCCGTCCAAGGCTTTTACGCCTTTAAGTGACGTTTCGCGCAACTTTGCAAATATAAGGGGTTAAAAGCGTCAATATGTTTAATTATACCTCTGAATGACCTTTTAACGAACCCGAAGCATCGTGATGTATGTTAATACTCTCAAGAATACCTAATATAGATTTGGTAAAGCTTCGATGCTATTAATCGATGATATACGCAAGTTTGCGCATTAGAGGGACCAAAAACGTCAACTTTTGAATCTACGCCTTTTGGTGACCATTTAAGCGAACGAGAGCATAGCTATAATTAAAATCATGCTTGGCAATGCCCATTATGGGCCTTGGAAGGCTTGGATATCATTAAACGACATTTCGCGCCACCTTGTGCGATTAAAGGACTATTTGCGTCAAACTGCAAAAGTATGTCGATTCGTATGGTATCGGACCTTCCGGAATATGATCGTAAGTTAAACATGCCCTAATTATCCTTTATATAGCTTAGATATAGGCCTAGAGGTGTTTGGTGCGCAAAAATAAACTTTTAAGTCAAGGAGGGACTAAAAGTGTCAAAAAGTGCATAAGTTTGCATTTTCGCGCATATCTTACGTTCTGGATATATTCAGACATCCAAAAATATATGTAACCACTAAAATATTTTATTTTAGTGTTCGGCATGATAAAATTCCATTCGTCGTGTAAATTGGATTGTTTTTCGCGTCCGTTCGTGTTTCGTCGTAATTAGACGAATAACGTGACCGTACGACCAAACGAACCGACATCCGACATGTTTTTGAGCATGTTTCATGTCCCTCATATTTAGGCATCATTGTAGAGCCTTGGGAATGGCGTAACGGGCCTTAAACGTGCCTAAAATGCCCTTAATTGCTCATAGGGACCAATTCTGTAATTTTTGGAACTATGTTTGCTGGTTTGGACTTGCAGGCGGGCCGCGTAAGCTGCCTAGGTCCCCTACGCGGGCCGCGTGAGGTGATCAGAAGCAGAAAACAGGTTCTGGTTGCTGGTTTTGATGAAAACTGGTTTCCATACTCACAATTAACAATCTAGGGGCTGTGGTGGGCACCCATAGTATTGCCAAAATAGTGGGTATAAGGTGTACGGTCTAGATAAAGGCTCGTTTATCGATGAATGATCTTAACGGTCTTGAAAAATCTATAAATACCCCACTTCATTTCTTGCCAACCCCACACTTGATTCTGAATTCTCTAAGTTGGAGTCCTTGCACTTCATACCTGAGAATTTAGGATCAAAACCTCCTTGCTTGGACCTCTTGTAAGTGTCCTTTCGTGCTTAGTTTAAATTATTTAGGGTTTATAGCCGAAAAGTCAAGCGTTTGCGATAAACTCTTTGACTTTTAAACGGTTAAGCCATTGTTCGCAACGAACATGGCTAGGTGACCGTAATTAGGTAGGTGTTAAACCCTCAAAAGGGCACCTCCTAACTACCACGTTTACTTAGTTAAATTGTCGGGTCAAATAAAAGTCAAATGGGTTAGTTTTAAATAAAATTTATAACTACTAATATAGAAGCCATAAAATCAGTTTTCTCACTTTAATAACTTGGTAAATATTAGTTGAACATGTCTAAGCATGTTCAACCCGACAATTCTAAGTTTAGGCTCGGTTCGGAACCGAAAGTCGCAAAAGTTGACTTTTGCTTTGACTTTCAGTTCTGACCCGATTTAGCTTAGTTAGATATGACTTAGGATTCCTTTAGGACCATGTTATAGGTTAGTATAACCCTCTGAGGTTATACAACTTGGATCCTTAGTTATCCTATTCATTTGCATGTTTCCGCTATATGCTTAAATGTTGACCATTATGCCCTTTTGACCATAAAACAAGATTTTTGAAAATGTGAGAGGATAGAAACCTTTATTACTAAATTATAAACCTGTCCCTATAATTTGACATCAGTTTGAGGTCTAGATTAGGAGTTATGCTCATTAGCGTAAATGAAAAGCTTTTATTAATTAAACGACATAATTAGCGTATAGCCTATCTAAACCCAAATTTTGATACCAAACTTTTTACCCACTGCTGTAAAATAATATTTTGGGATTTTTAAATATTTTTATTTATTTTTAGGATGAGCATAACATAGAGTTATACCTTTGATTCGGTAATTGTCGGTTTTGCCCTTTTGACCTATAAAATGAGTTTTACAAATCATATTGATACCAAACCTTTTTCTACTGATCTTATATGATAAATAAACTATTTTAACCCTTCTGGAATAATAAAATTATCAGCTTTCATTATAAAACCGGAAATCACTTAAAAATCGCCTTTTTACGCGTTTTAAAGGCATAGTATGTATTAAAACTATTTTAAATATATAAGATTTGATACCTACTGATATTTTTAGTAAATTGTTATATTCTAGCAGTAAGCAAAAGTTTTAAACTCAGATTTCCAGTTTTGACCTTTTAAGCTTATGTGAAATTACCAAAATGCCCCTACGGTGCATAGTTTGGTTATAAAAGATAAATTTCACATATATGCAATACCTTACTGATATAACCTATTAAATTATATATTTTTGCTGATTATATCAGACCTGAAACTCAGATTTATATTTAAACTCTTTTTTAAAGCTTTTAAATGACTAAAATACCCCTACGGGGCATAATTTGAGTTTAAATTCATTTTGGGCGTAATGGAAGGTATCCTACTGATATCACAACATATTTAAGGCACATTAACTTATAAAACCTGTTCATGACTCTTTTGGTTACCCGTTACGCACTTTTCGCGTTCGGATCGGTTTATGTAACTAGTTTGCATAAATTAGCAGAAATGGGTCAAACCTTAGTGTTTTTATCTCAAAATCCAGAATGTGTTTAGTTTACCCATATTAAACAAGTATACAAGCTTGTCGGGTCTAAACCACATTCTAATCCGGTATTCGCTTAATCATGCGTTTGAACCGTATCTTCTTTTAAAACTAACCGGTCTAAGTCTAGGCTTAATTAAGACCCGTTAGGAATCTAATAGATTATTAAAACCTTCGTTCCAGATTTAGGAGCCCAGTAAAAGCTTCTTGTACTTGTTTGGTGGTATACGGCTGGGATAAATTGTATAAATTTGCTCAGGTAAATACTTTTAACTTATTTTCCCTACACGGGGTTGGGGTACGGTATATAAAATACCCTTGGTCGGGCATTGAATTTTTAATTGTATGAAGGTTAATTTATTGAAATGTCCCGTTTAAATTGTTTTGTTTGCTTAAAGTCTTTGGGGGGTTAATGACCATGTCCCGGATATCCTTGGCATCATTCATAGAAATGGCAACGACCTAAGCACGGGGTGTAGGCATACACCCGCCTGTGCATATATAAATAAAAAGGTATAACCGCCGGTTTCGAGAATAACTCGCCGCGGGACTATATCATGTGGTGTGTCTATTAATCTTTAACCCGGTGTCAACCCGGCCTACTGAACGTATAAGAAACATGTAATTCTTTTACACGTTTATATATAAATAATTATCTGAAGTTATAAAAAGTTTTGTGCCATGTGCATTCAAATCAATTTTCTAAAACATTTTCAAAATGAGTCAGTTAATTGTATTTACCAGTGTAAACTGACGTATTTTCCAAAAAGGCTAAGTGCAGGTACTAGACGGAATAGGCTGGCTACTCCTAGCATCAATAAAGAGTCTTGCAAGCTTAGATGTTAAAATCTGTTGAACAATTATCTTTTATTTGATCCGCCTGTGGATCCTTTACATTCCGTTTGTAATACTTTGATATTACTTTATATCGGTTCGTAATATATTCATATTTTGCTTCCGCTGTGCATTAAATTGTGTTGTTTGACTATGATGATATCAACTATGTCACGGTACTCCCCACCGGGCCCACCGGTAATACATGGAAATATCGGGGTGTGACATATTGTGATGCTTCTAAGTTAGGTTATGGATGTGTGTTGATGTAATGTCAAAAGGTTATAGCCTATGCCTCTAGAAAACTTAAGAATCATGAAGAAAATTATACAACTCGTGATCTAGAGTTAGGATCTATAATTTTTGCCCTTAAGATTTGGAGACACTATCTTTATGGTAGTCAGTTTACTCTTTTCACCAATCATAAGAGTCTAAGATATGTTTTTGGGCAAAAGGAGCTAAATATGAGACCAAGACGCTGGATGGAGATTTTTAGTGATTATGATTGTGATATCCAGTATCATGCAGGAAAGCTAATGTAGTAGCTGATGCTTTAAGTCGAAAGTATCATGAAAAGCCAAGACGAGTACGTTCTCTCAAACTGAATCTGCAGATCGATTTAAATGAGCAAATTAGAGAAATACAGGAAACAGTAATCAAGGACGATACTGAAAAATTAAAAAGGAATGATTAAGGAATTAGAACAAGGAATAGATGGAATTTGGAGATTCTATAAGAAAAGAGTCGGGATACCCAAACAAGGAAACCTATACCACCGAATTTTAGAAGAAGCCCATAAGTCCATGAATACAATACATCCTGGTAATGATAAAATGTATCAAGACTTAAGAAATAATTTCTGGTGGATAGGAATGGAAAAGGATATAGCAACCTATGTTGCTAAGTGTCTAACTTGTTCACAGGTTTAAGCTGAACATCAGAAACCCTCAGGTTTATTACAGCAATTAGAGATGCCAATATGGAAATGAGAACTGATAACAATGGACTTTGTTACTAAATTACCCAAGACACGAAAAGGTAATGATGCAATCTGGGTGATTGTAGACAGATTAACCAAATCTGCTCATTTCTTACCTATGAAGGAAACTTTCAGTATGGAACAATTAGCCAAGTTATATGTAAATGAAATAGTTTCATTACATGAAATTCCTTTATCTATTGTTTCTGATAGAGATAGCCGTTTTACTTCTCATTTTTTGGCTAGTTTCTAGAAAGCAATGGGAACCAAGTTAATGTAACATCCGTCAAAATCGACTCGTTTCAAAATCCGACCCGTTATAAAAATACGGATCCTAACTTTAAACCTTGAAATTTTTCACGAAGATAATTAACCGTTGAAGGAATTTAATCCATTTATTCATTTATCTACTTATTTATTCACTTATTTAAATGATTAATTTAATTAAAATATCAACTAAAATTATTAGAGTTAATTTGGTTAGTTGGCTTTAAATATAAACAAATTACAAATTTTTATTTAACAAAGATAATTGTAAAGGCTTTGTGACAATCTTGAAACTAGGAAACCTTGTATGTAAAATATGAGCAAAATAATGAAATAGGAAATTTGAAACATCACATATATTACGGTGATAAAAACATGATACTGTTGTTTAAATGAAGATATGCATGTAATTCTTTTTTTTTTCTTTGTCATAAATGCCGTCAAAACAAAAAATGACAACCTTCATTTCCATCTTTAAAACCTTCGCTGATTCTTCGGAATTAGCTATAAATTCCGTGTTTCCTTCATAATTTTCGTAATTGTAACTGTTAGAGCATTTCCATCATTACACCAATCATGAACCATTACCAAAATTACGAGACCTTCGAACGTTATAAGAACCGAACCTTCACCACTATTTTTTTACCCTCACCTCACCTTTCGTATCACCTGCACGCGCAACCGGAGTCCCTCAACATCACCGGAGAAACCCGCAAACCCAATTCAACCTCATTAATTCTGAGAGAAAGAGAGCGAAGCCACTCCGCCTGCACCCTCGCATCGAAATTCGCCGGAGTGTGACAGCATACCGGAGCTCGGCGGCGACGCCGGAGACCGTTCGTCCACTATTTCGGTATATTTTCCTACTTTTGTTATTCTCATTCCTTCATTAATACTTGTTGAACCTTGTTAACATTCAAAGAGAACTAGACTGAAGCAAAACAAAAAGATTTTAATACACAGTTGTCGATTTATGTTGTATTATACTCCCTCCGTTCCATTAAATGTGTCTTATTTTGAATTTTCAAAGTCTTTATTTATAAACTTTGACTTTAATTATATATTTTTGTGTTATATAAAACTTGATGAAAATTAACCCGATAAAAACACTTGTCAAACACACTCAAATCATATAACTTTCATCAAGTATTAGCTATCACAAACAAAACTATTTAAGGTCAAATTTTATAAATAAAGACTTTGAAAATTCAAAATAGGTCACTTTTAATGGGACGGAGGGAGTAATAGAGAAGATGATTCTGCTAAACTTGTTCAAAGAATTAAAACCTGGTTATCATTTCAAACAGTTGAGATAGAGGAGTGGTTTTGGTGTGAGGATGAAACACAAGGGGTCGCAGGTTCGATCCCCATCCCCTACTTTGTCGCTGCATTTTTTTATCCCTCTAACATAAGCCAATATATGAACAGTCTAGTAACAGTATTAATGAATTAAAAGCGTAATAATCTTCAATCAGAAGACGCAGATCATCTTTCTCTGTTAATACTTTAAGACGTCCCATCTTCCAAGTTTGGCGTTTTTATATTCAATGGCGTTTTGTAGTCCAATACACAGGAAAAATAGTTTTCATTATTTGGCATTTGTATTCCATGGCTTTTGTGGTATTTTTTGCGTTTTGTAACTAATGAGAGAAATATAGTATTTTATTATTAGAAAAAAAATACATAAAAGAAAACAGAAAAAAATCAAAACTCCTCGTCACTCGTCAGAAGGGACTTTGTCTGAGAAGTATCCATCACTTCCTTCGTCTTCTTCTTCGGAGTCTTCTTTTAGTCTCTCATCCAGGTCATCACTTTCACTTTCATTGGCGTCTTGTTCTTGAAGATTTTGAAGCCTCCATTTGAAAATGTCCCGCATCAACGCCATTTTTATGTTCATGTCTGTGTTCAAACATGTGGCGTCGTTTAACTCTTCCATGAGCCCAACTGTGACAACCCGATCTCAAGGTCTTTCCTCTACGCATCACTTGTTCACAATTCTGTTTTCATAATTCGTTTTATGTTATAACTTGTGCATGATATATGAATGATTAAAGTATTGTTATGTTTGGTTGTTGCATGAAAACTTAGGAGTTGTTAAATGTTTAATGGTTAGTCATAACATGTCATGCTTCTTAACTTTGGGCTGCACACCACACTCGAATCACGAAAAATCCAAGTCAACGAAAAACTAGGGTTCTTCACCCCAAACACTAGGCGACGAAGAAGGTCCTTCGACGAAGAGGATTCTTCGTCATCTTCACTCTTGACGAAGGATTGTTCTTCGTCAAGAGGGTTCTTCGCCGATAAGGGCTCTCGGCCCAAACCAGTGAGGTCAGCCCATATGGTTGTGTGTTGTTTCTTATATTTTTGCAAAACATGAAACAACACCAAACCCTAACCTCCCTCATCCTCTCTATCTCGTACGGCAACCCCTTTCCTCCTTTGAAGCTTTCGTTTGTTACGAGTATTCTCCTTTGCATCCTACGGTTAGTTTGTTAACACTATTTGATTCGAATTCTTGGTTATACTTGACTGTGATTATGTATGTCCAATGATGTTTGAATGTGGTTACAATCTAGGGTTATTAGAAATTCGGTTGATTATGGATCGATTGAATGGTGAACGAATTGGAATGTTGATTGAATGAACTAGGGTCATGCATTATGAATATGTTGGAGATGTTGTGTGTATACTGATGTTCATACTTCTTGGCTGGATTAAGGATCACATATGATAGTAATTAATAATTCTGATTGTATCTGGTTACAGTATGTTTAGGGTTATGTAACTCGATGTTAATATTGTGGTGTTATTGTGGCGTGCACCCGGGTCTGTCACAGGTGCAACAAGGTGGGCCATATGGCTAGAGATTGCAGAGCCTCATTCCCAAAACAGCAGCAACAACAACCTTCACAGCAATAGCAGCCACAGCAACAGGAAAGGCAGCAGCCTCAGCAGAACCAGGGTAATCGCAAGGGGTGTTTCCAGTGTGGGGATGAGGGTCATTTTAGGAGGGACTGCCCTCAACTGAATCAGAACGCCCGTAATAATAACAACACTGGGAACAACAACAACGGGAACAATGGTGGGAATGGTGCGCGTGGAAGAATGTTTACTATTGGTGCTGGGGAAGCTAGGAATGATGGCAACGTGGTGACCGGTATATTTTCTGTGTATAATCTATTTGCTTCTGTTTTATTCGACTCTGGTGCCGATTAGAGTTATGTGTCCTTGGGGTTCAGTCGTCAATTAGGGTTGACCCCTACACCTCTTGTAAGCAAACACATAGTAGAATTAGCTGATGGCAAATCGATTGAAGCTTCACATGTTCTTCTTGGGTGCAAACTCGATCCTATGGGTCAGGTGTTCGACATTGACCTACTCCCCGTTACTCTTGGAAGTTTTGATGTTGTCATTGGTATGGATTGGTTGTCTAAGCACCAAGCGGAAATTCTCTGTAAAGAGAAAATCGTACGTATTCCTCTCCCAAGTGGAGAATTTCTGTCGGTTCAAGGTCATCGTAGTGGTGCAATGGTTGGCCATTATGAGTTTCTGTTTATGCCATTTGGGTTGACAAACACACCAGCGGTTTTCATGGACCTCATGAATTGTGTGTACAAACCGTATCTTGACGACTTGTCATTGTGTTTATCGATGACATTTTAATCTATTCTAAGAGCAAGGAGGACCACGGGCGACACTTGCGTCTTATCTTGGAGCTCCTAAGGAAGGAGCAGCTCTACACGAAATTCTCTAAGTGTGATTTCGTGATTCGAGAAGTACACTTCCTTGGCCACATTGTTAACGAAACAGGGATACACATGGATCCTGCTAAGATTGATCCTATCAGGAATTGGGCGGCACCGAAGAATCGTTCGGAGGTACGACAATTTCTTAGTTTTGCTGGATACTACCACAAATTTATTAAAGACTTCTCAAAGATCGCTCAACCTCTCACAACGTTAACACAGAAAGGCGTTGTATACTCTTGGGGGACGAAGCAGGAGGATGTTTTCCAACTCTTGAAACAAAAACTCTACAGTGCACCAATCTTATCATTACCTGAAGGTACCAAGGATTTTGTGGTGTATTGTGATGCTTCTATTCAGGGTCTCGGTTGTGTGCTAATGCAACGCAAGAAGGTTATAGCATACGCTTCTAGACAATTGAAGGTCCATGAGAAGAATTACATGACTCATGACTTAGAGTTGGGGGCCGTGGTCTTTGCGTTAAAAATCTGGAGGCATTACTTGTACGATACTAAATGCACTATTTATACCGACCACAGAAGCCTTCAGCACATCTTCGACCAAAAAGAGTTGAACATTCGACAACGTCGCTGGGTGGAACTCTTAAACGACTACGATTGTGCAATCAAGTACCATCCCAGTAAAGCTAACGTTGTAGCTGATGCCCTTAGTCGAAAGGAAACGAAACCCAAGCGTGTCCGCGCTCTGCGGCTCACTATCCACTCTAATCTACCTGATCAGATCCGTTCTGCTCAGACTAAAGCGTTGAAGGAAGAAAACCTGGAAGTTGAATATTTGCGGGGCATGGAGAAATGACTCGTAGAGAGATCTGACGACATTTATTATTTTATGGAACGGATATGGGTTCCTTTGTATGATAATCTTAGAGAGCTTGTGATGGACGAAGCACACAAGTCTCGATACTCTGTTCACCCGGGGTCGGATAAGATGTATCAGGACCTCAAAGTCTTATACTGGTGGCCAAAGATGAAGGCCCACATCACGATGTATGTGAGTAAATGTTTGACTTATGCGAAAGTCAAGGTGGAGTATCAGAAACCCTCTAGCCTGCTTTAGCAACCAGAGATACCTATGTGGAAATGGGAGAAAATTGCTATGGATTTCGTCACTGGTTTACCAATAACTCAAAATGAAAACGATACCATCTGGGTGATCGTTGACCGTCTCACGAAGCCGGCGCACTTCCTAGCAATCAGGGAAACTGATAAGTTCTCACAACTTGCTGCTGTTTATCTAAAGGAGGTGGTTTCTAGGCACGGGGTGCCAACCTATATTATCTATGATCGCGACCCGCGTTTCATATCCGATTTATGGCAGTCAATACATAAATCATTCAGCTCACGTCTCGACATGAGTACTGCCTGCCACTCTCAGTCGGATGGTCAAAGTGAACAAACCATCCAGACACTTGAAGACATGTTGCGAGCATGTGTGATCGATTTTGGTAAGGGTTGGGAGAAACACTTACCTTTGATAGAGTTTTCTTATAACAACAGATACCATTCCAGCATCCAGGCAGCTCCGTTCGAAGCATTGTACGGACGGAAATGTAGTTCTCCTTTCTGTTGGGCTGAGGTGGGTGACAGCCAGATCACAGGTCCGGAACTTGTACTTGAAACTTCAGAGAAGATTGTCCAGATCAGAAATCGTATGGCGGCAGCGCGCGATCGTCAGAAAAGCTACGCTGACAAGTGAAGGAAACCTTTGGAGTTCGCCGTAGGCGATCGTGTTATGTTAAAAGTCTCACCCTGGAAGGGTGTGGTACTCTTTGGGAAACGCGGCAAGCTTAATCCACGTTATGTCGGGCCATTCAAAATTCTGGAACGAATTGGTAAAGTGGCCTACAAGCTTGAGTTACCTGCTGAGTTGGGTAACGTTCATGATATCTTCCATGTTTCGCAACTAAAGAAGTGTTTGTCTGATGAAACACTTGTGGTACCACTCCAAGAACTGAAGATCGACATCACATTGCAGTTTGTTGAAGAACCCATCGAAATTATGGATCAGGAAGTCAAGGTCTGTAAATATAGTCGAATCCCGATCGTGAGAGTCCTTTGGAACTCAAAACGTGGACCGGAGTTCACATGGGAACGCGAGGATCTGATGAAGCTCAAGTACCCTCAACTATTCCCTACTGACCAATCTAATCCTGATGCAACTGGTGAATTTCGGGACGAAATTCCCTTTAAGGTTAGGGATGATGTGGCACCCGAGGAAGATCCACAGTCATCCTGATCTAACACCTTGCTACTTTGGGTTACTTATCAAATTTCAGGACGAAATTTCTTTCAAGTTGGGGATGTGACAACCCGATCTCAAGGTCTTTCCTCTACGCATCACTTGTTCATAATTATGTTTTCATAATTCGTTTTATGTTGTAACTTGTGCACGATATATGAATGATTAAAGTATTGTTATCTTTGGTTGTTGCATGAAAACTTAGGAGTTGTTAAATGTTTAATGGTTAGTCATAACATGTCATGCGTCTTAACTTTGGGCTGCATACCACACTCGAATCACGAAAAATCCAAGTCGTCGAAGAACTAGGTTTCTTCGCCCCAAACACTCCGCGACGAAGAAGGCCCTTCGACGAAGAGGGTTCTTCGTCATATTCACTCTTGACGAAGGATAGTTCTTCGTCAAGAGGGTTCTTCGCCAATAAGGGCTCTCGGCCCAAACTAGTGAGCTCGGCCCATACGGTTGTGTGTTGTTTCTTATATTTTTGCAAAACACGAAACAACACCAAACCCTAACCTCCCTCATCCTCTCTATCTCGTACGGCAGCCCCTTTCCTCCTTCGAAGTTTTCGTTTGTTACGGGTATTCTCCTTTGAATCCTACGGTTAGTTTGTTAACACTATTTGATTCGAATTCTTGGTTATACTTGACTGTGATTATGTATGTCCAATGATGTTTGAATGTGATTACAATCTAGGGTTATTAGAAATTCGGTTGATTATGGATCGATTTAATGGTGAACGAATTGGAATGTTGATTGAATGAACTAGGGTCATGCATTGTGAATATCTTGGAGATGTTGTGTGTATACTGATGTTCATACTTCTTGGCTGGATTAAGGATCACATATGATAGTAATTAATAATTATGATTTTATCTGGTTACAATATGTTTAGGGTTATGTAACTCGATGTTAATATTGTGGTGTTATTAGTTTTGATGATGAACAACAATTAAGGTTTGTTTGATCTTATAATCATGCCAAATATTTGTTAACTGTTGGTGGAGATTAAGGGAAGTGTAACCGTCTATGAAGGCAGCGACAAAGGACTTCCCCCACGAAGAACATGACTCAACGAGAACCTGGTTCTTCGTTGGATGGTTTTTGACGAACCATTAGGGTCCTTTGTCACCCTCATTCTCGACGAAGATTAGTCCTTCGCCATAAGGGTTCTTCGCCGTGAAAGCATTCCACGAAGAACTAGTCCTTCGTGGAGATGCTGCAAATGAGCAAATGGACAGAATAGTTAAACAGTTATGATGCATATGATGATGAATGTTTTTGTTTATATAACTACGTTTGTTGCATGTTGACAATATTAACTAGAAATGAGGAACTTGACTTGACCCGTCTGAGTAGCGAATTTATTTGTTAAATGTTATTATGTGACTTGCACATGGGATGTTGACTTATATGAGAACTGAGTACTTGCTATGTGATATTATTGGTGACCTCGGTAGGGTTTGGTTGACCGACTTGGAACGGGTAACTTAACGTACCGAGCAAAACTAAGGTGAGTTCACTTCTCTTGAGCATGTGTCTCGGTGGGTGGGACAATCAAATGGGTATTCCTTAGAGGAATAAGTCTTTTCTGGGTAAAAAATGGGATGTTAGATAATACACTCATTTCCTATCATTTTAAGTCCCATCTTATACCGAATTAGTTACCTGAGAGGTAACGGGGTGTTAGTTGATAGCGCTATTAGGCTTGGCAACCTCACACCATACCTGAGAGGACGGGCGTGAACTAATGACCTTAATAATGACCAATGCTTAGATAGGGGGCATTGGGGACGGGCAAAACAATCTAGAGCCATCTTGTACGGTACTCGAGTTATTATCAATATTATCAATAAAACTGAACTAAACACTTGGCAATTAACGTTTTCATAAAACTATGAACTCACCAACGTTGTCTGATACACTTGTTGCATACTCGCAGGTCGATAGATTTATGGACAAGGAAATTGCTGTCTGGGATTGCTGGAGTGGTCATGGGCCGTACTGCTTGGATACGCATGACGGGCTTACTAATTTTTCATACATTTGGTTTTGAAACATTTAACAACTAGGTTAATGCCCGCGCGATGCGCGGCTTCATCCAAAACCATATTATTTACTTTGAAATTTAATATTATGTGAAAACGCATATATTGGAATTCAACGAAAGTAAGGGTGCGCGCCAACGGATCTTGTTCGTTTTTTTTCCATCCACTCCAAAAACATCAAGCTGAATACCAGATTTCTCAACAAAAAATCCTGAATCTGCTCGTCTATAGACTGGATAACTATTCGTATCTAGAGTAGTCTGATCACAGAACTTCTTAGGAAATAAATTTTTTTAAAGAAAATGAATCATAAGTTAGCGTATCACATACAAAAGGCCTTTTAAAAAAGTTAAACGATTATAAATGAATAGAAAAACTGATGTATTTTTATTAGTTAGAACAATAAAAGATAAAAGTAAAACAATAAGAACTTATAGGAGCCTTCCGTGGAGGCATCTGCAACCCCACAAAACCATATTATCCATTATTAAAACAAATACCTTTGTAAAGCAATAACAAAACAAAATATTAATTATTTTTATTCAAAATACTAAAACATATAGACAAAATTACACTAAATTATAAATAAAACAAATCTAAGCTTCCCCTTTGTATTTCTCTGTGGTTAACAACTTCCTTAATCTTTTTCCCTTGTCTTCATTCATCTCTTTTTGCCTTGAGATTTTTCCGGATCGAAATAAAAACTTTGTTAAAATTTTGTACCCCGATCTCGCCTTTGATATTATCCCCCACCGCTTGTGCAACTTGTTTGTCTCATCTGAAACAAATATGCAAACAAACAAAAGAGTGACAATTTTAACCCATTTATAACCGGGTCAATTAACATGTCTAAAAAATGATTAAAAATAGGTCAGATTATATATTACTATGGAAGGAGCTTAATGTGGAATTGCAATTTGCAAAGCCATTTTTTCAAAAGATTAGAGCCACCATCAATCACCAACAGGTCTTTTGTTAATCCGTAATAAAGAAATAGACTATAACATGAATTGAGTTGAAGTAAGAATGCTTGTGAGCAATTAAGTATCGAAATAATGAATTGAGTTGAAGTAAGAATAATATTCTCTTAGCTGGTGCATCAGCCATAACTTGCACTTTTCCACTAGATTTAAGTAAATCATAAAAGAAGAGCTTTGATGAAGAGGACCGTTAGCTCATAAGTCTCCCTACCAAGAACACATATTTAGTCAATTATTATAATAAAATTAAATTCACGTAAAAACTAAAATATCAATATTACAAAATTCTGCTAACCAGCCAAAGAAACTTGAGCATCCTCCAGGTGATCCCCACTATTTAAGGTTTCGTACTTCTCAATATATTCAAGAAAGGACATCGAGACATGGAATTTGTGAGGATAGGGATTCAATACTGCTGCATCCACAAAAATAAGAACGTTTAGGCTACGCATGAGATATAAAGTAACCAAGAGAAGGATTATACCGTTTGATTCATGTTTTCGTCATCTGCTGTAGACTGCTTCTGGGCCCCTGATTTTGGCATGGCAGCAACCTGAAAAAGGCGTAAATGATACTTAACTCTTAAAATGAGAAGCAATCATAATACGTAGCATTTTAATTCTACTATAGAGAAAACTAAAAATGGTTGTTCGGCATCTTTTGTTGTGGGTTTCATTAAAACTAATACAGTTATTATCTCATGGCAATAGCACAACACGGCCCATTATGGAATATAGAAGTTGTTGTTTTGTAAAACCGTCTATGGAGACAATGTTATTCACCTTGCTCAACCTAACAGCCAGTTTACACCTTAAAATATGTTACCTGACTTCTATGAAACAACAATAGAAGTATTTTTCTCCAATCATACATTGCCTTAAAAACAGAAAAATCACACAGAAGATTGTTGTGATCTAGATAAAAATAAGCACAAAAATCTCATCAACAGTACATGCTAAAAAATAAAACCTTTATAAAAGAATCACACTATGACCCATGACATTACTAATACTGACATCAGGCCTCATGAACCTTCACCGAATTTAATGCTCTTGTTATGTATAATTGAAAAGTTTAGGATTAAAGATTGAAGAGACTAATTAACCAACCAAGTTGGGACATAGCGTAAGGTAAACTGAGCAAACCAGGTTCAACCATGGCAGTAACATTCTAGAAGGATAAATACCACCATTTTGCATTCCATGATGCGGTAAAAAAACCGAAAGCCATTCATCGATCCTTTCGGTTTTGTCACATTTACACAACTCACGGTTGTCAAAACCAAATTAAAATGAAACTACTAAAACAAAAGTAAAAATGAAGACACATACAGAGTCATGTTAAGATGATAAATCTATAAATTTTAGGGTGTGGTTTAACTTAACAAAGTGAATACATCTTAAGAACCTTACGAAGCACCGTCGCTATGTAGCGTGTTCGGAACAGTAGTGGTGGAACGCTATCGGGTGAAGGGCTGCAACTATTATCTAAATAACAACAAAAAAAGCAGCAAAACTTGAAAACCACAATCCTCCAAGAAGATAAATGAACCACAATCTACAATCTCAAATTTCCATATTTCAAAACAAAAAGACCTATACCAAGAAAGCAAAACCCTAAATTTAAACCGAAATAACATCTAACTTGTCCACTATCATCTAATGCTCTTTAAATCTTTAGTTCTATTTCAGAGCGAATTCTTTACAAACATCCGCCAATTTCTCCCTCACTTCAGCCATCATCTGCACTTATAAATTCAATACAAAGTATGTCAGCTGTCAACAAATAACTACAACAACATCACTACTAATTCTTATATGGCATCACAAACTCAGCCAAGAACTAAAACAATATAAACAACTGTGACTTACATCTTAATTAACAAATAGAATACACTTAATTTGATAATGAATCTGAATCATATGTTCATTATTAAAAAAAAAACCCAACTGTGACTTACACCCTAATTTTTTTTCCACTTCATATGTGTATTAGAAGATATCCAATATCTAGCCAATGCATAAAAGAGACCACCTGTTATGTCTGGGTTCTCCAATCACCATGATATATGTTAACAAAGTATATATCATCGACAAAAAAGAAGAAAAAGTAAGTCACAATACAAAGTAATAAGTTAAATAACAGTCACCTGTAGCATTGCTTCTGGGCATTCACGAACAATTTCTGCAAGTTGATTATAAAGTTGCTCAAGTACATCCATCTGAAATCAAAATCGGTCATTGAAAAGTTTCACCAACATAAGAAAATGTTTCGGCACTACAAACACTAATTTCTAAATATATTTAAAAAGATGCAGTGGTAAATAAAAATCAAAATTGCAATCAACATATGAACATAATGTGTCGATGAAATCAACATACCTTGGCGTTACCCTGTAGTCCTTGCCTTGCACCACAACCATCACAAGACCACCCTTAGACAAAACCCTAAATCAACACATCTCGCTGTCACCATCAACATCTTCCTCTATCGAAACACCGCTACCAGATGATCTTTGGAAAACGATTGAAAATGAGTACTGATTAAGATGGTATACCGATAAAACCCTAAATCTGGAATATAAGGAAGATTAATCATATAGGTGAAAATCAAAACCATATAACAAAACAACATGAAATCTGATATCAAATCCCTAAGAAAAAAAGGATTAACTTAATCGATAATCAAATCATGTAAAATAACTATATAGATCATCAATTCACTAAATCGCCGATTTGATTTCCAGGATTTGATTTCCTGAAAAAAAAAGCCTCAAATCAAATCTATAATCGATCATCTATCGTCAAATTAGCGAGTACCGTAGAGTTAGAGTCTTCAAATATGTTGATTGTTGATCAAAAGTATTGGATGTTGTTTCGTCGCCGTGTTCGCCCGAGAAGAGAAGAGAAAGAGACTGAATTAGGCTTATGAGAGAATGAGAGAGAGAGAGAGTATACGTATGTGAGAAGCCAAATTCAATCCTCCCCTATGAGCTATGCCACATGTATGCTGATGTGGCTGCTTATTTGGCATCAACCATAGGGTGACATGTGTCCCCCAATGGTTTGCTTTATTAGAGATATATATGATTTACTATTTGCTTCCGCTGAATATGTTAAACTTGGATTATGTTTATGAATGTTTTATCATAATGAATGGAAACTTTGTTTAATATCTTGATATTAGTTCAATGTGATTGGTGGCTAGATCCTGGTACATCACACGCCTAGCGGGGTTTCCGCATGTGGTATTTTGGGGGTGTGACACCAACCCCCTGCTTGGTCATGATGTCTTCAAGCATGTAGTCTTCCTACGCTCCGTTGCACATATAACGGTCACCATGTCTGTTTCTTCATCAAAACACCATGATCTGATGACTTGGTCCATTTTTGCATTTGCTTTGTTTGGTCCAAATTTCCTAGTTAATCTTCTCATAAGCTTATGTGTTTTATCACATTCGTTATCAAGAGGGGATGCCAAGCGATAGGTATAACAACCCTCCTAGAACCTCTAACGAAACCCTAAATGTTCCTTATATACCCGTATACGAGAAACGAGCCCGAAATACCTTTATATTTATAAAAATCAAACAAAAACAGAAATATGGGGTTGTCGTGGACCGCGACCCGGACCCCCTATAACTGTCGCGAGGCGCGAGCCCTGGTTGCTTGCCGGATACCCATTCAGCCATGTGTCAACACGTGGCGAGGCTATATTCGCTGACTGGCCAAGCCTATGGCCTAACCAACCCTTGTCGCGGGCCGCGAGCCACCTTCTGATCAGCCTATAAATAGGAGTCGAGAGCTCATTTGTACTCGTTCAATTTCTTTTCTTTTCTCTGATCTATAGTGGGAAATTATACTCGAGATATTATACCCCTATAAAGCGAAGCTTTGCCTCGTTGTAAGTATTATAACCCTATTTGTTACCCTACACGATGGATCTAGGGCTCCGTAATGCATGTCAAGGCTCTGCCTGACTCAGTCATTGGAGTTCTGTCTCGTGTTACACCCAATTGATCTAGTACTCCGTAATGCATGTCAAGGCTCTGCCTAACTCAGTCATTAGAGTTCTATCTCGTGTTACACCCGATTGATCTAGGACTCCGTAATGCATGTCATGGCTCAGCCTGACTCAGTCATTGGATTTCTGTCTCGAGTTGTACAGTTAATGTGATTTGGGTTATTTTACTAACACGTGTGCATTGTTAATTTTAATAGATAATAACAAGGAGATACACCAGGAAGCTTTAGTTTTACCTAAGTAAACAATGTGAGTACATCTGCTTTTTGCCATCTTTTGTAAATTACTTTTGTGAGTCAAAATGTTTTACTAAAACCTCAAATGTTTTAAATTACACTTAACAGTAATTGAGTATTTGTAATTCTACCATTACTACCGGTATGTTGGGGTTTTGTATACATTACTTGAAACTCGTTACTATTGGAATAGTAGCATGACCACAAGTCATGATTGACAATACCAGGAAGCAATGTTGTAGAAGGCGCTAGGCGCTAGTCGGGCGGTGAGGTACAGCCTAGGGATTAATCGGAATGGGATTTTTATATGTATTTTTTCAAAATTATATATATATACCCAATAATATAAAAATAATACTTCAAAATTCACATAAATATTTCAAGTTTCAGATATTATGGTTCGATTTTGACCGATTTTGACCGCCTAGAACCGCCTAGGAGCGATTTTGATAGACTAATATTGTCCGATTAATCCGATTTTTGACCGCCTAGGACCGATTTTGACCGCCTAGGACCGATTTTGACCGATTTTTGACCATGACCGATTAATTGACCGCCTAGCTCAAAATTAGGCAGTAGATGACCGCCTAGCGCCTAGGCGCCGATTAATCGGCCGCCTAGGCCGATTTCTGCAACCATGCCAGGAAGGGGTAACTGGATAGATATAAGCAAGTGTAATTGCGGATGCCCTGTAAAGTTGTAAAGATTTGAAGTCATAAAATTGTTTTGATTAAACTGGGATACACTCGCCAGTATATCTTGCTGATAAAATCTTTTTAAAACGCGTTTCAGGTAACTTAATGTGAAGCTATTAGAAGCCAGCTGGAGAGCACCAAAGGCTTGGAAAATTGGCTATAAAAGTTACCTAAATAAAAAGGAGTTTTGTCTTTCGATAAACTAGGGTTTGTCCCTATAAACATATTGTAATGGAAACTAGGGTTTTATCCCATTTGTTTATTATAAAAAGTTTGGTGTTTTAACTCTGATAAAACATTTCCTAACTATGGTCCTGATAAAAGTTTTCCGCTGCCAAATTAATAAACACCAATACCACCCGCTCTAAGCGCTCGCGGCGCCCGCCTCCTGGGGCAGGGGGTCGGGGGCTGCGAGAGAAGGTGGTATCAGAGCTACAGCCACTGGTTTAAGCCAATGAAGTGTTCTGCTGACACTAAAATTATGTGTTAGGAAATAATTTATGTGATTATGTGTAAATATTATTGTTTTATGTTATTTGACTATTTGTTAGTTTACAGTATGAGTGAGCAAGGTACATCTGACGCTTATCGTCAGTTAGCTAGTTCCCCAAAAGATGAAAGAACCTCATCTCAGCCAAATCCCTCAGGATACTCAGCTTATACTGAGGAAGGAATATTTATTTTTAAGACACAATCTGAGGAACCGTTCCCTTCTAAAAAGAGATGATGGTTTAATAGGGGAGCACATGAGAGAAGAAAGATGATGAAGAAATTATAACAACAAAGAGCGATAGTAAAAGCCAATAGGGAAGTAAATGCCCAAACTCAGGAAATAGTTAATAGACCACCATGGGAAGAGGAATTAGATAGTTAGTTGGTAAATTTCCATATGCTAGCCACTACCGCAATAGACTCTAACCAAATAGCTGAACCACCACTGTTACCCTTATTTCCAAACCAACAAATGCTATAACCCAACCACGAAAACCAATTCCCGATACCTACATTCGATCCCAATGAGTTACCTAGAATCCCAACTACAATCTCTTCAGAATATGATCCATGGTTAGATGACAATAGCTCATACTCGGCCTTATATACTCCCAAAGAACCAGTACCAGAACCACCGTTAAACCCACCGATGAGTCGAGAATGTGTGTAGGAACTCCGTGATTATGGCGAAAATTTAGTGAACGAAGGGCATAGAATCTGACAGATAGGGGAGAAACTAGTTTGGAAATATGATGAGAATGAAATGCAGTATTGGATACACGACACCTAGAATAATGCCTAGATATGTGTGTAATTTTGTACTTTGATAAAATAAAAAAAAAACAACTAAGACAGATAGACTAAAATAGATATCAATGCATAACTACTAGTGTGTTTAATTTCCAGTTGTAGTTTGTAATCGACGCATATATAGATATATATGTGAAAAGAGTAAAATTCGCAATGTTCGACGATTTTGATCAATCTGTTTGTGTGACTGTTTGTATTAGATCTTATCCTGTGATAATTAATACCTGATAAATGTTTCCAAATAAGATGGACAACGAAGTAAATTAGGAAAACCCGAATAATGAGAATAATGAAAACCAATTAGATAACAGTGCCATCCAATATATAGTAGCACAAGGAATTATAGATGTTATGCCTTATATTATCAAGACTGTTAAAGAAGCAGAAAATAATAAATCTACAAATGGAAGTAAACGGCAACACACTTAACCAAGTCACAGTGTGAACAATAATAACGGACCAATAATCCAAGCTCCTATTCCTAAAAGAAGAAGAACCGTCTCTTACGGTTGTTCTTATAAAGAATTCTTGGCCTGTAAACCAATAGAATTCTCAGGCAATGAAGGAGCCATTTCAGCCTTGCGCTGGATAGAAAAGACAGAAGCAGTCAGAAAAATAAGTAAATGTGCAGATGAAGATAAGATTATGTTTACTTCTAATCTTTTCAAAAATGCAGCCTTAGAATGCTGGAATACTATTCTCCAGTCTAGGGGAAGTCACAGAGTTTATAGTATGGAATGGACTAATTTTAAAGAAATAGTCGAAAGAAAATTCTATCCTTCTCGTGAAAAGGAACAAATCACCAATAAGTTCCTAAATCATAAAATGACTGGAATAGACTGCAAAGGTTACACTACCATATTCTTTGAATATTCTAGAATAGTGCCAACCTTAGCCTCACCTGAGCCAGTAATAATCTCCTGTTACGTTTGGGGATTAATTAGTGAGATTAGACACGTAGTCAACGCAGCTAGGCCGCAAACCATAGAAGAAGCAGTAGAACTAGCCAACACCCTGACCGATGAATTGGTACGCACACAAGAGGAAAACCAGAGAAAGAACTTAGCTCAAAGGCTTACCCATGAATTCCGCTATGGTAATTCCAACAGTGGAAAAGGAACAGGTTCTTCCTCTGCACCTTACTGCAAGACTTGTAAAAAGAAGCATTATGGAAGGTGTGCAAGGCTTTGCAATTTTTGCAAAAAGCCCGGACATAAGGAAGAAGAATGTCGATCAAAACTTAGCAATAGGATATGCTTTAATTGTGGAGAAACTGAGCATATTAAACCGAACTGTTCGAAACTAGCTCTAGCAGCAACGCTAAGACAGCTGAAGGACCCAAGAAAAATGCCAGAGCATTCGTTCTAACAGCTGAAGAAGCTAAGATGATTCCAGATGTGATTCCCGGTATGTTCTTAGTTAATGAAATTTTTGCCTAAGTATTATTTGACTCTGGTGCAAACCAAAGTTTTATCAATACTTCTTTCTACAAACTTCTTAATCAACCATTAACCAAACTTCGACAAGACTGTCTGGTGGAAACAACAACCGGGGAATCCATTAAGATTAGTGAAATATTGCAGGGAGCAAGAATAGAAATCCTGAACCATCATTTATTTGCTAACTTTTACCTAATGAATCTAGCCGGATTCGATGTGGTGTTTGGAATGGATTGGTTGGTAGCCAATCGTGCCAGTATTATATGTGATCAAAAGTCAGTGCAGGTAAGTACACCAAGTGGTGAAAATGTCACAATCAAAGGAGATAAGCCAACTAGATCAGCAAAATTCATCTTTGTGATGAAAGCTGCAAGTTGTGCAAGGAAAGGAGCAATAGTGTATTTGATTTCCATAATCATTAATAATAAAGGAAAAGAATTACAAGATATTCCTATACTATCTAAATTCTCAGACGTTTTTCCAGAAGTGTTACCTGGATTACCGCCTATACAAGATCTTCGTTAAGAAGAAAGAAGAAAGAAGGATCAATGCGTATGTGCATTGATTATCGAGAATTGAACAAGGTTACGATTAAGAATCGGTACCCTCTACCAAGAATCGATGATCTGTTTGATCAACTTCAAGGAGCTTGATTCTTTTCTAAGATTGATTTACGCTAAGGATATCATCAATTGAAAGTACAGGACGCGGACATTCCTAAAACTGCTTTTAGAACAAGGTACGGTCATTATGAATTTACCGTCATACCATTTGGTTTAACCAATGCCCCAGCCGCATTTATGGACATGATGAACAGGATATGTAAACCATACCTGGATAAATTCATAATTGTCTTTATAGATGATATCTAATTTACTCCAAGAGTAAAGAGGAACATTTAGAGCATCTACATATGCTTCTGACATCATTGAGAAAAGAGTAGCTTTATGCTAAATTCTCAAAATGTGAATCCTGGTTATAAGAAGTGCAATTCCTTGGACATCTGGTTAATCGTGAAGGAATTCATGTGGATCCCACAAAGATCGAGGCGATTACCAAATGGAAAGTCCCTGAATCACCAACATAAATGAGAAATTTTCTTGGACTGGTAGGATATTATAGACGATTTATCCAAGATTTCTCTAGGATAGCCATTCCATTAACCAAACTGGCCTGCAAATCAGTTAAGTTTGAATGGAGACCAAAAACAGGAAGAAACCTTTAAGATTCTTAAGTAAAGGTTGACTAACACGCCCATACTCGCATTACCAGAAGGAACTGAGGACTTTATATTCTATTATGATGCGTCTAAGTTAGGATATGGATGTGTGTTGATGCAACGTCAAAAGGTTATAGCTTATGCCTCTAGACAGCTTAAGAAACATGAAGAGAATTACACAACCCATGATCTAGAACTAGGAGCTATAGTTTTTGCCCTTAAGATTTGGAGACACTATTTATATGGAAATAAATTTGTTGTCTTCACAGATCATAAGAGTTTAAAGTATATTTTTGAGTAAAAGGAATTGAATATGAGACAGAGACGCTGGATGGAAATTCTTAGTGATTACGATTGTGATATCCAGTATCACGCTGGGAAAGCTAATGCTTTAAGTCGAAAGTATCATGAAAAGCCAAAACGAGTACACTCTCTTAAGAGAGGTACAAGAAACAACATTCAAGGACGATGCTGAAGATTTAAAAGGAATGATTAAGGAATTGGAACAAGGATCAGATGGAATTTGGAAGTTCTATAAGAAAAGGATGTGGATACCTAAACAAGGAAACCTACCCCATAGAATTCTAGAAGAAGCCCATAAGTCTAAGTATACGATACATCCTGGAAGTGATAAGATGATCTAAGAAAGAATTTCTGGTGGATAGGACTGAAAAAGGATATAGCCAACTATGTTGCTAAATGTCTGACCTATTCACAGGTTAAAGTCGAACATCAGAAACCCTCCGGATTACTACAGCAACTAGAAATGCCAATATGGAAATGGGAATTGATAATGATGGACTTTGTTACCAAATTACCCAAGATACAAAAAGGAAATGATACAATCTGGGTGATTGTAGACATATTAACCAAATCTGCTCATTTCTTACCAATGAAGGAAACTTTCAGTATGGAACAGTTAACCAAGCTATATGTAAATGAAATAGTTTCATTACATGGAATTCCTTTATCTATTGTATCTGATAGAGATAGCCGTTTTACTTCTCATTTTTGGACAGTTTCCAAAAAGCAATGGGAACCAGTTTAAATCTAAGCACAACTTATCATCTATAAACAAACGAACAAAGGGAAAGGACAATACAAACAATGGAGGATATGCTTAGAGCCTGTGTCATTGATTTTGGAGGAAATTGGGACGACCATTTACCCTTAATAGAATTTTCCTACAATAACAGCTATCATACGAGCAATAATGCTGCGCCTTTTGAAGCACTTTATGGATGAAAGTGCCAAACTCTAGTCTGTTGGGCAGAAATTGGAGAAAAGCAATTATCTGGACCAGAGATAGTGCAAGAAACAACGGACAAGATTATTCAAGTTAAGGAAAGACTAAAATGTCGCAATCCCGGACCCTTGCCCAGAGGGGCGGGCGGCCGTGAGCAGCACACTGAGCCGGTAGTATCGGTGTTTATTAATTTGGCAGCAGAAATTAAACATCATGATCGTAGTTAGGAAATAGTTTATCAGAGTTAAAAACACCATTCTTTTATAAATAATAAACACATGGGAAAAAACCAAGTTTCCATTATAATAAGTTTATAGGGATAAACCCTAATTTATTGAAATAAAACTTCTTTCTTGTTTCGATAACTTTTATAGCCACTTTTCCAAGCCTTCAGTGCTCTCCAGCTGGCTTCCATTGGCTTTCACATTTTGTTACCTGAAACGCGTTTTAAAAATATTTTATCAGCAAGAAATACTGGCGAGTGCATCCCAAGTTAATCAAAACAAGCTTTTATCTCTTTACAGTATTGAGAGCGATTACAATGTTTATATCTACCCAATTACCACCCACAGTACTATCAATCCTGACTTGTGGTCATGCTACTATTCACAGTATTAGTAACAAGTAATGTATACAAAACCCCAACATACCGACAGTAATTGTAGAATACATAGACTCAATCACTGTTATCATAATTTAAAATAATTGAGGTTTGTATAAAAATGTTTTACAAAAATAGATATACTCACATTGCTAACTTAGAAAGTATTACTGCTCTCTGGTGACTTCCTGGTTATAATCTATTAAAATTAAACAATGCACACGTGTTAGTAAGATAACCCAATTTACATTAGCCATACCCCCAAGATAGAACTCCAACGACTGAGTCAGGCAGAGCCTTGACATGCGTTACGGAGCCCTAGATCAATCGGGTATCGTAACCAATACATAACCAGAGGTTATAATACTTAGAACGAGACAGAGCTTCGCTTTATAGTGGGTATAATACCCGAGTATTACTTTTACTATTCAGAAATTGAGAGAGATCAGAGAATTTTGAATGAATTCAAATGAGCCGAAGCCATCCATTTATAGGCCTGATGAGGGGTCTCTCGCGCCCCACAAGAGATATAAGGCAAGGCCTTCGCGGCGCGTGACAAGACGCGTGTCGCGTATAGGCTTGGCTAGTCACCATCCTAGCTTTTCCGAATCATGTGCCACGTGGCACTATGCAGTGTCGAGCAAGTAAGGGTCCTCGCGCCCTGCGACAGACCGATGAGGTCTTGGTCGCGCCCCGCGAGCGACTGCCAAACTTTTTTTTTCTTGATTTTTCTAAGTATAGGGTTATTTCGGGTGTGTTTCTCACGTACGGGGTACGTAAGGAACGTTTTAGGGTCACATTAAGGGTTCTAGGAGAGTTGTTATATCCTCCCCGCCTTGTTTTAGATCTCATCCTCGAGATCTACTGGAACATGTATGGACATTTCCTTTGCATTTTTTATTCGAGCTCCCAAGTGTACTATGCTCCTATCTAGGAATCCCATCTCACTTTGACCAGAACTAATCTCTTGTCTTTGAGATTCTTGATCTTTCTATCTTCAATTTGTAGCGGTTTCAATATAAACTTAAGTTTCTCAATTACCTCTATGTCCTTAAGAGGTAACATTAATGATTCATCTGCTAAGCACTTTTTGAGATTACATACAGAAATACATCATGTATTCCTGCCATTTCCTCTAGCAGTTGTAGCTGGTAGGCTACTTATCTTATTTTTCTAATATTCTCAAAAGGTCCAACATAAATGGGGCTTAGCTTTCCTCTCTTGATGAATCTGACCACTCCTTTCCATGGAGAAACTTTTAATAATACCTTATCTCCTACTTGAAACTCCAATGGTTTTCGTCTGTTATTAGCATAACTCTTTTGACGATCGTGTGCTGCTTTTAGTCTTTCCTTGACTTGAATAATCTTATCCGTTGTTTCGTGTACTATCTCTGGTCCAGATAATTGTTTTTCTCCAATTTCTGCCCAACAGACTGGGGTTCGACACTTTCGTCCATAAAGTGCTTCAAATGGTGCAACATTGATACTGGTATGATTGCTATTATTATAGGAAAATTCTATTAATGGTAAAGGATCGTCCCAATTTCCTCCGAAATCAATTACACAAACTCTAAGCATATCTTCCATTGTCTGAATTGTCCTTTTGCTTTTCCCGTCTGTTTAAGGATGATAAGATGTGCTTAGTTTTAACTTGGTTCCCATTGCTTTATGGAAACTAGTCCAAAAATGAGAAGTAAAAGGGCTATCTATCAGAAACAATAGATAAAGGAATTCCATGCAATGAAACTATTTCATTTACATATAACTTGGCTTCCATACAGAAAGTTTCCTTCATAGGTAAGAAATGAATGCACTCGTCTTGGCTTTTCATTCCTATCCACTAGAAATTCTTTCTTAACTCTTGAAACATTTTATCATTACCCGGATGTATCGTATACTTAGACTTATGGGTTTCTTCTAAAATTCGATGGCGTAGGTTTCCTTGTTTGGGTATCCAGACTCTTTTCTTATGGAATCTCCAAATTCCATCTGCTCCTTGTTCGAATTCCTTAATCATTCCTTTTAATTTTTCAGTATCGTCCTTGATTACTGTTTCCTGTATCTGTCTAATTTGCTCATCTAAATCTATCTGCGGATTTAGTTTGAGAGAATGCACTCGTCTTGGCTTTTCATGATTCTTTCGACTTAAAGCATCAGCTACTACATTAGCTTTTCCTGCACGATACTGGATATCACAATCATAATCACTAAGAATCTCCATCCAGCGTCTTTGTCTCATATTTAACTCTTTTTGCACAAAAACATATCTTAGACTCTTATGATCGGCGAAAACAGTAAACTTGCTACCATAAAGATAGTGTCTCCAAATCTTAAGGGCAAAAATTATAGCTCCTAACTCTAAATCATAGGTTGTATAATTCTCTTTATGATTCTTAAGTTGTCTAGAGGTGTAGGCTATAACCTTTTGACGTTCCATCAATACACATCCATAACCTAACTTAGAAGCATCACAATAGACTATCAAATATTCAGTTCCTTCTGGTAATGCTAGTATGGCTGCATTGGTTAACTTTTGCTTCAGAATCCTAAAAGCTTCATCCTGTTGTGGTCCCCATTCAAACTTAACTGATTTGCAAGTCAATTTTGTTAAGGGAATGACTATTCTAGAAAAATTCTGAATAAATCGTCTATAATAACCTGCTAGTCCAAGAAAACTTCTCACCTCCGTCGGTGATTCAGGGACTTTCCATTTAGTAATTGCCTTGATTTTTGTGGGATCTACATGAATTCCTTCATGATTAACCAGGGGTCCAAGGAATTGCACTTCCTTTAACCAAAATTCGCATTTTGAAAATTTAACGTAAAGCTTTTCTTTTCTCAGCAAATTTAGAAGTATAAACAAATGCTCTGCATGATCCTCTTTACTCTTAGAGTAAATAAGAATATCATCTATAAAGACAATTTTGAATTTATCCAGATATGGTTTACATATTCTGTTCATCATGTCCATAAATGCGGCTGGGGCATTGGTTAAACCAAATGGCATGACTGTAAATTCATAATGACCATACCTTGTTCTGAAAGCAGTTTTAGGAATGTCCTCTTCCTGTACTTTCAGTTGATGATATCTTGAGCGTAAATCGATCTTAGAAAAGAATCGAGCTCCTTGTAGTTGATCGAACAGATCATCGATTCTCGGTAGTGGGTCCGATTTTTAATCGTGACTTTGTTCAATTCTTGGTAACAATGCACACACGCATTGATCCATCATTCTTCATGACAAACAAGATTGGTGCTCCCCATGGCGATGAACTAGGCTGTATGAAACCTGATGCGCGTTAGGTGTGATATGTTTTTATGTATATTTTAAGCCCTTTTTAACACTTTAGTTAAGTTTTAAATTTATAAAACACGATATTCTACTAACACTGAACACACATATGGGCAAGTGCACCCATCGTAAGCGTAGTATAGCGTTGGTAAGATACCGAGGTCGTCCAAGGACACAAGAGCTTTTAATACCGGTTTATCCTCAACGTCTAGTCAAATCAAAAGTTTAGAAAAGGGTTTTTAAACATGAAAATTAAAAACTAAAAATGCTTAAAATAAAAATAAAAATAAAACAGATACACAAGATGAATCACTTGGATCCGACTCGCCTTTAGTGTAACCTTTGATGATTTCCGCACTTTTGCACTTTTTAAGAGATTATCTTAGTTATAGTAGTAGGCCACTCTTTTGAAGGTGACGTTACCCTCAACCCAGTGGTTTGAGTCAGCAAGGATACAATCCCAAAGGGTCGGAATATTGAAAGATAATTAATTAAGTTATGAATGTGTAATGTGGTAGGCCCTCTTTTGAAGGTGACGTTACCCTCGGCTAAGTGGTTTGAGTCAGCAGGGATACAATCCCAAGTAGCCGGGTTAATGTATTAATAGTAGTTTACATATGAGGAGATCAAGCCATTTGCACCCCTGCCATTCAATACCAGTGGGTATTGAAGGAGGTCCTAGTAAGCTTGACCCAGGTCCTTGCAGGATCTATACACTGAACAAGGCAAGAACCTTACCAAACCATTCCCTTAACCCCCGACTAGGTAGCCAACATATCTCTATATAGACTGTAGAGATATGAATGGTGAAAATATTTTATTTTATATAGACAATAAAATAACGCCACGACACCACAGACAAATGATAAGGAAGTTTCACCTTCAACATAAGAAACCAGTTAATAAAGTCATTAACACAAAACCAAATAAAAAGTGCGAAAAGATTAAAAATCAAAAGTATTACACTAAATGCTTGTCTTCACCAAGTGATGTAAGAGACTTAGGCAAACATGGCCGTTGATTGATAAGAACTCTTACTATCAATCTTGGATCCCGAGACTACTACACACACTCTAAGATGGATGATGGATGATGGTGGTGGATGTGGGTTGTAGTGGTGGTGGAGTGTGGGTGAAGTAGGAGAGAGGTGGTTTGCCAAGGGATGCCTTTGAAGTGAACCAAGCACCCCTATTTATCGCCTGCACAGAAGCCCGGACATGGCCCCATGTCCATCCATATTCTCTTTCTTCATTAAATAACATTTGTCTTTATTAGCTCCACACGCCCCCGTGTTCACTGGGCACGGCCCCGTGTGCAGAAGCGAATCTGTACTATCAAGATTTGCAAGATTTTGCGAATCTTAGCGTTGACCACGGCCCGTGTTGAGCTGGGCACGCCCCCATGCTGGGAATAGAAGCTTCTATGACTTTGTCTTTTCTGCAGGTGCCTGGCCACGCCCCCGTGTCCACTGGGCACGGGGCCGTGGTCAGCCTTCTGTTCCTTTTTTTTTGCTTGGGAAGATGCTGTCGAGGGGTCGGGAACGCCACGTTTATTCCTTTTCTTGTATTTATGTTAGTTTTGGCTTCACATTTGTTCCTTTTGTTCAATTACGCTCATTTAGTCCTGAAAATACAAAAGGAAGACAAAAGCACACTTTTTCCAACATTAGTACTAAAAAGGGTTAGTTTTATGCCTCATTTGATATAATTTATATGTTTCATTTTACACACATCAAATACCCCCACACTTGAATCTTTGCTTGTCCTCAAGCAAAACTCTTTATAATGTGGCTTACACGCCCAAATGGAATGGGTAGAAGAGAAGTTTTGGGCTTGTCTTGAGAATCGGGAATCCAAGATCTTTATTGGGTTTTATTTTTATGTTATTTACAATCCTATTCGTTATGATTTATTTAGAACGTTTCATAAGAAAAATTACTTATTTGGGCATAGCATGCCTCTTTAAAATTCCATCTATATACAAGTTCTCTTACCTCACGGGAGATCACTCAATACTCGGCCGAATATGTATTTTTGTGAAACACTCGAGATCGGCATGGAACTTATTTCTACCATATGCTTGCCAAGCAATCAATCCTCCTCCTTTTTAACTATAAACCTTTGTAAATATCAAGAGGACTTAGGGAAGGGTTAGGCTTGGGTTAAAGGTAGGTGGTTTTGGGTTAGTGGTTAGTAAAAAGGGCTAAAAGCGTAAAAAGCGTCGGTCGTCGTAAAAATTTTTGTTTTTGTGACATTTTATTCGAATAAAGCACTTTCAAACAAAGTTTCTTTGAGGAACTTGTTTGTTTATTGCTAGACTTCATTTTTTTATAAGGAATCGTCACAAGAAAATCGAGCTTTTTACTAAAACAAAAGGGTTTAAAAGAAAAAGGTTTTGGTGGGTAAAGGGTGTTTGTTTTCTGGGTTTAGAAATGAAAAGGTTTAGGCTCAAAGGGGTTAACTAGGGGATTTTGGGTAGGTTAAAAGAAAAAGAAAAATAATGGTGTTGAAAAGGAAAAGGGTTAGTCCTAATGCCTCCATCATTTACTTACTTGGGTTTAAGTTGGTAAGGACCGGGAATGTATTGTCGTGGCAAGTTCTTGAGTCGTAAGAAACCAAGCGGCTATTCACACAAGAAACAAAAAATGAGCATTTAGTTTAAAGATGTATATTTGTATGTTCAATAAAGACTCAAAACTCACTTTTTGTGGGAATGAGTTTATAATGTGATCAAGTATATATAATCAAATTTTAACTAGATTTGTCATGCTGTTTCATAATTTTCTTATGGTGGTTTTTTTTTTATGAGAAAAAAATTTGGGGTGATTAGCGGTTCCAATAGAGTTTTGTTTAAGGCTTGTTATTAGGAGTTGCAAAATTCAAGGTTTTAGCATCCCCCCTCCCACACTTAAATTACACATTGTCCTCAATGTGTCATAAAAATAAGTTTTTAGGTTGATTAAATGTGTAAAAAGGTGTTTAAAAACAAAATTTTATGTTACTAGGCGTCTAGACACGGGCCCGTGTTGGTCCGGGCACGACCTGTGTTCAGATTGCTAGTATCAGAATTAACAGAAGGCTGGGCACGGGGGCGTGTTCAGTGAGCACGGCCCCGTGTCCAGTTACCTGAACTAGGCGTTTTCTGCAGAACCTCGGGCATGGGGCGTGTTAGACCGAGCAAGGCCCCGTGCTGAACTTGCTGTAATGAAGAAAAATCGTCGGGAGGCTCTTTTTTTTGTGCATGGGGCGCAGGTTCAAGGTTCCCTTAGTAACCTCCACCATTTAGAGTGCGTTTTATTCCTGAAAAGTAAAACTAAACTAGAAAATATAAAAGTTAATCTAAGCTGAAACTAAGGATAGTTCCGCGGAATGCCTCCGTGGTGCGCCACGTTTATAAGGGTCCTTGGCTAGACCCAAAGTCGGTCATATGTTACCCAAGTGGGATGTCTTGCATCCCATGTTGCACCGTCGGAGAGCATCATCCAAACTTGAGTCTATGACCTTCATATAATTGACCGGGTCCTCGTCTTCTACTCTTTTCCCAACCCTGAACTCCATCTCTTTGTCCCCAACCCTCACTGTTAATTTCCCACCAGTCATATCCACCATTGCGTGGGCGGTGGCTAGGAAAGGTCTTCCTAAGATAAGTGGTACCTCAGTATCTTCCTCCATATCTAGTATGACAAAGTTGGCCGGGAAGACAAAGCCTCCGACTTTTACCAACAGATTTTCGGCGACACCTTGTGGATAACTAATGGACCTATCGGTGAGTTGTATGCTCATTTTTGTAGGGTTTTTTTTCCCTAGTCCGAGTAGGTCAAACATTGATGCGGGCATGAGGTTGATGCTAGCCCCAAGATCGGCTAGTGCATTGCGTATGGGTGATCCCCCAATCGAACAAGGGATGGTGAAGCTTCCGCGGTCGATCTTCTTTTGTGGGAGTTTGTTGAGTAGCAAGGCGGAGCATTCTTCGCTAAAATTAACTAATTGCAATGATTCAATTTTCCTTTTGTGAGTGAGAAAGTCTCTCATAAATTTTGAATATTTAGGCATTTGAGTGAGGACTTCTACAAATGGAATATTGGCATGCAATTGTTTTAGTAAGTTTATGAATTTTGTGAATTGTTCATCGGTCTTTTGGCGAAGTAATCGTCCGGGGTAGGGTACCGCGGGATTCTTGGCGGGCTCGTGATTTGGTGGAGGAGTCGTTTCCTTTTGGGGTGTTGGCGAAGTTGCAAATTGATTGCATGGACTCTTGTTGGATGGGGGTAACGGAGCCTCTTCGGGACCTACGGTACGGTTTCTCAATGTGATGAGATGTACTTGCGCCTTTGGGTAGGTTTCGGTATTGCTGGGTAACGTGCCTTGTTATCTCTCGGAGAAATTTTGAGCTAGTTGATTTAGTTGTTTTTCAATATTTTGAATACTAGCTTTTTTATTTCTATAGTTCGAATCCAATTATTGGAATTGATCCGAGTTTTTCTTTTCGGTGTCGGAGATGAGGCGTGAGATAGTGTCCTCAAGCCTTTCTCGTCCCCCTTGTGAGAAATTTTGTGACTCATTTCCTGGTTGTTGAAAGTTTGTTCGTTGGTTTTGGTTTTGTTGGTTACTACTATTACCGGGCTCTCTCCAGCCAAGGTTAGGGTGGTTACGCCATCCTTGGTTATAGGTACCCGTTGGAGGACCTGACGGCCTAGGTCTATTATCAATGTAGTTTACCATTTCCGTTTGATTATCCGTTTCTTTCATACAACTCCAATTTTCATGTGGCCCACCACACCCTTCACAAGCCATAACCGAGGCTGTTTTTACCATTTTTAAGTTTTTGATTTTTGAAGAAAGGGCCTCGATTTGGGCTTGAAAAGAAGTGTTGTCGTCTACCTTATGGGCGCCTGGGGCAATAGATTTTGTACCTCGGGGAGTGTGCCACTGAAAATTGTTGTGAGCAATTTCCTCAATTTGATTATAAATTTCATTTGGGCGACGATTATCTAGAAGTCCCCCGGAGCTAGAGTCAAGTGTCTGTCTTGTGTGTGGCAACAACCCATTATAGAAAGTGGATACTTGTTGCCATACCGCAAGACCATGATGGAGACACTTTCTTAGTAGCTCCTTGAACCTTTCCCAAGTTTCTTATAAGGATTCCTGGTCCTCTTGTGAGTATGTTTTAATTTCAGTCATTAATTTAGCCGTTTTTGAATGAGGGAAATACTTATACAAAAACTTTTGGGCTAGTTCATCCCAGGTGTTTACCGATCCAACTGGGAGGGTGTTAAGCCAAGCCTTAGCTCGGTCTTTTAGCGGGAATGGAAACATTCGGAGGCGGATGGAATCATTTGATGCTTCGTTGATCCGAAAAGTATCACATATTTACAAAAAGTTGGTAATATGTAAATGGAGATCTTCGTCCGCAAGCCTATGGAAAGTTGCGGAGTTCTGGAGCATTTGAATCAAATGCGGCCGAATTTCGAAGTTGTTGGCATCGACATTTGGTGCATTGATAGCGATGCCAAGATTACCTACTGTTGGTCGTAGGTAATCCATTAGGGTACGTTGGTCCACCATTGGAAGTAGGTCCCCCGAAACTTTCTCTTCAGTTTTAGCTTTAAGTCATTTTCTTAGAAAGCGTCCGGGTTCGTCTAGAGGTTCTTTTATGTCTTTATTGGAACTGGAGCTCATGCACAGCATAGGAAGTTCAGGCGCGGCGCCTGGGTTCCAAGTCCTGCGATAAAAACAAAAAAGATTGTTGGTCAGAAGTCTCACCACGGCCCCGTGGTCGTGGTTAAAGTTATTGCTTTCCGGATCTCTGTTACTGGGGAGTTCGACACGGCCCCGTGCTGCACCAACACGGCCCCGTGTCCAGCTCTCTGTAACTTCGAAAAAAAACTGCCAGTAAGGATGCTAAGCACGGCCCCGTGTCCGACCAGGCACAACCCCGTGCTGCAGTCTGTAGAAGCTGGAAAATTATGAAAAAATCATAAAAAAAAAAGAAAAAAAAAAGAAAAATAAGAAAAATGATTAGGCCGTAAATCGATCTTAGAAAAGAATCGAGCTCCTTGTAGTTGATCGAACAGATCATCGATTCTCGGTAGTGGGTCCGATTTTTAATCATGACTTTGTTCAATTCTTGGTAACAATGCACACACGCATTGATCCATCATTCATCTTGACAAACAAGATTGGTGCTCCCCATGGCGATAAACTAACCTGTATGAAACTTGATGCGCGTTAGGTGTGATATGTTTTTATGTATATTTTAAGCCCTTTTTAACACTTTAGTCAAGTTTTAAATTTATAAAACACGATATTCTACTAACACTAAACACACATATGGGCAAGTGCACCCATCGTGAGCGTAGTATAGCATTGGTAAGATACCGAGGTCGTCCAAGGACACAAGAGCTTTTAATACCGGTTTATCCTCAACGTCTAATCAAATTAAAGTTTTTAAAAGGGTTTTCAAACATGAAAATTAAAAACTAAAAATGCTGAAAATAAAAATAAAAATAAAACAGATAGCAAGATGAATCACTTGGATCCGACTCGCCTTTAGTGTAACCTTTGATGATTTCCGCACTTTTGCACTTTTTAAGAGTTTATCTTAGTTATAGTAGTAGGCCCCTCTTTTGAAGGTGACGTTACCCTCAACCCAGTGGTTTGAGTCCGCAGGGATACAATCCCAAAGTGTCGGAATATTGAAAGATAATTAATCAAGTTATTAATGCGTAATGTGGTAGGCCCCTCTTTTGAAGGTGACGTTACCCTCGGCTAAGTGGTTTGAGTCAGCAGGGATACAATCCCATGTAGCCGGGTTAATGTATTAGCAGTGGTTTACATATGAGGAGATCAAGCCATTCGCACCCCCGCCATCCAATACCAGTGGGTATTGAAGGAGGTCCTAGTAAGCTTGACCCAGGTCCTTGCTGGATCTATACACTGAACAAAACAAGAACCTTACCAAACCATTCCCTTAACCCCCGACCAGGTAGCCAACATATCTCTAAATAGACCGTGGAGATATGAGTGGTGAAAATCTTTTATTTTATATAGACGGTAAAATAATGCCAAGACACCACGGACAAATGATAAGGAAGTTTCACCTTCAACATAAGAAACTAGTTATTAAAGTCATTAATACAAAACCAAATAAAAAGTGCGAAAAGATTAAAAATCAAAAGTATTACACTAAATGCTTGTCTTCACCAAGTGATGTAAGAGACTTAGGCAAACATGGCCTTTGATTGTCAAGAACTCTTACTATCAATCTTGGATCCCGAGACTACTACACACACTCTAAGATGGATGATGGTGGTGGATGTGGGTTGTAGAGGTGGTGGAGTGTGGGTGAAGTGGGAGAGAGGTGGTTTGCCAAGGGATGCCTTTGAAGTGAACCAAGCACCCATATTTATAGCCTACACAGAAGCCCGGACACGGCCCCATGTCCGCTGGACACAGCCCCGTGTCCATCCCTATTCTCTTTCTTCATTAATTGCAATTTGTCTTTATTAGCTCCACACGCCCCCGTGTTCACTTGGCACGACCCCGTGTGCAGAAGCGAAACTGTACTATCAAGATTTGCAAGATTTTGCGAATCTTAGCATTGACCACGGCCTGTGTTGAGCTGGGCACGCCCCCATGCTGGGAAGCTTCTATGACTTTGTCTTTTCTACAGGTGCCTGGCCACGCCCCCGTGTCCGCTGGGCACGGGGCCGTGGTCAGCCTTCTGTTCCTTTATTTTTGCTTGGGAAGATGCTGTCGAGGGGTCGGGAATGCCACGTTTATTCCTTTTCTTGTATTTATGTTAGATTTGGCTTCACATTTGTTCCTTTTATTCAATTACGCTCATTTAGTCCTGAAAATACAAAAGGAAGACAAAAGCACACTTTTTCCAACATTAGTACTAAAAAGGTTTAGTTTTATGCCTCATTTGATGTAATTTATATTTTGCATTTTACACACATCAAAACCTTTCTCCAGAAGTTCGTCCAACTGTTTCTTCGGTTCTTGCATCTCCGCTGGTGCTAAACGGTAAGGTTCCTTGGCAATTGGTCCTGTCCCTAGTATTAGGTGAATTCTGAATTCATCCTCTCTATCTGGGGTAATCCAGGTAACTCTTCTGAAAAAATATATGAAAATTTAGATACTACGGGAATATCTTTTAATTCTTTTCCTTTTGTGTTAATGATTATGGAAATCATATACACTAGTGATCCTTTCCTTGCATAACTGGCTGTTTTCATCACAGAGATGAATTTTGTGGACCTGGTTGGCTTATTTCCTTTAATTGTGATCTTTTCAACCTTTGGTAAACTCAGTTGCACTGACTTTTGATCACATAGAATGCTGGCATGATTGGCTACCAACCAATCCATTCCTAATACAATATCAAATCCAGCCAGATTCATTGGATAAAGGTTAGCAATAAAATTATGGCTTAAAATTTCTATTCTTGCTCCCTGCAAGATTTCAGAAATCTTAATGGATTCTCCATTTTCCGTTTCTACCAGACATTCTTGTTGAAGTTTAGTTAATGGTTGATTGCGAAATTTGTAGAACGAAGTATTAATAAAACTTTGGTTTGCACCAGAGTCAAATAATACTTTAGCAAAAATATCATTAACTAAAAACGTACCGGCAATCACATCCGGAATCATCTTGGCTTCTTCGGATGTCAGAACAAATGCTCGGGCATTCTTAGTAGTTTTGTTGTTTATTGTTAGAGCTAGTTTCGGACAGTTCGGTTTGATATGCCCTGTCTCTCCACAGTTGAAGCATAGCTTGTTGCTGGTTTTCTTCCTACAGTCTTCTTCTTTGTGTCCAGACATTTTGCAGAAGTTGCAGTATATTGAACATTTTCCCGAGTGCTTCTTTTTGCAGTACTTACAGTAATGTGCAGAAGTAGAACCTTTACTTTTCCCACGATAGTTATTTCCATAACGAAATTCTTGGGTAAGTCTTTGGGCTAGGTTCTTTCTCTGGTTATCTTCTTGCGTATGCAATAATTCATCAGTCAAGGTATTGGCTAATTCTACTGCTTCGTCTATGGTTTGTGGTCTAGCTGCCTTCAATACGTGCCTGATTTCAATAATTAATCCCCAGATGTAACGGGATATTAATACTAGTTCTGGTGAAGCTAAGGTTGGCACTATTCTAGCATATTCGAAGAATACGGTAGTGTAACCCTTGCAGTCTATTCTAGTCATTTTAAGATTTAAGAACTTATTCGCGATTTGTTCTTTTTCATGAGGAGGACAAAATATCCTTTCTACTATGTCCTTAAAGTCGGTCCATTCTATATTATACACTTTATCACTTCCTCTAGACTGGAGAATAGTATTCCACCATTCTAAGGCTGCATTCTTAAAAAGATTAGAAGCAAACATAATCTTATCTTCATCTGCACATTTGATTATTTTTAAGACTGCTTCTGTCTTTTCTATCCAACGTAAAGTTGTAATGGCTCCTTCATTGCCAAAGAATTCTATTGGTTTGCAAGACTAGAATTCTTTGTAAGAACAATAATATGACATGGTTCTTCTTCTTTTTGGAATAGGTAATTGGATTAGCGGTCCATTATTTACGATGTGACTAGGTTCAGTAGGTTGTCGTTTACTTCCACTTATAGTTTTATTATTTTCTGCTTCTTTAGCAGTCTTGATAATATATGGCATAACATCTATAATTCCTTGTGCTGCTATATGTTGGATGGCACTGTTATCTACTTTGTTTCCATTATTATCATTATTCTTGTTTTCCTGATTTACTTCGTTGTCCATCTGGATTTACAAACATTTATCAGGTATTAATAGCACATAATAAGATTTAATGCAAACAATCATACAAACAAATTCATCAAAAACGTCCAACATTGCGACTTTTTCTCTTTTTCATATATATATCTATTACAACCTACAATTTAAATTTAAACACGCTAATAGTTATGCATCGATAGATATTAGGTTACCTATTTTACTTGATTTTTTTTTCAAACTACACGCATTTATATATATATATATATATATAGAGGATAGATCATGAGAAAACTAGTTTAAATGAGAAAACCAAAAAACTAACTAAAAAACATACCAATTTTTTTTTTACATTTTTTTATAAAATTTCGCTAGTTTTTATGCATGAAATTTTTTTTTCAAAAAAAGAAAATAAATTTTTTTTGTTGTTGTATTGCACATGTGCACTATTACGAATATAGTGCACATGTGTAGTACACATATAATGCACATGTGCAGTACAACAAAAAATTATTTTTTTTTGAAATTTTTTTTGTATATAAAAAATAGCGATTTTTATATAAAAAATTGTAAAAAAAAAAAAAATTGGTATGTTTTTTAGCTTCTTTTTAGGCTTTTTTAGTTAGTTTTCTAGTTTTCTCATTTAGATGTAGTTTTCTCATTATCCTCTCCCTATATATATATATATTATTAGGGGTTATTCATCCAGAACTGCATTCTCATCACTCATAGGTGGTTGTGGTGCGGGTACTGGGTCAGGGTATTGAGGTATCGGTTCTCCATATGGGTACGGGTTGCTTAACACCTCCTGAATATACTGATCAGCATTCCAATATGGATCTAAAGGATTAAGGTCAGTATACTGTGCTTTGGGATTTGGTATTGGTTCTTCCTAAGGATAGAGTTCCTGAAATTCCATATGGTCATCTTCCCATGGATCATACGCTAGAGGATTAGGTGCTGGGATTCTAGGTATTTCATTAGGGTCAAATGCTGGTATGGGAAATTAATTTCCTTGGTTAGTTTTTATCTCCATTGGTTGGGTTGGAAATAAAGGCAATGGTTGTGGTGCAACTATCTGATCAAGGTTTGGATTTGCTGCATTGGTGGCTAGCATATGAAAATTTGCCAAATGTCTATTAATTGCCTCTTGAGTTTGGGCATTCACTTCCCTATTGGCTCTCGCTAATGCTCTCTGTTGTAACTTTTTCATCCTTTTTCTCCTCTCATGTGCTCCCCTACTAAACCATCCTCTCTTTTTCGGAGGGAATGGTTCCTCGGATTGCGCTTTAAAGATAAAAATCCCTTCCTCAGTATCAGTAGAATACCACGAAGGAGTAGGATGTGACGAGGCTCCTTCACTATTGGGAGAACTAGCTAGGTGACGGTAAGCATCAGACGTACCTTGCTCACTAATACTGTAAAGTAACAGATTGTCAAATAACACAAAACAATAATATACATATTTACACATAATCACATAGATTATTTCCTAACATAACTGACAAAAATATTGGTGTCAGCAGAACACTTCTGTGGCTTAAACCAGTGGCTGTAGCTCTGATACCACCTTCTATCGCAACCCCCGACCCCTTGCCCCGTGGGGCGGGCGGCCGCGAGTAGCACACAGAGCCGGTGGTATCGGTGTTTATTAATTTGGCAGCGGAAATTAAACACCAGGACCGTAGTTAGAAAATAGTTTATCAGAGTTAAAACACCATTCTTTTATAAATAATAAACACTTGGTAAAAACCCAAGTTTCCATTATAATAAGTTTATAGGGATAAACCCTAATTTATTGAAATAAAACTTCTTTCTTGTTTAGCTAACTTTTATAGCCACTTTTCCAAGCCTCCAGTGCTCTCCAGCTAGCTTCCATTGGTTTTCACATTTTGTTACCTGAAACGCGTTTTAAAAATATTTTATCAGCAAGAAATACTGGCGAGTGCATCCCAAGTTAATCAAAACAAGCTTTTATCTCTTTACAGTATTGAGAGCAATTACAATGTTTATATCTACCCAATTACCACCCACTGTACTGTCAATCCTGACTTGTGGTCATGCTACTATTCACAGTATTAGTAACAAGTAATGTATACAAAACCCCAACATACCGACAGTAATTGTAGAATACATAGACTCAATCATTGTTATCATAATTTAAAACAATTGAGGTTTGTATAAAAAGGTTTTACAAAAATAGATGTACTCACATTGCTAACTTAGAAAGTATTACTGCTCCCTGGTGACTTCCTGGTTATAATCTATTAAAATTAAACAATGCATACGTGTTAGTAAGATAATCCAATTTACATTAGCCATACCCCCGAGACAGAACTCAAACAACTAAGTCAGGCAGAGCCTTGACATGCGTTACGGAGCCCTAGATAAATCAGGTATAGTAACCAATACGTAACCAGGGGTTATAATACTTACACCGAGGCAGAGCTTCGCTTTATAGTGGCTATAATACCCGAGTATTACTTTTACTATTCACAAATTGAGAGAGATCAGAGAATTTTGAACGAATTCAAATGAGCCGAAGCCCTCCATTTATAAGCTTGACGAGGGGTCTCTCGCGCCCCGCGAGAGATAGAAGGCAAGGCCTTCGCGGCCTTCGACAAGACGCGTGTCGCGTATAGGCTTGGCCAGTCACTAGCCTAGCTTTGCCGAGTCATGTGCCACATGGCACTATGTAGTGTCGAGCAAGTTAGGGTCCTCGCGCCCCGTGACAGACCAAAGAGGTCTTGGTCGCGCCCCGTGAGCGACTGCCAAACTTTTTTTTCTTGATTTTTCAAAGTATAGGGTTATTTCGGGTCCGTTTCTCGCGTACGGGGTACGTAAGGAATGTTTTAGGGTCACATAAGGGTTCTAGGAGAGTTGTTATCTAAAAGTAGCACGAGATCGTCAAAAGGGTTATGTAGATAACCGACACAAAACCGTTGGAATTTCAAGTTGGAGATAAGGTATTGTTAAAAGTTTCTCCATGGAAAGGAGTAGTCAGATTCGTTAAAAGAGGAAAGCTAAGCCCCAGGTATGTTGGACCATTTGAGATTACTAGAAGAATAGGACCAGTAGCTTATCAGTTACAACTTCCAAAGGAAATGGTAGGAATACATGATATATTTCATGTATGTAATCTCAAAAAGTGCTTAGCAGACGAATCACTAGTGATACCTCTTAAGGACATAGAGGTAAATGAGAAACTTAAGTTTATAGAGAAACCCATTCAGATTGAAGGTAGAAAGATCAAGAATCTCAAACACAAGAGACTAGTTCTAGTCAAAGTGAAATGGGATTCCAAGAGAGGACCAGAATACACCTGGGATCTCGAGTCAGAGATGCAAAAGAAATACCGACACCTGTTCCAGTAGACCTCGAGGACGAGATCTAAAACAAGGTGGGGAGGATACAACAACCCTCCTTGAACCTCTAACGAAACCCTAAACGTTCCTTATATAACCGTATATGAGAAACGAGCCCAAAATACCTTTATATTTATAAAACAAATATGGGGTTGTCGCGGGCCGCGACCCGGACCCCCTATGACTGTCGCGAGGCACGAGCCCTGTTTGCTTGCCGGACTCCCAAGCTGCCACGTGTCAACACATGGCGAGGCTATATTCGCTGACTGGCCAAGCCTACGACCTAACCTACCCTTGTCGCGTGCCGCGAAGGCCGACCCTGAGTTGGTAGCGGGCCGTGAGCCGCCTTCGGATCAGCCTATAAATAAGAGTCAAGAGCTCATTTATAGTCGTTCAATTTCTTTTCTTTTCTCTGATCTATAGTGAGCAAATATACTCGGGATATTATACCCCTATAAAGCGAAGCTCTGCCTCGTTGTAAGTATATAACCCTATTTGTTACCCTACACATCGATCTAGGGCTCCGTAACGCATGTCAAGTGATGTGCGTTAGGTGTGATATATATATAAGTATATTTTTCGCCATTTTTTAACACTTTAGTCAAGTTTTAAATTTATAAAACACGATATTTTACTAATACTAAACACACATATGGGCAATTGCACCCATCTTGAGCGTAGTATAGCGTTGGTAAGATACTGAGGTCGTCTAAGGACACAAGAGCTTTTAATACCGGTTTATCCTGAACGTCTAATCAAATCAAAAGTTTAGAAAAAGTTTTTAAACAAGAAAATAAAAACTAAAAATGCTGAAAATAAAAATAAGAATAAAATTAAAACAGATAGACAAGATGAATCACTTGGATCCGACTCGCCTTTAGTGTAACCTTCAATTATTTATGCACTTTTGCACTTTTTAAGAGATTATCTTAGTTATAGTAGCAGGCCCCTCTTTTGAAGGTGACGTTACCCTCAACCCAGTAGTTTGCGTCAGCAAGGATACAATCCTAAAGGATTGGATTATTGAAAAATAATTAATTAAGTTCTTAATGCGTAATGTGGTAGGCCCCTCTTTTGAAGGTGACATTACCCTTGGCTAAGTAGTTTGAGTCAGCAAGGATACAATCCTAAGTAGCCGGGTTAATGTTTTAATAGTAGTTTACATATGAGGGGATCAAGAAATTCGAACCCCCGCCATCCAATACCAGTGGGTATTGAAGGAGGTCCTACTAAGCTTGACCCAGGTCCTTGCAGGATCTATACACTGAACAAGGCAAGACGCTTACCAAACCATTCCCTTAACCCCCGACCAGGTAGCCAACATATCTCCATATAGACCGTGGAGATATGAGTGGTGTAAATCTTTTATTTTATATAGACAGTAAAATAACGTCAAGACACCACGGACAAATGATAAGGAAGTTTCACCTTCAACATAAGAAACTAGTTATTAAAGTCATTAATACATAACCAAATAAAAAGTGCGAAAAGATAAAAAATAAAAAGTATTACACTAAATGCTTGTCTTCACCAAGTGATGTAAGAGACTTAGGCAAACATGGCCTTTGATTGTCAAGAACTCTTACGATCAATCTTGGATCCCGTGACTACTACACACACTCTATGATGGATGGTGGATGATGGTGGTGGATGTGGGTTGTGATGGTGGTGGTGGGTGGGTGAAGTGTGAGAGAGGTGGTTTGCCAAGGGATGATTTGCAAGTGAGCCAAGCACCCCTATTTATAGCCTGCACAGAAGCCCGGACACTGCCCCGTGCCCACTGGGCACGGCCCCTTGTCCACCCTTCTTCTCTTTCTTCATTAATTGCAGTTTGTCTGTATTAGTTGACCACGCCCCCGTGTTTGATGGGCACGGCCCCGTGTGCAGAAGCGTATCTGTACTATCAAGATTTGCTTATATTCTGTGAATCTTTGCGTTGACCACGGCTCCGTGCCCCCTGGGCACGCCCCCGTGTTGGGAAATAGAAGCTTCTATCACTTTGTCTTTTCTGTAGACACTTGGGCACGCCCCCGTGTTCAATGAACACGGGGCGTGTTCAGCCTTCTGTTATCTTGTCTTTGCTTGGGAAGATGCTGTAGAGGGGTCGGGCATGCCACGTTTATTCTTTTTCTTGTATTTATGTTAGATTTGGCTGTATTTTTTATTCTTTCGTTCATTTAAGCTCATTTAACCCTGAAAATACAAAAGGAAGACAAAATCACACTTTTTCCAACATTAGTACTAAAAAAGGGTTAGTTTTATGCATCATTTGATGTAATTTATATGTTGCATTTTACACACATCAAATACCCCCACACTTGAATCTTTGCTTGTCCTCAAGCAAAACTCTTTATTTTGTGGCTTACACACCCAAATGGAATGGGGTAGAAGAGAAGGTTTTAGGCTTGTCATAGAGTGTCGGGATTCCAAGATTCTTTATTAGGTTTTATTTTTATGTTATTTACAATCCTATTCGTTAAGATTTATTTCGAACATTTCATAAGATAAATTACTTATTTGGGCATAACATGCCTATTTAAAATTCCATTTATATACAAGTTCACATACCTCACGGGAGATCACTCAACACTCAGCCAAAGATGTATTTTTGTGAAACACTCGAGAGCGGCATGGAACTTACTTCTACGATATGCTTGCCAAGCAATCAATCCTCCTCCTTTTTAACTATACACCTTTGTAAATATCAAGAGGACTTTTGGGGAAGGGTTAGGCTTGGGTTAAAGGTAGGTGGTTTTGGGTTAGTGGTTAGTAGAAAAGGGTGAAAAGGAGTAAAAAGCGTCGGTTTTCGTAAAACATTTTGTTTTTGTGACTTTTTATTCTAATGAAGCATTTTTCAAACAAGCTTTCTTTTGATGGGCTCGTTTGTTTATTGCTAACTTCATTTTTCTTTTCTTCTCTATAATTTTCTTTTATTTTTTTAATAAGGAAGTCACAAGAAAACCGAGCTTTGTTACTAAAATAAAGGGTTTAAAAATGAAAAAGGTTTTGGTGGATAAATGGTGTTTGTTTTGGGTAAATAAATGAAAAGGTTTAGGCTCAAAGGGGTTAACTAGGGAGATTTTGGGTAGGTGGTAAAAAAAAGAAAAATATTGGTGTTGAAATAAAAATGGTTAGTCCTAATGCCTCCATCATTTACTTACTTGGGTTTAAGTTGGTAAGGACCGGGAATGTATCGTCATGGCAAGTTCTAGAGTCGTAAGAAACCAAGCGGCTATTCACACAAGAAATGAAAAATGAGCATTTAGTTTTAAGATATGTATTTGTATGCTCAATAAAGGCTCAAAACTCACTTTTTGTGGGAATGGGTTTTTAATGTTATCAAGTATATATAATCAAATTTTAACTAGATTTGTCAAGTCGTTTCATAATTTTCTTATGTTGGTTCTTTTTTTATCACGACGCTATCGGTTGTAAATTTATAAAAATCTAACCTTTTTAGAACTTGTTATTCCCAAACTAAACCATGACAAGTAAAAAAAAGAGTATTTTTTTGAAAAAAATTTGGGGTGTTTAGCGGTTCCAATAGAGTTTTGTGTAAGGATTGTAATTATGACTTGCAAAATTCAAGGTTTTAGTATCCCCCACACACTTAAATTACACATTGTCCTTAATGTGTCCCAAAAATAAGTTTTTAGGTTGATTGAATGTGTAAAAAGTGTGTTAAAAACAGAATTTTATGTTACTGGGCATCTGGACACGGGCCCGTGTTGGATGAACACGGCCCCGTGGTCAGATTGCTAGTAACGATGACTTACAGAAGGTGGACATGGGGGCATGTTGGGTGAACACGACCCCGTGTTGGCACAAGTTAAACAGCAATCTGCAGAATTAAACAAACAGCAGGTCTGGGCGATGGGCACAGGGGCGTGTCGGCTGAGCACGACCCGTGTGGACAAACTGCAAAAGTGTAAAACAGGTTTCTGGCTTTGGTTTTGTTGTCCTGGCTTTAGTAGGACTTATGTTTAGTGCCCAAACCTCATATGTACCTATTTAACTAGTAAATACCACACCAAACAATAACCAACATCCTAAATTACCAAAGTTTATCATCCACGTCACAGGTTAAAAAGAAAGAGAAATGCATAAATTAAAAAGTGTTAGAGAAAGTAAATTGTTCATCAAGTGGCACGCAGGCCAGAAAATGTTCATAAGATAAGGGGGTTAAACTGTGAGACCTTCAACCGTGTGATGCTACCTCCAACTCCTCCCGCTCAATCCATGTCCTCGTCATCATCATCATCATCACCTCCTCCGTTGCCCGCCATATACTCCCGGATGTTTCCAATGTCATCCTGCATGTCAGAGATGTTTCTCTCTATCACTCCGACCCGGGCGTATGTGTTGCTAGCCATGTTGTAGGTGTTCCTGGTGCACATAAGGTTTTCCTGCAATAAATCAGGTAAGCTTTGAAAGTTAGGAAAACCGCCTCCTTGTGAGGAGGATTGACCCGGATCACCCTGGTGCTGGTAGTGGTACTGAGGAGGAGGAGGAGGACGGGTGTATGGAGCGTGTAAGACGAGACCTTCTTGAGGGTTCCATGCATGCCCTTGGATCGTTTGGAATCTGACCGTCCCGTCATCCGCTTCATTGATCAAGTTCATGGAGCGTCATATGACCATGTCCACTTTTCCTTACCATGGGCCCTTTTGAAAGGACTTCGGCATCCTTGTGAAGTGTTTGACAAGGCGGTAAATCCACCCCCAAAGAAGATAGGAGTCGGGGGAGTAGCAAGCTGGTTCAGGTGCATGTTATGGAGTAGCAGGTGTGGAACATCAAGGTTTAAACGGTTGTGGATGCAATGGAGGACCAGCAGATCCCGTAACCCTACAACACCGCTGCTGTCGTGTCTCTTGCTAAGAGAGTAGGTGATGTCACACCCCGACCACGTAAAACAACAAAACGTGGAGGAAACGTCGGGGAGTGTTGTAACAGAATCGTTGTTTCACAACCATGGATTAAACAATTTCGTTTTATTTAATTAAATGTATTACATTACATTGGAATTAGAAACAAAACATGAACAAATAGACTTTTATTGTTATTAAGTCGCTAAGGCATCATCCGTTCCTATGTGAGCATGCATCAATATCATCATCAAATATCATCAACTATGGTACCTGAAACACATGTGAAAATACGTCAGCATAAAAATGCCGGCGAGTACATAGGTTTTATGTGAGTGTCAGATTCATGGCTCATTTTACATGTTGCAATACTTATTTAAAAACCTTATTTTGAAAAGTATAGTATTGCGACATAATTAACCAACTCAAATCAAGTTGGATATGATTTATAAAATCTCGTAGCCATGATTCTTAACTCCAAAACATTTTGTTTTATTAAATCAAATACTAAAACATCTCGTAGAAACTCGTTAATAAGACTCGTATGGTTTATATTATTCAGAAAACATAATTGTGTGACATTGTTTCAAAATCGTTTACCCAAGTGATCTAGATAACGCAACGATATATAATGTGTTAAAAGCACTTATATATAGGAAGTACCAGCGGCGTATCCACCATGCTTTTAACACATTACACCCGCACCGTTACCTAATCACTTCCCTAACCCAATGGCTCAAACAGTTACAAATGGTTCACATAAATCAAATGGTTACAAACGGTTCACAGAAATCCAACGATTTCAAATGGTTCACATACATCAAATGGTTACAAATGGTTCACATACATCCAATGATTTCAAATGGTTCACATACATCCAATGATTTCAAATGGTTCAAAACGTAAAACAATTGTGCTAGCGTGTTAAGTGAACATACATAGCAAGACATAATGAAATCATGTAGTAATAGTGTACTAATGAACATAGCAAGTATATGATATGAAAACATGGAAAGCATGAAAATAACAAGTAGGCACATGTGTTTCACCCCAAAATGTTTGGAAAACAGTAAAAGAGGGGTCTATGTACTCACTTGAGGATGCTTAGAAGTCTTGAATAACAACCAAGCAAAGCTAGAGGGATCACGGAATCAAACGGCACCTAATATAGGTAACTATGTAAATAAACGGACCTAAATCGGAGGATCGGATAAAATGAGGTTTTGTAAACCAAATGAGTGTAGGGACTCATGTAATATGGTTTAACAAATCCTACATTCTAAAACGAAACCTAACCTAAGTGCTTACGACCCATTACGACTCGTTAAGGTAGCTTACGCCACTTTAACGCGTCGTTCGCGTAAAACGCGTTCGGACCGCCTAACTAGCCCTATGATAAGTAAAATATACCTTAACATATCTAATATTGTTGCCAAATCAGTTTAGATATCAAAAATTATGTTGCATACGCTTAAAATGAATTTTGGCGTAAAAAGGGCATTTTGGTCATTTACCTAAGGCATATAAACTACCTATCATACAACTACTTAAACGACGTGACCATAAGGTATAACCTCGGAAGGTTATTCCCTATGCAACTATGGTCACCAAATGTGTTTGGTCGGATCCTAAAGATCGACCAAACGGGTCGGGTTCGAAAGTATAAGCGGTTGTTTAGACCGCTTACCTTACGACCCTACATAAGCACTAAACCTAAAGTGACGAGCTAAACATGTTAAAACATGCTTACCAAGGTTTGAAAATAGGTTTGGTATCAAAACAAACGGTTTTGATACCTAAAAGTAGTTTGGTTACAAAATACGCAAGAATACGCATTTTGGCCGAAACTACGACTCGCCACTATGCCTAGATAACGTGGTAATCAGTAGGTATAGTCACAAGAGACTAAAACCATCGTGATTACGCTCACGTTATGAATTTCAAACGAACTTCATGTTGACCATAAACTGGTCAAAGCAGAAAGTCAAACACAGTTTGACTTTCACGCGAAAAAGAACGAAGAGGAATTACAAAAGGTCCAAGAACGGAAGTTTGACCCGATTATTCTCAGGTATGAAGTGAAAGCACCTCAACTTAGAGAAATATCAGATCAAATGTGAGTTGAAACAATGAGATGGATGGGGTATTTATAGTTTTTGCCCAACCGTTAAGATCGTTCATCGTAAAACGAGCTTCGTTCTCATCCGTACACATGTGCCCATGGTTTTGTGAAACCATGGGAGCCCCTAGTTTCATTAAAACCATGTGCTAATGAGGGGAGCAGCTGGAACAAGCTGGAATTTAGATTTTTTATTTTGGTCCCTTCCTAAGATAACTATGGCAGATTGTCAATTTTGGTCCCTGAATGTGCAAAACATGGTTTTTGATGCATTTTTGACACGTTTAAGCCCCGTTAATCCCATTTCAAGGCTCTAAAATGAAGTTAAAGTATAGGGAACATGAAACATGCTCAAAAATATCTCGGATGTCGGTTCGTTTGGTCGTACGGTTGCGTTGTTCGGTTAATTACGACGAAACACGAACGAATGCGAAAAACTATCCAAATTACGCGACGAATGGAATTTTATCATGCCAATCACTAAAATAAAATATTTTAATGATTACATAAAGTTTTGGATGTCCGGATGTATTCAGAACGTAAGATATGCGCGAAAATGCAAACTTATGCACTTTTTGACGCTTTTAGTCCCTGAATGACCAAAAAGTTTATTTTAGCACACCGAACCCCTCAAAGCCTATTTATAAGCTATATAAAGGATATTTAGGGTATGTTTAACTTAGGGTCATGTTTCAGAATGTTCGTTACAGAACAAATCGGCATACTTTCGCAGTTTGTCAAAATTAGTCCCTGTAAGCGAATAAACTTGATTTCGCCACACCAAACCCTCCAAAACTTATTTCTAACTTATGTAAAGGTTATTTAAGGTATGTTAAGCCTAGTTCACTGATCTGGAGTGTTCTTTGCGTTAAACTGGTTATATTTATGCATCAGTGCGCGTATAACCTTCCAGAAAGCGATTTAAAGCTTGAAATCGAACAAGAATTGATATGTGCAAAAGATACACATATTTATAAAAATCCCAAGTATGAAATACAATATTTCATTGGTTTGGTATTTTTTTGATGGTCGCAGAGGCACAGGTGTCACAGTCTCCCCTACTTTAGGAAAATACGTCCCGAAATTTATTCGTATGAGTCTGTCTGTGACGCTGTGTTAAATAATTGCCTTGCATGGAATCTAGGGTGTTTATCTATTTGCGTAGAATAACCCATAAAATATTATGCATGGCATATTCCTGTCATTACTCTCAACGGACAATCTTTAAAAAATGAAAATGAAGGAAAAATCAAGGATATTCATTTCCCTCGATGGATATTCTTCAGAAACGAAAATGAACGGACTGAGTCATTTTCCTCAATGGGTATTCTTCAGAAACGAAAATGACAAATAATCAAGAATATTCATTTCCCTCGATGGATATTCTTCAGAAACGAAAATGAACGGAATGAGTCATTTTCCTCAATGGGTATTCTTCAGAAACGAAAATGAACGAATAATCAAGAATATTCATTTCCCTCGATGGATATTCTTCAGAAACGAAAATGAACGGAATGAGTCATTTCCCTCAATTGGTATTCTTCAGAAACGAAAATGAACGAATAATCAAGAATATTCATTTCCCTCGATGGATATTCTTCAGAAACAAAAATGAACGGAATGAGCCATTTTCCTAAATGGGTATTCTTCAGAAACGAAAATGAACGAATAATCAAGAATATTCATTTCCCTCGATGGATATTCTTCAGAAACAAAAATGAACGGAATGAGTCATTTTCCTCAATGGGTATTCTTCAGAAACGGAAATGAAGGAAAAATCAATAATATTCATTTCCCTCGATGGATATTCTTCAGAAATGAAAATGAACGGAATGAGTCATTTTCCTCAATGGGTATTCTTCAGAAACGGAAATGAAGGAAAAATCAAGAATATTCATTTCCCTCGATGGATATTCTTCAGAAACGAAAATGAACGGAATGAGTCATTTTCCTCAATGGGTATTCTTCAGAAACGGAAATGAAGGAAAAATCAAGAATATTCATTTCCCTCGATGGATATTCTTCAGAAACGAAAATGAACGGAATGAGTCATTTTCCTCAATGGGTATTCTTCAGAAACGGAAATGAACTACGTCAACTCTAGACACATGACAAAACTTGCTGTGGTTTCTGTGCACTGAATTCCATAATTATGTATGCATCCATAATTACGTAATTCCTTGCACAGTCCGCACAGTTTGTTTTGTAATGTGAAGGGGAAGAAAATCAAACCTGTGATGAGTGTGACTAGACTATCATAGGGTCCTTTTAATTAGATCGACAAATGATCTCTTTAATTAGACCACCAAGGAGTCTTTTCAGCTATATCATCACATGATATTCCTAACCAGATTTCTGGATCAATCTGTTTAACTAGACCACTCAAGGTGTCTAATTATGGAATAGTACATTATAATCCAAGGGTCTTTACTATTACGTAGAAGCCCATTAAGGATTTAAGGTAGTACCTTTGGACATCCTACTATGAATCCCTTATACGAAGATATGGAAGATTCTACGAGGATTTGGATAACAAAAACTTGGATCACACAAAAACATAAAAGGGAACACATAAGCACATAATTACATATTTGTTTAATTTGACCTTTAATTTGTTATCTTTGGACACATATATTTAAAGCACACCAGGAATCCAATCTGTGGATTTCATTTGGCACTTTAATCATTTTCAAGAATCTATCTATGAAGATAGGATGATCTTCCGAAAATTCGATTTTGTTTTCAAAGAAACGTAATATTCGAATTAAGGCACACAACAATTTTAGGATTTACGGAAATACCCTTAGGTACCCTATTAAGGATTTATAGTGGTACTTTGGGTATTCGTCAAGAGTTGTAACTTGCGCCTTGTACTTCGTTTCTTTGGAAGAAACAGGTACTTAGGATTTTCGTGGAAAACGCAAGAGATCATAAAATGGAAGAATTTTGGGGGTAGTCTGTTCGTCAAGGAATACGATTCCCTGATTGTCGGTATTGTAGGGGATATGTTGTTTATACATGCAACCACATAAATATATTGCAATGTAAATAAAAGATTTATTTATAAACAACGATAACAAATGTTTCATGGACCTTGACAACAAAAGAAAATAATACATAAGACGTGATTATTTCTAAACGGTGTTGTCTTCTAGTCGGTCAGATGCTCATCCCTGTGCTGGATTTGCATTAGCAAACTTTGGGCAATTTCTTCGGAAATGACCCATCTCGCCACAGTTGTAGCAAGAACCTGGTGGAAAACGAGCTTGAGCAGGATTGTTGTCAGCTTGATTTGGTGCAACTTCAGCTCGGCAAACTCTTGCTGTGAGACCTATAAGTCCACAAATTTGGCATTTGCGGCACTTCACACTAGCATGATGATAAAGGTTAGATTGGTTGCACAAGGGTGCAGTTTCGTTGTATGGCTTCCTAGCAGGGGGTTGAGCGGGTTGGTTGAGGGCAGCTTGATCATTGTGAGCAACCACGGCGAAGTTTTGGGAAGCTTTTCGCTTCCTTGACTTCTTGGAGGATTCAGTCTGCTCATCTTTGGGTTTTGATTCCTCGATTGGTTTCTTATCACCTTTTTGGAAAAGTTTACCTTTCCTGATTTGAGATTCAGTCAAGGTAGCAGATAGCTCAATGGCCTGCCTAACCGTAGTTGGGTTACTACTAATCACAATGTCTTGTACTGGGTCAGGGAGGCCATGAATGTACTTTTCGATTGCCTTATCCAAAGGCGTAACCATATTCGGGCATAACAGACTTAACTCCTCATAACAATCCGTGTAGGCTCGATGCTCACCGTTATCTTGCTTAAGATAGTCGAATTCCCTTTCCAAGGCCCTGATCTCGTGACGAGGACATAATTCCTTCATCATCAGAGCTCGAAGCTCTTCCCACGTTTGAGCTAGTGCCACATCGGCACCCCTATCTCTCATCACACCATTCCACCATGTCAAAGCTCGTTTCTCAAAGACACTAGATGCGAATTCTACCTTTCGCTCATTTGGGCATTGAACATGTCTGAAGGTGCTCTCTAGACTCTCGAACCATTGCAGAAGTGCAGTCGCTCCTTGAGACCCAGAAAACTTTGATGGCTTAGCCGAGTTGAATGTCTTGAAGTTGCAGGGGGCATTATTGTTGTTGAGAGCTTGGTTACATTGAGCAACGATGTTCGGGATTGCAGCAGTCATTTGCTGTGTAATGATAGCTGCCAGTTCTTCAATAGGTACCTGATTTTCGCATCGTGGAGGCATTCTAAAAAGGGGAAAAAGGAGAGAAACCAAATGAAATGGCATTGGGTAAGAATAGGATGTTACAATTACCGACTAAAATTATGGGTGATGGTCATTTGTTTGAACCACGAAGTAAACAAACGACACACAAAGGCTGAATCAAAGCAATTAGGTCCTCATAATGTATCGTGAAGACATGCTCGCCTATAAGTGGACACTCACCCCAAGAGTTCCCAGGTAAGAGTGACTGGTCCGATATTGCGGATTTGTACGAACACTCTAGCCTTAGACAGAAAGCTCAGGGTACAGGCACCCACCCTTCCAGTTTGCACGTGTTCACATTATGTAGCCCTAAACTTTGATGAGAATTTGAAAACTTTGAAGGTTCGAAACCTTATAATAAATCATCCTGGAACAGATGATTAGTTTTCAAAGCAGATTCGAATTTTGTGTTCTTATTGTGGTGGCTGCCCAAAGATAGGCAACGGTATTGTTTTATGACTAAACGCAAGTAAACTCGTGTTAGGGTCCTAGGAAGGTTATAGTCTAGGTCAAAGCATTACTAATAACCTAATTCCCTATAACCATTGGCTCTGATACCAACTTTTCTGTCACACCCCGACCACGTAAAACAACAAAATGTGGCGGAAACATCGGGGAGTGTTGTAACAGAATCATTGTTTCACAACCATGGATTAAACAATTTCGTTTTATTTAATTAAATGTATTACATTACATTGGAATTAGAAACAAAACATGAACAAATAGACTTTTATTGTTATTAAGTCGCTAAGGCCTCGTCCGTTCCTATGTGAGCATGCATCAATATCATCATCAAATATCATCAACTATGGTACCTGAAACACATGTGAAAATACGTCAGCATAAAAATGCCGGCGAGTACATAGGTTTTATGTGAGTGTCAGATTCATGGCTCGTTTTACATGTTGCAATACTTATTTAGAAACCTTATTTTGAAAAGTATAGTATTGCGATATAATTAACCAACTCAAATCAAGTTGGATATCATTTATAAAATCTCGTAGCCATGATTCTTAACTCCAAAACATTTTTTTTTATTAAATCAAATCGCAAAACATCTCGTAGAAACTCGTTAATAAGACTCGTATGGTTTATATTATTCAGAAAACATAATTGTGTGACATTGTTTCAAAATCGTTTACCCAAGTGATCTAGATAAAGCAACGATATATAATTTGTTAAAAGCACTTATATATAGGAAGTACCAGCGGCGTATCCACCATGCTTTTAACACATTACATCCACCCCGTTACCTAATCACTTCCCTAACCCAATGGCTCAAATAGTTACAAATGGTTCACATAAATCAAATGGTTACAAACGGTTCACATAAATCCAACGATTTCAAATGGTTCACATACATCAAATGGTTACAAATGGTTCACATACATCCAATGATTTCAAATGGTTCACATACATCCAATGATTTCAAATGGTTCAAAACGTAAAACAATTGTGCTAGCATGTTAAGTGAACATACATAGCAAGACATAATGAAATCATGTACTAATAGTGTACTAATGAACATAGCAAGTATATGATATAAAAACATGGAAAGCATGAAAATAACAAGTAGGCACATGTGTTTCACCCCAAAATGTTTGGAAAACAGTAAAAGAGGGGTCTATGTACTCACTTGAGGATGCTTAGAAGTCTTGAATAACAACCAAGCAAAGCTAGAGGGATCACGGAATCAAACGGCACCTAATATAGGTAACTATGTAAATAAACGGACCTAAATCGGAGGATCGGATAAAATGAGGTTTCGTAAACCAAATGAGTGTAGGGACTCTTGTAATATGGTTTAACAAAGCCTACATTCTAAAACGTAACCTAACCTAAGTGCTTACGACCCATTACGACTCGTTAAGGTAGCCTACGCCACTTTAACGCGTCGTTCACGTAAAACGCGTTCGGACCTCCTAACTAGTCCTATGATAAGTAAAATATGCCTTAACATGTCTAATATTGTTGCCAAATCAGTTTAGATATCAAAAATTATGTTACATATGCTTAAAATGAATTTTGGCGTAAAAAGGGCATTTTGGTCATTTACCTAAGGCATATAAACTACCTATCATACAACTACTTAAACGACGTGACCATAAGGTATAACCTTGGAAGGTTATTCCCTTTGCAACTATGGTCACCTAATGTGTTTGGTCAGATCCTAAAGATCGACCAAACGGGTCGGGTTCGAAAGTATAAGCGGTTGTTTAGACCGCTTACCTTACGACCCTACATAAGCACTAAACCTAAAGTGACGAGCTAAACATGTTAAAACATGCTTAACGAGGTTTGAAAACAGGTTTGGTATCAAAACAAACGGTTTTGATACCTAAAAGTAGTTTGGTTACAAAATACGCAAGAATACGCATTTTGGCCGAAACTACGACTCGCCACTATGCCTAGATAACGTGGTAATCAGTAGGTATAGTCAGAAGAGACTAAAACCATCGTGATTACGCTCACGTTATGAAGTTCAAACGAACTTCATGTTGACCATAAACTGGTCAAAGCAGAAAGTCAAACACAGTTTGATTTTCACGCGAAAAAGAACGAAAGAGGACTTACAAAAGGTCCAAGAACGGGAGTTTGACCCGATTATTCTCAGGTATGAAGTGAAAGCACCTCAACTTAGAGAAATATCAGATCAAATGTGAGTTGTAACAATGAGATGGATGGGGTATTTATAGTTTTTGCACAACCCTTAAGATCGTTCATCGTAAAACGAGCTTCGATCTTATCCGTACACATGTGCCCCTGGTTTTATGAAACCATGGGAGCCCCTAGTTTCATTAAAACCATGTGAAAATGAGGGGAACAGCTGGAACAAGCTGGAATTTAGATTTTTCATTTTGGTCCCTTCCTAAGATAACTATGGCAGATTGTCAATTTTGGTCCCTAAATGTGCAAAACATGGTTTTTGATGCATTTTTGACACGTTTAAGCCCCGTTAATCTCATTTAAAGGCCCTAAAATGAAGTTAAAGTATAGGGAACATGAAACATGCTCAAAAATATCTCGGATTTCGGTTCGTTTGGTCGTACGGTTGCGTTGTTCGGTTAATTACGACGAAACATGAACGAATGCGAAAAACGATCCAAATTACGCGACGATTGGAATTTTATCATGCCAATCACTAAAATAAAATATTTTAATGATTACATATAGTTTTGGATGTCCGGATGTATTCAGAACGTAAGATATGCCCGAAAATGCAACTTATGCACTTTTTGACGCTTTTAGTCCCGGAATGACCAAAGAGTTTATTTTAGCACACCGAACCCCTCAAAGCCTATTTCTAAGCTATCTAAAGGATATTTAGGGTATGTTTAACTTATGGTCATGTTCCGGAATGTTCGTTACAGTACAAATCGGCATACTTTCGCAGTTTGTCGAAATTAGTCCCTGTAAGCGAATAAACTTGATTTCGCCACACCAAACCCTCCAAAACTTATTTCTAAGTTATGTAATGGTTAATTAAGGTATGTTAAGACTATTTCACTATTCCGGAGTGTTCGTTGCATTAAACTGGTTATATTTACGCATAAGTGCGTGTATAACCTTCCAGAAAGCAATTTAAAGCTTGAAATCGAACAAGAATTGATATGTGCAAAAGATACACATATTTATACAAATCCCGATTATGAAATACAATATTTCATTGGTTTGGTATTTGTTTGATGGTCGCAGAGGCACAGGTGTCACAGTCTCCCCTACTTTAGGAAATTTCGTCCCGAAATTTATTCGTAGGAGTCTGTCTGTGACGCTGTGTTAAATAATTGCCTTGCATGGAATCTAGGGTGTTTATCTATTTGCGTAGAATAACCCATCAAAGATTATGAAAGGCATAATCCTGTCATTTCTCTCAACGGACAATCTTTAAAAAATGAAAATGATGGAAAAATCAAGGATATTCATTTCCCTCGATGGACATTCTTCAGAAACGAAAATGAAAGGAATGAGTCATTTTCCTCAATGGGTATTTTTCAGAAACAAAAATGAACGAATAATCAAGAATATTCATTTACCTCGATGGATATTCTTCAGAAACGAAAATGAACGGAATGAGTAATTTTCCTCAATGGGTATTCTTTAGAAACGAAAATGAACGAATAATCAAGAATATTCAATTCCCAAGTATGAAATACAATATTTCATTGGTTTGGTATTTGTTTGATGGTCGCAGAGGCACAGGTGTCACAGGTGAGGACCCTGTGGATGTAGCGGTAGAGAGGGTCTCTCAACAGTGTGCTCTTAGTTCGGCTCGGTTATAGTTGCCTTCTCCGATCTGAGCCCAAGCAGCTTGGCGTTGATTTTCCGGAATCTCACGTAGACCGCCGGTCTTCTCTTCATCCCCAGCATCCTCTTCTGAGTACAACCCAACCAGTGCCCCAAATTGAGCGATTGAGATTCTGTACGTGGTCCCTCCACAACGGAACTCTACCCCCTCATTGTCAAACGGTTCCGCTCTTGACTTAAGGACAAACGTGCTGTAAAATTCCATGGTGTATTCATGAACGTAGTGAAGTCTAGTGCAGAGAGCCACTCGTAGTGGGCCGGTGACAATGTTGTTGAACCGGTCTATCTGGTTCACTACTTCAAGAGTGTCCATGCACACTTGTCTGGGATTCTCTTCGGGCCTAGTTCTTAACACATCGTAACGAGCTTGAGCCGCCAACTCGCTTGCGTTGAACCTGGTGAATTTCTTTGCCATCTGAAAGAAAATGTCAAACAATTAGTACGAAACAGTGACATTTTCGAAGAAAACTGAAAACAGTTGGTTGAACACGCCCCGTGTTGCCTGAGTTTAGCTGGACACGGCACCGTGCTCGCTTACCACAGCCCCGTGTCCAGGCGTCTGTTTCCTAAAAATCTCATTTTTCGACCCGGTCCCGAAAACTTGAAAATTTTTGGTCCAGTAGAGGCGGTTTTCCCAGAAAATGAAACCCCAAGTGCCGTTTTTCCCAAAACAAACCGTTTACCCCTTCAATTTCATCATTTTCGGTTAAAAGACAAGGGTTTGGGATTTTTGTGAGAAATCGGGCGAATCTACAAACAATACAAGTAGATCTACTTCCTATAACATGTCTCTAAACTAATGCTAACAGATTTATGCAAAAATTTGGAGTTCGATCCGGTTCAAGTTGAAGAACCCTAGATTTTTCCCCAAATCTTGATGTTAAACTACATGCAAGTACTTAATCTAACTAATTATAAGGATAGAATCATACCTTGAAGTTGTTAGAAGAAGGGGAAACGTTGAAATCTGCAGGAAAAATTGCCGGAACCAGAGAGTTTTTTGGGGAAACGGGGCGTGTGGAATGAAGAAAGTGAAAGAAAAGGGGAGTTTTATCCCGAAAGTTGTGCGGACACGACCCCGTGCTCGCTGAGCACGGCCCCGTGTTCGGGAAATATTATTATTATATATTTGTTTTAGTGCTCATGTGAGTGCCCTGTTTCCCAAAAGTTGGTTCTAGAAATCTTACCAATTTAGATATTTTCCCGATTATTCGTAACTTTCCAGGTATGATGTTGATGCTTGAACCTTTGTTTAATTCTCTAATTGTTTGAAGCGAGATTTCTTCCTCCTCATCCTCAATAAATCCTTGATAGAGTTTCAGCCGTTGGCCATTGACTTTGAATGGAATTATATTCCGAGATTTAATTTCGACTGCACCGTGTGGGAAAATATGGGTGATGGAAAAAGGTCCTGACCACCTAGACATTAATTTACCAGGAAATAATCGAAGTCGTGAATTAAACAACAGAACTTGATCTCCTATCCGAAATTCATTAGGTTTAATTTTTTTATCATGCAAATTTTTCATTCTTTCCTTATAAATTTCAGAGTTAGCATATGCATAATTCCTTAATTTGTCTAATTCATTTAATTGGCAAAGTCGATTTTTACCAGCAAATTCTAAATCTAAGTTTACATTTTTAATTGCCCAATAGGCTTTGTGCGCTATTTCTACTAGCAAATGACAACTTTTCCATAGACGAGCTTATATGGGGTTGTACCTATTGTTGTTTTATAAGCAGTTCGAAAAGCCCATAAAGCATCGTCTAATTTATCGGCCCTTTCTTTTTTATTTAACCCTACGGTTTTCTCAAGTATTCTTTTTAAACCTCTATTAGTCACTTCGGCTTGTCCGTTTGTTTGAGGGTGATATGCCGTTGAGACCCGGTGATAGACCCCATACCTTGTTAAAAAAATTTCAAGTTGATGGTTACAAAAATGGGTACCTCTATCACTTATTAATGCTTTTGGTGTTCCAAAACGAGAGAATAATCTTTTCAGAAATCTTACCACTACCCTTCCATCATTTGTTGGAAGTGCCTCGGCCTCGGCCCATTTAGACAAGTAATCTACCGCCACAAGTATATATTTGTTTCCTTTTGACGGTGGGAAGGGTCCCATGAAGTCGAGTCCCCACACATCAAAAATTTCACAAACAAGAATGCCATTTTGTGGCATTTCGTTTTTGGAAGAAATATTACCTGATCTTTGGCAAGCGTCACATGTTTTGACAAGACTTTGGGCGTCTTTGTAAATGGTTGGCCAATAAAATCCTAAATCAAATACCTTCCATGCGGTACTGGCGGCACCATGATGTCCTCCGTATGGACCTTCATGACAATGGCGGAGAATTCTTCTTGCTTCACTACTATGTACGCATCAGCGGATGAGTTGATCTGCACACATTTTGAAAAGATAAGGATCTTCCCAAAAATAATGCTTTACATCGGCAAAGAATTTCTTTCTTTGATGATGTGGCCATCCTTTCGCGTCTACCGCTAGCTAGGTAGTTAGCATAGTCGGCGTACCATGGCTCTTCTCGGTATTCCACCATCTCCAGGGACTCCGTTGGGAACTTTTCATTGATTTGCTCGTCCCTGGTTGCCTCCAAAGCTAGACCTTCCAAGCGCGAAAGATGATCTGCTACGGTGTTTTCTGCTCCTCTTTTGTCTTTTATTTCAATGTCAAATTCTTGGAGGAGTAGAATCCACCGAATCAAACGTGGTTTAGCATCCTGTTTCTTGAAGAGATATCGAATGGCTGCATGATCTGTATAGACTATTTTTTTAGAAAGAACAAGATAAGAACGAAATTTATCAAAAGCAAATACCACGGCTAGCAATTCCTTTTCTGTTCTTGTATAATTTTCTTGTGCATCGTTAAGTGTTTTACTAGCATAATAAATTGGGTGAAAATGCTTATCTATTCTTTGTCCCAAGACGGCTCCAACTGCAAAGTCACTTGCATCACACATGATTTCGAAAGGTAATTTCCAATCAGGCGCTATCATGATAGGTGCATTGACTAGCATTTCTTTTAGGGTTAGAAATGCTTGATTGTAGTCCTTGTCAAAGATGAAAGAGGCATCTTTTTCAAGTAGTTTTGTTAGAGGCCTTGAAATTTTAGAAAAGTCCTTGATAAACCGTCTATAAAATTCGGCATGCCCTAGGAAACTTCTGATAGCTCTAACGGAGGATGGGGGCGGTAATCGAGAAATAGTGTCTATTTTTGCTCGATCAACCTCCATTCCTTCGCTTGAGATTTTGTGACCGGGCACTATTCCCTCCGTTACCATGAAATGGCATTTTTCCCAGTTAAGGGCGAGGTTAGTTTCCGCACATCGGGATAGCATTCCTTCAAGGTTATCGAGGCATTGGTCGTATGAATCTCCAAAGATAGAAAAGTCGTCCATGAAGACTTCCATTGTCTTTTCTATCATATCATGGAAGATGGCCACCATGCAACCTTGAAAGGTTGCGGGGACATTACATAGACCAAAAGGCATGCGTCGATAAGCAAAAGTTCTGTAGGGACATGTAAATGTTGTCTTTTCTTGGTCTTCGGGTGCTATCGGAATTTGAAAGTAACCTGAAAAACCATCTAAGAAACAATAAAATTTGTGACCGGATAATCTTTCTAACATTTGATCAATAAAAGGTAAAGGAAAGTGATCTTTCCTTGTTACTTCATTTAATCAACGATAATCTATACATACCCTCCATCCTATGACGGTTCTCGTTGGTATTAATTCATTTTTCTCATTAGTTATTACCGTCATACCTCCTTTCTTTGGAACTACTTGGACGGGACTTACCCAAGGACTATCGGAGATTGGGTAAATGAGTCCGGCGTCAAGTAATTTGATGACTTCATTTTTAACCACTTCTTGGACATTTGGATTTACTCTACGTTGTGGTTGTATTACCGATTTGTAGTCATCGTTCATTAAAATTTTGTGTATGCACATGGAAGGACTTATTCCTTTGATATCTACAAGCTTCCAAGCGATCGCATTTTTGTGTTTTTTAAAAGCGTAACTAATTTTTCTTTTTCTAAACTACTCAATTTTGACGAAATAATTACAGGAGATTTACCATCTTTGTCTAGAAAAGCATATTCCAAACCTTTTGGGAGTTCTTTGAGCTCAAGAGGTGGGTCTTTAGGTGACTCCTTATTTGGTTGCTCATTTCGATCAAGAACCACAAAAGTTTGTTCTATGGCGACCTCTTCTTCAACAAAGTGGTCAATTTCTTCTCTTGTATCGGGTGGTTCATCTTCATCTTCAATTAGGGGTCATTATTTCCGAATGGATATTTCATTGAACGCTCAAGATCGACACTCTTTTTAAATGCCCCTAATTGAATAAATAGATTGTTGTACTTCCGGTTTTCAAAGCTTCGTGAGTTTTTACAAAAGGTCGTCCCAACACTAGAGGAGCGTCATCAAGGATGACAAAGTCGGTTGGGATTACCATTTGATTTGTTTTGACCAAGACATCCTCAACTACCCCTATGGATTTTATTATTTTCTGATTAGATAGAAAAATGGGTATTTGAAGTGGAGAAAAATCACTAATAATTAATTTTTTGAAAATGTAGTTTGGCATTATATTAACACAAAGATCTTTATCAATTGTGATATTACTAATAAAGGAGTTTTGAAAAAAACATGGAACTGGTGTAATGTTAATTTCAAATGGGTCTTCTTTTATTAGCGAAGTTTGATCATTTGTTAACTTAATGCTTACCGTTTCGTCAATTTTTGTGTTAGTGTTTAACTCTTTTAAAAACTTAGCATGAGTGGGTACTAAACAATGATTTTCGAAAGAAAGTGACAAGAGATTATTTTTTTCAAAACTTGACTCTTCTTGAAGTTTAACGTTGTTGGACTCACCTTTCTCGTTGTTTAACTCATGTGTCGGTTTTTCACTTACTTGTTCTTCCATTTTTACATTTTCAACTATCTCTTCTTTATTACGAGTTAATTCTTCTCTTGTGCGGGACTCCTCTTCCCTTGCGCGAGATTCTTTTATGCAACGTTCGATAGTTTTACTGTGTTCTATTATCTTATCGGCTATGTGGGTGATAGAGTAAGGATCAGGATCCTCAAAGCTTGAACCCGGATGTTCGATCCTTTGTTCCTCATGATACTCATATGAAGTAGATGGCTCACACCATTGTTCTTCATTGTAAGTATATGATGGATAAGGGTCGTAATTTTGTTCTTCATAATACTCATATGAGGTGGGTTGTTCACGCCATGGTTCCTCATAATAAGCATATGAAGGTGGTGGCTCATATCTTGGTTCCTCATAGTATGAGTATGACGACTCATACCTTGGTTCATCAAAATATGAGTATGAGGGAGAAGGTTCATACCTTGGGTCTTCATAGGTTGCGTATGAAGTTGATGGCTCGTACCTGGGCTCCTCATAGTAGGTGTATGAAGTGGATGGTTGAAATAAGTCACAATATTGTACCGAGTGAGGGTTACCACAAATGGTGCAATAGTCTTCCCTATAATCATCCTCCTCATAGGTGTAGTTGTAACCTCCTGAGTATTGATCCATAAGAATCACTCAGCAGATCACAACAGATTCTCGAGACTAGAAAACAAAAATAAAAAAGAAAACAGAGGCTGGACACGGCCCCGTGTTCAGGTTCTGTATCTGGGCGTTTTAATAAAAGTAACTGGTTTTGTGTAGCACGGGGGCGTGTTCAGTGAGCACGACCCCGTGTTCAGACTCTGTATCTGGGTGTTTTATGAAAAAAATTGCAGCACGGCCCCGTGTTCATTGTACATGGCCATGTGTTCAGGCTACTGTAAATGCAAAAACTAACTAAAATGCAGAAAAATTGCGCGCGTTTTAAAAAGGTTTTGAAAAACTGATTAGGCCGTTGATTTTAAGCTTTCTTAAAATCCTTGTGTCCCTGGCAGCGGCGCCAAAAACTTGATGTGCGTTAGGTGTGATATATATTTAAGTATATTTTCGCCCTTTTTTAACACTTTAGTCAAGTTCTAAATTTATAAAACACGATATTTTACTAACACTAAACACACATATGGGCAAGTGCACCCATCATGAGCGTAGTATAGCGTTGGTAAGATACCGAGGTCGTCCAAGGACACAAGAGCTTTTAATACCGGTTTATCCTCAACGTCTAATAAAATCAAAAGTTTAGAAAAAGTTTTTAAACAAGAAAATAAAAACTAAAAATGCTGAAAATAAAAGTAAAACAGATAGACAAGATGAATCACTTGGATCCGACTCGCCTTTAGTGTAACCTTTGATTATTTCCACACTTTTGAACTTTTTAAGAGATTATCTTAGTTATAGTACTAGGCCCCTCTTTTTAAGGTGACGTTACCCTCAACCAAGTAATTTGCGTAAGCAAGGATACAATCCTAAAGGGTTGGATTATTGAAAAATAATTAATTAAGTTATTAATGCGTAATGTGGTAGGCCCCTCTTTTGAAGGTGATGTTACCCTCGGCTAAGTAGTTTGAGTCAGCAAGGATACAATCCTAAGTAGCCGGGTTAATGTTTTAATAGTAGTTTACATATGAGGGGATCAAGAAATTCGAACCCCCGCCATCCAATACCAGTGGGTATTGAAGGAGGTCCTACTAAGCTTGACCCAGGTCCTTGCAGGATCTATACACTGAACAAGGCAAGACGCTTACCAAACCATTCCCTTAACCCCCGACCAGGTAGCCAACATATCTCCATATAGACCGTGGAGATATGAATGGTGTAAATCTTTTATTTTATATAGACAGTAAAATAACGCCAAGACACCACGGACAAATGATAAGGAAGTTTCACCTTCAACATAAGAAACTAGTTATTAAAGTCATTAATACATAACCAAATAAAAAGTGCGAAAATATAAAAAATAAAAAAGTATTACACTAAATTCTTGTCTTCACCAAGTGATGTAAGAGACTTAGGCAAACATGGCCTTTGATTGTCAAGAACTCTTATGATCAATCTTGGATCCCGAGACTACTACACACACTCTATGATGGATGGTGGATGATGGTGGTGGATGTGGGTGAAGTGTGGGAGAGGTGGTTTGCCAAGGGATGATTTGCAAGTGAGCCAAGCACCCGTATTTATAGCCTGCACAGAAGCCCGGACACGGCCCCGTGCCCGCTGGGCACGGCCCCGTGTCCACCCTTCTTCTCTTTCTTCATTAAATGCAGTTTGTCTGTATTAGTTGACCACGCCCCCGTGTCTACTGGGCACGGCCCCGTGTGCAGAAGCGTATCTGTACTATCAAGATTTGCTCAGATTCTGCGAATCTTTATGTTGACCACGGCCCCGTGCCCGCTGGGCATGCCCCCGTGTTGGGAAATAGAAGCTTCTATCACTTTGTCTTTTCTGCAGACACTTGGGCACGCCCCCGTGTTCAATGAAAACAGGGCGTGTTCAGCCTTCTGTTGACTTGTTTTTGCTTGGGAAGATGCTGTAGAGGGGTCGGGCATGCCACGTTTAGTCCTTTTCTTGTATTTATGTTAGATTTGGCTGTATTTTTGCTTCTTTCGTTCATTTAAGCTCATTTAACCCTGAAAACACAAAAGGAAGATAAAAGCACACTTTTTCCAACATTAGTACTAAAAAGGGTTAGTTTTATGCCTCATTTCATGTAATTTATATGTTACATTTTACACACATCATCAATGCTCTGCCTGACTCAGTCGTTGGAGTTCTGTCTCGTGTTACACCCGATTGATCTAGGACTCAATAATGCATGTCAAGGCTCTACCTGACTCAGTCATTGGAGTTCTGTCTAGAGTTGTACAGTTAATGTGATTTGGGTTATTTTACTAACACGTGTGCATTGTTAATTTTAATATATAACAACCAGGAGATACACCAGGAAGATTTAGTTTTACCTAAGTAAACAATGTGAGAACATCTGCTTTTTGCCATCTTTTGTAAATTACTTTTGTGAGTCAAAATATTTTACCAAAACCTCAAATGTTTTCAATTACACTTAACAGTAATTGAGTATTTGTAATTCTACCATTACTACCGGTATGTTTGGGTTTTGTATACATTACTTGAAACTTGTTACTACTGGAATAGTAGCATGACCACAAGTCAGGATTGACAATACCAGGAAGGGGTAATTGGATAGATATAAGCAAATGTAATTGCGGATGCCCTCAATACTGTAAAGTTGTAAAGATGTGAAGTCATAAAACTGTTTTGATTAAACTTTGATGCATTCGCCAATATTTCTTGCTGATAAAATCATTTTAAAACGCGTTTCAGGTAACTTAATGTGAAGCTATTAGAAGCCAGCTAGAGAGCACCAAAGGCGTGGAAAAGTGGCTATACAAGTTACCTAAATAAAAAGAAGTTTTGTCTTTCGATAAACTAGGGTTTATCCCTATAAACATATTGTAATGGAAACTTGGGTTTTATCTCATTTGTTTATTATAAAAAGTTTGGTGTTTTAACTCTGATAAAACATTTCCTAACTACGGTCCTGATGAAAGTTTTCCGCTGCCAAATTAATAAACACCATTACCACCCGCTCTGAGCGCTCGCAACGCCGGCCTCCCGGGGCAGGGGGTCGGGGGCTGCGACAATAGGATACCCTTCTGTACCACTTCTTCCATTTTCAAAATTGCTTTGGTTGTTTTAACAAATGCCCCTGTTTCTGTTGTCAAAACGTATGATGAATCTTCTGATTCTCAGGGTGTATCTCCATGAAACGATGGTTTCCATTTTTGGCGTTTTGGTAAAAGATGTTTTTAGAATGATTGATGGAACTGATTATGGAAGGGATGTTAACGTCGTTTATATAATGATATTTTTCGCGCGTAATTTAGGAGGGAATTTCTTCTAAAAAATTTTAATAATTGACTTTCAGTTACTGTTTGCCTCTTCTACCTGTAAGTCTTCAACACGTTTTATCATTAAGCTTTGGCATTTTGTATTAATGGTGTTTTATTCGTTTTGAATGGCGTGTTCTCATTTTAGTTTGGCGTTTTGAATTTGAGCAGTAAAAGACCTTTTTACCCTTAATGAAGCGCGTCCACGTAATAAAATTGTTGTTATTTACGAAAACACCACCACGCCAATCTAGTCCATAGATTGTTTTGATCGGACGATCCATAAGCGTTATCACTGTTCTCACACTTTTCAGCGTTTTCCCTAAATCTTGACCCTTTATATATATATATATATATATATATAGAAATGGGATCAGGAGAAAACGCCTAAAAGTGTGAAAACGGTGAAAACGGATCCTGGCCGAACACGTGGCGCGCGATATAATAGGGCGGAGGGGCTTTTTGTCTTTTTATCTTTTTTTCCAATGCGTGTGTCACAATACTACTTCATTTTTGGCGTCTAAGTTTTTTTTTGGTGTGTAGTTAGATTCAATAACTATCTGGCGTTTTATTGGTCTTTTTAGTTTTGCCTCGTTGAATTAATTGTTTTTGTGTTACCTAGTAAATATTTTGGCGTTTATGGCGTTCCTAAATTCATTAAAATTAATTAATAATTTTAACATCTTGGCGTCCATGGTGTTACCAAATTCATTATATACCTTTAATAATTCAAATTTTATAATTTTTTTGGCATTTTTGTATATTTCACCAGTTATATTAATCCCATATATGTTATAAATGTAAATTTTTTGGCGTTCACGGCGTTCTTAATAATTCACTATAATTCATTAATAGTTCAAAAGATTACAATAAGATGAAATCAAAACAAACTAATAGTCTTCTGTGTATGGGATTACATTAGAGATGTACCCACGCTTTGTTCATCACTTTCTTCATATTCATCGTCATCATACAAGCATTGGCATATAACGCCATTATCTCGTCTCGTCTTTGTTGCAACCTATACTTAAATATCATGACAACCCTGGATCTTGCATCGTTCGAAGGTGCTAAATCCCAGAGTGGTTCAAGAAGATGTAGTCTCTCTGTGTTCAGCATTTCGTCTATCGACAATGAATATTCCACCCGTGTCGATAAGTCACTTTAACCGTTTTTGCTTGTTCATCCAAACCCCAATTGGTAACTGTTGGTAGACCAGTATCGTCAATATCATCATCATCATCATCATTATCATATGCTTTTAATTTTTTCTTCAATCTTCTTATTACCGTTCGAGTCCTTTCACAATCGTCGGCCCTTGGAATCCTAAGGGCCAGAATATCCCTCTGAACATCTTCATCCATACTAAGTATGGCCTTGATTGTCTTGACTTTCACCCTTCTTCTATCAGAGAACTTTAGGACAAAACGTCTCTCCGACCTCTCAAACCTCCATACAATAACCTGAGCCATTTTTTTAAGTTATATGGCGTTTTAGACAATGTGTGGCGTGTTTAGAGAATGTCTGGAGTGTTAAGTTTTGTTTTGCTGTTCTACTTATATAATGACTTTTTTTTTTGCCGCCACGTAGTATATGTATTTATTGTTATTTGATATCTTTAGGGAATTACAGAACCCTTATGGACGCATTTCCTTATGTTGAGCATACGCAACGTGCATATATTTATGCTAACTTTAGTAAAAAGAAATTCATGGGCGTTAGTTTAAAATTTTATTTTGGAAAGCTATAAATACAAAAAGTGGGCGATATTTTGAGAAGAAAATGAAAAAGTTGGAAAAGCATTAAAAAGGAGCATATACCCATAAGTAAATTCAGTTACTTGGTCAAGGGATTTTTTCTAGGTTAATAGGGCATGTGATGCGTTTGAGAATGGTATGAATAAAAGCTTCAATTTGTACATTCGGTCATCATGAAGGAAACATACAATAACTATGCTAGAAAAATCTAAACATTTGTGATGCAAATAATCTTTTTAATTGCGATAAAAGTAGAAAAATTAGAACTTGATGTATGTCTAAGAATCAGAAAAAAAAATTTCATAGACATTAAAGCCAATCAAAGGCATGACAAAAGTAAAAACTAATTTTACAATTTTGGTTATTTTTAATTAACATGCTAGGTAGGCATTGAAAGGTAGCTCCAAGTGATAACATCATATTTTTGAAGTGATGTCAAATGCACGTATGTGCTAAACATTGATGAACAAACTTGTAGTTGTAGATCATGGCAGTTGTTAGACATACCTTGCGTTCATACAGTAGCAGCCTTAACCTTCGTCAACAAGGACCTAGAAGCTTTTATCAATAATTGGCTTGAAAAGGACATGCTCAAAGAAGCATACAAATATCCAATCAAACTATCGAGAGGAAGTACATTTTGACCTAAAATAGATGACTTCAAACCTTTACATCCAAAACAAAGACGAATGCATGGTAAACCAACACTAAAGAAGAAAAGAAGCATTGACGAGAAAGAGAAAAAGAACCCAAAGGTTGGAATTGGAAGGCAAAAGTCTTGTCAAAATTGTTAAGAAACATGGCATAATGGAAGATCTTGCACAAATGAGAGATAAGATCCGCCACCAAAGGAGAAGAGGCCAAAATGTAGACATGAAAAACTTGATGCAACAAAGAGAGTATATATATATATATATGGGGAGGTTCATTTGAGAAGAAAATTAAATTAAGAAGAAAAAGAACAAAGGGTACAATTGTAAAACATTAAATAGTTATCTCTCATCTCATTTATTATTATCTTTGACTAATTAATTAGTCATAAAAACTAAAATCCCCCACATTAAAACTTTTTCCTACACACATCAAAATTTATTCTACATATGTTTAAATTTATCGTACACACCTTGTAATTCATCCTACACACCTCGTAATTTATCCTACACTTTAAATTAATTTTTTTTTCTTTTTTGAAAAAATATATATTTTGAAAATAAGTGACAAATTTAATTTAGTTAGTTAATAAAAAGTAAGACAACCAATTAATGATCTATCTAAGTTTACCAATATACCCTTATACTAATATTAAATACAAAAATTAAATGAAGTAAATGAAGGATTTTTATTGATTGAAATTTCTTATTTTTTATTCTTACAAAAATCTTCTCATTTCAACTTTCCACTATATATATATATATATATATATATATAGAGAGAGAGAGAGGGGGGGGGGATTAGGTTCATTTGGGACCAACATCTTCATAATGAATTGTGTGAACTAATCAGGAGCATTGGTTTCCTTTTTAGTTGTTAAGGGTAAGATTGTAATTATACAATAAATTAGTTTTAAATCTTTATTTTAATCATGGAATTTCAGTTACACTTTTAATTTTGGTAGCTTTCTTAAATTGCATAATTATCTTCTCCATCTCTTTTAATTCAAAATAATGGATTTTTTTTAATTGCATATTCATGCAAGAATGAATTATTTACATAAAATTTGATTACATATTTTTTTATATTGTTGGATTAAATATTGAATTTTTTTTTACAATTGCTTATCCATGATTATTCTTCATGTAATCATCATTAATCTTGTGTGATAATGTACACTTGTTCTGAACATCGGTGTGATAATGTACATATGTGTACATACGTGTTAAGAATATTACTTATTAATGCACACATATGTATATACGTGTTGAGACTGTTATGTACACATATGTACAATGCAGAACAATCATCTGAGATACTTGCTATACACATATGTACCATGTTGAACAACCATATCATTAACTTTTTTAGAAGTATATTATGAATGTAAATATATGCACATTACAAATCTGACATGTACACTTAAAGAAGATGATTTGATGGAACAATATTTGTTAATCTACATATCTGTACATATGTTTTTAAATTGTTAATACGTATAATACATATATGTACATTCACTTCTACCGTGTTTTTAATTATGTTCTAGATGTTATAATATATTATATAATGGTTATATATTTTATAATTAAAAAATTAGTTAATTGGTGAGAGAAAGAGAGAATGTAATTAGTTATTTAATTGGAGGGAGAAGTAGTTAACAATGCATCATGCATATTCCATCCTCATTTTTTAAACGTTCATAACTTTTTTATACGACATTATTTTTTCATAAAAATTTCACCATAAAATCGAGCGTTTTTTATCTTTAATTTGAGTACCATATTGCTATATAAAATCTGACGACTAAAAAAACCCACAAAAATGTGTTTTATTTCTATGTTGTATGAACTTTGTATTTGATCTTACCTCTATATTTATCTATACTATATTATAATGCATGAGGGAGGGGTATTTTAAGATACCCAAAAAATAAGAACTTTTCCCCCTTTATTTATAGAAAGACCCCTAAAATGAGGGTAGTTTAGTCTTTTAAACACCATTTATTTTTTAGCCCCTAAACTTATCACACTTAAATCCCTGAGTTTTAACAAAATTATAGATAATCAGTTACACTTTTCCCCCTCCACAACAAACTTATAATTATTTTACGTATTTTTGCCATATATCTTATAAAGTATAATGTTTTAAAAAATCCAAAGACAGCATGACAACCTAAGTATTTTTATCAACATTTCGGTAGTTGTCTTGTTTAGTATCGACGCGCGGATTAAAAGTACAAGTAGATGATTTCTTAGTGTACAAGTGATTAAAGACCAACGTATGGGTGGAAATTTAACTTCAGTGTAACATCTCAAACCAACAAGAATCAACGGGAAAACAATACTTGTGTGCAACAAAAGAATCATGAGACGTTGAATTAAATTTAAAAGGAATAATCTTCATTGAATTGAAAACAGGTTTCAATCTCACCCCAGTTAGAATTGTGGTTTAGAGCATTCCGGTGCCATAACTGAAGTATTTTTGTTACATATGTAACAATAAAAATTGAAATTAAAACTACATCCATCAGTTGTGAAATACGAAAATAAGAACACAACCCACTGCAAAAGAAAATTTTCCTTGAAAATAAAAGATTAGTGGGTTTTAACCATGAGAATCAAATTCTGACTTTGTGTAGTGTTTCCGATTAGCACAAAGCTAGTATCAATACAAAGTCTCGTTCGATGTCACGATCATTTGGCAAGTTAAATTTATTGGTTCTACTATTTTCGAATAATTGTGTCAAATTTGTATTTGATTTGATTATAGTAGAAACTATAAAATGTATTATAGTATAGATTCAAATTTTGTATAGATATTATTTGAAAAAGTAAAAATGACTAGATATGTGTTCTATTTATTTGCACGAGTTTGACTTAATATTCGGCCACATGTTATTATAGATATTATAAAACAAACCTAGGGGTGGCAAAAAACCAACTAGGAAACAATTTGATTTTTAAAATGAAGTCTGTAAGAACAAAATGGTCTTTTCTACCCGTCACTCTCCATTTGTAAAATCAGATTGCTTTTCGTCTCTTCGTTCTCCCCACTACACTCTCTCTCCATTTGTAACCAATTTAGCCATATATCTGCAACTAAATAGCTATATCCGACTTCCCTCTGCTCGCTCAAATCGGCCCATCTCCTTTGTATTTGTCATTCACAAGGAAACATATCAATCTTTCACCACCACAAACTTGATTAGAAATAGAGAGATAGGCCAGGAGATAAGGAGACAGATCGGGAATTCCGTGTCGCAGACGACGGTCTACCAACCGCCTGAAAACCATCATCGGAAGAGAGAGCAGAGATGGTGGTGATGTAGACGAAAGAAAATCACTAGATGCAGTCACCCACCGTCGTTTTCGAAGGCTGTTTCTGGTCTTCCCCATCTTGATCTGGTCTTCAATCACGAGTCCAGGTAATCCCAACTTTTAATTCGACAACACAAATTTTAGTCAATCTATGTTGATGGAATCATGTTTTTCGTTAGGGCGCTTGTTATTAAACAATGGATAAAAAGTGTATGGTTATTTGAAGTGTGTTGTTGTAATCTATTTCAGAGATCATAGAAAAGCAAAGTTCTCATTTGTATAATACCGAGTGTGGTGTGGTGTATATTTTCAGTTTGAAGATAGTTCTTTTGGGGAGCCAATGCCATTGTCGATGGCTTTCGGGAAGGAGTGATGCACCTGATTGATATTGTGGTCTGTGAAAATTCGAATCCAGAGTGGAGCTATTTTGAGTCAAACACATGTCTGTTATGTATTGCTTACAATCAATTTTAAATTCACTATGTAGTTAGAAAGTAAATTTGTTTGACTACATTGCTAATGTTTTATACTTTGGGCCATGTAACATGCTCTTACAATTTGTGGTCTATTTTTGTCATGGTGGTGTAGTGCTTTCGTGTGGCTAGAAGCAAAAGAGTATTGTACAGATGGTCAAAAATGTCTCGGGTGCTGATGGTTTGAGAGGTGGATTCTCAACTGTTAAACTATCAATGATGTAAATGTTAAGCATATGCGTTCATTTGGTTCAACTGGTGGTCTATAATGACATAAGTTTAGATATTTTATTAGCATGTTAAGTTTATGTTTGTTTTTAATTGTCATGTAGGTTAAAGGGTTCGATATGAATGCTCTTCACATCTCAACATTCAGGTGAACCAAGCACTGAAACAGAGACGTCATACGTACCGTGTCATGGAATAATCAATCGTGAGTAAAACAGACAAGGGTTGGGTAGATTGGATAACAATTTCAATGGGTTCGGGTCAAAATGGTAATATGTTTGTTTTGAGTGAGTAACGAATACCTTTGTTTTTGTGCAAATAAATATATATCATTTAATATTTCTTTCTTGTTTTTTAGGACATTAGATTCGGCATAGAGTATACAAATTATCTGGGACAAAAACAGTAAGTTCAGTTAAAATGTATTAAACTTCCAACGTTACTTTTTTTTGCTTTTTGTGCAGGTGGGTTGGCGATTTTCTTATTATGTTTTTGATTTGGGTTTTATATGTATTACATGTTACATTGTTGATCTTGCCTTCTCAATGGTATGATTTAGACCAAGTAAGTAATGTATTTGTTATAGGTTTCAATTTTTTATTTTTTAAACATTGGGTAGCATTTCAGACACTCAAATGTTGAATTAACTTGTAGGGTAACATCTGTGCAATCTCTGTTGGCAACTACAAACTCATTTGGGATAATCCACTTTATCGAACAGTGCAGTCTCCTTCACCTGAACGGTATGATGGTCTATCAGCAGCTGGCTATAGGGTTGTGAGGCCACCATTAGTACCTAGTCCTAAATAGTACTTTTAGACGACATGGTTCCTTTACAATTTGGAGTTCTTACTCGGTAAGAAATAATATAAATTTTTAAGTAGTTATTTTACACTCATATATATGTAGTTATTGTGTTAAAAGTTTATGAAATGCAGGAACGTGTGAGCCCGGTCATGTCTCCGACTGGTCAACCTTTTGTATATGGGGCCTCTTATATACTTGATGGGCCATGACATTTAATTATCATCTTCATATCAGTGAGCTTAGTTTATGAGATTAATTATGCTTAATAAGTACAAGCCACCAAAGTCCCCCTCGTTAGTGATATCCCAACCATAATATTTGGAGTTGATGGGGATGTTAGTAACCCATCGATTGTTGCGGTAACCATAAAAGGTTGTCTATATACTTTTAGAAAATTTAACAGTTTGCATCGTTAGAAGTAAACCCCAACTCATATATTATTGGTTTGAAACCGTCAAATCTTTCTTTAAAGTTTTGAACTTGTACTTACCACTGTTATTGTAATAAAAAAAAAAGGGTAGTTGCACGGTACCCCTGACCGCGGAAGGGATCTCCCTTCCCAGTTCACCACCCGACAAGGATCCCTGGCGGCAAATACCCATAGCCATCAAAGAGGGGTAAGAAACATGTTTCGAACCCGAGACCTCGAGTGTCCTCGGTCCGGCTTAAAGCGGGTGTCGGTGGCCACCAAAGTGGCACTAATGGGAATTGAACTTGGGTCTCCATTGGAGAACCCAAGTCACTCCACCACTAGGCCACTTGTGGTGGTTCTGTTATTGTAATAAGGTTGTTGCATTTCAAGATTGGCCAGAAGTTACAAATGATGCAGGACTGGTTAGTGCATAACCTCACAGGCAAGACTTTATACAAGAGTTGTATAAAACCTGGCAAGATCCTCAACGTTGAAAAGTTAATAGAGGCGTGATCAGGTGCATATGTGAACTTCATGCAACTTTAAAAAAAAGTTAAGTTGTTTTTATAAATATCTATTATAAAATTAGATGATGCAAAAACTTGGAAATGCTAAGTGCAGAGAGCTCTTAATATCTTTTGAGAAGGTGACTGGGGAAAAACCGCCACGGATCATTTTCTATAGCTAAAAGAACATCTTTATTTGTATTTTTCAGTGGTAGATTATTTAGAAATGAAAATGATAACATTTAGCTACGTTATCTTTTGGTTCTTAATTTGCAGGGATGGTGCAAGTGATGGGAAGTTTATCATGTCCTACTCTATGAACTTGATACAATTTGAAAGGTTGGTTGATGATTCTTTACACTTAATAATATTTGTTGATGTAACCATGTGTTATCATCTGGTGCTTATTATATTTTGGTAACCTTAATACAACTCCATTTGTTAAAGACTAACCGATGACTTCGCTTATGAACTTTGGTTCAGGATAATAACGAGTACTGTAATGTAAAGTGTCGCCCCCGCCGCATCGCGCATATATGTATATATATATATATATATATATATATATATATATATATATATATATATATATATATATATATATATATATATATATATAAAGTATAATATACTTCACGCCTTAACCTACATTAACGTACGCGACCAGATACATAACGTGCGTGATTATTTTTTTTGACCATCTCAACGTGCGTGATTATACTTTCCATGCGTGATTATCACTTATCATGCGTGATTATCACCAAAAATCTGATCCCATGCGTTATTTTGTGTCCCATGCGTGATTATTGCCTGATCCGACGGTTTACAGCGTCGCGTACGTGAAGTACGATAACGCGTAATGTATGTTAACCGCACTCTATATAAAGTATAATGTACTTCACGCCTTAACCTACATTAACGTACGCGACCAGAAACATAACGTGCGTGATTATTTTTTTTGACCATCTCAACGTGCGTGATTATACTTTCCATGCGTGATTATCACTTCTCATGCGTGATTATACCAAAAAATCTGATCCCATGCGTTATTTTGTGTCCCATGCGTGATTATTGCCTGATCCGACGGTTTACAGCGTCGCGTACGTGAAGTACGATAACGCGTAATGTATGTTAACCGCACTATATATATATATATATATATATATATATATATATATATATATATCGTGAGATTCATTGGGGAACACTAAAAAAGTGGGGTACCAGAGAAAAGTTCATTTAACATGTTAAATATATCCTAAAAATTCAACTTAACATGTTAAAGATCATTTTTTTTAACTTTTTCCGACGCCTTTCCTTATAAAAATGTGTAGAAGCTATTCTAATAAAAGAATTATTTTTTGTAGAAAAAAAACCTTTTTTAATTGTCTTTTAAACTTTTCTTTTATTTTTAGTTTTTTAATTTTTTTTTATTAAAAACGGTTCTACATGTATTTATAAGGAAATACACTAATTTTTTAAAAAATAATTGCATTTTAACATGTTAAGTTGAATTTTTAACATATTAAATGCATGGTTTTCTAGTTTCCCACCTATTTAGTGTTCCATAATGAACCCTCCCCTACACACACACACACATTGATTAAGGATCCTGTAAAAAGTGGCAAGTGTGTGAAATCAAGTATGTTTAATGGGGAACTGGCATGTAAAAATCTCAACTAGACGTCATTGGCCATTACTATAACAACCCTCCTAAAACCCTAAAAATATCCTAAAATATACCCTGTATATGAGAAACGGTCCTAATTAACATTTATATTTATAAAAATCAAATAAAAACAAATAATAACCATCGCTCGCGGGCCGCGACATAGTTGGCCGAGGGAGTCGCGGGGCGCGATCAAGTTACAACAGGCGACATTCTAAGCCGCCACGTGTTACCCCCTCGTGTTAGATCTACGGTGTGAATCACCCAACTTAGATCCTAGTCTACCTCTCTCACGGGCCACGAAGGAGACAGAAGTGGGACTCGCGGGGCGCGAGCCGCCCTTCGACCAACCTATAAAAGGAGGCCTCTGGCCTCAGTTCTCACCGTTCAATTCTTTTCATTTCCTTTGTCCCTATAATAGCAAAGTAGTGCTCGGTATAATACCCCTAAAAAGCGAATATCTGCCTCGTTGTAAGTATTATAACACCGATCACGTATTTGTTACCCTACCCGATTGATCTAGGGCTCCGCAACACAAGTCAAGGCTCTGCCTGACTCAGTTCGTTGTAGTTCTGTCTTGGTAGTATGGCTAATGTGAAATGGGTTATCTTACTAACATGTGTGCATTGTTTAATTTTTAATAGATATTAACCAGGAGAATCATCAGGAAGCTATAGTATTATCTAAGTCATCAAAGTGAGTACATTCTCTTTTTGAAAACCTTTTTAAATCATTGTTTCAAATATTTTACAAAACCCTAAAATACTTACAGTGATTAAGTTTATGTGATTCTTCAATTATCATCAGTATGTGGGGTTTTGTATACATTACTTGAAACTCGTTACTATTGCGAATAGTAGCATGACCGCAAGCACGGGGGACAAAGGTTGCCCAGTAGCAATGCTGTATTGAATAACTGGATAGACATAAGCATTATAAATCTTAATACTGTAAAGTTATAAAAGCTTGTTTTGATTAAACTGGGATGCACTTGCCAGTATTTCTTGCTGATAAAACCTTTTTAAAACGCGTTTCAAGTAACTTAATGTGAAACTAATAGAAGCCAGCTGGAGAGCACTGAAGGCTTAAAGAAGTGGCTAGTTACCTAAATAAAAAAGAGTTTATGTTTTCAATAATTAGGGTTTTATCCCTACAAATGTATTATCAATGAACTTGGGTTTTATCCCATTTATTAATTATAAAAGTTTGGTGTTTAAACTCTGATAAAAATATTTCCTAACTACGGTCCTGATGTTTAAATTCCGCTGCCAAATTAATAAACACCGATACCACCGGCTCTGTGTCTCGCGGCGCCCGCTCCCAGGGTAGGGGTCGGGGGTTGAGACAGGATGTGGTATCAGAGCTACAACCACTGGTTTAAGCCATTTAGGTGTTCTACATAAATTTTTACCAATTGTATTAGGAAATAATCTATGTGACTATGTGTAAATATGTATATTATTATTTTGTGTTATCTAACAATTTGTTAGTTACAGTATGATTGAGCAAGGTACATCTGACGCTTACCGTCAATTAGCTAGTTCCCCAAAGAGTGAAGGAACCTCATCTCAGCCTACTCCGTCGGGGTATTCTGCTGATACCGAGGAAGGAATTTTCATCTTTAAGGCACAATCCGAGGAACCATTCCCTTCGAAAAAGAGAGGATGGTTTAGTAGGGGAGCGCATGAGAGGAGGAAGAGAATGAAGAAATTACAACAACAGAGAGCATTAGCCAAAGCCAATAGGGAAGTGAATGCCCAAACCCAGGAAGCAGTTAATAAGCCATTGTGGGAAGAACTTGATAGACAGTTAGCAGATTTTCATATCTTAGCAACCACCGCAGCAGATCCAAATCTGAACCAAATAGCTGAACCACAACCGTTGCCATTATTCCCCAATCAACCAATGGAGTTAGAACCTAACCAGTAGAACCCATTCCCCATACCAGCATTTGATCTCAACGAGATACCTAGAATCCCAGCACCAATTCCTTTAGAGTATGATCCATGGGAGGATGACAATAGGGTATATCAGGAACTGTATCCTCATGACGAACCAGCACCCATACCAAACCCCATAGCACAGTATACTGACCTAAATCCTTTAGATCCATTCTAGAACGATGACATGTATATTCGGAGTGCGTTAAGCAACCCATATCCATATGGAGAACCCGTACCTCGATACCCTGACCTAGTACCAGCACCACTACCACCCATGAGTGAAGAGAATGTGTAGGAACTTCACACATATGGCAAAGAGATAGTGGAAGAAGGAAATAGGATACGACAGATAGGAGAAAAGCTCGTGTGGAAATATGACGAGCGGGAGATGCAGTATTGGGCAAATGACACCTGGTATAATATGTGTATATATATGTGTGTGTGTGTGTGTATGTGTGTAATGTTATAAAAAATCAACTAAAATAGTTAACCTAATACTTATCGATGCATAACTACTAGTGTGTTTATTTTTCAGTTGTAATTTGTAATCGATGCATAGATATATAAAAAGAGTAAAGTCGCAATGTTCGATGATTTTGATCAATCTGTTTGTGTGATTGTTTATTCTGTGATATTGATACCTGATAAATGTTTACAATCCAGATGGACAACGAAGTAAATCAGGAAAACCAGAATAATGATAATAACGGAAACCAAGTAGATAACAGTGCCATCCAACATACAGTAGCACAAGGAATTATAGATGCTATGCCATATATTATCAAGACTATTAAAGAAGCATAAAATAATAAATCTGTAATTGGAAGTAAACGTCCACCCACTGAACCAAGTCGCAGTGTGAACGAAAATAATGGACCACTGATCCAAGTACATATTCCAAAAAGAAGAAGAACCGTTTCATATGGTTCTTCTTATAAAGAATTCTGGTCTTGCAAACCAATAGAATTCTTTGGCAATGAAAGAGCCATTGCAGCCTTACGCTGGATAGAAAAGACAGAAGCAGTCTTAAAAATAAGTAAATGTGCGGATGAAGATAAGATTTTGTTTGCTTCTAATCTTTTTAAGATTGCAGCCCTAGAGCGGTGTAATACCATTCTCCAGTCTAGAGGAAGTGATAGAGTTTATAATATGGAATGGACCGACTTTAAGGATATAGTCGAAAGAAAATTATGTCCTCCTCATGAAAAGGAACAAATTACCAATAAGTTCTTAAATCTTAAAATAACTGGAATAGACTGCAAAGGTTACACTACCATATTCTTTGAATATGCTAGAACAGTACCAACCTTATCCTCACCAGAACCAATATTAATCTCCCGTTATATCTGGGGATTAATTTGTGAGATCAGACATATAGTCAAGGCAGCTAGACCACAAACCATAGAAGAAGCAGTAGAACTAGCCAATACCTTGACTTATGAATTGGTACGCAGACAAGAAGAAAACCAGAGAAGGAACCTAGCTCAAAAGCTTACCCAAGAATTTCGCTACGGTAATTCTAGCCGTGGGAAAGATACAGGTTCTTCCTCTGCACTTTACCGCAAGTCTTGTAAAAAGAAGCATTTTGGAAAATGTGCAAGGTATTGTAATTTTTGCAAGAAACCCGGGCATAAGGAAGAAGAATGTCGATCGAAAGCTAGTAATAGGCTATGCTTCAATTGCGGAGAAGCTGATCATATCAAACCGAACTGTCCGAAACTAGCTCTAGCAACAACCAACAAAGCTACGGCAAATGAAGGACCTAAGAAGAATGCCAGAGCATTTGTTCTTATAGCTGAAGAAGCCAAGATGATTCCGGATGTGATTGCCGGTACGTTTTTAGTTAATGATATTTTTGTTAAAGTATTATTTGAGTCTGGTGCAAACCAAAGTTTTATCAATACTTATTTCTGCAAACTTCTCAATTAACCATTAACTAAACTTCAACAAGATTGTCTGGTGGAGACGGCAAATGGAGATTCCATTAAGATAAGTGAAATCCTACAGGGAGAAAGGATTGAAATTCTCAACCATAATTTTATTGTTAAGCTTTACCCGATGAATCTAGCTGGATTTGATATCGTCTTAGGAATGGATTGGTTGGTAGCCAATCATGCCAGTATTTTATGTGATCAAAAAGAAGTGCAAGTAAGTACACCAAAGGGTGAAAAGATCACAATTAAATGAGGCAAGCCAACCAGATCAACAAAATTCATCTCTGTGATGAAAGCTGCAAGCTACGTAAGGAAATGAGCAATAATGTATATGATTTCCATAATCATTAACACTAAAAGAAAAGAATTAAAAGATATTCCTGTAGTATCTAAATTCTCAGACATCTTTCCAGAAGAATTACCTGGATTACCACCAGATAGAGAGGTTGAATTTAGGATTTACCTAATACCTGGAACGGCACCGATTGCCAAAGCGCCATATCGATTAGCACCGACGGAGATGCAGGAACTGAAGAAACAGTTGGACGAACTTCTAGAGAAAGGTTTCATACAACCTAGTTCATCTCCATGGGGAGCACTAGTCTTGTTTGTTAAGAAAAAGGACGGATCAATGCGTATGTGCATTGCTTATCGGGAATTGAACAAGGTTACGATTAAAATCGATACACGTTACCGAGAATCGATGATCTGTTCGATCAACTTCAACCAGCTCGATTCTTTTCAAAGATCGATTTACGCTCAGGATATCATCAATTGAAAGTACAGGAAAATGACATTCCTAAAACTGCTTTCAGAACAAGGTACAGTCATTATAAATTTACAGTCATGCCATTTGGTTTAACCAATGCCCCATCTGCATTTATGGACATGATGAACAGGATATGTAAACCATACCTGGATAAATTCATAATTGTCTTTATAGATGATATTCTTATTTACTCTAAGAGTAAATAGGATCATGCAAAGCAGTTGTTTATACTTCTAAATTTATTGAGAAAAGAAAAGCTTTACGCTAAATTATCAAAAATGTGAATTCTGGTTACAAGAAGTGCAATTCCTTGGACACCTGGTTAATCATGAAGGAATTCATGTAGATCCCACAAAAATCGAGGCGATTACTAAGTGGAAAGTCCCTGAATCACCAACGGAAGTAAGAAGTTTTCTTGGACTGGCAGGTTATTATAGACGTTTTATTCAAGATTTTTCTAAAATAGCCATTCCCTTAACCAAATTGACCTGCAAATCAATTAAGTTCGAATGGGGACCAAAACAGGAAGAAGCCTTTAAGATTTTAAAGAAAAAGTTAACCAACGCACCCATACTCGCGTTACCAGAAGGAATTGAAGACTTGAAAGTCTAATATGACGCTTCTAAGTTAGGTTATGGATGTGTGTTGATGCAACGTCAAAAGGTTATAGCTTATTCCTGTTTATAACGCCCACATTTCCTAATCCGAAAAGTAATATTATTATACTATTACATAACAAAATTCGGGCGTGACCCGTTCGTATTATGAACAATTCCCTGTATGACCAACATGTAAAACCTTAAATACGACACAGTGGAAAATATTAGCCCAAAAATTTGGTTCTTAAAAAGTCATACTACCTACATGAAGACCCAATTACAAATTTTAATTCATTCATTAGAAAGGATTCACAATGTTACATTATATCAAGGCTTCATGACCTATTTATAACAAACTATGTGACCTTTCTTTCCCGTACAATCCTTGCTCTTTGACTCGATCTATGCCCGCTTATCTTCGTTAATGGTAGAAGAAATCCGTGTAGTACCTGTGGACATCACATACAACTTAACCGTTAGTCATTGACAAAATCATACAACATTATTCTCATATCATTACAAACGGTACGATATTCAACAGTATAAACTTAGATTCAATCGACTATACTCTCGAATTCTCTTGTTTCGAGTTCGGCTTCTATCCCACAAGAATCCGACGTTCTCGTTCCTGCATTACATTCCAATCTCAAGGCATACTATTAGTAACTTTAATTCCCAGACGTATTAGAATCATGCATACATATAAACTTGCGTACTTGCATGCACCTCTACATACATACATACATTCCTACATCCCTACATACGTGCATACATTCATACATACCTTCATACATATATACCTACATACATACATACACACCTACATACATTTAAACCTACCTACATGATTACGTACAAGTTCTTGCATACTACTTACATACAATTCTTTCTTACTTATTAGCATTTACTTATCATACTCATACACTACTTACATGGGGCTTAGACTTGGTTTTATAACCCATGAACATCAAGGGAACAATAAAAATCAAGTTTGGGAAGCCCGCCGTAGATCATGGTTAGTGTACCGAAGCTTACGGTACACCGAACAACTTAAATAACGAAATTTCAGCATTTGGAAGATGGGAAGGGCGTCGGCGACGGCCCTATGAGGCGTCGGCGACGCCGCTTAGTTCTTCGCGTCGGAAAAACAACCCGTAGGCAGTGGAATAAGGCGTCAGCAAAAACGCAGAACAGAGAGGGTGTCGGTGACGGCCCATCAGGGCGTGGCGACGGCCCCTCTGGGCGTGGCGACGGCCCCTCTAAATTGGTTTTTCTGCAGCTTTGTTTCGTCATACTTTAATGCTAAAATTCGCGTAACTTTTCAACCGTTTACCCGTTTAACCTCCCGTTTCTTCCTACATGACCATCATTTAGTATTCTATCATGTGAACTTGATATCTAACATCCGAATTAAGAAAATTTATTAACTTATGAGTCTGCGGCTAAATATTCAATTACGGATTATTCGACCCGTTCATGTTTTCATCAAACAACTCATTTGTCTTAACCCAGAACTTGCATGAACATTATAACTATAATAGTTTTACATTATCCGAAGTTCCGTATGTGGGGTTTACACCCCCGATACCCAGTATTCGTTAAACTCATTCATTTCATTTAAATCTACGAATCATACATTGTTACTAAAACCTCCATTTGTGTAATTATATATCTATTAAACCAAACTCGCGTCTGAGTCTATTGACTATTAAACCGCATCTCCGATTCCCGGATTGCGTTCCTATGTGTAATTTTACCCATTAACCGGTTATACTACCGTAGCCATTTCTTATGCAACATTTCAATATATTCATAAGGCCTCATTATTGGCCCGTTTGGTCTACTTAGCGAAATTCTCTGATCTCATACAACTAAATCCATATTTGACCTTAAACATCATACTTAATTAATTAGAGGGCTACACTACTTAAGCAAACTAAGAAGTGATTATGGAAATCACTTACCTCGTGCGTCCGAATTTGCACATAGCTTCCATGTTTACCTTCGACCCGTGGCACTTCCTCGTTTGTGCTCTTGTTGACATGACTCCTATCCGTTCATGTCTCCACATTCGTAACACGGTTAGCTTACATACATTCATTCGTTCGGCTATCAAGTCATACGATATTTGACTTTCGTTAGTTTATTAGTGCACATATAGGATATGTATCATCATGCTTCATTACTAGCGTACATGACACGTTAATTAGCTAGTACATACACATAAATTCTTGAGTTTACCTTCTAACCTTAATCCTATATATAATCCAATCTCATTTTAGATTACGCCGTTTATTTACATAACAATTACATTCACGCATCATTCCTACTCATTCCATGTTTCACAATATATGTATATTATGTTATCCTTGTGCATCACATCACTTCCCAATCTATTAAAAATACATGGTTTATCATTGAGGCATTTTGTCAAACGCTTGATGGGCGTACAACATTTTAAGCATCATGTGCATGAGTTTTATGCGTAACCCATTAGTAAACCACAAAAACTCAATCATTCAACCAATTTCACATGATTCATACTCCCTACAACATGATTAGCTAACAATACATAAGTACATAATCATTCATTCATCAAAATTACTCAACTTATACAACTACAAGATTACCATGCTACTTGAACAAGTGGGTTTCTCCTCCAATCTTCAATACATTCAAATTCAAGCATAAGACATCTTCTATATGGTGAATCTAACATATATACATGTTCAATTTCATAAGATTTCACGGATTAACTAAAACCCGCTTCATCAACTATCACTAAAACACATAATTTAACTTACTTGATGTTAGGAACACTTAGGGGATCATAGTGCTTAGTTCATGCATTCGTTTAGCCCTCAAATTCCTTTCCAATTTGACTGATTTTATGTTGTTAGGGTTTTGTTCTCCCCCCTTTCTCTCCTGCTCTTCACGTCGCACACACACACACATATGTGTGTGTTGTGTCTAATTTTTTTTTTAAAAAGAAATCAAGTTCCTTTTTTACAACTATGGTCCTTTAAGTTTGCCATTCATCTTTCTTGTCCCATCATTCATTCTTTATTTGTTTTGGGCTAAATATTTTAACTAGGTCAATTAGTCTAATTATTGTATTTCATACCATAGAATATGGACACATATTAGCGAATTAAACAATTCGAGTTTTGGGGCATTACATATTATAGCATACGAAATTTGGGGTGTTACAAGTCTACCCCCCTTAAAGAAGGTTTCGTCCCCGAAACCTTTCTCATTCTTAGTAGACCATTACTACTCTTACTTTTTCATCTATCCATTCACGATGCTCAATACAACATGAATACATTCGGGATCTTTGCAAAAGTCTTATTCATGAATAAATATAATCGTACGCATTGTCCCTATCTTCTTAAATTAGTAATTTACTTTCATAATCACACAAGGGTCAGGGTCTGATCCAAAGCTCTTATTAGTGTCTTTTACTTTATAATGCTAGCTCTTAGCACATATCATCACTAGCGTTTCATTCATCGTATTTATTCCAATTGTATACAAGTATTACTCATACAAACCTAAGTCTACGACTTGTTTCTAACTTCCTATTTAAGCATATTACATTCATACATTTACTAATCGAAATAAATTGATTTATTTCATTCTACTCATACATCATATACAATCTTTCATTTTGTTCACCTTGAGTCATCCTCAACATCCCATTACTAATGTTACTTCTAATTATCTTCATGTTCATACGAGGGGTCAACATATCATCATAAGCATACTATAAACATTTAATTATATCAATACTTACTCATAATCACAAGCTAAACATCTTACTAACCTTGATTTAGTTGCGTATTCCAGCGGTTTGTGGCCCGAATCGGCCTGTTTCTTCATGAGTTCATGCAATACCTACATTGATTGCTTCCATTAATTTGTTGAGCATCCGCCTATGCGCATCCTTTCAACAATGTCTTGTTCAGATGAACATGGCCAACAAGCCCAGCATAAAAATTTGTATTTTTTGTCGGTACTTGTCATTAATACTTTCCTTTCAATTATTTATTCTACTCGGTGTTTAAACACTTACATGTATGCTACATCACACATACCATTTCTTACACACAATCCTTTCATTTTGTTAATTATTTCGCCAACCTTTTGCAATTTTTACTCTTTCAAAGTCGAACTAGCACTTCTACCTACCGTATATGTACTAAAGTACGCGTTTATGCTCCTTCCAAGTCAAACATACTTACAAGACATTATCTTACCTTTTCTTGTTAAAGACTTTCTTTCCTTGTAAATTACGTAAGTCATTCATCCGTATTCTAGCCCATCATTCATTTGGCTCTCATGGGTCGATTATCAACATACCTCACATGTAACTTATTCAAAGCTTATTCCTTTTAACTAAGGTTTCTTGCTACTACAATAGCCTTCATCGGTTATACTTACCTAATGAATCAAATACTTTATGCTACTTTACTATTACTTGCTTAATAATTATTAACTTAACTTCGTTTGACTTTTCAGAAGTCCAATTGTAATTACATTCCGAATCTATATTTACCAATTTCCCAATTCTGACACATCCTTCTCTAGTCGAGCTATCAACTCCTATCAAATGCATATCCTTTATACATACCTAATGTGAGTCTAATCCATTAACTCGTTATCCATACCTTGCTTTATCTATTTCCTTTTTATGTTTTGAATCCGTCTTGCGGTTTCTAACATATCATTCATATCTTTCATTCTTTTCATGTTCGAATCCGTCTCGCGGATTCCAACATATCATTCGTACTTTCATTCCTTCCAAGCTTCGAATTCGTCTCACGAATTCTAACATATCTTTCGTACTTTCATTCCTTCCATGCTTCGAATTCGTCTCGCGAATTCTAACATATCTTTCGTACTTTCATTCCTTCCCTGCTTCGAATTCATCTCGCGAATTCTAACATATCTTTCGTACTTTCATTCCTGAAAGTCTTACATTTCTCTTCACCCTCACGTCTACCTACTACCTAATTCTAACGGACATACCTGTAACAATTACCATGGTCTCACGAATGTCATATGCTTCTTGTGTACTGGCCAGGTACAAAATCCACATACTAGTTTCGTGTCTTCGTGTAATCGCCACCTTATGTCTGAAGAATTAAGTTTCAGCACGTGAAACATTTTCAAAGCTTCATTACCATTTCATTATTATATTTCATTTAAAATTTTATTTCACTTGCTAGATTATACCATTACATGCGCCCACATGTTAAATTTATGTACCTGGGGCCAACTTGTCTTATTACATGCCTTGACGCCGGTCCTAGACCGCATTCACGGATCATCCCTTCCAAGCAATTATACTTACCTTACACATAACATACTGTTAGTTTTCTTCAAATACATACTTAAGCACATACTTACATTTGCTTCTACCCTTAAATATTGATCGAGTCTCGGATTGTACGGGTTCCTTGTCACAAGAGCACACAAGTTTGAGTTCAAGTATTTACCTCCTCATACTTGATTTCACTCAAACCAGGGCTCTGATACCAACTTATAACGCCCACATTTCCTAATCCGAAAAGTAATATTATTATACTATTAATTAACAAAATTCGGGCATGACCCATTCGTATTATGAACAATTCCCTGTATGACCAACATGTAAAAACTTAAATACGACACAGCGGAAAATATGAGCCCAAAAATTTCGTTCTTAAAAAGTCATACTAACTACATGAAGACCCAATTACAAATTTTAATTCATTCATTAGAAAGGATTCACAATGTTACATTATATCAAGGTTTCATGACCTATTTAAAACAAACTATGTGACCTTTCTTTCCCGTATAATCCTTGCTCTTTGACTCGATCTATGCCCGCTTATCTTCGTTAATGGTAGAAGAAATCCGTGTAGTACCTGTGGACATCACATACAACTTAACCGTTAGTCATTGACAAAATCATACAACATTATTCTCATATCATTACAAATGGTACAATATTCGACAGTATAAACTTAGATTCAATCGACTATACTCTCGAATTCTCTTGTTCCGAGTTCGGCTTCTATCCCACAAGAATCCGACGTTCTCGTTCATGCATTACATTCCAATCTCAAGGCATACTATTAGTAACTTTAATTCCCAGACGTATTAGAATCATGCATACATATAAACTTGCATACTTGCATACACCTCTACATACATACATAGATTCCTACATCCCTACATACGTGCATACATTCATACATACCTTCATACATATATACCTACATACATACATACACACCTACATACATTCAAACCTACCTACATGATTACGTACAAGTTCTTGCATACTACTTACATACAATTCTTTCTTACTTATTAGCATTTACTTATCATACTCATACACTACTTACATGGGGCTTAGACTTGGTTTTATAACCCATGAACTTCAAGGGAACAATAAAAATCAAGTTTGAGAAGCCCGTCGTAGATCACGGTTAGTGTACAGAAGCTTACGGTACACCGAACAACTTAAATAACGAAATTTCAGCATTTGGAAGATGGGAAGGGCGTCGGCGACGGCCCTATGAGGCGTCGGCGACACCGCTTAGTTCTTCGCGTCGGAAAAACAACCCGTAGGCAGTGGAATAAGGCGTCAGCAAAAACGGAGAACAGAGAGGGCATCAGCGACGGCCCATCTAAACTTGGTTTTTCTGCAGCTTTGTTTCGTCGTACGTTAATGCTAAAATTCGCGTAACTTTTCAACTGTTTACCCGTTTAACCTCCCGTTTCTTCCTACATGACCATCATTTAGTATTCTATCATGTGAACTTGAAATCTAACATCCGAATTAAGAAAATTTATTAACTTATGAGTCTGCGGCTAAATATTCAATTACGGATTATTCGACCCGTTCATGTTTTCATCAAACAACTCATTTGTCTTAACCTAGAACTTGCATGAACATTATAACTATAATAGTTTTACATTATCCGAAGTTCCGTACGTGGGGTTTACACCCCCGATACCCAGTATTCGTTAAACTCATTCATTTCATTTAAATCTACGAATCATACATTGTTACTAAAACCTCCATTTGTGTAATTATATATCTATTAAACCAAACTCGCGTCTGAGTCTATTGACTATTAAACCGCATCTCCGATTCCCGGATTGCGTTCCTATGTGTAATTTTACCCATTAACCGGATATACTACCGTAGCCATTTCTTATGCAACATTTCAATATAATCATAAGGCCTCATTATTGGCCCGTTTGGTCTACTTAGCGAAATTCTCCGATCTCATACAACTAAATCCATATTTGACCTTAAACATCATACTTAATTAATTAGAGGGCTACACTACTTAAGCAAACTAAGAAGTGATTATGGAAATCACTTACCTCGTGCATCTGAATTTGCACATAGCTTCCATGTTTACCTTCGACCCGTGGCACTTCCTCGTTTGTGCTCTTGTTGATATGACTCCTATCCGTACATGTCTCCACATTCGTAACACGGTTAGCTTACATACATTCATTCGTTCGGCTATCAAGTCATACGATATTTGACTTTCGTTAGTTTATTAGTGCACATATAGGATATGTATCATCATGCTTCATTACTAGCGTACATGACACGTTAATTAGCTAGTACATACACTTAAATTCTTGCATTCAAAGTTTACCTTCTAACCTTAATCCTATATATAATCCAATCTCATTTTAGATTGCGCCGTTTATTTATATAACAATTACATTCACGCATCATTCCTACTCATACCATGTTTCACAATATATGTATATTATGTTAACCTTGTGCATCACATCACTTCCCAATCTATTCAAAACTACATGGTTTATCATTGAGGCATTTTGTCAAACGCTTGATGGGCGTACAACATTTTAAGCATCATGTGCATGAGTTTTATGCGTAACCCATTAGTAAACCACAAAAACTCAATCATTCAACCAATTTCACATGATTCATACTTCCTACAACATGATTAGCTAACAATACATAAGTACATAATCATTCATTCATCAAAATTACTCAACTTATACAACTTTAAGATTACCATGCTACTTGAACAAGTGGGTTTCTCCTCAAATTTTCAATACATTCAAATTCAAGCATAAGACATCTTCTATATGGTGAATCTAACATATATACATGTTCAATTTCATAAGATTTCACGGATTGACTAAAACCCACTTCATCAACTATCATTAAAACACATAATTTAACTTACTTGATGTTAGGAACACTTAGGGGATCATAGTGCTTAGTTCATGCATTCGTTTAGCCCTCAAATTCCTTTCAAATTTGACTGATTTTATGTTGTTAGGGTTTTGTTCTCTCCCCTTTCTCTCCTGCTCTTCACGTCGCACACACATACACACATATGTGTGTGTTGTGTCTAATTTTTTTTAAAAAGAAATCAAGTTCCTTTTTTACAACTATGGTCCTTTAAGTTTGCCATTCATCTTTCTTGCCCCATCATTCATTCTTTATTTGTTTTGGGCTAAATATTTTAACTAGGTCAATTAGTCTAATTATTGTATTTCATACCATAGAATATGGACACATATTAGCGAATTAAACAATTCGAGTTTTGGGGCGTTACATATTATAGCATACGAAATTTGGGGTGTTACACTCTTGACAACTTAAGAATCATGAAAAGAATTATACAACCCATGATCTAGAGTTAGGAGCTATAATTTTTGCCCGTAAGATTTGGAGACACTAGCTTTACGGTAGTAAGTTTATTATCTTCACAAATTATAAGAGTCTAAGATATGTTTTTGGGCAAAAGGAATTAAATATGAGACATAGACGCTGGATGGAGATTTTTAGTGATTATGATTGTGATATCCAGTATCATGCTGGAAAAGCTAATGCAGTAGCTGATGCTTTAAGTCGAAAGTATCATGAAAAGCCAAAACGAGTACGTTCTCTCAGATTAAATCTACAGATAGATTTAAATGAGCAAATTAGAGAGATACAGGAAATAGTATTCAAGGATGATACTGAAGGATTAAAAGGAATTATTAAAGAATTAGAACAAGGAACAGATGGAATTTGGAGATTTCATAAGAAAAGGATCTGGATACCCTAACAAGGAATCCTACGCCACTGAATTTTAGAAGAAGCCCATAAGTCTAAGTATATGATACATCCTGGTAATGATAAGATGCATCAAGATTTAAGGAAAAATTTCTGGTGGATAGGAATGAAAAAGGATATAGCAACCTATGTTTCCAAGTGTCTAACTTGTTCACAGGTTAAAGCTGAGCTTTAGAAACCTTCAGGATTATTACAGCAATTAGAAATGCCAATTTGGAAATGAGAATTGATAACAATGGACTTTGTTACTAAATTACCCAAGACCGAAAAGGTAATAATACAATCTGCGTGATTGTAGACAAATTAACCAAATCTGCTCATTTCTTACCAATGAAGGAAACTCTCAGTATGGAACAATTAGCCAAGTTATATGTAAATGAAATAGTTTCATTACATGGAATTCCTTTATCCATTGTTTCTGATAGAGATAGCCATTTTACTTCTCATTTTTGGACAAGTTTCCAAAAAGCAATGGGAACCAGGTTAACCTAAGCACCGCTTATCATCCTCAAACGGACGGACAAAGTGAAAGGACAATTCAGACAATGGAAGATATGCTTAAAGCCTGTGTAATTGATTTTGGAAGAAATTGGGACGATCATTTACCATTAATAGAATTTTTCTATAATAACAGCTATCAAACCAGTATCAACGCTGCACCGTTTGAAGCACTTTATGGACGAAAGTGTCGAACTCCAGTCTGTTGGGAAGAAATTGGAGAAAAGAAACTATTTGGACCAGAGATAGTACAAGAAACAACAGACAAGATTATCAAGTCAAGGAAAGACTAAAAGCAGCCCGAGATCATCAAAAGAGTTATGCTGATAAACGACGAAAACCCTTAGAATTTCAAGTTGGAGATAAGGTATTATTAAAAGTTTCTCCATGGAAATGAGCAGTCAGATTCGTTAAAAAAGGAAAGCTAAACCCCAGGTATATTGGACCTTTCGAGATTATCAAAAGAATAGGACTAGTAGCTGATCAGCTACAACTGCCAGAGGAAATGGCAGGAATACATGATGTGTTTCATGTATGTAATCTCAAGAAATGCTTAACAGACGAATCATTAGTGATACCTCTTAAGGACATAGAGGTAATTGAGAAACTTAAGTTCGTAGAGAAACCCCTACAAATTGAAGACCGAAAGATCAAGAATCTCAAACACAAGAGACTAGTTCTGGTCAAAGTGAAATGGGATTCTAAGAGAGGGCCAGAATACACAAGAGACTAGCTCGAATCGGAAACGCAACAGAAATATCCACACCTGTTCCAATAGACCTCGAGGACGAGATCTAAAACAAGGTGGGGAGTATATAACAACCCTCCTAAAACCCTTAAAATATCCTAAAATATACACCGTATATGAGAAACGGCCCTAATTAACATATATATTTATAAAAATCAAATAAAAAATAATAACCATCACTCACGGGCCGCGACATAGTTGGCCGAGCGAGTCGCGGGGCGTGATCAATTTATACCAGGCTACATTCTAAGCCGCCACGTGTTACCCCCTCGTGTTAGATCTACGGTGTGAATCACTCAAGCTAGATCCTAGTCTACCTCTCTCGCGGGCCACGAAAGAGACAGTGGTGGGACTCGCGGGGTGTGAGCCGCCCTTCGACCAACCTATAAAAGGAGGCCTCTGGCCTCAGTTCTCACCGTTCAATTCTTTTCATTTCCTCTGTCCCTATAATAGCAAAGTAGTGCTCGGTATAATACCACTAAAAAGCGAAGCTCTGCCTCGTTGTAAGTATTATAACCTCGATCACGTATTTGTTACCCTACCCAATTGATCGAGGGCTCTATAACGCATGTCAAGGCTCTGCCTGACTCAGTTCGTTGGAGTTCTGTCTCGGTAGTATGGCTAATGTGACATGGGTTATCTGACTAACACGTGTGCAGTGTTTAATTTTTAATAGATATTAACCAGGAGAATCATCAGGAAGCTATAGTATTATTTAACTCAGCAAAGTGAGTACATTCTCTTTTTGTAAACCCTTTTTAAATCATTTTTTCAAATATTTTACAAAACCCTAAAATACGTACAATGATTAATTTTCTGTAATTCTACAATTATCATCAGTATGTGGGGTTTTGTATACATTACTTGAAACTCGTTACTATTGCGAATAGTAGCATGACCGCAAGCATGGGGGACAAAGGTTGCCCAGTAGCAATGCTGTATTGAATAGTTGGATAGATATAATCATTATAAATCTTAATACTTTAAAGTTATAAAAGCTTATTTTGATTAAACTGGGATGCACTCGCTAGTATTTCTTGCTGATAAAACCTTTTTAAAACGCGTTTCAGGTAACTTAATGTGAAGCTAATAGAAGCCAGCTGGAGAGCACTGAAGGCTTAAAGAAGTGGCTATAAAAGTTACCTAAATAAAAAGGAGTTTATGTTTTCAATAATTAGGGTTTTATCCCAACAAATGTATTATCAATGAACTTGGGTTTTAGCCCATTTATTAATTATAAAAGTTTGGTGTTTAAACTCTGATAAAATATTTCCTAACTACGGTCTTGATGTTTAAATTCCGCTGCCAAATTAATAAACACCGATACCATCGGCTCTGTGTCTCGCGACGCCCGCTTCCGGGGTAGGGGTCGGGGGTTGCGACAACTACCAGTCGCACCTTTGAATATTCCCCATGCCAGTCCCACCTTTCACCCATTTTCCTCCACCAGTCCACAGTTAAAAAAACTTAACGGAGTTAAGTTTTTTTCTGAATTACAAACTGACGTATTAGGGCTTTGGATCAGAAAGAGGATACGAGTCTATTGATGTAAAACTTACCATGAAACGATGCTCCAAACGGCTTGATTTTTGTTAATTGGAAGTTTAAACACTCGAATTGAAGCACCGTTTTCTTCATTTGGAGCACAATTTCAAGGTAAGTTTTACGTCATTCGACTCATATTCTCGTTCTTATCAAAAGCGCTAAAACGTCAGCTTGTAATTCAGAAAAAAACTTAACTCCGTTAAGTTTTATTTAACTAAGGATCAGTGGAGGAAAAATAAGTGAAAGGTGGGACTGGCATGAGGAATATTCAAAGGTGGGACTGGCAATGGCCAATGACGTCTAGTTGGGATTATTGCAGTCCAATTCCCCTTGTTTAATCTATAAAATATTTTTGTTAATTCGAAGGTATAAATCACCATATGAATTCCAAAAAAACCACAGCTTGAATCCAATACAGTCATAATGTAACACTCTAACTCGATTTCTACAATAATAATAAACACAGATGATTGGTCCCAGATTTGTTTTTAACATAGAACATATACGTTTGGGTTAACTGATAACCCAGACGACCTGACATAACAGACTATTACACTTAATCACAGTCTAAAAACATTAAAGTTTTAAAGTTGAAAACTTTGTTGTGCATGATCATGCTTCAACCTTTTCATAATCCTCTCCAACGAGTTAGCAGTTTGATAGTGTTCGGTTCTTCGCGTGCTTGGTCATCTGTCCGGTTCCCGCCTTTGCAAAAGCCTATCATAAACACTAAAAACAATTAGTGTTTAAGTTAAAACGTCAAACGCGTAGTAATCGAAACATTTGAACGAAAACATAAAAAATATATATATTTTTCAGCCCCGTTACCCGACCTGGTCAGGTTTCCACCGGCCGGATCAACTGAAGGTGTTTCTTTTCAGAAACCTCCCCTGGTCGGGTTAGGTTTCCAACCAGCCGTGTCAGCTGAACATGTTTTCTTTTCAACCAAATTACATCCAAATCTCATCAAAATCAATTCATCATTTTAATCGCTTGGGATTCATACCTTAACATATTTAAACCATAATCCATAACCCGGATTTTCAATTTTTATGTTTCGCGCACCCGTTACCCGGTTCGCGCATATGTTTATTCAACCCGTTATGAGGTTTAAGCAGTTATTCTTAAATCGTCCGAATTCTTTTCGTATCCTCTATTTTCACACAAAGACTTTCATTTATCTATCACCACAATGTCACTTGTGATGGGTTATTATAGGAAAACAGTTATATTCTGAATTTATCCTCCAGTTTGACGTTTTACAAAAAATGACCCATTAAGAGACATTAACTAAAAAGTCTACGCCTCCCATTTTTATGTTAGCAAAAGACTAACCCAAATATGAGATTCATTATTTTTTATCTACCCTTAGTGGTAATTTTCCCGATTTATCATTCGGGGACGTTTTAGTCAAATATTTACATTGTGGACATATCTGTGGCTCTAATAGCCGTTATACCAAAGATACCAGACCTACCTCACTTAAAGTGATCTAATGCCCACCCTTGACTCGACCGAATCTAGTCGGATCATAAGCCCTCACCGAGAATCTAACCCAGTTTACCTTCCTGTCGCGGTTTAAAGCCATGGCCCGTTTTCAATAACTTGCTAGTTCTTTTCACTAGTTATGGCAAGACTTGCCCATATATAATAAGCTTACCTGTAAGTATAACGCTTAACAATACTCGCGTTAAATACTATGCTTGTAAGACCCATTCTAACATATTTACATATTGCATACAAACATATTTGCATATTGCATACAAACATATTGACTGGTATGACCCGTTTTGCCTTTTAACCATTATTGGTTTATTTTTTAAACAACTACACAAGTCCTTATATCGTTTAAATCACTAACATGTGATTTACTTGCGATATCACTTATTAGACCCATTATGACTTACGTCACCAGGTCTTCTCTTTTACAATCGCAAGTTTAATCATTAACATATGATTTGCTTTCCTTTTTACTCGCTTGACCCATTTCGGTGCACACCTTAGGGTCCAAATTCTAAAATTCTTTATTCAATCACCAAAATGTGATATAACATAATCTTACCCGTTTGGCCTTCACCATGGCTCTCGACTTTAATAAGTCATGTTTATTTCCGTCTACTTCATATTTCTTACCTAGTGATTCTATTATAGGAAATGTAAGTTTTACTTACCTTGCGTCCATTCGAGCTTCCTCGCGCACTTGACCCGTTTGACCCACTCCTTCCCAAGCTTCCACCTAGCTTGACGAGATCAAACTTAGCACGATATCCACGAGATTTATTAGGTTAGTCGTCATATAGAATGACCACACTATCTCATGGATTTTTACATATCAATTCATCAAGACATTAGTTTTTGGTCAGTTTGACTTTAAAAGTCAAACTATCCTTATGTATGAACATGTGCACTAACTTAGAACATTTTTAACATACAAGTACATAATACTAGCATAATTCATTTGTATGTATCTTAGGTACTTTTAATATACCAAATCCCATGAAACCTTATTTAAACAAACACATTATAGTCACATCATTCAAGTATAAAATATAAGTTGTTAATGTATGCTTGCACCAAATCATATAATCAAACCGTATTTCCATCTACGACACATTGTCTCATGTTAGTTTACTAATAATGATATCATTATCACTTTCCACACACACATTCAACCTTTTCTTGCATAAAAGTTTGCCTATTCTAGTCATCTAGGCATTTCATCAAACACTTGGCATGCATGCACATATAATGCACAAAGTACAACTATTGCATGCTCATATTCCTACCTTTTGGCTTAGTTCATCAATTATAACTAAAATTCAAGATTCTTCCATACAAACTAGTAAACATGATGATTTCAAGCACCTTTTAACATCAATAATACATAAATTTCATCATGTCACACAAAACCCATTTCATATCATGTATGAACACTTAACGAATTCTCTAAATTATTCATGTATTTCACTCATACAAGCAAACATGGTGATTATGAACATTACTACACTATCAAATCATATCATCTAAACCCATCTCAAGAATACCACATTCAAGTTCTTTTTCATGGAACCTCTTTCAAAGTGTAAAACTGTGACATACCTTGTGATCATCAAGCATAGATGATAAATAATCAAGGTCTATGCATAAGGTTTAGCCTCAATTCATCCTCCAATCTGCTAGAATTGGTGTATGAAGGTTTTAGGGTTCTTCTCACCTTTCTCTTCTCTAAACCACGACACACTCATGTGTGTTTGTGTTTTCATTCTTTAATACCTCATCTTTGTACTTAACCCCAGTTAGTCCCTAAGGTTCGATTTTATTATTTTTAAGACACCATCCCCTCTTTTATCAACATAATATGTAGTTAACTAGGTTAAACATCCTTAGTTAGATTACCAAGTTTCGTGGAGGTTTACAGTCTGCCTAACTTTATGACTCGGTAATCCGGGCCATTTATAAACATTTAATTACTAAAAAGTATCTGTTCACTTTTTATTTAAAATTAGATTTATTTAATTAAATCCAAATGTTTATCGGGTATATATATTTTTTCCACATCGGTATTTTACCCGCTCTTCCCCGGTTAATTTGGTTTAATTACCAAGCCTGTTTTTTGTCGCACCATGATTTCCGGTGGGCCTGGATGAGTCATGATGATTGGATAACAGTATCACAAGTTATAATGCAACGGAAGTATTTGAGTAAAAATATTTAATTCAATAATAACTTGAATATATATAAAAGTTGTACAAGTGTTCGAGTATAAGCCCACAAGAGGGATCGAAATAAAAATAGCATTAGACATCATAGGCCCTAAGCTGAGGAGTTGCAAATTCCATAGCCTTTATTCTAGCCGACCCGGATTCCCAGCCTGTTATAAGGTTCGGTACCTGTTGTTCAATCTTTTGAAAATACGTCAGCTTTCGCTGGTAAATATAATTAACTGGCTCGTTTTGAAAATAGTTTTTCAAAAAAGAGTTTTATACATAGAGAAAACCCGTAGGTAATCATTTAATATTTCTTAGGATTTTATCTTGTCACTAGATTTACATACTTGTCATACAATGGGAACCAGGGATCAGAGCCGGTCATTTTCAGTGCTATAATGATTAAGGGTACACACCAAAGTTGAATAAATGTTTCTTACAGTCGGTATGCCTACCCCTGCACGTTATTCCGTATGGCCATAATAGTTCATGAGTCGGGACGCCCAGACACGGCACCAATAACCCCCAATTGTTTCAGTTATCAAGTAAAACAGATTAAACCGAGTTCTTATATATATAAGCAATCACATGACTCATTTATACAATACCCGCTCCTAGTGGCGTATTCGCCATACTCCAAGTTTAAAAACAACATAAGTTAAGAGTATTTACCTATTGCTAGCTTCCAACCGATAACAGTTTTAATTTAGCAAAAGCCGCAAGTCTAAGTATTATTGACCCAAGTCCGATTATCTGGGGGTTCTATAGTCCGGAATCAACAGAATTAGCTATCTGTTAGAATGTATACAGGTCATAGGTTAGTTCCTTTGACATGACCCGTTACTTAAGAATAGATTTGGTTTCGATAGATTAAGTGTAGACCAGATAGAATGTGGTTTACACTTATCTGAGTGCAATGAATCATTGGATAAAGGTTATTTAACCAAGCATTCTGATTTGGAATGATTTTGAAATCATTTGACCCGTTTCGACTAGTTTTTATATTTTATATTACTTAAACTAGTCATATGCGCATAGGCGGTATTGGGTAGTCGAATAGGGTTATGACGAGTCCGTTATGTCATAATATTTTTAATAATGTTATATAATCAGCCTTGAGGTCAAATTATATGCCTCCTTAGTTTAAAAACCATTTTTACGCCCCAAGGGCATTTTTGACATTTATAAAAGTATATAATATTGGCTCGTCAATAAACCCATCAAACGACATGACCAGAAAGTATAACCTCAGAGGGTTATTCCTTACAATATTATGGTTATATAACAAATCCTAATCGGGTCCTAAACTTGACCAAACGGGTCAGAATCGAAAGTCAAAACAAAAGTCAACTGTTGACTTTCGACTACGGAATATGCTCTAAAATAAGAAATGACGAGTTGGACATGATTAAACATTTCCTAATATGTTTTATAAGCTGATATGATGTCAAAATTTAAGGTTTTGATAGTTAGAAACTTATTTAGCGTAATTTACAAAGTTTACGTTTTTGACATTTTTATTTAATATAAATCCGACTCGTCATTTCGCTTACTTAACGTGATCATCAGAGGGTGTTATCACAAGGGATTAACATCTTCATTATTACAATCACGTAGCCAAGGTCGATTCGAAATTTGGCTTGACCGAAATGGTCATAACCAAAAGTCAAAGCAAAAGTCAATTTGCTCGACTTTCGGCTATTAACTAGCCTCTAAAAAGAAATAAACTAGGGAGAGCACTTACTAGTGTTGAAGAACACTTTAAGAACTCAGAGTAAGAGGCCTTTAAGTAGAAGAAACTCCATAAGAAGTGTGAGAGTGAAAGAATGAGAGGTGTGAAGAATTATGAACTAACATAGCCTATTTATACTAATCTTATCATGAGGAAATCATGACAAGGGTCACTAATGTTCTAAGGAGTTGATTAGTGGCAGGTTATGTGTCACCATGTGGTTAAGTGTGGCAACAAAGTGTTTAGGTGTCACAACACAACAACAAGGCTACTGCCAGCTAATTTCTGCTGTCAGCGTACCCCTTACGGACCGTCAGAGTGATGCCTTACTGTCCGTAAGGACCTCAGGCGCACAAAATATTTAAACACCCTTGCGGACCATAAGGGCTAAGCGTTGCGGTCCGTAAGGGACCTCCAGGAACAATATTTTGAGATTTTTATATTTTTAGTCCTTGGACTTTGATAAATTCCCATTTGGGCAATTTTGTCCCCCTCTTTCCACATAGTTGGAATTATTCGGAGAATTCAGGACATGTTTTAGCTAATGCACAATAATAGTCCCTCTCCTTCCCTGAGTCGGGATCAGTCAGAGATGTGGGACACATTTCAGTGAACGTACGGTGTAGGTCCTTCCTCCTTCCACATAGTCGGGGATATTTGGAGGTTCCTCCCTCCACATAATCGGGATTAGTTGCTGGATTAGACACGTGTCGTTGCATAATTAGACGAAAATTTTCGGGTGTTAAATCCTCACCCCCTTAAAGGAAATCTCGTCCTCGATATTTATTCAACAAATACGTGTATTTCCATCTCATTTAGGATTAAACCACCCAAGTGTATTCTAGGCCACAACGGGAATCCCATTTCACTTTGACGTAGGAAACCTTTTTCTTACAGAGCTTTTTAATTTCACGATCCTCAATGGACAATGGTTTTTCAATAAACCTTAAGCTCTCGTCAATTTGAAAGTCATGATGAGACATGAAAAGGGCTTTATCTGCTAAGCACATTTTCAGATTAGAGATATAGAATACATCATTGATTCCACTCAGCTCTTCTAGTTGCTTAAGTCTATAAGCTACCGAACTGACACATTATGTTATCTCGAATGGGCCAATATATCTAGGGCTCAGCTTGCCCTCATTACGTCTTTCCAAAGCAAGACTCTAAGCATATATTATCTCTGATTTGGAATTTGAGAGGCTTCTGCCTTTTATCATCATAGCTCTTCTACCTATAACGGGCAGCCTTGAGACTATCTCAGGTTTGTACGATTTTATCAGTTGTTTCAAGGACAATCTTAGGTCTAGAGAGTTGGTTTTCACCAACTTTAGCCCAACAGACGGGCGTTCTACACTTTCTCTTGTATAGAGCCTCAAAAGGTGTGGCTTTTATACTAGTGTGATAGTTGTTATAATAGCAGAATTCAATCAGGGGTAGATATTCATCTCAACTACCACCTAAGTTAATTGTGCATGCGCGTAGCATGTCTTCCAGAGTTTGGATTGTACGCTCACTCTGCCCATCAGTCTGGGGATGGTAAGCCATACTAAAGTTTAACTGTGTACTAGCGCTTACTAGAAACTTTTCCAGAAATTAAAAGTGTATCTACTATCTCTATTTGATACCATAGACAACGGTACTCTGTGAAGAGACACAATATTGTCAACATACAACTTAGCTAGCTTGTCGAATTATAAATTTTCCTTAATTGGCAAGAAATGCGCTGACTTACTTAGTCTGTCGACTATGACCCATATCGTGTCATTTCCATGATTGGTCTTAGGTAAATTGGTAATCAGATCCATCGTTACCGTTTCCCATTTCTAAGTGGGAATTTCTAGTTATTGTTGCAGACCAGACGGTCTCTGATGTTCAGCTTTAACTTGCGAACATGTTAGGTATATGCTACATAAGTGGTTATGGACCTTTCATGCCTATTTACCAAAAGTTATTCAAGTTGTGCCTTAAGCTTCTTCATCTCAATGGATGCCAAATGATATAGAGCCCTGGCTATAGGAGCCGATTCTGGCAAAATGTCGATTTTGAATTCGACTGCCTATCTGGGCGCAGACCGGGTAAATATTCGGGAAAACATCATGGTATTCCGAGATGATTGTAATATCTTCAACCTTCGGCTTTGGTTCGTCAATAGTTACTTGCACCATGTAAATGACACATCGTCTTTTCAAGCACTTGGATACCTTAAGCAGAGATGCTTCCTCGGACAATCCATAGTGTTGATCTCCACGAATGGTGAGTATATCACTAGATGGGGATTTAATTTCGATAAGTTTCTTATCATAGGCAATGGGAGCTTGGTAATGAGCTAACCAATCCATGCCTAAAACTATATCATATCCCGCAAGACTCATATGTAAAAGGTTAACAAGGATAGATTGGTTCTTGATGGATATAACACATCCATCAAGATTCGTGGAAGCTATTTCTATGCTATATCGGCCATTCGACCTTATAAGTAATATCTAAGGCACTTAAGGGCAGTTTTATAAATTTACTAAATTTATAGTCAACGAATCTTTTATCAGCTCTATAATCAAATAAGACACCAGAAAATATATCATTTACGAGAAATGTACCCGTAATTATATTTGTATCTTTAACTACTTCTCCGGTAGTCAACTGAAAGACTCAGGCATTGCCTTTCTTGGCATCAATGGCCTTATTCTTTCCGTTAGTTGCCCACTTCGGGCAATGGGTCTTTATATGCCCTTTCTCGCCACATCCATAGCAGGCGGCATTCTTCAAATCTTTACATTCATGGGATTTGTGGTCCATCTGCTTACAGATGCCATAACCTTTGGGTTTCTCATGAAGACATCTTCCAAAATGTCGCTTCCCACAGGTTTTACACTCGGGTTTTGCCTCATTTGGTTTGGATAGGTGATAACCCAAACCAGTCTTACCCCTTTTAAAATCCCTACTAGGGGTGTCATCGTGCTTCCGCTTATTATCACTCTTGGCCTTAGCCGCTTTTACTCTTATTTCATCTTCAGTGAGAGATAAGGCTAGATCTAAAACAGATCTGAATGTTGTAGGTTTGGAGGATTTAACCATCCCCTTAGTTTCTAGAGCGAGTCCTCTAATAAATCGTGCAATGCGCTTAGACTCATGAGTAATTAGATAAGAAATGAGTCTTGATAAAGAGTTGTAATCTGATACATAAGCTCGACAATCGAGGTCTTTCATAGTCAGTTTCAGAAAGTCGATTCAACTTTCTCCACCTCGTGAGGTGGGCAGTAGGTCTTGCGGATCAGTTCCATGAATTTAGACCAACTTAGGTTGTACACTCTCCCATAATCGGAATTAGTTGGAGGATTGGACACGTGTCGTCGCATAATTGGACAAAAATTTTCGGGTGTTACATTTTTGGGGTGTACACATAGTGTTTTTACATATGGAATGATTTTGTTTATTTTGAATGTGTAAAACACCATTCAGATTCTAAAAACACCACGATTTGAATAGTAATATAGTCATGGTGTTTTAACATCTGGAATGATCGCATTGCACATTATGTATGGTGTTTCACACATGCAATTCCAATAGATCTTCTTCGTATAGTGTTTTAAACCTGCATTCATGGTGTTTTACACTTGCATTCCAGTATGTGTTCTGCGTATGTTCTTCTTATGGTGTTTTACACCTGCATTCATGGTGTTTTACACCTGCATTCTAGTAGTTGTTCTTAATATGGTGTTTTACACCTGCATTCCAGTATATATTCTTCGTATGGTGTTTTAAATCTGCATTCCGGTATATGTTCTTCGTATGGTGTTTTAAACCCGCATTCCAGTAGGCTTCATATCATGTTATACGTTTTTTTTCAATATAAATATAGCAATATGGTACCCATATTAAAGATAAAAAGCTCACTATTATGGTGTAATTTAAAAAAAAACGTTACGTATAAAAAATTATTGTCGTTCAAAAAAAGATGGGTGGAACTTGCTTGTGCATTAAAGTTGATGACAATTTCTTTATTTAAACAAAACAATATAAAAAGACACTATTACTCCTAATCTAGTCTATTAGTAAAAAAAAAAACTTAATTACATTTTAAGTTCTTTTTTATCTCAACCATTAACTACAAGATCTAAAAGTTTAAACACTTTCTACACTTCTCACAAAACCACCCCTTTTTACACTTACCATATATATATGTATATATTCTATGCATAACACTAAATATTGCAAGAACACGCAGCACAAAATGAATCATCCATTTTTTTAATCCTAAAAACCTAAATATTAAAAGTAAATGTTACAAATGTAAGATTTATTATTTCTCACACTAGAACTCAAAATAAAATATGGAAATTTTCTGTTTTTATATAACCTACATATATGTAGGTTATGTTTGTGTTAGATTACCTACATGTATATAGGCTATGTATAGGTAAAAGTATATGGTCCTTTTATGTATATATAATACACATATAAATGTAAGAAACATAAAATTTAAAAAATATAAACCTAAAATCCCAAATTTTAGTGATTTAGAGTTGTTCTTTTTGTTCTCGCGATAATTAGTGTTTTGTAATGATCCTCATCACACACACACACACACATACACACACACACATATATATATATAGGGGCATGATTTAGGAAAAACGTCTAAAAGTGTGAAAACAGTGAGAACGCCCCTCATCCGTTGGATCAAAACAATCTATGGACTAGATTAGCGCGGTGGCGTTTTGGTAAATAACATCAACTTTATTACTTGGAACAAACTTCATTAAGGGTAAAAAGGTCTTTTTACTGCTCTAATTCAAAACGCCAAACTAATGAGCCAACGCCATTCAAAACAACTAGAACGCCAAACTAATGAGCCAACATCATTCAAAACGATTCAAAACGCCAAACTAATGAGCCAACGCCATTCAAAACAACTAGAACGCCAAAATAATGAGCCAACGCCATTCAAAACGATTCAAAACGCCAAACTAATGAGCCAACGCCATTCAAAACGACTAAAACGCCATGAACGCCAAGATGTTTGAATTATTAATTGATTTTAATGAATTTGGGAACACAATAAACGCCAAAATATTTACTATGTAACACAGAAATGATTAATTTATCGAGGCAGATCTAAAAAAAACAATAAAACGCTAGGTAGTTATTGTTTCTAACTGCACGCCAAAAAAATCCTACACGCCAAAATTACAACAGTGTTGTGAGAAACGCATTGGAAAAGAAGAAAAAAAAGGACAAAAAACCCCTCCGCCTTAATTATATCGTGCGCTACGTGTTCGTTCAGGATCCGTTCTGACCGTTCTCACACTTTTAGTCGTTTTCTCCTGATCCCGTTAATATATATATATATATATATATACATATATATATAGGCACGGGATCAGGAGAAAACGCCCTAAAGTGTGAGAACGGATCCTGGCCCAACATGTGGCATGGGGCGCTAAATGATATGCACGGGTACGATTGTCCTTTTGTACGTTCCCTCCTTTTTCGCGTTATAAATCCGTTTCAAATTAAAACTCAAAAGATTTCGTATTAGCTATTACCTCCTTTCCAAGCTTTCTCAGATATATGGCGTCTAACCTGGATTCTGTTCTACAAAGTAATATTTGTTGACATTTCATATTTTTGTTCCAGCAAATCATGCAATACAAATACAACAGATATGGCGTTTTGTTCTTTTATGCTTGTTACATTGTTTTTTTAATTAGTATTATGTGTTTTATTCTTTTCAATGGCGTTGTTCATCTATCCAATTTATTCGCGTTTTCATTAGTAGTTAAACAATTACTAAGAACTGATAATTGGAGTTTTCATTATTAATTTTAATTGTCGTTTAGGATCTAGTATTTTTCTTATGCTTTTACGATCATTGGCGTTTTACACCTGATAAGTTTTGAATATTATTTAGTAGTATTTGTAAACATCATGTTATATTTGTTAATTATTCCTGTTGTTAACTGTTTTTAATTATTAATGTCATGGCGTTTTGATTATCATGTTGCATTAATATTGTTAACTCATCATATTTGTTAATCAATAAAGTTATGGTGTGCGTATGATGGCATTTTTATTATGGCATTTTCAAATTATGTGTTTATTATGTCTTGTTTATTATTCAATTTATGGCATTTTCATCAATAATGTTATTAGGATATATTTTCTATTTTTAACGGCATTTTTCTGAAATTTGTTTCTCACTGTGTTTTTATCAGATGAAGGTGTTTCCTCGAATGAAAGGTTTTGCCCTAAAACTGGTTTATCATTTATCATTCCTGATGTTAGTGAAGAAATAAATCCTAGAATGGACATCATATTCACAAGCATCAATGATTGTTATTCAATGTATGTTACGTATGCCAAGGCTTGTGGTTTTTCAGTCAGGAAAGGGACTAAAAAGATAAACGCCAAAGGTGTAAGACATATTAAGTATTACATGTGTATAAGAGCTGGGGTATATAAGGACAAGAAGGTTGATAAGTTGGACCCCAATCAAAAGGAACGGTTAGTACGATCCAACTTTTCAAAGAGGCCTGATTGTGGTGCACGGTTATGTGTGATTTTTGAGGTTGGATCATGGAAGGTTTATAATTTTGTTGTGGAGCACAACAATGAACTTGTTGAACGTCTGTTATGGGTGAAATTCCTAGCCCATATCCTGCATAATATCTTGAGTTATATCTTGATTACATAACAACTGTTCACAACCAGGATGAAGGATCAGGATATTGGTAACATCCTGATGCTGTATCCTGATGATTACTAACAAATTATTTGCAGGTTTCGAGTGCATGTTCATAACGTTCACCAAGACTTTTTCCCCTGAAGACTCAGTCCAGACGGTTAGAAGAGGAACGTTGAAGCCGCAAAACCTGGTCCACAACGTTAACAAGGGAATATTCCAAGGCATCCCGCCGTTTTAGGAAAATTAATTTATTCTTTGTAACTATAAATATGTGGATAACCAGATCTCGTAGGACACATCACATTCACTACTCTCGAACACTTACACTCTCTCTCGCAATTCACACACTTCTAGCAAGCATTGTAACACTTAGCAACGATCTGGGCATTATCCTGCACTATATCCTGACTTTTGAATTAATAATAAGATCAAGGCAGCTGTGATTGTCAGCTCCTGAGGTTTTGTGCCGGTGATCTAGATTGATCAAGGGCTTTCCTCGTACATCTTGTGTCAACCTTTACATTTTTGCTCATTGTTTGATTGTTGATATAGCTTGATATCCTGAACACTGTTTTTACAAACAACTGAATCAACATATTTTCTACAAACACAGCTAGCACACTACCTCACAAAACTAATTTGATCACTAAATTGCATCGGTAATTTTTGACCAAAACAATTTGGCGCCCACCGTAGGGCAAGTGGTGATATTCATATTAAAAACCTTGCTAAAATCTTTACTTGGTCTTCTTTTTTGAAACTTTTTGCTACACTATTTTCAATGGCCTCAAAATCAAACATGAGCTCTTCTACCATGTCTGCTACAACCTCTGCTGTCACACCCCCAAAATACCACATGAGAGAACCCCCGCGAGGCGTGTGACGTACCAGGATCTAGCCACCAATCACATTGAACTCAAACATGTTTTAAATAAAAACTTTCATTTATTAAGGTAAAGTACTGCATTACATAAAACATAACTCATCGTATTCAGCGGAAGCATAAATCAGTTGTTAAATGTTACATAAACCGTATGAACAAAAACCATTAGACTCGTCTCGCGATCCCATGCTTTACGACCCATGACCACTCCAGCATCCCAGATAGTAAGTTCCACGATCCACATAATCTATAACATGCGAGCATACACATAAGTGTATCAGACAATGCTGGTGAGTTCATAGTTTTACGAAAACGTTAGTTACCAAATGTTTAGTTCAGTTCATTGATTACAATGTTGATAATACCTCGGATACAAGATGGCTCCTGATTTATTTTGCCCTTTCCCCAATGATCCTATCAAAGCATTGGTCATGACTAGGTCATTAGTTCACACCCGTCCTCTCCGGTATGGGGTGAGGGTGCCAAACCTAAGTAGTGCTACCAACTAATACCCCGTTACCTCTCCGGTAACAAAAAGATGGGACATAAGAGTGATAGGGTGAGAGTATTATCCAACGTTCCTGTTTTTACCCAAAAGACTTATCCCTCCCCGGGATACCCACTGACTGTCCCAACCACCGGGACGCATGCTCAAGAGTAGTGAACTCACCTTTGATTAGCTCGGTAAGACTAGTTACTTGATCACACTTAGTCAATCAAAGCCTATGATGAGCATATATGCAACAATCAGTTTGCATCCAAGTTGAACACGTCATCACACAAGAGAATTACCATAAAACATCTGCGATGCACCTTTAGTTCACCTACTACTCATCAGTTAGACACATCACGCAACCATGCACACACAATTAATACACGTATCCATAATGTGCTCGGCCCCATATTTACAGCCCAAAACTTAACATACGTATTCATACATTACTTACATATACTCACGAGGCCCAGTGTGCGATTTCGATTAATTGTGTGACTCGTTTACTTAAACCCGAGGGGTGCAGCCCAAAGCAACATATCATCTAACGAGTGTATGTGTGTGGGTAGCCCATAGAGGTCCAGCCCATACGGTTGTTTCACATTTGCCTAAATAACCGGGGCCCAAAAGGTCTTAGGTGGATCCCCTGTTTTATTTATTAACATAAGCAGCCCGGTTACCCCTAAGGCCCAACCCATTACAAGATTAATTATAAACCTAACATCCTGTTATCATGCCAAAACTAGCACCTAAACAATGTCACGAAAACCCTTTGCATTAATGGTTGATTCTTGTTGTTACCAAACATACTTCCCTAACCTATGTTCATATATTATAATTATTAGTCATTAACCTCATCGTTAATACCCGTAACCATGCAATAAACCATCATTTAGACCCCAAGAATCCTAACCAATTCCATCCGATCTAAATATATTTGACAAGTTTAATTATGTTTCTTTGCGATGCACATAAAAGATATTAACACATAACACATAATGAAATACAACCAATGGACTTAACATGAACCATAATATCACTAACCGATCATTCAACAATTATTCTAGTACACCTATCATCTCGGATCCTAGACTAACCTTGTAAACGATTTCCCTCTAACCAATCAGTTTATTATCATACTTATTCCCCAAGATCATTAATGCTTAATTATAATCCAATCACATGCACATGAATTCACAGTTATCTATATTCTCGCTTGCACACTACAAACAAGTTCTAAATTCCTTCTATCAGTTTGACTGAATCATAACAAGCAGCCTAACATCGGCCTCTTTTTAGTTGTGTTATAATTTAAACAACATTCTAAGAAATAAAGCATTTTGAATCAGGTTTATACCGATACCGGGATCACGCAAACCTTAACCATTTAACACATTTCATCATGCAAAAGTTAACAGGATCCGATACTACAGCCGTGCCGATATCGAGCATATATACACAAGTTTAAGCACTAAATTTTAACATATAAACACATATAACCGGAACTACAAGAACAATAATCAACCAGTTCGAGCACTACAAGAACAATCAATGAGAAGTCTAGATTGAAACGAAACCACGACACAAGCTCTTAATTATCAACTATTGAAATATCGGAACGTACCGACTGTGGAGATGATTTACGGTGGCCGTTACGGCGTCAATGAGGGTTGCGTCGAGCGGAAAGGGCAAGGGGGTGTTCGGCAGGTAATACAGGCGAGTTGTAGGGTTGACATTAGGGTTTGGTATAAGGGAGACGACGCATGGGAGGGTAGTTAGGATTTAATATAGTTTTTTTTTAAATCTTAACTTACAAAAACAACCCTCAACTATTCCTATATGCCCACTTGCATAACAAGTTATTATTTTTAAAATAACTAATGATTAGTACTAAAACATAGCTACCACTCATGATAAGGAAATAACCTGGTCGGTCACGTCAAGCGGGTTATTAATTCGTGCACACAAGTGACATCTTCAAACAATACACTTATAGGTTTGTGTAGACATATTAAATTCAGTTTAATATGATGTAGGACGGTAACAAGCAGTGAAACATAACGAAACAAAAATTGCGAAGAATAAACGTAACTAACCTCGGACACACGGGTTGTCACATCTGCAACAATTGGTTTGGTGCTTCTACCACCTCTAAGGACGCAAGCTTCCTCACAGCCTTAAGCTCCTCCGAGGAGCGTTGAAACTCACACATCTCGAGATATTGTTCCTACTCAGAATATCCATGGATCTGCTGCCTCAGGGAGAACTCCTATTCTGGCTTCTAATGATGAAATTCTAACTTTGTTGGTAATATACAGGATCAGATGAAGCAACAGTAGGAGACCAACCAAATGCTGATAAGAGAGATACAACTCTTGAAATCTAACTCAAACAGGCCTGCTGAGGATACTGTCACTCCCTTGCAGCCCAGAGCATTGAACTTCAGCTCGGCAGTATATACTGAGGATAACCGGGACAATATTGTACCAAGCCATTCCTAGAGTCATACTCCTGAAATACCTTAATCGGTCAGGGTATCAACTGTAGAGGCTCAGGATACGCTCCAGGATATGGCCAGAATCCTCAGGCTGGTAACGTGTCTAATAATGTTAATACTCCTGCTACTAATAGTTTTGGATCTTTGCAGGATACAGGTGTGACCTCGGCACTCTCTAGGGAGCTTCAGAAGTTGAAGGATATGATATCCAGTGTACCTGGTGTAGTCCAGCCGATTCCAGAAGTATCCCAGGATAGCCACAGGATATCCCAGTTTGCACATCCTATTTGTGATGCTGAAATTCCAAAAAGATTTCAAACTCCCAACATGAAGCTCTATGACGGGACCACGAATCCTGAAGAGCATATTGCTCAGTATAGCCACCAATCACATTGAACTCAAACATGTTTTAAATAAAAACTTTCATTTATTAAGGTAAAGTATTGCATTACATAAAACATAACTCATCGTATTCAGCGGAAGCATAAATCAGTTGTTAAATGTTACATAAACCGTATGAACAAAAACCATTAGACTCGTCTCGCGATCCCATGCTTTACAACCCATGACCACTCCAGCATCCCAGACAGCAAGTTCCATGATCCACATAATCTATAACCTGCGAGCATGCACACACGTGTATCAGACAACGCTGGTGAGTTCATAGTTTTACGAAAATGTTAGTTACCAAATGTTTAGTTCAGTTCATTGATTACAATGTTGATAATACCTCGGATACAAGACGGCTCCTGATTTATTTTGCCCTTTCCCCAATGCTCCTATCAAAGCATTGGTCATGACTAGGTCATTAGTTCACACCCATCCTCTCCGGTACGGGGTAAGGGTGCCAAACCTAAGTAGTGTTACCAACTAATACCCCGTTACCTCTCCGGTAACAAAAAGATGGGACTTAAGAGTGATAGAGTGAGAGTATTATCCAACATTCCTGTTTTTACCCAAAAGACTTATCCCTCCCCGGGATACCCACTGACTGTCCCAACCACCGGGACGCATGGTCAAGAGTAGTGAACTCACCTTCGATTTGCTCGGTAAGACTAGTTACTTGATCACACTTAGTCAATCAAAGCCTATGATGTGCATATATACAACAATTAGTTTGCATCCAAGTTGATCACATCATCACACAAGAGAATTACCATAAAACATATGTGATGCACCTTTAGTTCACCTATTACTCATCAGTTAGACACATCACGCAACCATGCACACACAACTAATACACATATCCATAATGTGCTCGGCCCCATATTTACGGCCCAAAACTTAACTTACGTATTCATACATTGCTTACATATAATCACGAGGCCCAATGTGCGATTTTGATTAATTGTGTGAGTCGTTTACTTAAACCCAAGGGGTGCGGCCCAAAGCAACATATCATCTAACGAGTGTATGTGTGTGGGTAGCCCATAGAGGTCCAGCCCATACGGCTGTTTCACCTTTTCCTAAACAACCGCGGCCCAAAAGGTCTTAGGTGGATCCCCTGTTTTATTTATTAACATAAGCAACCCGGTTACCCCTAAGGCCCAACCCATTACAAGATTAATTATAAACCTAACATCCTGTTATCATGCCAAAACTAGCACCTAAACAGTGTCACGAAAACCCTTTGCATTAATGGTTGATTCTTGTTGTTACCAAACATACTTCCGTAACCCATGTTCATATATTATAATTATTAGTCATTAACCTCATCGTTAATACCCGTAACCATGCAATAAACCATCATTTAGACCCCAAGAATCCTAACCAATTCCATCCGATCTAAATATATTCGACAAGTTTAATTATGTTTCTTTGCGATGCACATAAAAGATATTAACACATAACACATAATCAAATACAACCAATGGACTTAACATGAACCATAATATCACTAACCGATCATTCAACAATCATTCTAGTACACGTATCATCTCAGATCCTAGACTAACATCGTAAACGATTTCCCTCTAACCAATCAGTTTATTATCATACTTATTTCCCCAAGATCATTAATGCTTAATTATAATCCAATCACATGCACATGAATTCACAGTTATCCATATTCTCGCTTGCACACTACAAACAAGGTCTAAATGCCTTCTATCAGTTTGGCTGAATCATAACAAGCAGCCTAACATCGGCCACTTTTTAGTTATGTTATAATTTAATCAACATTCTAAGACATAAAGCATCTTGAATCAGGTTTATACCGATACCGGGATCACGCAAACCTTAACCATTTAACACGTTTCATCATGCAAAAGTTAACATGATCCGATACTACAGCCGTGCCGATATCAAGCATATATACACAAGTTTGAGCACTAAATTTTAACATATAAACACATATAACCGGATCAACAAGAACAATAATCAACCAGTTCGAGCACTACAAGAACAATCAATGAGAAGTCTAGATCGAAACGAAACCGCGACACAAGCTCTTAATTATCAACTGTTGAAATATCGGAACGTACCGACTGTGGAGATGATTTACGGTGGCCGTTACGGCGTTAATGAGGGTTGCGTAGAGCGGAAAGGGCAAGGGGGTGTTCGGCAGGTAATACAGGCGCGTTGTAGGGTTGGCATTAGGGTTTGGTATAAAGGAGACGACGCATGGGAGGGTAGTTAGGATTTAATATAGTTTTTTTTTTAATCTTAAACTTACAAAAACAACCCTCAACTATTCCTATATGCCCACTTGCACAACAAGTTATTATTGTTATAATAACTAATGATTAGTACTAAAACATAGCTACCACTCATGATAAGGAAATAACCTGGTCGGTCACGTCAAGCGGGTTATTAATGCGTGCACACAAGTGACATATTCAAACAATACACTTATAGGTTTGTGTAGACATATTAAATTCAGTTTAATATGATGTAGGACGGTAACAAGCAGTGAAACATAACGAAACAAAAATTGCGAAGAATAAAGGTAACTAACCTCGGACACACAGGTTGTCACATCTGCAACAATTGGTTTGGTGCTTCCACCACCTCCAAGGACGCAAGCTTCCTCACAGCCTTAAGCTCCTCCGAGGAGCGTTGAAACTCAGACATCTCGAGATATTGTTCCTACTCAGAATATCCATGGATCTGCTGCCTCAGGGAGAACTCCTATTCTGGCTTCTAATGATGAAATTCTAACTTTGTTGGTAATATACAGGATCAGATGAAGCAACAGTAGGAGACCAACCAAATGCTGATAAGAGAGATACAACTCTTGAAATCTAACTCAAACAGGTCTGCTGAGGATACTGTCACTCCCTTGCAGCCCAGAGCATTGAACTTCAGCTCGGCAGTATATACTGAGGATAACCGGGACAATATTGTACCAAGCCATTCCTAGAGTCATACTCCTGAAATACCTTAATCGGTCAGGGTATCAACTGTAGAGGCTCAGGATACGCTCCAGGATATGGCCAGAATCCTCAGGCTGGTAACGTGTCTAATAATGTTAATACTCCTGCTACTAATAGTTTTGGATCTTTGCAGGATACAGGTGTGACCTCGGCACTCTCTAGGGAGCTTCAGAAGTTGAAGGATATGATATCCAGTGTACCTGGGGTAGTCCAGCCGATTCCAGAAGTATCCCAGGATAGCCACAGGATATCCCAGTTTGCACATCCTATTTGTGATGCTGAAATTCCAAAAAGATTTCAAACTCCCAACATGAAGCTCTATGACGGGACCACGAATCCTGAAGAGCATATTGCTCAGTATAGGGAAAGGATGGAGATTAACCCTATTCCTCCGGACATCAAGGAAGCATGCCTCTGCAAGGGTTTTGGCTCTACTTTGACAGGATCAGCCTTAAAATGGCTCTTAAACATCCCACCTCATTCAATTACATCGTTTGCTCATTTAGTTAACTTATTTAATAGTCAATTTTCTTGCAGTAGAAGTTTTGAGAAATTAACCAGTGATCTCTACATAATAACTCAGGGTCCTCAAGAATCCTTAAGGGATTATGTGAACAAGTTTAGCAGGGAGTCCTTGGATATCCCACACATGGATGTTACCACAGCTGTACAGGCATTCAAATTGGGATTACAAAAGGATTCCCAATTTTATCAGGATTTTATAATGAATCCTTGCAGGAACCTTGATGAAGCTCAAAACAGGGCTTTGAGATATATCAGACTGGAAGACGATAAGAAAATGCAAGAGAGGATGAATTCCTCCTCAATATATGAATCAACCAAGAGGAAGTTAGAATCCTCATACAAACCATATCGCTCTAAGACATATGGCAGGAATGACAGCAAGAAAGTGAATGTTGTTGAAGATGGGGATCCTGAGGAGTATCCTGAATTGTCAGAATATTGTTTTTCTGTTAATATACCCGAACTAATGTATGCTATGCAGGGTTTTGGAGACAAAGCGAGGTGGCTGAGGAAGAACCAGCAAAAGGCCGATTGGAAGGATACATCCAAATGGTGTGCCTTCCATGAGGATTTTGGACATATTGTGACAACCGGTAAATTTTCAGGTTAATCCGTACAATCATTCTACATTATTATATTGCACATATACGTAGCAGACATAATTTTCTTAGGTCACGCTAAAGTTTAGCAAAGTCCGTATATACATATTGCACTTGCTTAAACAAAACAGAGCATTATTACATACAAATATATTACCAGTGTGTGTATTTTAAAAATATACACATTAAGTAATACCACCCACCCAATTGAGACTTTATATACATTTAAATATATAATACACGTATATCTAAAGTATGTGAATAAAAATTACTACATATGAAGTGATGAAGAGAAAGCAAACAATTTTTGGTTTACTTGAAAATCTTATCAAGATCTACAAAATATCTACAAGATCTTGTTGTCTCAAAAGTTAAAACCAAATATCTCTACAAGATCTTAACAAGATCCCTATAAAACCTATACCCACTCATATAAAACCCATCTCAAACTATAAACTCATCTTTCTCAAACATACACACACAACTAATGTGTAGACATAACATCAGACCCTTATTCCCTTCCTTCTCCCTCTCGATTTCAAACAAACCCAGACAAACATAATTACTCTCCTCTCCCTCTCGCTAAAATCCAGCCACCGGAGGAACCGGCTGCCAGCACCGGTTAAACAGAGGCGGCGGTGGTGGTGACTCCAAGGCGATCCGACAAATCCCCCCCCTCGATGACTGCGGCGGCGATGTGTGGTTCCGACAACGAGAAGTGAGAGAGAGAGAGACGAGATAAAGAGAGAGAGACCGAGAAGAGAGAGAAATCAGAGATGATGGAGTGACGGTGACAGATTTTCAGGCGACAAGGGCAACCGGTTGAACTCCGAAAGTGGCATTTTATTCCGACGAGTTTTTCCGGTAAGTACACGCGTTCTTGTTCTTTCTTTTTCTGCAAGATCACTTCAGATCCGAGTATTATCGGTGAGTGATGTTCTTGTTTCCGATGAACATGATGGTAATGATGAAGTGGTGGTGGCGGCCGATGGCGGCGCTCGCCGCTCGAGCCACACCGACAAACCACGGCTGGGGAGGTGGTTCGGTTACTTATTTGTTTTTCTTTCGGTCTCAGTCCGCTCAGGGTCAGACGCAGGTGTTTTGTTTCTGGCTCGGTCAACAGCCGTTAACTCAGTGTTTGGGTCAGCGGTTCAGGTCAACAGCTTGGTTTGAGTCGGCCGGTTCGGTTCGGTTCAGATTATGAAGCAGCTCGGGTCGACTCGGTCGGACCGAGTTAACTCGGTCAAGCCTGGTCAACTCAGCGAGTCAACTCGGTCAACCCGGTTGACTTGGCTGACGCAACTTTTCGACACGAAGATTTGCTAAAGATTAGCGGCGCATTTAATATTCACGTTATATATTTCTAGTTTTAACCTCAAGTGACTAACGAGCTCTCGAACCGAACAAGAATCGATGAATTATTAGTTAAATTCTTGACTAACTTGTCTATATAAATTGATGATACAAGAATATTGTTGAGTAAATTGATTGAGTTTTGAAAATAACGACGACTTGCGTTGTCGGGGGCGTCCAAAAACAGAGGAAACTCTGCCTGTTTTTCGAGAAAATCTGTAAAACAAAACATGTTTTATTGACAAGCGACAACTATCGATACCAAGCGAATTTTATAAAAACCAATATAAATGTGTATATTACTTCAACGGCACTTTAAAATTTAGAAAAACGACGATGACGCAAACTATTTTACAAAATAAATATAATTATTATATCTATCTCAAACGTTAAACTCGAATCCTTTTTATAAATAAATATCATTACATATTTATTTCCGACACAAACAAATCGATTCTCTTATAAAAATAAATATAGTTATATATTTATTTTCAAACACGACAAGTCGACGATTCTTTTATAAAGTGAATATAACTTTTACATTTATTTCAAACGCCTAAACGACACATATAATACGAGTTCGTTGCATATTATTCGTTACATACACGTACGATTCCTCGGGACGTCTAACACAATTATAACAATATATTTATATATTTTTATATAAATATTTATATATTTTAACATCTTTCGAGAACTAAGTATACCAAGACTTATTAATCGTATCGACAATAGATGAAACTTAACGAATATAACTTAGTCATTTTCGTTAAGTTAACAATTTACCGTCAAATCGTTCGGTCAACGATTCGGTAGAGCTCGGTGACACGTAGTTTAGTTACCGCTTTTGGTTAGAAACTTATAAAATATTATGTGTTAGGAATATTGTAGAATGAACGCTAGCAAGTCTCATCTTGGAAACGACATCACGAAGTCGTATTTAGCTAGCTTTGCACATGGAAATCCAGGTGAGTTCATAACCCCACCTTTTTACAGTTTTATAATTTTTCTAAATGTTTTCGGGGTGGAAAGACATGCACATTTTGCAAAGAATACAAGGTTTTCAATAAACATGAATTACATATTTCTAAACCATCTTACAAACAAGTTTTAACTGACATAAATGGTTTACGAAAAACTTATGTTCTATACTGGTTTTTCAAGCAAGAGTATTTCTCGAAATGTACATACACATGAATTCTAGTTTTTTTTAAACTACGGAAAAATACAAGTACAAAGAGGTACATCAAACTAAGGAATGATACATAGATCACGTGACGAATACGGTACCAAAAGCACTATTAGTCAACGTATACATTTAGACTGCGTAACAGAAGGGTTAGATCTAATGGGTTTCAGGCAACCCCACTCTTGCCCTACTTCTACCAATGAGTGCTTTTGTGTCTCTGTCGAACTCGACAAAAATGCCTAGGTTTGGTGGCTTCCTATGTCGTTACATATGTTAGTGGCCTCGCGAACCATTAGCGATCTCGTATTCCTTACTGTTTTGGTCAAAAATCAAGCAAGGATAATGCAACCAAATCTTTTGTTGTGAGGTGTGATGCTTGAATCTATGAACAATTGTATGAACAACTTGCAAATCAAATAAAGAGGCGACACAAGGATTTATACGAGGATAAAGCCCTTGATCAAGAGTTGATCTCCGGCATAAAAAACCTCGGGTGATGGAAACTACCGATCACCAACTAAGATTAAACAGAAAAATGGTTACAACTCGGGATAATAACAAGCTTGTTACAAGGATCACTAGTGTGCGAAAGTGTTAAAATGTATGAAATCGCCAAGTGAACTGTCGAGAGCTGTTCGAGAGTGTGTGTTTTTTGCTAAATTAGCCAAGTGTTCTAACTCAAGCTTGTTATCCCCTATTTAAAATTAGAAATAACTAAACTAACTAACTGTCCGCTAATTGTGCAAGTCTCCCACGATCTCCATAACGTTCACATGGGCCAAGCACGTGCGAAATATTGAGGGAATATGCTCCACGAATATCGGCAAGACCAAATCCATACACATACTCCTGCAAAACAAGCTCACATACAAGGTAGACAACCGTTAGTGTAAGGATATCAATGAGGATCCTGAATCCCAGTCCTGCAACACATTCCGAGGATCCTGAACTCAAACAGAATTAAGGATCCGTGATCCTGGCAGTACTTGAGGATCCATGATCCTTAGGATTGGAAAATCCTCCCCTAACAATTGCCCCCAAAATATAAGGAGTAAAGTGTAAATTAGCGAGTTATATTTTTTGATCTTATCTGCAACTAACTAACGGATATATAGCCGTTACAATCTAACTAGCCGTTACCGATCATACGTCATTGAAGCGACATCCCTGTAGAATCATCATTATATATATAGGTTAGAGATAAGGACTAATGTGCATTTAAATTCGAGTAATACTCCCTTTAAATCCTCATTTGAAGATCAAGCAGGTACTTCTCTTTCTCCTTTCTCTCTTCACCTTCTTACCCTGTTCTTCTTCGAAACCCTTGAATCACGATGAAGTTACGATCATCCCCTGCCAAGGATCACCAGAAAGATAGTCCTTTGAAAAGCCAAGGGATCATCCAAGATTCTCCGAAGGAACGTTACTGCTTTACTGATCCTGATATCGACAGGATTCGTCATTGCTTTCCGGCAGACTCTGTCTTTAAACCTTTTGACCCTACCGCCTTGAGTGATTTCGTTTCTGCAACTTGGGTTGCTTTTCCGGCCACCCCATTTCTGATAGGATACTCCTATCCTTTCCCTGCTTTTACCCAGTCTTTCTTCTCCCTTACCGGCATATCCTATGTTCAGGCAATGCCTATGATGTGGAGAGTTTTATATACCCTTGAGAGAATCATTGAGCAGGAGGATATAGAATTGGGGTTGTCGGAACTTGCGGAATTGTACAACCTTGTGAGCCATGGTTCACGCCGCTTTTTATTCAAACACAAACCTGGTGAAGAACACCCAATCCTCAAGACCACCAAAAATGACACCAACTGGAAGAAGCGTTTTTTCTTCGTTAGGAGGGATTCTATCCCGGATGGGAAGGATCTCCCTTTAAAGTGGACCACTCATGGTAGGATAGAGGATCCTTATAGAAGGATCATAGGATAACCCAGTTCTTGTGAGGATAACTGACCCCTTCTGTATCTATTTTACAGCTATCTCTGTTTCCCATATCATTCCATCGCCCGCAACGAAAGAGAGGATCAGCGCTTTCTGGAATCTTGATCCTGCAGCAAGATCATTTCAAGCAAACACCAAGGATTCACAAGAAGTATCCTCAGGCTCTGTCACAATGTCAAGTAAGTATCCGATTTTGTATATGATTAAATGTTGAAATGTAAATAAAACAAGAATACTTATCTGTTGTTTTGGATTGATAGGTGCTGGAAAATCCTCAAGGTCGGCCACCCGCTTCAGCGTCAGTGATCTCAGCACTGTAGCCCCCCGTTCCGGGAAGAGGAAAACTGCTGCTAGCCCAAGTACTCTAGTCCCCAAGCCTGTCACCTCCAAGGGGGGAAAGAAAAGGAAGGCCACTAAAGCTGACAATCTTGAAGGCTTGTCTCTTATCCGCCACCAGTTCCAAGAATACTTTGCTGATGTAAGGATCACTGATTCTACTTGACTATCTTGCCGACTTGAGGATCACGGATCCTGAACTTTACCTTGTCTTTTTGCAGAAATACGCCGAGGTCAAAATGCTCTTTAATGCATACGTTGAAGAGGTGGAGCAGAAGCATCTGGAGTTCCAAAAGATCTTCTTGGCCAAGGATCAAACTATTTCCTCCCTCAAAAAAGATCTCAAACAGGCAAAAAAGCAGGTGGTGCTGGCCCAGATAAATGCCGATCATGAGAAGCGTGATCTGCTGGAGGATGCTAAAGTCTCTGCTGCCATCACCATGTACAAGATCAAGCTGCAAATGGCTTAGGAGGCTGAGGATCCTGACTTCGACAGGACCACTTGGGACAAGGAGGGCTGGAAGGCAAGGTTGGCTGAGCTAGATGATGAGGAGGAAGCTACCGAGGTCTTGGCGATTGAGGCAAGTGGCAGCAGAAAGGATCAAGCTGGTGGTGATGATGCTGGTGGTGATGCCGCCAAGGTGTGAGCAGCAGAAATGGGCGATGATGGACATTTCTAGACGCGGCCGGAGCCCATTTTTTAGGATTTGGTAGTGTTTTTTTTGGTTATGATGTTTTTATTTCAAACAATGATGGTCTGTAATAACTAAACAATAGCTATTAGGGTTGAGGATCATGGATCCTTTGAACAATAGGTAGGATAAAAGGTGGTGGAGGAATCCTCTGTTTGGGGGATGAAACCACTTGTTATCCTGCCAACTTTTATTTCCTGGACTTTTAAGACCTGTTAACAATGGACACCCTTTGCCAACCCAAGTGGACGGGCCACGGTTTGCTGGTAGAAGCTTGGGTTGGCAATTTTGACAACCTTTAAGGGTTTAACATTTTGTGAATAAATAAAACTTTAATCTTTTGGCTATTTCTTGTGTTGTTATTCTTGTGAATTCTTCATTTTTTCAACTGTTGTTATATACTTTCTTTGAATCCATAACTAAAGAATAAAGGTTTAATAAATCATGTCAAAAATTTTTAGGATATGATCAAGGATCAAATATCCTATAATCGATAAATTCAAAAAAGTAGTATAGTTTAAGGATCATAAATCCTGTTGTGACACCTCGAAAATTCACGTCCTATAATGTGTTGACACGTGTCATAAGTTTTGAACGTGTGAAAGAATGCTCTAGAAGGACTAAAGTTGACAAACAGGGAAAGTATGTGAATGTAAGGGTTCAAAACGTCAACAATGGATATATATACTTTACAATAACCCCACATGATGTTTATACCCATAAACGAATGAATCATGGATCATACGAAGCTAACTGTGAAAGAAAGTGAGAGAATACAAACTACAGGGGTCAAATGTGTCAACATGTTTAAGTTATACCTATGAGTGACCTTTTAGCAAACCCGAAGCTTTATAACGATTAATTATGCTCACTAGAATGCACGATAAAAATTTCACTAAGTTTCATTATCGTATGAGAAAGTTATGATAAAATTCGCACACGAGGGGTTAAAAGCGTCAACGATAAAGTTTATGACTTTTCCGGTGATAACAAGGTTAAACAAGGGCTTCACAAGGATTGGTTATAACTTGGAGTCCTTGGAAATCAATTTAGAGGGCTCATAATGCAAGAAATAATTGTCGAAACAACTTTTTATGGGCCAGGGACTAAAACAGCAAAATCTAAAAATAGATTTGAATCAGAGGGGGCGTCGCGCGACGCGAAGGACCCCTAGGGGACCTACGCGTGACGCGAGGGGCCTTCTGATGCCGAAAACTTTGGCTAGTGTCTGCTATGTCCATTGTAACCGACTTAAATAGATATTTTCCAATTCCATGCGCGACCCCTACTGATTTTTAGGCTTAGGGGCACTTGTAAATGATCTGGGAACAATGCTAGACTTGTGTGGCATGATCATGTGCAATTAAAAGCACTATATAAAGCCCCATTGGTTGCAACCTTGATCATTCACCCACAACTCATCTTCTGATCATCTCTGGAGCTCAAGGGCCTTCTCTAAGCATCTCTGGTCGTGCATTAGACCTTGGTAAGTCCCCTTGACCTTCCTTAATTGAGTTTTACTTAGTTATTAGCTTAAAAGTCAAACCGTCAAAATTAAAGTTTGACTTAGCGATTAATCATTAATGGTCCAGTGATTAATCGAATTGAAGGTAGTTATAAGTTGGTAATTATGTGGGCAATAAACCCTTAAAAGGGCACCCTCTGATTCCCGCCCTAACTAGATCTTTTGTCAGGGTCAAAGTTGGTATTAAAAAGTCAACAGAAACTTAATTTGCAAATTAACACGTAATTAGCAATGTAGAAGGCATGTAACCTATTTTATCACTCATATAACTTGGTAATAAGTATAAGAATTGGTCTAAGCTTGTTTGATCCGACAATTTTTTGTTTAGACCCGGTTCGGAACCGAAAGTCGCAAAACTTTGACTTTTGCTTTGACTTCAGTTCTGACCCAATTTAGATGGGTTTAGAAATGCCTTAGGGCTTCCTTAGGACCAGGTTACATGTTGGTATAACCCTCTGTGATTGGTTCGTTGGTTGTCCCATTCGTTTACACATTTCCGTTTATTGCTTAATGTTGACCATAATGCCCTTTTGACCATAAAACGAGAATTTTGGAAATGTGAAAGGACAATAATCTTTGCTACTAAATTATAAACTTGTCCCTAAAATTTCACATTAGTTTGAGGTCTAGATTAGGAGTTATGCTCAATGACGTAATTAGAACGCTTTTTTGTAATTAAACGACGTCATTAGCATAAAGCCTATCTAAACCCAATTCTTGACACCAACCCTTTTACCCACTGATGTAATATAATATTTTTGGATTTTTGAAGATTTTTAATTATTTTTAACCTGCTCATAACCTAAGGTTATGGTGTTGATTCGGTAAATACCGATTATACCCTTTTTGGTTATAAAATGAGTTCTACATAATATTTTGACACCAATCCAATTGCTACTAATTTTAAATAATAAATGAAGTATTTTGAACTTTACAACCTGATTAGAAAACTCAGATTTCCTGTATAACCCGGAAATCGCTTAAAATGGCTTTTTACGCGTATTAAACTCCTAGTGTGGGTTTAAAACCATTTTGTCATATAAGACTTATCACCAACTGATATAACCTATTAAGTTAAGTTGTTTTACTGATTTATTCAGACCCGAATCTCAGAATTTCATTTAATCTCTTTTATAATCTTTAAAATGACCAAAATACCCCTACGGGGCTTAAATTAAGGATAAACTCGTTTTGGGCATAATGGAAGGTATCCTACTGATATCACAACCCATTTAAGGCATATTAACTTAGGAAACCTGTAAATGACTCTCATGGTTACCCGTTACGCCTCTTGCGCGTTCGGTTCGGTTTATGTAACTAGTTTGCATAAATTAGCCGAAACGGGTCTAACCATATCATTTTTATCTCAAAATCCAGAATGTGTTAGTTTACCCATATTATACAAGTCTTCAAACTTGTCGGGTCTAAACCACATTCTATTCCGGTCTTCGCTTAATCACGCGTTCGAACCATATCTTTCCTTAAAACTAACCGGTCTAAGTTTAGGCTTAATTAAAGACCCGTTAGGATTCTAATAGGTTATTATAAACCTTCGTTCCAGAATAAGAGACCCGGTAAAAGCTACACGCACTTGCTATTTGTGATTGATACTTGCAAAGGTAAATACTTTTAACTTATTTTCCCTATACGGGCTTGGGGTATGGTATATAAAATACCGCTTGGTCGGGCATTGAATCTTTAATCGAATAGAGGTTAAATCATTGATATGCTCCGTTTTGAAATGTTTTGTCTGCTTAAAGCCTTTGGGGGGTTAATGACCATGTCCCAGATATCCTTGGCATCATCTTACGAGATGGCCACGACCTGAGCACGGGGTGTAGGCGTACACCCGACAGTGCATAAATAAATAATGTGGTGTGTCTATTGATCTTTAACCCGGTCTACGGATCGGGCTACTGAACGCATAAGGAACATGTAATTCTTTTACAAGATTATATTCAGATATTTATCCCAAGTTATAAAAAGTTTGTGCCACGTGCATTCAAGTCAATTTTAAACCTTTTCAAAATGAGTCGGTTAATTGTATTTACCAGTGTAAACTGACGTAGTTTCCCAAAAAGGTTAAGTGCAGGTACTACGCGAACTAGGCTGGCTTTCTCCTAGCGTCCACAATAAGTCTTGCAAGCTTGGATGTCAAAACTGTTGAACAATGTTTCCCATTTCATTTTGATCCACCTGTGGATTATTTTCAACTGTTTGTGATACTTGATATTACAATTATATTCGGTTGAAATATATCTATCTTTTGCTTCCGCTGTGCATATTAAATATTGTGTTGTTTGACTGTAATGTTACCAACCACGTCACGATACTCCCCACCGGGCCCACCGGTAATACGTGGAAATATCAGGGTGTGGCAGGTTGGTATCAGAGCCAACATTGAGTGAATTAAACACTAGTCTTTTGTGTTTAATCTCAATGACACAATTGCACATTCCTAAATTTTCGAGTCTAGACAAATAACATAGGACAAATTCTGTTTTGGTTTATTTTGTCTTTTATTTTATATATATTCTTGTTGTTATCTTTGTTTATATTGACAGGTTTAACAATGCCGCCAAGATTCAGAAGAGAAGGAAGAGGCAAGGGGCCAATCACCGCCCCCAACGATCACGAAGTCGGGCCTTCTCACCGGCGAACTCCTTCTACCACTATGAGTGCCGATCCTCAGGGAAACTAGAGGAACCATTTGGAGCCCGCTAGACGGTCTGTCTCGCACAGCTCAACGCCTCCGTACCGCCATTCCTTTGGGCCGCATTCAGAAAACGAGCCCGATAACCCACAACCTTCATATATACCTCTCCAGCGATCCCTTTCACACCACTCTTTTGGCGACCCCACTCCTGATTTTCAGGGCCGGTTTAACCCGGAAAACTATATTCAAGAACCAGTGGGTTTTAACCCATTGGGACCAGAGGACCACTTCTCAGGAGATAATGCAATGGACATGGACGAGGACACGGATCCCGTCGAACCTGCAAGCGGTACCCCCAACCATCCCATCGAGATCTCTGATGGATCTTCCTTCCACGGATCACCCTACGGTGGTCCAGACAGTTACCAAGCGAGGTTTAACCAGCATGAATGGTACTTCACACCTTCTCACCATTCATCGCCTCACCAGCAGCAGCAGCAGGATCTCTCTGAAGATCCACGTTTCGTGGCAGTCACGCCACCGCCTCCACCGCCGCAAGTTTATCAAGCACCTCCAGAACCACCAAGGCGTAGGAGAACAGGCGCAAGAATATCCGTGCGAGGAGGGGATTTCCACTTTAGCACCCCTCGACACTCCAGTGGCAGTCACTACCTGCCACTGCATGAAGACCCACAAATGTGTGGGCCCTCAAACCCAATTCCTGAGGTGAATTCTGCTCCAGTTGCACCACAGCCGCCACCATTGGGTTTTGATAACCCGATTCCTGCATACGCCGGTTCAACGGCGTACAATCCGTTTGAGCAGCCGGCTCACACTCATTGTAACTATGCTGAAGTCGACCCGTACCTAGTAGCGGCCAACTGCAACGCCCTTCATCCCGAAGGACCATATGGAGCTCCTTGGGGAATAGGATATCCAGCTCATGGGTATCAAGTACCTGCTCGACCACCGATTCGACAGCATTCGCAGCCACCACGATTTTCCCCATCGGAACAGGAGGAAATCCTCCAAAGACTAAGTCGGGTGGAACATGAATTCCAAGAAGAACGCAGGAACAACAGGGGATTCCTCAAGGGCCTAGCGAGCTTGTTAAAGGGGAAGAAGAAGAGGGATCATTAAATCCCTCTATGTATTGTTGTAATTCCTATTTCAATCAAGTCCCTGCGTGGACATTTATAATTGTATTTAGTCCCTGCGTGGACTTGTCTTTTTAGTCCCTGCGTGGACATCTATTTAAGTAATTGGTCCCTACGTGGACTTGTATTTCAGTTTGGCCCCTACGTGGGTAATTTGTCTATTAAAAGTCCCGTTTAGGGCAATGTGTACTCTTTTAATGTTAATGGAATGTTAAGTTTATAAATTTCATTTTTGTCATTTTATGCATAAGTATGTGAAATAAATGAATCAAAATCATTCCTTTTAAAAATAATCTGCCTATTAAATATTAAATAAGAATCTTAAAGGTATAACCTAGCCTGCATGTCATTATAAGACTTGGCCAAGATGGTAAGACCTGTTAAAAAGATTCAAATCCCTGTTAACATCTGAAAACATGTTAACGCTCCTGGCAGACGTGATTCGTTAAAATCACACACGTCATTCTTATAATAGGATTCTTCAAGAGATTTCCTAACCCAACCTAATGATCTATAAATCATGGGTTTAAACCATCAATTAAGATGGTCATATATTAAACATCCATTGGTGATGTAGTGCCTACGGGTCATACTCATTGTCATATAAGACAAAAGACAGTAGAAGTCTATGACTCCCTGTCAGAAAAAGGTCAAGAACTATGATCAAACCTTCATGCCTTGATTCTCTGAAATCATGGCTTATAATTTAAAATGTCCCTGTGACTAGGCCTTTTGTGCTAATAATACTGTTATTGTTTTATAATTAGGATAGGTTATAGTAAAATCCTAAATAAATGTGAGTAACAAATTAACCAAATATGGTCTATGTTTACCATGGTTAATGAATTGCCATAAAAGACAATTCCAAAATAAACTCCCAAATAAATTATTGTCGATATCTTATGTAACAGTTCAAGATACATGGCAGACTCGGATGAAATCAACAGTCGGCCAAGGGAGAATAATGACGCCACCAGGTTCAATGTGACTGTTGCTGAGCTCCAAGCATTAATTGAAAATGCGGTTACAAAAGCCTTGGATAGGCAGTATAGTGAGTCAAGCGGTACTCGAAGCAGAGCCCAATCAGTACCCCATTCCAAGCCTAAAACTCATTCTGAGGCTCACAGCAAGCCACCCTCCAAGAAGGAAGAACCAAAGAAAGACGATGACGATCGTCACTCTTCAAATCAGCAAAGTGTCCCATCTCAAAGGATCGTGCTGAATCAAGGACCCCATGATAAGGGTTGCTCCTACAAGTATTTTGTTTCCTGCAAACCCAGGGATTTCACTGGGGAAAAAGGGGCTATAGACTGCATGACATGGTTGGATGAGATGGGCACCGTAGTTGATGTCAGCGGGTGCGCTGATAAGGATGTGGTAAAGTTTGTGTCTCAATCGTTCAAAGGTGAGGCCTTAGCCTGGTGGAGATCGTTGATTCAAGCTACTAGGAAGATTCCACTGTACAATATGACATGGGAACAATTTATTACCCTCATTAGAGAGAACTACTGTCCTCAGCATGAGGTTGAAAAGATTGAGTCGGATTTTCTGTCATTGGTAATGAAAAATCTGGATTGCCAAGCTTACCTTACGAGCTTTAATACAATGTCAAGGTTGGTTCCTTATCTGGTGACCCCGGAACCCAAAAGAATAGCTCGTTTCATTGGGGGTTTAGCCCCAGAGATAAAGGCAAGTGTAAAAGCCTCTCGGCTAGCTACTTTCAGATCTGTAGCTGATATATCTTTATCCCTCACACTGGACGCGGTCAGACAGAGATCGCTGAGGAACACGGATGCCGAGAAAAGGAAGCGTGATGATGACAATTCACGAAGGCCAGACAAGAAGCACCGGGGAAACAATGACCACAAGAAGGGGTCTGGTTCTAAGAAGGATGGGCATCAATCTGGAGATAAGCCCAAGTGTAAGATTTGTCAGAAGCACCACTTTGGGAGGTGCAGACTTGACCCAAAATCCCAATCTCAGCCGAGGCCTTGTGGGATTTGCAAATCTTCGGAGCATAAGACCCTAGAGTGCAAGAAACTGAAGGACGCAACGTGCTATAGTTGCAACGAAAAAGGGCACATTAAGACAAATTGCCCAAAATATGCAAAGAAAGCTGATGAAGGAAAGAAGACCAATGCTAGGGTCTTCAGGATGGATGCAAAGGAAGCTGTACAGGACGACAATGTAATCACAGGTACCTTCCTCATAAATGATGTTTATGCAAGAGTGCTATTTGATTCAGGAGCTGATAAATCATTTGTAGATAATAAGTTTTGCAAATTGCTGAATTTACCTGTTAAAACCTTAAGTGTGAAATATGAGGTGGAGTTAGCAGATGGCACCTTAGAAACCGCCTCAACCATATTAGATGGATGTTTCATATCCATTAAGAACCACTATTTTCCTTTGTCCCTGCTACCTTTGAAGTTAGCCGGTTTCGACATAGTTTTGGGTATGGACTGGTTATCTCATAACCAGGCCCAGATTGTCTGCAATAAGAAGCAAGTGGTGATCAAGACTCCGTCTGGTGAATCACTTACCATTCAGGGAGATACCCAGTATAGACTGCCTGAGCAAGTGACTATGCTCAAGGCCTCTAGGTGTTTAAAGAAGGGTTGTGTCATCTACATGGCACAAGTGACTATTGATGAGCCGAAGCCTAAGATTGAGGATATCCCTATTATTTCTGAATACCCTGAAGTTTTTCCTGAAGAACTACCTGGTTTACCACCAGATAGGCAAGTAGAGTTCAGAATTGACATCATCCCTGGAGCAGCACCAGTAGCAAGGGCGCCTTATAGGTTGGCACCAACGGAGATGAAGGAATTGAGAACACAACTAGATGAATTGCTAGCCAAGGGTTTCAATAGACCTAGTTCGTCTCCTTGGGGAGCACCAATCTTATTTGTCAAGAAGAAGGATGGATCGATGCGTCTGTGCATCGATTACTGTGAGCTTAATAAGGTCACTATCAAGAATAGGTACTCGTTGCCCAGGATCGACGATCTGTTCGATCAACTTCAAGGGGCAAGTTACTTCTCTAAGATTGACTTAAGGTCAGGCTATCACCAACTGAAGGTTAGAGATGAAGACGTACACAAGACTGCATTTAGGACTCGTTATGGTCATTACGAGTTCCTAGTGATGCCTTTTGGGCTCACTAATGCACCAGCGGCATTCATGGATCTCATGAAACATGTCTGCAAACCATACTTGGACAAATTTGTTATCGTCTTCATTGACTACATTCTGATTTATTCAAAGAATCAGGCCGACCATGAGAAACATCTTCGATGTATTCTTTCACTACTTCAGCAGGAGAAGCTCTATGCCAAATTCTCTAAATGTGAATTCTGGCTTCGTGAAGTCCAATTTCTTGGGCATGTGGTTAGCGAACGTGGAATCCAAGTAGATCCTGCTAAGGTTGAAGCTGTTGTGAATTGGCAAGAGCCGAAAACGCCCACAAAAATTCGCAGTTTCTTGGGATTGGCAGGATACTACAGGCGCTTTATTGAAAATTTTTCAAGGATTGCTGCACCCCTAACTTCCTTGACTAGGAAGGATATTAAGTTCAACTGGGGACCCAAGCAGCAAGAATCTTTCGATATTTTGAAGCAGAAGTTGAGCAACGCTCCTGTACTGACATTGCCTGAAGGTACCGAAGAATTCGTGGTTTACTGCGACGCATCACACACTGGCATGGGGTGTGTGCTTATGCAGAAAGGCAAGGTTATTGCCTATGCTTCACGTCAGCTAAAGGTGCATGAAAAGAATTACACCACCCATGACTTAGAGTTGGGTGCCGTTGTATTTGCACTGAAGCTATGGAGGCACTATTTATATGGTATCAAGTGTGTGATCTATTCTGATCACAAGAGCCTCCAGCACTTGTTTAACCAAAAGGATTTGAACATGAGGCAGCGACGTTGGATGGAAACTTTGAATGATTATGATTGTGAGATAAGATACCATCCTGGCAAGGAGAATGTAGTCGCCGATGCATTGAGTCGAAAGGAAAGGGTGAAACCCATCCGAATCAATGCCAAGAGCATTGAGGTAAAGAATGGTTTGAATGAAAGGTTGTTAGCTGCACAGAAGGAAGCTGTGCTGGAAGCTAACAATCCTAATGAAAATCTAGGGGTAACTGAGGAGCAGTTATCCTATGGCAAGGACGGAATCCTGAGATTAAATGGACGGATATGGGTTCCAATTTATGGAGGACTTCGAGATGTTACTCTCCAGGAAGCCCACAGTTCTAAATACTCCGTTCATCCTGGAGCTGACAAGATGTACCAGGATTTGAAAGTAAACTTTTGGTGGATAGGCTTGAAGAAGTCTATAGCTACCTATGTAGCCAAATGTTTGACGTGTGCACAAGTCAAAGCAGAACATCAAAAGCCGTCAGGTTTGCTACAACAGCCTGAACTTCCCACATGGAAGTGGGAAATGGTGACAATGGATTTCATCACCAAGTTGCCGAAGACAAGGAAAGGAAATGATATTATATGGGTGATAGTAGATAGACTGACTAAGTCAGCACATTTCCTACCCATTAAGGAGATCTATAGCTCCGACATGTTAGCCCAATTGTATGTGGATAAGATTGTATCTCTACATGGCGTACCAGTATCTATTATCTCTGACAGGGATACTAGATACACATCTCATTTTTGGAAAAGTTTCCAACAATCTTTGGGCACGCGCTTAAATTTTAGTACGGCTTACCATCCTCAGACGGACGGCCAAAGTGAGCGTACAATTCAAACTTTGGAAGATATGCTTCGTGCATGTGTGATTGACTTAGGTGGTAGTTGGGATAACCACCTGTCATTAATCAAGTTCTCGTATAACAATAGCTATCATACGAGCATCAAGGCTGCGCCTTTCGAGGCCTTGTACGGTAGAAAGTGCAGAACTCCCGTCTGTTGGGCGGAAGTTAGAGATGTCCAATTGACAGGACCTGAATAGTCTTTGAAACGACGGACAAGATTGTCCAGATTCGTGATCGCCTGAAAGCTGCCAGGGATAGGCAGAAAAGCTACACAGATTTAAAGCGTAAACCTCTGAAATTCGAGATAGGTGATAAAGTGTTTCTTAAAGTATCACCCTGGAAAGGAGTAATGCGATTCGGTAAGAAAGGTAAGTTAAGCCCGAGATACATAGGACCGTTCGAGGTCATCGAATGTGTCGGATCAGTTGCTTATAAGTTAAAATTACCTGAAGAGCTCAGTGGTATTCACAATGTATTCCACATCTGCATTCTGAAGAAGTGTTTCGCTGATGAATCACTAGTCATACCACATACAGATGTTCACATAGAAGAGAGCTTGAAGTTTGTTGAAAAACATGTGTCGATCGAGGATCGACAGGTTAAGAAGCTTCGAAGGAAACATCTACCGATCGTTTTAGGTTAAATGGGATGCCCGTATAGGTCCCGAGTACACGTGGGAGGTAGAATCCACAATGAAAGAAAAGTACCCTCATTTATTTCAGTAAATCTCGAGGTCGAGATTTCTTTTAAGGGGGTGAGGATGTGACACCTCGAAAATTCACGTCCTATAATGTGTTGACACGTGTCATAAGTTTTGAACGTGTGAAAGAATGTTCAAGAAGGACTAAAGTTGACAAACAGGGAAAGTATGTGAATGTAAGGGTTCAAAATGTCAACAATGGATATATATACTTTACAATAACCCCACATGATGTTTATACCCTTAAACGAATGAATCATGGATCATACGAAGCTAACTGTGAAAGAAAGTAAGAGAATACAAACTACAGGGGTCAAATGTGTCAACATGTTTAAGTTATACCTATGAGTGACCTTTTAGCAAACCCGAAGCTTTGTAATGATTAATTATGCTCACTAGAATGCACGATAAAAATTTCACCAAGTTTCATTATCGTATGAGAAAGTTATGATAAAATTCGCACACGAGGGGTTAAAAGTGTCAACGATAAAGTTTATGACTTTTCGGGTGATAACAAGGTTAAACAAGGGCTTCACAAGGATTGGTTATAACTTGGAGTCCTTGGAAATCAATTTAGAGGGCTCATAATGCAAGAAATAATTGTCGAAACAACTTTTTATGGGCCAGGGACCAAAACAGCAAAATCTGAAAATAGATTTGAATCAGAGGGGGCGTCGCACGACGCGAAGGACCCCTAGGGGACCTACGCGTGATGCGAGGGGCCTTCTGATGCCGAAAAATTTGGCTAGTGTCTGCTATGTCCATTGTAACCGACTTAAATAGATATTTTCCACTTCCATGCGCGACCCCTACTGATTTTTAGGCTTAGGGGCACTTGTAAATGATCTGGGAACAATGCTAGACTTTTGTGGCATGATCATGTGCAATTAAAAGCACTATATAAAGCCCCATTGGTTGCAACCTTGATCATTCACCCATAACTCATCTTCTGATCATCTCTGGAGCTCAAGGGCCTTCTCTAAGCATCTCTGGTCGTGCATTAGACCTTGGTAAGTACCCTTGACCTTCCTTAATTGAGTTTTACTTAGTTATTAGCTTAAAAGTCAAACCGTCATAATTAACGTTTGACTTAGCGATTAATCATTAATGGTCCAGTGATTAATCGAATTGAAGGTAGTTATAAGTTGGTAATTATGTGGGCAATAAACCCTTAAAAGGGCACCCTCTGATTTCCGCCCTAACTAGATCTTTTGTCGGGTCAAAGTTGGTATTAAAAAGTCAACAGAAACTTAATTTGCAAATTAACATGTAATTAGCAATGTAGAAGGCATGTAACCTATTTTAACACTCATATAACTTCGTAATATGTAAAAGAATTGGTCTAAGCTTGTTTGATCTGGCAATTTTCTGTTTAGACCCGGTTCGGAACCGAAAGTCGCAAAACTTTGACTTTTGCTTTGACTTCAGTTTTGACCCGATTTAGATGGGCTTAGAAATGCATTAGGGCTTCCTAAGGACCAGGTTACATGTTGGTATAACCCTCTGTGATTGGTTCGTTGGTTGCCCCATTTGTTTACACATTTCCGTTAATTGCTTAATGTTGACCATACTTCCCTTTTGACCATAAAATGAGAATTTTGGAAATGTGAAAGGACAATAATCTTTGCTACTAAATTATAAACTTGTCCCTAAAATTTCACATTAGTTTGACGTCTAGATTAGGAGTTATGCTCAATGACGTAATTAGAACGCTTTATAGTAATTAAACGACGTCATTAGCATAAAGCCTATCTAAACGCAATTCTTGATACCAAACCTTTTACCCACTGATGTAATATAATATTTTGGGATTTTTGAAGATTTTTAATTATTTTTAACCTACTCATAACCTAAGGTTATAGCGTTGATTCGGTAAATACCGATTATACCCTTTTTGGTTATAAAATGAGTTCTACATAATATTTTGACACCAATACAATTGCTACTGATTTTAAATAATAAATGAAGTATTTTGAACTTTATAACCTGATTAGAAAACTCAGATTCCCTGTATAACCCGAAAATCGCTTAAAATGGCTTTTTACGCATATTAAACACCTAGTATGGGTTTAAAACCATTTTGTCATATAAGACTTATCACCAACTGATATAACCTATTAATTTAAGTTGTTTTACTGATTTATTCAGACCCGAATCTCATAATTTCATTTAATCTCTTTTATAATCTATAAAATGACCAAAATACCCCTACGGGGCTTAAATTAAGGATAAACTCGTTTTGGGCATAATGGAAGGTATCCAACTGATATCACAACCCATTTAAGGAATATTAAGTTAGGAAACCTGTAAATGACTCTCATGGTTACCCGTTACGCCTCTTGCTCGTTCGGTTCGGTTTATGTAACTAGTTTGCATAAATTAGCCGAAACGGGTCGAACCTTATCATTTTTATCTCAAAATCCAGAATGTGTTAGTTTACCCATATTATACAAGTCTTCAAACTTGTCGGGTCTAAACCACATTCTATTCCGGTCTTCACTTAACCACGCGTTCGAACCGTATCTTTCCTTAAAACTAACTGGTCTAAGTTTAGGCTTAATTAAAGACCCGTTAGGATTTTAATAGGTTATTATAAACCTTCGTTACAGAATAGGAGACCCGGTAAAAGCTACACGCTCTTGCTATTTGTGATTGATACTTGCAAAGGTAAATACTTTTAACTTATTTTCCCTATACGGGCTTGGGGTTTGGTATATAAAATACCGCTTGGTCGGGCATTGAATCTTTAATCGAATAGAGGTTAAATCATTGATATGCTCCGTTTTGAAATGTTTTGTTTGCTTAAAGCCTTTGGGGGGGGGGGTTAATGACCATGTCCCGGATATCCTTGGCATCATCTTACGAGATGGCCACGACCTGAGCACGGGGTGTAGGCGTACACCCGTCAGTGCATAAATAAATAATGTGGTGTGTCTATTGATCTTTAACCCGGTCTACGGATCGGGCTACTGAACGCATAAGGAACATGTAATTCTTTTACAAGATTATATTCAAATAATTATCCCAAGTTATAAAAAGTTTGTGCCACGTGCATTCAAGTCAATTTTAAACCTTTTCAAAATGAGTCGGTTAATTATATTTACCAGTGTAAACTGACGTATTTTCCCAAAAAGGTCAAGTGCAGGTACTACGCGAACTAGGCTGGCTTTCTCCTAGCGTCCACAATAAGTCTCGCAAGCTTGGATGTCAAAACTATTGAACAATGTTTCCCATTTCATTTTGATCCACCTGTGGATTATTTTCAACTGTTTGTGATACTTGATATTACAATTATATTTGGTTGAAATATATTTATCTTTTGCTTCCGCTGTGCATATTAAATATTGTGTTGTTTGACTGTAATGTTACCAACCACGTCACGATACTCCCCATCGGGCCCACCAGTAATACGTGGAAATATCAGGGTGTGACACCTGTTGTCAAAGGATAAGGGTCACTTACATAAATAATGAATAAAATTAAAGTAATTAAGGATCATACCTGAGAATCCAAGTTAGGATCCTAAACCTTTAACATTTACAATCAGGATAACCAAAAGACAAACCTTAGTAAAAGGTAAGGATCAAGGATCCTTAGCTGTTTCACTTCAAAAACCTGAAATGGAACATAACTTGGGACTAAGCCAATATAAGAGAAGAGTTAGTAACTGGGGACAAGCCCAACAATTCTGGGGACAAGCCCAAAGGATCTTGTGTAAACTGGAGTATGGCCCTCACTGGCGACTATCCAAACTTAGTGACATGAAAATGCCAAAACCTTAGCTAACGTGAAAACGTTAGAAACCTTAGGAACAGATGTATGGTATGTCTACCATTATACGTAGGATCGCGGATACAGCCAGTACAATGAAATTGTCAGCCCCTAAAGCGGGTACTGGTCCCATTGCCATGAACTGTACCAGGATCATCGTGCGCTGCTGGCGATACTGGGGACAGGCCCAAAAAACTGGGGTCAAGCCCAAATAACTGGGGTCAAGCCCAAATAACTGGAGACTTCTGTGGATACTCAATCCTTCGTTAAGGATACATGAACCTTCTTCAAAACTCAGAATCAAGTGAAAGGAGGATAAAGGATCCAGGATCCTTCTCCTTGTATATAGGATAATTAAAGAATGAAATAGTTTGAGATTAGATCATTACCAAAATGAGGATCATCCATCCTCTAAGGATCCTTCAAGGATGTGGATCATGAATATTGCTAAGTGTTAGGGGTGGATTTCTAAGTAATCAGTGATCCTTAATTGCCGTTGGGCTTAGTGATCCTTACTTCTGTATGAACTGGTGATCCTCAGAAGTGCTTCAGGATCAGGATCATGGATCACTATAAGGATCCTTGTACTAACAATTGTCTACTTTGAATTCGAAATTGTTTTGCAGGAGTATCAACTTGGACTTGGTCTTGGCGATATTCCTAGAGTATATTCCTTGAAGTATTCCGCACGTGCTTAGCTGAAAATGGACGTTATGGAGTCGTGGAAGACTTGCACCATTTGCGGAATGTTAGTTAGAGTAGATATTTTCTATTTTTAAAGGGGTAGCGAGCTAATTAGAAAACACTTGGCTATTTTTGGCTACACACACACTCGTACAACTTCTCTCGCTAACTCACTTGGCGATTACACACCTTTACACACAATACACTATAGTGATCCTTGTACTTAGCTCGCTATCATCCGAAGTTGTAACACATTTCTTGTTTAATTTGAGTTGGTGATCGGTAGTTTCCATCACCCGAGGTTTTTTATGCCGGAGATCATTCATTGATCAAGGGCTTTTTCCTCGTATAAATCTTCGTGTCACTTGTTCATTACATTTCATAGTGATCCTTATTGTTGTTCATCAATTCAAGCATCATATCCCACAACAGAAAGTTTGGTTACATTGTCATTGCTTGATTTTTGACCAAAACAGTTTGGCGCCCACCGTGGGGCAATTGGTGCTTCATTCCTAAGAAGATTCAAATCTTTGCGGTCATTGTTAGGGGAGGATTTTCTAACAATTAGTGATCCTTACTTGTTATCCTAATTAATGATCCTGACTTCTGTGACAGATAATGATCCTCAGAAGAGCTTCAGGATCAGGATCATGGATCACCTTAAGGATCCTCATACTGACGATTGTTTGTTTATGTGTCGCATTATTTTGCAGGAGTAACAAGCTTGACTTGGTCTTGGCAACGTTACTATGGAATATTCCACGGGTATTTCTCACACGTTTGACTGGAAATGGACGTTGTGGAGAACGTGGGAGCTTGGCACAAAAGTCGGATAGTTTGTTATTATCGTTAACTTCTATTTTTAAAGGGGTGACGAGCTAGAATTTAGAACACTTAGCCATTTTCAGCTACACACACTCTCATACAATCGCACTCTTGAAGCTCTCGACGAACACTTATTAGTTTTCACTCATTTTTACACATTTCACCATAGTGATCCTTGTACCTAGCTCGTTACTATCCGAAGTTGTAAACATTTATTGATTTATTTGAGCTTGGTGATCGGTAGTTTCCATCACCCGGGGTTTTTTGTGCCGGAGATCAACTCTTGATCAAGGGCTTTTTCCCCGTATAAATCCTTGTGTCATTTGTGCAATTTACATTGAAGTGATCCTTATCATTGTTCTACATTCAAAGCATCATTCCCCGTAACAAAGAGTTTGGTTGCATTATCCTCATCAGATTTTTTGACCAAAACAGTTTGGCGCCCACCGTGGGGCAATTGGTGCTTCATTCTTAGAAAGATTCGTATTTCTGTGCTCATTTCAGTTCACTACAATCTAGCAGATGGCTTCCTCAGTGAAGAATGCTTCAAATTTGATGCCCTCATTCAGTTCTTCACAAGGCGTTCCCCCTTTGCCTCCACCACCTTTTGGATCCCAGAAGAATGCTGAGAATGCTGCGAAGAAACCAACTCCCATTTTCTCAAAACCTCCAACTTCTTCTGCTTCTTACACTCCCACTACTAGTGACATGTTTACTTTGATTTTGCAGATGAAGGATCATATACAGCAACAGGATAAGACCAATGAAAGGATTCTCAAAGAAATCGGAGATCTCAAGAAACAAAAGAAAACGGCAGAGGATCATTCCCCACTGATGCCCAGATCTTTGAATTTTGATACTCCGGTGATTACTTCTCAGCCATCAGTGGTTCCAGATGTTCAATATGTGGGTGGACCAAAAGGAGTGCATTATGGAACAACAACAGTGACCCAGGCATCGGGTTCCTATTTCCAGCCAGCGGGATCCTATCCTCAGCATATGGGATCCCTCACGAATTCAGGAGGATACTCAGGAGCGCAGCAGATTCAAGGATTCTCTTTTGTTCCAGGATCATCCCAGGTTCAAGGATCCTCCTTTGTTCCAGGATCATCCCAGGTTCAAGGATCCTCCATTGTTCCAGGATCATCCCAGGTTCAAGGATCCTCTATTGTTCCAGGATCATCCCAGGTTCAAGGATCCTCCATTGTTCCAGGATCATCCCAGGTTCAAGGATCCTCCTTTGTTCCAGGATCATTCCAGGTTCAAGGATCCTCCTTTGTTCCAGGATCGTCCCAGTTTTAGGGATCCTTCCAGATGCCAGGATCCTTGAGAAGTTTGCAAACAGGAAATTCAGATGTCCATCAGGGAGATTTTATTCCAATGCAGACCAATGCTTCTACTGGTCCTTCGATCATTCCAGAGCCCCAACAATATGGATTAACATCCATTCTTCCTAATTTGAATCCAATGGGAGGTAACACTTTTAATAATTCTTATACTACTAACCATGGTCTTATGCAGGATCCAGGTATCAATCATGCCATGGCCAGAGAATTGCAAAAGTTAAAGGATATGATATCAAGTGTTCCAGGAGTGGTCAAACCTATCCCAGAGATTGCAGATGGAAGCCATAAGATATCTCGTTTTGCACCACCAATCTGTGATGCTGAGATACCCAAGAGGTTCCATGTCCCAACTATGAAGCTGTATGATGGTTTGACGGATCCTGAAGAACATATAGCACAATACAGGGAGAGGATGGAGATCAATCCAATCCCAGAAAGGTTAAAGGAAGCATGCCTGTGCAAGGGATTCGGATCCACTCTTACTGGATCAGCTCTCAAATGGCTGCTAAGTCTTCCCCCTACTCTATTACCTCATTTGCTAATCTAGTTAACTTATTTAATAATCAATTTTCTTGTAGTAGAAAATTTGAACGATTAACTAGTGATCTATATAGGATAACCCAGGGTCATAATGAATCATTAAGGGATTACATTAGCAAATTCAGTAAAGAATCCTTTGACATTCCCAACTTGGATATAGCCACGGCTGTTGAGGACTTTAAGATGGGATTGCTTAGGGATTCATTGTTCTATGATGATATTGTTATGACACCATGCAGGAACCTAGATGAGGTAAGAACCCGGGCACTTAGGTTCATCCGGCTAGAGGATGACAAAAGGATCCAGGAGAGGTTAGCAGGATCCTCAAAACAAGAGAAGCAAGGATCCTCGTTCAAGAACAACAAATTCAGATCCTATAACAGATCTGATAACCAGAACGTGCACGCTGTTGATCAAGAAGAGGATGATGAGGATTATCCTCCAATCTCTGAATATTGTTTTTCTGTTGATAACAATGAACTAATCCTTGCGATGCAGAATCTAGGTGATAAAGCCAGCTGGCCCAGAAAGAATGATAGGCCAGCTGCAACTAAGGATAAATCAAAGTGGTGTGCATACCATGAAGACTTTGGGCACCTTACAGAAGAATGCATTGCACTAAGAAAGGAAATTGGATATTTGTTGAGTAAGGGGCATCTAAAAGAGTTGTTGGGTAGGAAAAAGTCAAGGACTCAGGATCCTGAAAGGATACCTGAGAAAGCTCCGGCCCCTCCAGCAGATGCACAAGTAATAAACTTTATTTCTGGAGGATCAGACATTTGTGGCACATCCTTCTCAGCAGCTAAAAGGCATGCAAAGGAAACTAAAATGGACAGTGGAGAAAGACCCGTTCGAACATCAAGTGTCTCCGAAGGAAAAGTCATAACCTTTGATGAGGATGATCGTGTTGATATCCAGGATCCTCACCACGATGGTTTAGTTATTACTCTTTTCATTTCTAACCATTTTGTCTGCAGGATCCTTATAGACGGAGGAAGCTCAGTGAACATTATCCAGCTTGATGTTCTAAAGAAGATGGGTATTCCTGAATCAGATGTCATACCAAGATCCTCCGTGCTCGTGGGATTTAGTGGCGAAACTAAGAATACCCTGGGGGACATTAAGCTCCCAATATACATCGAAGGCCTACACTCTTATAAAAAATTTTGTGTTATTGACTGTTTATCTTGTTGTAATGTTATCCTTGGCAGGCCCTGGATACACGATATGAAGGCAGTCCCATCTACTTACCATCAATGTGTGAAGCTCCCTAGTCCTTGGGGAATAGTCAAGATTGATAGTGATCAGCAGAAGGCCAAGAATTGCTATACTTCATCGATGAAACCAGCCTCAAAGTCAAGGGAGCAATAGCAATCAAAGTATCCTCCAAGGGATGTCTTGGAGGCAAGAGAGCAGGATGTGGTAGAAATCCTCATGATCCTGAATCCAAAATCTATATCGGATCAGGGATCCTCGGCGAAATGAAAGAAGACCTCATATCCTTCCTCAAAAGGAGAAAGACTACCTTTGCATGGAAACACGAAGACATGACAGGCATATCTAAAGATGTAATCACTCACAAACTTGGCATTGATAGGCCCTTCAAACCGATCCATCAAAGGAGAAGGAAGTTTGCACCGGAAAGAAATGCCATTATCCAGGAAGAGGTAGAGAAATTGCTCCGGGTAGGTATGATTAGAGAGGTCAAGTATCCAAGATGGTTGGCCAATGTGGTTGTTGTTCAAAAGAAAAACGGAAAGTGGAGGGTATGTGTCGATTTTACCGATTTAAATAAGGCATGTCCCAAGGATCCTTTCCCATTACCCCACATTGACTCCATGGTGGATGCAACTGCGGGTCATGAACTGTTAACTTTTATAGATGCTTCATCTGGATTTCAACAAATCCAAATGGAACCATCCGATCAAGAGGATACAGCCTTCATGACTCCAACTGGTATATATTGTTATATTGCTATGCCGTTCGGACTAAGAAATGCAGGTGCAACATATCAAAGGCTGGTGAATATGATGTTCAAGGATTAGATTGGACAAACTATGGAGGTTTACATAGACGATATGGTGGTAAAATCAATAAAGGCTGAGGATCACCTAAGGGATTTGGAGGAAGCATTCGATATCCTTGACAAATATAACATGAAACTTAATCCTTCAAAATGTCACTTTGGTGTTAAAGCAGGTAAATTCTTAGGATATATGGTGAAAAAGAGAGGCATTGAAGCTAGCCCGGAACAAATCAAAGCAATAGTGAACATCAAATCTCCGGCCAATGCTAAGGATGTCCAAAGGCTAACAGGCAGGATAGCAGCTTTGAACAGATTTATATCCAAATCCTCAGAGAAGTGCAAAGAATTCTATGATATCCTAAGGAAGAACAAGAAATTTGAGTGGACTGAGAAGCATGAAAATGCCTTAAGAGCTCTCAAAGATTACCTATCCTCAGCCCCGGCCTTGATGAAACCAGAAAAAGGCGATGTGCTATCCTTATATCTTGCAGTATCCTCAAAAGCAGTAAGTGCGGTCCTTGTTAAGGATCACGAAGGTACACAACATCCTGTCTATTATGTAAGTAAAAGTTTACTTGATGCCGAATCCAGGTATTCACACCTTGAAAAGCTTATTCTTGCATTAATTATGGCATCTACTAAGTTGAGACATTATTTTGAAACTCATGTTATTGTTGTTAAAACTAATTTTCCAATTAAGAATGTCTTCAGGAAACCAGAGATGTCAGGAAGGATGGCCAAGTGGGCAGTGAAGCTTAGTGCCTATGACATAAGATATGAGCCTAGGACAGCCATCAAATCCCAAGCATTAGCTGACTTTGTGGCTGATTTCAGTAGTGATTTACAAAAAGAAGCTGAGTTAGAAGTCCAGCAGCTAGAGGAGACCAAGGATCCTTGGATACTCTATATTGATGGATCCTCAAATGTCAAAGGCACAGGGCTTGGAATACTACTAAAATCGCCACAGGGGGACATAATACCCCACTCTATAGCTTGTGAGTTCCAAACCACTAACAATGAGGCTGAATATGAAGCCTTAATTGCTGGTTTGCAAATTGCTAAGCATATGGGGATCAGGTATCTTGAGGTACATGTAGATTCTTTGTTAATTACAAACCACTTTAATGGATCCTATGCTGTTAAAGGTGAAAAGCTAACCAAATATTTAGAGATAGTCAAAGAATTGGCACTCTCCTTTGTTTCCTTTAGTTTGACACAGGTACCAAGGGAAGAAAATACAGAAGCTGATGCATTGGCTAACTTAGGATCATCCTTGAAGATCCCGGAGGATATCAAGATCCCTATTATCCATATCCTGACCCCGGCTATCGAGGATCATGTGGCTATGGAGATAGGAAAGAATTCTGCAATTATCCCTAGTGAGGATACTCAATCCCATTCAGGATCAGGATCATGGATCTCACCAATTATGAGATACTCACAACATGGAGAGATTCCTACAGGAGAAAACCCTAGGGCTTTCAAAATTAAGGTATCTCAATTCACAATTTTAAATAATATGTTGTATAGACGATCTCTTGCAGGACCATACTTGAGATGCATTGAGGATCCTGAGATACAAGAAGTTTTAAAAGACTTCCATGAAGGAGATTGTGGAAACCACACTGGGGGCAGGGCATTATTCTCAAGGATCCTGAGGACAGGATACTACTGGCCAACCATGAAAAGAGATGCTGTGGAGTATGCTAAGATATGTGATCCTTGTCAGAGACACAGCAATATCCTTCATCAACCAGCTGAATTATTGCATCCTATATCCTCCTCTTGGCCATTTATGAGATGGGGTATGGATATAGTTGGTAAGCTCCCTAAGGGTGGAAAAGTGTTCATGCTAGCTATGACTGATTACTTCTCCAAGTGGATAGAGGCTGAAGCTTTTGCCCAAGTCAGAGAAAAGGAAGTTATATCCTTCATTAAAAGAAATATTATAACTAGATTCGGTATTCCTTCTGAAATTATATGTGACAATGGTTCCCAATTCATTGGGGGCAGAACCACTAACTTTTGTGACAGCTGGGGGATTAAGATGATAACATCAACACCAGTCCACCCACAAGCTAATGGTCAAGCAGAATCATCCAACAAGATCATCATCAACAATTTGAAGAAGAAGCTTGGATCCAAGAAAGGGAAATGGGCAGAAGAACTACCTTATGTGCTTTGGGTTGACAGGACAACCCCTAAGAATGCTACTGGTCAAACACCATTCTCTTTGGTATTTGAGGCAGAATCAGTGATCCCAACAGAAATGGTGGTTCCAACTGCTAGAACAAGTACTCGTGATCCTGAGGAAAATGATGAGAACTTGGCTCAAGACCTGGATACTATTGAAGAAATCAGGGATCTGGCTAGGATAAGGATGGCTAGTTATCAACAAAGAATGGCTGGTGCTTATAACAAAAATGTCAGGATCAGGAAGTTTCAAGTTGGAGATATGGTATTAAGGAAAGCATTTCAGAATACCACCAATCCTGCCGATGGAAAATTGGCTCCAAAATGGGAAGGCCCTTATTTGATTGAAGCTGAAGCAGGAAAGGGGGCATATAGATTGCTAACCATGGAAGGTGATTTGCTACCAAGAGCTTGGAATGCTGTCCACTTGAAGAAATATTTCATGTGAGCAGGATCCTCATCGCACAGATGATCCTTACATTGGAGTTATCCTTGAAGGATCCTTAAAGTATCGGTGATCCTTACTTTGGTAATATCCTAATCTTGAACTATTTCATTTCTTTATTTTCTCATATAAGGATAAGGATCATGTGTCCTTTATCCATCTCTCACGAGATTTCAAGTTTTGAAAGTTCAGGTATCCTTAGCAAAATATTGGTTATCTGCAGAAGCAATCCGTTCCTTGGGTTTAACCCCAGTTATTTGGGCTTGACCCCAGTTCCGCCTGTAGCGCATGATGATCCTGGTATAGTTCAAGGCAGTGGGACCAGTACTCGCTTTAGGGGCTGATAATTCCATTGTACTGGCTATACCTAGGATCCTACGTATAATGGTAGACGTACCATACATCCGTTCCTAAGGTTTCTAACGTTTTCACGTTAGCTAAGGGTTTGGCATTTTCATGTCACTAAGTTTGGATAGTCGCCAGTTAGGGCCATACTCCAGTTTACATACGATCCTTGGGCTTGTCCCCAGTTATCCTTGGGCTTGTCCCCAGTTATCCTTGGGCTTGTCCCCAGTTGCTAACTCTTATCTTATATTGGCTTAGTCCCAAGTTATGCTCTATTTCAGGTCCTTGAAGATAAGCAACTAGGGATCCTTGATCCTTACTTCTCTCTAAGGTTTATCTTATAGTTATCCTGATTATGGTTAGGATCCTAACTTGGATCCTCAGGTATGATCCTTAACTATTTTCAATTCTATTCATTGTTTATTTGAATAACCCTTAAAATTTGACAACTAAACTTGTGATCCTTAAAATATATCACTTTTTGGGATTCTTTAACTATAGGATATTTGATCATGGATCATGTACTAAATATTTTCAATCTGACTTACTCAAAATTGTTTATTCAATAAATGTACATCAAAACAATTGAGAATTAAAGAGACAAAAATGATAACAATACAAGATAAGCGACAAAAGATTAAGGTTTTATTTATTAACAAAAGACTAGCCCTTTAAAGGTTGTCAAAATTACCTACCCCGAGCATCTACCAGCAATACGTGGCCCGTCCGCTGGGGTAGGTAAAGGGTGTCCATGATAATAGGTTCAAAAGTAGTGCAGGAATATAAAGGCGGCTGGATCACATTGGCTTCATCCCCCAAACAGAGGATCCCTCCACCATTTGCAATCCTGCCTATTGTCCAAAGGATCATACATGATCCTTAATCCTAAAACTATTGTTCAGTACAAACCATCAAATTGTTCTACAAAACAACCATCAAACTAAAAAAAAAATTGGGCTCCGGCTATGTCTAGAAGTTTCCATCATCGCCCAATCATGCAGCTCCACTTGTTTCACCACCTTCACCCTTGCACTTGTTTCACCACCTTCGCTGCATCAACTTTCCCTGCATCACCACCTCCAGCTCCACTTGTTTCACCACCTTCACCCTTGCCTCCAGCCTCAATCGCCAAAACTTCCTCAGTCTCTTCATCATCTTCAAGATCAGCCAACCTTGCTTTCCAGTCCTCAATCTCCCAACTGCTTCTGTCGAAGTTAGGATCTTGAGCTTCCTGGGCCATCTTTAGTTTTGTCTGATACATTGTGATGGCAGCAGAGACCTTTGCACCTTCTATGAGATCATGCTTTTCATAGTCAAGGTCAATCAGGAGTTTAGCCGTCTTAGTCTTGGCATCCTGGAGCTCCTTCTGAAGATCAGCAATTTTGAGGTCCTTTAGCAATGCAACCTGCTGAAGGTCGGCAATCTTCCTATCCTGATCCTCAACGTGGCCAACATAATCCTCAATCTCAGTGAATTTCTGCAAAGGGGATAAAAGATAAGGTCAGGACCAAGTGATCCTCAAATCAGCAGGATATATCAGTAGGATATGTCAGCAGGATATACTAGCAGAGACAATGATCCTTACATCGTTGAAGTACTCGAGGAATTGGTGGCGGATCAGAGGCAGACCCTGCAGATCCTCAGCCTCGGAGGCCTTTCTCTTCTTGCCACCCTTTCCTTTAGTGGGTGCCTTGGGAATGGAGATGCTAGGACTGGTGGTGGACCTCTTCTTCCTGGGTCTAACAGTATCAAGGTCAGCCGCATTGAACTTTGAAGCAGACTTGGTGGATTTTCCAGCACCTACATAACCAAAACAAGATAAGTATCTTTATTTCACTCATATTTCACTATTTATTTAATTTTTAAACAAAGATACTTACTTGACATCATGACAGAGCCTGAGGATACCTCCTGAGAGTCTTGGGTTGTTGTCTTGAAAGTTCTTGTTTCAGGATCTAGTTTCTTGAAAGCGATGAGTCTCTCTTTGGCAGCAGGAGACAGTCTGAGGTGTGAGACGGTGATAGCTGCATAACAAGAAAGCAAAAATATATAAGTGATCCTTATATCAAAAGGAAGTTCTCTGGTGATCCTTCTCAGGATCCTCCACCCTACCATGGGTAGCCCATGTCTTGGGTAGATCCTTTCCGTCAGCAATAGAATTTCTCTTTACAAAAAAGAAACGCCGCTTCCAGTTAGCATCATTCTTGGTAGCTTTGAAGATCGGATGTTCCTCACCAGGTTTATGTTTGAACAAATAACGATGAGAACCAAAGGTAGTAAGATCATACAGCTCTCCCAGCTCTGACATTCCTAGGTCTATCCCTTCCTGTTCGATTATCCTTTCAAGGGTATACAAAACCCTCCATATCATCGGCATGGCTTGGATATAAGAGATGCCGGTTAGGGAAAAGAAAGATTGGGTGAAGGCTGGAAAAGGATATGTATAGCCTATAGTAAATGGAGTGACAGGAAAAGCAACCCAGTTGTCGGAAATATGATCACTCAGGGCATTGGGATCAAAAGGTCTAAACTCGGTGTTCGCCGGGAAGCAGTGGCGGATCCTATCAATCTGTGCATCGTTGAAACAGCAGCGTTCTTTTATGGAATCTTCGATGATCCCCTGGCCTTTCGGTGGGCTGTTTTTCGGGTGATCCTTAGCTGGGGAGTTCTGGAGCAACATCTTTGATAGAATGGTGGGAAGAGACGGAATACAGAGCAAAAGAAGGAAGAAGATGAAGAGAGAATACCTGTTTATCTTTGGAATGCAGTTATAAAGGGAGTATCTCTGAAATTTTAAATGCAATCGATCCTATCTCTATCTCCTATTTATAATCATGATTGTGCAGGGTTGTCACTTCTGTGACGTCATCGTTGCAACGGATAGTTCTACAATAACGGCTATATTTACGATAGTTAGTTGCGGATAAGATCAAGAAAATATAATTCGCTCATTTTACATATCACTCCTTATATTTTGGGGGCAATTGTTAGGGGAGGATTTTCTAACAATTAGTGATCCTTACTTGTTATCCTAATTAATGATCCTGACTTCTGTGACAGATAATGATCCTCAGAAGAGCTTCAGGATCAGGATCATGGATCACCTTAAGGATCCTCATACTGAAGATTGTTTGTTTATGTGTCGCATTATTTTGCAGGAGTAACAAGCTTGACTTGGTCTTGGCAACGTTACTATGGAATATTCCACGGGTATTTCGCACACGTTTGACTGGAAATGGACGTTGTGGAGAACGTGGGAGCTTGGCACAAAAGTCGGATAGTTTGTTATTATCGTTAACTTCTATTTTTAAAGGGGTGACGAGCTAGAATTTAGAACACTTAGCCATTTTCAGCTACACACACTCTCATACAATCGCACTCTTGAAGCTCTCGACGAACACTTATTAGTTTTCACTCATTTTTACACATTTCACCATAGTGATCCTTGTACCTAGCTCGTTACTATTCGAAGTTGTAAACATTTATTGATTTATTTGAGCTTGGTGATCGGTAGTTTCCATCACCCGGGGTTTTTTGTGCCGGAGATCAACTCTTGATCAAGGGCTTTTTCCCCGTATAAATCCTTGTGTCATTTGTGCAATTTACATTGAAGTGATCCTTATCATTGTTCTACATTCAAAGCATCATTCCCCGTAACAAAGAGTTTGGTTGCATTATCCTCATCAGATTTTTTGACCAAAACAGTCATTTCGGTTCATAACAACCAGGCAGATGGCTTCCTCAGCGAAGAACGCCTCAAACTTGATGCCATCATTCAGTTCCTCACAAGGCGTTCCTCCTTTGCCTCCACCACCTTCTGGATCCCAGAAGAATGCTGAGAATGCTGCGAAGAAATCAACCCCTATTTTCCAAAAACCACCAACTTCTTCTGTTTCAACTAATCCTACTACTAATGATCTTTACACTCTGATTTTGCAGATGAGGAATCATGCACAAGAGCAGGACAAAACCAACGAAAGGATCCTCCGGGAGATCGATGAGATCAAGAAACAGAAGAAATCAGTGGAGGATCACTCTCCTCTGATGCCAAGATCGCTGAACTTCGACACTCCGGTCATAACTTCTCAACACTCAGCAGTTCCGGACGTGCAATACTTGGGTGAATTACCAGGAAGGCGTTATGGAACAGCAACTATGAGTCAGGCATTTGGCTCTTACTCCCAGCCTCAGGGATCCTCTTCTCAACCATCAGGATCCTTCTCTCAGCATCAGGGATACTTCACGTCAGGAGGATATTTGGGAATGCATGCAGTACAAGGATCCTCCCAGGTCCAAGGATCCTCCCAGGTCCAAGGATCCTCCCAGGTCTAAGGATCCTCCCAGGTCCAAGGATCCTCCCAGGTACAAGGATCCTCCCTTGCCCCAGGATCCTCTCTGGTCCCAGGATCCTCTCTGGTCCCAGGATCCTCTCAGGCCCCAGGATCCTCTCTGGTCCCAGGATCCTCTCTGGCCCCAGGATCCTCCCTGGTCCCAGGATCCTCTCAGGCCCCAGGATCCTCTCAGGTTCAAGGATCATCTCAACTCCAAGGATCCAACGTCCATCAGGACCAAGTACTCTTGAGAAGTATGCAGCCTCAGAAATCGGACGTTCATCAAGGAGACTTCATACCAATGCAGACCATTGCTCCCTCTGGTCCTTCAACCATGCCAGAGTCTCGTCAATATGGATTCACATCTGCGATTCCAAACATGAACCCTCCGGGAGGTAACATTTTTAATAATTCATGTAACACTAACCATGGCTTTATGCAGGATACAGGTCTCAATCAGGCCATGGCTAGGGAGCTACAGAAGCTTAAGGATATGATATCCAGTGTACCAGGAGTGGTTAAACCCATCCCTGAAATTGCGGATGGTAGCCATAGGATATCTCGTTTCGCACCACCTTTATGTGATGCTGAGATACCTAAAAGATTTCAGATACCATCAATGAAGCTGTATGATGTTTCAACGGATCCAGAAGAGCATGTGGCTCAGTACAGGGAGAGGATGGAGATCAATCCAATTCCTGAAAGGTTGAAAGAAGCATGTCTATGCAAGGGATTTGGATCCACACTTACAGGATCTGCTCTTAAATGGCTGCTAAGTCTTCCCCCTTACTCTATTACTTCATTTGCTAATTTAGTTAACTTATTCAATAGTCAATTCTCTTGTAGTAGAAAGTTTGAACGGTTAACTAGTGATCTATATAGGGTAACACAAGGTCAAAATGAATCACTTAGAGATTATATCACTAAGTTTAGTAAAGAATCCTTAGATATTCCTAACTTGGATATTGCTACGGCTGTAGAAGCCTTTAAAATGGGATTACTTAGGGATTCATTATTCTATGATGATCTTGTTATGACACCTTGCAGGAATCTTGATGAAGTAAGGACTAGGGCCCTTAGGTTCATCTGCCTAGAGGATGACAAAAGGATCCAGGATAGATTAGCAGGATCCTCAAAACAGGAGAAACAAGGATCCTACTTCAGGAACAACAAGTCCAAGTTCTACAATAAGTCTGATAACCAGAATGTGCATTCAGTGGAACAAGAAGAGGATGATGAGGATTATCCTCCTATTTCTGAATACTGTTTTTCTGTTGATAACAACGAACTAATCCTTGCAATGCAGAATCTAGGTGAGAAAGCTAGGTGGCCAAGGAAAAGCGATAAACCAGCTGCTACAAAGGATAAGTCCAAGTGGTGTGCATATCATGAGGATTTCGGGCATCTCACTGAAGAGTGCATTGCATTTAGAAAGGAAATTGGTTACTTGTTGAGCAAGGGGCATTTGAAAGAGCTTTTGGGACGAAAGAAGTCAAGGGTTCAGGATCCTGAAAGGATCCCGGAAAGGGCTCCTGCTCCTCCAGCAGATGCACAAGTCATAAATTTCATATCCGGTGGATCAGACATCTGTGGTACATCCTTTTCGGCAGCGAAAAGACATGCTAAGGAAACCAAGATGGACAACGGAGACAGACCTGTCCGGACCTCTGTTGTCACCCAGGATAAAGTCATTACTTTTTGACGAGGATGATCGTGTTGACATCCAGGATCCTCATCATGAAGGTCTTGTAATTACATTGTTTATTTCTAACCACTTTGTTCGCAGGATCCTTATAGATGGAGGAAGCTCTGTGAACATCATTCAGCTTGATGTTCTCAAGAAGATGAATATCCCAGAATCTGATATTATCCCAAGATCCTCGGTGCTTGTGGGATTCAGTGGGGAAACAAAGAATACATTGGGGGACATCAAACTCCCAATCTATATCGAAGGATTGCATTCTTATCAGAAGTTTTGTGTTATTGATTGCTTATCATGCTGTAATGTTTTCCTTGGCAGGCCATGGATACATGACATGAAGGCAGTCCCATCCACCTATCATCAATGTGTAAAGATTCCAAGTCCATGGGGAGTGGTGAAAATTGAGAGTGATCAACAGGAGGCTAAGAATTGTTATACATCCTCAATGAAGCCAGCCTCAAGACCAAGGGAGCAATAGCAATTAAAGTATCCTTCAAGAAATGTCTTGGAGGCAAGAGAACGGGATTTGAAAGAAACCCTCATGGATCTTGGTGATCCTGAATCCAAGATCTTCATAGGATCAGGGATCCCTAGCAACATCGAACAGGAGCTAGTATCCTTCCTTAGGAGAAGGAAATCCACCTTTGCCTGGAAACATGAAGACATGACAGGTATATCTAAGGATATAATTACTCATAAACTTGGCATTGACAGGTCATTCAAGCCTATCCATCAAAAGAGGAGGAAGTTTGCACCTGAGAGGAATGCTATTATCCAGGAGGAGGTAGATAAGCTACTTCGGGCAGGTATGATCAGAGAGGTTAAGTATCCAAGATGGTTAGCCAATGTGGTAGTTGTTCAAAAGAAAAATGGAAAGTGGAGGGTATGTGTCGATTTTACTGATTTAAACAAGGCATGTCCCAAGGATCCTTTCCCATTACCCCACATTGACTCCAGGGTGGATGCTACCGCGGGTCATGAGTTGTTGACTTTTATGGATGCTTCATCTGGATTTCAACAAATTCAGATGGAACCATCTGATCAAGAGGATACGGTCTTCATGACCCCAACTGGTATATACTGTTATATTGCTCTGCCATTTGGATTAAGGAATGCAGGTGCTACTTATCAAAGGCTAGTTAATAAGATGTTCAAGGAGCAGATTGGACACACTATGGAAGTCTATATAGACGACATGGTGGTTAAGTCCAAAAAAGCTGAGGATCACCTTAAAGACTTGGAGGAAGCATTCAATATCCTTGATAAATATAACATGAAACTTAATCCTTCCAAGTGTCATTTTGGTGTTAAGGCAGGTAAATTCTTAGGCTATATGGTGACAAAGAGGGGCATTGAAGCAAGTCCAGAGCAAATCAAGGCTATTGTGAATATCAAATCTCCTGCCAATGCTAAGGATGTACAGAGATTGACGGGCAGGATCGCAGCCTTGAACAGATTCATATCGAAATCCTCAGAAAAGTGCAAGGAATTCTATGACATCCGGAGGAAGAATAGGAAATTTGAATGGACTGAGAAGCATGAAAGTGCCCTTAAAGCTCTTAAGGATTACCTATCCTCAGCCCCAGCCTTTATGAAACCAGAAAAGGGAGATGTGTTATCCTTATACTTGGCGGTATCCTCAAAAGCAGTAAGTGCGGTCCTTGTTAAGGATCACCAAGGTACACAACATCCTGTTTACTATGTAAGTAAGAGTTTACTTGATGCTGAATCCAGGTATTCACACTTAGAAAAACTTATCCTTGCATTAATTATGGCATCTACTAAATTGAGACATTATTTTGAAACTCATGCCATTGTTGTTAAGACTAATTTTCCAATTAAGAGTGTTCTCAGGAAACCTGAAATGTCAGGGAGGATGGCTAAATGGGCAGTGAAGCTTAGTGCATACGATATAAGATATGAACCAAGGACTGCCATCAAATCCCAAGCCTTAGCTAACTTTGTGGCAGATTTTACTAGTGATTTGAAAAAGGAAGCTGAGTTAGAAGTCCAACAACTTGAAGAGACTGAGGATCCTTGGATACTCTTCACTGATGGAGCCTCTAATGTGAAAGGAACAGGGCTTGGAATACTACTAAAATCTCCACAGGGGGACATAATACCCCACTCCATAGCTTGTGAATTTCAAACTACCAATAATGAGGCTGAGTATGAAGCCTTGATAGCTGGTTTGCAAATTGCTAAGCATATGAGGATCAGGTATCTTGAGGTACATGTAGACTCCTTACTGATCACTAATCACTTTAATGGATCCTATGCTGTTAAAGGTGAAAAGCTAATCAAATATTTGGAGATAGTCAAAGAATTGGCACTCTCTTTTGTATCCTTTAGTTTGACACAGGTACCAAGGGAAGAGAATGCAGAAGCTGATGCATTAGCCAATCTAGGATCATCTTTGAAGATTCCTGAGGATATCAAGATCCCTATTATCCATATCCTGACCCCTGCTATCGAGGATCATGCAGCTATGGAGATAGGTGAAGATTCTGCAATCATCCCTAGTGATGATACTCAATCTCATTCAGGGTCATAGATCCTCCCAATCATGAGATACATACAATATGGAGAAATTCCTACAGGAGAAAACCCAAGGGCTTTCAAAACTAAGGTATCTCAATTTACAATATTAAATAATATGTCGTATAAACGATCTCTTGCAGGGCCATATCTTAGATGCATTGAGGATCCTGAAATACAAGAAGTCCTAAAGGATTTCCATGAAGGAGATTGTGGAAACCACACTGGGGGCAGGGCATTATTCTCAAGGATCCTGAGGACAGGATACCATTGGCCCACTATGAAGAAGGATGCTGTGGAGTATGCCAAGAAGTGTGATCCTTGTCAGAGGCATAGTAATATCCTTCATCAACCAGCAGAGCTCTTGCATCCTATATCCTCTTCCTGGCCATTCATGAGATGGGGAAAGGATATAGTTGGAAAGCTTCCTAAGGCACCTGGTGGAAAAGTATTCATGCTTGCTATGACTGATTACTTCTCTAAGTGGATAGAGGCTGAAGCCTTTGCTCAAGTCAGAGAAAAGGAAGTTATATCCTTTATTAAAAGAAACATTATTACTAGATTTGGTATCCCTTCTGAGATTATTTGTGATAATGGATCCCAATTTATTGGGAATAGAACCACTAACTTTTGTGACAGTTGGGGGATTAAGATGATAACATCAACACTAGTCCACCCACAAGCTAATGGTCAGGCAGAATCATCCAACAAGATCATCATCAACAATTTGAAGAAAAAGCTTGGATCCAAGAAAGGAAAATGGGCAGAAGAACTACCTTATGTACTTTGGGCTGAAAGGACGACTCCCAAGAATGCTACTGGCCAAACTCCATTTTCTTTGGTGTTTGGGGCAGAATCAGTAATCCCTACAGAGATGGTGGTTCCAACTGCAAGAACAAGCATTCGTGATCCTGAAGGAAATGCTGAAAACTTGATTCAAGACTTGGACACTATAGAAGAAATCAGGGATTTAGCAAGGATAAGGATGGCCAGTTATCAACAAAGGATGGCTGGAGCTTACAACAAAAATGTCAGGATCAGGAAATTCCAAGTTGGGGATATGGTATTAAGGAAAGCATTTCAAAATACCACTAATCCTGCTGATGGAAAACTAGCACCAAAGTGGGAAGGCCCCTATTTGATTGAAGCTGAAGCAGGAAAAGGGGCATATCGATTGCTAACAATGGAAGGTGATTTGCTACCAAGAGCTTGGAATGCTGTCCATTTGAAGAAATATTTCATGTGATCATGATCCGTGATCCTTACCAGACAAGTATCCTTGAAGGATCCCTACTGACAGATGATCCTCTTTCTGGTAACATTCCAATCTCAAACTATTTCATTCTTTTATTCTCTTACAAGGATATGGACCCTGCATCCTTTATCCTCCTTTCACTTGATTCTGAGTTTTGAAGGTTCAGGTATCCTTAACTAAAGATTGAGTATCCACAGAAGTATCCAGTTATTTGGGCTTGACCCCAGTTATTTGGGCTAGTCCCCAGTTTGGGCCTGTCCCCAGTTTGGGCCTGTCCCCAGTTTGGGCCTGTCCCCAGTTTGGGCCTGTCCCCAGCTTCGCCAGTAGCGCACGATGATCCTGGTATAGTACATGTCAATGGGACAAGTACTCGCTTTAGGGGCTGACAATTTCATTGTACTGGCTATATTCAGGATCCTACGTATAATGGTAGACGTACCATACATCCGTTCCTAAGGTTTCTAACGTTTTCACGTTAGCTAAGGTTTTGGCATTTTCATGTCACTAAGTTTGGATAGTCGCCAGTAAGGGCCATACTCCAGTTTACATACGATCCTTTGGGCTTGTCCCCAGTTATCCTTTGGGCTTGTCCCCAGTATATTGGGCTTGTCCCCAGAATTGTTGGGCTTGTCCCCAGTTACTAACTTTCATTTTATATTGGCTTAGTCCCAAGTTATATCTTATTTCAGGTTTGTGAAGATAAATAACCAAGGATTCTTGATCCTTACTTTCAACTAAGGTTCGTATCTTGGTTATCCTGATTATAAATGTTAAAGGTTAGGATCCTAACTTGGATTATCAGGTATGATCCTTAACTATTTTGATTTTATCATTTATGTGATTGACCCTTATCCTTTGACAATTGAACTTATGATCCTTAAACTATGTTACTTTTCAGAACTTATCAATTATGGGTTATGTGATCTTTGATCATATCCTAAACTTTTTGGGACATTTCTTAAATTTTTTCCCTACTTGATAAGTTTAAACAAAATAAACATCACAACAGTTGGAAAGTAAAATATCAACACAGGATAAGCCAAAAAGTTAAAGTTATTTTATTCACAAAAAATTAAACCCTTCTAAGTTGTCAAAATTACCTACCCCGAGCATCTACCAGCAATACGTGGCCCGTCCGCTGGGGTAGGTAAAGGGTGTCCATTGTTCATAGGTCTAACAAGTGCAGGAAATTAAAGACGGAAGGATAACGAGTGGCTTCATCCCCCAAACAGAGGATCCATCCACCACCCATTATCCTACCTATTGTTCAAAGGATCATCCATGATCCTCAACCCTAATTACTATTGTTTAAATACAGACCAACCATTGTTCATCAAAACATCATAACCAAAACAAACTACCAAACTTAAAAAATGGGCTCCGGCTACGTCTAGAAATGTCCTTCATCGCCCATTCATGCAGCTTACACCTTCGCTGCATCATCATCCCCTCCAGCTCCGGTATCCTTCGCTTGATCCTTGCCGCTACCACTAGCCTCGATTGCCAGAACCTCCTCAGCCTCATCAGCCTCATCCTCATCCTCCAATTCAGCCAGCCTAGCCTTCCAGCCCTCCATGTCCCAGTTGCTCCTATCAAAGGCGGGATCCTGAGCTTCTTGAGCCATCTGTAGCTTGGTCTTGTACATGGCAATGGCTGCGGAGACCTTAGCATCCTCTGTGATCTCGTGTTTCTCATAATCAACATTGATCAGAATGGTAGCTATCTGAGCCTTGGCATCCTTAAGATCCTTTTCAAGAGAGGCAATTTTGTGATCCTTGAGCACCGCCACCTTTTGGAGATCAGAGTATTTCTCCTCAAGACCCTCAACATTCCCAACATAGTCCTCGATCTCCGCAAATTTCTGCAAACAAGACAATACAAAGTTAGGATCATATGATTCTCAATTGGATAGGATAACTAAGCTGAGTCAGTGATCCTTACATCGTTGAAGTACTCGAGGAATTGATGGCAGATCAGGGGCAGGCCTTGTAGGTTGTCAGCTTCGGAAGTCTTCCTTTTCTTTCCACCTCTTCCCTTTGAAGCGATTTCCTTGGGGATGACGATGGAAGGGCTAGCAGCAGATTTTTTCTTGGAGGATCGAACAGTGTCAAGCTCAGTGACGCTGAATTTGGAGGCAGATCTTGATGATTTTCCAGTGCCTATACACCCAAAACAGATAAGTATCCTTATCCTATCTCTTTTTAACTATTTATTCAAACATTTAAATATAAAAAGTACAGGATACTTACTTGACATAGTGACAGAACCTGAGGATACCTCTTGAGAATCCTGGGTGTTTGTTTTGAATGCTCTTGTGGCAGGATCAAGTTTTCTAAAAGCAGCAAGTCTCCCCTTGGTGGCAGCTGAAGGAATAATATGCGAGAATGTGATAGCTGTACAAAAGAAATAGAAGCATATTAGTAGTCATCATCAGAAATGAGCTTACTCAGTGATCCTTCTAAGGATCCTCTACCCTACCATGGGTGCTCCACTTCCTTGGCAGATCCTTTCCATCCTGGATAGAATCCCTTCTGACGAAGAAGAATCTCCGTTTCCAGTTGGTATCATTTTTAGTGGCCTTAAAGATGGGATGTTCTTCACCGGGTTTGCGCTTGAATAGATATCGGTGGAATCCAAAGGTTGTGAGATCATACATCTCAGCTAATTCTGACATTCCCAAGTCAATTCCTTCTTGCTCAATGATCCTTTTAAGGGTATATAAGACCCTCCAGATCATTGGCATAGCCTGGATGTAGGAGATGCCGGTGAGGGAGAAGAAAGACTGGGTGAATTCAGGGAAAGGATATGAGTATCCTATTGTGAACGGTGTGACCGGGAAAGCTACCCAAGTTTCAAAAATGTAGTCACTAAGAACGGTGGGGTCAAATGGTTTGAAAACAGTATTTGCCGGAAAACAGTGGCGGATTCTGTCTATTTGTGGATCAGAGAAACAACATATTTCTTTCACCGAATCTTCAATGATCCCCTGGCTTTTGAGAGGAGTGTCCTTCTTATGATCCTTCGCCGGTGAGGATCTTAGCATCATCTTGAAGAAGGTGAAGAAAGAAGGAGCAGAGAAAGAAAACGTAAAGAAGGAAGAGGAAGAGAAATACCTGCTTGATCTTCGGATATGAATTTAAAGGGAGTTACTCTTGATTTTAAATGCAGATTGATCTCTATCTCTAACTCCTATTTATAATGATGATTCTGCAGGATAGTCACCTCAGTGACGTCATGATTCGCAACGGCTAGTCCGGTTATAACGGCTAGTTATCCGTTGGTTAAATGCGGATAAGAACAAAATATAACTCATTTATTTACAAAATTACTCCTTATATTTTGGGGGCAATTGTTAGGGGTGGATTTCTAAGTAATCAGTGATCCTTAATTGCCGTTGGGCTTAGTGATCCTTACTTCTGTATGAACTGGTGATCCTCAGAAGTGCTTCAGGATTAGGATCATGGATCACTATAAGGATCCTTGTACTAACAATTGTCTACTTTGAATTCGAAATTGTTTTGCAGGAGTATCAACTTGGACTTGGTCTTGGCGATATTCCTGGAGTATATTCCTTTAAGTATTCCGCACGTACTTGGCTGAAAATGGACGTTATGGAGTCGTGGAAGACTTGCACCATTTGCGGAATGTTAGTTAGAGTAGATATTTTCTATTTTTAAAGGGGTAGCGAGCTAATTTGAAAACACTTGGCTATTTTTGGCTACACACACACTCGTACAACTGCTCTCACCAGCTCTCGCTAAGTCACTTGGCGATTACACACCTTTATACACAATACACTATAGTGATCCTTGTACTTAGCTCGCTATCATCCGAAGTTGTAACACAATTCTTATTTAATTTGAGTTGGTGATCGGTAGTTTCCATCACCCGAGGTTTTTTATGCCGGAGATCATTCATTGATCAAGGGCTTTTTCCTCGTATAAATCTTCGTGTCACTTGTTCATTACATTTCATAGTGATCCTTATTGTTGTTCATCAATTCAAGCATCATATCCCACAACAGAAAGTTTGGTTACATTGTCATTGCTTGATTTTTGACCAAAACACTAAGGATCACAAATCCTTATCACATGAAGTATTTCTTCAAGTGGACAGCATTCCAAGCTCTTGGTAGCAAATCACCTTCCATTGTTAACAATCGATATGCCCCCTTTCCAGCCTCAACTTCAATCAGGTAGGGGCCTTCTCACTTTGGTGCCAATTTTCCATTAGAAGGATTTGTGGTATTCTGAAATGCTTTCCTTAATACCATATCACCAACTTGGAACTTCCTGATCCTGACATTCTTATTATAGGCTCCAGCCATCCTTAGTTGATAACTAGACATCCTTATCCTTGCCAAATCCCTAAGTTCTTCTATAGTATCCAAGTCTTGAACCAAGTTTTCAGCATTCTCTTCAAGATCACGGATGCTTGTTCTTGCAGTAGGAACCACCATTTCTGTAGGGATCACTGATTCTGCTCCAAATACCAAAGAAAATGGAGTTTGACCAGTAGCATTCTTGGGAGTTGTCCTATCAGCCCATAATACATAAGGTAGTTCTTCTGCCCATTTTCCTTTCTTGGATCCAAGCTTCTTCTTCAAATTGTTGATGATGATCTTGTTAGATGATTCTGCCTGACCATTAGCTTGTGGGTGGACTGGTGTTGATGTTATCATCTTAATCCCCCAGCTGTCACAAAAGTTAGTAGTTCTACTCCCAATAAATTAGGATCCATTATCACAAACAATTTCAGAAGGGATACCAAATCTAGTAATAATGTTTCTTTTAATAAAGGATATCACTTCCTTTTCTCTGACTTGAGCAAAGGCTTCAGCCTCTATCCACTTAGAGAAGTAATCTGTCATAGCAAGCATGAATACTTTTCCACCAGGTGCCTTAGGAAGTTTACCAACTATATCCATTCCCCATCTCATAAATGGCCAAGAAGAGGATATAGGATGTAAGAGCTCTGCTGGTTGGTGAAGGATATTACTATGTCTCTAACAAGGATCACATTTTCTGGCATAATCCACAGCATCCTTCTTCATAGTAGGCAAATAGTATCATGTCCTTAGGATGCTTGAGAATAATGCCCTGCCCCCAGTGTGGTTTCCACAATCTCCTTCATGAAAATCCTTTAGGACTTCTTGGATTTCAGGATCCTCAATGCATCTTAGATATGGTCCTGCAAGAGATCGTTTATATAACATGTTATTCAATATTGTATACTGAGATACCTTAATTTTGAAAGCCCTAGGGTTTTCTCCTGTAGGAATCTCTCCATGTTAGATATATCTCATGATTGGAAGGATCCATGATCCTGAATGAGATTGTGTATCATCACTAGGGATGATTGCAGAATCTTCTCCTATCTCCATAGCTACATGATCCTCGATAGCGGGAGTCAGGATGTGGATAATAGGGATCCTGATATCCTCTAGAATCTTCAAGGATGATCCTAGATTGGCCAATGCATCAGCTTCTGCATTTTCTTCCTTGTGTACCTGTGTCAAACTAAAGGAAACAAAAGAGAGTGCCAATTCTTTGACTATCTCTAAATATTTGATTAGTTTTTCGCCTTTAACAGCATAGGATCCATTAAAGTGATTAGTAATTAACAATGAATCTACATGTACCTCAAGATACCTGATCCTCATATGCTTGGCAATTTGCAAACCGGCTATCAAGGCCTCATATTCAGCCTCATTAATAGTAGTTTGAAACTCACAAGCTATGGAGTGGGGTATTATGTCCCCATGTGGCGATTTTAGTAGTATTCCAAGTCCTGTTCCTTTGACATTAGAGGCTCCATCAGTGAAGAGTATCCAAGGATCCTTAGTTTCTTCAAGCTGTTGGACTTCTAACTCGGCTTCCTTTTGCAAGTCACTACTGAAATATGCCACAAAGTCAGCTAAGGCTTGGGATTTAATGGCAGTTCTAGGTTCATATCTTATATCATAAGCACTAAGCTTCACTGCCCATTTGGCCATCCTTCCTGACATTTCAGGTTTGCTGAGAACATTCTTAATTGGAAAATTAGTCTTGACAATAATGGCATGAGTTTCAAAATAATGTCTTAATTTAGTAGATGCCATAATCAAAGCAAGGATAAGTTTTTCTAAATGTGAATACTTGGATTCAGCATCAAGCAAACTCTTACTTACATAATAGACAGGATGTTGTGTACCTTGGTGATCCTTAACAAGTACTGCACTTACTGCTTTAGAGGATACCGCCAGGTATAAGGATAATATATCCCCTTTTTCTGGTTTCATTAAGGCCGGAGCTGAGGATAGGTAATCCTTAAGGGCTTTGAGAGCATTTTCATGCTTTTCAGTCCATTCAAATTTCTTGTTCTTTATCAAAATGTCATAGAATTCCTTGCACTTTTCTGATGACTTGGATATGAACCTGTTCAAGGCTGCGATCCTCCCTGTTAACCTTTGCACATTCTTGGCATTGGCAGGAGATTTGATATTCACAATAGCCTTAATTTGCTCTGGACTTGCTTCAATGCCTCTTTTTGTCATCATATAGCCTAGGAATTTACCTGCTTTAACACCAAAGTGACACTTGGAAGGATTTAGTTTCATATTAAATTTATCAAGGATATTGAATGCTTCCTCCAAGTCTCTAAGGTGATCCTCAGCTTTCTTGGACTTAACCACCATGTCATCTATATAGACTTCCATAGTGTGTCCAATTTGTTCCTTGAACATCATATTGACTAGCCTTTGATAAGTAGCACCTGCATTTCTTACTCCAAATGGCATAGCAATATAACAATATATATCAGTTGGGGTCATAAAAGTTGTATCCTCTTGATCAGATGGTTCCATCTGAATCTGTTGAAATCCAGATGAAGCTTCCATAAAAGTCAACAACTCATGACCCGCGGTAGCATCCACCATGGAGTCAATGTGGGGTAATGGGAAAGGATCCTTGGGACATGCCTTGTTTAAATCAGTAAAATCGACACATACCCTCCTCTTTCCATTTTTCTTCTGAACAACAACCACATTGGCTAACCACCTTGGATACTTAACCTCTCTTATCATACCTGCCCGGAGTAGTTTATGTACTTCTTCCTGGATAATAACATTCCTCTCAGGTGCAAACTTCCTCCTCTTTTGATGAATTGGCTTGAATGACCTGTCAATGCCAAGTTTATGAGTAATTATATCTTTAGATATATACCTGTCATGTCCTCATGCTTCCAGGCAAAGGTAGTTTTCCTCCTTTTGAGGAAGGATACTAGATCCTATTTAATGTTGTTGAGGATCCCTTATCCTATGAAGACTATGGATTCAGGATCATGAGGATCCATAAGGATTTCTTTCACATCATGTTCTCTTGCCTCCAAGAAATCTCTTGGAGGATGCTTTAATTGCTATTGTTCCCTTGGTCTTGAGGCTGGCTTCATTGACGACGTGTAGCAATTCTTAGCTTCTTGTTGATCACTCTCAATTTTCACCACCCCCATGGGCTAGGAAGCTTTACATATTGATGATAGGTAGATGGGACTGCCTTCATATCATGTATCCATGGCATGCCAAGGATAACATTGCAACAGGATAAGCAATCTATAACACAAAATTTTTTATAAGAATGAAGTCCTTCGATATAGATGGGGAGTTTGATGTCCCCCAATGTGTTCTTGGTTTCTCCACTGAATCCCACAAGTACTGAGGGTCTTGGTACAATATCCGATTCAGGGATGTTCATCTTCTTGAGGACATCAAGCTGAATGATGTTTACTGAGCTTCCTCCATCTATCAGGATCCTGCGAACAAAGTGGTTAGATATAAACAACGTAATAACAAGACCATCATGATGAGGATCCTGCACATCTACACGATCATCCTTATTAAAAGTTATGACTTTTTCTTGTGTAACAGTAGAGGTCCGGATGGGTCTATCTCCATTATCCATCTTGGTCTCCTTGGCATGTCTTTTGGCTGCTGAAAAGGAAGTACCACAAATGTCTGATCCACCGGATATAAAGTTTATAACTTGTGCATCAGCTGGAGGAGCAGGAGCTCTTTCTGGGATCCTCTCAGGATCCTAGGTCCTTGACTTCTTTCTTCCCAAAAGCTCCTTCAAGTGCCCCTTGCTTAACAAGTAACCAATTTCTTTTCTAAGTGCAATACACTCTTCAGTGAGATGTCCGAAATCCTCATGATATGCACACCATTTAGACTTGTCCTTTGTTGTGGATGGTGTTAGGGGAGGATTTTTTAACAATTAGTGATCCTTACTTGTTATCCTAATTAATGATCCTTACTTCTGTGACAGATAGTGATCCTCAGAAGAGCTTCAGGATCAGGATCATGGATCACTCTAAGAATCCTCATACTAACGATTGATTGTTTATGTTTCGTATTATTTCGCAGGAGTAATAAGCTTGACTTGGTCTTGGCAACGTTACTATGGAATATTCCACGGGTATTTCGCACACGTTTGACTGGAAATGGACGTTGTGGAGAATGTGGGAGCTTGGCACAAAAGTCGGATAGTTTGTTATTGTAGTTAACTTCTATTTTTAAAGGGGTGACGAGCTAGAATTAGAACACTTAGCCATTTTCAGCTACACACACTCTCATACAGTTGCACTCTTGAAGCTCTCGAAAACACTTAACAATTTCCATACACTTTTACACATTTCACCATAGTGATCCTTGTACCTAGCTCATTGCTATCCGAAGTTGTAAACATTTATTGATTTATTCGAGCTTGGTGATCGGTAGTTTCCATCACCCGGGGTTTTTTGTGCCGGAGATCAACTCTTGATCAAGGGCTTTTTCCCCGTATAAATCCTTGTGTTGTTTGTGCAATTTACACTAGAGTGATCCTTATCATTGTTCTACATTTAAAGCATCATTCCCCGTAACAAAGAGTTTGGTTGCATTATCCTCATCAGATTTTTTGACCAAAACAGTTTGGCGCCCACCGTGGGGCAATTGGTGCTTCATTCCTAAGAAGTTTTTCTGTTGGTGATCATTCCGGTTCATTGTATACGAATACATGGCTTCATCATTGAAGAATACCTCTACTGCAATGTCTGCGGTCAATTCATCTCAGGGCATTCCACCTTTGCCTCCACCACCTTCTGGACCTCAGAAAAATGCCGAGAAGAAACCAACTCCCATTTTCTCCAAACCCCCAACTTCTTCTGCTTCTTACACTCCCACTACTAGTGACATGTTTACTTTAATTTTGCAGATGAAGGATCACATACAGCAACAGGATAAGACTAATGAAAGGATTCTCAAAGAAATTGGAGATCTCAAGAAACAAAAGAAAACGGCAGAGGATCATTCTCCACTGATGCCCAGATCTTTGAATTTTGACACTCCGGTGATTACTTCTCAGCCATCAGTGGCTCCAGATGTTCAATATGTGGGTGGACCAAAAGGAGTGCACTACAGAACAACAACAGTGACCCAGGCATTAGGTCCATACTTCCAGCCAGCAGGATCCTATCCTCAGCATATGGGATCCTTCATGAATTCAGGAGGATACTCAGGAGCGCAGCATATTCAAGGATCTTCCTTTGTTCCAGGATCATCCCAGGTTCAAGGATCCTCCATTGTTCCAGGATCATCCCAGGTTCAAGGATCCTCCTTTGTTCCAGGATCATCCCAGGTTCAAGGATCCTCCTTTGTTACAGGATCATCCCAGGTTCAAGGATCCTCCTTTGTTCCAGGATCATCCCAGGTTCAAGGATCCTCCATTGTTCCAGGATCATCCCAGGTTCAAGGATCCTCCTTTGTTACAGGATCCTCCCACTTTCATGGATCCTTCCAGATGCCAGGATCCTTGAGGAGTTTGCAAACAGGAAGTTCAGATGTCCATCAGGGAGATTTTATTCCAATGCAGACCAATGCTTCTACCGGTCCTTCAATCATTCCAAAGCCCCAACAATATGGATTAACATCCATTCTTCCTAATTTGAATCCAATGGGAGGTAACACTTTTAATAATTCTTATACTACTAACCATGGCCTTGTGCAGGATCCAGGTATCAATCATGCCATGGCCAGAGAATTGCAAAAGTTGAAGGATATGATATCAAGTGTTCCAGGAGTGGTCAAACCTATCCCAGAGATTGCATATGGGAGCCACAAGATATCTCGTTTTGCACCACCAATCTGTGATGCTGAGATACCCAAGAGGTTCCATGTGCCAACCATGAAGCTGTATGATGGTTCGACGGATCCTGAAGAACACATAGCACAATACAGGGAGAGGATGGAGATCAATCCCATCCCAGAAAGGTTAAAGGAAGCATGCCTGTGCAAGGGATTCGGATCCACTCTTACTGGATCAGCTCTCAAATGGCTGCTAAGTCTTCCCCCTACTCTATTACCTCATTTGCTAATCTAGTTAACCTATTTAATAATCAGTTTTCTTGTAGTAGAAAATTCGAACGATTAACTAGTGATCTATATAGGATAACCCAGGGTCATAATGAATCATTAAGAGATTACATTACCAAATTCAGTAAAGAATCCTTAGACATTCCCAACTTGGATATAGCCACGGCTGTTGAGGCCTTTAAGATGGGATTGCTTAGGGACTCATTGTTCTATGATGATCTTGTTATGACACCATGCAGGAACCTAGATGAGGTAAGAACCCGGGCACTTAGGTTCATCCGGCTAGAGGATGACAAAAGGATCCAGGAGAGGTTAGCAGGATCCTCAAAGCAAGATAAGCAGGGATCCTCGTTCAAGAACAACAAGTTCAAAGATTACCTATCCTCAGCCCCGGCCTTGATGAAACCAGAAAAAGGCGATGTGCTATCCTTGTATCTTGCAGTATCCTCAAAAGCAGTAAGTGCGGTCCTTGTTAAGGATCATGAAGGTACACAACATCCTGTCTATTATGTAAGTAAAAGTTTACTTGATGCCGAATCCAGGTATTCACACCTTGAAAAGCTTATTCTTGCATTAATTATGGCATCTACTAAGTTGAGACATTATTTTGAAACTCATGTTATTGTTGTTAAAACTAATTTTCCAATTAAGAATGTCCTTGGGAAACCAGAGATGCCAGGAAGGATGGCTAAGTGGGCAGTGAAGCTTAGTGCCTATGATATAAGATATGAGCCTAGGACAGCCATCAAATCCCAAGCATTAGCTGACTTTGTGGCTGATTTCAGTAGTGATTTACAAAAAGAAGTTGAGTTAGAAGTCCAGCAGCTAGAGGAGACCAAGGATCCTTGGATACTCTATACTGATGGATCCTCAAATGTTAAAGGCACAGGGCTTGGAATACTACTAAAATCGCCACAGGGGGACATAATACCCCACTCTATAGCTTGTGAGTTCCAAACCACTAACAATGAGGCTGAATATGAAGCCTTAATTGCTGGTTTGCAAATTGCTAAGCATATGGGGATCAGGTATCTTGAGGTACATGTAGATTCATTATTAATTACAAACCACTTTAATGGATCCTATGCTGTTAAAGGTGAAAAGCTAACCAAATATTTAGAGATAGTCAAAGAATTGGCACTCTCTTTTGTTTCCTTTAGTTTGACACAGGTACCAAGGGAAGAAAATACAGAAGCTGATGCATTGGCTAACTTAGGATCATCTTTGAAGATCCCGGAGGATATCAAGATCCCTATTATCCATATCCTGACCCCGGCCATCGAGGATCATGCGGCCATGGAGATAGGGCAAGATTCTGCAATTATCCCTAGTGAGGATACTCAATCCCATTCAGGATCAGGATCATGGATCTCGCCAATTATGAGATACTTACAATATGGAGAAATTCCTACAGGAGAAAACCCTAGGGCTTTCAAAATTAAGGTATCTCAATTCACAATTTTAAATATTATGTTGTATAAGCGATCTCTTGCAGGACCATACTTAAGATGCATTGAGGATCCTGAAATCCAAGAAGTTTTAAAAGACTTCCCTGAAGGAGATTGTGGAAACCACACTTGGGGCAGGGCATTATTTTCAAGGATCCTGAGGACAGGATACTACTGGCTAACTATGAAAAGAGATGCTGTGGAGTATGCTAAGAGATGCGATCCTTGTCAGAGACATAGCAATATCCTTCATCAGCCGGCTGGATTTCTACATCCTATATCCTCCTCTTGGCCATTTATGAGATGGGGTATGGATATAGTTGGTAAGCTTCCTAAGGCACCTGGTGGGAAAGTATTCATGCTTGCTATGACTGATTACTTCTCCAAGTGGATAGAGGCTGAAGCTTTTGCCCAAGTCAGAGAAAAGGAAGTTATATCCTTCATTAAAAGAAATATTATAACTAGATTTGGAATTCCTTCTGAAATTATATGTGACAATGGTTCCCAATTCATTGGGGGCAGAACAACTAACTTTTGTGACAGCTGGGGGATTAAGATAATAACATCAACACCAGTCCACCAACAAGCTAATGGTCAAGCAGAATCATCCAACAAGATCATCATCAACAATTTGAAGAAGAAGCTTGGATCCAAGAAAGGGAAATGGGCAGAAGAACTACCTTATGTGCTTTGGGCTGATAGGACAACCCCTAAGAATGCTACTGGTCAAACACCATTCTCTTTGGTGTTTGGGGCAGAATCAGTGATCCCAACAGAAATGGTGGTTCCAACTGCTAGAACAAGTACCCGTGATCCTGAGGAAAATGATGAGAACTTGGCTCAAGATCTGGATACTATTGAAGAAATCAGGGATCTGGCTAGGATAAGGATGGCCAGTTACCAACAAAGAATGGCTGGTGCTTACAACAAAAATGTCAGGATCAGGAAGTTTCAAGTTGGAGATATGGTATTAAGGAAAGCATTTCAGAATACCACCAATCCTGCTAATGGAAAATTGGCTCCAAAATGGGAGGGCCCTTATTTGATTGAAGCTGGAGCAGGAAAGGGGGCATACAGATTGCTAACCATGGAAGGTGATTTGCTACCAAGAGCTTGGAATGCTGTCCACTTGAAGAAATATTTCATGTAAGCAGGATCCTCATGGCACAGATGATCCTTACGTTAGGAGTATCCTTGAAGGATCCTTAAAGTATCAGTGATCCTTACTTTGGTAATATCCTAATCTTAAACTATTTCATTTCTTTATTTTCTCATATAAGGATAAGGATCATGTATCCTTTGTCCATATCTCACGTGATTTTAAGTTTTGAAAGTTCAGGTATCCTTAGCAAAATATTGGTTATCTGCAGAAGCAATCCATTACTTGGGTTTAACCCCAGTTGTTTGGGCTTGACCCCAGTTCCGCCTGTAGCGCATGATGATCCTGGTATAGTTCAAGGCAGTGGGACCAATACTCGCTTTAGGGGCTGATAATTCCATTGTACTGGCTATACCTAGGATCCTACGTATAATGGTAGACGTACCATACATCCGTTCCTAAGGTTTCTAACGTTTTCACGTTGGCTAAGGTTTTGGCATTTTCATGTCACTAAGTTTGGATAGTCGCCAGTTAGGGCCATACTCCAGTTTACATACCATCCTTGGGCTTGTCCCCAGTTATCCTTGGGCTTGTCCCCAGTTATCCTTGGGCTTGTCCCCAGTTATCCTCGGGCTTGTCCCCAGTTGCTAACTCTTATCTTATATTGGCTTAGTCCCAAGTTATGCTCTATTTCAGGTCCTCGAAGATAAGCAACTAGGGATCCTTGATCCTTGCTTCTCTCTAAAGTTTATCTTATTGTTATCCTTATTATGGTTAGGATCCTAACTTGGATCCTCAGGTATGATCCTTAACTATTTCTAATTCTATTCTTTGTTTATTCGAATAACCCTTAAAATTTGACAACTAAACTTGTGATCCTTAAAATATATTACTTTTTGGGATTCTTCAACTATAAGATATTTGGTCATGGATCATATCCTAACTATTTTCAATCTGACTTATTCTAAATTGCTTATTCAATAAATGTACATCAAAACAATTGAGAATTAAAGAGACAAAAAGGATAACAACACAAGATAAGCGACAAAAGATTAAGGTTTTATTTATTAACAAAAGACTAGCCCTTAAAAGGTTGTCAAAATTACCTACCCCGAGAATCTCCCAGCAAAACGTGGCCCATCCGCTGGGGTAGGTAAAGGGTGTCCATGATAATTGGTTCAAAAGTAGTGCAGGAATATAAAGGCGGCAGGATCACAATGGCTTCATCCCCCAAACAGAGGATCCATCCACCAATTGCAATCCTACCTATTGTCCAAAGGATCATACATGATCCTTAATCCTAAAAACTATTGTTCAAGTACAAACCATCAAATTGTTCAACATCACAACCACAAAAAACTACTACCAAATTTAAAAATTGGGCTCCGGCTGCGTCTAAGAATGTCCATCATCGCCCAATTGTGCAGCCTACACCTTTGCTGCATCCTCTTCCCCTCCAGCTGCGGTATCCTTCACCAGATCCTTCCCACTACCTCCAGCCTCGATCGCCAAAACCTCCTCAGCCTCCTCATCATCCTCAAGATCAGCCAACCTTGTTTTCCAGCCCTCAACATCCCAGCTGCTTCTGTCGAAGTTAGGATCTTGAGCTTCCTGGGCCATCTTTAATTTTGTCTGATACATTGTGATGGCAGCAGAGACCTTTGCGTTTTCTATGAGATCATGCTTCTCATAGTCAATGTCGATCAGGATTTTAGCTGTTTGAGTCTTGGCATCTTTAAGGGCTTTTTCAAGGTCAGCGATCTTAAGATCCTTGAGCACGACAACCTGTTGGAGGTCAGCAATCTTCTTATCCAGCTCCTCAACACTCCCCACGTAATCTTCAATCTCAACAAATTTCTGCAAAGAAAAGGACAAAGCAGTTCAAGATCAGGTGATCCTCATACGAGTAGGATACCTAGGCAGAATTGGTGATCCTTACCTCATTGAAGTATTCAAGGAACTGGTGGCGGATCAGTGGTAGGCCTTGAAGGTCCTCAGTGTCAGAAGTTTTCCTCTTCTTGCCACCCTTTCCTTTAGTGGGTGCCTTGGGAATGGAGATGCTAGGACTGGTAGTGGCCTTCTTCTTCCTGGATCGAACAACATCAAGGTCAGTCGTGTTGAACTGGGATACAGGCTTGGCAGATTTTCCGGCACCTACACATTCAAAGCAAGATAAGTATCCTTATCCTATTTCAATTTAATTATTTATTTTAATATTCAAACTATGCAAAAGGCAGGATACTTACTTGACATGGTGATGGAACCTAAGGATACTTCTTGTGAGTCTTGGGTGTCTATCTTGAATGTCCTTGTTTCAGGATCAAGCTTCCAAAAAGCAGCAAGCCTGTCCTTGGTTGCAGGTGTTGTGATGATGTGTGAGACAGAAATAGCTGCATAACACAAGACAAAAAGGGGTTAGTGATCCTTATACAAAAACAAGACTACCCGGTGATCCTTCTCAGGATCCTCTGGCCTACCATGGGTGGACCATGTCCTTGGTAGATCATTTCCGTTTGGAATGGTATCCCTCCTGACAAAGAAGAAGCGACGTTTCCAATTTGTGTCATTCTTGGTGACTTTAAGAAGGGGGTGTTCTCCGCCGGGTTTTCGTTTGAACAAATAATGATGAGAACCAAAGGTAGTAAGATCATACATCTGTGTCAGCTCTGACATTCCTAAATCAATTCCTTCCTTTTCGATGATCCTCTCCAGGGTATACAAAACCCTCCAAATCATCGGCATGGCTTGGATGTAAGAGATGCCGGTAAGGGAAAAGAAGGATTGTGTAAATTCTGGGAAAGGATAGGTGTATCCTATGGCGAATGGAGTAACTGGAAAGGCAACCCATGTTTCTGAAACATAGTCGCACAGAATAGTAGGATCGAAGGGTTTGAAAAAGGCACTCGCTGGAAAGCAGTGACGAATCTTGTCTATTTGAGCATCGTTAAAGCAACACCTCTCATGTGTTGAGTCTTTGATCATCCTTTGACTCTTCAAGGGACTATCCTTCTGGTGATCCTTGGCGGGGGAGGACCGGAGCATCATTCTTGAAGAGATGATGGTAAAGTAAGAAAAACAGAGTAAAAGAAGGAGAGATAAGAGAAGAGATACCTGATAGATCTTCGACCAAGAATTTAAAGGGAGTTTCTTTGAATTTAAATGCATATCGATCCTATCTTTATCTCCTATTTATAATCATGATTTTGCAGGGTTGTCACTTCTGTGACGTCATGGTTGCAACGGATAGTTCTACAATAACGGCTATATTTACGATAGTTAGTTGCGGATAAGATCAAGAAAATATAATTCGCTCATTTAACGTATCACTCCTTATATTTTGGGGGCAATTGTTAGGGGAGGATTTTTTAACAATTAGTGATCCTTACTTGTTATCCTAATTAATGATCCTTACTTCTGTGACAGATAGTGATCCTCAGAAGAGCTTCAGGATCAGGATCATGGATCACTCTAAGGATCCTCATACTAACGATTGATTGTTTATGTTTCGTATTATTTCGCAGGAGTAATAAGCTTGACTTGGTCTTGGCAACGTTACTATGGAATATTCCACGGGTATTTCGCACACATTTGACTGGAAATGGACGTTGTGGAGAACGTGGGAGCTTGGCACAAAAGTCGGATAGTTTGTTATTGTAGTTAACTTTTATTTTTAAAGGGGTGACGAGCTAGAATTAGAACACTTAGCCATTTTCAGCTACACACACTCTCATACAGTTGCACTCTTGAAGCTCTCGAAAACACTTAACAATTTCCATACACTTTTACACATTTCACCATAGTGATCCTTGTACCTAGCTCGTTGCTATCCGAAGTTGTAAACATTTATTGATTTATTTGAGCTTGGTGATCGGTAGTTTCCATCACCCGGGGTTTTTTGTGCCGGAGATCAACTCTTGATCAAGGGCTTTTTCCCCGTATAGTTCCTTGTGCTGTTTGTGCAATTTACACTAGAGTGATCCTTATTATTGTTCTACATTTAAAGCATCATTCCCCGTAACAAACAGTTTGGTTGCATTATCCTCATCAGATTTTTTTGACCAAAACAGCTGGTTTATCACTTTTCCTTGGCCATCTTGCTTTCTCACCTAGATTCTGCATTGCAAGAATTAGTTCATTGTTATCAACAGAAAAATAGTACTTAGAAATTGGAGGATAATCCTCATCATCCTCTTCTTGTTCTACTACATGCACATTCTGGTTATCAGACTTGTTGTAGGACTTGAACTTGTTATTCTTGAAGTAGGATCCTTGCTTTTCCTGTTTCGAGGATCCTGCCAATCTCTCCTGGATCCTTTTATCATCCTCTAATCGGATGAATCTAAGGGCCCTGGTTCTCACTTCATCAAGATTCCTGCATGGGGTCATAACAAGATCATCATAGAATAATGAATCCCTAAGCAAACCCATTTTAAAGGCTTCCACAGCCGTAGCTATATCCAGGTTAGGGATATCTAAGGATTCTTTACTAAACTTAGTAATGTAATCTCTAAGTGATTCATTTTGACCTTGAGTTACCCTATATAGATCACTAGTTAATCGTTCAAATTTTCTGCTACATGAGAATTGGCTATTAAACAGGTTAACTAGATTAGCAAATGAAGTAATAGAGTAAGGGGGAAGACTTAGCAGCCATTTAAGAGCTGATCCTGTGAGTGTGGATCCAAAACCCTTGCATAGACATGCTTCTTTTAACCTCTCAGGAATTGGATTGATCTCCATCCTTTCTCTATATTGAGCTACATGTTCTTCTGTGTCCGTTGAACCATCATATAGCTTCATAGTTGGTATCTGGAACCTTTTGGGTATCTCAGTGTCACAAATAGGTGGTGCAAAACGAGATATCCTATGGCTCCCATCTGCAATTTCAGGGATGGGCTTAACCACTCCTGGAATGCTGGATATCATATCCTTCAGCTTCTGTAATTCCTTAGCCATAGCTGGATTGATACCTGTATCCTGCATAGAGCCATGGTTAGTGTTATAAGAATTATTGAAAGTGTTACCTCCCAGGGGATTCGAGTTTGGAATTGCAGATGTGAATCCATATTGACGGGATTCTGGTATGATTGAAGGACCAGAAGAGGCAATGGTCTGCATTGGAATGAAGTCTCCTTGATGAACTTCTGTGGTTGGGGGTTGTACACTTCTTAAGAATCCTTGATCCTGAAAGATGTTGGATCCTTGAACCTGGAAGGAGGATCCTTGAACTTGTGAGGATCCTTGGAACTGAGAGGATCCTTGGACCTGAGAGGATCCTTGAACCTGTGAGGATCCTCATATATCCTCCTGAGCTGATGAAGGATCCCGGATGCTGGAAAGAGGATCTTGAAGGCTGAAAGTGAGACCCAAAAGCCTGACTCATAGTTGTTGTTCCATAACGCCTTCCCAATGGTTCAGTCTGGTACTGGATATCTAAGGCTGCAGATTGCTGGGTAGTTATGGCTGGAGTGTCGAAGTCCAGTGACCTTGGTATCAGAGGAGAGTGATCCTCCCCCGATCTCTTCTGTTTCTTGATGTCACCAATTTCCCGGAGGATCCTTTCGTTTTTTGTCCTGCTCTTGTATGTGATCCCTCATCTGCAAAATCAAAGTAAAAAGATCACTAGTAGTAGGATTAGAGGAAACATAAGAAGTTGGTGGTTTTGGAAAAATGGGGCTTTGTCTCTTTGCAGCATTTTCAGTATTCTTCTAGGATCCAGAAGGTGGTGGAGGCAAAGGTGGAACGCCTTGTGAAGAACTGATTGCCGGCATTGAACTTGAAGTGTTCTTTGCTGAAGAAGCCATCTGCTTGGTTGTAACGAACCGAAGTGATCACAAAAACAAAAACTTCTTAGGAATGAAGCACCAATTGCCCCACGGTGGGCGCCAAACTGTTTTGGTCAAAAATCAAGCAAGGATAATGCAACCAAATCTTTTGTTGTGAGGTGTGATGCTTGAATCTATGAACAATTGTATGAACAACTTGCAAATCAAATAAAGAGGTGACACAAGGATTTATACGAGGAAAAAGCCCTTGATCAAGAGTTGATCTCCGGCATAAAAAACCTCGGGTGATGGAAACTACCGATCACCAACTAAGATTAAACAGAAAAATGGTTACAACTCGGGATGATAACAAGCTTGTTACAAGGATCACTAGTGTGTGAAAGTGTTAAAATGTATGAAATCGCCAAGTGAACTGTCGAGAGCAGTTCGAGAGTGTGTGTTTTTGCTAAATTAGCCAAGTGTTCTAACTCAAGCTTGTTATCCCCTATTTAAAATTAGAAATAACTAAACTAACTAATTGTCTGCTAATTGTGCAAGTTTCCCACAATCTCCATAACGTTCACAAGGGCCAAGCACGTGCGGAATATTGAGGGAATATGCTCCACGAATATCGGCAAGACCAAATCCATGCACATACTCCTGCAAAACAAGCTCACATACAAGGTAGATAACCGTTAGTGTAAGGATAACAATGAGGATCCTGAATCCTGGTCCTGCAACACATTCCGAGGATCCTGAATTCAAACAGAATTAAGGATCCGTGATCCTGGCAGTACTTGAGGATCCATGATCCTTAGTGTTAGGGGAGGATTTTCCAAAGATCAGTGATCCTCAATTACTGTCGGGCTTAGGATCCTCAATTCTGTTTGAGTTAGTGATCCTTAGAGAGTATTGTAGGATCAGGATCCAGGATCATCGTAGTGATCCTTACACTAACAATTGTCTGCTTTGAATATGATGTTGTTTTGCAGGAGTACGTGCTTGGACTTGGTCTTGGCGATATTCCTGGAGCATATTCTCTTTTTATTCCGCACGTGCTTGACTAATATGAACGTTATGGAGGTCGTGGAAGACTTGCATGAAATGCGGATAATTAGTTAGCTTAGATATTTTCCAAATTTATAAGGGGATAGCGAGCTAAATTAGAACACTTGGCTATTTTTAGCTTAACACACACACTCGTAACTGCTCTCATCTGCTCTCGACAGTTTGCTTGGCGATTACACACTTTTTTTGCACATTACACTCTAGTGATCCTTGTAACAAGCTCGCAATCATCCAAAGTTGTAATACATTTTCTGTTTAATCTGAATTGGTGATCGGTAGTTTCCATCACCCGAGGTTTTTTATGCCGGAGATCAACTCTTGATCAAGGGTTTTTCCTCGTATAAATCATTGTGTCACTTGTTCATCACATTTCTGAGTGATCCTTAATATTGTTCATTGATTCAAGCATCATACCTCACAACAGAAAGTTTGGTTGCATTATCTTTGCTTGATTTTTGACCAAAACAGTTTGGCGCCCACCGTGGGGCAATTGGTGCTTCATTCCTAAGAAGATTCATATTTTTGTGGTCATTTCGGTTCGTTACAACCAAGCGGATGGCTTCCTCAGTGAAGAACACTTCAAGTTCAATGCCGACAATCAGTTCTTCACAAGGCGTTCCACCTTTGCCTCCACCACCTTCTGGATCCTAGAAGAATGCTGAAAATGCTGCGAGGAGACAAACCCCCATTTTCCAAAAACCACCAGCTTCTTCTGTTTCCTCTAATCCTACTACTAATGATCTTTTTACTCTGATTTTGCAGATGAGGGATCACGCACAAGAGCAGGACAAAACCAACGAAAGGATCCTCCAGGAGATCGCTGAGATCAAGAAACAGAAGAAATCAGTGGAGGATCACTCTCCTCTGATACCAAGGTCATTGAATTTTGACACTCCAGTTGTAACTACCCTACAATCGGCAGTTCCGGGCAACTATGAGTCAAGCATTTGGCTCTCACTCCCAGCCTCAGGGATCCTATTTTCAGCCATCAGGATCCTCTTTTCAGCATCAGGGATCCTTCGTCAGCTCAGGAGGATATTTGGGAATGCACACAGTCCAAGGATCCTCCCAGGTCCAAGGATCCTCCCAGGTCCAAGGATCCTTTATGGTTCCAGGATCCTTTCAGGTTCAAGGATCCTCTCAGCCTCAAGGATCTAACATCTTTCAGGATCAAGGATTCTTAAGAAGTATGCAGCCTCCAAGCTCGGATGTTCATCAAGGAGACTTCATACCAATGCAGACCATCGCTTCCTCTGGTCCTTCAATCATACCAGAGTCCCGTCAATATGGATTCACATCTGGAATTCCAAACACGAATCCTCTGTGAGGTAACACTTTTAATAATTCATATAACACTAACCATGGCTCTATGGAGGATACAGGTATCAATCAGGCTATGGCCAGGGAGTTACAGAAGCTTAAGGATATGATATCCAGCGTACCAGGAATGGTTAAACCCATTCCTGAAATTGCAGATGGTAGCCATAGGATATCTCGCTTTACACCACCTATTTGTGATGCTGAGATACCCAAGAGGTTCCAAATACCAACTATGAAGCTATATGATGGTTCAACGGATCCAGAGGAACATGTAGCTCAATACAGGGAGAGGATGGAGATCAATCCAATTCCTGAGAGGTTAAAAGAAGCATGTCTATGCAAGGGTTTTGGATCCACACTTACATGATCTGCTCTTAAATGGCTGCTAAGTCTTCCCCCTTACTCTATTACTTCATTTGCTAATCTAGTTAATTTGTTTAATAGTCAATTCTCTTGTAGTAGAAAATTTGAACGATTAACTAGTGATCTATATAGGGTAACACAAGGTCAAAATGAATCACTTAGAGATTACATCACTAAATTTAGTAAAGAATCCTTAGATATCCCTAATCTGCATATAGCTACGGCTGTAGAAGCCTTTAAAATGGGTTTGCTTAGGGATTCACTGTTCTATGATGATCTTGTTATGACCCATGCAAGAATCCTGATGAAGTAAGAACCAGGGCCCTTAGGTTCATCCGTCTAGAGGATGATAAAAGGAACCAGGAAAGACTGACAGGATCCTCAAAACAGGAAAAGCAAGGATCCTACTTCAGGAACAACAAATCAAAGTCCTACAACAAATCTGATAACCAGAACGTGCATGCAGTGGAACAGGAAGAGGATGATGAGGATTATCCTCCCATTTCTGAATACTGTTTCTCTATTGATAACAATGAACTAATTCTTGCAATGCAGAATCTAGGTGAGAAAGCTAGGTGGCCGAGAAAAAGTGATAAACCAGCTGCTACAAAGGATAAGTCCAAGTGGTGTGCATATCATGAGGATTTCGGGCATCTCACTGAAGAGTGTATTGCACTTAGAAAGGAAATTGGTTACTTGTTAAGCAAAGGACACTTGAAGGAGCTTTTGGGATGAAAGAAGTCAAGGATCCAGGATCCTGAAAGGATCCCGGAAAGGGCTCCTGCTCCTCCAGCAGATGCACAAGTTATAAACTTCATATCCGGTGGATCAGACATTTGTGGTACTTCCTTTTCAGCAGCCAAAAGACATGCCAAGGAAACCAAGATGGATAATGGAGACAGACCCATCCGGACGTCCATTGTTACCCAAGATAAAGTCATAACCTTTGAAGAGGATGATCGTGTTGATGTCCAGGATCCTCATCATGATGGTCTTGTTATTACCTTATTTATATCTAACCACTTTGTTCGCAGGATCCTAATCGATGGAGGAAGCTCTGTGAACATCATTCAGCTTGATGTCCTCAAGAAAATGAATATTCCGGAGTCTGATATTGTCCCAAGATCCTCAGTCCTTGTGGGATTCAGTGGGGAAACCAAGAACACATTGGGGGACATCAAACTCCTTATCTATATTGAAGGACTCCATTCTTATCAGAAGTTTTGTGTTATAGATTGCTTATCTTGTTGTAATGTTATCCTTGGCAGGCCATGGATACATGACATGAAGGCAGTCCCATCTACTTATCATCAGTGCGTGAAGCTTCCTAGTCCATGGGGAGTGGTGAAAATTGAGAGTGATCAACAAGAAGCTAAGAATTGCTATACCTCATCAATGAAGCCAGCCTCAAGACCAAGGGAGCAAAAGCAATTAAAGTATCCTTCAAGAGATGTCTTGGAGGCAAGAGAGCAGGATGTAAAAGAAATCCTCATGGATCCTCATGATCCTGAATCCAGGATCTTCATAGGATCAGGGATCCTTAGCGAAATTGAACAAGATCTAGTATCCTTCCTTAAAAGAAGGAGAACTACCTTTGCCTGGAAGCATGAAGACATGACAGGTATATCTAAGGATATAATTACTCATAAGCTTGGCATTGACAGGTCATTCAAGCCTATACATCAGAAGAGGAGGAAGTTTGCACCTGAAAGGAATGCTATTATCCAGGAAGAGGTAGATAAACTACTTCGGGCATGTATGATAAGAGAGGTTAAGTATCCAAGGTGGTTAGCCAATGTGGTTGTTGTTCAAAAGAAAAATGAAAAGTGGAGGGTATGTGTCGATTTTACTGATTTAAACAAGGCATGTCCCAAGTATCCTTTCCCATTACCCCACATTGACTCCATGGTGGATGCTACCGCGGGTCATGAGTTGTTGACTTTTATGGATCCTTCATCTGGATTTCAACAAATTCAGATGGAACCATCTGATCAAGAGGATACAGCCTTTATGACCCCAACTGGTATATATTGTTATATTGCTATGCCATTTGGACTAAGGAATGCAGGTGCTACTTATCAAAGGCTAGTCAATATGATGTTCAAGGAACAAATTGGACACACTATGGAAGTCTATATAGATGACATGGTGGTTAAGTCCAAGAAAGCTGAGGATCACCTTAAAGACTTGGAGGAAGCATTCAATATCCTTGATAAATTTAATATGAAACTGAATCCTTCCAAGTGTCATTTTGGTATTAAAGCAGGTAAATTCTTAGGCTATATGGTGACAAAGAGGGGCATTGAAGCAAGTCCAGAGCAGATTAAGGCTATTGTGAATATCAAATCTCCTGCCAATGCTAAGGATGTGCAAAGATTGACAGGCAGGATCGCAGCCTTGAACAGGTTCATATCCAAATCCTCAGAAAAATGCAAGGAATTCTATGACATCCTGAGGAAGAACAAGAAATTTGAATAGACTGAGAAGCATGAAAGTGCCCTTAAAGCTCTTAAGGATCACCTATCCTCAGCCCCCGCCTTGATGAAACCAGAAAAGGGGGGTATATTATCTTTATACCTTGTAGTATCCTCAAAAGCAGTAAGTGCGGTCCTTGTTAAGGATCACCAAGGTACACAACATCCTGTTTATTATGTAAGTAAGAGTTTACTTGATGCTGAATCCAGGTATTCACACTTAGAGAAACTTATCCTTGCATTAATTATGGCATCTACTAAATTAAGACATTATTTTGAGACTCATGCCATTATTGTTAATGTTAGGGGAGGATTTTCTAACAATTAGTGATCCTTACTTGTTATCCTAACTAATGATCCTTACTTCTGTGACAGATAGTGATCCTCAGAAGAGCTTTAGGATCAGGATCAGGATCATAGATCACCTTAAGGATCCTCATACTGACGATTGTTTGTTTATGTGTCGCATTATTTTACAGGAGTAACAGGCTTGACTTGGTCTTGGCAACGTTACTATGGAATATTCCACGGGTATTTCGCACACGTTTGACTGGAAATGGACGTTGTGGAGAACGTGGGAGCTTGGCACAAAAGTCGGATAGTTTGTTATTATAGTTAACTTCTATTTTTAAAGGGGTGACAAGCTAGAATTTAGAACAATTAGCCATTTTCAGCTACACACACTCTCATACAATCGCACTCTTGAAGCTCTCGACGAACACTTAACAGTTTTCACTCACTTTTACACATTTCACCATAGTGATCCTTGTACCTAGCTCGTTACTATCCGAAGTTGTAAACATTTATTGATTTATTTGAGCTTGGTGATCGGTAGTTTCCATCACCCAGGGTTTTTTGTGCCGAAGATCAACTCTTGATCAAGGGCTTTTTCCCCGTATAAATCCTTGTGTCATTTGTGCAATTTACATTGAAGTGATCCTTATCATTGTTCTACATTCAAAGCATCATTCCCCGTAACAAAGAGTTTGGTTGCATTATCCTCATCAGATTTTTTGACCAAAACTGTTTGGCGCCCACCGTGGGGCAATTGGTGCTTCATTCTTAGAAAGATTCGTATTTCTGTGCTCATTTCAGTTCACTACAATCAAGCAGATGGCTTCCTCAGCGAAGAATGCTTCAAATTTGATGCCCTCATTCAGGTCTTCACAAGGCGTTCCCCCTTTGCCTCCACCACCTTCTGGATCCCAGAAGAATGCTGAGAATGCTGCGAAGAAACCAACTCCCATTTTCTCAAAACCTCCAACTTCTTCTGCTTCTTACACTCCCACTACTAGTGACATGTTTACTTTGATTTTGCAGATGAAGGATCATATACAGCAATAGGATAAGACCAATGAAAGGATTCTCAAAGAAATCGGAGATCTCAAGAAACAAAAGAAAACGGCAGAGGATCATTCCCCACTGATGCCCAGATCTTTGAATTTTGATACTCCGGTGATTACTTCTCAGCCATCTGTGGTTCCAGATGTTCAATATGTGGGTGGACCAAAAGGAGTGCACTACGGAACAACTTCAGTGACCCAGGCATCAGGTTCATATTTCCAGCCAGCAGGATCCTATCCTCAGCATATGGGATCCCTCATGAATTCAGGAGGATACTCAGGAGCGCAGCAGATTCAAGGATCTTCCTTTGTTCCAGGATCATCCCAGGTTCAAGGATCCTCCATTGTTCCAGGATCATCCCAGGTTCAAGGATCCTCCTTTGTTCCAGGATCATCCCAGGTTCAAGGATCCTCCTTTGTTCCAGGATCATCCCAGGTTCAAGGATCCTCCTTTGTTCCAGGATCATCCCAGGTTCAAGGATCCTCCTTTGTTCCAGGATCGTCCCAGTTTCAGGGATTCTTCCAGATGCAAGGATCCTTGAGGAGTTTGCAAACAGGAAATTCAGATGTCCATCAGGGAGATTTTATTCCAATGCAGACCAATGCTTCTACTGGTCCTTCGATCATTCCAGAGCCCCAACAATATGGATTAACATCCATTCTTCCTAATTTGAATCCAATGGGAGGTAACACTTTTAATAACTCTTATACTACTAACCATGGCCTTATGCAGGATCCAGGTATCAATCATGCCATGGCCAGAGAACTGCAAAAGTTGAAGGATATGATATCAAGTGTTCCAGGAGTGGTCAAACCTATCCCAGAGATTGCAGATGGGAGCCACAAGATATCTCGTTTTGCACCACCAATCTGTGATGCTAAGATACCCAAGAGGTTCCATGTCCCAACTATGAAGCTGTATGATGGTTCGACGGATCCTGAAGAACATATAGCACAATACAGGGAGAGGATGGAGATCAATCCAATCCCACAAAGGTTAAAGGAAGCATGCCTGTGCAAGGGATTCGGATCCACTCTTACTGGATCAGCTCTCAAATGGCTGCTAAGTCTTCCCCCCTACTCTATTACCTCATTTGCTAATCTAGTTAACTTATTTAATAATCAATTTTCTTGTAGTAGAAAATTTGAACGATTAACTAGTGATCTATATAGGATAACCCAGGGTCATAATGAATCATTAAGGGATTACATTACCAAATTCAGTAAAGAATCCTTAGACATTCCCAACTTGGATATAGCCACGGCTGTTGAGGCCTTTAAGATGGGATTGCTTAGGGATTCATTGTTCTATGATGATCTTGTTATGACACCATGCAGGAACCTAGATGAGGTAAGAACCCGGCCACTTAGGTTCATCCGGCTAGAGGATGACAAAAGGATCCAGGAGAGGTTAGCAGGATCCTCAAAACAAGAGAAGCAAGGATCCTCGTTCAAGAACAACAAATTCAGATCCTATAACAGATCTGATAACCAGAACGTGCATGCTGTTGATCAAGAAGAGGATGATGAGGATTATCCTCAAATCTCTGAATATTGTTTTTCTGTTGATAACAATGAACTAATCCTTGCGATGCAGAATCTAGGTGATAAAGCCAGATGGCCCAGAAAGAATGATAGGCCAGCTGCAACTAAGGATAAATCAAAGTGGTGTGCATACCATGAAGACTTTGGGCACCTTACAGAAGAATGCATTGCACTAAGAAAGGAAATTGGATATTTGTTGAGTAAGGGGCATCTAAAAGAGTTGTTGGGTAGGAAAAAGTCAAGGACTCAGGATCCTGAAAGGATCCCTGAGAAAGCTCTGGCCCCTCCAGCAGATGCACAAGTAATAAACTTTATTTCTGGAGGATCAGACATTTGTGGCACATCCTTCTCAGCAGCTAAAAGGCATGCAAAGGAAACTAAAATGGACAGTGGAGAAAGACCCGTTCGAACATCAAGTGTCTCCGAAGGAAAAGTCATAACCTTTGATGAGGATGATCGTGTTGATATCCAGGATCCTCACCACGATGGTTTAGTTATTACTCTTTTCATTTCTAACCATTTTGTCCGCAGGATCCTTATAGACGGAGGAAGCTCAGTGAACATTATCCAGCTTGATGTTCTAAAGAAGATGGGTATTCCTGAATCAGATGTCATACCAAGATCCTCCGTGCTCGTGGGATTTAGTGGAGAAACTAAGAATACCCTGGGGGGACATTAAGCTCCCAATATACATCGAAGGCCTACATTCTTATCAAAAATTTTGTGTTATTGACTGTTTATCTTGTTGTAATGTTATCCTTGGCAGGCCCTGGATACACGATATGAAGGCAGTCCCATCTACTTACCATCAATGTGTGAAGCTCCCTAGTCCTTGGGGAATAGTGAAGATTGATAGTGATCAGCAGGAGGCTAAGAATTGCTATACTTCATCAATGAAACCAGCCTCGAAGTCAAGGGAGCAATAGCAATCAAAGTATCCTCCAAGGGATGTCTTGGAGGCAAGAGAGCAGGATGTGGTAGAAATCCTCATGGATCCTCATGATCCTGAATCCAAAATCTATATCGGATCAGGGATCCTTGGCGAAATGAAAGAAGACCTCGTATCCTTCCTCAGAAGGAGAAAGACTACCTTTGCATGGAAACACGAAGACATGACAGGCATATCTAAAGATGTAATCACTCACAAACTTGGCATTGATAGGTCCTTCAAACCGATCCATCAAAGGAGAAGGAAGTTTGCACCGGAAAGAAATGCCATTATCCAGGAAGAGGTAGAGAAATTTCTCCGGGCATGTATGATTAGAGAGGTCAAGTATCCAAGATGGTTGGCCAATGTGGTTGTTGTTCAAAAGAAAAACGGAAAGTGGAGGGTATGTGTCGATTTTACCGATTTAAATAAGGCATGTCCCAAGGATCCTTTCCCATTACCCCACATTGACTCCATGGTGGATGCAACTGCGGGTCATGAACTGTTAACTTTTATGGATGCTTCATTTGGATTTCAACAAATCCAAATGGAACCATCCGATCAAGAGGATACAGCCTTCATGACTCCAACTGGTATATATTGTTATATTGCTATGCCGTTCGGACTAAGAAATGCAGGTGCAACATATCAAAGGCTGGTGAATATGATGTTCAAGGATCAGATTGGACAAACTATGGAGGTTTACATAGACGATATGGTGGTAAAATCAATAAAGGCTGAGGATCACCTAAGAGATTTGGAGGAAGCATTCGATATCCTTGACAAATATAACATGAAACTTAATCCTTCAAAATGTCACTTTGGTGTTAAAGCAGGTAAATTCTTAGGATATATGGTGACAAAGAGAGGCATTGAAGCCAGCCCGGAACAAATCAAAGCAATAGTGAACATCAAATCTCCGGCCAATGCTAAGGATGTCCAAAGGCTAACAGGCAGGATAGCAGCTTTGAACAGATTTATATCCAAATCCTCAGAGAAGTGCAAAGAATTCTATGATATCCTAAGGAAGAACAAGAAATTTGAGTGGACTGAGAAGCATGAAAATGCCTTAAGAGCTCTCAAAGATTACCTATCCTCAGCCCAGGCCTTGATGAAACCAGAAAAAGGCGATGTGCTATCCTTATATCTTGCAGTATCCTCAAAAGCAGTAAGTGCGGTCCTTGTTAAGGATCACGAAGGTACACAACATCCTGTCTATTATGTAAGTAAAAGTTTACTTGATGCCGAATCCAGGTATTCACACCTTGAAAAGCTTATTCTTGCATTAATTATGTCATCTACTAAGTTGAGACATTATTTTGAAACTCATTTTATTGTTGTTAAAACTAATTTTCCAATTAATAATGTCCTCAGGATACCAGAGATGTCAGGAAGGATGGCCAAGTGGGCAGTGAAGCTTAGTGCCTATGACATAAGATATGAGCCTAGGACAGCCATCAAATCCCAAGCATTAGCTGACTTTGTGGCTGATTTCAGTAGTGATTTACAAAAAGAAGCTGAGTTAGAAGTCCAGCAGCTAGAGGAGACCAAGGATCCTTGGATACTCTATACTGATGGATCCTCAAATGTCAAAGGCACAGGGCTTGGAATACTACTAAAATCGCCACAGGGGGACATAATACCCCACTCTATAGCTTGTGAGTTCCAAACCACTAACAATGAGGCTGAATATGAAGCCTTAATTGCTGGTTTGCAAATTGCTAAGCATATGGGGATCAGGTATCTTGAGGTACATGTAGATTCTTTGTTAATTACAAACCACTTTAATGGATCCTATGCTGTTAAAGGTGAAAAGCTAACCAAATATTTAGAGATAGTCAAAGAATTGGCACTCTCCTTTGTTTCCTTTAGTTTGACACAGGTACCAAGGGAAGAAAATACAGAAGCTGATGCATTGGTTAACTTAGGATCATCTTTGAAGATCCCGGAGGATATCAAGATCCTTATTATCCATATCCTGACCCCGGCTATCGAGGATCATGTGGCTATGGAGATAGGAAATAATTCTGCAATTATCCCTAGTGAGGATACTCAATCCCATTCAGGATCAGGATCATGGATCTCACCAATCATGAGATACTTACAACATGGAGAGATTCCTACAGGAGAAAACCCTAGGGCTTTCAAAATTAAGGTATCTCAATTCACAATTTTAAATAATATGTTGTATAGACGATCTCTTGCAGGACCATACTTGAGATGCATTGAGGATCCTGAAATCCAAGAAGTTTTAAATGACTTCCATGAAGGAGATTGTGGAAACCACACTGGGGGCAGGGCATTATTCTCAAGGATCCTGAGGACATGATACTACTGGCCAACCATGAAGAGAGATGCTGTGGAGTATGCTAAGAGATGTGATCCTTGTCAGAGACACAGCAATATCCTTCATCAACCAGCTGAATTATTGCATCCTATATCCTCCTCTTGGCCATTTATGAGATGGGGTATGGATATAGTTGGTAAGCTCCCTAAGGCACCTGGTGGAAAAGTGTTCATACTAGCTATGGCTGATTACTTCTCCAAGTGGATAGAGGCTGAAGCTTTTGCCCAAGTCAGAGAAAAGGAAGTTATATCCTTCATTAAAAGAAATATTATAACTAGATTCGGTATTCCTTCTGAAATTATATGTGACAATGGTTCCCAATTCATTGGGGGCAGAACCACTAACTTTTGTGACAGCTGGGGGATTAAGATGATAACATCAACACCAGTCCACCCACAAGCTAATGGTCAAGCAGAATCATCCAACAAGATCATCATCAACAATTTGAAGAAGAAACTTGGATCCAAGAAAGGGAAATGGGCAGAAGAACTACCTTATGTGCTTTGGGCTGACAGGACAACCCCTAAGAATGCTACTGGTCAAACACCATTCTCTTTGGTATTTGGGGCAGAATCAGTGATCCCAACAGAAATGGTGGTTCCAACTGCTAGAACAAGTACTCGTGATCCTGAGGAAAATGATGAGAACTTGGCTCAAGACCTGGATACTATTGAAGAAATCAGGGATCTGGCTAGGATAAGGATGGCCAGTTATCAACAAAGAATGGCTGGTGCTTATAACAAAAATGTCAGGATCAGGAAGTTTCAAGTTGGAGATATGGTATTAAGGAAAGCATTTCAGAATACCGCCAATCCTGCCGATGGAAAATTGGCTCCAAAATGGGAAGGCCCTTATTTGATTGAAGCTGAAGCAGGAAAGGGGGCATATAGATTGCTAACCATGGAAGGTGATTTGCTACCAAGAGCTTGGAATGCTGTCCACTTGAAGAAATATTTCATGTGAGCAGGATCCTCATGGCACAGATGATCCTTACATTGGAGTTATCCTTGAAGGATCCTTAAAGTATCGGTGATCCTTACTTTGGTAATATCCTAATCTTGAACTATTTCATTTCTTTATTTTCTCATATAAGGATAAGGATCATGTGTCCTTTATCCATCTCTCACGTGATTTCAAGTTTTGAAAGTTTAGGTATCCTTAGCAAAATATTGGTTATCTGCAGAAGCAATCCGTTCCTTGGGTTTAACCCCAGTTATTTGGGCTTGACCCCAGTTCCGCCTGTAGCGCATGATGATCCTGGTATAGTTCAAGGCATTGGGACCAGTACTCGCTTTAGGGGCTGATAATTCCATTGTACTGGCTATACCTAGGATCCTACGTATAATGGTAAACGTACCATACATCCGTTCCTAAGGTTTCTAACGTTTTCACGTTAGATAAGGTTTTGGCATTTTCATGTCACTAAGTTTGGATAGTCGCCAGTTAGGGCCATACTCCAGTTTACATACGATCGTTGGGCTTGTCCCCAGTTATCCTTGGGCTTGTCCCCAGTTATCCTTGGGCTTGTCCCCAGTTGCTAACTCTTATCTTATATTGGCTTAGTCCCAAGTTATGCTCTATTTCAGGTCCTTGAAGATAAGCAACTAGGGATCCTTGATCCTTACTTCTCTCTAAGGTTTATCTTATAGTTATCCTGATTATGGTTGTTTTGGTCAAAAAATCTGATGAGGATAATGCAACCAAACTCTTTGTTACGGGGAATGATGCTTTAAATGTAGAACAATAATAAGGATCACTCTAGTGTAAATTGCACAAACAACACAAGGATTTATACGGGGAAAAAGCCCTTGATCAAGAGTTGATCTCCGGCACAAAAAACCCCGGGTGATGGAAACTACCGATCACCAAGCTCGAATAAATCAATAAATGTTTACAACTTCGGATAGCAACGAGCTAGGTACAAGGATCACTATGGTGAAATGTGTAAAAGTGTATGGAAATTGTTAAGTGTTTTCGAGAGCTTCAAGAGTGCAATTGTATGAGAGTGTGTGTAGCTGAAAATGGCTAAGTGTTCTAATTCTAGCTCGTCACCCCTTTAAAAATAGAAGTTAACTACAATAACAAACTATCCGACTTTTGTGCCAAGCTCCCACGTTCTCCACAACGTCCATTTCCAGTCAAACGTGTGCGAAATACCCGTGGAATATTCCATAGTAACGTTGCCAAGACCAAGTCAAGCTTATTACTCCTGCGAAATAATACGAAACATAAACAATCAATCGTTAGTATGAGGATCCTTAGAGTGATCTATGATCCTGATCCTGAAGCTCTTCTGAGGATCACTATCTGTCACAGAAGTAAGGATCATTAATTAGGATAACAAGTAAGGATCACTAATTGTTAAAAAATCCTCCCCTAACAATTGCCCCCAAAATATAAGGAGTGATACGTTAAATGAGCGGATTATATTTTCTTGATCTTATCCGCAACTAACTATCGTAAATATAGCCGTTATTGTAGAACTATCCGTTGCAACCTTGACGTCACAGAAGTGACAACCCTGCAAAATCATGATTATAAATAGGAGATAAAGATAGGATCGATATGCATTTAAATTCAAAGAAACTCCCTTTAAATTCTTGGTCGAAGATCTATCAGGTATCTCTTCTCTTATCTCTCCTTCTTTTACTCTGTTTTTCTTACTTTACCATCATCTCTTCAAGAATGATGCTCCGGTCCTCCCCCGCCAAGGATCACCAGAAGGATAGTCCCTTGAAGAGTCAAAGGATCATCAAAGACTCAACACATGAGAGGTGTTGCTTTAACGATGCTCAAATAGACAAGATTCGTCACTGCTTTCCGGCGAGTGCCTTTTTCAAACCCTTCGATCCTACTATTCTGTGCGACTATGTTTCAGAAACATGGGTTGCCTTTCCAGTTACTCCATTCGCTATAGGATACACCTATCCTTTCCCAGAATTTACACAATCCTTCTTTTCCCTTACCGGCATCTCTTACATCCAAGCCATGCCGATGATTTGGAGGGTTTTGTATACCCTGGAGAGGATCATCGAACAGGAAGGCATTGATTTAGGAATGTCAGAGCTGACACAGATGTATGATCTTACTACCTTTGGTTCTCATCGTTATTTGTTCAAACGAAAACCCGGCGGAGAACACCCCCTTCTTAAAGTCACCAAGAATGACACAAATTGGAAACGTCGCTTCTTCTTTATCAAGAGGGATACCATTCCAAATGGAAAGGATCTACCAAGGACATGGTCCACCCATGGTAGGCCAGAGGATCCTGAGAAGGTTCACCAGGTAGTCTTGTTTTTGTATAAGGATCACTAACCCCTTTTTGTCTTGTGTTATGCAGCTATTTCTGTCTCACACATCATCACAACACCTGCAACCAAGGATAGGCTTGCTGCTTTTTGGAAGCTTGATCCTGAAACAAGGACATTCAAGATAGACACCCAAGACTCACAAGAAGTATCCTCAGGTTCCATCACCATGTCAAGTAAGTATCCTGCCTTTTGCATAGTTTGAATATTAAAATAAATAATTAAATTGAAATAGGATAAGGATACTTATCTTGCTTTGAATGTGTAGGTGCCGGAAAATCTGCCAAGCCTGTATCCCAGTTCAACACGGCTGACCTTGATGTTGTTCGATCCAGGAAGAAGAGGGCCACTACCAGTCCTAGCATCTCCATTCCCAAGGCACCGACTAAAGGAAAGGGTGGCAAGAAGAGGAAAACTTCTGACACTGAGGACCTTCAAGGCCTACCACTGATCCGCCACCAGTTCCTTGAATACTTCAATGAGGTAAGGATCACCAATTCTGCCTAGGTATCCTACTCGTATGATGATCACCTGATCTTGAACTGCTTTGTCCTTTTCTTTGCAGAAATTTGCTGAGATTAAAGATTATGTGGGGAGTGTTGAGGAGCTGGATAAGAAGATTGCTGACCTCCAACAGGTTGCTGTGCTCAAGGATCTTAAGATCGCTGACCTTGAAAAAGCCCTTAAAGATGCCAAGACTCAAACAACTAAAATCCTGATCGACATTGACTATGAGAAGCATGATCTCATAGAAAACGCAAAGGTCTCTGCTGCCATCACAATGTATCAGACAAAATTAAAGATGGCCCAGGAAGCTCAAGATCCTAACTTCGACAGAAGCAGCTGGGATGTTGAGGGCTGGAAAGCAAGGTTGGCTGATCTTGAGGATGATGAGGAGGCTGAGGAGGTTTTGGCGATCGAGGCTGGAGGTAGTGGGAAGGATCTGGTGAAGGATACCGCAGCTGGAGGGGAAGAGGATGCAGCAAAGGTGTAGGCTGCACAATTGGGCGATGATGGACATTCTTAGACGCAGCCGGAGCCCAATTTTTAAATTTGGTAGTAGTTTTTTGTGGTTGTGATGTTGAACAATTTGATGGTTTGTACTTGAACAATAGTTTTTAGGATTAAGGATCATGTATGATCCTTTGGACAATAGGTAGGATTGCAATTGGTGGAGGGATCCTCTGTTTGGGGGATGAAGCCATTGTGATCCTGCCGCCTTGATATTCCTGCACTACTTTTGAACCAATTATCATGGACACCCTTTACCTACCCCAGCGGATGGGCCACGTTTTGCTGGTAGATGCTCGGGGTAGGTAATTTTGACAACCTTTTAAGGGCTAGTCTTTTGTTAATAAATAAAACCTTAATCTTTTGTCGCTTATCTTGTGTTGTTATCCTTTTTGTCTCTTTAATTCTCAATTGTTTTGATGTACATTTATTGAATAAGCAATTTTGAATAAGTCAGATTGAAAATAGTTAGGATATGATCCATGACCAAATATCTTATAGTTGAAGAATCCCAAAAAGTAATATATTTTAAGGATCACAAATTTAGTTGTCAAATTTTAAGGGTTATTCGAATAAACAAAGAATAGAATTAGAAATAGTTAAGGATCATACCTGACGATCCAAGTTAGGATCCTAACCATAATAAGGATAACAATAAGATAAACTTTAGAGAGAAGCAAGGATCAAGGATCCCTAGTTGCTTATCTTCGAGGACCTGAAATAGAGCATAACTTGGGACTAAGCCAATATAAGATAAGAGTTAGCAACTGGGGACAAGCCCGAGGATAACTGGGGACAAGCCCAAGGATAACTGGGGACAAGCCCAAGGATAACTGGGGACAAGCCCAAGGATCGTATGTAAACTGGAGTATGGCCCTAACTGGCGACTATCCAAACTTAGTGACATGAAAATGCCAAAACCTTAGCCAACGTGAAAACGTTAGAAACCTTAGGAACGGATGTATGGTACGTCTACCATTATACGTAGGATCCTAGGTATAGCCAGTACAATGGAATTATCAGCCCCTAAAGCGAGTACTGGTCCCACTGCCTTGAACTATACCAGGATCATCATGCGCTACAGGCGGAACTGGGGTCAAGCCCAAACAACTGGGGTTAAACCCAAGTAATGGATTGCTTCTGCAGATAACCAATATTTTGCTAAGGATACCTGAACTTTCAAAACTTAAAATCACGTGAGATATGGACAAAGGATACATGATCCTTATCCTTATATGAGAAAATAAAGAAATGAAATAGTTTAAGATTAGGATATTACCAAAGTAAGGATCACTGATACTTTAAGGATCCTTCAAGGATACTCCTAACGTAAGGATCATCTGTGCCATGAGGATCCTGCTCACATGAAATATTTCTTCAAGTGGACAGCATTCCAAGCTCTTGGTAGCAAATCACCTTCCATGGTTAGCAATCTGTATGCCCCCTTTCCTGCTCCAGCTTCAATCAAATAAGGGCCCTCCCATTTTGGAGCCAATTTTCCATCAGCAGGATTGGTGGTATTCTGAAATGCTTTCCTTAATACCATATCTCCAACTTGAAACTTCCTGATCCTGACATTTTTGTTGTAAGCACCAGCCATTCTTTGTTGGTAACTGGCCATCCTTATCCTAGCCAGATCCCTGATTTCTTCAATAGTATCCAGATCTTGAGCCAAGTTCTCATCATTTTCCTCAGGATCACGGGTACTTGTTCTAGCAGTTGGAACCACCATTTCTGTTAGGATCACTGATTCTGCCCCAAACACCATAGAGAATGGTGTTTGACCAGTAGCATTCTTAGGGGTTGTCCTATCAGCCCAAAGCACATAAGGTAGTTCTTCTGCCCATTTCCCTTTCTTGGATCCAAGCTTCTTCTTCAAATTGTTGATGATGATCTTGTTGGATGATTCTGCTTGACCATTAGCTTGTCGGTGGACTGGTGTTGATGTTATCATCTTAATCCCCCAGCTGTCACAAAAGTTAGTGGTTCTGCCCCCAATGAATTGGGAACCATTGTCACATATAATTTCAGAAGGAATTCCAAATCTAGTTATAATATTTCTTTTAATGAAGGATATAACTTCCTTTTCTCTGACTTGGGCAAAAGCTTCAGCCTCTATCCACTTGGAGAAGTAATCAGTCATAGCAAGCATGAATACTTTCCCACCAGGTGCCTTAGGAAGCTTACCAACTATATCCATACCCCATCTCATAAATGGCCAAGAGGAGGATATAGGATGTAGAAATTCAGCCGGCTGATGAAGGATATTGCTATGTCTCTGACAAGGATCGCATCTCTTAGCATACTCCATAGCATCTCTTTTCATAGTTGGCCAGTAGTATCCTGTCCTCAGGATCCTTGAAAATAATGCCCTGCCCCAAGTGTGGTTTCCACAATCTCCTTCATGGAAGTCTTTTAAAACTTCTTGGATTTCAGGATCCTCAATGCATCTTAAGTATGGTCCTGCAAGAGATCGCCTATACAACATATTATTTAAAATTGTGAATTGAGATACCTTAATTTTGAAAGCCCTAGGGTTTTCTCCTGTAGGAATTTCTCCATATTGTAAGTATCTCACAATTGGCGAGATCCATGATCCTGATCCTGAATGGGATTGAGTATCCTCACTAGGGATAATTGCAGAATCTTGCCCTATCTCCATGGCCGCATGATCCTCGATGGCCGGGGTCAGGATATGGATAATAGGGATCTTGATATCCTCCGGGATCTTCAAAGATGATCCTAAGTTAGCCAATGCATCAGCTTCTGTATTTTCTTTCCTTGGTACCTGTGTCAAACTAAAGGAAACAAAAGAGAGTGCCAATTCTTTGACTATCTCTAAATATTTGGTTAGCTTTTCACCTTTAACAGCATAGGATCCATTAACGTGGTTTGTAATTAATAATGAATCTACATGTACCTCAAGATACCTGATCCCCATATGCTTAGCAATTTGCAAACCAGCAATTAAGGCTTCATATTCAGCCTCATTGTTAGTGGTTTGGAACTCACAAGCTATAGAGTGGGGTATTATGTCCCCCTGTGGCGATTTTAGTAGTATTCCAAGCCCCGTGCCTTTAACATTTGAGGATCCATCAGTATAGAGTATCCAAGGATCCTTGGTCTCCTCTAGCTGCTAGACTTCTAACTCAGCTTCTTTTTGTAAATCACTACTGAAATCAGCCACAAAGTCAGCTAATGCTTGGGATTTGATGGCTATCCTAGGCTCATATCTTATATCATAGGCACTAAGCTTCACTGCCCACTTAGCCATCCTTCCAGACATCTCTGGTTTCCTGAGGACATTCTTAATTGGAAAATTAGTTTTAACAACAATAACATGAGTTTCAAAATAATGTCTCAACTTAGTAGATGCCATAATTAATGCAAGAATAAGCTTTTCAAGGTGTGAATACCTGGATTCGGCATCAAGTAAACTTTTACTTACATAATAGACAGGATGTTGTGTACCTTCATGATCCTTAACAAGGACCGCACTTACTGCTTTTGAGGATACTGCAAGATACAAGGATAGCACATCGCCTTTTTCTGGTTTCATCAAGGCCGGGGCTGAGGATAGATAATCTTTGAGAGCTCTTAAGGCATTCTCATGCTTCTCAGTCCACTCAAATTTCTTGTTCTTCCTTAGGATATCATAGAATTCTTTGCACTTCTCTGAGGATTTGGATATAAATCTGTTCAAAGCTGCTATCCTGCCTGTTAGCCTTTGAACATCCTTAGCATTGGCCGGAGATTTGATGTTCACTATTGCTTTGATTTGTTCCGGGCTAGCTTCAATGCCTCTCTTTGTCACCATATACCCTAAGAATTTACCTGCTTTAACACCAAAGTGACATTTTGAAGGATTAAGCTTCATATTATATTTATCAAGGATATTGAATGCTTCCTCCAAGTCTCTTAGGTGATCCTCAGCCTTTATTGATTTTACCACCATATCGTCTATGTAAACCTCCATAGTTTGTCCAATCTGATCCTTGAACATCATATTCACCAGCCTTTGATATGTTGCACCTGCATTTCTTAATCCGAACGGCATAGCAATATAGCAATATATACCGGTTGGAGTCATGAAGGCTGTATCCTCTTGATCGGATGGTTCCATTTGGATTTGTTGAAATCCAGATGAAGCATCCATAAAAGTTAACAGTTCATGACCCGCAGTTGCATCCACCATGGAGTCAATGTGGGGTAATGGGAAAGGATCCTTGGGACATGCCTTATTTAAATCTGTAAAATCGACACATACCCTCCACTTTCCGTTTTTCTTTTGAACAACAACCACATTGGCCAACCATCTTGGATACTTGACCTCTCTAATCATACCTGCCCGGAGCAATTTCTCTACCTCTTCCAGGATAATGGCATTTCTTTCCGGTGCGAACTTTCTTCTCCTTTGATGGATTGGTTTGAAGGACCTATCAATGCCAAGTTTGTGAGTGATTACATCTTTAGATATGCCTGTCATGTCTTTATGTTTCCATGCAAAGGTAGTCTTTCTCCTTTTGAGGAAGGATATGAGGTTTTCCTTCATATCGCCAAGGATCCCTGATCCAATATAAATTTTGGATTCAGGATCACGAGGATCCATGAGGATTTCTATCACATCCTGCTCTCTTGCCTCCAAGACATCCCTTGGAGGATACTTTGATTGCTATTGCTCCCTTGACTTCGAGGCTGGTTTCATCGATGAAGTATAGCAATTCTTAGCCTCCTGCTGATCACTATCAATCTTGACTATTCCCCAAGGACTAGGGAGCTTCACACATTGATGGTAAGTTGATGGGACTGCCTTCATATCGTGTATCCAGGACCTGCCAAGGATAACATTACAACAAGATAAACAGTCAATAACACAAAACTTTTGATAAGAATGTAGGCCTTCGATGTATATTGGGAGCTTAATGTCCCCCAGGGTATTCTTAGTTTCGCCACTAAATCCCACGAGCATGGAGGATCTTGGTATGATATATGTTTCTGGGATACCCATCTTCTTTAGAACATCAAGCTGGATAATGTTCACTGAGCTTCCTCCGTCTATAAGGATCCTGCGGACAAAATGGTTAGAAATGAAAAGAGTAATAACTAAACCATCGTGATGAGGATCCTGGATATCAACACGATCATCCTCATCAAAGGTTATGACTTTTCCTTCGGAGACACTTGATGTTCGAATGGGTCTTTCTCCATTACCCATTTTAGTTTCCTTTGCATGCCTCTTAGCTGCTGAGAAGGATGTGCCGCAAATGTCTGATCCTCCAGAAATAAAGTTTATTACTTGTGCATCTGCTGGAGGGGCTGGAGCCTTCTCAGGGATCCTTTCAGGATCCTGAGTCCTTGACTTTTTTCTTCCCAATAATTCTTTCAGATGCCCCTAGCTCAACAAGTATCCAATTTCCTTTCTTAGTGCAATGCATTCTTCTGGGAGATGCCCAAAATCTTCATGGTATGCACACCACTTTGATTTATCTTTGGTTGCAGCTGGTCTGTCATTTTTTCTGGGCCATCTGGCTTTATCACCTAGATTCTGCATCGCAAGGATTAGTTCATTGTTATCAACAGAAAAGCAATATTCAGAAATTGGAGGATAATCTTCATCATCCTCTTCCTGATCAACAGCATGCACGTTCTGGTTATCAGATCTGTTATAGGATCTGAACTTGTTGTTCTTGAACGAGGATCCCTGCTTATCTTGCTTTGAGGATCCTGCTAACCTCTCCTGGATCCTTTTGTCATCCTCTAGCCGGATGAACCTAAGTGCCCGGGTTCTTACCTCATCTAGGTTCCTGCATGGTGTCATAACAAGATCATCATAGAACAATGAGTCCCTAAGCAATCCCATCTTAAAGGCCTCAACAGCCGTGGCTATATCCAAGTTGGGAATGTCTAAGGATTCTTTACTGAATTTGGTAATGTAATCTCTTAATGATTCATTATGACCCTGGGTTATCCTATATAGATCACTAGTTAATCGTTCGAATTTTCTACTACAAGAAAACTGATTATTAAATAGGTTAACTAGATTAGCAAAGGAGGTAATAGAGTAGGGGGAAGACTTAGCAGCCATTTGAGAGCTGATCCAGTAAGAGTGGATCCGAATCCCTTGCACAGGCATGCTTCCTTTAACCTTTCTGGGATGGGATTGATCTCCATCCTCTCCCTGTATTGTGCTATGTGTTCTTCAGGATCCGTCGAACCATCATACAGCTTCATGGTTGGCACATGGAACCTCTTGGGTATCTCAGCATCACAGATTGGTGGTGCAAAACGAGATATCTTGTGGCTCCCATCTGCAATCTCTGGGATAGCTTTGACCACTCCTGGAACACTTGATATCATATCCTTCAACTTTTGCAATTCTCTGGCCATGGCATGATTGATACCTGGATCCTGCACAAGGCCATGGTTAGTAGTATAAGAATTATTAAAAGTGTTACCTCCCATTGGATTCAAATTAGGAAGAATGGATGTTAATCCATATTGTTAGGGCTCTGGAATGATCGAAGGACCGGTAGAAGCATTGGTCTGCATTGGAATAAAATCTCCCTGATGGACATCTGAACTTCCTGTTTGCAAACTCCTCAAGGATCCTGGCATCTGGAAGGATCCATGAAACTGGGAGGATCCTGGAACAAAGGAGGATCCTTGAACCTGGGATGATCCTGGAACAATGGAGGATCCTTGAACCTAGGATGATCCTGGAACAAAGGAGGATCCTTGAACCTGGGATGATCCTGGAACAAAGGAGGATCCTTGAACCTGGGATGATCCTGGAACAAAGGAGGATCCTTGAACCTGGGATGATCCTGGAACAATGGAGGATCCTTGAACCTGGGATGATCCTGGAACAAAGGAAGATCCTTGAATCTGCTGCGCTCCTGAGTATCCTCCTGAATTCATGAAGGATCCCATATGCTGAGGATAGGATCCTGCTGGCTGGAAGTATGGACCTAATGCCTGGGTCACTGTTGTTGTTCCGTAGTGCACTCCTTTTGGTCCACCCACATATTGAACATCTGGAGCCACTGATGGCTGAGAAGTAATCACCGGAGTGTCAAAATTCAAAGATCTGGGCATCAGTGGAGAATGATCCTCTGCCGTTTTCTTTTGTTTCTTGAGATCTCCAATTTCTTTGAGAATCCTTTCATTAGTCTTATCCTGTTGCTGTATGTGATCCTTCATCTGCAAAATTAAAGTAAAGATGTCACTAGTAGTGGGAGTGTAAGAAGCAGAAGAAGTTGGGGGTTTGGAGAAAATGGGAGTTGGTTTCTTCTCGGCATTTTTCTGAGGTCCAGAAGGTGGTGGAGGCAAAGGTGGAATGCCCTGAGATGAATTGACCGCAGACATTTCAGTAGAGGTATTCTTCAATGATGAAGCCATGTATTCGTATACAATGAACCGGAATGATCACCAACAGAAAAACTTCTTAGGAATGAAGCACCAATTGCCCCACGGTGGGCGCCAAACTGTTTTGGTCAAAAAATCTGATGAGGATAATGCAACCAAACTCTTTGTTACGGGGAATGATGCTTTAAATGTAGAACAATAATAAGGATCACTCTAGTGTAAATTGCACAAACAACACAAGGATTTATACGGGGAAAAAGCCCTTGATCAAGAGTTGATCTCCGGCACAAAAAACCCCGGGTGATGGAAACTACCGATCACCAAGCTCGAATAAATCAATAAATGTTTACAACTTCGGATAGCAACGAGCTAGGTACAAGGATCACTATGGTGAAATGTGTAAAAGTGTATGGAAATTGTTAAGTGTTTTCGAGAGCTTCAAGAGTGCAATTGTATGAGAGTGTGTGTAGCTGAAAATGGCTAAGTGTTCTAATTCTAGCTCGTCACCCCTTTAAAAATAGAAGTTAACTACAATAACAAACTATCCGACTTTTGTGCCAAGCTCCCACGTTCTCCACAACGTCCATTTCCAGTCAAACGTGTGCGAAATACCCGTGGAATATTCCATAGTAACGTTGCCAAGACCAAGTCAAGCTTATTACTCCTGCGAAATAATACGAAACATAAACAATCAATCGTTAGTATGAGGATCCTTAGAGTGATCCATGATCCTGATCCTGAAGCTCTTCTGAGGATCACTATCTGTCACAGAAGTAAGGATCATTAATTAGGATAACAAGTAAGGATCACTAATTGTTAAAAAATCCTCCCCTAACAATGGTTAGGATCCTAACTTGGATCCTCAGGTATGATCCTTAACTATTTTCAATTCTATTCATTGTTTATTTGAATAACCCTTAAAATTTGACAACTAAACTTGTGATCCTTAAAACATATCACTTTTTGGGATTCTTTAACTATAGGATATTTGATCATGGATCATGTACTAAATATTTTCAATCTGAATTACTCAAAATTGTTTATTCAATAAATGTACATCAAAACAATTGAGAATTAAAGAGACAAAAAGGATAACAATACAAGATAAGCGACAAAAGATTAAGGTTTTATTTATTAACAAAAGACTAGCCCTTTAAAGGTTGTCAAAATTACCTACCCCGAGCATCTACCAGCAATACGTGGCCCGTCCGCTGAGGTAGGTAAAGGGTGTCCATGATAATAGGTTCAAAAGTAGTGCAGGAATATAAAGGCGGCAGGATCACAATGGCTTCATCCCCCAAACAGAGGATCCCTCCACCATTTGCAATCTTGCCTATTGTCCAAAGGATCATACATGATCCTTAATCCTAAAACTATTGTTCAGTACAAACCATCAAATTGTTCAACAAAACAACCATCAAACTAAAAAAATTGGGCTCCGGCTATGTCTAGAAGTTTCCATCATCGCCCAATCATGCAACCTAAACCTTCCCTGCATCACCACCTCCAGCTCCACTTGTTTCACCACCTTCACCCTTGCCTCCAGCCTCAATCGCCAAAACTTCCTCAGTCTCTTCATCATCTTCAAGATCAGCCAACCTTGCTTTCCAGTCCTCAATCTCCCAGCTGCTTATGTCGAAGTTAGGATCTTGAGCTTCCTGGGCCATCTTTAGTTTTGTCTGATACATTGTGATGGCAGCAGAGACCTTTGCACCTTCTATGAGATCATGCTTTTCATAGTCAAGGTCAATCAGGAGTTTAGCCGTCTTAGTCTTGGCATCTTGGAGCTCCTTCTGAAGATCAGCAATTTTGAGGTCCTTTAGCAATGCAACCTGCTGGAGGTCGGCAATCTTCCTATCCTGATCCTCAACGTGGCCAACATAATCCTCAATCTCAGTGAATTTCTGCAAACGAGATAAAAGATAAGGTCAGGACCAAGTGATCCTCAAATCAGCAGGATATATCAGCAGGATATGTCAGCAGGATATACTAGCAAAGACAGTGATCCTTACATCGTTGAAGTACTCGAGGAATTGGTGACGGATCAGAGGCAGACCCTGCAGATCCTCAGCCTCGGAGGCCTTTCTCTTCTTGATTCCCTTTCCTTTAGTGGGTGCCTTGGGAATGGAGATGCTAGGACTGGTGGTGGACCTCTTCTTCCAGGGTCTAACAGTATCAAGGTCAGCCGCATTGAACTTTGAAGCAGACTTGGTGGATTTTCCAGCACCTACACAACCAAAACAAGATAAGTATCTTTATTTCACTCATATTTCACTATTTATTTAATTTTTAAACAAAGATACTTACTTGACATCGTGACAGAGCCTGAGGATACCTCCTGAGAGTCTTGGGTTGTTGTCTTGAAAGTTCTTGTTTCAGGATCAAGTTTCTTGAAAGCGATGAGTCTCTCTTTGGCAGCAGGAGACAGTCTGAGGTGTGAGACGGTGATAGCTGCATAACAAGAAAGCAAAAATATATAAGTGATCCTTATATCAAGAGAAAGTTTTCTGGTGATCCTTCTCAGGATCCTCCACCCTACCATGGGTAGCCCATTTCTTGGGTAGATCCTTTCCATCATCAATAGAATCTCTCTTGACGAAAAAGAAACGCCGCTTCCAGTTAGCATCATTCTTGGTAGCTTTGAAGATCGGATGTTCCTCACCAGGCTTACGTTTAAACAAATAACGATGAGAACCAAAGGTAGTAAGATCATACAGTTCTCCTAGCTCTGACATTCCTAGGTCTATCCCTTCCTGCTCGATGATCCTTTCAAGGGTATACAAAACCCTCCATATCATCGGCATGGCTTGGATATAAGAGATGCCGGTTAGGGAAAAGAAAGATTGGGTGAAGGATGGGAAAGGATATGTATAGCCTATGGTGAACGGAGTGACAAAAAAAGCAACCCACTTGTCGGAAATATGATCACTCAGGGCATTGGGATCAAAAGGTCTAAACTCGGTGTTCGCCGGGAAGCAGTGGCGGATCCTATCAATCTGTGCATCGTTGAAACAGCAGCGTTCTTTTATGGAATCTTCGATGATCCCCTGGCTTTTCGGTGGGCTGTTTTTCGGGTGATCCTTAGCTGGGGAGTTCCGGAGCAACATCTTTGATAGAATGGTGGAAAGAAACGGAAAACAGAGCAAAGAAGGAAGAAGATGAAGAGAGAATACCTGTTTATCTTCGGAATGCAGTTATAAAGGGAGTATCTCTGAAATTTTAAATGCAATCGATCCTATCTATATCTCCTATTTATAATTATGATTGTGCAGGGTTGTCACTTCTGTGACGTCATCGTTGCAACGGATAGTTCTACAATAACGGCTATATTTACGATAGTTAGTTGCGGATAAGATCAAGAAAATATAATTCGCTCATTTTACATATCACTCCTTATATTTTGGGGGCAATTGTTAGGGGAGGATTTTCTAACAATTAGTGATCCTTACTTGTTATCCTAACTAATGATCCTTACTTCTGTGACAGATAGTGATCCTCAGAAGAGCTTTAGGATCAGGATCATGGATCACCTTAAGGATCCTCATACTGACGATTGTTTGTTTATGTGTCGCATTATTTTGCAGGAGTAACAGGCTTGACTTGGTCTTGGCAACGTTACTATGGAATATTCCACGGGTATTTCGCACACGTTTGACTGGAAATGGACGTTGTGGAGAACGTGGGAGCTTGGCACAAAAGTCGGATAGTTTGTTATTATAGTTAACTTCTATTTTTAAAGGGGTGACGAGCTAGAATTTAGAACACTTAGCCATTTTCAGCTACACACACTCTCATACAATCGCACTCTTGAAGCTCTCGACGAACACTTAACAGTTTTCACTCACTTTTACACATTTCACCATAGTGATCCTTGTACCTAGCTCGTTACTATCCGAAGTTGTAAACATTTATTGATTTATTTGAGCTTGGTGATCGGTAGTTTCCATCACCCGGGGTTTTTTGTGCCGGAGATCAACTCTTGATCAAGGGCTTTTTCCCCGTATAAATCCTTGTGTCATTTGTGCAATTTACATTGAAGTGATCCTTATCATTGTTCTACATTCAAAGCATCATTCCCCGTAACAAAGAGTTTGGTTGCATTATCCTCATCAGATTTTTTGACCAAAACAGTTAAGACTAATTTTCCAATTAAGAATGTTCTCAGGAAACCTGAAATGTCAGGAAGGATGGCTAAGTGGGCAGTGAAGCTTAGTGCTTATGAGTTTCAAACTACTAACAATGAGGCTGAGTATGAAGCCTTGATAGCTGGTTTGCAAATTGCCTAGCATATGAGGATCAGGTATCTTGAGGTACATGTAGATTCATTGTTAATTACTAATCACTTTAATGGATCCTATGTTGTTAAAGGTGAAAGTCTAATCAAATATTTAGAGATAGTCAAAGAATTGGCACTTTCTTTTGTTTCCTTTAGTTTGACACAGGTACCAAGGGAAGAGAATGCAGAGGCTGATGCATTAGCCAATCTAGGATCATCCTTGAAGATCCCGGAGGATATCAGGATCCCTATTATCCACATCCTGACCCCTGCTATCGAGGATCATGTAGCCATGGAGATAGGAGAGGATTCTGCAATCATCCCTAGTGATGATACTCAATCTCGTTCAGGATCATGGATCCTTCCATTCATGAGATACATACAACATGGAGAGATTCCTACAGGAGAAAACCCCAGGGCTTTCAAAATTAAGGTATCTCAATTTACAATATTAAACAATATGTTGTATAAACGATCTCTTGCAGGACCATATCTAAGATGCATTGAGGATCCTGAAATTCAAGAAGTCCTGAAGGATTTCCATGAAGGAGATTGTGGAAACCACACTGGGGGCAGAGCATTATTCTCAAGGATCCTGAGGACAGGATACTATTGGCCTACTATGAAGAAAGATGCTGTGGAATATGCCAAGAAATGTGATCCTTGTCAGAGACACAGTAATATCCTTCACCAACCAGCAGAACTTTTGCATCCTATATCCTCTTCTTGGCCATTTATGAGATGGGGAATGGATATAGTTGATAAGCTTCCTAAGGCACCTGGTGGAAAAGTATTCATGCTTGCTATGGCTGATTATTTCTCCAAGTGGATAGAGGCTGAAGCCTTTGCTCAAGTCAGAGAAAAGGAAGTGATATCCTTTATTAAAAGAAACATTATTACTAGATTTGGTATCCCTTCTGAAATCGTTTGTGATAATGGATCCCAATTTATTGGGAATAGAACTACTAACTTTTGTGACAGCTGGGGGATTAAGATGATAACATCAACACCAGTCCACCCACAAGCTAATGGTCAGGCAGAATCATCCAACAAGATCATCATCAACAATTTGAAGAAGAAGCTTGGATCCAAGAAAGGAAAGTGGGCAGAAGAACTACCGTATGTACTATGGGCTGATAGGACAACTCCCAAGAATCCCACTGGCCAAACTCCATTTTCTTTGGTATTTGGGGCAGAATCAGTGATCCCTACAGAGATGGTGGTTCCTACTGCAAGAACAAGCATTCGTGATCCTAAAGAAAATGCTGAAAACTTGGTTCAAGATTTGGATACTATAGAAGAACTCAGGGATGATTTGGCAAGGATAAGGATGGCCAGTTATCAACAAAGGATGGCTGGAGCTTACAACAAAAATGTCAGGGTCAGGAAATTCCAAGTTGGTGATATAGCGTTAAGGAAAGCATTTCAGAATACCACCAATCCTGCTGATGGAAAGTTGGCACCAAAGTGGGAAGCCCCTTACTTGATCGAAGCTGAGGCAGGAAAGGGGGCATATCGATTGCTAATAATGGAAGGTGATTTGCTACCAAGAGCTTGGAATGCTGTCCACTTGAAGAGATACTTCATGTAACTAGTGTTTTGGTCAAAAATCAAGCAATGATAATGCAACCATACTTTCTGTTGTGAGGCATGATGCTTGAATCAATGAACAACACTAAGGATCACTCAGAAATGAAATGAATAAGTGATACAAAGATTTATACGAGGAAAAAGCCCTTGATCAATGAATGATCTCCGGCATAAAAAACCTCGGGTGATGGAAACTACCGATCACCAACTCAGATTAAACAAGAAATGTGTTACAACTTCGGATGATAGCGAGCTAATTAAAAGGATCACTATAGTGTAATGTGCAAAAAAGTATGTAATCGCCAAGTGAATTGTCAAGAGCTGGTGAGAGCAGTTGAGAGTGTGTGTGTTAAGCTAAAAATAGCCAAGTGTTTTCTATTTAGCTCGCTATCCCTTTTAAAAATGGAAAATATCTAAGCTAACAAACATTCCGCATTTGGTGCAAGTCCTCCACGACCTCCATAACGTCCATTTCAGCCATGCACGTGCGGAATAAATATGGAATATGCTCCAGGAATATCGCCAAGACCAAGTCCAAGCTCGTACTCCTGCAAAACAACATCATATTCAAAGCAGACAATCGTTAGTATAAGGATCCTTACGATGATCCATGATCCTGATCCTGCAATACTTCTGAGGATCACTAATTCAAACAGAAGTGAGGATCACTAAGCCCAACAGTAATTGAGGATCACTGATCATTGGAAAATCCCCCCCTAACAATTGCCCCCAAAATATAAGGAGTAAAAATGTAAATAACGAGTTATATTTTCTGTTCTTATCCGCAACGAATCAACGGATAACTAGCCGTTGTAGTCGGACTAGCCGTTACCATCCTGACGTCACTGAAGTGACTACCCTGCAAGATCATCATTATAAATTGAAGTTAGAGATAAGGGTTAGACTTGATCAGGTATTTCTCTTTCCTTTTAATCCTCATTTGAAGACTTGATCAGGTATTTCTCTTTCCTTTCTCTCTTCATCTTCTCACTCTGTTTCTTCTTCTTCACCACCGTCATAATCGAGATGATGCTAAGATCCTCACCGGCTAAGGATCACAAGAACGACAGCCCCTTGAAAAGCCAAGGGATCATAAAAGATTCTGCTAAAGAACGATGCTGCTTCACTGATCCACAGATAGACAGAATCCGTCATTGTTTTCCGGCAAACACCGATTTCAAACCATTTGATCCCACCGTTCTAAGTGATTATATTTCTGAAACCTGGGTAGCCTTTCCAGTCACACCATTTATAATATGATACTCGTATCCTTTCCCTGAATTCACCCAGTCTTTCTTCACTCTCACCGGCATCTCCTACATTCAAGCGATGCCAATGATCTGGAGGGTCTTATATACCCTTGAAAGGATCATTGAGCAAGAAGGAATTGATCTGGGAATGTCGGAGTTGGCAGAGATGTATGACCTCGTAAGCCATGGATCTCATCGGTATCTACTCAAACATAAACCTGGTGAAGAGCACCCCATCTTCAAAGCCACTAAGAATGACACCAACTGGAAACGGCGATTCTTCTTTGTCAGAAGGGATTCTATCCCTGATGGAAAGGATCTGCCAAGGAGGTGGACCACCCATGGTAGGATAGAGGATCCTTAGAAGGATCACCGAATAAGCTTGTTTCTGTTTAAGGATCACTAACGTCCTTTTGTTTCTATTTTGCAGCTATTACTGTCGCACACCTCATCACCACACCTTCAACACAAGAAAGGCTTGCCGCTTTCCGGAGACTTGATCCTGCAAGAAGATCATTTAAAACAAATACCCAGGATTCTCAAGAAGTATCCTCAGGTTCTGTCACTATGTCGAGTAAGTATCCCGTTTTTTGCATAATTAAATGTTTAAATAAATAGTTAAATAGAAATAGGATAAGGATACTTATCTGTTTTGGATGTGTAGGTGCTGGAAAATCTTCAAGATCTGCCTCCAAATTCAGTGTCACTAACCTTGACACTGTCCGATCCTCAAAGAAGAAGCTTGCTGTCAGCCCAGCTGTCACGATCCCCAAGGCAACCACTTCAAAGGGAATAGGTGGAAAGAAAAGGAAGACGTCTAAAGCTGACAATCTAGAAGGCTTGCCTCTGATCCGCCATCAGTTCCTCGAGTACTTTGCTGAGGTAAGGATCACTGACTTAGCTTAATCATCCTGCCCACTTGAGGATCACGTGATCCTGAGCTTTGCATTGTCTTCTTTGCAGAAATTTGCTGAAATCGAGGACTACATTGGGAACGTCGAAGAGATTGAGGAGAAATACTTTGACCTCCAAAAAGTGGCGGTGCTCAAGGATCACAAGATTGCCTCCCTCGAAAAGGACCTCAATGATGCCAAAACTCAGGCGGTTGCAGCTCAGATCAATGCTGACTATGAGAAGCACGAGATCACAGAGGATGCCAAAGTCTCCGCTGCCATTGCCATGTACAAAACCAAGTTGCAGATGGCCCAAGAAGCTCAGGATCCTAATTTTGACAGGAGCAACTGGGACATGGAGGGCTGGAAGGCTAGGCTGGCTGAGTTGGAGGACGAAGAAGAGGCTGATGAGGTTTTGACGATCGAGGCTGGTGGCAGTGGCAAGGATCAGGGTGGAGAAGCAGGTGGAGCTGGTGAAGGTGATGCAGCGAAGGTGTAAGCTGCACGAAAGGGCGATGATGGACACTTCTAGACATAGCCGGAGCCCAATTTTTTTTAAGTTTGGTTGTTTGGTTATGATGTTTTTTGTTGAACAATAATGGGTTGTAATAACTTTAGACAATAGTTTCTAGGGTGAAGGATCATGGATCCTTGAACAATAGGCAGGATAATGGGTGGTGGATGGATCCTCTGTTTGGGGGATGAAGCCACTCGTTATCCTTCCGTCTTTTATTTCCTGCACTACAAAGACCCGTAAACAATGGACACCCTTTGCTAACCCATGTGGACGGGCCACGTTTTGCTGGTAGAAACGTGGGTTGGCAATTTTAACAACCTTAAAGGGTTTAATGTTTTGTGAATAAAATAACTCTAACTTTTTTGCTATCTCCCGTGTTGCTATCCTTGTGGGTACTTTACTTTTCAATTGTTGTGATATACATTTTGTCTAAACTTATCAAGTAAAGAAAAAACTTAATAAATATCCTCAAAAAGTTTAGGATATGATCAAGGATCGCATATCCTATAGTCGACAAGTTCTGAAAAGTAGTATATTTTAAGGATCATAAGTTCAGTTGTCAAAGGGTAAGGGTCACTCAAATGAATAATGAATAAAATCAAAATAGATAAGGATCATACCTGAGAATCCAAGTTAGGATCCTAACCTTTAACACTTATAATCAGGATAACCAAAAGACAAACCTTAGTAGAAGGTAAGGATCAAGGATCCTTGGTCGTTTGTCTCCAAAAACCTGAAATAGGATACAACTTGGGACTAAGCCAATATAAGATAAGAGTTAGTAACTGGGGACAAGCCCAACAATTCTGGGGACAAGCCCAATATACTGGGGACAAGCCCAAAGGATAACTGGGGACAAGCCCAAAGGATAACTGGGGACAAGCCCAAAGGATCGTGTGTAAACTGGAGTATGGCCCTCACTGGCGACTATCCAAACTTAGTGACATGAAAATGCCAAAACCTTAGCTAACGTGAAAACGTTAGAAACCTTAGGAACGGATGTATTGTACGTCTACCATTATACGTAGGATCCTGAATATAGCCAGTACAATGAAATTGTCAGCCCCTAAAGCGAGTACTGGTCCCATTGCCATGAACTATACCAGGATCATCGTGCGCTACTGGCGAAACTGGGGACAGTCCCAAATAACTGGGGTCAAGCCCAAATAACTGGATACTTCTGTGGATAATCAGTCCTTTGTTAAGGATACCTGAACCTTCAAAACTTAGAATCAAGTGAAAGGAGGGTAAAGGATACAGGATCCTTACTCTTATATAGGATAATTAAAAAATGAAATAGTTTGGGATTAGATCATTACCAAAATGAGAATCGTCTGTCTTGTAAGGATCCTTCAAGGATACTTGTCATGTTAGGATCATGGATCCTTATCACATGAAGTATTTCTTCAAATGGACAGCATTCCAAGATCTTGGCAGCAAATCACCTTCCATTGTTAGCAATCGATATGCCCCCTTTCCTGCTTCAGCTTCAATCAAATAAGGGCCTTCCCATTTTGGTGCCAACTTTCCATCAGCAGGATTGGTGGTATTCTGAAATGCTTTCCTTAATACCATATCACCAACTTGGAATTTCCTGATCCTAACATTTTTGTTGTAGTCTCCAGCCATCATTTGCTGATAACTAGCCATCCTTATCCTTGCCAAATCTCTGATTTCTTCTAAAGTATCCAAGTCTTGAACCAAGTTTTCAGCATTTTCTTCAGGATCACGAATGCTTGTTCTTGCAGTTGGAACCACCATCTCTGTAGGGATCACTGATTCTGCCCCAAATACCAAAGAAAATGGAGTTTGGCCAGTAGCATTCTTGGGAGTTATCCTATCGGCCCAAAGCACATAAGGTAGTTCTTCTGCCCATTTTCCTTTCTTGGATCCAAGCTTCTTCTTCAAATTGTTGATGATGATCTTGTTGGATGATTCTGCCTGACCATTAGCTTGTGGGTGGACTGGTGTTGATGTTATCATCTTAATCCCCCAGCTGTCACAAAAGTTAGTAGTTCTATTCCCAATAAATTGGGATCCATTATCACAAACAATTTCAGAAGGGATACCAAATCTAGTAATAATGTTTCTTTTAATAAAGGATCTAACTTCCTTTTCTCTGACTTGAGCAAAGGCTTCAGCCTCTATCCACTTGGAGAAGTAATCAGTCATAGCAAGCATGAACACTTTTCCACCAGGTGCCTTAGGAAGCTTACCCACTATATCCATTCCCCATCTCATAAATGGCCAAGAAGAGGATATAGGAGGCAAAAGTTCTGCTGGTTGGTGAAGGATATTACTGTGTCTCTGACAAGGATCACACTTCTTGGCATACTCCACAGCATCCTTCTTCATAGTAGGCCAATAGTATCCTGTCCTCAGGATCCCTAAGAATAATGCCCTGCCCCCAGTGTGGTTTCCACAATCTCCTTCATGGAAATCCTTTAGGACTTCTTGGATTTCAGGATCCTCAATGCATCTTAGATATGGTCCTGCAAGAGATCGTTTATACAACATATTATTCAATATTGTAAATTGAGATACCTTAATTTTGAAAGCCCTAGGGTTTTCTCCTGTAGGAATCTTTCCATGTTGTATGTATCTCATGATTGGGAGGATCCATGAACCTGAATGAGATTGAGTATCATCACTAGGGATAATTGCAGAATCTTCTCCTATTTCCATAGCTACATGATCCTCGATAGCAGGGGTCAGGATATGGATAATAGGGATCCTTATATCCTCTGGGATCTTCAAGGATGATCCTAGATTGGCTAATGCATCAGCCTCTGCATTCTCTTCCCTTGGTACCTGTGTCAAACTAAAGGAAACAAAAGAGAGTGCCAATTCTTTGACTATCTTTAAATATTTGATTAGCTTTTCACCTTTAACAGCATAGGATCCATTAAAGTGATTAGTGATTAATAATAATCTACATGTACCTCAAGATACCTGATCCTCATATGCTTAGCAATTTGCAAACCAGCTATCAAGGCTTCATACTCAGCCTCATTGTTGGTAGTTTGAAATTCACAAGCTCTAGAGTGGGGTATTATGTCCCCTTGTGGCGATTTTAGTAGTATTCCCAGCCCTGTTCCTTTTACATTGGAGGCTCCATCAGTGAATAGTATCCAAGGATCCTTAGTTTCTTCAAGCTGTTGGACTTCTAACTCAGCATCCTTTTGCAAATCACTACTAAAATCTGCCACAAAGTCAGCTAAGGCTTGGGATTTGATGGCAGTCCTTGGTTCATATATTATATCATATGCACTAAGCTTCACTGCCCACTTAGCCATCCTTCCTGACATTTCAGGTTTCCTGAGAACATTCTTAATTGGAAAATTAGTCTTGACAATAATGGCATGAGTCTCAAAGTAATGTCTTAATTTAGTAGATGCCATTATTAATGCAAGGATAAGTTTCTCTAAGTGTGAATACCTGGATTCAGCATCAAGTAAACTCTTACTTACATAATAAACAGGATGTTGTGTACCTTGGTGATCCTTAACAAGGACCGCACTTACTGCTTTTGAGGATACTGCTAAGTATAAGGATAATATATCCCCTTTTTCTGGTTTCATCAGGGCCGGGGCTGAGGATAGGTAATCCTTAAGAGCTTTGAGGGCACTTTCATGCTTCTCAGTCCATTCAAATTTCTTGTTCTTCCTCAGGATGTCATAGAATTCCTTGCACTTTTCTGAGGATTTGGATATGAATCTGTTCAAGGCTGTGATCCTGCCTGTCAATCTTTGCACATCCTTAGCATTGGCAGGAGATTTGATATTCACAATAGCCTTAATTTGCTCAGGACTTGCTTCAATGCCCCTCTTTGTCACCATATAGCCTAGGAATTTCCCTGCTTTAACACCAAAATGACACTTGGAAGGATTTAGTTTCATATTAAATTTATCAAGGATATTGAATGCTTCCTCCAAGTCTTTAAGGTGATCCTCAGCTTTCTTGGACTTAACCACCATGTCATCAATATAGACTTCCATAGTGTGTCCAATTTGTTCCTTGAACATCATATTGACTAGCCTTTGATAAGTAGCACCTGCATTCCTTAGTCCAAATGGCATAGCAATATAACAATATATACCAGTTGGGGTCATAAAGGCTGTATCCTCTTGATCAGATGGTTCCATCTGAATTTGTTGAAATCCAGATGAAGCATCCATAAAATTCAACAACTCATGACCCGCGGTAGCATCCACCATGGAGTCAATGTGGGGTAATGGGAAAGGATCCTTGGGACATGCCTTGTTTAAATCAATAAAATCGACACATACCCTCCACTTCCCATTTTTCTTTTGAACAACAACCACATTGGCTAACCATCTTGGATACTTAACCTCTCTTATCATACCTGCCCGAAGTAGTTTGTCTACCTCTTCCTGGATAATAGCATTCCTTTCAGGTGCAAACTTCCTCCTCTTTTGATGAATTGGCTTGAATGACCTGTCAATGCCAAGTTTATGAGTAATTATATCTTTAGATATACCTGTCATATCCTCATGTTTCCAGGCAAAGGTAGTTTTCCTTCTTTTAAGGAAGGATACTAGCTCCTGTTCAATGTCGCTAAGGATCCCTGATCCTATGAAGATCTTGGATTCAGGATCATCAGGATCCATGAGGATTTCTTTCAAATCCTGTTCTCTTGCCTCCAAGACATCTCTTGAAGGATACTTTAATTGCTATTGCTCCCTTGGTCTTGAGGCTGGCTTCATTGATGATGTATAACAGTTCTTAGCCTCTTGTTGATCACTCTCAATTTTCACCACTCCCCATGGACTTGGAAGCTTTACACACTGATGATAGGTGGATGGGACTGCCTTCATATCATGTATCCATGACCTGCCAAGGATAACATTACAACAAGATAAGCAATCTATAACACAAAATTTCTGATAAGAATGGAGTCCTTCAATATAAATAGGGAGTTTGATGTCCCCCAATGTGTTTTTGGTTTCCCCACTAAATCCCACAAGGACTGAGGATCTTGGGACAATATCAGACTCCGGGATATTCATTTTCTTGAGGACATCAAGCTGAATGATGTTCACAGAGCTTCCTCCATCGATTAGGATCCTGCGAACAAAGTGGTTAGAAATAAACAATGTAATTACAAGACCATCATGATGAGGATCCTGGACATCAACACGATCATCCTCATCAAAAGTTATGATCTTATCCTTGGTGACGGTGGAGGTCCGGATGGGTCTATCCCCATTATCCATCTTGGTTTCCTTAGCATGTCTCTTGGCTGCTGAGAAGGAAGTACCACAAATGTCTGATCCACCGGATATAAAGTTTATAACTTGTGCATCTGCTGGAGGAGTAGGAGCCCTTTCCGGGATCCTTTCAGGATCCTGGATCCTTGACTTCTTCCGTCCCAAAAGTTCCTTCAAATGCCCCTTGCTCAACAAGTAACCAATTTCCTTTCTTAGTGCAATACACTCTTCAGTGAGATGCCCGAAATCCTCATGATATGCACACCACTTGGACTTATCCTTTGTAGCAGCTGGTTTATCACTTTTTCTCGGCCACCTAGCTTTCTCACCTAGATGCTACATTGCAAGGATTAGTTCATTGTTATCAACAGAAAAACAGTATTCAGAAATAGGAGGACAATCCTCATCATCCTCTTCTTGTTCCACTGCATGCACGTTCTGGTATCAGATCTGTTGTAGGACTTTGATTTGTTGTTCCTGAAATAGGATCCTTGTTTCTCCTATTTTGAGGATCCTGTCAATCTATCCTGGATCCTTTTGTCATCCTCTAGGCGGATGAACCTAAGGGCCCTGGTTCTTACTTCATCAAGATTCCTGTAAGGTGTCATAACAAGATCATCATAGAATAATGAATCCCTAAGCAATCCCATTTTAAAGGCTTCTACAGCCGTAGCAATATCCAAATTAGGAATATCTAAGGATTCTTTACTAAACTTAGTGATATAATCTCTAAGTGATTCATTTTGACCTTGTATTACCCTATATAGATCACTAGTTAATCGTTCAAATTTTCTACTACAAGAGAATTGACTATTAAACAAATTAACTAGATTAGCAAATGAAGTAATAGAGTAAGGGGGAAGACTTAGCAGCCATTTAAGAGCAGATCCTGTGAGTGTGGATCCAAATCCCTTGCATAGACATGCTTCCTTTAACCTCTCAGGAATTGGATTGATCTCCATCCTCTCCCTATACTGAGCTACATGCTCTTCTGGATCTGTTGAACCATCATACACCTTTATAGATGGTATCTGGAACCTTTTGGGTATCTTAGCATCACATAAGGGTGGTGCAAAACGAGATATCCTATGGCTACCATCTGCAATTTCAGGAATGGGTTTAACCACTCCTGGTACACTGGATATCATATCCTTAAGTTTCTGTAATTCCCTAGCCATAGCCTGATTGATACCTGTATCCTGCATTGAGCCATGGTTAGTGTTATATGAATTATTAAAAGTGTTACCTCCCGGAGGATTCATGTTTGGAATTGCGGATGTGAATCCATATTGACGGGATTCTGGTATGATCGAAGGACCAGATGAAGCAATGGTCTGCATTGGTATGAAGTCTCCTTGATGAACATCGGTGCTCGGGGGTTGCATACTTCTTAAGAATCCCTGATCCTGAAAGATGTTAGATCCTTGAAGCTGAGATGATCCTTGAACCTGAAAGGATCCTTGGGGCATAGAGGATCCTTGAAGCTGGAAGGATCCTTGTGCCATGGAGGATCCTTGGACCTGGGGGGATCCTGGAGCCGTAGAGGATCCTTGAACCTGGGAGGATCCTTGACCCTGGGAGGATCCTTGAACTGCATGCATTCCCAAATATCCTCCTGACGTGAAGTATCCTTGATGCTGAAAAGAGGATCCCGATGGTTGAGAGGAGGATCCTTGAGGCTGGAAGTGAGAGCCAAATGCCTGACTCATAGTTGCTGTTCCATAACGCCTTTCTGATGGACCACTTTGATACTGGATACCCGGATCTGCCAATTGTAAGGTAGTTACAACCGGAGTGTCAAAATTCAAGGACCTTGGCATCAGAGGAGAGTGATCCTCCACTGATTTCTTCTGTTTCTTGATATCACCAATCTCCTGGAGGATCCTTTCATTGGTTTTGTCCTGCTCTTGCATGCGATCTCTCATCTGCAAAATCAGAGTAAAAAGGTCATTAGTAGTAGGATTAGAGGAAACAGAAGAAGTTGGTGGTTTTGTGAAAATGGGGGTTTGTCTCTTCGCGGCATTCTCAGCATTCTTCTGGGATCCAGAAGGTGGTGGAGGCAAAGGTGGAACGCCTTGTGAAGAACTAATTGCCGGCATAGAACTTGATGTATTCTTTGTTGAGGAAGCCATCTGCTTGGTTGTAATGAACCGAAATGACCACAAAAGTATGAATCTTCTTAGGAATGAAGCACCAATGGCCCCACGGTGGGCGCCAAACTGTTTTGATCAAAAATCAAGCAATGATAATGCAACCATACTTTCTGTTGTGAGGTATGATGCTTGAATCAATGAACAACACTAAGGATCACTCAGAAATGAAATGAATAAGTGATACAAAGATTTATACGAGGAAAAAGCCCTTGATCAATGAATGATCTCCGGCATAAAAAACCTCGGGTGATGGAAACTACCGATCACCAACTCAGATTAAACAAGAAATGTGTTACAACTTCGGATGATAGCGAGCTAATTACAAGGATCACTATAGTGTAATGTGCAAAAAAGTGTGTAATCGCCAAGTGAATTGTCAAGAGCTGGTGAGAGCAGTTGCGAGTGTGTGTGTTAAGCTAAAAATAGCCAAGTGTTTTCTATTTAGCTCTCTATCCCTTTTAAAAATGGAAAATATCTAAGCTAACAAACATTTCGCATTTGGTGCAAGTCCTCCACGACCTTCATAATGTCCATTTCAGCCATGCACGTGCGGAATAAATATGGAATATGCTCCAGGAATATCGCCAAGACCAAGTCCAAGCTCGTACTCCTACAAAACAACATCATATTCAAAGCAGAGAATCGTTAGTATAAGGATCCTTACGATGATCCTGATCCTGCAATACTTCTGAGGATCACTAATTCAAACAGAAGTGAGGATCACTAAGCCCAACAGTAATTGAGGATCATTGATCATTGGAAAATCCTCCCCTAACAACAAGGATCCATGATCCTTAACTAATGAGTATCCTTGAAGGATCCTTATAGGACAGATGATCCTCATTTTGGTAATATTCTAATCTCAAACTATTTCATTCTTTAATTATCTTATATAAGGATAAGGATCCTGCATCCTTTATCCTCCTTTCACTTGATTCTGAGTTTTGAAGGTTCAGGTATCCTTAACAAAGGATTGAGTATCCACAGAAGTATCCAGTTATTTGGGCTTGACCCCAGTTATTTGGGCTTGACCCCAGTTTGGGCCTGTCCCCAGTTTCGCCAGTAGCGCACGATGATCCTGGTACAGTTCATGGCAATGGGACCAGTACTCGCTTTAGGGGCTGACAATTTCATTGACTGGCTGTATTCAGGATCCTACGTATAATGGTAGACGTACCATACATCCGTTCCTAAGGTTTCTAACGTTTTCACGTTAGCTAAGGTTTTGGCATTTTCATGTCACTAAGTTTGGATAGTCGCCAGTGAGGGCCATACTCCAGTTTACACACGATCCTTTGGGCTTGTCCCCAGTTATCCTTTGGGCTTGTCCCCAGTTATTTGGACTTGTCCCCAGTTATCCTTTGGACTTGTCCCCAGTTATCCTTTGGGCTTGTCCCCAGTATATTGGGCTTGTCCCCAGTTACTAACTTTTATCTTATATTGGCTTAGTCCCAAGTTGTATCCTATTTCAGGTTTTTGAAGCTAAATGACCAAGGATCCTTGATCCTTACCTTCTACTAAGGTTTGTCTTTTGGTTATCCTGATTATAAGTGTTAAAGGTTAGGATCCTAACTTGGATTCTCAGGTATGATCCTTAATTACTTTGATTTTATTTCTTATTTACATGAGTGACCCTTATCCTTTGACAACTGAACTTATGATCCTTAAACTACACTACTTTTCAGAACTTGTCGACTATAGGATATGTGATCCTTGATCATATCCTAAACTTTTTAAGGATATTTATTAAATTTTTTCCTCTTTACTTAATAAATTCAGACAAAATATATATCACAACAATTGAAAAGTAAAGTATTCACAAGGATAACAACACGGGAAATAGCCAAAAAGTTAAGATTTTATTTATTCACAAAACGTTAAACCCTTCAAGGTTGTCAAAATTGCCAACCCACGTTTCTACCAGTAAAACGTGGCCCGTCCACATGGGTTGGCAAAGGGTGTCCATTGTTAACGGGTCTTAAGAGTGCAGGAAATAAAGACGGAAGGATAACGAGTGGCTTCATCCCCTAACCAGAGGATCCATCCACCACCCATTATCCTACCTATTGTCCAAGGATCCATGATCCTCAACCCTAGAAACTATTGTCTAAGTTATTACAGACCAGCATTGTTCAGAAAAAACATCATTAAAACAAAAACCATTACCAAACTATAAAAAAATGGGCTCCGGCCACGTCTAGAAATATCCATCATCGCCCATTTCAGCAGCCTACACCTTTGCTGCATCACCATCACCTTCACCAGCTCCTCCAGCGTCGGCATCACCCGCATGATCCTTAACCCCACTGCTGCCAGCCTCGATTGCTAGGACTTCACCAGCCTCTTCTTCGTCGTCCAGCTCAGCTAACCTAGCCGTCCAGCCCTCTATGTCCCAGTTGCTCTTGTCAAAGTTAGGATACTGAGCTTCTTGGGCCATCTGCAACTTGGTTTTGTACATAGCAATGGCAGCAGAGACTTTAGCATCATTTGTGATTTCAGCCTTCTCCTGATCAGCAGTGATATGAGCCAGGACAAGTTCCCTCTTCACCAGATTGACATCGTTTTCGAGGGAGGCAATCTTCTTATCCTTGGCCAGCATGATCTTTTGGAGGTCCACACACTTTTGCTCAACCTCTTCAATGCTCCCTACGTAATCTTGGATTTCAGCAAATTTCTGCAAAAGAAAGGATACGATTCAGGATCCCTTACCCTCAGTATGGAAGGATCATGTATAAGAACCACATTTAAGGATCAGTTATTCTTACCTCAGCAACGTATTCCTCGAACTGATGCTGGATCAGAGGCAGACCTTCTAGGGTATCAGCAGTCTTCCTTTTCTTTCCACCCCTTCCCTTAGAAGTGGTTGCCTTGGGGATTGTGACGGATGGACTAGCAGCAGGCTTCTTCTTTGAGGATCGAACAACATCGAGGTTAGTGACACTGAAACGGGTAGCAGACTTCGATGATTTTCCAGCACCTACACATCCAAAACAGATAAGTATCCTTATTTCATTTTAATTTAAACATTTAGTTATGCACAAAATGGGATGCTTACTTGACATCGTAACAGAACCTGAGGATACTTCTTGAGAATCCTGGGTATTTGCTTGAAATGATCTTATTGTAGGATCAAGCCTCCGGAAAGCAGCAAGCCTTTCCTTCGTTGCAGGTGTTGTAATAAGGTGTGAAACAGTAATAGCTGCAAAATAGAAACAAAAGGATGTTAGTGATCCTTAGCAGAAACAAGATTATCATGTGATCCTTCTCTGGATCCTCTATCCTACCATGAGTGATCCATTTTCTAGGCAGATCCTTTCCATCAGGGATAGAATCCCTTCTGACAAAGAAGAATCGCCGTTTCCAGTTGGTGTCATTCTTAGTGGCTTTGAAGATGGGGTGTTCTTCACCAGGTTTATGTTTGAATAGATATCGATGAGATCCATGGCTCACAAGGTCGTACATTTCTGCTAACTCCGACATTCCTAGATCAATACCTTCATGCACAATGATTCTTTCAAGGGTATACAAGACCCTCCATATCACTGGCATTGCTTGGATGTAGGAGATGCCGGTGAGAGAGAAGAAAGATTGGGTGAAATCAGGAAAAGGATACGAGTATCCTATCATAAATGGGGTGACCGGAAAAGCTACCCAGGTTTCAGAAACAAAGTCGCTTAGGACGGTGGGGTCAAAAGCTTTAAAAATGGTGTTCGCCGGAAAACAATGGCGGATCCTGTCTATCTGTGGATCAGTAAATCAACATCTTTCTTTCGCAGAGCCTTCGATTATCCCTTGGCTCTTCAAGGGACTGTCCTTTTTGTGATCCTTAGCCGGTGAAGATCTCACCATCATCTTGGTCATGATGATGGTGAAGAAGAAGAAGAAACAAAATGAGAATATGAAGAGAGAAAGGAAAGAGAAGTACCTGATCAGATCTTCGAATGAGGATTTAAAGGATGAAACGCACGAATTTAAATGCCTCCTAACCCTTATCTCTAACTTCAATTTATAATCATGATTTTGCAGGATAGTCACTTCAATGACGTCACATTGGCAACGGCTAGTCAGAATGTAACGGGTATATATCCGTTAGTTTGTTACGGATAAGAACGAGAAAATATAACTCGTTTATTTACACATTACTCCTTATATTTTGGGGGCAATTGTTAGGGGAGGATTTTCCAAAGATCAGTGATCCTCAATTACTGTCGGGCTTAGGATCCTCAATTCTGTTTGAGTTAGTGATCCTTAGAGAGTATTGTAGGATCAGGATCCAGGATCATCGTAGTGATCCTTACACTAACAATTGTCTGCTTTGAATATGATGTTGTTTTGCAGGAGTACGTGCTTGGACTTGGTCTTGGCGATATTCCTGGAGCATATTCTCTTTTTATTCCGCACGTGCTTGACTAATATGAACGTTATGGAGGTCGTGGAAGACTTGCATGAAATGCGGATAGTTAGTTAGCTTAGATATTTTCCAAATTTATAAGGGGATAGCGAGCTAAATTAGAACACTTGGCTATTTTTAGCTTAACATACACACTCGTAACTGCTCTCATCTGCTCTCGACAGTTTGCTTGGCGATTACACACTTTTTTTGCACATTACACTCTAGTGATCCTTGTAACAAGCTCGCTATCATCCAAAGTTGTAATACATTTTCTGTTTAATCTGAATTGGTGATCGGTAGTTTCCATCACCCGAGGTTTTTTATGCCGGAGATCAACTCTTGATCAAGGGATTTTTCCTCATATAAATCATTGTGTCACTTGTTCATCACATTTCTGAGTGATCCTTAATATTGTTCATTGATTCAAGCATCACACCTCACAACAGAAAGTTTGGTTGCATTATCTTTGCTTGATTTTTGACCAAAACACTTAGGATTGGAAAATCCTCCCCTAACACTTACATATACAGAACTCAGTTTCAATACGTCTTTACAAATTACATACCATGTTCTATATAAATTCAAAGCATAGGATTATGCATGCATGTTGTCAATGTCGGGGTGGACATTGACGGTTATACAAGTTTTACAAACACAAGAGTTTACAAAAGCAAGGTTTATGTGAATATAATGCGTTACAAATACAGAGTTTCCATATAACATGACAAAAATGATTTTAAATTCGTTTTCTTAACAATACTTCAAAAACCGGTTATTCAAAAAGATTTATTTCAAATCTTTTACAAACAAACTATGAACTCGCTCAACTTTATGTTGATTTTTCGCATGTTTCTTTCTCAGGTTACTTTTTTCAAAACTATGGAACGGTTGGAATTGGAGAACCATTGGAGACTCGAGTACTTAGTGGGCATTCTTTTTCTAGAAGTCTTAGCTTATTTGATTCCGCTGTGCAATGAAGATACCAGTCCAGTCATGCCAGCTCTGATTATTTCGGGGTGTGACACATATCATGGAAGACTGCATAGCCCTGAGGAAGGAAATAAGCTACCTGCTGAGCAAAGGATACCTGAAGGATCTTTTGGGCAGGAAAAAGAATAAGGGTCAGGATATTGAGAAGGATTCTGAACGAGCAGCATCAACTCCTGCAGATGCCAAGATAATTAACTTTATCTTAGGAGGGTCCGACATTTGTGGAACCTCCTACTCTACAGCAAAAAGACATGCAAAGGAGGCTAAGGCAGAATGAGGAGACAAGCCGACCAGGATGACAACCCTCACAACTGACAAAGTGATAACGTTTGATAGTGATGACCGGGATAGTGTCCAGGATCCCCACCATGATGGTTTGGTAATTACTTTATATATTGCTAATCATTTTGTGCGCGGGACACTGGTGGATAACGGCAGCTCTATCAACATTATTCAACTGGAAACATTAAAAAGAATGAACATTCCCCATATGGAAATCACTTCAAAGTCTACTATACTTGTAGGGTTCAGTGGAGAGGCCAAGAATACTGTGGGAGAAATAAAGTTACCAGTATATGTTGAGGGGGTGAATTCAATGCAACGTTTCAGTGTCATGGACTCATTATCCTGCTACAATATTATATTGGGTAGACCATGGATCCATGATAGGCTGTCCCATCAACCTACCATCAATGTATCAAGATCCCTACCCCTTGGGGGGTTGTCAAAGTGGAAAGCGATCAACAGGAGGCAAAAGAGTGTTATTCCTCCTCAATGAAGGCTTCAACAAAGTCCAAGGCAGGATAGCAATTAAAGATACGAGCCCAGGATGTCGTGGAAGCCTAAGTGCAAGATGTTAAGAAAATTATCCTGGATAAGGATAATCCAGATATCTCTGTGCTAGTAGGAGCCAATATCCCTCAGGATATTGAAAATCAGTTAACTAACTTTTTAAAATGCAGGATGTCCATGTTTGCATGGAAACATGAGGATATGACAGGTATCTCTAAGGATATTATAACTTATAAACTTGGGATTGACAGGTCTTTCAAGCCCATTCAACAAAAAAGGAGGAAGTTTGCTCCTGAAAGGAATGCAATCATACAGGAAGAGGTTGAAAGGTTATTGAAATCCAAGATGATAAGAGAAGTCAAATTCCCCAAGTGGCTAGCAAACGTGGTTGTGGTTTAAAAGAAGAATAGGAAATGGAGAGTTTGTGTAGGCTACACAGACTTGAACAAATCATGTCCAAAAGACCCATTTCCTTTGCCTCATATAGACTTGATGGTGGATGCAACGGCTGGTCATGAAATGCTAACCTTTATGGATGCATCCTCAGGATTCCAGCAGATCCAAATGGAACCCTCAGATCAGGAGGATACTGCCTTCATGACGCCCACAGGTATTTATTGTTATACTGCCATGCCTTTTGGTTTGAAGAATGCAGGTGCAACGTACCAAAGATTGGTAAATATGATGTTTAAAGACAAACTGGGAGACACCATGGAGGTGTACATTGATGTTATGTTGGTAAAATCCAAGAAGGCTGAGGATCATCTCCAGGATATTGAAGGTGCATTGAATATCCTGGAACAATATAACATGAAGCTGAATCCTGCTAAGTGCCATTTTGGAGTGGGGGCAGGAAAGTTTTAAGGATATATGGTGACTAAAAGGGGGATAGAAGCAAGCCCGGAATAGATCAAAGTTATCCTGGATATCAAGTCACCATCTAATATGAAAGATGTGCAAAGGTTAACAGGACGAGTAACAGCATTGAACAGGTTTATATCAAGATTCTCAGAGAAATGCAAGGAATTCTACGATATCCTGAAGAAGAATAAAAAATTCAAATGGGGAGAAAAGCATGAAGTGGCCCTACAAGAATTAAAGTAATATCTTTCAACTACACTATTGTTGATGAAGCCAGAGCATGGTGAACCATTATCCTTGTATCTTGTACTGTCAGGGAATGCTGTAAGTGTTGTTCTGGTAAAGGATCATGAAGGTCAGCAGTATCCTGTCTATTATGTTAGTAAGAGTATGTTAGATGCTGAAATTATATATTCACACTTAGAAAAATTGATATTAGCTCTGGTCATGGCATCAACTAAGCTTAGACATTATTTTGAGACACATAAACTTCATGTTAAAACTAATTATCCTGTTAAAAATGTACTTTGGACACCTGAAATGTCAGGTAGGATGGCTAAGTGGTCCGTAAAATTGAGTGCATATGATCTAGTATATGAACCTAGAAATGCTATAAAGTCTCAAGCTTTAGCAGACTTTGTGGCTGATTTCAGTAGTGACATTCAAAATGAAGTAGACTTAGAAGTACAACAACTAGGTGAGACCTTAGAATCCTGGACATTATATACTGATGGTGCATCTAATGTAAGAGGTGTAGGATTAGGTATACTACTAAAATCGCCACAGGGGGATATATTACCCCAGGCTATTAGGTGTGAATTTCCTGCCACTAATAATGAAGCAGAATATAAAGCTCTGATTATAGGATTAGAATTGGCCAGGAATATAAATATTAGAAATTTGCAAGTATATGTTGATTCCTTGTTAATTACTAATCATTTCAATGGATCCTATGCAATCAAAGGTTAAAGATTAATCGAATATCTTGAAATTGTCAAAAAATTAGCAGGATTTCGAAGTTTTTACACTTAAATAGGTACCAAGAGAGGATAATGCTGAGGCAGATGCTTTGGCAAACTTGGGATCTACAGTCAGAATACCGGAAGGAACTCAAATACTAATACTGCATATTCTATATCCTGCCATGGAACTCTCTAAGTCTCAGGATAAAGAAGTAGCCACTATCTAGGGTCCTGGTGATGAGTATCCTGAGGAGGATCCTAAATCCTGGACGACCCCAATCATGAAATATCTCATGGAAGGATACATCCCAAAGAATGAAAATCCTAAGGCTTTCAGGATGAAGGTATCTCATTTTACTATTATAAATAATGTTTTATATAAGAAGTCTCTTGTAGGTCCATACCTAAGATACTTGGAGAATCCTGAAACCTGGGAAGTACTTCAGGATATTCACGAAGGAGACTGTGGCAACCATACTGGGGGCAGGTCATTGTTCTTGAAAGTATTAAGAACGGGTTACTATTGGCCGACTATGAGAAAAGATGCTGCAGAATATGCTCGAAGATGTGATGCATGTCAAAGGCACAACAATATACTGCATCAGCCTGCTGAGCCATTATATCATATTGCGTCCCCTTGGCCATTTATGAAATGGGGGATGGATATAGTGGGGAAACTCCCAAAAGCTCCAGGAGGAAAGGTTTTTATGCTGACAATGACAGATTATTTTTCCAAGTGGGTTGAAGCTGAGGCCTTTGTTCAAGTCAGGGATCAAGAAGTGGTATCCTTCATAAAAAGGAATACCCTGACCAGATTTGGGATACATGCTGAGATAATTTGTGATAATGGCTCTCAGTTCATCAGCAAGAGAACCAATGATTTTTGCAAAAGTTAGGGGATCAAGATGATCACATCAACTCCAGTACATCCTCAAGCAAATGGACAAGCAGAATCCTCAAACAAGATAATTGTCAACAACTTAAAGAAGAGATTAGGTGCTAAAAAAGGAAGATGGGCAGAGGAACTACCATTTGTCCTATGGGCTGATAGGACGACAGTAAAGAGTGCAACTGGTCAGACCCCATTTTTGTCACACCCCAACCGATGGCGGAATCATCGGGGCATGGCACTGAGCGAAATAGATTGTCCAGAAGTTTCCATAACAATTATCAATACTATTCAATTCAAATAATACGTCCCATACCGTATCTCAAACAGCAAAATAATTATTACAGACAAAAATCCAGGCAAATATTTTGTTCCGACAACTCAGATTTAATTAGACAGCAATTGTTTATCTGCTTCTAGAGACCCTTAATTTGACCACTACAGATAACTATTTGTTGGGCTCTAAAGCTTCATTCTAGCTTCAAATTCCTACCAAGTGCGCGTCCTAAGCACCTGTCACATACGTTAAAATAATGTCAATACATAAAATGTAAAGGTGAGCATACAAGTTTGATAATAGCATATAGTGTTCGAATTTGTTTACGCATAACCAGCACGTACACATAGTGAAATGAAGCACGTTAGTTATCGACATAGATCCATCGATACCAATGACTGCGGGTTGACTGCCCGAGGCAGTTCGCAATACATGATTACCACCGTAATCCATGCAAGTAAAGATCCTTAACAACCCCCGTGTGAACAGGTGCTGAGTCCAAACTATAGTACTATCGTTGCTAAGGCAGGTAGACAGCATTCCATGTGTAAACATAACAAACAAGCATTCATAAGCCACGTATAACATGCATTAACGGTTAGCGTTCAAATAGTATTGAGTAGTGTGTTTGATGTGATTTGAATAGTTGTAACGTATGTAACACCCAAAAGTGCTTAAAGCAAAAAGGGATCGAGTATACTCACAACGATTAATGGATTGAAGGGAGCGCTTAGCGAGTAAGGTTAGCCTGAATAGATTTGATAGCATAACGATAAGTGATCGTCACAAAGTGTAAAAAGGGTCGGATGGTGGTTCGATCGGATGGTAATCCGATCGGATGGTAATTCGTGCGGATAACAATCCGTTCAGGTGGTCATTCGGTCGGACAGCTTGTCCGGTCGGATGACGATTCGAGTGGATTGTTTCTTTCTATAAGAAGGATGTGTTTGTGTACGATGGTTTGACTTTTGAAGTTTTCGTTGTTGTATTTTGAAAACATTGAAGTATCTCTATCTATCAAGTCGGTCGATCGGATGACTGGTCGTGCGGATGACAATCCGTTCGGATGGTCATCCGGTCGGACGACGACTTAGTGATGAGGTTCCTTACTGAAGGCAAGTTCACAACAGAAGCGTCATTCGATCGGATGGCAACCTTGTCATTGAACATGTTGAAAATTGTTTAAGTCTTTGAAGTCTTAGTATCTCATGATCCGAAGAGTAATCCAGTCAGATGGCCGTCCGATCGGATTGCAATCCGTTCGATACTCAAACTTCAGCTAAGTTTGTTTAAAAGTGGGACCCAAGTGTGATCCGTTCAAATGGCAATCCGTGCGGATGACCTATCCGATCGGATTGTAATCCGGTCGGATAGCAATCTGTTATGGTTGTTCCGTTCGTCCTACACTTGGTCGTTTTGGTGGTTTGTCATTATGTCGAGACACTTTGACAACGTGTCAACCAACAAGACTCCGTTTCGACCCACGTGGCTAATCCGACCAGGAATCACCCTAGCTCGGTCAGTTACCGGCTCTAGACGGTTGTTTCGTTTGACTCGAAATCGGTGGTCTCGTGGGCAGAATTCAGATCTGAACCAGTACAACACTAAATGTGAGCAGGAGACTAGATCAGAACCCGATTCTACCAGTTTTGAGTGTTTTGAGTGTAAAAGAGTTGAAAGAAAGTTAAAAACCATCTTTCAATCCTTTTTCACCATTTTTGTGTCGAGATCTTTACAAGATCTTTGTGTGTTTGCGTGGAAATCGGTTAGATCTCGGTTGTTCTTGGTGGATTGAAGTCAAAACATGAAGTTCTTGAAGAACACATGATGACGTCACCCTAGAACACCCGAAATCTAGTGATTTCACGGTTAAATGTTAAGATTTAAAAGATAGAAAGGTGTAGGAGTGCGTGTAGATCAAGAACGTACAAGATTTAAGGCGAGATCTTACCTGGATTGAGAGAAATCGAAGAAAAGGTGAGGAGCACGAATGGTTCGGACAGAGAGTTCCAAAAATGGAAAGTATGACAATGACAGGGGTATTTATTGGATTCCAAAAGAGGAAAGGGTTATCCGATCGGATGGCGTACCGCCCGGATGACGATCCGGTCGGATGACATCCTGGTCGGATGACTCCTGTTTTGTAGCGCAGTGGCTATCCGGTCGGATGGCTATCTGGCCGGATGGCACTTGGTTTGATTGTTTGACGCGATGATTTTTGATGTTTCGATTTCGATTGCGATCGGCTTGTCACGATAGGGTTTCCTAGTCAAATTACTTTTAGTCCCAACTACTAGTTATCACAGTTCGATTTTCGATTCGGATTCGAGTTCGATTATGCTTCGAGTTTCGATTGAGTTCGATTGATTTCCACAACATATATATATATAACACGCACAAGTAACACATAAGACACACACACATATAACAATCAAATTAAGTCGAGTTGCGGTTCGTATCACGATTCGATGTCGAGTAGCATAGCTTGATTACCGATTAGTTAACTTTATCGCATTGTTACTTCCTATAATTCACAGTCGTAAGTCGATTAGATAGCGATTAACACGCATCGATTTTAGCGTTTAACAACACTTACTCCACATAATACAATTTAAATAAGGAAATTACTATAAGTCAAATTCATACAATCGGTCTTTGACTTTGACCTTGACTTTGACTTTGACTTCCGAAAACACGGGGTGTTACAATTTTCTTTAGTATTTGTAGCAGATGCTGTGATCCTGACAGAGATGGTGATACCTACAATAAGATCAAGCCTATGGGATCCTGAGGCAAATCTTGAAGCCTTGTGCCAAGAATTGGATACTGTTGATGAGACAAGAGATGCAGCAAAGCTAAGGATGGCAGCATATCAACAGAGGATATCCAGAGCATACAACAAGAATCTAAGGACTAGAAGATTTCAAGTTGGAGACTAGGTGTTAAGAAAGGCTTTTCATAATACTACTAATCCTACTGACGGGAAGCTTGCCCCAAAGTGGGAAGGACCTTATGAAGTTGAATCAGAATCTGGGAAAGGAGCATACCTACTCAAGAATATGGAATGGGATATGTTACCAAGATCCTGGAATGCCATACACCTTAAGCTTTATTTCAAGTGAATTTAGAAATTAATATCTAACTCAGGATGGTATGAATTCTATCCCTTTTAAATAGGTTTGAATTTATTTATTATTTTGAACCCAATACTAACTTAAGCATCGGAGGGGTGTTAGCCAAGCTAACACCCACCTTAGTTTGGATGTGTTTTGTAGGATATGCTTCAGGATGTTACTCCAGGATATATGCTCAAGATGAATCAAAAGATTAGAGGATTGGTCCCCCCTCTCACATTTAAGGGATCATCATCCCTTCAAAGGTTTAAAGGTATTCACCTTTCTCTCGAATTGGGTTTAAACACCCCGCCTGGAGCGTAAGTTATTCAGGGATAGTTCAAGATAGCGTGACCGGTTCATGTAAGAGTGGCTGACAATTTCGTTATTATTGGCTATATCCTGGATCCTTAAGGTATATGAGGATTGATCACCCGCTCTCACGAAAGGGTATTTTCATACTTTCTAAGGTTTAAAGGTTTTCGCTTTTCTAAGTCTTGGAGTTTATACACTTCCACCTGTAGTGCATGAAAACAAGGGTTTATCCCCAGAAAAACTAAAGTCTATGGACAGGTTCCAAACAAAATATGATTATGTTTACATATATTCTTGTATAGATCAAGAAGTTCCTAAGTATTCAAATATGATGTACACAGGGGATATCCATCTTGAAACATTGTAAACAATTCGAAGGATGAACTCAATTTCTTAAATGTGCATAGGGGACATCCATGAGGGAATTTTATAGAAGGTTTAAAGGTGGGAAATTGGAATCAATTTTCTAAGAATCTTTGGTATGATCTCTCATTTTCATCTTTTGAAACCTTATCTAAATAACCTAAGTTTTTGGAGTTATGTATGACAAAGCTTTAAAAGAACATTTCTGATTAAATACTAAAGTTTAATAACAGTATCCTAATCAGGATATTCTTTCAGAATACTTTCTCAGGATATTTTCTCAAAATATTTTCTCAGGATATTTGAAATAAATAAAGGAGAAAACTACTTTCAAATCAAACACATGCAACGTAATAAATAACAGTGGATAAGGCTAGAAGGGTTAGTTTATTATTCACATGCAAAAGGTTGCACTGTTGGCTTCATCTCAAAATGAGACCCATCCACCAACAGTGCAACTAGTTCTAAACCATATTTACTTAAACAGTTGAAGGCTTCGTCCTGAAACCCAGGATCCCTCCACCTTCAACTGTTGATTGTTCAAAAAAGCATACTAAAGATTGATGACCAAGGGCTTCATCCTGAAACTCAGGATCCCTCTACCTTTGGCCATCATATTGTATCTAAGTGCAGGAAAAGTAAATTGTTTGGAGTTACAGACTATTCGAATTTAAAAAAGTGGGCTCTGGCCTAAGCAATAATATCCATCATTACCCACTTGAATGCCCTCACACAGCGGCATCACCACCATCCTTCTTCGCCTCCTCACCAGCGTCCTTCTTTTCTCCAGCCATGTCCACCACCTCAGCTGCCTTAGAAGTCTCTCCAGCCCCAGCCTTAGCAGGATATGGCACAGGATGGCCTCCGAGCTCCTTGAGTTTCGCCACCCAGGAGTTAACCGGCCAGGATGGACACTCAAGACCTGTCTCCTTGGCTTCGTAAGCCATCTTGATTCGAGCTTGTAGCAGGGAGACGACGGTGGAGTTTTTGATCCCCTCTCGGAAGGATTCCATGGCCTGTTCATGCTCAACATGGGCGGCTGCCAGCTTCACTTCGGCATCCTGAGTGACCTTCTTCAGCTTATCCTCATAGTGCTGGGTCTTGGCTTCAGCAATTGTACCCTGGTCAGCTATGGTGGTCTCAAGTTTCTTGATCTTGACCTCTTGGAGCTTCGCTGTCCCGCAAGCATCAGTGTAGAGGTGTAGCAGATGCTGGAGACCCTGCGAATCAAAATACAGGTATGGGTTAAAATTTACTAACAAGGATATTCAGTCAGGATATATGCGCAGGATCTAGCACTAGGATATTACCTTGTTAAGGAAAGAAGTCATAGGCTCCAGGGACTCGGTGAAGCTGAGCTCTTGATAAGAGAACCCTTTAGAAGCTGGAGTGGTAGTCTCTGAACCCTTTCTCTTCTTGGACATGGAAGCACGAGTTCTTGGGTTAGGCTTAGGGACTGCGGCTGGTTTGGAGCTTGTAGCAGCAGGGGTCTCCTTCTTGAGATTAGTAGGAGTAGGATAGCTGTCAAGTTCATCAAGGTCCAGGAAGATTGGAACTTTGTTGGCATCTGCATACGGGGAGTAACTTTAAAACCCTTCTATATTACAACTTCAAATAACAAAATGTATGCAGGATATTAAACAGGATCCTTACCAGACATGTTTGAACTGGAATGTTGACTCGAGGATGTTGGGTATGGAATGAAGCTTCTTTCAATCTCAGGAAGAAGTCTGATGGCTTGGATTCTTTTTTCTGAGTCAGCAAGAGGAGGTGCTAGTTTCCTAAAGTCAACTGCATAAAAAAAGATCAGTTCAGGATACAGGATAGGATATAACACAGGATCATCCTAAAACCCTAAATCATACCCTTTCTCAACCACTTCACCGGATAATCCGCTCCACCAGGGATCGAACTTCTTTTCACATAGAAGAATTTGGATTTCCATTCCTCCTCGTTCCTGGTGGCTCTGAGTATCAGAGGGTCACTAGAGGTAGAATAAAACAAGAATCTGCAAGACCCATGGCATCTAAGCCGGTATGCTAACGGAAGGTCATGAACGGAGAGCTCGGGGATGTGGGCATTCTTGATTCGATCAAGAACGAGCAACACTCGCCAAAGCATTGGCATGGTCTGACTGAAACAAATTTTTGTAATGTGAAAAAACTCAGTGATGAAATCGGGACAAGGGAATCGAAGGCCCAAGGTAAACGGAAAGGAATTAAAATAGAGCCACTCATTAGACGCCATGTCTAACCGGATCTCTCAATCGAATGGTCAGAACTCTGTCCCCTCCGGAAAGATACCGGAGGTTTTGAGGGCCGATAGGTGAGCGCTGTCGAAGGAGCATATTTCCTTCTCCGGGTCTTGAAGGATATTCTGAGGAAAAAATGTGGGAACAGAATCGCCGGAGCTCAACCTCGTTTGTCTTGCCATATCTTCGCCGGAATAATGTGAAGAAAAGAAGTGAGAAGGGAGAGAAGTATTTTACCTTGTGATTTCTTGGTGGAGATAAATGGCGGTGGAGATGAGAAGTTATAGGGACGTGATGAATGTTTATAGCCAGGGCGGTTACAAGTTGTCACATCAACTCCTATCACTTAATTACCTTGGTATTCGTAAAAAATGTAACAGTTAGACCCAGGATCCTCAACGGTAACATTTTTTGGGGACAATTGTTATGGATGAAATTCCTAGCCCATATCCTGCATAATATCTTGAGTTATATCTTGATTACCAAATAACTGTTCACAGCCAGGATGTTGGATCAGGATATTGGTAACATCCTGATGCTGTATCCTGGTGATTACTAACAAAATGTTTGTAGGTTTCGAGTGCATGTTCATAACGTTCACCAAGACTTGTTCCCCTGAAGACTCGGTCCAGACGGTTAGAAGAGGAACGTTGAAGCCGTAAAACCTGGTCCACAACGTTAACAAGGGAATATTCCAAGCCATCCCGCTGTTTTAGGAAAATTAGTTTATTCTTTGTAACTATAAATGTGTGGATAACCAGATCTCGTAGGACACATCACATTCACTGCTTTCGAACACTTACACACTCTCTCTCACTCTCACGCAATTCACACACTTCTAGCAAGCATTGTAACACTTAGCAATGATCTGGGCATTATCCTGCACTGTATCCTGACTTTTGAAGTAATAAGAAGATCAAGGCAGCTGCAATTGTCAGCTCCCAAGGTTTTGTGCCGGCGATCTAGATTGATCAAGGGCTTTCCTCGTACATCTCGTGCCAACCTTTACATTTTTGCTCATTGTTTGATTGTTGATATAGATTGATATCCTGAGCTATATCCTGAACACTGTTTTTACAAACAATTGAATCAACATATTTTCTAAAAACACAACTAGCACACTACCTCACAAAACTAATTTGATCACTAAATTGCTTCGGTAATTTTTGACCAAAACAGCGTCCTGATAAGAATTTTCTTCCAACTGAACAACACCTCACTCAGCTCCAGAATCATGTTATACACAACATGTCTAAGTTGAATTTGGGTCCAGTTAAGGCGTTTAATGTTATGAAGACTTGTTTTGGCGGTTTTGAAGACGTGGGTGAAAGTAAAGTTGAATTTAAGAACTACAAGAGGCAAATTAACTTGTTTATAGGGGAATACGATGCTGAGATGGTTTTGAGACATTTGGATGAATAAAAAACAGTCCCAGCCTAATTTCTCGTACGATTACTTCACAGATGAAGACAATCGTTTAAAGGGACTTTTTTGGTGTGATGATCAAGCCAAATGTAATTACCACGTGTTGGTGATGTGATTTTGTTTGATGCCACGTATCATTCCAACAAGTAATATTTTATAATTCAATTTTTTATGTTCTTTTGGTGTTTTCACTGGTTACATGCATTGGCATTTTCTGAGTTTACATGCAATGGCATTTTTATTATTGTTTCATTTCTCATAGCGTTTTCATATGCAGATACGTGCTTTGGTGTTTGTACCGTTCACTGGTATAGACAATCACCACTGCAATGTTACATTTGGTGCTGCATTATTGGCGTCAGAAACTGCTGATACGTATATTTGGTTGTTGAGAGTTTTTCTAAAATCTGTTGGTTCTCAACCAAAAGTTATTGTCACTGACCAAGATCCAGCAATGAAGAAGGTTATTTCTGCTGTATTTGTTGACGCGAGGCATCGGTTATGCATGTGGCATGTGATGCATAAACTTTCTTTGAAGGTTGATTTTCTTATTTTTATGTTTGGCGTTTTAAGATATATGGCGTTCTGTACCTCGTTACTGTTTTTCATGTAATTTTGTCTGTGTGTAGTAGATATGTTTTTTTTTTCATAGCGTTTTCGTGTTATACATAGGTTGGTTTTAGGCAATGCAATTCCACCAATTTCAAAGAACGTATTTATGGTATTGTGTGGAAGGATATTCTCACACCTGAAGAGTTTGAATCAGAATGGTAAGTGGTTATCGGAGAGTTCAATTTAGCAGATAATGACTGGCTATCTAATATTTTTGCACTCAGGGAATCTTGGATCCCTGCATACTAGACAATGGAAGAGCTGTCGGGCCTTATGCGAACGACATCGAGGTCGATGAGTGGGAATCATTTTTTTGGCCAAGTGTGCAATTCAAAAGCTACTCTGGTTGAGTTAATGACTCATTACGAAACTGCAATAGAAGAACAATGTCACACGCATCGGAAAAATGATCATGGATCTCGATACAAACACCCCTAGTTGAAGAGTAATTACCAAGTGTTGGAGGGCCAAGCTGCTGACATATACACGAAAAATATTTTTTGTGACGTTCAAGCTGAGCTAATCGGAATTGCGGATTGCATAAATCAACGTTACGAAGATCAGCCCGATGGGTTTGTTAAGTTTTACATAAATGATTTCCAGCCGCCTTGTACATCCTTATTTGATGTAAACAATGGCGTTTTTTTTATATGGCGTTATCTGTATATGGCGTTTATCATATTCTATTATAACATTTAATTTATTTTTTTATCTTGTTGTTGTGTTTTTTTTATACAAACTTTATCTGTAAGGCATTATAGAGATATTGTTTTTGGCGTTTTTTTAGGTAATGTACCATTAGTCTGATTGGACTTGCAGTTGCTCATGCAGGCGTTTTGAGCAGTTTAGTTTGCTATGTAGACATATATTCAATGTTTTGAGAAGTTTGGACATTAGGGAATTTCCAAAAAAAAAACATTTTGAATAGTGTAACACCCCGAAAACGGGTTTGGTAATCAAACTCCGTTAATACTAAAAGACGGGTAAAGTACCGTTAGTAGTAAAAATAACCCGGTAAATATTTGGATTTAATTAAGAAATCCTAATATTAAATACAAGCGAATCAAAGTTTTAAGGAATTGATTTTATAAGAGCCCGAGTTAACGGGATTTAAAATATAACGGGTTATAACTCCCGGGACCCACTAAGTAACTAGGAATATTAACCTAGTTAGTTAGTGTCTTGACATAATAGAACAAATATGGTTAAAATACCATTTAAATAACTTGTGTAAAGTTGAGGGACTAAACATGGGAAAATGTAATGAAGTTTAATTAAATCAAAAATTAAAACACAAAACACACATACGTGTGTTGATGTCTGTGATTTCATCAGAGCCACAAGGAGCTCTCAAAACTCAACCCTAAACTTCAAGAAATTCATCAAATTGAAGGGGAAAATCAAGCCCGAATCGAAATCCAAGCATAGATTAGTGACCACCTCAGTGAAGGGATCATGAGGTATGCAAAATTTTACTATGTGGTTCCATCTTAAATTTTAGATGAACTTGTGAGATTCGAATATGAGCTTGCATGTTCGTTATTTGGATGAAATTAGGGATGAAACTATGTATAGGAGTAAACCCTAGTCATTTATTTGTTGAATTGATGTTCATGATTGTGAATTCATGATCATACACTCATGTGTCAAGTGGGTTTTGTAGAACTATGCTAAACACTAGGATTATCTTTGTTAACCTAGTGTATTTGAGCTCCATGAAGAAAATCCAGAATTTTTGATATAAAAATTTGACATGAACATGTGAAATGATGCTTAAATCTTGGCTAAATAGTTAGTCAATAACTTGATTGTGGATTATATGAAATCATGCTCATTAGGTGTTTGATATAATGCCTAAGAGAAAAGAAATGTTGAAAATTCAGAACAAAACGCATATTTGAATGATGTTGTGAATTATGCGTTATATGACATGAATAGAGTGCTAAACGAACCGTTGATTGAACTCTATAGACAAAGGAATCGAGTCTCCAAGCGGATAAGCCGGAGCGGTCACACGCTTGAAGGGAATGCTTTAAAGGTACGCGACTTGTCGTCTCGTTACATTTATGTAGACAAGCTTAGTTTAAATGTGTGTAATGTTGATATAACGAAAATGGTTGTGTATGGTATGTCATTGAAGTGATGGAATTCACTCGACAACCAAATGGGTCAAAATTAATAGTTAAAATAAAAAGTGATCAAAATGAAGACACCATTTGGTAAGAGTTATAATGGGTCGAACAATTTAGAAATATTGTTTTTAAGTAATAAGAACCATGGCGCGAACCGGGATAGGTTCAAGGGGCATGATGGTATTAATCTACCATCATACGTTGACAAATGGTCATGTCGACTAACGGGTCAAATAGTGTGCAAATACCATTTGACAATAATAACTGACGACTACTTGTTGAGTTTTTGTGATAACAGGAAATAATATGTGTTTGCATTGCTTTAACTAGAAAATTTAAAGCAAAAAGTATGTATACGGGTCGATGCTATGACCCGAGCCAGGTACGCATATTTAGAGTTTTAGTAGAAGTGATATTTTGGTCAAATTATAGCGAAAGTCCTTTGTCGTAAAATGAGGGACTAAAATTGACCAACAAGCCCTTAATAGATAAACCGGGTAAACGACCCTTAGAGGTTGTTTAGGAACTTGTGTTGTGATTATGTAGCCCTTAGACACGTAAATGAGTCTTAGGCAAAAATCTTTTGTGGGTTAAATGCCCAAAAGGGGTCATTAGCGTAAACTAACTAAACGAAGGGTAAATTGGGATTTCGGGTTTTTCTTAAGTTAAATCCACCGCAAAATAGTTGTGGGGGAAAAAAGGTAGGTACTTAAATTTGGAAATGCGAGGCGTGAGAAGAGAAGAACGGATTTGATGCTTAAATGCATAAAAATCTCCAATCGGGTCAAAATGAATTACGCGCGTAACTTGGGTGTTTTCCGTGTAATTCACAAAACATATGAATCCAAGATAGATAATTTGAGTTAAATACCTTGGTTTATGATTTATGATTAACTAGAAACAAGTTTGGAGGTCTTGAATACAAACGGGTCAAAATGTGGATTTTGAGTAATAAGCCGGAGACTTAAAAGTCTGAAATTTTATTATGTCGGATGTTGGATTTTAACTCCATTAGCTGGAGAATTAAATTACGGACGCCTAGGAAAAAGAATCGGGTAAAACGGACTAAAAACGAGAGAGTTATGCTCGTTTCCGTGAAATCGGGTTATGCTGGGAATCTGCAGCACCAGCAAACAACATTCTGTCGAAAACAAGCCGTGGCGTAGCACGACGGGTCGTGGCGCTACGCGAGCGTGTGTCAGTTTCGCGAAAATCATTTATTTTAACCGTTAATGCATTGCGAACCCGTTTAAATACGTTCTAAGTTACGTATGACTAATCCAACTCATGTTTTATGTGTTTCAGGTAAAATTTTAGCACCGGAGGACGATCAAGCACAATGAAGAACCGAACACGATCAAGAAATAAGCTTCCGCACGACGTTTCGTTGTTACTTTTAAATGACGAACTTAATTACATTGTGTTCTAAACTTTTAAATTGTAAAAGGTTTTTAATAAGCCGTATTTCTGATGTATATGTAATCTTAATTACATGATTGTTTTCGTAAAATATACGTTAAACTTTGATTTATAAGAAGGGGTGTTACAAGTTGGTAATCAGAGCTCAAGGTTAAAAGAATAAAGTGTTCGGTTCGAGGCTTGATCGCAAATCCGTAAGTACATGTATGTTAATAGCTTAGCATGTTAAAGTATTGTAAACAACACATAGGGCTATCGTGTGATACACGTTACCCCAATTAAAATGATTAATATGGTTGACGAAAATACGCGCGTTGACGCGTATAGTAGAAAAAGCCTTGTATTATAATATGGGCGATTAGTGAAGTTGACATTACTAACTCTTGTGAATGTTTTAATTGAAGGACACTCGCGTTTGAAGATGACGAGAGTTGAACGAATTGTGGATATGATGATGGAACGATCCGAGATATGACAAGAAGAGCATACTCATCAAGGACCTAAATCGCGTAACAATCGCAAATAAGTAATGGCAAGAAAGCCTGTTAGGGCAAGCATTTACCAGGTGCACGTTTAAATTATTGCATGAATAGAAATATGCAACAAATACGTAGAAACTGATAGTTGCATATGTAGATTGAAAACTTGGAAAAAAAACATGAATAGAATACCTATCTAGGATATTGTTTCCAAGAGAAATAAATAGAGGTGTTACTTACATGGGGTGTGATGTGAAAGTTATAAAAGGGTCATGTATGTCATGTGTTGATCGCCTACTCTGGCCAAGTAGGTAGTGAACACAGGATACCATGAACTTTTTATGATGGACACGCTTACACCCGATGTAGTAAGGACGGGGTGAGTGGGACAAATTAAAAAGTACCCCAATGAATCAGATAAGCAAAATATCTGATCATAATGTAAACGCATAGCCGAGTGACGGAAGCGTATTATATAAGGATAATGAGCCCAAGAGAATGGACAAAGAAACATGTAAAATGATTAAGGTACGCATTGGGAGGGGGTGTACTTACACTCGAACCCGGAGAATGTAAACATGTAAAACGATTAAGATATACACTGGGAGGGGGTGTACTTACACTCGAACACAAAGAATGCAAACATGTAAAACGATTAAGATATGCACTGGGAGGGGGTGCACTTACACTCGAACCCAGAGAATGCAAACATGCAAAATGATTAAGATATGCACTGGGAGGGGGTGTACTTATACTCGAACCCAGAGAATGCAAACATGTAAAACGATTAAGGTACGCACTGGGAGGGGGTGTACTTACACTCGAACCCGGAGAATGCAAACATGTAAAATGATTAGGATATGCTTTGGGAGGGAGTGTACTTGCACTCGAACCCGGGAAATGCAAATATGCCTCTTAACGGGCCGTTTTTGTAAAACGTCAAACTCGAGGATAAAGTCGGAATATAAAAAATGAAGCAAGGTCTTAATGCATACCGGGAGGGTTGCAATAATAACGACTTCGGTAAAACACCCGGTTGATGGGTAAAAATTTAACACATGCGTAGACCGAGAAACGGGAACTCGGATGGAAGGTTAAAAGACTCGGGTTTTGAGTCATAACTAAAAGACGACAAGATAATGTAATTAGAAATTTTGAATAAATTATGTTCAACTATTTTTAAGTTGAACGGGTCGAATATAATATCATGCCGGACGGCATGAGTAAACGCAAGCGGGATACTAGTAACGTTAAAAGCAAAAGAGTAATGAGCCCGGTAATGGGACATAACCAAATAAGAATATATGCAAATCAAATAACAGTAAGCATAAGAAGAACTGACGCATAAATGACGTGAGAAGTCATAAAATCGGAAAATTGTCTGAAAGAAAACAAATTGTAGCCACGAAACTACAATTAAGGTTAACGGAACCTAAGCTTGAAACCAAATGATTCTTCGAACAAAAACAGGGTGCCTTGACACCAAACATGTATTTTAAGAATGACATGAGTAAGGAGTGATCTACGGGATCAACATAACCTTTAGGGTTATAAACAAATGAAAGGTCTACGAGACTAAAACGACCCACGGGTCATGATTAGAAAGAAGTTATAAGGACTTCGCCCTAAAGAGGTGAAAGTCTAATCAAAATAGCCCATAAGGCTAAATGATAAAAACCTATAGGTTAATTAGATAAAGCGAGGGAATCGGTTGAGAAACCCGCATAAAACTAAGACTGTAAAAGAATAAATTATGGACTGTCAATATCCTGGTATGGATAATTGACAAAAGTTAAAGAGAAGATCCTAAAACTAAAAACCTTGGTTTTAGTAAGAAATAACGTTTTTACAAATATAAATTCTGATAGGAATTTAAATAGTAAGCATGAAGGATACAAGTCTTGACACTAATAGGCGCAAGACGATATATTCGAAAAGTGATGTTTTCGAAAATGAAAGGTTGATATGAATTAAACATGATGTGACACGATCACGGTCAAGAAATGCAATGTGAGGTAGAATCACATTATAACCAAGCGAGCGGTAAAAAGTAACTGGACTAATAAGTCTAGTTAGTGAGACCGGTTAAGGTCAGCGATTTAAATCAAGAAATTTGGTTTGCTTGTAAGCAGTAGATTCGGTATAACTGAACCGAATAAATAAATTTGAAAACAAAAGAATTTGTTGCTAAAAGTGAAAGATTTCACTAAAGACCTTTAAACGGGTCAAAGTGACGGATTCATAAAGAATTCGATAGTATATGAAAGCGATGGATATCGCTAAGTTAACTAAACTAGTGGAAATAACGAGATTACGTTATTTCAAGTTGCACTATGTCGTATGAGATACGTAGACAATTAGTGACCAAAAAGATGTTACCATACTTATCTGGTAATACTAACAATCGGTTAAAAGTATAAGTAATGTTTAAAAGATTTCTCGGATCAAATACATTGAGTTTAAACTCAATGAATTATGTAAGAAAAGGTTTCGAGGACGAAACCTCTCTAAGGGGGGTAGACTTGTAACACCCCGAAAACGGGTTTGGTAATCAAACTCCGTTAATACTAAAAGACGGGTAAAGTACCGTTAGTAGTAAAAATAACCCGGTAAATATTTGGATTTAATTAAGAAATCCTAATATTAAATACAAGCGAATCAAAGTTTTAAGGAATTGATTTTATAAGAGCCCGAGTTAACGGGACTTAAAATATAACGGGTTATAACTCCCGGGACCCACTAAGTAACTTGGAATATTAACCTAGTTAGTTAGTGTCTTGACATAATAGAACAAATATGGTTAAAATACCCTTTAAATAACTTGTGTAAAGTTGAGGGACTAAACATGGGCAAATGTAATGAAGTTTAATTAAATCAAAAATTAAAACACAAAACACACATACGTGTGTTGATGTCTGCGATTTCATCAGAGCTACAAGGAGCTCTCAAAACTCAACCCTAAACTTCAAGAAATTCATCAAATTGAAGGGGAAAATCAAGCCCGAATCGAAATCCAAGCATAGATTAGTGACCACCTCAGTGAAGGGATCATGAGGTATGCAAAATTTTACTACATGGTTCCATCTTAAATTTTAGATGAACTTGTGAGATTCGAATCTGAGCTTGCATGTTCGTTATTTGGATGAAATTAGGGATGAAACTATGTATAGGAGTAAACCCTAGTCATTTATTTGTTGAATTGATGTTCATGATTGTGAATTCATGATCATACACTCATGTGTCAAGTGGGTTTTGTAGAACTATGCTAAACACTAGGATTATCTTTGTTAACCTAGTGTATTTGAGCTCCATGAAGAAAATCCAGAATTTTTGATATAAAAATTTGACATGAACATGTGAAATGATGCTTAAATCTTGGCTAAATAGTTAGTCAATAACTTGATTGTGGATTATATGAAATCATGCTCATTAGGTGTTTGATATAATGCCTAAGAGAAAAGAAATGTTGAAAATTCCGAACAAAACGCATATTTGAATGATGTTGTGAATTATGTGTTATATGACATGAATAGAGTGCTAAACGAACCGTTGATTGAACTCTATAGACAAAGGAATCGAGTCTCCAAGCGGATAAGCCAGAGCGGACACACGCTTGAAGGGAATGCTTTAAAGGTACGCGACTTGTCGTCTCGTTACATTTATGTAGACAAGCTTAGTTTAAATGTGTGTAATGTTGATATAACGAAAATGGTTGTGTTTGGTATGTCATTGAAGTGATGGAATTCACTCGACAACCAAATGGGTCAAAATTAATAGTTAAAATAAAAAGTGATCAAAATGAAGACACCATTTGGTAAGAGTTATAATGGGTCGAACAATTTAGAAATATTGTTTTTAAGTAATAAGAACCATGGCGCGAACCGGGATAGGTTCAAGGGGCATGATGGTATTAATCTACCATCATACGTTGACAAATGGTCATGTCGACTAACGGGTCAAATAGTGTGCAAATACCATTTGACAATAATAACTGACGACTACTTGTTGAGTTTTTGTGATAACAGGAAATAATATGTGTTTGCATTGCTTTAACTAGAAAATTTAAAGCAAAAAGTATGTATACGGGTCGATGCTATGACCCGAGCCAGGTACGCATATTTAGAGTTTTAGTAGAAGTGATATTTTGGTCAAATTATAGCGAAAGTCCTTTGTCGTAAAATGAGGGACTAAAATTGACCAACAAGCCCTTAATAGATAAACCGGGTAAACGACCCTTGGAGGTTGTTTAGGAACTTGTGTTTTGATTATGTAGCCCTTAGACACGTAAATGAGTCTTAGGCAAAAATCTTTTCTGGGTTAAATGCCCAAAAGGGGTCATTAGCGTAAACTAACTAAACGAAGGGTAAATTGGGATTTCGGGTTTTTCTTAAGTTAAATCCACCGCAAAATAGTTGTGGGGGAAAAAAGGTAGGTACTTAAATTTGGAAATGCGAGGCGTGAGAAGAGAAGAACGGATTTGATGCTTAAATGCATAAAAATCTCCAATCGGGTCAAAATGAATTACGCGCGTAACTTGGGTGTTTGCCGTGTAATTCACAAAACATATGAATCCAAGATAGATAATTTGAGTTAAATACCTTGGTTTATGATTTATGATTAACTAGAAACAAGTTTGGAGGTCTTGAATACAAACGGGTCAAAATGTGGATTTTGAGTAATAAGCCGGAGACTTAAAATTCTGAAATTTTATTATGTCGGATGTTGGATTTTAACTCCATTAGATGGAGAATTAAATTATGGACACGTAGGAAAAAGAATCGGGTATAACGGACTAAAAACGAGAGAGTTATGCTCGTTTCCGTGAAATCGGGTTATGCTGGGAATCTGCAGCACCAGCAAACAACATTCTGTCGAAAACAAGCCGTGGCGTAGCGCTACGGGTCGTGGCGTAGCGCTACGGGTCGTGGCGCTACGCGAGCGTGTGTCAGTTTCGCGAAAATCATTTATTTTAACCGTTAATGCATTGCGAACCCGTTTAAATACGTTCTAAGTTACGTATGACTAATCCAACTCATGTTTTATGAGTTTCAGGTAAAATTTTAGCACCGGAGGACAATCAAGCACAATGAAGAACCGAACACGATCAAGAAATAAGCTTCCGCACGACGTTTCGTTGTTACTTTTAAATGACGAACTTAATTACATTATGTTCTAAACTTTTAAATTATAAAAGGTTTTTAATAAGCCGTATTTCTGATGTATATGTAATCTTAATTACATGATTGTTTTCGTAAAATATACGTTAAACTTTGATTTATAAGAACGGGTGTTACAAATAGATGGCGTAAAGAGGCTTCCCCAAACTGTTCTTTCGAATACTCAATTAGTCGTGAATATATGATCGAGCTTAATCCCGATGTGCAAAGAATGATGCGAGAGATTATTTTTTCAACGGAGTATACTTTGAACCGTTTATCTGGTAATAAAGAGGAGCTATCCTTATACAATGATCATGTTTAATCTTATATGAAGAAGGTTCAAGATATGCAGATTATTGCTCCTCCTGCTAGTACCAGGGATAGATTTGCGGAGATAATCGTCAATATAAAAACGACAAGAATACGATAAGAGTCCCTGTTGGGTATAAGTCCAAAGTTTCTGGATCTCGGAAGCGCCAGAAATCTAAACAGGAGATAGTAATCGAGAAAACGAAATCAAAGTCGAAACCCGGGGCCAAAGAAAGACAGTGTCAGAATCGCAAAGGCTATGGACACTACGCATCGACATGCAAAAATGCCGTAATTAAAATAAAATCGACACGGTCTTCGAGAGCAAGTGAAGAGTAGTTTGGCGTTTTCGTATTTTTCATTGTTACAGAACACACACAGATTGAAATTTGGTGTTTTATCTCTCTTATATAGCATTTTTTCCATTTTTGTTTCTACTTATTGTTCATAACATGTTACTTGGAAGTTACATAACAAATAATATAAGATCGGACACGCAAACCAAACGCCAAAAAAAATAACAACGCCACTAAATAAAAGTATCTTAAACCTCTAATTTTGGTCATACTAAACTCAATAATGTTTTGCTGAATGAGTTGGACAACATTGTTAATCCTTAGTTAAGAAAGATGCTAACAATGTTGTCCACCCCATTCAGCGAAACTTTATTGAGAACAAAACTGAATCTCCAAGAAATGACGTTTTGCAATTTTGTGGTTGTTGTATGTTTTGGCGTTTATATTGAGGATAAACTCAATGAGATGGACAATATCCTCACATAAGGATTTTGTCCATCACATTGAGTGAAAGTTTACTGAGAAAATAATGTATCTCTAAAAAACGTCGATTGGAATCTTTGATGTTTGGGTTTTTTGGCGTTTCTAAGATGAATGGTATATAGTAAAATATGGCGTTTTGGGTTTGGTGTGTTTAATGGAAGGTCTGAGAAGTTATTTATATAGGATGTTTTTTGCGCATATTTTAGGCGGGATTTTATTATAATAAATGCTAGTAATTAATTTCCGTTGTTTCAGTTACTGTTTGTTCAGCTTTATCGTTTAAAAACAAAGTTTGGTGTTTTATATTTTATGGCATTTAGATTACGATGATGTGTGCTTTGTAGTTTAAGGCGGGAATTTAATGGTGTTTTATTCATGAGTTTGGCGTTTTGTGTAGAGAAGTCTAAACACCTTTTTACCCTTAATGAAGCGCGTCCAGGTAATAAAATTGATGTTATTTACGAAAACACCACCGCGCCAATCTAGTCCATAGATTGTTTTGATCTGACAATCTATAAGCGTTCTCACTGTTCTCACACTTTTCACCGTTTTACCTAAATCCTGACCCTATATATATCTATACTATATTATAAAGCATTTCACAAGGGTTCATGTAAAAGTTAAGTAATTACAACATTATATACATATTGTACAACAAGCTAATGAAGTTAGTAAAGGGGCAAAATAGTATTTCTACATGAATATTAAAATAAGATAATTAGATAAAAATTAAACCACAATTAATTAGGTAATGAATGACTTGAAGCCTTGAAAAAAAATAATTACATAAAATTTAATCACACTTAATTAAGTAATGAATGACTAGAAGCCAGGAAAAAAATAATTAGTTAAAAAATTAATCACAATTAATTAGGTAATGAGTGGCTAGAAGCCTTGTCCACGAGGAAATACGTTTTGAGTGCATTATTTAACAAATTATAACTAGAAGTCTTTATGTATATTTCTGTCAATTTATTGTCGTTGAGTATTGCATGTATCTCTTTTTACAATGAGTTTTTTTATAATATAATTTCAAAAAAATCATAACCACAGAAGTTCACATGAAGAGTTCTTTACTATTAAAAAAACATGAAAAGTCCTTTAGTTGGTGGAAACCGAAAGGTCTTAAATGTATCACACACCCCACTTCCAAAGTTACTTGACAATTAAATTACTATTGAATACCGACCTTTTGGTTACCTCACAATCAGTTTAAATACCAATAGCAATACCAATCTTACATCATACACATATATATTTGCATACTTTCACCTCAAAATACTAGTTTCATACACATATAGTTTTTTTATTGGTTCCACAATTATGGCACACTCCATGACAAAGGAAGCTAAAATCTCGAAAAAAGTATATGTAGACAAACCTAAAAAAGAGAGTGGTGTTAGTTGAAGCTGAGTACAGTTTTGTTGACATTCTGTCCGGCTCCATGACATTGCCATTAGGAACTATTGTCAGAATATTTGGATTCATCTTGATCCGGTCGGATGGTTCACGAGCTGGATCTAAACTGGGTTGGATATAAATGGGCCAAACGGGTTTAAGAGATAGTTGGTGAGTGAAGGCTTAGTCAGTTGTTGACTGAGTTTCATGGAAGTTGACGCATGATGGAAGTGAACGTTAAGGTTGTTACAGAAAAGAAATAGAACATGGCTTTGTTTATGATGTTGTTTCCTTTGTTTACTAAATATAAATAGGCGTAACAATAGCGTTTTTTCAAGTTGATGTTTTTCAATTCCGAGCATTGTAATTGTATTAGTTAGTTGGAATAAACATCATAGAATTAGTGCTATAGTGTGTGTTTCCAACCGGGCTTACGTGTCGTCGTCCACACATTCAAGCAACAAGTCTTCCCGATCCAACCGCCATCCTGTGAGTAAAATGTTATTTCACAAGCTTTGATTTTGTAACATATATTCAAGATTTATTCTTTTTAAGTAAATTGTGAATAACATAGCGATATATCTCTAGGTCAAAATTTAAAGATTCTTTTGGCCAAGAACAACATCGTAACAGCCCAAAATGGTTGTAGAACTGGATGGAAGATACATCTTCGACAAGTAATTGTGACAATAAAAGTGACAAGATTATTGAAGTGGATACTTGGAAGCTAAGAAATAGTACAAGTCCAACAAAGGCAATAAAACATAAAAACCGAGTATGGCTCCGTTTACCAGCGACCTTTCTTCATTTGATTCGGATTGGGGGACAGAGAAAGCAGCCTGACCACAGTTTGCATTCTCCAGGCGTAACTGAAGCCCATTTGTTCCGTCTCATAGGGCTGAATACCTGAGCCACTCAGACGTTTTTGATGGGGAAAGCTCTACGATTAAGAGCTCTAACATGATTTGAAAGTCTGGGCGATAACAACCCATAAGTATCCTGTTGATTTTTTTTTATTTCACTATGTTTATCGCTTATGAGCGTTTGGATTGACAATTAATTGAAACAAACAGATGCCTGGAAGAGTGAAATGTACATGCTTTACATCATAGGTCATGCTTATCAGATGGACTACTTAACATGTTCCAGAAATAATAATAACTATAATATTAATTAACAGTCAATTACCAACTAAGAGTTCTTAACAGGTAATTTGAAAATACTATAATGATAACACTTATGACCACTACACTGATTGCTACTAACCTAAAATCTTTCAAGAAAAAAATAATAATAAACTTTTGTAAAAATATCATACGATTAAGAAAACTATAAAAATGAGTACCATAATAGAAAGTGTCGCCTCACCTACATCACGCGGGCACCCCACTATTGTAATAATTAGATATTTGTGTTCATACTAAAAGCTTTGATTTTTGAAAAAAAAACGATAAGTGCATGTGTGCCAAAACAAGTTGCTTAAACGTTTACGATTCTTATTTTGTGTATTATCTAATATGCTTGTCAAGCTACAAACATTAAACTTTTACACTGTCATCCCTTTTTCGTATAAAGATCCTTTTTTTACAACTTTTGTGTAGCTCGCATAAAATTTTACGTAATGAATATGTTTGTTGTTTTGTTATATTTATTTGTATATCAGATCTCTCCCCTCAATTAAAAAATTCCAGTGGTGATAACCTGAAGCCAATGGCTTCAAAAAGTAGTTAAGTGAGCCTAAAAGGTTAGCAAATAAAAGTCTTTCTTGATGTTCAATTATTTAGTTAAGTTGCTCAATACACATGTTTTAGTTAAGTTACACATGTTTGCGTTTCAAAGGCAATTATTTATATTTTTAGTCACTGAATTCATTTAGTAGAGATTTAGAATATTACGATGAAAATGGATCTGTAAATTTTAAGTTTTTTTATCTTCTTTGGATGCCATTGTTGAGGTACACAATTGAAATTATGTGAAACTTATATAAATTCATGAATGGTGGCTTGTAATAGACGTCATAATTGAATATGATATTAGTCCGGACACCCGCCGCAACGCGCGGGCATTTCCACTAGTATATATATATAGGAGAAGGATCCGTTAGGAACCACCTTTTATTGCGAGAACCGCGAGAACCAATGTGAAAACAAATAAAAAATACCTAAAAATAGCTAAAAAAACACACAAAATATTTTTTATAAAAAAAGTGCTACTTTTAGTAGCCAAAAAGAAAAAAAAATTAATTTTAAAAAAAATTGGCTACTAAAAGTAGCGATTTTAATGTAAAAAAATATTAAAAAAAATTGTGTGTTTTTTTAGGTTTTTTGAGAGTTTAGTTTTTAGCGTTTTAGCTTGGGGGGGGGGGGGGGGGTTAGGTTTTTGGGTGGTGGGGGAGGGGGGTTTAAGTTTTTTTTTTTGGTTTGTTTGAGGGGTTTAGTTATTTGCATTTAGCTTTGGGGGGATGGCGGGGTGTTTAGGTTTAATTTTTTTTTGGGGGGGGGGGGGGGGGGTAGGTTTTTTTAGCTATTTTTGGTTGTGTTCACATTGGTTCATGCGAGGACCACCTTTATGGCGAGAACCGCGAGAACCAATGTGAACACAAACAAAAATAGCTAAAAAAAACCTAACCCCCCCCCCCCCCCCCAAGCTAAAATGTTAAAACTAAACCCCCAAAAAACCTAAAAAAAACACACACACACACAAAATTGTTTTTTTTTTAAGATTTTTTTATCAAAAAAATCGCTACTTTTAGTAGCAAAAATAAAAGTTTATTTTTTTAAAAAAATATTTTTTTTGCTATTAAAAGTTGCGATTTTTTGAGAAAAAATATTAAAAAAAAAAATTTTGTGTTTTTTTTAGCTATTTTTAGGTATTTTTGGTTATGTTTACATTGGTTCTCGTGGTTCTCGCAATAAAGGGTGGTTACTAACGGATCCTTCTCCTATGGTTTTTTTTTTTTTTTTTTTTTTGGGGGGGGGGGGGAGGGGGGTTAGGCTTTTTTTAGTTATTTTTGGTTGTGTTCACATTGTTTCATGCGAGGACCACTTTTATGGCGACAACCGCGAGAACCAATGTGAATACAACAAAAAACAGCTAAAAAAACCTAATTCCCCCAAGCTAAAATGCTAAAAACTAAACCCCCAAAAAACCTAAAAAAATAAAAAAAAACATTTAAATTTTTTTTTAATATTTTTATCAAAAAATCGTTACTTTAAAAAAAAATATTTTTTTGCCTACTAAAAGTAGCGATTTTTTGAGAAAAATATTTAAAAAAAAATTGTGTGTTTTTTAGCTATTTTTAGGTATTTTTGGTTGTATTCACATTGGTTCTCGCGGTTCTCGCAATAAAGGGTGGTTCCTAATGGATCCTTCTCCTACATATATATAGTGGAGAGTTCAAATGAGAAGAATTTTTTTGTAAGAAGAAAACATAAGAAATTTTAACCAATAATAATATTTCATTTTACTTCATTTAATATATGTATTTAATGTTACTATAAGGGTACTTTGGTAAAATACATAGATCATTAATTTATAGCATTCCTCTTTAATAGCTAACTATATTAAAATTTGTAACTCATCTTCAAAATATATATTTTTTTTCAAAAAAGTAACATAAAATAATTTAGAGTGTATGATAAATTACGAGGTGTATAGGATAAATTACGAGCTGTGTATGATAAATTTAAACATGTTTAGGATAAATTTTGAAATGTGTAGGATAACTTTTAATTTGTGTTGGCAAAAAAAATTAGTGTGGAGGATGATATTCTTAATTACTGTGCTACTAAATACACCCTCCCTAATTACTAATTATACCCCTCCTATAAAAATATCACATCATTACATCACAAATCAACATTTAATTGTTTTTTTGTCTTTTTGTTGTCTTTTTAATTATTATTATTATTTACTAGTAGTAATCATTTATTATTATTATTATTATAATCGTAATTATTATTATTATTTTAAAAATATTTTTTTGAATAAAAAATATTTATTTTTTTATTGTTAGTTAGTTTTTTTTTGAACTATACCCCCCGTATATTTCGATACCGGTACCTAGTTTTTGTGGAATTTCTGTTTATTTGACTACTTGTCATTTGTCTTTTTATTGTTAGTTAGTTTTTTTTTTTTTTTTGAACAGAGAAATTTCAATCACGGAGAAAGCTATTCAAAGAAAATTATGATATTCTCTTTTATTTGAGAAAATTATTCAAAGAAAATTATAATATTCTCTGTAACTTGTCATTCCATGTTATTGTTACTTTGTTTTCTTTTCATTTGCCATGTGATTGTTAGTCTATTTTCTTTTTAACAGAGAAATTTCATTCAAAGCTATTCAAATTCCATTCAAAGAAAATTCACTCTAACTTCAGCTTATTTGGGCAATACTCGAGGAAACTATTCAAAGAAAAGTTTACTACAAAAGTTAAAAGAAATAACCAATCCAAGTATACCTTTTGTTGAAGAACCTGATGTTAAAAAAAATACTCGTGGACGACCAACTACAAAATCCAAAAAAAAAAAAACTGAACCCTGTAATTGCTAAACCTCCCCTTCAACGAAGCTACTCCCAAAAGCCTCCAAGGCGAACTCCCAAGATCATGATTACACTCAAGAGCCTGCAAGGCACAGTTCATTTACGAACTATCAAGAGCAAGATTACACTCAAGAACCTGCCAGGCATAGTTCATTTGTGGACTTCCAAAAGCATGATTATACTCAAGAGCCTTGGAGACATAGTTCATTCAAGGACTATGATGATAATACGGGTTACTACGCTAGTCCATTTGTAAACTACCAAGTTCCTGGTGAACAAAGTCCGTTCATGACCCAAGATACTGACGGACAATGTCTTTTTGCCAACCTTTTAAACACACCGGGATATGATTTCATGGGGTTGAACCAAGATATTGTGGGACAAAGTTCTTTCGCCAACGCTACAAGTACGCCGGGCTATGACTTCATGGGGTTGAACCAAGATCAAGCATCACAAGTGATACACAAATATATTCATCTAATTCCAAAAATCTTCCATGCGTATGTTACACGCAAACATAACGTATTAGGTGATGGAAATTGTGGGTTTCGTACGACAGCTTCTGCTCTCGGGTACGGTGAAGATGAATGGTTATTTATCCGGAGATCACTAATGGAAGAGCTACTCGAGTTTAGAAATAAGTACGCTAAGGCTTTCTTAGGCTCATTCGAAGATGTGTTCACGTCCTTGGCTTGGTCAGGATCGGGGGTTGCACCTGAAAAACACTGGATGATTATGCCAGAGGCAGGATTCTTGATTGCGAACAAGTTTAATGTGATCGTTCATTTTTTATCTCAAGAAAAAAGAAATAGTTATACTTGTTTTTCGCTTTGGAGAGGCCCTCACGAGTTCCAAGAAAAAAATAATTACAATTGCACACGTGAATGGTAACCATTTTATAATGGTAGAATTGCAAGGAGAGTATACAATTGCCAGCACAAACAACCTATGGAAATTAATGAGAGAAAATGATGCAGCTGGCTGAGAGAATATATGTGAATCACGCCAAAACATGTATAATTCTTGGATAACACAACCTGCTACATTTGCTGTTATAGATTAAAGATCGGTATGTAAATTATTAAATGATATTAGTTTTGTAAAAAAAGTACTTATTTTTATATAGCTTTTGTTACAACTATAAGTATAATTTGATAAATTATAACAATTAAAGAGTAAGAATAAATAATATACATCATTACTACTACTATTACTAATAATAATAATAATAATAATAATAATAATAATAATAATAATAATAATAATAATAAATAAAAAGTGCATACTTCTTTTACTATTTATTTATAATAATAACTAATAAACAAACAATAAATAAGTAATAATTAAAAAAAAAGACAACTAAAAGACAAAAAACACTAAAAATAAAATAAAAGTTATTGATGGATGTGATATATTTGTAGGGGGTGTAATTAGTAAAGAGAGGGGGTGTAAATAGAAGAGCCCTCTTAATAATTAACTAATTGGTCAAATATGATAATAAATGAAATAAGTGAAAAACTATTTAATATTTTACTATTATGCCTTTTGTTCTTTTACTTTTTAATTAAATTTTATTCTCAAATGAATATTTATATACATGGATTATCTTTATCTATCCAAAGAATTTTGGAGAATGTTTCCTACTTTTTTGGTTTATCATTTTGTGACAACGATACGAAGAAAATGAAAGTTTTAGATAGTGTTTGGTACGAAGGAATGAGAGGTGGAATGGAATGGATGATTACGAGGGAATGAAGAAAAGGGTGTTTGGTTGCTCAATGGAATGGAATCACCCATTCCAAAAGATATTCTATTCCCTCAAAATCATTCATTCCACCCCCCATGTTTTTTTTTTCCATTTCATCCCTTCTTGCACTATTCATCAACAACACCACAACCCACCACCTTCGCCACAACCCACCACCACCCACCACCGACGCCATCGCCGCCACCCGCCACCACCTCACCCCGACAGCCACCGTCGCCGCTGCCACCCACTAGCCACCGTTATCACCCACAGCCGCGACCAACCGCCAACGCCACTCGTCGCCGCCGCCCACCACCATCGTCGACGCCACCACCACAGCCGACACCACCAACCGCCGTCGCCCACCGCCACCTTTGCTGCAACCCACCACCAACGGCCACCTTGCCGCCGCCACCACTCGTTGTCACCGTCGCACCGCCACTCGTCGCCGCCACCACCACCCATCGCCGCCGCCGACACCCACCACCGCCACCTATAACCACCCGCAATCACTACCACCGACCACCACCACCACTCACCGCTGATTTTATTACTCCGTTTTTCTTGCCCTACTACAAAAAGTATTTGTTTAGGCGGTGTAAATGAAGATTATGAGCGGTTTTATGACCGCCTAAACAAATGTCGCAGGAAAAAATGTTTAATTAATCTGAGCGGTTAAAAAGCCGCCCAAAATAATACAAAATCCGCCCAAAAAAACATGCCAATAATTTTGTGATTTTGTGTTTTTAAGCGGTGGTTTAATATCCCAACCGCCCAAAAAAAAATAATGCAGAGCTCAAAATAATGGCTATATTTAGCTCAAAATAATGGGGAGAGCTCAAAATAATGGCTGCTATATACACACAGAAAGAGAAAATAATGTGTTAGCTCAAAATAGTGGATAATGGTTACACAGAACTAAAACCAATCAAAAACTCAGCAAACATCATAGAACCTCTTGATTCCATAACTTCCAAAGTTTACAAAAGTTGTTCTAAACATAATAATCCAAAGTTGTTCAAATAACTAACACTAACCTAGCTAACCCATCTTCCAAAGTAGTTCAAATTATAACTACACCAACCTAACCCAACCAACCTACACTCTTACTCTTAAAAAACTGTGTCATGATGTTTTCAACCAACATGTCGATTTCCTCTTGTGTTACGCTTGTTGTCTGGGTCCAAATCTAAAAAGAAATCAAATAACAAGGTTATTTTGTGGATATTGAAGTTGGCAACTTTAGGGTCTTCTGGAACTATTTTATAAAATACTATGTTATACAAATATCTGATATCAAACAAGAAAAAAATTACAAGGTTAAAAATTCAGCTGTGTTAATAAATAAATTTATTGTACGAAATAAAAATAATAAGAAAAACTTACATTTGACACCAATGCAAAAAGCTAGCCTCAAGCAACCCGTTCGCCAAAAACTGGAACATCCCCTCATATTCGATGGATTCAACTTCGATATCAAACAAAGTCTTGGGGTACATCTCCTTAGGCAAATTAATCTCAATGCTCATCTTTCCATTAAAGAGATCCTTTAATCGTGCAGCCCATAACCTAATATTTTCAGGCCGCTCATTTTCTATCTTCAACAAGTCATTTTGTATTTTTTTGTTCAACCGTTGACAACTTTGGAGCGGGAGGTTCTTCATCAAACTACATAATTAAACAAACGCTTTTAAGAGTATATATACACACATACACACACACACATATAACATGTTAGAGTTGTTGATTACCATCGCATCGAGTCGTTCCGACAGGTGTACATCATGTTGACCGGGAAAAAATGCGCCAGAAACAAACTACATTAATTGAAAAACTAATTATATATATATATATATATATAATGAGAATTTGAGTTGTTGATTACCTCGTCATCAAAATTTTCTATAGTAGTCGGATCAATATGATAATGTTGAGTTTGATTTAGTTCATCAGGTTCCTCAAACTACAACAAACGAAATTATTGCAATATATATAAAATACAATTAATATAAAATATATATTACCCGGACCAAAGTAATACCAAACCACTAACCTGTGGTTCATAACATGTGACGTCCTCCAACTGTTGTGTTAAGTCTTGGTTTTGGGGAGTTGTCTCTGTGTTCAAAAGCTACAATTTAACAAAACATACATTATTTTCTTTCATTTGTCAAATATGTGAGAATCATATGATTGTATTAGAAGCCCATCCATCAGATGGGTAAAAATCTCTAGTCACCTACAATCTTTTTTAATGGCTAATGACTTTTAATTATACTAAAAATAGTCTTTTAGTATTTTCTAATATTTCTCATTTACCATCTCATCTGCTATTACTTTACAATCACAACCAGACCTTTGAATTACCCTTAAAACCTAATTCCAAAAAAAACTTCTAAAATCGCTAAAAGACTCATGACAATAAAACCGAACTTAACCTAATGAAATGTTACGTAAACCCGAAATAAACCTAATTCAAAACAACACACTTACTAACTGTCTGAAACAATCAATAAACATGAAACTATAAACCACAAATGTTACGTAAACCCGAAATTACCTTAATTGCAAAACGTGGCCATTGAACATATTTACCACGAGCATCACCTAAATCTAATTTGTCATATATGTATACATACATATTATGCATAAAAAAATAAAATACACCAACAACAAAGATAATAAGAAACAAAAGTTCATACCTTTAACCTCTTGATTTGATTTAATGAAGAATAAAAGCTAGAATAATTCAATTTTTATCTACAATCAAATAACAACAAATAATTAATTAATACATATTGATCAAACAATTAATATACAAGAATACATATGATATATACATGTTACTAAATGATTGTTTGAATAGAATGAATAATGAATTGAATTGAAGAACCAGAGGCTAGGCTAGCTAGGGTTTGCAAAGAGAAAAAAATAATTAAAGAGATGGGATTTTCGTAGAGTTTTTTTAAATATGATAAAAACCCTTTATTTATTTGAGCTAGGTTGTTATGCTCGCACAAAAAAAACCTATTTTTTTGAGCTAAAATTTGTAAGAGCTCAAAAAAAATCATTTTTTTGAGCCATATAGCTCAAAAAAACGTGGGTGTAAGTTTATTGTGCTGATTTTTGAGCGGTTTATGTGTCTAACCGCCTAAATTAATAATTTTTGAGCTCAGAAAAATCATAATTTGTACTAGTGTTAGTGTTGCCTACCGAACAATATCCAATAATAATTCATTCCATTCATACATGGTAACCAAACAAAACATGGAATGGTAATGACCCATTGCATTCCCTCGTCCATTCCATTCCTTCGTCCATTCCATTACCTCATACCAAACAGACCCTTAGATTATTGTTTATCCATTTTCATTCTTTATATTTTCTAGTCTTATTTATTACTATAAATCACAACGAATACAATAGAATTTTATAAATACATATATGATTTTATGAATATAAAATCCGTTTTTTATACACTAAAGGATATAATTCCATGACTTAGAGAAAAAAAAAAACTTAAACTGCTTATTTTATTATCGAAAAATCTCTCCCTATATATATAGAGAGAGAGAGAGAGAACACAACAAATGTTATTTCCTAAATTACATTAATTCATCATAATCTAGTAACTAGTTGATGCCTGAAATAAAACTTGGGTGTTTTTTACAAGAGGCAAATAAAACTTTGGTATTTTTTACCATACGCAAAATCCCTTTTATCACTCAGCAAATGGTATGAAAAAAATTGTTTTATAAATCGACGGATATATTCCAAGAAAATTGTTTTATAAATCGACAGGGAGAAGAGATATGGAAAAAAAAAAAAAAAACCACAAAGCATGACACGTGAAGCAGTTCTTTTGGAAGCTAGTTAATAGGGAATTGACAAGTTTTCTTCTTTGGTCCTCACGTCAACGTGTGGTGGGCTGCTATTGCTTCCCATCCCAATTTTCTTTAATATAATATAATTATTTTACCGTAACATGAATTATCTAAATATGTATTAAATATAATATTTTAAATATATAATCCTTGTGTAAACATGGTTGAAGAAAGGGAGCGGAACATGACACACCCTATACCATGTCTTTATCAAACGGAAAAAGTTCAAGTTACCATAATTCAATAGTAGCAAGATTATGCATGTTCTATATTATAAAAATGACCATAAATATACAATCTTATTTATACAAGAATCTAATTTTCTAAGTCTTTTTTATGTAGCTCAGATTTTTTTTTATTTAATTATTATTATTATTATTATTATTATTATTATTATTATTATTATTGAACTCTGAAAAGAACTTATCATCCAAAACTAAACACCATGTTAAAAACATATGTTTTTTCACAAAGAATAAATATTCAAAGGCTCCGACGATTTGTCATGTCAGATTATTATATACGGGCTGTTTAACGTTATACAGCCTGTACACAGGATGTGAAATTAAGATTTTAGGGTGTGGCTTTATTAGGACCCTATTCAAATCACGTGTGAAAAAACTTGTCTTCCAAATGAAATGATTCATATAAGAACTACTAGATCAAATCAACTATTAAAGATAAAGACAAATGTTGATATGAAGAATTGTTGTTGAAGGATCAACTATTGGCTATAGACAACAATTGTTTTATAGGGCTGTTGTTTTAGCTAAAATGTAATAGTCTTTGCATTAATAGTCGCTTGTAAGATTACCAATTTCGTTCATGAGGTTTTGTTACTTTTGCAACTTTCGTCCAAAGCTTTGTTTTTTCATATTTGGATTCAAAAGGTTTTAAATCTTGTCATTTTCATCCACCAAACTAACTTTGTTTGTTTAATATGTTAACTTGAAAGGTATTTTAGTATTATTTGTTAACTACAGTACAAGTTTATGATGCATAAGGTACATCATCGTTGCTTATCTCTCTCTCTCTCTCTCTATGTGACTTTTGTACAAAGGTTTGTTTTTTCGCATCTGGATTCAAAGGGTTTGAAATCTTGTTATTTTCATCCACCAACTAACTCAGTTTGATTATTATGTTAACTTGAAGGGTATTTTACTATTTTTTAATTAAAGTACAAGTTTATGAGCAATCTAACAAAGAAATAGATCACTGGAAACAATGCCTGAGGAGAATAAGTCATTTTGCCACTGTAATTTTTTTTATTTATTGTTATAATAATAATAATAATAATAATAATTGTACTAATAAATTATGAATATTCACACACGCACGCGCGTACGTGCGCGCGCGGACACACACATACACATATATATATATAGGGTGATGTTTTAGAGTAAACACTAGTGTATTTGTGAACTAAGTTAACAAATCCTGACCATTGATTTACATTATTAAATTATAAAATACACTAGTGTATTTTCATCATCAAATCATGTCCATTGATTTACACTTGTGTATTGCTAATCAAGGGCTAGGATTAGTTCACACAGTTCATTATCAAATGGGTTGTTCACAAATAGACCTGACCATATATATATAGGGTCAGGATCTAGAGAAAACGGTGGAAAGTGTGAGAACGGTGAGAATGCTTATGAATCGTCCGATCAAAACAATCTATGGACTAGATTGAATAACATCAATTTTATTACGTGGACGCGCTTCATTAAGGGTAAAAAAGTCTTTTGACTACTCCACACAAAACGCCATCTCATGAAATAAAATGCCAAAACATATAGCACACACCATTCTAACTAAAACGCCATTAGATATAAAACGCCAAACTTAATTATAATAAAATCCCGCCTAAAAAAACCGCCAAAAAAATACTATATATACAACATCTTAGACCTTTAATTAAAAACACACACAAAACCCAAACGCCATATTTAATATATAGCATTCTTCTTAGAAACGCCAAAAAACCCAAACATTAAATATCTTCTAAACCAAAAAGTTTATTTGAAATTCAGTTTGGTTGTCTGTAAGGTTTCACTCAACGTAATGGGCAAAAATCCTTAAGTGAGGATATTGTCCATTTCATTAAGTAAAATCTTATTGACTTTATCATCAACGTCCTTCCAATTTATAACGCCAAAACATACATCAACATTATTGAGGTTTGTTGTCAATAAAGTTTAGCTGTATGTGGTGGACAACATTGTCAGTTATCTTTCTTAACCGAGGATTTACAATATTGTCCATCTCATACAGCAAAACATTATTGATTTTAGCATGATCAAAAATTTGAAGGTTAAGATGCTTTTATTTAGTGACGTTCTTTTTATCGGTAAAACGCCAAAATTAAAAAATAAAACATCGTTCAATGGAAATTCAAGGATTGTTGGCTGAAAGGGTGTAAACTCAATAACATTTTGCTGAATGAGATGAACAAATATTATAGAAAAAGAGGCTGATTTCAGACTTTTGCTTCCAGACGGCGACAAAAAAACTACTTAAAAAAAATTAAAAAAAAATCATACGAAAGTCGAAACAGCCAGTGAAGATGCTTCAAAAGAAGAAAGAGACTGGTGACAGTGAAATTTGGAAGATCAATATATATATTTTTTTTAATTTTCTTTTTCAGTTGATTGTTATATAATAACAACGTCATATCTAATAAAAACGCCACAAAGCCAAATGCTTGTCAAAACGCCAACATGCCATAAAACGCCCGCAAAACTACCAAACCATAATAAAATTACTTTGGACAAGAATTATAAAAAACCCAAAAAATAAAATAAAATAAAATAAATAAAAACCAAACTTGAAAAATGTAACTAGAAACAGTAACTAAAAATCAGCAAAACTGAAGAGATGGAAAATTTATTATATTAGGATCTAAAACGCCAAACTTGAAAGATGGGATGTGTTACAGACTTCAGAGATAAATCTTATAAAAAACAATAATTACAAACAGTAAATGAAACGACGAATACTTTATTATAATAATGCACCGCATACCTTAGGCGCCAAAAAGACATCCTATAAAATGAAACGTCTCAGCAACTTCCATTTGATCAAACCAAAAAAACAAACGCCAATACTACTAAATACCACTCACTGTAAACGCCAAAAAAATAAAAAATTAAAGATGGCTAATATGCTTTCTTGGATATTCAGTATTGTTCTTGGTCAAGTTTCACTGAATAATTTGTTAGCAGAGGGAGGTAACTCAGTAAGATTTTGCTGTATGAGATGGATAAAAATTCAAGAAAAATATACTGATGACAGTCATATGTCATTTTGTATTCTTTGTTCTTGAAGAAGGCTTGGATGAGGAGAAGAGATCAATGACACTGAAGAGTGGGATGATTATAATGATGAAGATTAAGATGAAGAAAAAGTGAAAAACTCACCCACACGTCATAGATCTATGTCCCCAAACATCTACAAAAAGCCACTTCAACAAACGAGTAGGCAAAATAATCAAACCTATGGGTTTGTTAAGTTGTACATAAAACGCCATATATTTGGTGACAGTTCTTGTACTATTAAAGAAGAGAGAGACCGATGAAAGTGAAGATTGTGAAGAGAGATCCGACTAGGAATTTTACTTTATTTTCTTCGCTTCTTTTTTTCCCCTGTGGTTGTAATATATTCTTACAATTGTAAAACGCCAAAATGTATATAAAAAATAATAGAACAATGGGCCATCTTGTTTAAAACGCCTTGAAAAACGCCATTCAGATAGATTTCCTGACCCCCCTGGGGTTCCAATGGCATAGGATTTGAATAAACGCCATAAACGCCAAAATGTTAATACAATGAAACCATTAAACGCCATTAATTATTGGATTTAGTTAACGCCAAAAATCTTAAACCCCAAAAATAAAACAATATTAAAAGCGGAACTGGAAAAGCAGAAGATAAAAGGACAAAAAAACTCCCCCGCCCTTCTCTATGCCGCGTGACACGTGTTTGGCCAGGATGCGTTCTCACCGTTCTCACACTTTTGAGCGTTTTCTCCTGATCTCGTTTCTATATATATATATATATAGGTTGTGAGTTGGCTACAAAGTGGATTTTTCCTACAAAGTGTAGGAAGTGTTTTGGTGATGACATGTGTCATCTCTGGTATTTAAATAAAGGGGAATTGGCCTCTAATAATTCCACCTAGACCTTATTGGCCATTAATAATCCCACCTCAGAATATTCCCCCCACCAGTCCCACCTTTCACCTATTTTTTCTACAATGGTCCCCCGTTAAAAAAAATTAACGTATTTAAGCTTTTTTCCAAATTACAAACAAATTTTTTAGGGCTTTCGATCAGAACGATGATATGAGTCCATTGATGTAAAACTTACTTCCAAATGGTGCTCCAAGTGACTTGATTTTGGTTAATTGGAAATTTAAACACCCGAATTGAGGCGTCGTTTTCATCGTTTGGAGCACTGTTTCGAAGCAAGTTTTACATCAATGGACTCGTATCGTCGTTCTAATCAAAAGCCCTAAAAAATTTGTTTGTAATCTGGAAAAAAGCTTAACTCCGTTAAGTTTTTTTAACGGGGGACCATTGTAAGAAAAATAGGTGAAAGGTGGGACTGGTGTGGGGAATATTCTGAGGTGGGATTATTAATGGCCAATAAGGTCTAGGTGGGATTATTACAGACCAATTTCCCTTAAATAAAAGAGTATAATTGTAATTGACTAATAAGTTATTTATGGTAGAGATAATTATAATTCACTGACTGAGATTTTTATGGAAACTCTTTATTCTAAAAACCATGATTGATTCAGTTATGTAAACCACATTAATAACATTCTTCATCTCACACTCATCCCATCTTTCATTAAAAGTACGCAAACGTAAAACACATTAACCTATTCTTGACGTTGTTTTTATCAACATCTGGTTTCTTCACATTTGGTTGTATTAGTTTCACAATAAAAATAGTATCCTTCATTCACATTCATCCGATCCTTCATCCAAAGTTTGAAACACCAACACATTAATTATTTCTTGACGTGTTTAATAAGTTTCTAGTTTCTCCACATTGTGTTTTATCAGTTTCCAGTTTCTTCACATTGTGTTATATCAATTTCACTCCTTCATGACACAATCATCTTATCCTTCATTCGAAGTCCGAAATACAAACACACTAATTATTTGTTGATATTGTGTTTTATCTATTTCGAGTTTCTTCATGTTGTGTCATATCAGTTTTCACAATAGCACCCTTACACATAAAACACATCAGTGCCTGAAAAACATAATATAAACACACCCAACATCTATAACACATTTCTGGTTCTCTTTACAGGCATACAATCCTATATGAACTCATGAAACACAACATTTTAACTTACAACCCTTGGTGGCACGGCCCCGTGCTTGTCTTTTGGTCTGTTGTTTTGGTCTTGGGGTGTACTTGGAGGGTATGCATGGTGTGTCAACTCTTCTTTCTTGTATTTATGTTGGTTTTCGATGTTAATTTGTTCCTTTTGTACATTTAACTTCATTTAGTTCTGAAAATCAAAAGTATACAAAGAAACGTACTTTTTTTCAAAGTTTGTACATAATAAGGGTTTATTTTATGCCTTGTTTGATATAATTTATGTGCTGCATTAATATGTCGCATTTAGAGTGTCGGGTATCCAAATTCTTTTATTCTTGTTTTTTGTTTATTTACAATCCCATTCGACATGATTTATTTAGAACACTTTCCAAGAAAAATATATTGTTAGGCATAACATGCCTCTTAAAATTCCATTAAGCTATATACAATTTCGTACACCTCACAAGTGGTCACTCAACACTCGTCCGAAGATGTATAAGCGAAACACTCGGTCCCGGTGTGTAACTTACTCCTACCATAGGCTTGACATGCAATCAAACCTCCTCCTTTTTGACATAACCTTTGTAAATATCAAGAGGACTTTTAAATGGTAGGTTTTGGCTAGGGGCAGGGATTTTTGTTTGGGAAGTGATGAAAGGCGTAAAAATGTCAGTTTTCTTTTGAAAAATTTATTTGTTTGTGACGTTGATACAAACAATACAATCTATTAACTTTTAAGCAAGAAATTTGAGACTTGCTGAATTATTTCAAACAACTAAGTGTGTGTGTATGTGTGTCTCTATATATATATATATATATATATATATATATATATATATTAGAATATACACAAGATAACTAGGTCACATTTTTCAAAAGAACCGAATTTTTACTAAAATAAAAGGGTGTAAAAGTAAAAAGGATTATATGTGATTGTTGCAAAGTTGTAATTTTGCAGGTTTTGAAACGAAAGGTTTAGGCTCAAAGGGGTTAATTAGGGTATTTTGGTTTTGGTGGGGAGATAAAAAAAATAACGTTTAAATAAAAGGGTTATAGTCCTAATGCCTTAATCATTTATTTACTTGGATTAGTCGGTAAGGACCGGGAATGCATTATCTTGGCAAGTTCTTGTCACGACCCTGACCCGTACCACGGTTCAGGCGCCACGAGACAGAAAACCCGTGGTACTGGTGTTTATTAAATTGCAACAAAAATTTCATTTGGACCGGGTGTTAGGAAGAATAATATCAGAGTTTAGAAAAATACCGAATTATTTTATTTAATAACGATGGGGTAAACCCCGTATTTACAGAAAAGGAATTTCACTAGGGAAATCCTTAAATTACAGAAAACATGTTTTATTTCTAATTTACTGAGCCACTTTGTTTAAGCTGAAGTGCTTCGCGGCACTTTTCCTTTCTTCACAATAAATTACCTGAAATATGTTTTAAAACAATTTGATCAGCGAAAATACTGGCGAGTGCATTCAATTTATACAAAAGACACATTGTTATAATATACAGTATTAAGAGCTATTACAATGTTTATATCAATCAATTACCCCAAATCGGTATTTGTCACTCGACCGGATCTGTGACTATAGTCAAATCACACATTGGCTAACCCGTTGTCCAATGGTGAAGTTTATCAAGTAGTATATACAAAACCCCACATACCGGCAGTAATTGTAGATTACAAAGACTTAATCATTGTAATTACAACTTTGAAAACAAGTAGGGTTTTGAAAGCAAGTTGATAAAATAGAATGACTCACATTGCAGGTTTAAACTGTCAAAGCTTGCCTACTGGTTAAGCTGGTAAACCTAATTAAATATACAATGCAAACGAATTAGGTTAGTAACTTAATACAACATTTACGATAATCGCGAGATCGAAACCCTCACGACGAATGACAAAGTATAGCCGAGTATCGGCAGCACTTAAACATCCATCGGATCGGTTTTAATCGATCGGATATAGTACCGTAGCAGTGATCGAGTTATTACCCTTATATCGCTGCTGAGCTTCGAGGTTTCGATTGTAATTTGAAAGAAACAGAGAAACGATCAACGAAATGAGCAAAATTTTACATCGTAATGTGAAATCTGATCAAGTCCCAGACCCCTGGCTTTATAGCCTGTTTTGAACTGGCCCGCGTGTCGTGCACGGCTTAGCCATCCCTGGCGAGTGTCGCGGGGCTAGGCCATCTAGCCTAGGCTAGCCTTGTGTCGAGTATAGCCTGGAAATGTGTCGAGTTTGAATGCTACATGTCCAGAATTCGTTTCACGAGTCGCAGAAGAATTAGGGGATCTCCCCCTTGAGTGTTGGGGGGCCCTGTTGCTAGTTTCGTCTGTTTTTTCGTTTCGAGTCGCACCGTACTACTTGGGGGTTCCAATTAGGGTTTCTTAGTGTGCCTTTTAGGAATGGGTAACGGAAATTTTGTGAGGTTGTTACATCCTCCCCACCTTGTTTAAAATCTCGTCCTCGATATTTACTGAAACCGGTAAGGATACTTTCGTTTCATTTCTGATTCCAGTTCCCATGTGTATTTTGGTCCTCTTTTTTAATCCCATTTTACTTGACTGGGATTAATCTCTTGTGTTTGAGGTTTTTGACCTTTCTATCTTCTATTTGCAGAGGTCGTTCAACAAATTTTAACTTTTCATTTACCTCTATGTCCTGAAGAGGTACTACCAGTGATTCATCAGATGAACATTTCTTAAGATTACATACATGAAATACATCATGTACGCCGGCTAATTATTCGGGTAGTTGTAATTGATAAACGGCTGGTCCTATTCGTTGGATAACTTTAAAAGGTCCGACATACCTTGGACTTAACTTTCCTTTCTTACCGAATCGGACTACTCCTTTCCAAGGAGAAACTTTCAATAGCACTTTGTCTCCAACTTGAAATTCTAACGGCTTTCGTCGATGGTCGACATAACTCTTTTGGTGATCTTGTGCGGTTTTTAACCTTTCTTTGATTTGAGTTATCTTGTCGGTGGTTTCCTGCACAATCGCGGGACCTGATAATTGACTTTCTCCTATTTCTGCCCAGCATACTGGAGTCCGGCACTTTCGTCCATAAAGTGCTTCGAATGGAGCAGCATTAATGCTTGTGTGATAATTGTTGTTATAGGAGAATTCTATTAATGGAAAATTGTCATCCCAATTTCCACCAAAATCTATAACACACGCCCTCAGCATGTCTTCTAAAGTTTGAATTGTCCTTTCACTTTGTCCATCTGTTTGGGGGTGGTATGCTGTACTTAAGTTTAGTTGCGTCCCCATGGCTTGTTGGAAACTTTTCCAAAAATGTGAAGTGAAACGACTATCTCTATCAGATGCAATACAGAGTGGAACTCCATGTAATGATACTACTTCATCCACATATAGCTTAGCTAGCTGTTCCATGCTAAAGGTTTCCTTCATTGGTATGAAATGAGCTGATTTGGTTAATCGATCCACAATCACCCAAATTGCATCGTTACCTTTTTTGGTTTTGGGTAACTTAGTAACAAAACCCATTGTTATTAATTCCCATTTCCATACAGGCATTTCTAACTGTTGAAGTAATCCTAAAGGTTTCTGATGTTCCGCTTTAACTTGTGAACAAGTTAAACACTTAGAAACGTAACTAGTTATATCCTTTTTCATTCCTATCCACCAAAAACTATTCATCAAATCTTGATACATCTTGTTGCTACCAGGATGCATCATATACCTAGATCTATGGGCTTCCTCTAATATTCTATCTCGTAGATTTCCTTGTATAGGTACCCAAATTCTTGTCTTATAGAATCTCCAAATTCCATCAGTTTCTTGTTCTAATTCCTTTATTCTTCCTTTCATTCCTTCAGCATCATCCTTAATTGCTGTTTCCTGGATATTCTTTAGTTGTTCCATTAAATCTAACTGCAGATTTAACCTAACAGCACGTACTCGTCTTTGCTTCTCATGATACTTACGCCTTAAGGCATCTGCTACTACATTTACTTTTCCGTCGTGATATTGAATATCACTGTCGTAATCACTTAAGATTTCCATCCACCTTCTTTGCCTCATGTTAAATTCTTTTTGCCCAAAAATATATTTCAAACTCTTATGATCTATAAAAATGGTAAACTTACTAGCATACAGATAATGTCTCCAAATTTTAAGGGCAACAATTATTGCTCCTAATTCTAGGTCATGAGTTGTGTAATTTTCCTCGTGCTTTTTCAATTACCTTGATGCATAAGCGATCACTTTCTTACGTTGTATCAATAGGCATCCCAATCCTATCTTAGAAGCGTCACAGTAAACTACAAAATCTTCTGTTCCTTCTGGTAATGCAAGAATTGGTGTATTTGTTAATCTTTGCTTTAAGATTCTGAAGGCTTCTTCTTGCTTAGGTCCCCATTCAAACTTAACCATTTTACATGTTAACTTAGTAAATGGACAACTATCTTGGAGAATTCTTGGATAAACCGTCTATAGTATCCAGCTAGACATAGAAAACTTCAGACTTCTGTAGCTGACTTAGGGACTTTCCAGTTTGTGATAGCTTCTATCTTTGAAGGATCTACGTGAATTCCTTCATGATTGACCATGTGTCCTAGGAATTGCACTTCTTGTAAGCAAAATTCACACTTAGAAAATTTAGCATAAAGCTTTTCTTTCCTTAACAGGGTTAAGAGTACATGCAAGTGCTCACAGTGCTCATCCTTGCTTTTGGAATAAATAAGTATATCGTCAATAAAGACAATTACAAATTTATCCAAATACGGTTTACATATCCTATTCATCATGTCCATAAATATTGCAGGAGCATTTGTTAATCCGAATGGCATGACTGTAAACTCGTAGTGACCATACATAGTTCTGAAAGCAGTCTTAGGAATGTCCTCTTCCTGTACTTTCAGTTGATAGTATCCAGAGCGCAAATCTATCTTAGAGAAATACCTAGCTCCCTGAAGTTGATCAAAGAGATCATCAATTCTAGGTAGTGGCTATCGATTCTTAATGGTAACCGTATTTTATTCTCTATAATCGATACACATTCACATTGACCCATCTTTCTTTTTCACGAACACCACAGGTGCTCTCCAAGGGGATGAACTTGGTTGTATAAATCCTTTTCCTAACAATTCATCTAATTGCTTTTTCAGTTCTAACATCTCCGTTGGTGCTAAATAATAAGGTGCCTAAGCAATTGGAGCAGTTCCCGGTACTAGATGAATTCTAAATTCTACTTCCCTATCTGGTGGTAATCCAGGTAGATCTTCTGGAAATATATCAGGGTATTATGATACTACCAGAATTTCCTTAAGTTCCTTGCCTTTAGTGTTAATGGTTATTGAAATCATATACACTACACCTTGCTTCCGTACGTAACTAGCGGCTTTCAACTGAGATGAATTTCATTGGCTTTCTCGGCTTATTTCCTTTGATTATGATCATCTCTCCTATCAGTGCACAAACCTCTACAGAATTCTGATCACATAGAATTCGTGCATGGTTAGCTACTAACCAATCCATTCCTAATACTATGTCGAATCCTTCTAAATTCATAGGTAGAAGGTTTGCAGAGAACTTATGTCCTAACAGTGTTATTTTTCCTTCTTAAAGTACTTCACGTATAGCAATAGGGTTTCCTTCGGCCGTTTCTACCTTACAAGCTTGACTAAGTTTAGATAAAGGATGATTAAGAACTTAGCAAAATGCAGTATTTATAAAAAATTGGTTTACACCAGAGCCAAATAATACTTTTGCATAAACGTCATGGATAAGGAACGTACCGGCGATTACGTTGGAAATCATAGCTGCCTCTTGCGTTGTTAGTTGAAATGCCCTTACGTTCTTCTTGTTAGTTCCGCCGGCCGCTTTAGCTTTGTTGTTAGGTGTCTTGGCGAATTTAGGGAAATTTGGCTTAAAATGCCCTGCCTCCCCGCAATTGAAGCAGATCGTAGATTTCTTCCTACAATCTTCCTCTCGGTGCCCAGGTATTTTGCTAAAATTGCAGTACTCCTTACATTTTCCAAAATGCTTCCTTTTACAGGTTCTACAAAAAGGCAGAGCAGAAGACTGCCCGACTCCCTTCTTCTTGTTATTATTATTATTATTATTATTATTATTATTATTATTATTATTATTATTATTATTATTATTATTACCCGAGTAGAAACATTGGGTAATCTTTTGAGCCAAATCCTTCTTCCTATTCTCATCCCTCGTACGAACTAATCCGTCAGTCAAGGTATTGGCCAATTCGACAGTGTCGTCGATAGTCCGAGGTCTAGCAGCCTTGACTATATAGCGGATTTTGCTAATCAATCCCCAAATATAGCGAGAAATAAGTACAGGTTCTGGCGAAGCCAGAGTCGGTACTATTCTTGCATACTCGAAGAATTTTGACGTATACTCACGACACTTAATATCCACCATTCTATGGTTCAAGAACTGATTTGCCATTTGTTCTTTTTCATAGGAAGGACAGAACTTCTTTTCAATTATTTCCCTAAATCCTTCCCAACTCATAGCATAAGCCATGTTGCTTCCTTTAGCTTGTAGGACAGCGTTCCACCATTCTAATGCCTCCTCCTTGAAGAGATTGGAAGCATACATTACTTTGTCTTCCTCTGAACACTTACTTATTTTGATAACAACTTCTGTCTTTTCTAGCCATCGTAGGGTAGTAGGAGCTCCTTCACTGCCCGCAAATTCAGTTGGTTTGCAGGCTAGAAACTCCTTATAAGTACAACCTGTTGTTATTACTTTCATCTTATTAGGTAATGGGGCTTTGATAATATTATCATTGCCTCCATTTACGCTATAACTGAAATTATCATCAGGGGTGCATTTGCTATTGTCATCTTTGGAAGGTTCGACCGGGCTTTTAACAGCTGCTATGATTGCTGGGATATCATTGGCTATGCCCTGAGCAACTATATTTTCTATATCTTCTCTATTTAGCGAATTTTCCTGGTTGTTCTGACCCGATTGATTAACTTCGTTTGACATCTGAATTACAGACATAATACATCGATTAATATCACAAAATAGATAGCAAATAAACAAACATTGTAATCATAATATAAACTAAGTTAACACGTATACCCAAAATTGTCGATCATTGCGACGTTTAGATTTTTTTATATATATATATATAGATGCATCCGTACACAACCACATATTTACAGATATTTTATTTATTTAGTAGGTGATATATATATATATATATATATATATATATATATATATATATATATATATATATATATATATATATATATGGGGATGAATCATGAGAAAACTAGTTTAATAAGAAAACAAAAAAACTAACTAAAAAAGCCTAAAAACACACCACAACTTTTTTTTTTTTTACATTTTTTTTAGAAAAAAAATCGCTAGTTTTTATGCATGGAAAAAAATTTAAAAAAAAAAATATATTTTGTTGTATTGCACATGTGCAGTACACAATTTTTTTTTTGAAAATTTATTTTTATATATATAAAAATAGCGATTTTTTATAAAAATTTGCAAAAAAAAAAATTTTGGTATGTTTTTAGCTTTTTTTTAGGCTTTTTTTAGTTAGTTTTCTAATTTTCTCATTTAGATGTAGTTTTCTCATGATCCCCCCCCCACATATATATATATATATATATAGATATTCAACATATTAATATTATACAAACTCCTATGCTATTGTTAGCCCGCCTCAGAAGTGGAACTCCCACTCGTCTTATTTCTAGACGAGACTTTCACCCACTGTTTAGATTCTGTTTCCCGCGTCCACCAACTCTTCGACGTAATGGCGCAACTCAGCAACATTTTCTGGGTTCATAGGTGGAAAGGTGGCAGGAGCATGTTCAAATTGTGGGTAGTATGGGTTGGGATTGTTCATCAGATTTGGGAATTGCCAATCATTCGTCCACCACTCGTCAATTTGATCAGGAAGTGGCTGTAGGTTAACGACAGGAGTATGAATGGCGGGTTCAAGGTTTATAGGTAGTTCAGCTTGGACGGGAGTATTCACGAGGTTTTCATCAACTGGACCAAACAAATCGCAGTTTGCTAGCTTTCTGTCTGATTCTTCCCATGGTGGGAATGCTGGGTCCTGATTGGAGCTTTCTCCCAAAACCTCTTTTCCTTTTGGTTCCACTGTTTTCTTGACCTTTTGGGCTGCGGGTTTCTTCTTTCTTCCCCTTTTCCAGTCCAGATTTCTCCTTCTTTTCTTTGGCTTTGGTTTCTCCTGGGCTTGGAATACAATTGGTTCATCTGGCTCGGCTTGGTACCCCGCCTGATTTTTAGTGGTCTCCATATTCGTAGGATTTATGGAGAAGTTTTGAAGAGCCTCCGATAACTCATTCATACTGTTAGTCACAAATAATGAAACACAAAATTCCAAAATTAAATATTAGTTATTACAAATAAATTTCACAGAAGCATCAAATCCCTGACTATTAAATTATGTATTTTCAAAATACTTAATTAGCTTAAACCAGTGGCTCTGATACCACCTTTTCTGTCATGGCCCCGACCCGTACCCCGGTTCAGGCGCCGCGAGACAGAAAACCCGTGGTACTGATGTTTATTAAATTGCAGAGGAAATTTCATTTGGACTGGGTGTTAGGAAGAATAACATCAGAGTTTTGAAAAACACCGAATTATTTTATCTAATAACGGTGGGGTAAACCCCGTGTTTACAGAAAAGGAATTTCATTAGGGAAATCCTTATATTACAGAAAACATGTTTTATTTCTAATTTACGGAACCACTTTATTTAAGCTGAAGTGCTTCGCAACACTTTTCCTTTATTCACAGAAAATTACCTGAAACATGTTTTAAAACAATTTGATCAGCGAAAATACTGGCGTGTGCATTCAATTTGTACAAAAGACACATTGTTATAATATACAGTATTAAGAGCTATTACAATGTTTATATCAACCAATTACCCCAAATCGGTATTTGTCACTCGACCGGATCTGTGACTATAGTCATATCACACATTGGCTAACCCGTTGTCCAATGGTGAAGTTTATCAAGTAGTGTATACAAAACCCCACATACCGGAAGTAATTGTAGATTACAAAGACTTAATAACTGTAATTACAACTTTGAAAACAAGTAGGGTTTTGAAAGCAAGTTGATAAAATAGAATGACTCACATTGCAGGTTTAAACTGTCAAAGCTTGCCTACTGGTTAAGCTGGTAAACCTAATTAAATATACAATGCAAACGAATTAGGTTAGTAACTTAATACAACATTTACGATAATCGCAAGATCGAAACCCTCACGACGAATGCCAAAGTATAGCTGAGTATCGGCAGCACTTAAACATCCATCGGATCGGTTTTAATCGATCGGATATAGTACCGTAGCAGTGATCAAGTTATTACCCTGATATCACTACAGAACTTTGAGTTTTCGATTGTAATTTGAAAGAAACAGAGAAAGATCAACGAAATGAGTGAAAATTTTACGTCGTAATGTGAAATCTGATCAAGTCCCAGACCCCTGGCTTTATAGCCAGTTTTGAACTGGCCCACGTGTCACGCACGGCTCAGCCGTCCCTGGCGCGTGTCGCGGGGCTAGGCCATCTAGCCTAGGCTAGCTGATATGCACAAAATGCAACATATAAATTACATCAATTGTGGCATAAAACTAACCCTTTTTTAGTACTAATGTTGGAAAAAGTGTGTTTTTGTCTTCCTTTTGTATTTTCAGGATTAAATGAGCTCAAATGAACTAAAGAAGCAAAAAGGCAGCTAAATCTAACATAAATGCAAGAAAAGGAAAACAAACGTGGCATGCCCGACCCCCCGACAGCATCTTCCCAAGCAAAAAGAAGAGAACAGAAGGCTGAACACGCCCCGTGCTCAGTGAGCACGGGGGCGTGCCCAAGTGTCAGCAGAAAAGACAAAGCTGTAGAAGCTTCTATCAGCCACCACGGGGTCGTGCTCAGCGGACACGGGGCCGTGGTCAACTCTAAGATTCGCATAATCTAGGGAAATCTTGATAGTACAGATACGCTTCTGCACACGGGGGCGTGCCCAGCGGACACGGGGGCGTGGTCAACTAATGCAGACAAACTGCAATTAATGAAGAAAGAGAAGGAAGGTGGACACGGGGCCGTGCCCGAGTCTCTGTTCAGCCTATAAATAGGGGTGCTTGGCTCATTTGCAAACCATCCCTTGGCACACCACCTCTCTCACACTTCACCCACCACCATCACAACACCATCATCCATTGTCCATCATAGAGTGTGTGAGTCGTCTCGGGATCCAAGATTGATCGTAAGAGTTCTTGACAATCAAAGGCCATGTTTGCCTAAGTCTCTTACATCACTTGGTGAAGACAAGTGTCTAGTGTAATACTTTTTATTTTTAATCTTTTCGCACTTTTTATTTGGTTATGTATTAATGACTTTAATAACTAGTTTCTTATGTTGAAGGTGATTCTTCCTTATCGTTTGTCTGTTGTTTCTTAGCATTATTTTACTGTCTATATAAAATAAAAGATTTTCACCATTCATATCTCCACGGTCTATATGGAGATATGTTGGCTACCTGGTCGGGGGTTAAGGGAACAGTTTGGTAAGAGTCTTGCCTTGTTTAGTGTATAGATCCTGCAAGGACCTGGGTCAAATTTAGTAGGACCTCCTTCAATACCCACCGGTATTGGATGGCGGGGGTCCAAACTCTTTGATCCCCTCATATGTAAGCTACTATTAATACTTTAACCCGGCTACTTAGGACTGTATCCTAGCTGACTCAAACTACTTAGCCGAGGGTAACGTCACTTTCAAAAGAGGGGCCTACCATAACATGCATTAATAACTTAATTAATTATCTTTCAATAATCCGACCCTTTAGGATTGTATCCTTGCTGACTCAAACTACTGGGTTGAGGGTAACGTCACCTTCAAAAGAGGGGCATACTACAATAACTAAGATAATCTCTTAAAAAGTGCAAAAGTGCGGAAATAATCAAAGGTTACATTAAACACGAGTCGGAGCCAAGTGATTCATCTTGTCTATCTGTTTTTATTTTATTTTTCAGCATTTTAGTTAGTTTTTATTTTTCTAGTTTAAAAACACTTTTCTAACTTTTGATTTGATTAGACGTTGAGGATAAACCGGTACTAAAAGCTCTTGTGTCCTTGGACGACCTCGGTATCTTGCCAACACTATACTACTCTCACGATGGGTACACTTGCCCATATGTGTGTTTGATGTTAGTAAAATATCGTGTTTTATAAATTTAAAACTTGACTAACGTGTAAAAAGGGCTTAAAATATACTTAAATTTATATACACACTCGCACACATCAAGTTTTTGGTGCCGCTGTCGGGGACACAAGGATTTTAAGAAAGTTAGGAATCAACGGCCTAATCGTTTTTTCTAATTTTTCTAATTTTTTTAGGATTTTTCTTAATTTTTCAGCTTCTGCAGAACTCAGCACGAGCCGTGCCTGCTGAACACGCCCCGTGCCCAATCATTGGAACTGGCAATCCTGTTTTAAGTCAGACACTAAGCTGAACACGGGACCGTGCCCACTCAACACGCCCCGTGCCCAAGATTCAGTTACTGAAAACAGAACCGTAAGATCCCGACGGTTGGTAATTTCTGACACAAACATGAGAGATACTGATATTTTTTACATTCGGCACTCTTATGGTACATGGTGTCAAATATGTGGTGGCTCCCATAAAGAATTAGAATGTTATTTTCTAAATTATAAACCCCACTATATAGACCCATTGTTTTCCTGTAGCCTTAAGAGGGGCGAAAGTAAAAATAATCCCTATCTCTCCCTCGAATGCTCTCAACCTGATATTCTAGGAGGAATGCTTCTTGATGAACTATTTCAAATGGAAGATCTAATTCTTAATTGGTTAAAAGAACTTAGGATAGATTTCAATAATTTATCTCAAGACGATAACCAAGAAGAATTGTTGGGATCGCATTCAAACAACTTCGTTGTTCCCGATGTTACCTCTAACTCTAGCGAGGACTTGAGCGATAGTCGTCCCTGTGTCGATTGTGCCGTGAAGGACTCCCCATCGACTTCGTTCGGTGCATACATAGACCTGAGCGATTTGGCATACACCTTCTTTAACGAGAGCCTGGGAAAGGGTTGGACTTGTCCACCTACATTTAGCATAGGAATCACCCTCACCGATAACCTCTTGCGTTCTCGTCTTAATCTAGAGCAATTAAGGTATCTTAGGCACTTTGGGGTTGTTCCATCCAGTAAGGAACCACCCAATCCGGAAAAGTTCCTTAGAAATAGACGAAACTTTATAGACATCCTCTAGACACGGGGCCGTGTCTAGGTCAACACGCCCCCGTGTCCACCAAAAGATTCCCGCCTGATTACGTGTCAGATTATGGACAAAATGTGTCAGGTTCTTGCCTGCACACGGGGCCGTGTCCAGCCGACACGGGGCCGTGTGCAGCGTGCTGTCGTTTTCTATAAATGCAGCCAAGAATCCTGGACATTTAAACCATTCCAGGGACAGAGATTTAGGGAATCTTCTCACATACCATCCTAGGTATTTTCTAAAAGAAGTTTCTCAACAACCTTCTTGTCCTTTCCTCTTTTATCCACTTTCATCTTCTTCAATTTTTCCTTTGTGCTTCCATTAAAGCTTGAAATCTCCATAATTTCAAGCTTTATTGAGATGTTTGTTAGATTTTTATTCATGGAATCTTGTTAAAAATAAGTTCTACAACAGTGTTTTAAGTTGTTCCCGCTTAAAAAACGTTTTAAACATCACGAAAACAATTTAAAACTCCATGATTCCTTGTTCCAAAAATCTGCAGACATCTGAACACGGGGCCGTGTTCAATGAACACGGGGCCGTGTCCGAAGTACTGCTCCCATAAAATTGAACTCTTTTCGGTATGTTTTCTCAGAATGGCGAGCAGAACTAGCGGAACATCTTCATCGCACTTCAGAAACAACCGACAAGGGAGAAGATCGTCAACGGATGAAGATTATCTTGTAAACTACGTTTACGCCTTAAGAGAGGCCATTGATGAGATGACAGGGGTAGAAGAAGCATTGGTCGACCGTATTAATCATTTGACGGTGGGACTAGAGGGATATCTTCGAGAGGTCAACCTTTTGTACCAAAGGTTGAACATTCTCGCCTCTCCTCCTTTGGTACCAATCATCACCCAAAGGGCATGGAATGTGATACCGGAAGTCATCATTCCAGCCGAATGGTACGCCATACATTCGGAACCCCCTCGAGACATACTACAAGGGGTTCCGGTTGGTGTTACTCCTCCTCCACAAGATGTTGAGGAGAATGAAGCCGCCTTCTTGCTCCCAAGAGAGATAGAAGAATGGCTTTAACACCCCTCGGCTCGGAGTTCTACAAAGCTTTTAGATACCGGAAAACTATTTCCGGAATTTTGGTTCTTATTGTAATAGTAGAACTCCTTAAGATGATTTTATGTATCACTTGACCTATCTAGTTTAAGACCTTTAACTTTTATTTTCCTCCTTTGTTTTAATTTTCTAGGACTATTATGTAATTCTCTCTATGATTTAATGAATGATGGTTTTATCTAATTCTGGTGTTTGGATGATGTTGTAATGGATAAAACACACTCGGGATGGTGAAGGATAACAAGAGAAACTTGAACCAGCACCCCATGCACAAAAACATGACCACCCGACAAATTTTTCTTCATTACAGCAAGTTCAGCACGGGCCGTGCCCGCCCAACACGGCCCCATGCTGCACAATCTGCAGGAAATGCCCAGTTCAGGTAACTGGAAACGGGGCGTGCTCACTGAACACGCCCCCGTGCCCAGGCTTCTGTTTATTTTTATAAACTTTTGTTACTGGCGATCTGAACACGAGGCTGTGTCCAGACGCCCAGTAACATAAAATTTTGTTTTTTCACACCTTTTTACACATTCAATCAACCTAAAAACTTATTTTTGGGACACATTGAGGACAATGTGAAATTTAAGTGTGGGGAGGGGGGGGGGGGATGCTAAAACCTTGAATCTTGCAAGTCCTAATCACAAGCCTTACACAAAACTCCATTGGAACTGCTAATCACCCCAAATTTTTTTCAAAAATTTTTTTTTACTTGTTTAGGTTTAACTTGGAAATTTCAAATTCTAAAAAGGTTATATTTTTAAAAATTTACAACCGATAGCGCCGTGATAAAAAGAACCAACATAAGAAAATTATGAAAAGGCATGACAAGTTTATTTAAAATTTGATTATATATACTTGATCACATAAAAACCCATTCCCACAAAAAGTGAGTTTTGAGCCTTTATTGAGCATACAAATACATATCTTTAAACTAATTGCTCATTTTTCGTTTCTTGTGTGAATAGCCGCTTGGTTCTTACGACTCTAGAACTTGCCACGACGATACATTCCCGGTCCTTACCAACTTACCCGAGTAAGTAAATGACGGAGGCATTAGGACTAACCCTTTTTTTATTTCTACACCATTATTTTTCTTCTTTTTTACCACCTACCCAAAATCCCCCTAGTTAACCCCTTTGAGCCTAAACCTTTTCATTTCTTAACCCAAAACAAAAACCCTTTTACCCACCAAAACTTTTTTTTTTACCCTTTGTTTTAGTAACAAACTCGGTTTTTCTTATGACTTTCAAAAAAAAAAAAAATGAATGATGATGAAGCAAAAGAGAAATAAAACAAACAAGTTTGTCAAAAATAACTTTGTTTGAATAATGGCTTCATCAAAATAAAAATTTGAAAAATAAAAAGTCCTACGAAAACCGACGCTTTTTACACCTTTCGCCCTTTTACTAACCACTAACCCAACCACCTACCTTTAACCCAAGCCTAACCCTTCACCCAAAAGTCCTCTTGATATTTACTAAGGTATATAGTTAAAAAGGAGGAGGATTGATTGTTTGGCAAGCCTATGGTAGGAGTAAGTTCCATGCCGCTCTCGAGTGATCCACTAAAATACATCTTCGGCCGAGTGTTGAGTGATCCCCCGTGAGGTATGTGAACTTGTATATAAATGGAATTTTAAAAAGGCATGTTATACCCTAATAAGTAATTTATCTTATGTAATGTTTTAAATAAATCATGACAAATAGGATTGTAAATAAATAAAAATAAAACTTAATAAAGAATCTTGGAAATCCCGACACTCTATGACAAGCCCAAAAACCTTCTCTTCTACCCATTCCATTTGGGAGTGTAAAGCCACATTATAAAGAGTTTTGCTTGAGGACAAGCAAAGATTCAAGTGTGGGGGTATTTGATGTGCACAAAATGCAACATATAAATTACATCAATTGTGACATAAAACTAACCCTTTTTTAGTACTAATGTTGGAAAAAGTGTGTTTTTGTCTTCCTTTTGTATTTTCAGGATTAAATGAGCTCAAATGAACAAAAGAAGCAAAAAGGCAGCTAAATCTAACATAAATACAAGAAAAGGAACAAACGTGGCATGCCCGACCCCCCAACAGCATCTTCCCAAGCAAAAACAAGAGAACAGAAGGATGAACACGCCCCGTGCTCAGTGAGCACGGGGGCGTGCCCAAGTGTCAGCAGAAAAGACAAAGCTGTAGAAGCTTCTATCAGCCACCACGGGGTCATGCTCAGCGGACACGGGGCCATGGTCAACTCTGAGATTCGCAGAATCTAGGGAAATCTTGATAGTAAAGATACGCCTCTGCACACGGGGGCGTGCCCGGCGGACACGGGGGCATGCCCAGTGGACACGGGGGCGTGGTCAACTAATGCATACAAACTGCATTTAATGAAGAAAGAGAAGGAAGGTGGACATGGGGCCGGGCCCAATGGACACGAGGCCGTGCCCGAGTCTCTGTTCAGCCTATAAATAGGGGTTCTTGGCTCATTTGCAAACCATCCCTTGGCACACCACCTCTCTCACACTTCACCCACCACCCACCACCTCCATCACAACACCATCATCCACCACCATCATCCATTGTCCATCATAGAGTGTGTGAGTCATCTCGGGATCCAAGATTGATCGTAAGAGTTCTTGACAATCAAAGGCCATGTTTTCCTAAGTCTCTTACATCACTTGGTGAAGACAAGTGTCTAGTGTAATACTTTTTATTTTTAATCTTTTCGCACTTTTTATTTGGTTATGTATTAATGACTTTAATAACTAGTTTCTTATGTTGAAGGTGATTCTTCCTTATCGTTTTTCCGTGGTGTCTTGGCATTATTTTACTGTCTATATAAAATAAAAGATTTTCACCATTCATATCTCCACGGTCTATATGGAGATATGTTGGCTACCTGGTCGGGGGTTAAGGGAACGGTTTGGTAAGAGTCTTGCCTTGTTCAGTGTATAGATCCTGCAAGGACCTGGGTCAAATTTAGTAGGACCTCCTTCAATACCCACCGGTATTGAATGGCGGGGGTCCAAACTCTTTGATCCCCTCATATGTAAGCTACTATTAATACTTTAACCCGGCTACTTAGGACTGTATCCCTGCTGACTCAGACTACTAAGCCGAGGGTAACGTCACCTTCAAAAGAGGGGCCTACCATAATATGCATTAATAACTTAATTAATTATCTTTCAATAATCCGACCCTTTAGGATTGTATCCTTGCTGACTCAAACTATTGGGTTGAGGGTAACGTCACCTTCAAAAGAGGGGCCTACTACAATAACTAAGATAATCTCTTAAAAAGTGCAAAAGTGCGGAAATAATCAAAGGTTACATTAAACACGAGTCGGAGCCAAGTGATTCATCTTGTCTATCTGTTTTTATTTTATTTTTCAGCATTTTAGTTAGTTTTTATTTTTCTAGTTTAAAAACATTTTTCTAACTTTTGATTTGATTAGACGTTGAGGATAAACCGGTACTAAAAGCTCTTGTGTCCTTGGATGACCTCGGTATCTTGCCAACACTACACTACGCTCACGATGGGTGCACTTGCCAATATGTGTGTTTGGTGTTAGTAAAATATCGTGTTTTATAAATTTAAAACTTGACTAACGTGTAAAAAGGGCTTAAAATATACTTAAACTTATATACACACTCGCACACATCACTAGCCTTGTGTCGAGTATAACCTGGAAATGTGCCGAGTTTGAATCCTACATGTCCAGAATTCGTTTCGCGAGTTACATAAGAATTAGGGGATCCCCCCTTGAGTGTTAGGGGGGCTTGTTGCTAGTTTCGTCCGGTTTTCCGTTTCGAGTCGCACCGTACTACTTGGGGGTTCCAATTAGGGTTTCTTAGTGTGCCTTTTAGGAATGGTTAACGGAAATTTTGTGAAGTTGATATAGTTCTAGATTCTTGAGAGCCATACGGGCTATCACACAAGAAATGAAAAGTGAGCATTTAGTAAAAATATGGTATTGTATGCTAGTTCAAGGCTCAAAACTCACTATTTGTGGGAAAATGATTAAAAAAAGTGTGAAAGTGTATATACAATCAAATTTAAAAAAAGATGGTCATGCCCTTTATAAATTTATCTTATATGGTTCTTTTTATCACGGTGCTATCAGTTATAAATTAGTAAAAATAAAATTTTTAGTGCTTGGTTTTCTAACTTAAACCAAGACATGACAAAGAAAATTAAAAAAATTTTTGGAAAAGATTTGGGGTGTTTAGCCATTCCAAGTTGAGTTTTGTGTAAGGCTTGTTTAGGACAAAAGTTTCAACCCCCCCCCCCCCCCCCACACACACACTTAAATTACACATTGTTCTCAAAGTGTCCAAAAATGGATTAAATGTGTAAAGGTGAGTTAAAACAACAATTTTTTTCAAGAACTGGGCATTGGGCATGGGGGCGTGCTAGGGGGCATGACCCCGTGTCAAAGTGCTAATAACTTTAAATTTTGAAAAACTAATAGCAGGTAGGCACGGGCCCGTGCCTAGGACGTACAACCCATGTGAAAGGTCCAATGGCTAATTTTGTTTCAGTAGTGTGGAGGCACGGGGACGTGCTCACCTCACCCGGCCCCATGCTGAACTTACTGTAATGAAGTTTTCGAGGCAGAGGACTTCTGTTTACGTGCATGGGGATCCCATCTGTAACACCCCAAAAATATATCAATTATATAGACATGTATATATATATATATACATATATGTATATATATACATATATACGTATACATGTGCATATATTATTACATATTTGCTAAAGAAGATAACCTAGTTAGTGACAAGAATTAAGTCACCTAAAAACATCAAGTTGTATGTATAAGAGCAAGGGATAAACTTAAGGGACCAAACTTGTCAACATTTAAACTAAATTTACTTAAAATAAAAATAAACACCAAACACACATACATAGGTGTGTCTGGTCGATCAAAACAGGGAAAGAAAAGGGGAAAAGTTCCCCAAACCCTAAAAAGCGATTATTCATCAAATTAGAGGGCTCAAAGTGTGTAAATCTTGTGCAGAAACTGAATTTTGTGATCATCCAAGCAAGGAGATCATAAGGTATGTTAAACTTTGATGTTTGATGATGTTATGAAACTTGATGAACATCACAAATTTGTTGATGTCATAGCTGAATTTGTGATATATGTATGATTTGGAACAACACCCTGATGGAAATTTCTGATCAATTACTAAGGTTTGAATGTTTGATTGATAAGCCATGTTATGTTAAATGGGTTATGTGAAAAAGGTTGGAATGCATAATTTTAGTGATTAATTTATGCTCATGAGATATGATAAACCAAAATTTGATGTTAATTAGGTCATAAGTGGACATAATGACTTGATGAAATAAAAATATGGATAAATGATGTTAACTAGTGATAATCAGAAATAACATAAAATCCATGCTTGCAAGGTGTTCTATGAATTGCCTAAGTGAGAGTTTTTTTTTCCTATGGTAGAATAATATAAACATGAAAAGAGTTATATGAAATGATTCTTGATGAATTTGGATATAATAATCCATATTATGGCAATTTAATAAACAATCGAGTTGTATGCTATAGGCGACTCGAAGGATAATTCGAGAAATCAATCTGGAAGCGATACTCGACTCAAGGGAAAGGTTTAAGGTACGTAGCTTTATGCTTTGTAGAATTTCTTTATTTGATTTGTATTAACATACGATCGATTATTATAAAATAGTTGTAAAATTTGGTTTGAACATATACGATGTATTTCGTATGAACGAACCAGGAGATTAAAATAACAAACTAACGATAAGTTCGAATGTTTGAAAGTGATGGATTTCACTAGAACTTTCAAACAGGTCAACATAAGAAATTTGTATTAAGTTTGAATGTTTGAAAGTGACGAATTCCACTAAAACATTTAAACAGGTCAAAATAACGAATCTATGAAAAGTTTGTTTGCTTGAACGTGATGGACTTCAGTAAAACATGCAAACGGGTTAAAATGATAGAAAGATAGAGGTTTGGTTGTATAAAAGCGATGGATTTCGCTAGGTTAACCAAACGGGTCAAAATGAAGTCTTAACGCATACCGAAATGGTTGCATAAATAATGACTTCAGTATAATACCCGGATATGGTTAGGATTTCGAATATGTGCGTAAACCGAGAAACGAGAATGCAGACTAAAAGTCAAAAGACTCGGATTGTGAGTTACGACTAAAAGATGAACAATTTCTCATATGGAAATTGTGCTAATAAAGTCCAACTACTTGTGGTTGAAGTAGTCGAATAATTAAAACGTACCGGATAACGGATGCATAAATCCCGTGGATAGTACCCCGAGTATTGGGAAATATTCATAGCTATGATGTTCATGTGGATTAAATGTAATCAAAAGAGTTTGTTTGTTAAAAACATAAACGGGTCAAATAATTCGTAAATAAGTATTAAGCTGAAAGCTTTTTAGGTAAGAATTTTTTTAATCCGGATGGTGGATTTCGAGTCCAAATGATAAAGGATCAAATTACAATCATGTAAGAAGAAACGGGAGGTTAAACGAATAAACGGGTAAAAAGTTATGGTCGTTTTCGTATTAAGGGCAAACAGGAAAATAAACTTGCAGACCAGGCCGAAACCTACGGCTGGAGGCCGTAGGCTACGGTGTAGCCATTCTGCACCGAGTGACTTCTATACACCGTAAGCTACGATGCATGTACCGTAGCTTACGGCAGGGTTTAAAAAATTTGTTTTCTTTTATTTTGAGTTATACATGTTACCAAACCTCATTCCAACACATCATATCTAACATTTAAGGTTGTTAAATGTTATTAGGTCAATGTTATGATGAATACAGATGGGATCAAGCGCGTGCAAGAACCGAACACAATAAAGTCGAAGCTTCCGCACTTCTTTAGTTGTTTTTGTTAATCTAAACATTGTTATGTGCAGGGTTGTCCAAACTTCTCGACGATCGCTCGAAAAATGCCCGAAAAATGTTTGTTCGATTCACGCTAGGGGTGTGCATGGGTCGGTTTGAGTCGGTTTTGACCAAAAACCATAACCATAACCATGATGTCGGTTATTGGATAACCATAACCATAACCGATCAGTTATGGTGGTTATGGTTATTCGGTTTTAATGGTTATAGCGGGTCGGTTATGGGTCGTTAATCGTGTATTTAGCTTAGCTAAAAATAGCTTAATTTTTTTAACATGGAATAAATTGTTGTTGCATATTTATATATATTAGTATATTACATAGTATTAAAAAATACATATAATCTATAATATTAATACCAATTATTATCGAATATTCAAATAAAGTGATATGATACATTTCATAAATTCAAATAAATATTCAACCAAAACCACAAAAATGATATGAAAAACCCATAAGTACTAAAAATCTTGAGTAAAAAACGTCAAATATTAAAAATATGATGAAAAGTCCTAAATCCTACAAATATTTATTACATGTCGGTTTGGTTCGGTTATAGTGGGTATGGAAAAAATGATAACCATAATCGACCCGCAACTTTCGGTTTTCAAAAAAAACCATTAACCGACCCACCAGTTTTTTATTTGGATCGGTTTTTCAGTTAATTCGGTTATGGTTCGATTAATTCGGTTTTTAGTACATCCCTAATTCACGCTCAGTTTGTAAATTAGCCGCTTGGCTCAGTTCGATTTGAAAACGAGCCAAGCATGAGCAAAGGTCCGCTCGCTCGTCGATCTCTTGGTTTCGCTCGAATTATTTTTATTAAATAATTAGTATATATATAATTAATATAAGCATAGGTAGCCCATAAAAATACAATGCCCAATCATACTTAGCTCATTCCTTACCCTAAATCTAATTCCTAATTCCCCTTCCCCATTGTTCCAAGCCGCACACAGTGTAGTCACACACTCACGCTCAGACGCTCAATTGCACACACTCACGCAGTCACGCTCAGTTGCACACACTGCCCTAGCTCCGACAACTTACCTAGCTCCGGCGATTGTCCTACCTCCAGCGACTCCCCTACATCTTCATCCCCAATTTGAATCTTCAAGTAAAGGTCAGTTTTCTTATATGGATCGAATTTATGTTTTGAAATAAAGAGTTTTGCTTCACATACTTTCCAATCTAGTATATGATTCTGAATAATCTTGAAGGAAATTATTATTATATGGGTCGATTTTGTGTTTTGATAACCTATGTACGGGTTATACAGTTGTGTACAGTGTACACAGGTTATACATGTTATAATGAAGGATGTTATTTTGATGACTCTAGTTAAAAGATGGCTTTTTTTTATAGTTTTTGTACAGTGTACTCTAAATTGGTGATAAAAATTTAAGAATGTTGTTTTTTTTCTTTTATTTTTGTAGAATGTCTTCTTATAAAACCGAGCGAAAACGATCCGCTCGATTCAAATTTAATCCGAGCACGAGCATCACTTTTGTGCTCGGTTTTGCAAATTTGATCTGATCGGATCAGATTGGTTGTAATTCAATCCGAGCACGAGCAGACTCTCGTTCGGATCAGATCGGCTCATGAACACCCCTAGTTATGTGATAGAAATTCTTTTGAATACTTTTGAAGTCTAAGATATTTTCAAATTATGTTTGGTGTTCAGAATTAGCATTTTGTTTTATATAAAATGCAAACTTTTATAAACATTATTTATATGATTTAAGTATGGGTCTTACAAGTTGGCAATCAGAGCCTAAGGATAAAGACGAAATGTGTTCGGTTCAAGGTTCAAGACATCCGGTAAGAATTAGTTATAAATAAGTTTCAAATGAAAGAATTAGAGAAGAAAACGATTTAAAGTGTATGGGAGGAGTGTATTAACACACTCGAACCCGGGAAATACACCAAGTATAAACAGTTGAAGCAAGTTATATACTTGATCAAACCGAAAAAGAATGATACATCACATGTAATACAACATGATGAATATAAATTCCATATAGTGATATGGAAATCATCAATAAGTTATTTACCAAATTGTTGTGGACATTTCAGTTAAAAGAGATGTCTACCGGAACTGGTGATAATACGGTATCCCTCATGACTGAGGAGATGCAAGAAAAGATTTCCGAGGAAGTCGGAAAAGCTTTGGAGGCTAGTCTACCTCAGTTTTTGGATAGACCACAAACCACAATTCTATCAGTGATAGAAGAAAAGATAAACGAATTGGAGGGAGGCCTGGTACAAGATAAAGACAAGGCTAAAGGGAAGGCATGCCCTTACAACAAGTTCATGGCATGTAAACCCCCGATTACAACAGTGAAGTGGATCCAATAATTTGTCAACGATGGATAAGTGATATAGAAGGAGACTTTAAAAGAACTCACTGTGATGCAACTGATTTCGTAGCTTACGGAACCTGTCAACTGAGGGGTCAAGCGAAAGATTAGTGGGACAATCTTAAGAAAGAACAAGGAATCGAGACCACAAGAACTATGACTTGGGAGGAGTTTAAGGTACCACTCCTTAAACATCATAGCCCAAAATCCGTGATCAACAAAATCAAGAAAGAATTTATCCAACTAAGACAAAAAGGCGAATCGATTGACAAGATCACGGGGGTGTTCCTCGACAAGCTGAGGTTCTGTGACGAGTTGGTGCAGACGAAAGAACAAAAGATTTATTATTATTATAACATGTTGAGTGTAGAATACTGGGAGTTTATGACTCCCTAGAAATACGAACATCTCACGTAGATTGTAAATGTCGAACGAGAAAGGGAGATCAAACTCAAGAAACAGATTAAAAGGGGGTGAAAGAAGGGCGTTGGATGCAAATCCAATCCCTACACAAAAACAAAAAGGGAAAGAGTTTCCAAAGAAGGGAAGCGTGAAAGATGGATCGCCTAGTTGCGGAATATGTGGAAAGGCCCATCGGGGCGAATGTTATTTCAAGAACAAACCGTGCGCTACGTGTGGAAAAGTGGGACAGGGGGCTTTAAATTACCCCGGTAAGGAAACGGTATGCTACAAGTGTTATAAACTGGGATACAAGAAATCTGAATGCCCGAAGTTGGTTGGAAAAAAGGAAACGACTGACACAAATACTGAAGTCCCGAAATAAAAGGCGAGATCCTTCCACATAACCGCGGCTGAGGCCAAGGTTGAACCCGATATGGTTTCAGGTACATTTACCATAAATTCAATTCCTGCACGCATTTTATTTGATACGGGTGCAAATAGATCTTTTGTTTTACATAGATTTATTCAACACCCTATATTTATATTAACAAAATTGCCTATGCCTCTAGAAGTAGAAATAGGTAATAATAAAAGTTCTATTGTTTGTGACATGTGCTGGGATTGCAAATTAAGTATTGATGATGAAGAATACTTGGTTGATTTGATACCCATGTCGATGGGAGAATTCCAAGTGGTAATCGGAGTGGATTGGTTATCTCGACACCACGTTAAAGTAGTATGCTTCGGTAAGGAGATACAATTAACATCTTCGAGCGGAAGGCGTGTTATTATTTATGGGGAAAAGAGTTGCAACCCCATTGTGTGCTCGATGATAGAAGCCCGTAAACTCATTCAACATGGGTGTAAGGCGTATTTGACTTACGTACGTGATTCAGAAAAATAGTCGCCAAAGATTGAGGACGTACCTGTTGTATGGGAGTTTCAAGATATATTTTCGAAAGACTTACCAGGGATACCACCCGAGCATGAAGTGGAATTTCTGATTGAATTATTTTGGGGTGCGAAACCGGTGGCCAAGACACCGTACAGGTTAGCACCGTCGGTACTTCAAGAATTACTATCACAACTACAAGATTTGCTCGACAAGGGATTTATCCGACCTAGTGTCTCTACGCCGATATTATTTGTAAAGAAGAAGAATGGAAGCATACGAATGTGTATCGATTACCGGTAGTTAAACAAACTTACGGTAAAGAATCGATACCCACTTCCGAGAATCGATGATCTATTCTATCAGTTGCAAGGCGCAAGCTGGTTTTCAAAGATCGATTTAAGGTTGGGCTATCACCAGTTGAAGGTGAAAGAAGAAGATATACCAAAAACGGCGTTATGTACACGTTACAGACATTACAAATTTCTTGTAATGTCTTTCAGGTTAACAAATGCACACGCGACTTTCATGGATCTTATGAACCGGGTTTGCAAGCCAACGTTAGATAAGTCGGTGATAGTATTCATCGACGATATTCTCGTGTATTCAAAAAGCAAGGCGGATCATGTGAGTCATTTTCTTGAAGTATTGGGAACGCTTAGGCGGGAAAAACTTTACGCAAAGTTCTCGAAATGTGCCTTTTGGCTATGCAAGGTACAATTTCTTGGGTATGTCATAAGTGCCGAAGGGGTGTTAGTAGACCCATCCAAAATAGAAACGGTATCGAAATGGAAACCTCCAAAGAATCCATCGGAGGTTACAGGTTTCTTAGGAATTGTGGGTTACTATAGGAGATTTATCCAAGATTTCTCCAAAATCGCGTCGCCTTTGACTAAGTTGACCCCCAAGGATGAGAAATTTATTTGGGGAAGTGATCAAGAGAATGCCTTTCAAGTACTCAAGGAAATGGGGAAAGGTGATTGCATATGCCTCAAGACAATTAAAAGTTCACGAAAAGAAATACCCGACTCGTGACCTTGAGTTGGCGGAAGTGGTTTTCGCCTTAAAGATCTGGAGGCATTACTTGTATGGAGTGAAATGTACTATTTTCACCGACCATAAAATCCTTAAATACTTCTTTGACCAAAAGGAGTTAAATATGAGGCAAAGACGCTGGCTAGAAACGGTAAAGGATTATGATTGTGAAATACATTATCATCTGGGAAAAGCAAACGTAGTCGCAGATGCGCTAAGCCGAAAAGAAGTATATAATCCCATTCGAGTGCAAACGATGCAACTGGTAGTAACCTCGGGTTTACTGGAAAGAATCCGAGAGGCTCAAATTGAAGCGGCAAAAGAAGAGAACTGGAAAAAAGAACGAATAATACACAAATTAAAAAAATTTAATCGATGGTGATAACAGGTTGAAGACCCGATTCGGTAGAATATGGGTTCCAAACCCGTGTGGTGTTAAGGATCTCCTACTTGATGAAGCACACAAATCACGATATTCGATTCACCCGGGGGCGACCAAGATGTATCGAGACTTGAAACAAAATTATTGGTGGCCCGGGATGAAAAGAGATGTAACAAAGTATTTCGAAAAATGTCTAACTTCTCTACAAGTAAAGACGGAGCATCAAAATCCATATGGCAAGCTACAACCGCTAGACATACTAGTTTGGAAATGGGAACATGTTACTATGGACCTATAAACCAAACTACCAAAGACGGCTCGTGGATTCGATGCCATTTGGGTAGTCGTGGTTAGATTGACAAAGAGCGCTCATTTTATTCCTATTCGTGATACTTATACCTTTGAAAAGATGTCGGAGGTGTATACAAACGAGATCATAGCGCGCCACGGGGTGCCAGTATCCATAGTGTCCGATAGAGATACTCGTTTCACTTCAACCTTCTGCCGTGACTTCCAAGAACAAATGGGTACCAAGCTATTTATTAGCACCGCATATCACCCACAAACTGACGGACAAAGAAAGCGAACAATTCAAATACTAGAAGACATGCTCCGGGCATGTATTATCGAATTTGGCGGTAGTTGGGATGTTTACCTACCGTTGGTCAAATTTTCTTACAACCACAGCTACCATTCAAGCATTGGAATGGCCCCGTATGAAATGCTTTATGGTAGGAAATGCCGAACTCCAGTGTGTTGGGGTGAAGTGGGTCCTCGCGAACTTGCCCACAAGGATGTAGTTAGAGTTACTAACGAGAAAATCGATGTGGTCCGGGCTCATTTAAAAGCGGCACAAGATCGACAAAAGTCTTATACGGATCGAAGGTGGAGGCCTATTGATTTCAAATTGGTGATAAAGTAATGCTTAAAGTATCTCCATTAAAAGGGATAATCCGATTTAGAAAGAGAGGAAAGTTGAGTCCGAGGTTTATTGGACCTTTCAAAATAATTGACAAAGTTGTCAAAGTTGCATACCGTTTGGAATTACCCGAAGAATAAGCGGTATAGATAACACGTCCCATGTTTCACATCTCCGAAAGTGTTTGGCCGATGAAACGGCCTACGTTCGTTACGATGACATTGAAGTAGACGATAAACTAAATTATATGGTAAAGCCTATAGAAATTCTTGACCGAAAGGTTAAAGGCTTAAGGAATAAGGAAATAACCAAGTGAAGGTCAAATGGGAGCTTCGGAATGGATCGGACACCAATTAGGAGTCTGAAGAAGAAATGAGACGACTCTACCCTTCCTTGTTCGGTACGTATTCGAGTTTCGGGGACGAAACCCTTTTAAGGGGGTGGACTTGTAACACCCCTAAAATATATCAATTATATAGACATGTATTTATATACATGTATATATATATATATATATATATACGTATACATGTGCATATATTATAACATATTTGCTAAAGAAAATAACCTAGTTAGTGACAAGAATTAAGTCGCCTAAAAACATCAAGTTGTATGTATAAGAGCAAGGGATAAACTTGGGGACCAAACTTGTCAACATTTAAACTAAATTTACTTAAAATAAAATAAACACCAAACACACACACATAGGTGTCTCTGGTCGATTAAAACAGGGAAAGAAAAGGGGAAAAGTTCGCCAAACCCTAAAAAGCGATTATTCATCAAATTAGAGGGCTCAAAGTGTGTAAATCATGTGCATAAACTAAATTTTGTGATCACTCAAGCAAGGAGATCATAAGGTATATTAAACTTTGATGTTTGATGATGTTATGAAACTTGATGAACATCACAAATTATGATCAAGTATGAACTATAAGTGTCATAGCTAAATTTGTGATATATGTATGAATAGGAACAACACCTTGATGGAAATTTTTGATCAATTACTAAGATTTAAATGTTTGATTGATAAGCCATGCCATGTTAAATGGGTTATGTGAAAAAGGTTGGAATGCATAAGTTTTAGTGATTAATTTATGCTCATGAGATATGATAAACCAAAAATTTGATGTTAATTAGGTCATAAGTGGACACAATGACTTGATGAAATAAAAATATGGATAAATGATGTTTACTAGTGATAATTAGAAATAACATAACATCCATGCTTGCAAGGTGTTCTATGAATTGCCTAAGTGAGAGTGTTTTTTCTATGGTAGCATAATATAAACATGAAAAGAGTCATATGAAATGATTCTTGATGAATTTGGCGATAATAATCCTTATTAAGGCAATTTAATAAACAATCAGGTTGTATGCTATAGGCGACTTGAAGGATAAGTCGGGAAATCAATCTGGAAGTGATACTTGACTCATGGGAAAGCTTTAAGGTACGTAGCTTTATGTTTCGCAGAATTTCTTTATTTGATTTGTATTAACATACGATTGATTATTATAAAATAGTTGTAAAATTTAGTTTGTACATATACGATGTATTTCGTATGAACAAATCGGGAGATTAAAATAATGAACTAACGATAAGTTGGAATGTTTGACAATGATGGATTTCACTAAAACATTCAAATGGGTAAAAATAAGAAATTGGTATTAAGTTTGAATGTTTGAAAGTGATAGATTTCACTAAAACATTCAAACGGGTCAAAATAACATATCTATGAAAAGTTTGTTTGCTTGAAACTGATGGACTTCACTAAAACATGCAAACGAGTTAAAATGATAGAAAGATAAAGGTTTGGTTGTATAAAAGCGATGGATTTCGCTAGGTTAACCAAATGGGTCAAAATGCAGTCTTAATGCATACCGGAATGGTTGCATAAATAATGACTTAGGTATAATACCCGAATAATGGGTAGTATTTCAAATATATGCGTAAACCGAGAAATGGGAACATGGACTAAAAGTCAAAAGACTCAGATTGTGAGTTACGACTAAAAGATAAACAATTTCGCATATGGAAATTGTGCTAATAAAGTTCAACTAATTGTGGTTGAACGGGTCGAATAATTAAAACACATACCGGATAACAGATGCATATATCTTGTGGATAGTACCCCGAGTATTAGGAAACATTCATAACTATGATGTTCATGTGGATTAAATATACTCAAAAGAGTTTGTTTGTTAAAAACATAAATGGGTCAAATAATTTGTAAATAAATATTAAGCTGAAAGCTTATAAGTTACGAATTTTGTTAACCCGGATGGTGGATTTCGAGTCCAAATGATAAAGGATCAAATTACGATCATGTAGGAAGAAACAAGAGGTTAAACGGATAAACGGGTTAAAAGTTATGGTCGTTTTCGTATTTAGGGTAAAACAGGAAAATAAACTTGCAGACCAGGCTGTAACCTATGGCTGGAGCCCGTAGGCTACGGTGTAGCCATTCTGCCCCGGGTAACTTCTATGCACGGTAAGCTACGGTGTATGTACCGTAGCTTACGGCGGGGTTTAAAAAAATTGTTTTCTTTTATTTTGAGTTATACATGTTACCAAACCTCATTCCAACACATTATATCTAACATTTAAGGTTGTTAAATGTTATTAGATCAATGCTATGATGAATACTGATGGGATCAAGTGTGTGCAAGAACCGAACACAATAAAGTCGAAGCTTCTGCACTTGTTTATTTGTTTTGGTTAATCTAAACATTGTTATATGATAGAAATGTTCTTTTGAATACTTATAAAGTCTTAGATGTTTTCAAATTATGTTTGGTGTTTTGGAATAAGCATTTTGTTTTATATAAAATTCAAACTTTTATAAACATTATTTATATGATTTAAGTATGGGTCTTACACCATCTTTCGTTATTTCATCTTGCCAAACCATTCTACAAGTTTAAACACCAAATTTTTAATGACATTCCATTAAAATTTTTCCACCAACTGATTACAAACTAGGAAAAATGAAAATTACAAACTAAAGTTAAATCCTAAAAGATAGTTCCTAGTAGATACCCATAAGATAAAAGATTTAAACTACAATAGCTCTCCCTAAATTGCACAATGAAAGAACAACAAAAACCCGAAACTAATTTTCGAGTGATACGAGCTTAGAACTATGTTTGGGGGTGATCCCTTATTTGTCATTGAGCATTTCTTCAATCTCCCTTGGGAGGAAGATGAAGGGCTCATCATTGATGTTCTCTTGGGGATGGGGGCGGCGATTACTAGAACCTCATGGAAGGCGCCAATGGAAGATTCCACTTGGACTTTATCCCACCCGGTCGGGTTTATGACCTCTGGGGCTAGGTTCCAATCTTTTTGAGGGAAAATCAGATCCATAGGGGGGACTACTAGAATATTCAACCTTTGGTGCAAAAGGTTGATTTCCCCGAAGCTACTCTCAAGGGCCAACGTAAGGTAGTTCTCTCGGTCAATGAGGACTTCCTCCACCGAGGTCATTTCATCGATTGATTCCCGTAGTGCGCAAACATATTGAACAAGAGTCGCCTCGAGTGAAAGTCTCCTTCCTCTCCTACTGTTGCGGGAGTTGGTTGATGAAGTTCCACTTTGTTGGCTCGACATGCTAAGTAAAAAAAGACAAACCATTTAAAGTTGAACATGCAGGGAGGTCACACGGCCCCATGCCTAGTAGGCACGACCCCGTGTTTTTCAATTGTTATGATTTTAACCCATGAGATCTTATTTTAAGTTAAACCTTTTGGTTTTTGACATTTCTGATCGTGAATAACTTAAAACTGTGTTGTAAAACATTAGTTTGATATTTTGGGTTGAAAATCATGTATTTACTCCAACAATTGAAGCTTTGAAACTTGAAGCTTCAAGTTCTAATGGAGTTTGTTGGAGGTTGGAAAAGAAGAACATGAACAAAAGTCGCAAAGACAAGAAGGATTAAGGAAACCATTTAAGAACAAACCTTTTCGGGTATGTGTGAAAAAAGGATCTTTGTTTTTGGGGGGAGTCCAAACATTCTGCTCATGGCTGACTTTATAGAAAGTGACAGTACGTAAGCACAACTCCGTGTCTGGGAGGCACGGCCCCGTGCCTTCTGTAACGAGATAGGGAATGTTGTGTGTTAGTGAGCACGACCCATGCCAAGGGAGGCACGAACCCATGTGTAAATAGAACGGTAGGTACGACCTCGTGTCTAGTCTAACACGCCTCATGGGACAGAGAGTAGAAGGAGCACGGCCCCGTGTTCATCCAGGATTATGAAGTTTTGTCTGATTTCTAAGGAATCTTATTTTATGAGTTAATATCAGGAGATTCCTTACTGGTTGGAACAACACCGAAGTGCCGAATGTACCTTATGTTCTTGTGAGAAATATGAAAACGCAAGAGGTTGTCGGAAAGGAAGAAACCTAAGCTATAATTAGATGGGTGGAACAAACCTTTATTTTCCTTTATCAGGCTATCTTTAAAGAAAGTGTGAGTCAACTCGCTCTTGTCTATAGGGACATTGGTGTGCGATTGACAAGTCGGCGAGATGTCCTTCATTGCGTGGTCGATATAGGGACGACTATTGCCTTCGTTTTCACAAGGGGTTGAGGCACATGTGATGGCCTTGGTATTGTCTTTTCCTGAATGTGGTTCCATCAAATTGTTTTTCGATTCTTTTCCTTCTTGCTTATCCTTTGTTGAATATCGCATTCATCATGGATTCTATTTTTTTGAGTTTTTGGAGAATTCTCTTTTCTATTTGACATAGATCATCCGAAGTTATGTCTTCTAGGAAAGAGGGTTGATGGAATTCAGGTGGATGGATGGTAGTTATTGTTTTTATTCCCGCCCATCTTAAGGTGATTGTCACAGGAAAATGATGGGTTATTATGTACTGGGGGTCAAAAATTTAGAATCGAACATTCTAAATCTTGATGGACTCCATCACATAATTGGCACCATTCACCGTAAGAGTGGCGGGGGTAAAAATAATCATTAACATCCATATTTATTAGACGAGGTTTTAACCATTGGGATCAATCGATTCTTTTTCTTGAAACTGGAGAAAAACATGGCCCCGTGTGGGTGTTACACGACCCCGTGCTGCAGCTTCTGTCTGGCAGAAAACATAGTTTTATGCTGAGGCACAACCCCATGTTTGATTAGGCCCGGCCCTATATGAACCTGCAAAAAGTAAAGAAATGCAGAAAAGGAAGAAAAAACCTAGGAAGAAAAACAAATAAGAGAAAATGATTAGGCCGTCTATTTTAAACTTTCTTAAAATCCTTGTGTCCTAAGCAACGGCGCCACAAACATGACGTGGTGCGAGCGTGGTATAATTTTTGTATTTCTTTAGCACTTTTTTACTCATTTATCAAGCTTTAAATTTATAAAACACGATAAAATACAATCAGTCTCTACAACATGATAGGGCGAGTGCACCCATCGTTGGCGTAGTATAGTGATGGTAAGATACCGAGGTCGTCCAAGGACATAACAATTTTTAATACCGGAATATCGTCAACGTCTAATCTAACCAAAATTTCAAAAAAATGATGTTAGTAAATAAAAATGAAAAGAAGATAAAATATTAATAGAAACAATAAACAAGATAGAATCACTTGGTTCCGACTCCTCTTTTACGTATCCTTTGATGATTTCCACATCTTGGGCTTTTAAGTGATTATCTTAGTTATTGTGGCATGTCCCTCTTTTGGAGGCAATGCTACCCTCACCATTATTGGTCCGAGTCAGCAGGATTACAGTCCCACAAAGTCGGGTTAAAGTTTTAATAGTAGGTTATTTACAAGGGATTCAAGCCATTCTTACTTCCATCGAGTTGATGCTATCTGCCTTAAGAGAAGTCCTAATAAGCTTGAATCAAGTCCTCGCATGATCTATACACTGAACGAGGCAAGAACTTTACCCAAACCCCCTTCCAGGCAGTTAACGTGCTTTATATAGACCGTAAAGACACGAATGAGTGAATCAACAAAACATGAAGAAATGATAAGAGTAAAGTTCACCTTCAATATAAAAAAAAACTATTTCCTAAAGTTATTAATACATACCCAAATAAAAAATAGCCATAGCTTGGAAATCAAAAGTAATACATAAAAGATTTATCTTCACAAAGTGATGTAAGAGATTAGCCAAGCATGGCCTTTGTTTCACAAGAACTCTTACGATCAATCTTGGATCCTGAGACTACTACACACACTCTAAAGGTGGATAATGGAGGAATATCTCACACCCTAACCGATGGTGGAAACATCGGAGTGAGACGAACGAGATTAGTCGAGATTTCATAACACTATAGCGACAATATTTAATTCAAAACCGATTTCGTTCATAGATAATAATTGTCAAGTACATCAAAAGAAATTAAACTACAACATTGGAAATTCAAAGTACAACAAAGTTCAACAATAATACGATAACAAAATCTAGTATTTCTAAATGCATTTCTAAGTCTTCCCTACTAGATTTCATCAATGTCAACACCATCAACCTGCAACATGTTTTAAAGTATAGTTCAGTACACAAGTTTAATAATAGCATATGTATATAAAAACGGTTTAAACGAATCCACATGGTAAAAATAGTTAACTAGAATAATGTATCATGGCATGCAATTTAACAAGTCAATCCTCTGATTACCACATAAATAAGACTTAACATGACCACAAGACTACGGGCGGTGCGTTACTCCTATAGTGCTATACATGTTAAGGGGAGGCCCGTACGAAGTTAATGACAAGCGAATCACATAAGAATAACCCAAGAATACAAATCAAGTATCACGTATTTAAGCATGTATGATGTATTGTTTGTGTTTGTATAAAGTATAAGTGTGATTGCATGTATTTGAATAATGTAAACATATTGATCCCAAAAGTGTAAAACGTAAAAAGGGCGTTCGAGTGTACTCACGGTTTTGCAAAGCTTCCTTTGTTAATCCCGTGAAGAGTTGGAGAGTTGGAGGATGGAAACACCGAGGTTACCCTACATGGGGTAAACGAAGGTGTGTGAGTATTCAGAATGTTAACGGAGGATTCGGATTGGAATTTAAAGTATAAAAAGTATGTATGCATAAAAGTATATCTAGTCTAAGTACTCGTTTCTACACTAAGTTGTATGTGATTTCATGGGTCCTAGTTTGCCCATTAGAATAAAAAACGAGAGAATTAGAATCATAGATAAAGTAGCCTAGGTTCATGACAACTAATCATAATCCGATTTTCATCATGAGTTCAGCTATGTAAGTATATATCAAGAGTATCATAGATTGTCATGTAAGTCAAGTATGGAGGATTAACCTCATTGTGTCACACCTTGAATATTGCGGAAGCGTGATTATGGTGTGACTTTCTTAATACCATTGCATTCAATCATAACAACACTATATGATTAAAACCATAGATGTTCATCCATAAATTTAGTTAAAAAACATGACAACATTGTCTTAAAACATAAACATTCAAATACGAGTACAACCATGCAACTTGTTTGAAAGTTCACAAAGACTCGACCAATGACATTAAGTAAACCAGGATTCGGAATACGTGTCTCGTCCAGGAATAAGACACACTGTTCAAACCCTAAGACCATGGATGACATCTTTTATTCTTACGCAGCTTGAACATCCAACGCCCGCTACATCCACTACAAATTTCCTGAAATACATGTATTTTGAAAACATCAACAAAAGTTGTGCGAGTTCATGTGTGTGTTTGTGAATAAACCTTTGAAATCATTGAAAGTTTAAATGTGAACATGAACAGATCAATTAATATGTAGCTAATACATTAACATGTGTGAACCGGTGTAGGAAGGCTCAATCCTTTGCGTATTTCGCACCGGGCCTCCCGCCTGGAACGACATAGTCACCACATGAGCCAACTCGCGAACTCATGGGTGGGGCTCGCAACACCCAAATAGATCTATCACTCATGCCCCTTGGTCCTTCTAAAGGATTAATGGTCTCAAGCTAACGCCTACCCTTTCACATGATCTAGCAGTTCATTTCATTTGCAAATCCTTTGAAATCATAATCATTTATAACATGTACTTCACCCCCGAAGTCGTAAAACGAAAACAGCTAAAAGAAAAGGGGCACATGAACTCACAGTCTTGCGTCTTCAGCAATCGTAACTCTAGCTTCTTCGGTGATCACGACTACCTACAACGTACTAATATGTATTAGACGAACGGGTCGTGCGTTGACTCAGTATTAATGTTCTTGAGTTACGTTTCATTTGTGTCTTCGATATTATTCCAAGTCACATAATTATTTGTTAAAATAATTAATGTTTTAACTTAAATTATATTTATGGAATTTTGGAATAATTGTTAAACAATATTATTGTAATAATACTTCCCAAGTATTTTCACTTGTATTTCCTTCCCAAGGATGGGGGTATCTTATACATGTATATTTTGTCATGTTTTGGAGTGGTATTCCCTTATAGATTCCGAAAATAATATATTTTCAAGTTTACTTGGAAAATATATATATATATATATATAAACTCATTTTTCCCAAAAATATTGTATCTTATGTTTGTGTAAGAAAATATATATATTTCCTATAAATATTATGTCTTCCAAAAATCTCAAGAAAATATATATTTCATACTTGCCAAAAATATAATATATTTTTCCTTGTCGAAGATATGATATACTCTTGTGGTAATTGTAAAAATTTATACTTTTACTTCTTTGGTGTCCCAAAATATTATTTACCAAAATATTCTTTTGTGAATAAATCTTCCGGAATATTTTGTAAGTCTTATTTCATAGTTCGATTCTCCAATATTTTTGTGTAGCTTGTATATTTATTCTTTGGAATTTTGGTAATATTTTGGATAGTAATTTCTTGGTATTTTGTTAGTTATAATATTTCAAGCCCTAAAATAATATAACTAATACACAAAATATACAAATAATCACACATATGTGTTTTCTAAATATATATTTCCTAAATACATATTTAGTCACTTTTATTCATAAAAACCAACCTCCAATATTTGTATTTTTGTAACAAAAATTATGGCAAATTTTATGTAACAATTTGTGGGTTACAATATACTTGTAAATATTTGTTTAAAAATATTTTTCTAAGTGTTTATATTTTTAGAAAATTTTGCCATAGTTTCCCCTAAAAAAATGGAGGTTTCCATGCTTTCAAGCATATCATTTTCTTTCGTAAAAAATCATCACAATCAATTTACAATCATTAACAAACAACCCTTACTTACCATTCTTGCCAAAATCATGCATTTCCTACTACTTCATGATCTTGAATATTTGTAAAAATTTGTAGTAATTTACTAGTATTCTTAGCAAGTCTTGTTACCCTTTAAAATGTGTTTACTTCTTTAAAAACTTTATTTTTAAAGAAGTCGGTTGTTTACAACTTCAAAACATATTTTCTAAAAACATTTCTTTATGAAACCCTCTTGTTTCACAAGTGTTCTTACACTTGTTTAACCACCAAAAATGATGTTTGTTTATGCAAGAACCAAGATTTAATGAAACTTATATTTTTAACTTGGTTTCTTTAGAAATCATTCATAAATATTTAGATCTATATGTTTAACATCTTACTTTGTTCATTACTTTTCAAGAAAACAAAGTATTCTTTCAAGTTCACGATTTAAGTGTGGATGATCCATCATCCTACAACAATTTCTATTCCTACATCTTGCTAGATTATGTTTTTAATTATGATCTAGCAAGACCTTATGATGATCAACATCATTTCTATAAACAATCAATGATCAACAATCATAACAACTCATATTCATCAAGATATCTTCATTAAACAAGCTTATGTTCATGTTTACTTCATATGATTCTTTAGTGTTCTTGATGTTTTTGATCATGATTCATTATTAACCACTTAAAATAGATGTGAAATAGATAGATCAAGGTTCTTACCACTAGCACAAGGCTAGGGATGATTCAAGTGAAGAAATGAAGAGGATAAAAGAAAATAAGAGAGGTCCTTCAAGATCCAAGGCCACCAAGCTTCCTTGTATGATCTCTAGCTTGCTTGTATGTATATAGAATGTATGAGAATGAAGGAATGAAGGTGATGGTGGTGTGGTTTGGGTTCGGCTGAGAGCTCACAAGAGGGAGGAGAGAGCTAAGTGTGTGTTAGTGTGTGAAGGTTATGAGTTCTAGTTCCTCATGTATACTACTTATAACCATTTAGAGAACTTAACTCTTGGATAATATGTCATCATTTAGGAGACACAATCCAATTTAATATTAAAACAAATCCATTTGGTGGGGGCCATGTTGGCCGTGAGATAGGTGGGGGGGGGGGCTAGTAGATTAGGGTGTAACTAGTTAGTTACAATCTAGTTACAAATCAAGTGTTAGTTACATGATTTAGTTAGTAGATATTTTTAGGAGGTGTTATGGTGTTCGAGGACCATAACTAGCTTAGTAATGTTAAAAAAGTGCTTCTAGTGTAATCTTGATGTTTTGGGTAGTGTCCGGTTGTTCGTTCAGATACTGGTTCGTTAAAGTGCTAAATTATACAGTTTAGTGTTCTTTATGTACCTTTTTGTGACACTTTTAATTCCCGACACTTAGGAAAGCATACAAGACCATTTAAGCATATTTCTGCATGAAATTTGATTATTTAAATGCTAATTTATGCTGAATTTTGCTGAATTCAGCACTTTGGGTGAGTTTTAGGCACTTTCCGGCACTTAAACTATCACTTAGAAAGGCAGTTTTGGTATCCTTACTTTCCTACACACTATACTAGTGCAGTACTTAGTTTCTGGCCTACACTGGGTCTCAAAATCACTGTCTGTCTATGTGCTGTGTTCTGTCAACATTTTGCTGATTTATCCGCTCACTGTGCTAACTGTACTTAATGCATTCTCTATGCCAATATGTTTGCATGCAGTAATGAAATGACATTATGGAATAAGTGATGCACAGGTAACTATGATGCAGTAATCAGAAAGCAATTAATTGTAAATTCAGCATAGTCATTAAACACTAATCATGTTTAATTAATTGTACGGATACCTGGATTTTTGACAGTTGTCACACATTGTATGATTCACCAATACACAAATCATCACAAGGATGATTCGGATGGTCATGAATGATAAGGAAATATACAACTAACTAATATGTCTTCAAGTAGCCAAGTAAGATTAACCCGGGTGAGTCGTCCCAACATGGAAAGAGTTAACTAAGTGTTGGAGGATAGGCGGGGTTATGTTACTTTAAGACTAGCAAACTACTTGGATTAGCAAAAGAAAACATCAAGTGAGGTGTGGAGCAAGTTAGGATAGCCAAAGCTTCCAAGGTTCACACTTGCTTTAAACATAAGTGACTTCAACACTTGTGGGTTGTCTTAAACCCTATCAAAACAGAAATTTTAGATGGTATTTGCACCTCTAAACTTGTAGGAATCAAGCTCTAACAAGTCCCATAACCATAGAATGGTTTAGGAAGATGTTAGGCATGAGATTCGTGAAGAAAAGTTGAGCTCAAAAAAAGTTATCATACATTCATCCAAAATAGAAAGTTTGGACCTCAAACTGGTGTTATTCCACCTTGGTTTACCATGGTAAACATGTGAAAACATTCCTAGAGGTGTTCCAAGCTTTGTAGAGGAAGAAATGGTGAAGAAAAGTTGAAGAAAAGTGAGTTTGAACTCACTTTTGCACTAGAAAGTTTCTGCCTTGAACTTAGATTTCCAGCAATTTAGAGAGTGTTTTGATGGTGTAGATGTGTTTTGAAAGTGAAAATGAGGGTTAGGGAGCTTGTATTTATAGTGGGTGAGTAGGTTTGGGTGTTAATTGAGGTTTAAAGGCAATTAGGTGGGAAGATTAAGTGAGAAAATGGCCAATCCCGTGATCAGGAACAACTTTGATGGATCACTACCCTTTGCGACACGCGAAGGTTGAGAGGGGCCTTGCCGCGTGCCGTGACCCTAGTTGCCCACGGAAACTTTGTTATTTTACATAACAGCCCCCTTAAGTTTGATATTTAATGTATAAGAAGCTATAATTTGCATAATTGGCATATTTTAGGTATAAAAAATGCATGAAAGCATAAATCAAATATTGTGAATGTATGTTAACTATTTACATGTATAAATAACATCAAAACACGTATTTACGATTTATTGCTTGTAAAACAAGTACGGATTTGCGTGAGAGACGAATGTGTATCAAACATGTATGTAAGTTGAATGTAAAACAAGTATGTATAATCAAAGTATAATGTATATAAAATGATCAAGTTTTATTACGATCAAAGCCTCAGATTAGAAATGATATACGATTACAAGGAAGTACAAGTTTCCATAAATAGAATACGAGACAAACTTTCTAAATAAGGAAAGTAACAAAAAGCGAGGCGTTATAGAATGTGGTAGATGATGGTGTTGTAGTTGTGGTGGAATGGTGGCAAGTGGGAGAGAAGTGGTTTGCTAAAGGATGAGTTGGAAATGAACCAATCACCTCCGTTTATAATTGGAAATAGACTTCTCACATGGCCCTGTGCCCAGGGGGCACGACCCCATGTCCTTTTTTCTCTATCTTCATTTATTGATCTGTATCAGTCCGTATGCACACACGGTCCTGTGTGTCCATAGGCATGGCCCCGTGGTCAGTATTGTGCGGTCCTTTGAGATTCTGTATATCTGAGAGTTGACCACGGCCCCGTGTCTATTGTCTGCTTTGTTTGTCTCGTTCTCCATCGACTCTAGAATGAGGCACGACCCCATGCCTTGGTGGCATGGCCTCGTGCTTGTCTTCTGGTCTGTTGTTTTGGTTTTGGGGTGTAGCTTGGAGGGTAGGCATGGTGTGTCAACTCTTCTTTCTTGTATTTATGTTGGATTTTGCCGTTAATATGTTCTGTTTGTACATTTAAGTTCATTTAGTCATGAAAATCAAAAGTATACAAAGAAACGTACTTTTTTCAACGTTAGTACAGAAAAAAGGTTGATTTTATGTCTTGTTTGATATAATTTATCTGTTGCATTTTGTGCATAACACCCACCTTATATATATATATATATATAGAGAGAGAGAGAGAAAGAGAGAGAGAGAGAAAGTGTATTGTACAATCTAGTTAACGTATGCTGCGTACGCTGGGAAAATATAACGTGCGTGATTAGTTGTATAACATGCGTGATTAGGGTTCGTTTCAATTAGCCTGGGTTTGATCAGTTTCATCCAATTCATTTCCATTTTCTTTTCGTTTCAGATCAAATTGGCCATAGTTCGGTCAATTTCATAGAATATTGTGTTCAAATTCATCTTTGATTTTTGAAAATTTTCATCAAAATGACGATTCGAAATCACACCATAGAACAGATGATGCAGGAACATGACCAACATGCGTGATTATAGGTTCAACATGCGTGACTATGGTTTTCAACATGCCTGATTTCCCAGCGTACATATCGTATGTTAAGGAACATTGTATGTTAACCAACCCCTATATATATGTGCATGTGTGTGTGTGTGTGTATATATATATATGCTAGGAGTTAACTACAAAGTCTAAATTTTCTAAAAAGTGTAGGAAGTCATAAAATACCATAATGTCAACCATAAAACAAACCAAAAACCCAAAAATAACATAATAAATATAACTAAAACAACTTATATATATGGGTTTTGTGTTGTGTTTTGGATGATAAGGCTCTGATTATATAATGACAAACAATATTGTGTTTTATGTTAATTTGCACGTTGTGTTTTATATTCATAGTTCTACGATGGTGTGTTTGAAGTTTTTATTGACTATTAGGGTTTGAATATGATGTTTTAGTAATCTTCACTCTGTTATTTGTTGGTTTTAGGTGTGTTTTATTGCTGAAATTATAGATATATATATAAAGTGTATCGTACAATATGTCTTAACGTATGTTTCGTATGCGATGGCAAAATCGCACGTTATGTTACAAAAAAAATTGCATGTTACAGAAAAAATGGAAATTGCATGTACATAAAAAAAACTACAAATCGCATGTTAAAAAAATATACAAATCACATGTATATAAAAAGATGAAAGTCGCATGTTTTAAACCAAATTCGCATGTTGATACCGAATTGCATACGCAGCGTACGTTAAGGGATTTTACAATAATCGGCCTCTCTCTCTCTGTATATATGTATATATATGGTGGGGTTTTAGAGTGAAAACTAGTGTATTTGTGAACTGAGTAAACAAAACCAGACCATTGATTTACATTATTAAATAGTAAAATACACTAGTGTATTTTTATCATCAAATACTGGCCACTGATTTACATTTGTGTATTGATAATCAAGGGCTCAGATTAATTCACTAGTGTTTACAATTAAGGGGGTTGTTCACTAATGAACCTACACTATAAGAAAAAAACCTTATAGGGACGACATTTTTCAGCTTATAGGGAGGACATGTTGTCTCTATAGACCTTTTTCACCTATAGAGACGACATATCATCTCTATAAATTTTGTCTCTACAGCCTCGTCCCTATAGGCCACAAAAGTCGTCCCTATAGGTGTCGTTGCTATAGAAGAGTTTGTAGAGACGACATGTCGTCCCTACAAGTTTGTACAAAAAAATTAAAAATTAAACTTAATATTTACTAAATAAAAGAAATTTTTATATAAACCCTATAGAGACGATGTGTCGTCTCTATAGGTTCTCTTTAAAAAAATAAAAAAAAAACATTTAAGCCTTATGGAGACGACTTGTCGTGTCTATAGGTTTTTCTTTATAAAAAAAGTAAAAAAAATATTTTCACCTATAGAGACAACATGTCGTCTCTATAGATTCTCTTTAAAAAACAAATATAAAAACATATAAGCTATATAGAGACGACTTATCCTTTCTATAGGTTTTTCTTTATAAAAAAAGATATCCACCAATAGAGACGACCCTTAAAAATAAAAAAAATAAAAATTTAATTTATCGAGTTGTCTAAACAAAATAAAAAAACCCAACAATCAAACTAAATAGTTAGCTATACAGGCTCCAATATACGAAGCCGTATTCCCCTTTGCATCAACCATATTAATCAATGACGGATTCGCCTTGATCAACTTGTCGATCACCTTATGGAAGGCTTTATCTATAACATATGTATGTATAAGAAGGTGGAACAACTAAAACAGGAAATATGGAAGTCAGTTTCCGAGAAACAGTGAAATACCATACCTCATTCAGAAAGGCAACAACATTTTAGAGACAATATGTCATTTCTATAGGTTAGTTTATTTATTTTTTAATTTTTTATTTCAAACATTTTAGAGTCGTCTCTATAGGTTTAAATATATATATTTTTAGTTAAAAAACAAGAATAACTTAATAAACTTAATTGGGTTTATAGGGACCACATGTCGTATCTATATGCAAATAACTATTTTTATTTTTAATTATTTATTAATCAAAACTAAAAAACAAAACAAAATTATTTTTCCCTATAGAGACGGCATATCGTCTCTATATGTTAGACTTTTTTTTCCAACTCAAATTTGGAATGATAGGAAATTTTGCCCCCTAAATTAAAATTATTTTTGACTAGTCAAACTTTTTAGAGACAACATCTCGTCTCTAAAAGTTAAACTTTATTTTTTAGTTTTTTTTTAATTTTCATATATATTGATCATTAATAAAATAAAATAAAATTAAAAGAAAAATGTTTAAAGTTATAGAGACAACATGTTGTCTTTATAAGTTAAAAGAGTTAATTGCCAAAATCGACCCTGAGGTTTGGGCAATTTTGCCATTTTCGTCCAAAATGACACTTTTGTACCAAATTGCCCCCAACGTTTGTAACTTTTTGCCATTTTCATCCAAACCACTAACTTAGTTTATTTTTTCTGTTAGGTTGAAGATATTTGGATGAAACTGGTAAATATAAAACCACAGGGATGATTTTGACAATTTACTCAAACTCTTTTAAATTTATTTTATTTAATTAATTTTGTTACATATATAATAAAAAAGAATATACATGCAATATTTATATAAAAAAACAATAGCTTTGTCAGATAATTTTTATAAATTTTCATCCAACCACTAACTAACTTAATTTTTCTATTAAGGCGAAGGATGTTTATAAACTAAGACAGAAATTAATTTCTAATTTTTTATATAGATCAGTTTTATAAAAATAAAATCTACTTAAACCTTTAAATTTTATAAAACTAAAATGCTGGTGACCTTATTGAAAAAGTTCAAATAAAAAAATCTTATGATATGTACCAAGTTTGTAATTCATCTTCTACTCTTTTAAATTCGCTCCTAAGGAAAAGCAGAAGCCAGTGCCCCCCCAACCCCCTCTATCAAACAACGTATCGTTATCAAACCTAAAAATTACCCACCAAATTGTAATTATAATGCTATGAACCAAAAGTTTTTTTACTCAAGCCACTCAGAATAAGTATTAGGTGCTCAACATACGTTTTACAATTTTTCTATATCTCTACAACTGATAAATATTTTATTTCTACCAATATATTTCCTAGGTGCTCAACAAAAATATGTAACGTTTTACAATTTTTTTCTATCTCTACAACTGATAAATACTAAAAGTTGTAATCGATTGTTATGTGTTGCACACCAATGACGTTTTCTATTTATAAAACTGATTTATATAAAGAAGCTGTAAATTAATTTCTGTCTTAATTTATAAAATTTAAAACATCCTTCACCTTAACAGAAAAAATAAACTGAATTAGTGATTTGGATGAAAATTTATAAAAATTATGTGACAAAACTATTAATTTTTTTTTCGAAAAACTCCATGTATATTCTTTTTTATTATATATGTAACAAAAATAATTAAATAAAAGAAATTAAAAAGGGTTTGAGTAAATTGCCAAAATCGTCCCTGTGGTTTTATATTTACCAGTTTAATCCAAATATCATCAACTTAACAGAAAAAATAAACTAAGTTAGTGGTTTGGATGAAAATGGCAAAAAGTTACAAACGTTGGGGGCAATTTGGTACAAAAGTGTCTTTTTGGACGAAAATGGCAAACCTGCCCAAACCTCAGGGACGATTTTGGCAATTAACTCAAGTTAAAACGTTCTTTTTAAGTTTCTAATTCAACAAACTAGAGAATAAAAGAAGCAAAAAAAAAAAACTATTTTCACCTTATAGAGATATATGTCGTCCCTATAAGGTAACCTATCTTAAAAGACTCGAAAACCCTATAGAAACGACATGTCGTCTATATAGGGTAATCTATAGAGAGGACCTGTGTTGTCCCTATATGGGTTATTTCTTGTAGTGCTAACCCTATATATATAGGAGAAGGATCCACTAAAAAGTATATTTTGCCTAAGCAGCCTAAGAATGATTGTGATGATGCCATGTGACACTCCTTATAACTAGGAAGGAAGAGCATTTTGGTCCTTATAAATAGAAGTGTGAAAATGACATGTGTCACCCCTTTTGTTTTCTAAAAGATACAACAAAAAAAATTCTGTATAAAAAATCTAGCACAAAAAATCTAGTACAAAAGATATAGTACAAGAAATGGAGGTGCACAATGTCTAAAGCCTACGTCTTAAGTCTAGGTCATAATGTATAGGGGTCTTAGTGTCAAATATGTAAAGTTAAGGGGTTTTAATGTAATTTCGCTTGTAATGTGTCCTGTCTAATTCTGCACGGAATTACTTTAAGTAATTCCGTTTGAAGTGGCTTGTCATGTTTCATGCGGAATTAGAAGGCTATATATATGTGTGTTGTCTTTCTCATTTGGCACGGAATTAGGTGAACTGTCACGAAGTGCTGCCGAATTCCTGCTGTGTAAACAAGTTGATATTTGAATGAGAAGACTGTTTTAAAGTGAACTCTCTGTTTTCTACTCAATTCTGTACTGATTCAGCTCTGTTTGTTTGATACCGCCTCTCAAACAGTGTGTATTGCCTCTGATTGACTCACTTGGTCGGTAAAACGATCCTACAATTGGTATCAGAGCCAGTTATGAGCCAATACACTTTAATCAGTGCCTTTTTATACACTTTTTTTGGACTTCTGGACAATTGAACGGACAAAATGGACTGATTTTCTAGTATTGTGTATAAAACACTGTTTTAACAAACCCATGAGTGTTTCAGATCAAAATTCGAAGTAAATGTGACAAAAATGGGCCAAACAAGTAATTTCGTTTGAACGAACAGTCTAATTTCGTTTGAAAAAGTTTTAGTAATTCTGCACGGAATTACTGTTTCCGCTTGAAAAATTCATTCAGTTTGGCTAATTTCGCACGGAAATACTAATATCGTTTCAAAATGGCACATGTTTTCGTTTGAAGTGGTAATTTCGTGTGAAAAGTAATCTCGCTTGAAACTAATTTCGTGTGAAGGGTCTGATTCCGTTTGAAAGTCCATTCTGTACGTAATTTCGTTTGAAGTCTAATCTCGTGTGAACATAATTTCGTTTGAAAAGTTCTGTTTTCAAAATTTGAAAATTTTTTCGGTAAACTGATTTCTTAAAATAGACAATCAAGATTTTTATAACTTCTTTGCCGGCGGTGGGATGACAGCAGCACAAAACCCAGCCAGTATAGTACAAAACGTCAATATGGAGAATGAGTTAGGGACGATGCAGAAACCACCTAAACTGATGAATATCGATGAGTATTCGGGTTGGTCTGGAAGGTTTAAGACATGGGTTCAAGCAAACCACTTTGAGTGCTGGATGAAGATCAAATCGAAATATGTTCTTCCTAAAGATGGTTTGGGTCTTGAGAAGTCTATTGGCAGTTTGACACAAGCTGAACTAGAAGATTTTAAGGCAGAAAAAAAGATGATGAGTATTCTTCAACAGGCGATTAAAGAGGATATCTTGGTGTTGTTGCAGCATGAGAATAATTCACAATCTATTTGGCAGTCGCTGCAAGTAAAGTTTCAAGGGAGTGTGTCCATGATCAAAAGCAAAAAGGCTTTGATAAAGAAACAATTTGACATCTTCACTGGTATGAAAGGTGAAACTACAAAACAATAGATTGAAAGATACTGCCATCTAGTTGTGGAGATGAAGAGATTGGAAATAACCAAGACTAATGAGGAGTGGATCGATAAATTGGCAGATGCATTGCCATACGATGAATGGGGTACTTATTTGCTGGTGATGAAGAACAATTCAGATTATGTTAATTTGAATCTTAGTGCGTTCATAGAGAAGATCGAAGCACATGAGTTAGAATTAACAAAGATTAAATAGATGAATTCTGCAAATGTTCAACAGGATGTTTCACTATATTACAAAGGCAGTTCTCCGGCAACAACGAATCTAAGCCCGAAGATTCAAACAGCTTTCATTGCAGATTCAACATTTGGTGCTTCGTCTAGTACTTCAAGCAACAACAAGCCTTCACCGTTTGCAAGTTATGAGCCGAATCCCAAGAAATCAGAACAAATGTCTCCACAAAGCTCTTCAAGCTCGAACAATCAGGGATATGTTTCTGGGATACAGTGTAACATTGCTGTAAACATCAAAAATGGACAAGAGTTTACGGAAGCAGCTGCAAAGCAACACATTGCTCTGTTAGCTTCCGTTCTTGAGTCATATGATAGTTTGGTAGCTGGGAGGATCGGTAATCCAGATATGACAAAGGAGGATTACGACCAAATAGATCCAGAGGAGTTAGAATTGATTGATATCAAGTGGGGGATGGCTAGTTTGGTTACAAGAGCCCAAAGGTTTATGGAAATTACGGGCCGAAACAGTTTGTTAGGTCCGGATCAAAAGCTTGGTTTTGATAAGTCCAAAGTGACTTGTTTCAGGTGTAAAGAGAAGGGTCATTTTAAGAGGGAATGTCCGAATAGAGAGGTCAATAACCATCAGAATCCTTTCACCAACGATTACTACAGACAGGCGATCTATCACAAGACAAATCAACAACCTGTCATTCAAAGAACTCAAATTGAAAATAAGCCGGAAAAAGCTCTTATTGTCAACCAGGATGATGAGAAGGTAGCTGAAGGGTTCAGTTGGGACAAGTATATCCCGGGCATTGAAGATAGAGCAATGATGGCTGAGATTGTCGAGGTTCCGGAAAGTGTTGTTGAAACAGAGGTTGATAGTGAAGATGTATCTGAAGAAAGTTCGGTTGATCTCGAAGAAATTGCTGCAGAAGTCTACTATTATCAGTCCGAACAGGAGGTTTTAGCTAGTTCTTTAAAATCAATTATGCCTCCTAATGTGTTTAATTCTTTTGCAGGTTATTTCAGTGAGCCAACAACAGGATCTTGCCCACAGTATGATGTTAAGAAAGATTCTGTTGAAGAGATAATTGATGTCTCGAAAGAAATGACTGAAGAAACACTGAAAGAGATTGCTGACAAAGCCTTAATGGCAAAGCTGAAAGAGGTAGACACAGAATCTGTAAAACCAGAGTCTGTTGATACTGAGTCAGTTGAAAGTGTGTCGGTCAAAATAGAGTCAGGTCAAATGGAGTCTGACGGGAAATCTGAAAGTGAGGAGGTCAAAACCGAAGGAGTGTCTGAGTCAGAGTCTGATAATGTCGGTAAACAGGATGTTGATTTTGAGCAAGAGGAAAAGATTGTTGAAAATATTGATTCAATCTCTGAAACTTCGTGCAAAAACTGTTCAAAACCGTGCATGGAATGTCTTGAAAAAGACAAAAAGTTTCAGGAATTGAAACAATACGCTGATGAGGTTAAATTTGATCTGAGTGATGTAAAAGAAGCATATGACAAGTTGGCTAAATCTATCAAAATGATTCAAAAGGAGAGTCTTGAAAACGATAAAGCCACAAAATTGTTAAAATCAACAGTTTTTGATAAACAAAAACAAATCAACTTTCATTTGGACACGATTGCTTCATTGAAAAAAGAATTGGAGTTAACAAAAATTGAGAATGAAAGAATTGATAAGAAGTTGATGAGTTATGTTGCATCTTCATATGTAATTGAACAGATTATCCCACAACAACCAAATGCAACACCTGTCTTTAACAGTGTTCCACCTCCAATGTGGAATCATTACACTCAAAAGTATCCAAATGGGGTGGAAGCTGCTTTGAATCTCAAACTGAAAACCATTGAGAATGAGTTACCTGAAAGTATTGATGTTACATTCTCTCCGTCCGACACTGACAATGAGTCACAGGTTATCAAGACCGTTGTTGACCAAGTGTTAGACGAAGAGAGTGATAACTCAGAGTCTGAGATTGTGAAAACTCATTTTGAGAACTCCATGTCTGAGTCTAAAGAAGATGGTAACTTCTTAGACAGATTCATACCAAAATCAGACAAAGTCATGAATGATGATCCGATCATTGTGGTTTACACAATGATTGGAACTGACAAGCTTTATTCCGATTTTGAGTATCCGCTCCAAAATGCTAGAATTGAGAATGTTGAAAAGGTGTTTAAATTGGTCGAAATTGACATTTCTGAGGTGAACAACAAAGAGTTTTTTTCAAAACCCAAAAAGTCTTTTGTTAAGTCACAACCTAACAACTCGGGAAAGAAAGAGTGGGAGGGAAATGGTGGTAACAACAAGAGAAATGGAAACAATTTTAAAAACAAAGGAATTGGATTTGAAAAGAAAATGGCTAAGCAGAATGTCAAGCCAAAGGAAACGATGAGTGATGTTTTCGTTGTTGGTCCAAGTGTTGATGCTGAAAAAGAGTATATTTTCAGTCAAAAGGCCATTGATGATTTCAATGCAGCGAAAAAGCTGAAAGAAGAGTCGTACAAATCAACTTTTGTCGAATATGACAAAAGAGTTTGTTATCGCTGCAATGAGATTGGTCATATAGCCAAACAATGCATGAAAGTCTTTGAAAAACCTGTTTTGCAAAAACTCCGACCTAAAACTCCAACTGATAACAAGGGTAAAAAACCAATGATTTCACCGGTTCGTATTTTGAAAAGAGGTGAATCTCTGAAGCCCGAAGAAAAATCAAAATCAACTTTTGAGGTTGGCGAATCTTCGAAAGTCCAAAAGGCTTCAAAGATTTATCCAAAAATGAAAGTTTTTGAGAATCAATCATGGGTTGCAAAACCAAAATCGTCAGTTGAAGAGAACAGGATGGAAAGTGTTTTGAAAACGGAACCAAAGGTTTTTAAAGATGATGTGGAAAAGCTTAAATTTGAACTTGATAAGTTGCTTGAGGAATTTCCTCCAATCAAAGAGGGAAAGTCAAAGCCAAAATCTAAACCTATGATCCCAAATGTCATTTTTAGTATTCCGAAAGTTGAAGTGGATTGTGATCTTGTGTTTGGTAGTGTTTCAACTGTTAAGAAATCATGGGCCTCATTATTTGAATAAATTGTCTGTGATGTTTGCAGGGGCTTCCAAAGTCGTTCATCTCGAAGTGGATAATGGACAGCGGAGCGTCAAGACACATGACCGGAATGCTAGCATTGCTTTATGACGTTAAATCTTTAAATGGTGGATACGTGGGATTTGCTGGGAATCAGGGAGGAAGGATTGTTGGTCAAGGGAATCTAACGAATGGAGTCATTTCGTTTGATAAAGTGAACTATATAATTGAACTTGAAAACAATCTGCTGAGTATTTCGCAGATCTGTGACAAATCATTTACTGTCCACTTTACTAAAAACGAATGTTTAGTCTTAAAACCTGGTTTCAAAATTCCGGAAGAAATGGTGTTGTTGCAAGCTCCACGAGAAAATGATCTGTACATTCTTGATATGAGTGTCGCAACAACAATAGATTATAAAAAACAGTGTTTTGTGTCAAAAACAAAGGCTACCGAAAAAGAGTCGAAAATGTGGCATCGAAAGATGGGCCACATTCATGTTAGACAAATGAACATTCTTGTACACAATGATTTAGTTGAAGGTGTGAATCTTAAAAGTTTTCATTTAAATGATGATTGTGTAGAATGCAAGAAAGGAAAGCAGATAAAGAAGTCACATCCGCAAAAGTTGCTGAATTCAATCAGAGTACCGCTCGAGAGACTCCATATGGATCTCTTTGGACCGGTCAATGTGAAAAGTATCAGTGGAGATTTATACTGCCTGGTAGTCACTGATGACTTCACCAGATTTTCTTGGGTGGTGTGTCTAGAGAGGAAAGATCAAACGTTTGAGTCACTGAAGATCTTATTCAAAAAGATGGAAATGATGTATAAGCTGCCGATCAGGAGAATACGAAGTGATAATGGAACGAAGTTCAAGAATAATCAAATGCTCGAGTTCTGTAACGAGAAAGGGATTCTTCATGAATTCAGTGCACCATACACTCCACAGCAGAACGGTGTAGCTGAAAGAAAGAATCGCACCTTGATCGAAACTGCTCGAACAATGCTCGCCGATTCCAAATTACCTATATTTTTCTGGAGTGAAGCAGTTGCTGCAGCATGCTATACACTAAACCGAGTGCTCACTGTGAAGAAATATAAGAAAACGTGTTTCGAACTTTTACACCGATATAAGCCAAATTTAAAGTCTTTAGAACCTTTTGGATCTCCCTGTACCGTCATAGATCCAGATGGCAAATTTGGTGCTAAAAGTAATGATGGTTTCTTTGTAGGTTACGCGAGCCCGCTCAAGAGAGTGTTTGTACCGTGCCTGGGGAAGGTAATTCAGGTTCTGCATGTGGATTGTCAGAAACATACTGCGCCACCGCAACTTCCTGGACAAAGATTCCTGTTCGATTACGATAAAATCTGGGAGTCTTTCCAATTGCCGATTGAGCCAAGTGAAGAGGAACTTGCTTACTTATACCAACAGCAACAAACAATGGCACAAGATCAGGTTCCAAGACCATTGATAGTTTCTCAGCCCACCGGGGGTACAAATGATCACGAGGCAGGTCCAAGTGGAACGTCACATGAAGACCCAGTAGAACCAGCTCCTACATTTGATCATTCTGACGACTCAGAATCGGAAGACGGTCCGATTTTTGACGAGGAACCAAATGTTGCAACAACAGAAGCTGTGGATCACACCGGTGATCAAGACATAACGAACCTGGAATCGGAAGTAAATGTGCCTGATACTGCAATGCCGAGAACTTTGTCTTATCATCCTTCAGAGCAGATTATTGGAGATCTTCGTAGTGGAGTGAAAATAAGAGATCAAATCAACAGAGCACTTACTTGTTTTTATACATCTGTTGCTCCTTTACAGGAGGAATTCTCACTTAAATGTTTTATCTCGCAGATTGAACCCAGAACGTATAAGGAAGCTTTGACCGAAGACAGCTGGGTGAACGCTATGCAGGAAGAGCTGCAGCAGTTCGAGAAATTGGGTGTTTGGAGATTAGTTGATCTTCCTGAAAATCAAAAGCTTATAAAGACAAAGTGGGTATTCAAGTGCAAAAGAGATGATAGAGGTGTCGTTGTTCGAAATAAAGCACGATTGGTAGTCCAGGGATTCAGTCAGCAAGAAGGCATTGACTATGATGAGGTTTATGCGCCTGTTGCTAGACTTGAGGCTATTAGGATCTTCCTGGCGTTTGCGTCCTGGAAAGGATTCAAAGTCTACCAGCTTGATGTGAAATCTGCATTCCTGTATGGAAAAATTGAAGAAGAAGTGTATGTGGGACTACCGCCGGGTTTCACTGATCCACAACATAAGAACAAAGTATATCTTCTGGATAAAGCACTTTACGGACTACACCAGGCCCCGAGAGCCTGGTATGAGACGCTTTCTCAACATCTACTGACCAACGGGTTCACCAGAGGGACAGTTGATAGCACTCTGTTTACAAAGGAAGTTGCAGGCCATCTTTTAATCGTGCAGATCTACGTCGATGATATCATTTTTGGTTCGACGAATGACGACTTGTGTAAAGAATTTGAGAAAGTTATGAAAAAGAAATTTGAGATGAGTTCGATGGGGGAGATGAAGTTCTTCCTAGGGCTACAAGTTGAACAAATGCCCGAAGGAATCTTCATTCATCAAACAAAATATGTGAATGATGTGCTGGAGAAGTTTAGCATGGCTCAATCTAGTCCAGCATCAACCCCCTTAGCTCAGAATCACGGGATATGTCCAGATGAGAGTGGAGAAAAAGTGGAAAAGACGTTGTATCGGTCGATAATTGGATCCTTGATGTATCTTACTGCTTCCCGCCCGGACATCATGTATCCGACGTGTATATGTGCCCGTTATCAGTCAAGCCCACGCCAGTCACACCTGACGATCGTAAAACGCATCTTACGGTATTTGTAAGGCTGCCCAAGCATCGACTTGTGGTATCCTAAGTCTGGCGATTTCTCTCTCATAGGTTTTGCTGATTCGGACTTTGGTAGCTGCAAGCAAAATGCTAAGTCCACCACTGCTGGGTGTCAGTTCTTTGGAACTCGACTTGTCACCTGACAGTGCAAGAAACAAACCTCAGTAGCGCTCTTTACTTGCGAGGCTGAATACGTTTCGGCCTCGAGCTGTTGTTCTCATATCCTTTAGATCCAACAGCAGATGCGAGACTTTGGTTTGCAATTCTTGGATACACCGATATTCGTGGACAATGAAGCAGCAATTAATATAACGAAAAACCCGGTTCATCATTCCAAAACAAAACATATTGAAATCCATCATCATTTCATTCGTGATTGTCACGAGAAGAAATTGATTAGGATAGAACATATTCACACCGATGAACAGAAGGCTGATTTTTACGCCAAACCGTTTGATAAAAAGAGATTTAACTATCTTTTGAAATTAAATGGGATGAAAAATTTGTTTTCTGGGAGGGTGGTTGAATGTGAAGCCGAGGAGGATGGCGATCTGATGTGATCCGCGTTTCGTTGTCAAGTTTTTGGTACAGTTTATTTTCTGCTTCCGATAAAAACCAAAAACATAAAAATATGTTCTTGTTTTTAGGGGGAGAAAGTTTGCAGAAAAATACAAAAACATGATAAAATTTCAAAATCCAAAAACATTTGAAAAAGTAAAAATGAGTTTGTGTAAAAAGGGGAAATGATAGTACATCAGCTAGACAGATGTAGTACGCTAAAGAAATGTAATGTTTAATATGTGTTAAGCAGTCTCGCTAATGATGCGTCGATAGGTTTTTACACATTTAGTAGATTTGTTTGGGATATAAACATAAATAATTACTTGCTTGCACGTGGGGAACATCTCCAGGATATATGGGTAACCCCCGAAATCTTGTTTGAAAGGTCCCTCTTTCTGAGATACTAGGTCTTTATGCTCAGTGATATCTGGGGTATTATTCCGGGACTTCTGATAATGCGGAAGCAATGGCCTAGTCTCCGAATAATACTTTCTGCAATGCTTGAAATAAAGCCTCCCCTCAGCATAAAAAAATGATGAAACATTGCAAAATGCTAATCATGTGCTGTTGTAAAAAAGATTCTCTAAAGGGAACCCACCAAAAGTCGAACCGTCATCCCTCTACTGAACGAAAGTTCTGACCTGAGCTCTCACGGTTTCGCATCTAACCCCTTACAGATATCATCTGTGGTATACTCACCTATAAGACTGAATATTGGGATCTGGATACGGGAGTATATTCTGAGGTGGGACACATGTAAAAGTTTAAGCCTTAAAACACTAAATCCGTATCCTGAACAAGTTGAAAATTGTGTGAAAATTTAAGAGGATCAGTATATCGACAATCAACGCGAATTGTTTAATGCTTAAAATGTAATCAAGCTTAACGGTACTTGTGTCTTGTCGGCAGCTGATATGATCCCCTAACACGCTCACAAAAATATTGTGTGTACAGTATTTTGCTTATCATATTAAAAAAGCCAAAAAGATTTTCATTTCATCTTATTTTCGACATCGGACGTTGGGGATCAGATGATCAAAGTCTTATCTGCTGAACATGTCTGGATCATGAGGATTGGGTAAGCAGAAGTTTGAATATGATTGGTAATTGCTTGAATGTGTAAAAGTTCATTAATTTGAACTAATTTCAGTGTCGGAAAATCAACATCTTCATAATCTGGTCAGCCAAGGTCATTAACTTGGACTTGGCAGGCTAAACAGTTGACCAGGGTCATTAACTTGGATTTGGTTAACTGGGTGTGTCGGTAAAAACTCAAAAATGTAAAAAATTGAAAAATTTTGAATCTAATTTCGTTTGAATTGGTAATCCCGTTTGAAACATATAATTCCGCTTGAACCGGGGTTTCCGTTTGAAGTAATTCCGCTTGAAACTCGTATGTGGTTATTTCACACGGAATTACCCCGTCTATAAATAGGGGAGTAATTCCGTTTGAACACATTTATCACCTGATTCCGTTTCAAGCTATCCTTCAAAGCAATTTCAAGCGAAATTCCAAACCATCAATTTACAGCCGTTATTCTGCCCATTTGTTAACTGAATCTTGATTTTAGTTGGCTGGTTCAACTATTATCATGGGAAAGGTAGGATATCTTGTCAATTTTGCCCGGATTTGTCTGATTCCGTTTGGTCGGCGATGACCAAATAATAAATCGTAGATCTAGGGCTTGTTTATGGGTTTTAATAACTGATTAACATACCATTGGACTCAGAATTGGTTGTAGATCTGTTTTAGGGTTCCAATTTGATGTGTATATCATGTTTCCGTTTGAAGTCGGTGAACCTGTTTGTTTGAACTTAGATCTAGGGTATTTCTGTGGATAATAATGAACAAAAAACAAACCATGGTACTCGGAATTCATCAGAGAACAAACCCAATTCATCAATTTGTTCATCTGATTCATGAAAATTGTTTGATATTAATTTCGTTTCAAACTGTTAATTCCGCTTGAAATGTTTCATTTCAAGAGTGATTCCGTTTGAAATGTGATCTCGTTTGAATTTGTAATTCTGTGTGAATGTGTATTTCAGCTTTAAATGTAATTCCGTTTTAAAACTGCAATTTCGTTTGAACAGAGATTCTGTTTAAGATGTAATTTCGTTTTGAGATGTATTCATGTGATATGTAATTCCGTTTGGAAAATTTTCTAAGTGTTTGATCTGTTTGTGTGTTGTGATTTTGCAGACTTCGAATTTGTTGTTTGATCCGCTGCATAACACATGTTGTGTTTATGACAGAGAAATTCCAAAAATGGCTGGATTTACTGGAATTCTGGAGTTTATGGAGAGACTGCCAATCCAGAAAGCATTGTCGAACCAACGTTTGGTGTTCAGGTCTCATATTAAGTATTTTTGGGAGAAGGCAACTTATGATGAAACAAACAAGACAATTAATTCATTAGTGAAGGTGAATGGAAAAGACAAACCAATTATTATCACTGAATAGCTTGTAAGAGAGGTGATAGACTTTCCAGATGATGAAAACTCTCCAACGAAGTTTTCGCAAATGATGGTAAAGGGGTGTATGTTAAGGATGGGCTACAATGGTGATCTAAACAAAGCAAATTATTTGAAAGCATGTTTTCTGAGGTTGTACAAGTTTCTGATTCATTCTGTAGTTCTAGCTCTCAGTCACAGGAAAGGAGGTTACGACGTGATGAGAGATTACCAAATGAACATGGTGACAGCTTTAGTGCTTAACAAGAAGTATATTTTTCGAAGATTGTGTTTCATTATATGGTTGAGAATACAACTTCAAAAGACAAGACTTGGGTGTATCCACGTTTTATTCAGATGATTTTAGATCATGCTTATCCAGAGTTAGAGAGAGATGAAAAGAATGATATGTTGGTATTATATCACATGGATAATGAATCTTTGAAGCAGTTGGCTAGATATCATCCAAAGCATCCAGAGCCAACGACTAAAGTTAAATTCTTCGGCTTCATTAAAGACAAGAACTATCAAGATCCCGATCCAGTCAATCATCAGAACTGGAGGAATGAGAAAGAGATGAAAGAAGTAGGTTGATGTGTTCAAAATGCAACATATAAATTACATCAATTGTGGCATAAAACTAACCCTTTTTTAGTATGAATGTTGGAAAAAGTGTGCTTTTGTCTTCCTTTTGTATTTTCAGGATTAAATGAGCTTAAATTAACAAAAGAAGCAAAAAGACATCAAAATCTAACATAAATACAAGAAAAGGAACAAGACGTGACATTCCCGACCCCACGACAGCATCTTCCCAAGCAAAACAAGATAACAGAAGACTGAACACGCCCCGTGCTCAGCCAGCACGGGGGCGTGCCCAAGTGTCAGCAGAAAAGACAAAGTTGTAGAAGCTTCTATTGCCCACCACGGGGCCGTGCTCAGCGGACACGGGGCCGTGGTCAACTATAAGATTCGCATAATCCAGGCAAATCTTCATAGTACAATGATTCTTCTGCACACGGGGTCGTGCTCAGCGGACACGGGGGCGTGGTCAACTAATAAGACAAGCTGCATTAAATGAAGAAAGAGAAGGATGTGGACACGGGGCCGTGCCCACTGGACACGAGGCCGTGCTCGAGCTTCTGTTCAGCCTATAAATAGGAGTGCTTGGCTCAAGCTCAAACCATCCCTTGGCACACCACCTCTCTCACACTTCACCCACCACCCACCACCACCATAACACCATCATCCACCACCATCATCCATTGTCCATCATAGAGTGTGTGAGTCGTCTCGAGATCCAAGATTGATCGTAAGAGTTCTTGACAATCAAGGCCATGTTTGCCTAAGTCTCTTACATCACTTGGTGAAGACAAGTGTCTAGTGTAATACTTTTTATTTCTAATCTTTTCGCACTTTTTACTTGGTTTTGTATTAATGACTTTAATAACTAGTTTCTTATGTTGAAGGTGATTCTTCCTTATCGTTTGTCCGTGGTGTCTTGGCATTATTTTACTGTCTATATAAAATAAAAGATTTTCACCATTCATATCTCCAAGGTCTATATGGAGGTATGTTGGCTACCTGGTCGGGGGTTAAGGGAACGGTTTGGTAAGAGTCTTGCCATTGTTCAGCGTTTAGAGGTCCTGCAATGGACCTGGGTCAAATTTAGTAGGACCTCCTTCAATACTTAACGGTATTGGATGGCGGGGGTCCAAACTCTTTGATCCCCTCATAAGTTAACTACTATTAATACTATAACCCGGCTATTTAGGACTGTATCCCTGCTGACTCAGACTACTTAGTCGAGGGTAACGTCACCTCCAAAAGAGGGGCCTACCATAATTTGCATTAATAACTTAATTAATTATCTTTCAATAATCCACCCTTTTAGGATTGTATCCTTGCTGACTCAAACTACTGGGGTGAGGGTAACGTCACCTTCAAAAGAGGGGCCTACTACAATAACTAAGATAATCTCTTAAAAAGTGGAAAAGTGCGGAAATAATCAAAGGTTACACTAGATACGAGTCGGAACCAAGTGATTCATCTTGTCTATCTGTTTTTATTTTTATTTTTATTTTCAGCATTTTTAGTTAGTTTTTATTTTTCTTAGCTTAAAACATTTTTCTAAACTTTTTGATTTGATTAGACGTTGAGGATAAACCGGTACTAAAAGCTCTTGTGTCCTTGGACGACCTCGGTATCTTACCAACACTATACTACGCTCATGATGGGTGCACTTGCCCATATGAGTGTCTAGTGTTAGTGAATATCGTGTTTTATAAATTTAAAACTTGACTAAAAAGTGTTAAAGGGGCTTAAAATATACACCTAATATATATAACACTCGACACCCATCATAGGTTATACTGATGAATTAAAAGTTCTTGAAGCTTTCAGAGAGTCTCGAAACGAGTGGTTCTCAAAAGAGGAGAAAAAGAAAAAGAGCAGAAAATCAACACCAAAAGTTCAAGAAGAGGAAGGTTCTTCATCTCAACCTAAACGAAAGCGTCAAAAGAAGAATGTTGAGACTTTGCTGGTAGATGAACCAGATGAAGAAGAACCAGTGACAAATGTTGAAGAAAATCAGGATTCTGACATTGATGAAGTGTTGAAAAACATTGATTACCAATTAGAAATAGAGAAGGCAGCTGATGAAGGAGTTGGTGCTGATGAAGATAAGAATTCTTCGAGTTCTGAATCTGAAGTTGATGAAACCAAACGTGCTAAAAGAATTCAAGCTGAAATTGCAAAAGAGAAAGAGTTAAAAAGAAAGAGGAGACAGGAGAAGGATGATGATGATGTGTATGTTCCATCTCTTGAGCATGTGACAGAATCTCAAACGCCTCCTTCTGGTGGTAGGAAGAAAGCAGGTGCAAGGAAGAGTGTTGTATCTCCAAAAGGAGCAAGACAAAAGTTGATTTTGAGGCTGCCAAAACGTACACCAAAAACAAAGCTACCTACACCACCACCATCTGAACCATCACTACCAAAATCACCACTTCAATCACCTCCAAAACAACCAACACCACATCAATCACCATTTCATCTATCACCATTACATCAATCACCACCACATCTCTCACCTCCACACCAAACACTTATTCAAGAACAACCTGTTCTTACTTCTCAACAAATTTTCCAAACACCACCATCTTCGCAACCACAAGTTCAATCCACACCAGGATCTTCTGGTTTCAAAAACTTTCCGAATATTCCAAATATTCCTCTTGAAGACATTGGTGATTTAAGTTTCGTGAATGATGAGCTGGTAAAGAAGTTACAACAGAAAGTAGAAGAAGTGTTGGTTGATAATAAAAAGTTGGTTGATCGAGAGAAGAAGCTTGAAAAACGTGTTAAAACAGTTGAAGCTGAGAATTCTTCTTTATTGAAAAAGATTGAAGCTGATGAAGCTGAAATTGATGTAATGAAAGTTCAAATTGCAGAATTGCTAGAAGAGAAAGCTCGAAAAGATCAACAAAATGAATACTTCAAGCTGAAGAATAAAGAGTTGGAAGCAATCAAGGCTCGAAATGAACATGAAAATTATATGATGAGAAAATTATTAGAGAATGTGGTTGGTATGCCTCTGGAACAGAGATTTGATGAAATTGTACGAGAAGAAATGAGAGCCAAGAAAGAAGCTGAATTAGAAGCTGAGATGAAAAATAAAGGTAAAGGTCTTGAAGGCGAAGTTTCTGAAAAAGCAATGGTTGTATCTGAACCTATAGTAGAACCAATATTATCTGTTCTGCCAATTTCGTCAGTTTCTGGTATATTCGATGCTGATGTTGAAATTGATGATATTCTTGGTAATGATGAAGAAGATGATGATGAAGAGGATGATGATGAAGATGATGAAGATGATGCAGATGATGTAATCTCTGCAAGTAGTAGTGATGATGACAATGATGGAAATGATGATGACGATCAGGGTACTTCTGGTGTTAAAATTTCTGAAGCATCAAATGAACAAACTGTTGATGATTATATGCATGATGATGCGAATGAAGAAGCTGAGGATGCTACAGGTGAGGGGGAGCAAGTTGATGATCAAAATGTTGATAAAGTTGAAAAGTTGATTCTACATCTAGAGCCTGAAGTAGAGGAAGGTGAGTTCAGGCATTCGTATACAATGGCTGATATTAAAGAAATGACGCGTATTGATGATCCAGATTTCAGGTTTGACTTCGAAGAAGAGTTAAATGCTTTTGATATCAATCAACAGTCTGAATATGAGTACAAGTATGTTGATGAAGCTGATAACTATGATCGAGTTGAGGTTGAAGATTGTACTGATGAAGAAAGTGTGAATGAAGACACTTCAAATTTTCCAACTCTATTTGAGTTCTTCAATCAAGAGAATGCAGATGAGTTGAGAAGGAAGGTTGCTGAGTGTTTGAAAGACAAGAACTTTGATGGTACAACAAAAGATCCACAGAGCGAAGAACGCAAGAAGTGGTTCAGGAATAGTAATGAAAGAAAGTTCAAACGTCCTTTGAAGTTTTACAAGAGAGATAGAGATGTATCACTTGGTGACATCATCAGCTGGGGTTTCTTGGCACAAGTGAATGCATATGCGATCAAAAGGGAATATGGTGTGCAATACTTTGAACGTCATTATAATATTATGTCCCTACCTTGGTGAGATGTAGAAGAGTTGTCAAAGGTAAGAACATTGGGCTATCCTATTAGAAAGAACGATGTGCCTATGTGGGGATTGATCAAGTATGAATCATTGAAAAACTTCAAGCACTGGAAGCCACATTACCCAAAGAAAGTGAGAAGAGTTAATCCTGAAACTGGTAATGAAGAGACGATATTGCATGTAAAAAAGCCGAGAGTGATGAAAAACATTCCGGTGCCAAAGATGGAACAAGAGTTCTATAAAGGTTTTGTATGTTGGGTATACAGCTGTATATCGACTGAAGCTGTGATTACTTACAGGGCAGAGAATGAGATTAGAGAAATCTTTGTGTATGATCCTCTGTGGCTGATGAACTGCTCTGCTAAAGACATCGAATGTTTGTTTGTGAACAAGATATTCTTTAAAGCTGAATTTAGAGAACAAGCTATGCAGTTTCAGAAAGTTGTATCCATTTGTTTTCAGAAAGGGATTAATGCTGAAAGTGAATGGAATTCTAAGTGGCGAAAGATTGAAGAAGAAGAAAAGTTAAAGGCTGAGAAAGAACGTAAAGCACGTGAAAACAGAGATAACATGCTACGGCATATTGTTGTTCAACGGATGGCTGCTGAAGAAAAGAAGAGAGTTGATGAAAACGAGAAGCTTAGGAAGCAGTTGCTGAGAAAGCCTAAGCAGAGAGAAGAACATTTCAAGTCGCTGTGAAGAAAGCGCTGAAGACCAGACTAAAGACTCCGGCTATATCCAAGGGGGAGTTTGTTGGTGCACAATGTCTAAAGCCTACGTCTTAAGTCTAGGTCATAATGTATAGGGGTCTTAGTGTCAAATATGTAAAGTTAAGGGGTTTTAATGTAATTTCGCTTGTAATGTGTCCTGTCTAATTCCGCGCGGAATTACTTTAAGTAATTCCGTTTGAAGTGGCTTGTCATGTTTCATGCGGAATTAGAAGGCTATATATATGTGTGTTGTCTTTCTCATTTGGCACGGAATTAGGTGAACTGTCACGAAGTGCTGCCGAATTACTGCTGTGTAAACAAGTTGATATTTGAATGAGAAGACTGTTTTAAAGTGAACTCTCTGTTTTCTACTCAATTATGTACTGATTCAGCTCTGTTTGTTTGATTCCGCCTCTCAAACAGTGTGTATTGCCTCTGATTGACTCACTTGGTCGGTAAAACGATCCTACAAGTACAAAAAAAATATAGCACAAAAAATCTAGTACAAAAAATATAGCATGAAAAAATCCAGCACAAAAAATATAGTACAAAATCCAGCACAAAAAATTGAGAAAAAAAAATTTAAGACAAAAAAATTTAGCACAAAAATAAAGTACAAAATCTAGCACAAAAAATGCTATACAACATAGAAATACAACACATTTTTATGGGTTTGTTTAGTCGTCATATTTTATATAGCAATATGGTACTCAAATTAAAGATAAAAATACGCTTGATTTTATAGTGAAATTTTTATAAAAAATAATGTCATATAAAAAAATTATGAACGTCTAAAAAACGAGGGTGAAATATGCATGTCGCTTGCATGTGGAGAGATAAAGTCAATAAATAGGATTTTCCCAAGATACCCATACACACCTCTTTTTCCCTACATTTTCATCTTAACCATTGATTTGAAAAATGAATGGTTAAGATTACTTCTCATCCTACTTAGACAAAATAAACTTTTTATTTAATTTTATCCCTATCTATTATATAAAATAAATGAAAGTTATTTGGGCCATGTGTCAGTAGATTAGGGCCTCATTTTTTTTGCTTTTTCCGCTCAAAACCTCTGTCCCCTTTACTTTTCTCCTAAAGTACATGCCAGATAAGCTCGATTTTTGAAGGCATACGATTACCTGTGACGGCTAGGGTTCCTTCTCTCTCGATCTTCAGTGCGATTCAACTAAAACTTTGTGTTTTCTTCTCACCACGATTCTCATCTAATCCAGGTATGATTAATCTTCCTTCTATTCCAGATTTAGGGTTTTATTGATATATCATTTTAATCAGTACTCATTGTCAATCGCTTCCCAAACGTCATCCGATGGCGATGCTTTGATAGAGGAAGGTGGTGATGGTGGTGGTGGCCTGAAGAGGAACCATGACAGCGAGATGGGTTGATTTAGGGTTTTGTCCAACAGTGGTCGTGCAAGGCAAGGACTACAGGGTGGTGGTGGCCTGATTGTTAATTTGATATATCTTAGATCGTTCTTTCCGATTTCTAACCACAAATCGCTTCTTTTTTCTAAAAAAAACCTAAGCGTTTTTCCTTTTGATTGAATCATATACGATCCAGACAATACAATTAATCAGGTATGAAATCTGACTTTAACCTCCTTCTCGCTATACGATTTGGTGATGGTTTTTGTGTACGCAGATCTGAAAACGTTTCGTGTTAGTTGTTGATTTAGTCATGATTTTTGATGATTTATTGTACGGTTTGTAGATTAGGTTTTTGTAATTTCATCAATAATTGAGGTTTGTTAGTATATTTGTTGATATTTAACGAGTTTTACGTTACGGATTTTGTTAATATGTCTGTTAATTTCATGTTAGTTGTGGACTTATTTCTGATGTTTGATGATTCACTGTACGGTTTGGAGATTAGGATTTCATAATTCCATCTATAATGTGGAATTCTCCGTTAATGTTGTTTCGGTTTTGCTGTTATGTTTTGATTCCAGTTGATAAGTTATGGTTTTTTGTGGTTTAAACCCTAATTACTTGGACTGTATCTATCATCTGTTCCATTTCCAGCTTTCACTTGATTTATGTTAATTTATTCGTAAGTTTCATGTTAATTGTCGCTTTAATTCTGATGTTTGATAATTCACTATACAGTTTGAAGATTAGGTTTTCATAGTTTCATCTATAATGTGAAATTCTTCGTTAATGTTGTTACACTTTTGTTGTTATATTCTGATTCCAGTTGATAAGTTAGGGTTTTTGTGGTTTAAACCTTAATTACTTGTACTGTATCTATCATCTGTTCCTCTTCCGGTTGATAAGTTTGTTTTGTTGAAGATGGGTTTGATCAAATATTTATATATGATTGTATGCTTCATTGTAACACTTTTTTGGCTTTGTATTGGCACTGGAGATGGAAGATTGAACTGTAGTTTCTCAAGTTTCAGAGGAAAAAGGGCAACCATCAAAGAACCGACTTGGAGTCTGAAAAGGATAACTCGAGTGATGATGGCTCTATTGCTTCAACTGCAATCTTGGTAGGTAATCGTTTGTTTGTCGCTAACGTTGGAGATTCTCGAACTATAATATCAAAGGCATGCAAAGGTAATTCATTGTTGGTATAATAGAGGCATTTTGTATCAAAAGCTTGATAAAATGTCCATAAACAATGAACAATATATTCTCTCAATTGACAGCTATCCCTCTTTTTGAGGATCATAAACCAAATAGAAGTGATGAAAGGGAGAGAATTGAAAATGCTGGTGGGGTTGTCATGTTGGCAGGTAATTCTGGTTTTCTGTAAATGAATTGTGCCTTTTGTTATGTTCTTTGTATGGACTGTTTGTTAAACTGCTATTCAAATATTTATCTCATGTTAATGCTAATTATGCACTTGCAGGGTTGGAGGTGTTCTAGCAATGTCCCGTGCTTTTGGAAACCACATGCTTAAGCAATTTGTTGTTGCAGAACCCGACATCCAGGTAAGCCTTAAATTAGGTCTAAGATTTTTTTATCAGTCCGTATAACACAGGTCTTAGGTTCGAACCCAGCTTCCACTGTTTTTCTACTTCTAACCCCTTGAGTGTGAGCCGCGCTTTACTGATCCCATCGGTTAGTAGGGTATTGGTGGGGGTCTCATAAGTTGGGCAGTAGACTGTGAATTAGCTGTTGTAGGTTAATTATACTTCATTTGGTAACTTTTTTACTATTAATTATGTCTAACAGATAATAATATAATATTTATGTCTTACGATGTGAATATACAGTTTTGGACACTGCTGCTGGTATTTGGTTAGATAGACATGGGTTAGTGACCGCACCACGTGGTAACAAGGGCCAAGCAGAAGATCCTTTTTAGAGCATATACGTCGTTGTCAGCATGTTGCTGCTTCTTTTGGTGTATGGTTATATGTCTATGGCGGTCTTAGGGGCGGTAAGGGTATTTTGGTAAATTATAATCCCTTTGTCCCAAAGTAATTATCTGCTGTAATTTCATGAATTTATTCATCAGTTCTTTTTACTCAGGCGTGACTTAAGTTTTAAGAATAATATTTTGTTTATTATATGTGATGCAGAGGTATTGTTAGGTGATTTTCTTGTAGCGGAGAATTCACCCTTTTAGTCTAAGGAGAAGAAAAAAAAAGAGAGTGAGGGTGAGGAGGGGGTGGAGACGAGGCACTGGCAGTGACAATGGGAGTGGTGGTGGCGGGTATGGAGGTGCAGGGATAGGTGTCTGGGTTCCGGGTTAAGAGATATAGAGGAAGAGAGACTCGAATAGTACTGGCTGGAGTAGAGTGTGGTTGAGAAGAACATACTAGCTAGAGTAGCAGGTTTCTGGCGCTGGTGGTGAGTTCGATATTTGGGTTTCACTTATATATGTGCCTCTTGATCGCTTCGTACCCAATAATCTTTGTTCTCCAAAGGTAAGTTCGTGTCTCTTTGCTATTCCATCTTACACTTAACTGATGTTTAATCCTTATGTTTGTAATATCACAGAGTGAATGCCAACAACTAATATGTGAGATTCTGAGAGCAACTCCTAAAGCTTCATCTGCGGATGCTGCTGTTCAAACTGCTAGACTTGCAAACAAGACTCCTTCAAAAGACAACAGGCAAGCTACTAACAGTTAATCTTCCTTTGTAAATACTTCGAGAGAATATTAAATAATATATATTCTCATTTAAACGTTTATGTAATTCATCATGTGGAACCAATAGTGCAGTATGATTATGATGTTTGAATCCATCACCGACCCGGATGCAATGGCGACCCAGATGGTGGCTATCAGCCCTGTTCTCTCATTCGTTTCTGCCTTAGTAAGCAGAAGCATCTCTTCGTTTGTTGTTACAAAATTTTTAATATTTCTATAAATACTTTTTAACGTGGTAAGTATGAATACAAAGTTGTATCATTTAACAGTTTAATATTTGTTGGTGATTTATTTGATGCAGTGGTAAGTGCATATTTTGGTGAAGAGCTTCGTGAAGTATCAAATAAAGCAAATTTAAGTGTTGCAGCTGTTTCGGCTTATTTGAATGAGGTATGCTGCATGAACACACCACTTAGTATTTTATTTTTATGGTAGATAGTTAGGTGCCAGATTCTTGTCGTAAGTATCGGTTTTTATTTTATCGATTAAGGTTAATATCACTAATTTTGATAGGGGTTAGGATTCTTAGTGGGGACTCTCTCAAATAGGGATTGTGACAACAATTTTGATTAATTTTTAGTTCGATTTATTAAAGAGAGGAGAGAGTTAAATTTTGCATAATTAGAGAGCTTACCTGTCGAATATCGATCAAATCTATTTTGTTAGTTATTAATTCTAGAGTTAATTAATTTTTTGTCCCTGTGGTTTGCTGAAAATAACTATTACAGTCCATTACTTTCAAAATTGCCAAAATTGTACCAGTGGTTTCATTTTCGTTTCAATTGGACCCACCCTCACTAACCCCATCCAACCCACCGTTAAGTTTTTGGTGAAAAGACTAAAATACCCCTCTATTAAACAAACTATAAAAACAAAAGTACATATAAATTATAAACAAAAAAAACATAATAAAATTTTTATTAATTTGAAGTGTTGCTGTGATGAAGGTCCTGCCAGCTATTCTATTTGTTAAGGCAAACAACGCAGAATACAACGAGTGTATGAGATTCAAGAGACTTGCACATGATGACTTATATAAACGTTTAAATAAAAAAAAGAGCTAAGACATTGGTTCCACAAGTAGTGCAGTTAACCTTTTGCATACCTCCAACTGTACCTATCTCATTTAAAAGAATGAAGACATTGGTTCCACAAATAGTGCAGTATGATTATGATGTTTGAATCCATCATTGACGTTCTTTACAATCACATATTCAACTACTGGTTTTGCAGCTACTTTTTATATTTGTTTGGTTTTGCATCTACTGGTGTTCCTTTGCCTTCTGTAGGTAAACTTTTACTCAAAATGGGTATATCATAATAATCTTGTGTAGAATGGGTGCATCGTGAATATTGATTGCAAGTTTATGCTTTTGAATATTAATTCAAGTTTAATCCCAAAATTTCAGTTACATATTCAACTTAATTTGAAACTAATCATTAGACATGAGGATCTTGATTTGCATATTTGTTATTATTTGTTTTAACTATTATTTTTCTCGATGATGTAGGTGGAAGAAAATGATGAAATCAATGGTCGTTTCAAGATGGGGGCAACAAAAAAAGAAGCTAAGAAAAGTGTCGTTGAGATTTCTTCAAAGTAAGTGGTGATTGCGGGTTGTAACGGGTTAGGTATAGCTTTCTTAGTAGAACAAACCCAAAAGTAAAGTATTGATTTTAGAATGCTGATGCTCAGGAGAGGTTCAAAAACATCCCCTTTGCAGGTTTGTTATCCTTTTGAAATTATTGTGATTTTTAGTTTAGTACCGCTTCATAGTTGTTGTTTTACATTTTTTAGTGGTGCAATCAAGAAAACGGGTGGGTTTTATTAGATCTAATTGAAATAGTGTTACATAATTTATGATTTGACCTGAATTGAGATTATAGGTAAGTTTAATGATCTTTAAAGTTAAGGTTTTCTAAATTCCTAATCTATTCGTAATTTGGTTTAGTAATTGAGAAACAGCAAGAGGTTAAAAAACATACAAGATATTTATGTACTTGAAAGTCATAGACCACTTTGGGTGACCTTCGACCCATTTACATTCTTAGTTATAAGCAAAACTTTAAAATTTTTGTCATAATATCGTTGATTTTAGGGTCAATGGACTGTGTAAGAAAGTGCTACAACTACTATGGTGGGTCACTTCCTTAAAGTTAACTATATTCATGGGATGAACTACATGTAGGTAAACTATCATATAAAGTTAACTATATTCATGAGATGAACTACATGTAGGTAAATGAACATAGGGATGAGCGTGGTACCGGTATCGTACCAAACCGGTATGAAAATGAAATACCAGTACCGGAAATCGTCAAAATTGGGTACCATTCGAAGGTAAAAATCGGTATTTTACTGATACCGTACCGAACCGGTACCGAAAGTATAGTATAACAACCCTCCAAAATATTTTCAACATCCTAATATATTTTAAATGTCCCTATATGTCCTAAAATACACCTCGTTTGTGAAAACGGGCCCCGAATATCTTTATTTTCACAAAAATTAAATAAAAACAAGAAAAATGAGGCTGTCGCGGGGCGCGTAGCCTTTGGCTACCTCCTACGCGGGCCGCGAGCGATAGACTACGAGGCGACACCAGGAAGCCGCCACGTGTCGACATGTGGCGAGGCTATACCGGTGACAACTCAAGGCTAGGGCCTACAACCCTATGTCGCGGGCCGCGTAAGCCCCAGCCTAAGCTTACGCGGGGCGCGAGGAACTCGATTTCAGGCCCTATAAATTGCAACGAAGGCCTTTAGTCCCAAATCGCTCACACCTCTCTTTCTCTCTCGAATTTCTTAAGTGTAAAAGTAATTCTCGGGTATAATACCCCCTAATTAACGAAGTTCTGCCCCGTTGTAAGTATCATAACCCCGATTACGTATTAGATACGCTGCCCGATTGATCCAGGGTTCCGTAACGGCTGTCATGGTTCTGCCCGACGTAGTCGTTGGAATACCGTCTCTTGGAGGGTATTACTAATGTAAATATTGGGTTATTATACTAACGCGTGTGCATTTGTGTAAATTATAGATAATCACCGGGAAACCCTTAAAGCAAACCTAAGACAGCAATGTGAGTAATCTCCTTTTTGCAAATTATTTTTACAAAACCTCACTTAATTAATGATATATTAAACAGTGATTGAGTATTTGTATTCTACAATTATCGGCGGTATTTTGGGGTTTTGTATACAAAATTTGTTACTACCTTGCGAGGAGTAACATGACCACAAGTCGGGTTGACACTACCGTGGGTGGTAATTGAATAGATGGAAACAAATGTAATTGCGTGACCGCCCTCAATACTGTACAATGGTCTTTATTAAACTTGATTAAACTGGGATTCACTCACCAGTATTTCCCACTGACAAAATGTTTTTAAATACGTTTCAGGTAACAAAATGTGAAAGCCAAATAGAAGCAGCTGGACAGCACTGAAGGCTTGGAAAAGTGGCTATAAAGTTACCTAAAATAAAGAGATGTTTTATTTAAATAAAATAGGGTTTATCCCTATGATAATGTGTTTATTTAAAACTTGGGATTATTCCCACGTGTTTAATATTATGAAAGTGTGGTATTTTACTCTGATAAAATATTTCCTAACTACGGTCCTGATGAAATTTCCACTGCCAAAATAGATAAAATACAGATACCACCCAAACTGGCCGCGGCCGCCTGTTCCCGGGTTTGTTAGGGGACAGGGGTTGCGACAGAAGGTGGTATCAGAGCTAAGCCACTGATTCAGCCACAGAAGTGTTCTGCTGACACCAACATATTATTTAAAGTGTTAGGAAATAAATTACGAAAATACGTGCATATCTGTATTTTATTGTTATGTGTTATTTGACTATTTGTTAGTTTACAGTATGAGTGATCAAGGACCATCCGACGCATATCGTCAGTTGTCCAGCTCACCTAGAAGCGAAGGCACCTCTTCACAGCCTGCCCTCTCAGGGTATTCAGCTGATGATGAAGAAGGGATATTCGTGTTTAAGGCTCAGTCTGAAGAGCCATTCCCTCAGAAAAAGAGAGGATGGTTCAGTAAGGGAGCACATGAGCGTAGGAAGAGAATGAAAAAGTTGCAAGAGCAGCGGGCCTTAGCAGCCATTAAAAGAGAGACAGATGCCCAAATCTAAGACATGCTTAATAGGAGTTTCGCCAACTTCCATATCCTAGCAACCACAGCTGCCGACCCTAACCTGGAGCAACTGATAGCACCCCAACCGTTACCACTATTTCCCGCTTAGCCAATGGAAATAGAAAACAACCTAGAAAATCAAGTAGAAATGCATGATTTCAATCCGGAGGAGATACCTAGGGTACCAGCACCCAATCCCTTAGACCCAGACTACGACCCGTGGTTTGATGATCATAGGGATTATGTGCAACGCTACCACCTAACAGACCTACCCATGCCAAACCTAGCAGCTTACCCAGGTCTGGACCCTCTAGATCCCTACTACGATAATGATGAATACATTAGGGAAATCTTAGAGAATCCGTATCCTCAGGAAGAACCCATGCCACAGTACCCAGATCCAGTACCAGCACCTGCACCCCCAATGAGTGCAGAAAATGTGCAAGAGCTCCGAACTTTCGGAGAAGAGATTTTAGAAAGTAGCGAGAGAATGAGGCAAGTAGGAGAGCGACTCGTCTGGAAGTATGACGAGCGTCATATGGATTTCTGGATGAATCCATATCCGTGAAAGTGATAGGGAAGGTAGCAATAATAATAATAATAATAATAATAATAATAATAATAATAATAATAATATTATATATATATATAATATGCGTGTATGTTAGAAAAAAAAAAAACTAAATCATAGCTATGGATGCCTACTAGTAGTGTAAGTTCAATTTCAGTCGTATTGTAATTTTTAATTTCAGTACTCGTTTGTAGTAGATGCATATTATATATAAGAAAAGAGTGGTCCGAGTTTCTTTATATATATATAGTGTCCGAGTTTTTTTTCATTTTCATTTTTATTTTAAGTGAGTCAGAGTTTAGTAGATCCGAGTTTTTGTTTTGGAATCCATTCAGGGTTTTCTAGCTAGGTCAGTAGTTGAGAGGTTTTTTTAAGGAGTCCGAATTTTTTTTTTATTTCTGATTGTTTAATTCCGAGTTTCTTTGTGAGACTTTTAGGTGTCCTAGTTTAGTATAGTTTTTTTTTTATTAAGTGAGTCCGAGTTATCAAAAAAAAAATTATATTTATCAGAGTTTATTTTTAAAGTCCATTCAGAGTTTAGTGTTTTAAAGGTTTTTCAGAGTTTAAATTCAGAGTTTAGAGTGTTGTCAGAGTTTGTTTTATATCAGGTTTGATCCGGGTTATACCACTCTGATTGTCTTCGAGTTTTCACTCAGTATTTCCAAGTTTCACTTGTGTGTCTCCAGTTTTTGTGAACTTAGAAACTCTTTCTAAGTAAACTTTGTGTTTTATCTCACTGTTTCTTACACAAACACTCTCTGTTTCTTCAACAATTCATTCGAAATGGCAAACAACAATCTGACTACAATGGTGCAAAACCTCAAGCACAATGCCGAGGTAGGGAGTAACGACAAACCTCCTTTGTTGATAAACGAGCTTGATTTTCCTGAGTGGAAGGAGCGTTTCGAAAGGTATGTAAGAGCAAAAGACATCAAGATTTGGTTGTGTATTGTTAAAGGATGTGGAGCTACACCAGTAAGAACGTTAACGATTGATACTTATTTGGCACTTACCGACGACCAAAGAAAATTCTATGATTGTGAAGAGAAAGCAATGTCGATGATTACGATGGCTATGACGCAATCTATACTTCATACTTTCCGTAAGAGAAGTAACTCGAAGGAGTTGTGGGATAGCATGATCGAGCGCTATGAGGGAAATGCAATGTACAAGAAATGACATCTTGAACGATTGAAGACTCAATTCGTTGTGTTTAAAGCTTTAAAGAATGAGCCATTCGATGACACGGTAAATCGATTTTATCATCTGTTGAGCGAACTTGATCGAAGTCAAGAGGGTATCTACACTGAATTTGAGACAGTTGAGAAGTTTCTAAATTGCCTTCCCAGAGAATGGAATATGTACACCGCTTTGATTAGAGAAGGTGTTCTCTACGAGGAGCTCTCATTGGAAGAAGTTATACAAAAACTGAAGGGTTATGCTTGGAATATGGAAGATCAAGCATCTGATTTTGAGAAGATCCAAGATCCTCAGTTATATAAAGCTTCAAAACCGACGGATAAGGGTAGTAATGGAGGAGCTGGTGTTGCCCTATATTCAGAGAATGAAGTTCCTGCAAGTGAACACGCCTTTATGAGCAACAATGTCAGTTCAAGTGGAACAACAAATTCCAATCAAGGAATGTACTCTTCTAGTGGAGCTCAGAAATCTCAAGCAACAAACTTGAACATTCCAAAGTTAGATGCAAGCTGCTTAAAGTTGATAGAAGAAAACATGAGCCTTTTGGCGTCCTTCATGACTGCCTACGAGAACTTCTGTCTTGGAAAGCTAGTTGAACCGTCAAGTCTCGATGAGGACTTTGACCAGATAGACCAAGAAGAAATGGAAGAACTTGATCTACAACTCAATATGGCACTCTTAGTCCGTAGAGCGAAGAAATTTCTGTTGAGAACGGGTAGGAAGTTCATAGGAGGTCAGACGAAGACTCGAATGGGAGTCGACATGTCAAAGGTGAAATGTTACAACTGCAGCATCTACGGGAATTTCGCACGTGATTGTCGGAAGCCGAAGATGGAAAGATCGAATAGAGAAAACAACTCTCAAGGAAACAACTCAAGACCTCACAACAATTCAGCAACTACTTCAAACTCAAGTGCTCGTCCAAGTGGTTCTGAAAATCTTGCACCTTCAACAAACAATGCTATAGTGGCTCAACCTCTACAAAATGTGACTGAGCCTTACGACTGGGGTTGTGCATTGGAAGACATTTCAGGAGCTATTGTGTCACAAGCCTTTATAGCTGAAATTGTCGACGAAGAAGTGTGTGAAGAGATCATCGAAGAGTCTAACATTGAGGAACTTGCTGTTGTAGCCGAAGTTTTTGGGGAAGAATTGGATTCGGGCAATGTTGCTGAGAATGAAGATAACTTGAATGAAGAGTCTGTTGAAAAGTCTAACAAAATAGAAGATGGAGAAAATAGAGAATGCTTTGAGTTCAACATCTCCACAGCCAAAATGCAGCAATTTGCGGATGCAGAAGCTAAAAGGTTGGAAGAAAACTCCGTAGAAAATGAAGCATGTGCATTCATGGCTGGCATTGAGGTAAAATCATCTTCTATAGATAAGCGATGTGCTAGATGTGTAGAGTTTGTCACCAAGATTGACAGATATGCACTTCACAACACAAATCTGATTGCAGATTTAGAAAAATCCAGAGAACTCATTGCTGTTTTGTCTAATTCGGATAAAGAACACCGAATTAAGATAAAAGCACTGAAAAATGATATCTCTGAATTTGAGAGACTTGTGGCACAGGGAACTCTTAAAAATCAGGAATTAAAATCTGAACTTGAAATGAACCAAAATTGTGTTTTGGAAAAGAACAAAATCATTTTGGAAAAAGATAATCTGATTTTAGATTTGCAACGAAAAATTGAAAAGTTCGGGGATTCATCTGAAGTGATGAATTTCTGTATTAACAGCCAACGTCTCAAAGAATCTGAGGAAGAAATGTTCGGCATTGGTTATAAGAAAGTGCCTCCACTGGTAAACCATAATTATACATCGATGCCAAGCATTGATCCTGAATTGGCAAATTTTGTGCCAAAGACCCCTCTGACGGTTGAACCGCAAAGTGAGTCAGAATCTGAGCCTGATGAGGCTTCTGACTCAGAACAGTCGAAGGTGAGTGAAGTTACAAAGAAAAATGAGCTAAATCTTGATAACATTGCGAATTTGATAAGCAATAAAATTTTGTAAATTTTCAATCAAATTCAAAATGCGAAGTCAAAACCGAAGTCACGTGGGAAACCCAAAAAGAATTTGAAAAATATCCCTAAAACTGAGTTTGTTAAAGGGGAAGATTTCATCAAAGAAGAAGAGAAAATCAAAACAGGTTCAAACTCTCAGTTTGTCAACCAAATTTTGAAAAATCCTACTAACGCCTCATCATCTTCGACCAGTCATGAGGAACGTCAAAAGAATGCTGCGAAAGTTCGCAAATGTTATGAGTGTCGTGGGAAAGGACACTTAGCAGCAGATTGTCCAAATGACAAGGGTAAATCCCTTGTTGATCCTGATCAAAAGAAACCTTTTGTTGAAAAACCACAAAATGAAACAGTTAATGTTGAAAAGAAAAAAGGGAAAAATCAAAAGCTTGAGAAAAACAAAGTGATTAAACAAGAAGTAAAACCGGTTGTCAAAACAAATGTTAAATCACAACAAAATCAAGATCATGGGGAGAAACCAGTTGCTATTACTCGTGGTGAAGGATCGGAAAGTTCATCTCAAAAACATGATACTCGTGAGAAAACCCCTCACAGACGACAAAATCATGTTACTTTCCAAACACTTGAGAATGACCAACGTTCTGGAGGTTCGAACAACAACTATGTTAGACCTCATGCACAGAACAGATTCATGAATGATCGAAATGCGTCACCCCCGCGATTTTCAAATCAAAGACAACATTCGGATAATCATCCACGATCATTCTCAAGACACGATGATGTTCCTAGCTTTGGTAGGAATTTTGAGCCACCCAGGAATCAAAATTACGGTTACCAAAACTATGGAAGCCGAGGTTATGGAAACTCTGGTTATACCAACAGATCGTCAACTCCGTATAATCCACGATTTGCGGGGAGTCATTCCAACAATTTCCGAAATGGAAATGGAGGACACAGAAGCGATGATGGTTATTTCAAAGAGTTTTCTTATGTTGACGAATCGGGACGACCCAAGACCATCATGGCTTGGGTCCCACACTCTAACTAAATTTTCTTGTTGGGGAGTGTAGGAGCAGCTGAAGAGGGCTATCTATATTTGGTATATCGATAGTGGCTGTTCCAGACACATGACAGGAAATAAAGAGTTATTGAGCAATTTCAAACAAATTCGAGGTGGTTATCTTAACTTTGCCGGTGAGAAGGGTGGATACATCACCGGTGAAGGTTCGGTGTCAAATGGAAAAAATACGCTGCTTAAAGTGAACTACGTTGAAGAACTGAAGCATAACCTGATGTCGGTTTCTCAAATCTGTGATAACAAGTACACAATGTTGTTCACTGATAAAGCTTGCTTCGTTTTGCGTCCGGGATTTGCTGTTCCTGAAGATTGGATCGTAATGAGGGCTCCAAGGGTGAATAACACATATGTCATGGACATGCGCCCGTTGGTCAACTCGTCTGCTCCAGTGACATGTTTACTTTCGAAGGCGACTGAAGACCAATCGTATCTCTGGCATAGGAGAATGGGCCACGTGCATCTGCGAAAAATGAACCACTTAGTGAAAAACAACTTAGTGTTGGGGGTTCCTTTACGTAGTTTCAATATGCACAAAAAATGTGAATCATGTGAAAAAGGAAAAATCAAACGAAAGCCTCACAAACCGAAACCGAAAACTGTTAACTCAATCCAAAAACCACTTGAATTGCTTCACATGGATCTTTTCGGGCCAATCCATGTTGCTAGCATTGGTGGGATGTCTTATTGCCTAGTTGTCACTGACGATTTCTCACGATACTCATTGGTATTTTTCTTAAAAACAAAGGACCAAACTGCTGGTATTTTAAGAGACTTGTTCAAACAACTTGAGAAAAATTATTCACTTCCTATTAAGAAAATCCGAAGTGACAACGGCACTGAGTTTAAAAATCATTACATGGATGAGTTATGTCGGGAAATGGGAATTGTTCATCAGTTCAGCGCTCCATATGTTCCTCAACAGAATGGAGTTGTAGAACGGAAGAATCGTACCCTAATTAAGGCGGCCCGAACTATGCTTTCTGAATCTAAATTGCCAATTTTCTTCTAGGCCGAGGCGGTAAACACTGCATGTTATGTGTTAAATCATGTGCTTACGGTCAAAAGAGAAGATAAAACGTGTTATGAATTGCTTGAAAACAAGAAACCAAACTTATCTGGTTTTCAACCTTTTGGGATCAAGTGTGTTATCAAACGCACCAAAGATACTCCTAAAATGGGAGAAGTTGGAGAAGTTAGGTTCTTTTTGGGATATGCCAATGGAACTCCAAACAAACGCGTTTATAACGTTAAGAAGCGTACAGTGGAGATCGTGTTTGATATAACTCCTTTGAGTTACGATCCTCCACCGTCCGAATTCGGTCCCAAAAGCGGTTACGATTATGATAAATTATTTGATTCATTTGATCTTCCTGATGTTTCAAAAGAAGATTCGGAGGTTGTCTACACACATCTTGTGAACAAAGATGAAGTGGATGCAAGCTGGAGAGCAAGTATTCCTACTAATGTGTCTCCGAATGTTCCAGTCGCTGATTCTTCGATCGTAAACGAAGTTGTTGCTGAGCAGATCCCTAATGCAGCTGCTCAAACTACAAGTGGTGATCTTTACGTTGATTTTTCTGCATATCCAAATGTTAATGTGTCTTCTGGAAATGATCAAGCTTCTAGTAGTAATGCAAATGCTGAGGGGGAGATTCAATCAAATTTGGGAAACAATCTTCAAGCTCCAGCTATCCCAGTTCCAAGAACAAATATTCATCATCCTGTTGATAATATTATTGGAAATCCAAATACGGGAGTGCAAACGCGAAGGAGTATTTCAGAGATGCAGTGTCTGTTCTCTGCTATCAAGAATGAAGAAATCTACAATCTTAGCCTACATGAATGTTTTATCTCTCAGATAGAGCCGAAGAACTATCAGATGGCTCTGAAGAATAATTCTTGGTGTGAGGCGATGCAAGAAGAGTTAGCTCAGTTCGACAAGTTAAAGGTGTGGAATTTGGTCGATCTTCCAAAGGGCCAACATGCAATCAACACGAAATGGGTTTTCAAGTGCAAGAAAGACGATAAGGGTGTTGTCGTCAGAAACAAAGCACGATTGGTTGTTCAAGGCTTCGATCAAGAGGAAGGGATTGATTATACAGAAGTTTATGCACCGGTGGCAAGGTTGGAAGCCATTCGTTTCTTTCTAGCTTTTGCTGCACACATGCGTTTCAAAGTCTATCAGTTGGATGTGAAAAGCGCGTTCCTTTATGGAAAATTGCATGAAACTATGTATGTATCCCAACCACCGGGTTTCGAAGCTCCAGAGTCTGAGAACAAAGTCTATCTGTTGGACAAAGCTCTCTACGGTCTCCATCAGGCTCCTCGGGCGTGGTACGAGACTTTATCAAGACATCTATTGGAGCACGGGTTCTCGCGTGGCGCGATCGACTCTACACTGTTCATATTGAAGAAAGGGGGAGATTTTCTGATCGTGCAAATTTACGTTGACGAAATAATTTTTGGTTCTTCAAATGAAGAATTGTGTCGTGAGTTCGTGGCTGTGATGAAGTCAAAATTTGAAATGAGCGCGATGGGCGAGCTATCGTTCTTTCTAGGTCTTCAAGTCAGTCAAGAAAAGGCCGGGACGTACGTGCATCAGACGAAGTATGTCCATGAGATTCTCAAAAGATTTGGATTGGAAGATAGCTTACCCTATGACACGCCTCTGCCGACAAATCACAAGCTTTCACCCGATAAGGAGAAAGATCCTGAAGTGGATCCGACTCTATATCGAGCAATGATAGGTTCGCTAATGTATCTTACTGCTTCACGACCAGATATTATGTTTTCTGTTTGTTTGTGTGCCAGGTTCCAATCAACTCCGAAAGAGTCTCACATGAAAGCGGTCAAGCGTATCTTCAGATACCTGAAAGGGACGCCTAAGCTTGGATTGTGGTATCCAGCTGATGGTGGTCTGGATTTGCTGGCGTATGCTGACGCAAACTTCGGAGGGTGTCTGGTGAATAGAAAATCAACCTCTGGGGGCGCACAACTTCTTAGGAACCGTCTTGTCTCTTGGCAATGCAAAAAGCAAGTTGCCGTTTCTTTATCCACGTGCGACGCCGAGTACATTGCTGCATCAAGCTGTTGTGCTCAGGTCTTGTGGATTCAGCAGCAAATGAGGGACTATGGTTTGAATTTTACTCGAACTCCTATTCTTGTCGATAACAACTCTGCCATTTCCATAACTAACAATCCAGTTAATCACTCACGCACTAAGCACATAGATGTTAGGCATCATTTCATTCGCGCTTGTGCTGAGAAGGGTTTAATAGAAGTGGTTAGGGTAGACACCTTAGATAATCTTGCCGACCTGTTTACTAAGACATTCGATCGGGCTAGATTTGAAAATCTGGTCCGAATGATTGGCATGATCAACCCCGAGTAAAATGCTTTTCAAAACTCGCATAGAAACTTTATTTTATGTTTACTGTACAGTTCTTACCGCTTTCCAAAAATTGAAAAACTCCAAAAATATTTTACTTAGTTGTAGGATAAATTTTTAAGAAAAATACAAAAACATTTGAAAAATATAAAATGAAGTCGTGTTGAGATATAAGAGAAATGATAGTACATCGGTTAGTCGTATCTGGTGTAGGACTATGGTCATATATAAAATTAACCGTTAACTGTAACAGCTTCATTATATGTTGCTACGGTAGGTTTTACGCGTCAATAAGAACCTGTTTTTGGTATATAAACATAATGAACTGCGTAACTTGTGTGGTACATCTCTCGGATATATGGACTTGGTACCGTAATTTCGTCTGATAGATTACCGAGGTTCTGAGATACGTGGTCTTTATGCTGTTTATCATCTGGGTATCATGGTTGTTTCTTTTACCGAAAACAACGGGGACGCAAGTCTAGATCTTCCATGATACCATACATACGTGTAAATATCATTCAATCGTGTATATAATACATGATTCATTCGACCTCAATAAGTGATAAACAATCACATGTCCCTCAAAATATATGATAATATATCACAGCTCTTTTGCGGGAGTCAAGTTCGTCTCTTTGTCTGTACGATGGTACTAACCTGTTCACGGACTTGCTCATGTGCCCTCATGCATCTGAAAATCAAGTTCCTCATCAATAAGTGATTCTATTACATAGGGCTTGTTTTCAATTCTAAATAAGTGAGTATCTCACATCATTTTATACGTCAAAACAGATGATAAATGGTATACTCACCAGTAAGATGAACTCTCGTGCATACCTTGATACGGGAGTATATTCTGAGGTGGGTAAACATAGTTACAATCAGTTATTAATACACTTAATCGCATATCTCGAAAACAATGTTCGAAAGCGTGCTAAAGCTTAAGTGGACCACAATACCGTTGAACGTCTTGAACTGTTAATATCATTCTAAGAGCTTAAACTGATAAACTATGTTCTTGTGTTGGATATTGACAGAAAAACCGATATGATCTCTTTGCTCCGATTTCACAAAAAGATAATTAGTGTAAATACGTTCGTAGGTTTAATTTCTTTATTCAGTAAAAAATTCAAAAACAACAAAAAGATTTTGCTTTCTTGTTTCTATGTGCGAGTTATCATTCTGAAAAATACTCTAAGGGTTGTGAACATTCTTTAATAAGGTGTTAAACACTAGGTTAGGTAACTTAAAAATAAGTCTTTTTTTATAAAAATCGGTCGTGCAAGATACATCTAAGTGTGTGTGGGAAACGTCGTCATTTTAAGGTGTTTCGCTAAATCTAGTTCCTAGTTGTGATATTTTTCCAAAAGTATAAGTTTTGAAGTAACTTGTTCTGAATGATCGTGTTTTGAAATACAAATTATTAAATGATGGTTGTTTAATATTTTAGTTTTTGATTCTGGGGTATTGGAATTTATTTTTTGGGATCCAGGTTTGGGCCGAGTATCTCCGGGGTTAAGATTCTTAATCCGGTGTTAAGTGTTTCAGGTCTGGATCGTTCATCACAAGATGGAAGATTTGGAGAAGCTGTGTGCATCTGGATCGTTCATCTCAAGACTGGGGAAGCGGTGATTACCGAGAAGATAGTGACTATTGAGATTGCAAAAATTCTGGATCCGATTTGGCTTGTCAACCTAAGGGAAGCACGTCTGAAGAAGCTTCGACGCCTGCCTCTGAAATACCTTAAAGAAGACCGTGAGCTAGCTGATCAGTTCATCAAGGTAGTTCAATTCTGTGTGAAGAACAAGGTATGGGTAGGAAGCGAGTATTCTAAGAAAGGATGAAGATCTCAAGACCACATGAAGACCATGCACTGATCAAGGGGGAGTTTGTTAATGCACTTTGGGTGATAAGTGCATGCCTTCCAATTTGTAGGGTCTTTATTGTTCATGTCTTGAAACTTAGTCCAAGGTTTATCCTTGGACATTTTGTCCAAGTTTTTGGTCCAGACTTTTGTCAGGGGTTTATGTTTTGGCAAAAGTCAGGGTTTTAGGTTGTGTGGTTGTTGTACGGGCTTCTAGTATGTCTTGGAGTCCGGGGTTTGTCTTGTATATATACCTTTATGTGGAATAGACAAGAGGGCGATTCTTTGTGAAATTCTGTGCACCTTTCTAACCCTAATTATTGTGTGTGTGTTTGTCTGGCGGCTACTATGTGTGACGTCATTCATCTTCCTCATCAAGAATACTCTGTGTATTCTTGATTTCTCTCACAGATCCTTGCATTCTAGTGTTTCATCTACAGTGGTTGATCATCAGGTGGATTCCGCACACCTGTTGGTTGCATTAGCTGAGTGAGATCTTGGATTAGGAGGCCTTACATAATTCTTTTACGAGATTATATATTTAAATAATTATCCCAATTTATAAAAAGTTTGTGCCACGTGCATTCAAATCAATTTTTACCATTTTTAAAATGAGTCAGTTAAATTGTATTTACCAGTGTAAACTGACGTATTTTCCCAAAAAGGTTAAGTGCAGGTACTAAGCGTACTAGGCTGGCTTTTCTCCTAGCGTCCACAATAAGTCTCGCAAGCTTAGACGTCAAACTGTTGAACAATGTTTCCTATTTATTTTTGATCCGTCTGTGGATTAATTTCAACTGTTGTGATACCTGATATTACAATTATATTCGGATGAAATATATCTTTCTTTTGCTTCCGCAGTGCATTTAAATATTGTATTGTTTGACTGTAATGTTGCCAACCACGTCACGATACTCCCCCACCGGGCCCACCGGTCAAACGTGGAAATATCGGGGTGTGACACAGTTTGTCATTTAATGGTTTTCAAATAGAGCACAAAGTTCCTACACGTATCTATCACACAACATGCATTACTTTAACGGTTTATGCCCATATAAACTTCCCATCTATTCCCGTTCATAAGCAAACAAACGATATTGCACATAACACACATAACATGTTAGATCATCCTCATATAACATACTCGATATTTAAACACGCAAATTACTACTTATGTCGTTTCAGCTTTAATATTCAAAACCGGGCTGTTTTCGGACATTTTAATAAAATAGTTAACTTATTCCAAAAATTCCCAAATTTTTACAGAATGTCTTAAACGATCCAAATATTATTGTGTAAAAATCTCGGGATCCAATTCATCACCAATATTTTATAAAAATTCATTTTCCGGATTGCACTCAGATTTCTCCTTTTTTGACTGCCGTCCACGGAATAATTTATTTAAAATTTATCGTAAGTCTGATTTACGAAATTCCAATGAGAGAATTACAAATACATCGGTGGTCATCTACAGTACAAATTTCATGATCTAACTCTACATAGAATTCAAGCTATGACTGAAAATAGAACGCATATTTTCAGCAGCAAAAATGCAGCTCTAGCTGCTGTTACAAAACGACACTTTAAAAATAGTAAACGAAGTCCAAAAATTATGATTCTGGTGCCATTAGAACCGTATTTCATAATACATAAATCTAGACTTCGGAAAATACATTTTTCGTTAAGTTACGGTCCTGTTACAGCCAACTGAAGTTGGCTGAAATCACTAAACAGCTTTCTGTTTTCAGTCTTTAACATTCTAAAGCGCGCTCGATTGATTCTGTTAACATGTTTAGCGATAAACAACAATACTTACAGTAGATTATAAGTCCTTCATATCAGCACATAATCATCATACACCAAACAACACAAGAACAACATGATTTAACCATATATCTTCTCTTTATCCACCCTTTATCACTTTATGTTCAAGACTTATTCATGTTCTTTAGAGTTTCTTGACTTTTCATCATTCTATCATCTATTAACCACTAAATACAAGAACAAGATGAAGTTTTAGAACACTTACTACTAGCACAAGGCTAGGGAAGAAACAAGGCGTAAAAGTGGTGGATAAAAGAAAACTAGAGTGGTTCTTGAACATCCGAGTGCACCACGCTTGTTTGTTGAACCTCTAGCACCTTTGAGAGTATGGAAAATGGCTTGAACAAAGCTTGATGGTGGTGGTATGGTGGTTGATGGTGGCGGCCATAAGGTGGGGAAGGAGGAGAAAGAGCTTGTGGGTGTTGAGTGTTTGATGAAAGATGATGGAAGACTAGAGTGTATATTTATAAACCAAGTGTTCTTATTATCCAACATGTATTATGTCACTAATCTTCCAACATTAGTGAATAAAATAATCAAAAGGAACAAGGGTGTGTCCCACCCTTGGGACCGTCGAAATGGGGGGGGGGGGTATGGGGTTGGGTTGTAATAGAACTAGTTACCACTTGGTTAGGATCTAAAGGCGTTCAGTTAGTACATTAGTGTGTTATGTGATATAAGGTGTGTTAGGGTGTTCGGGGTCCCTAACTAGCTCAGAAAAGTATAAACAATGTGTTTGGCAATATTTTTGTGTTCCGGGTAAAGTTCGGTTGTTCGGTTTGACACTGTTCCATTAAAGTGCTTAATTAATCCGTAAAGTGTCTTTTATATATATTTTTGTAACACTTTTAATTTCTAACACTTAGGAAAATACAAAAGACTATTTAATGACTTTTCTGTACACTATTAGTATGTTAACAAGTACATGTAAGTATAACACAGTAATCAGAGAGCAGTTAAGTAATTCCACACATTCGTCAAGCGCTTTAATTATCATTAATAAATTGTACGGAATACATGGAATTTTGAGGGTTGTCACATTCTCTCCCTGTTAAGAAAATTTCGTCCCGAAATTTAGTGCGTGGTTACTGAGGAAGCTAGTTAAGTTGCGTTGGTTTCCTGGTTTTCTCGGGATGTCACAATGTTGGTTCGAATTTTGATCAGTTCTGCGACTGCACTGCTGCTTCAACTTGTTCGAAAATCAAAATTATGATCAATTCTGCTTGACTGCTTGTTCGATTTTTTTATCAGTCTCACACAGGTTACACTTTGTCGAATTTTGATCAGTTTCTGCACTTTGTCGCTGCTGATGCTATGGAGTTCAGATGCTTGTGCCTTGTACGACATTTGGTTTCCACAAATCTGTTTCGCCCCCTGCCCATATTCAAAAGGTTATTATTTGTTTTGGGCTAAAATATTAGTTGGGTTGGGTCTTGAGCTTACATAACAATTGGCCTTACATTCAAAGGTTTATTATTTCTTTTGGGGTAAAGTATCATTTTTTTGTCGGGGATATCATCGTAGTTGTTTAGGGGTATCCTCTTTATAAAACCGACAAAAAAAATATACACTACCGATACAAAGTTGGCTACGGCTCTTTAAATGCTAGTTCCGCCCCTAATTTCCATAACTGAACAGATATCACATAATATCATACATATCCCAAAGTCTTAAAAACTCTTAGGGTTAGAGGGGCACTCCTCTCTTAGGGGAGTCCCCTCTCTTACGCACGGCCAATCAGCACGCGCCACGTCAACTCCCCTCTTAACTTCCCTCACACCCTCAATTTGTTGGCATCACTCCACTCACACAATTATTTTTTTATAAAAACAGAAGGAAAAAATATGATTTGTGGAAAAAGGGTGGACCCACATTAACAACCAATCACCCCTCTCTCTCCTCTCTCTCAATCGGTGAACACACACCGAACTTCCCACTCCCCGCGCGGTAAACTTTGGATGGTGGCGGTGTACCCGAACGGCAAATGGGGTCACCGCATGTGCCCCGTGCACCCTTATAATTAGCCTCATATGTGGTCCAATACCCGCCCCAAATGTCTGTTATTCGGTTTTCCCCTCAAAAGTTAGGTTTCCCAAATTTTATTACTACCAGTCTACCATCCCTATTCACCCAATATGTGTATTGGAAAATAGATTTTTACGGTGGTAAAAAAATGATTAAACTCCCAAAAGAAACGCCAAATTCCATTGGGAATTGGTTTCATGTGAATATAACAAGAGACAACTGAACTTCTGAACATATGCATGGTTTCAGAGTTTGTCAATATCGACCACTTGCATGTAATAGTGCCAAATAGAAGCCCTTCTTTGCAAAAGTAAAAAACTTAATTCATTTCTTTAGAAATTTGCCACGTTTTCTTTAACCCAAAGCCAACGTTTGCTTTTTTTCACATATTGTTAACCATGTTTAAATTTTACTTCGATCAGTCTAATAGTTTGATTCTAATCTTAAAGTTTTCTCTCATTTTTAAGAAAAGGAAACGGTTTCGAAACGAGGATAACGAATCAAGTGATTCATTTATCACAGGTAAACGATCTTACTAAAGACAAAGTTGCAAGTCTAAGGATCGAGATATTATTATGCACGATCCGCTGGATGTTGTTCCGAAATTCTACGGACTTAAGGCTAGAAAACCAAATGTTAACAGTTAGATGTTCTTTAAGCTTTTAATACACGTTTATACATGTACAGTTGACAATAATATGAAGTTAACAATTTCCACTTTAAGATCACACAGTGTGGGTGTGGAAATCCGGCGTGGACGTATGAGCGTTGGATTCTTCACCGGCTTGGTGAAGAAGATGGTTATGTGTTCGGTTGTTTTGATTGGGTGGTGGGTTTTTTATTTGATTTTCCTTTTCTTAAATATAAAATAGATATAAGAAGTATATGCTACATGTCACATAACGCCACCCTTTCACGCCTCATCCAACTCCGCCCTTTTTGCATCACGCCACTTTTCTGATGGGTGTTAACGTGTCATCCACATGTCACATAGTACCACATTTTCCATCCCTCGTTCCGTATAGTATAATAAAAAAAGAAGTAAATCATTTACTTGAAACGAAATATATTTAAACTATTTTGTTTGTTCTTGGAAAAAATGAGCATTATCTTGCACTTTGTACTTTTGTAGAGATAGATAGAGAGAGAGAGTGAGCTATAAGATTCCAAACTGGGACCTTCACCAATTATCCATATAAACGGCATTGGCGTTTCTTTTATCGCACCTAGCAAATTCATTCCACCCTTCATTAGTTCTTCTCTCTATTAACTCAAAGAAACATAACTAATACAATGGCAATAGATTGCATCATCCAGAATCCACCAACCATGCCTTCCCTCATAGAACACCAACAAACGTCACTAGTTTTCAATGCATTGGTCCTACAACATGAAACCAACATGCCCCCACAGTTCATATGGCCTGATCATGAGAAACCCAACTCCCAAAAGTCTAAGGAACTTGATGTTCCTTCGTTAGACTTAGGAAGCTTCCTTTCTGGACACTCAGGTTCAGTCAAGGAAGCCTCCCGTCTCGTCGGTGAGGCTTGCGAAAACCATGGTTTTTTCCTAGTGGTCAACCATGGAGTCGACGCAAGCCTAATATCCGATGCTCAACGGTATATGGACTTATTTTTTGAGCTTCCACTTTCGAAAAAACTAAGAGCTCAAAGAAAAGTTGGTGAGAGTTGTGGATATGCAAGTAGCTTCACCGAACGGTTCTCCTCTAAACTTCCTTGGAAAGAGACACTCTCTTTCCATTTCTCAGCCGAAGAGAACTCGTACAATATGGTTGAGGAATATTTCAAGAGCAAAATGGGCGAGGAATTCGTACAACTCGGGTATGTTTCTAACTATATGTATGTCTCTTTGGCAATTAGATAAACTACTTTCAATACTTTGTTAACATAGGCTTAATGATTTGATTACCACAGGAAAGTTTATCAAGATTATTGCAATGCCATGAGTAGACTTTCACTTGGGATCATGGAGTTACTGGGGATGAGTCTTGGTGTTAGTCGAAGTCACTTCAAGGAGTTTTTTAAAGACAATAATTCGATAATGAGACTAAACTACTACCCACCATGTCAAAAACCAGACCTAACCTTAGGGACAGGGCCTCATTGTGATCCGACATCTTTGACAATACTACACCAAGATAAAGTCAGTGGACTAGAAGTGTTTGTGGAGAACGAGTGGCGTTCCATCGCACCCGATTCAAATGCTTTTGTTGTCAACATAGGTGACACATTCATGGTAATCAATCTCTTCATGATTAGGTTTTATTTGTTATGTACGAATGTTTTTACTAATAGTCCACTGATGGATCCTAATTGGATTCTTTTTTCCCTTTTCCATGTTGCACTGTTTTTGTTTTTTATTTGGTGTTTGGCTTTTCTCCCACCACTTTTTACTGCAATTTTGTTCTTTCTTGTAGCTCTTTTGAAACTAATTTGGTTACCTGTTTCCAGGCACTTTCAAATGGAAGATACAAAAGTTGCTTACATAGAGCTGTTGTAAACAACAAAAGTCCTAGAAAGTCACTTGCTTTCTTTCTATGTCCAAAGAGAGATAAGGTGGTGAGTCCACCAGAAGAATTGGTGGATGAAAACAACCCTAGGGTTTATCCAGATTTTACATGGTCTACCTTTCTTGAGTTCACCCAGAAGCATTACAGGGCTGACATGAACACCCTCCAAGCTTTCTCAAACTGGGTTCAACAGAAAACAAGTAGAACTTGATGTCTAATCTACTATTCTACTGTACTCTCTCTTTATTTAACATGCAATTCAAGCAAGAAGACAATGGAAACTGTAAGAAGAGATGATTGTCTAAGAGAGGGTTAAGTGGATGCATGAATCTAGCTATATGTGCATGCTTTAAAATATTTCCCTTTTTTGTTTATTTAGGGTTGAAGGAGGAAACCAATGTGCAAAATTAAAATATCTTCATGGGGCTAAACTAGGAATAAAGCATAGCATATAAATTAGCCAATTTTGTAATTTTCTTCTGGACCATATGTAGAAAAGTTTATGAACTTATCACTAGTAGCATTACCCTAGTTCTTTGTCTTCTACTTGTATATATAAATGCCAAAAATTGAATATAATAATAATACAAGTAAAATTGGTAGCTTTATATACATTCTCCTCTAATCATATCCCTCTTTTCTGATTTATTATTATTTTTTATTAAACATAACCATTATCTAGGAGTAGGGAAGAAAAATCAAATCCTTTATTACTACAAAAAGTAATTTTATTTCAGATGTTTTATGTAAATTCACAAACTTGACAGTAAACAGTTAATTAAGGTGTGAGCCTTTTTTTATTGTCAACATCATTACTTTATTAGCATTTATAAGTGTAAAGTACCTTTTTCTTGTTGGTCCATTTATACTTAGACCGAGGGGTATGGGGCTCGTCCCCCGGCCCGTCCTTGCTCACCGCCCCGTCTTCCCCACCCCTCTGCTCCGGCTCCTCCGTCCTCCACAAGCTGGTGGCGACAAGCCTCTCTCCCACACACACACCTCTACATACATACATACATACATATATATATATATATATATATATATATATATATATATATATATATATATATATATATATATATATAAAGGGGTTCATCCCCCACCCCTAGGTACATCCCCTTTAGGCCTCACTTACGTGGCGGCTCATCCCCTTGGGGACTATCCTCACCATACCGTTTGGTCTTATGACTTTGGGGTTATTATGATGTTTTATACGAGAAATTGATGTTTTTTAACAGCAATTTTTTTTAATCCTTGTTATCTGTGAGAGTTGAACTTAAGACCTCTTCCTCTCAAACACATGTGTTAAGTGGCGGAGCTTGATCAAAAGTTTCGAGGGGGCGTAAAAATTTTCCTATCGTTATGTTTCGGGTCGGGTCGGGTTGGCTATTCTATTCAATTCGGGTCAAATAATAATAGTTCCAAATAAAACAAAGTGTATATTTACCAAACTACCCATCATTTATATACAAAGTTTATAAATATTTAGGATATACAATTTAGGATAAATAATCGGGGGGGGGGGGGGGGGGGATCCTATATAATTTAAAATTTTCGGACGAAAAATCGGAACTTATACACTTCTAACCGAAACATTGGGGTGGGCGGGTGCACCCCCGGGCACCCACTATACTTCGCCCCTGCATGTGTTTAAAGGATTTGCCTTTACCAAAGGACCACCACCCCATTAACTACTTATATTTCGATGTTATCTTTAATTCTTTACGCAGTTTACGTAACTCAATTGAAATCTTGATATATATGCATTGCACCCACTGTTTAGAAATGGATAAACGATAAACAACACCACTACATTTGTCTTATAAGACGAGTCAACATCCATTGATTAAAAAAAAAAAAAAAAAAAAAAAAAAAAACAAGAAGATAACAAGTCAATTCATATCCGATCGATCGATAGGTACAAGCAAATCATATCACGAAGCCGAAGTATTTCTAAACTAGAAGACTCAACACCGATCATAAACAAACAATCTATACTCATGCAAGAAAGGTAAAAGGTAAAAGGCAAAAGCTTTAAAGATTCTGCAAGTAATTGATTGACATGGTAAAACATGTGTGAAAATAATAATTTTATAGGTAAAACAAGTAGACAGGTGCACGATGGTGGGGTGGATGGAAGGGGGGCTACATTGTGAATTCGTCTACTCTCAAACCAACCCACTAGACTAAGTTGATCCCACACTTAAAGAATGATATCTCCATGTCACACAGATATATCCCGTGTCACATGTTTGCAAAATATATATGGTGTCATTGCATCTAATTTGGAATTACTATTTTTTTTACCTATATTCATAGAAGGACAAATTATGGAGGCTAGCTAGTGTGAGGGTATTTTAGTAATTTCAAAGATAAAAATAAAATAAAAAGGACCCACAAAGTTGAATCATTTAGGGGAGATCAAAGTATGTAACTAGAGTCCATGAAAGCTTTGACAGACTATCCTCGTAATGGATTCTTCTGCCACAATGGTTTTTGGTTTTACTCTTATCGTTATTTTGATTATATAACATTAACTAGTGCCTAAGAAAACCCTCTTTTAATTTAAAAACTGAATAATAATAATAATAATAATAATAATAATAATAATAATCTAATTTATAATACAAAACCAAATAATGACACATGTCATTCTCTTCTTCATGCTCAAAATTTTTATTTATTTATTTAATATATTTCTTTTAATATTAATAACTAATATATAGATATCACTTGTCTTCATCCTTATCTAAAATTAATAAATAACTTTAATTAATATCACATGATGTTTTCTCCTTCAATCTTTTAATAATATTAATAATATCTTAATCTAATATCTACTAAATTATTAATATCTTTTGAGCTATTATGAAAAGAATTCATTAACAAATATTAAACTAATCAAAGAATAAAAAATAAATTGAATTAATATCGTGTATTATGCAGATAATAAATAAGTATTTAACCATTAATTAGAGTTTATTCTATTAATATATGATATATAATAGTTTATTCAAGTTTTACAAAAATAAAATTTTTAACTTTTTTTTTGTAATTTATGGTGTTGTAACTCATGTATAGGGTTTTTTTCTTTTTTTCATTTATAGCCTAAAACTTTTTTTCTTTTGCAATTTAGACTCATTGTTTTTTACTTTTAACCAAAAACTTTTCATCTTTTGCAATTTAACCTCAACTCTTTTTTATGTTCAATTTTGGTCCACCATACATTTCATCTTTCCTAAGTTTTTGGTTTCGCTCAAAATTTTGTGAGTTAACATATCGTAACGTGCGTGTGGAGTTCATCATTTTTTCGTATATTTTTTCTCGTTTGACTGGCCCGTCGCAACACATCTATTTTTCTCCGTTTGACAAGTTCGTCGCAACGCGTGGGTCCTGGATTGACTTAGTTATTTTTTCTATGTTCTACGTTTCGGTTTAATTTCTCTACAATGAGCGTGCGTGATTCAAATATTTTACGGCTGCTTTTCGCGTGGCGTTATTTTTTTCCGTTTTATTTATTTTGTTTTTACAAGCTTTTATTGTGTTGGTGGTCGCTGACAGTGGTATAGCATTGATACTACTTGACGCAGTTTTACGACAACCGCTGCAACGCAGAGGTTTAATACTAGTAATAATAATAATAATAATAATAATAATAATAATAATAATAAAATTCTATGGTTGGTAGATAAATGGTTTCTAGCTAAGTATGATCCTGTCGATTTCAGTTCAAATTAATTAATTAGTGTATAAAACTAACTTTCTACAATATATAATAAATTTTAGTACTCAAGTTTCAAATGGTTATTTGTAGACAATTTACAACTAATACTATGAACATCTAATTATTAATCATGAAAGAATAAACTTATACATAAAATTTGGAGGATAGCAAAGGGAAAAAGAATAGAAAGTATGTTAAAAAAGAGACACGAACACTTGGGAATTTGTCTTGATGTTTGTCGTTTGCTAATTTGCAGCAACATTCTGCATACATTTACTACATATTCCAATCGTTGGTGGACAATGTATACCACGCAATTCCCACGTACACAATCACATCACTTTAGTATTGTAATCCTATTCGAATTGAAGAAAGATATAAAATAAAAAAGAGATGATTTATGAATTTGAATTTGGTGATCAATTAGAAGATCAAAATATGAGCAAGCCAATTTATTAGTTAGTTTAATTTTAATTCTATAGATAGGCTACGTCAACATACGTAGCCTGTGGGATATTGTATTATCCTTAAGTATCACTTTACGATTCCACTATTCTTGGTTGACGAAATATGTCATGTTTGTCGCAAGACGTGTTTGGACTTCTTTGGAGAGCATGCAGTGCTTGTAGAGAGCTCTTAGGGTTTAAGTATCGACCCAATCTGGTTAGGGCATTCTTTTTGACATATTCAGGCGTGTCGGGATTTATGTTAAGAAAGAAGCACTTGTGAATTTCTTGATCGACTTGTTAGAAGGAAGATTAACACTCAGACCGGCTAACATTTTGATCTTTAGATGGATAAGAGGGAAACATGTGTGTGTGTGGATCTAACATGGGTTTCCCTTCTTGTGGCTTGAGGAGCAGTGTTACATGGTGAGTCAATCTGCTTTCAAAGTTATTTCATGCAAAGTGATGAGAAAGCGTTCATTAACAACCAATACATGTTTATAACATTTGCATTTGATACTTTAGTTTCCTTGCGCTTGAGGCTGCGAAACTACTTAGTCGAATCAAACGGGTCATGTATAGTAATGTTATGATCACAAGTTCTATTCATATAAGTTTTAAAAGACATAGTTTTATTATCCAAAAAAAGCTAGTGGTGTAGCTTGTTACCCATTTGCCCTCTATTTCAATGTATTGTACAATTGATATAACTACAACACTTATTTTCATTATATTAGAATCCCGCTTATCAATATTTAGTATGAGTAGTCGATCGGAGTGATCACAATTGTAATATCATTCCAGCTTTGCAGTGGCGGAGCCACACTTTGAACAATGGTGTCGCCTGACACCATTGGATTTTTTTAGCAAATATAACGTATAATAGGAAAAATTCGAGCGACACCATTGTTTTTTTACGAATGAAACCATTGTCTTTTTACAAACAACACCATTGTTTTGTTTTCTTCTAAAAGAATTAGATAATAAACAAATTTATAGTTCAAAAATTAAGCGCAGTTACTTGAATTTAATTAGTGTGCTTTAAATCATTAGAGGTACATGCTTAATATTTTTCTAATCTAGTAAATATTATAAGCACATATCTAATTGGTTTTGTTTCAATTGTTTAATCTAACCGGAACCAGATGTTTGATGATCATCTGAATGATGCTTGCACTTGTCTGTTATAATGAAAAAGAGGTTTTTTTTTTTTTTTTTTTTTTTTTTTTTGCAAGTTGCCATTCTACACTATAACAATTCAAACGTGAATAGTAATAAATCAATGTTTGGTCATTTAATAGTTTAATTCATAATTATAAGGCTATAGTATTATTGTCTTTTTTATAATTAATTTACGTTTCCAACCTTCACCATCGACCTCAAATTTTACAAGATTTAACATCTACTCATTAGGAAAGTCATTAAAAGACTGAGCATCAAAAGATCATTCAGAATAAACTGTAATTATATTCAAACCTAATTTAAAAGAATAAGAAACAAATCAAATGAGCATTAGATTGAACACCTAGTGTGTAAATCAGATAGACTTCAAGTTTAAAAATATACCTTCCATTGAGTGTGTTTTGTGTCTTACCTCAACAGTTGGGAACTGACTCATTTAGGTCCAAATTCAATGGAGCAGCCACCTGATTCCATTGTTCGTCACCTAAAGGTCTTGCAACTGCTTCTACACTGTAAGTGCAGTATCCGGTGACTGAAGATATCGATGTCAGACAGAACTGATAGCAACAGTTAAGGGGGAGTCTGTAAGTGCAGTTCTTGCAGGGTAACTGTGCTTTATCAGTTCTGGTCTACGGTCAACAAAGTGAAAGGCAAGTCAAGGATTCAGAAGTTTTATCAGTTCCGAGTTTATGATGTTAAACTCGGAATACGTTGATTATCATTGTTGTCCGAATTATTTGTTATGTATCCCGGACAATATGTTTTGTCCGGGTTTAGTCCCTAGTCTATATATATGTGTTGTATAGGGTAGATTAGGGTAACACTGAAGAAAGCTTTGTGCACCTCTCCTAACTTCTTGTTCCTCCTGATGTGCACATCCTAGAGAGAGAGACTATGTGTTAGTGAGAGAAAGCTAGGGTTTAGATCTTTGTGATCTAAACCAGCTTGTAGATGATGTATACTCCTTTGGTTTGTATAATCTGTGATGACTGGTTCATTAATACAGAGATTCATCTTCTACATATTTCTATCTTGTTCATATTTTGTTCTTCATGTCTTGAATCAAGAGCAATGTTGATGTTGGTCATCGATCCGGTGCATTAACAGTGGTATCAGAGCATGGTTACCGATTCGGAATGGTCTAACCGCCTTTCGAATCACCATTTCTCTTGATTTGATGTTTGTTTCCGCCAAACATCCTGAACACGTGAAGATTCTGCATAAAACTTGAAGAAAATGAAGTTGTTCGTCGGCTGTGATGGTTTTTCTTGTTGTAGTTCTAGGGTTTTGATCTGAAAAAGGCAATGTCCGAATTAATGTAAGTGTTTTACCTGTCCGAGCTTTAGTCTATCAACATCAAGTCAGGGTTTTCCTTCAGTGTTTTCCTTCAGAGTTTTTCCTTCAGGGTTTTTGATGAACTAGTGTGAAGTCACACTTGTGAGATATCCTGAAGAAATTTCCTCTTTGAGAGATCAGGACTTTGTGGTCAGGGCTTTGGAGGTCAGGGTTTTCCTTTTTAAGAAGTCAGGGTTTCCTTCTTTAAGTGGTCAGGACTTTGTGGTCAGGGCTTTGGAGATCAGGGTTTTCTTTTTTTAAAAGGCCAGAGTTTAAAAATTCAGGGTTTTAACTTCATAGTTTCATTCAGAGTTTATTCTTAATAGGAAAAGAATTCCGAGTTTCTCTTATATCCATCATTAATTGGTCCGAGTTTCACTATTCAGAGTTTTGTATTCAGAGTTTCTTCCTTCTGAGTTTACAATTTCAAAACTTCAGGGTTTTTCATTTAATAATACATCAGAGTTTACTTCTCATTTTAAACTTCAGGGTTTTTCATTTGATTTAAAAAAGTCCGAGTTTTATAGAAAATATCATCAGAGGTTTATTGTTTTAAGAGGCAGTCAGAGTTTACATTCAACATTCCATCAGCGTTTATCATTTCAAAGTTCATCAGAGTATTATCTTTTAAAAGGAATCCGAGTTTAAAGAATTCATTTATTCCGAGTTTACCTGTCCATTTGTGTCCGGACTACCATTTCAGAGTTTCTTTGTGAAATATAAAAGGTTATATATGTTTTCCATCAGAGTTTCTTTGTGAAACATCAATCTGAGCTTTAACATTCAGAGTTTCTTTTGAAACTTTAAGTTAGTCAGAGTTAAAAAAAAAATCCTATTTTCTTGGTAAATCTAAAGCTTGTGCGTAAAAAGGCTCGTGTGTGATGGAGTTTTGTCACGTGTGTTTATGTTATTAATCAAGTGTTGACGTGATGAAGCTGAATTCTCGGTTGACGACTAGTTGAAGATTGAGCCTTATTAAGTTACTGTTTAGAGTAGAGAAGATTAGTTCTGGTCTCGAAATAATGTGGGGCTTCTTGATTTGAGGGGAAGGTCAGAGATGAAAGCCATCGGGGATTTAGCGGATTTGTGAAGATAGGAGATTGATCATGAGGATACATGAGGAGATGAGATCATACATGAAGGGTTGAAGACTTTTGATCAAGTTGGTGGATGTACTTTTACAAAGTTCAGTTTGTTATTAACTTATCGAACTGAGCTTCATGTCTTTGTGGAATTTGAAGTGTTCAAGGTTGGGCATTGGAAATCCGGTGTTTCTTTCTGCTATCGGTTAGGTTTGAAGATTAATGTATCGAGCGATATTCTTACATGTGGTTGTAGGTCGGTTCACGTTAACTTGATTCGGGAGTAGTTTGAGGGGGAGGATCTACAGTGTTTGATGTTGGATTCTTCGGGTTTCTCAAAGCGGCCTTAAATGATCGTCAACAAGTCTTTTATTAGAAGAGTTGAAGATTGTTGTGCTCTGCCAGAAAGATCAAGTCTCAGCCAAAGTTGAAATCAGCCATGATATCATCAGTCAAGGGGGAGTCTGTAAGTGCAGTATCCGGTGACTGAAGATATCAGTGTCAGACAGAACTGATAGCAACAGTTAAGGGGGAGTCTGCAAGTGCAGTTCATGCCGGGTAACTGTGCTTTATCAGTTCTGGTCAAAGGTCAACAAGGTGAAAGCCAAGTCAAGGATTCGGAAGTTTTATCAGTTCCGAGTTTATGATGTTAAACTCGGAATACGTTGATTATCATTGTTGTCCGAATTATTTGTTATGTATCCCGGACAATATGTTTTGTCCGGGTTTAGTCCCTAGTCTATATATTTGTGTTGTATAGGGTAGATTAGGGTAACACTGAAGAAAGCTTTGTGCACCTCTCCTAACTTCTTGTTCCTCCTGGTGTGCACATCCTAGAGAGAGAGACTATGTGTTAGATAGAGAAAGCTAGGGTTTAGATCTTTGTGATCTAAACCAGCTTGTAGATGATGTATACTCCTTTGGTTTGTGTAATCTGTGATGACTGGTTCATTAATAAAGAGATTCATCTTCTACATATTTCTATCTTGTTCATATTTTGTTCTTCATGTCTTGAATCAAGAGCAATGTTGATGTTGGTCATCGATCCGGTGCATTAACAAATTACATGTTCCTTATGCGTTCAGTAGCCCGGATCGTGCCGGGTTAAAGATCAATAGACACACCACATTATTTATTTATGCACTGACGAGTGTACGCCTACACCCCGCGCTTAGGTCGTGGCCATTTCGTAAAATGATGCCAAGGATATCCGGGACATGGTCATTAACCTCCCAAAGGCTTTAAGCAAACAAAACAATTTAAATGGGCCGATCAATATCAATTAACCACCATACGATGGAAGATTTAATGCCCGACCAAGCGGTATTTTATATACCGTACCCCAAGCCCGTATAGGGAAAATAAGTTAAAAGTATTTACCTTTGCAAGTATAATTCACAATTAGCAAATGATGGTAGCTTTTACCGGTTCTCCTATTCTGGAACAAAGGTTTATAATAACCTATTAGAATCCTAACGGTCTTTAGTTAAGCTTAAGCTTAGACCGATTAGTTTTAAGGGATGATACGGTTCGAACGCGTGATTAAGCGAAGACCGGAATAGAATTTGATTTAGACCCGACAAGTTTGAAGACCTGTCTTATATGGGTAATCTAAACACATTCTGGATTTTAAGATAAAAACGATAAGGTTTGACCCGTTTCGGCTAGTTTATGCAAACTAGTTACATAAACCGAACCGAATGCGCAAGAAGCGTAACGGGTAACCGTAAGAGCCATATACAGGTTTCCTAAGTTAATATGCCTCAAATATGTTGTGACATCAGTAAGATATCTTTTATTATGCCCGAAATGAGTTTAAACTCAAATTATGCCCCGAATGGGTATTTTAGTCATTTATAAGGTTATAAAAGAGTTTGAATAATAATCTGAGTTACAGGTCTGATGTGATCTGTAAAAATACTTAATTTGATAAGTTATAACAGTAGGGTATTGCATATATGTGAAATTTATCAATTATAACCAAACTATGCACCGTAGGGGCATTTTGGTAATTTCACATAAGCCGAAAAGCTCAAAACTGAAGTCTGAGTTAAACAACTTTTGCTTACTGTTAACATATTATAACTTACCTAAAATATCAGTAGGTATCAACCCTTGTATGTTTAAAATAGTTTTAGTACATACTATGCGTTAAAAACGCTTAAAAAGGCGATTAGAAGCCATTTCCGGGTTCTATAAATAAAGCTGATATTTTTATTATTCCAGAAGGTCTAAAATAATTTATTTATCATATAAAATCAGTAGAAAAAGGTTTGGGGTCAAAAAGATATGTAAAACTCATTTTATAGCCCAAAAGGGCAAAACCGACAATTACCGACTCAAGCTTATAACTTTAAGTTATGCTCAGCCTAAAATTAATTAAAAATCTTCAAAAATCCCAAAATAATATATTACATCAGTGGGTAACAAGTTTGATATCAAAAAGTAGGTTTAAATAGGCTATATGCTAATTATGCCGTTAAATCGCTAAAAAGCTTTCTAATTACGCTAATGAGCATAACTCTCAATCTACACCTCAAATTGATGTCAAACTTTGGGTACAAGTTTATAATTCAGTAACTAAGGTTTCTACTCTTTTACATTTTTAAAAATCACGTTTTATGGTGTAAAGGGCATAATGGTCAACATATAGGCAATTAACGAAATCATGAATTGGTTAACTATTGAACCAAGGTGTATAATCACAGAGGGTTATACTAGCATGTCACCTGGTCCTACAGAAGCTCTAAGGCATATCCAAATCATACTAAATCGGGTCAGAACTGAAGTCAAAGCAAAAGTCAAAGTTTTGCGACTTTCGGTTTCGAACCGGGTCTAAACAGAAAATTGTCGGATCAAACAAGTTTAGACCAGTTATTATACTTATTACCAAGTTATACAAGTGATAAAATAGTTTACATGCCTTCTACATTTCTAATTACATGTTAATTTGAAAGTTAGCATTCTGTTGACTTTTTCTAATCAACTTTGACCCGACAAATGGTCTAGATAGAGTGGGAATCAGAGGGTGCCCTTTTAAGGGTTTAATGCCCACATAATTACCAACTTATAACTACCTTTAATTCGACTAATCACTGGACCATTAATGATTAATCGCTAAGTCAAACAGTAATTACGACGGTTTGACTTTTAAGCTAAAACTAAGTAAAAACTCAACTAAGAAAGGTTAAGCATACTTACTGAAGTCCTATGCACGATTAGGAAAGACTTGGGTCTGCTCTTAAGCTCCAGGAAGCTCCAGAAATGCAGAAGGAAGGGGTGATCAAATGGTTGCAACAAGAGGCCTTTATATAGTGTTCAAAACTCACTAGATTGTTGACAAATCATGCTACCACTGATCTTTGATCGCCAACAAGAGGGCCCCTCGCGCCACGCGTAGCCCCCCCTAGGGGCCCTCGCGTGACGCGATGCCCCTTCTGATCCATTTTCAATTTTTCAATTTTTGTGTTTTGATCCCTGGTCCTTTGTGAAGTTGTTTCGACTTTTTTTTCTTTCATTTTGAACCCTCCAATTTAACTTATAAGGGCTTCAAGACTTATACCCCCTTCGTTAAGTCCTCGGTTAACTTTATTGTTACCCGAAAAGTTGTAAACTTCATCGTTGACACTTTTAACCCTTTTGCATACGAATTCGATCATAACTTTCTCATACGATAACGAAACTTTATGAAATTTTTATCGTGCATTCTAGTGAGCATAATAATCGTTACAAAGCTTCGGGTTTGCTAAAAGGTCACTCAGAGGTATAACTTAAACATGTTGACACATTTAACCCCTGTAGTTTGTAATCTCACACATTCTTTCATATTTAGCTTCGTATGATCCATGATTTATTCGTTTGAAGGTATAAGCATCATGTAGGGTTATTTAAGGATATATTTATCCAGTGTTGACATCTTGGACCCTTATATTCACATACTTTCCATGTTTGTCAACTTTAGTCCCTCTAGAACATTCTTTCACACGTTCAAAATTATGACACGTGTCAATACATTATAGGACGTGAATTTTTGAGGTGTTACATCCTCACCCCCTTAAAAGAAATCTCGACCTCGAGATTTACTGAAACAAATGAGGGTACTTTCATTGTGGATTCAACCTCCCACGTGTACTCGGGACCTCTACGGGCATCCCATTTAACCTTTACTATAGGCACATGCTTCCTTCGAAGCTTCTTAACCTGTCGATCCTCGATCGACACAGGTTTTTCAACAAACTTCAAGCTCTCTTCTATGTGTACATCTGTATATGGTATGACCAGTGATTCATCAGCGAAACACTTCTTCAGATTGCAGATGTGGAATACATTATGAATACCACTGAGCTCTTCAGGTAAGTTAAACTTATAGGCAACTGATCCGACACGTTCAATGACCTCGAAAGGTCCTATGTATCTCGGGCTTAGCTTGCCTTTCTTACCAAATCGCATCACTCCCTTCCAGGGTGATACTTTAAGCAACACCATGTCACCTACCTCGAAGTTAAAAGGTTTACGCTTTAAATCTGCGTAGCTTTTCTGTCTATCCCTGGAAGCTTTCAGGCGGTCACGAATCTGGACAATCTTGTCCGTCGTTTCAAAGACTATTTCCGGTCCTGATAGTTGGACATCTCCAACTTCCGCCCAACAAACGGGCGTTCTGCACTTTCTACCATATAGGGCCTCGAAAGGCGTAACCTTGATGCTGGTATGGTAGCTGTTGTTGTAGGAGAACTCGATTAATGGTAGGTGGTTATCCCAATTACCACCTAAATCGATCACACATGCACGAAGCATGTCCTCCAACGTTTGGATTGTACGCTCACTCTGTCCGTCTGTCTGAGGATGGTAAGCCGTACTAAAATTTAAACGCGTGCCCAGAGATTGTTGGAAACTTTCCCAAAAATGTGACGTGTATCTGGTATCTCTGTCTGAGATAATAGCTACAGGTACACCATGTAGAGCTACAATCTTATCTACGTATAATTGGGCTAACATGTCGGAGCTATAGGTCTCCTTTATGGGTAGGAAATGTGCTGACTTAGTCAGTCTATCTACGATCATCCATATCATATCATTGCCTTTCCTTGTCTTAGGTAACTTGGTGATGAAATCCATTGTCACCATTTCCCACTTCCATGTGGGAAGTTCAGGTTATTGTAGCAAACCTGACGGCTTTTGATGTTCTGCCTTGACTTGCGCACACGTCAATCATTTAGCTACATAGGCAGCTACAGACTTCTTCAAGCCTATCCACCAATAGTTTGCCTTCAGATCCTGGTACATCTTATCAGCTCCAGGATGAACGGAATATTTAGAACTATGGGCTTCCTGGAGGATAACATCTCGAAGTCCTCCATAAATTGGAACCCATATTCGTCCATTCAATCTCAAAATTCCGTCCTTGCCTTGAGATAACTGTTCTTCACTTACTCCTAGCTTTTCCTTAGGATAGTTAGCTTCCAGCATAGCTTCCTTCTGCACAGCTAACAACCTTTCATTCAAATCGTTCTTTATTTCAATGCTCTTGGCATTGATTCTTATGGGTTTCACCCTTTCCTTCCTGCTTAAGGCATTAGCAACCATGTTTCCTTTGCCTGGATGGTATCTGATTTCACAATCATAATCATTCAACGTCTCCATCCATCGGCGCTGCCTCATGTTTAAATCCTTCTGGTTAAACAGGTGCTGGAGGCTCTTGTGATCAGAATAGATCACACACTTGACACCATATAAATAGTGCCTCCATAGCTTCAGTGCAAATACAACGGCACCCAACTCCAAGTCATGGGTGGTGTAATTCTTTTCATGCACCTTTAACTGACGTGATGCATAGGCAATAACTTTGCCTTTCTGCATAAACACACATCCCATACCTGTGTGAGATGCATCACAATATACTACAAATTCTTCGATTCCATCCGGCAACGTCAATACAGGAGCGTTGCTCAACTTCTGTTTAAGGATATCAAAGGATTCTTGCTGCTTCGGGCCCCAAACGAACTTAACCTTCTTCCTAGTCAAGGAAGTTAGGGGTGCAGCAAACCTTGAAAAATTTTCGATGAATCGCCTATAATATTCTGCCAATCCCAGGAAGCTACGAATCTCTGTAGGCGTCTTTGGCTCCTGCCAATTCATGACAGCTTCCACCTTAGCGGGATCCACTTGGATTCCGCGTTCACTAACCACATGTCCAAGAAATTGGGCTTCACGAAGCCAGAATTCACATTTAGAGAATTTGGCATAGAGCTTCTCCTGCTGAAGTAGTGATAGAATACATCGAAGATACTTCTCATGATCAGCCTGGTTCTTCGAGTAGATGAGGATGTCGTCAATGAAGACGATGACAAATTTGTCCAAGTATGGTTTGCAGACGCAATTCATGAGATCCATGAATGCGGCAGGTGCATTAGTGAGCCCAAAAGGCATCACTAGGAACTCGTAATGACCATAACGAGTCCTAAATGCAGTCTTATGTACATCTTCATCTTTAACCTTCAATTGATGATAGCCTGACCTCAGATCAATCTTAGAGAAATAACTTGCCCCTTGGAGTTGATCGAATAGATCGTCGATTCTGGGCAATGGGTACCTATTCTTGATAGTGACCTTATTAAGCTCACGGTAATCGATGCACAGACGGATCGATCCATCCTTCTGCTTGACAAATAAGATTGGTGCTCCCCAAGGAGATGAACTAGGTCTAATGAAACCTTTGGCTAGCAATTCATCTAGTTGCGTTCTTAATTCCTTCATCTCCGTTGGTGCCAATCTATAAGGTGCTCTAGCAACTGGTGCTGCTCCAGGGATGATGTCAATTCTGAATTCCACTTGCCTATTTGGTGGTAAACCAGGTAGTTCTTCAGGAAAAACTTCAAGGTATTCAGAAATGACAGGAATATCCTCCATCTTAGGCTTTGGCTCATCGATAGTCACTTGTGCCATGTAGATGACACAACCCTTCTTTAAACACTTGGAGGCCTTGAGCATAGTCACTTGCTCAGGCAGTCCATACTGGGTATCTCCCCGAATGGTAAGTGATTCACCAGACGGAGTCTTGATCACTACATGCTTCTTATTGCAGACAATCTGGGCCTGGTTATGAGATAACCAGTCCATACCCAAAACTATTTCAAAACCGGCTAACTTAAAGGGAAGTAGGGGCAAAGGAAAAGAGTGGTTCTTAATGGATATAACACATCCATCTAACACAGTTGAGACGGTTTCTATGGTGCCGTCTGCTAACTCCACCTCATAATTCACACTTAAGGTTTTGACAGGTAAATTCAGTAATTTGCAAAACTTATTATCTACAAACGATTTATCAGCGCCTGAATCAAAAAGTACTCTTGCATAGACATCATTTATGAGGAAAGTACCTGTGATCACGTTATCGTCCTGCACAGCTTCTTTCGCATCCATCCTGAAGACTCTAGCATTGGTCTTCTTTCCTTCATCGGCTTTCATTGCATATTTTGGGCAGTTGGTCTTAATGTGCCCCTTTTCGTTGCAACTGTAGCACGTTGCGTCTTTCAGCTTCTTGCAATCCAAGGTCTTGTGCTCCTTGGACTTGCATATTCCACATGCAAAGGTTTTCGACTGAGTCTGCGAGTTCGATTCATATCTGCACTTCCCAAAGTGCTGTCTCTTGCAGATCTTACACTTGGGCTTATCACCAGACTGATGCCCATCCTTCTTAGACTCAGACCCTTTCTTGTGGTCATTGTTTCCTCAGTGCTTCTTGTTTGACCTTCGTGAATTGTCATCTTCACGTTTCCTTTTCTCGGCATCCGTGTTCCTCAGTGATCTCTGTCGGACCGCGTCCAGCGTGAGGGACAAGGATATATCAGTTACCGATCTGAAAGTAGTTGGCCGAGAGGCCTTCACGCTTGCCTTAATTTCTGGGGCTAAACCCCCAATGAAACGAGCTATTCTTTGGGTTTCGGGGTCACCAGATACGGAACCAATCTTGATAAGGTATTAAAGCTCGTAAGGTAAGCTTGGCAATCCAGGTTCTTCATAACCAAGGATAAGAAATCAGACTCAATCTTTTCTACCTCATGTTGTGGACAGTAGTTCTCCCTGATGAGGGCAACAAATTGATCCCATGTCATGTTGTACACTGGGATCTTCCCGGTAGCTTGAATCAACGATCTCCACCAGGCTAAGGCCTCACCTTTAAACGATTGAGACACAAACTTTACCACATCCTTGTCAGCGCATCCGCTGATATCAACCACAGTATCCATCTCATCCAGCCATGTCATACAGTCTACGGCCCCTTTTTCCCCAGTGAAATCCCTGGGTTTACATTAAAGTATTTGTAGGAGCAACCCTTATCACGGGGTCCTTGATTCAGCATTATCTTCTGAGATGGATCACTTTGATGATTTGAAGAGTGACGATCGTCATCTTCTTTCTTGGGTTCGTCCTTCTTGGAAGGTGGCTTTGAATGCGGTGTAGATAGGGTCCTACTTCGAGTCCCACTATATTCTTCATACTGCCGCTCTAAGGCCTTTGTAACAGCGTCGTCTACTAACGCTTTCAGTTCAGCACCCGTTATATTAATTCGGGCGTTATCATTATTCTCCCTTGGGTGACTATTAATTTCATCCGAGTCAGCCATTTTAATTTGAACTGTTACATAAGACAATGACAATAGTTTATTTGGGAGTTTATTATGGAATTGTCTTTTATAGCAATTCATTAACCATGGTAACACAAGCCATATTTGGTTAATTTGTTAATCATATTTATTTAGGATTTTTTTTATAATTTATCCTAATTATAAAAACAATAACAGTTTTATTAGTGGCACAACAGGCCTAGTCACAAAGACATTTTTAAATTATAAGCTATGATTTCAGAGAATCAAGGCTTTAAGGTTTGAACATAGTTCTTTACCTTTTTCGGACAGGGAGTCATAGCTACCACTGTCTTTTGGCTCATGTGGAAATGAGTATGGCCCGTAGGCACTATATTACCAATGTATGGTCAAAATATGATCATCTTAATTGATGATTTAAACCCATGATTCAGAGATCGTTAAGTTGGGTTAAGAATCTTTTGAAGAATCCTTATATAAGAATGACGTGTGTGATTTTAACGAATCACGTCTGCCAGAAGTGTTAATCATGTTTTCAGATGTTAACAGGAATCTGAACCTTTTAAACAGGTCTTACCATCTTGGCCAAGTCTTATACTGACATGCAGGCTAGGTTACACCTTTAAGATTCTTAGTCAATATATAATAGGCAGATCATTTATAAAAGGAATGATTTTGATTTATTTATTTCACGTATAATATATTTATGCATATAATGACAAAAATGAAATTTATAATCTTAACATTCCAATAATTCATTAAAAAGTACACACTGCCCTAAACGGGTCTTTCAACATAACACTTACCCACGCAGGGGTCAAACTGAAATATTAGTCCACGCAGGGACTTAAACAAACAACACACCCTCGTAGGGGTTAACAGAAAGATAGGCCCACGCAGGGGTTCAAAAGACAACCATACCCACGCAGGGGTCAAAACAGCAAGACAGGCCCACGCAGGGGCTCAACTGTAACAAGGAAAATACAATCAATAATTGAAGGATTCAATGGTCCTTCTAGCTCTTCCCTTTTTTTAAACTTCTCAGTCCTTGGAAGAAACTTTGTCGCTCCCTGCGATCTCTGTGAAAGTCTCGCTCGACTTGGTCCAATCTTTGAAGAATTTCTTCCCGTTCGGGTGGGGAAAACCGTGGCGCCTGCGATTGTTGCCGAATTATAGGTCTAACAGGTATTTGGTACCCATGGGTTGGGTACCCTACTCCCCAAGGAGCTCCAAACGGTCCTTCCGGGTGAAGGGCGTTGTAATTGGCCGCTACCAAGTATGGGTCGGCTTCAGCGTAATTATGGTTGGTGTGAGCCGGCTGGTCAAACGGGTTGTACGCCATTGAACCTGTATATGCAGGAATTGGGTTATCAAAACCCATCGGTGGTGGCTGTGGTGCAACTGGGTTTGAAGGCCCACCCATTTGAGGGTCTTCATGTAGTGGTGGATAATGACTGCCACTTGAGTGATGAGGGGTGCTGAAGTGAAAATCCCCTCCACGCGCGGATATTCGCGCGCCTGTCCTCCTACGCCTCGGCGGTTCTGGAGGTGCTTGATGAACTGGTGGCGGTGGAGGCGGTGGCGTGACTGCCACAAAACGTGAATCCCCATAGGGATCTTGCTGCTGCTGGTGGGGCGATGAATGGTGAGAAGGTGTGAAGTACCATTCATGCTGGTTGAACCTTGCCTGGAAACTGTCTGGACCACTGTAGGGTGATCCGTGAAAAGATGAACCATCCGAGACCTCGATAGGATGGTTGGGGGTCCTGGTTGCAGGCTCAATAGGGTTGGTGTCCTCCTCCATATCCATGGCGTTATCGCCGGAAAAATGATCCTCTGGTCCTAATGGGTTAAAACCCACGGGTTCTTGTATGTAGTTCGCCGGGTTAAACCGGCCCTAACAACAGGAGTGGGGTTACCAAAAGAATTGTGCGAAAGGGATCGCTGAAGAGGTATATACGAAGGTTGTGGGTTGTCGGGCTCGTTTTCTGACTGTGGCCCATAGGAGTTACGAAAAGGAGGCGTTGAACTATGTGAAACAGACCGTCTAGCGGGCTCCACATTGGTCCTCCAGTTCTCTCGAGGATCAGCACTCGCAGTGGCAGAAGGAGCTCGCCTGTGCGAAGGCCCGGCTTCGTGATCATTGGGGGCGGTGATTGGCCCCTTGCCTCGTCCTCTTCGTCTAAAAAATCTTGGCGGCATATTTAGTCCTGTCAACATAACATAAGATAACAACAAGAATATATAAAATAAAAGACAAAGTTAAAAATAAATTGAAACAAATTTGGATTGTTCCTATGTTCTTTGTCTAGACTCGAAAATTTTGGAATGTGCAATTGTGTAACTGAGATTAAACACAAAAGGCTAGTATTTAATTCACTCAGCGTTGGCTCTGATACCAACCTGTCACACCCCGATATTTCCACGTTTGACCGGTGGGCCCGGTGGGGGAGTATCGTGACGTGGTTGGCAACATTACAGCAAACAACACAATATTTAAATGCACAACGAGCAAAAGAAAGATATATTTCAACCGAAAATAATTGTAATATCAGGTATCACAACAGTTGAAATTAATCCACAGATGGATCAAAAATAAATAGGAAACATTGTTCAACAATTTGACGTCCAAGCTTGCGAGACTTATTGTGGACGCTAGGAGAAAAGCCAGCCTAGTACGCTTAGTACCTGCACTTAACCTTTTTGGGAAAATACGTCAGTTTACACTGGTAAATACAATTTAACTGACTCATTTTAAAAATGGTAAAAATTGATTTGAATGCACGTGGCACAAACTTTTTATAACTTGGGATAATATTTAAATATATAATCTCGTAAAAGAATTACATGTTCCTTATGCGTTCAGTAGCCCGGATCGTGCCGGGTTAAAGATCAATAGACACACCACATTACTTATTTATGCACTAACGAGTGTACGCCTACACCTCGCGCTTAGGTCGTGGCCATTTCGTAAAATGATGCCAAGGATATCCGGGACATGGTCATTAACCTCCCAAAGGCTTTAAGCAAACAAAACAATTTAAACGGGCCGATGAATATCAATTAACCACCATACGATGGAAGATTTAATGCCCGACCAAGCGGTATTTTATATACCGTACCCCAAGCCCGTATAGGGAAAATAAGTTAAAAGTATTTACCTTTGCAAGTATAATTCACAATTAGCAAATGCTGGTAGCTTTTACCAGTTCTCCTATTCTGGAACAAAGGTTTATAATAACCTATTAGAATCCTAACGGTGTTTAGTTAAGCTTAAGCTTAGACCGATTAGTTTTAAGGGATGATACGGTTTGAACGCGTGATTAAGCGAAGACCGGAATAGAATGTGATTTAGACCCGACAAGTTTGAAGACCTGTCTTATATGGGTAATCTAAACACATTCTGTATTTTGAGATAAAAACGATAAGGTTTGACCCGTTTCGGCTAGTTTATGCAAACTAGTTACATAAACCGAACCGAACGCGCAAGAAGCGTAACGGGTAACCGTAAGAGCCATATACAGGTTTCCTAAGTTAGTATGCCTCAAATATGTTGTGACATCAGTAAGATATCTTTTATTATGCCCGAAATGAGTTTAAACACAAATTATGCCCCGAATGGGTATTTTAGTCATTTATAAGGTTATAAAAGAGTTTGAATAATAATCTGAGTTACAGGTCTGATGTGATCAGTAAAAATACTTAATTTGAAAAGTTATAACAGTAGGGTATTGCATATATGTGAAATTTATCAATTATAACCAAACTATGCACCGTAGGGGCATTTTGGTAATTTCACATAAGCCGAAAAGCTCAAAACTGAAGTCTGAGTTAAAAAACTTTTTCTTACTGTTAAAATATTATAACTTACCTAAAATATCAGTAGGTATCAACCCTTGTATGTTTAAAATAGTTTTACTACATACTATGAGTTAAAAACGCTTAAAAAGGCGATTAGAAGCCATTTCCGGGTTCTATAAATAAAGCTGATATTTTTATTATTCCAGAAGGTCAAAAATAATTTATTTATCATATAAAATCAGTAGGAAAAGGTTTGGGGTCAAAAATATATGTAAAACTCATTTTATAGCCCAAAAGGGCAAAACCGACAATTACCGACTCAAGCTTATAACTCTAAGTTATACTCAGCCTAAAATTAATTAAAAATCTTCAAAAATCCCAAAATAATATATTACATCAGTGCGTAACAAGTTTGATATCAAAAAGTAGGTTTAAATAGGCTATATGCTAATTATGCCGTTAAATCGCTAAAAAGCTTTCTAATTACGCTAATGAGCATAACTCTCAATCTACAGCTCAAATTGATGTCAAACTTTGGGTACAAGTTTATAATTCAGTAACTAAGGTTTCTACTCTTTTACATTTTTAAAAATCACGTTTTATGGTGTAAAGGGCATAATGGTCAACATATAGGCAATTAACGGAATCATGCATATTAATTGGTTAACTAATGAACCAAGGTGTATAATCACAGAGGGTTATACTAGCATGTAACCTAGTCCTACAGAAGCTCTAAGGCACATCCAAATCATACTAAATCGGGTCAGAACTGAAGTCAAAGTAAAAGTCAAAGTTTTGCGACTTTCGGTTCCGAACCGGGTCTAAACAGAAAATTGTCGGATCAAACAAGTTTAGACCAGTTATTATACTTATTACCAAGTTATACAAGTGATAAAATAGTTTACATGCCTTCTACATTTCTAATTACATGTTACTTTGAAAGTTAGCATTCTGTTGACTTTTTCTAATCAACTTTGACCCGACAAATGGTCTAGATAGAGTGGGAATCAGAGGGTGCCCTTTTAAGGGTTTAATGCCCACATAATTACCAACTTATAACTACCTTCAATTCGACTAATCACTGGACCATTAATGATTAATCGCTAAGTCAAACGGTAATTACGACGGTTTGACTTTTAAGCTAAAACTAAGTAAAAACTCAACTAAGAAAGGTTAAGCATACTTACTGAAGTCCTATGCACGATTAGGAAAGACTTGGGTCTGATCTTAAGCTCCAGGAAGCTCCAGAAATGCAGAAGGAAGGGGTGATCAAATGGTTGCAACAAGAGGCCTTTATATAGTGTTCAAAACTCACTAGATTGTTGACAAATCATGCTACCACTGATCTTTGATCACCAACAAGTGTCCCTATGTGCCTAGGAATCATTAGGGGTCGCCCATGTAGTGAAAATATCTTATTTTAGTCGGTTACAAGCTCATAGCAGACACCTAGCAACATTAGCCCAAAGTTTTCGGATCAGAGGGCCCCTCGCGCCACGCGTAGCCCCCCTAGGGGCCCTCGCGTGACGCGATGCCCCTTCTGATCCATTTTCAATTTTTCAATTTTTGTGTTTTGATCCCTGGTCCTTTGTGAAGTTGTTTCGACTTTGTTTTCTTGCATTTTGAACCCTCCAATTTAACTTATAAGGGCTTCAAGACTTATACCCCCTTCGTTAAGTCCTCGGTTAACTTTATTGTTACCCGAAAAGTCGTAAACTTCATCGTTGACGCTTTTAACCCTTTTGCATACGAATTTGATCATAACTTTCTCATACGATAACGAAACTTTATGAAATTTTTATCGTGCATTCTAGTGAGCATAATAATCGTTACAAAGCTTCGGGTTGGCTAAAAGGTCACTCAGAGGTATAACCTAAACATGTTGACACATTTAACCCCTGTAGTTTGTAATATCACACATTCTTTCATATTTAGCTTCGTATGATCCATGATTTATTCGTTTGAAGGTATGAGCATCATGTAGGGTTATTTAAGGATATATTTATCCATTGTTGACATCTTGGACCCTTATATTCACATACTTTCCATGTTTGTCAACTTTAGTCCCTCTAGAACATTCTTTCACACGTTCAAACTTATGACACGTGTCAATACATTATATGACGTGAATTTTCGAGGTGTTACAAACTGGTAATCATATTAGGACGTGATTGACCAACCTTGACTTTTAGCTATGTCGACTTAATCGCCGAGGCCGATGGCGAGCGGGTCATTAGTTAATAGCGCTATTAGGTTTAACAAACCTCACACCGTGTCGTCCGAACGGGAGTGTACTAATGGACTATGGCAAAGGGTCAATGCTGATAGACATTGACTTTGGGCACAACTTACTTTCGTTAGTAGTCGATATCATACCATCTAGTAGTTCACATGGGGAAGCCCCCACTGATCATGGGTATGGATTGGGTAATAAAAGGAACTGGTTAAACATACTTTCAACTAAGGGGTAACCCCCATGGCAAATAAGCCAACGAAAGTCAAACCACGTTTTCAGAAACAACTTAAAACTAATCAACCAACCGTGAACTCACTCAACTTTGTTGTTGACTCGTTGTTACATGCCTTACAGGTCGCTAGATGCTTTTGGAACTTGCACGAGGAGAAGGTTGTTGTGGAATATGGGTTGTTATGTCCCGTGCTAAACATTTAATCCTTATGAACTTATTAAACCTACGTTTTGGACTTTAAACTTATGAACTATGAACTTATGTTTTGGTTTCACGTTTTATGCTTCCGCTGTTTAAATCTGAACTTGGTTAACTTAAAGTCGGTTTACTTTCTTTTGGTCACCAATCGTATTGTGGTTGGTTTTATTTACTTAATTGTGTCGTTCAATATGGTTGGTGGCTCGATCCTGGTCATGTCACGCCTCCAAGCGGTGATACTCCGCATGGTGGATTTTGGGGGTGTGACAGATTCGTATCAGAGCCATTGGTTATAGTGAACTTGGTTTTAAAAAGGGAAAAGCTTTTTGATAAAACCAAACTATAACCTGTACAATGCTCATCGATCCACAACGACGCTTCGCTCCACGTGCAAGACTCGACACAATAGGTGGTATGATTTATGTTATATTGTCGGTTAGATAGTTCACACTGTGCTTTGGTTAATGTGATAATTGCTATTTGTACCTTGTGTGCTTACTCTCTACTATCATCCCACACTTACGCACTTTCGCGACGCTTTTCTCACTTACGTTGCTTCGTTGTGAAGATCATGAGCGGACGCGGAGGACGTATCAACCTGACTCAGGCCCAATTGACGGCTTTGATCAATGAACGAGTTGCTGAGGCACTCGCAGCTAACCCAGCAGGAGGTATAACCTGCCATATCAACTCACCTTAGGACGTTTAGATCCTACCTTCGCAAACCAACCCTCGTGCTTAACCTTATCTTTTATTCTCACGCAACAGGTCAACATGCTCAGCCTCCTGTGTTCACGTTCAAAACCTTCATGGATTGCCGACCCAGTACTTTCAGCGGCACAGAAGGAGCTGTAGGCCTCCTACACTGGTTCGAGAAGCTTGAGTTTGTTTTCGAGATGTGTGAATGCCCTGAAGATCGTAGGGTGAAATATGCTACTGGAACGCTTGAAGGTGATGCGTTAACCTGGTGGAAGGCACAGGTTCAATTGCTAGGGATGGCGGTTGCTAATGCCACCCCATGGAACGGTTTCAAAGAACAGATCAAAGAAGAGTACTGCAGTCGGGACGACATCCACAAGCTAGAGGTGGAATTTTTCAATCTGAAGATGACGGGGTCTGAGATTGAGGCATATACTAAGAGGTCAAACGAGCTGGCCATCTTGTGTCCCACTATGGTGGACCCTCCCATCAAACGTATTGAGATGTACCTCAAGGGCCTTGTACCAGAGATTCAAAGTCACGTGACTTAAGCTAACATGGGTACCATTCAGCAGATCATTAAGCTAGCCCATCGTCTCACCGATCAAGCCGTGGAACAAAACAAACTGCCCAAGCATATTGCTGCTGCTACTACTGACGCTCCCAATTATAACAAGCGAAAATGGGATGGGAATTCAGGCAAGGGTTCTGCTTCAGCTCAGTCCCAGCAGCGAAAGACAGACGAGTATAGGAGCCCCAGTCAGCAGTCTTCTGGGAATCAAGGTCAGGGTGGGTACAAGGGAAATCACCCTAAGTGCAACCGATGTAATTTGCACCACAGCGGGCAGTGCAACAAAGGTCGTTTTCAGAGATGTCACAAGCTGGGTCATGAAGCTAAAGATTGCAGGAGCCCGCGTCCTGCGAATCTGAATCGCCAACAACAACAACAAGCTCCACAGAACCACCAGCAGCAGCAACAGCAGGGCAATAAAGGATGCTTCCAGTGTGGTGCTGAAGGCCACTTTAAGAGGAACTGTCCTCAGCTGAACCAGAATCAGAACAACAACAACCAAGGAAACGGGAACAACAATGGAGGTAACAACGGGGGTAACAATAATGGCAATGGTGCCAGAGGACGTGTTTTCGTGCTAGGTCAGGGTGATGCAAGGAACGATCCCAACGTTGTGATGGGTAAGTTTCTTCTGGACGACTTCTTTGTTACTGTTTTATTTGATTCGGGTGCCGATACTAGTTATGTGTCCTTAAAAGTTAGTCAGATGCTTAAGCGTACTCCAACACTTCTAGACACCAAACACACGGTAGAACTAGCAAACGGTAAAGGTCTTGAAGCCACACACATACTTAAGGGTTGTAACCTCATCTTAGCTGATCAGACCTTTTCTATCGACCTCATTCCTATCGTTCTGGGTAGTTTTGACGTCGTCATTGGGATGGATTGGTTATCTCAACACCAAGCGGAGATTATTTGCAAGGAGAAAATCGTCCGTATCCCTCTTTCTGGTAAAGAACCTCTCATGATTCATGGCGACAAGAGTGGTGCTGTTGTGGGCATCATCTCTTTCCTTAAGGCCCAGAAGTGTTTGCGAAAGGGCCACGCTGCTATTCTAGCCCTCGTTTCTGATACATCCTCGGAAGAAAGGAAGATAGAAGACATTCCTATTGTGCACGATTTTCCTGAGGTATTTCCTGAGGAATTACCTGGTCTCCCGCCGCATCGTCAAGTTGAATTTCAAATCGAGCTAGCTCCTAGAGCAGCGCCCATAGCTCGAGCACCTTATCGACTAGCTCCGTCAGAACTTGAAGAACTGTCCACGCAACTAAAAGAACTCTTGGAAAAGGGTTTCATACGTCCTAGCTCTTCACCATGGGGAGCTCCAGTCTTGTTTGTGAAGAAGAAAGACGGTACTTTCAGAATGTGTATAGACTATCGCGAACTTAACAAGGTGACCGTGAAGAATCGTTATCCTCTCCCACGTATTGACGACTTGTTCGACCAGTTGCAAGGGTCGAGTTATTACTCTAAGATTGATTTGAGATCGGGATACCATCAGCTGAGAGTCCGAGATGAGGACGTCTCCAAAACAGCGTTCAGAACTCGTTACGGCCATTACGAGTTTCTGGTTATGCCTTTCGGATTAACGAATGCACCTGCAGTCTTCATGGATCCCATGAACAGAGTGTGTAAACCCTACCTGGATAAGTTCGTTATTGTTTTCATCGACGATATCCTGATCTATTCGAAGAGTCAGGAGGAACACGAGCAGCATCTACGACTTATGCTGGAACTTCTTTGAACAGAGCAGTTGTATGCCAAGTTTTCGAAATGTGACTTCTGGCTTCGCGAAGTCCACTTTCTAGGCCATGTGGTAAACAAGGATGGAGTTCATGTGGATCCATCCAAGGTCGACTCGATCAAGAGCTGGCCTCCACCCCGTACACCAACAGAAATCCGCCAATTCTTGGGTTTGGCTGGATATTACAGAAGGTTTATCAAGGATTTCTCAAAGATTGCACAACCTCTCACTTCACTGACTCAGAAGGGTGTCACCTATCGTTGGGGTGATGCAAAGGAGTCCGCATTTCAGCACTTAAAAGATAGACTTTGTAGCGCGCCTATCCTCTCATTGCTTGAAGGCACAGAAGATTTTGTGGTTTACTGCGACGCTTCCATCCAAGGACTTAGTTGCGTGTTAATGCAACGTGATTAGGTCATTGCCTACGCATCGCGCCAACTTAAAGTTCACGAAGGAACTACACTACGCACTACTTTGAATTGGGAGCAGTTGTTTTTGCGCTAAAGATATGGAGACATTACCTGTACGGTACCAAGTCCACCATTTACACCGATCACAGGAGTCTCGAGCATATTGATGCGTGTGAAGTGTTATATATATTAGGTGTATATTTTAAGCCCCTTTAACACTTATTTTAGCCAAATTTTAAATTTATAAAACACGATATTTTACTAACACTAAACACACATATGGGCAAGTGCACCCATCGTGAGCGTAGTATAGCGTTGGTAAGATACCGAGGTCGTCCAAGGACACAAGAGCTTTTAGTACCGGTTTATCCTCAACGTCTAATCAAAATAAAAAGTTTAGAAAAATGTTTTAAACTAAGAAAAATAAAAACTAACTAAAATGCTGAAAATAAAATAAAAATAAAAACAGATAGACAAGATGAATCACTTGGTTCCGACTCGTATCTAGTGTAACCTTTGATTATTTCCGCACTTTTGCACATAATTAAGAGATTATCTTAGTTATTGTAGTAGGCCCCTCTTTTGAAGGTGACGTTACCCTCACCCCAGTAGTTTGAGTCAGCAAGGATACAATCCTAAAAGGGTGGATTATTGGAAGATAATGAATTAAGTTATTAATGCAATATTATGGTAGGCCCCTCTTTTGAAGGTGACGTTACCCTCGACTAAGTAGTCTGAGTCAGCAGGGATACAGTCCTAAATAGCCGGGTTATAGTATTAATAGTAGTTAACTTATGATGGGATCAAAGAGTTTGGACCACCGCCATCCAATACCGTGAAGTATTGAAGGAGGTCCTACTAAATTTGACCCAGGTCCATTGCAGGACCTCTAAACGCTGAACAATGGCAAGACCTTTACCAAACCGTTCCCTTAACCCCCGACCAGGTAGCCAACATACCTCCATATAGACCGTAGAGATATGAATGGTGAAAATATTTTATTTTATATAGACAGTAAAATAATTTCAAGACACCACGGACAAACTATAAGGAAAGATCACCTTCAACATAAGCAACTAGTTATTAAAGTCATTAATACGAAACCAAATAAAAAGTGCAAAAGATTAGAAATAAAAAGTATTACACTAGACACTTTGTCTTCACCAAGTGATGTAAGAGACTTAGGCAAACATGGCCTTGATTGTCAAGAACTCTTACGATCAATCTTGGATCCCGAGAAGACTCACACACTCTACGATGGACAATGGATGATGGTGGTGGATGATGGTGTTATGGTGGTGGTGGGTGGTGGGTGAAGTGTGAGAGAGGTGGTGTGCCAAGGGATGGTTTGAGCTTGAGCCAAGCACTTCTATTTATAGGCTGAACAGAAGCTCGGGCACGGCCCCGTGTCCAGTGGGCACGGCCCCGTGTCCACATCCTCTCTTTCTTCATTAAATGCAGCTTTGTCTTATTAGTTGACCACGCCCCCGTGTCTGCTGAGCACGACCCCGTGTGCAGAAGAATCTTTGTACTATGAAGATTTGCCTGGATCCACGGCCCCGTGTCCGCTGAGCACGGCCCCGTGGTGGGCAATAGAAGCTTCTACCACTTTGTCTTTTCTGCTGACACTTGGGCACGCCCCCGTGCTGGCTGAGCACGGGGCGTGTTCAGGCCTCTGATCTCTTGTTTTGCTTGGGAAGATGCTGTAGTGGGGTCGGGCATGCCATGTCTTGTTCCTTTTCTTGTATTTATGTTAGATTTTGATGTATTTTTGCTTCTTTTGTTAATTTGAGCTCATTTAATCCTGAAAATACAAAAGGAAGACAAAAGCACACTTTTTCCAACATTAGTACTAAAAAAGGGTTAGTTTTATACCTCATTTGATGAAATTTATATGTTAATATTTGAACACATCAAATACCCCCACACTTTAATCTTTGCTTGTCCTCAAGCAAAACTCTTTTAATATGTGGCTATTTACACTCCCAAATGGAATGGGTAGAAAAGAAGGTTTTGGGCTTGTCATAGAGTATCGGGATTTCCAAGATTCTTTATTTAGTTTTATTTTTATTTATTTACAATCCTATTCGTCATGATTTATTAAAAACTTTTCATAAGATAAATTACTTATTAGGGCATAACATGCCTTAGTAAAATTCTATTTATATACAAGTTCACATACCTCACGGGGATCACTCAACACTTGGCCGAAAATGTATTTTTGTGGATCACTCGAGAGCGGCATGGAACTTACTCCTACCATAGGCTTGCCAAGCAATCAATCCTCATCCTTTTTAACTTATATGCCTTTGTAAATATCAAGAGGACTTTGTGGGTTAAGGGTTAGGCTAGGGTTAAAGGTAGGTGGTTGGGTTGGTGGTTAGTGGAAAAAGGGCGAAAAGCGTAACAAGTGTCGGTTTTTCGTATGACTTTCTATTTTTGTAACTTTTATTCTTGATGAAGCTATTTATTCAAACAAAGTTATTTTTGATGAACTTTTTGTTTATTTTCTTTTGCTTCATCATCAACACAAATGTTTTTTTTTTTTTTTTTTTTGAAAAGTCATATGAAGAACCGAACTTGTTACTAAAACAAAGGGGTAAAAATGAAAAAGGTTTTGGTGGGTAAAAAGGGTGTTTGGTTTGGGTTATGAAATGAAAAGGTTTAGGCTCAAAGGGGCTAACTAGGGGGATTTTAGGTAGGTGGTAAAAAAAAAAAAATAATGGTGTAGAAATAAAAAGGGTTAGTCCTAATGCCTCCATCATTTACTTACTCGGGTTTAAGTTGGTAAGGACCGGGAATGTATCGTCATGGCAAGTTCTAGAGTCGTAAGAACCAAGCGGCTATTCACACAAGAAACGAAAAATGAGCAATTAGTTCTAATGATATGTAATTGTATGCTCAATAAAGGCTCAAAACTCACTTTTGTGAGAATGGGTTTTTTTTTTTTATGTGATCAAGTATATATAATTAAATTTTAACTAAGCTTGTCATGCCTTTTCATAATTTTCTTATGTTGGTTCTTTTTATCACGACGCTATCGGTTGTAAATTCGTAAAAATATAACCTTTTTAAGAACTTGAATTTCCCGAGTTAAACCTAGACAAGTAAAAAAAATGAAAATTTTTGAAAAAAATTTGGGGTGATTAGCGGTTCCAATAGAGTTTTGTGTAAGGCTTGTATTTAGGACTTGCAAGATTCAAGGTTTTAGCATCCCCCCCACACTTAAATTACACATTGTCCTCAATGTGTCCCAAAAATAAGTTTTTCGTTTGATTAAATGTGTAAAAGGTGTGAAAAAGCAAAAATTTTGTGTTACTGGGCGCTGAACACGGCCCCGTGTGATCCGGGCACGGCCCTGTGTTCAAGTGCCAGTAACAAATTTAAAACAAGAGAAACAGAAGTCTGGACACGGGGGCGTGTTGGGTGAACACGGCCCATGTCCAGTTACCTGAACTGGGTCTTTTTCTACAGACAGTGCAGCACGGGGCCGTGTTGGGTGGACACGGCCCGTGCCGAGCTTACTGTAAATGAAGAAATTTGTCGGACGGTTCTGTTTTCCTGTATGGAATGCTGGCTCAAGTTTCCCTTACATCCTTTGCCATCTCCAGTGTGTTTTATTCATTTCAACACCATCCAAAACACCAAATTAATTAAAACCATTATTCATTAATCATAGAGAGAATTACATAATAGTCCTAAAAATTAAAAATAAAGTAGAAAATAAAAGTTAAAAGTCCTAATAGGTCAAGTGATCCGAAAAAAATCTTACTAAGGAGTCCTACTTCTATAATAAGAACCAAAAATTCCGGAAATAGATTTCCGGTTTGAAAGTCTTGTAGAACTCCAAGCCGAATGGTGTTCCTTAAATGTTGCTAGAGCCATTCTTCTATTTCCCTTGGGAGAAGGGAGGCAGCTTCATGTTCCTCGACATCCGGTGGAGGATGAGCGACACCAACCGGGACCCCTCGGAGTATGTCTTGAGGTGGTTCTGGATGTAGGGTGTACCATTCGGCCGGAATGATGACTTCCGGCACCACATTCCATGCCCTTTGGGTGATAATCGGTACCAAAGGAGGAGAGGCGAGAATGTTCAACCTTTGGTGCAAAAGGTTGACCTCCCGGAGACATCCTTCTAGTCCCACCGTCAAATGATTAATGCGGTCGACCAATGCCTCTTCCACACTTGTTACTTCATCAAGAGCTTCTCTTAAGGCGTAAACATAGTTTACAAGAGAATCCTCAACTGTAGATGATCTTCTCCCCTGCCGGTTGTTCCTGGAATGCGATGAAGAGTTTCCGCTTGTTCTGCTTGCCATTCTGAGAAAACATGCCGAAAAGAGTTCAATTTTATGGGTTCAGTACTTCGGACACGGCCCCGTGTTCAGATGTCTGCAGGATTTATGGACAAGGAATCTTGGGGTTTTAAATTGTTTTTATGATTTTTGAAGCATTTTTGAACTTAAACAACTTAAAACATTGTTATAGAACTTATTTTTATCAAGATTCCATGAACATAAATCTAACAAACATCTCAATAAGGCTTGAAACTATGGAAAGTTCAAGCTTTAATGGAAGTATGAGGAAAATTGAAGAAGATGAAAGTGGATAAAAGAGGAAAGGACAAGAAGATGGTTGAGAAACTTCTTTTAGAAAATACCTAGGATGGTATGTGAGAATATTTCTCAAATCTCTGTCCCTGGAATGGTTCAAATGTACAGGATTCTTGGCTGCATTTATAGAAAACGACAGTACGTTGCGCACGGCCCCGTGTCGGCTGGACACGGCCCCGTGTGCAGATGGAATCCTGACACATTTTTGTCCGCATTCTGACAAAATCAGAAGGGAATCTTTTGGGTGGACACGGGGGCGTGCTGACCTGGACACGGCCCCGTGTCTAGAAGCTGTCTTAAGGATTTCTTCAAATTTTAAGGAATTTTCCCGGATCGGGTGGTTCCTTACTGGATGGAACAACCCCAAAGTGCCTAAGATACCTTAATTGTTTTAGATTGAGACGAGAACGCAAGAGGTTGTCGGTGAGGGTGATTCCTATGCTATATGTAGGTGGACAAGTCCAACCCTTTTCCGGGCTCTCGTTAAAGAAGGTGTATGTCGAATCGCTCAGGTCTATGTATGCATCAAACGAAGTTGATGGGGAGTCCTTCACGGCACAATCGACACAGGGACGACTATCGCTCAAGTCCTCACTAGAGTTAGAAGCATCATTGGAAACAATGAAGTTGTTTGTATGCGGTTCCAACCTTTCTTCTTGGTTATCGTCTTGGAGAAGATTTTTGAGGTCTCCCGTAAGTTCTTCTAACCAATTAAAAATTAGATCTTCTAGTTGAAATAATTCGTCGAGAAGCATTTCTCCTAGAATATCCGGTTGGGCGAATTCGAGGGAGCGATAGGGATTATTTTTACTTTCGCCCCTCTTAAGGATACTAGGAAATGATGGGTCTATATAGTGGGGTTTATAATTTAGAAAAAAGCATTCTAATTCTTTATGGTTACCACCACATAATTGACACCACATAGTACCATAAGAGTGCCGAAAGTAAAAAGTATCAGTATCACTCATGTTTGTGTCAGAAATTACCAACCGTCGGGATCTTACGGTTCTGTTTTCAGTAACTGAAACCTTGGGCACGGGGCGTGTTGAGTGGGCACGGCCCCGTGTTCAGCTTACTGTCTGACTTAAAACAGGATTGCCAGTTCCAATGATTGGGCACGGGGCGTGTTCAGCGGGCACGGCCCGTGCTGAGTTCTGCAGAAGCTGAAAAATCTAAAAAAAAAATCCTAAAAAAATGAAAAACAAGAAAAACCATTAGGCCGTTGATTCCTAACTTTCTTAAAATCCTTGTGTCCCCGGCAGCGGCGCCAAAAACTTGATGCGTGTGAAGTGTTATATATATTAGGTGTATATTTTAAGCCCCTTTAACACTTATTTTAGCCAAGTTTTAAATTTATAAAACACGATATTTTACTAACACTAAACACACATATGGGCAAGTGCACCCATCGTGAGCGTAGTACAGCGTTGGTAAGATACCGAGGTCGTCCAAGGACACAAGAGCTTTTAGTACCGGTTTATCCTCAACGTCTAATCAAAATAAAAAGTTTAGAAAAATGTTTTAAACTAAGAAAAATAAAAACTAACTAAAATGCTGAAAATAAAATAAAAATAAAAACAGATAGACAAGATGAATCACTTGGTTCCGACTCGTATCTAGTGTAACCTTTGATTATTTCCGCACTTTTGCACATAATTAAGAGATTATCTTAGTTATTGTAGTAGGCCCCTCTTTTGAAGGTGACGTTACCCTCACCCCAGTAGTTTGAGTCAGCAAGGATACAATCCTAAAAGGGTGGATTATTGGAAGATAATGAATTAAGTTATTAATGCAATATTATGGTAGGCCCCTCTTTTGAAGGTGACGTTACCCTCGACTAAGTAGTCTGAGTCAGCAGGGATACAGTCCTAAATAGCCGGGTTATAGTATTAATAGTAGTTAACTTATGAGGGGATCAAAGAGTTTGGACCCCCGCCATCCAATACCGTGAAGTATTGAAGGAGGTCCTACTAAATTTAACCCAGGTCCATTGCAGGACCTCTAAACGCTGAACAATGGCAAGACCTTTACCAAACCGTTCCCTTAACCCCCGACCAGGTAGCCAACATACCTCCATATAGACCGTGGAGATATGAATGGTGAAAATCTTTTATTTTATATAGACAGTAAAATAATTTCAAGACACCACGGACAAACGATAAGGAAAGATCACCTTCAACATAAGCAACTAGTTATTAAAGTCATTAATACGAAATGAAATAAAACGTGCAAAAGATTAGAAATAAAAAGTATTACACTAGACACTTTGTCTTCACCAAGTGATGTAAGAGACTTAGGCAAACATGGCCTTGATTGTCAAGAACTCTTACGATCAATCTTGGATCCCGAGATGACTCACACACTCTACGATGGACAATGGATGATGGTGGTGGATGATGGTGTTATGGTGGTGGTGGGTGGTGGGTGAAGTGTGAGAGAGGTGGTGTGCCAAGGGATGGTTTGAGCTTGAGCCAAGCACTTCTATTTATAGGCTGAACAGAAGCTCGGGCACGACCCCGTGTCCAGTGGGCACGGCCCCGTGTCCACATCCTCTCTTTCTTCATTAAATGCAGCTTTGTCTTATTAGTTGACCACGCCCCCCTGTCCGCTGAGCGCGACCCCGTGTGCAGAAGAATCTTTGTACTATGAAGATTTGCCTGGATTGTGCGAATCTTATAGTTGACCACGGCCCCGTGTCCGCTGAGCACGGCCCCGTGGTGGGCAATAGAAGCTTCTACCACTTTGTCTTTTCTGCTGACACTTGGGCACGCCCCCGTGCTGGCTGAGCACGGGGCGTGTTCAGGCCTCTGATCTCTTGTTTTGCTTGGGAAGATGCTGTAGTGGGGTCGGGCATGCCATGTCTTGTTCCTTTTCTTGTATTTATGTTAGATTTTGATGTATTTTTGCTTCTTTTGTTAATTTGAGCTCATTTAATCCTGAAAATACAAAAGGAAGACAAAAGCACACTTTTTCCAACATTAGTACTAAAAAGGGTTAGTTTTATGCCTCATTTGATGAAATTTATATGTTAATATTTGAACACATCACATATCTTCAAGCAAAAGGAGTTAAACATGCGTCAACGCCGATGGGTTGAGCTCTTGAACGATTATGAATGCGCTATCAAGTACCATCCGGGAAAAGCTAACGTTGTGGCCGACGCCCTCAGCCGAAAGGATACTATACCTAAGCATGTACGTGCTTTACAGCTTACCATCCAATCCAACCTTCCCGCTCAGATACGAGACGCCCAGGTTGAAGCGTTGAAAGAAGAGAACATCAGGGCTGAGTCCTTACGAGGATCAAGACAACGGCTAGAACAAAAGGAAGACGGCGCTTACTACGTAACAGGGAGTATTTGGGTTCCACTCTATGGTAATCTACGCGAGCTTGTGATGGATGAAGCGCACAAGTCTCGATACTCGGTACATCTTGGTTCGGATAAAATGTACCATGATCTCAAGACTACATACTGGTGGCCTAGCATGAAGGCCCACATAGCAACCTACGTCAGTAAATGCGTGACTTGTGCTAGGGTCAAGGTTGAATACCAGAAACCATCAGGCCTACTCCAACAACCAGAGATACCTAAATGGAAATGGGAGCAAATTTCCATGGATTTCGTTACTGGTCTGCCCAGATCTCAACGCGGAAACGATACCATTTGGGTGATCGTGGATCGACTGACCAAGTCTGCACATTTTCTGGCCATCAAGGAAACATATAAGTTTTCTACCCTAGCAGACATCTACTTGAAGGAAGTAGTATCAAGGCACGGAGTGCCAACCTCCATCATTTTCGATCGTGACGCGCGTTTTACTTCTGAACTGTGGCAAGCCATGCACAAGTCTTTTGGCTCACGTTTAGATATAAGCACCGCTTATCACCCACAAACGGATGGGCAATCTGAACGCACCATCCAGACCCTTGAAGACATGCTTAGGGCATGTGTAATCGACTTCGGAAATGGCTGGGAAAAACACCTCCCGCTAGTGGAGTTTTCATATAACAACAACTACCACACCAGCATCCAAGCCGCTCCATTCGAGGCATTGTACGGACGCAAATGCCGATCACCTCTCTGTTGGGCAGAAGTTGGTGACAGCCAAATTACTGGCCCAGAACTTGTGGTAGATACCACCGAGAAGATTGCCCAGATACGGCAACAAATGGCGGCAGCTCGTGACCGTCAGAAAAGCTATGCTGATAAGAAAAGAAAACCACTCGAGTTCCAGGTTGGGGATCGAGTGCTACTCAAAGTCTCACCTTGGAAAGGTGTAGTTCGATTTGGAAAATGAGGCAAACTCAACCCGCGATACGTTGGACCCTTTGAAATCATTGAGAAAATTGGCAAAGTCACCTACAGGTTGAATCTACCTGAAGAACTCAGCGGGGTTCACAACGTATTCCATGTGTCGAATCTGAAGAAGTGTCTGTCAGATGAGACCCTCATAGTTCCTCTCAAGGAGCTCACAATCGACGACCACCTGCGATTCATCGAAGAACCAGTAGAGATTACTGATCGAGATGTTAAGATTCTCAAGCGTACCAAAATACCCCTCGTCCGAGTTCGTTGGGATTCCCGTCGTGGCCCAGAGTATACCTGGGAACGAGAAGACCAAATGAAACTCAAGTATCCCCAGCTGTTTAAGAAAAATGCAACCACTACTGAGACTGAAGCTACCGCAGAATTTCGGGACGAAATTCCAAATCAACGGGGGAATGATGTGACACCCCGAGAAAACCAGGAAACCAACGCAACTTAACTAGCTTCCTCAGTAACCACGCACTAAATTTCGGGATGAAATTTTCTTAACAGGGGGAGAATGTGACTACCCTCAAAATTTCATGTATTCCGTACAATTTATTAATGATAATTAAAGTGCTTGAAAACTGTGTGGAATTACTTAACTGCTCTCTGATTACTGTGTTATACTTACATGTACTTGTTAACATACTAATAGTGTACAGAAAAGTCATTAAATAGTCCTTTGTGTTTTCCTAAGTGTTAGAAATTAAAAGTGTTACAAAAGTGTATATAAAAGACACTTTACGGATTAATTAAGCACTTTAACGGAACAGTGTCAAACCGAACAACCGGACTTTACCCGGAACATAAAAATATTGCCAAACACATTGTTTATACTTTTCTGAGCTAGTTAGGGACCCCGAACACCCTAACACACCTTATATCACATAACACACTAATGTACTAACTGAACACCTTTAGATTCTAACCAAGTGGTAACTAGTTCTATTACAACCTAACCCCATACCCCCCCCCCCCATTTCGACGGTCCCAAGGGTGGGACACACCCTTGTTCCTTTTGATTATTTTATTCACTAATGTTGGAAGATTAGTGACATAATACATGTTGGATAATAAGAACACTTGGTTTATAAATATACACTCTAGTCTTCCATCATCTTTCATCAAACACTCAACACCCACAAGCTCTCTCTCCTCCTTCCCCACCTTACGGCTGCCACCATCAACCACCATACCACCACCATCAATCTTTGTTCAAGCCATTTTCCATACTCTCAAAGGTACTAGAGGTTCAACAAACAAGCGTGGTGCACTCGGAAGTTCAAGAACCACTCTAGTTTTCTTTTATCCACCACTTTTACGCCTTGTTTCTTCCCTAGCCTTGTGCTAGTAGTAAGTGTTCTAAAACTTCATCTTGTTCTTGTATTTAGTGGTTAATAGATGATAGAATGATGAAAAGTCAAGAAACTCTAAAGAACATGAATAAGTCTTGAACATAAAGTGATAAAGGGTGGATAAAGAGAAGATATATGGTTAAATCATGTTGTTCTTGTGTTGTTTGGTGTATGATGATTATGTGCTGATATGAAGGACTTAAAATCTGCTGTAAGTATTGTTGTTTATCGCTAAACATGTTAACGGAATCAATCAAGCGCGCTTTAGAATGTTAAAGACTGAAAACAGAAAGTTGTTTAGTGATTTCAGCCAACTTCAGTTGGCTGTAACAGGACCGTAACTTAACGAAAAATGTATTTTCTGAAGTCTAGATTTATGTATTATGAAATACGGTTCTAATGGCACTGGAATCATAATTTTTGGACTTCGTTTACTATTTTTAAAGTGTCGTTTTGTAACAGCAGCTAGAGCTGCATTTTTGCTGCTGAAAATATACGTTCTATTTTCAGTCATAGCTTGAATTATGTGTAGAGTTATATCATGAAATTTGTACTGTAGATGACCACCGATGTATTTTTAATTCTCTCACTGGAATTTTGTAAATCGGACTTACGATAAATTTTAAATAAATTATTCCGTGGACGGCATTCAGAAAAAGATAAATCTGAGTGCAGTCCTGAAAATGAATTTTTATAAAATATTGGTGATGAATTGGATCCTGAGATTTTTACACAATAATATTTGGATCGTTTAAGACATTCTGTAAAAATTTGGGAATTTTTTGAATAAGTTAACTATTTTATTAAAATGTCCGAAAACAGCCCGATTTTGAATATTAAAGCTGAAACGACATAAGTAGTAATTTGCGTGTCTAAATGTCGAGTATGTTATCTGAGGATGATCTAACCTGTTATATGTGTTATGTACAATATCGTGTGTTTGCTTATGAACGGTAATAGATGGGAAGTTTATATGGGCATAAACCGTTAAAGTAATGCATGTTATGTGATAGATACGTGTAGGAACTTTGTGCTCTATTTGAAAACCATTAAATGACTAACTGGTAATCATATTAGGACGTGATTGACCAACCTTGACTGTTAGCAATATTTGAGAATCTAACCGAGCAAACCGAGGTGAGTTCACACACTTTCTAAGGCATGGGATTTTCCTAGTGGTTGGGAATGGGTTAAAGAAATTAAAACGGAATCTACATATCCTCCTTGGGTAGGATATGTACAGCCATCCTCCTTGGGCAGGATGCCACCATAAATCCTGCGTATTCTCCTTGGGTAGAACTACGTACGTTCGTCCTCCTTGGGTAAGACAACAACCTTAAAACTTACTAGACAAAACTCTATCATAAGTCCCTCATTTTATATCGACTTAATCGCCAAGGCCGATGGCGAGCGGGTCATTAGTTAATAGCGCTATTAGGTTTAACAAAACTCACACTGTGTCGTCCGAACGGGAGTGTACTAATGGACTATGGCAAAGGGTCAATGCTGATAGACATTGACTTAGGGCACAACTTACTTTCGTTAGTAGTCGATATCATACCGTCTATTAGTTCACATGGGGAAGCCCCCACTGATCATGGGTATGGATTGGGTAATAAAAGGAAATGGTTAAACATACTTTCAACTAAGGGGTAACCCCCACGGCAAATAAGCCAACGAAAGTCAAACCACGTTTTCAGAAACAACTTAAAACTAATCAACCAACCGTGAACTCACTCAACTTTGTTGTTGACTCGTTGTTACATGCCTTACAGGTCGCTAGATGCTTTTGGAGCTTGCACGAGGAGAAGGTTATTGTGGAATATGGGTTGTTATGTCCCGTGCTAAACATTTAATCCTTATGAACTTATTAAACCTACGTTTTGGACTTTAAACTTATGAACTATGAACTTATGTTTTGGTTTCACGTTTTATGCTTCCGCTGTTTAATTCTGAACTTGGTTAACTTAAAGTCGGTTTACTTTCTTTTGGTCACCAATCGTATTGTGGTTGGTTTTATTTACTTAATTGTGTCGTTCAATATGATTGGTGGCTCGATCCTGGTCATGTCACGCCTCCAAGCGGTGATACTCCGCATGGTGGATTTTGGGGGTGTGACAAACATCGACTGATCAAAATTCACAGATTGTTTGTGAGTATTCTTTTCTTCTTGTGCTTTGATAGTTTGATTTCTTGGTTAGTTTGTGCTTCAATATTTTTAAGTTTGTTAGGTTATTTCGAATTTTGGTGATGATAATATAATTCTGAATGAAACTGTAACATCCCAAAAATCAGAAGTTTTATTCTGTCAGTATGTTCCTTGGGTATTGGAAAGAAATAAAATAACTAAGTCTTGTAACCTAGTTAGGATACGTAGGATAAGTAGTAATGACTAAAGTTTTGTGGCAAGAAGAAACAATGGCAAACATGAGGGGCCAAACTTGGCAAAAAGAATGGAAGTCTTATAAAAAACACCTAAGTATGTGTGGTGTGTGTGTATGTATTCGATCAGAGAGAGAGAAGAGAAGAAACCATTCTTCAACTCAAGAATGATCCAAATTGATCAAATTAGGATGGAGATTGGAGCCAAATCGGATGCATAAGCTTAGATTCTTAATCATCTAGACAAGATGAACATGTGGTAAGTTGAAATTTATGATTTGGTGATCTTGTATGAAGTGGGTTATGTTTAATCCACAAAATTGAATGAAATTAATCATGTATATGTGTTAGAATCGCCATGTAGAACATGTGTTATGCATGATTTTGATTAATTTGATGTTTGGGGTGAAACCCACTTGTAGTGGTGAGGAAGATGAAGTCAGTGAATCATCCATGTTCAATATTTGTGTAATTCTTGATGTATTATGTTGAATATGATGAACTCTTTCAAGTTAGGTTGAATATGGTATGAAGTTAGTTTGATGTTTAGTTGTGTTGGTGGTTGAAAGTAAGAACTTGGAAGATTATGCATGAATTAGTTGTAAATTGTTCATTAAATGGTGTATGCACACCAAGTGTTTGATGAAATGTTTAGGTGAGATTACTAGATGAGATCGCATGCAAGTAATGGATGAAAATGTATAATATGAGGATGTCATGTATTTTGTGGTAATTAAACATAAGAAATGTATTTCCGATGGAATACATGTATGATTTTTCGTTAATTATATGATTTGGTAAATAGTATGCATTAGAAGTTATACTCGATGCTTGGGTAATATGATGCACATTATGTGTTGATTTACTTATGGTTAGATGAAATCAAATAGGATTTGGTGTTAAGTGTGTAGAAAGTGTGTATATTAGTAAGGAGTAAGGTTGGGAAGCTATGTGTGTTAACTAAGCTTGGACTATGTTGTTAATTGTAAAATCATGATATGACTAGTATGGAAGAAATTGATTATGTTTTGTGTGCATACAACTAGATGATCATGTAGATATATGTGTATTGCTATGAGAGTATAAAATGTGTATGATGTACGTAGTATAATCTATTAATGTTGAGAATGTATGAGCTTAAGTTGATTATTCATATAATGGACAGTTGACTTTCTAAAAGTCAACTATGCATAAATAGCATGGTAAGGCATTTGGCCACAAATGTAATGTTAAGGAAATCGCAAGGCACATGTTGTATCAATAAATGTTATATGTGACAATATAAAGAATTATGTGGAATGAAAAGATGTGATTGTTATCTTATGCATTGTGTGGTTGGTATTTGACTAGTAAAGGTCAATATAGAATATGAATGTGAAATGAATGTAATTTAGAATGTGCGTGTATGCTAATAATGCAGTAACCATAATGACATGAAAGTATAGGATTATGTCAAGGTGGGTGGAAGCATGGAAGGCTAACGGGAAGAATGCATGGAAGCAAGTACGAAACGGACGCTTAGGGTAAGAGATTTCCCGAATCACTTTTTATTTATAAATAAAGTTTGGTATGTTGTATATAGAGAACCATGTAAGAAGTTACGGATAAGGGTAAGTACCAAGGTAAGTTCATATGAACTTCGTCTATCCTTAATGTAAATTAAGATGATAGTCTCATCATGTTAATGGAATGTTCATCATATTACTAGAATGTTCATCATGTTACTGGAATGTTCATCATGTTTATTTGAAGTTAGTCGGTTATGTTTGTTTGTAATTGCATTGATTTGTGTTGATATGTTTGTAGGTAAGGCTTAACTTACAAATAATTGAATGTGACTTCTATGTATGCATGTATGTAGATATGGAACTGTAGCGTATGTAAGTAGTGTGAACTTGTATGTACACACATATGAATTGGATACGCATGAATGTACTTAGATATATGAAAGTGTATACGCGTGTTGTAAGTTAATGATTGTAGATCACTGGTATACGTATATGTGAAGATGTGGGTTTTCAATATGTTTGAGATTATGTATTCCTAACCATCTTACTATTGAGAATGAAATGGAGTGCAGGTATGGGAACTTCGGACTCTTGTGGAATTGATGTCGGACTCGAGTAAATAAAACTGAGGGGATATTTCAATGGAATACCTTACGTAGTTAGAATGTGGTATAGCCTTTTAAGTATATGTATTAAATTATATATGATGTCACCATGTACTAACGTGTTGGTTATATATGGTGACCGCAGGTTAGTTAGATATTCATGTTGGACAAGTGAACGAGGATCGAGTTGAAGATCATGGATTGTACGGGAAAGTGGCCACGTTGTTTGTAATTATTTGTTAACATAGTTACATTAAATAAATGATGAACGATGTATTTACGTTAAAAATGGTTGACCTAAACGGTATTCAGGTATGTTAGAGTAGTTAAAAGAAAGAAATTTTACGGTTCATTTTCCGCTGCGTCATTTTGGGTCAAATCGTGATTAGGGTCTTACAGAAACAACTCTGAATGTTGATAATGATAATATTGATGCAAGTCCGATCTAAAAATTAAAAATAAACCTAGCCCAATCTAAAACCTAAAAACTTATTGCCAATATTAATTCATAAAACCTAACCCAAATGTGAAATGTTTAATATTAATCCATTAACCTAAATACTAATAACATTAAAAAAACTAGTTTATAAGATTTAATTCGGTAAAACCTAAGGGCCTTTTTTTGGCTTGCCCAGAGCACTTGAATTTTCAGGGTCAGCCACGCCCGTAATGTAGGTAAAAAAATTCGGTTCTATAAATGTACAGTAAAAAAATTGGGATACCTCTGGATATTTCTTCTAGTTCCGCCACTGACGGAAACTGATCTTGTACCCATTTGTTTTCATCAATATCAAACACATTACTACTATATTGTGTAAACTAAAAACTATAATTAATAGTCTTTTAAAGTTGTAAAATATAAAACCAGATCATAGGGTATAGGTATATCTGATATCTACCAGGAAATCCCCAAACCCGATGGGTAATGAGTAGTGGATACCCTGATAAGTATATGAAGAGGTATTAGACACGAAAAAGGAAATTACCATAATGCATTTAATAATTGGGGGAAAAAGTTAAAGTGTACTAATTTTAACGTTATTTTACTAATTTCGTGAAAATAACATAAAAAGCTGAGGAGGGTTAATCATGCATCATGTGGTAGCATTGATAACTGAAAGATAAAAGGGTACATGCACTAATCGGTCTTTGTCCCGATTGCTGAGTGTTATGTGCCTTAAGTCCAAGGCTTGATGCAAAACTACTATCGAGTTGGGGGGTTTCACTGGAAGCAGCCTCTCTATTCCTACGGGGTAGATGTAAGGCTTTCTACATCTTACCCTCTTCAGACCCTAGCTTTGCTTTACTATTGATGGGATTTACTGAATAAGATGATGATGATCTAATAATTGGCCATGGTCATCCTTAAGCATGAACTTGAAATAGAGGGAGTGTAAAGAATTAAGGATATTAATGTAGAGGCTTTCACCAAAGGCTTTAATTATCATACTAGTATTTTAATTTGCCTTCAAAAAAATAGTTAAACACTTGGAAATGGGTGGTAACTTCATTGTTTAAAATATATGAATGTAGTAAATATAAGAATATAACTGGCAATGGTGTACACACTAGTGGTTGTAAGGGGCAGTCGCCCCCCCCCCCCCTAAAAAATGGTGTTATGGGTACTTGAAAATTCCAACCGTTCCCTCGTAAAATTTTGCAATTGCCCTCATAAACTTTGAAACCAGCCCTTATGAAATTTAAAAACCGACCTTAAGAAAAACCAAATTTGAAATTTTCAAATACAAGATAAACACAAATATAATAATAACAAGCTTTAACATTAAGGGGAGAAGGGGCACCAGTGGGTAATATAGCGGGTATCCCCCAACTTTTCCCAAATACTGTCGTCGGTGGGGCTGCTATGGGTGGGCGGGTAAGGGTTGGGTTAAGTAGTTGCTGCTTACATTCGTTGTTTTTGTGTGTATGTGTAATAAAAAAAGGTGATGGTAGTTTAGTGTCACACCCCAACCGATGACGGAAACATCAAGGTGGGACGAAATAGCTTGTTCGAGACTTCATAACTTGCTAATAGTGACAACAAGTTAAATAGCAATATTTCATTTCATTCTAAATGGAAGTACATAGTCTAGAAAAGGAAAATACAACAATTTTGGCACCTTGAACATAACAAAACAAAGGAAATACATAATATGAAAATTTTGGTGAGTATCTAGTTCACCCTAACCAATTTCATCAAATCATCAAGGCTAATATCCTGCAACATTTATTAAAATAATTTGTCAACACATAATGGTCGGTGAGCATACAAGTTTGGTTAAAATAGCATATCATAAAAAGACTCAATTCCAAAATGGCAAAATGTATACTACGTTGAAGCTAGTATGCATAATTATAGGTCAAACCCTTGTGTCCACTGAATATTGTGCGTACGTACCATCGTGGCCGAAGTGAACGGCACCGTAAAAGTTGATAGAATACTTAACAAATACCCAATAAACGGGCGATGTGCTACTCCTATAGCGCTATAAGTGTTAAGGTGGGCTAACTAAGTAAATGAAAAATAGAGTGAACGAATGTTTTCTAGCGAGAATAACCTAAGCGTAACAAATAGCATGTTTGATGAATTTAGTGATTGAATATGTTTGATTGTGTGCATTGTGAATTTTGATAGATTATACATGTTACACCCAAAAGTGCATTAAAGCGTAAGAAGAGTTAAGTATACCTCATGGTTTGCTAAAGCTTCCAAACGTGAGTTGATATAAATGGGATGGTTGGAATATCGAAGTTACCCTACAATAGGAAACATAGGTATGTGAGTCAATGGAGTTTGATTATGAGTTAGATCCGTGGAGAATTATTACAAGAAATTATGATATTATTTGAAAATACCTCTTGTCTAAACACTCAATCGGACACTACGTTGTAGTGTGTTTTCATGGGTTCAAAATCATCCATTAGAATCCGAAATGAGGAATCAAGAACTAGGATGATCAACACCATAACTCATAACTTTCAACCATGAATTAGTTTAAGTTAGGGTTTAGTTTTGTAAGTATATTACATATATATGTTAGTATAGCTAGTCATATACGGTCATGTATGGAGGTTTGATGAATTCCATCCATTTAAACTCATTATTAGGATTCACCAAAGCACAAAATTACCACTTTAATTGATGATTTCGATTGGTCATGAATATAATGTCACACCCTCGAAATTTCCACATGCGGAGTATTACCGTGACGCGTGCGACTGCCCAGGATCCAGCCACTAATTATTTTGAACCGTTACGAAGTGTGTAAAACTATTCCAAATGATACAACTGGTGATTTAGTTTAAAAGTTTTAAAAATGTACTTTATGTTTGCAGCGAAAATGTAAAATAAACTTTTCACGGTTACAAACCACAATTTAAACAAATGTACAAAACTTACCACTTTCCAAACCACACACACACTCCATCCATTTGCAACGTCCGTCCGCAGCTGTACCTATAGATCTGCAAGCATGCAGTAGCGTGTCAACATAAAGTTGGTGAGTTCACAGTTTATCAGTATTGTTTCAGAAACGTAAGTTGTTAAGTTACTTTGTTTTATAAAACATGTCATGGGGAGCTACCCCACCTTTTTAAGCTACTAAACTCGTGTCATACCGAAACTAAATGTAGTCATGTTTAGTGCCCCACGTCAATGTCTATCATCATTTACTAGTGCCCAGGCATAATAGTTCATTCTCGTCCTCTGCGGCACGATGTGAGGTTTGTTAGACCTAATAGCGCTACTAACTAATATCCCGTTCGCCATTGACCTCGGCGATTAATCAGTATAAAATGTGTAGGGACTTTCAGATAGAATTGATGAGGCTGAGCAGTGCTTTCCTCTAAGGTGGATCAGGCCTTTGATTCCAGTAGTTCTTTGACACTAGCAACATTTTGACACCCGTAGTTGCTTGGTCTTCAACAGTGTGTTGATTAATCATTCATTAATGTAACAGCGTCTATAATTGCATCAGTGTTTATAGGTTGTTAAGATTGTTAGATGTCACTGTCTAAGTGACGTCAGCAAAGATGCCACAGTGGTTTGAGTTTTACTATAAATACACAGTGCCTGTACTGTTCTATCAGCTCTTCGCACACACTTATCTTGTATGAACAAACTTGTGAGCTCAGGCTGAGGGGGAGTTAGTGTTCATGCATGATAAGTCTAAACATTGTAATATTCAATCTTTTGACTAATGAAAGCATTGTATGATGAAAGTTAATCTTCCTTGATTGTGTTATAAAGTTTTACATTCATTCCGCTGCAAATTATATCTATGTTTTATTCTTCAATTACCATCTTATTAAAACAACACAATCAAGTCAAACTCGGATCCTAACAATTAGTATCAGAGCATAGGTTAGTCAAATTTGACTTAACAATCAATTTAACATAAAAGATCAGCTCAATTTCATTGATACTTAGTTGTTCGTATTTGTTGAAAAACAGAGTACAAGTGTAATGACGTTCATAGTTGATTATTCAAAAACTTCTGTAAAACAACCAAGATGTCTTCACAATCACAGGACCCTCACAACACCAGCACACTCTACAAGCCACCTATGCTTGTCAGATTTGAATATAATATCTAGCAACATAGGATGGGCCATGTGTTAGCACAACAAAACACCGGTTGCTGGAAGTCTGTCATCTTTGGACCTCATGTTCCAATGGTGCCAAGCACAGAAGATCCCAAGGTCTAAGTACCTAAAAGCCTTGAAAATTACTCTGAGCTGGATTTTCAAAAGATTGAGTTAGATGCTACGGCATTTAGTATTGTGGCCACAACACTACCCAATGATATATATGCTGGCCTGTTACACTGTAACAGTGCTAAAGAGCTATGGGATGCACTGAAATAGCAATTTGGTGGGACAGAAGAGGTTATTGAAAACAACAGAGAGGTCTTAAACCAACAATATGAAACATTCATGTTAAGGAGAGTCATTGACCCAACAATTTGAAAGATTTAGCTGTGTCATTAGTGAAATAAAACTGGTTAATGTTGAATATGCCATATCCACTTTAAATAGTAGGTTTCTTAGATCATTGCCAGAAAAGTCGGACACTATAGCTTTTGTGACTAGAAACTTTGTGGGGTTCAAGGATTTAATTCTAACCCAACTTCATAGTAGGCTTCTCACATATGAGAAAGGGCTGAACCAGAAAAAGAAGTTGCAGGAATCCAGAAAAGTTGCTGATGATTACACTTTTGGTAACACAACACTTTTGGGTCAAGAAGAATCATCTAGTGGTAGTAAGGACCAGAGTTATGATCATTATATTGACATAACTGCATGTGGAGCCTTCAACTCTGAGCCTTACTCACCCAATTATGCTTTCACAGCTAATGGGGAAAACCATATCTTTGACAACTTATCCTTTGAACTGATGCGTGTGAAGTGTTATATATATTAGATGTATATTTTAAGCCCCTTTAACACTTATTTTAGCCAAGTTTTAAATTTATAAAACATGATATTTTACTAACACTAAACACACATATGGGCAAGTGCACCCATCGTGAGCGTAGTATAGCGTTGGTAAGATACCGAGGTCGTCCAAGGACACAAGAGCTTTTAGTACCGGTTTATCTTCAACGTCTAATCAAAATAAAAAGTTTAGAAAAATGTTTTAAACTAAGAAAAACAAAAACTAACTAAAATGCTGAAAATAAAATAAAAATAAAAACAGATAGACAAGATGAATCACTTGGTTCCGACTCGTATCTAGTGTAACCTTTGATTATTTCCGCACTTTTGCACATAATTAAGAGATTATCTTAGTTATTGTAGTAGGCCCCTCTTTTGAAGGTGACGTTACCCTCACCCCAGTAGTTTGAGTCAGCAAGGATACAATCCTAAAAGGGTGGATTATTGGAAGATAATGAATTAAGTTATTAATGCAATATTATGGTAGGCCCCTCTTTTGAAGGTGACGTTACCCTCGACTAAGTAGTCTGAGTCAGCAGGGATACAGTCCTAAATAGCCGGGTTATAGTATTAATAGTAGTTAACTTATGAGGGGATCAAAGAGTTTGGACCCCCGCCATCCAATACCGTGAAGTATTGAAGGAGGTCCTACTAAATTTGACCCAGGTCCATTGCAAGACCTCTAAACGCTGAACAATGGCAAGACCTTTACCAAATCGTTCCCTTAACCCCCGACCAGGTAGCCAACATACCTCTATATAGACCGTGGAGATATGAATGGTGAAAATCTTTTATTTTATATAGACAGTAAAATAATTTCAAGACACCACGGACAAACGATAAGGAAAGATCACCTTCAACATAAGCAACTAGTTATTAAAGTCATTAATACGAAAACAAATAAAAAGTGCAAAAGATTAAAAATAAAAAGTATTACACTAGACACTTTGTCTTCACCAAGTGATGTAAGAGACTTAGGCAAACATGGCCTTGATTGTCAAGAACTCTTACGATCAATCTTGGATCCCGAGACGACTCACACACTCTACGATGGACAATGGATGATGGTTGTGGATGATGGTGTTATGGTGGTGGTGGGTGGTGGGTGAAGTGTGAGAGAGGTGGTGTGCCAAGGGATGGTTTGAGCTTGATCCAAGCACTTCTATTTATAGGCTGAACAGAAGCTCGGGCACGGCCCCGTGTCCACATCCTTCTCTTTCTTCATTAAATGCAGCTTTGTCTTATTAGTTGACCACGCCCCCGTGTCCGCTGAGCACGACCCTGTGTGCAGAAGAATCTTTGTACTATGCAGATTTGCTTGGATTGTGCGAATCTTATAGTTGACCACGGCCCCGTGTCCGCCGAGCACGGCCCCGTGGTGGGCAATAGAAGCTTCTACCACTTTGTCTTTTCTACTGACACTTGGGCACGCCCCCGTGCTGGCTGAGCACGGGGCGTGTTCAGTCTCCTGATCTCTTGTTTTGCTTGGGAAGATGTTGTTGTGGGGTCGGGCATGTCACGTTTTGTTCCTTTTCTTGTATTTATGTTAGATTTTGATGTCTTTTTGCTTCTTTTGTTAATTTGAGCTCATTTAATCCTGAAAATACAAAAGCAAGACAAAAGCACACTTTTTCCAACATTAGTACTAAACAAGGGTTGGTTTTATGCCTCATTTGATGAAATTTATATGTTAATATTTGAACACATCAAATACCCCCACACTTGAATCTTTGCTTGTTCTCAAGCAAAACTCTTTTAATATGTGGCTATTTACACTCCCAAATGGAATGGGTAGAAAAGAAGGTTTTGGGCTTGTCATAGAGTGTCGGGATTTCCAAGATTCTTTATTTAGTTTTATTTTTATTTATTTACAATCCTATCCGTCATGATTTATTAAAAACTTTTCATAAGATAAATTACTTATTAGGGCATAACATGCCTTAGTAAAATTTTATTTATATACAAGTTCACATACATCACGGGGATCACTCAACACTCGGCCGAAAATGTATTTTTGTGGATCACTCGAGAGCGGCATGGAACTTACTCCTACCATAGGCTTGCCAAGCAATCAATCCTCCTCCTTTTTAACTTATATGTCTTTGTAAATATCAAGAGGACTTTGTGGGTTAAGGGTTAGGCTAGGGTTAAAGGTAGGTGGTTGGGTTGGTGGTTAGTGGTTAGTAGAAAAAGGGCGAAAAGCGTAACAAGTGTCGGTTTTTCGTATGACTTTCTATTTTTGTAACTTTTATTCTTGATGAAGCTATTTATTCAAACAAAGTTATTTTTGATGAACTTGTTTGTTTATTTTCTTTTGCTTCATCATCAACACAAATGTTTTTTTTTTTTTTTTTTTTTTTTTTGAAAAGTCATATGAAGAACCGAACTTGTTACTAAAACAAAGGGGTAAAAATGAAAAAGGTTTTGGTGGGTAAAAAGGGTGTTTGGTTTGGGTTATGAAATGAAAAGGTTTAGGCTCAAAGGGGCTAACTAGGGGGATTTTGGGTAGGTGGTAAAAAAAAAAAGAAAAATAATGGTGTAGAAATAAAAAGGGTTAGTCCTAATGCCTCCATCATTTACTTACTCGGGTTTAAGTTGGTAAGGACCGGGAATGTATCGTCATGGCAAGTTCTAGAGTCGTAAGAACCAAGCGGCTATTCACACAAGAAACGAAAAATGAGCAATTAGTTCTAATGATATGTAATTGTATGCTCAATAAAGGCTCAAAACTCACTTTTGTGGGAATGGGTTTTTTTTTTTATGTGATCAAGTATATATAATTAAATTTTAACTAAGCTTGTCATGCCTTTTCATAATTTTCTTATGTTGGTTCTTTTTATCACGACGCTATCGGTTGTAAATTCGTAAAAATATAACCTTTTTAAGAACTTGAATTTCCCGAGTTAAACCTAGACAAGTAAAAAAAAATGAAAATTTTTGAAAAAAAAAATTGGGGTGATTAGCGGTTCCAATAGAGTTTTGTGTAAGGCTTGTATTTAGGACTTGCAAGATTCAAGGTTTTAGCATCCCCCCACACTTAAATTACACATTGTCCTCAATGTGTCCCAAAAATAAGTTTTTCGGTTGATTGAATGTATAAAAGGTGTGAAAAAGCAAAAATTTTGTGTTACTGGGCGCTGAACACGGCCCCGTGTGATCTGGGCACGGCCCCGTGTTCAAGTGCCAGTAACAAATTTAAAACAACAGAAACAGAAGTCTGGACACGGGGGCGTGTTGGGTGAACACGGCCCGTGTCCAGTTACCTGAACTGGGTCTTTTTCTGCAGACAGTGCAGCACGGGGCCGTGTTGGGTGGACACGGCCCGTGCCGAGCTTACTGTAAATGAAGAAATTTGTCGGACGGTTCTGTTTTCCTGTATGGAGTGCTGGCTCAAGTTTCCCTTACATCCTTTGCCATCTCTAGTGTGTTTTATTCCTGAAAATTAAAACTAACTAGAAAACAAGAAAATTAATCTAAACTAAACTAAGGATAGTTCCGTGGAATGCCTCCATGGTGCGCCACGTTTATAAGGGTCCTTGGCTAGACCCAAAGCCTGGTCATATGTTACCCAAGTGGGATGTATTGCATCCCATGTTACACCGTCGGAGAGCGTCATCCAAACTTGAGTCTATGACCTTCATGTAGTTGACCGGGTCTTCTTCCTCTATCTTCTTTCCACATTCAAACTTCACTTCCTCGTCCCCAAACTTCAATGTTAACGTCCCGTCATTCATATCCACCACCGCTTGGGCGGTTGCTAGAAATGGCCTCCCGAGGATGAGAGGGACATCGGTGTCTTCTTCCATGTCTAGGATGACAAAGTCGGTTGGAAAAACGAAGTTGTCAACCTTGACCGGTAGATTTTCAGCGACACCTTGCGGAAATTTGACGGACCTGTCGGCGAGTTGTATGCTCATCTTTGTAGGGCTTGTTGTTCCTAGGCCGAGTCGTTTGAACATTGATGTGGGCATGAGGTTAATGCTAGCCCCAAGATCGGCTAATGCATTACGAACGGGGGACTTCCCAATCGAGCAAGGAATTGTGAAGCTCCCGGGATCGATTTTCTTTTGTGGAAGTTTGTTGATTACTAAAGCGGAGCATTCTTCGCCTAAGTTAACTAATTGCAATGATTCAATTTTCCTTTTGTGAGTGAGGAAATCCCTCATGAATTTTGCATATTTGGGCATTTGGGTTAGAACCTCAATAAAAGGAATATTGACATGCAATTGTTTTAGTAAACTTTCGAACTTTGCGAATTGCTCATCGGTCTTTTGACGATTTAACCTACCGGGGTACGGAATTGGAGGCGTCTTGGTGGGCTCTTGATTTGGAGAAGAAGCCTTTTCTAGTTGAGGTGTAGGTGAAGTCGTGCTTTGGCGTTGACCTTCTTCAACTGGCGGTAATGGGGCATCTTCAGGACCCACGGTTCGATTTCTTAAAGTGATGAGGTGTACTTGCGCCTTTGGGTTGGGTTCGGTATTACTTGGTAACGCGCCTTGTGGTCTCTCGGAGAAATTTTGAGCTAGTTGATTTAATTGTTTTTCAACGTTTTGAATGCTAGCTTGTTGATTTCTAAAATTCGATTCCAATTGTTGAAATCGATCCGAGTTTTTCTTTTCGGTGTCGGAGATGAGGCGAGATACGGTATCTTCAAGCCTTTCTCTTCCACCTTGTTGTTGAGAGAAATTTTGTTGTTGTTGAAAATTAGTTCGTTGGTTTTGTTGGTTACTACTATTGCCGGGATCTCTCCAACCAAGATTTGGGTGGTTACGCCATCCTTGGTTGTAGGTACCCGTTGGAGGACCCGACGGCCTAGGTCTATTATTAATGTAGTTTACCGTTTCTGTTTGTTCATCTAATTCTTTCATACAACTCCAATTTTCATGTGACCCACCACACCCTTCACAAGCCATAACTGAGGTCGTTTTTGTCATTTCTAGCTTTTTGATTTTCGAAGAGAGGGCCTCGATTTGGGCTTGTAAAGAGGTGCTTTCATCAACCTTATGGGCTCCCGGGGCAATAGATTTATTACCTCGGGGAGTGTGCCATTGAAAATTGGTTTGAGCAATTTCCTCAATTTGATTATATATTTCATTTGGGCGACGATTACCTAAAAGTCCCCCGGAGCTTGAATCAAGTGTTTGTCTTGTGTGTGGCAACAACCCATTGTAGAAAGTGGATACTTGTTGCCATACTGCTAGACCGTGATGAGGACACTTTCTTAAAAGCTCCTTGAACCTTTCCCAAGTTTCATATAAGGATTCCCCATCCTCTTGTGAGTATGTATTAATTTCAGTCATTAATTTAGCCGTTTTAGCAGGAGGGAAATACTTATATAGAAACTTTTGGGCTAGTTCATCCCAGGTGTTTACCGAGCCAACTGGGAGGGTGTTAAGCCAAGCCTTAGCTCGGTCTTTTAGTGAAAATGGAAACATCCTAAGGCGAATGGCGTCGTTTGATGCTCCATTGATCCGAAAAGTATCACATATTTCCAAGAAATTAGTAATATGTAGATGGGGATCCTCGTCCGCAAGCCCATGAAAGGTTGCGGAGTTTTGGAGCATTTGTATCAAATGCGGCCGAAGTTCGAAGTTGTTGGCTTCGACATTCGGTGCATTGATAGCGGCGCCGAGATTTCCTACGGTGGGCCGTAGATAATCCATGAGGGTACGTTGGTCCGCCATTGGAAGTGGGTCCCCCGAAACCTTCTCTTGATTTTTAGCTTTGAGTCTTTTTCTGAGAAAGCGTTCGGGTTCTTCTAGGGGTTCTTTTATGTCTCTACTAGAACTGGAGCTCATGCACTACGTAGGAGGTTCAAATGTGGTGCCTGGGTTCCAAGTCCTGCAATAAAAACAGAAAAGAACGTTGGTCAGAATGTTCACCACGGCCCCGTGCTCAGTGAACACGGCCCGTGGTCAGAGATACAGTGATTGTTTTCTGGATCCCTGTTACTGGGAGTTGGACACGACCCCGTGTTGCACCGACACGTCCCCGTGTTCAGCTCTCTGTAACTCAGAAAATAAAAACTGCCAGTGATGATGCTAGGCACGGCCCATGTCCGACCAGGCACGGCCCGTGCTGAGCTCTGCAGAAATCGAAAAACTAAGAAAAAATCCTAAAAAAATGAAAAATAAGGAAAACGATTAGGCCATTGATTCCTAACTTTCTTAAAATCCTTGTGTCCCCGGAAACGGCGCCAAAAACTTGATGCGTGTGAAGTGTTATATATATTAGATGTATATTTTAAGCCCCTTTAACACTTATTTTAGCCAAGTTTTAAATTTATAAAACACGATATTTTACTAACACTAAACACACATATGGGCAAGTGCACCCATCGTGAGCGTAGTATAGCGTTGGTAAGATACCGAGGTCGTCCAAGGACACAAGAGCTTTTAGTACCGGTTTATCTTCAACGTCTAATCAAAATAAAAAGTTTAGAAAAATGTTTTAAACTAAGAAAAACAAAAACTAACTAAAATGCTGAAAATAAAATAAAAATAAAAACAGATAGACAAGATGAATCACTTGGTTCCGACTCGTATCTAGTGTAACCTTTGATTATTTCCGCACTTTTGCACATAATTAAGAGATTATCTTAGTTATTGTAGTAGGCCCCTCTTTTGAAGGTGACGTTACCCTCACCCCAGTAGTTTGAGTCAGCAAGGATACAATCCTAAAAGGGTGGATTATTGGAAGATAATGAATTAAGTTATTAATGCAATATTATGGTAGGCCCCTCTTTTGAAGGTGACGTTACCCTCGACTAAGTAGTCTGAGTCAGCAGGGATACAGTCCTAAATAGCCGGGTTATAGTATTAGTAGTAGTTAACTTATGAGGGGATCAAAGAGTTTGGACCCCCGCCATCCAATACCGTGAAGTATTGAAGGAGGTCCTACTAAATTTGACCCAGGTCCATTGCAGGACCTCTAAACGCTGAACAATGGCAAGACCTTTACCAAACCGTTCCCTTAACCCCCGACCAGGTAGCCAACATACCTCCATATAGACCGTGGAGATATGAATGGTGAAAATCTTTTATTTTATATAGACAGTAAAATAATTTCAAGACACCACGGACAAACGATAAGGAAAGATCACCTTCAACATAAGCAACTAGTTATTAAAGTCATTAATACGAAACCAAATAAAAAGTGCAAAAGATTAGAAATAAAAAGTATTACACTAGACACTTTGTCTTCACCAAGTGATGTAAGAGACTTAGGCAAACATGGCCTTGATTTTCAAGAACTCTTACGATCAATCTTGGATCCCGAGATGACTCACACACTCTACGATGGACAATGGATGATGGTGGTGGATGATGGTGTTATGGTGGTTGTGGGTGGTGGGTGAAGTGTGAGAGAGGTGGTGTGCCAAGGGATGGTTTGAGCTTGAGCCAAGCACTTCTATTTATAGGCTGAACAGAAGCTCGGGCACGGCCCTGTGTCCAGTGGGCATGGCCCCGTGTCCACATCCTTCTCTTTCTTCATTAAATGCAGCTTTGTCTTATTAGTGGACCAGGCCCCCGTGTCCGCTGAGCACGACCCCGTGTGCAGAAGAATCTTTGTACTATGAAGATTTTCCTGGATTGTGCGAATCTTATAGTTGACCACGGCCCCATGTCCGCTGAGCACGGCCCCGTGGTGGGCAATAGAAGCTTCTACCACTTTGTCTTTTCTGCTGACACTTGGGCACGCCCCCGTGCTGGCTGAGCACGGGGTGTGTTCAGTCTCCTGATCTCTTGTTTTGCTTGGGAAGATGTTGTTGTGGGGTCGGGCATGTCATGTTTTGTTCCTTTTCTTGTATTTATGTTAGATTTTGATGTCTTTTTGCTTCTTTTGTTAATATGAGCTCATTTAATCCTGAAAATACAAAAGGAAGACAAAAACACACTTTTTCCAACATTAGTACTAAAACAGGGTTAGTTTTATGCCTCATTTGATGAAATTTATATGTTAATATTTGAACACATCAGAACTCAATGACCTCCAACACTTTGATCCCACTGATCTGGAGGAAATTGACATTTTGCATCAATTGATCTAGTTGAGTGTAAGAACCAGCAAGTTTTATAAAAGGACTGGTAGAATGTTTCCAGGATTGCATAGGAATTTGAAGGTGGGGTTGGATAAGTCAAAAATCAAGTCCTACAAGTGTAATAGGCTTGGTCATTTTGTTAGGGAATGTAGGAGTCAAAATAGTGGACTAATTATCACTCACCCTAGTCCAAGACCTCAAAACACTCAAAGCACTATGCACTATTCCCAATATACCCCTGCTCCTCATATGCAAACCACTGCCCATTTTTCACATCCTGTAAACACTATTCATATACAATATGTTCAACCACTGTTCCACATATTCAGTACGTTCAAGCCCCTGTATCTCAAGTTCAAGTGCAACAACCTACACCACAACAAACTGCACAAACATCTGCCCCAGTAGAGGCCAATCAACATAGTTTCTTTACTCAGGGCTTTGTTGATTGGAGCAGTATGCCTGATGAAAACTTTGCTCTAATTATTAATCCTGATGTTTCCCCTAATGAATTTTGTTTCTTGGCATTAGAGTCAATACCAGAAGGGCAAGAATCTGAGGAAGTGGAGTCCAGATCTAAAGAAATGGATGAAGTTGCTGAAGCAGTGGTTACTGTTGTTGTTGGTGAACAGATGTTAGAGAAGAAGGAAACTGAACCTCTGTTGGAACCTCTTGCTGATCCATGTGTGACAACTGGCACTTTTTGTGTTTCGTACAATATTAAACAGTAATTTGTGCTTTAATGACTGTGCAAGATTAATTTAATGAGATGAATGATTTTCTGATTACTGTCATATACATACAAATGCATTTCATGTTGCAAGATTGTTTATCACTATTACATGCAACACAGTGTGGTTCAATTAGTGCACAGAACAAAGTTAGCACGATTATCAGACAAACCATAAGTACTGACGAGAGTTCAGTACTCAGACATACATGATGTTAAGACACAGAATGAGCCCCGGAACCAAGAGTTACACTAGAATAGTACGTAGGAAAGTAGGGATCATAAAACTGCCTTCCGAGTGATGATTTAAGTGCCCGAAACACACTAAAACTGTAGAATTCTGCAGAAAACAACAAAATTCAGCAATTTTCAGCATTTTAACATCAAAATATAATGCGGAATTTTGGTTTAATGGTCCAGGATACTTTGATAAGTGTCGGGAATCAAAACTGTCATAAAAGACAACATAAAGCACACTAAACTGCGCTATTTAGCACCTTAACCAACCGGTAACCAAACGAACAATCGAACACTACCCGAAACACCAAAATTTCACCGAGAGCATTGTTTTAACATTTCCAAGCTAGTTATGAACCCTAAACATCATGTTGCTACTTAAAACACTATAACACATTAAACACTAAACATTTCACTTGAAATCTTACTAGATTGCTTAATATACCATTGAAACTCAACTAATACCCCCCCTCCCCCATTGTGTGGTCGGTTACATGAGGGCCCCACCATACCCAAATCTTTTGATTATTTTATTAAACTTGTTAAGAATATCCTAAACACATTACACATTGTATAACTTTATGTTGGGTGAATTTTTATAAAAACCAAAGGACTCCAAGTTCTTATCATTCTTCACCATCCACAACACTTCGCAACCTCCTTCCTTCCTCCTTTGTTCTCGGCTCAAACACCCCTCCATACAACCATCATTTTCATTCCACTCTCATACATTCTAAGGTGATCTAGAGGTGTCTTAAGCATATCTAAGAAGCTTGGAAGCATTGGAAGTGGAAGGACCTCATCTAGGAGCTTTTATCCATCACTTTTCTCATCATCTTCACACTTGCTTCTTCCCTAGCCTTAGAGCTAGTAGTAAGCCCCTTCAACCTTGTTATTACTTCTAATTTTAGTGGTTAAAGTGTCATGCAACTTGTTAATCTTAATAAACTCAACAAAACATGAAGATGATCTTGAACATAAAGCTTAATACCATGAAGATCAAGTTGTTTTAGTGTATGTATGAAACTTGTTTGTTGATTTCTTGTGCTTATGGTGTAGATCACCATAAAAAGCTTGCTAGATGATGATTAAACACATGATCTAGCAAGTATAAGGATGGATCTTGTGAAATTTGTGATGATCATCCTTTATGTTAAACATGAACTTGAAGATGAACTTGTTTTAGTGTATGATGATTATCTCTACAAGTTATAAGTCTTGAAAATAAAGGATTTCAAAAATAATATTTTCAAGAAACTAAAGTTTGTTACAAGATTTAACATAAGGTTGGTATTTAAAGAAAGTAATCATGTTTTAGGGGCTAAAACAAAGCTCGTAAAGTATATGTAACAAGAAAAATACAAGAAGAATGATTTTTGAAAAATCATCACACAAGTTGTAAAGAATGAAAATCCACAAGAATGTGATTTATAAACTAAAAACCATGTTTTTAGAGATAAGTAAGCTTACTAAACAACATGTGAAATTACTACACATTTTTGTTAAACTTCAAGTTCATGACATGTTGTTAAAATGCATATTATGGCTTATGGTAAGTTATGTGTAAATTGTTGATGATTGATGATGAGTTTTTAAAAGAAAATGATATGCTTATGAGCATGGAAACCTCCATTTTTAAGGGGAAACTATGGCAATTTTTTTGTAAAAATTAAACACTTAGAAAAATATTTTTAAACAGGTGTTTACAAGTAAATTTTGATCATGGTTTTCATATAAAAATTTTCCATATTTTTTATTACAAAATTACAAATATTGGAGGTTGATTTTTGATAATAAAAACTAAGTATATATTTAGGAAAATATATATTTAGATGTCACAAATTGTGTGCTACTTGTATATTGATTGTATTAGTTATATTATTTTTGGAGCTTGAAAATAATATGACTCACCAATATACCAAAATTGTAATATGAAAATATTACCAAAATTCCAAGAAAATAAGTATATAATTTATGCCCGAATTTTGGACAACCGGACAAACGGACATATGGACTATAAATATATATATCCCGGAAATAAATTAATATTTCGACAAATGTGTTAAACGGTATTTTGAAAACCAAAGAAACGGTAAAATATGGATTTTTATAACTACTACAAAATATATCATATTTTATCAAATAGAAGATATATTATTTTTTAGTGGAGAAAAAATATATATTTTCTTAAATAATTTTAAGATATATTATTTTTTAGTGGAGAAAAATATATATTTTCTTAAAAAATTGAAAGATATGCTATTTTGAGTGAAAACTAGAAAAATATATATATATTCTAAGTTTCATCTTAAAAATATAATATTTTTGAGATTTATATGGAAGTATACTTATTTTTTCCAATTAAGAATATAGATATTTTTCTATAAAAATTATCTTAATATATATATATATATATTGAGAATATAAGTTTGGTGATTTTTAGTTGTCCAAAAATAATATTCTGGAAAATTAAATACAAATTAAGTATAAGATACTTAATAAATACAAGAAAATACGTATTCTCATACGTATAAATACACACCGGAAAACACCACCAATACTTGGCAAAATACACAAGTACAAGTATAACCATACTTGGGAAATATTTATGTGAGGAATACATAATGAACCAAGTTAAAATATATTATTTTAACAATATTCCAAATAATTGGATAAATATAATTTAAGTTAAAATATTATTATTTTAGCTAATAATTATATACTTTGGAATTATATAATGTACATCAAAGATGTAACTCAAAGTATACCAAGAATTCAAAAATAAGTCTTAATAAACAACTAAGACTAAGAGTCGTTACACGACCTAAACGTCTAATAAAACGTGGCACGTGTGTAGGTAGTTGTACGACTCGTAAAAGGACCTTTAAGTATACGTGACAACAGGACGCAAACTTGTGAGTTCATGTCCCCCTTTTTCTCTTAACTATTTTCGGATTTATAATTCTCGGGGGTGAAATACATGTCAACATGGGTAAGATTTGGCTATGAAATGAACTATTAGATCATGTGAGCATGGGCTGAAACTGAAGTGCCATTAACTCTTTTAAGAACCACGGACAAGGGTTAGATCTAACGGGTACGGCCGAGCCCCACTCATGGTCGTTGTGTGACCACTTAGAGTGCTGTTGTGTCCCAGTCGAGGTGATTCGACAACGGTCAAGGTGATTTGACACAGTCAAGGTGATTTGATACAGTCAAGGGGACTTGACACAGTCGAGGTGATTTGACACAGTCGAGGTGATTCGACATAGTCGAGGTGATTCGACACTAGTAATCGTCTACTCAGGTTGAGTACTCCCTATGTCATCACATATATTAATGTCCTTGCAAAACATTAATTGAACTGTTCATAGATGCTTTCCATACCTGTTTTCAAAGGAATCTCTCAAATGTTTACAAGTTTATTGGAACTCATACAAAACGCATGAACTCGCTCAACTTTTGTTGATGTTTTCAAAATTACATGTATTTCAGGAAACAAGATGGATCTTGGGCGCTGGTGTTGTTTTCAGGATGTAAATTTCAAGTTTAGATGTCATCCACTTTTGTTGGTTTGTAACTAATCAGAGGTTGTGTTGCTTGAAACTTAAATCACTGGTGTTTGTAATGTTTTAAACTTTATGAATGGATGAACATCATTTTAATCATATAGTTGTTTATTATAATCGAATGCAATGAAAACTGATCAAGTCACACGTACACGCTTCCGCAAAAGTCAGGGTGTGACACCATGGGATGCTAGAGTGTGTGAGGATGAATGTGACTGTGCCATGATGGCTGCTGCTAAGGTATCACCTCAGTTCTTGAAAAACTTATGTTCAGATAAATGTATTATTGCTTTTGCAAACATAAAAGAGGTGAATGAAAACCTTAGAGACAAGATTTTAAAAGATGAAGTACAATTTGAGAAAACTTTCAAAGAGTTGAAAAACAAATTGTATGAAAAGGAAAATGAAATCAGCTGTCTGAAACATGAACACAGCATAACCAAAGACCAACTCCAAACTATGGTAGAAAAATACCAAGTTTGCAAAAAGGAGCTTGAATCCACCCAAATCACTTGTGAAAAATGGGTGGAGTCTTGTAAAGGTTACGAGCTGATGTTGGAAAAGCAGATCAAGAGCAATGTAAAGTTTGGCATTGGCTTTAGAAAACATGACAAAACTGAAAACACTCCTCAAATTGATTCTGGCTTAGTTGAAGTAATCCCCAAAAACATGGTTGGTCAAGAGATAAAAGTCACTGATAAAAATGGAAACAAAATCTTTCTAGAAAAACCAGAAGGGTCATCAACCTTTGAAGAGATAGAAAATATCAATTCAAACCCACCTGGTCTGATGAATGTGACATCCTTGAAAATTTTAAGCCAATGGATTTTTCCACAATTGATGGTGTCAAAGCACCCAAGGCTAAGGTCATTCCTCTGAAAGACATCCCAACAGATGTTAAAAACTTTGTTGAAAAGGAAGTTGAAAAGAGGAAGAGAAGAGAAAAGATTAAAATCTTGTTTTGTGATTTTTGTGAGAAAATAAACCATGCTACAAAAGACTGTTTTCTTTTAAAGGCATATGATATCAACAAAACAAGTATCGTTGAGCCTGCACCTAAGTGCACAATTTGTGGAAAAACCAACCATCTTACTCAAGAGTGTGTGTACCTCAAAACTTTTGAGGTTAAAAGAAAAGAGTACACTTCAAAAACACTGGAGAGTCCACAAAAACCTTCCATAAAAAAAACAGACTTTTGTGCCTGTCCAAACATCTGTTACATAACAGCTGAACAAAACCTCTGCTCCCAGAGAGGTACAAGTGACAGCTGCACCACCATTAAACTAATTCCCAAGAGGATATGGTCAACCACAATATAAAAAGGTCCCATGTGCTGATGAAGCCTCCAAAAGGCCCTCTAAGCCCAAAGTGAATAGGCATCCTTTTGGTTTTCAACATCTGACAGAAGATGGTCCACAACAGTGGTTATAGAAAAATGCTCAAAAATCTGTTCAAAACCCTGACCTAACCACTGTTCATGCTCATGGACTTGAAGCTGACCTATATGTGACCCCATCCAAAGCCTTATTGTCTTTGGAGACCCACCTGAACTAATTGTTTACTTGATGTGTAGGGAGCTTCTGCATGCTTAGATAGTTTATGGTATGTAGATAATGGAGGCTCCAGGCACATGACATTATGTAGAGCCGTACTCAAAGATTTCAAAAAACATGGAGGGGGTGATATATCCTTTGGTAACAATTCAAAAGGAAAGGTGTTGGGGTCAGGGACTGTTCAGGTTGGGAAGCTCAAGTTTGAGAATGTCACTCTTATTGACAATCTGAAGTTTAACCTCCTTAGTGTTTTACAAATGAGTGACAAAGGCTATGGGTCATTCTTCACTAAGGATAGCTGTAAGATTGTTGGGCCAGAAATGGTGAAAAGATTGAAGAAATCATAGCCGGGGGTAAAACATAGCTTGTTGCTCAAAGGAGTGGCAATGTGTATGTAGTTGATATGTTATAAGATAACCCAATGGCTGATGCTTGTCTGTTCTCAGCTGCCTTTAACAAAGAGACAGAATTATGGCACAGGAGACTTGGGCACCCAAATCTTAAGACTATCACTACACTTTCAAAACAATGCCTTGTAAGAGGTCTTCCACAAAAACTTTTCACTTGTTCTGAGCATTGTGTTTCCTGTCTAAAAGGTAAACAACATAAAAGCTCATGCAAGTCCATTGAAGAGTCCAAAACAACCAAGTGTTTGCAAATGATGCACATGGATTTGTTTGGCTCAGAAAAAATCATGAGTTTGAAAAAGAAAAGATATTGTTTGGTCATTGTAGATGATTTTTCTAGGTTTACATAGACTTACTTTTTACACTTTAAGGATAAGACTGCATGTTTCTTGCAAGACTTTGTTAAGCAGGTTGAAAAGAAATTTGACTTGCCAGTAAAAATCTTTAGAAGTGACAGTGGAACAGAGTTTAGAAACAAGGAGTTGGATGAGTTATGTGTGTCAAAATGGATTGTAAGGTAGTACAGCATCCCAAGAACACAAGAACAGAATGGGGTGGTTGAAAGGAAAAACAGAACTTTGATTGAAGCTGCTAGAACCATGCTTACAGACTCATGTTTACCCTTAACCTTTTGGGCAGAGGCTGCAAACACTGCTTGTTATGTGCAGACCAGAGTTTTGATCAACCCCAGACATCAAAAGACTGCCTATGAAACGTTGTTCAAAATCAAACTACTGATCTCATATTTTAAAATCTTTGGCTACCCATGTTTTATTCTAAACTTAAAAGATTCAATTTCAAAATTTGTAGCCAAAGTAGATTGTGGTTACCATCTGGGATACTCGACCACTGCCAAGGCCTATAAAGTGTTTAATACAAGGACTAGGTGTGTGGTAGAGACTTTGAATGTGAAGTTCAATGAACTTTCATCATTAAAAATCCCAACAAACCCTGCTGAATTGTTTGACCTTGATAAATTTACATTTGAAGATGTGTCTGTCAAGACTAACCCTACAGGTGCCCCACAATCTGTCACACAAGACTTTGGATATGATGTTGTGATTCCTCAATACAAAATCACATCCACCACAAGAGCAGCAGATGTTCAAAATAGTTGTCAAAGCTCATCCACTGCTGCATCAACAGATGTTGATCAGAATAGCATTCAAACCTCTGACACCACATCATCACCAACCTCTGTTGATAAAAATCCATCAACAGTGGATAAAAATCAACATTGTGTCGCACCCATTCCTCCTATTCATCCACCTCCATTTCAAACAGATGTTGGTTCCTCAAAGTCACCGACAGATGTTAGCTCCGATGATTCACATCTTCAGCCCTCACCTCTCAATGCCATTGTTCCATACAACGGGGGTCTAATCTTCCTTAAATCTCATCCACCTGATCAAGTGATTAGCAACATTAATGAAGGGGTTCTCACAAGAAGTCAATCCCAAAACATTTATCATTTTGTAGGCTTTCTATCACTCCATCAACTAGTCAAGTACCAAGAGGCACTGAAAGACAATAGTTGGGTAGAAGCCATGCATGAAGAGCTCCAACAGTTCAAAAGACAACAAGTATCGGAACTCGTACCACTACCAAAGGATGTAAGTCCAATTGGCACAAAGTGGGTCTTCAAGAATAAAACAGATGAAAATGGCATTGTTGTCATGAACAAAACTAGGCTTGTGGTTCAAGGTTATAGAAAAGAATAAGGCATAGACTATGATGAGACATTTGCTCCTGTAGCAAGACTTGAAGCCATCAGATTGTTCTTAGCCTTTGTTGTCAACCACAACATCAAGGTGTATCAGATGGATATCAAGTGTGCATTTCTTTATGGCAAAATTCAGGAAGAGGTATATGTTTGCCAACCTCCTGGTTTTGAAGATCCTTTTTATCATGATCATGTCTACAAGCTCAATAAAGCTTTGTATGGCTTGAAACAAGCACCAATGCCTGGTATGAAACTCTTTCCACTTTTCTCATTTCTATAGGATTTACAAGAGGTAAAATTGATAAAACACTATTTCTAAAATGGAGAGGAAAGATTTGATGATTATCCAAATTTATGTTGATGACATCATCTTTGGAAGTACATGTAATTCTATGTGTGAAGAGTTTAGGCAACTCACGACAGCAGAGTTTGAAATGAGTGCAATGGGTGAACTCCAATGCTTTCTTGGTCTCCAATTTAAGCAATTGCAAAATGGTACTTTCATTCATCAAAGAAAATATGTAAAAGATCTTTTAAACAAATTTGTAGGGCTGGCAATAGGTAACCTGTAGGTAACCTGCTAAGACACGATAACAGAAAAGTAAACCATGTGATTTTTTACGTTTTTTAAAATAATCAAAAATTGAAAGTTAGGATCCATTATTTATCCTTCTAGGTGCATAAAATATACATCTGTCTTATAGACATTGGATATAAAGTAGTTAAACGAGTCGTATTCATGTTTAAAATTTTTGTTGTTCGCGTTATCAAATACCTGTTAAACCTGCTAAGACACTATTTGCCAGCCCTAGAAATTTGAGATGAATGATTGCAAACCATGTAGTACACCCATGCCAACTACAAAGCTGGTCATGTCTGATGAAAAAGATGACTTGGTTGATCAGACCTTATATAGAAGCATGATTGGGTCTTTATTGTACCTAACTACATTAAGGTTAGACATCATGTTTGCAACATGTGTTTGTGCTAGATCCCAGTCAGCACCTAGGAAGTCTAATCTCATTACTGTAAAAAGAATATTCAGATACATAAAAGGTGCTCCCACACTTGGTATCTGGTATCCTGCTAATGGGAATGTCAAGCTTTCTGGTTATTCAGACAGTGATTTTGCCGGATGCAACTCCACCAGAAAGTCTACATCAGGAGGGTGTTAATTCCTAGGAAATTGCTTAGTGTCTTGGCAAAGAAAAAAGCAAGCAGCTGTTTCCACATCCACTGCTAAGGTAGAATACTTTGCTGCTGCAAGCTGTACAGCCCAACTGTTGTGGCTTCAAAATCAGTTACTGGATTTTAGTATAACTGCTCTAAAGACTCTTCTCATGTTGGACAGTCAAGCAGCGGAAAATATCATCAAAAATCCAGTATCCCATTCAACCACCAAACACATTGACATTAGACATCATTTTGTGAGAGATTGCTATAAAAAAGGTTTGATTTTTCTGCATCATGTTCCAACTAAAGATCAACTAGCAGATGTGCTAACAAAAGCATTAGACACATCTACGTTTGAAATTTTGATCTCAAGAATTGGTATGCTTAACTTGGATTAGAAGGTGAAAACCTTCTTTTCCTTGAACAAAAAGCATTTAAATGTTTTCAGAAAATCAAAAATCCATCCTTAAAAATAGTTAAAATGAATTTTTTTCATAAATCCTTAAAAGTCTGTCCATATCCACTACTTGTTTTAAACCTTTGATGGTTGAAAATTCACCTACTGCTGAAAGACAACTTCTGTTTCTCTATTTCTTTGTTGACCACTGTTGACTAAACATCAGTGCTTCAACCACTGATGTCTATCCACTGATAGACAAAAATCAACCACTGATATTTCATGCACTGTTCCCAACCACTGTTGTTGCCCAACAGTGGTTTCCAAACAACTGTCGTCCACCTTTTTTCATCAGAGGTTGCCACGTGGGCAGATGTTAACCGTCTAATCTTTGAAACCACTACCACGTCAGCATTCACTTTTCACTTTTTAAAACCCTGATTAAACCCAAACAGAGCTTTTATCGCCGTATCGAATTCAAAATTCTCCAAAACGGTTATCATCTTCTTCTTCATTTCTTCTTCAACCATTCGCAATTATCTACTTCCGATCATGGCTCTTATCTTAAACACCCACACAACTACCTCTGTACGTTTGAGAAAACAGACAAAAATACAGAGTTCCACTCAATAATTGACACTCTGTCATCTTCAAACTACAAAACTTTACTTACATGTGATGCACCCATATATCAAGATACCATACGTGATTTCTGGGTAAATGCTAAAGTTCAAGAACAAGATAAAAATCCATGGGGAATCACCTCAAAAGTAGGAGGTGTCTTGGTAGCAATAACTCCCACTACCATTTCAGAGGTATTTCAGATGAATGATCTTGCAGGTAAAACTTCTTTTCCAAAAAGTGAGTATCAATTGGATTTGATCGAAAGAGGGTATGATGGACAATTAACAAAAGCAACAATGTTGAAAGGAAAATTTCCACCCCTATGAAATTTTTGTTCCATACCCTGCTCACTTGTTTGTCAAACAAAACAACTGCTTTCAATGAAATTCCTTTAAAAATTCAATACTTGGGGTATGCAATTATGTCAAAAACAGATTTTAACTACTCCCAAGCATTGTTTACTGATTTGGTCAATAATGTGAAAAACATCAAAGATGGGAAAAATTAAGCTTTTCTATTGTTCCCAAGGTTCTTAAGCTATTATTTACAAAAGAAAGTTACACAAAAGGCTTTTGAACAAGGATCATCTTTCAGAATAAACAGTCTGACTTCTGAAACCTTTACTCGCCTAATGGCAAAAGAGTCAAAAGTTTCCAAAACACAAGCAAAGGGGTCTGAGCAAAATTTTGATGAGCCCATATCTGCTCCTCAAACCTCTCTTGCTGAGCCCATTGCTCATGGTGAACACACCACCACAACCACTGCTGTGCAACCCCCACCATCTAAACCCAAAAAGACCAAAACAAAAACTAAAAAGCCCACCAAACCCACAAATAAAGGTCCTCTAGAAGATGATATCCCAGAGATTAACCCTGTGACAACACCAATGTCACTAGAAACCACTGTTGCTACTTCCTCACAATAGTTGGAAAGATCTCAACTTGAAACCACACCTCCTCATGATTCCTTCCAAAAGGAACATGTTGTAAGCACAGGGACCCCACAATATGAAACATTACCCTCACTTGAGAGTATGTTTAAAAGTCCTTCTCCCGGGGCAAATTCTCTTTCAACACCACTCCCCACATCTCCTATTCCACCTACCATAATACCATTGTTTGAGGCCATTGAAATTCAGACTCAAAACTGCCCCTCTCACCAACACATTACTGAGAGTTTAACTTCAACAATCGCTGTGCCTAAACTTATTCAATTGGCTAACCCACAAATAGATGAGAAGGTTACACCACTTGAATTTCCTGAAATTCTTGTTAGTAGTTCAAGTGGAGCATCTACTACAAATGTTGGATCCATTGATCTACATTTGGACAGTAATTTCATTAGTCAGACTCCCTTGAAGGCAACCACTGCTGTGTCTACCAAGGTAACCACTGGTGAGTTCAAGTTAACCACTGGTGTGCTTTCTAAGGTATCCACTGATGTAGAGGGAAGTCCCCGGAACCAAGAACAAGGGGCATCTGCTAATGAAAACTTGGGGACTCCTCCTATTTCAAAAGCACATACAACCACCTCTGGTGGGAATTCAAATGATCCTATTAAGTTAGGTGATGAATTAAAATATCAGGATTTGACACGGAGATTATCCAACATTGAAACAACTGTTGCTGATATGAAAGACCTAATGAAGCAGTTGGTGGATGCTTCTAAAAGTTAACCTTTTCATCAGCAGTTATCCCAAGAGCTTTGGAACTCAGTACAACCAATTCTTACAGCTCAAAGGGAACTGGCTGAACTTCAACATAACTCCCACATGGAGCTTATCAGAGTTATAGTTGAAGCAAGATACAAGGATACACAGGCTGATATCAAGGGCATCAAAGAAGCCCTTGCAAAATTAACTGGCACTACCCCTACATCAATCTTAGAAAAGGATGATGAAGATGATGCCAAAGAGGGGGAGAAGGATTCAATGAAAAACTTTGGCAAACCTACACCAAGGAATCAGCCAAAACAAAAGCTAGAGCCTGCGAAAAAGTCTTCTACAAAATATTCTAGAAAATCTGACACTAGCAAGAAAAAGGGAGTTCATGATACCCTGAACAAACAGACAAATAAGGAGATTAAAGCAAAGCAGAAGAGAAAGAATACTAAAGAAAGTAGACAAGATGTGTTGTGGCAGTAATTGGAGAAAAAGGTGAAGAAAGAAAACAAAGTGCAGCAAATTGAAACTTCAACGAAAAGAAAATCTTATAAACACAACAAACCTCTCATTGCCACATTTCTTAAACCTCCACCACCACCACAAAAGCCAACCACTATTACCAAACCTAAAACCACTGCTGATCCCAAAAAGCCAAACACTGACACATCCAAACCTAAACCTTCACCACAAAAACCACCTCATGAAAAGCAGAAAACAAATCCCTCATCAGCACCACCATCATCCATTGCAACAAATGTTGATGCACCAAAAGCATCAACAGATGTTAAGACAACAGCTGTTGAGACACCAATTATTTCAAGAGTTGTTAGTCAAACCACTGATTCAACCCAATTTGACCTTCCACCATCAACAAAACCACCAACACCACAAAGATTCCCATCACAAACAATCCTTTCACCCATAGCACATTCTCCATCTAAAACTCCTCCTACTCCAAAATCTGTTTACACAAGAAAAAGAAAATTCATGGTGCATGAAGAAGAAAAGGAAATACCAGCACCCATTCCCATAGCATCTGCTCCATATATTCCACCATCATCATCTCCTCCACAAACCAACCCAACCAAACAACCACCCACTGTTTCCATCCCACAAGACATTCTATTGGCAGTTAAGTATCCTCTGGAACTACTTGCAGTTCAGGATGAAATGGTTCAATTTTATAAAAAGGATGATCCATCCAAAAGATCTATCCCATCACTACAAGGCTTCGGCAAACCTCATAACATTGATGAATAATTGAAGATGAAAGCTAAACAAGCTGAGTTAATAGCCAAATGGGTGAGTAAAGGGAAAGATGACAGGGATTACCAGGGCACTTATTCACATGAGCTTAGTAAGGTCAGGAAGTTAGAAGACTTTGCTAGAGACCTGAGTAAGTCTATGTCAGAACTGCCACCAAATGCTGGTCTTCAAATGGAGCTGAGGGTTGATTATCTTGATATCATCATGAGAGATAAGCCCTACAAAGCCTTCAGGTCTCATTTCAAAGATTGGTCTGTTGAATATCTCAAAGAAGAGGTAAATAGAATTGAAATGATGAACAAGGATCCTAAAATGAAGAAATCTACACCCAAGTAGAACAAACACAAGAAGGTTGATGTGGATGAAGCCTTGAGATATAAAAGAAAAGGGGCAGAGCTTGTAGCAGCTCACTATGGCACTGCTTGATTCATTGGAAGATGGACTAAGCAGGATGTTGATCTAACTTACAAAAAGTTAGAAGAGCTTAGAAAGACTGATCCAACACTCCCCAGGAAGCCAGTTTATGATGATGAAACCACTGATAGACCTTAGTAGAACCTTTCCTCTAAAAAGTTGTTCACATCATCAGATGTATCCATCAGTGTCTTGAACCAAAGAAAAAGACAACAACTAATTGATGAGGAAGATGAAAAGAGGGAAGCTGAATTCAAAAAAGAGGCTATAGAGAATCAATTACAATTTGGATTGGATGATGTTTCTCTGCAATGTCAAGCTCAATATGCTGAAACCCTTACCAAAATCCCCAAACTCATCACAAATAAAACTTCTCCCAAGAAACCCATCAGACCCAAAAATACTAAAGTGGAATTCTGAAAAACAGACCCACGTATTGACACTGCTCAGGTCTGATTGTAGTGTTGAAAAGCTGTCAAGGGAGGATGCACTTGGTCTGAATGCAGATGACCTCCAAGATCTTTTGAACCTTCAACTACAAAGGGATTAACTTGGATTTTAAGCTCCAGTTCAAAGGGTAAATCCGGGAAAGGTTGATGAGAGAATAAAGATCAAAATAATGAAGTGTTTTGGCATCATCTGTTCTAGGGGGAGATTGTTGGCTCATGTAATCCTTCCTTGAAGAACAGATGATACAAAGCTAAAACTGGTTCTCAACAGATGATCAACAATAACAGTTTTTGAAGTCTAATTCCCTCCAATGGCAGTGGCACTTAACAACTAATGAACTCTAAATACTGTTGCATTATAAGGACTGTTATAGCAAAGCCCTATTAGTTGCAAAGACTGTTGAAGACCAATCAACTACTGGTGTCAAAGTGCTGCTAGTGTCAAAGAACTGCTAGAATCAAAGGCCTGATCAACCTTAGAGGAAAGCACTGCTCAGCCTCATCAATGTTTAAGCATCATCAATAGATTGCCTCATCAGTGTTTTGATTAATCATTCATTAATGTAACAGTGTGTGTAATTGCATTAGTGTTTATAGGTTGTTAAGATTGTTAGATGTCACTGTCTAGGTGACGTCAGCAAAGATGCTACAGTGGTTTGAGTTGTACTACAAATTGACAGTGCCTGTACTGTTCTATCAGCTCTTTACACACACTCATCTTGTACGAACAAACTTGTAAGCTCAGGCTGAGGGGGAGTTAGTGTTCATGCATGCATAAGTCTAAACATTGTAATATTCAATCTTTTGACTAATGAAAGCATTGTATGATGAAAGCTAATCTTTCCTTGATGTGTTATAAAGTTTTAGATTCATTCCGCTGCAGATTATATCTCTGTTTTATCATCTTCCATTACCATCTTATTAAAACAACACAATCGAGTCAAACTCGGATCCTAATAGGATTTGTGTATCGCTTGCCACAATTTAGATGCAAAATGCGGGTCACGATCAGAAATGATGATAGTTGGTACTCCGTGCTTAGCAACTACTTCCTTCAAATAGATATCTGCGAGTGTCGAAAACTTGTCGGTTTCCTTGATAATTAGGAACTGCGCAGATTTAGTCAGCCGATCTAAGATCACCCAGATGGTGTCGTTCCCTTGTTGTGATTTGGGTAACCTGGGGACGAAATCCATGGAAATTTGCTCCCATTTCCACGTTGGTATCTCCAGTTCTTGCGGTAATCCTGATGGCTTTTGGTATTCGATCTTGACCCTAGCGTAGGTCAATCATTTGCTAACATAGGTCGCTGTGATAGCTTTCATGTGGGCCACCAGTACAATGTCTTGAGATCATGGTACATCTTGTCGGAACTAGGGTGTACCGAGTAGCGAGACTTGTGCACCTCATCCATTACAAGCTCTCGTAGATTTCCATAGGATGGAACCCATACACGTTCCATGAAGTAGTAGATGTTGTCTTCCTTAAGTTCGAGTTGTTTTTCCATACCCCACATTGACTCAGCTGGAAGGCTTTCTTCTTTCAGAGCTTCAACTTGTGCGTTTCGGATCTGTTCGGGGAGGTTCGAATGAACGGGGTGTTGCAGCTCACGAACACATTTTGGTTTAATTTCCTTTCGACTGAGGCATCGGCCACAATATTAGCCTTGCCTGGATGATATCTGATCGCGCACTCGTAATCGTTTAAGAGTTCGACCCATCGACGTTGTCTGAAGAAACACTGGATAAAAGGATCGGAATCAGATTATCCAGGGGTAATGTTCTGCATAAAAGGGTGGTTCTCTCTCGTTTGATTTGATGGGACAGTTCTTCCTCTCCGGTGAACACTGCAAAACAGAACACTGTTAGCCTCGTCACGGGGAAAATGGAGGTTTTCTCCGTGACCCGACTCCGGCGTGAGAATAAGTATGTGTTTATGAATGAGAAGAAGTATTGTCGAACTCTGTGTAACTTGAGATTCATACCTGAATTACTCTTATATTTATAGCCGGGAGTTTGGGCGGGAAAACTCGTTGGTGAAATATTAACGGAAGATGCTAACATTTTAAGCGGTTATTTTCCTTCCGTTAATTCCCTTGATTGAACTGTGGGATCACACGGATCGTGATCTTGATCGACAGCTAGCGTATTGCCACGTGGAAAGTGGGCAAGTGGGAGTTTCTCTCCAATTTCATGCCATCATCGTGATTTCAGGGAGGCCTGAGATGATGACACGTGTCCCAGACGGTTATAACCGTCTGGTGGTGCACGATGGAGCCTTCTAGAAGGTTATTGCCATAATCCGGTGTGACACCTTATCGTGTGTCATCAGTGTAGTAAATAATATCAAAGTCTAGGTATTATTAGGCGGAAGTGTTCATCTTAGGATTTTCATCCTTTGTTTGTTTATGGGGGAAGGCGCAAGGATTCATGATTTTCCTTTCAGCGCGCAAGTGTCGCCTGATATCTTTCTCCTAAGCTCCTTCTGTAGGACCAGTTGCGCGACCGCACAAGGCCAAAAGAGGGCTAAGAGATGAGGTTGTGGTATGGTCACAGGTACTTGATATGAAGTTTTTGGGACCTTACCCCTTCAAGTTGAATACTGGAAATGGTTGGTGTAAATATGCTTGGGACTCTTGTGATCGGTGTAAATTATGGTACCGTACAAGTAGTGTCTCCATATCTTGAGTACAAGAACTACAACTCCCAGTTCCAGATCATGGGTAGTGTAGTTTTCCTTGCAAACCCTGAGTTTTCGCGCTACGTAGGCAATGACTATTCTCGCGCTGATTCAGCTTGCGATCGAGCACTTGAATGGGTGTACCATTGCGATCAATAAATTCATCAATGCCCCAGACAGGATATGATAGGATAGAAGCACCTCATAGCTTATCTTTTAATTACTGGACTTGCGAATTCCTGAGCATCTTTCGAGTTAAAGTTGTGAGGGATTGTGTATGCGATCAAGAAAAGCGGGCTTTGTGACGTTAAAAGTCGTACATTGAAAACTTAACGTAAGGTTGTTTGTGTTGTAGAAGTTCCAGGGTAAGGCGTAGGTGTCATTCGGATTCCTACAGGTTCTTGGAGTAGATTCGGATGTTGTCAAAGAAAACCAGTGATAAATATGTCAAGGTAGGGTAAATTTGAATGTCGTGACTGGGAACTTGTATTGGTCGTATCGAGTTCTAAGGACAGTGCTTGTGATATCTTCATATATGTGGTATCTATGGCTCGTTACTCCTCGAGTAACGTGCGTAGAGGGTAACTCGTCCAAGCAAGGGTTCACGCAGAATGTCGTTGGGATAAGAATTATAGAATTCGAGAAGTATATCATGAATAGATGTGAAAACATGCAAAAAGGGTAGTCGCAATCGATGCGTAAACGTTTAAGGATCGGTAGTAAGGGTTTACCTAATGTCGAGGATATAGTTGGTCGTACGCAAGTTGTATGAGGTTAAGATAAAGAACGATGTTTGAGGATAAGAAGTGTTACGTCCATATAGTTGGCATAACAAGAACTAACTAGAGAAGGAATGTCGTCGTTCGGGTTTAAGGGGTTAAGGTTCACTGAAATGTCCGACAGGATGTTTTGAGTGGGGTCGTGTACGAAAGGAAGGTAGTTCACCTTGATTCATGATCTCTAAATGAGTTTGTGATTCCCCAACCACTAAGTAACCAATTTCGTATGGACTATCTAAGTCGTGCGAATAAGTCCGAAGTAGTGCTTGTGTCGTCGAGGAGTTTCAATGTGAGAATGTGAAAACATGTTTGAAAGAGTATGATCGAATCAACAAGTCACTAATTTCGGGGTTCAGGGGGTTTATCGACCGGGGTTTCTATATGAAGATGTAAGGACATCGTGGTATCGCGATAAGAAAATGATAGACTTGCCCAAGTTAGTAATGGAAATAAGGCATCGCCTTAAACAATAAACGTTGGTTCATACGAAAGCTAGCGATAAGATTTACATAACCTGAAAAGTTATCATAGGATAACGGTTCGTTCAATAAAGTAAACGTTTAGAGCATTGTGCTCGTCTGTGAGATTACTAATCTGTGTCTTCGTCCTCATATATTATCAAACCCGTGGACTTATAAGAACGATATCACTTTGCTGAGTTAAGGTAGGCGGAGGTATAAGGTTAGGTTCAACTAAGAATTAACCACGTAACAGGGAATTAGGAGAAACAGCTTCGTGATCGATGGGAATGCGATGTGGTTGTTAGCACTGCCATGAGAAGTATACACCACGTACGCTACTTGTATTCGAGGCATGCAAACAGGAATCTGAGGAGTGTAGACCTACTAGGACACTTCCAGACAATTGTCAAGAATCTAGATCATCAGTCGGATGAGAGAACGAGCTTCACCACTCGAGTTAGGAAAAGAATTATGTGGATAAAAAGGATGTGAATGAGGTCGTCGATCCTTCTAATCCTTGTTAATTGCTTCATGTCCTACTCTTGGATTTGTGTGTGTTGTAAACCACTTCTCATTTCGAGCACTAATGTCTATAGTTGCTTCGTATAGGGGACCAAGTTTGTCGTGTTGTAATGCCTTAACATTTGTTCCTCTAATAACACGTGATATAGGATGTCGCAACCCCCGATCCCTTGTCTCGGGAGCGATGTTGCGAGATCCAGGTTTAGTGGTATCGGTGTTTATTAATTTGGCAGCGGAAATTTCATCAGGACCGTAGTTAGGAAATATTTTATCAGAGTAAAACACCACATTTTTATAAATAATAAATACATGGGAAAAACCCAAGTTTCCAATTATAATGTGTTTATAGGGATAAGCCTTATTTTATTGAAATAAAACTTCTTTCTTATTTAGGTAACTTTTATAGCCACTTTTCCAAGCCTTCAGTGCTCTCCAGCTGGCTTCTATTTGGCTTTCACATTTTGTTACCTGAAACGCGTTTTAAAAGGTTTTATCAGCAAGAAATACTGGCGAGTGCATCCCAATTTAATCAAAACAAGTTTTATATATTTACAGTATTAAGAGCGATTACACTATTTCTATCTACCAAATTACCACCCACGGTACTGTCAATCCTGACTTGTGGCCATGTTACTATTCACAATATTAGTAACAAGTAATGTATACAAAACCCCAACTTACCGACAGTACTTGTAGAATACATAGACTCAATCACTGTTAATTATAATTTAAAACAATTGAGGTTTTGTTAAAACAGTTTGTTATAAAAACAGAATGACTCACATTGTTATTTTAGATAACCCTACAGCTTTCTGGTAACCTCCTAGTTATAATATATTAAATTAAATACACACGTGTTAGTAAGATAACCCAAATTACATTAGCTATACCCCCGAGACAGAACTCTAACGACTGAGTCAGGCAGAGCCTTGACATGCGTTACGGAGTTCTAGATCAATCGGGCAGAGTAACTAATACGTAACCCGGGGTTATAATACTTACAACGAGGCAGAGCTTCGCTTTTTAGTGGGTATTATGCTCGGGTATTATTTCTACTTTTCAGAAATTGAGAGAGAAAATTAATTTTGAACGATTTGTGAACTGAGCTCGACCACTTCATTTATAGGCTAGAAACAGGGCGGCTCGCGCCCCGCGATGCCTTCTGTTAATTCCCTCGCGGCCCGCGACGCCCTAGACTAGGGTTGTAGGGTTAATGAATCGACGGTATAGATTCAACACGCAAGGGACACGTGGCAGCCGGAGAGCTCGCCTGGTGTCATTCCATCGCGGCCCGCGACCAGCTGGGGTGGTCTGGGTCGCGCCCCGCGAGAGCCCCAAAATTTTGTTTTTATTTGATTTTTGTTAATATAAAGGTATTTTAGGGCTATTATTCGTATACGAGGTATATTTTAGGACGTATAGGACATGTTTAAGGGTTTTGGGAGAGTTGTTATATCCTCTCCACCTTGTTTTAGATCTCGTCCTCAAGGTCTACTGGAACAGGTGTGGATATTTCCTTTGCATCTCAGCTTCGAGCTCCTATGTGTATTCTGGTCCTCTCTTGGAATCCCATTTCACTTTGACCAGAACTAATCTCTTGTGCTTGAGATTCTTGATCTTTCTATCTTCAATCTGTAGTGGTTTTTCTACAAACTTAAGTTTCTCATTTACCTCTATATCCTTAAGAGGTACCACTAATGCTTCGTCTGCTAAACACTTCTTGAGATTACATACATGAAATATATCATGTATTCCTGCCATTTCCTCTGCCAGTTGTAGCTGGCAAGCTACTGGTCCTAGTTTTTAATAATCTCAAAAGGTTCAACATACCTAGGGCTTAGCTTTCCTCTTTTGATGAATCTAACTACTCCTTTCCATGGAGAAACATTTAATAATACCTTATCTCCTACCTGAAATTCCAACGGTTTTCATATGTTATCAGCATAGCTCTTTTAATGATCGCGTGTTGTTTTTAGTCTTTCCTTGACTTGAATAATCTTGTCTGTTGTTTCTTGTACTATCTCTGGTCCAGACAGTTGTTTTTCTCCAATTTCTGCCCAACAGACTGGAGTTCGGCACTTTCGTTCATAGAGTGTTTCAAATGGTGCGGCATTGATACTGGTATGATAGCTGTTATTGTAGGAAAATTCTATTAGTGGTAAATGATCGTCCCAATTTCCTCCGAAATCAATTACACAAACTCTAAGCATATCCTCCATTGTTTGGATTGTCCTTTCACTTTGTCCGTCTGTTTGAGGATGATAAGTTGTGCTTAGTTTTAACTTGGTTCCCATTGCTTTCTGGAAACTAGTCCAAAAAATGAGAAGTAAAACGGCTATCTCTATCAGAAACAATAGACAAAGGAATTCAATGTAATGAAACTATTTCATTTACATATAACTCAGCTAATTGTTCCATACTGAAAGTTTCCTTCATAGGTAAGAAATGAGCAGATTTGGTTAATCTGTCTACAATCACCCAGATTGCATCCTTACCTTTTCGTGTCTTGGGTAATTTAGTAACAAAATCCATGGTTATCAATTCCCATTTCCATATAGGCATTTCTGATTGCTGTAAAAAACCTAAGGGTTTCTGATGTTCAGCTTTAACCTATGAACAGGTTAGACACTTAGCAACATAGGCTGCTATATCCTTTTTCATTCTTATCCACCAGAAATTCTTTATTAAGTCTTGATACATTTTATCATTACGAGGATGTATCGTATATTTAGACTTATGGGCTTCTTCTAGAATTCGGTGGCGTAAGTTTCCTTGTTTGGGTGTCCAGATTCTTTTCTTATGGAATCTCCAAATTTCACCTGTTCCTTGTTCTAATTCCTTAATCATTCCTTTTAATTTTTCAGTATCGTCCTTGATTACTGTTTCTTGTATTTCTCTAATTTGCTCATTTAAATCTATCTGCAGATTTAACTCAAGAGAACGTACTCGTTTTGGCTTTTCATGATACTTTCGACTTAAAGCATCAGCTACTACATTAGCCTTTCCTGCATGATACTGGATATTACAATCATAATCACTAAGAATTTCCATCCAGCATCTCTGTCTCATATTTAACTCCTTTTACCCAAAAACATATCTTAAACTCTTATTATTGGTGAAAACAGTAAACTTACTACCATAAAGATAGTGTCTCCAAATTTTAAGGGAAAAATTATAGCTCCTAACTCTAGATCATGGTTAATTTGTCTAGAAGCATAAGCTATAACCTTTTGACGCTGCATCAACACACATCCATAACCTAACTTAGAAGCATCACAATAGATTACCAAGTCTTCAGTTCATTCTGGTAACGCTAGTATGGGTGCATTGCTTAACCTTTGCTTTAGAATCTTAAAAGCTTCTTCCTGTTTTGGTCCCCATTCAAACTTAATTGATCTGCAGGTCAATTTTGTTAAGGGAATGGCTATTCTAGAGATATCTTGAATAAAACGTCTATAATAACCTGCTAGTCCAAGAAAACTTCTCACCTCCATTGGTGATTCAGGGACTTTCCACTTAGTAATCGCCTCGATTTTTGTGGGATCCACATGAATTCCTTCATGATTAACCAGATGTCCAAGGAATTCCACTTCCTTTAACCAAAATTCGCATTTTGAAAATTTAGCGTAAAGCTTTTCTTTCCTTAGCAAATTTAAAAGTATAAAAAAATGCTCTGCATGATCCTCTTTACTCATAGAGTAAATGAGAATATCATCTATAAAGACAATTATGAATTTATCCAGATATGGTTTACATATTCTGTTCATCATGTCCATAAATGCGGCTGGGGCATTGATTAGACCAAATGGCATGACTGTAAATTCATAATAACCATACCTTGTTTTGAAAGCAGTTTTAGGAATGTCCTTTTCTGGTACTTTCAGTTGATGATATCCTGAGAGTAAATCGATCTTAGAAAGAACCGAGCTCCTTGCAGTTGATCGAACAGATCATCGATTCTCGGTAGTGGGTACCGATTTTTAATCGTAACCTTGTTCAATTCCCTGTAATCAATGCACATACGCATTGATCTGTCCTTCTTCTTAACAAACAAGATTGCTGCTCCCCATGGCGATGAACTAGGTTGTACGAAACCTTTCTCTAGAAGTTCGCCCAATTGTTTCTTTAGTTCTTGCATCTCTGCTGGTGCTAAACGGTAAGGTGCTTTGGCAATTGGTGTTGTCCCTAGTAATAGGTGAATTCTGAATTCAACATCTCTATCTGGCGGTAATCCAGGTAATTCTTCTGGGAAAACATCTGAGAATTTAGATAATACGGGAATATCTTTAAATTCTTTTCCTTTAGTGTTAATGATTATGGAATTCATATACACTAGTGATCCTTTCCTTGCATAACTTGTTGTTTTCATCAGAGATGAATTTTGTAGACCTAGTTGGCTTATCTCCTTTAATTGTGATCTTTTCACCCTTTGGTGAACTTACTTGTACTGAATTTTAATCACATAGAATACTGGCATGATTGGCTACCAACCAATCCATTCCTAATACAATATCAAATTCAGCCAGATTCATTGGGTAAAGGTTAGCAATAAAATTATGATTTAAAATTTCTATTCTTGCTCCCTACAAGAATTCAGTAATCTTAATGGATTCTCCATTTGCTATTTCTACCAGACATTCTTGTTGAAGTTTAGTTAATGGTTCATCAAGAATTTTGCAAAACGAAGTGTTAATAAAACTTTGGTTTGCACCAGAATCAAATAATACTTTAGCAAAAATATCATTAACTAAAACCGTACCGGCAATCACATCTGGAATCATCTTGGCTTCTTCAGATGTTAGGACAAATGCTCTGGCAATTTTGGTAGTTTTGCTTTTTGTTGTTGAAGCTAGTTTCGGACAATTTGGCTTGATATGTCCCATTTCTCCACAGTTGAAGCATAGCTTATTGTTGGGTTTCCTCCTGCAGTCTTCTTCCTAGTGTCCAGACATTTTGCAAAAGTTGCAGTATGTCGAGCATTTTCCTGAATGCTTCTTCTTACATGACTTACAGTAAGGTGCAGAGGTAGAACCTGTACTTTTCCCACGATAGTTATTTCCATAACGAAATTCTTGGGTAAGTTTCTGGGCTAGGTTCTTTCTCTGGGTTTCTTCTTGCATACCTACTAATTCATCGGTCAAGGTATTGGCTAATTCTACTGTTTCTTCTATGGTTTGTGGTCTAGCTGTATTGACTACGTGTCTGATTTCACTAATTAATCCCCAGATGTAACGGGAGATTAATACTAGTTCTGGTGAGGCTAAGGTTTGCACTATCCTAGCATATTCAAAGAATATGGTAGTGTAACCCTTGCAGTCTATTCCAATCATTTTAAGATTTAAGTACTTATTAGCGATTTGTTCTTTTTCATGTGGAGGACAAAATTTCCTTTCGACTATATTCTTAAAGTCAGTCCATTCCATATTATAAATTTTATCACTTCCTCTCGACGGGAGAATAATATTCCACCATTCTAAGGTTGCATTCTTAAAAAGATTAGAAGCAAACATAATCTTATCTTCATCTGCACATTTGCTTATTTTTAAGACTGCTTCTGTCTTTTCTATCCAACGTAAAGCTGCAATGGCTCCTTCATTGCCAGAGAATTCTATTGGTTTGCAATACAAGAATTCTTTGTAAGAACAACCATATGACATGGTTCTCCTTCTTTTTGGAATTGGTAATTGGAGTAGCGGTCCATTATTCATGCTATGACTAGGTTCACTAGGTGGTCGTTTACTTCCACTTTTATTATTTTCTGCTTCCTTAACAAACTTAATAATATATGGCATAGCATCTATAATTTATTGTGCTACTATATGTTGGATGGCACTGTTATCTATTTGATTTCCATTATCATCATTATTCTGGTTTTCCTGATTTTCTTCGTTGTCCATATGGATTACAAACATTTATCAGGTATTAATATCGTAGAATAAGATTTAATGCAAACAATAAAACAAACAGATTGATCAAAATCGTCGAGCATTGCGACTTTTACTCTTTTTCACACACACACACACACACACACACATATATATATATATATTACAATCCTATAACTGGAATTTAAACACACTACTAGTTAGGCATCAATATATTAGGTTACCTATTTTAGTTGATTTGATATTTTTTAAACTACACACATTTATATATGTATATTTATATATATATTATTATTATTACTATTATTATTAGGGCTCGAATTGCATCTCTCGCTCGTCGTATTTCCACACGAGCTTTTCCCCTATCTGTCTCATCCTCTCTCCTCCTTCTATCAACTCCTCACCATATGTGCGGAGTTACTGCACATTCTCGTCACTCATGGGTGGTCGTGGTGCGGGTACTGGGTCAGGGTACAAAGGTAAAGGTTCTCCATATGGGTACGGGTTGTTTAATATCTCCTGAACATATTGATCGTTATCCCAGTATGGATCTAAAGGATTAAGGTTGGAGTACTGTGCTATGGGGTTTGGTATTGGTTCTTCCTGAGGATAGAGTTCTTGATAATCCCTATGGTCATCTCTCCATGGATCATACGGTAAAGGATTAGGGGCTGGGATTCTAGGTATCTCGTCAGGGTCAAATGCTGGTATGGGAAATTGGTTTCCTGGGTTGGGTTATATTTCCATTGGTTGGTTGGAAATAGTGGCAATGGTTGTGGTGTAATAATTTGATCAAGGTTTGGATCTGATGCAGTGGTAGCTAATATATGGAAGTTTGCCAAACGTCTATTAACTATGTCTTGTGTCTGGGCATTTACTTCCCTATTGGCTGCTGCTAAAGCTCTTTGCTGGTGTAACTCTCATTCGCTTTCTCCACTCGTGTGCTCCCCTACTAAACCATCCTCTCTTTTTTGAAGGGAATGGTTCCTCGGATTGTGCCTTTAATATGAAAATCCCCTCTTCTGTATCAGCAGAATACCCCAAAGGAGTAGGCTGTGACGAGGTTCCTTCACTTTTGGGAGAACTATCTAGATGACGGTAGGCGTCAGACGTACCTTTCTCACTCATACTATAAACTAACAGATTGTCAAATAACACAAAACAATAATATACATATATACACATAATCACATAGATTATTTCCTAACATATTTGATAAAATATTGGTGTCAGCCAGAACACTTATGTGGCTGAAATCAGTGGCTGTAGCTCTGATACCACTCTCAGTCGCAACCCCCGATCCCTTGTCCCGAGAGCGGTATCGCGAGATCCAGATTTAGTGGTATCGATGTTTATTAATTTGGCAGCGGAAATTTCATCAGGACCATAGTTAGGAAATATTTTATCAGAGTAAAACACCACAATTTTATAAATAATAAATATATGGGAAAAACCCCAACTTTCCATTTATAATGTGTTTATAAGGATAAACCCTATTTTATTGAAATAAAACTTCTTTCTTATTTAGGTAACTTTTATAACCACTTTTCCAAGCCTTCAGTGCTCTCCAGATGGCTTCTATTTGGCTTTCATGTTTTGTTACCTGAAACGCGTTTTAAAAAGTTTTATCAGCAAGAAATACTGGCGAGTGCATCCCAATTTAATCAAAACAAGTTTTATATATTTACAGTATTGAGAGCGATTACAATGTTCCTATCTACCAAATTACCACCCACGGTAGTGTCAATCCTAACTTGCGGTCATGTTACTATTCACAGTATTAGTAACAAGTAATGTATACAAAACCCCAACATACCGACAGTAATTGTAGAATACATAGACTCAATCACTGTTAATTATAATTTAAAACAATTGAGGTTTTGTTAAAACAGTTTGTTATAAAAAAAAGAATGACTCACATTGTTATTTTAGATAACCCTACTGTTTTCTTGTAACTTCCTGTTTATAATCTATTAAAATAAAAAATGCACATGTGTTAGTAAGATAACCCAATTTACATTAGTTATACCCCCGAGACAGAACTCCAACGACTGAGTCAGGCAGAGCCCTGACATGCGTTACGGAGCTCTAGATCAATCGTGTAGAGTAACTAATACATAACCGGGGGTTATAATACTTACAACGAGGTAGAGCTTTGCTTTTTAGTGGGTATTATGCCAGGGTATTATTTCTACTATTCAGAAATTGAGAGAGAAAATTAATTTTGAACAATTTGTGAACTAAGCTCGACCACTTCATTTATAGGCTGGAAACAGGGCGGCTCGCGCCCCGCGATGCCTTCTGTTAATTCCCTCGCGGCCAGTGAGGCCCTAGACTAGGGTTATAGGGTTGATGAATCAACGGTATAGATTCAACATGCAAGGGACACGTGGCAGCCGGAGAGCTCGCCTGGTGTCACTCCGTCGTGGCCCGCGACCAACTGGGGTGGTCTGGGTTGCGCCCCGCGAGAGCCCCAAAATTTTGTTTTTATTTGATTTTTGTTAATATAAAGGTATTTTAGGGCTATTTTTCGTATACGGGGTATATTTTAGGACGTATAGGACACGTTTAAGGGTTTTGGGAGAGTTGTTATATAGGAATGGATCTCCTTCGTCATTTCGCTCTCGTAACTTCCTTCTAGGATCCGTAGCAGGGTCCGAAATGTTCATCGCATCGGTTCATCCTTGTCCTGTGATGAGATAGAGAAGGGAGTGGACGAGGGTTATGAACAACTGGTTTCTCATACTTTGCATGTTGTGATGTCGAATAAAGGTTAGGAGAATTCGTGCTTTCCTATGATATATCATGTTTGTAATCTTTGTTTACGTATGAGTTACTATGTTAGATACTAAACATACATATGTATACATCTCTATACATATACCATACACAAGTAAAGGTCAAATAGTACAATTAGCATGTAAGCGGCCGAGTCTGACTAACCTTGCAAATCTAGAGTTTGATGTTGTGGTTTCTTCTAGAAGAACGGTTATAGTCTGGTTTCCATATGAAAATAGTTTATTTCTCAACCAAAATATTTTATATTTTAAACCTAATTCACTATAACCTGGCTCTGATACCAATCTGTCACACCCTTAAAATTTCCACATGCGGAGTATTACCACGAGGCGTGTAAGGACCTTCAAAAATGTCCCAAAAACAACCCATAAATGAAAACCCGAACCCCTGAAACCCTACTGTGTAACAACTGTGTTCTGTAATCGATGTTCGATGTAAAACAATGATGATTATTAATAAAACAATGTGCTTTGGTGTTATTATATGTGTAATTGTGTTTGGTGATTTGACAATTTGATTCGATTCCAATTTCAAGCTTTAAATCGCTTTCTGGAAGGTTATACGCAAACTGGTGCGTAAACGCAGTCAGTATAACGTGACAAACACTCCAGAATAGTGACATAGGCTTAACATACCTTGAATAACCTCCACATAACTTAGAAATAAGTTTTGAATGGTTTGGGTGTGTTGAAATCAACTTTGTTCGATCGAAGGGACTATTTGTGTCAAACTGCGAAACTATGCCGATTTGTATAGTAACGAACATTCCGGAACATGACCATAAGTTAAACATACCCTAAATATCCTTTACATAGCTTAGAAATAGGCTTTGAGGGATTCGGTGAGCTAAAATAAACTTTTGGGTCATTCAGGGACTAAAAGCGTCAAAAAGTGCACAAGTTTGCATTTTCGCACATAACTTACATTCTAAACACATCCGGACATCCAAAAATTTATGTAAGCACTAAAAAATTTTATTTTAGTGTTTGGTATAAGAAAAATCCATTCGTCGCGCAATTTGGACCGTTTTTGCGTCCGTTACGACTTCCGTCGTAATTAACCGAACAATGCAACCGTACGGCCAAACGAACCGACATCCGAGATAATTTTGAGCATGTTTCATGTTCCCTATGCTTTAAAATCCTTGTGAAGCTTAAAAATGGGCTTGACGGGTGTTAGAAGTGCCAAAACACGACCATACGCGCACAGGGACCAAAACTGCCAAAACTGAAACTTGCTGGTCTGCAGGGTCCTTACGGACCGTAAGGGTGAGGACCATACGATCCATAAGCATGTCCTAGTTCATTAGAAACTTCTTTCCAGCCTGTTTCCAGCTGTTAAACACTCAAAACCCAATTGCACATGGCATTTCCTGTGAATGGGGGGCCATTTTGATGCACATGGTGTTGTAAACAAGTGTAGGGATGAGATTGAAGCACGGTTTTCGATAAACGATCTTAACGGCTCTCTGAACACTATATATACCCCATCCATTTCACTTCAAAACCCACAATTTGAAATCTGATTTATGCTCTCTAAGTGGAAGTATATGCTTCCTACCTGAGAGAAAATCGGAATCAAATCTTGAGGGGACCTTCTGTAAGTGTTCTTTCATTCTTTTCATTCGTTTTAGCGTTAAAGTCAAACTGCGTTTGACTTTCTGCATTGACCAGTTTATGGTCAATGTGAAGTTCGTTTGAACTTCATAACGTGAGCGTAATCACGATGGTTATAGTCCCTAGTGACTATACCTACTGATTACCAACTTATCTAGGCTCAGTGACGAGTCGTAGTTTCGGCCAAAATGCGTATTCTTGCGTATTTTGTAACCAAACTACTCTTAGGTATCAAAACCGTTTGTTTTGATACCAAAATTGTTTTCTAACTTAGGTAAGCATGTTTTAACATGCTTAGCTCGTCACTTTTAGTTTTGTGCTTGTCTAGGGTCGTAAAGGTAAGCGATCTAAACAATCGCTTATACTTTCGAACCCGACCCGTTTGGTCGATCATTAGGATCCGACCAAACACATTAGGTGACCATAGTGTATAGGGAATAACCTTCCAAGGTTATACCTTATGGTCGCTTCGTTTAAGTAGGTTTATGATAGGTAGTTTATATGCCTTAGGTAAATTACCAAAATACCCTTTTCATGTATAATTAGTAATTAAGCTTATGTAACCTAAACTTTTGTCACATAACTGATTATACAACATGATTAAACATGTATTGGCATATAATACTTGTCATAGGACTAGTTAGACGTCTCAAACGCACTTTGCGCGCGCAAGACGTTAAAGTAGCGTAAGCTACCTTAATGGGTCGCGATGGGTCGAAAGCACTTAGGTTAGGTTTCATTTGGGATGTAGGCCTTGTTAAACCATATCACATGAGTTCCAACACTCATTTGGTTTACAAGACCTCATTCTGTCCGATCTTCCGATTTAGGCGTCTATTGTTTGACTAGTAATTCAATTACTAGGTGCTGCTTGATTTCTCTGGTTTACTCGAGTTTGTTGAAGTACTATTGATTGAGGATACCTTGCACTACATGTGAGTACATAGTTCCCCTATTTTACTGTTTTCAAATGTTTTGGGGTGATTCATATGTACATAATGTTTTCAAGGTTTTAACGATGATTTCAAAAACGATTAAAACAATTTATACTAAACTAATAACGATTTCGATAATGTGAACGAACTTGTTGGTTGTAGTTACATAACGAATGACATTCATTAATTTTGGCCGAACCGACCAGTATTAGGTTATGGTACCATAGGATCTGACAAATCCCGTTATCATACTGCACCAATGGTTATGTGTGGGGGTTGTGGGTAACGACTGAATCTGATGATAGTTAACTTACCCTTTGGGGGTTTGTTAATATGAGAAGCGAGGAACGAGGTAGTCGAGTCACGAAGGTTTGGATGTTATTAGCGAGACGACCATATATAAGTTTTCACAATTAAAACGAGGATGATTTAAACGAGTAAACTATTTGGAAACGATTTGGAAACGATTTGGGTAAACGATTGGTTTTTGGCTAGTGTTTAGATAACGGGACGGGTGTAATGTGGTGAAAACATGGTAGATACGCCGCTGGTACTTCTTATATATAAGTGTTTTCAACATATTACATACCGTGGCGTTATTTAGTTCACTTGGGTAAACGATATTGAAACGATGTCGCACAACGATGTTTTCGAAATAATATACGAGTTTTATTAACGAGTTTATACGAGATGTTTTACAAGATGGTTTTTCTAAAACAAAAAGCTTTTGGGGTTAAGAATCATGGCTACGAAATTTTATAAATTATAACCATCTTGATTTGAGTTGGTTAATCATGTTGCAATACTATATACTTTTCAAAACAAGGTTTTCGAGGTATTGCAATATATGTAAACAAGCCATGATTCCGATACTCTTATAAAACCTATGTACTCGCCAGCATTTCTTTGCTGACTTTGTTTTTACATATATTTCAGGTGTTGTTGCTTGATTGACGTTCTACGAAGCATGCGTCACATAGGATCTGGACGAGGCCTTAGTGACATAAAACGATGATAGTTGATATAAAACTTGTTTGTTATGTGTTAAAACAATGTTAATGCTGAATATTATCAATAAAACGAAACACTTTTTGTATCCATGGTTATGAAACGATAATTCTGTTACAACACTCCCCGACATTTCCGCCACGCTTTGTTGTTTTACGTGGTCGGGGTGTGACATACTGTGCATGAAAAATCAAGAAATCAAGGTTTTTGGGTTTCAGACGGGCCGCGTAAGCCATAAGGGGAAGCTTACGCGGGCCGCGTCAACGTGAAGTTTGACCGGATAAGCATCCGGACCACGTATCATCGACATGGCGACCCTACTCGTGACCCATCAGACCTACACGTAGACTAGGTGGCCACGCGGGCCGCGTAAGAGTTGAGTATGGGTTTACGCAGGCCGCGTAAAACCCAAAATCAGGCTATAAATAGCCCATGCATGGGGCTTTCATCTGGTGTCGAAATCTTTTCATAAAAACGAAGAATACTGCTCAAAAGTCGAAAATCATATTCACAGTAGTGAAGCGCTGCTACGATACAGGGTATTAACTCGATCGCTACTACGATTCAATGTCCGATCGATTGAAACTATTCGATGGATGTTTAAGTGCTGCCCACATTAGGGCCATACTTTTTCATTCGTCGTGAATTCGATGGATGTTTAAGTATTGCACTTTGTCATTCGTTGTGAGGGTTTTAATCTCGTGAGTTATCGTAAATGCTGTATTAGTTACTGACCTAGTTCGTGTGCATTGTTATTTAAATTAGGTTACAAGGCTAATCAATAGGCTAAACTCTGCCCATTTAAATCTGCAATGTGAGTCATTCTCTTTTTATCAAAAGTATTTTACAATACTCCATTATTTTCAAAGGTTATAATTACAGGGATTAAGTCATGGTTATCTTAAATCACTGGCTAGTGGGGTATTGTGCACATTACTAAATTTCTCACGGTTAGGCTAATAAATCCTAATAGTGATAATCATCACTACTTGGGGAAAAAGACCCAATAGTGGTATGACCATCGTCACAAGGTGACACGGCGCCAGATAAAAATAAGATAGAAGCCATTGTAATCGCTTTTATGCTGTAATTTATAACTATGTGTCGTTTTATTAAACTTGAGTGACTCGCCAGTATTTCCCCGCTGATAAAATATTTTCAAAGCATGTTTCAGGTGACTACTGTGAACCAAGGAAAAGTGCTACGGAGCACTAACAAGCTTGAAGTAGTGGCTCAGTTAAATAAATAAACATGTTTTGTAAAGGAAATTCCTCTATTGTAAATTACGGGGTTTATCCCGAATTATGAAATAAAATAATCGAGCATTTCAAGTTTTAAAAGATCCTGTAAAATCTTCTGCTGTCAACTCAATTAATGAATACCACGGGTTTCTGTCCCGTGGCTCCTGGACCGGGTAAAACCGGGACGGGGGCCGTGACAAGGCGTGCGACTGCCCAGGATCCAGCCACTAATTATTTTGAACCGTTATGAAGTGTGTAAAACTATTCCAAATGATACAATTGATGATTTCGTTTAAAAGTTTTAAAAATGTACTTTATTTTTGCAGCGGAAATGTGAAAAAACTTATCACGGTTAGAAACCACAATTTAAACAAATGTACAAAACGTACCACTTTCCAAACCACACACACACTCCATCCGTTTGCAATGTCCGTCCGCAGCTATACCTGTAGATCTGCAAGCATGCAGTAGCGTGTCAACATAAAGTTGGCGAGTTCACAGTTTATCAGTGTTATTTCAAAAACGTAAGTTGGTAAGTTACCCTGTTTTATAAAACATATCATGGGGAGTTACCCCACCTTTTTAAGCTACTAAACTCGTGCCATACCGAAACTAACTATAGTCATGTTTAGTGCCCCACGTTAATGTCTATCATCATTTACTAGTGCCCAGGCATAATAGTTCACTCCCGTCCTCTACGACACTGTGTGAGGTTTGTTAGACCTAATAGCGCTACTAACTATTATCCCGTTCGCCATTGGCCTCGACGATTAATTGGTATAAAATGTGTAGGGACTTTCAGATAGAGTTCCGTTTAGTCTGCTTAAGACATATAGTATAAACAGTAAAATAACTGCCTGTATCCCACACAAGGAGATAACGTTACTCGTATCCCACACAAGGAGATAATGTTACCCGTATCCCACACAAGGAGATAATGTTGTTCGTTCCATTCCCAACCACCGGGAATGCATGCTTTAGTAAAGTGTGTGAACTCACCTTAGATTAGCTTGGCAAATTAGGTTATGCGAGCTAGTATGGTCAACCACGTCCTATTATGGTTACCAAGAACATTAGAGGTCGTTTATGTAATTCACGCAAATCTTACACACATCTAACAATTAGCATGCATACAAATTGTCACAACTACGTTACCGAGTAGTATTAGGGACATGCTCGTAGGATACACTACAACACACGATACACCATTTATACGATCATCAAGAATGTACAAGTACCAAATATATCAAATTCGACACTTAATAAACTTACAAACGTGCATAACTCAATTTACTGAAAATGGGTTGTTTTGAGGTGTCCGTTTACCATACTTACGAGATTCCAAAAATTACAATATTTTTGTGTGACGTGCCCCTTAGAGGGGTTGGTCTTGCATTAATTTTTTAGAGTTTAACTCTTTACCAAAAATTTATAAAAATTCATTTACTAAGCTAAAATCAGATTCATCACTTTCTGACTGCAACTCACGAAAAAATTCATTTAAAAATACTTGACTATCCGATTGACGGAATTCCAGTTGGAGGTTTGCACGGACACTTAAGACCATCTACAGTATAAATTTCTGGTGCTTCGTGCCTGCTATGATTGCTTGTCTCTTCGATTTTCGGACCTATCTCCTATCATGTATTTGATAGAGTTGGAACCACTGCTTAATAAAGATCTGCTTGATATCCCACTATAACTTCATAAGAAGATGATCGCCCATCTGGTATGATAGCCTCACCCCCCCCTCGATCTATTTACCGACTGAAGGCAATGGCCCTTACCCTTACGATAGGCGAATGGTTCTACAACTGCAAGCACAAGAACTCGCTCTCATAGACAGACTACGGGCTTGAGGGACGAAGACTCCAAAGCACAGACTGAAGAAGACGTAAGATAAAAAGAAGTACTTGATGCGGGAGAGAAGGTAGAAAGACTAGAGGAAAGGGTAATGGCCCCTCCTGATACGATTCTAGGCTAATGCTGATAGACCCAGAAAGCATTCAATCGCTACAAAAGCATATCATCCTAGCTAATCATAAGGAAAAAGCCTCGCGAATGGTTCTCCACAAGACCAGGCCCTCGCCCTGATACCCGACGCTACGGGAATGATGCTAAACCCTCTTACCGGAACACTGGAGGGACAATCCACATTCCCATAATGAGACATCTGAAGCCTAGGAAACAAGTACGAATGTTAGTTAGTTACTCGTAGTAGTTAGAGTGGTCTAACTCTAAGTATTCATCAAGTTATGACCTAAAACATAACACGTAAAATCTGCAGAAAAACGCAGCTTTAATTGCTGAAACGAAATAATTTATTTAAAATAGTAAAGGACATCCAAAAATCGTGATTCTAGTGCCATTAGAAGCGTATTTCAAAATAACACGTTATAGACTCAAGAAAACCCAATTTTCATTATATTATGACCCAGTTACAGCCGATTAAAGTCGGCTGTAACTGTTAGACAGCTTCCTGTTTTCGTCACCCGATCTCCCCAACCGAAAAACTAGTGCACCCAACGACCCATGACGATTATTTACTACAGATTATCATCCCTATATGTCACCTACGACATTAAATCAGAAAGATTCTACCCAAAACCATTCAAGATCATTAATCACATAAAACCCTAGACAACTTACATACATTTAAGCATATCTACGCAATAATACAAACTCATACAAGGTTTTCATGGCTCCTACTCTATAATTTACAACTAATAATCAGCATGATCATCAAGGCACACAAAAACACAGCCATGTATACATGAATTTCAAACCGAAACAAACACCACAAACATAACTACTAACCTTGTGTGAGAGATTACGAGAGCTAGAGCGAGAGAGTGTGTGGCGAGAGGAGGAGGAGGAGCGACGGTCGTGGGGGTGCCTGCTGCCATACGATCGAGAGAAGAGGGAAAGCACTAGGGTTTTTGTTTTAGTGCTTCTGTGAACGTATAACAATAACCGCATACATACAAGCATGCGTATAACTTAACAAGGGAAGTTGGACTTGGGTTTTGTCTAGCTTGGGCCGAGAACTAACAAAGGGAAATGGGGTTGGTAGCGGTTTGGTTGGGTGTTGGATGTGGGCCGAACACAAGGAACAAAAGAAAAAGGGTGTTTGGGCTGCTAATCGAAACGCAACAAGGGGAATTAGGTGTGGGCCAATTATTTGTGGGATGTGTTTTCAATTAGTTATAAAAATAAAATCAGTCAATCAACTAATTATAATGTGTAATAATCGACTTATGATTCGGGCCTCATAAGTTTCGAGCTACGCGGAAGGATTAGATCGACAAGCGAGATAAGTGCACTTTGGTTCAAATAGTTTGATTCGGTTTCAACGCGATATAAATAAAATTATAATTAGTTCAGCAAATAATAAAAGCGCATGGTTTGACTTATAAAAGTGAACCAACCGGGTTTTTAAATCAAAGTTACGGGTTGTCAAATCATCCCCAAGTTGAAAAAGATTTCGTCCCGAAATTTAGCAATAAGTCACTGAAGAAGCTAGTGTATTTAAACGTTGTCGCGGGGTGTCACATATAAAATCTCCTAATTCACCAAGACAACCAAGTGAGTAAGCTAGACGGGTGCATTTCAAACATGGATAGTGTTTGAAGAATTTGTGTAGTTTATTCACTTTGTTTTCTTGAAAATTGTTTGGTGACTTAGAATGACATAATAAACCGACTAAGTATGAAAGTGAGGACTGGGGAGGTGGAATCATAGTTAGAAGCCAAAAGTTCCATTGTTCACACCTTACCATAACACAAGTCTCACCACATTAAAGGTTGAGGACTTAGATGATTTTAACACTTTTGTAGGTCACTTGGGACCTTTGGGGCAACAAGAAAGAGGTTATGAACCTTTAACTTTCTGATTTTATACCTCAACTCAAGTCTCCCAACAATGGATTTGTTGGCAACTAGGTTTGGTGCATAGAAATCTAAGAAACAAGTAAGTATGAACATTGTTTTGAAAGTTGTCAAAAACAGAAAATATATCCTACTTTGCACCTCAAATATGGTGATGTTCCAACTTCGTTTACCATCGAAAACTTGTGAAAACATTCCTTGAGGTTGTCCAAGTGGAGCGGAACAAGAAAATAAGAAGAAATGAAGAAGGAAGTGAGTTGAAAGCTCACTTGAACACTTGAAACTTTCTGCCCAACTTAGAGAATTTCTTGGTGATTTTGGAGTGTTTGAGAGTGATATGGAGTTGTGGAAAGTAAAAACATGTTAGAGGAGGCTTGGTTTTATAATGGTAAATTAGGGTTTGTGTTTTAAAGAGGTTAGAAGATGATTGGAGGTAAAAAAGGTGGAAAAGGGTGAGATTTGATTGGTTGGAAAATCCTGCTGCAGATTGAGCATCCTCGCGCCACGCGACTATCCACAGGTTCTCCCTTCACGTAGCGCGACGGGCTAATTTTTTCAAACTTTTGTTTTTTGTTCACTTCTGGCCCCTGCGCTTGGTTTTTAGGTTATTTTATGCCATAAACTTTCATTTTAACTTTTTTTAGGTATCCAAGGTATATTTGAGTATGGTATAAGTATGATGCATGCATGGTTGATGTTTTGATAGTATTTCAAGTCTCGGGTTCGTGTATAAACGTGTATTTGTTGGTTGATTGGATAAAATATAAGTATGAATGTAACGTGTATATAAAAAAACACGAATTTCCATTATGATTGAAGTCTCGGATTACAAATGTGGAAATGAAATACGAATTACAAGTTTCCGAAATTAGAAAGTACAAAAATACGGAATATTGCATCTAGGGTAGTGGTGCCAACAAAGATGGTAGCTTAGGGCAGTGTATGGTTTAATTGATGTGACGTGTTGCGGTAGGATTGGCGGGACTTAGGGTTTATGGGTTAATTGCCCCTCCCCCTAAGAGCATTCATTACATCTCCACCATATCCGACCCTATAATTTAATTATAAAACACACTTTACAAAACTTATCCCTCATTTTAAAAAACCTCCCACATCTTATCCACTATTTTTATCTTTATGGTACTCACAAACATTTATTTTATTATATTCCTTGTTTTTATACACTCACAATAATTTAATGGAAGATGAATAGTAGGTTTCATATATAAAAAACTACTTTAGCAACTTTTCAAATAATAAAATAAGGTGTAGATATAATGGTACTGAATTGGAGTGAAAAGGGATGATTTTAAACTTTACTTTAAATTTTAAAAATAGAAGGTGATATGGTGGAGCTATTGTGAATGTGAATGCTCTAATATAAACAAACTTAACCTTATTAGAACTTAGATTAGCCTATAGTCCAATGGAGTCCATAGAGAGAGCGCTTAGCCCAACCCAAATTTTAACCCAATTGCCCAGAGAGTAATTTTTTAATAATAATATCTAGTAGGGTTTTAGTTAAATCAATAAACTTAAATATGACTTCCTATGGATTTAGTTAATGCAACCATTATTTGATATTTTGATAAATTTTTTTAATAGCTAATTTTCCCCTTAAATACTTATACTAGTATTGTGTATATGTGGGCTTATGACCATTGTCAAGAATATTAAACCAAATAAAGATACGTTATGTGGAAGAAAAAAATATATGATGCTCTTGACACCTCTTTGAAATAATGGTATTCTAGCTCTATTCACACATATGATTCTCTTGAAATCTTTATTGAAACAACACTTTTGATACGAAGTATAGAAATCTTGATCATGCCAATAGTGATGGCAGGAAGTCTAAGTTCAACAACCATTATTATACTAGGATGGTGACTATGTATCCATCAAGAACATAGGAAAGTGAAATAGTACATACATTAGCCATTAGTCAGTGGTAAGGCATTAACTTTTAGTTAATGTATCTATCAATATGTGTTTATCAAGCTTTTGACCCCATGTTGACAATGAAGTCAATATTACCAATGGTAATGGCATTCAATATTTTAATGTGCCACTACGAGCAGGATGAGTTGGGATAGGGGATAACTATTAGGTGATATCATGTCATTGATGTTAGTATTATAAGTGGATAAAGACTTGATCTATGTGTTAGCCAATCAGCCAACATCTAAATTAACCACTAGGAGTTCACATTTAAGATGGATCGTTGACTTCTTTGATGTGTACATTGTCGGAAGATGTTGGAACCACATAATCAAATTAACAACCTCAGGGACGTGTGTGCTTTTTGTCTATATGCCATCAAAGGTTGTGTAGGCCAATGATCTCTAGATCAAGTTGTGGAAGACTTGCATTTCTCTTAACAGATGCAGGTTCAATTCTCACTTGGTGCAGAGTGAGGCACTGGTGGGCAATGATAGGAGACCCAGAGAAACCTGGGTTGTATCCTTGAGCCAAACGAGTTTTACTGGTAATTTCACCATCGTGCCTATGGGCGGGTGGGTTACCGGGTTTTCCCTGGAATTGGTGGTGGACTCGGGTTACTCTCGGAGTACTCCGTTTGTCCAGTGGGTGTCCCGAGAGTGCTCGGGATTGATTCTGTTGGCCGTTAAAAAAAGGTTGTATAGTGTATGTTTGTGTTTTGTCTAAACATTCTGAAAGAGGCATTGTTCATGTTCGGACGTTAAGGAAATTATTTTGTGCGTATTTCGTTCTGAAAGAGGCATTGTTCATGTTCGGACGTGTAAGCTTTTATCGGACAAATGAATGGTTCAGAACACAAAACCGAACAAAAGTTTGTGTTCATGTTTGTTCATCAAGGAAATTATTTTGTGCGTATTTCGTTCATAAATGAACACAAACGAACAAATAATTATTTATAAAATAAAAATCAACACTCTTAATCTCATGTATTAGACATAATCACCAAAAATATAAAATTAAGCACTAACATAAGTATCTAAAAATACATCAACATAATAACCATAATCATAGTTATCCCAAAATAAATGTGAAGGTAACAAACTAAATAATAAAAATTAGAAATATATAAGAAGTTTAAATGATGGGTAACAAACTACATATTAAAATAATTAAGAGAATAAATTTAAATAAACCTTGAACAACTAGGTAACAAACTACATATTAAAATAATTAAGAAAATAAATTTAAGTAAACCTTGAACGACTTAAAATAAAAAAAACAAACATGAACGAACGAGCATAAACAAACATAAATGAACGAACATAATCGAACACATTATCGAAAGTTCACGAATACAATTGAACGAAAGCAACATCTATTAATGTTCTTTCATATAATTAATCAAGCGCAATTTCTTATTCATGTTCATTTGTTCATTCAATTATTAAGCGAACGAACGTACATGAACTTCTCACCGAACAGTTCACAAATGCTACGTTTAATGTGTTTGGTTCGTTTACAACCTAGGGACATTTAATAGATAACCAATTTAAAATAGAAAATTGTGAGAAAAATATAAACACATGTACATGTTATAATAAACATGATACACAGGGTGGTTATGTATTGCATAACTACCTATCTTTCTCTCTCTCTCTAACTACATCTTATCAACATTACGTACATACGTAATGTTTTATACTTATAATGGGTTATTATTATATATATGTGTACGTATAGTCGTTCAATTCAAAGCTAGTTTTACATATAGAACTCGAGTAGCTGCTGAATAAACATTTGTACTTATTATTTAAAATATTATCTACTTTTTATCTCTCTCACTTTATTTTTAAAGCAGTACGCATAAATGCTTATGTGGTTTTCACAATTCTCTACGGGAGATTGAACATTTTACACTTATGTTTATGGTCACCCATCTCATCACACCATTGACCCATCCAGGGAGTCACCCTAACTTCTGACTAGTGAGACCTAAGAAGTGAAAACAATTCTGAGGTATTCTCTTAGTGAATTGTTGAGGCCCTAACTAAAGATGTTTTGGAGTAGCCGTTTACCAAGCTGTTAAACACAAATCAATATATGTGATCTTTTTACATTTGGCATGACACATTCTCCTGGTACTAAAACATGTATTTCATCATCCTAGATCAATTATGTGGGCATTACTCACCCACCATTGAACTTGTCATGTAAGCCCACCACGTCGATATTCTTGGCATCCAAAATCCAATTTCAGCGTGATCTATCCAATTGGGTTGGTCTTCCTTTTTAGATTCTGGCAACCAATATGAGTGCAACTAATCGATGTCGAAGTACTAGTAAAAAATAGAGTTAAAAACTGTGTACTAGATACCTTAACCTATAGATTAAAATTAAACTTGATTGTTAAATGATTTGTTTAATTGCTTGAATTTAACAAAGCCTAAATTGACAAACCAAGTTGAATACAAATTGCTAACACAAACCCTACAACGGGTATAATCACTGGTGAATTAGCCGCTCATGGTGGTGTTGATTCCTTGCATCTTGTGGAAATTAAGAATCAATATAGGTATCATTTCATTGAATCGAAACTCCAAGATCACCATAATTTACCCTTGGTTTGTTCCTTAGCCTCTAAGACGTGTAAATTCCAAAACCTTAACATTATTCCTTAAATACATGAGTTTAATTTAAGAAATTTGTGGATTTATCTACCCTCGGCGTTTGGAATCCTGGTTCTGCACTTAACGCCCATATGTTTTGTGGAACGCCAAATCAAAATGCCCAAATATCCTCCTCGACATTAGAAACATCGAAGTTGGAGTTTGGAACGCCGAAACTGATTTTTTTGTTTATTTTCTTCGATTGACTTGATTTTGTTCGTGTATTCCAATCCTGCCTATTACATACAATCCAACACATTACCTACAATCAAAAAACGCACCCAAAGTCGCTATGCTTGATACAAAATTAGCCATAAAACATATAACTAAATGCAATTAACACATACAATTCACCAACACAACAAAAAGACACAAACTTCTAGGACTTCATGACACCTTGACACTTACAGCATGTGTGCTCTCTAGCTTTCTATAGTCTTCGAGCAAATTCAACCAACATATGAGTTTAGCTACGATCGCAGCCACCTTTGTTGGTAGTCATGGGCATTTTGCCCACACTTCCGAAATGGGCAACCAAATATGATACTCTCACACCAACATTTCTTAGTTATCATTTAAGAACTTTTCATATAATAACTTGGACTTGCAAATTGTGTGAAGGCTCAAACCCACTCTTATACAAGTTTTCACGAGGTTAATTGTTAAATGAAGACCGTCTCTGCCCCCTCAACTATCATCGAGATCCAACAATCCTTCTCGTTAATGATTATGGATCACTAATTTTGTATTACTTGTGAGATTAAATATATTAATGTTATAATATTTAATCTTGTAGCCATTATAATCATTTATATTATATAGATCAAAATATATTAATAACCTATTAATAATTAGTTGGTAATTGTTGATGGACCATATTACCCTTATTAACTAATTGGGTTTCCTCTTGGGTGTATATATAAGGAGGTTATTAGAGAGTTTAAGGGTTAGACAGTTACATAATTTACACAACCCTCATAACATCATTCACGGCTCTCTATCCTAACCGATTCTCTCCCTAGTTTCGGTTCATCACCATCATAACTTTACACTCTAAGGAGGAACCAATGGCTGCATCTCTGACTGGATTCTCTGCTGGCTTGTCTGCTGTAACAGGTATGTTATTCATGTTTTCCATTATGTTTAAATAGAACTGATCAACATGTGGTATCAGAGCATATGTTGATAAATCAGTTCTGTTTTCGTATCCAACATTCTGGGATCATAATCTGGAAAACAGAATTTTTTTAAGGTCTTATAAAATCACGGCTGGTTTCGAGTCCCTTGTTGCCGAAATCACTGTTTCGGAAAAGTATGTTTAAATAAATTGACCCGAAACCATAATGGGTAAATTAATATCCGAAATCTGTTATTAGAAGTCTTAAAATTCAGGTTTCGGATCCTAGAATTATGTTTTAATTTTCTAGGGTTCATCATATGTTCTAAGGAAAAACTCGAAAATTCCTTAAATTTAGAATATGATTTGGATTAGTGGGTGTTTTTACTGTTTTGATCTTAATTTTATCTATTAAAGTTTCCGAAAACAGTTAAAGGATAATCAGTTGTTATTTTCGAAATCTTTTGATAAGTTTAGATCAGCATTAAAACAGGAAACATTATCCCACAATCCCTAAAATTTCGAGTTTTCAGTTATTATCACAATAAACAGCTGTTAACAGTGGATTCGAGACCATCAGACTACGACTCGAGACCATCAGGTCTCGACTCGACATCATCAGGTCCTTAAATCTTCACAACTCGAGACCAACAGATCTCTACTCGAGACCACAAGGTCTCGACTCGAAATCATAAGGGCTCAAAAGTTTACAACTCGAGACAAAGGTCTCGACTCGAGACCATAAGGTCATAACTCGAGACCATAAGGTTGCGACTCGAGACCATAAGGTTGCAACTCGAGACCGTGGTTGCGACTCGAGACCTCATAACTAACTCGAGATCTCAAAACTCAGTCGAGACCGGACTCGAGACCTCACTCGAGACCTCATTACCTTAGGCTGTTTGATGTGAACTAAATTTCAGCTCGGGGCTCCGCCCCGAACCCCGTTCGATCCGCGCTCGAGACCTGACTCGAGACCTCATTACCTCATAACTAACTCGAGATCTCAAAACTCAGTTCGATCCGCGCTAACAGGTGGTTTGCTATTAAATACTTGGTTTTGTTAACACTTCATTAACTAATCAGAATCAGATAATTTTTACAAAACCAAAATAGCTTAACTTGAATGAGCTTCTGATGTATCATTTATGGCCAAAGCTGATTTAATACATCTATTTATTGTTTAAGTATTATAAAAAGCTATGTTGAGTATGCAATACAAACGTGAAATGTCTTAATTCTGGCCAAAGCTGATTTAATTCATTTATGTTTAGCATGCTTGACAAGTGCATAACTAAAGCAATTGTCTCATTTCTGGCCAAAGCTGATTTGTCACGATTACTTTGCACACATGCTTAAATGATTACACTTCTGGCCAAAGCTGATTTGTCTTCGTTTAAGTAGAATTTTACTAAGTCTATTATTTTGATGTTAGTAATAGACAATATCACAGCTTCATAATTAAAATGGTCATTATTTATGCCTGCCTTAGTATAACATGCCCTTAGATCACATTAGGACTTCTTTCTTAGTATCATAACTTGCTCATCTTATTTCCACTATCAGCACCCAATTGCGGGATTCCACCTTTGACTGGTGATAACTTTGCTGAATGGAAGGATGCCCTCATGCTTACACTAGGATTGCTAGACTTCGATTATGCTCTTAGAGAGAATAAGCCAGCGGATCTTACTACTCAAACTACTGCTGCTGAGCAGATAGTTCATGAAAAATGGACTAGGTGTAACCGCATGTCTCTCATGTTCATGAAGCAGTCCATTCATAATGCAATTAGAGGAGCTATTCCTGATTCTGAAAATGCTAAAACCTACCTGGCTTCTGTGGAGGCTCAATTCAAAGGAACATAAAAAGCACACGCTAGCACTCTCATCCTCAAGCTGGTGACGACTAAGTATGATGGGAGGAGCGGCATTCGCGAACACATCATGATGATGCATGACATGGCCAATAAGCTAAAAGGGCTAGAGATGGAAATCAGTGATGGTTTTCTTGTTCACTTCATCATCACTTCGCTTCCTTCGTCCTATGAAGCATTCAAGATCAATTACAACACTCAGAAGGACAAATGGACAATGAGTGAGCCGGTCGCTATGTGCTTACAGGAGGAAGAGCGTATGAAGATGGATCGCACTACTGATGTTGCTAACTTCACCACCTCCAGCTCTAAGAAGAGGAAGAACAATTATCAAAGAAAGTATGCTTCCAAGGTCCAAAAGCCAAATCCTAATACAAGTGCACCTTCCAGCTCTAAGAGCTCCTTAGGTAAACCCTATTGCAAGTTCTGTAAGAAAACAGGACATAAGCAAAAGGAATGCCCTGACTTCAAGGAGTGGCTGGCTAAGAAAGGTAACGATTTTTTCATGATACTTGAGTCCTTTAATTTAAATGTTCCTGCTAATTCTTGGTGGTTTGATTCTGGTTCTATGGTTCATGTAACTAACTCTACTCAGGGATTCCTTTCAATCCGGAAGCTGGGAAGAAACCAAAGAACACTTAAAGTTGGGGATGATCGGGAATTAGAAGTGAAGGCCATAGGAACATTACAATTATTTTTGAAAACTGGTTTATGTATTAAACTTTATGATACCTTATATGTTCCTGAGGTAACTCGGAACCTTGTATCAGGACCAAAGTTGGACATGGAAGGTTTTGTTGTTTCCCATGGTCATCGCAAACTCTCTATTCTCTATGATTCCGTTGTTTATGGTACTGGCATTCTGGATGGTGGTCTCTATAAATTAGAACTAGATGATAACTTTTCCAAATCTTTGTTGTCATATAATATTAATGAATCACTCACAAAGATGGAAAAGAAACGAGACTTAGAGACTTCATCTATGTTGTGGCATCAACGTTTAGGCCACATCTCAAGAGAACGATTAAATCGTCTCGTAAAGGACGAAGTCTTACCTCCTCTCGATTTCACTGATTTTGGAACATGTGTCAAATGTCTTAAAGGCAAAATGACATCAGCGAATAAGAAAGGTGCTACTAGGAGTTCTAATTTATTAGAACTCATTCACACTGACATTAGTGGTCCTTACCAAATCGCTGGCATAACAGGACATACTTCATTTATCACTTTCATTGATGATTATTCTCGTTACATGTACTTGTATCTTATTAAGGAAAATTCTGAATCTCTAACAACTTTTAAAGATTATAAAGCTGAAGTTGAAAAGCAATTAGATCGTCAGATTAAAGTTGTGAGATCAGATAGAGGCGGTGAATATTATGGAAGACATACTGATGTGGGTCAAGCTCCTGGTCCATTTTATGAGTTTTGTAAGGGCCAGGGGATTGTGAACCAATACACCATGCCTGGTACACCTCAGCAGAACGGTGTCGCTGAACGAAGAAATCGTACCCTTATGAACATGGTGCGCAGTATGTTAGCCAACACTAATTTACCATTATTCCTCTGGACTGAAGCGTTAAAAGCAGCTGTTCATATACTCAATAGAGTTCCTTCTAAGTCTGTCCCTAAAACTCCTTATGAACTTTGGACAGGAAAGAAACCGAGTCTTAAATATATGAAAGTATGGGGCTGCATTGCTGAAGCAAAACTCTATAATCCTTTCCTAAGGAAACTTGACCCTAAAACAGTTACCTGCTTCTTTATCGGGTATCCTGATCATTCGAAGGGTTATCGTTTCTATTGTCCTTCCCATGTCACCCGTATTGTTGAAACCAAGCGTGCTGCGTTCCTGGAGGATTTCAAGATTAGTGGGGGCAGTACCAACCCTTACGAATAATTGCAAGAAGTACAAGACGCGGGGGGGAGAGACTCGTCGCTTACCATTACTCCGTTTACTCCTCTTGTACCCCATGCAACTGCACCTGAAGCCACTGCACAAATTCCATCTCCACAATCAGAACCCATTATACCTCATAACGAAGGCACATCAAACGCTCAAAACCAAGACAACGCTGAACCCGATAATCAACTCAGGAGGTCATCTAGGCAAAGAAGGCCTACTAATTGGGATGATTATGTTACCTACCTGACTGAAATGGATGCTGGAAAGCTCAATGATCATATATCTTATAATGAAGCCATTAGCAGTGATCAGTCTTCTGAATGGAACAAAGCAATGATTGATGAGCTTGAATCCATGAAGAAAAATGACGTTTGGGATTTAGTCGAATTACCCAATGGTGCCAAACCTGTAGGTTGTAAATGGGTGTTCAAAACAAAACTAGATCCGAATGGGAACGTTGAACGCTATAAAGAGAGATTGGTTGCAAAGGGCTACACTCAGAAAGAGGGAATTGATTATCAAGAGACGTTTTCACCTGTCTCTTGTAAAGATTCATTAAGGATCGTTATGGCCCTAGTAGCTCATTTTGATTTAGAGCTGCATCAGATGGACGTCAAAACTGCTTTCCTTAACGGAGACTTAGACGAAGATGTTTACATGAAACAACCTGAAGGCTTTAAACCTGAAGGTCAGGAGCATCTAGTCTGTAAGTTGAAGAAATCCATTTATGGGTTAAAACAAGCATCACGTCAATGGTACCTCAAGTTTGATGAAGTCATGAAGAGGCAAGGTTTTATGAAGAATCAAGTGGATCAATGCACCTACCTCAAGATGAGTGGGAGTAACTTTACTATACTTGTTCTTTACGTAGATGATATTCTATTGGCAAGTAATAGTTTAGACATGTTGCATGAGTCGAAGCGGTTACTCTCGCATAACTTCGACATGAAGGATCTCGGAGATGCTTCTTACGTTATTGGCATCGAAATTCACCGAGATAGACACAAAGGGATCTTAGGATTGTCTCAAAAGACTTACATAGATCGTGTCCTTACACGTTACAACATGCAACAGTGCAAACCCTCAGTCGCTCCAGTAGTTAAGGGAGATGTTTTCGGTTCATTCCAGTGTCCGACAACAGAGGTTGAAAAGGAGCAAATGAGCCAGATACCTTACGCGTCAGTAGTCGGGAGCCTGATGTATGCTCAAGTCTGTACTCGCCCAGATATCGCTTATATTGCTGGAATGCTAGGCCATTATCAGACTAATCCTGGTCTAGATCACTGGAAAGCAGCAAAGAAGGTTCTTAGATATCTGCAAGGGACGAAAGACTATAAACTGACTTACAGAAGAAGTGATCACTTAGAAGTGGTAGGTTATTCTGATTCTGACTTTGCCAAATGCAAAGATGATAAGAAATCCACTTCGGGCTACATCTTTATGTTAGCAGGCGGTCCTATCTCATGGAAGAGTCATAAACAACAATTAACTACAACTTCCACAATGATGGCAGAATACATTGCTGTTTACAACGCAACCTGTCATGGAATGTTGCTTAGAAATCTGATCACTGGACTCAAAATCGTTAATTCCATTTCTAGACCATTGAAGCTTTACTGTGATAACTCAGCTGCCGTTAGTTTCTCGAACAGTAACAGTTCGACTGGAGCTGGTTTATATCTCGATACAAAATATTTTTCGTACGTGAACGAGTTGAGGAAAATAATCTTTGTATTGAGTATATTAGTACTAAAGATATGCTTGCGGATCCGATGACTAAAGGTCTCCCACCTAAAGTTTTCGAAGAACATGTATCGAATATGGGACTTACTAAAGACCTTATTTAATGGCATATTGTACTAGCTTATGTTTTAATTAATAAAATTTCCTCAGATTGATTTTGTATGTCTCTAACATATGTTCTGCCGGTGTAATGACATATAGACAAATATAAATACAAATCAGACGCTAAAGGGCTTATGCATATTTTGATCATAACTATTAGGTTTTGAATTGAGGCTATAGTATGACTAATGGGGGTCCTGAGTCGAATGATGATTCAACGGCTGTATTTCTCTGCTATAGTTCTTGGTTTAAGGCTAAAATGAGTGTTAACTCCTGGCCAGGCTCATCTAATACTCATGATAAATGATTACTCGGCTAAGTGGGAGAATGTGAGATTAAATATATTAATGTTATAATATTTAATCTTGTAGCCATTATAATCATTTATATTATATAGATCAAAATATATTAATAACCTATTAATAATTAGTTGGTAATTGTTGATGGACCATATTACCCTTATTAACTAATTGGGTTTCCTCTTGGGTGTATATATAAGGAGGTTATTAGAGAGTTTAAGGGTTAGACAGTTACATAATTTACACAACCCTCATAACATCATTCACGGCTCTCTCTCCTAACCGATTATCTCCCTAGTTTCGGTTCATCACCATCATAACTTTACACTCTAAGGAGGAACCAGATCATCCTGACAAGTATGTCGAACTCAATGGCTGCATCTCTGACTGGATTCTCTGCTGGCCTGTCTGCTGTAACAGGTATGTTATTCATGTTTTCCATTATGTTTAAACAGAACTGATCAACATTACTATGGACGCTTACACACCTAACCAATCACTGAGACACTCCCTAAAGTTAACTACAAACGAATGGATTCGATCTTCAAACAATTGTCATATTACAGTACGAGGGGTTCAAATACTATGTCTTGGGTTGTACCAGGAGGCTAGGGTCTCTTTTAACACTTTTTTCTGCTTATTTATTTGGATTTTTATTTCAAAGTTGCATACAAGCAGGAGTTTATTCCTTGCCCATTATCCGAGTGTAAGACCAAGAATTTAAGTTGTGCACATGTGTCAAATAATTGATGAATGTACATCGTTGTCATATTGGTCATGAAATTACTCCGTCAGACACAACAATGCGGTACAAAGTACATGTGTACGTAGCTAGAAGAATATATTTATATCTTATTTTTTCATTAATTAACTCAAGATTTATCCTATTGATTGTTATGTTAATAAATATACAACTCTAAGCTAATAATTCCGAGTCAGCTAAAGCCAATTTGATGTCATGATAACCATTCTGTCTCTTTTTCTGATGTTTTCCTTGGTAGAAAGGAATCTAGCTTTAAAATTCATAATAATTTTATAAATTATAACGTTGGGCATCCAGGGGTATAACTGAGCCTAGTGACGGAGTTTGAACGAAAACTCGACGGGGTCTGATTCTTAAAATCCAAATAAGTGGGGGCCGGGCTCTTAAGAATACAATATTTTACACTATAAAAATATTTTTTTTTCAAAAATCATTGGTAAAATATAACACTACGAGTGAAAAACCGACGGAAGCTCATTTAATTTATGAAAGTTCAAATACAAGGTTTTCTTCGAGTTTTACTATAAAAGCTTGAGCTCGTTTACTTATCGGTTATTAATTAGTTCTTATAAATTAATAAATATTTAATATATATTTATAATATACTATAGTTTTAATATAGCACATTTTAATCATAGTTTTACATATAATCTTAAATTGAAAGGTGGATGATCCACCTTTCTGAGTTGACAAAATTCACCCTAATTTTTCTTAATTGACAAACCCTCCCTCCCCCCCCCCCCCCCCCCCCCCCCCCCCCCCCCAAACCAAAAAAAAAATAAAAAAAAAATAAGTTGACAAAAACCAACTTTCTAACTTGACAAAATGAGTCTTCTACTTTCTAATTTGACAAAAAAAAAAAAAAAAAGCCCCATACATTCTAACTTCTTTTTAACCTTCAAACTTTAGACATGTAACCCATTCTACCTCTACACTATCTATAACTTTGTAAATATCACTTTTCCCCCTCAAGTTTCGAGCTTACCCTAAAACTAATTTCTTACACTTTTGTTTTTATGGATATGTCAGTATAAATTCGAGTTCTTCTACGCTTTAACGTGATTTTTGTTTGAAAACGAGTTTGGTCAATTAGTAAATATTTTTTATTTACGTTTTGACGTAAACTTTGTTTGAAAACAAATCAGGTAAAATGTTATACGTTTTGATTCGAGGGTATAAATTTAAGCTATCATACGTTTTGACAAATTTAGTTCGGAAACAAGTCTGGTTGATTGTAGTCTATACGTTATCATTTCGCGTATGACGCCGCCACAACGCGCGGCGGGTAAAAAAACTAGCTGTTATGTAAATACATATTAAATATATTAAATGACAAATACTTAACTAATCAGTTTGTTTAGGCTCGCAAGCCTACTCAAGCTCTCGGGCTTTAGTCTTTTTATCAAACGAGCTTATTTTAGGCTGGGGTTTAAGGTTATTTAATCTCGGCTTAATTTAAGTTTTTAACATGACGATCTCAATTAAACAAGTGACTTAGCTCTTTTACACCCATAGGCTTATCCAATTTGTCGTACTCAATCTCTTCCGTGATGTTTTAGAGTTTAAATGTCGCATTTGTGTGTTGTCCACTAGTAACCAACGATGAGTTAGCAATTCTCTGAAACGACAACTTGAGGATATAATATTTTATGCATTAGTTGTCACTTGTGGTTGGTTAATTGAACCATACATTTTTATGGGTTTTTTTTAACTTAGTTTTCAAGAAGCAATAGACAATTAAATTATAAATAAGAACTGTGAGTATCATTTCTAGCAACAGCAAATTGATTGTTGTGTATCATTATAATATAGATGATTTTAACAACACACTACATTCAAATTTTTTATTGTATTTTTCTTATTATTGTTCTATTAAAGTTAATCATATTAAATTCTAAGTGTTTAATGTCTTCTTAAGACAACTTGTGTATTAAATACTTTATAAATCAATACAAGGATTTCCCACATGTTAATATTGTTAGGGAACGGGTATATGTTATCGGGTAATCGGGTCAGTTAAACAAGTATATCATCAAATATCGTACCCGTCCCAAGCCTGTGAAAAATTAAATATATAATAATCTCATACCCAGTTATCCGATCACAAACTTGTTCCAAATGTTTTGGTTTTCGAGTTTACTCAGGGTTCAAGTTCGACTACCATTCCTAATTTTAAAGATCAATATTGTTTAACCATCCAGACAGGGGCGTACCCACATATATATTAAGGTGGGCAGACACACCCCCTTGAAAAAAGAAAATTTAATGTTAAATTCCTGGTAAAATCCCGACCGCACCCCTTGAAAATTTTCGTCCGCACCCCTTGAATTTATAAATTTTTAATGTAAACACTAATTTTTTTTTTCTAAAAAAAAATACAACCTAATTAACTTTCCACTTAGCTAATTAACTTTCTCTTAACCTTTAACCCAATAAACACACCATAATCCAAGCCCAACCCAATCTAATAATCTAATTTGAACTAAAATATATTAACTCAACCCACCCCACCGCAATTCCTGCCACCAAACTCATGAAAACAATATCTTCATCACTGTTTCAGGGTATGGTTCGATTATTTTGTTGCTTTCTTGTTTTATTTGGATTTTTTGGAGAAATAAAATTGTTAAAAAAGGTTGAAATTTTAGTTGTTTTGTTGTTTTTGAAATTTAGTTGGCTGATTTTGTTGTTTTAGTTAAAGTTTAGTGTGTTTAAATGGTTCGTTAGAAGGATCCAACAATTAAAACTAGGACTTGATTTTAAAGTTTAAAATTATGAAGTTTGGTGATTATTGTTTAAGTGTTTAGTGTTGAAAATTAGTTGTATATGTTATATAGAGAAAGACTTGCTTAGAAAAGTAGCTCTAAAAGTTTTGGATAGATTTCAAAAAATAAAAACCCGTAGGGCGACATTTTAAATATGTTTGTAACGACGTTTGACACAGGGGCGGATGTAATATATATTAAGGGGTGGCGTCCGCTACGGTTTGGCGTTCCGGCGGTAGTGTAAAATTAGTGTAAATTTTGGAAAAATTTGACGTTTTTTCGATTTCGTTACCGCTTATTTATAAAACGTTACCGCTTGGAGCGAATCCTAGATCCGCCACTGGTTTGACATGTTTTTGATGATTATATAAATTTTAGCTTGATGTTCTTTTGTTTTACATGACCCGACCCGGACCGACCCGATATGAATCGAATTTTTTTTATATACCTATGGGCCTAAAATCTTTAAGACTATTTCGCACTTCCATGAAAAAATTCCTAGGTCCGCCACTGCATCCAGATATAAGGTAAGTGTTTGAAATACTCTTAATATTTAATGCCAGACCCTAGGAGAAATGTTATAACCTATTATCATGTACCTAACTACCTTACACATGCATTTGCTAACTTGTTATCTTGTGCCAAACACATGCTTTGTCTACGTTGACCATCTGCCAAATTTCTATGCGTAGCAGTAAAGAGGGCCTATTCTCAGGGGTTATTTTTCGACCCCGTGTGGCGTCCCCAAATCTCCAGGACAAGCTAATCCGTCTCACTTTTTTTGTGTGGATCATTGGTTTCGTCTTGTCTTAGACTCATCAGGAGAGCGGTACAAGCTCTCAACCAGTGGTGCGTTCGTCGCACAGAGACGACTAGGCATGTACACCTTCTTATCCGCTGAGGCTGTTCCGGATGAAGTCCCGGACTAGCCAGTAACCCAAATGTTCAAGCACAACCCATAACATTCCGACCTTCAAATATTTGGCCCGTGACACTACACTAACCCTCTATCGAGTCAATGTAAAACTTCATTTCAATATTTAGCCATCTTTCAAAGAACCTGAAATTAATTTTTGTTTGTAAAAGCATGTACTTCATATGTCCCAGTTATTATAACTTAACTTCAATTTAATATTTAGCCATCTTTAATTGAGTTGATAATAATATCACCAATCTAGGAACAACACTACAAGAAAACCGAGCATTAGTGGGGACAACCGATTTGTCGCCGCTAATGGATTCGATCCGGAACACGTTGTCAAGATCAAACATTAGCCATTCATTTCTTATCTTGATCCAACGGCTGGGGTTATTTTAACTTTTAGCAGCTAAAACTCTAATATAGAACCTACAGCTAAAAGCGAGATTTCTTCCCCCCATTCCCCATTTTCCCCCAAAACTCTTCATCTCTCTCTCACAAAAAAAAAATCCCAAATCGCTCCATCCTCTTCAACCCCACCATCTCTTCCCCCACATTGGTTAGTATTGTTAGTATTGTTGATTTCTTCTCTAATTTGTAGAAATTTTGTTTATAATTTCTTCTTTAATTTGTGTTTTTGTAAACTAGCTTCTCACCCCTACCACCATCACCACCGGAGCACCTCAACCACCACCACCATGAAATTGGCTTCACCTCTTCCAGATTGGTTAGTTTTCTTTTAATTTCTTTTTTAATTTGTCTAGTTAGTGTGTGTTGTGTGTGTGTATATGTGTATGTAGGTAAATGTATGTATTTATGTTGGTATATGTATGTGTATCTGTATGTAGGTGTATGTAGGTGTGTGTGTGTAGGTGTATGCGTGCATGTAAGTATGTAAATATGTGTATGTAAGTATGTATGTGTGTATAAAGTATGTAAATGTGTGTATGTAAGTATCTAAATTTATGTGTATTTGGTGAAAATGTGTGTGTATGTATCTATGTGTGTATGTATGTGTGTATAAAGTATGTAATGACAACTAAGGCTTTATAGAGGTCATTTAGGATTTTCACGAAGTCGGTATGGGCCGTACTCATAAAAAGTAGAGGTTGTACCCTTGTCGATTGGGCCGAATTGAGTCCAATTCTAATGATTAAGATGGCTGGTAAGGCATGGGTCGTACTTATGACCTAGTACATGCTGTACTATTTTCATTTTCTTCCAATTTTCTTCAAATTAACTCTTAACTCGTCACAAATCCTTCATATTACATCAAAACCTTCAAATCACAAGAAAGACATCAATACATACCTATTCTTATCAGTTTTGTACTAAAAAAAAGTTCATAATGCAAGGAAACAGATGTGAATATATGCATAAGTTGAGGAGACGCATCACATATCTAAACACGAGTATTATGATCTTATGTACCATGCTTTTCAACATCTAAGTGTGATCTTAATTTCCACATTCAATTCTAATTCTAGGATTTTGCTAGAAGCTAATTGAATGTATCACCGCTTCACTGAATGACTCACTCTATGATTTCGCTAGAAACTGGATCAATACCAAAGATTGAAGATTAAATATATATAAATTTAAATTAAATATAAAATAATTGTTTTTTAAAACAACCAATTTAAGTAAGTAAAAACTTATTCAAGTAAAAATATAAGATAACATTGCATTAATAAAAAAAAAAAACCATCAAAGTGGTACTAGTTATTTAAATGTGTTAAGTCCATGCTTGCAATGTTCTCCACAAGATATATTCGAAGGGCGTGGTGGGTATCTTGATTTCGCAATCAATGAAGATGACAAACTAGAAGACGGTAAAATTTTGAATTGAACCATGACGGATTAGAGTGAAATTTGATAGTATGGAAATGATGGTTTTAGTTTTGTGTAAAAAATGATAGGGTGTTCATGATTCAGTTTCAAACTACGAAATCCCCAAACCCGTCATTAGTTTAGTTTCGCGGTCAGTTTATTTTCTAAACTTTCGATCAGTCGGTTTCAAAAGTTTCAAACGGTAGTAAGGGGTTGGTTTACGGTTTATACCCAAAACCGGACTGCACCGTAGAATTAAAATATATTTATATTACATGTACTTAACTATACATTATATTAAATTTAATTAAGTTATTAACTGCGCCAAAAGCTTAAAAAATGTTCTGAATTCAATAAGATTAGTTTAATTGAAGTTGCACCCAAACTAAGCTCCTAACCCTAGTTAAAATTTCAGATTTCCCCTATATGGATTGGTTTGAAATCTATGTTTAATCATTAGTTGAAAGAGATTGAAGATCTAATAGAAAGGTTTATTTGATGTATTAGGATTTAGGACAAATCACTTTATGTATCCAACTTTTTTATAGCTATTTGGACAACTTGTTATCATCTACATTTTGCTTATGCAATTTTGGATTATTTGATATTTATCTAATTTTGGACCACTTTTAGAATTTTAGTTTATGTGTTTTGTATAAGGGACTAGTAAAGCCCAAATCATGAAATTAAACCGGAACCAAAAGCGTTAGTAATGGTTCAGTTTTAAATTTTCAATGGTTTAGTTTTGGTTTTTGATAATAAAAACCAATTACAAACGGGTGGCTCAGGGTTTGTCCTAAAAGCCGTATGTGAACACCCATAAATAATGATTTATTTATATGAACAAATTTAAAATTTAGAGTAAATTACAAGTTTTGTCCTTTACGTTAACACCATTTTGCAGGCAGTGTCCTTAAGCGCAAAAGTTAACGAGTTGTGTCCTTAACGTTTCAAAATCCTGCACGTTATGTCCTTTAGCCCTAACTCAGTCAGATTTTTGGTTAAATATGATCATGTGCCTTGCACATGAGGGTATTCTTGTCATTTCACCTTCTCAGGGGCTATTTTGTAAAGATTTATTATTCAAGGGCTATTTGTATAAAACCAAAAAATAAAAATAAATATATACTCTTTCTTCTGTCTTTTATATCTCTTTCACTCTGATCTGAACCCACCAACACCTAATCTCTCTCAACCCACCACCACAACCCCATAAACTTCATCATGACCACCCACCTCAGCCTTCACCCTACTTTTTTTCTTCATAAAACACCCATCAGTAATCAACCCCGAATAAAACGACCACCCCATCTGCACAAACCACATCCCCTGCAAACCTATTTTAGTCCTGGGGCTCGTTTACCAAACATTAACATGCATCGATTACATTATCAGTTCAGTTCAAGTAAACTTTAACAAACAAAATCATATAAAAATTGCATTTGACCTCAAACATCAAGTCTAATCGGTCTGAAACGCTATCAAAATATCTGAGAATAAGCCATTTAACGAGCGTGTTGCCGATTTGCAGCAGTCGCCGAAAAACAATGAGCGGTTTTTCTGGTAAATTGAGGAAATTTTGGAGATATCGTATTACCCAATAGAGGGATTCTCCTGCGGAGGTAGTGAAGGCTGAGGTCGGAATCGGTATTACCCACCGGATGGATTCTCCAGCGGAAAATTAAACGACCAAATCACTACATCTCATCGAAACCGGAATTACCATAACAACCCTTCACCCACCAGAGGGATTCAACTAGATTGCTAGCGGAGGTCGGAATCGGTAATGTGAGAGGATGAGAGAGAGGTGAAGTATTTTTAGAGAGAGAAAAAGGAGAACCTGTGATATATATATATAGAGGTAGAGAGAGTGCAGGATTTTTATTTATACTTTTTTTTATTTTTTATATAATTTGTAGGATCGTTTTACCGACCAAACGAGTCGTTCAGAAGAGTTTTTCTCAATACGAGAGGCGGAAACAAACGTATCAAGTTCAATTCAGCTAGATATACACTTTAAACTGTCTATTGATTGATTTGACAAAGATTTACAGCGAGTAGACACTTCGGTAGCAGTTCGGTACTAAAATCGGAAAGTTACAAATGACTTGGCACACCTAGTATTTATAGGCAAGCTAATTTCGCATGGACCTGCTCAAGCGAAATTAGTTTCACACGAAATCTAATTTCGTGCGAAATTACCTACAAACACACTTTTCTCGTTTTGCGTGCCCTGATCTATCTAATACAATACAAGACTCGATACAAGACGAAGTTGACAGACGTATGCACTAACAGACTCCCCCTCGGATGTTGATGAAGTCTTCGGTGTCGAGTCTTCAATCTTCAGTCTTTATCAGTCTATCTGCTCTTTCTGAAGTATCCGACAATGTAAAGCATCCTCAATCTCTTTCTTCGTTTCATCTCCAGGATCTCTACCTGGCTCTTATCTCACTCTAATTCTCTTGATTAGATCTCTTGATTCTTTAAGTTCATCAGCTTTTGCAATTTGCGTGATTTTCAGGATCTGAATCTGGCTCTACTATCTTCAGACTCCCCCTTAAATTGTGCTTGGTATCACAGACTGGCTTTCACAGATTCAAGATCGACCTGGCTCACATCCTGCTCAGGATCGAAATCTGGCTAACCTGCACATTCTTAACCCAGAAATAAATTTCACAAATTTAAAATTTTACAAATTTATTCTCTGCTTACCACTTGTAGACACAACAACACCATCATTTGCAAGTATTGAACTAAATGATTTAACATTTTAAAATCTGATGAACCACTTGAAACAACATCTTTTCAAACCTATTTTCCCAAACCTGTTCATCCTGTTTAGCACTCGGAATTTTGAAAATCTGCTTTCCAACAACAGTTGTCGAAATTTTTTTTTTATTTTCAAAAAATTAATACTAAAACACACTAAAAACTTTTTGGACTTTTGAATATGAAATGCAATAAAGAAATATTTACAAACAATATTTTTGTGAGTTTGTGTAAGAGGATCATATCAGTTTATGAGACCAAACACCAACACCGTTAAGCTTTAAACATTTTAAATTCTAAACGATTCACTTAGATTGTCAGTATACTGATCCACTTAAATTTTCACACAAAGTTCAACTGTTTCGAGATACGAATTAATGTTTTAAGCACTTAAACTTATTCGAGTGTCCCACCTCAGAATATACTCCTGTATCCAGATCTCAATATTCAGTCTTACAGGTGAGTATACCTAGATGATATCTGTAAAGGGTTAAATGCGAGGGCCATGAGAGCTCAAGCTATTGCTTCCGCAAAATCAGAGAGATGACGGCTTCGACTTTTGGTGTGTTCCCTTTAGAAAATCTTTTCTTCAACGGCACATTATTAGTATTTTGCAATGTTTCATTATTTTTTATGCTGAGGGGGGTGCTATATTTCAAGCAAGCAGAAAGTATTATACGGGGACTAGGCCATTGCTTTCGCAAAATCAGAAGTCCCGGGATAATACCCCAGATATCACTGAGTATAAAGACCTATTATCTCAGAAAGAGGGACCTTTCAAACAAGATTTCGGGGGTTACCCATATATCCGAGAGATGTTCCCCACGATATAAGTAAGTTCGAAATTTAAGTTTATAGCTCGTTACAATCTACTAAATGTGCAAAAACCTACTGGCACATCACAGTGAGACCGTTTATCACATTTTAACTTTCCAATTCTTTAGCATGCTGTGATAGTCCACTGATGTACTATCATTTCCTCTTTTTACAACAAAACTCTTTTCCATTTTATCATGTTTTTGACTTTTTAAAATTTTCAAATGTTTTTGGATTTTCTGAAAAATTCTTACTCCCCCTAAAATGCAAAATCATTAAAAGGAAATTTGAAAACAAACTATACAAGAAAAGTGACAACTGTTATGAATTGCTTCAAATCGCCATCCACTTGGCATAAACAATCAGAACTTCCCCTGACAACAAACTATTTTCCCATTATGATTTCAAAACACTTAAGTTTGTTTTAATCAAACGGTTTTTCCAAAAAATTAGTTTTGTTGATTTCATAAAACCACTTGTAGAAATGGGGATCCATCACCTTGTTCTTTCATCTTCAACCTTTTGAAAAATATAACATTTTTTAAGCTCAAACAACAAATATCACTTGTAGAAAATCAAGTACAATTTAATGTCCCTGATTTACCACTTGTAAGTCGAAATATCACAATTGTGAATTTCTCAAGAAAGATTCCGATTCCTGCTCCACTCTTACCTACCTGGGAGCTCCGGCAAGTCCTAGTTTTCAATCATAATAGGTTCCATCCCAGTCACAAACCTAGGATGACCCATCTTTACCTGGTTTCTTCGTTTTCTTCTCATAAAATTCCTTTACCCCTTTGACTTTCTTGTCAACCATTTTTTCCGAAAATATGTTTCACTGTGGGGTTAAAAGCTTTCTCAACATCAAATTCTTTCTTTTCAGAGAAAAATTGATTTGAAATCTCAACTTTACCAACTTTTTGCTTAAAATTTTCAGCCCTCAATGGTGGAAAATTTGCATCATCCATTGGTGGAACTGATGTTTCCAATTTTAACTCAACACTTGGCTCCTCTGACTTTATGAAATCAGATTCATCGCCTAAAAATAGCTCCTCTGATTTTGACAAATCAGAATCATTGCTAGAACTATCATCAGATTTCTTAACAACCCACTTTTGGTTGTCAAGATTTGCTTTTCTCTTGTAAAACCTTTTTGAACACTCACCAACCTCAAACTTCGAATTTTTGAAAACTTTGAATTGTTTAGTTGGTGGTTCATTCTCAACCATCTTTTCTTTCAATTTAAAAGAAACTCCCTGTTTTGTTTGAATTGCCTTTGGACAATTTCTGGCAATATGACCAACTGATTTGCATTGAAAACAGGTTCTTGTCTCTTTTTTCTGTTGAGCAACATTTTTCTCTATTTCCTCTTGCTTCTTTGCAAGGAATTCTTTGTTTGATTGATTCCTGAACAACTACTTCTTTTCTTCTTCAGATGATGTTCCTGAAACAAATACAGTTTTTGGTTTATAAATTTTCTCATTTTTATGATTTTTCGGTGGAATAAATCCTAATCCTTTTCTTTTGAAATTACCGTTATGATGTGGTTTCTTTTAGAAACCAGAACTAGAACTGTAACCTTTTTTCTTGTTTAATCTTTGTTGAACTCTTGAGGTGTACTTTTTAGGTTTTATAGAAAGATTTACATCTTTTATTTCAGAAATATTAATTTCTGTTAGTTTGAAAACCTTTTTGATCATTTCAGTTTTGACACCTCTTATTGGAAATTCTTCATCAGAATATAATTTGTCAGAATCATTCAAAGTATAAGCCACTTTGAATGTTTCATCATTCAAATTAGATTTTGATAACAAAAACTCTTTATTGTAAACCCGTTTCTCCTTTTTGAATGTTGACTTTGACTTGTCAGACTTTGACTCTGAGTTTGACTCCGATTTTGACTCCTCGGTTTCATCGTTATCCAACACCTGGTCGACCACTTTCTTTATTAATTCGGACTCATGATCAGTGTTAGACGAAGTGAAAATGACATCGATGTTTTCTGGCAAATTTTCTGAAGACTCAGAATCCCACTGTAAATTGGTTGCCTTTTTTACTCTTTCTGAATTTGGATTTCGTGGAGAATATCCATTTTCAAGCGGAAGCGGACACTTTGTATAACTAAAACTTTTTTTCTTACCAGAATCATTTACTTCAGTATCCTTCTTCTTTTCTTCAGATATTTCTTCATCAAATGCCTTCATGCCTTCCACTGTTGGATAAATCCTGTCAATAACATAAGAAGTACATGAGTAACTTTTTAACAATCTATTTACTCTTTCTGTTTCAATCCTCTGAGTTTCCAATTTCTGTTCAAGCATAGTACACTTCTCAATGTAATTGTTTACGACTTTCTGCTTTGTCATGAAAGCTCCTTGAAGTGTCTTCATTGTTGTTGCTTGTTGACTGCTTGTTTGATTGTACATATTCATTGACTTGTTCAGAACATCATACGATTCTTTCAATCTGTTCATGTTATGAATCAATGTACTGTTTTGTTTCTTTACTGCCTCACAATTTTCACATATCACTGGAATCTTTTGTGCATCAGCTTCTGCATCAACTTTAAAAACTGGAACTTCTTTTATCTTTTTCCTTATCAGAGGAACTTCTTCATCATCACTGCTAACATGTTTTTTAACTTTCTTCTTTTTCTTTTTAGCTTTTTCATCATCACTGTCACTCTTCTCCATCAATCTTAAATGCTCTTCCATTTTCCTTGCATAATAATCATCATCATTATCACTGTATTCAGTAACTCGAGCAACAAAAGCTTTGTGATTTGGAGTTTTGTTAGGATCATAGTCATCCATCCCAACTGAAATTTTTCCAGCTAAACCCCTCTGGTAATTTTTCATCATCTTGATTTATCAGACATGCTTTACTACCAGCTGAAACATATTTGTCCCAATCGAATCCTTTTGTTGACTTTTTATCATCTTGATTCACCATACAAGCTCTCTTTGATGACTCTTCGATTGTCTTCCTGGCATGTGCAGTTTGTGGTTCTTGTTGTTGTTGAGCAACTTGATGATAAATTGCTTTCCGATAATAGTCATTGTTGTTGAACGGATTTTGAGCTCCACTTGCTTCGCGATTTGTGCACTCTCTCTTGAAGTGTCCTTTTTTCCTACAACGAAAACAAGTAACTTTAGATTTATCAAAACCTAAAGTAGAAACATTTGCATCACGGAAATCATCTCTTCCCGTAATTTGTTTAAACTTTTCGGCTCTCCTCAACACACTTGCCAAACACCACTTTATATCCATCAATTCCATCTCCTCAACATCAATTTGATCGTAATCCTCTTTTGTTAACATTGGATTCCCGATCCGACCTGCTACTAAACTCTCATATGACTCTAACACAGTCACCAACAGAGACATGTGACATTTTGCAACCCCCTCTGTGTAATTTTGACCATTTTCAAGATCTAATACCATGTTGCATTGTAGCTTCTTTCCATTCTTGGTTGTTGAAAAGTTTGGATCATATGATGGATATGAAGAAAATTCAGTTTTGCTGTTTGATCCTTTAGATGACCCTCAGATGAACTTTTAGCATTGAATGCAGTTTCAACCTTTGGTGACATGTTGGTCTTATCATTGATCCTTCCTTTGTAATACAGCCCAATATCTTGTTCTCTATCAAAATCTTTCATTCTTGAGATCTTCCTCTGTTCCATCTCTTGAGCATCAAGTTTTTCAATGAACTTTCCCAGTGTTAAATTCCCAAAATCTTTCTTATTTCTCAACATCATAAGATATGTGCCCCAAGTTTCATGTGGCAAAGCATCAGCCAACTTTTCTATCAACTCTTCGTTTTCTTTTGTGATGCTCACTCTCTTCATTTGGACTAACAGATTGCAATATCTTTCGATAATCTGCTTAGTGCTCTCAGTTCTCAAACCTCGAAATAAATCGAATTCTTTCTTCAAAAGTGATTTTTTGTTCTTAATCGTCTCTTTACTACCGACAAACTTTGATTTTAATGCTTTCCAGATAGAATAAGCACTTCCATTGTGTTGCAATAAGACCAATATATCTTCCTTAACAGCTTGATGCAATAAACTAATCATCATCTTTTCATTTTTGTATTTCTTTCTATCATCAACACTTAGATCTTTAATAGCAATCTCCTCTTCATCATCATTCAACGGTCTGATATATTTTGTTTTAACACATTCCCAAGCATCCAAATAATTTGCTTGAACCCAGTTCTCAAATCGTTCCTCCCATCCTTTATACTCCTTGATATTCATGAGCTTAGGCGGTTTTTGCATAGTGCCTGTTTCATTTTCCATGTTCATGTTCTGAGTAACAGATGCCGGAGTAGTCGGGGTAGTAGCAAATGCATTATAAAATTCCTCTTCCATGTTTCGGTAACAAGAATTCACAAATCAGACACTTTCAAACGAAATTACTCCTTCAAACGAAATCAAATTCAGACGAAATAACCAACTTCACACGAAATATCAACTCAAGCGAAATATCAACTTCACACAAAATACCCTTTGGAGCGAAATTACCCTGTTCACACGAAATACCAATCATGTGCGAAATCATTGATTTCGTGCGAAATACACCCTTTCAAACGAAATAGGTAATTTCGTGTGAAATACTCAAACGAAATACTAACTAGAAGCGAAATAGCTAATTTCATGTGGAACTCTCAAACGAAATTACAATCTGGTGCGAAATAAGGCTTATTTCGTGCGAAATACTGCTGATGTCATCATCTCGAGCTGTTTTTTGTGAAAATTGATCAGATTTTAAGCCGTTTTAAGATCTGAGACTTTCTAGGGTTTGTTAAAACACTATTGCGCGTATAATGTGTGAAATTCAAGTCATTTTAACCATGAAAACTTGTTAATTTTGAAAAAGAAGGTGTAGAAATCAGAATTTGCAGCTGAATTGATAAGAACTCTTCCTCCTGAGCTCTGATACCACTTGTAGGATCGTTTTACCGACCAAACGAGTCATTCAGAAGAGTTTTTCTCAATACGAGAGGCGAAAACAAACATATCAAGTTCAATTCAGCTAGATATACACTTTAAACTGTCTATTGATTGATTTGACAAAGATTTACAGCGAGTAGACACTTCGGTAGCAGTTCGGTACTGAAACCGGAAAGTTACAAATGACTTGGCACACCTAGTATTTATAGGCAAGCTAATTTCGCACGGACCTGCTCAAGCGAAATTAGTTTCACACGAAATTTAATTTCATGCGAAATAACCATCTAATTTCGTACGAAATTATCCATGTGTAATTTCGCGCAAAATTACCTACAAACACACTTTTCTCGTTTTACGTGCCTTGATCTATCTAATACAATACAAGACTCGATACAAGACGAAGTTGACAGACGTATGCACTAACATAATTTGCCTCTTTATATAAGTTATTTACTTAATAATCCCTGGAAAGATGAAATGACAAGAATACCCTCATGTGCAAAGCACATGACCATATTTAACCAAAAAATCTGACTGAGTTAGGGCTAAAGGACATAATGTGCAGGATTTTGAAACGTTAAGGACACAACTCGTTAACTTTTACGCTAAAAAACACCGCCTGTAAAATGGTGTTGACGTAAAGGACAAAACTTGTAATTTACTCTAAAATTTAATTTAGATTTGATTACTTTATATTAATTTTCAACGGCTATATAGGTATTTGAAATGGCTCAAACCCCAGAAAACACTCTAGAGATGGGAGATAGTCTGGCCTGAGGGTTTTTTTTTTTTTTTTTTTTTGTTGCCGCATCGAACAGGCATGTGTTCCTATGAACCCGGCAAGGCCCCAAGATTTTTCCGCTACCACTATGACTACACTTATCAAATTTTTCTTTCATTTTATTTACCAAATTTTTGAAGTCCAAGTCATGTTCATTCTTCATTTTGTGTAAATGCATCAATAAAGTTAACTAGCTACCCACATAAGTGCAATAAAAAATCTGATTTTCCTACATAATACTGATATGTAGAAGGAAATACTACATTTTATAGATTACTTTTTGAAACTTAAGCCTTTAACATGAAATAGTTATGGCTTTTTCGAAAATTGAAGTCACATGAATCAGATCTAAAGCAGAGTTCTGTCTTAGTAGATGTCGTAACCCTCGACCCCTGCCCCGGGAGGCGGGCAGCCGCGAGCTCGCATAGCTGGTGGTATCAGTGTTTATTAATTTGGCAGCGGAAATTTATATCAGGACCGTAGTTAGGAAATCGTTTATCAGAGTAAAACACCATTCTTTTATAAATAATCAATACATGGGAAAATCCCAAGTTTCCATTTATAATATGTTTATAGGGATAAACCCTATTTTATTGGAATAAAACTTCTTTCTTGTTTAGGTAACTTTTATAGCCACTTTTCCAAGCCTTCAGTGCTCTCCAGCTGGCTTCTATTTGGCTTTCACATTTTGTTACCTGAAATGCGTTTTAAAAAGTTTTATCAGCAAGAAATATTGGCAAGTGCATCCCAGTTTAATCAAAATATTTTTTATCACTTTACAGCATTGAGGGCATCCGCAATTACATTTGTTTATATCTACCTAATTACCACCCACGGTATTGTCAATCCTGATTTGTGGTCATGCTACTACTCACAGTGTAGTAACAAGTAATGTATACAAAACCCCAACATACCGACAATAATTGTAGAATCACAAATACTCAATCACTGTTAAATGTAATTTAAATAATTGAGGTTTTGGTAAAACATTTGGACTCATAAAAAGCAGATGTACTCACTTTGCTATTTTAGATAATACTACTCCTGTCTGGTGACTTCCTGGTTATAATCTATTAAATTAAACAATGCACACGTGTTAGTAAGATAACCCAATTTATATTAGCTATACCCCTGAGACAGAACTCCAACGACTGAGTCAGGCAGAGCCTTGACATGCGTTACGGAGCTCTAGATCAATCGGGCAGCGTAACTAATACGTAACCGGGGATTCTAATACTTACAACAAGGCAGAGCTTCGCTTTTTAGGGGTATTATTCCTAAGAGTTTTAGCTTTAATATTAGAGAGAGAAAGAAAATTGTGAGCGACTGAAACTGAGCTCGAACTCTCTATGTATAGGGTCTGATCAGGGGCAGCTCGCGCCCCGCGACTCCTTGTGCTAAATCTCTCACGGCCTGCGAGAGCCGTAGGCTAGGCTTTAGCTTTGGCCAGACCTAGCTTTAACACACATGAGGACACGTGGCATCACGAGGGTTCGCCTGGTGTCAAGCTGTCGCGGCCCGCGACGGTCTTGCCTTGACTTTGTCGCGCCCCGCGAGAACCCACTAAAATTTGTTTTATTTGATTTTTGTAACTATAAAGGTATTTCAGGCCCGTTTTTCGTATACGGGGTGTATTTTAGGACGTATAGGACATGTTTAGGGATTTGGGGATAGTTGTTATATCCTCCCCACCTTGTTTTAGATCTCGTCCTCGAGGTCTACTAGAACAGGTGTGGATATTTCCTTTACATCTCTGACTCGAGCTCCCAAGTGTACTCTGGTCCTCTCTTGGAATCCCATTTCACTTTGACCAGAACTAATCTCTTATGTTTGAGATTCTTGATCTTTCTATCTTCAATCTGTAGGGGTTTCTCTACAAACTTAAGTTTCTCATTTACCTCTATGTCCTTAAGAGGTACCACTAGTGTTTCATCTGCTAAGCACTTCTTGAGATTACATACATGAAATACATCATGCATTCCTGCCATTTCCTCTGGCAGTTGTAGCTGGTAAGCTACTGGTCCTATTCTTCTAATAATCCCAAAATGTCCAATATACCTGGGGCTTAGCTTTCCCCTCTTGACGAATCTGACCACTCCTTTCCATTGAGAAACTTTTAATAATACTTTATCTCCTACTTGAAATTCCAATGGTTTTCGCCTGTTATCAGCATAACTCTTCTGCTTTTAGTCTTTCCTTGACTTGAATAATCTTGTCTGTTGCTTCTTGTACTATCTCTGGTCCAGACAGTTGTTTTTCTCTAATTTCTGCCCAACAGACTGGAGTTCGGCACTTTCGTCCATAAAGTGCTTCAAATGGTGCAGAAGTGATACTGGTATCATAGCTGTTATTGTAGGAAAATTCTATTAATGGTAAATGATCGTCCCAATTTCCTCCGAAATCAATTACACAAGCTCTAAGCATATCCTCCATTGTCTGAATTGTCCTTTCGCTTTTTGGAAACCAGTCCCATTGCTTTTTGGAAACTAGTCCAAAAATGAGATGTAAAACGGGTATCTCTATCAGAAACAATAGATAAAGGAATTCCATGTAATGAAACTATTTCATTTACATATAACTTGGCTAATTGTTCCATACTGAAAGTTTCCTTCATTGGTAAGAAATGAGCAGACTTGGTTAATCTGTCTACAATCACCCAGATTGAATCATTACCTTTTCGTGTCTTGGGTAATTTGGTGACAAAATCCATTGTTATCAATTCCCATTTCCATATAGGCATTTATAGTTGTTGCAATAAACCTGAGGGTTTCTGATGTTCAGCTTTAATTTGTGAATAGGTTAAACACTTGGCAACATAGGTTGCTATATCCTTTTTCATTCCTATCCACCAGAAATTCTTCCTTAAGTCTTGATACATTTTATCATTACCAGGATGCATCGTATATTTAGACTTATGGGCTTCTTCTAAAATTTGGTGACATAGGTTTCCTTGTTTGGGTATCCAGATTCTTTTCTTATGGAATCTCCAAATTCCATCTGTTCCTTGTTCCAATTCCTTAATCATTCCTTTTAATTTTTTTAATATCATCCTTGATTACTGATTCCTGCATTTCTCTAATTTGATCATTTGAATCTATCTGTAGATTTAACTTAAGCGAACGTACATGTCTTGGCTTGTCATGATACTTTCGACTTAAAGCATCAGCTACTACATTTGCCTTTCCTGCATGATATTGGATAACACAATCATAATCACTAAGAATCTCTATCCAGAGTCTCTGTCTCATATTCAACTCCTTTTGTCCAAAAACATATCTTAGGCTCTTATGATCATTGAAAACAGTAAACTTGCTACCATACAGGTAGTGTCTCCAAATTTTAAGGGCAAAAATTATGGCTCCTAACTCTAGATCACGGGTTGTATAATTCTCTTCATAATTCTTAAGTTGTCTAGAGGCATAGGCTATAACCTTTTGATGTTGCATCAACACACATCCATAACCTAACTTAGAAGCGTCACAATAGACTATCAAATCTTCAGTTCCTTCTGGTAACGCTAGTATGGGTGCGTTGGTCAACTTATGCTTAAGAATTCTAAAAGCTTCCTCCTGTTTTGGTCCCCATTCAAACTTAACTTATTTGAAAGTCTGTTTCGTTAAAGGAATGGCTATTCTGGAAAAATCTTGAATAAAACGTTTATAATATCCTGCTCGTCCGAGAAAACTTCTCACCTCCGTCGGTGATCTAGGGACTTTCCATTTAGTACTCGCTTTGATTTTTGTGGGATCCACATGAATTCCTTCATGATTAACCAGGTGTCCTAGGAATTGTACTTCTTGTAACCAAAATTCGCATTTTGAAAATTTAGTGTAAAGCTTTTCTTTTCTCAGCAAATTTAAAAGTGTATGCAGATGCTCTGCATGATCCTCTTTACTCTTAGAGTAAATAAGAATATCATCTATAAAGACGATTATGAATTTATCCAGATATGGTTTACATATTCTGTTCATCATGTCCATAAATACGGCTGGGGCATTGGTTAAACCAAATGGTATGACTGTAAATTCATATTGACCATACCTTGTTCTGAAAGCAGTCTTAGGAATGTCCTCTTCCTGTACTTTCAATTGATGATATCCTGAGCATAAATCGATCTTAGAAAAGAATCGAGCTCCTTGAAGTTGATCGAACAGATCATCGATTCTCGGTAGTGGGTACCGATTTTTAATCGTGACTTTGTTCAGTTCTCAGTAATCAATGCACATACGCATTGATCCGTCCTTCTTCTTGACAAACAAGATTGGTGCTCCCCATGTCGATGAACTAGGCTGTATGAAACCTTTCTCCAAAAGCTCGTCCAATTGTTTCTTCAGTTCCTGCATTTCTGCTGGTGCTAAACGGTAAGGTGCCTTGGCAATCGGTGCTGTCTCTGGTAGTAGGTGAATTCTGAATTCAACCTCTCTATCTGGTGGTAATCTAGGTAATTCTTCTAGAAAAACATCTGAGAATTTAGATACTACGGGAATATCTTTCAGTTCTTTTCCTTTAGTGTTAATGATTATGGAAATCATATACACTAGTGATCCCTTCCTTGCATAACTTGTTGTTTTCATCACAGAGATGAATTTCGTGGATCTAGTTGGCTTATATCCTTTAATTGTGATCTTTTCACCTTTTTGGTGAACTTACTTGCACTTACTTTTGATCACATAGAATACTGGCATGGTTGGCTACTAACCAATCCATTCCTAATACGATATCAAATCCGGCCAGATTCATTGGGTAAAGGTTAGCAATAAATTATGGTTTAAAATTTCTATTCTTGCTCCTTGCAAGATTTCAGTAATCTTAATGGATTCTCCATTTGCTGTTTCTACCAGGCATTCTTGTTGAAGTTTAGATAATGGTTGATTGAGAAGTTTACAGAACGAAGTATTAATAAAACTTTGGTTTGCACCAGAGTCAAATAATACTTTAGCAAAAATATCATTAACTAAAAACATACTAGCAATCACATCCGGAATCATCTTGGCTTCTTCAGCTGTCAGAACAAATGCGCGGACATTCTTGGTAGTTTTGTTGTTTGTTGCTGGAGCAAGTTTTGGACAGTTCGGCTTAATGTGCCCTTTTTCTCCACAATTGAAGCATATCCCATTACTAGGTTTCTTCCTAAAGTCTTCTTCCTTATGTCCAGACCTTTTGCAGAAGTTGCAGTGTATTGAGCATCTCCCTAAATGCTTCTTCTTGCAGTACTTACAGTAAGGTGCAGAGGTAGAACCTGTACCTTTCCCACGGTAGGTATTTCAAAAACGAAATTCTTGGGTAAGTTTATGGGCTAGGTTCTTTCTCTGATTTTCTTCTTGCGTACGTACTAATTTATCAGTCAAGGTATTGGCTAGTTCTACGGCTTCTTCTATGGTTTGTGGCCTAGCTGCCTTGACTACGTGTCTGATTTCACTAATTAATCCCTAGATGTAACGGGAGATTAACACTGGTTCTGGTGAGGCTAGGGTTGGCACTATTCTAGCATATTCGAAGAATACGGTAGTGTAACCCTTGCAGTCTATTCCAGTCATTCTAAGGTTTAAGAACTTATTAGCAATTTGTTCTTTTTCATGAGGAGGACAAAATTTCCTTTCAACTATGTTCTTAAAATCAATCCATTCCATATTATAAACTTTGTCACTTCCCATAGACTGGAGAATAATATTCCACCATTCTAAGGCTGCATTCTTAAAAAGATAAGAAGCAAACATAATCTTATCTTCTTCTGCACATTTGCTTATTTTTAAGACTGCCTTTGTCTTTTCTATCCAACGTAAAGCTACAATGGCACCTTCATTGCCAGAGAATTCTATCGGTTTGCAAGACCAGAATTCTTTGTAAGAACAACCATATGACATGGTTCTTCTTCTTTTTGGAATAGGTAATTGGAGTAACGGTCCATTATTCACGCTGTGACTAGGTTCAGTAGGTGGTCGTTTACTTCCACTGTTAGTTTTATTATTTTCTGCTTCTTTAACAGTCTTGATGATATATGGCAAAGCATCTATGATTCCTTGTGCTACTATGTGTTGGATGGCACTGTTATCTATTTGGATTCCATTATTATCATTATTCTAGTTTTCCTGATTTACTTCGTTGTCCATCTGGATTTACAAACATTTATCGGGTATTAATATCACAGGATAAGATTTAATGCAAACAATCAGGCAAACAAATTGATCAAAATCGTCGAGCATTGCAACTTTTACTCTTTTCATACATACATACATATATATATATATATATACATATACATATATATATATATACACACTACAATCTACAACTGAAATATAAATACATTGCTAGTTATGCATCCATAGATATTAGGTTACCTATTTTAGTTGATTTGATGATGATTTTCTTTTTCAAACTACACGCATATATATATATATATATATATATATATATATATATATATATATATATATATATATTATTACTAAGGGTGTTCATCCAGAATTGCATCTCTCGCTCATCGTATTTCCACACGAGCTTTTCTTCTATCTGTCTTATCCTCTCTCCTCCTTCTATCAATTCCTCACCATATATGCGGAGTTCCAGCACATTCTCGTCACTCATAGGTGGTCGTGGTGCGGGTACTGGGTCAGGGTACTAAGGTATCGGTTCTCCATATGGGTACGGGTTGTTTAATATCTCCTGGACATACTGATCGACATTCCAATACGGATCTAAAGGATTAAGGTTGGTATACTGTGCTATGGGATTTGGTATCGGTCCTTCTTGTGGATAGAATTCCTGATATTCCCTATGGTCATCATTCCATTGATCATATGCTAGAGGATTAGGTGCTGAGATTCTAGGTATCTCGTTAGGGTCAAATGCTGGTATGGGTAATTAGTTTCTTGGTTAAGTTTTATCTCCATTGGTTGGGTTGGGAATAGTGGCAATGGTTGTGGTGCAATTATTTGGTCAAGGTTTGGATCTGCTACAGTGGTGGCTAGTATATGAAATTTTGCCAACCGTCTATTAACTATGTCTTGTGTCTGGGCATTCACTTCCCTATTGGCTGCTACTAATGCTCTTTGTTGTAACTTTCTCATTTGCTTTCTCCACTCATGTGCTCCCCGACTGAACTATCCTCTCTTTTTAGAAGGGAATGGTTCCTCATATTGCGCCTTAAATATGAAGATTCCCTCTTCTGTATCAGCAGAATACCCCGAAGGAGTAGGCTGTGAGAAAGTTCCTTCACTTTTAGGAGAACTATCTAGGTGACGATAGGCCTCAGACGTACCTTGCTAACTCATACTGTAAACTAACAGATTGTCAAATAACACAAAACAATAATAAACATGTATACATATAATCACATAGATTATTTCCTAACATAATTGATAAAATTTTGGTGTCAGCAAAACACTTCTATGGCTTAAATTAGTAGCTGTAGCTCTGATGCCACATTCTATCGCAACCCCCGACCCCTGCCCCGGGAGGCGGGCGGCCACGAGCTCGCAGAGGTATCGGTGTATATTAATTTGGCAGCGGAAATTTACATCAAGACTGTAGTTAGGAAATAGTTTATCATAGTAAAACACCATTCTTTTAAAAATAATAAATACATGTGAAAATCCCAAGTTTCCATTTATAATATGTTTATAGGGATAAACCCTATTTTATTGAAATAAAACTTCTTTCTTGTTTAGGTAACTTTTATAGCCACTTTTCCAAGCCTTCAGTGCTCTCCAGCTGGCTTCTATTTGGCTTTCACATTTCGTTACCTGAAATGCGTTTTAAAAAGTTTTATCAGCAAGAAATACTGGCGAGTGCATCCTAGTTTAATCAAAATATTTTTTATCACTTTACAGCATTGAGGGCATCCGCAAATACATTTGTTTATATCTACCTAATTACCACCCATGGTATTGTCAATCCTATCTTGTGGTCATGCTACTACTCACAATGTAGTAACAAGTAATGTAACAAAACCCCAACATACCGACAGTAATTGTAGAATCATAAATACTCAATCACTGTTAAATGTAATTTAAATAATTGAAGTTTTGGTAAAACATTTGGACTCATAAAAAGCAGATGTACTCATTTTGCTATTTTAGATAATACTATTGTTGTCTGGTGACTTCCTGGTTATAATCTATTAAATTAAACAATGCACGCGCGTTAGTAAGATAACCCAATTTACATTAGCTATACCCTCGAGACAGAACTCCAACGACTGAGTCAGGCAGAGCCTTGACATGCGTTACGGAGCTCTAGATCAATCAGGCAGAGTAACTAATAGGTAACCGGGGGTTATAATACTTACAACGAGACAGAGCTTCGCCTTTTAGGGGTATTGTCACACCCCGACTGCGTAAAACAACGAAACCGTGGCGGAAACGTCGGGAGTGGAGTGACAGAATTATTGTTTCATAACCATGGAATCAAAAGTTTCGTTTTATTAAAATATTAACATTAGACATTGTCTTAGAAACAGAACAAACAAGTTAAACATAGTCTATCATCGTTATTAAGTCACTAAGGCCTCGTCCAGTTCTAAGTGAGCATGCTTCCTAATCGCAATCAACATCATTCGACACCACCTGAAACATATGTAAAAATAAAGTCAGCAAAGAAATGCCGGCGAGCACATAGGTTTTGTGTGGGTGTCAGATTCATGGCTCGTTTACATGTTGCAACACCTTGTTTGACTACAAGAGTCGATAGTTGAAAACCTTATTTTGAAAAGAGTTTAGTATTGCAATATGATTAACCAACTCAAATCAAGTTGATTATAGTTTATAAAACCTCGTTGCCATAAATCTTAACCCAAAACATTTGTTTAAGTAAACCAAATTGTAAATCGTCCTCGTAATAAAACTCGTATGGTTTATATCGTTTAGTAAACATCGTTGTGTGATATCGTTTAAAATCGTTCATCCAAGTGAACTAAATAACACCACGGAATATAATATGATAAAAGCACTTATATATAAGAAGTACCAGCGGCGTATCTACCATGCTTTTATCACATTACACCCGTCTCGTTATCTAAACACTAACCAAAAACCAATTGTTCGTTCAATTCGTTTAACTTGTTTAAATCATTCAAATCGTTCTAATCGTTCAATCATTTCAATAGTTCAATCGTTCAAATCGTTCTCGTTTTAATTGTGAAAATTACTTTTGGTCGTCTCGTTTATAACATTCAAACCTTCGTAACTCGTCCATCGTTCAACTCGTATTAACAAACCACCAAAGGGTAAGTTAACAATTAACAGGTTCAGTCGTTACCCACGTAACCCCCATACATAACCATGGGTGGAGTCCGATAACGGGATTTATCAGATCCTATGGTACCATAACCTAATACTAGTCGGTTTGGCCAAAACTAATGAATGTCATTCGTTATGTAAATACGTCCAACAAGTTCGTTCACATTATCGAAATCGTTTATGTTTAATATAAACAATAGTATTCGTTTTTGAAATCGTCGTTAGAAGCATCGAAATCGTTTAACACATATGAATCACCCCAAAACAATTGAAAACAGTAAAATAGGGGAACTATGTACTCACATCGAATTGCAAGTATCCTCGATTAAATGAACTAGCAAAGCTCGAGTAAACCAAAGGATTCAAGTAGCACCTAGTAATCGAGTCGCTAAGTTAATAAATCGACACCTAAATCGGAAGATCGGGTAGAATGAGTTCTCGTAAACCAAATGAGTATTGGAACTCGTGTGATATGGTTTAACAAAGCCTACATTCTAAATCGGAACCTATCCTAAGTGCTTACAACCCGTTACGACTCATTAAGGTAGTAGCCTATGCTACTTTAACGCGTCGTTCGCGCGAATGCGCGTTCGAGACGCCTAACTAGTCCTATGACAAGTATTACATGCCCTAACATGTTTAAATATGTTGTATAATCAGGTTAAGTGGCAAAAGATAAGTTACATATGCTTAAATACCAATTATGCATGAAAAGGGCATTTTGGTCATTTTCCTAAGGCATATAAACTACCTATCATACAACTAATCAAACAAAGTGACCATAAGGTATAACCTCGGAAGGTTATTCCCTATACAACTATGGTCACTAAATGTGCTTGGTCGGATCCTAACGATCGACCAAACGGGTCGGGTTCGAAAGTCTAAGCGGTTGTTAAGACCGCTTATCTTACGACCCTAAACAAGCACTAGACTAAAAGTGACGAGTTAAACATGTTGAAACATGTTTAACTAAGTTAGAAAACTGGTTTGATATAAAAACAAAGTGTTTTGATACCCGAAAATAGTTTCGATGCGAAATACGCATAAACACGTTTTTGACCGAAACCTAGACTCGTCACTTCGACTAATCGACGTGGTAATCAGTAGGTATAGTCACAAGGGACTATAACCATCGTGATTACGCTCACGTTGCAAAGTTCAAACGAACTTTGTGTTGACCAACTCGTGGTCAAAGTATAAAGTCAAACACTGTTTGACTTTCATGCTTGAAAAGCATAAAAAGCATGAAAGAAGCTTACAAAAGGTCAAGCAAGGAAGATTTGATCTTAAAATACTCAGGTATGAAGCTTCACAAGGGAGAGCTTCAACTTAGAGTAGAAATGAGATCAAGTGTGAAGAATGAATGAAGAACCCATTGCTATTTTATAGGAAGATTGGATCATCAAGATCATTCCAAGTGTATAGAAGGTGAAATCTTGACCCTAGACTTGTGGAACATGGTATTGAATACAATGGGGATCCAAAACCAGCTCCAGGTATTGAGAATTTTGCATAAACAACCCTTTAAATCAAGCCTGTTGCTGAAACTGACTTGCTGAATTTTGGTCCCTGTCACGTGGCGCGCTAGGTAACACCTGGGTTGGCGCGTGGCTCGGGGGAGGTCAGTTCTAAGTTTCATTTTTTGGCGAAACAGGTCCCTGCATGCTTAAAACTTGATTTTCGACTCGTTTAAGCCCCGTTAACCCCATTTCAAGGCTCTAAAATGAAGTTAAAGTATAGGGAACTTAAAATATGCTTGAAAACATCTCGGATATCGGTTCGTTTGGTCGTACGGTTGCGTTGTTCGGTTAATTACGACGAAAACTCGAACGGACGCGAAAACGATCCAAATTAAGCGACGAATGGTATTTTTGCATTCCAATCTCTAAAATAAAATATTTTAATGATTACAAAAAATTTTGGATGTCCGGGGATGTTCAGAACGTAAGATATGTGCGAAAATGCAAACTTATGCACTTTTTGACGCTTTCAGTCCCTGTTTGATCAAAAAGTTTATTTTCGCATACCGAACCCCTCAAAGCCTATTTCTAAGCTATGTAAAGGATATTTAGGGTATGTTTAACTTATAATCAAGTTCCAGAATGTTCGTTACTATACGAATCGGCGTACTTTCGCAGTTTGACACAAATAGTCCCTGCGATCGAATAAACTTGTTTTCGACACACCAAACCATCCAAAACTTATTTCTAAGTTATGTAAAGGTTATTTAAGGTATGTTAAGCCTATGTCACTATTCCGGAGTGTTTGTCGCGTTAAACTGATTACGTTTACGCATCAGTTTGCGTATAACTTTCCAGAAAGCGATTTAAAGCTTGAAATCGAACTAGAATCAAATTGTAAAATCGTCAAACACAAATACACAAATATTAACACCAAAACACATCGTTTTATCTGTAATTGATATTGTTTTACATCGTACATCCTTTACAGAGCACAGTTGTCACATGTATTATTCCCGAGAGTTTTTGCTTTAATATTAGAGAGAGAGAAAGAAAATTGTGAGCGACTGAAACTGAGCTCGAACTCTCTATTTATAGGGTCTGATCAGGGGCGGCTCATGCCCCGCGCCTCCCTGTGCTTAATCTCTCACGGCCCGCAAGAGCCGTAGGCTAGGCTTCAGCTTTGGCCAGTCATGACCTAGCTTCAACACGCATGAGGACACTTGGCATCACGAGGGTTTGCCTGGTGTCAAGCTGTCGCGGCCCGTGACAGTCTTTCCTTGACTTTGTCGCGCCCCGCGAGAACCCACTAAAATTTGTTTTATTTGATTTTTGTAAATATAATAGTATTTAAGGCCCGTTTTTCGTATACAGGGTGTATTTTAGGACGTATAGGACATGTTTAGGGATTTTGGGAGAGTTGTTATAGTAGGGCAATCAAAACATAACAATAATTTTGACTTGCAGGATTATCTAACATATATGATCATGTAATACACACGATCGATTGTCATGTTTTGTGCTTTTGTGCTTTCCATACATTTTTCACAATGTAGAGACATTTCCAAGTTCAGCAAGTCCAGTCTAGTCCGGTCCAATTTGTACGGTTGAATCTTATATGATACTTTACGTCGTCCCAATTTTTAGGGTTTTAATTGGTCAATCGTTACAATCATGTTGTTCTCGGTTTTACACATTTTAAGCCCAACTAGGCCAAAAACCAGAAATTGATGCAAACCATTGCCTACAGGTCCATGCCAGTTCGGTCGCAGTTCAATCCAGTTCTATGGTTTTCAAAAAGTTCATGCAATATAGACATTATAGACCAAGCAAGTAAACCGCGTGTCAAGAAGTCCTATAAAGAAACTTCCACTGACCATATTCAACTAGAAATAGAAAACCTACGAGTCCCATGCATTATCTCAAACCAGTGACAAGATAAACACCAAAAGTAAGTCAATCTAGTACAAGACAGAGTTACATGGGGGCAAAAGGCATACCTAATGGTCCATCACTAAATGCAACTAACATGATGGTGGAATGGTCATATATCACAATGTTATGCAGATATAAAGTGGGACATGATAATATGATATTACTTCTAAACATCATATCATATGGAACCAACATGTCGATTGAAGACTTGGTGTCTTCGGCGTATGCTACTACGATATCACTTGGGTTTGTATCGGAGTGGAAACACACCCGATCAAGATTGAATAATTAGTACAAGCTATAGACAAAGCTGACAAGACTTGTGTTTTAAAAGCACCTCGCACAAGCCTCAGGGCCTTGAGGCGACACCTCACTTACATCTAAGTCAAATTGCTCAAAATTATGTTAAAACAACAAAAGGGATTATAAGATTATGAATGGTTTACTTTATAATAAAGGGTAAATATATAATAGGGATGAGACACACGTAACTTTTGGTTATATATAAAGCTTATTTGGTTATACTTACAGCAACGTGAAGCTCTCACCTCACAGCTTGGCTTTCGGGGACCGAATCGCCTAGGAGCACCTCGTGCTTTTTACAACCAAGTACGAGACAAACTTCAAAGAAAGATCCAGAAAAAATGAACCCATGAAATCAAGACAACACAACATAATCAATAACCATATTGTGAACAAACCTATCAAAGGTTTTCAGTGCCACCTGGACATCCATGTCATATTTTGAGACGTCAGGTTCAAGTCATTCAATGTAGATTCTAACCGTTTCACCGGAATTACGTTTTTTTTTTTAATTTAGATAAGAGAATGAAACTATGTATAAACATAAAGCTGATGCATACTGATAAACGGAATTTGATTTTTGACCCGTCTGTGAAAGATAAATCAAACATCTTACTTTGTAGCTACATTACCATCTACTTATCTTTCAAAAAAATTCCGCTGATGTGTGCATTAGAATTAAAAATGAAAAAAAAACAGGTAGAGAACGCATGCGCACACATATCAACTTACAGGATCCGTGTATTTGAAGTCATTAGCAAGTTGAAGAGTGTGGTTTACCACCTTAAGGATCAAACGCTTCAAAATTTTATATTAAAACAATGAGCTGAAAACTCATCGTATGTGTGTCGCCTTTTTTGCTTTTAGAGATCAAGTCACTATGGTCATTAATCATTTCATTGGTCCCTTCAGAGTTCAGACTCTTGTCAGATTGTAGAATGAAAAAGAGAAGTGTTGTAAAATTGATAGTATATAAAAAATAATTACTTCATAATTGTTTCTAGAGAAACAGTTCCTGCCATAAGTGGCCCGATGCCCCTTTACAACGTTAGAGATGGGGACTAAATGATCTCCAGATTTTTTGTTTATGTTTCAGTATGTAATTATAGACAGCCATGCTAGCACAACCCCATTGGCACTATACATAAGGTTGACCAAATCTTTGTATATCTTATAAAGATGAAAGTTTAAATGCTTTCCGAAAGATATATAAGTTTTCATGTTCAAAAATCTTGATAAATCTCATTATCTTATGTTAAACGAGGATCAGGATGACTGTGCCCAAAATCTTCTAGTGGCATTCCATTACATATCGAATCCTGCATTAACATCAATCCATAATTAGTTTTATAACATGTGATATTATATAACTGTAAGATATTACACATTTGTAACATACCAGACTAGCTCCAAGCTCATCTGCAATATTATTGGAGTACTCAATTGAAAATCTAACAACTCATAGCTCTGTTTGTTTTATACAACATACATTATCCATATTATTTTCAATTGGCTATCATAACATATATTAGAATCAAAAAGATGAAACTATGGCAAGCATACATTCAGTCTTTCACATATTAAACTATCAGTTCTCTTTCGATAATACTAATTTTACCTTAATCTTTTCTAACATAGAAAGTCACAGGCGAACTGGAGCACCGCATTAAGTTTTGATATATATTTGTTGACTAGCGGTGTAGCAGTTGCGGTTGGATATGCTTTTGTATCAGGCAGGCAGCTAGTTAGAAACTATCAAATTTGGATGTCGAGTGAACATCATTAATTTATTGTATTTTGGAGTTATGTTGTTTAAGTTTAACTTCATAAGAAAAATAAGTTGGCATGATTTCGCTTTATATGAAGTGTTTGAACTTTTTTGGTTTTAATCTTTGTTCAACAAATAGTGTTTATCATAAACTTTTGCATATGTTCACAAATTTTCACATGAAGGAAGACAGGTATTCCAATCAAATACCTCATCGTGTTAACCTCTGTATAACATTATTTGCCTAAAATCTAAATTAACTACTTGTCATCTTTTAGCAAAAGCCTAAACTCTTTGGATCCTTTTTTTAAAGTTACTACCACGTAAAAGATTCTTTATTGTTTTTTCTTTCTATTGTCAAAATGCCATGCTTTTTTTCTCATCCTACCTATCATTAACTCTCCATAGTTTTAGTCGCATTGCTGGATATTGAGCACTCTTTCTATGATATTCTATTAGAACCCTCTTCAAGCGAAGGTGTGACAATAGCTTAGTTCTTCACTCATATCTCATATCTGAGCTTAAGAACCAAATTTCTTCTATGATTCGAAACTTGTTTGATGATCAACTGATTGCTAAGATAAGTTTAGGCATTGATTTAATCTTAGTTCATTATAGATAACTGATTAGCTATACAACTGATTGCTAAGACAAGTTGAACTTGTCATTTTGATAGTCAACTTGCACAATTTTTCTTTCTTTGAGTCTTTGCTGAGATTCAAGCAACTAACTAAGCAAGATATAGAATTGCATGTATGATATATCCTCCTCATTTATGAAAACTGCAAAAGTTTCCATATTGTGTATTTAGCTAGGAAATAAGGACATTTCATCCTGGCAAATTTCAATCTAAATTACTTGAGTTCACAATAACATCATGAAACTTTGTCTTTGACTTGTTACTGATTTTGGTATATTAATTCCTTTTTTGTCACCAGTGAAGGATCTAAATTAAGTTTTGCTATAGTTGAATGTTTATATGAACTATGGAGTCACACATTTCATTTTTCATGACAAATGGAGTAGAAGATAAGTATTGTTACAGTTTCAGTTATTTTAAATATATGTCAGAAAATACTTACTCAAATAATGAATCAAAGTTCAGGTTATTCAGGCCCACTGGGATTATAGCTTGCACACATTATAATACCACCACTTTCCAGCAAAATTCAATGACACGTATGAATGGTATAGCTAGTTTAAGTTTAATTAAAATCAGAGCACATATAAATGAACACAATGACAAGCCCAAAATCAACAATCACACAGCTAAACGCTTTAGATATGCATAATTGATAATTACCACTTCTTAACTAAATACTTAAATGCATTTTTACTCTTGCAAGGATAAAGTAATAAAGTATCAAGAGACTCACTTGCCGACCAAAATTCCCAGCAACATCTTTAATCATCAACTGCATTTAGGACATATGTTAGATATCTTAAAGCATATGGCACTAACCAATTATCAAACACTATACCAAAAGAAATTACATGTGCTGATGGTTGTAGATTACTAGGCATTAGTCGGGCGATGGGCTGCCAACTAGCGATTAATCGGGATCGATTGGATTGGAAATATATTTTTCATTTTTCATACTTATATATATACAAAATTTTATATATAATTTCTCAATTTTATTAATCGGATTGGATTAACAAGTATAATTTTTCTAATACTTCAAAAGATTTTGACCAACTATGAATTTAGGTCCGACAACTGATTACCAACTAATGGCGATTAATCCTTTTTTTATTAGTGTATCAACCAATCGCCTCCTAACACTAGCAATGCAAATATATAATCATTAGGTGGCAATAAATTGAACAATGCCTAATTACAAAACACACAGTTAAAAAAATAGAATATTATATGGATCAATATCAATCCACCAGCTTAAGCTAGGTAAATTGATAACTGAATCCAGGATTCGAGGTTTTTTTGTTGCATAAACACTTTAACTGTTGGCCCATGCAATCAAGCCAGAAGAACGGATGATATGGAAAGCCAAAACTGGTTCTCAACAGTTGATCACAATAAGCAGTGCTTGTCCTAGACTTTCCCCAATGACAGTGGTTATCTATCAGCTGATGACTCTAAGTGCTGATCTTCACAAAAATTGTTAGTCAAAGAACTGATGAAATATAAAGACTGAATCCCTAACAACTGTTGTCTCTCAAGTACTGATGAAGATTAAAGCACTGCTGATTCAAGGTCTGGTCACCCTTTGAAGAAAGCACTGATCCTCAACATCAGTGCTTAGGCTACAACAGTGGGAAGCTGCATCAGTGTTTATATAATCAGTTGTTTATTGTAATCAGTGTTTGCATGCATCAGTGTTTAGAGTTTGTTAGTTTGTTAGATGTCACTAACTAGGTGACATCAGCTTAGATGCTTAGTGGTTTCGATTGTACTATAAATAGAAGAGTACCTGTACTGTTCTATTAGCTCTTTTGCACCAAGTCATCTTGTACGAACAAATCAGTGAGCTCAGGCTGAGGGGGAGTTTAGTGTTGCATGCATGCATAGTTGATCTTTGTAATTGATACAATCATTCGACTAATTAAATCAAGTTTGCAGAAAACTATTCTTCTTTTATTGTGTTCTAAAGTTTATTTCCATTTTCGCTGCACATTAATCTCTGTTTCATCTTCCATTTCTGTTAAACAACATAATCTAAAGAAACTCAGATCCTAACAATTGGTATCAGAGCATAGGACAGTCAAATTCGATCTAACAATCAATTTGACATAAAAGTTCAGCTCATATCTATTGATACTTTAAATTGTTCGTATCAGTTGAAAAAACAGAGTAAGAAGTAATCACGTACAAAGTTGATTATTCGAAAACTTTTGTAAAATCAACCAAGATGACATCACAATCACACGACCCTCACAACACCAGAACACTATTCAAGCCACATATGCTTGTCAGATCCGAGTACAATATCTAGCAACGTAGGATGGGCCATGTGTTAGCTCAGCAAAACACCGGCTGCTGGAAGTCAGTCATCTTTGGACCACACGTTCCAATGGTGCCTAGTATTGAAGATCCCAAAGGCTTTGTGCCTAAAAGCCTGAAAATTACTCAGAACAAGACTTTCAAAAAATTGAATTAGATGCAAAGGCTTTTAGCCTAGTAGCCTCAGCTCTTCCAAATGACATTTATGCTGGACTGTTACATTGTAACAATGCCAAAGAGCTGTGGGATGCTCTAAAAGAGCTGTGGGATGCTCTAAAAGAGCAGTTCGGTGGAACAGAAGAGGTGATAGAAAATAAATGGGAGGTTTTGAATCAACTGTATGAAACGTTTTGCCATGTTAAAGGAGAATCACTAACAAAATAGTTTGAACCTTTTAGTTGTCTCATTAGTGAACTTAAACTTGTTAATGTTGAATTTGCAAAATTAACTCTAAATAGTTGGTTTCTAAGATCACTACCTGACAAATGGGACACAATTGCTTTTGTAACCAGAAATTATGTTGGTTTCAAAGAGTTAAGTCTGACCCAACTTCATGGTCGACTCCTCACTTATGACAGAGAGTTGAACCAGAAAAAGAAGTTACAAGAGTCTAGGAAGGTTGCTAATGATTACACCTTTGGTAACACAGCGCTTCTGGGTCAAGAAGAATTTGGTAGTAGTAAGGATCAGAGTTATGATCATTACATTGACATAACTGCTGGTGGAGCTTTTAACAACTCTGATTCTTACTCATCCAACTATGCTTTTACAGCAAATGGAGAAAACCAGAATTTTGACAACTTATACTTTGAACTCAATGATCTCCAGCATTTTGATCCAACTGATCTAGAGGAAATGGACATATTGCATCAACTGGCACTTCTGAGTGTAAGAATCAGCAAGTTTTATAAGAGAACAGGAAGAAAATTTCCAGGGTTACATGGGAACTTAAAAGTGGGGTTGGATAAATCAAAACTAAAGTGCTACAAGTGTAACAGGCTAGGACACTTTGCTAGAGAATGTAGAAGCCAAAATAGTGGACCAATCATAACACATCCTAGCCCTAGACCTCAAAACACATAAACCACTGTGCACTATTCCCAATATACCCCTGCTGCTCATATAAACACTGCTCATTATGCACACCCTGTAACACCTGTTCCAGTACAATATGTTCAAGCCCTTATCCCACAAATTCAGTATGTCCAAGCCCCAGTCTCTCAGGTTCAAGTGAAACAACCAGCACCACAACATGCTGCACAAACATCTGCTCCAGCAGAGGCCAGTCAGCAAAGCTTCTTTACTCAAGGCGTTGTTGATTGGAGTAGCATGCCTGATGAGTTATCTGATGAAAACTTTTCTCTATTTGCTAAGAATTATGCTCCTTGTGATGAATTTTGTTTTGCAACTTTAGAGTCAATTCCAGAAGGGTTGGAAACTGAAGAGGGAGAATCCAGTGCTGAAACAGTGGATGAAATTGCTGAAGCAGTGGTTACTGTTGTTGTTGGTGAACAGCTATTAGAAAAGGAACCCAAACCACTGTTAGAACCTCTTGCTGACCGCTGGTACAAAGATGAAGTGGAGAAGGACACCAGTGCTTGTGAGAATGTCTATGACTGTGCCATGATGGCTGCAGCTAAGGTATCACCTCAGGTCTTGAAAAACCTATGTTCAGACAAATGCATCATAGCATTTGCTAATGTTAAAGAGGTGAATGAAAACCTTAGAAACAAGATTTTAAAAGATGAAGTACAATTTGAAAAGTCTGTTAAAGAACTGAAAAACAAATTGTTTGAAAAAGATAATGAAATCTGCAGTCTTAAACATGAACACAGCATAACCAAGGACCAACTTCAAGCCATGTTAGAGAAATATCATGCTTGCAAAAAGGAGTTGGAATCCACCCAAATCACTGATTAAAAATGGGTGGAATCCTACAAAGGTTATGAGCTGATGTTAGAGAAACAGATCAAAAGCAATGTAAAATTTAGCATAGGTTTCAGGAAAAATGACAAAGTTGAAAACACTGCTGTAAATGAGTCTGGGTCTGTTGAGATAATACCAACAAACAAGGATGGTCAAGAAATCAAAATAACTGATAAAAATGGCAACAAAATCATTTTGGAAAAACCAGATGGGTCATCAACCTTTGAAGAGATTGAAAAATATTAATTCAAACCCACCTGGTCAGATGAGTGTGACATCCTTGAGAATTTCAAACCCATAGATTTTTCCACAGTTGAAGGTGTGAAAGCACCTAAGGCCAAAGTCATTCCTCTCAAAGACATCCCAACAGTGGTTCAAAACTCTGTTGCAAAGGAGGTTGAAAAGAGGAAAAAGAGAGAAAAGGTTAAAAACTTGTTTTGTGACTTTTGTGAAAAGAAAAATCATTCTACAAAAGACTGTTTTCACTTAAAAGCCTATGACGTTAACAAAACAAGCATAATTGAGCCTGCAAAAAGCTGCACCATCTGTGGAAAAACCAACCATCTTACTCATGAGTGTGTGCACCTCAAAACTTTTGAGGTTAAAAGAAAAGAATACACTTCAAAAACACCCATGAGTTCATCAAAACAACCCATCATGAAACAACAACCATTTATGTATGCCCAAACAGCTGTTACAAAACAGCTGAACAAAAACTCTGCTCCAAGAGATGTTCAGGTGACAGATGCACCACTTGCCAACCAATTCCAAAGAGGAAGAGGTCAACCCCCATACCAAAGGGTCCCACATGTTTATGAGGACTACAAAAGGCCTTCTAAACCAAAAGTGAACACGCATCCTTTTGGATTTCAACATCTGGCAGAAAATGGTCCACAGCAGTGGTTAGAGAAACATTGTTCAAAAACTGTTCAAACCCCTGAGCTAACCACTATCCATGTAACTGGACTTGATACTGACTCTGTTGTAACCCCATCCAAATCCTTATTGGCTTTGGAGACCCTCCAAAACTAATTGTCTACTTGATGTGCAGGGAGCTTCTGCGTGCTTAGATAGTCTTTGGTATGTAGATAGTAGAGGCTCCAGGCACATGACTGGATGTAAAGCCCTACTCAAAGAATTCAAAACTCATGGAGGGGGTGATATATCTTTTGGTAACAATTCTAAGGGAAAGGTGTTGGGGTCTAGAACAGTTCAGTCAGGAAAAGTCAAGTTTGAAAATGTTAATCTCATTGACAATCTAAAGTTCCACCTCCTTAGTGTCTCATAAATGAGTGACAAAGGCTATGGGTCATTCTTTACTAAGGAGAGTTGCAAGATTGTTGGACCAGAAATGGTCAAAAAGATTGAAGAAATAAAATCCAATGGAAAAACTCAACTTGTTGCTCAAATGAGTGGCAATGTTTATGTAGTTAATTTGTCAAAAGAGAGTCCTATGATTGATGCCTGTTTGTTCTCAGCTGCCTCTAACAAAGAGACATAATTATGGCACAGAAGATTGGGGCACACAAATCTCAAGACAATCACTACTTTGTTAAAACAAGGCCTTGTAAGAGGTCTTCCACAAAAATTGTTCACTTCTTCTGAGCATTGTGTTTCCTGTTTAAAAGGTAAACACCATAAAAGCTCATACAAGTCCATTGACGAGTCCAAAACAACCAAGTGTTTGCAAATGCTACACATAGATTTGTTTGGCCCAGTAAAAAATCATGAGCTTGAAAAAGAAAAGATATTGTTTGGTCATTGTAGATGATTTTTCTAGGTTTACATGGACTTACTTCTTACATTCTAAAGATGAGACTACAGGAATTTTGCAAGACTTTGTCAAACAGGTTGAAAAGCAATTTGACTTTCCAGTAAAAATCTTTAGGTGTGACAATGGAACAGAGTTTAGAAACAAGGAGTTGGATGTGTTCTGTGTGTCAAAAGAGATTATGAGGCAGTACAGCATCCCAAGAACACCAGAGCATAATGGGGTGGTTGAAAGGAAAAACATAACTTTAATTGAAGCTTCCAGAACAATGCTTGCAGATTCAGGTTTACCCTTAACTTTTTGGGCTGAAACTGTAAACACTGCTTGCTATGTGCAGAACAGATTTTTATCAACCCCAGGCATCAAAAGACTGCCTATGAAACTATGTTCAAGATCAAACCACTGATCTCATATTTCAAAATCGTTGGCTACCCATGTTTTATCTTAAACCTAAAAGATTCAATTTCAAAATTTGCAGCCAAAGTAGATTGTGATTATCACCTGGGATACTCAACCACTGCCAAGGCCTACAAAGTGTTTAACACAAGGACTAGGAGTGTGGAAGAGAATCTAAATGTAAAGTTCAATGAACTTTCATCACTAAAAATCCCAGCTAACCCTGCTGAATTGTTTGATCTTGATAAATTTACTTTTTAAGATGTGTCTGTCAAGACTAACCCTGCAGGTATGTCACACCCCAACTTTCCACGTGTCACCGGTGGGCCCGGTGGGGAGTATCGTGACGTAGTTGATATCATCATAGTCAAACAACACAATATATAAATGCACAGCGGAAGCAAAAGATAAATATATTACAATCCGAATATAAAGTAATATCCAGTATTACAACGGAAAGTAAAGGATCCACAGGCGGATCTTAAAGTATAAATATTGTTCAACAGACTTTAGACGCCTAGAACTTGCAAGGTTCCTTATTAACGTCCTGAGCAGCTTCCAGCCTATTTACGTACTTGTACCTGTCACTTAGACTTTTGAAAATACGTCAGTTTTCACTGGTAAATACACTCAACTGACTCATTTGAAAAGAGTTTAAGAAAATTGATTTAGATGCACCAGGCATAAAATATTTTGACACTTTGATTAAAATGCACAGAGGCAAAATTAACCTTGTATACTTGGGACAAGCTATATTTCATGTTATCAGTTTTACATAACTTGCTCTACATACGGGGCCCGGATCTATGCCGGTTCATGATTAACCGACACACCACTATTCCCCTATTGGGAATTCCATATTGGGTATAACTATTCCCTTATTGGGAATCCCTTATTGGGTATAATTAGTTAATAAACATATGGCATCTGTCAGGTGTATGCCTACACCCCGTGCTTAGGTCGTGGCCATTGCATTTAATGAGTCAAGGATATCCAGGACACGGTCACATTAATCCCCAATGTTTCAGTCAAGCAATACGAATTAAAACAGGTTATTTGGATTTCCCGACTCATTGGTCTTTGAATCCCATACCTGAACATGCGGTATTTATATTACCGTATCCCAAGCCCGTAATAGGGAAAATAAGTTAAGAGTATTTACCTGAGCTAGCTCCTGTCTTAAATAGCAAGAATTATAATAACTCAGCCGTATTCACTTAAGTAAGCGTAGGTACAATTTACCGGAAAGCTCTAGTCTGGAATGATGGTATAAATAACCAATTAGAATGCTAACGGGTCTTTAATTAAGCCTAAGCTTAGACCGGTTAGTCTTAAGGAAATATACGGTTCAAACGCATGATTAAGCGAAGACCGGAATAGAATGTGGTTTTTGACCCGACAAGCTTGTATGCTTGTTTAATATGGGTAACTTAAACACATTCTGGATTTTGAGATAAAACCGATAAGGTTTGACCCGTTTCGGCTAATTTATGTAAACTTGTTACATAAACCGAACCGTACGCGTAATAAGCGTGACGGGTATTCATGAGAGCCATATACAGGTTTCCTAAGTTAATTATGCCTCAAATATGTTGTGACATCAGTAAGACGTCTTTCATTATGCCCGAAACGTATATAAACACAAACTGGCCTCGTAAGGGTAGTTTGGTCATTTACTAGGTTATAAAAGAGTTTAAGTATTAATCTGAGTTACAGGTCTAATGTAATCAGTAAAAATACTCAATTTAATAAGTTATAACAGTAGGGTAAAGTATATATGTGAAATTTATCAATTATAACCAAACTATGCACCGTAGGGGGATTTTGGTAATTTCACATAAGCCGTAAAGCTCAAAACTGAAGTCTGAGTTAAACAACTTTTGCTTACTGTTAAAACATTATAATTTACCTAAAATATCAGTAGGTATCAACCCTTGTATGTCTAAAATAGTTCTAGAACATGCTATGCGTTAAAAACGCTTAGAAAGGCGATTAGGAGCCGTTTCCGGGTTATATACATAAAGCTGATATTTTTATTATTCCAGAAGGCTTAAAATAATTTATTTATCATATCTAATCAGTAGCAAAAGGTTTGGAGTCGTTTAGATATGTAAAACTCATTTTATAGCCCGTTAGGGCAAAACCGACAATTACCGGATTAAGCCTACGACTATAAGTTATGCTCAGCCTAAAATTAATTAAAAATCTTTAAAAATCCTAAAATAATATATTACATCCGTGGGTAATAAGTTTGATATCAAAAAGTAGGCTTAACTGGGCTATATGCTAGTTACGCCGTTTAATTAACATAAAGCTTTCATTTTACGCTAACGAGCATAACTCTTAATCTACACCTCAAACTGATGTCAAACTCTGCATACAAGTTTATATATCAGTAATTAAAGTTTCTACTCTTTTACATTTTCAAATATCACGTTTTAAGGTGAAAAAGGGCATAATGGTCAACATATGAGCAATTAACGGAAACGCGTAAACGAAGGGGTCAATCAATGAACCAACCACAGAGGGTTATACTAGCATGTAACCTGGTCCAAATGAAGCTCTAAGGCATTTCTAAAACATGCCTAAACGGGTCAGAACTGAAATTCAAAGTGAAAGTCAAACTATGCGACTTTCGGTTCTTGCAATTTGACCCCCTTATATTTACCTACAAGGGCTTTAGGACTTATACCCACTTTGCCAAGTCCCTGGACACTTCCGGTTAACCCGAAAAGTCTTAACTTTCAACGTTAACGCTTTAACCCCTCGCATACGAATTTGATCATAACTTTCTCATACAATAACAAAACTTTATGAAATTTATATCGTGCATTCTAGTGAGCATAATTAACAGTTACAAAGCTTTGGGTTTGTCAAAAGGTCACTCAGAGGTATAACTTAAACATGTTGACACATTTAACCCCTGTAGTTTGTAATCTCTCACTTTTAGCTTCGTATGATCCATGATTTATTCGTTTGGTGATATAAACACCATGTAGGGTTAATGTATAATACATTTATTCACTGTTGACATTTAGAACTCGTATATTCACATACTTTTCATGATTGTCAACTTTAGTCCTTCTATAATATTCTTTCACACGTTCAAACATGTGACACGTGTCAACTTATTATAGGACATGAATTTTCGAGGTGTTACATCCTCACCCCCTTAAAATAAATCTCGACCTCGAGATTTGTTAAAGTAAAGGAAGTATTTTCTGCCTTATATTGGGCTTAATCTTCCCCGGTACCTTTGAGTCTCTAAGGCACTCCCATTGACCTTTATAGTAGGCACATGTATCTTTTTGGAGCTTCTAATTCTGTCGATCCTTAATCGTCACAGGTTGCTCATCAAATCATAAATCTGTATATCGTTATGTGATAGTGCTTCTTGACTTATTGGCGAACCACATCCTTAAGTGACTAATGTGCAATGTATTGCGAGCTCCGACAAGCTCCTTAAATAGGTTTTAGCTTATAAGCTACTTAATCTTGATACATTCGATTTCCTTCGAACGATTTCATATATTCAGGGCTTAACTAGCCTGATAATTTAACAAATTTGGTACACCCTTCCCGGGTGATACTTTTCGTTGATCCTTATTCCTTAACAAGAATTTAGGAGGGTTGTTACTTTCATCCATCCTTGATTTTTCTGCCGAATACTGGCACTTACTGATAATTATGGGTTTGTATGATCTTATTCGTTGTCTCCAGTGCAACTTTCAGATTCTGATAATTGGACTTACCAATCTATTGTCCTAACAATAGATTGTTTAACATTCCCTCTATACAAGGTCTCCAAAGGAGTAGCCTTGATACTTATATATCAACTATTATAGAAAAGCTTATCTTAAGGTAAGATGGTTATTCCAACCATTGCTCAAAATTAATCTTAAGGAATAGCTAATCCTTACAGTTAGTCGAACAAATCGATGATCCTGGGCAGCTGATGAAAATTCTTAATTGTTGCCTAATTAGGGTTGCGGTAATCAATGCATAAGCAAAATGAACCGTCTTTCATAACTAACTACACCGAATTCTCAGGATATTGAGTTAGGCTATATGAATCCATATCTTAAAACTTACTTAACCAGGGTTTTCGATTCTTCCAATAATGGTACTAGCTGCCTTGGTGATTTCATAATAATACAGCCTTAAATGGGATATAAACCTTAACTCTACCAGTCTCTCAGGGGTAAACAGGGAATCTTAGGAGAAGATAATTAAGGTACAAGGAGGTTACAGAGATTTCCATATCTCAGGCTCCAGTTCACACATCATTGCTAGTGTCAAATAAGTGACACCTTTTATGTTATAAGTCCACGAATTCCTTAATCGGGAACATTTACTTGGACAATTCCATTCTGGATATCTTCTTTGAATACTACTAGTCGAATTTAGTACAATATGACCATTGGGATATCTCAGGGGTTCCATGTATTAAACCTCCATACTAATCAGGCATGGAAGCAATCTATGGGACACACTAGGATACGCCAATCCTCATATGGTACTCTTATCAAACATAGTTTGGCATTCGCAGGCGACATAGAATAATGAGAAAATGATAAAATAAAGTAATATATATTGTCGTACTCTTTTTGGGGAAGAGTACTCCAGATTCTTATGAAGGATTATCCCCGAGGATGGGAGAGAGGGTCATTAAAGATTTCCATTGGTAAATTATACCTTATTTTTAATATCTGAAGTTCTTATGAATGTAACCAAAAGTTTGCTAAGCTTATGGTTTACTAAAGGTTTATTATCCCTTACATTAACGTAAAAATACTTAGCAGATACAATTGATGCTAAAAGGTAAGGACGTACCTCATTATTGATATGCACTGTCTCTGGCATTCAACTGGTAGTTTAGGCGTTTCCTTTCTTATCCATCCCAGACTTAGTTGCTCCTTCCTTGGCAGCCTCCGGGCAATTAGTACTGATGTGGCCCTTTTCGCCACATCTGAAACAGCTTGCATTCTTTATGTCCCTACATTCGTGGGACTGGTGGCCAGTTCTTTTGCAGATGCCACATTGCTTTATCTTTTGGTTTGATCGACACTGTCCCCAGTGTCTTCTTTTGCAGGTTTTGCATGTAGGCTTCTTGTCGGAATCCTGCTGGTTATTGTTGAACTCGGATTTATTCTTCTTAGGATTCTGGGAGTTATCCTCCTCCCTTTTACGCTTCCCATCTTCAGAGGCCTTGGCAGCCTTGTTTCTAACCACATCGAGTGTGAGAGATAGCGACAATTCTGCCGCTGACCTGAAGGTAGTAGGTCTCGATGCTTTCACACTTGCCTTTATTTCTGGGGCTAAACCCCCAATGAAGCGAGCAATTCGCTTAGGTTCCGGTGTGATCAAATAAGGAACCAATCGAGACTTGGTATTGAAACTTGTAAGGTATGCTTGACAATCTAAGTTCTCCATGACTAATGTTAAGAATTCAGTCTCAATCTTCTCAACTTCATGTTGAGGACAGTAACTTTCTTTGATAAGAGCAACGAACTGATCCCAAGTCATGTTGTACAAAGGGATCTTCCACGTAGCTTGAATGAGAGACTTCCACCATGCTAGTGCCTCTCCCTTGAATGATTGGGATACATACTTCACTACATCCCTTTCAGCACAACCGTTGATATCGACAACTGTGTCCATTTCATCCAACCAGGTCATACAATGAATTGCCCCCTTTTCCCTAGTGAAATCCCGGGGTTTGCAGGACACAAAGTACTTATAGGTACAGGATTTGGTACGCGGTTCATTATCGAACACTATCCTCTTGGATGGAACACTGTGTTCATTAGAAGAATGTCGATCATCATCCTTCTTTGGTTCCTCTTTCTTAGAGGGCGGCTTGCTATGAGGCTCTGAGTGAGTTTTAGGGATGGATTTAGAGTGGGGTACCGATGAGGCTTTACTATGAGTCTCGCTATACTCCTTAAACTGTTCCTCCACAGCTTTAGATACAGCTATATCAATCAGTGAACGAAGCTCTCCTTTGGTTATATTAATCCTCTCATCATCGCGGTTTTCCAAAGGATGACTGTTCTCTTCCTCTGACCTAGCCATGTAGCTTTAATTGCTGAGTAAAAAGAAAATAGGTCAAGGTTTATACGGAAGCTTATACAGTTTTATCGTTTTAACGATTTATTAACCATGTTTTTAATACACATATTAGTTAATTTGATAAATATATAATTATTCAGGATCTTTATCATAATCCCAAATTATAAGTCAATAATAGCACAGAAGGCCTAGTCACGTAGACAAGTTTAATTTATAAGCCTTGATTTTACAGAATCGAGGCATTAAGGTTTGAATCAAAGTTCATTACCTTTTCTCGAACAGGGAGTCATTGCTACCACTGTCGTTGTCATAATTGACGATACAATATGGCCCGTAGGCAAATCAATTAACATTACAAAACGATGTTTTTAAGAAAATAATAATCATCACACTGATGATAGTAGTCCTGATAGTATTGATCATATTGACCATGAGGCTTGGGCATAGCCCACCACCTTAGACAGGATCCATAATGGTTACAACTGTCACTGTCGTATTGACAATATTAATAAGTATAGCCCGTAGGCACTTCCCTTCTAAGGGATGGTTATAAAATGATCATCTTATAGGATGATATAAGCCATGATTTCTAAATCATAAGGCAAATTAGGAATTTTAAAAATTTCCAGTATAGGGATGACTATTGTGATTTTCTCGAATCACATTTGCCAAAAGTGCTAACACGTTCTTTGGTGTTAACAAGGATTTGAATCTTTTGAATAGGTCCTACCATCTTGGCCTCGTCATATAGGCTAGGTTTACCTTTAAGATTCCTTTTTAATAATTAACGCAGAACAATCCTAATTCGGGATGTTAATAAGGATCTCAACCTAAATTGAGGAACTGCCATCTTGGCCGCGTCTTAATAATGACACCAGGCTAGGTCTTGTCCCTTTTTAGATTTTGCCATTTTATTATAATGGTAGATCTTATAATATAGGAATGATATTTTAAACATAATCGTTCCTTTAAAATTTAAGCAAGTGTATAGTTGCCCTAAATGGGACTTCAAAAGAATGATGTCGTCCTCGGAGGGACTGAAAGATAAATATGTCCTTATAAGGACTATATAAGGAAACGTTCTTCAGCAAAAGGAGTTTCTTCTTCATTCAATTCCTGAATGCTTTCTCCGTGGTTGCACGTTTCATCCTGGTCGCGGTACGAAGCTCAGCATTTCAAGGCTCCAGATGTGGAGAATTCTTATTACAGCTTCTTTGCTTGGCAACGTATATATAAAAATTTGGAAGCAAAAATTTCCAGATTAGGATTTGAGAATAATCCTATGTTAAGTCTAGACTCAGAAGGTCAAGGAATGTGCTAATGTGTCATTGAGATTAAACACAAAAAGCTAGTGTTTAATTCACTCAATGTTGGCTCTGATACCAACCTGTCACACCCCAACTTTCCACGTGTCACCGGTGGGCCCGGTGGGGAGTATCGTGACGTAGTTGATATCATCATAGTCAAACAACACAATATATAAATGCACAGCGGAAGCAAAAGATAAATATATTACAATCCGAATATAAAGTAATATCCAGTATTACAACGGAAAGTAAAGGATCCACAGGCGGATCTTAAAGTATAAATATTGTTCAACAGACTTTAGACGCCTAGAACTTGCAAGGTTCCTTATTAACGTCCTGAGCAGCTTCCAGCCTATTTACGTACTTGTACCTGTCACTTAGACTTTTGAAAATACGTCAGTTTTCACTGGTAAATACACTCAACTGACTCATTTGAAAAGAGTTTAAGAAAATTGATTTAGATGCACCAGGCATAAAATATTTTGACACTTTGATTAAAATGCACAGAGGCAAAATTAACCTTGTATACTTGGGACAAGCTATATTTCATGTTATCAGTTTTACATAACTTTCTCTACATACGGGGCCCGGATCTATGCCGGTTCATGATTAACCGACACACCACTATTCCCCTATTGGGAATTCCATATTGGGTATAACTATTCCCTTATTGGGAATCCCTTATTGGGTATAATTAGTTAATAAACATATGGCATCTGTCAGGTGTATGCCTACACCTCGTGCTTAGGTCGTGGCCATTGCATTTAATGAGTCAAGGATATCCAGGACACGGTCACATTAATCCCCAATGTTTCAGTCAAGCAATACGAATTAAAACAGGTTATTTGGATTTCCCGACTCATTTATCTTTGAATCCCATACCTGAACATGCGGTATTTATATTACCGTATCCCAAGCCCGTAATAGGGAAAATAAGTTAAGAGTATTTACCTGAGCTAGCTCCTGTCTTAAATAGCAAGAATTATAATAACTCAGCCGTATTCACTTAAGTAAGCGTAGGTACAATTTACCGGAAAGCTCTAGTCTGGAATGATGGTATTAATAACCAATTAGAATGCTAACGGGTCTTTAATTAAGCCTAAGCTTAGACCGGTTAGTCTTAAGGAAATATACGGTTCAAACGCATGATTAAGCGAAGACCGGAATAGAATGTGGTTTTTGACCCGACAAGCTTGTATGCTTGTTTAATATGGGTAACTTAAACACATTCTGGATTTTGAGATAAAACCGATAAGGTTTGACCCGTTTCGGCTAATTTATGTAAACTTGTTACATAAACCGAACCGTACGCGTAATAAGCGTGACGGGTATTCATGAGAGCCATATACAGGTTTCCTAAGTTAATTATGCCTCAAATATGTTGTGACATCAGTAAGACGTCTTTCATTATGCCCGAAACGTATATAAACACAAACTGGCCTCGTAAGGGTAGTTTGGTCATTTACTAGGTTATAAAAGAGTTTAAGTATTAATCTGAGTTACAGGTCTGATGTAATTAGTAAAAATACTCAATTTAATAAGTTATAACAGTAGGGTAAAGTATATATGTGAAATTTATCAATTATAACCAAACTATGCACCGTAGGGGCATTTTGGTAATTTCACATAAGCCGTAAAGCTCAAAACTGAAGTCTGAGTTAAAAAACTTTTGCTTACTGTTAAAACATTATAATTTACCTAAAATATCAGTAGGTATCAACCCTTGTATGTCTAAAATAGTTCTAGAACATACTATGCGTTAAAAACGATTAGAAAGGCAATTAGGAGCCGTTTCCGGGTTATATACATAAAGTTGATATTTTTATTATTCCAGAAGGCTTAAAATAATTTATTTATCATATCTAATCAGTAGCAAAAGGTTTGGAGTCGTTTAGATATGAAAAACTCATTTTATAGCCCGTAAGGGCAAAACCGACAATTACCGGATTAAGCCTACGACTATAAGTTATGCTCAGCCTAAAATTAATTAAAAATCTTTAAAAATCCCAAAATAATATATTACATCAGTGGGTAATAAGTTTGATATCAAAAAGTAGGCTTAACTAGGCTATATGCTAGTTAAGCCGTTTAATTAACATAAAGCTTTCATTTTACGCTAACGAGCATAACTCTTAATCTACACCTCAAACTGATGTCAAACTCTGCATACAAGTTTATATATCAGTAATTAAAGTTTCTACTCTTTTACATTTTCAAATATCACGTTTTAAGGTGAAAAAGGGCATAATGGTCAACATATGAGCAATTAACGGAAACGCGTAAACGAAGGGGTCAATCAATGAACCAACCACAGAGGGTTATAATAGCATGTAACCTGGTCCAAATGAAGCTCTAAGGTATTTCTAAAACATGCCTAAACGGGTCAGAACTGAAAGTCAAAGTGAAAGTCAAACTATGTGACTTTCGGTTCCGAACCGGGTCAAAACAGGAAATTGTCGGGTCGAACATGTTTAGACATGTTCTTACACTAATTACCAAGTTATAATAATGATCAAACAGGTTGCATGCCTTTTAGATTGCTAATTATGCGTTTTATGCTTCTGTTGACTTTTTCGGATTAAGTTTGACCCGACAAACGATCTAGTTAGAGTGAGAATCAGGGGGAACCCTTTTGAGGGTTTATTACCCACATAATTACCAACTTATAACTACTTTCACTTCGACAAATCACTGGACCAATAGTGATTAATCTTAAAGTCAACCGTTAATTACGACGGTTTGACTTTTAAGCTAAAACTAAGCTAAAACTTAATTAAAGAAGGATTAGCAAACTTACCAAGGTCCTATGCACGAAATGTGATCACTTGAGAGAAGGTTTGAGCTCCAGAAAAGATTAGATTGCAAGAATGAAGTGTGAGGAAACTTGGTTGCAACTTTGGTCCTTATATAGTGATTTAATCTCCATAAGAACTTGACACACAAGTCTACAAGTGCCCAGAAATCATCAACAAGTGTCCCTAGATGTTTAGGAGCCACTTAGGGGTCGCCCATGATGAGAAAATATCGTTTAAAGGTCGGTTTATCGTGAATACAGGCGTCTGACCACGTTTTCTGTATCTGGCGTCCTGACGCAGCCCGCGTAAGACTTTAAGATGTCTTACGCTGCCCGCCTTAACCCTTCTGATCAGATTTTTCATTTTCAGGTTTCCACATCTTGTCCCTTGGCCTTTCGAAAGGGCAACTAAGCCTAATTCTTGCAATTTGACCCCCTTATATTTACCTACAAGGGCTTTAGGACTTATACCCACTTTGCCAAGTCCCTGGACACTTCCGGTTAACCCGAAAAGTCTTAACTTTCAACGTTAACGCTTTAACCCCTCGCATATGAATTTGATCATAACTTTCTCATACGATAACGAAACTTTATGAAATTTATATCGTGCATTCTAGTGAGCATAATTAACAGTTACAAAGCTTCGGGTTTGTCAAAAGGTCACTCAGAGGTATAACTTAAACATGTTGACACATTTAACCCCTGTAGTTTGTAATCTCTCACTTTTAGCTTCGTATGATCCATGATTTATTCGTTTGGTGATATAAACACCATGTAGGGTTAATGTACAATACATTTATTCACTGTTGACATTTAGAACTCGTATATTCACATACTTTTCATGATTGTCAACTTTAGTCCTTCTATAATATTCTTTCACACGTTCAAACATGTGACACGTGTCAACTTATTATAGGACGTGAATTTTCGAGGTGTTACATCCTCACCCCCTTAAAATAAATCTCGACCTCGAGATTTGTTAAAGTAAAGGAAGTATTTTCTGCCTTATATTGGGCTTAATCTTCCCCGGTACCTTTGAGTCTCTAAGGCACTCCCATTGACCTTTATAGTAGGCACATGTATCTTTTTGGAGCTTCTAATTATGTCGATCCTTAATCGTCACAGGTTGCTCATCAAATCATAAATCTGTATATCGTTATGTGATAGTGCTTCTTGACTTATTGGCGAACCACATCCTTAAGTCACTAATGTGCAATGTATTGCGAGCTCCGACAAGCTCCTTAAATAGGTTTTAGCTTATAAGCTACTTAATCTTGATATATTCTATTTCCTTCGAACGATTTCATATATTCAGGGCTTAACTAGCCTGATAATTTAACAAATTTGGTACACCCTTCCCGGGTGATACTTTTCGTTGATCCTTATTCCTTAACAAGAATTTAGGAGGGTTGTTACTTTCATCCATCCTTGATTTTTCTGCCGAATACTGGCACTTACTGATAATTATGGGTTTGTATGATCTTATTCGTTGTCTCCAGTGCAACTTTCAGATTCTGATAATTGGACTTACCAATCTATTGTCCTAACAATAGATTGTTTAACATTCCCTCTATACAAGGTCTCCAAAGGAATAGCCTTGATACTTATATATCAACTATCATAGAAAAGCTTATCTTAAGGTAAGATGGTTATTCCAACCATTGCTCAAAATTAATCTTAAGGAATAGCTAATCCTTACAGTTAGTCGAACAAATCGATGATCCTGGGCAGCTGATGAAAATTCTTAATTGTTGCCTAATTAGGGTTGCGGTAATCAATGCATAAGCAAAATGAACCGTCTTTCATAACTAACTACACCGAATTCTCAGGATATTGAGTTAGGCTATATGAATCCATATCTTAAAACTTACTTAACCAGGGTTTTCGATTCTTCCAATAATGGTACTAGCTGCCTTGGTGATTTCATAATAATACAGCCTTAAATGGGATATAAACCTTAACTCCACCAGTCTCTCAGGGGTAAACAGGGAATCTTAGGAGAAGATAATTAAGGTACAAGGAGGTTACAGAGATTTCCATATCTCAGGCTCCAGTTCACACATCATTGCTAGTGTCAAATAAGTGACACCTTTTATGTTATAAGTTCACGAATTCCTTAATCGGGAACATTTACTTGGACAATTCCATTCTGGATATCTTCTTTGAATACTACTAGTCGACTTTAGTACAATATGACCATTGGGATATCTCAGGGGTTCCATGTATTAAACCTCCATACTGATCAGGCATGGAAGCAAAATAGTTCCGTTCCCATCTGACTTGGAAATCTCGCCAGAAGTTTGAAGTAAACCGGGAATCCCAGTCAGACACGATGGATACCGGTACTCCGTGGCGTTCCACTATCTCATTGGTATACACCTCCGACATCTTTTCTGACGTATAAGTCTCACGTATAGGAATAAAGTGAGCACTTTTCGTCAGTCTATCAACAACCACCCATATAGCATCAAATCCTCGGTTCGTCTTTGGTAGTTTGGTCAACAGGTCCATGGTGATATGTTCCCATTTCCAAACTGGAATATCCAATGGCTGAAGCTTTCCATAGGGTCTTTGGTGTTCCGCCTTGACTTGTAAACATGTCAAGCATTTTTCAACATACTTAGCCACATCCCTTTTCATTCCGGGCCACCAGTAATTTTGTTTCAAGTCATTATACATCTTGGTCGCTCCCGGATGGATGGAGTAACGGCTTTTGTGTACTTCATCAAGTAGAAGCTTTTTAACTCCACATGAGTTAGGAATCCATATTCTGCCAAACCGGGTTTTCAACCCATTATTATTATCCGTTAACTCTTCCAACTGGCCAACGATTCTTTCACTCTTCCAATTTTCCTCTTTTATCGCCTCGACTTGTGCTCCTCGGATTTGTTCAAGTAAACCCAAGGTCACAACAAGCTGCATCGACCGTACTCGTATTGGAACATAATCTGTTTTCATGCTCAAGGCATCCGCCACAACATTGGCTTTCCCGGGATTATAGTGTATCTCGCAGTCATAATCCTTTACCGTTTCCAACCATCGCCTCTGCCTCATGTTTAACTCCTTCTGATCGAAGAAGTATTTTAAGCTCTTGTGGTCGGTAAATATAGTTCACTTCACCTCATATAAGTAATGTCTCCATATTTTTAGCGCAAATACCACCGCCGCCAATTCAAGATCGTGCGTGGGGTATTTCTTTTCGTGCACCTTTAGTTGCCTCGAGGCATAAGCTATAACTTTGCCTCGTTGCATCAAAACACATTCGAGCCCTGAATTTGACGCATCCGAGTAGACTACCATATTGTCGACTCCGTCCGGCAACGTTAACACCGGAGCGTGAGTTAACTTCTCCTTTAGTGTTTGGAACGCCTTTTCCTATTCAACTCCCCATATAAATCTTTCCTCCTTGCGAGTTAATTTAGTTAGCGGCGAAGCAATCTTGGAGAAATCTTGAATGAATCTCCTGTAGTATCCCACAAGCCCTAAGAAACTTCTAATTTCTGAAGGATTCTTTGGAGCGCTCCATTTCGACACGGCTACTGTCTTTGACGGATCTACTAATATTCCATCGGCACTAATGATGTGATCGAGGAATTGTACCTCTCGTAACCAGAAGGCACACTTCGAAAACTTTGCATACAGTCTTTCCCGTCTGAAGGTCTCTAACACCTCCTGTAAATGATGCGTGTGATCCGCCTCATTTTTTGAATATACTAGAATGTCATCGATAAACACGATTACCGACTTGTCCAACATAGGCTTGCAAACACAGTTCATGAGATCCATGAAAGTCGCAGGTGCATTCGTCAATCCGAAGGACATCACGAGGAACTCGTAGTGCCCACACCAAGTACAAAAGGACGTTTTCGGTACATCTTCTTCCTTGACCTGTAATTGATGGTATCCTGATCTAAGGTCAATTTTCGAGAACCAATTACCTTGTAGTTGGTCGAATAAATCATCTATTCTCGGGAGCGGGTATCGATTCTTCACCGTGGGTTTGTTTAACTCCCGGTAATCGATACAAATTCGCATGCTCCCGTCTTTCTTTTTCACGAACAATATCGGTGCGCCCCAAGGAGACACACTCGGCCTTATAAATCCTTTATCGAGCAAGTCTTGAATTTGCGACATTAATTCTTGTAACTCCGATGGCGCGAGTCGGTACGGTGCCTTGGCTACGGGTTTCGCCCGGAATTAATGCGATTCTGAACTCTACCTCCCGTTCGGGCGGTATTCCGGGCAAGTCTTCCGGGAACACGTCTCCATAATCACGTACCATCGGTACGTCTCCAATCTTTGGTACTTCTTTCCCTGGTACATTCGCGTATATCATAAATGCTCTACATCCATGCCTCATAAGCTTGTGAGCTTTTAACATCGAGCATATCATAGGGTTGCCTGCTTTCTCGTCATAGATAGTAACGTGTTTTCCGCTCGGAGATGTTAACTTTATCCCTTTACGGAAACACACGACTTTTGCGTGGTGTCGGGATAACCAATCCATCCCAACAAACATTTGGAATTCTCCCATCGACATCGGGATTAGATCTATTGAGTATTCTTCGTCATCGATACTCAATTTACAATCTTGACAAACATCACACACTATAAAACTCTTGTTGTCCCCTATTTCAACTTCTAAGGGAATAGATAATTTTGTCAATACAAATGAAGGATGTCGAATAAATCCATGTGAAATAAAGGATTTATTCGCGCCTGTATCAAATAATACACGTGCAGGAATTGAGTTTATCGCGAATATACCTAAGACCACATCGGGTTCTGTCTTCGCTTCAGACGCGGTTAGTTGGAAGGATCTGGCCTTCACCTTTTGAGTTTCTGCTGGAGATTCTTTGTTATCTTTCTTTCTGATCAATTCTGGGCATTCAGATTTCTTATTACCCGGTTGATAACATTTGTAGCAAGCAGAAACTTTTCCTGGGCATAGCGAAGCCGTGTGCCCCGTCTTTCCACATATGGGACACGGTTTGTCTTTGAAACGACATTCTCCTTTATGTCCCTTTCCACACACTTTGCAACTTGGCGATCCGCCATTCACAACGGATTTTCTTGCCGACTCCGTTGTTCTCTCCTTCTTTATCGGACTTGGATTCACATCCTGCACCCTTCGTTCGTCTCTCTCTATTTGTTTCTTTAACTCAATCTCCCGCTCCCGGGCGGTGTTAATGATTTCTGTGAGGGTCTCGTACTTCGAGGGAATCATGAACTCTCGATATTCAGTGCTCAGTATATTGTAATAGTAGCATATCTTCTGCTCTTCGGTAGTCACTAACTCATCACAGAATCTCAGCTTATCCATGAAAATACCCGTGATCTTATCAATTGATTCACCCTTTTGCCTTAACTGGATGAATTCCTCCTTGATTCTGTTGATAACCGCATTGGGACTGTGGTGCTTAAGGAATGGTGCCTTAAACTCATCCAACGTCATAGCCCTTGCCGCTTCGGCTCCAATCTCCTTCTTCTTATTATCCCACCAATCCTTGGCTTGACCCCTTAACTGGCCCGTTTTGTAAGCCACAAAATCGCTTACGTCACAGTGGGTCCTTTCAAACACCCCTTCGACATCACTTAGCCATCTTTGGCATATTATCGGGTCAACCTCCCCGTTGTAAATTGGCGGTTTACACGCCATGAACTCTTTGTACGAGCAACTCTTTCATTCTCCGGATTTTTCCTTCACAAGGTTGACATTGTCTTCCAACCTTTTAACCCGTTCTTCAACTAATGAAAGCGCCGTACTTTGGATTTTGTCTATAAAACCGGATAGACTATTCTCGATTGCCTTCCCTACCTCTTTGGCAATCACTTCATTCATTTTTTCGGTGACTGTCGGCACCGCATCATTGTTACCTTTTTCCGTCATCTTGAAACTGAAATTTTTATACCAATTGTTAAACATTTCATTTATAACATATACTTTATTCACTTCGGTTTAGCCAAGTTCAAAACTTGCTTTAACCGTTCTCATTTAGTGCACTTTCCGGGTTTGAGTGTGTTAACACGCTCTTCCCGTGCACGTCCATTCACATCTCTTTTCCTTACATTTAATAAAATCTACTAAAGTAACTAATTCTTACCGGATGTTAGATCAAGCTTGAACCGAACATACTTTATTAACAACCTTGAGCTCTGATTACCAACTTGTAACACCCGTCTCATTTAAATTAAAGTTTTTATATAAAAGAGCACATTTAAAATAAATGCATCACTTGCACAAAACTTAGTTACGTTAACTAACTTACACGAAAATAGAAATTTAGTTAACTATCCAACTAGTTTATAACATTCGACGTTTGGATGTGTGTTTATAAAACGAATATTGTCTAAAACAAGGTTAGATTAGAGCGGAAGCTTCAAAATATAGTGTTCGGTTCTTGGATTCTTGCTTGATCGCCATCTGGAATGAGACCAACGTCACCTAATGTCAAAACCACATCAAATGTTAGTTTTTACAATGTTAAAACACATATAAACTAGTTCTAATATCAAACAAATAAAAAATAAAAATTTTCGAAACTTAGTCCGTTGCGCCACGCGGCAGACTCGCTTGAATCTTACGCACCCCGCGAGTGCTCTCGCGTGTCGCGCAGGGTTTGATGTTACCTGTCGCGTGCCGCGGGGGAACCCATTTTCTAGCAGGTGCAGGTTTGAGACCTGAATTTCCTGCCTAGCTCCGTTTTTCACCATTCCGACTTCAAACTTGCATAACTTTCTATCTAAGTGTCCGTTTTAGGTGATTCTTTTTCCTACGCGTCCGTAATTAAATTACCAACGCATCTATCATGATTATCATATCAAAATTTTAGTTTACGGACTGAAGGTCTATAAATCCCTGTTGTATTTATTCGACCCGCATAGTTTTGCATCAATTCTACCACCAATATTTTTATGACCACAAGGTGTATTTACCCATCTTCCGGGGCTTACGATCTTTGGCGTATCATTACCAATTCCATGGTTTATGCTCTTATGATCTACAATCGCCAAGAGATCTTTCAACATTTTCATAGTATCAATTAAACACACATTTATTTGACCCGTTTGCTGATTTATGGAATCCACCATTTCAACAACAACCAAGCGTTTCCTAATCTAGTCTTGACTTGTTCAATTAAGTAGTGATCATCGTCACTTCAATTAATACAAATGCTTATTCTAAAACACAACTTGAAGCGACTATAATGTTCAAATAACATAATGTAACGAAATCACGGTTACATACCTTTAAAGCGCTCCTTTCAAACGTGCGTCACCACCGGCTTGTCCGCTCGACGTTCCGGTTTCCTTTCCTACAGAGTTCAAGCACGAATTATTTAGAACTCTTTTCTTAACATTCCATGCATAATTCGCCAAAATATACAAGTATGCGTTTTAATTCAAATTTTCAACATTAGGCTTTCTTTTAGGCATTTCTACGAACTCCTAAAGGGCATGATTTCACACAATTTACAATCAAGTTCATAACTTGTCATTTAACTAAGATTAAACATCAATTAGACAAATTCATGCCAATTTTCACATCTACAAATCTGACTTTACTTCCTAGAGTTCAAAATACACTAGAATGATATCTATAATCCTAGGGTTTTACATGCTTTTACAAAACCCACTAATCACCTACATTGGTGATTATGGAATTCATAAGTATTGAGCATAATTTCAACAATCTAATGACTAGGGTTTATTCCTAGGCACTATTTCATTTCAAATTCATCCATACAAAAATCATGCAACATTAATTTCGAATTTCTTATGGTCATCCAGAAATTTAGATGGAACTTTTCTATGAAATTTTACATACCTTATGACCCCTTTACTGAGGAGATCACTATTCTATGCTCGGATTTCGATTTGGAACATAATTTGGTCTTCAATTTGGACAATTAGCATGAACTAGGGTTTGATGGAGGTTCTTTGGTCGCCCCCTGTGTTTTGTTAGAACAAGACACACACTCAAGTATGTGTTTGGTGTGTGTATTTTTGTTTTAATGATATTAGTTTCAAACTTTACAACTTTGGTCCCCCAACTATTGCCTGGTTCTTATTTTAGGTGTTTCTAACACACTAATGTATTATCACAAGACTTCTATCTAACTAGGTTATTTTTATTCCAAGTTAGTTCATTTCATTTATTAACGACATCGAATTTAAAATAAAAGGTTTATATTTTAGGGGTGTTACAGTTTGCAACATGTGTTTGTGCAAGATCCCAATCAGCCCCTAGGAAGTCTAACCTCATTGCTGTGAAAAGGATACTCGGATACATAAAAAGTGCTCCCACGCTTGGTATCTGGTTCCCTGCTAATGGAAATGTTAAGCTTTCAGGTTTTTCAGACAGTGACTTTGCTGGATGCAACACAACCAGGAAGTCCACATCAGGAGGGTGCCAATTTCTAGGTGATTTCTTAGTATCTTGGCAAAGCAAAAAGCAAGCAGCTGTTTCCACATCCACTGCTGAAGCAGAATACATTGCTGCTGCAAGCTGTACAGCCCAACTATTGTGGCTTCAAAATCAACTACTGGATTTTGGTATAACTGCTTTAAAGACACCTCTCATGTTGGATAGTCAAGCAGCTGAAAATATCATCAAAAATCCAGTCTCTCATTCAACCACCAAGCACATTGACATTAGACATCACTTTATGAGGGATTGCTATGAAAAGGTTTGATTTCTCTGCATCATTTTCCAACTAAGGATCAGCTGGCAGATATGCTAACAAAAGCATTAGACACATCCACATTTGAAAGCTTGATCTCTAGGATTGGCATGCTTAACATAGAATAACAAGCAACATCTTGTTTTTCTATGAATAAAAAGCATTAAAATGTTTTTAGAAAATCAAAAATCCATCCTTAAAAATAGTTAAAAATGAAAATTTTCATTAATCCTTAAAAGTATGTCATAACCACTGTTTGGTTCAAACATCTGATTTTTGAAAATTCACCCACTGCTGAAAGACAGCCTCTGTTTCTTCATTTTTCTTGTTGACCACTGTTGACCAAACATCAGTGTTTCAACCACTGATATCTATCCACTGATAGTTAAAATTAGACATTGTTCTCACTTTTCACTGCTGTCAACCACTGATATTGTCCATCGGTGGTTCCCAAACAACTGTCTTCCACTTTTCCATCAAAGGTTGCCACGTGGGCAGATGTTAACTGTCCGATCTTTGAAACCGCTGCTACGACAGCATTCACTTTTTCACTCTCATAAAACCCTGATAAAACCCCCAAACAGAGTTTTCACTGCCGTATCGAATTCAAAAATTCCTTCAAAGTGGTTTCCATCTCTCATTCATCTTCTTCTTCCATTCACGATTTCTCAATAATCACCATGGCTCTCATCCTCAAACACCCACACAATTATCTTTGTACACTTGAGAAAACAAGCAAAAACAAAGACTTCCATTCCATCATCAACACCCTTTCAACCTCAAAGTACAAAACTTTATTGACCTGCAATGCACCCATTTACCCAGATGCCCTAAGAGATTTCTGGAATCATGCTAAACTTGAAATTCAAGATAAGAAACCATGGGCAATTTCTTTAGAAGTCGGTGGAATTCTGGTCTCAATAACACCACAGACCATCTCAGAAACTTTTCAGATGAACGATTAAGCAGGTAATAATTCTTTCCCTAAGGATGAGTATCAAACTGATTTGATCGAAAGAGGGTATGCAGGATAGTTAACAAAAGCAACAATGCAAAAGGGAGAATTTCCACCTCCCATGAAATTCCTGTTTCATACCCTGCTCACCTGTGTTTCTAATAAAACAACTGCTTTCAATGAAATTCCTCTAAAATACAATACTTGGGGTATGCTATAATGGCTAAAACTGATTTCAATTACTCCCAAGAAATTTTCACTGATTTAGTCAAAAATGTGAAAAACATAAAAAAAGAAGCCACAGGCTTTTTTACTATTTCCAAGGTTTTTGAGTTACTACTTATAAGAGAAAATACCAAAAGAAAATGCACAAGTACTTGTACAAGGTGCACATTTTCAAATAAACAACCTGTCTGCTGAAACTTTTACTAGATTGTCTGAGTCAAAACCTTCCAAAACACAAACAAGGGAGTCTGAGCAAACTTTGGATGAGTCCACATCTGCTCCTTAGACTTCAGCTGCTAAGCCCACTGCTCTTGGTGACCACAGCAGCACAACCACTGTTGTGCAACCCCCACCAACAATTCCCAAAAAGACCAAGAAAAAATCCAAAAAGCACACCAAACCCACCAAAAAGGGTCTTCTGGAAGAGGAGATCCCAGAAGCTAACCCAGTGACAACACAAATGTCACCAATAACCACCGTTGCTACTTCCTCACAACAGCTGGAAAGATCTCCACCAAAAGCCTTAACTCCTCCTGCTTCCTCACAAAAGGAACAGGTTGTAAGCACAGGGACACCACATCATGAAGCATTATCCTCACTTGAGAATATGCTTAATAGCCCTTCTCCCTAGGCAAACTCTCTTTCAACTCCTATCCCCACTTCTCAAATACCACCATCCATCATACCTCTGTTTGATGCCATTGAGCTTCAGACTCAACACAGCCCCTCTCAATCACACATTAAAAAGAGTACAAACTCAACAATGGTTGTGTCTGAATCCCCTCAATTGGTTATCCCATAAACAGCTGAGGAGATTACACCACTGGAATTTTATAAAATTCCTGTTGGTAGTTCAAGTGGAGCAGCTACTACATATGTTGGATCCACTGATCTACATCTGGACAGTAGTTTCATAAGTCAGACTCCCTTGAAGGCAACCACTATTGATGCTATCAAGGTATCCACTGGTGTGTTCAAGTTAACCATTGGTGAGATTTCCAAGGTAACTACTGCAGAGGGAGGTCCCCAGTACCAAGACAAAGGGGCATCAGTGGATAAACCATTGGAGACTCCTCCTGATTCAACTGCTGATACAACTACCACTGGTAGGAAATCAGATGATCCCATTCATTTGGGTGATGGTTTAAAATACCAAGATTTGACGGAGAGGCTCTCAACCATGGAAACCACTGTTACAAAGATGAATGATTCAATTCAATTTCTGGTTCAAGCTTCCAAAAGTCAACCCACTCCACAACAATACTCCCAAGAGCTCTTGAATGTTGTTCAACCAATCATTACTGCTCAAAGGGAACTTGCAGAAACTCAACACAACCATCAGATGACACTTATTAGAAACATGGTTGATGCAAGGTACAAGAATACTCACGCTGAAATCAAAGCCATCAAATAGGCCTTGATAAAAATGACTGGCACTGCCCCTGCACCTATCTACAAAGATGATGATGATCAAGATGACGCCAAAAAGGGGGAGAAACATGACATGAAAAAGTTTGGCAGACTTACTCCTAGGAAAAAGCCAACTAAGAAGCCAGAGTCTGAGAAGAAGTCTTCTGTAACCACTGATGAAACATCTGCCAAAGAAAAGAAAATGAGAGTTGATGAAACCCTAAATATTCTAGCAGATGAAGTGGAAGCAAACAAAAAGACTGTTCAAAACCAAAATGAACAAAGGAAAGGGAGTGGAGAAAGGAACAAAAGTCAATGAAAGAATGGGAAATCAAAACAAAGGGTCTTGGCACTTCAGAAAGAAGAAAATCCCATAAACATAATAAACCACCACTTGCCACATATCCAAAATCACCCTCACCACCAAAATCAACCACTGATGATCCCAAAACCACTGCTGGTACTAAAAGAACATCCACTGCTATACCCAAACCAACACCACCACCACAAAAACAACCTGCCAAAAAGCTTAAAACAAAACCATCCTTACCAATACCATCCAACACTGCAATAAATGTTGACACTTCAACAGTTGTTATGACAATAGCGGTTGAAACACCAGTTGTTTCAACAGTTGTTAGTCAACCATCCACCACTTTCCAATTCCCTTCCTAAGCCATACTCATTCCTATTTCCAAATCTCCAATAAAAACCCCTTCTCCTAAAAAGGTTTACACAAGAAAAAGAAAGTTTCAAGTGAATGATGATGATATTCGTGCACCTACTCCTATATCATCTTCACCTTTCATTCAAACCAATACCGAACCATTCATTCCTCCACCATCACCATCACCATCAAACCCACTTGTTGACCCACAAACACTTAAAGGACATGATCGTTCAAGATCCATCCCATTGGCAGTAAATTATCCTCTGGAATTGCATGCAGTAAAAGATGAAATGAGGCAATTCTATACAGTGGATGGTCCTGCTAAAAGAAAGTTCCCATCCCTTCATGCTTTCAGACCTCCAAAGAATATGGAAGAGTATCTGAAGCTCAAAGCCAGGCAAGCTGAATTGCATGCTAAATATGAAGGTCAAGGGCAAGGTGATAGCAACATCTCAAATCGAATGCAACATGGGCTTAGTAAAGTCAAGAAATTAGAAGACTATGCAAGAGACTTAAGCAAAGAGATGTCAAACTTACCACCAAATGCTGATCTGCAAAAGAAGTTGAGGAAATATCTCTTAGAGCTTATCATGAGAGATAAATTTTATCCTGCCAAAGTTGAACAATTTAAAGACTGGACACTCATAGCTCTCAAAGCAAAAATCAATAGAATTGAAAGAGTAAAGAATGATCCTCAGATGAAAAGGTCTGCACCAGACTGGAACAAGTATAAGAAGACCATTGCAGAACTTACATTAGAATACAAGAGGAAGAAAGCTGAATTGGTTGCAGCTAAGTATGGATCAGCAAGGACCATCTCAAAATGGTCCAGGCAGTATACTGATATGGTTTATGAAAAGCTGGAAAAACTAAGAGAGACAGATCCTACAGCACCAAAGAAACCAGCATACAAGAGCAAAACCACGGATGAGCCAAAGCAGCAGACCCTCTCTCTAAATACGTTGTTCACATCATCTGACTTGTCCACCATTGCCTTAAATCAAAGAAAAAGGCAAAAGCAGATAGATGAGGAAGATGCACAAAGAGAAGCTGATATCATGAAAGTGGCCATCAAGCAAATGATTGAAAAGAAACCTGACTCATCAATGCTACAAGAAATTGCCAAAAGATTTATGAGCAGGCCTCCATCACCAAACTCGCATCAAATAAAATCTCACCTAAGAAATCCATTTGACTCAAAAATACTAAAGTGGAAGTCCGATGAGAGAATCCAACTCTGCATGGATGAAGATGATGAAGATTCCCTCAATTTTGAGCTGCAATTCAAAGGCCAAGTTAGGGAAAAACTGATGAGAGAATAAAGATCATGAATAAGGAAGTGTTTTGGCATCATCTGTTCTAGGGGGGATTGTTGGCCCATGCAATCCAGCAAGAAGAACAAATGATATGAAAAGCCAAAACTGGTTCTCAACAGTTGATCACAATAAGCAGTGCTTGTCCTAGACTTTCCCCAATGACAGTGGTTATCTATCAGCTGATGACTCTAAGTGCTGATCTTCACAACAATTGTTAGTCAAAGAACTGATGAAATATAAAGACTGAATCCCTAACAACTGTTGTCTCTCAAGTACTGATGAAGATTAAAGCACTGCTGATTCAAGGTCTAATCACCCTTTGAAGAAAGCACTGATCCTCAACATCAGTGCTTAGGCTACAACAGTGGGAAGCTGCATCAGTGTTTATATAATCAGTTGTTTATTGTAATCAGTGTTTGCATGCATCAGTGTTTAGAGTTTGTTAGTTTGTTAGATGTCACTATCTAGGTGATGTCAGCTTAGATGCTCAGTGATTTGGATTGTACTATAAATAGAACAGTACTTGTACTGTTCTATTAGCTTTTTTGCACCAAGTCATCTTGTACGAACAAATCAGTGAGCTCAGGCTGAGGGGGAGTTTCGTGTTGCATGCATGCATAGTTTATCTTTGTAATTGATACAATCATTCGACTAATGAAATCATGTTTGCTGAAAACTATTCTTCTTTGATTGTGTTCTAAAGTTTATTTCCATTTCCGCTGCACATTAATCTCTGTTTCATCTTCCATTTCTGTTAAACAACACAACCTAAAAAACTCAGATCCTAACATTAACCTTATAAAAATTAATACGAAACGAAAATCAAAAGAACTCTACATTGGTGAGTATTAATCTTTTGAATAAAAGTGATTCCGTTTTCATAGCAGTTTTTCGGTTTGTTAGATTTCATGATTTAGCAAGTTTTATTAAAAAAAATAAAAAGATGGGCTTGGATATATTTGTTTACTTATAATCTAATTTATGAGGCTGGACCAGTTTCCATATATAATCAATATGATCATATTTGTTCCTCTATAAATGATTTCTTTGATCAACTGGTTCTTTTTATCATCTGATCTTGAATTTTAGTTTTCAAATTCTCTGTAATTTTGAAGGTAGGCGAGAGGAGAAAGCGAGAGAAAAAATTCAAATCCATGAGGACTTTGCGCCTTGAATATATCAAAGAGTGCGTGTTTACACCGTGCTTTCCACCCCACCAGCCTCTTAAATTCAAAATCATACACATAGTGTATTCAGCCAGCTTTGTGAAAGAATCCTTAGAGATCTCCCTACCTCCAAAAGGGCAATAGCTGTTGTTTCTCTTGTAGATCGGACCATGGTATGGCTAAAGGACCCAGTATATGGTGGCGTGGTTGAATCTCTATTCAAACTAGGATCCACCCAACAAGAATTTGTGGCCATGCGAAATGCTTTGAACCAGCAGCCGCCGTCGCAAATCACCGAGATGATAGCAAGGATGGTAGCATGGTTGATCCATGACGAAAATCAGCTTTTGATCATTCTTTGTTCAAATAGTTTTTTCATACAGTTTCTTCATTGCAACAGGCACTTCTCTTTCTTGATATATTCATTGTAAAAGTGTGTTTACATGAATAGATATCAGAAGTTTATATTTATAAATCAACCACATATATTATAATAGCTTATGACTAATATTTTATTGGTTACCTTAATTTAAAACTAATTTCAATGGTTTAATCAGATTCAAATTGAATGAATAGGTTTAATATATAAATTATCACCTATTAAAAAGGGCGTGTACATGTTTTATCCTTAATATCTTACATATAATAATGATATACAATTATATCGTCATATGGTATGATATTACCAACTCCAATGTGAACAAAAATTTCTACAGCAAAATACATAAATATAGTATTTCTACCGGCGCGTTGCCTCAGAGTACGTTTTCTACACCACAAAGTTTTGGACACAAACATAATAAGTTGCTCACTAACAAATATCAATTTGGGAGCATAAACATTGGGGATGATCATGGATACAAACATTGGTCACATTGTTAGTTTCTTATGGATATTCCATACGTCATTAGTTGCTTACATGTACATAGTTGAAAGAAAAGCGCAATTTGTGGTGGTGGTACTTTTGTTGCAGCCAAACGATACAAAGAGATGTATTATTTGACCAATTGGAATCACTACCATGAAATATGTTATTCAAACAATTTTGCTAAGAGAGATATGTTATTCAAACAATTTTGCTAAAGAGAGATATATTATTCAAACAACCAATCAGTATTTGATTACACAGGATGGATCTCACATCTCATTAGATTCTGTAAGTCTACAGTTTTGCTAAAGACAGCAGACACACAAACATTTTTTTTTCTTTCAATAAATAATAAGTCACAAGTTACAAGTGTTTTTAAAGCATTATCGACTCTTTTAGGTTGGGAAGTTCGTACAGCTGCAATATGAGCAAGAGCTTGATGACACTTCAACAAAATTAGTAACATCTTTTATCATACATATCAATGATAAAATACAACAATATATACAAAAAAAAATTAAATAGTAACCGGTAGACTTGGCATGACAACGAAAATCACATTTAATCAACTAAGTCAGTAAGTCATCATGGTTATTTGGCATTGAAACTTTAATTATTATTTATTTGTTGTGGAAAACCGATGGGTGAGTTAAGCAGGTTGGGTTACAAATTGGTTGGTTGAACCCCACATGAACCAAAAAACTATACATAAACTCAAGAATCGTGTCAGATGAAACCGAACATGACACGTAGATTCACGAATTGATACATATACGATCCGTTTAACCAAATAAAAGTTAAAATTTGTTTTATGTACAATATACACTTTAAGAAATTCAAAATTAATATTTTTTTTGAATCGGTTATGTTTAAACTATGCCAACTTATTTTTAAACTTTTAACTTTACTATTACATAAATTAATAAAAACCTTTTTTTTTGAAAAAATAAGGTATTTAAATGGGCTAATCCGTTCAGCCCGCGAACCTTTTGGGTTGACACGAACACAACCTATTTAGCTAAACATGTTCACGGGTTCGAGCTGCCACAAAGCCAAGCCTACTTAAACTAAACCAAAAACAACAAATTTCGTGTTAGGTTGGTGTTAGAAATTCACACCCCTATAAAAAAAACCATATAAAAGAGATGAGAAAACAATACCTACAAGAAATATGGTAGCAACTTTCGGCAAGTTCAACCAAATTCTTGCATTCAGTGCACTCACGCAAGTGATTCCTTGTTGCAAGTGACTTGAGTTTTGCCTCGTTAGCAGACCAGTGTAAGAAATACTTGATGATCCAAGCAGGTAGAATTAAAAGGGATTCCCAACATCAACAACTAGACAAGTAAATTATTAAAGATCTAATCTCTTCACATCCTTAAGTCCAAGGGTAGTTATGTAAATAGTAGATAGTTAGTTTATGTTTTAGTTAGTTTAGTAAACAAGTGCGAGGACCGGAAGCGACAATACGATAGATTATAACCTACAAAACAAGGGAATTAACACATCCTTGGAGACGCATCGATTCAGATTGGTGGTAATACATTAGATTCTTCAAGGGACATGTCGATTAAGGAGAAGACGCAATGGTTCGAGACGCACATGTTCGTTGTTTGTCTATTTCATTTGTATTCAATTAGAATCACTTATACTTTCATATTCAACACAAGTATTTCGATTGTCCGTAGTTTAACGTTGTGTTTGTGTTCGTAAGGATTCCGACCAACAATGGTATCAGTGCACATGTTTTAAATCTGAGAAGAATAAAAGAAGAAGAAGAAGAAGCTGATTGGAATCATCATAACCAGGATCGCTCAAATTTATTTTTTAAGTTTTTGTATTTGTTTCAAACTTGAATTGCAGATTGATTGATTGCAATCAAACATCTCATTTGTTTGAATTGTTTTGAAAATTCAAATCTCAAATCAAATCAAGGAGAATCGAATTTTCTATTAAATCAAATCATTGAGAATTAATGATTCTGCCATTTTTTAGGAATTTAAAATACAAGTGTTAACAAAACAAATCTGATTTTTCAAAAGAACATAAAGTATGTTTTAGAAAATAATATTATTCAAAACGAATCTCAAATAGCAAGTTTGAAATTCGAGAAAACCTTTGTGGTACAACCTTCATGGTGGAAAAATCTTCGTGGTACAAAAAACCTTTGTGGTACATAACTTCCGTGGTGGAAAAACCTTCGTGGTACAAAAACCTTCATGGCACATAACCTACATGGTATAAAAACTTTCGTGGTACAACAACATTCGTGGTGCATAACCTTCATGGTACATCCTTCGGGGTGATAAGACCTATGTGGCAATCAAGACTTGAGTGACAATCAGGACATGTGTGACAAAGAATGTAACGTCTCGTTTTTTGAAACTTTCCTTAATTAGAAAGCTCGTCTTGTACTTCTAATTTTGGAAACTTGTAATCTCTTGTTATCGTATTTCGCTTCAAATCGTTGTAAAATGAGGCTTTGATCATAATGAAATTGATTATTTTATAAGGATTATACGTCTTTGTTCATACTTATTTATACATTTAGTTCATACACATTTGTTTCATATTCGTGATTCTCATAAACACGTGTTTAATTTGCAAACAACTGTCATTTTTATATGTATATTACATGCAAATACTTGTACATACACTCTCGATACTCAAATTAAACTTACATACTACACTCTCGATACTCAAATTATATTATATACATGTTATACGCTTAAAAACATGCCAAAACACCAAATTTTAGCTTAAATTGAGGGAAAACCAAGTTCAGGGACCAAATTGCAAAATCTGCCTAAATTAGGCTTGGGCGGGGCGCGAAAGACAAGGCTCTGCTTATCGCGGGTGGCCAAAACCCACGATCCGCAGATTATTGTTTTGTGCTTGTGGATTGGTTCCTTTTGATCCATAACTCTCACCTGACTCACTTAATTACAGTCCCAACTACTAACCCTAATCCTCCACTATATATACAACACTTCTAAGCCCCATTTTCACTTTCCAAACCTCTCAAACACTCCTAAATACTCTCAAGAATCCTCTAAATTCGCTAATTTTGAGCAGAAAGTTCTAAGTCTTTCAAAGTGAGTTCTAGCTCACTTCCTTCTCCAATCTTGCTTGTTTCTTCTTCCATTTCACTTGGATAACCTCTAGGAAGGTTTTCACAAGTTTACAATGGCAAACTAAGGTGAAACCTCACCATATTTGAGGTCCAAAGTGAGATGTATTTTCTGATTTTTGTCCATGGTATTGTAGCTTCATTTTATTTAACTTTTCTTCATCATTTCTTCTTCCACAAAGCTTGGAACACCTCTAGGAATGTTTCCACAGGTTTACCATGCTAAACCAAGGTGGAACAACACCATCTTGAGGTGTAAACTTTCTGTTTTGGAGGAATACTTGTTATGCTTTCATAAAACTATGTTGTCTTGATGTTATCTTGTGCCTACTTGTTCTTGAACCTATCTAAGGTTATGAGACTTATTAGGAATAGATCCTTATGAGTTTAAAAGGTGCAAAAACCTCTAAATTTTCTGTTTTTGTTCAATGTTCGTGTGCTTTGTTTCTTTGCTAAAACTTGGTGGAATCTTGTACCCACCAAGCTCACAACTTAGTCTATAGTTGTGGGTTTGTATTGAGGTGATTTCCATCAAGTTATGAGTTCAAAAACTCTTTATTTTCAGTTTATACATATCATAATCCAAGTGTTAAAAGCAAGCATGGTTCATCATCTTTCATATGATGAACTTGTGACTTGTGAAGTGTGAACCATGGGAACTTGGGCTTTCCAATCTAGTTCCACTCATTCACTTGTGAACTTGTGTATAAACACTCAAGTGACTTCCAAGTATCAAAGTAACATAGCCCCGCCTAGCCTCCGACACTTAGGATTACCTTTCCGTGTCGTGTTGGTTCACCCGGGTTAGGATTTACTTGGTCACTTGAGCATACATTAGTTAGTTCTTTATTTCTTGTTATTCATGACCCTCCGAATCATCCTTGTGACGATTTGTGTAGTGGTGAATCATACAAAGAGGTTAATCCTCCATGCTTGACTTACATGATAATCTATGATATCTATGATGGACTTAGTTTTAGGTTAATATTATAACTATACTATAAAACATATAAATATAAACATAACCGAATTCTTGATGTTAATAGAATCATGATTATACGTCGCGAATAAAAGTTATATTATCTTCGTTCTTTATCCTCATTTGTGATTCTAATGGGCACCTTAGGACCCATGAAAACACTTTAAAAACTTAGTGTCCAAACGAGTGTCTAGACGAGATATACTTTTGCATACATATACTTTTATACTTAATTCCGAATCCAAACATTCCATAAACTCCAAATACCGAACACATTCATTCTCCTATTCTCATTAACTCGTCAATATACGGATAATCGGAAGGCTTTGCAATATTGTGAGTATACTCGACGCCCTTTTTATCGTTTTATACTTTTTAGGTGCAACATGTTTACATATACAAAAACACACTCAACTTACATACTTTTATGCAATCATACATACAAACAATCCAATACATGCTTACTATTATGTTATGCTTGATTCGTGTTTTCTAAGTGATTCTTATGTGATGAACTTGTCATTAAATTTGTACGAGCTTCCACTTAACATGTATAGCATTATAGTAGTAACGCACCACCCGTGAATGAGAGTTCATGTTAAGTTTCTTTATACTTGCGGTAATCAGAGGGTTGACTTGTAAATCGCATGCCAGTTTATACGTTAATCTTGATAACTAGGGTTGCCATGTGGATTGTTCATTTTCATACTTATATGCTAATACACAAACTTGTATACTTGCCAATACTTTTTGTATTGAACTATACTTTTAAAACATGTTGCAGGATTATGATGATGATGATGAGGATGAGGATGATGATGATGATGCACGGAACTTAGTAGGATGCCTAGAAACACATTTAAACTTTAATACTTGTTGTATTGTAATTCATTTATTTCAACTTGTTGTATTCTATTTCAAACAATGTAATTGATTCTTTTAGCAATGAAATGAAATTTATTATTAAATACTTGTCGCAATTTAGCGTTATGAAGTCTTGAGCAATCTATTTCATCTCACTCCGATGTTTCCGCCATCGGTTAGGGTGTGACAAAGAAGACCTGTGTGGCAAATCAAGACCTGTGTGGCAAAGAAGACCTGTGTGGCAAACTAAGACCTGTGTGACAAACAAAACCTGTGTGGTGCAAGCAAGAAGAAAGTTTGAAGAATAGCAAGAAAATCTTGAAGTATAACAAGGAAGATAGGAAAGAAAAATTCTAAGAACGCAAATCAAAAAGGAAGTATATCAGGATTAGACGACAAAGAAGGCACGTCAACGCCAATACGCAAGTAAGGAAATATATCCCTTCAATGCCCAAAGTTGACTGAATCGAATTACACTCAATGGGCAATTTTGATGGAAACGATCTTGAAGGCATATAGTCTTTAGGACACAGTTGTTTCTAAAGAAAGCGCATACAACGAAAGCAATGACCTTCCAACGTTGTCGGGAGATATTCTGATGCAAGTTGCGAAATAGAATCCGCAAAGAAAGTTTGGGATTCAATCAAAGTTTGATATCTTGGAGCCAATATGGTTCAGAAAGCGCGGCTGCAAACTTTGAGAAGCGAATTAGAAGCCTTAAAGATGGATGAGAACGGAACAATAAGTAGTTTCGTAACCAAGTTGAGTGGCATAAAAGCCAAGTTGTCTCGATACCACCATTAAAGATAAGAAGATAGTAAGAAAATTACTGATCTCTGTTCCAAAGAAGTTTCTACCGATTGTAACATCCATAGAGCTATATTCTGAAGTGGATAAAATGACATTTGAAGAAGCAGTGGGTAGGATTAAAGCATTTGAAGAACTCCTCAAGAGCCAAAATGAGCAGGAGAACAATAACTAATTAATGGCAAGTTCTGACAATCATTCCGGAAATTGGCATCATGGAAAAGGACACAGCGATCAAAGCCATGGTAGAGGACGTGGACGAAGTTCGTTTTGAGGAGGAAGAGGACGTAGACAAAATATGGATTAAGAAATAGAGACAGTAGCGAGTTCAGGTGTTACGAATGTGGTGTAGCAAGCGGAAAGACAAGGAAAAAGAGAAGCACGAAGAGGCTCATCTTGTGTTGGAAGAAGAACCAATGCTATTGCAAGTCAAGCAAGTTCAAGACCTACAACAACTCAAGGATGTTCGTGATTAGGGGTTGAATGAAGATCTAATCCCTTCACATCCTTAAGTCCAAGGGTTATTATATGAATAGTAGATAGTTAGTTTATGTTTTTAACAAGTTGACGTCTGCCCGTGCTTTGCGAGGGGATGTTGATTATAAAAAACAAATTTGGGTAAATAACTAACAAACAAATTGGTAAATAAAAATTCTAATAAGCAATTAAGGTACATAAGTTGCAAATACATTGTAATTTGTAATTTCTCAGTTGCTAACTTGAAACCAATTAATTTAAACTATTAGCTAGAATATACCCAATTAAAGTTAGGCTAATAAAAAGAAACGACCTTGTGAACATAATAATAACAGTCTCGTGGAAATTAATGGAATAAATGAGTTCCACAAAAAGTGGGTTATTTTAAGTGGAAATTGGTTTTGGGTTATATAGTGACAAATGCCGCTTTGACGTCTCGTGGGGTTTCGATAACGGATATGCGATGCAGTATTTGCGGGTATGGGGAAGAGACCGTTGACCACATTGTCGTCTCGTGCGTCATGGTTGGAGCAGTGTGGTGGCATCTTTGCGTATGGACAAAAATTTATGTAAGTACCTGAGTCATGTTGTTTTGGGCTTTGATGGATGATTTGCATAACACTAAGGGTTCGGTTGCATAGAAAAAAGTTATGGATTTAATCTTTGCTGCAGGCGCACGGAGAATTTGGAATGCTTGAAATGGATTGATTTTTGAAGAGGTGCCCTTTTGAGTCAAAAAATAGTGGAAGAAATTAAAGAGAATCCTTTATGTGATTGAACCCCTTTAATTAAGGTCAAATGGAAGAGATGACGTGATTTTAGTATTCGCGATATTATAATATAATTTGTTTCTGTTCTCGGGATTTCCAGTCTCTAGTCTTGATGACTGTTGTAAGGGTCAATCAAAAACCTAATTAAACTACGTAGATAGCGTAAGTAGGGTATCGTATCCACGGGGAATTTGTGGTTAGCGTTAAAGAATCTAATTTAAACTAAATAATCTAAATTAGGGGTTTGTATATTTGATTGCAAAGAAAACACGATTTGTCACGAAAAGTGTTATCAAGATGAGAAGAAGTAACCTCCACCCGGAATCCCGAATACCCGTTTTAACATAAAAATCCGTTTATCGATTCAAAACACCATATAGACATGGCCTTGGAATTAATAGTTTTGATTAATTGTTAAGGATAGTTTTTAATATTTACCATGCAACCTAACAATCCGTTTAATTGTATCAACATATCCACTTTATACTTTGCGTCCAAGTTGTTGTATATGTATGGGTGGACTCCTTGTCTGATTCGTAGCCACCTTTCTTTTGTTTATTTTTTTTATATATCAACACATGTGTTGTGTTTGAAATAAAAACACAAAACCCACGAATGGCCCCTTCATGTAGATCACCAATATTGAACGTGCCTGCTGTCTAGTGATGTTCCAAAGCCCAATTCTTTAAATCAAAATATGACTAGTCAACACCCTCATAACTTGGTCAACATAAATTCTGTTCACTCAACGTCAAATTCTCAAATACTTTGCATTTTGTCCTTTAGTGACTAGAATTAATTAAGTTTAATCAACTATGCAACTTTAGTCCCTTAAGTTTTATGAAGTATTTTTAAGCAGCTTTTCTTAAATTTCAATTCTAGTCCCTGTATCTTATTAACTCGCAGTTCTTCGTTTATTTATCCGTTTAAACTCGATTCAACTCGTTTTCTGTTGTTTACACCCGTATCACCTGTTAAACAACAAAATAACAAAGCACAATAAATATATATATATACGACACAATTTAACTTATTTCACACACTAAAAACCAACGTAAATTACTACGAAACACACATATTTTGACACGGCATCAAGTCTCTTTCTAGCCTCTTGTTCAATTTTATCTATTTGAATAAAACAACAGTTGTTCCAAAAAAAGCAATCTAATACGCTTTCTAAAAGATACACCCCAATCTCAATTAAACTTACAAATGAATGTAATTAATTGCAACCCAGAAGAAGTTCGTAACTAACGGCCCAACAGTATTCAATTTAACACGTATTCCAACTTGATTGCCCAGTTTAATTTCGTTAATCAATTCTTATTTCAATTAAAGTAAAAAAAAAAGTTTATCGATCACGTCCGTCGTTTGATAATGATAAAAGAGATTTGTAATTTAATAAAAGAGAATTAATAAATGAAAAGGGTAGGGAAGGGATCGGAGGGGAACCGGTGTGGACAATTTGATGAGACTTGAACCCATAGTGAATATGTTTTAAACATTGTGATTTTTTTAAAGGGGTTTATATATTTAAAGTTATGAATTTTTGTAAGGGTGTGATATAGTTAAAAAGCAGTTTGAAAGGTTGTGACTTTTGAAAATGTGTGATATACTTAAAAGTTGTGATTTTTGTAAAAAGTGTGATATTTAAAAGTAGTCTGAAAAGTTATGACTTTTTGAAGGGGTATGATACTTTTAAAAGTTATGATATTTTGTGTAAGGGGAGTGATTTTTTTGTAAGGGATGAGATATATCTAAAAATAGTTTGAAGGGTTGTGACTTCTTAAAATGGTGTGATATATTTAAAAGTTGTGACTTTTTTTGTAAAATGTATGATACATTTAAAAGTAGTTTGAAGGGTTATCACATTTTGAAGAAGTGTGATATATATTGAAAACCCCTTCTTCCAAGTTACTTTTTGCAAGTAAAATAAAATATATAATTTTCTAAACGACATGACTTTTAAACGAAAAGGTATGACCCAAGTTGATAATTGTATAAGAGTATAATTAGATTAGTAAACAAGTGTGACAATACGAATGATTAAAACCTACATAACAAGGGAATCAACACATCCCTGGAGACCCATCGATTCAGATTATCGGCAATACATTAGACTTTTCAAGGGACACGTCGATTAAGGAGACGACACGATGGTTCGAGACGCACTTGTTCGTTTAATATAAATAGGGGTTGTCTATTTCATTTGTATTCAATCAGAATTACTTATACTTTCATATTTAATACAAGTATTTCGATTGTTCATAGTTTATCGTTGTGTTCGTGTTCATAAAGGTTCTGTCCAACAATTATCTCTACTACCTGCTACACAGATACCAATAATCAAAACAGTATTTAATCATAATGATAATATTCGAGCATAGTTCATCCAACACGCACTGCAAATCGATTGAGCAATTATAGATCCAGTCATCAATTACCCAAGTTTCTTATGTGAATAACTCTAGCTTCTTAGCATTGACAACATTAAATTTCCACATGAGATCATAATTCTCCAACATCGTGTTAACCTTAGGCCCTAATTTTATTTTACCAGCATATCTAACAGACCACCTGTTATAACACGTACCAAATCGCTAACAAAGATTCTTCATGATAATCATCCAATTATGTTAAATCAAGAATGAATCAAGCCAGCCAATTATTTGAAAGAGAATGAAGTGCAAGAAGCGGTGGACGTGAAGACTTTAAGATAATGGCGACGAACATCGACTCACTCTCGTAAAAAAGAGAAACAAGTGTTGGAAAAAAAATGAAGACGAAAATTGCTCAAAATGGAGTCTTTAAATTATGTTGTGTTCGTTTTTATATTTTCTAGTTTTTTTGTTTTTAATCTATGTCGTAATTTTTTTTTAAATTATGTATCCTCGTCTTTTTTCAGAATTAATGAAATTTCACTTTTATGAACTATTTTATTTAATTTAGCTAGACAAAAATAAATATAAAAAAAGATAGCGGTTTGGGTTATCACCACACCATATACAGTATCGATTTAGATGGTGGATGATAGTGAGGTGACATGACGCTAACTTGAAGGGTAATGATGATCATGAAGGTCATGACCACACCATATAGCCTCAGAAACATCACTGTTCCCAACATAACCTTAAAATTGATTTTTTGTGGGTATTTGTTTATTTATTTATTATTATTATTTTTTTTTGGAAGAAGCATAAAAGGTTAATTTTTAAAGAAAGTAACTTAAAATTTGCGTAAATGATGTGAATTTTTACAACCTCGAGACTTTGGTGACACCGAGTTTATCTATTGAAGTTGTTTTTTTTTTTTTTTGAACGGCTGATTTTATTAGAAATACGAGCTAGCAAGAAGCTAGACAAAAAGAATGAAGATTACAAAAAATTGAAGCTACACCAATCTGACCAATCTAACATATGCATTTTTGCCCTATGTTTAACTCAAAGAAAGCTTGTTGATTTGATTTCTGCCAAGAGTCTTGTGATGTCCACCCAATTGCCGGAGAAGATGAAATCATTACGAAGTTTCCATATGCTCCAACCAGTGGCGGATCCAGGAATTTTTTTTTAAGGGGTTCACTTTTTCAAGTGTCCGAACATAAAAAATATGGAACGGTTCGACGATTCGGGTCGGGTAAAGTTCATAACATGATAAAAATACGATACAATAATGTAAAAAAACATCGTCATGATAAATTTAAAAACACGAAACATAAATAAGATAGTCTTTACGAATAAAATAAAATGTATACCTAAAGTTCTTCCCTACGAGGTTTCATCTTTTGAAAATGTTGCATTACATTCTCGATAGTTTACTACTTGAAGATAATGATTCAACATTTGAGGGTTGTCTTTGGAAAACACTTGAAATTCCCCTTTGCATACTACCTAAATATCAAACAAGTTTCAAAGATTACAACCGGGCTCCAACAAGAGATAAGAACAATAGCATGAACAAGTTTCCTCATGCATTTTTGCCCTATGTTTATCTATTGAAGTTATAGTACACAATCTATCAGTCCTAATCACAAAGGACATAATCTATAATTTACTCTAATTATAAATCCATAGTTTACTTTAATTTAAAATTTTTGTTGGTAACATAACTAACAAGAAAATAATTTAACATTTGTTTAAGAGTTAAATGCTTGGTTGGTCCCTGTGGTTTGCAAAAATTGCAGACTTGGTCCTATTGGTTTACTAATTACACGCGTGGTCCCAAAACTTGTCAAAAATGCACTCGGTTGGTCCCCAGCCCTAACCTCAATTAAATTTCTCAATTAACTATGTGTGAAATGACTATATTACCCTTGAACAATTAAACACTGGTCATCTTCATCACCAACCCAGGTCTCTGCTCTCAGGTCTCTACTCTAACCCAGCCCTAAGTATATATTCACCACCATATCATCTTCATCACCAACCCAGGTCATCTTCATCACCAACCATATCATAATTTTCACAAAAATCACTGCATCATCTTCATCACCAACCCAGGTCTCTGCTCTCTCTCTCTAAAAATCTGGTCACCTCTCCCTCTCTCTCTAAAAACTAAGCCGCACATCGTTTGGTTTCTTGTTCTTCTCTTGGTGTTCTTAACTTTTCATCCAATCAGTTTTCGGGTATTTTGCCTTCTGGTATCTGGTCTTTGAATGGGCTAAGATCACTTGATGTGTCTGATAATCTTTTGGAGGGTGAGATCCCCAAAGAAATCGAAGGGTTATATAACCTGAGGGAAATTAAGTTGAGAAAGAACCAGTTTACCGGTCCGGTTCCTGACGAAATTGGCGCGTGTGCGCTTTTGAGATCGGTTGATTTGAGTGAGAATTCGTTTTCCGGGAGTTTACCAACCACATTGCAGAAGCTTTCGCTGTGCGATTATTTAAATTTTCGCAGCAATTTGTTCACTGAGGAGATTACTGAATGGATAGGGGAACTGGGACGGCTTCAAACCGTTGATCTCTCGAAGAATATGTTCTCTGGTGCAGTACCGGACGCGATTGGTAATATTCAGTCGTTGAGAATACTGAATATTTCCGACAATGGCTTCTCCGGGAGCTTGCCTGCTTCCATGATCAATTGCGAAAACGTTCAGATCTTGGATGCGAGTCGGAATTCGTTAACGGGGTTCATTCCTACTTGGGTATTTCAGTGCACATTATTTCACTTGATTTTGTGAAAATTGATTTTGGTTGTTGAGATTAGGATTGGTGATCGGTAAGGTGTAAAAGAATGGAAGGCAGAGGTTGAAGAAGATGAACACTTCTTCTTTATATATATTTTTTTTATTTCTTTTAATTGTTCTAAGGGTAATATAGTCATTTCACACATAGTTAACTGAGAAATTTAACTGAGGTTAGGGCTGGGGACCAACCAAGTGCATTTTTGACAAGTTTTGGGACCGCGCGTGTAATTAGTAAACCACTAGGACCAAGTCTGAAATTTTTGCAAACCACAGGGACCAACCAAGCATTTAACTCTTTGTTTAATTTCTTAAAAAGGCACCAAGCAAGAAGCTAGGCAATAACACAACAAAACTACTTCACAGAGCAAATTTCATCGAGTTTTTTCAATCTAAAGAGAATGACCTCGAGGTATTTTTAATCTAAAGAAACCCCAAAGATCTAATCTTTTCCTTTATCTTCGGAATGCTAATTGGCACATTTGCAAAAATTGTTTTGTGTAAATATTTGGAACACGATGGAGAAAAATGATATCTTTCACCTAAAAAGCTTAAATATCAGGGAGCATACACCATCTACTAATAAACTGTCAAATTGTGTTGGCCACATAACAAGACGTAAACAGATGGTCGCTATTTTTGTTTCCTTCACCACAATTTTTTCATATCTCTGAGGCAGGGCCGTCTTTAGGCCTGACCAAGGTGGACAACTGCCCAAGGTCCTATCTCCCAGAAGTTCCGGCATTTAAAAAAATATATGTGTATATAAATATTTTGAGTAAAGATTCAAACAAAATTGTGTTCTGTCTTAGGGGCAGAACCATCATGTTAGCAGCCGTAGCACTGGCTCCGGCTCAACCTCGTATCCACACTGTTAATTTTTTTGGTTTTATACAAAGGATATCCCTAAAAAATACGAGGATACCCTAACAAAAAAATAGATTCTTGATTTTAGTAAAATCCAATTATTTTTATAAGCCCAAACATAATTGATAAAGCTAACCCATTAGTATACTTGATTTTAGTAGAATGATGGACATGACGGAAAGTTATGGTAATCCAAAAAACCAAAAGAATGTCATTACATATTGAGATCACTTTGAAGTTGATATTTTTAATGAGGCTTTAGATGTGCAAATTCAAGAATTAGGAAATCGATTTAGTCAGGTAACAACTAGTTTGATAAAAAATATCGGGTTTAAATCCTTGTAATGGGTTTTCTAAGTTTGACCCATCGAAGATACTAGCGTTTGCTATATGTATCCGGATGATTTTACTACACAAGAAATAGGGACTCTTTTGGGTGATGTTGAGACATTTCGTCACACTATAAGCGATGACGATAGATTTGCAAACTTGAATGGAATAAGTGATCTTGCTCGTCTTATGGTGGAAACCGGAACACATGGTTCTTGTCCTATGGTTTATTGGATAGTGAAGTTAGCTTTGGTTTTACCGGTTGCAACTGCAACCATTGAAAGATGTTTTTTTCTAAATTGAAGCTTGTCAAGTTTTTGAACAATGCTGTGGTTTGTGCGGTCAAAAAAGAAACTTTTGATAAAGTAAAGGAAATGGAAAAATCTATTATTTATTTGTTTTACTTTATTTATTATTGTCTTTTTTATTATTGTATGATTGTACGATAAAAAAATTCAAGATACCTATAAATTAGTGGACTAGCTGCGCCACTGTTTTGTGTTGATGGTGGTGAGTGGGCTCTTCTTTTTACTTGCACTGCACTGGCAGTCAGGGGCGGACCCAAGCACACCCCAAGGTGGGCGGGCGCACCACCGGGGGAAAAAAATTAGGGCTAAATTCCGTCGAAAATCCCGTCCGCATCCCTTGAAATTTTTCATCCGCACCCCTTGAAATTTTCGACCGCACCCTTTGAAATTTTTTGTCCGCACCCCTTAGGTAAAAAGTGTTATCAATTTATATTTTAAATTTTTTTTAGTAAACTCTTATTTTTTTTTAAAATATCCTACCTAAATTATATAATTTTTAATACCTAACCAACTAAACCCAAATACCCATACCTTTACCCACTTATAATTCATAACTAGCTAGCCCACTAAGTCTTAGCTCATTAACCAAACCCAACAATATTTCAAACTATAATAAAATAATTAAAGTCCAAAACTTTAAGAAATTCTATCCCGCTCTCTCTCTCTCTCTCTCTCTTGCGTCCCTGCACTGCCAACTAACAACATCACCCAGCGACAACAGTCCAGCAGCCGGCGACCACCGTAATCAGCCACCATACCACCGTCGTTCGACACCAAATCTAACCGGAATCCAAACACGGGTAAGTTTCTTTGTTATTTTGATGATTTTGGTTGATATTATTGGAGAAAAAAGGGTAATAAAGTTGTTAAATAGGTTTGAAATTTTGTGTGTTTTGACGTTGTTTATGGTTGTTTAGATGATTTTTAGGGTGATTATGTTGTTTATATATTTTTAGGGTGATTACAACTTACGTTATGATTTCTAGGGCTTGAATAGTTGAAAATTAAAATTGAAACATTATGTTATGGAGCGATGAACTTATGTTATATAGAGAAAGAATTGCTTAAGAAATTAGCTTTAGATGATGTTTTGGATAGATTTCAAAAAATGAAAACCCGTAGGGCGTCGACGTTTTAATTAAGTTTGTAACAAGGTTTGACATGTTTTTGATGATTATATAAATTTAGTTTGATGTTCGTTTGTTTTACATGACCCGATCCGACCCGATACGAACCGATTTTGTTACTTATATACCTAGGGGCCTAAAATTTTTAAAAATGTTCCGCACCCCCATGGAAAAATTCCTGGGTCCGCCACTGGTGCCAGTATCCTTCACAACTTCATATTTTTAATTATTTTGTTTCTTTTATTTCATGACTGTTTAGCTAGTTTTGGCGGTGGCCTTGGGCTCCATTTAATTGGGCCAAACATATTAAATCACATGGAATATCACTAACACCATTTTAAATATAAAAAACTTCACAATCAATGAGTGATATAGTTCGTGTTTATAATTAAAAAAATGTTGTGGTATTTAACCTTTTGAGGTAGAGTCATCTCAATATTTTGTAACATCAGTCTAAACTGAAACATACAAATGAAAATAAATAAACAAGTGTTGTTTTGGTTTTGATATCCAAGCAATGTGACCATTCACTAGCGATTACAGCGGGTCGGGTTTAGCATGTGGTTTGGTAACTAAAGTCTTATACCTTATACCGATTATAAAACATATTTAAATTATTTCACCTCCTATACCATATCTAAAGTACGTTTTTAATCCCTTTGATTTTCTAATAATTTCGTTTGTTAACAAAAAAACCAGAAGGTGCGACTGCTTTTAATTTTATTATATTTTCGACAAACCAAACTGATAATGGCCAAACATTTGTTTTGTTGCGTTGGGAAACACTATGATGCTCCCACCGTGAAGCGCCGGAAAAAACTAGTTATATGTATCAAAATGATTGGGGGGTTTCCTACAGTAGTTTTGTTTCTCTTTTATTTTTTCTTTTTGTTTTTGGTACTGTTTTTTATGTTTCAATCGGACTTTTATACTTTAAATAATTTTCGTTTGTCAGTTATATCAGCAACTAGCATTGTACAGATAATGAAAAAACCAGACCGACACCAACCGAAAGTCGGTACCGGCATCGGTATTCATTTTATTGTTTTCGGTTGATACAAAACACGGTTCGATATTCTTTTGGTCGTACGACTTTACTTTTTTGTTTCTATTCCGTTGTTATAGCGAGTGTCGGTACTATAATGAACTGAACTAACACTGACCAAATTCCCACCGCATAGATTTACAAATTCTTTAAGGTTTATTTTTTATTACAAGTAACGTTGATTATATTTTGTTTTTCTTCTTATTTCATTTAAGAAACTGTATTTTATAAAATTGCGAGTTTAGCGTCGCATCGTGCTATTTTTATTTACGTCTCGATATATTTTTTTTGAAACCGTGTTGTGAGTAGTAATGCACAAGTAATCGAAGCACATTCATATCGACAATGTAATGGACCAAACCAATATCGACCGGATTCCTGCTATTAATGTTATTCGACGTCATTTGATATATGTGTGTGTGCGCGCATAGGGTATGAGTATTTTGTAAACCACCTCGAGTTGTGCAAATTCTAGGTTCCAAAACATTTTTTTTTTTAAATGGGGCATGTAATATACATAATTTTAAGTATTTCGAGTCAAGAAATAAAAAAATCACCGAGTAAATATTTAAAAAAAATAAAATTTGAAGGCAAAATAAATGTAACACCAAGTTACATTTATTTTGCATGTAACTCATTATATTTTTAAAGGTGAAAAAATGTTCGTTTTTTTATTTTTTTTTAAATAATTACTCGGCACTTTTTTTATTTTCTTGGTTCAAAACGCTTAAAGTTATTTATATTACATGTCCTATTTTTTCAAAAAAAAAAAAGCTCGGAACCTAGAGTTTGCAAGGTTTGCACAACTCGAGATGGTTTGCATTTTAGCATTAGCCTCGCTCTCTCACTATATATATATATATATATATATATAGTGGAGCGTTCAAATGAGAAGAAAAATTTTGTAAGAATAAAAAGAATAAGTTTTAAACCAATAGAAATGTTCTATTTTAGTTCATTTAATATGTGTATTTAATGTTATTAATAAGGGCATATAGGTAAATTCCCAATTGTAATTAATTAGCTAACTAATTAAAACTTGTAACTCCCATTTTAAATATACTCTTTCAAGATAAAATAATTTAGAGTGGAAGACAATTTTCGACATGCGTAGGATAAATTTTAGTATGTGTGGGAAAAAAATTAGTATGTGTAGGATAAATTCTTAAATGTGTATGATAAATTTAGATATGCGTAGGGTAAATTTCGGTAATTGTAAGATATATATGTAGGATAAATTTTGAAATGTGTAGGATAAAATGTTTTTTCTTTATTAATAAGAGATAACATAATTAATGGAAGTAGTTATAAACTATTTAATGAACCATCCCATTATGCTATTTCTTCTTTTTCTTCTCACATTAAATTTCTTCTCAAATGAACCATCCCCTATATATATATACTAGGTTATATACCCGTGATTTCACGGGTTATGGGTTGTTTTATAAAAATTTATATTTACAGAATAATTTTATATATTTGATTTCTTATAATTGGATAACCTTTTCATACTAACACCACTTTAACGTCCTTTCTACCACGAGTTTTTCTTAACATGTCGCCTTGCTAACGTGACTGCTACGTCACTCTTAATGTCTCCTATTTATACCCTCCCACACTTAATGTTTTATACCCGTGACTTTCACAGGTTATTGGTTATGCTAAAAAATTCTGTATTTATAAAAGTTCTTTTTTTGGTATGATTTTATATACACGTGTCGAGGCAAATTTGTAACTTGTGCTTGAGTAACAAAAATCAACTTTGATCATAGCTTGAAGACATATGGGTAGCGAAATATATTCATATATGTCATATACTTTTAAAATATATTTAAGATAAAATAGTATGAAAACGATTTGGTCGTCAGTTAGACCGAACCAACAACATTATATATGTAACCTCAAAAAAGACAATTGAAAATAAAATTCCATTTAAAAGGTATAAACTAAATCACACAATGAATTTTCATTTTTTTATATACCAATGAACTTTATAGGATATGAATTGATTTTTAAAAATTTAAATTTGCAAAATAAAAATTTTTATATGATTTATTATATGAATTGATTTTTGTTGGGGGAAGATAAAAAAAAACGATCCAAGTCCCACACTACACTCCCAAAACACGCTGGAGACTTAACTGGCTTCCCCCATACGCTTCTTCAACTCTCTCCCAAAATACACTAACCACAACCAAACTCAAACCCTAGAATCTCTGGATTCGGTACCTTCTTCAACATCCGCGACAAAGATTATACTCAAGAAACGGTTATCAACTAACAATTATCAGAAATCTCTGCATTCGGTAACCTTTTTTTAAACTGATTTCTTGTTTTTTCACAGATTTCATACTTTTATTTGTTTAATAATGTTAAATAATCAGAATCTAAATGTCGGAAAACAAAATAATGATCACCAGAACTTCAATTGTTTCTGTTGATATTCATTTGAAACCCTAAAACGGAGATTTTGAATGCTTGTGCTTGATTAATGCGCTGGTTTTTTAGAATTTTGCCACTGTTTGCTATTTGATGTAACATTTGTGGTTAGAATGATATTTTTTAGGATTATGCTTGATAATGGTGATGTTTTTATGCTGATTTTTCATGGTAATGTTTCTATGAACAACCTTATAATGCATACTTGAATGGTTATTAATAGAGAATGAGATTGTACAACTTGAATATGTTCACTGAATTGAATGTTTAGTGTGTTCGGCTTGGTTTGGGCATGTGTATAAGATGTTTGATGAAATGCCAATAGTTTATTTTCATTCTATTTTGGTACAGAAATACAAATACTTCTTTTTATTGATAATATCATTGATTTTTTGTCTAATTATGTATAGAATTATTACTGCGTTAAATTATTTAACAGGGGAAATGTTCATATCATATGTTCCTGCCTTGGTTCTCATGTTTATATGTATATATAACTTTACAAAATTTGAAGTTATTGTGTTACACTTGTCCGGCTAGCCGCTGATTATATATGCAAGTCATGACCATCAATTGTCTAATTAAACAATTTTTTACTGATTCTCACTCTGCTTGATTATGAAAATATAACTACTTAAATTGGGTGCAGAAATGGATTCAACGAAGATAGCTCCTTCGTTCTTAAAATTTATTGGCGAAGATATTGTGTTTTTGGTATGTTTTTCTTCTTTCGGTGGTAATGTGATATTCTTATTTGACATTATCATCTCACATCTTTGCTATTGCTTTATGTTTTGTATTGCTTTATTAGACCATACCATCTGACTTTGCAACTAATCTGTGGGGAGATAAAGTCCCCTATGATAAAACAGTACAAATAAGAGATGGTGACAGTTTGGGGTTTGTAAGGATCAGAAACAGAAATGGAGAACCTATATTTACTGACGGATGGATTAAGTTGGTTAAAAAAATGCTTTGAAATTAAATGATGGAGTATTGATAACAGCCACCGGGCCATACACATTCAATGTTTCATGGTTCAAAGAATATGTCTGTCAAAACTCTTATTTTACAACACAACAAAAAACTGTACCAGAAATTTCTGTAAGTGACTTTATATTAGTTCAGTACTCGTTTTTAACAGCTGTCTAATATTTTCTAATTCTCTACTAATGATTTTTTGAATTTATTTTATAGCATATGCCTCATACATTTTGGAAGAACTTTTATGGTAAAAACTACAAGGGTGAAATGACAAGGGTATATATTGGAGAAAGATTTTGGAATGTCAAGTTGGAAGCATGTTCGCATTGTTGTTGTTTCAGAGATGGATGGCGTAAACTGGTTGAGGACGTGCCTTTGGAGAACGAACCATACTTGGTTTTTACAATGCTTGATTTGAAAACCTTTGAAGTTTCTGTTTTTAATGCAGAGACTGGCACTGAAATCGTTTTCAAATAAGATGACGTGGTAAGTACATCATGTGCTTTATTTTTAAGAAATTATTTATTATTCTTGTTATTAAACTTTTACACATTAATAGTTATGACTTTTTTTGTGAAGGGTAAAGGCAAGGGTAAGATACAAGCTAAAGAGGTTTTGGTAAGAAGTGGGAAGTGGTAAAAGCTTTGGACGAAGCGTACATGAACTGTGGGAAATGGTCATTTGGTTGTTATTATAAACACTATGTATAGTTTTTTTGGTTGGGCTTTATAGTCCTAGGTGGATTGTTATTATAAACCTACTTGTGTAAATATAGGTTACCATGTAAATGCGTGGTTATTTGGTCTTTTTGGGTCCAATAGCTTAACTAATTTTCATCTTTTGTGTTATGCTTAATAGTAATACACATCGTATGATTTATTAAACCTTAGTCTTGTCATCGTGATGTCTATAATAGATGACGAATTTTGGTACAACTTCATTTTTTTCGAATTATTTTAGATATGTTTAATATTACAAAATTGTTTCCATTCATTTGGTTTTAAAACGTAAATTTTTTTTTTATGATTTATAACCTGATAACTCTTCATGCTAAGACCCATGTTTGGCAAACCTTACCAAGAAGGAAAAAAACATAAATTCAATTACCTAGGGCATTTAAGCGAGTCGTGTTAGGAAGTTGAATTTTTAATGGTTGTACGATCATATTACGAATAAACTTTAATGAATAATGATATTTCCATCACTACAACTGAAATATTCTTGAACAGTTGAACACCCCAAATCAAAGTATTCATGTCGCAAAACAACCTAGATTGCGAAATTTAAAAGTAAATAACGGGTTACATACCTCATAAAAGACGATTTGTAGATAGGGTTCGAATATGTTTATTGTATTTTTCCTCTCTTTAATCTTACACACTCATCACACATAAATTTTTTTAATTTTACTTTTCTAATCATATGGCTAGAGCTTCACTCAACCCTATCTTGGGAAGTGGGACTGCAACTTCCCAACATAGGGTTGAGTGAAGGTCTAGCCATATGATTTGAAAAGTAAAAGTAAAAAAACGTAATTTTATATATTTGCAAAAGAAAATTTTTTATATGATTTATTATAAATTAAACACTAATTTTTTTTTTGGGTAACATAAAAGAAGAAAACCACTTTAACGTCCTGTCCACACATGTCTTTCTTACCGTGCCGCCTTGCTAACGTGACGGTTATGGTTTGTTTAAAAAAATTTGCAAAAAAAAAATTTCTAATTGATTTATCTTAAATAAATTAACAATAGGAGTTTTTTTGGAAAAAAGATTAAAAAAAACAACACACCAAATCTTTCATTGTCTTCTTCACACATTCGCTCTCTACCTAACAAACCCTAAACCACACTTCTTCGAAAAAACGCAGTGGTTCCGCCTGAGGATCCGATCACTCCGCCGTTCTACATTGAAGTTCAACATCAAGTTCAACATCCGGTATATGTTTTTTGATATCATTTCTTGATTTTTTGAATATTTTGTACTTTATATGTTAAATAATCAGAATCTAAGTTTCCGAAAACAAAATCATGATGACCGGAACTTCAATCGTTTGTGTTTCAGTTTGATTTCTTGACTTGTTTGCCGATCTGAATAATGTTTACTGTATGTTTCATTTTTCATGAAACCCTAAATCCGTGATAATGATCAAACACTGTTTGTAGTTAAACACATTGCATAGATGATGTATTTGAGTTAAAATGATGGACTTTTTTGGGTTAAAATGGTGCTACTGAAAGTTTGCTAATGTAAGAGGCTCTTCTTAAAGTTGTTTTCATGTTGTTTTGATGTTCATAGCTCAAGGTAGTCACTCACTTTAACTGTTATTGCATTCATTAGATACCCACAGGATTTCATATGGTTTTTGTATGAATGTTATGAAAATCCTTGTAAAAATTCCTTATATTCAAGTTATGCATATGCTAGTGTATTTCCCTTCCTAAATGTAAGTATCTGTTTCATTCTGTCCAGATATGGATTCAAGAAAAAACGCTCATTCATTCATAGCGTTTCTTGATAAAGAAGAGCCTTTTTTAATGGTAATTTTTTTTAATTTCGTTGGACTGTTATATGAATATTTGAGGTTATCATTTGACATGTTTGTTATTGCTTTATTAGGAGATACCAAATGATTTTGCTTATAATCTGTGGGGCGATAACATCCCGTATTATAAAACAGTTGACATACTGGATGGTGAAAATTTAAGAAAGGTGCGTATTACGAAAAAAAATGATCGGCCAGTATTTACAGATGGATGGATCTTGTTAGTTAGACATCATAAATTGAAATACAAATATGGGATATTGATCAAGGCAGTTGGACAGTTGAAATTTGAAGTATTGTGTTTTAAAGATTTGGTATGTCAGAACTCGTATATTACAGCGGCTATTGAATCAGAACTTGGAATGTCTGTAAGTGAATTTATATTAGTTCAGTACTAATTTTAAACAAATCTTTAATTTATTGAAATTCTATAGTAATAATTTGTTGAATTTCTTTTATAGGTAATGGCAGATAAATTTTTTAATGAGTTTTACGGCAAAAATTTCAAAGGTGGAATGACCAAGGTATATTTTGGACAAAGATTTTGGAATGTAAGACTTGAAGGAAGCTCGGAGGGTGGTTATTTCAAGGCTGGATGGAGTAAGGTGGTGAAAGAGGTCCCTCTAGACACTGACTATTTCTTGGTTTTTACCAGGCTGGATTCAATGACCTTTGATGTTTCGGTATTCGATCCTGACACCGGAACAGAAGTTTTTCTAAAAAAGGTTGACGGGGTCCTTTTAAAAGTATATATCGAAACACATTAATTAAAACTGTTTATAATTATACTGATTTTTGTCTGAGGTTTTTTAAAATTTCTAGTGTACTGCGGATGATGATATGATAGTTGAATCAAACTTGGCGGATGATGTGTGTGAAGATGATCGGGAAGGAAATCAAAAAGATGTAAGTATTGAAGTTGTTCATTCTGAAAGTGTTTTGTATGTTTAACATTTATGAATTTATTTATTTGAATTAGTATTTAACTTTTACGTATTCATGTTTGGGTAATAAACTACTACAAATCCGGTACATCATTTATTTATTCGAATTAATAATTAACTTTTACATATTCATACTTATTCTTTTTTTTTTGTGAAGGTTAAAGGCAAGTCCAAGGTATATGAAGCTCAGGTATTTAAAACAAAAAATGAATATCGCTCAAGTCATTTACCGTTTTATATTTATAGTAAAAGATTTTTTTAAAAGTTATTACTTATTTGTGTTACCTTTGGTACAGACACAACGAAATCTTCGAAGCAGAGTTAAAAGGGTTGATGCAGCGGCAAGCACTGGTTCTCCGGTCTTGAAAACCACAGACCTGGTAGAAACCCAAATACTAAGTTTTTTTTTGACATTTACAGTTTATATTTCATAGTAACAGATTTTTATAAAAGTTATTAATTATTTGTGTTACTTTTGTTACAGACACAACGAAATCTTCGAAGCCGGGTTAAAATGGTTGATGCAGCGCCAATCACTGGTTCTCCGGTATTGAAATCCACAGACCTGCTACAAAACCAAATTGTAAGTTTTTTTGACATTTTTTATTGTTTACATAGTTCATATATCTTAATTACATAGTGGCTTTCGCTCAATATGGTTTCTTCAATAAATGGGTTTGGGTTTAAATGGTGTGGTGATAATATAGCCGCTATTTGTTTGGTTCTAATATAGGCGTTATTTCTTAATAGATAAAATAGTGGTTTGTTCATTTCGTTTGGTGATATAAGACATGCTTTATTTGTTTCATGATAATATAGTCATTTGTTCATTTGGTTTCATGATAATATAGGTGTTATTCGCTTCATGATAATATAGTCATTTGCTCATTGGGTTTGATGCTAACTTAGGAGTTATTTGTTTTCATGTAATAATATAGGTGATAATATTGTTTTGCGTGATAAGATAATCTCATGTTCCTTTTGTGATAATATTGTTTTTAGTGATAATATAGTCTCATGTTCCTTTTGTGATAATATGTTCTAATTAATTCAATTATGTTCAGACGAAGCGCATGAAGACTGTTCAAAAAGTTAACCCACAATCATCGGTTTTGAACTTCACAAGATTTGCGGAACACTGAATTGTAAGATTTTATAGATTTTTTATTGTTTCCTTGTTCAACTTTTTATCCAAATCCTATATTTACTAATGACTGGAATATGTTGTGCTTTTCAGCGAATACCAGCAAAAGTGTCATCTGTGTTGGACCTATCTCCTGATCATCTCAAAGAAGTCAGAGTTCAAAACCTGACAGGTGAAGTCAAGAACATCATGACCAGATCGGAAAAACATAACAAAGGGTTCCGGTATGGATTTGTTGGATGGTCGACTTACTTGAAGGCTTGGAAGATCAAAATTGGAGCGGAACTGTTTTTTGAGTTCAACTACTCAAGTAAGCTATTGAGATTGAAAAAGGTTGTGGAGAAGCATTGTGTTAAAAAGAAGAAATTGCGTGCATGACTGGTAAGTGTGCTTGTGGTTGTGGTTGTTTTTATAAACAATATATGGTAGTTTCTTTTGTTGGGCTTTAGAGTCCTAGTTGGTGTAGAAAAAATTGTGGCTAAATTAGACACGTTTTGGTTATTTTGGGTTAGGCTTTATGTAAATCAAGGTTAACAGGTAATTGCATGGTTGTTCTTTTTAGGTACAATAGGTTGACTAATTTGGATATTATGTGTTATGCTTAATGGTAATAGACAATTGATAATTTATTAAACTTTAGTCTCATCATGGTGTTGTGTATAATAGATGACGAATTTTCGTACAAGTTCATTTTTGTTTCAATTATTATCGATATGTTTGTAAACGTTTATGTGTTATACTATGAAACACTAATCAACTATAGTAACATGTGTTATGCTATGAAACAATAATATATAAAAACTATGCGTTTGATTACAAAACAAATTACATATACAAATACAAATTACAAGTAACTAAAAACTTCTTTGTATACAACATTAGATGTCCTATTAGTAAGGTTACCATCATTATCAAGAATTGATAATTTGAGTCCATCTCTGCTCTTGACTCTCGACAAAGCAACATAAAGTTGACCATGAGAAAATACTGAATTTTTCAAATACAAACCAACTCTGGATAATGACTGGCCTTGACTTTTATTAATTGTCATAGCGAAACATAAAGCAACAGGAAACTGTCTTCTTTGAAATCTAAAAGGAACCTTCTTATCCGACGGTATTATACCAATTCTAGGAAGAAAAATTTGAGCACCAATGTTGCTTCCAGATATCACTTCTGCTTCAATAACGTGATTTCCAAGTGATATTACCTTTAAGCGAGTTCCGTTGCACAGACCATATTTTTGATCAATATTTCTGAGGAGCATGATCGGAACACCAACCTTTAGTACTAATTTGTGATTTGGAACACCAGAGATTTTAAGACCATTTAGTACGTCAGGAGAGTATAAACTTTGATCAAAACCATCATGTAGATTTTCTGTCTCACAAATACTATCGGAACTTAGGTATTCCTTGGAATCGCCTGGGAACATCAGCAACAACTGAGAATTAATTTCATCAACAACTTCATTCGTCGGTGCAAGAATCGCTCTTTCTTGATAAAAGCCAGAACTTTGGTAATTTTCAAGAAGAGAAGGATAAACAAACTCTATAAGACTTGAAAGTGGATCAACGGAATCCATGATTAAAAGATCATCGGGTATATCTATAATCGCATCACCATCATTAGATCCACCTAGTTTCCCTTCACCCAAATCCAACAACCACTGACCAAACATTCGTATTTGCTCAACATCATGCATTCCACTTCCTGCAGTCAACCTCATGTTCTTAGTTAAAGTGAGTACTTTGCAGTGGTGCCATATGTACGAAGAAGTCAACGAAGCATTAACAATGTCTTGTCTAGTACCACCTTGAATGACAGGAAGAGTTTGTCGGAAATCTCCACCAAATACGATTGTTTTACCTCCAAATGGACTTTGGGAATTATGAGAACCATCACATTTCAATATGTCTTTTAGAGTTCTATCCAAAGCTTCAAAACCATGTCGGTGTACCATTGGCGCTTCGTCCCATATAATCAATGATGTTTTCTTTAATAGATTTGCAACATCACTGTTAGGGATTATAGTACACATTGAGTCTTCATTCAAATTAATCGGAATGAGAAATCGAGAGTGAGCTGTCCTACTTCCTGTAAGAAGCAAAGATGCAATCCCACTTGAGGCAACATTTAAAACAATTTCCCCTTTTGATCTTAGAGATGCAGATAACGTTTTCCAAAGAAATGTTTTACCGGTACCTCCATAACCGTAAACAAAAAAAAAACACCACCTTTATTGTCTTCAACCGCTTTCATGATATCATCATAAATAAATCTTTGTTCATCGGTTAATGAAACTAAAAGGTTCTCAAACTGCTCTTGAAGATCAATTCTATCATAATCCAGCTCTTCAGTAATCAAACGATTATTTGAAGTAGAAATCAACTCATGATCAGGATAAGGCATTGTATTAAAATTTCGTAAGCTGGAATTATTACGAATTAAAATCTTCTCAATCTCGTACAATGTGAGATTTTTAACTTGATCATCAGTGAGGCATAAATCTGAAAAAACACATTAAAGATATATTTTTCATATTAATATAATCCAATCTATAAGAAACAAATATTTGTTAAAATCTAAAAGGAATCATTGGATAAAATAAAACATTTTAACATGATTATATATATATATATAAATATATGTGAATGTGAATTATAAACAACAACATTATAAATAAACATAAAAATGAGTAATTGTCATAAAGTAGTTGTACCTGGAGACTTTAAAATCTGTCGTTGTTTATAGAGGATGCCATCTGATAATAATTCCCATGTTTTTTGCCATACACGTTCCGGCAAAGACAGAGTCTGGCACGTCAACATCGTAGCAAAGATTGTGCGAAGATAATAACCGGAGCCTGAATGACTTGCTTCTTGGATAGCTTCTATATATTCCATGTCATCATCTAGTAGACCGTGAGCATAACATGCTTCTCTAAAGGTATTAAATTTACGACCATTTACAGTGAGGATATCATCAAAGGATCGAGGACCTTTAAGTTTGTTTAAAAGAATCCTCAAAAAATATGCCTCCCCAAGAGTAGGAGAAACAACATGAATTCTTCCAATTGCAAAACTACCCGGTTTCCGACGTTTCCAACAACGTTCATCCTTTTTAAACACAAACTTAGTAGGGAATTCAACATAAGTAAGCTCTCGGGCAACTTCATCTCTTTGGTTACAATCCATCCAAGCTGAAAACATTGAGCAATTCATTGACGGCCGATTGAGGACTAAGTCAATATCATCGTCTTCACCGTATACAACATTTTGTTGGTTCGGAAGATGAAATGGGAGACGAATAACAACTGGGTGCCTATAATGAACATCAAATGCGAATATACGCCATGATGCCTCACATGCAGACAAATATCGACAATCATAGTATTTTTTAATCTCATCAACCGGCGGGTCAGGTTTGTTTGATGTGTTACTTTCAACAATGGAAACGGTAACACGATCAGGCCCTTTGTTGATATATTTAAACAAATACTTTATAGATCCAGCTTGATTGCACCATTCAACATTGATGTGGGATTGATATCTCCTCAAAAGTGTTTTGTTGTAGGGAACAACAAATCTGTTATCTAGCTTAACTCCAGATTTTTCAACAAACATTCCTGAATCTCTTCTTCTATAGAGAGGAAAACCATCGATGTCGACAGACGTATGATCACGGAATCTCTTTGGAAAGCCCTTAGAACACTTATTATCTACCATGCATGGGCAGTTGACGTTGTGAGGACCACAAGGACCATGAATCATGAAATCACTGACAAGAGTATACAACTCTGGATCATCGTTTCGGTCAGGAATTTCAGAAGAAATGAGGGGATCAATGTGTTCAACAGTTGGAAACTTGTGATCGGGATGCATAAATAAACATATATGCGCATGCGGCAACCCACGCTTCTGAAACTCCACCGTATAAACAACTACAAAAAGTAAAGAAAATAAAATATTAAATGTTTGTATTCAATTTTTAAATATTAAGAAGAAATGAAGCTTAATAGTAAATTTGTAAAAAATACCTGCTGAAACTTTGCCAAATATTGAGTTATCCTTCAAGTCTTTAATCAAAGCATTGAGCTTGATTTTAAACAATCTAGAGAGGATATCAGGCCTGTCTTCAGGACTTAAATTGGTGTCCTTAAGATATCTTTTAATTTCAGGCCATTTAGGATTGCATGTCACGGTTATAAAAACATCTGCATATCCATACCACTTACACAGAGACATTGCATCCAAATAGTTCTGCATCATATACCGAGCACCTCCAGTGAAGGACGAAGGCAATATGACACGCTTTCCTGTGTTGGATACATTTATATTACCATGGTTACGTAAATTGGAGAGGTTCTCAAAAGTATCACATCTTAGAACCTTCTGTTGAAAACGTATGTAATTTAGTCGCTCAGTTTCAATCATGGTATACGCATCAACTAAGAATTGTTGAAATAGGTGACGTGAATTTAGAATTAATGAAAAAAGACCATGCCTATCTTGTATCCTGTATGCAAAGAATTCTCTCATAGTGACATATGTTCGTTTGGTTGATGTAGAAGGAGTAACACCTCTATGAGGAATATCAATTCTGTAGCAATCATCACCATAAGGAAACAAAAGTGGATACTGGAGAGCAAGATACGATGGATGTAACTCACTAATACGTTGTAGACCACCAGATTTCGTTTCTACAATAATATCTCTGTTTTCTAACGAATCGCCAATGTCACCAACAATTAAAGCTGCCACTTCAGAAGCAGTTGGTAAGTTGCATGTTCTTCCATCTTGTTGCCTTCTTCCAATGAGCCGCAACTTTAGCTCAACATTACAGTTATCTTTAAAAAAATCTCTTACCATGCGATATGTTTTAACCAAAACATTCTCCGAGTCTAACATATTCTGTATATGTTGTATAACTTGAAGATCAAGATCCAAAGATGTTGATGAAGAAGCTCTATTAGATTCACTAAAGAAAATCAAAACATATAATATTAATTTAAAATTAAAAAAGATTCTTAAAAATTAAAATAGTTACATTGAATACGTACCCAAAAGCAGATTGTCTATTTGAAAGTTCATTGTCAGTATCATATATATAAAGCTGGGAGAATTTTGGTTTAGATCCATCCACTGGTAGAAGACTTCCCATTCTATGGTAATTCTGACCACCCAATCGGAATATATAAGGAGCATTGCCTCTGTTAATGGATTTATCAACTTTTCCGCCAATGGAAGTAAATGAGAACATGGAATTGTATCGACGGATGTTCTTGATGAATGACTTGCTTTTTGAATCAAATCCATTAAAAAGACACAGATAACTTTGTGGTGCTTCCTTCATATTAGGAAGTTGAACTTTACCATATGCACAACAAATTGAATAACTTGAACTAAATTGGATTTTTGTATTCCCTCTACGAGCTTCAACATCCCATAATTTTGCTTGACATATTTGGTAAATGCCATTTTGATCTAAGTGATCAACATAATTTGTTGAAAAATATTTAGATAATATTTGTAAATTTGTAATAAGCAATTATAAAGTTGGAAGCAATTTCAATTAAAATAATTTTTTTGTATATTGTATATTTATGTAAAATGTACCTTTTGAGATGCCAACAAATTCGTCTTTTTTAGTATCACTTTCATTCGATCGTCTTTTATCCAAAATAGTCTTTCTTAAATTTCGCCTTTGTTGACTGTTAAAATTGTCCATGGAATTATTTAAACCTGTAACAAAAAAAATATAAAAATTAATGATGCAAAATAAAATATAAAAAAATGAAAATATTATGGTGTTACCATTTAAGTATTCTGCTGTAATGTCAGATACAGGACTTCTAGTATTTCCATTGGTAAAAGATAGTGAATTACATAAACGATTCTCTTTGATGACATTCTCTTTGTTGTTAGCCTTTCTTGTATCCAAATACAATTTTCGTAACTTTCTCCTATGATGACTCTCAATATTGGTAGAGTTTGTGTTTAAAACTGTACAAAAAGATAATATTTAAGATATAGGAATTTATTAGAAAAAATAAATAAAACATTAAACAAAATAATTACTGGGACGGTTAATAGATATTGGTGTTAAATTCCCTCCTGGTGTTGTATTTGTGCAATTATTAAAACCTGTAATAAAATTATATAGAAAAAAATCATAATTAAAAAAAAGAAAATAAAAATAATATTAACAAAAAGTATTTGTGATAATGAAAAAAAAAAATTGGTAAGCGGTATATTTGTAGATTTGTAGATTTTTTATAATAAAAGTTTTTAATATAGTACCTGTTGTAATGTCAGACAAAGGGCTTATAATACTTCTAATGGGAGAATTAGTAACAGATATTGAATTACATAGAAGATTGTCTTTGATGACATTCTCTTTGTTATTAAAAACATTCTCTTTAACACCGTTGTTAACTTTTCTTCTATCCAAATACAGCTTTCGTAACTTTCTCCTGTGATGACTCTCAATATCGGTAGAGTTTGTGTTTAAAACTGTAAAAAAAAAATTAAGATGTAGGAAATTATTTGAAAAAAAAAATTAATAAATCATTAAACAAAAAAAATTATTGGGAGTGTTAATAAATATTCGTGAAACATTCGACAATGGTGTTGTATTTATATTGGGATAATGATGTATATCTCAGATAATAATAAAAAAAAGTCAAAAATTATATCTTACCTTGGAGGGAAAGAAATTCTACTAATAATTAAAGTTAAATCATAATTCATAATCTGTTTAATATTACAAAGTTGTTTCAATTCATTTGGTTTTAAAACGTCAAAAAAGAAATGGAAAAAATAAAAAATGTTAATTTAAAACACAATTGAAAATATATATATATATATATATATGTTAATAACAAAACTAATTTTAACACACATTTAATAAAAGTAAAATTAACACTGCTCAAACAAAAATTTAGAAATATAAAACCAAGGATAAATTTAAATAACCAAATCCAAAAGGCACAACCATCATTCCTACATCAAGTGACTTAAACAACATAAGTTTTCAAAAACAAATAATAGATATCCTAAACATGGAATAATAATTGTCTTAACAATGGATAGATGTGATCATTTTTCCTTCTTGGGAATCAAAAGGGACTTAGAGCCTTCATTCAAAGATAAAGGATCTTTACTTCCAGAGTCGTCACGATCATAATCTTCCGCAAGAACACGCTTCAGCTCAGGTTGTGCCTTCATCTTTCCTGGCCTTTTGTTACGCAAAGCCATACCACCAGCACTTGAATCAATCAATGAAACCGGAGTCTCATAAACATTGTTCAATGGTATAGAATCCTTCAAATTCAAGTAAATAGATTTGTTAAAATACAAAAACATTTGTATTTAGAAATAGGAATGTGTTTAAAAAAAATAGATAGTACCTTCTGGTTAGTAGTATGTTTTCTCGTCTTGCGCTTCTCTTTGCTATAAGTGCTGAATTCTAATTTAAATAGAAAATATGGATTAGAAATATAGAATTTCAAAATCCAAAAGATTGAAAAAATAAATAGAAATAAAATGCGGACCTTCATTGCAACCTAAAGCAGCTTTGGTTGCTGACTCGTCATGATCATAAGACTCCGCAAGATTACGCTTCAACTCGCAATGTTCACTTATCATTTCAGCATTTTTGGTAGCCAAAGATATTGATCCAGCACTTGAACCAATCAGTGACATCGGAGAATCATCCTTAATATGGAAATGAATTGAAATGAAAATAATATATTATTATAAACAATAATAGTGATGAATAAGAATAAATGAATAAATAGATTTTGTCATATACTTTGTTTAAAAATAGTACCTTCAGATCGACAGTATCAACACTTGCAAAATCACCAGATGAGAGATTCATAGAGTTTGAAACATCAACCTACATTATAAACAAAGAAGGCTATGTTAAATTGTTGAATAAAGAATGTAGGTAAAATATATTATAACTGTAAAAAATTAACAACAATATAATTAGATAGTTACATGGTCAATCCCTATCTTTGATTCAAGCTGAGAAATGATTTCAGGATCATCAGAAAATCTTTTGACAGTGAATGACTTGTAGTGATTCTGCACATTAAAGGGAGAAATCTCAACCTTAAACGGCATCTTTTTTCCAACCAAATTACTAATTTCATCCGGTAGCAAATTATCCGTTTCACCCTACATAATAATTTAAGATGTAAAAACAGTGTTACAATATGAGAATGTATAAATTATATAAATTGGGAAAATAATAAAGCCAAAAGAGATACATCAAGAAACTTATCAACCAACTCTTGAGCACTCTTTCCAAGTAATTTTCGAGCTACATGATCTAAGCAAGTTAAAGATGCAATACCAGTAGAGTCTTTTAACCTAAGTTGAAGTTTCAACCTAAAAAAGAATAATAAAATTGGTACTAATATAGTATTGAAATATAAAATTTTAAATTTAAAGTTATCATAAAGTTAGAACTTTACCGGGAACCACAGAAACACCTTTTTCATTGCAAACGTCATTTATGCATCGAATTGTCTGCTTCTCCTCAGTTAAATCTAATCCATCCTCTCCATCACTTATAAAATACAGCATACTACCTTCTTCATACAATCCTTACAAGAATTGTAATACCACTCAACACCAGGAGGGAAACTTATCACTGTACCAAGCACAATCACATTCATTGTCTCCTGAATTTTATTAACTTCATCTATCGTCTTGAAATCAGTTCCAACCAAAAAATCATCATGAACAGTTTTGCCAACTTGAGATGAACCAAAAGGACGGCTTGAAGAACCAACATCCGGTCTTCTTTCAAGTAACCTTCAAATTATTATAAAAATAATTATTCTATAAATTATAAAACATTTCAACATTATGACATAAAATAATATACTTAAACAAATAATAAAACAGTTAATTTGAAAAAATATGTACGTCTTACCTCTTTTGGAAATCAATTAGCTCATCAATGCTTTCGTTCAGATACAAATTGATGTTTTGAAAAGAACTGGACACGTATGCCTTACCTACATATTTGACAAAAAAATTCTATTCAAAAAATTAAGCATTGATAAGTACAACAATAGAATGTAAAATATATACAATTTTAATGACAAAGATAAAAGTAATTAAATAAGTATAAACCTTCATGAAAGCTATATCTTCCAAACTGCAATATCACAAACACATCACTCGGTTTCTGTTCCAAAAACTTTGACATTTGCACCGCATATTGTCCCCACAAAGTCAGATAAACATTAAGGAACCTACAAATAAAAATTTTATAAAACATGAACTAATTGATAAATATATAAAGGAGATCAAAGAAATAAATAAATTATAACTCTATTTTTTTGTTCATTCTCCCATTACTGCTGGTATGATCAACCATAGGAAACCAACCATCAACATAACCAATGATATCTATAAACAAACAAAAGAATAAATTAGAACAACAACAATGGCGTAATATAAGTAAATAAAGATCAAAAGAACATATTTTAAAATACGGTGGACTTACCAACAGGAGAGTCTTGCGGAATAGCACGATTACGAAGAACATCGAATGATGTAAAAGAGAATCCATGAATTGAACCACCAAAGTCATCAATGTTTCCGATGTCAGTAGAGAAATTGAAAAACAGTTTATGTTTGTGGTTGGTTGGGCGGTACGGAGACACGTTGTCACCAACATCAAACTTAGTAACCATGACACAACTCTTTTCTACCAGCAATCTTCCATACTTTACAAGATAATTACCACCAACACTTGCTTGAATTTTGGTACCCTATCAAACAAATATAACCTTTTAAGATGAAACATAGGATATAAAATTTTTTTGTTATAAACTGATAAACTACCTCCTCATCCATGAGGATCAGTTCGACCGCATGAATAACATTCTTGACTTTAAATGATAGTAGCTTCCAAAGCTTAAGTATACGAACTTTAATAGTCACGTCTGTCTTGGTTACATCCAATTCATTAAGAGAAATGATGGGAGGGTTCTCCATTGACCTTTATAGTTAAGCATTTATTTTAGAAAACAAAATCTCTGATTCATAAACAAATTTAAGTTTTTAAAAGACTATATCAATTGTCTGAGGGTCTTTAAATGAACAATTGTTGTGAAACATTCAAGGAGTTTTTGGAAATTTTGAAATATCTCTCTATTATAAAACACTGTATCAATTGTGTGAGGGGGAATATTTACGGATGCATAGATCATGTTCGTTAGACATCATCATTTGAAATACAAAAATGGGGTATTGATTATTATTATTACTGTTAAAATTAATTAAATAATAAGAATTTGCAATATTCAAATACTTGATAAAAACTTAAACATATTTAAACAGAAGAACTTAATAATTTATGCCAGTTTTGGTCCTCTTCAAATCATAAATCATAAAGTACTGTATAATTCACAAAAAATTAGAACTTAGACATCTTAAATTAAGTAGTAAACTTAATTTAAAAAAAAAAACATAAAACTCTTAAAACAGTCCATAAAACACATTTATATCTAAAACAGTCCATAAAACAACATAAAAAAACTTAAAACAGCAAGAAGTAGTGTATAATTCACGAAAAATCATAAGAAGTAGGGTATAAGAAAGTTAACAATTTATGAAAGTTTTGGTCATCTTCGAAAATATTGTGACTCTTTTGACTAAAACACTAAGAAGTTAAGTATAATTCAGAAAAATCTTATAAAATTGATAAATCAGTCCCTAAATAACATGTATATCAGGAAAAATATAAATCAAACACCAAAACAGTAGCTGAAAAACATTGATATCTAAATCTGTCCCTAAAACATCATAAATCACTAAAACAGTCCCTAAGAGATATTGTATAATTCAAACAAAATATGTTCAAAAATTTAAAACAGTCCCTAAAACACGTTTATAGCTAAAACATTCCATAAAACAACAAACAGTCCCTAAAACAGCAAGAAATAGTGTATAATTCACAAAAAAAAAAATACAACTTAGACATCTTTAAACATTAATTTAACAAACTTAAACGTGGCAACATAGCTATAGATAAGTAAACTTAATTTAAAAAAAAAAAATTGACCTAAAATAAAATAAAACTCTTAAAACAGTCCATAAAACACATTTATATCTAAAACAGTCCATAAAACAACATAAAACAACATAAAACAGCAAGAAGTAGTGTATAATTCACGAAAAATCATAAGAAAGTCTAAAACAGTCCTTAAAACATGCCCTAAAACACATTTTAGCAGTCACAAAGTGGAAAACTATCTAAATTTGTCCCTAAGACATCATAAATCTCTTAAATCACCAGATTAAGAAACATAATTCACAAAAAATTACAACTTAAACATCTTTACACATAAGAAGTTAACAATTTATGAAAGTTTTGGTCATCTTCAAAAATATTGTGACTCTTTTGACTAAAACACTAAGAAGTTAAGTATAATTCACAAAAATCTTATAAAATTGGTAAAACAGTCCCTAAATAACATGTATATCAGGAAAAATAAAAATCAAACAACAAAACAGAAGCTGATACATGTATATCAGGAAAAATATATCTAAATCAGTCACTAAATCAAACACCAAAACAGTAGCTGATACACATTGATATCTAAATCTGTCCCTAAAACATCATAAATCACTAAAAACAGTCCCTAAGAGATATTGTATAATTCAAACAAAAACACCAAAAAACAGCAAGAAGTAGTGTATAATTCACGAAAAATCATAAGAAAGTCTAAAACAGTCCTTAAAACATGCCCTAAAACACATTTTAGCAGTCACAAAGTGGAAAACTATCTAAATCTGTCCCTAAGACATCATAAATCTCTTTAATCACCAGATTAAGAACATAATTCACAAAAAAATTACAACTTAAACATCTTTAAAATTTGTAAAACAGACCCTAAATAACATGTATATCATGGAAAAATCTAAATCAGACACTAAAACAGTCCCTAAAACACATTGATATCTAAATCTGTCCCCAAAACATCATAAATCACTAAAACAGTCCCTAAGAGCTATTGCATAATTCAGTCCCTAAAACACATTTATATCTAAAAAAAATCCATAAAACAGTGCCTAAAACATGCCATAAAACACATTTTAGCAGTCACAACATGAAAAAGTATCTAAATCACACACTTAAACACATTTTTATCAAAATCAGTCCATAAAACACATGTAATGGTTCAGTTCAAAGCTGAATTACAACTATGGAAAACTATAATATATCTAAATCAGTCACTAAATCAGTCACTAAAACACATAAAATGAAAGTTAAGTTAAAAGGTGAATTAGACATACCTGATTTCTTGAAACAACAGCAAACCTTTCTTCAATCAATAACACCCTGTACAAAAATCAAGTTCGGAAACAACAAAAAATTCAGTTCAGAAACCACAAAAGATTAAAAAGTAAACAAAATTTAACCAAAAAAATAATAATACCGGAAGAACAAAGCAGATGCACAACGGAGAGGGAAGTAGAAATGGTTTGGCTTTAAAGACTTCATCGGAGGATGAGAGCAAAGAAGAGGAACACAATTTCAAACCTCAATCCGTGTGAATGATGATCTATATCGTCCGATTAACTTAAAAATTCAAACACAGCCGTAGGATCTGTGTTTGTTCAATAAACTTGGATTTTATGCGAAGATGGGACTGAAAAATCTGTCTTCGTTGAACAATAGGGAGACAGTAGGTGCGATTGTCAAATTTTGAATCCAAACTCGAAAGGGTAGGATGCAGAGAAGGAAAGAAAGAGAGAAGAAGAAGACGGCGAGGATAGGGAAACATTGGGGATTAGGGTTTTGGCTTGTTCTTTTGACCTGCAGAAGAAAGAAGATGATACCCTCTCCCTTCATTAATGCCGTTTGACCTTTAGCAGCTCTTAAAAAAATAATAATAAAATCCGAAAATGGGAGGATGGCTGTGGGAGTGACACGTGGACAAAGTGAATGAGGGTGTGACAAGTAGGAGAGAGGTAATGGAGGGTGATTGTGGGAGTGACACCTAGGATTTTTCAACACTGATTTATTATAATAGGTAGATATATATATATAGGTAGGATGAGTATCCGTTAGGAACCACTCTTTATTGCGAGAACCATGATAACCAATGTAAACACAAGCAAAACTACCTAAAAATCTTGAAAAACAAAAAAAAAAAAATTTAATTTTCGTTAAAAATCGCAACATTTTATTTCTGAAAAAAAGAACTATTTCTTTTTAATTTTCATACTAATCTAAAAAAAATATTTTTAACTGTTTTTTATTGTTTTAAAGTCGCGATTTAACTGTAAAATTAAAAAAAATATATATTTAACATTTAGTTTTGGGGTTTAGCTTTAGGGTGTGATAAGGGTGGTTCTCACATGAACCCTACCCTATAGATAAGGATCCTTTAGGAACCACCCTTTATTGCGAGAACCATGAGAACCAATGTAAACACAACAAAAAATACCTAAAAAATCTTAAACACAAACAATTTAAAAAAAATTCGTTAAATCGCAACATTTTAATCTAAAAAAAATACTTTTTAGTTATTTTTTTAAAGTCGCAATTGAACTATTTAAAAAAATAAAAAACACATTTTTAACATATCTTTTAGCATTTGGAATGTGGAGTTAGGTTTTTTTAAGGGGGGGGGGGGTTTAGGTTTTTTAGTTGTGGTGGGGTGAGGGTGGGTGTTTAGGTTTTTGGGTGGTGGTGGGGTGGGGTGGGTTTATTTTCGTTGTGTTTACATTGGTTCTCATGGTTCTCGCGATAAGGGTGGTTCTCGCATGGACTCTACATTGAAAGATGATCCGTTAATAACCCCCCTTTATTACGAGAACCAATGTGAACACAAGCAAAACTACCTAAAATCCTTAAAAACACAATTTTTTTTATTTTCCGTTAAAATTTGCAACATTTTGTTTCTATTTTTTTTTATTTTTTTAAAGTCGCATTTTAACTGTAAAAAAATAAAAAAATAAAACTTTGCCAACTTGCCACACAAGTCTATGGAGCGAGTTGTTTGGCCCTTTAATGTATCTCTTAAACTTAGAATGTTGGCTTTCAACTCTGTTGGTTGTATGTTGACCAAAATTGGGGACTGTGTTAGTCGAAGCTGAAACGAACTTTTCTTTATAATCTTTCAGCCACACATCATACAAATAATCCAGAACATCTGAAAAAAAAATGAATACAACGATTTGTAATGTTTGTATGTATATATGTATGGATGAATGTATGTACACTAATATAATATGTACCTGATCGTTCGTCGTTAGTCAGTTGCGTGAAAAGCCGCTCAAAGTTATAATTGTATAGCGTCGGAGTGGGAGAACTACACAGTCTAGACCAAGAAAGCTTGAATATTTTCCAGTCTTCATCCGTAAATTTTGCCTGACGGTGTTTTAGAATATTCTGTGAGATGTGCCACATACATAGCAATTTGGAAGCTTTTGGGAATACTTTATCGCAAGCATTCATCAAAGCTTGATCCCTATCTGTGACAATTACACGTGGCTCCATACAATCTACCAACAATTCTTTGAGTTTCTCCAGGACCCATAAGAAGTTATCTTTTTTTTTTCTTAGAGACAAACGCATGAGCCACACAAAAAGACTTGTGTGTCGATGTCACACCCACAACTTGAATAAACGGAAGCTTATACTCATTGGTCTTGTAGGTAGCATCAATCATCAACACACGTGGGAATGCACGCCACATGTTGTACGAGTCCAGATGAACGAAAAAAACCTCCTCGACCGCGTTTGTGGAGGGATTCACCCTGGTGAAATAAACGTACCTTTCTTCTTGCAACATGCTCTCCAATATCTGCATTGGAGTTCGATTGCCGTACATTTTGAGTTTAATCTTTTTAATCATGTTTTGTACGTCTTGTAGAATGCACACACTATGTGGGTTTTGTTTTCTTATGGTTAAATGTATATTTGTAGGCTCCATGTTTTGCAGATAAAGTCTCTCTACCAGTGATTCTTCGTCCGGGTCAGCCTTCTAGCAAACGCGTGGCCCTCGAGAAATTCAGCAGGCTCATGGTTGTGAATGTTTTTCTTCTCCACAAGGCTCCAATTACCACTACTTGAGTCTAGTTTCCCCATCAGACTAAAAGGACAGCCAACCTTTTTGCTACCGGAACGCCAAACTGTTGCTTTACTTTTGGGTTCGCCACCACGATCGCATTGCAACCATATCTTCACTGTCCTTACTGATGAACCTTCGCCTTATGTTATCGTTCGTTGGGTCACAATGATGTAACCTTTCGCAACTTCTCTTTTGTATACCCAATTCTTCAATTCTTCAAGTGACCTAAATACCTCAAAAAAAAGGTTCATTAGAAATCCACATAAATAAAATTAATATATTAATTTGTCGAAAAAACAATAAAAAAACTCGGGTTGAACATCGGGTTCGGGCAAGGGCGAAGTATAGAAGGGGCGGGGAGGGGCGCTCGACCCCCCGAACTTTTCGCTCAGTAGTGTTATATATGTAGTTTTCGTATAGAAATTTTTGGGTATACAGGTTTTCGACCCTCGGTTCAATAGAAATTTTTGGGTATATACGTTTTCGACCCCCCCCCCCCCGGTTATTCGGGTCAAGTTTCGCCACTAGGTTCGGGTTAATATGTATGACACATTTTTGGGTTTGTATGAAATTTCGTGTCATACATTTTCTACTTTTAATCAGTATACATGCCTCGTTCATGTTCGTTCGGTTCATTTACAAGCCTAAGTAATCTATTTTTAACAAAATATTTCACCAGAACATATATAATCTTTCACCAAAATGATAACGAAATCGGGTTAATATGTATGACACAATTTTCGGGTCGGGGTCGGGACGGGTCAAACATTTTCTAGATTTCTCCTACCTAATAAAAATTATATATAACGAATAACACGTATACAAAATCATTTTTTTCACTCTAAAATTATATCAACATTATATAACATGAATAACACGTAATTGACTACCTAATAAAAATTATATATAACGAATAACACATATACAAAATCATTTTTTTCACTCTAAAATTATATCAACATTATATAACACGAATAACACGTAATTGACTACCTAATAAAAATTATATATAACGAATATGAAACACCCTAACACGTAATAACTTAAAAACGACGCAGCGGAAAAAAGAGCCTTAAAAAATTATTTTCTTGACAATCATACAACTTATTAATAAACCATTCGAATCAACTTGATTTAAATCTTTTACATTATTCATACCTAATCAAGAAAATTACAATACAAATGGTTTCCAACATGTGATCACATCCCCGTACAATCCTTGATCTTAACTCGACCCTCGATCACTAGTCCGCCATGAATATCCGACTAACCTGCGGTCACCCGACACGTTAATAATTAGTGACATCATATTCATTAGTATAAAGACAAAAATATACATAACCACTTAGCAATCTATCATTTTATACAACTCCGATATAATATTCTTTTGAGTTCATTCTTTACACCAAGCATCCAATCTTTGTAAGCCCAATACTTACGTATCTGCATTCCTGTTCCATTCTCAAGGCACACCATTAGTAACGTGACTATTCAAACATGTTAGAGCTATATATAAGCATATATATAAGATCCTTTCTTTCATGCACAATAAATCCTACTTCATGGATAAGTACCTACACACGTATACTCATACACATTTCATACCTACATACATACATGCATACATAAACACGTCTTTACGTACATGCTTACATACTTACATATAGTTATATAATGCATATAACATAGTTAGATAGCCTTCACACAAGTTTGGAGTTGAAGAATGCGAAAAATATGAAAGAACCAGCGATTGGCGCAAGAAGAAACCCATCTGGCGCAACCTTGTGCCAGTTCTGGCGCAATACAGAAGACATCAGTCAGGGGCGCAACCTTGTGCCAAGGGGGCGCAACCTTGCGCCTGGTTCAGACCTGCAACTTTCAGCTTAACAAATTTTTACCATTTTGGTCATAACTTTCTCATTTCTTGTCCGTTTTACGATCCGTTTCTTCCTACATGATCGTAAATTAATATTCTATCATGTGAACTTGAAATCCAACATCCGGGTTAAGGAAATTCTTAACTTATACCTTTTTCGACTTATTATTCATTTACGAATTATTCGACCCGTTCATGTTTTCATCAAACGACTCATTTGTTTTAACCCAAAACTTACATGAACATTATAACCATAATACTTTTACATTATCCGGAGTTTCGTACTTGGGGCTTACGCACCCAATACCCGGTATGCGTTAAACTCGTTCATTTTATACAATTATACGAAATCTAACTTTGTTAGCCCAAGTTCCATTCACGGAATTGTTTACCCATTAGTCATAACTCACAACCGAGTCTTTCGACTATTAATCCACGTCTCCGTTTCCCGGTTAGCGTACTTATGTGCAATTCTACCCATTACCCGGTTATATTACCGTAGCCATTTCTTACGCTTCATTCCGTTATAACAACAAGACATCATTTTGACCCATTCGATCTACTTAGCGAAAATTATCGATTTCATTTAACTAAATCCATATTTGACTTCAAACATCATACTTAATTAACTAGAATGCTACTTTACTAAAACAAACTAAGAAGTGATTTCGGAAATCACTTACTTAATACCATTTCTTGATATCATCATTAATAACACATTTCAACATAACTACTATCAATTATCATATAAGTAATCTCTTAATTACCAAAGAGGGAGTCTGGGAATACTTACATCGTGCGTCCGAATTTACGCATATATCCCGTGTTTACTTTTCGACCTGTTGTCCTTCCGTGCTTGTATCCATCATAACATGGCTCCTATCCGTACAAGCAGTCACATTCACAATATAATTAGCATACATACACCCATTCAACTATGTCCACAAACTCATTCATGGCATTAATACATAGTTGACTTTCAATAGTCGAATATTCAGCTTATATAATTTCATTCAAATTAAGGATATAAATTCGTCTTAACGTAGGAGACAATGGCCTTCATTCGCATTTCACGCTCATATTATACAATATGTAAACTTACAAGATCGTTTGATTATATACACACATTCTATTCCGTTCATACTAGGATTCTCATAATTTCATAACTAACAACATCATCATTCAAGATTATCTAATTTGTCACTATCCTAGAACCGGACATGATTCTTACTAGAAATCCACATGAACTCCATCTAAAACACACTCCACGTGTTAGTTTGCTAACAATTTCATCACAATCACTTTCTATACATATAAACTTACAACTTGCATACAATTCCATATATTTGCTCTCTTAGGCATTTCATCGAACACTTGGCGGGTTTCGCATTTGTAAGACATTATTTACAAGCTTTTAAAGCATTATTCCTACTAATTCTTCACATAATTTTTACTTTAATTTAGATTCAAATCAATAACCTATAACATCCATTGTCATAAATGTAGGATCGATTTGACCGATCAAATGAGTCAATTTGAATGTGTTTACACTATTTAGATGGCGGAAACATCTAAACAGCTTAGAATCAGACAGAAAAGAGTAGAAAACAGAATAGATTCACTTTTAACACTTGTTCTCTGTTATATATTGACTTGAAAAACTGGCAGCACCTCGTTACAACTTTTCGGAATGCGTACCAACTGAGAACTACACAAGCCTATTTATAGGCATTAAGATTTCGCTTCAACATGTCTCAAGCGAAATCTCATCACTTGATTTCGCTTGAGGCGCTTACATCATGACCTCTGAAGCGAAACCTTTACATGTGATTTCGCTTGAGACTTACACTACATACCTTCAAGCGAAATCCTTAAACATAACCTTAACTTTTACATTTAGACCCCTATACTTCACATACTTGATATAAACAGACCCTAGACTTATCTAACAAGACTAAGACGCAGGCTTTAGACATACTGCACCAACAAACTCCCCCTTGGATACAGCCGCAGTCTTTGTCTTGTCTTTGGGTCTTCAACCAACTCTAAACTTCTCTTTCTCTTTCTTCAGGCTCCCCCTTTCATCAAGCTTCCAAGCATTTGGGATCGACACCTGGATTACCAGCAACAAGCTTCCTTTTATATCCAGCTCGTCTTCAGACTCCCCCTAAGACTCTGCTATAGGGATCTTAATCTGGAACTTTCACCTGCAAATCTCAAACATTTATAAGAATAGACATTTTAAATGTCCAGAATTGATAATCTGGTTCTATCACAATCCTATAAAGATTTGATTATATTAAGAATCCAACAACTAAACCTAACACTTTCAAAATTTTGATTTTTAATATTTTTCTGATTAAACACCGTCACACTCAGTCAACCAAGTCCAAGTTAATGACCCTGGTCAACTGACTAGTCTTACCAAGTCCAACTCAATGACCTTGGATAACCAAACTATAAAGATACCGGATATCTTGAAAAATAAATTCAAATTAATGAACTTTTGAATCATTTTGATCTTTCAATCTCATTTTAATCAACAAACACTTGTACCAAACATTTTACTGCATCACAAGCTTACCCAATCCTCATCAATCTCAGACATGATCTGCACAAGACTTTGAACTTTCGATTCCCAATGTCAGTTGTCGAAAATAAAATGAAAAATTAAAATCTTTTTGGATTTTAAACTTAATAAACTGAAACTATGTACACACAATCTTTTTGTGAGCGTGTTAAGGGATCATATCAGCTGCCAACAAGATACAAGTACCGTTAAGCTGTTATTTCATTTTAAGCATTAAACAATTCACGTAGATTGCCGATATATTGATCCTCTTAAATTCTCACAAAACTTTCAATCAGCTCGGGATACAGAATTAGTGTTTTAGGACTTAAACATCTACATGTGTCCCACCTCAGTATATACTCCCGTATTCAGACCCCAATATTCAGTCTTACAGGTGAATATACCTAGATGATATCTGTAAGGGGTTAATTGCGAGGGCCGTGAGAGCTCAGGTCGATCTTTCGATACGCAGAGAGATGACGGCTTCGACTTTTGGTGGGTCCCCTTTGGGGATCTTCTTTTCAACAGCCATGATTAGCATTTTTCAATGTTTCATCATTTTTTAGCTGAGGGGAGGCTTATATTTCAAAGCAGCGTAAAGTATTCTCCGGGGACTAGGCCATTGCTTCCGCAAAATCAGAAGTCCCGGGATAATACCCCAGATATCACTAAACATAAAGACCTAGTATCTCAGAATATGGGACCCTTCAAACAGGATTTCAGGGGTTACCTATATATCCTGGAGGTGTTCCCCACGTATATGCAAGTAAATATTATGTTTATATCCCAAGCTAATCTACTAATTTTGTGAAAACCTATCGGCACATCTTTAGCGATACTGCTTAATTGCATTTTATACATTCCATTTCTTTAGCATACTGCACCCGTTTAGTTGATGTACTATCACTTCCCTTTTATACACAAACCCATTTTTACTTTTTCAAATGTTTTTGGTTTTTATAGATTTTATCATGTTTTTGTATTTTCTGCAAACTTTCTCCCCCTAAAAAGAAAAACATATTTTTTTTTTGTTTTTGTTTTTATCGAAAAGCAGAAAAATAAAACTGTACAAACAAAGTTGACAACTCGACAAAAGTTCACGTCAGATCGCCGTCCAATTCGGCATCACATTCAACAACCCTCCCAGATTGCAGATTTTTCATTCCATTCAATTTTAAAAGATAATAAAACCTCTTTTTATCAAATGGTTTGGTATAGAAATCCGCTTTCTGTTCATCGGTGTGCACATATTCAATCCGAATTAATTTTTTCTCGTTACAATCTCGAATAAAATGGTGACGGATCTCAATGTGTTTTGTTTTTGAATGGTGAACTGGATTTTTAGTAATATTAATTGCTGCTTCATTGTCCACGAAAATTGGAGTATCTAAGAATTGCAAACCAAAGTCACGCATTTGCTGTTGGATCCAAAGGATCTGCGAACAGCAGCTGGAAGCTGAAACGTATTCAGCTTCACAAGTAGAAAGCGCTACAGTGGTTTGTTTCTTACACTGCCAGGTAACGAGTCGAGTTCCTAAGAACTAACACCCGGCAGTGGTGGACTTTGCGTTCTGTTTGCAGCTCCCGAAATCTGAATCAGCGAAACCGGATAAAGTAAAGTCACCCAATCTAGGATACCACAAGCCAAGGCTTGGGCAGCCTTTCAAATACCGTAGTATACGTTTCACTATTGTCAGGTGTGACTGCTTCGGATTCGACTGATATCTGGCACATAAGCATGTCGGATACATGATATCCGGACGAGAAGCTGTGAGATACATTAGGGAACCAATGATTGATCGGTACAATGTTTCATCCATCTTCACTCCATTCTCATCTGGACAAATCCCATGATTCTGCGCAAGGGGAGTAGATGCTGGACTGCAATCTGTCATATCAAACTTGTCTAGCACATCCTTCACATACTTTGACTGATGAATGAAGATTCCATCGGGCATTTGTTCTACCTGCAACCCGAGGAAAAACTTCATTTCGCCCATTGAGCTCATTTCAAACTTTTTCTTCATCACTAGCTCAAACTCTTTGCACATATCGTCGTTGGTGGATCCAAAAATAATATCGTCCACGTAAATCTGCACAATCAACAAATGGTTTTCTTTTTCTCGTATAAACAAAGTACTATCTACTGTACCTCTTGTGAACCCGTTGTCCAACAAATATGTCGAAAGCGTTTCATACCAGGCTCTCGGGGCCTGGTGAAGTCCGTATAACGCCTTGTCCAGTAGAAACACCTTGTTTTTGTGTTGTGGGTCTATAAAACCTGGCGGTTGCCCCACATACACTTCCTCTTTGATAGTTCCATAGAGAAAAGCAGATTTCACGTCAAGTTGATATACTTTAAAGTTCTTCCATGATGCAAAGGCCAGAAAAATCCGAATTGCCTCTAGTCTTGCAACTGGTGCGTAGACTTCATCATAATCAATTCCTTCTTGTTGACTGAATCCTTGAACGACCAGTCTTGCTTTGTTTCTCACCACGACTCCTCTATCATCTCTTTTACATTTGAAAACCCACTTTGTCTTGATTAACTTCTGATTTGGTGGAAGATCAACAAGCTCCCAGACACCCAGCTTTTGAAACTGTTGTAGTTCCTCCTGCATTGCATTAACCCAGCTCTCCTCAGTCAATGCTTCTCTGTATGTCTTGGGCTCTATCTGCGAGATAAAACATTTGAAAGAAACCTCTTTCTGCATGTCAGCAATAGATGAATAAAAACAAGTAAGAGCTTGATCTATTTGGTGTCGGGTTTTGACACCACTTTGCAAATCGCCAATGATCTGTTCTGAGGGGTGATAGGATAATGTTCGTTGCATTGCACTGTCAGGCACACTAACTTCCGATTCCAAGTTTGTAATGTCAAGATCAATGATTTGATCTTCAGTTTCATTTGGATCCTCGTCAAAAGACGGACCGGGTTCCGCTTCTGAGTCGTCAGATTCATCTAATGGTGAAACTTGATCCTCTGGTGGTTCATGAGTTATTCCACTCGGTCCAGCTTCATCATCATGAGTACCCTCGGTGGGTGTAGGAACATCTAGCGGTCTAGATTCTGGCTCTGGTAAATGACTTTGTTGATACAAGTACATGAGCGCTACTTCCTCCTCACTCGGTTCGACCGGCAAATGAAACGACTCCCAGAGTTTATCATAATCGAACAGGAATCTTTGTCCGGGAAGTTGTGGTGACGGAGTATGCTTCTGACAATCCACATGAAGGACCTGAATCACCTTGCTCAGACATGGTACGAACACCCTTTTTAGTGGGCTGGCGTATCCTACAAAGAAACCTTCATTTGATTTTGCCCCAAACTTTCCGTCTTCATCAATAAACGTACACGGTGATCCGAAAGGTTCCAAGAACTCAAGATTCGGCTTGTAACGATGCAGCAACTCAAAACATGTCTTTCCATGCTTCTTGACAGTAAGAACTCTGTTCAGTGTATAACACGCTGCAGATACTGCTTCACTCCAGAAGAAAATAGGTAGCTTGAAATCTGCTAACATTGTACGTGCTGTCTCTATTAAGGTTCTATTCTTTCTTTCAGCTACGCCGTTTTGCTGTGGAGTATACGGCGCACTAAATTCATGAAGAATTCCCTTTTCATTACAGAACTCGTACATTCTGTTGTTTTTAAATTCAGTTCCATTGTCGCTTCTAATTCTCCGGATAGGCAGTTTGTATACAGTTTCCATCTTCTTGAAAAGTATCATCAAAGACTCAAACGTTTGATCTTTCCGTTCTAAGCACACAACCCAAGAAAATCTTGAAAAATCATCTGTAACCACCAAGCAATACAAATCCCTGCTGATGCTCTTAACATTGACAGGCCCGAAGAGATCCATGTGCAATCTCTCAAGAGGTAACCTGATCGAGTTCATGATCTTCAAAGGATGTGATTTCCGAACCTGTTTACCTTTCTTACACGCAATACAATCATCATTTAAATGAAAATTTTTCAAATTTACCCCTTCAACTAAATCATTATGAACCAAAAAGTTCATTTTGCGAACATGAATATGACCCATCTTACGATGCCACATGATAGAATCTTTTTCTGTCGCTTTGTTTTTAGACACAAAACACTGTTTCTGATGAGATGTTGGCGTTGCTGTGCTCATGTCAAGATAATAGAGATCATTTTCTCGTGGTGCACGCAACAACACCATCTCATCAGGGATTTTAAACCCTGGTTTCAACACAACACATTCAGTTTTAGTAAAATGTACACTGAAATCTTTATCACAAATCTGTGAAATACTGAGTAGATTGTTGGTCAGCTCCACTATGTAGTTTACTTTGTCAAAAGATATCACACCATTTGTCAAAGTTCCTTGACCAACAATTCTTCCACCTTGACTCCCAGCAAATCCTACATGACCTCCATTGATGGATTTTACATCATAGAGCAAAGCAAGCGTCCCAGTCATGTGCCTTGATGCACCACTATCCATGATCCATTTTGATAGAATTGACTTGGGCAGCCCCTGCATATATCATATCAAATTCATTCAAACAATGAACTCCATGACTTCTTAACTGATGACACACTTCCAAAAACTAAATCACACTTCTCATCAGTTTTAGGAAAGTTAAACATGACATTTGAAGTAACAGGTTCCACTTTTGATTTTAACATATTTTCTTTGATAGGAGGAAACTCTGCAAGAAACTTATCAAGCTCAGATTCAAATTCTTGTTTATCATTAGCACCCACTTTTGATGCATAAAATTCCTTTGTTCCTTTGACCTTTCTGTCAACCATTTTTCCAAAAATATTTTGAACAGTAGGATTAAAAGCTTTTGAATCAAACTTTAACTCGTTCTCCATTTTCTTTACCTCAACAGATTGTGATTTGGTTTCAACAACTTTTGTTTCATTTTTCAAAATGTTTTCCATCTTTTTCTCCTCAACCGATGGTTTTGATTTTACAACCCAAAATTGATTTTCAAAAGTTTTCGTTTTTGGATAAATCTTTGAAGTCATTTGGGACTTTGAAGATTCGCCAATCTCAAATGTTGATTTCAACTTATCTTCCGACTTCAATGATTCACCCCTTTTCAAGATTCGAATTGGTGAAACCATCGGCTTTTTGCCCTTTGTGTTAACTGGTGACTTAGGTTGAAATTTTTTAACAAATGGTTTAATGACCAATTTTTCAAAAACTTTCTTGCATTGTTTTGCCATGTGTCCGATTTCATTGCAGCGATAGCAAACTCTTTTATCATATTCGACAAAAGTTGATTTGAACGACTCTTCTTTCAGTTTCTTTGCTGCATTGAAATCGTCAACTGCTTTTTGACTAAAAATGTATTCCTTTTCTTCATCAACACTTGGACCAACAACAAAAACATCATTCATTTTATCTTTTGGCTTGACAACCTTCTTAGCCAACTTTTTCTCAAAACCAATTCCTTTGTTTTTAAAGTTATTACCATTTTTCTTGTTACCATTACCTTTCCATTCTTTTTTTCCAAAGTTGTTGAAACTTGTTGTAACAAATGATTTTTTAGGTTTCGAAAAGAATTCTTTGTTATTAACCTCATCAATGTTCATTTCAACCAACCTAAAAACTTTCTCAACATTCTCAATTTTTACATTCTGAAGAGGATACTCGAAATCGGAATAAAGTTTGTCTGTTCCAATCATAGTATATACTACCATAATCGAATCATCATTCGCACTCTTGTCCAATTTCGGTATAAACCGTTCCAAGAAATTACTCTCATCTTCAGAATCTGTAACACCTTTCTCAGATTGTGACTTCTCAGAGTTATCAATCTCTTCATCTAACACCTTATCGACAACAGTTTTGATAACCTGTGATTCGTTGTCGGTGTCGGATGCAGAGAATGTAACATCAATGCTTTCAGGCAAATCATCCTTAATTGATCTCAATTTGAGATTCAAAGCAGCTTCCACCCCATCTGGATATTTCTGTGTGTAATGATTCCACATTGGGGGTGGAACACTGTTAAAGACTGGTGTTTCATCAGGTTGTTTTGGGACAATCTGTTCAAGAACATATGATGAAGCCACATAACTCATCAACTTCTTATCAATTCTTTCATTTTCAATTTTTGTTAACTCCAATTCCCTTTTTAATGAAGCAATGATGTCCAAATAAAAATTGACTTCCACTTGTTTATCAAAAAGTGTAGCTTTTGCTAATTTTGTGGCTTTATCATTTTCGACACTTTCCTCTTTAATCATTTTAACTGTTCTAGATAGAGTATCATATGCTTCTTTGACTTGTCCAAGGTCAAATTTAATCATGTCTGCATGATGTTTCAATTCCTGATACTTAGTATCTTTTTCAAAACACTCCGTGCATGGTTCTAAGCACCGTTTGCACGTTGTTTCAGGGATTGAGACAACCTTTTCAACAACTTGCTCTACACAATTAGTTTTACCGACATTGTTTGACTCAGACTCAAACATTTTCTCAGATTTGACCTCCTCTCTTTTAGACTCCTCGACAGACTCCTTTTGTACTTACTCGGTTTCGACAGACTCTGGTTTAACAGATTCTGTGTCTACCTCTTTCAGTTTCGCCATTAGAGCTTTGTCAGCTATGTCTTTCAATATTTCTCCAGTCATCTCTTTCGACACATCTATCAACTCTTCAACGACTTCTTTCTTCTCTTCAAATCTTGGACATGATCCGGTCTTTGGTTCTTCAAAGTAACCTGCAAAAGATTCAGAAATATTAGGAGACAATACAGATTTCATTAAATTTCCCAAAACCTCCTGTTCTGACTTATGATAATTCACTTCAGCATCTATTTCTTCAACATCGATCACATTCTTAGTAGGAATCTCTTCAACAACTACAGACACATCTTCAGTAATTTTCTCTGCCTCAGAAACCATCTCAGATATCTCAACAACTTCTGCCATCATAGCTTGATCATCACTACCGGGAATATACTTATTCCAGCTGAAACCTGCAGCAACCTTTTCATCATCTTGATTCACGATCATCGCCTTTTCTGGTTTATTCTCAATTTGTGGTCTTTGAACAGTTTGCTGTTGATTTGGTCGGTGATAGATTGCTTGTTTATAGTAGTCGTTGGTGAAAGGACTTTGATGATTGTTTACTTCACGATTCGGGCATTCTCTCTTGAAATGACCACGTTCTTTACACTTGAAACATGTAACTTTTGATTTATCGAACCCTAACTTCTGATCAGGACCTGAGAGACTGTTTCTGCCTGTGATCTCCATAAACCGTTGTGCTCTTCTAACCAAACTCGCCATACCCCATTTTATATCAATCAGTTCAAGCTCCTCCGGATCAATCTGATCGTAATCCTCTTTGGTCATATCAGGATTACCAATCCTACCCGCTACTAAGCCTTCATAAGCCTCTAAAACGGAAGCAAGTACTGCAATATGTTGTCTCGCAGCAGTTTCAGTAATTTCATTTCCATTCTTAATATTCACTGCGATGTTGCACTGCACTCCAAAAACATACGCCTGATTATTTGAACTTGTAGAACTTTGAGGTGAAGACTGCTCTTGAGCTTTGAAATTTGGATCATAGTTCACAAATGGTGAAGAATTTCCGGATTGTAGAGTGTTTGAAGAAACACTTTGAGTGTTATCAGCGATGAACCCTGTTTGTATTTTTGGGCTTTGATTGTTCGATACTGTAGGGTTGCCTTTGTAATACAACGATACATCCTGCTGCACACTTGTTGCGTTCATTTTCTTGATTTTTAGCAATTCCAACTCGTGAGCTTCAATCTTTTCTATGAACAAACTAAGATTGTAATTGGCAAAGTCTGAATTGTTCTTTAGCATCATCAGGTATGTACCCCACTCGTCATAAGGTAACGCATCAGCCAATTTGTCAATCCATTCTTCATCGGTCTTTTCAATTTTTAATCTATTCATCTCAAGTACCAAATGGCAATATCTTTCAATTAGTTGCCTTGTAGTTTCACCCTTTATACCGGTAAAAATATCAAACTCCTTCTTGAATAGAGCCTTCTTGTTCTTGAGCATGGATGCACTACCTTCAAACTTTGATTTTAATGCAAACCACATAGATTGGGCATTATCTTCATATTGCAACAAAACTAAAATATCTTCTTTGATAGCCTGCTGGAGTATACTAATCATCTTTTTCTCGGCTTTGAAATCATTCTGTTCTGTTTCTGACAGGCTTGCAATATTCTTCTTAATATTTAAACCATCAACTGGTGGAACATACTTTGTCTCTATCTTCATCCAACATTCAAAATGGTTAGCCTGAACCCAGTTCTTAAATCTGCTTGACCATCCAGCATACTCATCTATGTTCATCAATTTGGGAGGCTTTTGCATTGTTCCCAATTCGTTCTCCATGTTGACGTTTTGTATAACACTACTCGATGTTTGTCCTGTTGCCATTCCACTTCCCGAGAAGAAGTTATAAAACTCTTGGTTTTCCATTTTTAGAAATTTACCGAATAGTTTTAAAATTTTCACACACACTTTTCACAAAATCAGACTATCGAACAATTTCACGAACACTATGTACTATCAGTAATTTCAAGCGAAATCACTCAAGCTTCAAGCGAAATCACAGAAAAATTTCAAGCGAAAACTCACAACACAAACACAGTATGATTTCGCTTCAAACAGCAAAATCTCAAGCGAAATCTATGGTTTCGCTTCAAATCAAATTTTCAGCTAACCACAGACTCCTCAAGCGAATTATACAATTTCGCTTCAAGCAATCAGAAAATTTCAAGCGAAATCCACGTATTCGCTTCAAAATACCAACAACCAAACTGCTCGCTCAAGCGAAAACAGGTTTTCAAGTCATTTTTGTCAGTTTTAGTCCGAGTTTTAATCTGAAATTCTCAAGGCTTTGTTAAAACACACTTTTACACACACTGTGAAAGTCTTAGTCCATTTTGTCCGTGTTTTCGTCCAGAAATCAGTTTTTGTGAGTAAAAACCAACTGATTCAAGTGAACACACTCATAACTGGCTCTGATACCAAATGTAGGATCGATTTGACCGATCAAATGAGTCAATTTGAATGTGTTTACACTATTTAGATGGCGGAAACATCTAAACAGCTTAGAATCAGACAGAAAAGAGTAGAAAACAGAATAGATTCACTTTTAACACTTGTTCTCTGTTATATATTGACTTGAAAAACTGGCAGCACCTCGTTACAACTTTTCGGAATGCGTACCAACTGAGAACTACACAAGCCTATTTATAGGCATTAAGATTTCGCTTCAACATGTCTCAAGCGAAATCTCATCACTTGATTTCGCTTGAGGCGCTTACATCATGACCTCTGAAGCGAAACCTTTACATGTGATTTCGCTTGAGACTTACACTACATACCTTCAAGCGAAATCCTTAAACATAACCTTAACTTTTACATTTAGACCCCTATACTTCACATACTTGATATAAACAGACCCTAGACTTATCTAACAAGACTAAGACGCAGGCTTTAGACATACTGCACCAACAATAAACATCAAGTATAATCAAATTAACCTAAAATACATAATCATTCATCAACAATACACATCTATTGAACATGAATGATCATCTTTATCATCATCTTTACTACTACTACAAGTGGGTTTTCCCAAATCATCAGCATAGTCAAAATTAAACATATTTCAGCATCTACACATTCATTATAACAAACATTCATGTTCAATCTTACACTATATTTTCGGATTACACAAAACCTACTTAATCAAACATCATCAAAACCCCAAATTCGACTTACTTGATGTTAGAAACACTTAGGTAATCGACTTTCTTGGTTCATGCATTCGTTTAGCCCTTAAATTCCCTTTCAATTTGATGGATTTTGTGATCTAGAGTTTGACCCCCTTTCTTCTCCTCTCCTGGTCGCACATCGACGCCCAAAACACACTTTGTGTGTGTTTTTGGGTTTTAATTTTATTTTCTTTAATTAAACATAACCTTTCCCCTTTTTGACAACCTTGGACCCTCTAGTTATTACTTGATCACAATTGTAGCAAATTCCTACCTTTGGTTGTTTTGTTAGACATTTAACTAGGTTTAATAACCTAGTTATTTCATTTCCTTCTTTTAAATATGGTAACATACTAATAACTGAAAAATTTAAGTTTTTTGGGTGTTACAAATCTACCCCCCTTAAAGAAGGTTTCGTCCCCGAAACCTCTTTCATTTCTTCTATAATCCGTCTAGTTTTATTCTTCGTTCGCTCATTCATTCAGGTTACATTGGACGACTTACATGAGTATGTTGTGAGAAATTGATGTTCGTCACACATCCCATATTTCATAATTTAGGCCACAAAAATTACCTCCCTTTCTACGTTCTTTCGCTAACACACAAAAATTTAGGCCATTTACATACCCAATTTTTACTAACATTCATTTGGATTTAAACATTATCGCTGGATAATTATTATTTCATTTCGCTTATCTAGAGCAAACCGCTACATTCTATAACTAACGTTGCTCTTAATTTCTTTCATGTCCCTATGTGAAGTGAGCATATAATAGTACGCATTACTGCAAATATCCAGGTATCAACATTCCAACATAACTATCATTTCTATATCTCATTGTCCGTACTTGTCATGAGGATTAATCATTAATCTACATTTCTATCGCCACTTGGACTACTTACAACTTTATGTCTAACCTTATATTTAATCTTTCACATTACTTCATTATACTAACCCGACATGTCGTGCAAGAGCACAATACGAGCATTAATCAACTAGTTCCAAGTTTTCATTCAAGGTCCTTAAATCTTCCTCTTAATAACATAAATACTTTCTAAAGATGATCATTGCTAGTCGGTTATTTCATACCATACCACATTTGTCCTACCATTCGTTTCATTCATATTTACAAATAATTTACAGATTCTTACCTTTCAATCCAGAATTTAAACATTTTACTAACCTCGCATTCATTGCATAAATTAACGATCTGCAAACCGGATTGGCCCGCTTCTGAATGAGTCCGTGTCAAGACCGGTTCGATCCCTTCCTTTCTTGAATGGGCCTCCGCTCATGGGCATCCTTCTAACAATATCTTGTTTAAATGAACATGGCCAACAACCCTAGCATCAAAGTTAGCATTTTCCATCGGTACTTGTCATTATTACATTCTTTCCAATTTATTATGTTTAGTGTTTTAAACACCCACAATTATTTCATTTTGTTAACTATTTCACCGATCCTTTACAGTTGACTTTTCAAGGTCAAACTGGCGTTTCTTAATTATCATGGATGTAATGAAGTACACGATTGTACTTCTTTCCATTTATGCTTACATACAAGGGCTTTAATACATCCTTTCAGTACTTCTTGCAAAACTTACCCTTCTCGTCCATACTTAAGTTATTGTCCGGGTCGTAGCCCGTCATTCATTTTGACCCGCAAGAGTCACTTAGTAACATATCTATCACGTAACTTGCTCAAAGCTTATTTCTTTCAACTAAGGTTTCTTACTACTACAATAACTTTCATCGGTTTTATCTACATAGTAAATCAAATACTTCATGCTAATTTTACTATTACTTACTTAATAACTATCACTTACGTTGTTTAACTGTTCAGAATCCAATTGTAAAATACATGCTGTCATATCTCTACCAACTACCCATTTCTGGCATATCCCTCTCTAGCCGAGCTATAAGCCCATACTTAAAAGAAAACATAACCTTTGCACATACCTTGCTCGAATAAAAAATCTTTGACTCGTTATCCATAACTTACGTTGGTTATTTCTTTCCAATTGTGACAATGCATGCTTATTCATTATGTTTACCTATAAGCATAAAACTTGTCAAAACAAAACATTAAATACAAGGTTTAAATGGCGATTACCATTTAACTCGCAGGTCTCATTCGTCCCTTTAACCATTCTTGCATACAAACATATTTGTATAGATATATATTCACATATATATATATATATATAAGTTTAAGACATAACTTGGATAATATCTGCTTTTTAAAGAATATTTACTTGCTTAGTCTGTAATTACTTACACATTCGAACTTTTATTCTTATCATTTGTTTCCTTCAATGTTTCGCATCCGTCACGCGGTTTCTAACATATCATTCATACTTTCATTCCTTTCATGTTTCGAATCTGTCTCGCGGGTTCTAACATATCATTCATACTTTCATTCCTTTCATGTTTCGAATCCGTCTCGCGGATTCAAACATATCATTCATACTCCCCATGCGTATTTGGCACTTTCAATTCCGTGAAAGTCTTACATTTATCTTCATCCTCACATCCACCTACTACCTAATTCTAACGGACATACCTGTAACAATTATCACGGTCTCACGAACGTCATATGTTTCTTGTGTACTGGCCAGGTACACAATCCACATACTAGTTCCGTGTCTTCGTGTAATTGTCACCTTATGTCCGAGGAATTAGGTTTCGACACGTGTAACATTTTCAAAACTTCATTACCATTCTATTATTATATTTCATTTAAAATTTTCCTTCACTGGATAGATTTTGTCATTACATGCACCCACATGTTAACTTTACGTACCTGGGGTCAATTCGTCTTATTACATGCCTTGGTGCCGATCCTAGACCGCATTCACGGATCATCATCTCTAAGCAATTAAGCTTACCTTACACGTAACATACTGTTATTTTTCTTCAAATACATACTTAAGCACATACTTACCTTTGCTTCTACTCTTAGATCCTGATCGAGTCTCGGATTGTACGGGTTCCTTGTCACAAGAGCACACAGGTTTGAGTTCAAGTATTTACCACCTCATACTTGATTTCCCTCAAACCATGGCTCTGATACCAACTTGAAACACCCTAACACGTAATAACTTAAAAATGACGCAGCGGAAAAAGAGCCTTAAAAAAATTATTTTCTTGACAATCATATAACTTATTAATAAACCATTCCAATCAACTTGATTTAAATCTTTTACATTATTCATACCTAATCAAGAAAATTACAATACAAATGGTTTCCAACATGTGATCACATCCCCGTACAATCCTTGATCTTAACTCGACCCTCGATCACTAGTCCACCATGAATATCCGACTAACCTGCGGTCACCCGACACGTTAATAATTGGTGACATCATATTCATTAGTATAAAGTCATAAAAATATACATAACCACTTAGCAATCTATCATTTTATACAACTCCGATTTAATGTTCTTTTGAGTTCATTCTTTACACCAAGCATCCAATCTTTGTAAGCCCAATACTTACGTATCTGCATTCCTGTTCCATTCTCAAGGCACACCATTAGTAACGTGACTATTCAAACATGTTAGAGCTATATATAAGCATATATATAAGATCCTTTCTTTCATGCACAATAAATCCTACTTCATGGATAAGTACCTACACATGTATGTTCATACACATTTAATACCTACATATATACATGCATACATAAACACGTCTTTACGTACATGCTTACATACTTACATATAGTTATATAATGCATATAACGTAGTTAGATAGCCTTCACACAAGTTTGGAGTTGAAGAATGCGAAAAATATGAAAGAACCAGCGATTGGCGCAAGAAGAAACCCATCTGGCGCAACCTTATGCCAGTTCTGGCGCAATACAGAAGACATCAGTCAGGGGCGCAACCTTGTGCCAGGGGGGCGCAACCTTGCACCTGGTTGGCTGGTTCAGACCTGCAACTTTCAGCTTAACGAATTTTTTCCATTTTGGTCATACCTTTCTCATTTCTTGTCCGTTTTACGATCCGTTTCTTCCTACATGATCGTAAATTAATATTCCTACATGATCGTAAATTGACTAGAATGCCCCTAAACAAACTCACGCGCCCCTTTTTTTCCCTTCAATTCCCATCATTTAATCTTAACCCTTGATTAACTAAATGGATGGTCAAGATCACTTCCTAGCCTTCCTAGCCAAATAAACTTACTATTGTATCTCCACCCGTAAAGGGAAAATGTATAATATCACTAACACCCTTTTAAATATGAAAAACTTCATAATCAATGAGTGATATAATTCGTATTTATAATTAAATGAGTGCTATAATTCGTATTTATAATTAAAAAAAATGTTGTGGTATTTAACCTTTTGAGGTAGAGTCATCTCAATATTTTGTAACATCAGTCTAAACTGAAACATACAAATGAAAATAAATAAACAAGTGTTGTTTTGGTTTTGATATCCAAGCAATGTGACCATTCACTAGCGATTACAGCGGGTCGGGTTTAGCATGCGGTTTGGTAACTAAAGTCTTATACCTTATACCGATTATAAAACATATTTAAATTATTTCACCTCCTATACCATATCTAAAGTACTTTTTTAATCCCTTTGATTTTCTAATAATTTTGTTTGTTAACAAAAAAACCAGAAGGTGCGACTGCTTTTAATTTTATTATATTTTCGACAAACCAAACTGATAATGGCCAAACATTTGTTTTGTTGCGTTGGGAAACACTATGATGCTCCCACCGTGAAGCGCCGGAAAAAAATAGTTATATGTATCAAAATGATTGGGGAGTTTCCCACAGTAGTTTTTTTCCTCTTTTATTTTTTCTTTTTGTTTTTGGTACTGTTTTTTATGTTTCAATCGGACTTTTATACTTTAAATAATTTTCGTTTGTCAGTTATATCAGCAACTAGTATTGTACAGATAATGAAAAAACCAGACCGACACCAACCGACAGTCGGTACCGGCATCGGTATTCATTTTATTGTTTTCGGTTGATACAAAACACGGTTCGATATTCTTTTGGTCGTTCGACTTTACTTTTTTGTTTCTATTCGGTTGTTATAGCGAGTGTCGGTACTATAATGAACTGAACTAACACTGACCAAATTCCCACCGCATAGATTTACAAATTTTTTAAGGTTTATTTTTTATTACAATTAACGTTGATTATATTTTGTTTTTCTTCTTATTTCATTTAAGAAACCGTATTTTATAAAATTGCGAGTTTAGCGTCGCAGCGTGCTATTTTTATTTACGTCTCGATATATTTTTTCGAAACCGTGTTGTGAGTAGTAATATAAAAGTAATCGAAGCACATTCATATCGACAATGTAATAGACCAACCCAATATCGACCGGATTCCTGCTATTAATGTTATTCGACGTCATTTGATATATGTGTGTGTGCGCGCGCGCGCATAGAGTATGGGTATTTTGTAAACCACCTCGAGTTGTGCAAATTCTAGGTTCCAAAACTTTTTTTTTTTTGAAAAAAATAGGGCATGTAACATACATAATTTTAAGTATTTCGAGTCAAGAAAATAAACAAATAACCGAGTAAATATTTAAAAAAAAAAATTGAAGGCAAAATAAATGTAACACAAGTTGCATTTATTTTGCATGTAACTCGTTACATTTTTAAAGGTGAAAAAATGTTCGTTTTTATTTTTTTTAATAATTACTCGGCACTTTTTTTATTTTATTGGCTCAAAATGCTTAAAGTTATTTATATTACATGCCCTATTTTTTTCAAAATAAATAAATAAATAAAGCTCGAAACCTTGAGTTTGCAAGGTTTGCACAACTCGAGGTGGTTTGCATTTTAGCATTAGCCCCTCTCTCTCTCTCACTATATATATATATATATATATATATATATGTAGGTAGGTAGGTAGGATGAGGATCCGTTAGGAACCACTCTTTATTGCGAGAACCATGAGAACCAATGTAAACACAAGCAAAACTACCTAAAAAATCTTTAAAAAACTCAAAAAAAATATTTTTAATTTTCGTTAAAATCGCAACATTTTATTTCTGAAAATAAAACTATTTCTTTTTAATTTTTAATTTTCATACTAATCTAAAAAAATATTTTTTTATTGTTTTAAAGTCGCGATTTAACTGTAAAAATTAAAAAAAAAAAAAAAAAAAAAAGCATATTTAACATTTAGTTTTGGGGTTTAGCTTTAGGGTGCGATAAGGGTGGTTCTCGCATGAACCATACCCTATAGATAAGGATCATTTAGGAACCACCCTTTATTGCGAGAACCAACGTGAACACAACCAAAACTACCTAAAAAAGCTTAAACACACACAATTTAAAAAAAATTCGTTAAATCGCAACATTTAATCTAAAAAAAGTACTTTTTAGTTATTTTTTTAAAGTCGCAATTGAACTATTAAAAAAATTAAAAACACATTTTTAACATATAGCTTTTAGCATTTGTAATGTGGAGTTAGGTTTTTTTTTGGAGGGGGGAGGGGGGGGGGGGGGGGGTTGTTTAGGTTTTTTAGTTGTGGTGGGGTGAGGGTGAGTGTTTAAGTTTTTGGGTGGTGGTGGGGTGTGTTTATTTTGGTTGTGTTACATTGGTTCTTATGGTTTTCGCGATAAGGGTGGTTCTTGCATGAACCCTACACTGGATGAGGATCCATTAATAACCCCCCTTTATTGCGAGAAACAATGTGAACACAAGCAAAACTACCTAAAACCCTTAAAACACAATTTTTTTTTATTTTCCGTTAAAATTTGCAACATTTTATTTCTATTTTTTTAATTTTTTTTAAAGTCGCATTTTAACTGTAAAAAAATAAATAAATAAAACATTTTTAGCATTTAGTTTTAGGGTTTAGTTTTTAGCATTGAGTTTGAGTGGGGTGGATGGGGGGTTTATGTTTTTTTTTGGGGGGTGGGGTTAATTTTTTTTTTTCTTTTTTCTTTTGAGGGTGGGTGGGGTGAGAGGTTTAGGTTTTTTTAGGGTGGGGTGGTGGTGGGGTGGGGGTAACGGGGGTTTTTCGGTTTTTGGGCGGTAGTGGGGTGAGTTTATTTTGGTTGTGTTTACATTGGTTTCTCATGGTTCTCATGAGATCCCTACCGTGTGTGTTATGTATGTATGTATGTATGTATGTATGTATGTATGTATGTATGTATGTATGTATGTGTAAATATAAAATAGGTCGTCCTAACCGTGAAGCGCAGGTGTAACCCACTACTTGTTTCTATTTTTCAAATGCATGGAATTTTCATATTGTTATTGATTAAAATATAATCAAACACCAGTTCCTTTCTTGCTATTTTATAGTTCTAAAATTGATAGTTAGATTTTTCTGCAATAAAAACACCAGAGATTATATAAAACATAAGAAAGAAAAGACACATAGTAAGGAGCAAGCATTGCATGCTTGTTTCATTTAGAAGGTGGCAGGGGTCTATTTTTCTACTCGCCGAGACTGTGAATTTTCGAGAATTCTCTGAGACAACCCTGCTACGAGTCCACATTGACATTTCTTTCTTTGATACCTTCCAGTGTTGGTAATCTATCTCTAACCGCTTTCCTTTGGAACCGACAAATTCCATTGAAAATACTCCAAAAACATCCTTCATATGCTTCTGGCAATCTTCATATTGATTCAGATCTACCTGTTAGAGTTTACCCATTAGATCATTATACTCTAGATTTTCTTGTTGACGTAGAGTAGATCGTTTCCGTCTCAATCTCCAATATAAGATCCCATTGTTTAAACTAACACAATCTTTGATTAGCGCAACCTTTTCTTTAACCTGTAGGGTAAATTACAGTTCTCGTCCTTTATGTTTGTAGCGGGTTGTAATGGATGCCCTTTAACTTCAATAATTACAGTCATAATCCTTTATTTGGAAAACTAATTACACCTTTCGTCCTTTACTACTAACCAAGTTAAAAACTTAAATTAAGTCAGATCATGTGATTATCACATGAGGGCATTTACGTCCATCTACCTACCTGTTAGGGACTAGATTTTTATTATGATGGATACCATATTCTGAGGCGTCGCCTGAATAACTTATCCTTAACGGATAGTGCAGGGTCTCTGTCACGACCCCCGACCCCGCCCTGGACGGGAGCGAGAGCCGTGAAGCAGCCAAGTGGTACCGGTGGTTATTATGAAAAGTATTGCAGCGGAAAATTTCATCAGGACCGTGAGTTAGGAAAAATATCAGAGTTTTGAAACACCAGATTTTATTTATTAAACAGATGGGATAAACCCATGTTTTGCAAATGTAGCTTTAATATGGGATAAGCTCGAATACATAAAACAACTTTTCTTAATTTAATTTAATTGATAAAATGAGCCACTTCTGTAAGCCTTTTGGTGCCGTATCCAACTCTTATTCCAATCGACTGTAATCACCTAAAACGCGTTTTAAAAAGGTTTTGTCAGCAGGAAATACTGGTGAGTACATTCAATTTGTACAAAAGACACATTGTTACAATTTACAGTAATAAGAGCGATTACAATGTTTATATATCAACCAATTACCCCAAATCGGTATTTGTCACTCGACCGAATCTGTGACTATGGTAATATCACCCATTGGCTAACCCGTTGTCCAATGGTGAAGATTATCAAGTAATGTATACAAAACCCCACATACCGGCAGTAATTGAAGATTACAAAGACTTAATCCCTGTAACTATAACTGAAAATATTTTGAGATTCCATGAAACAGTTTGATAAAAAGGGAATGATTCACTTTATAAGCATGCAGTCTTGATTTAACAAGTCTCTTGATTCTATACCTTCTGATAATTAAGCATCTACTTTATAGTTCTGAATCTTCTGATGATTAAACATCTTGTTTGATAGTATGTTATGGAGCGGAGTTTTCTGATAGTTAAACATTTAGTTTAACAGAGTGGAATACGTATTAGTGTAAAACCATATCAAACCTAACGATCGTCACAAGATCAAAACCTTAACGAAATTCACAAAGTATAGTCTTATTTAGACAGCACTTTGGCATTCGTTAATTGGTTCCTGAATCTATCGGAAATAATATCGTATCGGTGATTATTGGTTAGAACACCAACGTATAGAGAGAAGAATAGAAGAAATGAGCAAAGAAAAATGAATTCTAAGCTTCCTATTTATAGGTAAGGAGTATGAAATTTATAGGAAGTTTCCTTTGTACTTTCTAGGAAATTACATATACCTTTTCTAGGAGGTTACCTATACATTTTCTAGGAAGCTTCCTACCCACATATATATCCTCTTACACATTCCTTGCACCTTCCTTAGATATTATCTACCTCATATATATCTATTTTCATGTATATCTATTTAGGTGTTTAATTTAGTTAATTAATCTTACTTAGCTGATTAATTAATTTTACTTAGCTTAATTAATCTTACTTAACTGATTAATTAATCTTACTTAGCTGTTAAGTTACTTATCTATTAAGTTTCTTAATCGCTAAGTTTTACTTAACTTTTAAGTTTACTTAATTGCTAAGCATTCTAGTTAAACAGCTCCCTGAGTATGAGTTCTAATTCTAGATACAATGGAACTCGTCGTATTAGTGTATTAATCCAATTCAACTTTAACGATAATCACGAGATCAAAATCCGCAACGAATGATAAAGTATAGCCGTATACAGGCAGCACTTAAACATCCATTGAATCGGTTTCAATCAATCGGATATAGCACCGTGTCAGTGATTAGAGTTATTACCCTAACAAAGAGCAGAGTTTCGGGGTTTTAGGGTATAATACCAAGCTACTAATTTGCTATAATAGAGGCTAAGAGAAAGAAAAGATTTGAACGAATTGAAATGTGCAGAGCTCGTTCTATTTATAGTTGAAACAGAAGTCTCTCGCGCCCCGCGAGAGTTTCTTCTTCTTCCTTCGTGACCCGCGAGGAACCGTAGGGCGGTTTAGGGTATGCTGAGTCATGGTGTGGTCTTGACACGTGTGACGACACGTGTCTCTCAACGTGTCTGGATAGAAACAAGTCTCTCGCACCCCGCGAGAGATCTTTCTTCGTTGGTCGCGGCCCGTGACAGAACAAAAATTCTTTTTTATTTGATTTTTCAAACAGAATTTCATCGTACCTGTTTGGGATTACGATTACGGAGTATTGTGGGACTTATTTGAGGGTTGTCACATCCTCCCCACCTTGTTTTAAATCTCGTCCTCGAGATTTAGTTCATGTTGTCATTTCTGAGTTACGTCACGCGTTAAATTAAGGTAAATGACATTGTACTTGAATCACAATATGTTTAAATTTTGTGAATATGAGAACAATTTACAACAAATAGAACCCAGTGGTTCAACTGAATAATTTCCAGAAATCGGTATTAATTGGACGAAGTGTAATGATATAATCATCAGAATGACTAAGTTTACATGGATCAGATCAATAGAAAGATTTAGAATCAATAAGCTAGAACGAATAGGAGTACGAAGATGATGTGTCAACTATCGAATCATAACATGAGGAAAAATCAGTGTGTTGACATTATTGATTTACAAAGATACCCCGAAATACAACAAAGTTTAGTGTATGATCGACTTAACACAAAGTTGTATTAAGACCACTTTCAAGGATGAGTCAAGTGAAAGGTATGTATAGATTAGCTCAAGCTACAAGTTTATATCGACGCCACAAGGTGTTGTAGTGATTGAAATAATAATGACGGTGACCGAACGAGTTCACTGTGTTTGAAATCAAATGATAGTTCAATGAAGTAAATCCGAATGTTTGTTTTAAACAAATCTAGTAGGATTTTTGATTGAAAATGAAACAATTGAATAATGTTTTTCGATTGAAGATGATAAAGCAATAAATATCACGAAATGCTTGATCGATGTTATAAGAATTGTTAAGAGATACACTGAAATATGAATTTGTGTACCATTTTCTCAACACACGATTATGTTAAGATTGCTTCAATGTGATAACCCAACAAAGCGGATTTAATATAAATAAATAAATAATCAATTAAATCCGTAAACGAGATTAGCGCAATCTTCAAATTTGTGAAAACGTCACCCCAAGGTGATCGTGATCAAAGAAACGATTCAATGAAGTTGAAGATCAAACAAGCATGTTATGGTTCAAAACAAATGAAGTGCTTGTTGGGATTATTTCGAATATGATGGCCTCAATCCGTCATATGGGACCTTGAATTGAATACGTATTGCGAGCAAGTTCAAATAATTGAACTTGGTTTACACACAACGAGTTCATGTATCAATAAGAAAGTTCCGCCATGGTCACAACGAAAACCATGTATGCCACTTAAAAGAAATTGAGTTTTTTCAAGAAATTCATTGACTCGATATCAAAGAGTCATCGCTTTACAATATTGCGGTTTATCTAGATCACAATGCAAATATCAAGTATAGCGAAACGATATTTAAGCTTTGATAAAACAACAAATTCAGAGTGAAGCCCTCCAATGGTCTTTACAAATCAACTAACCACATGCGCAACAACCCGTGTATGTGTAATGTGTGGATTTACCAAGAAATGAAACAAATATATATTTGTTACTATGAAAGAAATCCTCATGATACGATGACCATTAGGGGGAGTAGAAATACGAAAGTCTACTTGCTATATGTAGAAGGCAAAATTTAAGAATTTTACCTGGAGTTTCATGTGATAACCGTTGTTAAGTGATACTACCATGGAATGTCGAATATTGCGTATTTGTCATAAATGAAATAGGCGGATTGTAAAGGTATGTGACTTCTTTTGCGGCGCCAATAATTATGAGTCTGATTAGACTTATGCACCGATTGTTGTGAAATCTTGTTCTACCGTACCTCAGCGATATTCATGTCGTTTGTAGGATCCCGTGACAAAGTGCTGCTTTTTATGAGTAGTTCTTCCACTGACGGGATTAGCATCGGTGTCGTCGTGCCCAATCATGTTTTCCAAAGGTCTTAGCTCGAAAGTCGTGTGTGATATACTTCGACGTCCGCTGCTTTTTTAATTGATAAAATGAGCCACTTCTGTAAGCCTTTTGGTGCCGTATCCAACTCTTATTCCAATCTACTGTAATCACCTGAAACGCGTTTTAAAAAGGTTTTGTCAGCAGAAAATACTGGTGAGTACATTCAATTTGTACAAAAGACACATTGTTATAATTTACAGAATTAAGAGCGATTACAATGTTTATATATCAACCAATTACCCCAAATCGGTATTTGTCACTCGACCGAATCTGTGACTATGGTCATATCACCCATTGGCTAACCCGTTGTCCAATGGTGAAGATTATCAAGTAATGTATACAAAACCCCACATACCGGCAGTAATTGAAGATTACAAAGACTTAATCCCTGTAACTATAACTGAAAATATTTTGAGATTCCATGAAACAGTTTGATAAAAAGGGAATGACTCAATTTCTTCATTGGTCGCGGCCCGCGACAGAACAAAAATTCATTTTTACTTGATTTTTCAAACAGAATTTCATCGTACCTGTTTGGGATTACGATTACGGAGTATTGTGGGACTTATTTGAGGGTTGTTACAGTCTCGGAGGATCAGGAATCCTTATTATTTCTTATAGTTTCTAACAATTGTTCTTGATATTTTCTTATGTTCATATGCAGGATGTCAACATGGTGGACTGAGTCTAAGCTGGAATCTCGGAGATAATTCGTTATGGAAGCTGCACGTGTTTATTGTACAACGGTCATGGAGAGTGAACGTGGACTAGCATGATTTTCGTATTTTTTTTGTTATCTTTAATTTTAAAGGGGTTGATCAAGTATTGTTAGACACATTCTCACTTTCGAAAATACACACTACAAACAAAAGCTTACGAACACTGTTAGCAATCATTGTACCACACTTGATCAATATCCAAAGTTGTAATCTCTTTTGATTGGGCAATATAGTCGGTAGTGATAGTTTTCACTACCCGAGGTTTTTATGCCGGCGATCTACTAGTGATCAAGGGCTTTTCCTCGTATAAATCTCCGTGTTCAATTGCATTTACAACCTTATATTCATTTCCATCATTGTTCATCATCCAAGTACTCTACCTCACATCTCAAATTTGGTTACATTATCCTTAATCATATTTTTGGCCAAAACACTACCTATTCCCTCAGCTAATAAAATCCCTCTTTTCACACTTATTCCAAATTAGGGTTCTTCCCACCTACTTTGTCACACCCTGATATTTCAACACATCGCCTGGTGGGCCAGGGTGGGGAGTATCATGACTAGATTGGTATCATCATAGACACAAACACTGATAGCACAACGGAAGTCTTGGAGTTTAAAATATTATTACAAGCCAAATTTCCAAATGTTTAAAATAATATATACAGACAGCTTGTAATAATAAGGATCCACAGGCGGATCGTAAAATGTATAAAAAGGGAGATCATCAGACTACTAGGCTTTATGCAAAGTAGTTACAAATTACTCTTCTAGCATTACCGAGCAATTCAAGCCTATTTACATACTTGCACCTGTAACTTAGTCTTTTTAAAATACGTCAGTTTACACTGTTAGATACAATCAACCGACTCATTTTGAAAATATTTTCAAAATCATTTTAGCGCACAAGACACATGATTTTATAAATAACTTGGGACAATTCAAAATGATCTTGTATAAAGTTTTACATGCCTGTCAATACATATGGTGCCCAGTACTAAACACCGAGACATGATTAACCGACACGCCCCTTAAACCCACAAAGGGGTTATCCCCAACTAGTGGGTAAGAAAAAAATTTATAATAGCATTAGCATCTGTCAGATGTATGCCTACACCCCGTGCTCGGTCGTGGCCATTAGCAACTTAAATGAGTCAAGGATATCAAGAACACGGTCGCGTTAACCCCCAATGTTTAAGTTATCTATTACAAAACAAATTAAAATGGGTCATGATGATTTTGTAGTCACAATCCGACATATGATCCCATACCCGACCAAGCGATAATAATTTACCGTATCCCAAGACCGTATAGGGAAAATAGGTTAAGAGTATTTAGTTGGGCTAGAACTCGTCTTAATATGCAAGAATTATAAATAGCCCAGCCGTTAATCAATTAACTAAGGTAGGTGCAATTTACCGAAAGGCCCTAGTCTGCAATGATGGTATAAATAACCAATTAGAATGTCAACGGGTCCTATTCAAGTCGTAGACTTGGACCGGTTAACTTAAATTATCGAAAACGGTACGATACGCTTGATTAAGCGTTGACCGGAATAGATTGTGATTTAAACCCAAAAAGTACTAATACTTGTATAATATGAGTAAACAATTCACATTCTGGAATTTGAAGTAAAAATGATAAGATTTGACCCGTTTCGGTAAACTTACGTAAACTAGTTACATAAGCTTAACCGTACGCATATAAGTGATACCGGGTAACCGGATGAGTCATGTACAAGTTCTATATGCCAATATATTTTAAATAAGTTGTAACATTAGTAGGTTAGCAACTTATATGCCTATGAAGGTTTTAAAATCAAAATATGCCTCGTAAGGACATTTTAGTCATTATTCAAGATATTATAAGAACTTGCTTATAAACTGATATTATGAACATGATCATTCTGTAAAAATACTTTATTTATGATATAATATTAGTAAGTAATCAAACATATGTGAGTCTTATGATTTAAGACTAAACTATGCATCGTAGGGGTATTTTGGTCATTATACACATAGTTTGAGAACTTATTTGAAAAATATGAGTTACGATCATGTACCTATTGTGTAAACATTTTAAATATGATATAATATTAGTAGGTATCAAGTTTTGATTGATAGTTATGGTTTAAAACCATATTATGCGCTAAAAGGGTGTTTCGGTCATTAAATAATGTAATTTACGATCTTTAATCAAAACTCAGCTTATGATCAGTTTCATAACCTCAAAATATGTTAATTATATTAACATATCAGTATGTAAATCATTTGCAAGTTCTTTGTTGATTAAAACCTTGTTTATTGCAAAAAGGGCAATTTTGTCAAAGTTGGCAAAATATAGAAACTCGCGTATAAACTCAAAATCTGATTATGATCATGTAACATAACCTCAGAGGGTTATGCTACATTATATTATGATCATAATGCAATCTTAATTCAATAGCTAACTAAGCTAAATCGGTCAGAATCAAAAGTCAAAGCAGAAGTCAAACTGCTTTACTTTCGGTTGCGAACCGATCTTAAAACTAGAATTGACGGGCTGAACATGTTCATACATGTTCTAATATTAATTACCAACTTGTTAAAGTGTCAAAACATGATTTACAACATACATATGATCAGATTATAACATTTACGAAAACTGACTCGTTTGACTTTTTAAACAATAAAACTTTGACCCATCAATTGACCTAGTTAACGTGATTTTCAAGAGGTGCCCTTTTGAGAGATTAACACCTACCTAATTACGATCACGTAGCCATGTCGACTTGAACAATGGCTGGACCATAATAGTCTAAACCGAAAGTCAAAGCAATTATCGAAATTTCTTGACGTTTGGCTTAAAAAGCATATAAAACGAAAATGCAACGGATGGAGCACTTACAAGTGGTCCAAGAGACTGAAAATAACTCAGAGGGAAGTTCCTTTCTAGTCAGGAACCTCTAGAGGAGAGTAGAGAGTGAATTTAAGAATGGTGCAACGAAATGTGTTGCAACAACACATCTATTTATAGTTGTAGAGCTTGCACATGATCATCACAGGTGTTAGGAGGTGCTAGGGGATTAATACAAGTGTCCCAAAACGTGGCATTGCAGCAGAGAGGCCCCTAGTTTCGAAATGGTGGTAAACTTGGTGCCCAAACAAAAATTCTGCCAGCAGCGAGGTTTACGGATCGTAAAGCCGAGCGCTTGCGGTTCGTAAGGGGTCTTCGAACAAAAATATTTTTAAATTTGACACTTTTGATCCCTCAACCTTCATACTATTTTATTTCATCAAAATAGTCCCTCTCATCCAATAATTGGCACATATGAGAGTATGGGCATGATCGATTAGCATCAAGCTTGCGATCCGTAAAGGGTCACTCAGAAGTATAAATTTAATATGTTGACACCTTTAGTCCCTCCATATTCATACTTTCAATGTTTGGCAAAATTAGTACCTCCCAGCCATCATTAGGCACAATTGGGAGTATGTACACGTGTCAGTATATTACCAGACACGAATTTACGAGGTGTTACATCCTCCCCCCTTAAAAGAAATCTCGACCTCGATATTTTATTTAAAAAGATGGGGGTACTTTTGTCGCATAGTGGACTCCACCTCCCATGTATATTTGGGGCCTCTACGGGCATCCCATTTAACCTTTACAATAGGTGTATACTTCCGTCGGAGCTTCTTAACCTGTCGATCCTAAATCGAAATTGGTTTCTAAACAAACCTTAGGTTTTCATCAATCTGCACATCTTAATGTGACATTGCTAGCGACTCATCGGCTAGACATTTCTTTAAATTACAGATGTGTAACACATTGTGAATTCCACTAAGCTCCTCCGACAGGTTTAGCTTATAAGCTACAGAACTGGCACATTCGATTATCTCGAATGGTCCTATATATCTTGGGCTTAACTTGCCATTCTTACTGAAGCGCATCACACCTTTCCAGGTTGATACCTTCAGTAACACTTTGTCCCCTACTTGGAACTTTAGAGGTTTACGCCTCTTATCAGCATAGCTTTTCTGCCTATCCCTGGCAGCTTTGAAACGATCACGGATTTGAATTATCTTATCTGTGGTCTCTAGGACAATCTATGGTCCTGATAGTTGGGCTTTCCCAACTTCATCCCAACAAACGGGCGTTCGACATTTTCTCCCATACAGGGCCGCAGCCTTGATGCTCGTATGATAACTATTATTTAAAGAAGGGTTAGCCTCCAACAGGGTTTGTTTCTGCACGTCTAATAGCTTCTCATTCAAGCTATTCCTGAGCTCAATACTCTTGGCGTTAATCCTAATCGGCTTAACCCTTTCCTTGCGACTAAGCGCATCAACAACTACATTTGCTTTGCTGGGATGATAGCGATTCTCGCAATCATAATCATTTAGCGTTTCCATCCAACGGCATTGTCTCATGTTCAGATCCTTTTGATTGAACATATGTTGGAGACTGACGTGCGCGGGTGTAGTTACATTTTTTGGATATATTTTAGCTCTTTTTAATTCCAAATTCAAGTTTTAAATTATAAAACACGATATTCTACTATCACTCTACACACACGTTAGGGCAAGTGCACCCATCACGGATATAGTATAGTGATGGCAAGATACCGAGGTCGTCCAAGGACACAAGAGCTTTTAATACCGGCTTGTCGTTAACGTCTAATCTAACAAAATTTTGAAGAAAATGTTTTTAAAGTTATAAAAAGATAAACTAAAAAGTAGAAATAAAATATAAGGAAAAAAACAAATAGAAAAGAAGGAATCACTTGGTTCCAACTCCTCTTTTATGTATCCTTTTGTTGATTTTCGCACTTTGGTATTTTAATAGATTATCTTTAAGTTATAGTAGTAGGCCCCCTTCCAGGCAGCGTTACCCTCAACCTATTCGTCTGAGTCAGCAGGGATACAGTAATGCAAAAAGTGGTAGGCCCCGTTCCAGGCAGCATTACCCTCAACCCTTTGGTCTGAGTTAGCAGGGATACAGTCCTCTCAGGGTTGGTTTGAAGTTTTAATAGTAGTTTATAGATAAGGGATTCAAGCGGTTTTTTATTCACAGTCGGGCCTGTCATTCCTAGCCAATCCATGGAGTAGTACTAAGCTTGAACCAGGTTCTGCAGGATCTATACACTGAACGAGACATAGAATTACCCAACCACCCTTCTAACCCCTTCCAAGTAGTTAACGCGCTTTATATAGATGGTAAAGACACGAATATGTGAATCAACGAGATATGAAGAATGGTTAGATAAATTCGCCTTCAATATAAAACACTAGTTATTAAAGTCAATAATACATACCCAATTAAAAAGGAGCCAAAGATTGGAAATCAAAAAGTAATACATAAAAGATTTGTCTTCACCAAGTGATGTAAGAGTTTAGCCAAGCATGGCCTTTGTTTGACAAAGACTCTTACAATCGATCTTGGATCCCGAGACTACTACACACTCTAAATGATGGAAGATGGATGATGGTGGTGGATGATGGTGGAGTGGTGGCAAGTGAGAGGGAAGTGATTTTCCAAGGAATGGATTGGAATGGAACCAAGCACCCCTATTTAAAGGCTGATGACAGACGTTCACCTTGGCCCGTGCTCGCCTGGCACGGCCCCGTGGCCATCTATTTCTCTCTCCCTCATTAACTGTAGTGTCAGGTCTTGTACTAACACGGCCCCGTGTGTCAACGGCACGACTCGTGGCCAATGTACTTGTTGTACTATGTCAGATTCTGCGAATCTTAGAGTTAACCACGCCCCGTGTTGCCTTAGCATGGCCCCATGTTGGTTGTCTATTTTATCCTTTGTTGTTGTCTTTTCTTCTACAGAGATTCCTGTCTTGGGCACGGCCTGTGCTTGATGGGCACGGCCCCCGTGTCAGGTCTTCTGATTGATGTCTGTCGTGAAGAACATGCAAAAACTAACTCTATAGATAGGGTAAGTCGGATATCGAACCAGAGGATGATTGTGGAAAGTGTTATAATATTAAGTATTGATTAACTAAGATGAAAAAAAAAAATCAGTTGTGGGTTTGATTGATTATCTAAAATTACAAACTAAAAAAACGAAGTTTAAATCAATAGAGAAACAATGGTTCCTCCAGATTTCAGATTTTGCAGCTAGATTCAATTATGTGTTTAATCGAAACACTTACATAGACATAAATGTTTAACCTAATTAACCAATTGTGATAATCAACGACTAAGTACTCCGGTCAATACATCACGGGAGGTTATCAAATAATTATCAGTTGCAATTACCAACCCTAATCCTGTAGAAAATATATCCCAATTGCTAGAACTCTCGGGAACTGAATGATTAAGAACTAGGGTTAAACAAAGTGCAATTAGTTACAGTCGATTAATCAAATCAAAGGTGAAAAGCATCGAATGCTTAGATCACCAAGTTTAAACGATACTCACAAACACATAATATCATCTGACTTACAAAAACCCTCCATCCGGAGGAAACCAAAAGAGTTTAGCCACTCATCTCACAAGTAAGATCTTCAAAAGCTTGGAGAAACGATCGTGCATGATTGATTCGGTAAGATGTGAAGATATGAGGATGATTGATTGACCTTGAATGCCAAAAAGTGTGTTTCCTTGCTTCCCTAGTCGACCCCCAAGTGAAGAATGATGAAAACTAGGGTCTATTTTATATTAAAACCCGCCAAAGAAACCCTATTTGCGTCCCCTATTTCCCTGCCTTCACCCACGGTTCAGAACCGTGGGCCACAATTTACATGTAATATTACCTCCACCGTGGGTGAAGGTCTGACCCGTGGGTCATAGTACAAACTCCCTGTTTGTTTTTCCTTCTTTACATGCTGAACCGTGGGTCACGGTTCCCCTACCATGGGTGAAAACGTGATTGGCTTAGCTTTTCTCCAACAATTGTGCAACTTTCATCAAATGGCAAGATTAAACCCCCCAACTTTTCTCCCATCATTTTCTTAACATATACCATCATATAACTTTCGTTTAATGACCAGAAGACCCCTCAACTTTACAAACTCTTGTTTCTTTCATATTTCAACCATCATTAACTTTCAATTAATTACCGAATAGTCCCTATACTTTGTAGACTCTTGTTTCTTGCACATTTAGGAACAAAAAAACTTCCAATTAAGTACCGAATGGTCCCTGAACTTTGTTCTTACATGCTTCTCATATTCTCAAGTCATTTTCCCAACCGAACAAGTTCTGAATCCGTACCGAAAGCTGCAATAACCATTCCAATGCATTTCACTCCATCTCTAACCATCATAACTTCACCGAATTACGTGTTTAACCTGCAAAACAACGAATACTCGTAGTTATCTCATTCAAGGCAGTAAACACATAAAACACATACATAACTCACGAAATAGGCACTTTATAACTGGGGTTTCACCCTCTCCATCACATTCCCACACTTACCTTTGATTGTCCTCAAGCAAACCAACTTAGAACTACTCACCGTAGTAACAACACCTCTCAATCCCTTAATGGATTCAACATTTTAAGTTCCCAAGTCATACCCGTCCCATAGACTAACACATTCGAGATTGGCAGTCTAACAAGCAAATCATGTAACTTTAAGACTCAAGACTTGTCTATCTAAAACTAACATGCTTACCATTCAATCACATGCTACATGCCCCTCACAATGTACTCTCCTCTTGGGTAATATCTGAACTAGTGAGTAATGTGCTAGTATATAAACACTCAATAAGCAAACATGAAATCATGCAATCATAAGCTTGTATGACAATCACACCTCCACTGTATCATGTAACACGGCACATATCAAAAGGACTTTTGGGTTTTGGGCTAAGGCTAAGGTAGGAAAATTTTTAGCTTTTGATTTTTGTGGCTAACGAACAAACAACCAAACCGTGAAAACTTTATTCAAACACAAAAACTCATGCTTTTGGGTTGGTTTTTACCCAAACAAAATAAACATTATTCACAAACTCTCTTTTTATTCTTTTTCGTTTTTTTCTTTATTTTTTTCTTTTTCTCATTTTCTCCCCCTCTCTCTTTTTTTTATTAATAATTACATTGTCATTCACGGTTGGTCTTACACAATTCATATCAGGTGGACAATCGAAAGATAACTAGGCTCAACAGGGCTACTAAGGGAATGGTTGGACAACACAATAACACAAACACAAGGGGTGTAACGGGAAATCCTAATGCCTTTATCATCTATGTGTACATGTCAAATCCACAATCCCAACACACATCAAATCACACAAGTTTTAACACAAAATAACATGTGGCCTACCCTCAACAAACGAATTCATAGTATAACTCATTCTATCAATTCTACAGGCTCAAGATCTCACCAAGAAAGGGTAAAAAGGGATACCGACATGTAGCATATGCAATTTAAAACATGTTACCCCTAGATAGACATCTCTTTTCAACTCAATTTCTAAACCTATGCCAGACACACTCTCATGAAACTTAAAGGAACAACCATGACAAGGGACTAATTTAGTCTACTACCGGTAAGGAACCAATTAGTGATTGAAACCTTAGGTTTTCATGTTCAATTAGCTTACTTAAGGCGATGAAAATAAAAAAAAATAAAAAAATTTCAATTTTTCAATTTTTCAAACACTTTTCAATCTCTTCAAGCTTTATCCACGAATCCCTTCCCGGGCTCCCACATCCCCACACTTGGGCGACATTGTCCCCAATGTATAGTGCTTTTAAAACAAGCCCGGGAATACCAACGAAACAAACCAAAACGCGGCTAACTCTTAACACAATTAAAGAAAACACATTCCATAAACAAAACAAAGTTTCACACCACCAACTACACGAAAAAAAATAAAACACAGGATAGATAAACACATGCACCTGATCATGTGTCTGTAATGATGCGGTTGTTGTGCTTTAACTGGAATAGACGCATTCCATAGATTCTTTGATATCTCACCGAGGATGTTGCAAAACATCCCCACACTTGAATCATTGCATCCGTGATTATTGAATAAAAAACCTGTCAAAACACAACCACAAGAAAATGAAACCAAACAAAGTACATTACTCTACATCCTCGGGCTGCCTCCTGAGAGCGCTAAGTTTAAAGGTCTTCAGCCAGACCGTACCTGATGTTCAAGGTGGTTCAGATGCACGCTTGCCCTCCCATGTCTCTCTGTACATATCCATCCAGTTTTTAGGGAGAATCATAGCTCCACTCCGGTTGGGGTTAAGTACAGTTTCATTACCCCATCCAAACCCACCATTAGGTGGTTTTCCTTCGCCAACTGGCCTTCTCACACTTGACTTCTTTACCCGATGTCCACTTGCCTCTAACCAGTCCTTGGTCACACTTGGAACATGTTCGTTAGTAGCAACTGTGTGACAAACATCATTAACAAGATCGTAAGAAATAGTTTTTAAAAACACATTAAAATACAACTTACGATTCTTGTAACTCAGAGTAACCATTCCGTTTCGACAATCGATTTAGGCGTTCGCGGTATATAGGAATGGGCGACCCAAAACTACCTGCGACTGCTCGTATGTGGTCGATGGTGCATAATCGACCACCATAAAATTAAATGGGAAGTAAAACTCGCCGAGTTGGATGACCATATCCTTCACAACCCCCCCCCCCCCCCCCCCCCCCCCGTGGTTGTTTCAAACTCACATATGCGAACATGGCCATGCTATCACACACTTGTAGCGGACCGAAATCATACTGGCCATACAAGCTACCGGGTAATACGCTCACTCCTGCTCCATTTTGGTAAACTTACGTAAACTAGTTATATAAGCTTAATTGTACGCATATAAGCGATACCGGGTAACCGGATGAGTCATGAACAAGTTCTATATGCCAATATATTTTAAATAAGTTGTAACATCAGTAGGTTAGCAACTTATATGCCCATGAAGGTTTTAAAATCAAAATATGCCTCACAAGGGCATTTTAGTCATTATGCAACGTATTATAAGAACTTGCTTATAAACTGATATTATGAACATGATCATTCTGTAAAATACTTTATTTATGATATAATATCAGTAAGTAATCAAACATATGTGAGTTTTATGAATTTAGACCAAACTAGGAAAAATTACAAGTTTTGTCCTTTATAATAGCACTTATCAGGCAGTGTCCCTTTTAACAAATTTTGACAAGTTTTGCTCTTTACATGAAATTTTATTGCACGTTCTGTCCTTTAGGCTTAACCAAGTTAGATTTTCTTGTTAAATCTTGTCACCTAAGGGTATTTTAGTCTTTTTACCCATTTATTTCATGAGTCAACCCTAAAATATTTTGTTTTATTCTTTTAAATAATATTAAATAAATGGGTAAAAAGACTAAAATACCCTTGAGTGACAAGATTTAACAAGAAAATCTAACTGAGTTAAGCCTAAAGGACAAAACGTGCAACAAAATTCTTTGTAAAGGGCAAAACTTGTCAAAATTCGTTAAAGAGGACACCGCTTGATAAGTGGTATTAAGATAAAGGACAAAACTTGTAATTTTTCTACCAAACTATGCATCGTAGGGGCATTTTGGTCATTATATACATAGTTTGATAACTTATTTGAAAATCTGAGTTATGATCATGTACCTATTGTGGAAACATTTTAAATATGTTATAATATCAGTAGCTATCAAGTTTTATTAAGAGTTATGGTTTAAAAGCATACTATGCGCCAAAAAGGGCGTTTCGGTCATTAAATAACATAATTTACGGTCTTTAATCAAAACTGTCACACCTTCAAAATCCACACGCGGAGTATTACCGCGAGGCGTGTGACTGACCAGGATCTCAGCTACTAATTATTTTGAACGGGTTAGTTATTGTTATAAACATTAGTATAATTAGTGACCTAATTTAATTTTTTCAAAACATAATTTAAGTTCACAGCGGAAAGGGGAAGAAAACGCATCGTAATTGAAAACCACAAGTTTGTTATCATGATACTTACGAACCACGGACTCCATCCGATAGCAACGTTCATCCAGAGCTGTATCGAGCAACCTACAAAGCATGCAGTAGAGTGTCAACATAATGTTGGCGAGTTCACGTGTTTACAGTTTTCCAGTTTTAATTCAAAAAAAAAAAAACTTGTTTCAACAGTTAATTTACTCATTAATACCATGCCATGGGGAGCTGCCCCATATGTAATCTACTAAACTGTACAATACCGAATACTTTGCGACCGTACGTTTACGTAGAGTGCCCCGTTTGTCAATGTCTATCATCATTGACGGTTTTGCCAGAGTCTATTAGTTCACTCCTGATCCCATACACGGGCACAGTGTGAGTTTGGTTAGACCTAAATAGCGTTATCAACTAATAACCCGTTCGTCAGGCCCCGGCGACTAATCGATATTAATAAGTAGGGACTTGAGTGCTAGAGTTTCGTTTAGTATGCTAGTTGCATCTAATATAAATAGTAATTAACTAAGTGTCTCTCACAAGGGGAGAAAAAAGTTTGTATCCCTCACAAGGGGATAGCGTTGTTACCCGTATCCCACACAACGAGATAGAAATACCGTATCCCGCACAAGGAGATGGTAAGCGATCCAAACCAGGAAAAGTGTTTCGTTCTGTTTCCCAACCACCGAGAACGCATGCTTTAAGTAAAAAGTAGTGAACTCACCTTTGCTTTGCTCGGTAGTTAATTTACTTGTGTTACGTTGGTCAACCATACCCTATTATGGTTTATAAATATTTATTAGGTCCGTATGCAAGTAATGTCACGTACAAACTACACGTATCTAACACATAGCACGTAAGTCATACTAGCATTTACGTTATTGGGCCTATCCTAACATATGAGCAGTTAAACAGTAGCAGCACATAGTCCAGTTAAGCAGTGGCAAATAACACACAGTCCAAAACAGGTTATCACAAAGTGCGGCCCAATAATGGAGTCAAGCAGCCCAGTCGAGACCAGGCTGTCTCGACTCGGGATCATGAGGTCTTGAGTCGCAACCAAGAGGTCTCGAGTTGCAATTGGATGGTCTCGAGTAGTACATACATGAATCAGAACCTCGGAGTCTTGAGTCAGGTCTCGAGTCGAGATCAGGAGATCTCGAGTCGCAACCCAGCTGGTCTCGAGTCCCTGATATGTATTCCCTGATCTCGAGTTGCAATCTCAAATGAAACAGCTGCTGGGTCGAAACCACTGATGGATCCACTTGTCTCGACTCGCAAACACTATGGGATCTTTCTAGAAACTTATCCATTTGTACGAGCCAACCAAAATTCCTAAACATGTTTTATCATGCCGTACAGTCATCAATTCAGATCAAAACAACATATTTCAAATATTTTCAGATTATTCAACCAGTTCATCAGGTTCATAGTTCAACAAAGTTGGTCTAACATTAAACCTTACAATAGGTAATATCTATTTCATCATTCAGAAGCACATAACCATTTTATCATGAGGATTTAACCTATCTCCCTTAACACAACACCATTTGTACTATTTCATTCTCTACATAAAACAATTTGTACGTAAGCATTTAACAATTAGATTATTAGATCTATTATTATAACCACCATTTACATAAAAACTTGACATTAAATTTCCCAAATCAGACAATGGAAGTCTTTAGGAATTTTTATAAATGAAATCATATCATCATTTTTATAACCATCATTTACACACATCGGTACTCATGAATTGTTCTAAAACTTACTTTCAAAATTAAACAGTTAACACTTACACATATTAAAGATCCCCAAGCCAAAAATACCAATTCATAAACTTAAATCATGAAATGAGGCACAACATGACACAACACGACTTTTACACAACTCAGCTACAACAATAATGCATAATAGAATTATTGACAACTATTTACTGACCAAGAACCTTTGAGACCAAAGGGTGTGCTACCATTACTTCCTATTCTGACCTGATCAAGCCACCGTCTTCAGGTCTCTCCTTCATGGCTCGAAGTCCAGCTCCAAACACACCGCTGACCCGTCGCTGCTGCCTTCGTCGAGTACCGACGGCTGAAGCTTGTCTCCGCCATCAAGAACTTCATCATCACCGACGTTAGCCGAAGCAGATGCGGCTGCCACTGCTGTTGGGTTTGGTCAGGAACGTCGCCGGTGATTGCGCCGGAAAAACGGCTAAGTCGCCGTCCAGAGGATGGGAGAGAGAGACGGGTGTGTGTGTGCACGGCTGCCGGTGACCGAGAGAACCAAGAGATGGCCGGTGGTCGGTCTTCAAACAAAGATAGAAAGAGAGAGAAAGGAGCAGCGAGAGTGATGGTTAGGGGTGCTTGTCGCCGGCAAACTGAGTCACCGGAGCTCGCCGGAAATGCCGCTCTGGTCGCCGGACATGTTGGAGAGACAAGGGGTTCATGATTTTTGTGTGTACGGTTGCATATTATCTTTGTAGGGTTTTAGGGTTGGGAGAAAATAAATGAGAGGGGGAGGGTTTAGAAGGTTTAAATATTGTTGGTTTAGGTTTAGTAGGTCTTGGGCCTAGCCCAAGTGCGTGAACCCATTTAAACGACTACAAGTCTCACTCAACCCGACTTGTCCGGTTATAATAGCTAAATGCGTAAATGATTTAAATCTCTCATCGCGGATTATTATTTCACAAATAATATTAATAGTAACAATAATAATAATAATAATAATAATAATAACAACGTTCGTATTACCAAAATACCCTTCTCTCGACGACGAGAGTACGGGTTGTCACAAAAACTCAGTTTATGATCAATTTCATAACCTCAAAATATGTTAATTATATTAAAATATCAGTAGGTAAATCATTTGCAAGTTCATTGCTGATTAAAACCTTGTTTATTGCAAAAAGGGAAATTTTGTCAAAGTTGGCAAAATATAGAAACTCGCGTATAAGCTCAGAATCTGATTATGATCATGTAACATAACCTCAGAGGGTTATGCTACATTATAGTACAATCATAATGCAACCTTAAGGAACAACCATGACAAGGGACTAATTTAGTCTACTACCGGTAAGGAACCCATTAGTGATTGAAACCTTAAGTTTTCATGTCCAATTATCTTACTTAAGGCGATGAAAAATTTTAAAAAAAAATCCATTTTTTTCAATTTTTTCAATTTTTCATCTATTTCAAACACTTTTCAATCCCTTCAAGCTTTATCCACGAATCCCTTCCCGGGCTCCCACATCCCCACACTTGGGCGACATTGTCCCCAATGTATAGTGCTTTTAAAACTAGTCGGGAATACCAACCAAACAAACCAAAAAGCGGCTAACTCTTAACACAATTAAAGAAAACACATTCCGTAAACAAAACAAAGTTTCACACAACCAACTACACGAAAACAAATAAAACACAGGATAGATAAACACATGCACCTGATCATGTGTCTGTAATGATGCGGTTGTTGTGCTTTAACTGGAATAGACGCATTCCATAGATTCTTTGATATCTCACCGGAGATGTTGCAAAACATCCCCACATTTGAATCATTGCATCCGTGATGATTGAATAAAAAACCTGTCAAAACACAACCACACCAAAACGAAACCAAACAAAGTACAATACTCTACATCCTCGGGCTGCCTCCCGAGAGCACTAAGTTTAAAGGTCTTCAGTCAGACCGTACCTGATGTTCAAGGTGGTTCAGATGCACGCTTGCCCTCCCATGTCTCTCCGTACATATCCATCCAGTTTTTAGGGAGAATCATAGCTCCACTCTGGTTGGGGTTAAGTACAGTTTCATTACCCCATCCAAACCCACCATTAGGTGGTTTTCCTTCGCCAACTGGCCTTCTCAAACTTGACTTCTTTACTCGATGTCCACTTGCCTCTAGCCTGTCCTTGGTCACACTTGGAACATGTTCGTTAGTAGCAACTGTGTGACAAACATCATTAACAAGATCGTAAGAAATAGTTTTTAAAAACACATTAAAATACAACTTACGATTCTTGTAACTCAGAGTAACCATTCCGTTTCGACAATCGATTTAGGCGTTCGCGGTATATAGGAATGGGCGACCCAAAACTACCTGCGACTGCTCGTATGTGGTCGATGGTGCATAATCGACCAACATAAAATCAAACGAGTAGTAAAACTCGCCGAGTTGGATGACCATATCCTTCACAACCCCCCATGGTTGTTTCAAACTCGCATCTGCGAACATGGCCATGCTATCACACACTTGTAGCGGACCGAAATCATACTGGCCATACAAGCTACCGGGTAATACGCTCACTCCTGCTCCATTTTGGTAAACTTACGTAAACTAGTTACATAAGTTTAATCGTACACATATAAGCGATACTGGGTAACCGGATGAGTCTTGAACAAGCTCTATATGCCAATATATTTTAAATAAGTTGTAACATCAGTAGGTTAGCAACTTATATGCCCATAAAGGTTTTAAAATCAAAATATGCCTCACAAGGGCATTTTAGTCATTATGCGACGTATTATAGGAACTTGCGTATAAACTGATATTATGAACATGATCCCTCTGTAAAATACTTTATTTATGATATAATATCAGTAAGTAATCAAACATATGTGAGTTTTATGATTTAAGACCAAACTGGGAAAAATTACAAGTTTTGTCCTTTATAATAGCACTTATCAGGCAGTGTCCTTTTTAATGAATTTTGACAAGTTTTGCTCTTTACACGAAATTTTGTTGCACGTTATGTCCTTTAGGCTTAACCAAGTTAGATTTTCTTGTTAAATCTTGTCACCTAAGGGTATTTTAGTCTTTTTACCCATTTATTTTAAGAGTCAACCCTAAAATATTTTGTTTTATTCTTTTAAACAATATTAAATAAATGGGTAAAAAGACTAAAACACCCTTGAGTGACAAGATTTAACAAGAAAATCTAACTGAGTTAAGCCTAAAGGACAAAACGTGCAACAAAATTATTTGTAAAGGGTAAAACTTCTCAAAATTCGTTAAAAAGGACACCTCCTGATAAGTGGTATTAAGATAAAGGACAAAACTTGTAATTTTTCTACCAAACTATGCATCGTAGGGGCATTTTGGTCGTTACATACATAGTTTGAGAACTTATTTGAAAATCTGAGTTATGATCATGTACCTATTGTGGAAACATTTTAAATATGTTATAATATCAGTAGGTATCAAGTTTTGATTGATAGTTATGGTTTAAAACCATACTAAGCGCCAAAAAGGGCGTTTCGGTCATTAAATAACGTAATTTACGCTCTTTAATCAAAACTGTCACACCCTCAAAATCCACATGCGGAGTATTACCGCGAGGCGTGTGACTGACCAGGATCTCAGCTACTAATTATTTTGAACGGGTTAGTTATTGTTATAAACATTAGTATAATTAGTGACCTAATTTAAATTTTTCAAAACATAGTTTAAGTTCACAGCGGAAAGGGGAAGAAAACGCATCGTAATTGAAAACCACAAGTTTGTTATCATGATACTTACAAACCACAGACTCCATCCGATTGCAACGTCCGTCTAGAGCTGTATCGAGCAACCTGCAAAGCATGCAGTAGAGTGTCAACATAACATTGGCGAGTTCACGTGTTTACAGTTTTCCAGTTTTAATTCCAAAAAAAAAACTTGTTTCAACAGTTAATTTACTCATTTATACTATGACATGGGGAGCTACCTCATATGTAAGATACTAAACTGTACAATACCAAATACTTTGCGACCGTACGTTTCTGTAGAGTGCCCCGTTTGTCAATGTCTATCATCATTGACGGTTTTGCCAGAGTCTATTAGTTCACTCCCATCCTATACACGGGCACGGTGTGAGGTTGGTGAGACCTAAATAGCGCTATCAACTAATAACCCGTTCGCCAGGCCCCGTCGACTAATCGGTATTAATAAGTAGCGACTTGAGTGATAGAGTTTCGTTTAGTATACTAGTTGCATCTAATATAAATAGTAATTAACTAAGCGTTCCTCACAAGGGGAGAAAAGTAATTTGTATCCCTCACAAGGGGATAACGTTGTTACCCGTATCCCACACAAGGAGATAGAAATACCGTATCCCGCACAAAGAGATAGTAAGCGATCCTAAACCAGGAAAAGTGTTTCGTTCCGTTTCCCAACCACAGGGAACGCATGCTTTAAGTAAAAAGTAGTGAACTCACCTTTGCTTTGCTTGGTAGTCAATTTACTTGTGTTACGTTGGTCAACCATACCCTATTATGGTTTATAAATATTTATTAGGTCCGTATGCAAGTAATGTCACGTACAAACTACACGTATCTAACACATAGCACGTAAGTCATACTAGCATATACGTTATTGGGCCTATCCTAACATATGAGCAGTTAAACAGTAGCAGCACATAGTCCAGTTAAGCAGTGGCAAATAACACACAGTCCAAAACAGGTTATCACATAGTGCGACCCAATAACGGAGTCAAGCAGCCCAGTCGAGACCAGGCAGTCTCGACTCGGGATCATGAGGTCTTGAGTCACAACCAAGAGGTCTAAGGTTGCAATTGGATGGTCTCGAGTAGTACATACATGAGTCAGAACCTCGGGGTCTCGAGTCAGGTCTCGAGTCGAGATCAGGAGATCTCGAGTCGCAACCTAGCTGGTCTCGAGTCCCTGATATGCATGCCCTGATCTCGAGTCGCAATCTCAAATGAAACAGCTGCTGGGTCGAAACCATTGATAGATCCACTTGTCTCGACTCCCAAACACTGTGGGATCTTTCTAGAACCTTATCCATTTGTACGAGCCAACCAAAATTTCTTAACATCTTTTATCATGCCGTACAGTCATCAATTCAGATCAAACCAACATATTTCAAATATTTTCAGATTATTCAACCAGTTCATCAGGTTCATCCTTCAACAAAGTAGATCTAACATTAAACCTTACAATAGGTTACATCTATTTCATCATTCAGAAGCACATAACCATTTTATCATGAGGATTTAACCTATCTCCCTTAACACAACATCATTTATACTATTTCATTCTCTACATAAAACAATTCGTGCGTAAGCATTTAGCAATTAGATTATTAGATCTATTATTATAACCACCATTTACATAAAAACTTGACATTAAATTTCCCAAATCAGACAATGGAAGTCTTTAGGAATTTTTATAAATGAAATCATATCATCATTTTTATAACCATCATTTACACACATCGGTACTCATGAATTGTTCTAAAACTTACTTTCGAAATCAAACAGTTAACACTTACACATATTAAAGATTCCCAAGCAAAAAATACCAGTTCATAAACTTAAATCATGAAATGAGGCACAACATGACACAACACGACTTTTACACAACTCAGCTATAACAAGAATGCATAACAGAATTATTGGCAACTATTTACTGACCAAGAACCTATGAGACCAAAAGGTGTGCTACCATTTCTTCCTATTCTGACCCGATCCAGCCACCGTCTTCAGGTCTGTCCTTCATAGCTCGAAGTCCAGCTCCAAACACACCACTGACCCGTCGATGCTGCCTCCGTCGTGTACCGACGGCCGGAGCTTGTCTTCGCCGTCAAGAACTTCATCATCACCGACGTTAGCCGAAGCAGATGCGGCTGCCGCTGCTGTTGGGTTTGGTCAGGAACGTCGCCGGTGATAGCACCGGAAAAACGGCTAAGTCGCCGTCCAGAGGATGGGAGAGAGAGACGAGTGTGCGTGCACGGCTGCCGGTGACCGAGATAACCAGGAGATGCCGGTGGGTGGTCTTCAAACAAAGGCAGAAAGAGAGAGAAAGGAGTAGGGAGTGTGATGGTTGAGGGGGTGCTTGTCGCCGGTAAACTGAGTCACCGGAGCTCGCCGGAAATGCCGCTCTGGTCGCCGGAAATGTTGGAGAGACAAGGGTTGCCTGATTTATGTGTGTGCGGCTGCACATTATCTTTGTAGGGTTCTAGGGTTGGGAGAAAATAAATGAGAGGGGGAGGTTTTAGAAGGTTTAAATAGTGTAGGTTTAGATTTAGTGGGTCTTGGGCCTAGCCCAAGTGCGTTAACCCATTTAAACGACTACAAGTCTCGCTCAACCAGACTTGTCCGGTTATAATAGCTAAATGCGTAAATGACTTAAATCTCTCATCGTGGATTATTATTTCACGAATAATATTAATAATAACAATAATAATAATGATAAGTGGTATTAAGATAAAGGACAAAACTTGTAATTTTTCTACCAAACTATGCATCGTAGGGGCATTTTGGTCATTATATACATAGTTTGAGTACTTATTTGAAAATATGAGTTATGATCATGTACCTATTGTGGAAACATTTTAAATATGTTATAATATCAGTAGGTATCAAGTTTTGGTTGATAGTTATGGTTTAAAACCATACTATGCGCCAAAAAGGGCATTTCGGTCATTAAATAACATAATTTACGCTCTTAAATCAAAACTCAGTTTATGATCAATTTCATAACCTCAAAATATGTTAATTATATTAAAATATCAGTAGGTAAATCATTTGCAAGTTCGTTGCTGATTAAAACCTTGTTTATTGCAAAAGCGCAATTTTGTCAAAGTTGGCAAAATATAGAAACTCGCGTATAAACTCAGAATCTGATTATGATCATGTAACATAACCTCAGAGGGTTATGCTACATTATATTACGATCATAATGCAACCTTAATTCAGTAGCTAACTAAGCTAAATCGGGTCAGAATCGAAAGTCAAAGTAGAAGTCAAACTGCTCGACTTTCGGTTGCAAACCGATCTTAAAACTGGAATTGACGGGCTGAACATGTTCATACATGTTCTAATATTAATTATCAACTTGTTTAAGTGTCAAAATATAATTTATAACATGCATATGATCAGATTATAACATTTACAAAAACTGACCCGTTTGACTTTTTAAACAATAAAACTTTGACCCGTCAATTGACCTAGTTAACGTGATTTTCTGTAAGACCCTAACACGTTTTAACCAAAAAGACGCAGCGGAAATACGAACCATATAATTTCTTTCACAACAATGCTCTAACATTCTTGAACATCATTTAAAATGACTCTTATAAAAGAGGGACATCATTCGTTATTAATTGACGTATAGAAAACATCATACAAATACAAGCTATGTGACTACTCCTCCTGTACAATCCACGCTCATTGACTCGATCTTCAACCTCTTAGACTTCATAATGATGTTAAAATCGTTTAACCTGCAATCACCACATACATGCGCATCATTAATATTTGGTGACATCATTCATACTCTAAACATATGTAATTAGATGACCAAAACGGATTCATTCTATTCATACTAATCCTTTCGAATTAATTTCCTAAGTAAAATCTTGCATCCCAACGTCAAATCTTCGTAAGGTCAACATTAGCGTACCTGCACTTTCATTTCATTCTCAAGACACATGATTAGTAACGTTAACTTTCAAGCGTATTAAAACTAAGTATATATATATATATATATATATATATATATATACATGTTTTATTCTTTCGTATACATTCAATCACACTTCATATATATACATACACACATACATACATACATATTTTTATACACATACATACATACATCCATATCCAAACTCTCATATACCTTTCATATCCCATATGAACATACTATAAAATCTTAAACACGAACATCCATAAATATATATGTATAGGTCTTATACATACAACCTACATTCATACTCATACCATTCATTCTTACCTATGGGTTTCATCATTTGCAATTTCTTTTGACCCGTTTCACATCAATTTCGATTAAACCGGCCCGATACGTCCCAACACGCATTTAACTAATATCTTAGTTGATTTTCCTTCTATCCAAACCTTATCTTAACATTACCACATCCCTATACTCACCATCACAAAATCTTTCATTCTTTCTATACTAACATTCACATTTTCTTTCTTTTTTATTTAGCTTAGTTAGTCAACTAAGGTCATGACATTACATACTTAGAACATTAAGGTAAAATAATTAAATTACGCATTTTTTGGGGTGTTATAAGTCTACCCCCCTTAAAGAAGGTTTCGTCCCCGAAACCTCTCTCCTCCTTACTAGACCAAATCTACTCTTACTCTTTCATTCTATTTATTCAAGATGCTCAATTCAGCACAAAAACATTTGCGACTCATTTAAGAAGTAGCATTCACGCACATCTTTAAGTATATGTCTGGTTCATGCCTTCCAATTAAAAATAAGATTTTCATACATTTACCAATCATGGTGGATCGATTAATTTTCATTTCACTCATGTGTCATACATGATATTTCATTCTAGCGTAGTCATACAAGTACCTATTGTGAGTTTACTTCGGTATTCTATCATTAACATTCCTTCCGAGTACTTTCATTGGCACATGGTAATTTAAACCGTGTATATACACATATTACTGACATTTGTTTGGGGTTAAATCTACCTCTAGTTAGTTATTACATCATTTTCGTTAATCTTGAGTGAACCACAACATTCCATTACTAATGTTCCCTCTAATTACTTTCATATTCATATGAAGTATCAACGTATCATCATACACATACTACAAACATTCAATGACTTATTACTATAACAAGGCTACCCTCTTCATACTTACTTTTTCGTACTTAATACGAGGATAAAACATCATTCTACGGTTACTATCGTTACTTATGCCATGCATACCTTTACGTTAGCCTCAAATCATCTCATTCATATCACATTACTATTTTCTCTCTCTTCATGCACTACTTATTCGACTTAAGTAAATGTGTCGTGCAAGTTCATCGTACGAGTGTTTAACCAATACCCGAAACTTTCACTCAAGACTTTTAAGATTTCCTTTTTAATAACATAATTTTATTCTTGTGTTGACTGCTATAAGTTAAACATTCCATACCATACCATACCTATCCTATCATTTGTTTCGTAGGTCGTATTCAATCTACCAATTCATACCTATCAGTCATAAGTTAAACATTTTACTAACCTCGATTTTTGTTGCATAAATTGACGATCCACGACCCGGATCGGCCCGTTCCTTCATAAGTCCATTCCATAATTGGGTTGACCTTTTCTTCATATGATGAGCTTCCGCTCATGAGCATCCTTCCGCCAACTATACTAGTTTCATCACTTCAAGTTTTTCTACCATTCTCACCTGTAACATCAATGGTTAGCACATATCAATTCATATTTGCATTCTACATGGTGTTTACTCACCCAAGATTCTTTCATGAATTCCCCGCTCATTTGCTATACCGTACCTTATATTTCATTTGCTAGTTGCATAATTTTTGTAGTTTGACTTTTCAAGGTCAAACTGAAATTTTCTTATTTATTAAATATTGAAGTACGTGTTTGTACTTTTCTTCAGTTCGGGCATACTTACAGATCATTGTTTTATCTTTCATTGGAAAATTTTTCCTTCATGTAATAACTTAAGTCTTTCGTCCGTATCTTAGCCCGTTATTCATCCCGACTCTCATGAGTCGATTACTATCATGCTAACCATTTCTAAATTCTTTTAAAAATATTAGTTCGTTTGACCCCTTCTCAACGGGTCAATACATGACCATTCTTTAACATATTATTTTCCTTTATTCAACTCGTTCATAGCGGGTCAATACTTAACCATTCTCTAACATATCATTTCCCTTCGGTTTTTCATTGTAATCGGTGTTAATTCGCCAATGTACTTTCGCAAGTTCCTTACTAATGAGTATCCTACATTACACATTGCCTTCCTTGCGTAATACTTTAAAAATTTGTAAATAATTATCTACCGACTTCTGCTAGGTCAAACTGCCATTTATTACTTATGGTTTACATATTTTGGGGTATGTGTTGGACTTACGTCCGAACCAAACATGCTTACAAAAACATTATCCCATTGTTTTAGCATTTCTTGCAATACCTTACTTTCTCATCCATACTTAAGCCATGCATCTGGGCCATAGCTTGTTTTTCGCCCCAACTCTCATGAGTTGACTTCTAATATTCTTTCTTTCGATAAAAATTTATGTTTGCGTGCCAATTACGATCATTCTCTTGTTATACTATCGCCATTTACTTTATACCTACTCATATGACTCGTTTGACTCCATCATGGTCAAACTATCAACACATTCTTATGTAGGTTAATTTCATCTTTTTTTTTAAATCCGTCTCACGGATTCAAACGTATCATTCATACTTTTCACTGTTTTTATGTTTTGAATCCGTTTCGCGGATTCAAACATTTCATTCATACTTGGTTGATCCGTTCTTACTTACGGACTCATGCCCTTTTCATTCTTACCATTCATTCTTACATGTTTGATCCGTGCTCACTTATGATTCAATCATTTTTCATTCTTATCATTCATGCTTTTCTTTCATGCCTTTCATTCTTACAAGTTTGACCCGTACATCAACTACGGGTTCAAACTTTTCATTCATGCTTTTCTTCATGCCATTCATTCTTACAAGTTTGACCCGTACATCAACTACGGGTTTAAACTTTTCATTCATGCTTTTCTTCATGCCTTTCATTCTTACAAGATTGGCCCGTACATAACTACGGGTTCAAACTTTTCATTCATGCTTTTCTTCATGCCTTTCATTCTTACAAGTTTGACCCGTACATGAACTACGGGTTCAAACTTTTTATTCATGCTTTTCTTTCATGTCTTTCATTCTTACAAGTTTGACCCGTACATCAACTACAGATTCAAACTTTTTCATTCATGCTTTTCTTTCTTATATAGTACTCTCAATGTCCTGAGAGTCTTACTACTTCTTTCACCCACACGTCCACCTACTACCCCATTCCACCGGACATACCTGCGATGATTATCACGGTCTCACGAATGTCATATGCTTCTTGCGTATTGGCCAGGAACGCAATCCACATACTAGTTTTGTGCCTTCATGTAATCATCGCCTTATGTCCGAAGAAGTGTGTTTCAGTCCGTGCAACATTTTTTTTTAAATCTTACAAAGACAATGTCATTGTCTTTCGTTTAATATTTACCCTTCCCAAGATGATTCTTCCCTTTTTTTACTTTAACACCAGTACCCATATATAATAATATTGTGTACCTGGGGTCCATCCGTCTAATACATGCTTTTGTATTCGTCTCAAACCGCATCCTCGGATCATCCTTCTCAAACACTTAAGCTTACCTTGCTATACATTACCGTTAGTTTTTTTATATAAATACATAAGTACATACTTACATTCATCTTCTACCTTTGGGTCTTGATCGAGTCTTGGATTGTACGGATTTCTTGTCACAAGAGCACACGGGTTTGAGTTCAAGTACTTACCTCCTCGTACTTGATTCTCTCAAACCAGGGCTCTGATACCAACTTGTAAGACCCCAACACGTTTTAACCAAATAGACGCAACGGAAATACGAAGCACAGAATTTCTTTCACAACAATGCTCTAACATTCTTGAACATCATTCAAAATGACTCTTATAAAAAAGGGTCATCATTCGTTAATAATTGACGTATAGAAAACATCATAAAAATACAAGCTATGTGACTACTCCTCCCATACAATCTGTGCTCATTGACTCGATCTTCAACCTCTTAGACTTCATAATGATGTTAAAACTGTTCAACCTGCAATCACCACATACATGCGCATCATTAATATTTGGTGACATCATTCATAATCTAAACATATGTAATTAGATGACCAAAAAGGATTCATTCTATTCATATTAATCCTTTCGAATTAATTTCCTAAGTAAAATCTTGCATCCCAACGTTAAATCTTCGTAAGGTCAACATTAGCGTACCTGCACTTTCATTTCATTCTCAAGACACATGATTAGTAACGTTAACTTTCAAGCGTATTAAAACTAAGTATATATATACATGTTTTATTCTTTCGTATACATTCAATCCCATTTCATATATATACATACACACATACATATTTTTATACACATACATACATACATACATCCATGGTTGTAAAAGTCCCGCCTAGGCTCCGAGTACTCCCCGAGTACTCGCTACAAGGTATGGTGCCGAGGCACGAGTACTCTTCTCCCAGGCCAATTACTCCCCGAGTAATCTCCGCCTAAGCCGAGTACTTCCCGAGTACTCCCGAATCCGACTAGGGAGCGCCTAGTACCTTTCATATCCCATATGAACATACTATAAAATCTTAAACACGAACATCCATAAATATATATGTATAGGTCTTATACATACAACCTACATTCATACTCATACCATTCATTCTTACCTATGGGTTTCATCATTTGCAATTTCTTTTGACTCGTTTCACATATTTTTTCGATTAAACCGGCCCCGATACGTCCCAACATGCATTTAACTAATATCTTAGTTGATTTCCTTATATCCAAACCTTCTCTTAACATTACCACATCCCTATACTCACCATCATAAAATCTTTCGATTAAAAGTTTTAACCCATTAACCCCTATAATGAGGTTTTACCGGTTTTACATCATACCGACCATTTGAACGAATCTTACATTATCATTTCTCATTTATTTGTACGTTCCACCTTGATCTCCAATATTCAAATATATGTATATTCATGTAACTAAATACGAAGTGATTCCAGAAATCACTTACCTTAGACGCCCGCCTTCGTATCCGTTTCATTGCTTCCTTTTTACCCTTTTAGCCTTCCATGCATCCATCCATCTTGACATGATCCCTATACTTTCATGTCATCGCATTCACATTTTTGTTAGTATACATGATTGTATGTATTAATGATCATATCAAATTCATATTTCACATTTGACTTTCATTAGTCAATTCATTCATTAGCATGCATAGCTCAATTCACTAAAATTAGGCTATTTTAGGACGTCTGTTTACTGTACTTACGAGCTTGCAAAAATTACGATCTTTTTATGTGACGTTTTCCTCAGAGGGGTTATCATTGTGTTAAATTTTTAGAGTTTAAATCTCTACCAAAAATTTATAAAAAATCATTTACTAAGCAGCAATCAGATTCGTCACTTTCTAACTGTAGCCCACGGAAAAATTCATTTAAAAATCCTTGATTATCCGATTGACATAATTTTAGTTGGAGAATTTCGTAACCTCCTGAAGCTACCTACAGTAAAAATTTGAGATCATAACTCAATTCCTAAATTGAGTTATGACATTCGTAATGGGCTGTAAATTCTGCCAGAAAACTCAGCCTGAACCTTCGATACAGAAAAATTCATAAAACATTCATTTCTCGTCGAAAAAATGCAATTCTAGTTGGGTTTGAAAGGTTTTTCCTGGAAGTTCATCACAAACTGAATAAACATCAGTTTCTTACAAGATTTGACCCGGTTACAGCCGATTAAAGTGGGTTGTAACTTTCTAGACAGATTTAGTTTCATCAAATCTTTTCTAATAATCTCACATTCTAACTTCACCTAGACATTTCATCAAACGTTATAAAAATACTATAAAAATATCATGTGACAGATAGGGAAGGGGGTATAATGATGGAATGGAAGATAGAAGCGTGTGGGTTGATGTTATAAAGGTGATGGGGTCGCTGGTGACTGGTAACGGTGGCCGTTGATCAATCGATGGAAAAGGTGAATAATGGAAGGCTACTATTCTATGTGTGCATCGGTACTCCCAATAACCCTTCCTCTTGTATATATTTGTAGCTTCTTTTTCTTCCTTGGAAATATAATTGTATTATTTTATTTTATTTTATTTGAAAACGTTCGTGTTGAAGATGCTTGTAATCTTGTATATATTAAGTTCCTTTCTACACACGTGTGTATGTAACTATGTATATAATTATAATCATGATGTAAAATTAAGTATATATTAGATATATTTAAGAAAACTTGTGTGTTTTATAAGTTTACTTTGAAAGATATATTTAAGAAAAGTTGTGTGTTTTATAAGTTTACTTTGAAAGTGGAATTTAAAATTATTCTATGGTTATAGATGATTTTTCTTTAAAAACTAAAATTATATATAATTCTTAACAAATTTGTCATTCATCTTTTAAAATTATCTCGTCAAATGATATAACTTATGCATGTAACTTGAGTAATTGATCGAAACACCCCAAATTCCGAGTCAAAATTTTCAAGTTGTAAATGTTGTGGGTTTGAAATGAAGGGTGTTTAGTGTAATAGTTTACCTAAGTTGGGAGAGGAGAGGAAGTTAAAAACCCTAGTATCCCCAAAAATAGTCTGTTACATATTTTGTTTTGTTGGAGTTTTTAGCGTGTGAGAAAGCAGAGATGTTTCAAGGCACAAATTTATGATCACATAACGTGGGTTCTATAAGGTAATTCTAGAGAATGTGTGTTTATTTTTATATTATTCCGACTGCTAGAATGGACAGATTTGGTGTGCATAAAACATATTAAGCACATAGTACAAGTATCATATGCCTATTCCTACTAGTTCAAGTCATGGATCATAAAAATTCAACTAAACTCACATGTCTTTCATTCTACATCTAATTCATTCAACAAATACTCAATACATGTAACTACATACATCAACATTACATCAAATTTTGCCTTCATGATCATCATGTTCATCATACTTTTTACATCAAATGAGTATATGCTTCAAATCATTCAAATAACCAAATTCAAACAAAATTCTTATTCTATTGTGAAATCCTAACTCACAATTACACGAATTTCTACTTGGATTCATGATTGGGTCGAAACCCACTTTCTAAAATTCATCAATTTATGAAATTTGACTTACCACTTTGAAGAACAAGCTTAGATGGTTAGAGATTAGGGTTCATGCATATGTTTTGGCTTTGATTCTCCTTCTAATCTTGATGATTTATGAAAACTAGGGTTTTCCTTGTTCTTCCTTTCTTCTGGTCGACTCCAAACACACACATTGTGTGTTTTTATGTTTTATTTGTTATAAATAAACTTATCATTCAAATATGCAACTTTAGCCCTTCAAGTTCTAGTTGTTATTTATTAATACACAAAATCTTTCATTCTTTCGATACTAACATTCACATTTTCTTTCTTTTTTATTTAACTTAGTTAGTCAACTAAGGTCATGACATTACATACTTAGAACATTAAGGTAAAATAATTAAATTACGCATTTTTGGGGTGTTATATTTTCAGGAGGTGCACTTTTGAGAGATTAACACCTACCTAATTACGATCACATAGCCATGTCGACTCGAACAATGGCTGGACCATAGTAGTCTAAACCGAAAGTCAAAGCAATTATCGAAATTGCTTGACTTTTGGCTTAAAAAGCCTATAAAACGAAAATGCAAAGGGTGGAGCACTTACAAGTGGTCCAAGAGACTGAAAATAACTCAGAGGGAAGTTCCTTTCTAGTCAGGAACCTCCAGAGGAGAGTAAAGAGTGAATTTAAGAATGGTGCAAGGAAATGTGTTGCAACAACACATCTATTTATAGTTGTAGAGCTTGCACATGATCATCACAGGTGTTAGGAGGTGCCAGGGGATTAATACAAGTGTCTCAAAACGTGGCATTGCAGCAAAGAGGCCCCTAGTTTCGAAATAGTGGTGAACTTGGTGCCCAAACAAAAATTCTGCCAGCAGCGACGTTTACGGTCCGTATCCCTCAACCTTCATACTGTTATATATCATCAAAAATAGTCCCTCTCATCCAATAATTGGCACATATGAGAGTATGGGCATGATCGTATAGCATCAAACTTGCGATCCGTAAAGGGTCACTCAGAGGTATAAATTTAAAATGTTGACACCTTTAGTCCCTCCATATTCATACTTTTAATGTTTGGCAAAATTAGTCCCTCCCGACCATCATTAAATACAATTGGGAGTATGGACATGTGTCAATATATTACCAGACATGAATTTACGAGGTGTTACATACCTCCACCACCAACACCTACTACCCCGCCACCACCAACATTATTGTCACTAAAAACACCTTTCTATTTATAAACTCTCTACACACTCTAAACCCATCATCCCAAAAAAAATACAATTGGCAATCCTGTCATATAGTATAAACCCAAATATTAAAGGCCAGAATTAAAGGTGATGTGGACGTATTGAAACAGAACCCAAAGGTTGGTACTCCATTAAAACCACAATGAAAACAACACATCCGAAATTTTAATTAAAACCACCAATGCAAAAGAACAATGAGCTTGATTGATAAACTTACTAAACAATCATACACTTACTCAAATTTCACTTAATATTTGTGTATAGTTAATACAATGGCATCAAATCAAGATATGGAGTTTGCAACGGAACCCTAGCGATAGCCGTCACCGTCACCGTCACTGATGTCGCTGATTACCGTCGTCGTTGTCACCAATGTCGTTGCTGTGACCCACAACCTACACCACCATCATCATCTTCACCGGCAAAGTGGTTTACCGGGTTTAGGAGGCCGACCGGTGGCCTTCCTCCTCCATTATTTCTCCCTATTTCAAATACTTTCTCTCTCTATATATATGTATCTTCCTCTGCTCTCGTAATAATGTGTAATATGAAATGTGTGATTGGATGAGTAGTTGTTGAAGATTAGATGAGAATCTAGGATTTAGGGGTGTTTGGGATTAGAGAGGGAGAAAGAGATGGTTTTTTAGAGAGAGAATGGGGTGTTTATCTGTTTTATTTTTTCATGTTTTATTTCTAATATATTTTTAGAGATAAAATGACTAAGTTACCCTCTTGTGTAAGATATATACCACATTTAACTTAAATTTATAACCTAGTTAGTGGTAAAGGGTAAAAGGTGTAATGAGTTTGCCAACTAAAGGATTGTGACTGTAATTATTGAAGTTAAAGGGCATCCATTGCAACCCGCAACAAATATAAAGGACGAAAAATATAATTTACCCTAACCTGTAAGAACAAGCTTGGATAGACCTTCTTCAAAGGATCACTCGTAATTTATTATGCATTGAAACTGTGTATCTGTATTTTTTATTCGTTTTCTTTCTCATTATTTGTTAAAAAAACTCTTTGATCCAAGAATTCTAGCTTTCTAATTCGTTATTTGTTTCTACCATTGTTATCGACCTTTTCTTTTTTCTTGCTCTGATTCTCACTTGATTTTTTAGTGAAAACAGACCAGTGTTGTATACTTGTGATACTTCTACTATTTCATAAGATAATCAGACTTCCTAATGATTACCGTTGAAGTTTCTATTCAATTTGCTTTGTGAATTCACAATTTCTATCCAGTTGTAAAAAATTCGGTTAACTTAGGTTCAGACCCGAGAACCGACCTTTACCGAAAGCAGACCAGTGTTGTATGCTTATGATAATTCTACTATTGCATAAGATAATCAGACTTCCTAATGATTACCATTGAAGTTTCTATTCAATTTGCTTTGCGAATTCACAATTTCGGTCTAGTTGTCAAAAATTCGGTTAACCTAGGTTCAGACCCGAGAACCGACCCGAACCCAATATATGCATGATATGGGTACCGAATATCAACTTGTTTACATGATATCGGTTCGGTTTTGGGTATTTCTCAGTCTGGTCTAGGGTATTTTCGGGTAAACCCGATTTCTGCTCATTTCCACTTGACCATACCCCATGTCTTAGTGGAAGATATCTCCACAAGTCTTTTATTTTATATACCCCTAATACATCTTGTCACATAATAACGAATCATGGAATTGAATGACCGTACTCATGGAAACTCACACGACTCTTTGTAGACATTGATTTATGGAGCACTGAAACTACTGATTCGTGGTAAAATACTATGTATTTTTTATATAAAAAATACACTTTAGAGTACTTTCGACTTGTTTGATAACTTGGCCATTTTTTTGTTTTTTTTATTTTTAGGACATGTTAGAGAATAAACCATGACCGAGTAGTTAGTACTACATGAGAATATGAGATTGCATTTGTTTCAGTGAAATTGGATACAAATCTTTAACTTTTAGAGGGTACATTTTTATGCTAAACCAACCATGAACCATCAAATCTTGATTTCAAATGTGCTACTATTTTGAGCATTTTAACTTGGCTCATTGTTTTTTCAAACCACATTGTTAGGACCCACATGTGCTATAATTTCAGTGCAAAGGTTTTGTTCATTCACAAATCACAACAATTCCCTTTGTGGGCCGGGTTCTGATGCTCGTCTTATCATTCAAAAGGGCCCACAGGCCCACAGTCACATCTTGCTATTTGGACTCTCATTTTTTGGTGGGAGTCTAATCAGCTCAACTTTTATAAAGTACAACAATATGCATCTGTGCAAGTTTCATTTATTTACATCATTTTTGTTCGACATTTTAATCAAGTACATTTTTTCATTTATTACCATACCATTTAGGACCCCCATAACAATCAAATCAAATTTTAGTCCATCCAATTTTATATGTGAATTCAAACATCTTGATTGTAATCTTGAAACATGAAAGTTGAAGAGTAAGTATGTTAATAAAACGTGCGGTACACGCTTTTATTTGAATCAAACTCTGCCATGTACAAATGTTATTTGCATCAGAAGTTCACGCTAGCGGTTCTAGTTGTACACTGAAGCGGTGTTTTTGGGTGATTTGTGAGGCATCTTGCCAACATTGCATTACCCACCCAACCACGCTTAACTATAGGGTCTTTCAGTTCATAGCCAATGCGTCAAAAACAGTGTGAGATTTGCCTAAAATATCACAATATCAATACTGTTAGAAAATAAAAAATGTCGATTTGGTGCATCGTCTCATTCATATGTAGAAAACATGTAAATCCGAACCCTGATACCAACATATATCATATGTCTTGCCCACCGGGAGCTAACTGCTTTATCACGCTTAATGGAGAAGTTCTCCTGTCATCCACAACCAATATGCTAAAACCCGTTAATGGTACTTGAGGTCAAACATTACAGTCGATGTAACAATTGATTTATGGCGTAAACATCTAACATTATTACCATATTTGCCATTTGGCAAAATTGCAACCACTTTATGTTACGTATCACATCAGAGTCGGTCCCACGGAAGCAAACACACACAATAGCAGAAAAACAAAAAAAGCACAAGACTATAACGTGGTTCGGTTAAGGTGTCTTTGTAATAATTGTTGAGTGTTATGTGCCTTATGTCCAAGGCTTGATGCAAAACTACTATCGAGGTGGGGTCTCACTGAAAGCAGTCTCTCTATTCTTATGGGGTAGATGTATGGCTGTCTACATCTTACCCTCCTCAGACCCTACGTTAGTTTTGTTGTTAGTGAGATTTACTAAGTATGATGATGATGACGATAACGTCCACAAGTTGCAACTAGGGTCTATCTTTTATTAATTAGGGGCTCAAAGAATGAAAGTATATCATGGGTATATATAAGACTAGAGATTACGGTTAACTACTTAGTCAACAAGAAATAAATATGAACCTAAATAAAGTTTAATGAAACCGGCCCCTTTTTTGTTCCCCTTGGCGATCGCTCAAGCCCAAACAAACGCTTCACATTTCACAAACCCAACACTTTTATCCAAAAGTCTAATATACAGTGGCGGATGAAGCCCTGTTTTGTGAGTTCACATGAACCCACTCTTAATGAGAACTTTGTATGATTTGAAAAAAATAGTGAAAATCTACCAAAACGAACTCACTAAAAGAAGTTTCTGGATCTGCCACTGCTGATATGGTTTGTTTTGATCCACCCCCATCCACAAAATGCCAATGTGGTTCTTAAAGTTTGATAATGATATTGATTTTTGAGTGGGAAGATAATAATTTTGAATTGAAAAATTGGCGCTAGCTTGGAACCTAATAGAGGATCTCAGTTGATGAGGGCATGGGTTGGTTACTGTACTGATCAATTGTTGGGTATCACACGTATCTTTCAGTTCTCACACTTGTTCTTTGGACCCTTCACCCTTGTCAACATTAATTTCTTTAAGTGGACCACACAAATATGAATTTGGGTTTTTTTTTATTAAGACGTTTAATGGTTGTGCGCCTTAGAAGTTCGGAGTTAAGTTCACGTACAAAGTGTCTTATTATATAAAACGTATGAAAGACATGAAAACGTCAAAAAAACATGGTGACATTTTCGTAATTATTTACTCGTAGATTAATTATCAAAATTACTATACAAATGATCTTGTAGAGTAATTTTGATCTTGTAGATTAATTTTGTAAAATGTTTTTATAGGGTAATTTGATCTTGTAGAGTAATTTTGTAGAGTATCATAATTACTCTACAAAATGATCTTGTATGTTAATTTTGATCTTGTAAGATAATTTTGTAAAGTATCGTAATTACTCTACAAATGATTTTGTATAGTAATTTTGAATTGTATGTTGTTTGATAAACTTGCAGAGTGGGTCTGTTTGGTACGGGGTAATGGAATGGACGAGGGAATGGAATGGACGAGGTAATGGAATGGACAAGGGAATGCAATGGATCATTACCATTCCATGTCTTGTTTGGTTACCGTGTGGGAATGGAATGAATTATTATTGTGTATTGTTTGGTAGGCAAGAAAAAATGAACGAATAAAATCAGCGGTGAGTGGTGGTGGTCGATGGTAGTGATTGTGGGTGGCGGGGGCAGTGGTGGGTGGCAGTGGTGGTGGATGGTGGCGGCGGCGGCGAGTGGCGGTGGAGGCGGCGATGGCGGGTGGTGGTGACCGGGGGGTGCGTGGAGCCAGAGGTAGCGGTGGGTGGCGGCGACAGCGATGGTTGGGTGTGGCGGTGGTAGTGTCGACAGTGGTGGTGGGTGGTGGCGGCGACTGGCGTTGGCGGCGATGGTGGTTGGTGGCGGCGATGGGTGGCAACGGTGGCGGGTGGGTGGCAGCGGTGGTGGTGGTTGTCGGTAATATGGTGGTGGTGGTGGGTGGTGGCGAAGATGGTGGGTTGTGGTGTTGAACTGTTGATGATGAATGGTGCTAGATGGGATGGAATGAAAAAAAAACATGGGGAGTGGATGGAATGATTTTGAGGGAATGGAATGTCTTATGGAATGGGCGATTCCATTCCATTGACCAACCAAACACCCTTTTCTTCATTCTCTCGTAATGATCCATTCCATTCCGCCTCTCGTTTCTGCATACCAAACACTACCTAATTTTGATACACTTGTAAAGTAATATTGATGCAGAGTAATTTTGATACACACCCAGAGTAATTTTGATAATTACCATACAAGATCAAAATTACTCTATAAGATACACTTTTAGAGTAATTTTGATAATTATCCTACAAGATCAAAATTACTCTATAAGATCAAAATTATCCTACAAGAACATTTACAAAATTACTCTACAAGATTAAAATTACCCTACAAGATTTTTTTGTAGAGTAATAATTACGAAAATGCCACCATGTTTTTTTTTTTTTTTACATTTTCATCATATTCGTACGTTTTGTATGATAAAGGTATTTGTATTTAATCTTTTGTTTAGAAGTTAAATCCAGAAAATAAAGAAATTTCTTAAAATTTAGTGTTTGGACAAATTTGAATGTTTCTTTTATTGAATTTGCAGTGGCTTGTTTAGAGAAAAAAAAATTAAAGTTTTTAATCACATATATATCTACATAGTTCTGTTTATTGTGTAACACCATCATTATGTTGTGAGCTTGTTAATAAAGTGAATGATAATTATATATTATTGAAAATAATAATTACCTTGCATATAAACTTAGGGTGTAGGGAGTGGTTAGACACTTGAGAGTGGCAAACTAAAAAATCAACCAATGAGAGTATGTCATGTCAAAGTGGTAAACTATGCTCAAAATGTTGGCAACGGTTAGACAATTGGTGAAGTGGTAAACTATTTAAAAAAAAGGAAAAAGTGTGATTGGTTGAGATGACATGGACCCCACCACACACCCCCACTCTCTCCCCTCTCCTCCCCTCTCCCCGCATCGGTGTTCCCTCACCGATTTTTCTCCCCAAATCGGTAAAAAGGTGGGCATTGGTTTAGACATCTGTGCCGATGCTTTTGCCGACACCACTCCGGACCCCCTTACACTATGTTGAAGGACCACGAGCGTATATCCCCTAGTGTTGTAGTTGTTGGAATCATTGATAATGGTATAACGGTGATTGTGAGTGATCCTAAAACCGAACACGTGACCCTTCTTCTAGCCTTTAGCACTCTACTCCCGCAATTGTGGGTCATCAACATGTATAGGAATTGGGGTCGACGTCAACATAGTTTTTTTTTTTTTTTTTTCTCAGATGGGTAGGCCTTTTCTATGGTTTTCCAGAACACAAACAAAAAAGGCAATGATTAGATAATTTATGTAAAATTCAACATAAGGGGAGGGGGTGGTTATCACTTGCAAAAATCCCATCACTCACAACATCCAATCAAGTTTCGCCATGTCATCAACCATTATTACATCACTCACAACCTTTTTTAGTGACAATAGTCATCACTCACAACACCCAACAATAAACCCTCACACCCCCTCGCATCCAATTATCACATAATACCCCATAACGTACAGAGTTTAGAGGAATGTCATAAGTCACAAACAGAGTTTAAATTAGCCTCACATCACGTACGCATATCATGATCCTCATACCATTATTGATCGGAATAAAGGTGGTGAAGGTGAAAGTCAAGCATACACATGATCATCCTTTAAATTAAAATATAAACAGATTTACCACGAGCCGCAATGCGGTGGGGGCATAAAACTGTGCCGAATAGCACCAATGCCACACCACCGCCAGCGACAACCAATACTGAAGTTACCGTGTGTTAACGCGAATAAATTAGACTGCAACGTAAAACCTAGAAAATAATAATTAAGTCGATTTAGGACCCCGCACGTTGTAACGAACTTGTCAAACCAGGAAAAGATAGGCGACGTAAAAACGTTAAACCACACACGCACGTTGAGTTGTGTTAACTCGCAAAATCTAGTACGAAGCGTATAACAAAATGTTAAAACGTTGAACCACACACACGTTATGTCGTGTTAATTCGCAAAATTTAAAACGAAAAATTTGCGAAATATGAAAAGTGTGGGGACCAAAGTTAAAAGCACAAACGTTGTGAGTTTAAATTGCAAGAGATGAAAACTTTTAGTGTTATAAGTAGAAAAACAAATAGTTTTAGGTTAAAAGTGAAACATTAAATTTTTTTTTTTTAAACCTCCCAAAGCTATGCACACAAATGTTCTTTGTTAATTTGAGACTAATGAATTGTACATTATATGTTTTAATGATCTATACACTACATCTTTTTCACCTTAAATTTAGTAATTCGGAATAGTAAAAAACGTAATATTATCATTTGAAAACATTAATTTAAATTAGTTCATGCTATTTTAAAATATGTTTAATATGAAAGTTACTTTTTAAATAAAAAGTTATATAGAAAATTTTCAGCTTTCTTTTAAACGAATAAACTAATATATATTAACCAAAAAGGATTGAATACTAATATAAATTTAAACTAGTATTAAGCCCCCCGCGTTGAGGCGGGGTTCGTAAACCGTGTCAAATAACATCAATGCTATATTACTGCCAGCGACCAACAACACCGAAAAAATGGGTAAAAATAAAATAACAAAAAAGGAAAAATTATCACCGAACGAAAAGCATACGTAAAATCATTGAACCATGCATGCCCGTTGTGTCGTGTTAATGCGAAAAAATTAGACTAAAACGTAAAACATAGAAAAGAATAACTAAGTCGATCTAGGACCCCGCTCGTTGCGACAAACCTGCCAAACAGGGAAATAAATACGCATTGCAACAGACCTGTCAAATGGAAAAAGATAGACAAAAAAACATGAACCCACACGTACGTTGCGGCATATTCACTCGCGAAATTTAGAACGAAGCGTAAAACGAAAAATTTGCAAAAGATGAAAAGTATGGGGGATAAAAGTTGAAAACAAAAAAGTATTAGGGGTTAACTTGCCAAAGTTGAAAAGGTTTGGGTAAAAGTAAAAAAAAAAAATCAAAGAGGTAAAATGCAAAAAAATGAAAACCTTTTAATTAGAAGTGAAAAACCCAACTTCTTTTTTTTGAAAAACCCCCTATGCTTAGAGTATAACTTCATGAATCACCAACATGTTACTAATTTATAGTATGAGAATGTGGTGATGATTACATGGACATATAAGCTTTGACAGGATGTTTGTAAAGATAGAAAGAAAGTGAGTGTTCTTGAAAGATTTGTGAAATTTTAATGTGGTAATTGACTTGTTGTGTTTATATGATCGTTTGGCACTTTGTACCGTTGATGGTTGTGTTTGCAAACGAACAAAATGGTCGATGAATTGTTCAGCGAGAAGTTTGTTTATATTCGTTAATTTAATAAACGAACAAACATGAAAAAAACCTTTTTTGTTTATTTAGTTAAACAAAACAAACATGAACATATTACGTTCATTTATGCTCATTTGTTTACATTTGTTTAGGTTCCTTCGTTTATATATTCATTAAAATATTGCCTTACAATTAAGCCAAGTTTTATTAGTACAACAAATTGATGTACGCATTTACTTTTAATTGAGATTTGCTCAGTTTATTCATTTACCACATTCATATATTTTTAGTTATGTTTGTATATTTTTGCTCATTTATATTTGTGAACCATTCATTTATACTAAGAATCACATGAACATATTCATTTGTTTAATGAATGAAAATGAACAAGAAGTCATTGTTCTTGTTTGATCGTTCATTCGGTTAAAATTAAACAAATGAACACACAAACATACTCCATTCATATTCAGGGCCGGCCCAAGCCCAAGTATTTTGAGGCTTGAGCTTTAGGCCTCCATATCAATAGGACCTCTAACTTAAAAAAAAAAAATATATATATATATATATATATATATATATATATATATATATATATATATATATATATATATATATATATATATATATATATATATATGATATTTGGGCTCGGTTGAACTAATCTTTACACATATAAAATATATATAAAAATACAAAAAAAATAATTAACTTCGCCAACTATAAACATTTAAGTTTATTTTGCGGGTCTCAAGGCTAGGTAAAGTAATGTTTTTTTTTTTTTGGAAAAAGACCTCAAGTTTTTAATTCGCTTTAGATCACTAAAATAGTTAAGCCGGCCTTCATATTTATTCATTTTATCCATAGGGCTAATGACTTTGAAAGTCAAATCAGGGGATTCATGACATGATTAAAACGGGGTAAGATCAAATAAAAAGTTTATTTTGCCTAAGTAGGATAAGAAGGAATCTTAACCATTCATTTTTCAAATCAATGGTTAAGATGAAAGTGTAGGAGAAAGGAGGAGTGCAAGGGTATCTTGGGAAAATCATATTTATGGACTTTCTCTCTCCACATGCAAGGCACATGCATATTTCACCTTCATTTTTTAAACATTCATAACTTTTTTATACGACATTATTTTTTCATAAAAATTTCACCATAAAATCGAGCGTCTTTTTATCTTTAATTTGAGTACCATATTGCTATATAAAATATGAAGACTAAAAAAACCACTAAAATGTGTTGTATTTCTATGTTGTATAACATTTTTTTGTGCTAGATTTTTGTACTATATGTTTGTACTAAATTTTTGTACTAAACTTTTTGTGCTAAATTTTTTTGTCTTATATTTTTTTTTCTCAATTTTTTGTACTGGATTTTTTTGTACTACATTTTTTTCCTGAATTTTTTTGTGCTATATTTTTTTGTACTAAATATGAAGACTAAAAAAACCACTAAAATGTGTTGTATTTCTATGTTGTATAACATTTTTTTGTGCTGGATTTTTGTACTATATGTTTGTACTAAATTTTTGTACTAAATTTTTTGTGCTAAATTTTTTTGTCTTATATTTTTTTTTCTCAATTTTTTGTACTGGATTTTTTTGTACTACATTTTTTTCCTGAATTTTTTTGTGCTATATTTTTTGTACTATATTTTTTGTGCTATATTTTTTGTACTAGATTTTTTGTGCTATATTTTTTTGTACTATATTTTTTTATACTAGATTTTTTTTTTGTATTTTGAAAAAAAACAAAAGGGGTGCCACATGTCATTTTCACTCCTATTTATAAGGACCAAAATGCCCTTGATTCCTACTTATTAGAAGTGCCACATGTCATCATCACAATCCTTCTTAGGCTACTTAGGCAAAATCCACTTTTTAATGGATCATTCCTCTGATTAAAACATCATTTACTATTTTATTCCCTTTTCTTTTAAAACTCTTTTAACTTTCCTTATCAACTAAACCTATATAGCACGTTATTTTATAAAATCACAATGTTTGAATATCATCACATCTTGCAACTTGTAACCATATTTTCATTTTTCAAGCCTATTAACATGTTCGTATTATATATAGAAAAGTGAAAACCAACACAATAATTACGAATATCGTCATCTAGTGAAAACCTATCTTCTTCACTCTCCACATAATAAAGCTGACTTTCCATATATGCCTTCAAGTTCTTTCTTTCTCCAAAATGATCACGTGAACCGCACATGTGACCTCACCATGTTAGACACTACGGGTCCCACCATTTCCGTCACAATCTCATGCACCAAATTCTTCAAAATCTCACTCTCTAATTCTACTACTAAATCCGTCGTAAACTCTGTCGACAACAATCGCCACATGCTTCTCCCCATATCCCACTCACAATCAGTTGCGCTTGTTGCAGTGGCAGCGGCGAGGGTGGGGTGACGATGTTTTTCTAGTTGGTGATAGATTAATGGTTGCAAAGGGTTAGAAGAACATTTGGTTGTGGTGTTAGTAGTGACTACTGCCTTGAGATTGTGTGTGTCATTTGATTTGTACGATGAGTTCTGATTACTAGGTAAGGACACCTGCAAAATCAAATATTCCTTAAACATATATATTGTATAAACCAATAATATTATTATTCACAACACATTTCAAATTTAGATTGATGGTATAATACAAAAAATGATAATATTTTTTAATTAATTCAATGTTTTTGTTTAAATAAAATTTAAAAGTGTCACTTTCGCTTCCAACATAATGAGTAAATTTTGAGATTTGGAATGCATTCTAATGAAAAAAAAAAGAATCTGGGTGACATAAATTAGAAAATTACATTTACTAGCATTTCTGTCCCAAAAGATATAAAAACAAAAAAAAAGTAATTATCTTTTCATTTATTGCTTTTGTTTTTTTTTTTATGTATCATATTTTTATATTGTTTTGAACGACTTGATTTTCTTTAAACGTACACCTAGATTCTTGCCATTCGAATAATATAAAATAAAATAATATACGACTTGATTCTTGAAACAAAAAAATATGTATATTTTATTTTAGTTATAAAAAAAACATTTAAAAAATAAAATTCATAAAAGTAGAAATAATTTCAGATAAAGGATGTCATACCTGCTTTTAAGATAGATTCTTGAAACAAAAAAATATGTATATTTTACTTTAGTTATGAAATAATATAAAATAAAAAACATTTAAAAATAAAATTCATAAAGGTTGAAATAATTTCAGATAAAAGATGTCATACCTGCTTTTGAGATAGATTCTTGAAACAAAAAATATGTATATTTTACTTTAGTTATGAAATAATATAAAATAAAACACATTTAAAAAATAAATTCATAAAGGTAGAAATAATTTCAGATAAAAGATGTCATACCTGCTTTTGAGATAGATTCTTGAAACAAAAAATATGTATATTTTATTTTAGTTATGAAATAATATAAATTAAAAAACATTTAAAAATTAAAATTAATAAAAGTAGAAATAATTTCAGATAAAAGATGTCATACCTGCTTTTGAGATAATCTTTTTGTTGAGCAAGATGTCGTCATCTCTTTCTTGAAAGAACGACACTTTTTTGGCAATGCAGTTGACTTTTCTAGTTGACTCATTTTCTTCAACCTCAAATCGTATCTTTCACTTGCAATTCTCTTAATTTTTTCATCTTTCACTACGTTCTTCAGCTTCTTCACAGGCTTTTGATGCATCTTTACTGTCTGACACTTTGATTTCACCACTTCATTTGACAACAACCGTGAGTTTGAATTTGAAACCGGTTTATTGAGATTACTTTTAATGTCCAACAATCTAAGCTTTGGTGAACTTGTTAACTCTCTTGATTCATCTCGTTTTGCTTTCCCGATAGTCTCAGTAACTGGAGCCTTTTTCGGTCTAACCAAAACGAGATTCGAGTCTCTTCTGTGACATTTACCTCTAGCAGTTGGCGACATGGTACTATTTGTTATATCAGTACCAAGTCGCCGACTGCTTCTTTCCCTTGTTTGTACCATGATTTGTTTCGTCTCCGATTGTAGAAGTGACTTTTGACCATTACTACAATTGTAGTTATTTTCTTTGTCGATTTGTAGCGAAAGCCGATGGTGGTAATCGTTATCCGTTGAGCGCCTGCCAGCGGTTGATACTCTAGGTGTTACGGGTAACGAACGAGTGTGACAATTTGCGTTTGTTTTGACCGATGAGGCGGATGCTCTCGGGGAAGAATATTCAGGAAGTAGATCAAGACCCATTAGTCTTGCAACAAGATTAGGTGTTTTAACGCTAGGAGAGCTACACGATTCTGAAGATAAATCTTCAATGAAATTTGACCGGTTTGTTTTGATCTGAATTTTAGCCACCTTCAATTAAAAAAATATTATCAAAATAATGTTTTTTTAATACAATACACGCACTAACTCTACTCTTAAATACTTTTTTCTATTTTTTTTAAAAGATGCTACAACATCAAATGTTTTAACGAGGAACACCTTTCCAACACATCTTCTTACGCTACAAAGCTATTTGGTAATTTAAATTATATACTAAAAATAGTAATCAACTTACTGGTATGTTTAAGTTGGTTTGAGGTGACTCTAAGCTATTTCTTGGTGCTTCAATGCCTATAATAAAAAGAAAAAAAAAGCAACAATATTAATATCTTTTTCAAAACCTAAAAACAAGTAGAATTCAAACCATTTAAACACACACCTTGAAGAGAAAAGCTAGAAGAGTGTTGATAATCCGTAAAGCCGGATTCGGACGACATAAACGACGGATGATGAAAGCGAAACTGATGGTGATGAACATCAAACAAATTGTAAATTGCACTCATGCAACCTGAAGACCAAGTGTTCTTGTACTTTTCTTTTTTACCGGTGTCCACAGATGGTGATTTCCCACCATCTCCGGCACCGGTAACCTTGAACAACCACTCTCTCCCCATCGGAAATTGATCAACAATGATAACTGAACAACATGACGAAATGATAACACCCTTTTTTTTGTTGTTGTTGTTGTTGTTGTTGTTGTTGTTGGTGGAGATGTGGTGGATCATGGTGGTGGTAGGGTTGAATATATATATTAGTCAGTTTACTGGGGATCCGAACCATGTACCCGTTTTATTTTTTGAATTGGACTACGTTGGCTATTTATTGCTATTTTTGACTCTCTTGGTTAAATCCAAAGGCTTATAATTTTTAGTGTTTTATTAAAAGCCAAAATAAATAAAGAAGTTGGTATACTATAAAAAAGAAATATATTTACTTTTTATGTTGTTGTAGTGGTGTATTTCAAAAATATATCCGGTTACATATTTTTACCTTTAAGTTATATAAGCGAGGAAAGGGTACTCAAGGGTAAAGATCTTAGACTCAACAAACCAACACATGTAATATTAAATTTGACTCAAAGTGACCATTGGTGTGGTTTGAGTAGTTCCTTTGGGACTATTCGCCACGTAGGCGTCACGTCACATTGGGTGGATGATCATCTCTTTGGGTATTACCCAAGGGTGTGGAGAACTACCCAACTTATAATAAAAACCAATATATAATAAAGGAGAGAGAGAGAGAGAGAGAGAGAGTAGTCAAAGGACTACCCAATCACCTGGCTCGTCTCCAACGGCCTGGTGGTGCCGTTTGCGCCGCAACGAGGGGAGGGGGCGGTGTGGGATGAGGGCGACGAGACGGGGTGGGGACGACCCCACACCCCATGTTCTTAGCTATTGAATAGAGACGACACCTACCCATCCATAGATTATTTTATCTTTATTTTATTAATTTAAAAAAGTCAAATGCCCAAACCAATCAAAACTCACCAACTAATCCCAAAGTCGAACACCATGTTATATATTCTTTCGACTTGGTACCATCGCTTTGTTTTTTAAACAAAACATTAGTGTCTCTTTATTGCTCTCAAACATCCCTTGTACACATAGCGTCTTCCGGTGACTTTATACAATTTTCAGACAAAATCTTCTTTCTTTTTCAAAATGGTGTGTGTGCGTGCACGCATGTTATAACACCTCAACCGTCAACCGACGACGGAAATGTCGGGGCGTCACGTAAAGTAGCTTGTTTAAAACACATGGCACTAATTTAAAGTTTGCGATATATTATTGTTTAACCAAATTGGCATTATTCATTACAAACAAAATAACTGTGTCTCAAAGCATGGTAATTGTTTTTCAATTAAAGCAAACCAAGGCTAAAGTCCGTTTCCTATGCGAAGTGAACTTGGATAGAATCATGAATTAGCACCTGAAACATATCTGAAAAATACGGATCAACTACAAAGAGCTAGTGAGCAACATAGGTTTGTTTAGCAAATCACATGGCGATGGTTTAAGTATAAATCATATGGCTTTATATGGAAAATTGTGCATTTTTCATAAGCAAGGCATGGTCGTTTGGAGATACATTCAAACCTTAGTTGACTGGTAGAATAAACCCAAAGGGTTTACCTAGAACATATAGTTCGGTTTCTGTCATTCCCAAAGGATACTTCCACAAACTAACAAAACTCACTGGAAGTGGGAATGGGTCGTCACACCTATAGCATTATAACATACTAACGTTTGGCTTGGCCAAAGTTAATGAATGTATTTAGTCATGGATATTAGCGAACCACCAAGTTTCACACAAAAGGAACATAGAATTCACATAAGCCATGCGTAATAAGTTTACATTAGAAAATGGTAACCACATATGAATCACCCCAAAATAGTTAAAAGTGGAAAAGGGGCGACTACGTACTTACCTTGATGGTTGACGATGATTTCGTACGTTCTCATGGTTAAACGCAAATCCTAATAATAAGGATGGTTCATTAAGGTTTTGAAAATGGTTTTGACACATTATGGCTTGTTTATATGTTTTAAGCTAATTTAACGAGTGATGTGCGTAAATATGGGCGAGAAAATGAGTTTGGGCAGGTTGCATAAGTTAAAATATATTTTTGTTATGTTGTACAAACTGTTTTGATGTCAAAATACCGTATTACATATGCTTAAAGGTCATTCCTTGGTAACCATATAAAGCTGTGTTTGACTTTTCAAAAATTTGGTTTTGACTTGCCGTTTTGACCCATTTAGATGTGATGATCATGAGATACAAATTTAGGGTTTTATTCCTTACATTATGTAGACCATTTGGGTGAGTTTGATTTGAAATTTATTGACCAAAGTGGCCAAAACTGAAAGTCAAACACTTTGGTCAAACTGTTTGAAATTCTCGGCGCTCAGACTAAATTAAGCTACGAAACTAATTGCTATGGAAAGAACTAAAAGAAAAGAACTTAGAGCATTCCCATCCAGTCCATCATATCCAGTGTGTAGAGTTTTTATAATATAAAGAGTATAAAAAGTGGTTGTGAGTGGAGGAGAGAGAAAATGTTACTGTTCATCTGTATATTTGGAGGGACACTGTTCACCCACTATAATTTTTTAATATATATTGAAAGTGGTTGTGAGTGAAGTAGAGAGAAAAATGTAATATATATTGAAAAGGAGAGAGAAAAAGTATTTGTTTTTAGTGGAAATATATTGATATAGGAGTTGTTTTTTAGTGGAATGTATGTATATTTTTAGTGGATTGGATGTGAATGCTCTTACTAGCTTCAGAATACTCTACAAAAGACCAGAAGAGAGGCTCACAAAGCAGGGACCAAGAACTTGACACAAGACTTTTTGAGTTTGGAATGAAAAATTATAAACTTAAGATGGCTATTTATAGCAAATGAGGAGTCATGAGGTTAGGACAAGTGTCCAAGAAGGCTCAGGAGGATGATTAGTGTCCTATGAGTTGTCAATAGCATAAGAAATGTGGCAAGAACTTGAAATAGGTGTCAAGATATGGTGAAAGACTGTTGTCTAACAATTTTCTGGCTGTGCAGACACCCCTTGCGGACCGTAAGGGGTATTCCATATGGTCCGCAAGGACCTCTGGCGTGGAATTTTTTTTTTTTGTTTTTGCCACGTTCAGCCCCTCAACTTCATATTGTAGACTTCTTGGCGATTTTAATCCCTAATTTAAGTTAGTTAAGTAATGAGGAAGGTTTAAGGCACGTGTTACTTAGAATTGTTCCAATAATAACATTATGTTAAAACCATTTAGCTAACATGTAGGATAACAAATACATGTTTAATAAGAAGTAGAGGTTACTAAGTACGAAAATAATAGATGAACAAAAAGCTTGAAATTTCACTAAGGTTACATATACATACATGTATAACCTAATTTTTTTCTAGCGAAAGCAGTTCTAAAAAGGAAACCGCCAATCGCAATGGAACTGCTAACACCCTTTCTCCGCGTCACATCCACCACCAAACTCTAACGAAAAGTCTATGAAGGACTTTAGAATATATGACTATTGACTATCGAACACAAATTCAATACATCAGTAGATAAAAACAAATATCAGGTGGAGCTTTTACAAAGTTATCTTTATATTATATAATGTTATTATTATGGGGAAGGTGATTAATTTGTCTCTAACAAATTTATGGAGCCACATTTGTCATGACCTTCTACTATATGCCTCAACTTGTCTTAGTTGTTCAATTTGGAGGCTGAGACACTTGTTAACCTTTTCATCTTATGGAAATTGTAGAAAACTATAGAAGGAAGGGGTGGATTTTCAATAAAAAAGAAACTTTGTTTAAACACTTGTTTAGTTAATAATGAATCACTTATTGAAACCTAAAAATGTGGTTGTAAGAAACAAATGTGACAACTAGCACTTTTCCATGTATTTTCGTACAATGTGAACAGTAACTTGTGATATATGGTTGTGTATGATGAATTAATGATATGAATGATTTCCTATTTACTTCCAAAAGGCTTACAAATACATTACATGTTGCATGTTATATATGATTGTTAAATGCAACTTGAAACAGTTAAATTAGTGCACAGAACGAAACTAGCACACTTATCAGACAAACTAGAAGTACTGAAAGGAGTTCAGTAATCAGACAGACATCATGATAGGACACATAATGAGTCCCGGAACCAAAGTTTACACTAGAATCCTATGTAGGAAAGTAAGGGTTATAAAACTGTCTTCCGAGTGACGATTTAAACACCAAAAAGTGCCCGGAGCATACTCTAACTGCAGAATTCTACAGAATTCAGTAAAATTCGGCAATTTAACATCAAAATATAATGCAGAAATAAGGTTTAATTGTCCAGAATAACTTGTTAAGTGTCGGGAATGAAAACTATCATAAAAGGGTATCACATAGCACACTAAACTGCGTAATTTAGCACTTTAATGAACCGGTAACCAAACGAACAACCGGACACTACCCGAAACACCAAAATTGAGCTAGAAACATTGTTTTAACATCATGAAGCTAATTATCACCAATAAACATCATATTACATCTTAAAACACTTAAACACATTTAACCCCTAAATTATGACCCCCCCCCCCCATATGGTGGACGGTTACAAGGGGCCCCACCATGCCCCTAAATTCTTGATTATTATATTTGCCTTGTTAAGAAGATATTGGACACGTTAACCATTATGTAATGATATGTTGGAGATAAGTTTATAAAAACCAAAAGTCCTCATTCTCTTATCTTCATCACCATTCAAACTAACAACACACTTCTTCCTCCCCTTCAAAAGCTATGAACCAAGCACCCCTCACAACACCTCCATTATCTAGCTCACTTCCATACATTCTAAGCACATTCAAGGGTGAATCAAAGCTACTTAGGAAGGTTGGAAGCAAGGAGAGTTGAAGGACCATCTTGGAGAGCTGTTACCCACCTATTTTCTTCTTCATCTTGCATCTTGATCTTCCCTAGCCCTTGTGCTAGTAGTAAACACCCTTGATCTTGTTTTTACACTTGATTTTAGTAGTTAAAGTAAGTAGTAACAAGATAATTTAAAGAATCTCACCAAAACAAGAACATGAACATAAACATAAAGCTTGAAATCATGAAGATCTAAGTTGTTTAAGTGTATGTGATGAACTTGTTTGTTGATTTCTTGCATGTATGGTGTAGATCACCACATAAAGCTTGCTAGCTGATGATTTAAAACATGATCTAGCCAGTATGAGGATGAATCTTGAAAGATCTATGTTGATCATCCTTTATGTAAAGTATGAACTTGAATATGAACTTGATTTTGTGTAAGATGATGATTCTTACAAGATGTAGGTTGTAAAAGTAAAGGATTTTAAACATAAAAAGTTTCAAGAAACATAAAGTTACATCATGATTTACAAGGCTTGGTTTTTGAAAGAAAGTAAACATGTTTTAAGTGTTAAATGGAACACTTGATGTATGAAAACCATGAAAAACTCAAGAAGATTAATTTTTGTAAAAGTGAGTTACAAGTTGTAAAGATTGAAAATTTGTAAGAATGAGTTTTATGAAGTAAGAATCATGCTTTTAGTATTGTTAAACCATGTTAAACATCATGTTAAACATACTACAAGATTTTACAAACTTCAAGTTCATACCATCTTGTACAAGTGTATGTTTATGGCTTATGGTAAGTTGTAGAATGTTATTGATGAATTTTTGAAAAGAAAATGATATGCTAATAAACATGGAAACCTCCATTTTCAAAGGAAACTATGGCAAAATTTTTGTAGAAATTCAAAACTTAGAAAATTATTTTTAAACAAGTATTTATAAGTGATTTTTGATCATGGTTTTAATATAAAAATTTGCCATAATTTTTGTTATAAAAATTACAAGTATTGGAGGCTAATTTTTAAATATAAAAATGACTAAGTATATATATAGGGAAATATATATTTAGAAGTCACAAAAATTATGTGCTACATGTATATTGCTTGTATTAGTTATACTAAAAATTAGGAACCTTGAAAATAATATATCATACCAAAATACTAAAAATTGTAATATGAAATATTACCAAAATCACAAGAAAATAAATATATATATCTTATACCCAAATATTGGACGTATTGGACAATGGACATTTGGACTATATATATATATTCCGGAAATAAATTCGTATCTTGACAAATGTGGTAAACGGTATTTTTGAAACCAAAGAAACGGTAAAATATGAATTTTTCCAACTATTATAAAATATATCATATTTGGTCAAAGTAGAAAATATATTATTTTTGAAGAGGGAGAAAATATATATTTTCAAGAACAACTCAAAAATACATTATTTTGGTGAAAACTAAAAATATATATTTTTCTAACTTTAATCTTAAAAATATATTATTTTTAAGATATATATGGAAGTATACATATTTTTTCCAAATAAAATTTATAGATATTTTTCTATAAAAATCCTCTTAAAATATATATATTTTAAGAGTATAAAGTTGGTGATTTTTAATTGTACAAAAATAATATTCCGGAAAATTCTACATAAACTAAGTGAAGAATACTCAATAAATACAAGAAAATACGTATTCCTATACATATAAGTACATACTGGAATACACTACCAACACTTGGAAAAATACCCGCATACAAACATTATACACAAGTATGAGAATACAAGATAACATACAAGTATACCTATACTTGAAAATGTATATGTGTGAATCATACAACAAAACAAGTTAAAAATATATTATTATTAACAATATTCCAATAATTGGGTGGAAATAATTTAAGTTAAAATATCCTTATTTTAACTAATATTTATATAATTTAGAATTATATAATTATATAAACAACATACACCAAGCGTGTAACTCAAAGTATACCAGAATTCCCAAAATAAGTCTTAATAAATAACTAAGGCTAAGAGTCGTTACACGACCTAAACGTCTAATAAAACATAGCACATGTGTAGGTAGTAGTACGACCCGTGAAGTGGAACTCTGAGTATACGAGACAGCTGACGCAAACTAGTGAGTTCATGTCCCCCTTTTCTCATAACTGTTTTCTGATTTATAACTCTCTCGGGGGTGAAATACATGTTTCAATGGTATGGTTTAGCTAAGTAATGAACTGTTAGATCATGTGGATGGGTAGTATCTCTCTTAAGTGCCATTAATCTAGTTAAGACCGAGGGGCAGGAATGGTAGATCTATCGGGTGTAGCGAGCCCCACTCATAGGTCCTTGTGTGGCCGCATGTGGTGACTATGTCGTTCCCGCCGGATGGACCGGAGGAAATTCGCTAGGTTTGAGCACTTCCTACGCACCACACATATTAATGTCCTTGCAAAACATTAATGATCTGTTCATAGACGCTTTACATACCAGTTATCAAAGGAATACTCTTAAATGTTTACAAGTTTATACGAGCTCACATACAAACACATGAAATCACTCAACTTTTGTGGATTTTTCAAATTACATGTATTTCAGGAAACTAAATGGATCTTACGGCGTTGGAAATGATTTCAATAAGTAATTTCAAGATTAGATGTCATCCTATTTTGAAGGGTTTGATTTGTATATCTTATCTTGGATAAGATATATGAAGCAAAGCCTTGGTTTAAAAGTCTTTTGTTTAAAAGTCCTTTATGGAACTTGTTACTGTTTGGATGGTTTGTAATTTAACTTAAACAACTTATGTTTGTGGTATTTTTTTAAAACTTATGAATGGATGAACATCATGTTTTAGTCATATAGTTGTTTATTATAATTGAATGCAATGAAACTGATCGAGTCACACGCACACGCTTCCGCAAAAGTCAGGGTGTGACAACAAACAATAAGATACGCAAGTATTTAAGGAGTTTAGGGAAGAAATGACAAAGTCAATTTATAGAGGTTTAAGATATGTTAACTAATCCCTCTACACCCTTTCCCTGATCCTCCAATCGATAGTTTCTCCAATAGCCGTCTTCCTAAATAGATAGGGATCACCGTTACACCAACGTCTCGCTAAAAAGGTAGTGATCAGCTTTTACAAATGTCTCACTCTTTCAAAGGAAGTGATCGCCTTCTACATCTCACTAATTTCAAGTGGTAGTCGTTACCACTCTCTTAAATGGCTAAACAAACTTAATGATGCCCCTTACAATTTCTCACAATAACAATAACAATAAACCTCCTGATACAAAGCTCAACACTAGAATGAATAATCTTTTAGTTGTGGAACAACTATTATATTTTGCCCTTATTTTGAATCTCTTTTTGATTTGGATTTTGAATCATTAAAGAATTAGAGAGAGATGATTTAGAATAATATTATAGAGTGTTTAGAGCAAAAAGGACGAGTTAGAATGACAAACTAAGGTCCTGGCGATTGATGGTATCAACCATCAACGGTCAGGTTTGTCTTTTTTGTTGTTTCGTATTGTAACATACTAGTCCCATCCACTTTACTAAACCCATTCTAACACATTTCATCTAATTTTTGAGATTTATAACGGTTAAGATGCTTTCCCTTATAAATGTTTGTCTTTAAACTATTTTAAGCACCTTTGTGTCTTCAAGATGGATGCAATTAGAATCTTTACCAAACTTGGCAAGCACCATCCACCAACTTCCAAATTCAAAAAATTTCAAAAACTTATTTATAAAAAGTGATTTCTTAATTTTGTATAAAACTGATTTGATGTTTTATAAAATACATGTGGGAAATCATCAAGACTTACATAAAATGATACTTTTTAAGTTTGTTATTATATGAAAATTATTTTATTATACCTTTCTTGATTCCAAAGTGATTCAATTGTCGATTCGGGTTTAATCTTCACTTTGTGATGTCGGTTTTCATATGTTGATATTTCTACGCTTCAGAATCATCATCTTTGACTTGTATTAATCCTTGATCTTTAATCAATTGATGTAAATTGCCATTGATCTTCATCAATCTTGAATCATCAATTGATGTATGTAGATCCTAATCTTCAATCTTTGACTAATCCATTCTAACTTGTTATACAACCAATACCGAACTAATTTCATTCCAATTGAAGTTCTAACTCATACTAAACATTCTTGATGTGTGTGAGTGTGTGTGTGTATATATATATACATATTAAGTGTATTGAGACATGTATGTGGTATATGCACATTGATTAACAACTTAATATCAATCATATCTAAAGTACGGATTATTTGTGTTTCTTAAATTGTTACAATTAGCACTAAACACATTGTTGCCCCATAAGAAATCAAGGGTTGCGAGTTAGGACTGTGATAGTGATCGGGGCTCAGGGCCTAACGGTTTTAATTTCAAATTATTAAAAAGACTTTGGGATGCCTTGCAACATGGCTTTATAAAGTCATTTAACGAGTCTTACCATGGCTCGATTAACTCAGGCTGCTCTTCATTTTTTTGGCGTTAATTCTGAAAACTAAAGATCCCATGATGTTGATTGATATCAGACCCATTAGCCTTATTGGCTGCATGAATAAAGTTCTCTCTAAAGTCCTAGCCAACTATTTAAAAGGGGTTATTAGGAAATTGATTTCAGAGGAACAATCAGCTTTTTTATCGGATCGAAGCATTCAAGACGGTCTCCTTAATCTTAATGAACTTATTGCGTAGATGCGTAGGTCCAAGACCCAAAGTATGATCTTTAAACCTGAACTTACCAAATAGACAATTTGAATATTTATTTTGTTGTTATAGACAGATGCATATTTGAGAATTCATGTACCCTATTCGAGCTCAAAAAAATATGCCCTTCCGTAATGTTTTTTTTTTTTTCAAAATTAAATGGGTATTGGACTTACTAAACCTAATACCAATGAGCTAACTTTTAAACCTTAAAAATTGTTTTATAAATGGGTCTATTTTGGAGTTGGAATAGGTATACTATTTAAAAAAAATTAACACACACGAGCGTGCACACACGCGAGCGCGCACACACGCGCGCGCGCACACAGGGGCGGACCTACCTTAGGGGAAGGGGTAGCCTCCGCTACCGCTTGGCGCTTGGGCGGTAGTGTAAATTTTGGAAAAATTTGACTATTTTTCGATTTCATTACCGTTTTTTTATAAAACGTTACCGCTACGAAGATTTTCAAAATCCGCCACTGCACACACACATATATAACCGGATTTAAAAAAAACACGTGCCCCTTAAAATCACGGGGCCTGTACGATAGTCCTCCCCACACACCGTCATCACTGCCACTGGTTATAGATAATACAAAAGGAAGTGAATTTTAAAAACTAAATGATATTATAATATGTTAGTAATGGCGTGAACTTTTTTTTTGAATGAAAATTTTTTAAACACGTTAATTTTATTTTTACCTTGCAAAGCAAGGATTTGAATCCATAATCTTATATTGGGTGGATACAATACCTTTAGACCAGTAAATCATAAGTAATGATAGTGAAATTTTAAGTGAGTGTAAGGCCACCTAGATAAGGATGGTGAGATGACATTTTCGTGAAAATCTACTTCTCTGTGTGGAGTAACCTCTTGACTTAACAAAATGCCTTTAGATTTTATTAATTAAACATTTATCTTTTAAGAGGAAAAAAATTAAATTTGCCTAATATTAAATTTGGTATCTCATGTTATCAAAATGATTTGAGTTAATTACTGTTTTTATCCCCGTGGTTTGTCAAAAATCACTATTTAAGTTCATTAGTTTAAAAATTACGATTTTAGTCCTTGTGGTTTCACTTTCGTAACCATTTAAGTCCACCTCGTAACCATTTCAGTCCCTGTACTTACAGAATAAATGGATTGAAATGGTTACGAAAGTGAAACTACAGGGACTGAAATGGTTACGAAAGTGAAATCTCAATTTTTAAACTAATGGACTGAAATAATGATTTTTGACAAACCAAAGGAACGAAAACAGTAATTAACTCAAATGATTTTAATATAAAACTATGTTTATGAAAAAAAAAAGGAATAATATTAATATAATAACGACAATAAAATACATGAATGATCAGATATAGCCGTTATACATCACATGTTATTCAAATTAATGTTATGCATGTGCATGTATACATAGATCATAAGACTTGTAAACCACCTACCGGTTGCACACAATATATAACAACGACCGTATATTAATTTATTAGTTTTAATAAAAGTCAGATGCTGCTTTTTAACATGAATTACGTGAAGTTATAATTTGTTTTTGTCCTCTTGGTTCAATAGTCCAAGGTTTGTATGGAGCCCATCACCTTTACTCTACCTACCTATCAATGATATTGCTTTTATCTCAACTTTTAAATCAAAATCCAATCCATCACTTCCAAAAAGTAAATTACGATTTTGGCCCCTTTGGTTATATCACTTTTACCCTTTTAGCCTAAAAAGGAATTTTTTAACATCTGAGCTCTCAACGTCTTTTTTTCTAATCCTTTTGGCCTCCAACGCTTTTTTTTCTAACCCTTTAGGTCTCTAAAAGTAATAGGATGGGGTTAGTGTTAGGAAGGGTTAGAAAAAAAAGACGTTAGGGGCTAAGATGTTAAAAAAAAAAATTGGGCTAAAAGGGTAAGAGTGATATAACCACAGGGGCCAAAATCATAATTTACTCTATATAAAATCAATCAGTAAAGTTTTATGAACTTTTACTTTTAAATTGTACAGATATAGGTTCACGTAACAACCACTAAAATGGCTTGGAATCAAATGATAAAAATATGTTGTTGAACTTTAAATTATATACTATAGAATATATAACAATGGATGACACTTGTTATTGTTTTTCCTTTAGTGAATCATCACTAAAGTTCTGGCCGCTCCATGAACAAAGATACAAGCTTGGTTTTATGGTTTTTAATTATTTAACACATATCACTTTAATAAAAAAAAAACATACTACATACAAACCTATATAGGTACACACGTATATGTAGGGTTAAGATCAAATAAAAAGTCAATTTTCCCTAAGTAGGATGAGAAGGAATCTTAACCATTCATTTTTCAAATCAATGGTTAAGATGAAAGGGTAGGAGAAATGAGGAGTGCAAGGGTATCTTGGGAAAATCCTATTTATGGACTTTCTCTCTCCACATGCAAGGCACATGCGTATTCCACCCCCATTTTTTAAACTTTCATAACTTCTTTATACGACATTATTTTTTCATAAAAATTTCACCGTAAAATCGAGCGTCTTTTTATCTTTAATTTGAGTACCATATTGCTATATAAAATATGAAGACTAAAAAAACCCACTTAAATGTGTTGTATTTCTATGTTGTATAACATTTTTTTGTGCTGAATTTTTGTACTATATTTTTGTGCTAAATTTTTTTGTCTTAAATTTTTTTCCTCAATTTTTTTGTGCTAGATTTTTTTATACTACATTTTTTTGCTGAATTTTTTCATGCTATATTTTTTTGTACTAGATTTTTTTGTGCTATATTTTTTTGTACTACATTTTTTGTGCTATATTTTTTTGTACTAGATTTTTGTGCTAGATTTTTTTGTACTAGTTTTTTTGTACTAGATTTTTTTGTTGTATTTAAAAAAACAAAAGGGGTGTCACATGTCATTTTCACTCCTATTTATAAGGACCAAAATGCCCTTCATTCCTACTTATTAGGAGTGCCACATGTCATCATCACAATCCTTCTTAGGCTACTTAGGCAAAATCCACTTTTTAGTGGATTTTTCCCCGTATATGTATGCATCCATATATACACACACATAAGTAAACACAACAACACACAGACGCACATACATACACATGCACACATCTACCCACATACACGCAACTATTTTCCTTATATTTAAAGCCTAAGGGTCTGTTTGGTATGGGGTAATGGAATAGATGAGAGAATGGAATAGACGAGGTAATGGAATGGACAACGGAATGAAATGGATCATTCCATTCCATTGTGATGTTTGGTTACTCATATGTGAATAGAATGAATCATTACTTTGTACAATTTGATAAACAAAAAAATGAAGTAACGAAACACAACTGTATTAAAAACGATAAAAATATAATTGCCTCAATAATAATAATAATAATATATTAATGATAAAAAATTAATAATAGATTTTTGATATATATTAATATTAGTATGAATATTAATAAATATAAATATAAATACAAATAAAAGTATAAGTATAAATATAATAATAATAATAATAATAATAACATATTTCTTTCCATTCCTTGAAGGAATGAAAAAAAAACACCTACATACCAATGAATGGAAATTATTATATTTGGAATGAGTTACATTCATTGGGAATGCTCCATTCCATTCCCACATTATAACCAAACATGTTTCTTTTCATTCCATCAGAATGATCCATTCCATTCCACCTTCCATTCCTTCGTACCAAACGCTACCTAAGTTGTTTAAATTTTAAACAACTTAAGATCAGGTCTTTAATAACTTTAATTATGCATGAAATGTGGCATTTTTTTGTTAGTTTACGTCAATAAAATGTTCAAAAGCCAACTGAATATATTATAAGCCACAATAATATTGTAAATTAAATCACACGTATCATCAACAAAATTAGAGGCGGCTCAGGTCAATTCCCGTCATAACCCTTTTTTTAAATAGTAATAATTGAAGTCGTCGTTTATAATGGCGAAGCTTGAGATTTCCGACCGGGGGACGGAAGTCACCGGACCTAAAAATTTCTATAAAACCGGGGGTCGAAAACGTATATACCCAAAAATTTCTATACGAAAATTACATACGCTCCAGTATAAAGCGAAAAGTACGGGGGTCGCCCCCCCTCTCTTAAAAGCTTCGCCCATGATCGTTTTCTTTTTGTAATTTTATCCAAAATTACTAGGGGTAAAGTAGTTGAAATGAATAAAAAAAGATGTCAGCTTATAGTAACCAAAAGTTCAACTCTTCATTATTTGAAAATTAAACATTGGATTTAGACCATGGTCAATGCAAAGCATTTAGTTTGCATTTGGCTTATGTGAATTTAGTATTTTTAAGAAGAATGCATCGAAGGGGTTTGCATTTGAATGAAATGTTATTGGAAAGAATTGTGCATTTGGTAGGATGGTGGGGCCCTATGTTTTGTTTTGTATTTATTTTTTTTGTCTTGTTTTAATTTATTTTGATATGCATAAATAAGTTATACACTATAAGCCAATGATCTCTAGATCAAGTGGTGGAAGACTTGCATTTCTCTTGAGAGATGAAAGTTCAACTCCCACTTGGTGCAGAGTGAGACATTGGTGGGCAATGATAGGAGACCCAGGGAAACCTGAGTTGGATCCTTGAGCCAAACGAGTTTTACTAGTAATTTCATCGTCGTGTCTACGGGCGGGTGGGTTACCGGGTTTTCCCCGGAATTGGTGGTGGACCCAGGTTACTCTCGGAGTACTCCGTTTGGTCCAGTGGGTGCCCCGAGAGTGCTCGGGATTGATTCTGTTGGCCGTTAAAAAAAAGTTATACACTATAAGCTTTAGTGACTTTCCTGTCATTCTTTTTCATTTCAAATATAGTAATTGGAGAAAATAATAAAAAAATTTGTAGCGTTTTTATTTTAAAACATAAGTTTATTAATGCTACTTTAATAAAAAAATAATACCAAAATTTAAGATACGTATATATTAATGTTCATGTTTAGAAGTTTAATGTTTTATTTTGTAAACTTTCAAAAATAATGTAGAAATAAAAAAAATGTATATTGATAGAGTAACTTAATTATTAAAAATAAATATATAAATGGTGATATAACTATTGATAAAGATGTTTGTAGGATTAGAGAGAATATGTATTTTTAGTGTATTTGTAGAAATCTGATATGACAGTTGACTAAGAACGATTATAAATGCATTTATCACTTTGCATTGATGATGGTCTTACAAGATACTTGCATTACTATCTTCAATCCCAATCCCAAACTCAAATTTCCACGTATTTATGCTGATACTATATATTTTTTTTAATTTATTAATTACTGCTTGTTGGATAGCTAACGGGGTTTGATTGGGTTTTTAGTGTTTTGTGCAAAATTCCGCCTATCTATACGTTCGATTTCAAAGACATCATGAACATCCACAAATTCTCTCAGTTGGGTAAGAAAGCGAAGAAAATTATCCAATGTCTGGTGATAATCTCGTGTTGGTGTATTTGGAAAGGAATGAACGAATTAATCTTTAAGCAAGTGTGTAGGATATTTTAGGGGAGATTAAGTCGAAGGGTTTTGGGTGAGCTAAAAATAGATCTTCATGTAAATATATTAGATGAGAGGAGTGATGTAGATATCCTTTGTATATGTTGTAATTTGTTTACCCTTTGCCCGTTTGGGTCAAGGGTGTGTCTTGTTTGACATTTTGCCCTTTTGGGTCAGAGGTGTGTTTTAATGAAGTTTTCTTAAAAAAACCCATAAAAACGATCATTATGTAAACCCAATTTTAGCATAAATCTTACTTTTCTAAGGGTAAGAGGGGTGGAAGCGGGGTGATGTGCGGGGAATGTTTTTTATCGCGACGGGATTGTGCCGCCAACACCAATTTGCCGTGCGGTGAAGGAGGTGAGTGGTGACTACTCACCGCATGCGGGGAAGAGGATGGAGAGGGGGTAATGCTGGGCCCCACTCTCTTTCAAACAATTATGCATTTTAAAAAAAATGGTTTTGGTGTTTTTTGGGCAAGGGTGGTGTATGAGAGGTGAATTGACATGACACATTATGATTGGGTGGGTGGAAATCCCTCCATCTCATGGGAGGTGCACCCCCTTCACACATGATTGGTTGAAAGATATTGGGCCCCACCACTACCCACTCTCCCTCATTAGGGTATACCGGGTGGAAGCGGCTAGGGGAGCGGTGAACCCCTTTGCCGCAAGGGGAACACCGCCGCCATCAAATATTGCCGTGGGGGGAGGACTTGAATCGGTGTAACACCCTAAAAATGGGGTTTGATAATTTAAACCCGGTTAATATAAAGGAACGGGTAAATTACCGTTTGGGGTAAAAGTGACCCGTTCATAAAAGTTGACTAGGAATAATTTACCGAGTGGTAACATGTATATATAAGTAACAAGATAATGAGTGTTAGTCTCTTTATTAATTGAAACGAAGTTGAGGGACCAAAACCGTTAAAAAGGAAACATGATTTATTAAATAAAGGAAAACCCACACACACACACACTTCGTATGTGTGTGAGACGATCAGGAAGAAGAAGAACAAGGGTTCAAACCCTAGTTCTTGATAAATCTTCAAATTGAAGGGTGGAATGAAGTCTAAAATCATAACCGAGCATGGATAAATGATCACTATCACGAGGGGATCATAAGGTATGTCTTAAATTTAAGATTTGTGATCATGGGTGAAGTGGGTTATGTTCTAATCCGTGAGTTAATATGAAATTAATCATGTACAAGGGTTAGAACCCTCGTATAGAACATCGGTTACGTATGGTTAGTGCTAATTTGATGATTAGAGGTGAAACCCGTTAGTTATGGTGAAGATGATGACTAGAATCACCATCTATGTCCAAGTCTTGTGGAAAGATTGATGTATTATGTGGGTATGATGAATTCTTGTTAGATGAATTAGGAGAAATATGATGATGCTATGCTTGATGTTTATGTGCTAATGATACTTGTTGATTAGTAAGAAGATTTGATGAAATATGAATGAACTAGGAAGATTATGCATAAACTAGTTGTACATGGTGCCTAGGAAGTAGTACGCACGCCACGTGTTTGATGAAATGTCTAAATGACAATAATATGTGAAGGTTGTGTTATGATGATGTTGAGTATGCTATATGCTTGTTTGAATCGGCTAATGGAATACATATGTGATATATGAACTTGATATGATCGTTCATACGAATAATCATGTATGCTAATAAGGATGTTAATGTAATGACATGAAAGTATAGGAATCATGTCAAGATGGATGGGAGCGTGGAAGGCTAACGGGACAAGAAGACTCAAGTAAGCGAATACCAATACGGACGAGTAAGGTAAGTAAATCCCGGACTTACACTTTAGATGTAAAATATATTGTACTATGATCATTATTGTGATACATGTGAAAGTATTAAACAATGGAAGTAAATAGGTAAGTTTACGGAAAAAGAAGTCGAAAGTGAATAGGAAAGTATAATGATGCTTATTGTTTTCTGTTAAGAATGAAATGAAAGTGCAGGTATACTAATAATGGAGAGTGAAGGTTAAGTATGGAAGTCGTACGAGAGTGTCCGAATGGATGGACGAATGGACTGATATGAACGAGAATAAGAGATGTTGATGCTTGATTATGCACGTTTTAAAGTATATATATTATGTCACTGGTTGCTAATGAAGTAATTGGTTGTGGTGACTGCAGGTTGTACAGGTTTATGAATGTTTGTTCAAGATGTGTAAGCGGTTGAAGATCGAGTCAAGACATGGGTTGTACTTGGGTGTGTATGTGGTCACTTAACTCGATATACGTACGTTAGTTTTTAATTAATTTATAAAAAGGGATTAATGTATTTAAGTGAAAGAAAGAATAACTTATAAAGAAATTTTTAGTATGTATTTTCCGCTGCGTCAAAATTTGGTTAAAACGTGTTAGGGCCTTACAATCGGGGAAGAGTTGCCGCATGCGGGGTTAATGAGGGAGAGGGGGTAGTGGTGGGGCCCAGTATCTTTCAAATAATCATGTTTTTTTAAAGGTTTTGGTGAAATCACCCCCTATGGTTTTTCGGCAGATTGTGTATGAAAGGGGAATTGACATGACACATCATGATTAGGTGGGTGAAAATTTCCCCCATCTAATGAGTGGTGCACCCCCTTCACCCTTAACCCCGCATGCGGCAACTCTTCCCCGATTCAAGTCCTCCCCGCGCGGCAATATTCGATGGTGGCGGTGTTCCTCTTGCGGCAAAGGGGTTCAACGGAGCCCCGCGTGGCAATATTCGATGGTGGCGGTGTTCCTCTTGCGGCAAAGGGGTTCACCGCTCCGTTGCTGCTTCCACCCCGTATACCCTAATAGTTAGGTCAAAACATTTAACTTTGGGTTCTAACTTTTATGAATCTGGATGGAGTAAATTTGTTAGGTCAACATTTAGCTACTTGACTTAATACAATAGTACACTACATGTTTTTCAACAAAAACGTTCGAAGTTTCATCTTTTTAATTATAACTAACGAATCATCAATAAGCTTTCTTAACTATTCCGTATTGATACATGGATTTCAATTTTCAAACAAAATGAACTTCCAAAACATGAATGCATGTATTTGTTCCCAACATCATTTTTTCTATATTAAGTGTTAACCTTTTATTTTTAACGGCTTAAATTACACTAAATCTGCCTTCAGCGGAGCTCGAACCCTTAACCTCAAAAAGAGCAACACCTTAACTCTAATGATTTTACTAACTGGACCCGACCCCCCCACCCCCCCCCCCCACCCACTCTATTAACTATTTTGACTGTTTGAGGTCAAAAATAATGTGATCGTGCTAGCCAGGTTATGTTGGGGACGTTATTGTAATTTTGATCAATCAAAATATACTATTTAGTTTTAATAAATTTTTTATTGCATATTGATCAATCAAAATATACTAATTAGTTTTGGTTTTTTTTTTTTTTTTGGCAAATTGGAAAATAATAATCTCATCTTTCTGAAATTGGCCGATAATAATCCCAAGTCAGTTATTAGCCAATAATAATCCGAACTCGTCCAATTTTTTTGTAAAATAGTCCACCGTTAAAATAGCTTAACGGAGTTAAGTTTTTTTCCGAATTACAAACCGATGTTTTAGGGCTTTTGATCAGAACGAGGATACGAGTCGATTGATGTAAAACTTACCTCAAAATACTGCCCCCAACCCATGAAAGCAGTGCTTCAATTCGGTTGTTTAACTTCCAATTAACAAAATTCAAGCCATTTCGACCACAATTTCGAGGTAAGTTTTACATCAATCGACCCGTATCCTCGTTCTGATCAACATCCCTAAAACATCGGTTTGTAATTCGGAAAAACACTTAACTCCGTTAAGCTTATTTTAACGGCAGACTATTTTACAAAAAAATTGGACGAGGTCGGATTATTATTGGCTAATAACTGACATGGGATTATTATCGGCCAATTTCAGAAAGATGGGATTATTATTTTCCAATTTGCATTTTTTTGTAAACGTATCCCATAAAGCTCAAAGCCTTTTATTTTAAAGGAAAACCACTCAACTTTTAAAAGTGTTCTAATACAAATAAAAATTAAGATCTTTTCGAATTATCGAATTAAAAAATGCTGACGTGTTAATTGGTGTTTTAATCTTTTAACTCAAAAGTGTTCTAATACAAAAGAGAGAATGAAGGGTCGCTACTGGGAGGGCGACTTCCAGCAACGTGGACTACTGGAGCGAGTAGGGCGGTTGATGCTCTGGAAAGCATTTCAACCCCATGGGTTAGTCACAATATCTTCATCCCTAAGAAGAAGGACATCAAGGGTGACATCTTTGGGTTTGTTAGGTATGAAGATGTAGGGGATGTAAAAGAAACTCTTGTTCAGATGAACACGGTAAAGATCTGGGAGAGACTTCTTTGTGGGTGGTGCTAGCAAAATATGACTGATGTCACCATCGGTTCGATGCGGGAAATATGAGGATTGATGAAGGGGGACCGTCCAAATACCATGTTTTTGATGACCGATATGATATCGCTAACCATCAGGCAGAACTTAAGGAAGATAAGTCGTATAGTGGTTGTTTTGCCACTGAAATTCCTCCAAGACCTTCTATGGATTCTGCTATGTCGATATCGCTCGTTGTCGAAGAGGATGGTGCTAGGTATCCAAACCATTGCATCGATAGGTCGATTATTACAGTCACCAAAGATATCCAGTCTTTTCATTCGTCTTGGGTGATGGTGGACAAAGCCTGGTTCAAGGAGGTCTCCGTTTCGTATATCGGGGGGCTAGGGGTTCTTATTGCTTTTAAAGATGATGTTGAGGCAACCCGATTCTTGCAAGAACACTCAAGGGATTGGGGAGCTGTTTTTTTATACAGTTGATCATTGGTCAGGTTAGTTGTTCCCCAGTGATCGTATTTGTGGCCTGCGCATCGTTGGTGTTCCATTGCAAATTACAGAGGGCCATCTGTTTGACCAGATCGGTGGCCTTCTTAGAAGGATTGTTTGGATATCGGAATTTTCTTGGGAGCACATGGATAACTTAGATGGGATTACTTATGTTGTCCGACCCCCGAGGAAGAGGGTTGATGAACGGGTTTCTATTTGCTGGAAAGGCTCATCCTATGAAGTTTAGGTCTTTGAAGATACCTCTCCATGGGAACCAGAATTTGAGACTCCGACGTCAGATGTGGAGCCAGAATATTTGGATGAGGGTGAATTTCATCGGGGAAGATGTGTCGGATTCTGCCGTAGGGGAGATGAACGCTTAGTGCAAGGGAAGTGAATAGTTGCATAGGGAAGGGAATGTTCTTAATCATGCGCCGCCATTTTTTCGAATCCAGGTTTTATGTGGCAGGAACTTTTTGGGGATGTGGATTCAGTGGTGGAGTCCGGTAAGATCTTCAAGTCTGTTTCTAGAAAACAAGGGGGGGGGGGTCCACCAGGTAGGAGAGGTTCTCATGTTAAGTCTTTGGGCCTCTCTCCTAACCCCTAAGCGTGTAAAAGGCCCATGTGTGATGTTGGGCCGGAATATTGGTCTGAGCCGATTGGGCTGGTCCTATCCTTTAACGAGCCCAGCCCCCAGGTTGAACCTAATTCTGTTTGTTCCCCTATACCATGCCAGCGGACCAACGAGCATTCTAGTGCTTTTTTGGCTAGTCATGTGCTCGGACACCAAGACCCACATGCCCATGTATGCAACCCGCATGCCCATGTGCTGCCAAAACTCGCCAAACTCATAATTTTAACTCATTATTCCAACTTTTGGTCCCAAATTTCAACCAACTTGCTCGAGTCAACTTCGAACATATTCGTGCTTGATATTTATAATGTGTGAAAATTAACCCTAACATATCATCCATAACAAAGAATGACACTAATTAACCTTGAATGTCCTTCATTGATCCTAATCGATTACCACTTTACCAAGACTAGCCCTAATTTGCACTCACTTACACTAATAAACCATGATTGCCCGTAGTTGGTCATAATTAACACAGTAACTGATCCTAACTACCCGTAATTAATTAACATTTTTGATTGATTTTTTTACAGCGATTTATCCTTTATACAATAAATTTTGGCACAAGTTTTTTTTATCTTGTTGCAATCGATTTTGCAATTTACTTTTCTAAATATATTTATATTTCGACCGGTTTTGTAACCATACTTATTGTAAGACCCATAACAAATCACACATATAATATTTATAAAAGTTTGCATTTTACATACAAAAATGCTAATTACAAAACGCCAAACATAATTCATAGTTATTTTAGACTTAAAAGCATTCAAAGGTGTGTTTCTAACATTTAACAATGTTTAGAATGACCAAAAACAACTAAACAAATGCGGAAACTTTGACGTTATATGTGTTCAGTTCTTAAATGAGCTTGATCCCATCCATGTTCATCATAACATTGACCTAATAACATTTAACAACCTTAAATGTTAGATATAATGTGTTTAAAAGATGTATGATAACAAACATAACTAAAAAAGGACAAAAAATAAAATTTTCAGCTTCCTGCCGTAAGCTACGGTCCGTATACCGTAGCTTATGGTTCGTAAGAGATGTTCAGACAAAATGCTTGTACCATAGCCTACGGCCTCCAGCCGTAGGTTACGGTTGGGTCTGCATTTTTGTTGTCCATTTTTCCCTTAGTACGAAAATGACCATAACTTTCAACTCGCTAATCCGTTTTACCTCCTGTTTCTTCCTACACGATCGTAATTTGATCCTCTACAATATGGACTCAACATCCACTATCCGGATTAACAAAATTCTTAACTTATAAGCTTTCGGCTTATGACTCTTTTACGAAATTATTTGACCCGTTTTGCATTAAACCACATTATTCACATCTTATGGCAAGGATTAATTTCTTACCATTTTATCCCTTCCTCGGGCTTACTAAACTTGCGTTTTAAGCTCCCGTTACACGGTTTGTACACGCATCATTGTCCTGCTTGATTAACTCTAATCAAGCATAAGCCTTACTTTTATTTACTTAAAAGAAATCCATATCCTTTATGTTTTAACCCATTCTAAGATTCAACAATTACAAATCCGCTTTTCCGTTTCGCGGTTTACGCTTTCTATCAATTGGTTCGTTCACATGACAATCCATCACTTATAAACGAACCAACTAGTTATTTTCTTTGTTTTGTCCCGTTTGGTTGTTTGAGTGAAATCCATCACTTTATAAACATACCAAACGTATCTTAAATCGTTAATTCCTCATACAACGTATATCGATAACCAAAAATCATCTAGCAAAATACAACGAAGCAAATAAGCCGCGTACCTTAAAACTTTTCCTTCAAATGTGTGTCTGTTCTGGCTTGGCCACTTGATGTTTCACCTAATTTGCCTATAAAGTTCAATCCAATTTATCCTTTAGAACTCATATTACAACATATCATACGTAAATTGTCAAACTTGTCAATTACGTGATTCTTTCATATTTTTCAACAAGATCAAGATCACTTAGGCATTATATCGAGCATCTTGTGGGCGAGATTTTTTATTACAATTATCAAGTCCATGATTTGGCTATAAAACGTGTATTAGCATCGTTTCAAGCCTTTATGTCTAGTGTGTGTGATTAACACCTGGAATTCAACATTTTAACATCAATTTCTATCATTTCACTATCACAATTTAAGTGTTCATCATATTTATCGAAAACCCATTTAACACTAATATGGTTAATTATTTAAACACTTAAATTATTGCATTTAATCACTAATTTCTCATCTAAGGTTTGTTCCTAGACTTGTATTCACTTCAATCTTGCCATAACATCTACTATTCATACTTGAATTGCAACTAGGATTGTTCATCACAATTTTATAACATCATCAAATATCAAAATTTAACATAACTTGTGATCTCCTAACTTGGGTGATCACTAATTTCAGTACATGCATTAATTTTATGTTTGATTCCCCTTTCAATTTGAAGAAATCATGAACTTAGGTCTTGGGGAGCTTTTCCTTTTTCTTTCCTGGCTTTGGTCGACCAGAACAGACACTTAGTGTGTGTTTTTGCTGTTGTTTTCATTATTAACTTGATAGTTTGAAAAATTGGCAACTATAGTCCCCCAAGGTTATTTCTTGCCCATTTTAGTTTATGACTTGACGTTTTCAATTTACCCATTTCTTGTTACTAATTAGGTTTGTTTTCTTTTGGGATTATGTAATAATACTTATACATGTATATACTTATATATATATATATATATACACACACATGTTTGTATAAATTTAATATTTTTGGTGGTGTTACAAGTCCACCCCCTTAAAGGGGTTTCGTCCTCGAAACATGTATACATACCGAAAAGTGAAGGGTAGATACGTCTCATTTCTTCTTCGGACTACTAAGTGGTGCCCGATCCTTTTCGATGCTCCCATTTGACATTTACTTGATCAATTTCCTTGTTTCTCAATTCTTTGACCTTTCGATCAAGAATATCAATCGGTTTAGCTATGTAGCTAAGTTTGTTATTGACTTCAATATCATCAAGTGGCATATAAGCCACTTCGTCTGCCTAGCATTTGCGAAGGATACGTGGAAAGTGTTATGTATCTCGCTTAACTAATCTGGAAGTTCTAGTCGATAAGCCACCTTACCCACTCGACCAATAATTTCAAATGGCTCGATAAACTGTAACATCCCGAAAACGGGTTTGATAGTCAAACCACGTTAATATTAATGAACGGGTAAAATACCGATAGTAGTAAAATTTAACCCGGTGAATGTTAGGATTTAAATAAATAAACCTAATATTAAATAAAAGGTGAACGAATGCTTTTGAGAAAACAAAGTTTATAAGAGGCCCGAGTTAACGTGACTTAAAATAAAACGGGTTATAACTCCTGGAACCCACTAAGTTAACTAGGAATAATTAACCTATTTAGTAATGTGTAATTAAGTGAAAATAATAAAGAAAACAAGAACTAGTGAACATTTTTATAAAAGGTTGGAACTATAGGGACCAAAGTTGTAACAAAGGAAACTTAAGTTTTAAAAACCAAAAATTTACACACAGCACACACATGGTGTGTGTGTGTGGATTGTACATCAGGAGACAAAAAGGGGAGCTAACCCAAGTTCTTCAAGAATTGTAAGTCCCGTAAAACGGATCTTTCAATGATATCAAACAACACCAAGTTTGTGCGGAATCCAAACTTGATGTGATTAAAAAATAAACAGAAAATATGAAACACAAAGAACAATACCGAATCACTTTCAATACTTGCACACGATTCTATTACTTGAAAAGCAAAACCGTCTAGTACAAGTGCTCACAACCAAATCGTCTCCCACTCTCTGTTTCTCTAGAATTTCTGTAATATGGAGGTTCAAACCTAAAAACAAGTTAGAAACTTATTTATATACTAACTCTAGCCCACTTCCCCAGATGGCCTAAAGCTTGGCCCAAGTGACCTATAAATGTCTAAAACCTAATATTAACTAACCCGGTATGGCCCAGTTCGTAACCATAGCCCGTTGTGTTAATTTGATGCGTCCGTCTCACACTTTAGGGCCTAACAATCTCCCCCTAGACTGATGCCATCAAATTGTCTACATAACATGAATTCAGCAACGTCTTCAACGAAGTCTATGGTTGTCGCTATGCTGCAGATGTTGTGGAAGTTCTGGACTTCTGAACTCTCAGCAGTGGGACTCTTTCTTCAGCTCTTTTGGTTAGCTTCATATCAGGATCACGATCAGCTTTTGCTTGAAAGTCTTTGTTAAAAAGAATGTGAGAGGAGGATTCTCAGCGGCTCTTTTCTTCTTCAATCTTTGTCTTTCAAGCAGATTCACATGTACTTCTTCAAATGTACTTTCACTGTCAGACAACGTTTCATATCCGGTTCTTCTGACTCAGGTACATCTTGTTGTTGTGCTGCTTCAGGATTCTTCAGCAACTAACATCATCTAAATCTTCATCAACCCCTGTTCTTGATTAAAATCAAGTTCTGCACATGCTCATAAACTCATTAGCAAACATTTCTTATGCAACAGGGAGAGTACCATATGAACACTAGGTACATCCAAGTACTTATACTCGGATTTCACAATTTAAATTCCTTCAACTTTTGATGATCAGTCAAATCTTCAAGAACGGTTATATTTTTAAGTTAAAGAAAACAAATAAACACGATTTTTGTTTTTATAGAAAAGCAAGACACTATTTTTGTAATTTTTGTAATTTTTCATTTTTTTTACTTTTTAATTTTAAGAACTAGAAACAAATAAAAATTCAAAATATAAACAACTACCATAATATACAATTATAGGTGCAATGGGATCAAAATTCGTTCTCAGGCAGACTAATGAACACTTTTCAGTAAGAGCCTAATCAAGCTGGTCTATGCGATTGCCAATATGATTGTCCACTTAAACTTTAACGCTCAACTTTCAATTTCTCAACTTCGTGATATGCTTAAGGTAATATTATACTATTATACCCATGTGTCCCATTCCAAGGCATACCCCCGCGATCAAGGTAAGCACAACGATTCATCGTAACAGGTGAGTATACTGATGTCATCCTTTTTTATTTACAACGTTAGACCATTGGTGACAGGTCAGTACTTTCGTACAGCAGAGCGACCAATGGTTATGTCCAACGAGGGCGAGGCAAATACCATTTTGGTACGAATTTGGCTCTTTGAGCACTGAGAATTTTCTCATTTTGAGATTTTATACCTTAAGGTTTTTGTCCTCTTGGGATCTTTTAAGATATCCTGACTATATCTAGGTCTGCATATAATCTGGATGCAACAGAAGGACAACCAAGATATCCCCGGATGATTCAACAATATAAAGACCCGAAACCTCAGACGTTGGCTATCAATCAACGGAAGATTTAAGACCATAAAATCATACGCGGTTGGTATGTTACCCACATGGTACATAGTTCGTTATGTTTATAACACTTAGTATCTTTTATCACTTTGAGCGTCAAGCCTATTGTAACACCCCGAAAATGTAAAACTTTATATTAGAATTATAAAGTATAAATAAACAAGAATTCACTAACTAGGAATTTTTAACCTAGTTAACTATAAATCTAGAAGTAACTTATGATAGGGTTAAAAACAACCAAACATTAAATAGAAACAAAAGATGAGGGGCCTATGTTGCTAAACTTGAAACTTAATTTCATAAAAACAAAAAATTAAAACACACCAAACACACTTTGAGTGTGTTTGGTCGTACAAGAAGCAGGAGGGCGACAAGGGTTCTTCACCAAACCCTAACTCTCACAAAAAAATGATAAATTGAAGGTTCAATTCAGCCCAAAATCGAAATCTAAACATAGATTAGTGATCCTCATCACAAGGGGGTTACAAGGTATGTAAAATCTGATGTTAATTCTCTGTTGGAAATTATCATGAAATTAGGAAAATCTGAAAAATTATGATGCATGTTTGTTACTTGGGTAGATTAGAAAAGATAAAGTGTATAGGAGCAAAACCTAGACAACAATATGTGAAATCATGATAAAATTCTGGAAATTTCATAAACACAATGAAGGTGATTCATGGGTTTTGTGAGATAATGATAAACACTAGGATGATAGTGGTTGTTCTAGTAATGTTAGACATATATGAAGTGATTTCAGAATTTTAAAAGATAAAGCTCATGTAAAATAGTTGATTGATGAAGAATTAAGGCTATATGATAAGTTGAGAACTTGGTAATATATAGGGTAAATTTCTGCCCTTAAAGTGTTCACATAAATGCCTCAAAGAAGGCTTAAATCTGAAAATTTAAGTTAAACCGCATGATTGTGATGTTTAGGCAAAATATGCGACTTGTGAATTGAAAAGAGTTCTAAACATGTTTTGGTTGAACTCAATAGGAAAGGATACCGGAACTTCAAGCGGACAAGCCGGTGGCTACTCGCGTTTGAAGGGCGTGTACTAAAGGTATGTAACTTGACCCGTTACATTAAGTAAATTTTGATAATTATCATATGTGTAGTTAAATTCTAGAATAAGGTTTGTTTTGAATTAAATAAGTGACATCGCTATATTGAAAAACTAGATCAAAAACTGGTTAGAACTCGTTGGTAGTCATCATAAGGGAGGATTCCTTAGATGAGCCAAACGGGTCGAATAGTAAATCAAGACATGGATAATGTTCCGTAATATGATGGATTGATCCTTGTTATTGGTTAAATAGTTGATATATCAGAAGTACGAGAATCTAACACGTTGGCTGTTAGAATGAGAAATCCGAATATTTAGTTTTGGCAAAACAAACAAAATCAGTCAAATAATAGACTTCCAGAGTCTACCGTAAATTACGGTAGTACCGTAAATTACGGTAGAGGCAAAATATGTTACGGTGGTTTTCTCCTGACTTACGGTGGACCAGGACTTTCTAATGACTACCGTAACTTACGGTAGACACCGTAAGTTACGGTAGAGCCTGGCAAGTTTTGTAAATTTTTTGAAATTTTACAACTAATCAAATCCGTTTCGATCGTAGTTTCGGTTGAGTAATATTTTAAGAACTCCATTATTAATGTTTAATGTAAACATTTCAGTTTCTAGGTATTGAAGGGTTGCGGATGGCGGTCAAGCAAGCTTTTGAAGAACCGAACACTAACTTTTGAAGCTTCCGCAATGTTTTAACTTTTAATAGACTATGTTTATGGGTTGTAAACTAATTGTTAAACAAATTTTTGGATGTTTTAACTTAGTCGTTAGTTGACTAAGGTCTTGCTATGTATGAATCTTACTTACGAAATCTATGTTAATTAGGTATTCTTTATCTAAAATGGTGTGAACTATTATTAAATTCAAGTAAAATTTAAACGGGTGTTACACCTATCGACATATCACAGTAGATCCTAGTCTTTTCAGCTATGGCACCTTACATGTGTTAGTCAAACCCTTTAACACGAACATTTATTTCACTTCCCATATCATGCAATTTATCTTTTTGTTTTTTTTATTTTTCAAATGTTTTTGTATTTTTCTCATTTTCTCCCCTTAAACCAATGCATATATATACAGCAAACTCTTTTTGTATTTTTCTTTTCTAAGTTTTCTCCCCTTAAACTCTATATCTACCTATATGTCCCTCTCCCCCCCTAAATTTGTGCATAAAACTTTTGTGCAAATTTACTATTTACTAGAGAAAGGACACGTTATGTACAAAGTAATGAACTAACAAAGAGAAAAAATATTTTTGCTTAACCGTTCCGTCATTAGATTGAAGACTAATCAAATTCAAATCAAAATACTGAATTTAAACGGCACCTTTTGCTGATCATTTCTTAATTCTGTTGTCTCCTCCAAAGGAAACATATCATCTGTAAAAAAAATTTGAACTTTTTACAACAGTGAAATGTTACCCGTTTTATCTCTGGAACAACCACTATTAACATTCCAGAGATTGTCAATAGCTCATCCTTAGTTGTTCCTGAAAAGTGAAAAGTAAGGAGATTAGTAAGAAGCCTTTGATGTTTAGGCTTCTTATTTCCGCGTCCTTTACCTGCTCGCTTTGGCTCCTTTTGCGTGTTGTGAACCGGCTCACAAATATCAGCACAAGAGTGAGTATTGGCATTTTGTTGCACTTTTGAACGATGTACACAATTTCTAGCAATGTGTCAAGGAATTCCACAGTTGAAACATGTCTGTCGTTTCCTATATGGAGATTCCGTGAGCTAGCAGCATTAACTTATCCGACTGGTCTAGATGAATGAGCTTGCTTTAGTTGCGTTGTTTGTGTTCCATGTGCCTTTTCTGACCTCTTAAGTACCTGTTGATCAGAACTAGCACAAGCATGAGATTCAGACGGATGATGTTTTTCTTCTTTTACAAGTTTATCAGGATTATTTTGAAAAGACGATTCAGTTTCCGTTTTAACTTCCTTTTCAGAAACTTTTTCTTGTGATTGTTCATTTATTGTGACCACCTCTTCTTTTAAAAAATAAGATTCAATTTTAGATTCACATGATTCAGATGTTTTCAAAACTGGTTCACTTGTAGCCTCATTTTTCAAGGATGTTTCCTGATCATCTGGTGAAGGTGTTTCAGAGGTCCCACAAGAAACATCATCAGGGACATTTGCAGAAACAGTTTTAGAAGAGTGATCAGAACAGTTTTGATCAACACTTTCACTCTCATTTGTTTGTTCAGCTTCAATTGCTGTTGAACAAGAAACATCACAATTATTATCAACCAAAAAAGAATCAAATATCCACTTAAAAACGTTTGGTCCAAAAAAAGATTCAAAAGCTGTTTCATTTATTGAGTTTTCTAAAAAATCAGACTTTGAATCTGGTTCATCCCCAAGAATATCTCCAAACTTTACTTCAATTACTTCATCTGCACATGAAGACGAAGCATTAGGATCATTCACAGATAGAGAAATAAACGTTATTGGCTGATCTGTTCGTTCTTCAACGGTCTCATTTTTGATAGATGTCTCATCAATTTTTGGACCGTAAGTCATAGTATCAGCTCTTATGGACTCCTCCACCGTATAAGGCATGTAGGTGTAGTTGTGGTTAAATGGTGGAGGCACTTTATTATAACCCAAACCACACCCTTTGTTGTTCTTATACTCTAATTGAATATCACAAATATCTTTGACCAGTTTGCTAGAAGTATCATATTTTTTAATATTGATCTCATTTATTTGATATTTTAACTTGATCTCTTCTAGCTCTTTGATCAAATTATTCATGATCTCTTTATCATACTTATGGTTACAGCTTGTAACGCTGAGATCCTCTTTCAATTTTGCGATATCTTTCTTTTGAGCTTCAATTTTTTCTTTATAAAGCTTTTCATTTTTTACTAAAGTAAAATTTTATTCTTTATATCTTTGTAATCTTGTATTAGCTCAACGTTGTGTAATCGATATGCCTCAACTTTTTCCCTACATTCAGGAGTGCAAAAGACAGAAAGTATCTATTCATGAGTAATTTCTTGAGCCACGGGTTTGTTAAACATAAATGCCATAATTTCTATGGGTGGTTGATACTTTTGTTCTTCTCCTCAAAACACAAACCAAACGAGAACCCGTGCACTCGCTCACTCAAATACTTTCTACGCGATCGAATGAACCCGCTTTCTGAACCACACCTCAAAACCTGTCAAACTTTTCACAACCAAACAAATTCACCTTTTTTTAAATTAGAATATAATAGTTTTTATTTATTTATTTATTTAATTAAAATATAATAATTAAAACAATTATTATTAAAACAATTATTATTATTATTATTATTATTATTATTATTATATTATCAATAATTATGTAATGATTACAAAATGATTAATAATTATTATAATTATAATTAATATTAATATTAATATTATTAAATCAAAATAAAGACACTGTCTTTCTTCTTCTTCGTTTCAACAAAAACCCTAATATCAAACATCAAACGAAAGATGACCGGAGATGAGATGGATAGAGGTGGTTGCCGGTGGTTAATGGTGATCGGAGGTTGGTGGAAGTTGACTCGGAACCGTTGTCGGAGTAGAACGCAGGTCGACGGTGTGTTATAGCGGTTGGGACGTGAAGGTGTAAATTCGACCTCGAACTCGAACTTGACACCAAACGAAAGGGGTTTGACGAAGTGAACGATGGTAACGATGACGTTGACCGTGATCGGACGTGTAAGTATTGGAGATATGACAGTGGTCGTTCAGAGGTGGTGGTCGCCGGAGGTGATCGATGCAGGTCGATGACGATGGTGGCGGATGACGGTGACGGTGACCGGAAGTGGTTATTAACGAAGTATGATATGTTATGAAGAACGTTGAAGATGAAGATGACTGTGATTGGATTGAACGTCGGAGGTTGACGGTGGTAATGTTACAACGATGACCGGAGGTGGTTATTAACGAAGTATGATATGTTATGAAGAACGTTGAAGATGAAGATGACTGTGATTGGATTGAACGTCGGAGGTTGACGGTGGTAATGTGACAACGATGACCGGAGGTGGTTATTAACAGTGGAACACGAAACAAGCTTGTTTTGATGACTCGGAACCTTTGTCGAAAAACTCGCAAACTGTTAACTTATGATGATGATGATGGTTCGACTCGAAAACGTCGGACTCGGAAAGGTTGGTTGCGAGTCGGACGAATCAGAACGATGTGAAGATCAATGACTTGAAAACTGTCGATGAGTCGAGACCTTTGTAAAACTTTGTAGCAGACAACCTCTTGTTTCAACTCGAAAACGTAGGACTCGAGAACTCGAAACTAGTTTAGCCGTAACCTGTTTAGTCGAGACCTCCTAGACTCGAGAACGTGGTTGCGACTCGGAGCTGTATCAACGATGAGTCGAGACCACTCGGAAACAGTGAAGATGAAGCCGAGACCAGTGAGTCGAAATCACAGTGATTCAAAACCTTTTGACTTGAAACCACAAACAGATGGGATTGAAGGTTGCGACTGGGTGAACTTTGATGTTTGGTGACTCGAGATCTCAAAAAGACACTACTCGAAACCTTAAAAATTTGAATTTTCTTTTAAAAATATATTCCAAAAACTTGGGATCTCGTATCTTTCAACAATTTTAAAAGGAAACAAATCCTTTTTGAAAAATAAACAATCTCTTTGTCAGTACCAAAAACACAGCAAAGTAACTGACAACTAATCTTCGAAAGATTTGAAAATTTTTTAAATCAAGAGATTTTTCAAAAATTTTAAAGATTATGTATCGTAATTTTAACAACCCTTTTAAAAATCAAAACATCAAAATATATTGATTTTGAAATTTTTTTTTTTTGGATGAACACAATGAAGAACGCGAAGAACACCAACCCAAAAATAACGAAAATCTTGAATCCTTAATATCACACCGAGCCTAGAAACAGGTTCATAAAGCTCTGATACCACTTGTAAGTCCCGTAAAACGGATCTTTCAATGATATCAAACAACACCAAGTTTGTGTAGAATCCAAACTTGATGTGATTCAAGAATAAAGAGAAAATATGAAACACGAAGAACAATACCGAATCACTTTCAACACTTGCACATGATTCTATTACTTGAAAAGCAAAACCGTCTAGTACAAGTGCTCACAACCAAATCGCCTCCCACTCTCTGTTTCTCTAGAATTTCTGGAATATGGAGGTTCAAACCTAAAAACAAGTTAGAAACTTGTTTATATACTAACTCTAGCCCACTTCCCCACATGGGCTCCCCTTGGGCCTGCTGGACCCACATGGCCTAAAGCTTGGCCCAAGTGACCTATAAAGGTCTAAAACATAATATTAACTAGCCCGGTAAGGCCCAGTTCGTAACCATAGCCCGTTGTGTTAATTTGATGCTTCAGACTCATACTTTAGGGCCTAACAAGAATCTTCAAATTGAAGGGTTAGTTGGGGCTTGATTTCATGAATGAACATGAATAAATGATCACCTACACAAGGAGATCATGAGGTATGTCTTAAAACTTTGATTGTGAAAGTTGTAAATTGAGACAAGTAGGTTACTTGCAAATAGATTGTTGGATTATGATCCAAAGTTGAAATTGAATGTTTAAGTATGTTTAATTTCGTTAGTTATGATGAAATTATGAAGTACTTGTGGTAAGGTTACTTGTGAGTGATTAACAAGTAAATTAGGAAGTAGGTTTCGACTATACAGTGAAGATGATGATATACATGTGCTTAGAATCATCATAATTGGTAGTTGAAGTGAGATACCTGAACAATTTATAAGTTCGAGTGAATGCTCATACATGACTTGAAATGGGTTTTGTATGTTATGATGAAATTGGTAATTATGTTCATGAAAATAGGTGTATGAAATCATGTTAAATACTAGTTGATATGCAGAACTAAATTATATTAGGTGTTCGGATGAATGCTAGTGATATGATGAAACGAGTTTCACTTATAGATGAGAACCCTTAGTTCTTGCGAAATGAATGAATAAATTAGTTTTGATAATCTCTTGAACTAGTTGAAGTGTTGAAAATGCAATGAACTTAGTTAGAATTTGAGTTGAAACGGTGGCATTAAAATAACGCCTACCGGGTAATTAATGGAATGCCTAAACTAGTTGTTGAACTTGATTGTGCATTTCATATGATAATGGGAAGTTGACTTTTAAGAAAAGTCAAACTGACCTATAATATGATGAATGATATTTTTGATATAAAATGCGTAAGGTGGAATAATCGTATTAAACTATGATTAATCTAACCACCTTGTGAATGATGAATGATAGTTTGACGTTTAACAAGCTAGGTGGAAGCTTGGGAAGGAAGCGGGTCAAACAAATCAAGTATGGACGAAAAACGTAGTTTGGATGCAAGGTAAGTAAAGCATACACCTTTTTGTAGGATACTTATTTATTTTACAAGCTATAAATACGAAAAGGGTAATATTCGAAATATGGGTTTCGACGCGAATGATACGGGTCGAAACAAATATAAATGATAAAAACCATGGTTAATGGTAAAATGGGCAATACGGTACTTTAGTCATGAAATAACTAAGATCTAATGAGTTTTCTTTAAGATTACCTTATAGTGTAACTAGTAATGAGAAAAAAGGGGTAAAAAGGAAATTTAGTCAAATGTTGACTAATGTAAGTTGAGGTTAAAAGGATACCCATGGCGTTAGCCAAAATGAGTTAAATATGTAAGAAAAGGAATTTATGAAAACTGATCTTGTGGTAAAATCCGTAATGGGTCGGAAGTGTGAATTAGTAATTAAATACCATGTTTTTATAAATATAAATGTTTGGTCATTTAGGCCAAACGGGTCAAATGGTGGTGATAACACCATTTGACAATATCGACTAATGTTTGGTTGTCAAGTCATATGTTCATAGGGGTGAATAGTAATTGGATAATTGCGTCGCTATAAAATAGCCGCTAATAAAAGCGAGGTATAAAACGGGTCTATATGTTGACTCGAGCCAGGTACGCATAAATAAGATTATAGTTAAACGTGCGATTTTGGTCAAATATTTAGTGAAACTCCTTCGTCGTAAAATGAGGGACTAAAGTTGACCAAAACTCCATTGATTAATAAACCGGGCAAACGTCCTTTAAAGGTTGTTTAGAAATGAGTATTATTATCAAGGTAGTCTTTGATAAATGTAAAAGTTATTTGCGTAATCCTTTTTGAGTTAAATGCCCAAAAATGGGTATTTTTCGTAAAATTGACTAACCGAAGAGTAGATTTCGGAATAATTGGTTCATTATATTAAATCCACCACAAAAATAGTTGTGGTGGAATATAAGTTGATATTTTAATGAGGAAACGTGATGTGTGAAAGGAAAGAGCGAAATTTAAACTTAAAGGTAAAAATCCTCTAAACGAGTCAAAACGAATTATGCGCATAGCTTAGGTATTAGCCATGTAATTCATAAAAGTACGAACCCGAACGCAAGATTTTGAGTTAAATATGTTGATGTATGCCTTATGATTATTTAGAAACAAGTTTGTGGTTTTAAACATGAACGGGTCAAAAAGTTTGATAATTGAACTTTAAGCCGAGGGCTTGAATTATAGTATTTTATAAATACAGATGTTGGGTTATGAACCCACATTATGGGAAATCAAATTACAATCACGTAGGAAGAAACGAATCGTAAATCGGACATGTATTTAAAAAGTTATGCAAGTTTTTTTTATAACATGTTTATGATGGTAGAGCTGGGCATAATGCTGCTCCAAATAAAATAACTTTCGGTCGAAATGATGGGTTCGCGCTGCACGACAGCCAAGTGGAATCATAGTCACGGCACGCGATAGGGGTAAAACCTGCAGATTTTGTTTATTTCGTTTATTTGGCTCAAGGAACTTGATGAAACATGTTATAAAATTATCAAAACATTATTTAAGTTGGTTTTGATTACAGGTGAATGATGTCGGCTTTCCAGATGAAAATCAAGCGTCTAACAAGCACCGAACACATGATAATGAAGCTTCCGCGTTAAATCTTTTTTTGATTTCATAATGTGAAATATGGAAACACTTAAATTCCATATTAAGAATGTTTAAAACATGAGTGAATACTCTTGACGTAAAAGTTTTTGTTAAGTCGCATTTTGATATAAAAGGCGTACTTTAATGATATATTAACGTTGAATTAGAATGGGTCTTACAAGTTGGTAATCAGAGCTCAAGGTTAATGAGTAAATTGTTCGGTTCTAGACTTGACTGCATAATCTGGTAAGTTATATGTATATTAACGGTTTAGCGTGATTAAAGTGTTGTGAACAACACATAGGGTTATCGTGTAATACACGTTACCCCAATTAAATGATAGATATAGTTAACGGAATTACGTGTGTTGACACGTATAGTAGAAAGCCTTGTATTATAATACGGGCAATTAGTGATATTGACGTTACTAATCTTTGTAAACGTTTTAGTTGAAGGACACTCGTATCTGAAGATGGCGAGAGTTTAACAAGTGACGGATATGATGGAGGAACGGTCCGAAGTATGACAAGTAGAGCATGCCCACCAAGGACCTAAATTACGTAACGATCACGAATATGGTTAATGGAAAGGAAATCCCGTTAGGGCAAGCATTTACCAGGCGCACGTTTTAAATGTAATTGCACAAATAGTAATATGCAACAAATACGTAGAGACTGATTGTGGCATATGTAAGATAAAAACTTGGAAAACCTGAATAAAATACCTATCCAGGATGATGTTTTCCAAGAGAAAATAAGTAGAAATAAGTGTTATTCACGATTGTGAATAACAACACAATAACCGAATTAGTTTATATTGAAACTTGGACGGAAGTAATCATCCACGTAAGTATTCTCAAGACAAATACTACTGAGAAGAGTAACGATCACATTAACGAATGTGATTGTAAAATAGTTTGATAAAAAGAAAACATCTTATATGCTCAAGTGAAAAACGAGTAAAACTAATGATTGTTGTTTAGCAATTAAATAAAGTTTTACAGAATGAAATCAAAGATATGGAAATAAATAGGGGCGTTACTTACATGGGGTGTGATGTGAAAATTATAAAAGGTCATGTGTATCATGTGTTGATCGCTTACTCTGGCCAAGTAAGTAGTGAACACATGATATCATGAACTTCTTATAATGAACTCATTTACGTCCGATGTAGTAAGGATGGGGCGAATGGGACGAACTAAAAAGGTAGACAAAATGGATCAAATAAGCGAAATGTTTGATAATAAATGTAAACGCAAGACGGGTAACGGAAGCTTATTACATTAGAATAACGAGCCCGAGAGAAGGGACAAAGATTAATGTAAATGAAAATATAAATAAATGACCCAAGGAAATTCGCAAAAATAAGTCATTATGGATAAAAGAGCCATGGTTGACAAAAGGGGGCAAGTAAGACCAAAGTATAGACGACCCGCAGGGTCATAAAAACGAAAGTATTGCCCACATGAAAAGACGATCAAAGTCGTTAACTTTGGTCGTAGTAAAGAAAGGATGTTGATGATAATCATCATTCATAATTTATAAGGCCGTCAAGAATGGTCACATAAAGAGTAAAGGACTTAGTTGAATAAAAGTGATGGGTTTCGCTAAGACGACCAAATAAATCAAAACGAAGTATAAATGCATACCAGAATGGTTGCTTTGATGACGACTTCGGTAAAATACCCGATAGATGGGTAGGATTTTAAATATATGCGTAAACCAAGATACGGTAATGCGGATTAGAAAGTTAAAAGACTTGGATTATGAGTTAATTACTAAAAGATGATAAAATTTTGCAAACATAAATTTAGATAATTACGTTCAACTATTTTGATGTTAAACGAGTCAAATAAAGAATAAAGTTTGACTGTCATAAGTGATGAATTTCACACGAACAAGTCAAACGGGTCAAATAAAGTATAACGCTTGATAGTGTATATGGGAGCACATAATATTAATAAGCCTATGTAATGGGTCATGAGAGGAATATAAAAGAAAAACGCAAACCAAGTAACGGGAGCGTTAAAAACATTAAGACAAAGAACCCGTGTAACGGGTTGAAAGAAAATAGAGTTGTAAACTGGATATTGGTAAGCGAAGAACAAACCGATGCGTAAATGACGTAAGAACTCATAGAGTCGGAAGAATATTCCAAAAAGAAAATGAATGTAGCCATAGACTACGGTCAAGGTCAAATGAATTTCAAAAGCGAAAATAAATGATTCCAAACATAACAAGGGGTGAAAGCCTAAAGAAATAGCCTTTGAGGCTAAGTGAAAGAACCTACGGGTCACTTGGGTGTAAAGCGTGGGAACTGATTACAATTCCCCGCGTAAAATAATAACGGAAAGGAATAAATCCTTGGATGTAAATTCCTTGATATGAGTAAATGACGTAAGACAAAGAGAAAACGTTAAACTAAAAATTCAGTTTTTAGTCAAAAGCAACGTTTTAACAAACATAAGTAGTATGAGATGCTTTAGGAAATCATAAACACACATAAGGCCGGAGATGGCAATATGGTATACCCGAGTGACGGGGTATGAAATAACGATGATTAATCAGTCTAGCCGGTAAAACCATTCAAAGTCAAAATAGTGTTATGACTTATACAAAGCGCTTGTCAATATAAGATTAGCGTGGAGTAAACATGTTGACGGACTAATACGACCGAATGGTCAAATGACAACTGGGTCAAATAGGCGACAAAGATAAGAAATAGAAGATGAAAGTTACGGTCCGTAAGGACTTACACATGAAAGACACACACATCAATACAAATGATAACTATTGACCAAAAAGAATGAATGCCTTGAAAATGAAACAAAGTTCGTTTAGTTTAAACCAATGAACTACGAAAATAAGGTTTCGGGGACGAAACCTCTTTAAGGGAGGTAGACTTGTAACACCTCGAAAACGGGTTTGATAGTTAAACAATGTTAATATTAATGAACGGGTAAAATACAGTTAGTGGTAAAATTTAACCCGGTGAATATTAGTATTTAAATAAATAAACCTAATATTAAATAAAATGTGAACGAAAGCTTTTGAGAAAACAAAGTTTATAAGAGGCCCGAGTTAACGGGACTTAAAATAAAACGGGTTATAACTCCCGAAACCCACTAAGTTAACTAGGAATAATTAACCTAGTTAGTAATGTGTAATTAAGTGAAAACAATAAAGAAAACAAGAACTAGTGAACCTTTTTATAAAAGGTTGGAACTATAGGGACCAAAGTTGTAACAAAGGAAACTTAAGTTTTAAAAACTAAAAATTAACACACAACGCGCACATGGTGTGTGTGTGGATCGTACATCAAGAGACAAAAAAGGGAGCTAACCCTAGTTCTTCAAGAATCTTCAAATTGAAGGGTTATTTGGGCCTTGATTTCATGAATGAACATGAATAAATGATCACCTACACAAGGGGATCATGAGGTATGTCTTAAAACTTTGATTGGTGAAAGTTGTAAATTGACTCAAGTAGGTTACTTGCAAATAGATTGTTGGATTATAATCCAAACTTGAAATTGAATGTTTATGTATGTTTAATTTCGTTAGTTATGATGAAATTATGAAGTACTTAATGTAAGGTTACTTGTGAGTGATTAACAAGTAAACTAGGAAGTGGGTTTCGACTATATAGTGAAGATGATGATATACATGTGCTTAGAATAATCATAATTGGTAGTTGAAGTGAGATACGTGAACAATTTATAAGTTCGAGTGAATGCTCATACATGACTTGAAATGGGTTTTGTATGTTATGATAAAATTGGTAATTATGTTCACGAAAATAGGTGTATTAAATCATTTTATCTACTAGTTGATATGTAGAACTTGATTATATTAGGTGTTCGGATGAATGCTAGTGATATGATGAAACGGGTTTCACTTATAGATGAGAACCCTTAGTTCTTGCGAAATGAATGAATAAATTAGTTTTGATAATCGCTTGAACTTGTTGAAGTGTTGAAAATGCAATAAACTTGGTTAGAATTTTAGTTGAAACGGTGGCCTAAAAATAATACCCGGTAATTAATGGAATACCTAAACTAGTTGTTGAACTTGATTGTGCATTTCATATGCTAATGGGCAGTTGACTTTTAAGAAAAGTCAAACTGACCTATAATATGATGAATGATATTTTTGATATAAAATGCGTAAGGTGGAATAACCGTATTAAACTATGATTAATCTAACCACCTTGTGAATGATGAATGATAGTTTGACTTTTAACAAGCTAGGTGGAAGCTTGGGAAGGAAGCGGGTCAAACAAATCAAGTATGGAAGAAAAGCGTAGTTTGGATGCAAGGTAAGTAAAGCTTACACCTTTTTGTAGGATACTTATTTATTTTACAAGCTATAGATACGACAAGGGTAATATTCGAAATATGGGTTCCGACGCGAATGATATGGGTCGGAACAAATATAAATGATAAAAACCATGGTTAATGGTAAAAGGGGCAAAACGGTAATTTAGTCATGAAATGACTAAGATCTAATGAGTTTTCTTTAAGGTTACTTTATAGTGTAACCAGTAATGAGAAAAATGGGTAAAAAGGAAATTTAGTCAAGTGTTGACTAATGTAAGTTGAGGTTAAAAGGATACCCATGCCGTAAGCCAAAATGGGTTAAATATGTAAGAAAAGGAATTTATGAAAAAGGATCTTGTGGTAAAATCCATAATGGGTCGGAAGTGTGAATTGGTAATTAAATACCATGTTTTTATAAATACAAATGTTTGGTCATTTAGGCCAAACGGGTCAAATGGTGGTGATAACACCATTTGACAATATCGACTAATGTTTGGTTGTCAAGTCATATGTTCATAGGGGTGAATAACAATTGGATAATTGCGTCGCTATAAAGTAGCGGCTATGACTCGAGCCAGGTACGCATAAATAAGATTATAGTTAAACATGCGATTTTGGTCAAATATTTAGTGAAAGTCCTTCGTCGTAAAATGAGGGACTAAAGTTGACCAAAATGCCCTTGATTAATAAACCGGGCAAACGTCCTTTAAAGGTTGTTTAGAAATGAGTAATATTATCAAGGAAGTCTTTGATAAATGTAAAAGTTATTTGCATAATCCTTTTTGGGTCAAACGCCCAAAAAATGGGTATTTTTCGTAAAATTGACTAACCGAAGAGTAGATTTCGGAGTTCATTATATTAAATCCACCACAAAAATAGTTGTGGTGGAATATAAGTTGATATTTTAATGAGGGAACGTGATGTGTGAAGGGAAAGAGCGAAATTTAAACTTAAAGGTTTAAATCCTCTAAACGGGTCAAAATGAATTATGCGCATAGCTTGGGTATTAGCCACGTAATTCATAAAAGTACGAACCCGAACTAAAGATTTTAAGTTAAATATGTTGATGTATGCTTTATGATTATTTAGAAACAAGTTTGTGGTTATAAACATGAACGGGTCAAAAAGTTTGATAATTGAACTTTAAGCCGAGGGCTTGAATTATAGTATTTTATAAATACAGATGTTGGGTTCTGAACCCACACTATGGGAAATCAAATTACAATCACGTAGGAAGAAACGGATCGTAAATCAGACATGTATTTAAAAAGTTATGCAAGTTTTTATATAACATGTTTATGATGGTAGAGCTGGGCATAATGCAGCTCCAAATAAAATAACTTTCGGTCGAAATGATGGGGTCGCGCTGCGCGACAGCCAAGTGGAATCACAGTCGCGGCACGCGACGACGGTCGCGGCACGCGACAGATTTAGGGAACCCCATCGCGGTACGCGATAGGGATAAAACCTGCAGATTTTGTTTATTTCGTTTATTTGGCTCAATGAACTTGATGAAACATGTTATAAAATTATCAAAACTAACGTTTGAGTTGGTTTTGATTACAGGTGAATGATGTCGGCTTTCCGGATGAAGATCAAGCATCTAACAAGAACCGAACACATGATAATGAATCTTCCGCGTTAAATCTTGTTTTGATTTCATAATGTGAAATATGGAAACACTTAAATTTAGTATTAAGAATGTTTAAAACATGAGTGGATACTCTTGACGTAAAAGTTTTTGTTAAGTCACATTTTGATATAAAATGCGCACTTTAATGATATATTAACGTTGAATTATAATGGGTCTTACATAAAATGCGGGCTCAACTTTCCTCTCTTCCTAAATCGAATAATCGCCTTCCACGGGGACACCTTGTGCATTACTTTATTGTCTACTTGGAATTCGATAGGTCTTCGTCTTTTGTCTACGTAAGACTTTTTCCGGTCTTGTGCTGCTTTTAGATGAGCTCGAACAATATCAATCTTCTCGTTTATGATATTTACACCTCCTTATGAGCGAGTTCCCTCGGACCCACTTCACCCCAACATACCTGGGTTCGGCATTTTCGGCCATAAAGCATCTCATACGGGGCCATACCAATGCTTGAATGGTAACTATTATTGTATGAAAATTCAACTTATGGTAGATAAGCGTCCCAACTACCGCCAAAATCGATGATGTATGCCCGAAGCATATCTTCTAAAGTTTGAATTGTTCGTTCGCTTTGCCCGTTTGTTTGAGGGTGATATGCCGTACTAATAAACAACTTAGTACCCATTTTCTCTTGGAAGTCATGCCAAAAATTTGAAGTGAACCGGATATCTCTATCGGATGCTATGGATACCGGCACTCCGTGGCGCGCTATGATTTCATTTATATACACCTCTGACATCTTCTCAGATGTATATGTCTCACGAATAGGAATAAAGTGAGCGCTCTTTGTCAGTCTATCCACAACTACCCAAATGGCATCGAATCCACGAGCCATTCTCAGTAGTTTGATAAATAGGTCCATGGTGACATGTTCCCATTTCCAATCAGGTATGTCTAGCGGTTGGAGTTTGCCATAAGGCTTTTGATATTCTTCTTTTACTTGTAAACAAGTCAAGCATTTTTCAACATACTTGGTTACATCTCTTTTCATCCCGAGCCACCAATAGTTTTGTTTCAAGTCACGATACATCTTGGTCGCCCCTGGGTGAATAGAATAACGTGATTTATGTGCTTTGTCCAGAAGAAGGTTCTTAACACAACACGTGTTTGGAACCCATGTTCTACCAAATCGGGTCTTCAACCCGTTATCACCATCTATTAAATCTTTTAGTTGACCTACTATTCGTTCCTTTTTCCAGTTTTCTTCTTTTACCGCTTCAATTTGAGCCTTTCGGATTCGTCAAAGTAAACCCGAGGTTACCACTAGTTGCATTGACCGCACTCGAATGGGAGAGTATTCTTCTTTTCGACTTAGCTCATCTGCCACTACATTGGCTTTTCCTGGATGTTAGTGTATTTCACAGTCGTATTCTTTCACTGTCTCTAGCCAACGTCTTTGTCTCATATTTAGTTCCTTTTGATCAAAGAAATATTTCAAGCTCTTGTGGTGGGTGAATATTGTGCATTTCACCCCATACAAATAGTGCCTCCAAATCTTTAAGGCAAATACCATAGCCGCCAATTCGAGGTCGTGCGTAGGGTATTTCTTTTCATGAACCTTTAACTGTCTCGAGGCATAGGCAATCAACTTGCCCCGTTGCATAAGTACACACCCAAGGCCCAGATGTGATGCATCAGAATATACTACCATGTCATCTGTGCCATCCGGTAAAGTCAACACCGGAGCATGGGTCAACTTTTCTTTGAGTGTTTGGAATGCCTTTTATTGATCATCACTCCAGTTAAACCTTTCATCCTTACAGGTTAGTTTAGTTAATGGCGAGGCAATCTTGGAGAAATCCTGAATGGATCTCCTATAATAACCCGCAAGTCCTAGAAAGCTTCTAATATCCGAAGGATTTTTCGGAGGATTCCAATTCGACACGGCTTCTATTTTTGATGGATCGACTAATATTCCATCGGCACTAATGACGTGCCTAAGGAATTACCTAAGTGTTTCTAGCACTTCTTGCAAATGATGAGTGTGTTCCTTCTCGTTCTTCGAGTATACAAAAATATCATCGATGAACACTATCACTGACTTGTGCAACATTGGGGACGCAAACCCGGTTCATGAGGTCCATGAATGCCGTGGGTGCATTTGTTAACCCAAAGGACATTACGAGGAATTTGTAGTGCCCGCATCGCTTACGGAAAGCCTTCCTTGGTACGTCTTCCTCTTTCAACCTCAACTGATGATATCCCGACCTCAAATCAATTTTCGAAAACCAACTCGCACCTTGTAGTTGGTCAAAGAAGTCGTCGATTCTCTAAAGTGGGAATCGATTTTTTACCGTAAGTTTATTTAACTCCCGGTAATTGATACACATACACATACTCCCGTCTTTCTTCTTTACGAATAATACTGGTGCACCCCACGGGGAAACACTCGGTCGAATAAACCCCTTATCGAGTAAATCTTGTAACTGCGACATTAATTCTTGAAGCTCCAACGGTGCTAGCCTATACGGCGCCTTGGCTACCGGCTTTGCACCAGAGACTAATTTGATCCCAAACTCCACTTCATGTTCAATTGGTATCCCCGGTAAGTTGTAACAACCTCGCAAATTTCCATTCCTAAAACGGAACACTAGAAACCCACCCTAATTGAAACCCCAAGTAGTACGGTGCCACCCGAAAATTTTAAAAAACGGACTAAACCAGCAACAGGGCCCCCTAAAACTCAAAGGGGGATCCCCTAATTGATTTTATCCTCTTAAAACTGATCAACGACACGTAATTTCGAATTTTTGACAACACATCCAGAAACCTTCAGGTTTACTTCAGCAGCTAGAAATGCCTGTATGGAAATGGGAATTATAACAATGGATTTTGTTACTAAATTACCCAAAACAAGAAAAGGTAACGATGCAATCTGGGTGATTGTGGATCGATTAACCAAATCGGCTCATTTCCTACCAATGAAGGAAACCTTTCGCCTGGAACGACTAGCTAAGCTATACGTAGATGAGGTAGTATCACTACACGGAGTTCCACTTTCCATTGTATCAGATAGGGATAGTCGTTTCACTTTTCATTTTTGGACGAGTTTCCAACAAGCAATGGGGACACGATTAAATTTAAGTACAGCATACCATCCCTAGACAGATGGACAAAGTGAAAGGCGATCCAAACTTTGGAAGACATGTTAAGAGCATGTGTTATAGATTTCGATGGAAAATGGGATGACCACTTGCCATTAATAGAATTCTCCTATAACAACAGTTATCATAAAAGCATCAATGCTGCCCCATTCGAAGCACTTTATGGAAGAAAATGCCGAACTCCAGTACGTTGGGCAGAAATAGGAGAAAGTCAATTATCAGGTCCCGAGATTGTGCAAGAAACTACCGACAAGATAACTCAAATCAAGGAAAGGCTCAAAACATCTCGAGATCGCCAAAAGAGTTATGCCGACAATCGACGCAAGCCGTTAGAATTTCAAGTTGGAGACAAAGTACTATTGAAAGTTTCTCCTTGGAAAGGGGTAGTATGATTCTGTAAGAAAGGAAAACTGAGTCCAAGGTATGTAGGACCATTTACAGTTATCCAACGAATAGGACCAGTCGCATATCAATTACAACTACCAGAGGAGTTAGCTGGTGTACATGATATATTTCATGTATCTAATCTTAAGAAGTTTTTATCTGATGAATCACTGGTAGTACCTCTACAAGATATAGAGGTAAATGAAAAGTTAAAGTTTGTTGAGAAACCTCTTCAGATAGAAGACAGAAAGTTCATGAATCTCAAACACAAGAGATTGGTTCTCGTCAAAGTAAAATGGGATTCAAGGAGAGGACCTGAATACACATGGAAGCTGGAATCAGAAATGAAACGAAACTATCCTTACTTGTTCCAATAAATCTCAAGGACGAGATTTTAAACAAGGTAGGGAGGATGTAACAACCTCGCAAATTTCCATTCCTAAAACGGAACACTAGAAACCCTAATTGAAACCCTAATTGAAACCCCAAGTAGTACGGTGCCACCTGAAAATTTTAAAAACGGACTAAACCAGCAACAGGCCCCCTAAAACTCAAGGGGGGGGGTCCCCTAATTGATTTTATCCTCTTAAAACTGATCAAGGACACGTAATTTTGAATTTTTCACAACACATCCAGGCTAAACCCGACACCAGGCTACCCTAGCCTAGACGGGTCGCCGTCGCGACACGCGCCAGGGTCCGGGGTAGCCGGCGCGACATGCGGGAGGAACCAAATTTCAGTATAAATGCCAGGGGTTTGGACTTGAACTGTTTGCATATTACGACGTAAAAATCACTTCGTTACGTTGATCAAATCTTCGTTTCTTTTAAAATCACATTCACAGTTCCGAACCTCTGCTACGATAACAGGGTAATAACTCGATCACTGCTATGATATATTATCCGATCGATTAAAACTGATTTGATGGATGTTTAAGTGCTGCCCACATTAGGGCTATACTTTGTCATTCGTCGTGAGGGTTTTTGAACTCGTGACTTATCATAAATGTTGAATTAAGTTACTAACCTAGTTTCGTTTGCATTGTCTATTTAATTAGGTTATCAAGCTTAACCAGTAGGAAAACTGTGACAAGTTTAAATTTGCAATGTGAGTCATTCTCTTTTTACCAAAATTGTTTCCAAAACCCTAAATTTTTTCCAGTTATATTCACAGTGATTAAGTCTCTGTAATCTTAAATTACTGACAGCACGTGGGGTTTTGTATACATTACTTGTCAAGCATCACTTTTTGGGTGAACGAACCTAAATAGTGATATGACCACAGTCACAGATCCGGTCGAGTGACAACTTGGTTAGATAATTATGAGATAGAAGCAATTATAATAGCTCTTAATACTGTATATTATAACAATGTGTCTTTTGTATAAATGGAATGCACTAGCCAGTATTTTCCGCTGATCAAATCTTTTTAAAACATGTTTCAGGTGATTCACTGTGAAGAAAAGGAAAGTGCCGAGTAGCACACCAGCTTGAATAAGTGGCTCAGTAAATAGAAATAAACATGTTTTCTATAATCAGGGAATTTCCTAGTGAAATTCCTTTCTTGTAAAATACGGGGTTTGTCCCGAAAATGATAATAAAATAATTCGGTGTTTTCTTTTAAAAACTCTGACATTATTTTCTGACAAACAGTCCTATTAAAACTTTCGCTGCCAACTAAATACCAATACCACGGGTTTCTGTTCCGCGGCTTCCGAACCAGGCAAAAAGGGTCGGGGTTCATGACATAAGTCCTCCGGAAATACATCTTCAAACTCTCGCAGAACTGGTACATCGTTAATCTTTGGCGACTCTTTTTTCGAATCACGCACGTAAATTAAATATGCCTTACACCCATGTTGAATGAGTTTATGGGCTTCCATCATCGAGCATACTATAGGGTTACAACTCTTTTCCCCATAAATGGTAACACGGCTTCCGCTCGGAGATGTTAGTTGTATCTCCTTACAGAAGCATATCACCTTGGCGTGGTGTTGAGATAACCAATCCATTCCAATCACCACTTGGAATTCTCCCATCGACATGGGTATTAAATCAACCAAGTAATCCTCTCCTTCCACATTCAATTTGTAATTCCGACACATATTAAAAACAATAAAACTTTTATTATTACCTACTTCTACTTCCAGAGGCATAGGTAATTTTGTTAATATAAATGAAGGATGTTGAGTAAATCCATGTGAAACAAAAGATTTATTCGCATCCGTAACAAATAAAATGCATACAGGAATAGAATTTACGGTAAATGTACCTGAAACCACATCGGGTTCAATCTTGGCCTCAGCCGCAGTTATATGGAAGCACCTTGCCTTTGATCTCGGAGCTTCCGTTTTCGTGTCGGGTACCTTTTTCTTTACTACCAACTCCGGGCACTCTGATTTCTTGTGACCCGGTTGGTAACATTTATAGCATACCAACACCTTACCAGGGCAAATTGAAGCCGCATGCCCCCTCTTCCCGCTGATAACACATGGTTTATCTTTGAAATAACACTCGCTCCTATGGGCATGACCACATGTCTTACAGTTAGGTGGTCCCCATTTTACATTCGTTTTCTTTGAGGATTCGGTCATCCTTGGTTTCTTCGTGAGGCTTGGATTCTCATCCAACACCCTCCTTTCTCCTCTCTCCACTTGTTGTCTTAACTCTATCTCATGTTCCCGAGCGGTGTTAATAATTTCCGTGAGAATTTCATACTTTGAGGGAGTCATAAACTTCCGGTATTCTGCACCCAACATATTGTAATAATAGTAGATCTTTTGCTCTTCTCTTTGCACCAGCTCGTCACAATACCTCAGCTTATCGAGGAATATTCCCGTGATTTTGTCAATCGTTTCGCCCTTTTGCCTTAATTGGATGAAATCCTCTTTAATCTTGTTAATGACAGCTTTAGGGCTATGATGTTTAAGGAAAGGCACCTTAAACTCTTCCCATGTCATGTTTCTCATAGTTTCAACCCCTTGTTCTTTCTTAAGGTTGTCCCACGAAACCTTCGCCTGCCCCCTGAGTTGACCAGTCCCGTAAGCTACAAAGTCGCTTACGTCACAATGTGTCCGTTCTAAGACTCCTTCTATGTCGCTTATCCAACGTTGGCAGATGATTGGGTCAACCTCTTCGTTATAAATCAGGGGTTTACATGCCATAAACTTGTTATAGGGACAAGATTTCTTCTTTTTATGCTTGTCTCTTTCTTGATTTAAGCTCCCCTTCAGTTAATTTATCTTCTCATCGACAACCGTGAGTATCGTGTTTTGTAGCCTTTCCATGAATCTCGGTAGGCTAGTTTCAAGAGCTTTTCCGACTTCTTCGGAAATCTTTTCTCTTATCTGCTTGGTGATTAAAGGTATCGTGTCATCACCGTTTCCACCCAATATCTTTGTATCTGAAACGTTTACATCAAATTGATAAACATTTCATCTCATTATTCTCGCATTATTATGTGAGAATTTATTCTCTTTGTTGGACCGTTTGCGTGACCCTAAACGTCAGTAAAAGTAGTTCATCTCAGTTTACAGAGGCGGAATCAAAGTAAACCAAGTCACAACAGCTTATTCCTTTTAATCTCTTATCTATTCACACTTTTCTGAGACTTTACAATGAGTTCTGATGAAATTTTGGCAGCACCTTGTCTCACATACAATGACCTTTGTTAGCTTCAAATGACACACTCAACCCCTATTTATAGTTGTAGCCTGGTAGCTTGAAATGACACATCAGTTTCAAGCTAACAAGCACTTTCAAGCTAACAAGCACTTTCAAGCTAATAAGCACTTTTACATGTAAACCCTAATTCTAACCATCTAGACCTAAGACTTGATTAAGACGTAGTCATCAGACATTCAGTGCACCAACAGACTCCCCCTTGGATGTTGACGAAGTCTTCGGCGTCAAGTCTTTAGTCTTTGTCTCTCTCCAAATGCTTGTCATTGTAAAGCTCCTTCTTCACACTGGTTCAGGATCTTGTCCTATCTCCATCTTCAGACTTCCCTTTGACTCTTGATCCAGACTCCCCCTTTCACAGACTCCCCCTCTCAATATGCTAGAATCTGAGGTCTTTATCTGGTTCAAACTTTGACATTTAGCTTCCATGGGAATAATGAAGTCCAAAACCTGTTTAACCTGCACATCCTCTACCTCAACATAAGTTTCACAAATTTATAACAGTTAGATTTAAGAAACTTACTGGTAGAAATCATTAATTCATCAATCTGTATAGTTACATCAAGTTCAAATGAATGACTTTGATTAACTAAGCACACAATCTTACAAAACATTTGTATATGACATTCAAAGTTTTCAACATATTCTCCCAACCCTCTAGTTCATCAAGTTTAGCACTTGGAATTTTGAAATCAACTCTCCAACATCAGTTGTCGAAAATCTTTTTGAATTTTGAGTTTAAAGAAATGCAGTAAAGAAATATATACAAACAATATTTTTGTGAGTTTGTGTAAGAGGATCATATCAGTTTATGAGACCAATCACTAGCACTGTTAAGCTTTAATCATTTTAAGTTCTAAACGATTCACATAGATTGTCAGTATACTGGTCCACTTAAATTCTCACACAAAGTTCAACTGCTTCGAGATACGAGTTTAATGTCTTAGATACTTAAACTTAATCACGTGTCCCACCTCAGAATATACTCCCGTATCCAGATCCCGATATTCAGTCTTACAGGCAATTATAACACAAATGATATCTGTAAGGGGTAATAAATTATGAAGAATCATAAGAGCTCAGGTCAGAACCATCGTTCAGCAGAGAGATCATGACTCAACTTGTGTGTGTCCCCTTTAGAGGATCTTTTTTACAACAGCATTGCTAAGCAATTTTATTGTCTTATCATATATGCTGAGGGTGATGCTGTGTTTCAAGCATTTGCGGAAAGTATTATTCAAGGACTAGGTCAGAACTACCGTTCAGCAGAAGTCCCGGAATAATACCCCATACATCACTGAGTATAAAGACCTAGTATATCAGAAAAAGGAATCTTTCAAACAAGATTTCGGGGGTTACCCATATATCCGAGAGATGTTACCCACGAAATAAGCAAGTTTGAATTTAGGTTTATATCTCGTCACAATCTACTAAATGTGCAAAAACTACTGACACATCATTAGCGAGACCGTTTATCACATTTGACATTTCAATTCTTTAGCATGCTGTGATCGTCTACTGATTTACTATCATTTCCTCTTTTCACAACAAAACTCATTTTTGCTTTTTTTTTTTAATGTTTTTGGCATTTTCAAATTTTCAAATTTTTTAAAAATATTTCTCCCCCTAAAATCAAAATATGTTTCAATTTTGATTTTCAAGGAAAATTTGAAAACAAACTATACAAGAAACGTGACAAACTGATATCGAATCGCTTCAATTCGCCATTCACTCGGCTTAACAATCAGAACTCCCCCTGACAACAAACTATTTTCCCATTTAGATTTCAAAACACTTAAGTTTGTTTTAATCAAAATGGTTTTTCCAGAAAATTAGTTTTGTGTGTCATTTCACAAATTCGGGGTTCTTTCATCACATTGTTTACCTTTAACCTCTCATCGGAAAGATAAATCAAGTACAACTTAATGTCCTTGATTAGGCGTTTGTGATTCGAAATATCACAGTTACCAACTTGTGAATTTCTCAAGAAAATATGCCGATTCCTGTTCCACACTTACCAACCTGGGAACTCCGGCAAGTCAGGTTTTTCATTTAAACAAATTCACCCAAGCATGACCAGCCTTGGGTGATTTTGAATTCTTGTTCAACAATGATGGAAAATTTGCATCATCCATTGTTAAACCTGAATTCTCAGATTTTACCTCAACACTTGGCTCCTCTGGCTTTGACGAGCCAGAATCATTGCCTGCACATGGCTTGTCTGACTTTGACCTGTCAGATTCATTGCCTGATGGTGGCTTGTCTGACTTTGAGACGTCAGATTCATCGCCGACCATTTTCTTCTTCTTCTTCTTCTTCTTTTCTTCTTTCGTCCTCAGATTTGTATCCGTTGAATTCATCTTTCTTGACTTTGCAATCGGGTTAGTTGATTCATCAGAACTCTTATTCAATATGTCAGGTGAACCCGAAGACAAAATCTTCTCCAGATACTCTCTCGCCTTCTTCCTTTTCTTTCGCAGTCTGTCTTTCTGCCCCTGAGAAAGTTTAACTTTCTTTTCTTGAATTGTCTGATCTTGAACTTTAAGTTCTTGAACCTTCTGTTCTTTGGGCTTGACATTGACTGGTTTCTTTGCCATTCTTTGAGATTCAACCCTCGATCTTCCCATTGATCTCCTTGGACAATCTCTGGCAATATGTCCTCTGATATGACAATTATAGCATCTTCTTGTTTCATAACTCCAATTCTGGCAGTTAACAGCAATGTGTCCTCTCACACCACAGGTGTAGCACACTCTGTTATCGTACCATTCACCACTTTCACACCATATGCTTAGATCATAACATTGTCTGGCTTTGTGGTAATCATCACTCTTCTTGAAAACTGGTTTTGGCTTTGAAGCACTGTGGTCAAACCTGCACCACTTATTACCAACATTTTGCAAGTTTTCATTTTTAGATTTTTGTGATTTTTGATAATGATTGGATGACTTATCTGATGAGTTTTTATTTTCATTTTTAGGATTTTTCAAATTTTTAACTTTTTGTTTCTGTTCTGCATTCTTCTTAACAGGTTTTTGCTTTGAGCATTCACCTATTTCAGTAGATTGCAATACAGTATTTTAAAATTTTTCTTGTAAATCTAAAAATATTTTTCTTTTCTTTTTCTTTTTCTTCATCAGATATTTCATCACAATCTTCAATTTTGACTTTGTCAAAATTTGTGACAATGTCACTTATTGGGACAGAATTGATCGGTTTTGGACAAACATGTGATGTAGAATTCACAAAACCTTTCAATTTATTCTCAAGCTTGTTAATTTTATTTCGAGCAATTTCAGCTTCATTTTCAAGCCGAATGATTTTCTGAAGATGAGAATTTATTTCAATTTGTTTTTCAAGATTATTCTGAAAAATAATAGATTTTTCATCTTCTAAAATCTTTATTTGACTTTGAAAATCTTTTTCAAATTTTAATTTTTCATTTTCAAAATCTTTTTCAATTTCTTTTAAATTTTTTATTTCCAATGTCAAACTGTCCAAACTACTCAACAGTTTGACATTTTCAGACGTCAAATTCTCACAATTTTCTCTCATTTCAAGAATCTGTTTATTATCAGATTCTTTCTCATCCTTCAAGCTTTTGATTTCCAATGTTAAACTCTCTACATTCTTCAGAAGTTTGTCATTGTTTGTTTCTGATTTTTCGCATTTCTGTTCTTCAGTTCTATCGTCTTTCCATGGAATAGGTTCAGATTTTGCCATCTTATACGTACCTGAAAAATCAACAAAACACATAGAAATTTTAAGTTTTGAAAAATAACAAGTTCAAATGAAATCACTTGAAGCGAAATAGCTTCATGTAGAATCAACAACTTTCAAGCGAAAAATGATAATGCACAATTCAAGCTATCAGGCTCGTTCAAGCTATCAGGCTCGTTCAAGCTATCAGGCTCAAGCTATCAGGCTATTTCAAGCTATCAGGCCTATGATGTCATCATTTCACGAAAAATTTCAAGCTATCAGACGAATTTGATCAGTTTTAAGCCGTGTTTTAGTCCGAAACTTTCAAGGATTAGTTAACTATGTATTTCGCTTGATATGTGTTAATTTCAGGCCATTTCATCCGTGAATTATGTCCGAATCAGAAAAAGAATGAGAAGAAGTAAGTAGAAATGAGAAAATCCGGTAAAATCAAGCTGCTATGGTATGAACTCCTCGTCCTGAGCTCTGATACCACTTGTTGGACCGTTTGCGTGACCCTAAACGTCAGTAAAAGTAGTTCATCTCAGTTTACAGAGGCGGAATCAAAGTAAACCAAGTCACAACAGCTTATTCCTTTTAATCTCTTCTCTATTCACACTTTTCTGAGACTTTACAATGAGTTCTGATGAAATTTTGGCAGCACCTTGTCTCACATACAATGACCTTTGTTAGCTTCAAATGACACACTCAACCCCTATTTATAGTTGTAGCCTGGTAGCTTGAAATGACACATCAGTTTCAAGCTAACAAGCACTTTCAAGCTAACAAGCACTTTTACATGTAAACCCTAATTCTAACCATCTAGACCTAAGACTTGATTAAGACGTAGTCATCAGACATTCAGTGCACCAACACTCTTCATTTGTTTCTATACTTTGTATATCTTTCTACTTCAGTTTGGCCAAGTTTGTAACTTACCTAAACTATTTATGTTTAATGCACTTTCCCGGGTTTGAGTATATTAATACACCCCTCCCATGCACTTTAAATCATTATCTTTTTTAGTATTTTATTTGGAATTCATTGTATAATTAATTCTTACCGGATGTCCTGATCAAGTCTCGAACTGAACACATTTTATCTTTAACCTTAGGCTCTGATTACCAACTTGTAAGACCCATAACAAATCACACATATAATATTTATAAAAGTTTGCATTTTACATACAAAAATGCTAATTACAAAACGCCAAACATAATTCATAGTTATTTCATACTTAAAAGTATTCAAAGGTGTGTTTCTAACATTTAACAATGTTTAGAATGACCAAAAACAACTAAAGAAGTGCGGAAAATTCAACGTTAAATGTGTTCGGTTCTTGAATGAGCTTGATCCATCCATGTTCATCATAATATTGACCTAATAACATTTAACAACCTTAAATATTAGAAATAATGTGTTTAAAAGATGTATGATAACAAACATAACTCAAAAAGGACAAAAAATATTTTTTTTCAGCTTCCCACCGTAAGCTACAGTACCGTAGCTTACGGTCCGCAAGAGATGTTCAGACAGAATGCTTGTACTGTAGCCTACGGCCTCCAGCCATAGGTTACAGATGTTCAGACAGAATGCTTGTACTGTAGCCAACGGCCTCCAGCCATAGGTTACGGTTTGGGTCTGCATTTTTGTTGTCCATTTTGCCCTTAATACGAAAACGACCATAACTTTCAACTCGCTTATCCATTTTACCTCCTGTTTCTTCCTACACGATCGTAATTTGATCCTCTACATTATGACTCAACATCCACTATCCCAATCTAAAAAAATTCTTAACTTATAAGCTTTTGGCTTATAACTCTTTTACAAAATTATTTGATCCGTTTTGCATTAAACCCCATTATTCACATCTTATGGCAAGGATTAATTTCTTACCATTTTACCCCTTCCTCGGGCTTACTAAACTTGCGTTTTAGACTCCCATTACACGGTTTGCACACGCATCATTTTCCCGCTTGATTAACTCTAATCAAGCATAAGCCTTACTTTTATTTACTTAAAGGAAATCCATATCCTCTAAGTTTTAACCCATTCTAAGATTCAACAATTACAAATCCTCGTTTTCGTTACTCGGTTTACGCTTTCTATCAATTGGTTCGTTCGCCTGACAATCCATCACTTATAAACGAACCAACTAGTTATTTTCTTTATTTTGACCCGTTTGGTTGTTTGAGTGAAATTCATCACTTTATAAACATACCAAACATATCTTAAATCATTAATTCCTCATACAACGTATATCGATAACCAAAAAATCATCTAGAAAAATACAACGAAGCAAATAAGCCGTGTACTTTAAAGCTTTTCCTTCAAACGTGTGTCCATTCCGGCTTGGCCAATTGATGCTTCACCCAATTTGCCTATAGAGTTCAATCCAATTTATCCTTTAGAACTCATAATACAACATATTACACGTAAATTGTCAAACTTGTCAATTACTTGATTCATCCATATTTTTCAACAAGTTCAAGATCACCTAGGCATTATATCGAGCATCTTGTGGGTGAGATTTTATATTACAATTATCAAGTCCATGATTTGGCCATTGACCATGTATTAGCATCGTTTCAAGCCTTTATGTCAAGTGTGTGTGATTAACACCTGGAATTCAACATTTTAACATTAATTTCTATCATTTCACTATCACAATTTAAGTGTTCATCATATTTATCGGAAACCCATTTAACACTAATATGGTTAATTCTTTAAACACTTAAATTATGGCATTTAATCACTAATTTCTCATCTAGGGTTTGTTCCTAGACTTGTATTCACTTCATTCTTGCCATAACATCTACTATTCATACTTGAATTGCAACTAGGAATGTTCATCAAAATTTCATAACATTACCAAATATCAAAATTTAACATACCTTGTGATCTCCTAACTTGAGTGATCACTAATTTCAGTACATGCATTAATTTTAGGCTTGATTCCCCTTTCAATTTGAAGAAATCATGAACTTAGGTCTTGGGGAGCTTTTCCTTTTTCTTTCCTGGCTTTGGTCGACCAGAACACACACTTAGTGTGTGTTTTTGGTGTTGTTTTCATTATTAACTTGATAGTTTGAAAAATTGGCAACTATAGTTCCCCAAGGTTATTTCTTGCCCATTTAAATTTATGACTTGATATTTTCTATTTATCAAATTCTTGTTACTAATTAGGTTTGTTTTCTTTTGGTACTATGTAATAATACTTATACATGTATATACTTATATAGGTACGGGTTCAGGAGAAAACGCACTAAAGTGTGAGAGCGGTGAGAACGCTTCCTGATGCAACACGTGGCGCGGTATAATCATGGTGTGAGGGACTTTTTTGTCTTTTCAATATTCTTTTTTTCCCAATTTCGTGTGTCACATGCTGTTTCATTTTTGGCGTCTAAGATAATTTTAGCGTTAATTGGATTCATTAATTACTTGGCATTTTACTGTTTTTTTGATCTGTCTCGTTGAATTAATTGTTTTTGTAACACATAGATAATTTTTTTGGCGTTATGGCGTTTCCTAGGTCATTTTTTGGCGTTCGCGGCGTTGTTAATAATTCATTACCATTGATTAATATTTTATAAGATTACAATAACACGAAATCAAAATAAACTAATAGTCTTCTGTGGATTGGATTACATCAGAGTTGTACCCATCGCTTTGTTCCTAACTTTCTTCAGATTCATCATTATCATATTTTAGATTGGCGTATAACACCATCATCTCGTCTCTTCTTTGCCGCAGCCTATACTTGAATTTCATTGCAACCTTGGATCTTGCATCGTTCGAAGGTGCTAAATAACAGAGTTGTTCAAGGAGATATAGTCTCTCTGTCTTCAACATTTCCTCCATCGGCATTGAATATTTCACCCCATGTTGATACGTCACTTCAACCGTTCCTGCTTCTTCATGCGCGACCCAACTGCTAACTGTTGGTAGAGGAGTATCGTTGATATCATCATTATTATCATCATCTTCTTCTGATTGAAATTTTCTCTCCAGTCTTCTTATTACTGTTCGAGTTCTTTCACAATCGTTGGCCATTGGAACCCCAAGGGCCAGAATATCTCTCTGAACCCCTTCATCCATACTAAGTATGGCTTTGATTGTTCTAACCTTCACCCTTATCCTATCAGAGAACTTTAGGATGAATCGTCTCTCCGACCTTTCAAACCTCCATGTAATAACCTTGGCCATTTTTTAAGTTTTTAGCGTTTTGGAAAATATGTGGCGTTTTAGTGTTAGACAATGTTTGGCGTGTTAAGTTGTGTTCTCACGTTCTACTTTTATAATGACTTTTTTCCCGCGCACGTTGGGTGCAGTCCTATAAAGTGGCAGCTAATTATGGAGTTTTGAAAAGATAATTAAATTCAATTCCCCATGTATTGACTTTTAATATAACTAGTTGATTTTCCGCCCGCGCGTTGTTGCGGGGATCTAATATCTGCAAAACGTGTGTCGACAACGGCAAGCAGTTACCAAATATCAAAACATAAATAAAAATGACGTTGTAACGATAGTCACTTCGTCCTAAAAAAGCGATTTTAAATAATCTAATATATAATAAAAGGACCCACACGTCCTAACATTGGAAATTCGGTTGTTTTCAGTTTAGTTATTAAAGTGCTAACACGTTATAATATGGATAAGCTTGGTACCGGTAACGGCACCAAATATACCGATCCGGAAAATCATCAAAATTAGGCACCGGCACCGAAAATGTTCGGTACCATACAGTATGGTATTTGAAGGTAAAAATCAGTAAATACAGGTATGGTGCTAGATCGGTGTTGAACCGAAAGTAACGATTTTGAAAACGCCAAAAGGTGGGTACCAAATTGGTACCAAAAATGATTGGTATAGTAAATTTGGTACCGATACTGTCACACCCGTTCATTAGTGGAAGCGCGCGGTGTGAACTTGATTAGTTTTCATTGCATACGATAATAGTAAACAACTACATGATTAAAAACATACAATGTTCATCCATTAACATAATTTAAAAGTTACACACCATAAGTTTTTTAAGTACAAGACAACATAAGTTTAAGTTTTCACAACAAACTAGTACGGCATAAGTTTTAAAATGTAAGGCTTTGCATCCTATATCGCATTGAAGATGAGATATATGGACCAAACCCTTCAAAAGGATGACATCGATAACTTGTTAATCCAAAAGCTTCATAGTAAACACCAGCACCAAGATCCCATTAGTTCCCTGAAATACATGTAAGTTTGAAAACATCAACAAAAGTTGAGCGAGTTCATGTGTTTTGAGTGAGTTCCAATTAAACCTTTAAACATTTGAGAGATCTTTTATAACAAACTGGTATGTAAAGCGTCTATGAACAGATCATTAATATTTTGCAAGGACATTAATATGTGCGGCGACATAGGAAGCACTCAACCCTAGCGAATTTCATCCGGTCCACCCGGTCAGAACAACAAAAGCACTACATAGGCCACACAAGGACCCAAGAGTGGGGCTCTCTACACCCGATAGATCTACCACTTTTGCCCTTGGTCTTATACAAGATTAATGGCGCTTAAGATGTCACACCCCGACCACGTAAAACAACAAACCGTGGCGGTAACGTCGGGGAGTGTTGTAACAGAATCATCGTTTCAGCAACCATGGTAATTAAAAGTTTTGTTTTATTGATTCATTAAGTAATTTACATTGTCTTAAAACCAAACAAACAAATTAAACATCGTCTACTATCGTTTTTATGTCACTAAGGCCACGTCCAAATCCTAAGTGAACATGCTCCCTAGCAATCATCACGCAACATCACCTGAAACATATGTAAAAACAAAGTCAGCAAAGAAATACTGGCGAGCACATAGGTTTTGTGAGAGTATCGGATTCATGGCTCGTTTGTATGTTGCAGTACCTCATTAGACTACAAGAGTCAAAAGTACAAACCTCGTTTTGAAAAGTGTATTGCAACATTATTAACCAACTTAAATCAAGTTAGTTATATTTTACATCGTCCCATTATCTAATCACTACCCAAAAACCAATCGTTTATCCAAACCGTTTATCTCATTTAAATCGTCTCAAATCGTTTTAACTCGTCCCAAAATCGTATTCGTTTTAATTGTGAAACTACTTATGGTCGTCTCGCTAATAACATTCAAACCTTCGTGACTCGACTACTTCGTTTCTCGTATTAACAAACCACCAAATGGTAAGCTAACAATCACAGATTCGGTCGTTACCTACATAACCCACCACACATAACCATGGGTGTAGTCAGATAACGAGATTTGTCAGATCCTATGGTACCATAACCTAATACTGGTCGGTGCGGCCAAAATTAATGAATGTCATTCTTTATGTAACTACAACCAACAAGTTCGTTCACATTATCGAAATTGTTATTAGTTTAATATAAACCATCTTTATCGTTTTTGAAACCATCGTTTAAATATCGAAATCGTTTTAATACATATGAATCACACCAAAACAATTGAAAACAGTAAAATAGGGGAACTATGTACTCACATTGAATGAAAGGGTATCCTTGATCTAAAGAACTTAGCGAAGCTCAGACAAACCAAGGAAATTCAAGTAGTACCTAGTAATCGGATCACTAGTAAATAAATCGACACCTAAATCGAAAGATCGGACAGAATGAGGTGTTGTAAACCAAATGAGTGTTGGAAATCATTTGATATGGTTTAACAAAGCCTACATTCTAAATCGGAACCTAACCTAAGTTCTTTCGACCCGTTACTACCCGTTTAGGTAGCTTATGCTACTTTAACGCGTCGTGCGCGTAAACGCGCGTTGGAGACGTCTAACTAGTCCTATGACAAGTATTATATGCCTAAACATGTTTAAATATGTTGCATAATCAGTTATGTGACAAATGTTTAGGTTACATATGCTTAAAATCCAATAATGCATGAAAAGGGCATTTTGGTCATTTTACCTAAGGCATATAATCTACCTATCATACAACTACTTAAACTAGGTGACCATAAGGTATAACCTCGGAAGGTTATTCCCTATGTAACTATGGTCACTAAACATGCTTGGTCGGATCCTAATGATCGACCAAACGGGTCGAGTTCGAAAGTCTAAGCGGTGGTTTAGACCGCTTGACTTACGACTCTAAACAAGCACTAACTAAAAGTGACGAGCTAAGCATGTTAAAACATGCTTAACTAAGTTAGAAAACAGGTTTTTGATATCAAAACAAAGTGTTTTGATACCTTAGAGTAGTTTGGTTGCAAAATACGCTTAAATGCGCATTTTGACCGAAACTACGACTCGTCACTACGCCTAGTCAACGTGGTAATCAGTAGGTATAGTCACTAAGGACTATAACCATCGTGATTACGCTCACGTTGCGAAGTTCAAACGAACTTCTCGTTGACCAACTCGTGGTCAAAGCTGAAAGTCAAACACTGTTTGACTTTTAAGCTAAGAAAGCAATAAAAGAATGAAAGAGGACTTACAAAGGGTCCAAATAGATTTGATTCTAAGTATTCTCAGGTAGGTAGTGAATAATCACAACCACTTAGAGAAATTCTCATATCAAATGTGAGGAAAATGGAATGGGAACATGGCCTTATATAGTTTTTCGCAAACCATTAGGATCATTTCTTGGCAAGGAGGGAATGATCTTGGCCATACAATTGTCAAAGAATGATTGGGGGACTTGTTCTCCACACAAACCAGCCCATAGCTTGAAAAACTAGAGATCAAAACCATCAAATTAGAGCTAAATGACCAGATTCAATGTTTCTGAGCTGTAACACTGACACGGGCCGCGTAAAGATAAGGCCAGGCTTACGCGGGCCGCCTGGGCCACTTTGGCAGAATGAGAGTTTTAGCCCCTGAACTTGTAAAACTTGCATTTCGGTTCATTTTTGACACATTTAAGCCCCGTTAACCTCATTTCAAGGCTCTAAAATGAAGTTAAAGTATAGGGAACTTAAAATATGCTCAAAAACATCTCGGATGTCGGCTCGTTTGGTCGTACGGTCGCGTTGTTCGTTAAATTACGACGAAACTCAAACGGATGCGAAAACGATCCAAATTGAGCAACGAACGGTATTTTTGCATGCCGATCACTAAAATAAAAATATTTTAGTGTCTACAAAAATTTTGGGTGTCCAGAGGTGGTCAGAACGTAAGATATGCGCGAAAATGCAAACTTACGTCGTTTTTGACACTTTTAGTCCCTGTAAGATCAAATAAGCATATTTTTGCACACCGAACCACTCAAAGCTTATTTCTAAGCTATGTTTAGGTTATTTATGGTATGTTTAGCTTATGATCAAGTTCCGGACTCTTCGATACCATACGAATCGATATAGTTTCACAGTTTGACACAAATAGTCCCTGCGATCGAATAGACTTGTTTTCAACACACCAAACCATCCAAAACTTATTTCTAAGTTATGTAAAGATTATTTTAGGTATGTTAAGCCTATTTCACTATTCCGGAGTGTTTTTCGCGTTAAACTGACTGCGTTTACGCACCAGTTTGCGTATAACTTTCCAGAAAGCGATTTAAAGCTTGAAATCGGAATTGAATCGAATCGTAAAATCATCAAACACAATTACACATATAATAACATCAAAAAACATTGTTTTATTGATAATTAACATTGTTTTACATTGTACAACGATCACAGAGCACAGTTGTCACAGTCTCCCCTACTTTAGGAAATTTCGTCCTGAAATTTTAACTAGAGGAAACTTGTGAGAACAATTGCGGATATTTCGCCTTCATTTGGTCCTCACGTTCCCAAGTAAATTCTGGGCCACATTTGGATTCCCAGCGAATCTTGACCAAATGAATTCGTTTGTTCTTCAACTGTTTGTATGTACGGTCCATTATCTCCACAGGTTTCTCGACAAAGTGCATCGTTTCATCGATTTGGATTTCGTCGAGTGGAATGTGAAGATCAGCGTCAGCTAAACACTTTCGCAGATTGGACACATGGAAAGTCGGATGGATATTTCCAAGCTCTGGGGGTAGCTCTAGTCGATAGGCAACCTTTCCAACCCTTTCAACAATCTTAAATGGTCCAATATATCGTGGTGCAAGTTTTCCTTTCTTTCCAAATCTCACCACTCCTTTCCAAGGTGACACCTTGAGTAGGACATGGTCTCTGACTTGAAATTCTAAGGGCTTGCGTCGTAAATCCGCATAACTCTTTTGACAGCATCTAGCTGTCACAAGATTGTCGCGAGTTTTCTTGATTTTGTCTGTTGTTTCTAGATTGAGCTCAGGTCCAGTAAGCTGAGCTTCACCGATCTCATTCCAACAGAAAGGTGAACGACATTTTTGACCGTAGAGAGCTTCGAATGGTGCCATATTAATGCTAGCATGATAACTATTGTTGTAAGAGAACTCTATCAATGGCAGATGAGAATCCCAATTACCACCAAAGTCTATCACACATGCTCTAAGCATATCCTCCAAAGTTTGAATCGTTCTCTCAGATTGTCCATCTATTTGGGGATGATAAGCAGTGCTCAGATTTAGTTGGGTTCCCATAGCAGATTGCATGGTCTTCCAAAAATGAGATGAAAATCGAGCATCATGATCGGAAATGATATCCAAAGGAACACCATGTCGTAATACAATCTCATCAACATAAATCTTTGCAAGTTTATCAGCAGATAGATCCTCGCGAATCGGAATAAAATGAGCTGACTTCGTTAATCGATCGATGACAACCCAAATCGCATCGTGACCTTTAGATGTACGTGGTAACTTAGTGATGAGATCCATAGCAATGTTCTCCCACTTCCAAACCGGTATCTCTAGTTGTACAAGCAAACCAGATGGTCGTTGATGTTCAGCCTTGACTTTGAGACAAGTTAGGCATTTCGCTACGTACAAGGCAACATCTTTCTTCATACCAGGCCACGAATACTGAGTACGAAGATCCTTGTACATTTTGTCAGCACCGGGATGGATAGAATATCGAGACTTGTGAGATTCGTCCATCACTAAGGTGCGGGGATCGTCTTGTTTCGGAATCCACAAAAAATCCTTAAAATAGAGTAAACCATCGTCCTTCGCTTCAAGTTTAAGCTCAAGTTGACGTGGTAATTCCTTACCCATCAAATTTTGTGAAACACAAAATTGCTGAGCTTGAAGAACACGAGTTGAAGATCAGATAGAGTTCGAACAGAATGAAGCTTGACTCGATCCTTTCGACTAAGCACATCGGCTACGACATTCGCCTTACCAGGATGGTAGCGAATCTCGCAATCGTAATCGTTTAGGAGTTCAACCCAACGTCGCTGCCTCATGTTCAACTCCTTCTGATTAAGAATGTGCTGGAGACTTTTATAGTCTGTGAAAACCACACACTTCGTGCCATAAAGATAATGTCTCCAGATTTTAAGCGCGAAAACCACAGCTCCCAACTCAAGATCATGAGTTGTGTAGTTCTTTTTGTGAACTTTCAATTGTCTAGATGCGTATGATATAACTTTACCTCGTTGCATAAGAACACAACCATGGCCTAAGTTGGAGGCATCACAGTAGACAACGAAATCATCGTTTCCCTCGGGCAAAGATAAAACAGGAGCATTACATAGCTTCTGTTTCAGCGTTTGAAACGCTTCTTCTTGCTTGGGTCCCCACTCAAAAGGCTTATTCTTCTGAGTCAAAGCAGTGAGTGGAACCGTAATCTTCGAGAAGTTCGAAATGAAACGACGATAATATCCAGCAAGACCAAGAAAAGATCGAATCTCTGTAGGTGTCGTTGGTGTATTCCAATCCTTGATTGCAACAATCTTGGATGGATCCACATGAATACCTTGCTCGTTGACAATATGTCCCAAGAACTGAACTTCTTTAAGCCAAAATTCACACTTGGAGAATTTAGCAAAAAGTTGTTCCTTCTTCAGGAGTTCTAAAGTCAAACGAAGGTGTTGCTCATGATCGGCTCGAGACTTCGAATAAATGAGAATATCGTCGATGAACACAATAATGAACTTGTCTAAATAAGGTTTACAGATACTATTCATTAAGTCCATAAAGATAGCTGGGGCATTTGTCAAACCAAAAGGCATGACAGTAAACTCGTAGTGCCCATATCTCGTGCGGAAAACAGTTTTGGGAATATCTTCTTCGAATACCCGAAGCTGATGATACCCAGAACGCAGATCGATCTTGGAGAAACAGGTAGCACCTTGCAGCTGATCAAAGAGATCATCGATTCGGGGTAGGGGATATCGATTCTTGATGGTAAGCTTACTAAGCTCACAATAATCGATACACATTCGAAAAGATCCATCTTTCTTCTTCAAAAATAGGACAGGAGCTCCCTAGGGTGAATAACTCGGACGGATGAATCCTTTATCAGATAATTCTTGAAGCTGTTTCGATAACTCTTGCATCTCAGACGGTGCAAGACGATAAGGTGCTTTCGCAATCGGGTTGGCATTGGGTACAAGGTCAATATGAAACTCGACTTGATGAACTGGAGGTAAACTAGGAAGTTCATCAGGAAACACCTCTGGATAATCCCGAACAATTGGAATATCCTGAATACTCTTGTTCTTGCCTTTCTCCTCAGTGACATGTGCCAGAAAAGCAACATATCCTTTTCGCAAATAACTTTGGGCCTTCGTACACGACATGAGTTTCAATCCACCAGATGGTTTCTCACCACGAACCTCCAGAACATCGCCAGACGAAAGAGGAATACGAATGATCTTATCGAAACAAACCACCTCAGCTTGATGTTTAGTTAACCAATCTATCCCCACGATAATGTCAAAACTCCCAAGTTGCATCGGTATGAGGTCAATAGGAAAAAGATAGTTATCGAGGTTCAATTGACAACCATGAATAACAGAATCGAGTACGAGTGATTTACCAGTAGCAACCTCGACATATAAGGGTTTCCTCAGTTTAGTTCTATGTATCGCAAGTAAAGGCTCAAAAGATAACGAAACAAAACTCCTATCGGCACCAGAATCGAAAAGAACAGATGCAGGTTGATTGTTAACAAGGAACGTACCGTTAACAACCTCGTTGTCCGCCCTCGCCTCGTTCACGTTCAGATTGAATGCTCCTCCACGAGCAGGATTCACATTCGCGATCGCGTTACCATTCGGATTCGCATTTACCAATCTCGGGCAGTTGTTGCGGAAATGACCCATTTCTCCGCAATTGAAACACGAACCAGGTGGGAATCTCGCAGCATTCCCTTGGGCTTTTGCTGGAACCTGAGCAGCCTGATTTTGGCCAAAACGACAAATGTTGGCCAAATGCCCAAGTCTACCACACATAGCACACTGTTTACAGGCCTGCTGGGCAACATGGTGACCATTGCATCGAGCACAGTGTGGTGCAGTACCAGCATACGCTTTCTTTGCAGGAGGTTGAGTCGGTAGGTTCTGAGGGTTCTGGTTGGTGACAACAAAGTTCTGAGAAGCCTTGCACTTCCTCGACTTTTTAGAAGACTCACCCTGCTTCTTACCCTTACCCTTGTCAGAATCGGTCGACTTCTTTTTATCACCCTTGCGGGCGAGTTTACCATTCCTGACTTGGGACTCAGTCAGGGTAGCCGATAACTCGATCGCATGACGGATGGTAGTAGGATTAACACCGGTCACAATATCCTGAATGGAATCGGGTAAACCATCGATATACCTCTCGATTGCTTTCTCCAGTGGGGTAACCATAGTGGGGCACAACAAACTAAGCTCCTCGAATCGATCCGTATAGGCACGGTGTTCTCCCCAATCTTGCTTTAAATCATCAAACTCTCGTTCCAAAGCTCGAATCTCGTGATGGGGACAGAACTCTCTCATCATGAGAGCTCGGAGCTCTTCCCAAGTTTGTGCTAATGCCACTTCGGCACCCCTATCACGCATCACTCCGTTCCACCATGTAAGAGCTCGCTTCTCAAACACGCTTGAAGCAAATTCAACTTTACGCGCATTCGGACACTGTACATATCTGAATGTGCTCTCGATACTCTCGAACCACTGCAGGAGCGCAGTTGCTCCTTGTGACCCAGAAAACTTAAGCGGCTTCGCAGAATTGAAATTCTTAAAATTACACTGAGCATTATTGTTGTTATTATTATTGTTGTATAACTCGTGGATTTGGGTCACAACGCCTGGAAGTACAGCAGCCATTTGCTGAGAGACAAGGGCTGCGACTTCTTCAGCAGTAAAAGTTTGAGCATCGCGTCGAGGAGGCATTGTCTAACAAGGAACATGAGAAACGAGTGAGGTCGACAATTGGAAAAACAAAAGAGGCATTGAAAATATCGACAAAACACAAGGAAGGCGATCATTCGTTTGTTACCTCAAACAAACAAGCGACACGCAGTGACTAATCAAAGTAAATGGGTCAATATAATGTATCGCTGAAGACATGCTCGCCTATAAGTGAACACTCACCCCAAGAGTTCCCAGGTAAGAGTGACTGGTCCGATACTGCGGATTTGTACGAATACTCTAGCCTTAGACAGAAAACTCAGGGTACATGCATTCACTCTTCCAGTTTACACATGTTCACATTATTTAGACCCAAACTTTGACGAGATTTTGAAAATTCAGAGGGCATAAAGCCGAAAATGAATCAACTGGAAGGGTTCAAAACCTTACAATCAATCATCCAAGGATAGATGATTAATTGTCGAAGAGGATTTGTTATTGTGTTCTCGTTGTGGTTATCACCTAAGGATAGATGACTGTATTATTTTAAAATCTAAACGTAAGATAACTCGCGTTAGGGTCCTAGAAAGTTATAGTCTAGGTCAAAGCATTACTAATAACCTAATTCCCTATAACCATTGGCTCTGATACCAACTCTTCAGTCACACCCCGACCACGTAAAAAAACAAACCGTGGCGGAAACGTCAGGGAGTGTTGTAACAGAATCATCGTTTCAACAACCATGGTAATTAAAAGTTTCGTTTTATTGATTCATTAAGTAATTTACATTGTCTTAAAACCAAACAAACAAATTAAACATCGTCTACTATCGTTTTTATCTCACTAAGGCCACGTCCAAATCCTAAGTGAACATGCTCCCTAGCAATCATCACGCAACATCACCTGAAACATATGTAATCACTATCCAAAAACCAATCGTTTATCCAAACCGTTTATCTCATTTAAATCGTCTCAAATCGTTTTAACTCGTCCCAAAATCGTATTCGTTTTAATTGTGAAACTACTTATGGTCGTCTCGCTAATAACATTCAAACCTTCGTGACTCGACTACTTCATTTCTCGTATTAACAAACCACCAAAGGGTAAGTTAACAATCACAGATTTGGTCGTTACCTACATAACCCCCCACCAGTGTTGTAAAAGTCGCTAGGCGGTCCCTAGTCGGCCGACTGGGGAGTTGGGAGTAATCGGAGTACTCGGGGAGTACGCGGACATGGTAAATATAAAGAAAATTAATTGTTATATATTATTTATGTGTTAAAATAAGAATAATTCATGTCAACTGAGTATAATTTAAAATGAAACATGTTTAAAGTTCAAATATTCTGAATACAAGTCCGACTAGTCTGAGTACAAGGCCGAGTAGTCCGAGTAGGCCGATTTTGACCGAGTATGACCGATTAAAAGTCAACAAACCACGTTGACCGCCTAGCCCGACTAGGCCGACTACGTCCGACTAGGCGCCGACTAGGCCGACTAGGCACCGAGTACTCCCGAGGCCGACTAATTGAGACCGCCTAGGAGGAAGTCGCCTCGGAGGGGGTCCGAGGACCGAGTACTCGCCGAGTACTTGGCCGAGTAATCCGACTTTTACAACACTGCCCCCCACACATAACCATGGGTGTAGTCTGATAACGGGATTTGTCAGATCCTATGGTACCATAACCTAATACTGGTCGGTTCGGCCAAAATTAATGAATGTCATTCGTTATGTAACTACAACCAACAAGTTCGTTCACATTATCGAAATCGTTATTAGTTTAATATAAACCATCTTTATCGTTTTTGAAACCATCGTTTAAATATCAAAATCGTTTTAATACATATGAATCACCCCAAAACAATTGAAAACAGTAAAATAGGGGAACTATGTACTCACATTGAATGAAAGGGCATCCTTGATCTAAAGAACTTAGCGAAGCTCAGACAAACCAAGGAAATTCAAGTAGTACCTAGTAATCGGATCACTAGTAAATAAATCGACACCTAAATCGAAAGATCGGACAGAATGAGGTCTTGTAAACCAAATGAGTGTTGGAACTCATGTGATATGGTTTAACAAAGCTTAATTCTAAATCGGAACCTAACCTAAGTGCTTTCGACCCGTTACGACGTGCACGCAAACGCGCGTTGGAGACGTCTAACTAGTCCTATGACAAGTATTATATGCCTAAACATGTTTAAATATGTTGCATAATCAGTTAGGTGACAAATGTTTAGGTTACATATGCTTAAAATCCAATTATGCATGAAAAGGGCATTTTGGTCATTTTACCTAAGGCATATAATCTACCTATCATACAACTACTTAAACTAGATGACCATAAGGTATAACCTCGGAAGGTTATTCCCTATGTAACTATGGTCACTAAACATGATTGGTCGGATCCTAATGATCGACCAAACGGGTCGAGTTCGAAAGTCTAAGCGGTGGTTTAGACCGCTTGACTTACGACTCTAAACAAGCACTCACTAAAAGTGACGAGCTAAGCATGTTAAAACATGCTTAACTAAGTTAGAAAACAGGTTTTTGATATCAAAACAAAGTGTTTTGATACCTTAGAGTAGTTTGGTTGCAAAAAATGCTTAAATGCACATTTTGACCGAAACCACGACTCGTCACTACGCCTAGTCAACGTGGTAATCAGTAGGTATAGTCACTAAGGACTATAACCATCGTGATTATGCTCACGTTGCGAAGTTCAAACGAACTTCTCGTTGACCAACTCGTGGTCAAAGCTGAAAGTCAAACACTGTTTGACTTTTAAGCTAAGAAAGCAATAAAAGAATGAAAGAGGACTTACAAAGGGTCCAAATAGATTTGATTCTAAGTATTCTCAGGTAGGTAGTGAATAATCACAACCACTTAGAGAAATTCTCAGATCAAATGTGAGGAAAATGGAATGGGAACATGGCCTTATATAGTTTTTCGCAAACCGTTAGGATCATTTCTTGGAAAGGTGGGAATGATCTTGGCTATACAATTGTCAAAGAATGATTGGGGGACTTGTTCTCCACACAAACCAGCCCATAGCATTAAAAACTAGAGATCAAAACCATCAAATTCGAGCTAAATAACCAGATTCAATGTTTCTGAGCTGTAACACTGACACGGGCCGCGTAAAGGTAAGGCCAGGCTTACGCGGGCCGCCTGGGCCACTTTGGCAGAATGACAGTTTTAGCCCCTGAACTTGTCAAACTTGCATTTCGGTTCATTTTTGACACGTTTAAGCCCCGTTAACCTCATTTCAAGGCTCTAAAATGAAGTTAAAGTATAGGGAACTTAAAATATGCTCAAAAACATCTCGGATGCCGGCTCGTTTGGTCGTACGGTCGCGTTGTTCGTTAAATTACGACGAAACTCAAATGGATGCGAAAACGATCCAAATTGAGCAACGAACGGTATTTTTGCATGCCGATCACTAAAATAAAAATATTTTAGTGTCTACAAATATTTTTGACACTTTTAGTCCCTGTAAGATCAAATAAGCCTATTTTTGCACACCGAACCACTCAAAGCTTATTTCTAAAATATGTTTAAGTTATTTATGGTATGTTTAGCTTATGATCAAGTTCCGGACTCTTCGATACCATACGAATCGGTATAGTTTCGCAGTTTGACACAAATAGTCCCTGCGATCGAATAGACTTGTTTTCAACACACCAAACCATCTGAAACTTATTTCTAAGTTATGTAAAGGTTGTTTTAGGTATGTTAAGCCTATGTCACTATTCCAGAGTGTTTGTCGCGTTAAACTGACTGCGTTTACGCACCAGTTTGCGTATAACTTTCCAGAAAGCGATTTAAAGCTTGAAATCGGAATCGAATCGAATCGTAAAATCATCAAACACAATTACACATATAATAACATCAAAACACATTGTTTTATTGATAATTAACATTGTTTTACATTGTACAACGATCACAGAGCACAGTTGTCACATAAGAGAGATTACTATTCGCTCACATGATCTAGCAGTTCATTCCCTAGCTAAACCATTCCAATGAGACATGTAGTCCACCCGCGAGAGTTATAAATCCGAAAACAGTTAAGAGAAAAAGGGGGACATGAACTCACAGCTTTGCATTCCTGAGAGAGAGATATTCAATCAACGTGTTCCGTAAACGCGAGTCAACCTACACGGGTTCTAACTCATTAGACACGTCGGTCCTTCCTAGACCTTGTACTCGTTGTTCATCTTGAACGTTTATTATTTTCATTTCATTCTTGGAACACTTGTGTATTTTAGTAATACGTTGGCATTTGTTTCTGGTATACTTTGATTTGAGACTTTATATTTGTTACACAAATATAACTGTATATCTTTAATTGATAAAAGTATTGAAAATATTTATTCTTAACGTCGAAATACATTGTCGTATGTATACGATCTTAATGAGAGAGTACACCTCAACAGGTGTAGGTGAGTATATCATCATGTACTAGAGTCTTTTATACATATACATATACCGTATGTATACTTATATTTGTGTGCTTTATACTTGTACGTACACCATATTTATATGTGTAGGTATACCATATTATACGTGTAGGTATACCGTATTATACATGTAGGTATACTGTATTTATACGTGTATGTATACTGTATTATACATGTAGGTATACCGTATTATACATGTAGGTATACCGTATTTATAACGTACTTGTACAATATATATTTATAAAAAAATATACATGTATTTTACTTTGGGCTTAGCCCACAATTTAGTGTTTTGGGCTTAATCCATACTTTATGGCATTTGGGCCTAGCCCAAGTTCTATAAGTTAGTAAACCTAGCCCATATTAGTATCGTTAGTGGGCTTTTATAAGTATTTTAGGAAATGGGCCTTTGCCCATGGGTTTAAGGTATTGGGCTTAGCCCAATATTTATGTTATTCTAAGCTCAAAATTAATTTTATAGGCCCAAAGTTATATAACTTAATCCAATATTTGTGTTCTTGAATTTGTGACAAATTTTTACTAAGTATGATATAACCATATTAGTAAATTTTTAGAACCACACATAGTGTTATTTTTATTATTGAACTTTCCGGCTTTCGTTGTCTTTGATATATATATGAAGTGTCTAAAAATATTTTATTTTTACACTTGTCGTAACGTTCGGTTAGTATATGTAGTTTTTGTGTCGAATTTGTCCGTTTCGCCGATGACGCATAAAGCGTCGTCCGACGTTCGCGCCTTGAGTTATGGTATCACACGAGTGTGTTTCGAGTGCTCGCGAGGGTTCGCGGCTATCGTCATGCTTGCGAATGTTAGTGAGGTTTCGGTTATTTGTAAGTGTATTTTGTTCATGTGTATTATTTTCAACATTTTGGTATGTATTCCTAAGGCTAATATATACACATAATATACACACTTTGTACATCAAATAAAGTATTTGAAATATATACATATAATTTTCTCCAAAAATTATATTTATTGGTATACTTATAATATTTCCCATTTTTATTTAATAAAAATACCTTTTAGTGTTTAAATAAACTCTTGGATAGTTAATACTTAACCCTTGTCATTCGGGTTCGTCTAATCATGATTAAGGTCGTTAATCGCAATTAAGGTTACTAATCACGATTAACCATGCTAATCACCCCGTAATCCCATTTTAATCGCGATTAGATTTTTATAAAATTTTGCCATAGTTTCCCTAAACTATGGCGTTTTCCCATGTATTCAAAACATGTTTAAAATCATTTCCAATTTACCATCAACATTAATCTACTAATCTCAACAAGTTACAACATAAAGTAAACAATTTCTACCACTTATTTTCTTAAATCATGAGCACTTATATATATAAAGTTTCTTAAAAATCCAACACTTTTATGTCTTGAAATCCAAGACTTTTTAAGTGTGGTTTTCATAACCATTTATTAAAGGCAAATTGGAAAATAATAATCCCATGTTTCTGAAATTGGCCGATAATAATCCCAAGTCAGTTATTAGCCAATAATAATCCGACCTCGTCCAATTTTTTTGTAAAATAGTCTGCAGTTAAGTGTTTACTAGTCGGTCGGATAAAAACGGACAAGTTATGTAAGTTGCGATGAAACACCGGTAACTTGTGTTTTGGATATTCCATTGATATCCTTTAGCCTATTTAGAGTGTAAAATATTTTTTTACAAGTTCTACGGACACTAAAATGATAGATTCTAGTGTCGCGGACATTTTATTTTGGTTATAATTCGGCGCGGAGCGAACAAAGTGCATTCATACTCGTTTACCGGAAAGTTGAAGTGTTTTAACGATTTAGTGCCCCTAATTCGGGATTTTTATTTGTATTCCATCTACCAAGTGTGTCCGTGCCCTTCGTTGCTCGTTCTGACAGTTTTCAGAACTAGCTGGCATGAATAGTGTGCTCAGGTGAATAGTATTTTCAGCATTTTGCCAATATATTAGGACATAGTTTGTGGTTTCCTCGCGACATAGCGATTGTGTTAATATTGGTTAGCATTTTTAGCCATGTCCTATGATTGCTAGAACTTATACGACCTAATCACGCAATAATTAAATCGTAAAGAGAGAAATTAAACGTTAAATCAAGTGTTTAAGTTGTACGGAATTACCATTATTTTTGCCAGTTGTCACATTCTCCCCCCGTTGAAAGAATTTCGTCCCGAAATTCAAGTCGTGTTACCGGTTGCAGGGGAGTCTTGGAACAGGTGAGGGTACTTGGATTTCATTTGATCTTCACGTTCCCACGTATACTCTGGACCGTGACGTGAGTTCCAACGAACTTTAACTAGCTTCCTACGACTCCTCCGTGTCTTGTGGACCTTCCAGTCCGTAACCTCAACAGGTTCTTCAGTAAATTGAAGTTTGTCGTTGACGTGTATCTCGTCCGATGGGATGACGACTGTTTCTTGAGTGGGACTTTTCTTGAGATTTGACACGTGGAACATGTCGTGTACACTGCTCAGTTCCTCTGGTAGTTTTAACTTGTACGCAACAGTTCCGATCTTCTCCCGGATTTTGAAAGGTCCAATGTAACGTGGGTTCAACTTTCCACGTTTACCAAATCTTACTACGCCTTTCCAAGGCGAGACTTTCAGCAATACCATGTCTCCGACCTCGAAAGCTAATGGTTTGCGTCGTTTGTTGGCGTATATCTTTTGTCTATCATGAGCCATCTTGATACGGTCTCGTATCTGGATGATCTTGTCCGTGGTTTCCTGGACCAAATCCGGACCAATGAATTGTTTATCCCCACTCTCCGCCCAACATAGCGGGGACCGACACTTTCGTCCATATAATGCTTCAAACGGGCGACCTGGATGCTAGTGTGATAACTATTATTGTACGAGAACTCCACTAAGGGCAAGTGAGTATCCCAGTTTCCACCCAAATCCATCACACAAGCACGTAACATGTCCTCCAAAGTTTGTGTCGTTCGTTCACTTTGGCCGTCCGTTTGAGGGTGAAAGGCCGTACTAAGATTCAGTTGTGATCCAAAGGCCTTTTGGAATGATTGCCATATTCTTGACACGAATCGACCATCTCGGTCTGATATAATAGAAACAGGCACTCCATGTCGTGCCACAATCTCCTTGAGATATGTTTCGGCCAGTTTCTTAGTGCTATCCTTCTCACTAATCGGTAGAAAATGTGCGGGCTTTGTAAGTCGATCTACAATTACCCAAATCATATCATGGCCTCTCGAGGTTCGGGGTAACTTAGTAATGAAGTCCATTGAGATTTGTTCCCATTTCCATACGGGAATTTCAGATTGTTGGAGTAACCCTGAAGGCTTTTGATATTCCGCCTTAACCTTGGCGCATGTAAGGCATTTCCCAACATAAGTAGCAATGTCGCTTTTAAGCTTACGCCACCAATAAAATTCTTTTAAATCTTGGTACATCTTATCTGAACCCAGACGTATAGAGTACATTGACTTGTGTGCTTCATCTAAAATAATTGTTCGTAGTTCAACAAAGGATGGGACCCAAATTCGTCCCATAAAGTATAGTGTTCCATCCTCCTTTGGCACCAATTGTGCCTCCATTCCTCGTAAGGATTCTGCTTGTATATTTTATGGTTTAAGCGCCTCTTGTTGAGCATCGTGAATCCGAGAAGTGAGATCAATTTGTATGTTCAATTCTAAGGCTCACACCCTTAGAGGTTTTACACGTTCCTTGCGGCTCAAGGTGTCCGCCACAATGTTCGCTTTGCCCGGATGATACTTTATCTCACAATCATAATCGTTCAATAACTCAAACCATCGTCATTGCCGCATATTTAAATCCTTCTGATCGAATATGTGTTGCAAACTCTTGTGATCTGTAAAGATTGTGCAACGAGTACCATATAAGTAGTGACGCCAGATCTTTAACGCGAATACCACCGCACCAAGCTCCAGATCGTGCGTGGTATAGTTTTTCTCATGCACCTTTAATTGACGAGACGCGTACGCGATGACTTTGTCCCGTTGCATCAACACACAACCAAGACCTTGGTGTGATGCATCACAATAAACCATGAAGTCATCGGTACCATCGGGTAAGGACAGAATAGGCGCGTCACAAAGTTTATCCTTTAGCAGTTGAAAAGCCGCCTCTTGTTTCTCGCCCCAATGTAATTTCTTGTTTTTTTGTGTTAAGGACATTAGCGGTTGAGCAACTTTTGAAAAGTTCTCTATGAATCGTCTATAATAGCCCGTTAATCCCAGAAGCTGTCGTATCTCAGTAGGGGTCCTAGGCGCTTCCCAATTCTTAATCGCCTCAATCTTTGCCGGGTCGACATGAATTCCCTTCTCATTTACCACGTGACCTAGGAATTGTACCTCGCGAATCCAAAATTCGCACTTCAAAAATTTTGCATACAGCTGTTCCTTTCTCAAGAGTTCCAAAATAGCTCGCAAATGTTGCTCGTGTTCCTCCTTGGTTCGCGAGTATATTAGGATATAATCAATAAACACAATCACTAACTTGTCCAAATACAGCTTACACACGCGGTTCATGAGGTCCATGAATACCGCTGGTGCGTTGGTTAAGCCGAACGACATAACAAGAAACTCTTAATGTCCATAACGAGTCCTAAAGGCCGTTTTGGGGATACTTTCCTCTTGTATTCTCAACTGATGGTAACCCGACCTCAGATCGATCTTGGAGTAGTAGCTGGAACCTTGTAGTTGATCGAACAAGTCGTTGATTCTTGGTAAGGGATATCGGTTCTTGATGGTCAGCTTGTTTAACTCCCTATAGTCAATGCACATGCGAAAGCTACAGTCTTTCTTTTTAACAAATAATATCAGAGCTCCCCAAGGTGAGAAACTAGGTCTAATAAATCCCTTGTCTAACAACTCTTGCATCTCGGACGGAGTTATTCGTTATGGAGGTTTTGCCACTGGTGCCGCTCCTGGCACCAAATCAATTCGAGACTCCACTTGTCGCTGTGGAGGCAGTCCATGCAAGTCTTCAGGAAAGACTTCTGGAAACCCTTTCACGAAAGGGGTGTCTTCTATTTTCGGCTCCTTGGTTTCCTTGTCAACTACGTGGGCGAGGAAAGCTATGCAACCTTTTCGGAGACACTTTTGCGCCTTCATACAATTAATGATCCGTAGGGGTGTCTCGCGCTTCTCCCCATGAATAATAAGCATTTCTTCATCTGGCAATGGGATACGGATGGTTTTCTCGTGACAAACCACTTCCGCCCGGTTGTCGGACAACCAATCCATCCCGAAAACTACGTCAAAACTACCCAAATCAACGGGTAAAAGATCGATAGAAAATTTTTGCGCTCCAAGCTCAAGTGTGCAACCCTTAATAATTTATCCCGCTTCAAAAATTTTCCGTTTGCCAATTCCATAGAATAAGTGACGTCTAGTTTACTCGATTCTAAGCCAAGCATATTTTTGATCTCTATAACTATAAAACTAAAGTCGGCCCCAATATAAAAAAAGAATAGATGCGAAGTGTTGATTAATAGGGAACGTACCCGTGACCACCTTAGGTTCTTGGCTTGCGCCCTTGGCTCCCATCATGAAAGCTCTCCCCCGAGCTTGGTTTTCCTTTGGGCAATCCTTCCGATAATGCCCCTTTTCACCACATCCGTAGCAACCTTGACTTTTCCCATTCCTATTGTCATTCCCGTTTCTGCCATCCTTTTTTCTTACCCAACATTTCTCGGTGCGATGACCCATCTTCCGGCACTTGTCACACATCATGGTCCAGCAAAAACCGTGGTGATGATATTTGCACTTATCACACTTTGGTAGTTTTCCATGATAGTTCTTACCACCCGTTTTAGTCATGGCAACGAATGCCTTGACTTTCTTAGTTATAGCGGTTTCCTTATGTTTGTTGCTTGATCTAGAGCCTTGCTTGAAATGCGCATACTTCCTTTTATTGCTATTCGAGGAAGACTCCACACGCGTCTTCTTTTTCACTGGGCTTTCATTCGATTTCTCCATCGTTACTCCACCCTCGGCAGTACTTAAGGCAAAAGTTATCACCTGAGCAATTCCTAATATGGTTCCTCTCATTCCGCCACTGCTTGTAGTGCTGCTTGCTTCGTATTGGATGATTGCTTTAGCGACTTGTTGGTTCACTAGAGCTTCGAGCTCAACTCGTGTTACAGGTAAAGGTTCCGATTGGGCTTGACCAGCGTTCCTTCGTTGTGGTTCCATGAGCTTTATATGTATAAAACATATCGATGAAATTAGACATTTATTTTAAAATAAATATTGTCATTTATGAGTGAAAGTAAAACTCATTCGTCACGCACTACGAGTATACGGGTAAGATAATTCATAATGACGCTTATGCAAATCCTTCGCACCATAATCATCACATCATTGTAGGGAGGTAAAATAAGTTACAACAGTGTCTTGCTAAGGATATACCGACTTTTATATATATCATATCAACTTGTTATAATTAGTTTTGTGAAGAAAACCTCCTCGGAGTCATCTCACTCCTGTCGATGCAAGTCATACAATATTATGCAAAATATGGTGAGGTCTTTCCTTCACCTTGTTCCTTGATTGTTCCTCAAGTCTCCGACTCTTCAATAGTCTTTAGTTTTACAGAAACGGGTATACTTCCCAAAAGATGGGGGTTGTGCACAACTACCACGTGTGTGTGTGGGGGGGGGGGTGAGAGTGAAAACACAGAAATAAGGCCGCGAGAGTACGTAACTTCTTCCTCGAGACCTAATTATGACTTATAGAAACCGTAGAGCGGGTTTCAAGTGTACGAATGCACTACCCAAACGATGGGGTGTACTATGGGATAGAGAGTGTGGAGGTACTGATAAGGGTGTTGGTGGTGGTGATATAGGTATTCGGTGATACAGTGCATGTGAGGTGAAGGACGAGAAGAATCTTTTTACATGTGTCGTCCATGTGCCTAAATGGAACAGCAATCTATTGAGGAGGGAAGAATCGAGTGGTCGCCTCCGTCCTTATAATATGTATTCTATACTTCATCGACCCCGATTGTCCGATGTAGGGAGGACCCCTTTGCCGCACTGAACTGTGCGACGAATACATTGATTTTGCTTGGGCTCCATGAGTTCCAGTAAGGTTGGTATGGTCTCCATGAATGTCAAATAGAGTGCGGTAAATGGGTTACACTACAGCTCGCGCCATGCTACCCCCTTGGGGTAAAACGGATGTCAAATATTGGGGTCTATCGTAGCAACTACAATAGATAAGATAGGGTGTTGTCAGTACTGTACAAATTTAAACACAAGAATCCTAAAGTGTTGAGGAAAATCTTTCCTGAGTGGTTAACCATCTTCACTTGCCTAGTTACCGGGTCCCAAACGACTCGAACTACAGGTAGAAGTGTTAGGCACGAAGTAAAAATACAGATTTCCTACTTTGTAGAGTGTTATAGTAACTATCCTGGTTAGTGTCCTACTAGATAGAGATTTGAAAAACTTAGGAATTTCAAATAGATAGTGATCATTTGTTTGACCCACAGAGCCCACCAGGATTTCCATGCACTGCAAGTTGTTATTACGTGGGCCCCCGTAATAATAAATTGCCTTGCCTGGTCACCCTAATGTTTTCTCGCACAAAACAGAGGATCAGTCAGGGAGGGGACACTACTGTTTTCATACCTTCAACATAGAAGGGACCTTCATGATGGTCCATGTGCTAACATCCGTTGTCATTACTCGCGAAATGGCACAACGTTAGACGAAGTAGAAATAAAGAGAATTTGTAACAATAGTAGCTGGAGGGGCACCTTCAAGATGAGTACTTCATCTTCCTTTTCTGGACAAGAGTGTCGTCAATCATGATTCGTAAAAGCCACAGGGACCTTGTCCCACTAATAGAGTTGTTGCCCAGGGTTACCACCTCCGCCTCGCCGTCACTGCTGTAGTCAGGCACTTTCACATTCAAGGGATGAACAAGCATCTTCTACGGCATCAAGCTTAAGGTCTCACTTAGTAATTACACCCGCCATAAGCTCCGCAATAGAATACAGGAAAGTCAAGAATCTCAAGCATAAGAGATTGGTCCTGGTCAAAGTGAAGTGGGACTCCAAAAGAGGACCTGAGTACACATGGGAGCTTGAATCTGAAATGCAAAGGAAATATCCGCACTTGTTCCAGTAGATCTCGAGGGCGAGCTCTAAAATAAGGTGGGGAGAATGTAACAACCCTCAGTAAAACCGAGACTCTCAAATATTTCCGACACCCTATTATATTTTAAAAATATCTCAATATGTCTTTATATACACCCCATATAAGAAAACCGGGCCCGAAATATATAAAATAGTATTTAAAATAAATACAAATTTTAAAATCTAAGTTGAGGCGGGCCGCGTAGACCCACCCCAACATTTACGCGGGCGGTATGAAGGTTAGAACCTGATTCCGTCTGATTTCTTAAGTTCAGGCGGGCCGCGTGAACCCCATCTCAATCTTAGCGGGCCGCGTGAGATCAATAACACGGCAACACCAGAGGCCGACACGTGTCGACATCGTGGCGAGTCTAGGCGATGACCCGGATCACCTAAACCCTACCCGGGCTAGTACGCGGGCTGCGTAAGCCCCTGCGTACATCTACGCGGGCCGCGTGAAGACCAGATTTCAGCACTATATAAAGGAGGCCTCGGATCTCAGTTGAACTCGTTCAATTTTCATTTCTCAAATCTCACTTTCTGAATATTAGGCATAGAAAGCTAGTATTATACCCCCTAATTAGCAAGGTTCTGCCCCGTTGTAAGTATTATAACCCCAGTTTCGTAATAGATACGCTGCCCGATTGATTTAGGGTTCCGTAACAACTGTCGTGGTTCTGCCCGACGTAGTTGTTGGAATGCCGTCTCAGGGAGGGTATCATTAATATTTTCAAAGGGTTATGATACTAACCTATGTACATTTGTTTAAATTATAGATTATTCCAGGAAACCCTTACGCGAAGTCTAAGATAGCAAAGTGAGTTTATCCAATTTTTGTTAACCTTTTTGTAATATTTTACAAAACCTTAATTGTTTTACAATATGATTAAGCGGTGATTGAGTATTTGTAGTTCTTCAATTACTGCCGGTATGTTGGGGTTTTGTATACAAAATTTACTACTGCAAGTAGTAAGTCGGGGATGACAGTACGTTACCATTGGACAATGAGTTAGCCAATGTGTAATATGACCCACAAGTCAGGATTGACAATACTGAATGAGTAATTGTGTAGAAATAAACAATGTGATCGTTCTCAATACTGTTTTAATTGATAAAATGTTTCTTGATTAAACTGGGATTCACTCACCAGTATTTCCCACTGACAAATGTTTTTAAAACGCGTTTCAGGTAACACAATGTGACAACCAATTAGTAAAAAGCCAGCTGGAGAGCACTGAAGGCTTGGGAAAATAGGGTTTATCCCTATAAATGTATTGTAATAAGAAACTTGGGTTTTACCCATGTGATTATTAATATTTAATGTGGTGGTTTTACTCTGATAAACATTTCCTAACTACGGTCCTGATGTAATTTCCGCTGCCAAATTAACGCAACTGATACCACCAAAAATCTGAGTTCACGTCCGCCCGTTTCCGGGACAGATAAGGGATCGGGGGTTGCGACAGAAGGTGGTATCAGAGCCTAGCCACTGGTCTGAGCCAAAGAAGTGTTCCGCTGACACTTAAATTCTAAATTTTGTGTTAGGAAATAAATAACGGAATTATGTGCATAACTGTAATTATTTGTTATGTGTTATTTGACTATTTGTTAGTTTACAGTATGAGTGATCAAGGACCCTCAGACATGAGTCGTCAGTTGTCTGATTCACCTAGGAGTGAAGGTACCTCTTCATAGCCTGCCCTTTGTAGGTATTCTGCTGATCAGGAAGAAGGAATGTTTGCCTTTAAAGCTCAGTCAGAAGAGCCATTCCCTCATAAGAAACGAGGATGGTTCAGTAAAGAAGCTTTTGCACGTAGGAAAAGAATGCGAAAGTTGCAACAACAAATAGTTTTAGCAGCCGCTAAGCGAAAGACAGATGCCCATACACAGGATATGCTAGCCAATTTCCATATCCTAGCTACAACTGCTGCTGACCCAAGTCTGGAACAACTAGTAGCCCCCCAACCACAAATCCCAGACCAACCCATGGAGATAGAAAACCCTGAAAACCAAGTGGAGATGCATGATTTCAACCCAGAAGAAATCCCTTGGGTACGTGCACCAAACCCCCTAGACCCAAATTACGACCCCTGGTGGGACGATAATAGGGACTTTGTGCAACGTTACCCGATACATGAAGACACACCCATACAGAACATAGGAGCCTATCCAGGTATGGACCCTTTAGATCCCTATTACCACGATGAATATATTAGGGAAATCTTTGAAGATCCTTACCGATTTCAGGCACTTTCACCCCCATATCAGGAACCCGCACCCCAGATTCCGAACCCAGTCCTAGAACCTGCACCCCCAATGAGTGCAGAAAACGTACAAGAACTTAGGACTTTTGGGGAGGAAATTTTAGAAAGCAGTGAGAGAATGCGTCAGGTGGGAGAGCGTCTCGTATGGAAATACGATGAACGCAATATGGATTTTTGGATAAATCCATATCCGTGATGTGATGGAGGAAACAATAATAGTAATAATAATATAATATAATAAAATAAAAATAAAATAAAATATGTGTGTACGGATGCATATTACTATTAGTGTGATTCTATTTCTGTTGGTATTGTAATTTTTATTTCAGTGCTAGTATGTAATAGATGCATAATAGTATATGGAAATAGAGTAAAAGTCGCAATGATCGACGTTTTTGGCTAGATTACGTATCATGTGATTAACTATATTAAATATTATCTTGTGATATTAATATGGGGTAAATGTTTAAAATTCAGATGGCCGATGAAGGAAATCAAGGAAATCTGAATAATGATAACCAGAGTAACATTAACGTGGTTAATGAGAATCCAAGCATCAATAACAATGGAAACCAAATGGATAATAGTGTTGTTCAACATATAGTGGGACAAGGAATCATAGATGCAATGCCATTTATTATTCAAACTATTCAAGAAGCGAATAATAAAAGTAAGCATAGCAGTAAGCGACCAATCGAACCCGAAAACAGCGTGAACAATGGACCCGTACTTCAAATGCCTATTCCAAAAAGAAGAAGAACCGTGTCTTACGGTTGTTCTTTTAAAGAATTATGGTCTTGTAAACCAATGGAATTCTCGGGCAACGAAGGGGCCATTGCAACCCTACGTTGGATAAAGAAGACTGAGGCAGTCTTAAGAATAAGCAAGTGTGCTGAAGAAGATAAGATATTGTTTGCTTCTAATCTGTTTAAGAATGCAGCACTAGAATAGTGGAACACTATCCTCCAATCAAGAGGAAGTGATAGAACCTACAATATGGAATGGGAAGAATTTAAGAACAAGGTAGAAAGGAAATTCTGCCAACCCAATGAGAAGGAACAGATAGCAAACAAATTTCTAAATCTTAGAATGACTGGTGTAGATAGTAAGGGATATACTAAAATATTCTTCGAATATGCTAGAATAGTGCCAACTCTTGCTTCACCAGAACCAGTATTAATCTCTCGTTATATCTGGGGATTAATCGGGGAAATAAGACACGTAGTCAAGGCAGCTAGACCTCAAACCATAGAAGAAGCTGTAGAACTAGCAAATACCTTGACAGATGAATTAGTCCGTACCCGAGAGGAGGATCAAAGGAGGAACCTAACTCAGAAACTCACACAAGAATTTCGTTCTGGAAATTTTAATCGTGGGAAAAATATAGGTTCTACCTCTACACCCTACTGTAGGTATTGCAAAAGAAAGCTTTCAGGAAGATGCTCCATATACTGTAACTTTTGCAAAATATCAGGACACAAGGAAGAAAATTGCAGGAAGAAAGCTAACAACAGGATATGTTACAACTGCGGAGAACAAGGTCATATCAAGCTTAATTGCCCAAAATTAGCTCCAGCTACAAACAACAAGAATACTCAAAATGCTAGAGCATTTGTTCTGACTGCAGATGAAGCCAAAATGATTCCAGATGTCATAGCTGGTACGTTTTTAGTTAATGATGTTTTTGCTAAAGTATTATTTGACTCTGGTGCAAACCAAAGTTTTATTAATACATCATTTTGCAAATTTCTAAATCAGTCATTAACTAAACTACCACTAGAATGCTTAGTAGAAACAGCTAATGGAGAAACTGTTAAGATTTCTGAAATCTTGCAGGGAGCAAGAATAGAAATTTTAAATCAGAAATTTATTGCAAACCTTTATCCCATGAATCTGGCAGGATTCGATGTTGTTTTAGGAATGGATTGGTTAATAGCCAATAAAGCTAGTATTTTATGAGATCAAAAGTCAATTCAAGTAAATTCACCAAAAGGTAAAACAATCACAATTAAAGGAGATAAATCATCTAGAACCACAAAATTTATCTCTGTAATGAAAACTGCAAGTTACATAAGAAAATGATCATTAGTGTATTTGATTTCCATAATCACTAACACTAAAGGAAAGGATTTAAAAGATATTCCAGTAGTATCTCAGTTTTCAGATATATTTCCAGAAGAATTGCCAGGGCAACCTCCAGATAGGGAAGTTGAATTCAGAATCCATTTAATACCAGGAACAGCACCGATTGCCAAAGCACCTTACCGATTGGCACCTGCAGAAATGCAAGAATTAAAGAAACAATTGGACGAATTATTAGAAAAGTGATTTATACAACCTAGTTCATCGCCATGGGGAGCGCCGATACTGTTTGTTAAAAAGAAGGACAGATCAATACGTATGTGCATTGACTACCGTGAATTAAACAAGGTCACGATTAAGAACCGGTACCCATTACCAAGAATCGATGATCTGTTTGATCAACTACAAGGAGCTCGATTTTTCTCTAAAATCGATTTAAGGTCAGGATATCATCAATTAAAGGTACAGGAAGAGGACATTCCTAAGACCGCTTTCAGAACAAGGTATGGCCATTATCAATTTATTGTCATGCCATTTGGTTTAACCAATGCCCCAGCCGCATTTATGGACATGATGAATCGAATATGTAAGCCATATTTGGATAAATTCATAATTGTCTTCATAGATGATATTCTCATTTACTCTAAGAATAAAGAGGATCATGCAAAGCATTTGCACTCACTTTTAAGTTTATTAAGAAAAGAAAAGTTTTACGCTAAATTTTCAAAGTGCGAGTTTTGGTTAGAACAGGTACAGTTTCTTGGACACCTAGTCAATCATGAAGGAATTCATGTGGATCCCACAAAGATCGAGGCGATTACTTAATGGAAAACCCCTGAGTCACCAACCGAGGTTAGAAGTTTCTTAGGATTAGCTGGTTATTATAGAAGATTTATTCAAGATTTTTCTAGAATAGCCATTCCTTTAACTAAACTAACCTGTAAATCTGTTAAGTTTGAATGGGGATTAAAACAAGAAGAAGCATTTAGAATCCTTAAGCAAAGATTAACCCATACACCCATATTAGCATTACCAGAAGGAGCAGAAGACTTTGTAGTCTATTGTGACGCTTCCAAATTAGGTTATGGATGTGTATTAATGCAATGTCAAAAGGTCATAGCTTACGCATCTAGACAACTTAAGAATCATGAAGAGAATTATTCAACCCATGACTTAGAATTAGGAGCTATAATTTTTGCTCTTAAGATTTGGAGACACTACAAAAGTTGAGCGAGTTCATTTGTTTTGAGTGAGTTCGAATTAAACCTTTAAACATTTGAGAGATCTTTTATAACAAACTGGTATGTAAAGCGTCTATGAACAGATCATTAATGTTTTGCAAGGATATTAATATGTGCGGCGACATAGGAAGCACTCAACCCTAGCGAATTTCCTCCGGTCCACCCGGTCAGAACAACAAAAGCACTACATGGGCCACACAAGGACCCAAGAGTGGGGCTCGCTACACCCGATAGATCTACCACTTTTGCCCTTGGTCTTATACAAGATTAATGGCGCTTAAGAGAGATTAATATTCGCTCACATGATCTAACAGTTCATTCCCTAGCTAAACCATACCATTGAGACATGTATCCACCCCCGAGAGTTATAAATCCAAAAACAGTTAAGAGAAAAAGGGGGACATGAAATCACAACTTTGCGTTCCTGAGAGAGATATATTCAATCAACGTGTTCCGTAAACGCGAGTCAACCTACACGGGTTCTAACTCATTAGACACGTCGGTCCTTCCTAGACCTTGTACTCGTTGTTCATCTTGAACGTTTATTATTTTCATTTCGTTCTTGGAACACTTGTGTATTTTAGTAATATGTTGGCATTTGTTTCCGGTATACTTTGATTTGAGACTTTATATTTGTTACACAAATATAAGTGTATATCTTTAATTGATAAAAGTGTTAAAAATATTTATTCTTAACGTCGAAATAGGTTGTCGTATGTATACGACCTTAGTGAGAGAGTACACCTCAACAGGTGTAGGTGGGTATATCATCATGTACTAGAGTCTTTTATACATATACATATACCGTATGTATACTTGTATTTGTGTGCTTTATACTTGTACGTACACCGTATTTATATGTGTAGGTATACCGTATTATACGCGTAGGTATACCGTATTATACATGTAGGTATAGCGTATTTATACGTGTAGGTATACTGTATTATACATGTAGGTATACCGTATTATACATGTAGGTATACCGTATTTATAACGTACTTGTACAATATATATTTATAAAAAAAATATACATGTATTTTACTTTGGGCTTAGCCCACAATTTAATATTTTGGGCTTAATCCATACTTTATGGCATTTGGGCCTAGCCCAAGTTATATAAGTTAGTAAACCTAGTCCATATTAGTATTGTAAGTGGGCTTTTATAAGTATTTCAGGAAATGAGCCTTTGCCCATGGGTTTAAGGTATTGGGCTTAGACCAATATTTATGTTATTCTAAGCCCAAAATTAATTTTAAAGGCCCAAAGTTATATAACTTAATCCAATATTTGTGTTCTTGAATTTGTGACAAATTTTTACTAAGTATGATATAACCATATTAGTAAATTTTTAGAACCACACATAGTGTTATTTTTATTATTGAACTTTCCGGCTTTCGTTGTCTTTGATATATATATGAAGTGTCTAAAAATATTTTATTTTTACACTTGTCGTAACATTCGGTTAGTATATGTAGTTTTTGTGTCGAAGTTGTCTGTTTCGCCGATGACGTATAAAGCGTCGTCCGATGTTCGCGCCTTGAGTTATGGTATCACACGAGTGTGTTTCGAGTGCTCGCGAGGGTTCTCGACTATCGTCATGCTTGCGAATGTTAGTGAGGTTTCGATTATTTGTAAGTGTATTTTGTTCTTGTGTATTATTTTCAACATTTTGGTATGTATTCCTAAGGCTAATATATACACATAATATACACACTTTGTACATCAAATAAAGTATTTGAAATATATACATATAATTTTCTCCAAAAATTATATTTATTGGTATGCTTATAATTTTCCCCATGTTTATTTAATAAAAAATACCTTTTAGTGTTTAAATAAACTCTTGGATAGTTAATACTTAACCCTTGTCATTCGGGTTCGTCTAATCATGATTAAGGTCGTTAATTGCAATTAAGGTTACTAATCACGATTAACCATGCTAATCACCCCGTAATCCCATTTTAATCGCGATTAGATTTTTATAAAATTTCGCCATAGTTTCCCTAAACTATGGCGTTTTTCCCATGTATTCAAAACATGTTTAAAATCATTTCCAATTTACCATCAACATTAATCTACTAATCTCAACAATTTACAACATTAAGTAAACAATTTCTACCACTTATTTTCTTAAATCATGAGCACTTATATATATAAATTTTCTTAAAAATCCAACACTTTTATGTCTTGAAATCCAAGACTTTTTAAGTGTGGTTTTTATAACCATTTATTAAATCACTTGTTATTTTTAGAAATCACATTTATTAGTTCTTAATCACCATGTTTAGTTCATTAAATCCTTAATCTTTCAAGTTTAAACACACATATATATAAAGCTCATGGATTTAAGGGTGACGATCTTTCTTGATTTAAACTTCTAAGTGTTTAAATCACATTTCTAAGACTAATCCATCACGATCATCACTAATCTAGTTTACTACACTAAACATACAACATGATCAACTTAAATCCTAAGCTAAACAACCTATTTTAACCAAGATTAACAAGATCAAACAACTCATACAACCCTAAAGCACATAATAAACACATAACACTTCATGATTAGTAAGTTAAGTTTTGGTTTAGGGTTTTAGGTGAAATTTTTCTTTGATTTCAAGATGATCAACAAGTACTTTAGTAATCTATACATAATAATAAGCTTAAAAATGGTAAGAAAGTGGCTTACAACTTTGCACAAAGTTTAGATGAAGATTAAGAGAAGATAAAAGCTCCAAAGTACTCCTTAATGATCCCTTAAGCTTGCTAACTTTTTAGATGGTCATGAAATGGGATTTTATATGTTAAAATAAGGTTTTTGAGAATTGAAAAAGGTGGATTTCTAGGGTTTCTATGTGGCCGAGAGTATGAGGGAGACAAAGGAGGTTTTTGGTGTTTTGAAGTTCTTGCAAATGTGAAGATTATAAACTTTTTTTTAAATCTTCATGTCCTAAAAATCTTCATGACCATACTTTGCAAGATATTCATCATTCTCCATAAGTAAAGAGGTTATGGGGGTGGGTCCCACCTTGACCAAAATGGGGGGGGGGGTATGTTTTATATATATATTTAAAAAAAACTTACAAACATATGCTAATTATGGTAAAAATAGAAGATATTTTAGTCATTAGATGTAATTAGGTAATTAGGGGTTAAAGGTAGTTTAGGGTTATAAACAAAGTCAAATTAGTTTACTAGTTTAGTGGTTATAAGTTTTGGATGGTAAAAATACCACGAGCTCACTCATCGGTTCGATATCGGGTGATACACGAAAGTTATAGTTTAATATTGGGAGCTATTGTTTTAATTTACCATCAAAGTTATGGCGTCTATTCATGGCGTTTACGACGCCAAAATATCGCTCACTAGTTCGCTAGATGATTCATTTAGGCGTTAGGGTGATAAAAATATTGTTTACTAGTCGGTCGGATAAAAACGGACAAGTTACGTAAGTTGCGATGAAACACCGGTAAGTTGTGTTTTGGATATTCCATTGATTTCCTTTAGCCTATTTAGAGTGTAAAATATTATTTACAAGTTCTACGGACACTAAAATGATAGATTCTAGTGTCGCGGACATTTTATTTTGGTTATAATTCTGCGCGGAGCGGACAAAGTGCATTCATATTCGTTTACCGGAAAGTTGAAGTGTTTTAACGATTTAGTGCCCCTAATTCGGGATTTTTATTTGTATTCCATCTACCAAGTGTGTCTGTGCCCTTCGTTGCTCGTTCCGACAGTTTTCAGAACTAGCTGGCATGAATAGTGTGCTCAGGTGAATAGTGTTTTTAGTATTTTGCCAATATATTAGGACATAGTTTGTGGTTTCCTCGCGACATGGCGATTGTGTTAATATTGTTTAGCATTTTTAACCATGTCCTATGATTGCTAGAACTTATACGACCTAATCACGCAATAATTAAATCGTAAAGAGAGAAATTAAATGTTAAATCAAGTGTTTAAGTTGTACGGAATTACCATTATTTTTGCCAGTTGTCACAGATACGATACCGGTTTGATTACAGGATTTGATATGATTTGCTCATCAATAATCTAAATATCCAAGTTAATTTTACATGCTACAATTAATTCATTATAGAAAAAGACAAAAGAAAACAAAATAAGTTGTTTTGTATATAAAACTTCATTCAAACGAAATACAGTTTACTTACAGTGTGTATGAAAAGTAATCTAAACGGTGCAATCGCTTGCGTTGCTACAAGATTTGATGAGCTCGGTACTAACTGGTACCGAAAATCCCCAAAAGTGGGTACTAGTACCAAATATACCTGACACGGTACGGTTCGGTACCGGTCGGTACTAGTACGGTGCCAAACTAATACCGAAAATGTCAAAAGTCAGTACCGATTCAATACCGAAAATATACCTAGTTTGATAAATTTGATACCGGCACCGGTACCATATACCATTTGCTAATCCCCTTGATGATGTTACTGTTCATTCTGTTGTAATTTTAATATATAGGTAATAAATGTTAGTAATTATGTTTCCGTCGCTTCATTTTACTGCTTGCAGTTATTGTGTTTTGTTTCAGTTTCATCTGTTTGTGGCCGTAACACGTCCTATCTTTTACGGCTATAATTATGGCGTTTTGTATATCCAATGGCGTTTAGATAAAGATGACACTTTGTTGTATTCTCTTGCACTTGTCCAAGTAATTTTATTATAGTTTGGTTTTTTTGGCGTTTTATGGCATGATGACGTTTCACAAGCATTTGCCCGTTTGGCGTTTTATTATTTTTTTAGAGAATTAATGTATATTTTGTTCTTAGCTGAAAATTACATAACAAACAACAGAAAAATAAAATTTAAAAAAACAAATGGAAGCAATTTATGATCTAAATCTTCACTGTCATCGGTCTCTTTCTTCTTTTGAAACTACAAGAACTGTCACAAATAAATGGCGTTTTGGGTTTGGCGTGGTTTTTTTTTCTTGTTCGTGTGTTGAAGTGTGGTTATGGATGTTGGAGACATAGATCGACGACGTGTGGGTGGATGCTATTTTCCCGTCATCTTCATTATCATCATCGAGGCCAAAGTAGCATTTACATTGGGATCGGCCTCTTCTCCTAATCCAAACCTTCTTCAAGAACAAAGAAGACAAAATGACATATCGGTATTGTCAGTCTCTTTTTCTTGAAATTTGTCCATCTCATGCAGCAAAATCTTACTACTCTCACATAACAAACCATTCAGCGAAACTTCATGCTGAACATTATTGAGTATCCAAGAAATGATGTTTATCATCATTGATTTCTCTAACTATTGGAGTTTTACAGTGAGTGGTATTTTTAGGAAACACTGTGTTTTGTGTTTTTTTGGTGTGATCAACAGGAGGTGCAAAGACGTTTCTATTTATAGAATATTTTGGCGCGTAGTTTAAGCAGGATATTATTATAACAATAAATGTAATTAACAATTATCCGGTTTTGCTCAGCTTTATCTATTAAGTCTGTAAGGCTTGGCGTTTATATATTAAGGCGTTTTGTAGGCTAAGACCTTAAGTAAAACACAGAAAAAACTACGTAGTAATAAAATTGGCGTTTTGTATTTACTTGGCGTTTTATATCTCAATGGTGTTTTTGTATGAAAGGATTTTTTTACCTTTTTTACCCTTAATGAAGCGCGTCCACGTAATAAAATTGATGTTGTTTACGAAAATGCCACCGCGCCAATGTAGTCCATAGATTGTTTTGATCGGACGATCTATAAGCGTTCTCACTGTTCTAACACTTTTCACCGTTTTCCCTAAATCCTGACCCTACTTATATATATACATGTTTGTATAAATTTAATAATTTTGGTGGTGTTACACTTATTTATCTTTTTGAGGCTGGTCTTCTGATCATATATAGTTTTATTTAGGCTCTTACTATTCTCACATTTCTACATCTTATTTCCAGACTCTTTTTCACTCTATCTCTCTCTCAATATATCTATGTATGTATAGAAAGAGATAGTCGAAATGAATGTGTGAATATTAACCCGCTTCATTTATTTTATTTTCTAACATTAAAAAGTGGGATCGAATTTGCCACTATTATTTTTATATTTAATTATCAATAATTTTTTTTTGAATGGCAAAGGTTACATAACACTAATCTTAAATCACACTAAGTTTTACCTAATGCCAGGAATTGAACCTTGGTCTCTTCCCAAGAGGCACAAAGCCTCTACTACCCCACCAAAGTGGTGATGGCCATTTAATTATCAACAATGATCATTTTTTTAATCTTTTTAACCCCCTTCATTTCCATATTATAAATTAGCAAAATTTTGTTGCACTGTGATGCTGTATTCCTAAGCATGGGGAGTTTAAAAAAAAGTTTGATTTTTCACTTTTATACCAAATATTTTCATATTTTGTATTTTAACCCCTTTTATTTTTTTTATTATTTTTAACCCAAAGTTTTACATCTTATATAATTTAACCCAACACTTTTTTATTTAAAACTTTGGTCCCCATACTTTTTATCTTTCGCAAGTTTTTATTTTATGTTTCGTTCTAAATTTTGCGAGTTAACACGTCGTAACGTGCATGTGAGGTTCAATGTTTTTTTGCTCTATTTTTTCACATTTGACAGGCACGTCACAACATGTCCATTTTTGCCCGTTTAACAAGTTCGTCGCAACGAGCGGGTCCTAGATCGACTTAGTTATTATTTTCTATATTTTACGCTTCTGTTTAATTTCTCCGCATTAACACATTGTAACAGGTGTGCGTGGTTCAACGATTTTAAGTCTGCTTTTCGTTCGGTGTAATTTTTTCCATTTTATCTATTTTATTTTTACGAAATTTTCCGATGTTGAGATTGATGATGGTGTGGCATTTTTCCTACTTGGCACGTGTCACACCCCAACCGATGGCGGAAACATCGGAGTGAGACGAAATAGATTGCAAGAGACTTCATAACACTATCTGTGACAAGTATTTAAATGATAAATTTTCATTTCATTTCTAAAGAGTCAACTACAATGATTTGAAACAAATACAACATGAATAATGAAATACAATACAAATAAAATACAAAATTTAAAGTGTGTATCTAAGCATCCTATTAGATTCCACGTATCATCAACATCATCGCTAAACCTGCAACATGTTTTAAAAGCATAGTTCAATACAAAGGTATTGGCGAGTACACTAGTTTTAGACTCGTGGCATATGTATAAAAAGGTATTTTCAATCCAACATAGCAATTGGTATACAAGGTCAATCTATCATGCATAAGAATATGTCAACTCTAGTGTCCACTAGTATTTAGCATCCCTCGACACAAAAGTGACGAGACCGTTATAGAATAAGAACTTAACAAAACCCCGTCGGGTGGTGTGCTACTCCAATAGCGCTATAATTGTTAAGCTGAGTTAACAAGTAGTATGTATTCTAGCATGAACCTAAACATAGCAAAGCATGTATAAGGATTGAACGAATAAAAGCATGTTTGTGAATCGTGCATTTTAACAAGTAAAACATGTTGCACCCAAAGTGTATTAAAAGGAAAATGGGTCAAGTGTACTCACAAAGTTGAATATGCTTTCCGATTATCCCATGTGACGAAGTTGTTAAGACCAGGAAGTTGAATGTGTTCGATTTGGAATTTAAGAGGTGTTTACATATGGTTCTAGGGATTAGGAGTTTAAATAACATGAAAAATAAACATATGAAAATAATCATCTAACACCTATGACAAATGTTCTTGACACTATGAAACTCTAAAAGAGTTTAAATGTTTTCATGGAACAAAGTTCCATTAGAATCGTGACAAGTTATCAAGGCCTAAGTTGATACAATCTACTAGCTTGACGAATGTCCATTAGTTCATCACCAAGAGTTCGATTATTTGGTTGTTACATAAGTATTACATAGTCTATATTACATCATATAAGTCAAGCATGAGGTAGAAGATTAAAGTCTTCATTTAACCACCTCTAAGTATCATGGAATTCATACATGAGGTAGGAAGAACAAGCTTCCATTTAGGTACCTCTATTGTTCACCACTACACTTGTTTTTATGAACAACAAGGAGGGTCATGAACTTACAAGAAACAATAGAATATGAACAACTAATCTATGAGAAAACATCAAGCAATGTGTGGATTTTCAAGTACGTTAGCCCAAGCTAATCCTAAATCACACAATCATCAAGTTTTGAACTTGAGCATCACTTGTGGGTTAAAACCCTTGAACAAAACAGAAAGTTTGTGAGGTTTATACCTCTGATTTTGAATGTCTCAACCTTGTTTTTAAGCCTAACTAACCACAGAAGTGGTTATAAGCATGAGGACATAGGTTTGAGATGAGTTTCCTCAAGTTTAAACAAGTTTATCAAAGTTCGAAACAAGAACAGAAAAATCAGCCCACTTTGGAGCCCTTTTGGCAACATTCCAGGCTCTGGTTTTCCAGGGAAAACCCATGGAAACGTAGCTAAGGTCAATACAAAGTAGTAGGAAAAATAATCGAGTGAATCGGATAAGAATTGAGTGAGTTATGCTCACTCTAGTGAAGTGGTATAAATCTGCTCGAACAACTGCAATCAGCTACGGTTTGGAGTGTTTGAGAGTGAATGGAGAGTGTTTAGAAAGTGAAAAATGCTTGGAGAAGGCTTGGGTTATACAGGGGATGGATTAGGGTTTCATTGGGTTAGGCTTTAGAAGTGTTTAGTGGGCTGAATAACTCAAAACAAGGAAATTAAAAGGGCTGATGCAAGGCTGTTAACAACCCTATAATTTTTATTTATTATTATTTTTTTTGACATTAGAAGGTATATATTTGATGTTTAATAAAGTGTTACATGGTGTCTAGTATGTATGTAACTTGTCACAAGGTCCAAAATGCATAAATGACATGTTTTAATTTAGCAAAAAGTGTGATAACATAGATGTGTATAACACATGAAATGTAACAAGTATGTATGGTTTATAGTTTGGTATGATCAAGTGAAAAAAAACATACAACTTAATCTTATAATCGAATAACTAAGTGTTTAAATGTATGAAGATTTAAGGATTACGAATACACGATCAATGTTTAGAAGTTAAGCTTACGTTTATATGAATTACGAACCATGTATCAAACGAGTGAACGTATCAATATATAAACATGTATAAACGATGTATAAAAGATTCGTTTCATTACGATCAAAGTATCGGATTTTACAACGATACAACGAAATACGATTACAAGGAATACAAGATTTCCAAAAAAAAATAGTATTTCAAGCAATGGTTTCTAAATATGGAAAGTATGAAAACGCAGGGCGTTACAGTCTCCCCTCCTTTAGGAAATTTCGTCCCGAAATTTATTCAAAAGGAAGACTTGAAAAAGTTTTGGCAAAAATTGAGACTTGGAAATTTTGAAACGGTTTGAAAAGTACGAAACTTTGGAGAATAATTTGAGGTACCATACATAGTTGAAAACGTGTAGGTGCGTACATAGGTAAGGTGAGTCTAAACAAGTTTGGATAACTTAAATTGGAGATGTATTAAAAATGGGATGTATTAAGAAGGAAGATTTTGACAAACGGTTTGTATTTTGTTGGAAAGTGGGGTAGTTTACAGGGGAAGTTTTAAGGATAGTATGAAAATCACACTTTCGTAAAAATTGTTTATTGAGAGGAACGAAAAAGTTTGGTACTTTGAATAAAGCGTTAAAGGTATACTAAGTACATTTACACAAGAATAAAGAATTGGAAGACGGTTTTAATGGTAATGAGATAAGTTAGGATTTGAATATTTAAACAAGCTTGATTGTGAACGGGGTTCGTATGAAAGAAAGGATAATGGAGAATAATAGGAGTATGGGGCGAACGATTGAATTTAAATGAATGCAAGTAGATGAATGATATAAGTATTAGATAGACGAAAGTAGCGTGTTAAAGATGAAGTCTCGTCATGGATAATCGGATATAATGCATTTGTGAGTTGTTTAAAGTTTGTATTAGGTCAAAAGGTCTGCAAAACACTGAATTTCTCATGGCACGTTTTACGAAAGTTTGGTAACATGGTGAAAACACTTATATATAGGAAGTATAAGTGGCGTATCCACCATGTTTTGACCATGTTATGTCCGTCTCGTTATTCGGTGTCATGTTACGTTCCGTGTCTTACCATACGCAGTAGTACGCTCTATGGTTTTCATATGCCTATCACTATAATCCTGTGTGCACCCGCGATTATTTTGATCGTCGCATGATCCGCATAGCTTGTACTAGTTGTGTATGAATCAGGGTTTACATAATTTAAAAATAAGAATGTGTACGTATAAGAATATAGTATATAAGAAAGTCCATGCTTAAGTATGTATGGGACCCACGTAAGCGAATCACTCGGATTACGCTCGCGTACGGGTACGAATGTATGAATCATGAGTATGAATGAAAGTATGAGCATAAGTATAAGTTTAAGTATGAATATGCACGTAAGTATGAGTATAAACATAAAACCTACGAGTAGTATGAGTATAAGTATAAGCATAAAACGTATGCGTATAAGTGTAGGTACGAATAATAAAATTTACGTATATAGTGTACGTTGGGACATAGCGGATTTAAGCGTATAAAAGCATTCAAAAGGTTGAGTATGTAAATACGAACGATATGAATGATGTTATCGCGAGATATCGACTAAAATGTGTATGATGATAAGCATGTATTGTTGTTTAAACGAAACGTTGAGTTTATCGAATCAAAATTAGATTGAGCTTGATTTGAAGGGTAGAATATAGTTTGTATATGTAAGAGGATATAAAGTACTCATTGGTTAAGCATAATGTATTTTGTAATGAATGGAAATGCTACTTTTGTTTTAAAAGAGTTTACGTAATCCGAAGATGGTCGGTCCCCATGAAGTCTTCTTGCCCACGTGTTTTGTAAATTGGTGTAGGAAAAAGGTTTTCGATAAAAAGTAAGTTCGTTTCATCAAACAAGAAATTATGAATTTAGGAGGTTCTTGTGAAAAAGAGGATCCTTAGAAAAGAAATTTAGCAAAAGGACTTAGTGATTGTTAAAAGTTTTAACAAATTATTTGTTGATGTTGAAAAGAGTATTTGGTAAAATGATCATATAACATCTATAAGATCTTATAAGTAATTGAGAAAGGTTGGTTTGATTTCGATTAAGAATGGAAGTCTCTAGTATGATGATATAACGTGTGCGTGTTTTAGTGATTAAGTTGAATATGAAGTTCATGGGCCAGAGATTCATTGGACCGATTAAATTGATAGGTAGCATTTCGTAAGGTTTTGAAATTCAGGAAATAAAACATTTTAAGGAATGATTAAGAATTTCGTGTATGTGAGTTATGTGAAAATAGATTGTAGGATAAGAAGTACGTTTGATAAAACAATGTATTTTGGAATTGATATAAGTGGGTATTTCGATAAATGATAAATGATTTAGGTATGAAACATGATTGTGTTTGCTTGATAAAGTATTTTGAAGGAAAGTTTTGGTAACGATCACCTAGGTAAGGGAATAACCCCTAACTCGTTGGTGAGGTCGTTTTAAGAAAAGAAGGAGTGGAGTTAATCGTCAAGGTAAGGAAATCACTCCTAACTCAATGATATGTCTCCATTTTGGCTTTATAAAGAATGTAAACAAAATTGAGTGACGTTTTGAAATCATGCATAGGTATAAATGTATGAAAAAGATTTAGTATGATGTGTGTCTGAGAAGAAAATCTCGAAAGTAAATTCGAATTTGAAAGATTGCATCGTATAAAATAAATAACAGAAACACATGTTTGATTAAAATTTGGGATGGTTCCAAAACGGAACTTTGACTAACCAAAGTGGTCGAATAGTCTTTCGAATTTGAGGAGCATGATTTGGCCTAATAGGTGGAATACTCTCGCCGACAAGTCGGTTAACGGTATTTACCCTTCCGGTTACTACATGTCCCAAATCAATCGAAATTTCGAGACTTGGCGGGATTTATGAAAAATTCAAGGAGTGGAACTAGTCGACAAGGTGTGGGTTTCACCCCTAACTTGACGATTTCGTATCCTAAGTGTGGTTGGTACTCGTCGGGTCAAAATTTAATTTCAACACTTTGACGAGGGTCCACTAGAATTTGAAAGCGGAAATTCTCCATCAAGGTGAGGATCTCACTCCTAACTTGGTGGCGAATTTCATGTAAAAAGAATAGGTGGATTGAGAGTCTTTCACCAAATTGTGAGTTTCACGCCTATTTTGGTGAAGTCGTCTCGTTTTTGTATTACAAGTGGTTTCGAATTTAGTATAAACGAGTAAAAAGACGTACGCTCAAAATAATAATAACAAGTATAAGCACATAAAGCATCTCAAGAAAATAACACGTAAAAGATATTTCAAGTATAGCACATAAAGAATGGGACAATCAACATGTATTAATAAACAACAAAGCAAGTATTAATACAAAGTGACATATATGTCTAAAAGGTCAAAAGAAAATAAATAAGGAGCAAATAAAGTATCATGCAAGTGGTTCAAGCAAAACATAAGAATAAGTCTCTAGAACTATAGACTAGGTAAAAGCATGACAATTTTCCTAATTCCCTATAGTTATATCTCTGATACCAATCTGTCACACCCCAACCGATGGTGGAAACATCGGAGTGAGACGAAATAGATTGCAAGAGACTTCATATCACTATTTGTGACAAGTATTTAAATGATAAATTTTCATTTCATTTCTAAAGAGTCAACTACAAGGATTTGAAACAAATACAACATGAATAATGAAATACCATACAAATAAAATACAAAATTTAAAGTGTGGATCTAAGCATCCTATTAGATTCCATGCATCATCAACATCATCGCTAAACCTGCAACATGTTTTAAAAGCATAGTTCAATACAAAGGTATTGGCGAGTACACTAGTTTTAGACTCGTGGCATATGTATAAAAAGGTATTTTCAATCCAACATAGCAATTGGTATACGAGGTCAATCTATCATGCATAACAATATGTCAACTCTAGTGTCCACTAGTATTTAGCATCCCTCGACACAAAAGTGACGAGACCGTTATATAATAAAGACGCAACAAAACCCTGTCGGGTGGTGTGCTACTCCTATAGCGCTATAATTGTTAAGCTGAGTTAACAAGTAGTATGTATTCTAGCATGAACCTAAGCATAGCAAAGCATGTATAAGGATTGAACGAATAAAAGCATGTTTGTGAATCGTGCATTTTAACAAGTAAAACATGTTGCACCCAAAGTGTATTAAAAGGAAAATGGGTCAAGTGTACTCACAAAGTTGCATATGCTTTCCGATTATCCCATGTGACGAAGTTGTTGAGACTAGGAAGTTGAATGTGTTCGATTTGGAGTTTAAGAGGTGTTTACATATGGTTCTAGGGATTTGGAGTTTAAATAACATGAAAAATAAACATATGAAAATAATCATCTAACACCTATGACACTTGTTCTTGACACTTTAAATGTTTTCATGGAACAAAGTTTCATTAGAATCGTGACAAGTTGTCAAGGCCTAAGATGATACAATCTACTAGCTTGACGAATGTCCATTAGTTCATCACCAAGAGTTCAATTATTTGGTTGTTACATAAGTATTACATAGTGTATATTACATCATATAAGTCAAGCATGAGGTAGAAGATTAAAGTCTTCATTTAGGCACCTCTAAGTATCATCGAATTCATACATGAGGTAGGAAGAACAAGCTTCCATTTAGGTACCTCTATTGTTCACCACTACACTTGTTGTTATGAACAACAAGGAGGGTCATTAACTTACAAGAAACAATAGAAAATGAACAACTAATCTATGGGAAAACATCAAGCAATGTGTGGATTCTCAAGTAGGTTAGCCCAAGCTAATCCTAAATCACACAATCATCAAGTCTTGAACTTGAGCATCACTTGTGGGTTAAAAATCTTGAACAAAACAGAAAGTTTGTGAGGTTTATACCTCTTATGTTGAATTCTCATCCTTGTTTTTAAGCCTAATTAACCATAGAAGTGGTTATAAGCATAAGGACATAGGTTTGAGATGAGTTTCCTCAAGTTTAAACAAGTTTATCAAAGTTCGAAACAAGAACAGAAAAATCAGTCCACTTTGGAGCCCTTTTGGCAAAATTCCAGGCTCTGGTTTTCCAGGGAAAACCCATGGAAACGTAGCTAAGGTCAATACAAAGTAGTAGGAAAAATAATCGAGTGAATCGGATAAGAATTGAGTGAGTTATGCTCACTTTAGTGAAGTGGTATAAATATGCTCGAACTTCTGCAATCAGCTACGGTTTGGAGTGTTTGAGAGTGCATCGAGAGTGTTTAGAAAGTGAAAAATGCTTGGAGGAGGCTTGGGTTATATAGGTGATGGACTAGGTTTCATTGGGTTGGGCTTTAGAAGTGTTTAGTGGGCTGAATAACTCAAAACAAGGAAATTAAGTGGGCTGATGCATGGCTGTTAACAGCCCTATAATTTTTATTTATTTATTTATTTATTTATTTATTTTTGACATTAGAAGGTATATATTTGATGTTTAATAAAGTATTACATGGTGTCTAGTATGTATGTAACTTGTAACAAGGTCCAAAATGCATAAATGGCATGTTTTAATTTAGCAAAAAGTGTGATAACATAGGTGTGTATAACACATGAAATGTAACAAGTATGTATGGTTTATAGTTTTGTATGATCAAGTGAAGAAAAACATACAACTTAATCTTATAATCGAATAACTAAGTGTTTAAATGTATGAAGATTTAAGGATTACGAATACACGATCATTGTTTACGAGTTAAGCTTACGTTTATATGAATTACGAACTATGTATCAAACGAGTGAACGTATCAATATATAAACATGTATAAACGATGTATAAAAGATTCGTTTCATTACGATCAAAGTATCGGATTTTACAACGATACAACGAAATACGATTACAAGGAATACAAGATTTCAAAAAAAAATAGAATTTCAAGCAATGGTTTCTAAATATGGAAAGTATGAAAACGCAGAGCGTTACAGTACGGTTTTATGAACATTTTTAACTTATTAATTTTTTTACTAATAATTTGTTTCGGTTTACCCCTATACTTCATTTACTTAAAAACTATTTTTTACGTGCATATTTTATGTACTTTTAGGTATAAATATGATTTATTCTAAATTACGCCGTAAACTTTTTTTAGAAACGTCTCAGGTCAAATATAATACGTTTTCGTTTAAAGAAACCATTTTTACGTGCATATTTTTATGTACGTTGTGGTATAAATTCGAGTTCTAAACTTTTTTGGGAAATGATTCAGATCAAATATAATTTGTTTTCGTGCTTATTTTATGTATGTTTCGTAAATTTGTTTCAAATTGAGTGGAGTCAAATTATGGTTTCTTTTTTCCCCTTTTTCGAAAGCTCTAATTAATCCCTTTTGAGTACACGTGTTAGTTTCCTTCATACCTGTTACATCTTTTATATATGAGTTGGGTCACATATAATACGTTATGATTGTACGATATTAATTTGATTTACTTAACGTTTTGATCCAATCGCAATGCTTATACAAGTTACATTGAGTTCAATTGAATATGTCGAAACACATGTTTTCATATGGTTAATGCATCACATAACGTTTGGACTAATCCATTCAATGTTTACGATGTACCCGCGCCGCAATGTGGGCGAGTCTTAATGCTAGTTTATTTTGTTTTCTAACATTAAAAAGTGGATCGAATTTGCCACTATTATTTTTGTATTCAATTATCAATAATGATCACTTTTTTAATCTTTTTTGTTTCTATAATATTATTGGCAACCGGTTTTGCTACATTTTGTGTTTTATTTTTTTTTTCTAAAGAAGATATTTATCAGTAGCTAGGTTAGTGACCATTCATGTTAGCCTCTAGATGGTCTCTATGTATAAGACCTTTGACGTAATTATATATATATATATATATTTTTTTTTTTGCTTTTTTAAAATTAGCGATTGCTTTTGTGACAAGTTTGTTTTCGGTCGTTATTTTTTAAACGATTTTTTGTGTTTGTCGCTAATTTGTAAAAAAAAATTGTTTCGGTCGATAATTTTGCGACCATTGGTTTCAGTCGCTAATGATGTAACCATTTTTTTCGGTTGCAAATTCCGGTCTCTTTTGCTTATGTAGTAGCATCTACTCGTGTATAGTTCTATTTACACATGATTTGCACATGTGTAAATTATATAAATAACCAAACTACATTTATGTGTGTGTATATTTTAATATAAAGAGACACAAACATTGCATTTGTACATGTGTAAATTATACGAATAAACAAACTACATATATGTGTGTATTAATATAAAGAGACACACATGTTGCATTTCAATAGTTTTCTTTTATTCTAAGAACTTTAAGATTGAAAAAACAAGTTACTCATTTTGCTTTACATGTTCTCGTAAAATTTGATGTTCACGCCAGCCTTTAGTTCTAATAATATATTTAACAAATCTATTCTATCTATACTTTCTATAAATTAAGAAACTTCACTGACATAAGAAAAACTGATGTGTCAGCTGGAGAGGCTGTCCAACAAGGCTTTTCTTATGTCATTATTACATCATAATGCCTAATACTAAAAGACTTTAAAATTCAAAGGTGGCACACATTCACCTTTTCAAAGGTCTGCCCACATACAAACCACTGCCCTACATTCAAATTTTAAAGGTCTAGCCCACATTCAAAATTCAAAGATCTGCCCTTCATTCATAATTGAAACCACTGATGTTCATTCAAAATTCAAACCACTTTCAAACCGCTGGTGTTTCAAAATTATGGCTCCAGATTCAAAATTTAAAATTTAAAATTATGGCTCCAGATATATAAGATACCATCTTCTTCAATCAATTACTCTCTCTAATCCATTTCTCACTCAAATCTCTCTCTCTAAATGCAGGTTTCGATTTCCATTTGCTGCTGACAGGTTTCGATTCATCAGGGGTTTCAACATTCATCCAATTTCTGTGTTTATCAACTCAACTCTCTATCTCTCCCTCTAAAACTCACCTTCTTCTTTCTGCAACAAACGGCTAGGGTTCCAACCAACATATTGAGGAAGAAGAAGAAGGTGAATAAGAGGAGGAAAATTTATCACCGTCTCCACACTAATAACAAAAGACAGAAAATTTATCAAATCTTCGGCGATCTCGTGGGTCTTCTCGATTGGCATCTGCTCACTGTAATTCCTTCTTCTCTTCTTCGATTTAATAATATTTTTGCTTCAAATCTGTTAATTTGATTTGTAATTACTTCCTCCGATCAATAAAAAAGATCCAAAATTTGAGTTTTTCATTGCTTGCACTGCCCAATTTCAGATTTAAATTGTTATTTATTTGGTTTTGATATCTCTAATGTGTATTCTTGTGTATTCCTGTCATTCTATTCAACCTCTACAGTGATGAATCGTTTCGACGACAGAGTTGTGACACCGGTTCTTACCATCAGCGTCTAAGGTACCGTAAAAAGCATTATTTTATTCCTTCAGATATTTCACACAATAATTTCCTATTTGTTCTGTAGTTTGCTTTTGTCATTAGTTATGATTCGATCTTTGTGCAAACCTGATGAAGAGAAACTGTTTGCAGAACGTGCCTAGTACCGTAAAAAGCATTGTTGATGAAGATTACATTGAGTGTTAAAAGAATAAAGAGGGAATCAAGTAGAATCTTCATCAAACAAAGGTACGTTTATTCCTACTACTTTTGTTTTAATTATATTCATGTTACAGTAGTTTTTGATTTATAAACAGTGACGTTAAAACATGAATTGGCCTCTGACCAACATAAAGTGTGCTAAAAGTGTGTAAGGGTCTTCAAACCATAAAAATCGTGTCAAAGGTGTGTACTTGATCTAATGAAATGCTACTGCAGAAAGGAAATAATTACACACACACACACACACTAGAACCGGTTGTTGTTTATATTGATCTATTTTTACATTTCATTGTCGGATATGATCTGATATGTTTCCAAATATTACTTTCTGTGGAAGTCACTGCACTCAGTTTTATCGTCGGTGAATCATGAGGTTACGTTAGGGTTGCGACATTGTTGGCGGACATTGTGGCATTGAGTTTCAGTACATACGATTGCGAAAGTTTTTCCGGTGCTGGTTGTTCTCCCGATCTCGCTGTTCAGTACATAAATCCGGTTTGTTTTTTTGCTGATGCTGCTATTTGTGTTTATAAACCATAAGCTTAACAAGAGCTATCCTCTGTTTGTATCTTGTAAATGATTTATAAACTGAACTTTTTCATCTTTATCAGGTAAAAGTAATAATAATTCAAAGTTTCTTCATTCTGCTGATGAATGTAAGAAGAATACAACATCAGAATTTTATCACAGTGAAGTAAAAACAAGAATGTCACAAAGGTGGAAAACTAACGGGTATTGTTTTGGTCAAAAATTACCGAAGCAATTAAGTGATTAAATTAGTTAAGTGATGTAGTATGCTAAGAAAGTGTGTTGAAAATATGCTAATTAAGTTGTTTGCAAAAACAGTTTTCAGGATACGACTCAGGATATTGAGCTGTATCTACGATCAAACAATGAGCAAAAATGTAAAGGGTGACACGGGATATACGAGGAAAGCCCTTGATCAATCTAGATCACTGGCACAAAACCTCGGGAGCTGACAATCGCAGCTGCCTTGTTCTTCTTATTACTTCAAATGTCAGGATACAGTGCAGGATATGATGCGGATCGACTAAGTGTTACAACGTGAATTCGATACAAGTGTAAGTGTATTGTGAGTGTTTGCAGCTAGAGAGAAAGAGTGTACGAGAGATTGTGTGTGTTCTTATCTGATCCGATCAATCCTTTTTATAGTAAAAGAAACTAACTAACTATCCTATTATTCCGGGATTCAGCGAATATTCCATATGTGAACGTTGTAGTCCACGTCTTCCGGCTTCAACGTCCATAATCTAACGGATTTGCCCGAGTCTTGTGGAGAAGAAATCGACTTGAACGTTAGAGACTTGTTCCAATAATCTGCACGTGAGTTAATTAGTTACCACCAGGATACTGCATCAGGATGTTACCAATATCCTGATCACAACAAAAGAAACATAGTCAGGATATATAAGCAGAAAACCACCCATAACAATTGTCCCCAAAATATATCAGTTGGTATACCAATTCCAACGGATATATTTTAAAGTTTATTTCTTAAATCGAGGCTATTAAGTTGAAGCGACGATTGATGTGACTCTTTGCAACTTCCAATGCGATATTTACTCTTTGCCCCCTATACCCAGCCTCTATTTAGCCGACTTATTCTGCATTATGATCATCATACTTCAAGCAATTCCTCAGGTATTTTCCTTCTCTCTTCTTCTTCTTCTCTGTTTTTCTTTACTTGAATTTCTTGTTTCTTGGTTGAAACCTCTCATGGCCTCACGAACAAGATCGCGTTCAAACGAGCCAGCCCCAACCCTCGTAAGTCAAAACCTTCTTCGAGAACCGGAAAAGGAGATTTGTTCCTTCAACAATGCCGACATTGCCGCCTTGAAAGATTCCGGTGCCTTTCCTGCCGGAGTGATCAATCGTCCTTTTGATCGGGAGGTCCGATCAGACGCGGTATCAAACAAGTGGGTGTGCTTTTTAGCCTATTGTTTTGGTCAAAAATTACCGAAGCAACTAAGTGATCAAATTAGTTAAGTGAGGTAGTGTGCTAAGAAAGTGTGTCGAAAATATGCTGATTAAGTTGTTTGCAAAAACAGTTTCCAGGATACGGCTCAGGATATTGAGCTGTATCTACAATCAAACTATGAGCAAAAAGTAAAGGGGGTGACACGAGATATACGAGGAAAGCCCTTGATCAATCTGGATCGCCGGCACAAAACCTCGGGAGCTGACAATCGCAGTTGCCTTGTTCTTCTTATTGCTTTAAACGTCAGGATACAGTGCAGGATATTGATCAGATCGCTAAGTGTTACAATACTTTTTGTGAGAGTGAAAGTTGCGAGAGAGAAAAGTGTTAGAAAGCAGTGAGTATTGTTGTGTCCTATTCGATCTGATTTATCCACCTATTTATAGCTAGTAAACGAAAACAAAATCTCCTATAAGTATGGGATGCCTTCGAATATTCTTTAGTAGCCGTTGGAGACTAGGTAAAGCGGGTTCAACGTCCTCCTTTGAACAACTTAGAGTGAGTCTTCAGGAGAAAAGGTCCTCATGAACGTTGCGAGCTTGGACTCATATTCCTGCACATAATCCGTTAGTGATCCTCAGGATATCATCCAGGATGTTACCAATATCCTGAATGAGTATCCCGGGCATGAACATATATATGGGCTCAGAATTTCACTCATAACAATTGTCCCCAAAAATGTTACCGTTAGGTATCCTGATTCTAACGGTTACATTTTTTTTACAATAAACGAGGCAATTAAGAGATTAGACTCATGATGTGACCGCTTTTAACCGTGCAGCCTATATTTACTCATTGCTCCCCTATATCTTCTTATGCTTATCCCCATTTAACCTTTACCGATGAGAAAAAAGGTAAATACTTCTCTCAATTCCAGCTTCTTCTTTCATTCTGCTCAATATTCCGGCGACAATATGGCAAGGCAGACAAGATCCGGCTCCGGCGATTCTGCTCCCACGTTTATCCACCAGAATATTCTCCAAGATCCGGAGAAGGAAATATGCACCTTTGATAGTGCACACTTGTCAGCCCTTAAAACCTCTGGCATCTTCCCGAAAGGGACGGTGTTCCGGCCATTTGATCGGGAAATCCGACCAGATATGGTTTCCGACGAGTGGTTATGCTTCAATGCTTTTCCTTTTACCTTAGGGTTACAATTTCCTTTCTCGGACTTTATCAACGAGTTCTTTAATGTTACCAAAATCTGCTTTAGTCAGACAATGCCGATGCTCTGGCGAGTTTTGTCTGTTCTTGACCAGATCAAGAATAACCACATCCCTGATCTTTCTGTCCATGACCTTCCTTTAGCATACCGACTTAGATGTCATGGCTCTTGTCGATTCTTGTTCTATTCTACCTCCGGCGATCTGCTGATACTTCATGCCACCAGGAATGAGGAGAAATGGCAATCCAAATTCTTCTTTGTAAAAAGAGACTCAATCACTCGTGGAACGGAATATCCGGTGAAGTGGTTGAGAAAGGGTAGGATTTAGGGTTCTAGGATGATCCTGTCTTGTATCCTGCTTTATATCTTGAGCTAATCAACTTTTTTTTATTGTCTTGTACATAGCTGATTTTAGGAAGCTTGCACCTCCCCTAGTTGATTCACAGAAGAGAATTGACGCTATCAGACTCCTCCCAGACGCTGAAAGAAGTTTTAACCCGTCTCCAACATCTCCAAGCCCTCTTTCCAGTGCAAACATGTCTGGTAATGATCCTGCACGATATCCTCCATACATGTTTTTAGTTGATATATTTAGGAAATAATTTCACTCCCTGTATGCAGACTCCAGCAATGTTCCAATCCTCCTTTATCTTGACGAGCTCGACAGTTACCCCACTCCAGTTATTGTCAAGAAAGAGACTCCTGCCGCTACCAGCTCCAAGCCGCTCTCGGCTCCTAAGCCCAACACGAGGACTCGTGCTTCCACCGCAAAAAGGAGGAAAGGTTCCGAAGTTAGTGCCCTAGGCTCTGAAGGGTTCTCCTATGAAGAACTCAGCTTTTCTGACTCCTTGGAGCCGATGACATCCTTCCTCAACAAGGTAATATCCTGCGACTATATCCTGCACATATATCCTGATAGGATATCCTGACAGGATATCCTGGTTAATATATTTTAACTCATACCTGAATTTTGACGTACAGGGCCTCCAACATCTGCTCCACCTTTACACCGATGCTTGCAGCACGAACGCGTTCCAAGAGGCCAGGATCAAACAGCTCGAGACCACTGTTGCCGACCAAGGGGCCATTGCCGAGGTGAAGACTCGGCATTACGAGGACAGGCTGAAGAAGGTCACCCAGGATGCCGAGATCAAACTGGCTACCGTCCAAATGGAGCATGAACAGGCCGTGGTCTCTTTCCGGGAAGGGATCAAAGCCTCTGCCATCGTCTCTCTGCTACAAGCTCGCATTAAGATGGCTTATGAGGCCAAGGAGACATGCCTTGAGTGCCCATCCTGGCCGGTTTAATCCTGGGTGGCAAAGCTGAAGGAGCTTGGAGGCAATGCTGTGCCATATCCTGCTGAAGCTGGTGAATCCTCTAAGTCAGCAGAGGTGGTGGACAAGGCTGGAGAAGAAAAGGATGTTGGGACGGATGCTGGTCAGGATGCTGCTCAGGATACTGGGGCTGAGAAGATGGAGAAGGCTGGTGAAGATGCTGCTGTGCGAGGGCATTTAAGTGGGCGATGATGGATATTGATGCCTAGGCCGGAGCCCACTTTTTTTAAATTTGATCGTTGGTCTGTAACCCCAAAACAATTTACTTTTTCTGCACTTTACTTTTCTTGCATTTGAACAATATGATGGCCAAAGGTGGAGGGATCCTGAGTTTCAGGACGAAGCCCTTGGTCATCAATGTTAGTATGCTTTACTTTTGGACAATATAACAGTTGGAGGTGGATGGGTCTTAGTTTGAGACAAAACCTTCAACTGTTAAGTACATATGGTATGGGACTAATCGTGCTTTTGGTGGATGGACCTTGGTTTGAGGTGAAACCAAAAGCACAACTTTTGATATGCTAATAATATAACTTTGTTTTGGCTTTATTTATGTTGTTACTATTTTAGTGCATAAATCTTACTTATGAAAATAATTTAGTTTGGACAATTTTTGGAACACATTGTAAGAATATCCTGAGAGATATCTTACTCAGGATACTGCCTCAAGTTATCCAAATAAAAAGGAGGGACCATACCAAATATTCCCAGAGAGTCAATTCCAATCTTCAATCACAGGGATGTCCCTAGTGCACACTTATAAGTTTGAATCCATCCTTTAAATTGTATAATGTATGTCCCCTGTGTTCAACATAGGAATGTAAACATAGTCATACTTTAGCTTTACTGAATAAATCCTGAATATCCTGGGGTAAACCCTTAATATCCTGGGATGAACCCTTAATATCTTGGGAATAAACCCTTAATATCCTGGGGATAAACCCTGATATCCTGGGGATAAACCCTGATTTTCATGTGCTACAGGCGGGAGTGTATAAACTCCAACACTTAGAAAGGTGAAAACCTTTAGACCTTAGAGTATGAAAATACTCTTTCGTGAGAGAGGGTGATCAATCCTCATATACCTTGAGGATCCAGGATATAGCCAACAATAACGAAATTGTCAGCCACTTTTACATGGACTGGTCCCGCTATCTTGAACTATCCCTGGATAACTTGCGCTCCAGGCGGGGTGTTTAAACCCAATTCGAGAGAAAGGTGAATACCTTTAAACCTGTGAAGGGATTAGGATCCCTTAATCGTGAGAGAGGGGTCCAATCCTCTAATCTTTCGAGTTATTCTGAGTGTATATCCTGGAGAATATCCTGCAAAACAACCTTAAACTAAGGTGGGTGTTAGCTTGGCTAACACCCCTCCGATGCTTAAGTTAGTATTGGGTTCGAAAGAATAAATAAACTCAAATATATTGAAAAGAGATAGAATTCATACCATCCTGAGTTAGAAATTAAATTCTAAACTCACTTGAAATAGAGCTTTAGATGTATAGCATTCCAGGATCTTGGTAGCATATCCCCTTCCATATTCTTGAGTTGATATGCTCCTTTTCCTGCTTCTGATTCAATCTCATAGGGTCCTTCCCATTTTGGAGCTAATTTTCCATTGGCAGGATTAGTAGTATTCTGAAAAGCTTTTCTTAACACCCAATCCCCAACTTGAAACCTCCTAGTCCTTATATTCTTGTTGTATGCTCTGGATATCCTCTGTTGATATGCTGCCATCCTTAGCTTTGATGCATCTCTTGTCTCATCCACAGTGTCTAATTCTTGGCACATAGCTTCAGGATTCTGCTCAGGATACCGGAGGATAGATCTTGCCGTAGGTATCACCATTTCTGTTGGGATCACTGCTTCCGCCCCAAATACTAAGGAGAATGGAGTTTGGCCAGTTTCATTTTTTATTGTTGTTCTATCAGCCCATAAAACAAAGGGTAGTTCTTCTGCCCATTGTTAGGGGAGGATTTTCTAACAATTAGTGATCCTTACTTGTTATCCTAATTAATGATCCTTACTTCTGTGACAGATAGTGATCCTCAAAAGAGCTTTAGGATCAGGATCATGGATCACCTTAAGGATCCTCATACTAACGATTGTTTGTTTGTGTTTCGTATTATATCGCAGGAGTAACAAGCTTGACTTGGTCTTGGCAACGTTACTATGGAATATTCCACGGGTATTTCGCACACGTTTGACTGGAAATGGACGTTGTGGAGAACGTGGGAGCTTGGCACAAAAGTCGGATAGTTTGTTAGCGTAGTTAACTTCTATTTTTAAAGGGGTGACGAGCTAGTAATTAGAACACTTAGCCATTTCTTAGCTACACACACTCTCATACAATCGCACTCTTGAAGCTCTCGACGAACAATTATTAGTTTTCACTCATTTTTACACATTTCACCATAGTGATCCTTGTACCTATCTCGTTACTATCCGAAGTTGTAAACATTTATTGATTTATTTAAGCTTGGTGATCGGTAGTTTCCATCACCCGGGGTTTTTTGTGCCGGAGATCAACTCTTGATCAAGGGCTTTTTCCCCGTATAAATCCTTGTGTCATTTGTGCAATTTGCATTGAAGTGATCCTTATCATTGCTCTACATTTCAAGCATCATTCCCCGTAACAAAGAGTTTGGTTGCATTATCCTCATCAGATTTTTTGACCAAAACAGTTTGGCGCCCACCGTGGGGCAATTTGTGCTTCATTCTTAAGAAGTTTTTCTGTTGGTGATCATTCCGGTTCATTGCATACAAATACATGGCTTCATCATTGAAGAATACCTCTACTGCAATGTCTGCGGTCAATTCATCTCAGGGCATTCCACCTTTGCCTCCACCACCTTCTAGACCTCAGAAAAATGCCGAGAAGAAACCAACTCCCATTTTCTCCAAACCTCCAACTTCTTCTGCTTCTTACACTCCCACTACTAGTGACATGTTTACTTTGATTTTGCAGATGAAGGATCATATACAGCAACAGGATAAGACCAATGAAAGGATTCTCAAAGAAATCGGAGATCTCAAGAAACAAAAGAAAACGGCAGAGGATCATTCCCCACTGATGCCCAGATCTTTGAATTTTGATACTCCGGTGATTACTTCTCAGCCATCAGTGGTTCCAGATGTTCAATATGTGGGTGGACCGAAAGGAGTGCACTACGGAACAACAACAATGACCTAGACATCAGGTTCATATTTCCAGCCAGCAGGATCCTATCCTCAGCATATGGGATCCCTCATGAATTCAGGAGGATACTCAGGAGCGCAGCAGATTCAAGGATCTTCCTTCGTTCCAGGATCATCCCAGGTTCAAGGATCCTCCATTGTTCCAGGATCATCCCAGGTTCAAGGATCCTCCTTTGTTCCAGGATCATCCCAGGTTCAAGGATCCTCCATTGTTCCAGGATCATCCCAGGTTCAAGGATCCTCCATTGTTCCAGGATCATCCCAGGTTCAAGGATCCTCCTTTGTTCCAGGATCATTCCAGGTTTAAGGATCCTCCTTTGTTCCAGGATCGTCCCAGTTTCAGGGATCCTTCCAGATGCCAGGATCCTTGAGGAGTTTGCAAACAGGAAATTCAGATGTCCATCAGGGAGATTTTATTCCAATGCAGACCAATGCTTCTACTGGTCCTTCGATCATTCCAGAGCCCCAACAATATGGATTAACATCCATTCTTCCTAATTTGAATCCAATGGGAGGTAACACTTTTAATAATTCTTATACTACTAACCATGGCCTTATGCAGGATCCAGGTATCAATCATGCCATGGCCAGAGAGCTGCAAAAGTTGAAGGATATGATATCAAGTGTTCCAGGAGTGGTCAAACCTATCCCAGAGATTTCAGATGGGAGCCACAAGATATCTCGTTTTGCACCACCAATCTGTGATGCTGAGATACCCAAGAGGTTCCATGTCCCAACTATGAAGCTGTATGATGGTTCGACGGATCCTGAAGAACACATAGCACAATACAGGGAGAGGATGGAGATCAATCCAATCCCAGAAAGGTTAAAGGAAGCATGCCTGTGCAAGGGATTCGGATCCACTCTTACTGGATCAGCTCTCAAATGGCTGCTAAGTCTTCCCCCTACTCTATTACCTCATTTGCTAATCTAGTTAACTTATTTAATAATCAGTTTTCTTGTAGTAGAAAATTTGAACAATTAACTAGTGATCTATATAGGATAACCCAGGGTCATAATGAATCATTAAGGGATTACATTACCAAATTCAGTAAAGAATCCTTAGACATTCCCAACTTGGATATAGCCACGGCTGTTGAGGCCTTTAAAATGGGATTGCTTAGGGATTCATTGTTCTATGATGATCTTGTTATGACGCCATGCAGGAACCTAGATGAGGTAAGAACCCAGGCACTTAGGTTCATCCGGCTAGAGGATGACAAAAGGATCCAGGAGAGGTTAGCAGGATCCTCAAAGCAGGATAAGCAAGGATCCTCATTCAGGAACAACAAGTTCAGATCCTATAACAGATCTGATAACCAGAACGTGCATGCTGTTGATCAGGAAGAGGATGATGAGGATTATCCTCCAATTTCTGAATATTGTTTTTCTGTTGATAACAATGAACTAATCCTTGCGATGCAGAATCTAGGTGATAAAGCCAGATGGACCAGAAAAAATGACAGACCAGCTGCAACCAAAGATAAATCAAAGTGGTGTGCATACCATGAAGATTTTGGGCATCTTACAGAAGAATGCATTGCACTAAGAAAGGAAATTGGATACTTGTTAAGCAAGGGGCATCTAAAAGAATTGTTGGGTAGGAAAAAGTCAAGGACTCAGGATCCTGAAAGGATCCCTGAGAAAGCTCCGGCCCCTCCAGCAGATGCACAAGTAATAAACTTTATTTCTGGAGGATCAGACATTTGTGGCACATCCTTCTCAGCAGCTAAAAGGCATGCAAAGGAAACTAAAATGGATAATGGAGAAAGACCCATTCGAACATCAAGTGTCTCCGAAGGAAAAGTCATAACCTTTGATGAGGATGATCGTGTTGATATCCAGGATCCTCATCACGATGGTTTAGTTATTACTCTTTTCATTTCTAACCATTTTGTCCGCAGGATCCTTATAGATGGAGGAAGCTCAGTAAACATTATCCAGCTCGATGTTCTGAAGAAGATGGGTATTCCTGAATCAGATATCATACCAAGATCCTCCGTGCTCGTGGGATTTAGTGGCGAAACTAAGAATACCCTGGGGGACATTAAGCTCCCAATATACATCGAAGGCCTACATTCTTATCAAAAATTTTGTGTTATTGACTGTTTATCTTGTTGTAATGTTATCCTTGGCAGACCCTGGATACACGATATGAAGGCAGTCCCATCTACTTACCATCAATGTGTGAAGCTCCCTAGTCCTTGGGGAATAGTGAAGATTGATAGTGATCAGCAGGAGGCTAAGAATTGCTATACTTCATCGATGAAACCAGCCTCGAAGTCAAGGGAGCAATAGCAATCAAAGTATCCTCCAAGGGATGTCTTGGAGGCAAGAGAGCAGGATGTGGTAGAAATCCTCACGGATCCTCATGATCCTGAATCCAAAATCTATATCGGATCAGGGATCCTTGGTGATATGAAGGAAGACCTCATATCCTTCCTCAAAAGGAGAAAGACTACCTTTGCATGGAAACACGAAGACATGACTGGTATATCTAAAGATGTAATCACTCACAAACTTGGCATTGATAGGTCCTTCAAACCAATCCATCAAAGGAGAAGAAAGTTTGCACCGGAAAGAAATGCCATTATCCAGGAAGAGGTAGAGAAATTGCTCCGGGCAGGTATGATTAGAGAGGTCAAGTATCCAAGATGGTTGGCCAATGTGGTTGTTGTACAAAAGAAAAACGGAAAGTGGAGGGTATGTGTCGATTTTACCGATTTAAATAAGGCATGTCCCAAGGATCCTTTCCCATTACCCCACATTGACTCCATGGTGGATGCAACTGCGGGTCATGAACTGTTAACTTTTATGGATGCTTCATCTGGATTTCAACAAATCCAAATGGAACCATCCGATCAAGAGGATACAACCTTCATGACTCCAACTGGTATATATTGTTATATTGCTATGCCATTCGGACTAAGAAATGCAGGTGCAACATATCAAAGGCTGGTGAATATGATGTTCAAGGATTAGATTGGACAAACTATGGAGGTTTACATAGACGATATGGTGGTAAAATCAATAAAGGCTGAGGATCACCTAAGGGATTTGGAGGAAGCATTCGATATCCTTGACAAATATAACATGAAACTTAATCCTTCAAAATGTCACTTTGGTGTTAAAGCAGGTAAATTCTTAGGATATATGGTGACAAAGAGAGGCATTGAAGCTAGCCCGGAACAAATCAAAGCAATAGTGAACATCAAATCTCCGGCCAATGCTAAGGATGTCCAAAGGCTAACAGGCAGGATAGCGGCTTTGAACAGATTCATATCCAAATCCTCAGAGAAGTGCAAAGAATTCTATGATATCCTAAGGAAGAACAAGAAATTTGAGTGGACTGAGAAGCATGAAAATGCTTTAAGAGCTCTCAAAGATTACCTGTCCTCAGCCTCGGCCTTGATGAAACCAGAAAAAGGCGATGTGCTATCCTTGTATCTTGCAGTATCCTCAAAAGCAGTAAGTGCGGTCCTAGTTAAGGATCATGAAGGTACACAGCATCCTGTCTATTATGTAAGTAAAAGTTTACTTGATGCCGAATCCAGGTATTCACACCTTGAAAAGCTTATTCTTGCATTAATTATGGCATCTACTAAGTTGAGACATTATTTTGAAACTCATGTTATTGTTGTTAAAACTAATTTTCCAATTAAGAATGTCCTCAGGAAACCAGAGATGTCAGGAAGGATGGCCAAGTGGGCAGTGAAGCTTAGTGCCTATGACATAAGATATGAGCCTAGGACAGCCATCAAATCCCAAGCATTAGCTGACTTTGTGGCTGATTTCAGTAGTGATTTACAAAAAGAAGCTGAGTTAGAAGTCCAGCAGCTAGAGGAGACCAAGGATCCTTGGATACTCTATACTGATAGATCCTCAAATGTCAAAGGCACAGGGCTTGGAATACTACTAAAATCGCCACAGGGGGACATAATACCCCACTCTATAGCTTATGAGTTCCAAACCACTAACAATGAGGCTGAATATAAAGCCTTAATTGCTGGTTTGCAAATTGCTAAGCATATGGGGATCAGGTATCTTGAGGTACATGTAGATTCATTGTTAATTACAAACCACTTTAATGGATCCTATGCTGTTAAAGGTGAAAAGCTAACCAAATATTTAGAGATAGTCAAAGAATTGGCACTCTCCTTTGTTTCCTTTAGTTTGACACAGGTACCAAGGGAAGAAAATACAGAAGCTGATGCATTGGCTAACTTAGGATCATCCTTGAAGATCCCGGAGGATATCAAGATCCCTATTATCCATATCCTGACCCCGGCTATCAAGGATCATGTGGCTATGGAGATAGGAAAGAATTCTGCAATTATCCCTAGTGAGGATACTCAATCCCATTCAGAATCAGGATCATGGATCTCACCAATTATGAGATACTTACAACATGGAGAGATTCCTACAGGAGAAAACCCTAGGGCTTTCAAAATTAAGGTATCTCAATTCACAATTTTAAATAATATGTTGTATAGACGATCTCTTGCAGGACCATACTTGAGATGCATTGAGGATCCTGAAATCCAAGAAGTTTTAAAAGACTTCCATGAAGGAGATTGTGGAAACCACACTGGAGGCAGGGCATTATTCTCAAGGATCCTGAGGACAGGATACTACTGGCCAACCATGAAGAGAGATGCTGTGGAGTATGCTAAGAGATGTGATCCTTGTCAGAGACACAGCAATATCCTTCATCAACCAGCTGAATTTTTGCATCCTATATCCTCCTCTTGGCCATTTATGAGATGGGGGTATGGATATAGTTGGTAAGCTCCCTAAGACACCTGGTGGAAAAGTGTTCATGCTAGCTATGACTGATTACTTCTCCAAGTGGATAGAGGCTGAAGCTTTTGCCCAAGTCAGAGAAAAGGAAGTTATATCCTTCATTAAACGAAATATTATAACTAGATTCGGTATTCCTTCTGAAATTATATGTGATAATGGTTCCCAATTCATTGGGGGCAGAACCACTAACTTTTGTGACAGCTGGGGGATTAAGATGATAACATCAACACCAGTCCACCCACAAGCTAATGGTCAAGCAGAATCATCCAACAAGATCATCATCAACAATTTGAAGAAGAAGCTTGGATCCAAGAAAGGGAAATGGGCAGAAGAACTACCTTATGTGCTTTGGGCTGACAGGACAACCCCTAAGAATGCTACTGGTCAAACACCATTCTCTTTGGTATTTGGGGCAGAATCAGTGATCCCAACAGAAATGGTGGTTCCAACTGCTAGTACAAGTACTCGTGATCCTGAGGAAAATGATGAGAACTTGGCTCAAGACCTGGATAATATTGAAGAAATCAGGGATCTGGCTAGGATAAGGATGGCCAGTTATCAACAAAGAATGGCTGGTGCTTATAACAAAAATGTCAGGATCAGGAAGTTTCAAGTTGGAGATATGGTATTAAGGAAAGCATTTCAGAATACCACCAATCCTGCTGATGGAAAATTGGCTCCAAAATGGGAAGGCCCTTATTTGATTGAAGCTGAAGCAGGAAAGGGGGCATATAGATTGCTAACCATGGAAGGTGATTTGCTACCAAGGGCTTGGAATGCTGTCCACTTGAAGAAATATTTCATGTGAGCAGGATCCTCATCGCACGGATGATCCTTACATTGGAGTTATCCTTGAAGGATCCTTAAAGTATCGGTGATCCTTACTTTGGTAATATCCTAATCTTGAACTATTTCATTTCTTTATTTTCTCATATAATGATAAGGATCATGTATCCTTTATCCATCTCTCACGTGATTTTAAGTTTTGAAAGTTCAGGTATCCTTAGCAAAATATTGGTTATCTGCAGAAGCAATCCGTTCCTTGGGTTTAACCCCAGTTATTTGGGCTTGACCCCAGATTCCGCCTGTAGCGCATGATGATCCTGGTATAGTTCAAGGAAGTGGGACCAGTACTCGCTTTAGGGGCTGATAATTCCATTGTACTGGCTATACCTAGGATCCTACGTATAATGGTAGACGTACCATACATCCGTTCCTAAGGTTTCTAACGTTTTCACGTTAGCTAAGGTTTTGGCATTTTCATGTCACTAAGTTTGGATAGTCGCCAGTTAGGGCCATACTCCAGTTTACATACGATCCTTGGGCTTGTCCCCAGTTATCCTTGGGCTTGTCCCCAGTTGCTAACTTTTATCTTATATTGGCTTAGTCCCAAGTTATGCTCTATTTCAGGTCCTTGAAGATAAACAACTAGGGATCCCTGATCCTTACTTCTCTCTAAGGTTTATCTTATAGTTATCCTTATTATGGTTAGGATCCTAACTTGGATCCTCAGGTATGATCCTTAACTATTTTTAATTCTATTCATTGTTTATTTGAATAACCCTTAAAATTTGACAACTAAACTTGTGATCCTTAAAATATATTACTTTTTGGGATTCTTTAACTATAGGATATTTGATCTTGGATCATATCCTAAGTATTTTCAATCTGACTTATTCAAAATTGTTTATTCAATAAATGTACATCAAAACAATTGAGAATTAAAGAGACAAAAGGATAACCATACAAGATAAGCGACAAAAGATTAAGGTTTTATTTATTAACAAAAGATTAACCCTTAAAAGGTTGTCAAAATTACCTACCCCGAGCATCTACCAGCAATACGTGGCCCGTCCGCTGGGGTAGGTAAAGGGTGTCCATGATAATAGGTTCAAAAGTAGTACAGGAATATAAAGGCGGCAGGATCACAATGGCTTCATCCCCCAAACAGAGGATCCATCCACCGTTTGCAATCCTGCCTATTGTCCAAAGGATCATACATGATCCTTAATCCTAAAACTATTGTCCAGTACAAACCATCAAATTGTTCAACAAAACAACCATCAAACTAAAAAATTGGGCTCCGGCTATGTCTAGAAGTTTCCATCATCGCCCAATCATGCAGCCTAAACCTTCCCTGCATCACCACCTCCGGCTCCACTTGCTTCACCACCTTCACCTTTGCCTCCAGCCTCGATCGCCAAAACCTCATCAGCCTCTTCATCATCTTCAAGATCAGCCAATCTTGCTTTCCAGTCCTCAATCTCCCAACTGCTTCTGTCGAAGTTAGGATCTTGAGCTTCCTGGGCCATCTTTAGTTTTGTCTGATACATTGTGATGGCAGCAGAGACCTTTGCACCTTCTATGAGATCATGCTTTTCATAGTCAAGGTCAATCAGAAGTTTAGCCGTCTTAGTCTTGGCATCCTGGAGCTCCTTCTGAAGATCAACGATTTTGAGGTCCTTTAGCAATGCAACCTACTGGAGGTCGGAAATCTTCCTATCTTGATCCTCAACGTGGCCAACATAATCCTCAATCTCAGTGAATTTCTGCAAAGGGGATAAAAGATAAGGTCAGAACCAAGTGATCCTCAAGTCAGCAGGATATATCAGCAGGATATGTCAGCAGGATATACTAGCAGAGACAGTGATCCTTACATCGTTGAAGTACTCGAGGAATTGGTGGTGGATCAGAGGCAGACCCTGCAGATCCTCAGCCTCGGAGGCCTTTCTCTTCTTGATTCCCTTTCCTTTGAGGGGTGCCTTGGGGACTGAAGCTGTCGGGCTGGTAGGAGCCTTTCTTTTGGAGGATCTGACGGTGGTGAGATCGGTGACATTGAACTTTGAAGCAGACTTGGTGGATTTTCCAGCACCTACACAACCAAAACAAGATAAGTATCTTTACTTTACTTATATTTCACTATTTATTTAAACTTTTAGACAAAGATACTTACTTGACATCGTAACAGAGCCTGAGGATACCTCCTGAGAATCCTGGGTGGTTGTCTTGAAAGATCTTGTTTCAGGATCAAGTTTCTTGAAAGCGATGAGTCTCTCTTTGGCAGCAGGAGACAGTCTGAGGTGTGAGACGGTGATAGCTGCATAACAAGAAAGCAAAAATATATAAGTGATCCTTATATCAAAGGAAAGTTCTCTGGTGATCCTTCTCAGGATCCTCCACCCTACCATGGGTAGCCCATTTCTTGGGTAGATCCTTTCCATCATTGAGAGAATCTCTTTTGACAAAAAAGAAACGCTGCTTCCAGTTAGCATCATTCTTGGTAGCTTTAAAGATCGGGTGTTCCTCACCAGGTTTACATTTGAACAAATAGCGATGAGAACCAAAGGTAGTAAGATCATACAGCTCTCCCAGCTCTGACATTCCTAGGTCTATCCCTTCCTGCTCGATGATCCTTTCAAGGGTATACAAAACCCTCCAGATCATCGGCATGGCTTGGATATAAGAGATGCCGGTTAGGGAAAAGAAAGATTGGGTGAAGGCTGGAAAAGGATATGTATAGCCTATGGTGAACGGAGTGACAGGAAAAGCAACCCACTTGTCGGAAATGTGATCACTCAGGGCATTGGGATCAAAAGGTCTAAACTCGGTGTTCGCCGGGAAGCAGTGGCGGATCCTATCAATCTGTGCATCGTTGAAACAGCAGCGTTCCTTTATGGAATCTTCGATGATCCCCTGGCTTTTCGGTGGGCTGTTTTTCGTGTGATCCTTAGCTGGGGAGTTCCGGAGCAACATCTTTGATAGAATGGTGGAAAGAAACGGAAAACAGAGCAAAAGAAGGAAGAAGATGAAGAGAGAATACCTGTTTATCTTCGGATGCAGTTATAAAGGGAGTATTTCTGAAATTTAAATGCAAACGATCATATCTCTATCTCCTATTTATAATCATGATTGTGCAGGGTTGTCACCTCTGTGACGTCATGGTTGCAACGGATAGTTCTACAACAACGGCTATATTTACGATAGTTAGTTGCGGATAAGATCAAGAAAATATAATTCGCTCACTTTACATATCACTCCTTATATTTTGGGGGCAATTGTTAGGGGAGGATTTTCTAACAATTAGTGATCCTTACTTGTTATCCTAATTAATGATCCTTACTTCTGTGACAGATAGTGATCCTCAGAAGAGCTTTAGGATCAGGATCATGGATCACCTTAAGGATCCTCATACTAACGATTGTTTGTTTGTGTTTCGTATTATATCGCAGGAGTAACAAGCTTGACTTGGTCTTGGCAACGTTACTATGGAATATTCCACGGGTATTTCGCACACGTTTGACTGGAAATGGACGTTGTGGAGAACGTGGGAGCTTGGCACAAAAGTCGGATAGTTTGTTAGCGTAGTTAACTTCTATTTTTAAAGGGGTGACGAGCTAGTAATTAGAACACTTAGCCATTTCTTAGCTACACACACTCTCATACAATCGCACTCTTGAAGCTCTCGACGAACACTTATTAGTTTTCACTCATTTTTACACATTTCACCATAGTGATCCTTGTACCTAGCTCGTTACTATCCGAAGTTGTAAACATTTATTGATTTATTTAAGCTTGGTGATCGGTAGTTTCCATCACCCGGGGTTTTTTGTGCCGGAGATCAACTCTTGATCAAGGGCTTTTTCCCCGTATAAATCCTTGTGTCGTTTGTGCAATTTTCATTGAAGTGATCCTTATCATTGCTCTACATTTCAAGCATCATTCCCCGTAACAAAGAGTTTGGTTGCATTATCCTCATCAGATTTTTTGACCAAAACACCCATCTTCCTTTCTTAGCTTCTAGTCTCTTCTTCAAGTTGTTGACAATTGTCTTGTTTGAGGATTCAGCTTGTCCATTTGCTTGAGGATGTACCAGAGTAGACGTGATCATTTTGATTCCCCAACTCTTGCAAAAGTCAGTAGTCCTTTTGCTTATAAACTGGGATCCATTGTCACAAATGATTTCAACTGGTACTCCAAATCTGGTCAGGATATTCTTCTTTATGAAGGATACTACTTCTTGGTCTCTAACTTGAACAAATGCTTCAGCTTCAACCCACTTAGAGAAATAATCAGTCATTGCCAGCATAAAGACTTTTCCTCCTGGTGCTTTTGGTAATTTTCCTACTATGTCCATCCCCCATTTCATTAATGGCCAAGGGGAAGCTATAGGATATAGTGGTTCAGCTGGTTGATGTAGTATGTTACTGTGCCTTTGACATGCATCACATCTTCAAGCATATTCTGTAGCATCTTTCTTCATTGTCGGCCAATTGTATCCTGTTCTTAATACTTTTGAGAATAATGACCTGCCCCCAGTGTGGTTACCACAATCCCCTTCATGTATATCCTGAAGCACTCCCTTAGTTTCAGGATTCTCCAAGCACCTCAAGTATGGTCCTGCAAGAGATTTCTTGTGCAAAACATTATTTATAATGGTGAATCACGATACTTTCATCCTAAATGCCTTAGGATTTTCGTCTCTAGGGATGCGTCCTTCCTTGAGATATCTTATGATTGGAGCCATCCAGGATTCAGTATCCTTCTCAGGATCATGACCAGTATCCTGAATGCTTGTTACCTCCTTATCCTGAGCTTTGAAGGGATCCATAGCAGGATACATGATATGAAGTATCGGTATATGGGTTCCCTCTGGTATCCTGACTGATGATCCTAAGTTTGCCAAGGCATCCGCTTCAGCATTATCCTCTCTTGGTACCTGTTCAAGTGTAAAAACATCGAAATATCCTGCTAATTTTTTGAGAACATCAAGGTATTCGATTAACTTCTCACCTTTAACTGCATAGGATCCATTAAAATGATTAGTGATTAACAAGGAGTCAACTTATACTTGCAAATTCTTGATATTCATATTTTTAGCCAACTCTAATCCTACAATTAAAGCCTCATATTCTGCTTCGTTATTAGTAGCAGGAAATTCACACCTAATAGCCTGGGGTAATATGTCCCCCTGTGGCGATTTTAGTAGTATTCCCAATCCTACTCCTCTAACATTAGATGCTCCATCAGTGTACAATGTCTAGGATCCCGAGGATTCTCCTAATTGTTGGACTTCTAGGTCTACCTCATCCTGAATATCACTACTGAAATCAGCCACAAAGTCAGCTAGAGCCTGTGATTTTATGGCATTTCTAGGTTCATATACTAAGTCATAAGCACTTAATTTCACTTACCACTTAACCATCCTGCATGACATCTCGGGCTTCCTAAGCACATTTTTAACAGGATAATTGGTTTTAACATGAATTCTATGTTTCTCAAAGTAATGTCTAATCTTTGTTGATGCCATAACTAGAGCCAATATTAACTTTTCTAAATGAGAATATCTAGTTTCAGCATCTAATAAACTTTTACTAACATAATAGACAGGATATTGCTGACCTTCATGATCCTTTATAAGGACGGCACTTACAGCATTCCCTGATACTGCGAGGTATAGGGACAGTAGTTCACCATTCTCAGGCTTCATCAATAGAGGTGCAGTTGAAAGATACTGCTTAAAATCCTGCAGGGCTGCTTCATGCTTCTCTCCCCATTCGAACTTCTTGTTTTTCTTCAGGATATTGTAAAATTCCTTGCATTTCTCGGAGGATCTTGAGATAAATATGTTTAATGCTGCTACTCGCCCTGTTAACCGTTGAACATCCTTCATATTTGAAGGTGATTTGATATCCAAGATAGCTTTAATTTGCTCCGGGCTTGCCTCTATTCCTCTTTTGGTCACCATATACCCTAGAAACTTTCCTGCCCCTACTCCGAAATGGCAATTAGCAGGATTTAGTTTCATGTTATACTGATCCAGGATATCAAATGCTCCCTTAATATCCTGGAGGTGATCCTCAGCCTTTTTAGATTTTACCACCATATCATCGATGTATACCTCCATGGTGTCCCCCAGCTTGTCTTTAAACATCATGTTTACCAATCTCTGGTATGTTGTACCTGCATTTTTCAAACCAAAAGGCATAGCAGTATAACAATAAATACATGTTGGTGTCATGAAGGCAGTATCCTCCTGGTCCGAAGGTTCCATTTGAATCTGCTGAAATCCTGAGGATGCATCCATGAAGGTTGACATCTCATGGCCGGCAGTAGCATCCACCATTGCATCAATATGAGGAAGAGGAAATGGGTCCTTGAGACAAGCCTTGTTCAAGTCTGTGTAATCTACACAGACTCTCCATTTCGCATTTTTCTTCTGTACCACGACTACATTTGCTAGCCATCTTGGAAACTTGACTTCTCTGATCATCTTAGATTTCAATAGCCTCTCTACTTCTTCCTGAATGATCATATTTCGCTCCGGAGCAAACTTCCTCCTCTTTTGTTGGACAGGTTTGAATGATCTGTCAATACCGAGCTTATGTGTTATAATATCTTTGGAAATGCCTGTCATATCCTCGTGCTTCCACGCGAATGTCGACATCCTGCACTTCAAAAAGTTAGTTAACTGTTCTTCAATATCCTGAGGGATATTGGTTCCTACGAGCACCGAGACATCCGGATTATCCTGATCCAGGATAATTTTCTTCATATCCTGCTATGAAGCCTCGACGATATCCTGGGCCCGCATCTTTAATTGCTATGCTGTATTAGGCTTAGTTGAGGATTTCATTGAGGATGAGTAACATTCCTTCGCCTCCTGCTGATCACTATCAACCTTGACAACCCCCCAAGGGGTAGGGATCTTGATGCATTGATGATAAGTTGATGGCACAACCTTCATATCATGGATCCATGGCCTGCCCAATATGATGTTATAGCAGGATAGGGAGTCCATCACACAGAAACATTGTATTGAGTTGACCCCTTCAACATATACTGGTAACTTTATCTCTCCCACTGTGTTCCTGGCCTCTTCACTGAACCCAACAAGCACGGTGGATTTTGAAGTGATATCCATTGGAGATACATTCATTCTTTTCAAAGTTTCTAGTTGGATTATGTTGACGGAGCTACCATTATCCACCAATATCCTGCGTACAAAATGGTTAGCCACATATAATGTTATTACGAGAGCATCATGGTGAGGATCTTGGACAGTATCCCTGTCATCACTGTCAAAAGTGATCACTTTATCAGTTGTGAGGGTAGTCATCCTGGCTGGTTTATCTCCCATTTCGGCCTTAGCTTCCTTTGCATGTCTCTTGGCCGCAGAATACGAAGTCCCACAAATGTCGGATCCTCCTGAAATAAAGTTGATTATCTTGGCATCCGCAGGAGGTGATGCTGCTCGTTCAGGATCCTTCTCAGTATCCTGACCCTTATTCTTCTTTCTTCCTAGGAGATCCTTCAGATATCACTTGCTTAGAAGATAACTTATTTCTTTTCTTAGAGCAATGCAATCCTCAGTTACATGTCCGAAATCTTCATGGAAGGCACACCATTTGGACTTATCCTTCCAATCAGCTTTTTGTTGATTCTTTCGAGGCCACCTAGCTTTGTCTCCTAAACCCTGCATAACATACATTAATTTAGGTATGTTAATAGAAAAGCAATATTCAGATAATTCAGGATATTCTTCAGGATCCTCGTCTTCAACAGCATTCACTTTCTTGTTGTCATTTCTGCCATACAGCTTAGAGCGATATGGTTTAAATGAGCATTCTAACTTCCTATTAGTTGACTCATAAGTGGTGGACGAGTTCATCCTCTCTTGCATCTTTTTGTCATCCTCCAGTTGAATATATCTTAGGGCCCTATTTCGAGCTTCATCCAAGTTCCTGCATGGGTTCATTACAAGATCTTGGTAAAATTGAGAGTCTTTTTGTAGCCCCATCTTGAAAGCCTGCACAGCTGTTGCAACATCAAGATGTGGAATATCTAAGGATTCTCGGCTAAACTTGTTCACATAATCTCTTAAGGGTTCCTGAGGTCCTTGAGTTATCCTGTAGAGATCACTTGTTAGTTTTTCAAAACTTCGACTACAAGAAAATTGACTATTAAATAAATTCACTAGGTGAGCAAATGATGTAATCGAATGAGGAGGAACATTTAAGAGCCATTTCAAGGCCGATCCTGTTAAGGTAGAACCAAAACCCTTGCATAGGCATGCTTCCTTGAGCCCCGGAGGGATAGGGTTAATCTCCATTCTTTCCCTATACTGGGCAATATGCTCTTCAGGATCCGTAGTCCCATCATAGAGCTTCATGTTGGGGGTTTGAAATCTTTTTGGGATTTCAGCATCACAGATAGGATATGCAAAACGAGATATCCTGTGGCTGTCTTGGGACACTTCCGGAATTGGCTGGACCACTCCAGGCACCTTGGATATCATGTCCTTCAATTTCTGAAGCTCCCTAGTAAATGTTGACGTCATACCTGCATCCTGCAAAGATCCACTATTGTTAGTAGCAAGAATATTATTATTTGACATGTTACCAGTCTGAGGATTCTGGCCATATCCTGAAGCATATCCTGAGCTCCTCACAGTTGACATCCTGACCAAGGAGGGTATTTCAGGAGTATGATTCTGAGGATGGCTAGGCACAATATTTCCCCTGTTATCCTCAGTATATATGGCCGAACTAAAGTTCAAGGCTCTGGGCAGTAAAGGAGTGACATTATCCTCAGCGGGCCTGCTTGAGCTAGATTTCAAGAGTTGTATTTCTCTCATTAGCATTTGGTTGGTTTCTTGCTGTTGCCTCATCTGTTCCTGTACACTACCAAACAAGGTTTGAATTTCGTCATTAGAAGCCAGAACAGGACCAGATCCCTGAGTGTTCCGAGTAGGGATAATATCCTGAGGTTGTGAAGAAGCTTGCATCCTTGGAGGAGGTGGTGGAAGCGTTGAACCAATGGTAGAAGAGGTTGTAGCACACGCGGTGGAGGAGCTCATGTTTGATCTTGAGGCCATTGTAAATAGTGTGGCAAAAAGTTTTGAGAATAGAAAACCAAGTAACGATTTCGCAAAAGTTTTTAGTAATGATAGCACCACTTGCCCCACGGTGGGCGCCAAATATGTTAAGTGATCAAATTAGTTAAGTGAGGTAGTGTGCTAAGAAAGTATGTTGAAAATATGTTGATTAAGTTGTTTGCAAAAACAGTTTCCAGGATACAGCTCAGGATATTGAGCTGTATCTACGATCAAACTATGAGCAAAAAGTAAAGGGGGTGACACGAGATATACGAGGAAAGCCCTTGATCAATCTGGATCGCCGGCACAAAACCTCGGGAGCTGACAATCGCAGCTGCCTTGTTCTTCTTATTGCTTTAAACATTAGGATACAGTGCAGGATATTGATCAGATCGCTAAGTGTTACAATACTTTTTGTGAGAGTGAAAGTTGTGAGAGAGAAATGTGTTAGAAAGCAGTGAGTGTTGTTGTGTCCTATTCGATCTGATTTATCCACCTATTTATAGCTGGTAAACGAAAACAAAATCTCCTATAAGTATGGGATGCCTTCGAATATTCTTTAGTAGCCGTTGGAGACCAGGTAAAGCGGGTTCAACGTCCTCCTTTGAACAATTTAGAGCGAGTCTTCAGGAGAAAAGGTCCTCATGAACGTTGCGAGCTTGGACTCATTTTCCTGCACATAATCCGTTAGTGATCCTCAGGATATCATCCAGGATGTTACCAATATCCTGAATGAGTATCCCGGGCATGAACATATATCATGAAACTAAGATATAACTTAAGATATTACCCAGGATATGGGCTCAGAATTTCACCCATAACACCTATCATTTTTCCTTGGGACTCCGGTATCCTTTTCCACCCTACATCTCCCGTTTTTTCGAACTTACCGGCCTCAGTTATGCTCAGACTATGCCAATGGTGTGGCGAGTTTTAATGGTGTTAAACCAAATTAAATCTCGTCATTTCCATGATTTATGCGTCAAAGATCTCCCCATAGCATATCGACTGAGATCCCATGGTAACAGCCGCTTTCTTCTATTCTCCACCTCCAAGAACCCCCTAATCCTCAAGGCCACTAAGAATGAAGATCAGTGGCAACAAAAGTTCTTTTTCATTAAAAGGGAGTCTATCGACAAGGGTTTTGACCTGCCAGTTAGATGGTTGACTTTGGGTAGGATTTAGGGTTTTAGGAATATCCCAAAATATATCTTAAAACTATATCCTTGACTAACATCCTGATTTCTTGTGCAGCAAATTTCAGAGATCTAGCACCTCCAAGCGCAGAATCGGAGCCCAGGATCAAAGAGATCTATCGACTTCCCGCCAGTGAAAGAACCTTCTCCCTGTCTCTCATAAGCTCAAGTCAAAAATCAAGTTCAGAAATGTCTGGTAAGTATATGACTAGACTAATTATAGAGTATGAGTGTTAAGAATTAAACATTTCTCACTTTTTGTAGTGCCGGTCATCAACCTCGAAGGCTTCCAGCTTGATGAGTTGGACAGTTACTCTAGCCTTGCACCTGTTAAGCAAGAAACCAATCCAAAGCCAGATGTCACACCAAAGCCTACCAGTTTAAAAACTTCTACCGAACCCAAGGCTCCCCCAGCATCCAGGACTCGAGCCTCCAGCTCCCGTAAGAGGAAGGAAGCAGACTATCCTGCTACCCCCACGTGTTCCCATTTGAGAACTATGGGTTTACAGAGTCCAGCGAATTCATGACCAGCTTCCTTAACCAGGTTCGTATCCTTGACCTACATCCTGCACCATATGCTGATTACAAATGTCAATAAAGGCTAATACATGTTTCCTTGTTTTGCAGGGTCTTGAATGCCTAGTGTTCCTCTATGAAGATGCATGTGGTTTAAACACGATGCTAGAGAGTAAGCTGAAAAAGGCTGAAGCCACCATTGCGGACCAAGCAGAGATTGCCAGCGCCAAATCGGAGCACTATGAAGCCAAATACAAGGCAATGATCCAAGAGCACAAGTCTGACATCCAGAAGATCACCCATGAGGTCCAAGCCAAGTCCGATGCTGCCCAAGTTCAACACGAGCATGATATGGCTTCATATTGGGAAAGCCTCAAGAATTCTGTTGTCATCTCCCTCCTCCAGGCTAGACTGAAAATGGCCTATGAGGCTATGGCTCTGGGCTTTGAATGTCCTTCATGGAACATCAAGGCTTGGGAGGTGAAGCTGAAAGATCGTGGTGGTAACCCCGTGGGGCCTCCTGTGAAGTCTACTGCGGAGGAGCCTGCTATGGTAGTAGAGAAGATGGATCATGCCGATGCTTCGAAGGATGCTAGTGGCGATACTGGGGCGAATGCCAAAGAGGATGCTAGAAAGGATGCCGGAGAGGATGCCGCCGACGAAGCCATGGTGGAAGAGGGTGCTACCCCTTAAAGCAGCGAAGTGGGCGATGATGGATGTTGATGCTAAGGCCGGAGCCCACTTTTTTAGGTTTGATGGTTGTGGTTTGTGATCCTTGAACAATTTACTTCTCCTGTCTTTAAACAATTTACCTTTTCTGCACCAAAACAATATGATGGCCAAAGGTGGATGGGTCCTGGGTTTCAGGATGAAGCCCTTGGTCATCAATTAGTATAATTTGTTTTGAACAATACATCGGTTGGAGGCGGATGGGTCTCGGTTTGAGGTGAAACCTTCAACCGTTGTGTAAATATAGTTAGAAACTAATCGTGCTTTTGGTGGATGGATCTCAGTTTGAGATGAAACCAAAAGCACAACTTTTGCTATGTTAATAATATGACCTCCTTTTGACCTTATCTATCATTGTTGTTTTTTCAATTCTTGTTGTGCATTGTTTAATTTGAATTCCAATGTTCTAAACTAGGTACAATTATTTTTTGAAAATATCCTGTTAAGTATACTTGTAAATATCCTATTAAGACTTTCGTCAAATAAGGCTTTTATAACTCAAACAATTCAGACGAGGTTTTTAAAGAAAAAAAGATAGTTCATTTATTTTACAAAGTTTATTTTGATAACACCTGTTTGACTAGAATACAGTTTTAGTTTTTAACCCAAGTACCATATCCCAAATATTCCAACCAAATATCCTAAAACATATTCTGAAAATACATTTTAAGAATATATCCTGAGAATATATCCTAATTAGGACATTTAAGCTTTTGTCAAACATAGTTTCAAAAATTCAAATGATTTAAATAGGATTTATAAAGGAAAGATCATACCAAGAATAGAGCATAACCCTATTCTCAGACTTCAATCCTTTTGCAATTTTTTTTCCAACGAAGATGTCCCCAGTCTGAGATACTTAGTGTACTAGGTCCAAGCTTGATCCTTTGAGCTTTACACAATTGCCTCAGTAGGAATGTCCCCTGCGCATTATGTCTTAGAAATTTTCTGGTCATCAGTTGCAACCGTTTGAATAATTCTTATATTACAGGGGATAAACCCTAAAATATACTGGAGATAAATCCTTAGTGTTCTGGGGATAAACCCATAAATATTCTGGGGAAAATCCCAAATTTTCATGCGCTACAGGCGGGAGTGTATAAACTCCAAGACTTAGAAAGGTGAAAACCTTTAAACCTTAGAGAGTATGAAAATACCCTTTCGCGAGAGAGGGTGATCAATCCTCATATACCTTTAGGATCCAGGATATAGCCAAGAATAACGAAATTGTCAGCACTTTTACATGGACTGGTCCCGCTATATTGAACTATCCCTGGATAACTTAAGCTCCAGGCGGAGTGTTTAAACCCAATTCGTGAGAAAGGTGAATACCTTTAAACCTGTGAAGGGATCAGGATCCCTTAAACGTGAGAGAGGGGGCCAATCCTCTTATCTTTCGAAGTATCCTGAGTGTGTATCCTGGAGCTATATCCCGAAGCATATACTGCAAAACAACCGTAAACTAAGGTGGGTGTTAGCTTGGCTAACACCCCTCCGATGCTTAAGTCAGTATTGGGTTCAAAAGAATAAACAATATCAAATATATTAAAAGAGATAGAATTCATACCATCCTGAGTTAGAAATTAAATTCTAAACTCACTTGAAATAGAACTTTAGGTGTATAGCATTCCAGGATCTTGGTAGCATATCCCCCTCCATATTCTTGAGTCGGTATGCTCCTTTCCCTGATTCTGATTCAATCTCATAGGGTCCTTCCCACTTCGGAGCCAACTTTCCATCAGCAGGATTAGTGGTATTCTAAAAAGCCTTTCTTAATACCCAATCTCCAACCTGAAACCTTCTAGTCCTTATATTTTTGTTATATGCTTTGGATATCCTCTGTTGATATGCTGTCATCCTTAGCTTTGCCACATCTCTTGTCTCATCAATAGTATCCAATTCCTGGCATAGGGCTTCAGGATTCTGCTCAGGATCCCGGAGATTGGATCTCGCCGTAGGTATCACCATTTTTGTTGGGATCACCGCATCTGCTCCAAATACCAAGGAAAATGGGGTTTGGCCAGTTGCACTTTTTACTGTCGTTCTATCAGCCCATAAAACAAAGGGTAATTCTTCTGCCCATCTTCCCTTCTTAGCTCCAAGTCTTTTCTTCAAATTGTTGACAATTATCTTGTTTGAGGATTCTGCTTGTCCATTTGCTTGTGGATGTACCGATGTAGATGTGATCATTTTAATTCCCCAACTCTTGCAAAAGTCAGTAGACCTCTTACTTATAAATTGAGAACCATTGTTACAAATTATCTCAGCTGGTACTCCAAATCTAGTCAGGATATTCCTTTTAATGAAGGATACTACTTCTTGGTCTCTAACTTGAACAAATGCTTCAGCTTCAACCCATTTAGAGAAATAATCAGTCATTGCCAGTATGAAGACTTTTTCTCCTGGAGCCTTTGGCAATTTTCCTACTATATCCATTCCCCACTTCATGAATGGCCAAGGGGAAGCGATAGGATAAAGTGGCTCAGCAGGCTGATGTAATATATTACTGTGTCTTTGACATGCATCACATCTTCGAGCATATTCTGCAGCATCTTTTCTCATCGTCGGCCTATAGTATCATGTTCTTAATACCTTTGAGAATAACGACCTGCCGCCACTATGGTTACCACAATCTCCTTCGTGTATATCCTGAAGCACTTTTTTGGTTTCGGGATCCTCCAAGCACCTTAGATATGGTCCTGCAAGAGATTTCTTATACATAACATTGTTTATGATAGTGAATCGTGATACCTTCATTCTAAAGGCCTTAGGATTTTCGTCCTTCGGGATGTGTCCTTTCTTGAGATATTTCATGATTGGAGCCATCCAGGAGTTAGGATCCTCCTCGGGATACTCATCATCAGGATCCTGAATACTTACTACTTCCTAATCCTGAGTTTTGAGAAGATCCATCGCAGGATACAGAATATGTAATATTGGTATTTGGGTTCCCTCCGGTATCCTGAATGATGATCCTAGATTTGCCAAGGCATCAGCTTCAGCATTATCCTCTCTCGGTACCTGTTCAAGTGTAAACACATCGAAATATCCTGCTAATTTTTTGAGAATTTCGAGATACTCGATCAACTTCTCATCTTTAACTGCATAGGTCCCATTAAAATGATTAGTAATTAACAAGGAATCAACAAATACTTGTAAACCCTTGATATTCATGCTCTTAGCCAATTCTAATACTGCAATTAAAGCTTCATATTCTGCTTCATTATTAGTGGCAGGGAACTCACATCTAATAGCCTGGGGTAATATGTTCCCCTGTGGCAATTTTAGTAGTATACCCAAACCTACACCTCTTACATTAGATGCACCATCAGTATATAGTGTCCAAGATTCTATATTTTCTCCTAGTTGTTGCACTTCTAGGTCTATTTCATTTTGAATATCACTACTGAAATCAGCCACAAAGTCAGCTAGGGCCTGAGACTTTATGGCATTTCTAGGTTTATATATTAAATCATAGGAACTTAATTTTACTGACCACTTAGCCATCCTGCATGACATCTCAGGTTTTCTAAGCACATTTTTAACAGGATAGTTAGTTTTAACATGAATCCTATGTGTCTCAAAATAATGTCTAAGTTTTGTTGACGCCATAACTAGGGCTAATATCAATTTTTCTAAATGATAATATCTAGCTTCAGCATCTAATAAACTTTTACAAACATAATAGATAGGATACTGCTGACTTTAATGATCCTTTATAAGGACAGCACTTACTGCATTCCCTAATACTGCAAGATACATGGATGATGGTTCACCATCCTCAGGCTTCATCAATAGAGGTGCGGTTGAAAGATACTGCTTCAAATCCTGCAAGGCTGCTTCATGCTTCTCTCCCCATTCGAATTTCTTATTCTTCTTCAGGATATCATAAAATTCCTTGCATTTTTCCGAGGATCTTGAGATAAATCTGTTTAATGCTGCTACTCGCCCTGTTAATCATTGAACATCTATCATATTTGAAGGTGACTTGATATCCAATATAGCTTTAATCTGCTCCGGGCTTGCTTCTATCCCCCTTTTCGTCACCATGTATCCTAGAAACTTTCCTGCTCCCACTCCAAAATGGCATTTGGCAGGATTTAGTTTCATGTTGCATTGGTCCAGGATATCGAATGCTCCCTTAATATCCTGGAGGTGATCCTCAGCCCTTTTAGATTTTACTACTATGTAATCGATGTACACCTCCATGGTGTCCCCCAGCTTGTCTTTAAACATCATGTTCACCAATCTTTGGTATGTTGCACCTGCATTTTTTAAACCAAAAGGCATAGCAGTATAACAATAAATACCTGTCGGTGTCATGAAAGCAGTAACCTCCTGATCCGAGGGTTCCATTTGGATCTGCTGGAATCCTGAGGAGGCATCCATGAAGGTTAACATCTCGTGGCCAGCAGTAGCATCTACCATTGAATCAATATGAGGTAGAGGAAATGGGTCTTTGGGACAAGCTTTGTTCAAGTCTGTGTAATCTACACAGACTCTCCATTTCCCATTTTTCTTTTGCACCACAACTACATTTGCCAGCCATTTGGGAAATTTCACTTCCCTAATCATCTTGCTCTTTAATAATCTTTCAATTTCTTCCTGAATGACTGCGTTCCATTCTGGAGCAAACTTCCTTCGTTTCTATTGCACAGGCTTAAAAGACCTATCAATTCCGAGCTTGTGAGTTATAATATCCTTGGAAATACCTGTCATATCCTCGTGTTTCCACGCGAATGTTGACAACCTGCATTTCAAAAAGTTAGTCAATTGGTTTTCAATATCCTGAGGGATATTGGTTCCCACGAGCACCGAGATATCCGGATTATCCTGATCCAGTATAATTTTCTATACATCCTGTTCTGAAGCCTCCATGATATCCTGGCCTCGCATATTTAATTACTGTGCTACACTAGGCTTTGTCAAGGATTTCATCGAAGAAGAATAACACTCCTTTGCTTCCTGCTGATCACTTTCCACCTTGACTACTCCCCAAGGGGTAGGGATCTTGATGCATTGATGATAGGTTGACGACACATCTTTCATATCATGGATCTAAGGCCTACCTAATATAATATTATAGCATGATAAGGAGTCCATGACAAAAAAGCGCTGCATTGAGTTGACCCCTTCAATATACACGGGCAACTTTATCTCCCTTACGGTATTCCTGGCTTCTCCACTGAAACCAACAAACACAGTGGATTTCGAAGAAATATCCATTGGGGATACATTCATCCTCTTCAACGTTTCCAGCTGAATTATGTTGACAGAGCTGCCATTATCCACCAGTATCCTGCGCACAAAATGGTTAGCAATATATAACGTTATTACCAAAGCATCATGATGAGGATCCTGGAAAGTATCCCTGTCATCGTTATCGAACTTGATCACTTTATCAGTTGTGAGGGTTGACATCCTGGTTAGCTTATCTCCCCTCTCTGCCTTGGCTTCCTTCGCGTGCCTTTTCGCCGCAGAATATGATGTCCCGCAAATATCGGATCCTCCTGAAATGAAATTAATTATCTTGGCATCCGTAGGAGGTGATGCTGCTCGTTCAGGATCCTTCTCAGTATCCTGACCCTTATTCTTCTTTCTTCCCAGGAGATCCTTCAAATATCCCTTGCTCAAGAGATAGCTTATTTCTTTCCTTAGAGCAATGCAATCCTCAATAACATGTCTGAAATCCTCATGGAAGGCATACCATTTGGACTTATCCTTCCAATCAGTTTTTTGTTGATTCTTCCGGGGCCATCTTGCTTTATCTCCTAAACCCTGCATAGCATACATCAGTTCAGGTATATTAACAGAAAAAACAATATTCAGACAACTCAGGATACTCCTCAGGATCCTCGTCTTCAACAGCATTCACTTTTTTGTTGTCATTTCTGCCATATGGCTTAGAGCGATATGGTTTATACGAGGATTCTGATTTCCTGTTGGTTGACTCATAGGTTGTGGATGAATTCATCCTCTCTTGCATCTTTTTGTCATCCTCCAACCGAATATATCTCAAAGCCCTGTTTTGAGCTTCATCCAGATTCCTGCAGGGATTCATTACAAGATCCTGGTAAAATTGAGAATCTTTTTGCAACCCCATCTTGAAAGCCTGCACAGCTGTTGCAACATCAAGATGTGGGATATCTAAGGATTCCCGACTAAACTTGTTCACATAATCCCTCAAGGATTCCTGAGGTCCTTGGGTTATCCTGTAAAGATCACTGGTTAGTTTCCCAAAACTTCTATTGCAAGAAAATTGACTATTAAATAAATTCACTAAATGAGCAAATGATGTAATTGAGTGAGGAGGAACGTTTAAGAGCCATTTTAAGGCTGATCCAGTTAAGGTAGAACCAAAACCCTTGCATAGGCATGCTTCCTTGAGATCCGGAGGGATAGGGTTGATTTCCATCCTTTCCCTAAACTGAGCAATATGCTCCTCAGGATCCGTAGTTCCGTCATAGAGCTTCATGTTGGGGGTCTGAAATCTTTTTGGGATTTTAGCATCACAAATAGGATAGGCAAACCGGGATACCCTGTGGCTATCTTGGGATACTTCTGGAATTGGCTGGACCACTCCAGGTACACTGGATATCATGTCCTTTAATTTCTGAAGCTCCCTAGAAAATGTTGATGTCATACTTACATCCTGCAAAGATCCAACACCATTAGTAGCAAGAGTATTATTATTAGATACGTTACCAGTTTGAGGATTCTGGCCATATCCTGAAGCATATCCTGAGCTTCTCACAGTTGACACCCTAACGGAAGAGGGTATCTCAGGAGTATGATTCTGAGAATGGCTAGGCACAATATTCCCCCTGTTATCCTCAGTATATACCTCAGCGGGCCTGCTTGAGCTGGATTTCAAGAGTTGTATCTCTCTCATCAGCATCTGGTTGGTCTCCTACTGCTGCCTCATCTGTTCCTGTACACTACCAAACAAATTTAGAATTTTTCATTAGAGGCCAAAACAGGAGCAGATCCTTGAATATTGCGAGCGGGGATAACATCCTGAGGCAGTGAAAAGGCTTGGGTTCTCGGAGGAGGTGGTGGAAGCACCGAACCAATTGTTGCAGGGGTCGTAGCAGACATGGTGGAAGAGCTCATGTTTGATCTCGAGGCCATTGAAAATAGTGTAGCAAAAAGTTTTGAAAATAGAAAACCAAGTAACGATTTTGCAAAATCTTTTAGTAGAAATAGCACCACTTGCCCCACGGTGGGCGCCAAATTGTTTTGGTCAAAAATTACCGAAGCAATTAAGTGATCAAATAAGTTAAGTGAGGTAGTGTGCTAAGAAAGTGTGTTGAAGATATGCTAATTAAGTTGTTTGCAAAAACAGTTTTCAGGATACGGCTCAGGATATTGAGCTGTATCTACGATCAAACAATGAGCAAAAATGTAAAGGGTGACACGGGATATACGAGAAAAGCCCTTGATCAATCTAGATCGCCGGCACAAAACCTCGGGAGCTGACAATCACAGCTGCCTTGTTCTTCTTATTACTTCAAATGTCAGGATACTGTGCAGGATATGATGCGGATCGACTAAGTGTTACAACGTGAATTCAATACAAGTGTAAGTGTATTGTGAGTGTTTGCAGCTAGAGAGAAAGAGTGTACGAGAGATTGTGTGTGTTCTTTTCTGATCCGATCAATCCTTTTTATAGTAAAAGAAACTAACTAACTATCCTATTATTCCGGGATTTAGCGAATATTCCATATGTGAACGTTGTAGTCCACGTCTTCCGGCTTCAATGTCCATAATCTAACAGATTTGCCCAAGTCTTGTGGAGAAGAAGTCCACTTGAATGTTAGAGACTTGTTCCAATAATCTGCACGTGAGTTAATTAGTTACCACCAGGATACTGCATCAGGATGTTACCAATATCCTGATCCGGTATCCTGATCACAACAAAAGAAACATAGTCAGAATATTAGTCAGGATATATAAGCAGAAAACCACCCATAACAGGTATAAAGATCGTTTATGTTCGTGTTTGTTGAATGTTGATTTGTACGTTTTGTGAATAGATTGTACAATTGATAGATTGTTTTGAAATTGATAGATTGTTTTGAAATAGCTAGATGACTGAATCTGTAGGAATTGGTGCTGATATTTGAATTTTTTTAGCATAAATCGTTTGTATTGTTTGTTAGAGATTTATATGTTACTGATATTTAAAGTTTCTTCCTTCTGCTGATGAATGTAGGAAGAATACAGCATCAGAATTTTATCGTAGTGAAGCAAAAACAAGAATGCCACACAGGTGGAAAACTAATGGGTATAAAGATGCGAGAATGGCTGGTAAAAGCAACACGCTTGAAGAAATGCTTTCTGTTTCCAACGGTGAAACAAGGGCGCATAGCGAAACTGGATATTTCGTGGGCTCGTATGAGGTCCGTGATGGATATGGTTGGAGAGACGAATATCACAGAAGTACATCACGTTCAAGATCACTCCCTCTGTCTCATAACCAAAGTAAAAACATTAGTGATTATTATGAAGTTAGAATCTTCAAAAGGCTCTAAAGACTCTAAAGAGTTTGAGTTTAACCAACATGGTCAACTTTCAGTGCTGGAAGTTTCTCCAACAGATGATTTATCATCCGGTTCTGATAGCTTTGAGAGAGTTAGTTCCAAACTAAATGGTAACTACTATGCTGTGCCTGCTCGTCTTTATCATCTGCTGCTCATATTTCTTTCATTATCTTTTTAATGAATATTTTCCCTCCATTTTTTCAGAGCTCAGGAAACAACTTCATCGGCTGAGTTTGATGATATTTTACCAAGTCGGACTTACTTTGAGAACAAGGATCCTGCTGAACAAGAGTCACTGATTTCTGATGTTCATGATGTGACCACAAATGCAGCTTCTGTTATTGATGTCTGCATGCTAGGAGACGCAAAATCCTCTACTGTTGATGGAGATAGTTTGAATCCACAGGTATGCTTATACTACTATGTGAACATGTAATGCCATATTAGCCGTTAACTGCATTTGCATTCGAGTTTATATTTAATAGTATGACATCGCATATATATGATGGTACACCAATAACCAATATCATACTTGTATGCATTCAACCAAATTGAAACACCAATTTCAGTCTACTGAAAATTCGGTGGTTTACTAAAAAGTCACCAAATTCATGTTCTTGATTATCGCTAAAATCAGTTAGTTTTCGTATCTCTTTTCAAGAAGTTACAATATCGGCCTTGTAGGAACCAGCGACTGCAAACGCACATGGTACTGTTTCTGTTCACTTGTCTGGACCCGAGCTAGAATCTTCAAAAGGCTCTAAAGAGTTTGAGTTTAACCAACATGGTCAACTTTCAGTGCTGGAAGTTTCTCCAACATATTATTTATCATCCGGTTCTGATAGCTTTGAGAGAGTTAGTTCCAAACTAAACGGTAACTACTAAGCTGCGCCTGCTCGTCTTTATCATCTGCTGCTCATATTTCTTTCATTATCTTTTTAATGAATATTTTCCCTCCATTTTTTCAGAGCTCAGGAAACAACTTCATCTGCTGAAAACGGAGTCAGGAACAACTTATGATAGCCCAAACGATGAAGATACAGAACAAATATTATCATCATGTACCGTTTCCGAGTCAGAGAACTTGGAATCTACATACTTAACAGATCTCCTACAACATTCTAATTTTTATGATCACGACCCGTGTACATTCATAAGAAAGGCCTCGTATCTGACGGTTCTTCTGGTAGGTTTGATAGATTCAGGGATTCGGAACGTAATGTTTGTAGAAGTTTATCCGAAAAGATACCGTTTAATGGATTCTTTTGAGACTCGGGTCGAATATCGAGAAAGAGACTGCCACCCGAAGAAGAATATATAGTGTTGGGGATTCTGCTATAGAGTTATCGTTAAAAACAGTGTTTTTGTGGAGAAACAGTGGTTGAAACCACTGTTGGATTAAAACGGTGGTTTCAAACCACTATTGGGTTAAAACAATTGGGTTAAAATAATTAGGTTAAAACGGTGGTTTGAAACCACTGTTGAGTTAAAACAGTGGTTTCAACCACTGTTTCTCCAAAAAAAACACTGTTTTAACCGAACAGTGGTTTCAAACCAACGTTTCAACCCAACAGTGGTTTCAACCACTGTTTCTCCACAAAAACACTGTTTTAACGATAACTCTATAGCAGAATCTCCAACACTATAATCTTCTACGGATAAACTTCGACCAACAGTGGTTCCAAACCACCGTTTTACATTATAAATTATCCATTACATCTACAATACGTTATCTAAACTATTTGATAAAAGATTTATTGTGTTTACTTTTTAGGGATTGTGTATCTGACCCGACAAAACCTTTAATTTAGTGTATATATCTTTGGACAAACTACAAAAAGAAAGAATTGAAATGATGCGTGAAGTTATCGATCTACAGTGTTTTCTATAAAACAGTGTTTGGTTAAAACAGTGTTTTCTATAAAAATGTTTGGTTAAAACAATGTTGTCTATAAAACAGTGTTTGCTTAAAACGTTTGAAACCACTGTTTGGTTAAACAGTGTTATCTATAAAAATGTTCTCACTTAGATCCAAGATGTAAGAGTGAAAACAATAGTAATTCGGTAGTATATTCTTATTAGGTTGTTTACATTTTTGGAGCAGATTATATGCATAAACTAAGGTGTCGAGCCTGACTATTATTCTGTTTAAACCCTTACAGGGAGCAACTATTTTGGACCAGACTATATGCATAACAAAATGGGGACAAGATTATGATGAGTCCAAGTATTGGAACAGAGCTTCTTCATGGATTCCAAACGGAAATACTTGATATGTACTAAAAACTGATTACCCTTTTCGACTTGAATTGATTTTCACTCGTTATATGTTTTATGTCTCTCTTTACTCATGCAGGCATCAGCCTAAGGAAACCAATATGCGTTTATAGCAGGAGAAGCAGTGACAGTGGCTCAAGACATGGTGAAAACAATGTTAGCGAAAGGGTATATTCTGAGCAAAGACGCACTGGGAAAAGCGAAAGCGTTTGATGAATCTCATCAAGTATCAGCAAGTGCAGCTGCGAAAGTGGCTTAACTAAGCTACGAAACTGAGCTTCTCATACTTTACTCTCTCTCTAAAAAAGATTCATGTGTTCGATTTATGTGTTTAATTTGATGTATTTGCTATCCAGGTAAAGGTTATGAACCCAAGACCGACATCTCATCTTCTTCGCTAACACTGAATCATTCATCTTACTAAATCAAGAATCGGGTGTTTCAACTTCAATAAAGGTATGATTTTCGTTTTAACAATTACTTATTAGTGCTCAAATTCCGTTTCCTCAAACCCTTGCTAGGATTTCGCAGTTCTGCCGACATATCCTCTCATCTTTCAAACCCTACACTACAATCATCAGGTAATTACAGCTTCAGTTCCATTCTGGCATAATTGTATCATTCATCTTGTATTATTAGTTTTGTTAAAATGTTTTTGTTTATGTGCTTTTAAAAGTTGTTTTAGTTTGTATTATTAATTTGAACGAAGTATTGTTTCAAGATCTATCTCCATTGGTTGACATTCTTTTGGTACTTATGTTGCATTTATTCACGTATACATAATTGGTTTAGGTTTTATTATAGTCTTTTGTAGAATAGTGGTTGTTTCATGATTTGGTTCGACTGTTGTTGCCTCTTCCTTAAAGCATATGAGGTTTATAATTGTTGCCCACTAATCATATCTATATATGTATATATATATATATATATATATATATATATATATATATATGAGATGGATTTGGGCCATGTGGCATGTGATTTTGGAGCTTTTTGATGATGTGGCAACCTATGGTTGTGTTAGTACATAACGTCTGTAGCTTCCGTCAGCATGAAGTCATATTTTGTATTCTGTGTTTATGTATACTGTTTGTATGTATGTATGTAGTTAGTATGACAACTCAGGAATAGGTTTTGTATGTAAAAGTGTTGGTTGTAACAAGTTCACCCGTACGGATGGTAATACGCACGGATGACTTATCCGCACGGATAAGTCATACGCACGGATAAGTCATACGCATGGGTAAGTCATACGCACGGATAGCCCACCCGTACGTACAACACTTCTTAGTTTCCTGAGGTTGTCTATAAATAGGAGGTCCGGTGTAACTTTGTTAGAACTTTTTGGACACGCACGGATAGTCTGTATTTCTACCGGATCTTTGTAACTTTCAGAACACTCAATAGAAAGAACAGACAAGCAGTTAAACGTTGAATTCTGTGTTGAACAAATCTGTGATTCGTCATAATGGATTCCGCACATTAGACGAAGTCGATTCATCTTGTTCCTTACGATCAGATCCTGTATCAACGGGACCAACAAGTGGTATCAGAGCATCCAGGGAGCTGAATCGAGATCAACAACACCGAATTCACCGGAATTCAAGCTTTATTCTCCGATCAAAGTCAAATTTCACCAGAGATTTGACATCTATTGTCGATTTGTTTCAAATTTCACCGGAAATTTGACAGATTTCTTCTACTTCTACTTAGTTTTTGCATTCGTTCTTCATTTGTCACCATAAAATCAGAAAAACTTAAAATTGAGCAAGAATCTACGGTTAAAATTTGATAAATTTGATATCAATTGATTCGCAATCATTCAAAGTATAATCCTACTTAGTTTCATAATCAGATTCAACCTAAAACTAGATCAAATTCATCAAAAACCATGTTTAGCTGTTCGTATTTGATGACGTCATTCACTCGTGCGGACAGCTGTTCAAACGGATTGGATTAGTTAGTTACTACAAGTTGTTTGCTGACATCATCATTGTTACTCGCACGGATTACAACCCGTGCGTCAAAGTTATTCATACGTACAACCATCCGAGCGGATCATTATCCGTGCGGATAACCTGTCATTCGTCCGGATAACTACTCGGACGGATCATCATCCGGTTCAAGTGTTTGAAATTTTTGGAATTTGTAAAAATTGTCTAAGTGTTTGAAAATTGTTTCAGGTATTTGAAAATGGAAGAATTCATGAATCCTTTCAGTGAGATGTATGCTTTTGCGGGTAACTCTGGAGACGATACTTCCAACCATTCAAATGATAATCCTAACCCGAAGAAAACTTTGTCCGATGCCCTAAGTGTTGAAAGGGCATATGGTACTTATAACAAACCACCAAAGCTCATGGCAATCGAAGAGTATAATCGGTGGGCAAAAAGATTTGATGAGTGGCTGAAAGCATTCGCGTATCCAAGCTGGAAAAGCTTAAAGAACGGTTTCAAAAGTGGTAGACAAGATTGTGAGAATCTGGAAGAGACTGAAGAAATAGAAAACTTTGTTGCTGAACAAAAGTGCGTGGCCTTGATTCATCAGTCTGTGAGAGACGACATTATTTCACTAATTGAATACACAAACGCAAAAGATCTATGGGAAAAGTTAAAAATAAAATGTGTAGGAAGTGCTGAAATAGTCAAAAACAAAAAGAAACTGTTGAGAAAAGAGTTTGATTTGTTTGGATGCTTAAAAAATGAATCTGTTTGTAAAATGATTGAAAGATTTGGGCACCTAAAGTTAGAATTGGCAAGACACGGAATCCGATATTCTCAAGAGGAGCTAGTTGACAAACTGTTCGATTCACTACCAGAAGAGATGGATTGGCAGTACTATGCATTGATGTTAAAGAATACAATCAAAGCTGAAGATCTGACTGTCGACTTGCTGATTGAAAGACTAGAGAGTCATGAATTGGAGATAAAGAAAACACACAAAGTAAATCATTCATCATACCAACAAAACATGGAGCTGTACTATCCAAAGAGTATGATTCCTAAGAATGTCTCTCCAAGAACTGCTTTCTCCGCTGAAAATTCAAACCCTTCAAGTAAAGAAAGTCCAAGTTCAAACAATGGTTTTCATGGAGGTTTTTCATCCAATGCTCCAAGCCATGGATCTTCTTCGAATTCTTCAAGTCAACAACAATCTGTTCCAAAGAACGTGTTTCAATGCAACATTGCGGTGGATTTGAAGAATGCTCAGAATTTTAATGAGGAGTCGGCCAAACAGCAGATGATCTTTCTAGCATCTGTGTTGGAGTCATATGAAGGGTTAGTAGCCGGGAAGATAGGTAACACCAATCTGACGAAAGAAGATTATGATCAGATTGATCCTGAGGAAATGGAGTTGATCGATATTCGTTGGACTATGGCCAGTGCTGTTCGTCGAGCACAACGTTTCATGTAAATTACCGGCAGAAAGACAATTGGTGGTCCATCTACCAAGCTGGGGTTTGATAAGTCCAAGGTGACGTGCTTCAAATGTAAGCAGAAAGGTCACTTCAAACGAGAATGCAGAAACGCATATGCTGATGAGTCGGAGAACCCTTTCAGAGATGATTACTACAAGAAAGCAATTTATCACCAGAATAAATCTGAGCCGCCTAGATTGAAGCAGGTTGAAGACAACAAAGAGAAATCTAGAGCTCTTGCTGTGATTCATGATGATGAAGGATATGATTGGAGCGAACTGTTACCAGAGGAAGATGCTGTGGGTTATGCATTCGTGACGAAGATTGTTCCTTTTAAAGACAATAGAAATGAAGAAGAAAAGTTCGTCAACCGAAGAATGAAAGCCCAAACCAGAATGAGCAGAATCTATAACACATACAAAGAAGCTAAAAGAGCTAAGAGATGGGATGCCGACAGAGAATGTTATCTTGATCCACAAGGAAACATTGCAGTTAATCCAGATTCCATCAGCGTTGATGCTCTCACCCAGCAATTTGCCGAGGAAGAAGAAGCTAGACAAAGAGAATGGTGGGGAAGTGGTGATGAGAAACTAGTAGAGAAAGAAGAAAAAGTCAAAGAAGCAGAACAGAAGCCAAAGTCAAAGAATGCAGATGATGGGATCATTGATACATCACAAGAGTTAACGGCTGAAAACTTGAAAAAGATGGCTGAAAAAGTTCTTGCAACAAAAGAACTTGAGGTAGTTTCTAGTTCTAGAACTGAGTCCAAAAACAAGGTCAGTTCAAAAGATACACTTGAGTCAGGTAAGAAAGTTAAATCTGAAAATGACTGCAAAAATTGCATGAAAGAGTGCAAAGTTTGTAGTATAATCACTTACCTCAATGGTAAGAAGGTTGAAGAATTGACTAGTAGAGTCAAGAGTGTTGAAAATCAAATCTTAAACCGTGACAAAATGCTGAAAGCTTCGAATGATAGATCAAAAGAATTAACTGAGAAAATTGAAAATGATAAAAATGACATAGAAAGAATAAGAAAAGAAAACGAAAAGTTGATTCTTGAAAATCGTAAAATTTCTGAAAAATTTGAGAAGCTAAAGCGAACGGTTAAAGATTCTGATGACAGAAATGGTAAAACAACGAAAGAAAATCTTCAACTATCAGGGGTTCTTAGAGTAAAAGAAGAGTTAATCAATCAACAACTTGATGAAATTGCGAAATTGAAGCTTCAGTTTGAAGAAGCTAAAATTGAGAATGAGCGTATTAATTTGAAACTGAACAGTTACAACTCTGCAAGCTTTGTTTTGCAACACATTGTTCCAAAACCCATTGGAAAAAACAAAGCTGGCGAAGATGTATACTGTGATGGAACTGGGGTGGGGTTTCATCAAGTTCCGCCACCGGTTCTAAACAATTTTTCAAAGAAGCAATCAGGGTTGGTTAATGATGAAGTTGAAACAAATGAGATAAAACTGCCAGAGTCAATTGATGTGACATTTTCTTCATCATCATCCGATGATAGTATTCAAACTAAGATCATTAAAGGCATGGCTGAAAGTGTCTTGGATAGTGATTCGACTGAAGATGAAGAATGCTTTCTGAACAATTACATTCCGAAACCAAAATCTAAAAACAACTTAGATGATGAGCCGGGTCTTGTGATGTACAAGATGTCTAGTTCTGATAAGTTGTATTCAGACTTTGAGTTTCCTCTGGAGAATGTTAATGTGAACAAATTGAAAAACGTTTTCAAATTGGTTGAAATTGATTTGTCTGAAGTAGAAGGTTTGAAACAGACAAAGAGAGAAATGAATTTTGATAAAGATAAAGCTTACTATAAAAAACCTGTTATTCCACCACGTTTTTCAAACAACAATTGCAATAAATGGTCGGGAGGATATCAGGGTGGTAAGAATTATCAGAAAAAGAATGTTCAGAACAAGAAGTTTGCTGTGAAAAAGGTGTTTGTGAACAGTTCAAGTTCACTCACGGATGAGGAATCTGAAATTTTTTTAAAAACAAACAAAGAGTTCTTTGAAAAGAAGGCCTCACAGCCTCAGTCTGAAGGCTCAAGTAGGGTAGTTGACACCCGAACATGCTTCAAATGTAATCAAGTTGGACATATTGCACGAAAGTGTACCAACTTGAAGCCTAAGACTGAAGCTGTGAAGAATTCTATCAAGAAAGATGTTGTGAAAGGAAAGGCTCCATTGATTATTGAGAAAAATGTTTTGAAAAATAAAAACACCAAGATCAAAACTGAACCTGTTAAGAATTCGACATCTAAAATTGATAAATTTTATCAACGGGTTGCATCACCTCAACAAACATGGAAGCCAAAAGTTGTTGAAAAGAAAGCAAAATCACCAAAGGTGTCTGAAACTGAAAAATCATCATCTTCAACAAAGAAGATGTATGTACCTTTGGATTTTTATGAGAAACAACAAAAATCGACTTCTGAAAAGAAGTATGTGGTGAAGAAAAACCAACCAACTGGTCAACCTCAAAAAGATGAATTTTTCTTATTCAAAGAAGTTGAAGTTGGGACTGCTGAAAGCCTAAAAATGAATGATAAAAACTTTCCGCCACTTTACACTACAAAAACTCACATTAATATCAAGTTACCCGAGTCAAAAGAGGCTTGGGTAGCATCAAAATCTCATTAAATGCTTTTGATATGTGTAGGAGCTTCCGAGATCTGTAGGTCCCCTTGATGTGTATGGATCTTTCACAGAATTGTCTTTCCAATCAAGAGTGCGGAATCCTCTTGATCAGAATATAACAGAAACAAGTAGAAGAACAGCAATCACTTTCACCCCGGGTTTCTATTGATTATCGATTACAAGAATTACAATCAATCAAACCCTAACCAACTATCAATTTCGTCCAAGCTATATCACTCTCACGAAATTGCTCTCACAAACTGTTTTGGCTGATTAACCTAAACCCTAAAGCCTAACCTTGTTTATATAACACAAGGTTGCAACATTAGGCTGGGTTTGCTACATGGGCTAGGCCCATTTCGTCCCCCATCACCCAATGTGGGTTTTGTTTAGCCCAAACTCTATTATTCAACTATTACAAAGCTAAACCCGCTAACTGTTTATCGTTTATCTAATTACAAGATATCCAAAGACCAAATCTAAGCTGTTGTCACAAACATGCACCAACAAACGCCCCCTTGACAATAGCTTCATAAAATAAATTTGTCTTCAGTCATCTTGCAATCTTCATGTAGTCTTGCATTGTCTTTGGTCTTTGGATAGCTTCAGCTTCAATAGCTCTGTCAGCAACAGACCCCCCCTAAGCTGATGCATCCAATCACCAAATCTTCAAAAACTTTAGCGTTTGAGTAAACTCCAGTTCAGCATTTGAATAGCAATCTTCAAACTCTTCTATCTTGTCTGCAATATAGAAAGGAGGTTCTACCATGCATCCAATCAAACTCTCATCTTCACAGCAACTCAACACTTTAACTTCTCAGCAACATACTGCTTCAATCTGTATACTATAAAACAAACATCTCGAGAAACCATAAGAATTTTTCAACACAGTTAAATAAATTATTATTTTTCAAGAGATAGTTAAACTGTATCACAGATTAAGCATTTTCAATTTATCACCAACACACAAAACTTTTTAATCACACACTCTATAACCCGCATGATTTAAAATTTTGAACTCACTTTCTAACACCGTCTCCCCCTATCAGTAACAATTCCTCCAAGAATAACAGTTTTCCGTACGTTAAGAATTTTAAACAGAAAAGACACTATTTTTGTATTTTTATATTTTCTGAAAGCAAGTAAATAACAAAAGCAATAAACACTCAATTTTTGTGAGAATCACTGGTAAGAAGATCATATCCACAAAATCAAACTGTTTCACGCAATTAGATAATTCTTTATTTAATTTTTCATGAAAAGCAGTCCAAGACGATTACCAGTATGTTTGTCCACTTAAACAAAATGCATGAACATTTCAAGTACCATTACCGTATGATACATTAAGGTAATATTAATTACTGAAATATTAGTGTGTCCCACTTCAGGATATACCCCCGCGATCAAGGTATGCACAAAGATTCATCATAGTAGGTGAGTATACTGAATTCATCCTTTAAGATATCCTGACAATGTCTAGGTCTGCATATAATCTGTTTTATCATGTTTTGATTGCTTAACTATGAACACCCAAAGAAATACTAATCAAATCCTGGAAATATAAACAACACACTCTATCATGCAAGTATCTTCCCTACCACATATTTCACAAGTCCAATCCAGATTTCTGAAATCTTAACTGGGAATAGGTTGAGAAGAGAACAGAATAGATCTCTAGCAGAGATGGTATAATATACAGATCAAATGAGTTTTTCTCAGTTTGATATAGGTTTATTGGGTTTCTTTTGGGCACTTGAGGGCCTCTTTCGGGTGTATTAGATCTATAGCGCGACAACGTACAGCTAGGTCAGCATGTATCTGGATGCAGCAGAAGCTGTCGTTGCCTAGCACCTCCAGGTCAGCATATATCTGGATGCAGCAGAGGAGGTACACGATTTTTTCAGAGAAGATTTCAGAATCAGATCAAAATTGTGTGTATCGGGACAACATACAGACATTCAAATAGAAATGAGCTAATTCCAAGTGACTTTCTTTCCTGGGGTCATGTACAATTTTAGTTCTGAACAGAAGGACAGTCAAGATATCCCCAGATGAAATAACAGTATAAAGACCCAAAACTTCAGATTTTGGCAATCTATCAACGCAAGATTTAAGGTCATTAAACCATACACCACTGATGTGTTCCCCACTCATACACAGTTCATTTAAGTTTATATCACATTGGTAAGTTGATTATTTCATGCTTTTTGCCTACTGGTACATCATATAATGAAGCTGCTATCACACTTAAGCATTTTAATTTCAGTTTCAGTGTGACAGTCTAACTTGCTGATGTACTATCATTTCTCCTTTTTCACACAGTGATAACTCATTTTTGATTTTCTATTTTTTTTTATGTTTTTGATTTTTCAATTTTTTGTTTATTTTTGATTTTTAAGAAAAACAGTAAACTATTTACAAAAAAAAAATTCTTATGAAAAACCAGTTATTCAGGATTCCTCATCCCGTTGAGTTCGACTAAATGTTCAAAGCGAGCCCTGTCAAAAGCTTTAGTATAAAGTTCTGCCAGGTTATCTAGTGTGTAGACTCAGCACTTTGAACTTCAATTTAAATCAATCAATATATATATATATCAACAATCTCACATCCCCCTTCATGTGCCTAGAGCAGCCATTATCAACATAAGTTGATAATCCTCCTTAGCAGCTCCTGCACACACCAACTAAGAAAATAGTTAGATTGGGGGACCCAAGCCTTAATGGTTTTGGGTCGTCCAAATTCACCAACCACTGGAACATCCATCCAATATCCATTACTCCTAACTGGAGTCTTAGATCTCAGACCTGTTGATGGAATTTGATTTTGATTTCCACAAGGTCTATGGTCCTGAGGGTTCCTATATGTATTTGGACTATTTGACCTTTGGAAATTTTGATTTGGGTATCTTGAATTTTGATTCCAAGAAGCATTATTGTTGTAATTTCTAAAGCCATTGTTATAAAAAGTTCGACCACCATTATTTTGGTATCGATTTTGATATTGACCTTGACTTCTGAAATTACTTGTATTTCCATTAAAATTGTTCATTCTAGGTGAACTACTTCTAGGTCTCTCGTATCTGCCTGGTGGAGATCTAGGCTGAAATCTAGGTTGATTTCTTTGAAAACGAGGAACTTGTGGAGTTCCTTTTTCAGCCTTATCTACACCAACAGCAACATTTTCTGGTTGCTTAGGAGCAGATTTCTTTTGAGAATTTGATCCTTTCTCCTCACTATCACCTTTCTTCTCAGGTAATTTCCCTCTCTGTTTTTCACTCATTTATGCTTCACTCATTTTGTTAGGACAGCAGCTAGCTACATGTCCCTTTGTGTGACATTTGAAGCACGATCTCCTTTTCAAAGACTTCTTAGCTGGAGTCTCTGAGGTAGATCCCTTATCAGATGGTGATGATCCCTTAGATGAACCTTGTTTAGTTTGCTTGGATTCAGATTTTTCTTTGTTTTTATTTTTAGCAAACTTTACATTTGATTCATTTTCAATAACAGTTGTTTCATTTTTCATATCACTACCTTGAACAAAATTAATCTTTTTGACAAAAGCTTGATTTTTATTCTTAGGCGGTGAATTTTTCCTTTTCAAAGGTTCCCTGTTATTGTTTTCCTTAGCCTCATCACTCTCAGATCCATCACCTTGACTTGATGTGGATGCGAAACTACTAGGTGTAGATGCCATAAAGTCTGCTAGCTCATCTTCACTAGGCAGGAATGAATAGTTATGACTAAGAGGAGGTGGAACTTCATTAAAGCCCTGGAAGCCCACACTGGTCTTGTCATTACTCTTCTTTAACCCACCCATCATGTGTTTCATTACAAAAGATGAATCTCTGAATTGACTCAATTTCTTTTCAAGTTCAACAATTTTGAGTTGTGCATCTGACAACTCTTTGCATTTTTCAGAAATCTCTTTTGTTTTCTCAGCCATCATGTCATGAGCTAAGTCTATGACTTGAAGTTTTTCATTCAATTTTCAAGTTAAAGCTTCAATTTCAGCTTCATAACCTCTTATCTTCTTCAAGTATGTAGATTCATTTCTTTTAGCAAAAAAATTTGCTTCTTTTATGTTAGACATCTCGCTTACCAGACTTTGGTTTTGTGTTGACAACTTGTCAACCTCACCCTGTAGTTCACGACATCTCAAACATACAGAATTAGATTGTACCTCTTTCTCATGAACTTCTGTATTTTCATCAGCAACAACCTGTTCAGCTTCACTCTCTTTCTCTACTTCAGCATCCACTTTTGCTTCAGCATTTTTCACTTCAGATTCAGCATCGCTCACAGTAGTTTCAGCCTCATCAACTGGCACTATCTCTGCCATGAATGCCTGAGTGGCTCTCTCATTTCCCTGATATCGCTTTTGTAATGCATCCCACATATCCTTTGAATCAGTGTACTTTTTGAAGGTATGCTTGATGCTATCAGGTAAGGACATCTTTATTGCCGCCAAGGCTCTCTTTTCAGCATCAACCACCTGTCTCTCAGATTCATCCATCTTGTCATAAGACAGCACTAAAACCCTTCCTTCAATACAACGCGCAGGAGTAACATAGCCATCTATCATACAGTACCACATTTTGGTATACGAGCTATGGATCAATTTCTATTTGCAAAACACTGAAATTTTATTGACGCTTGCCAGAAAATATTCCACCACTTAATTTTTTCTAGTAATTTCGCTGGAAAATCAGTTAATTTCGCTGGTCTTTTAGTTGTTTAATTTCGCTGATCAAGGTTCAACTTCGCTGATAAATTTGCTGCCAAATTCGCTGCTTATTTTCGCTATTACGACGCCCAGTAAATTCGCCGAAAACCGTAATAATTTCGCTGAGGAAAATTATACGGTTACCAAAGTCGCCTTTGGATTTAACTTCGCCGTTTACCGAGATATGAGGTCTCAAATTCGCTGGTTTTTCAGCGGATTTAACGAACAGCAACAACTTCTCCTCCAAGCCAAACAAATTCGCCAAAAACAAATCTTTTCAGAAATTTAGAAGATCTTATCTCTCTCTAACAGAAACCTGCACAATCGAAACAACCAAAACAGTCAACTTTTATGAAGAACATACGAAGAACACGAAGAACGATCTTCGAATCTTCAATTCTGTCCTGCCAATTATACTTCTAAAATCAATCAAAACCTTCCCGAAAACCTGCAAATCAACAAATTCAACACGCAGACTGATCAAAACACAAAACAAAAATGCACAAATAAATCAGAAACTCAAGAATTTCGAAAACCCTAGTTTTCAGGTTTAAAATTTTCAAAAATTTTAAACCCTTCCACCCGAAATCTGCAGATCACAATTCTGAACCGAGCTTTCAAGAGCCTAATACTCTGATACCAATTGTAGGTCCCCTTGATGTGTATGGATCTTTCACAGAATTGTCTTTCCAATCAAGAGTGTGGAATCCTCTTGATCAGAATATAACATAAACAAGTAGAAGAACAGCAATCACTTTCAACCCGGGTTTCTATTGATTATCGATTACAAGAATTACAATCAATCAAACCCTAACCAACTATCAATTTCGTCCAAGCTATATCACTCTCACGAAATTGCTCTCACAAACTGTTTTGGCTGATTAACCTAAACCCTAAAGCCTAACCTTGTTTATATAACACAAGGTTGCAACATTAGGCTGGGTTTGCTACATGGGCTAGGCCCATTTCGTCCCCCATCACCCAATGTGGGTTTTGTTTAGCCCAAACTCTATTATTCAACTATTACAAAGCTAAACCCGCTAACTGTTTATCGTTTATCTAATTACAAGATATCCAAAGACCAAATCTAAGCTGTTGTCACAAACATGCACCAACAAGATCCGTTTCACGTTGGATTATGGATAGTGGAGCTTCTCGGCACATGACAGGAAAGACAGCGCTGCTGTATGATGTTAGAAATATCAATGGAGGTTATGTAGGGTTCGCTGGTAACCAAGGTGGTAGAATTGTTGGTGAAGGAACGTTATCCAACGGGATCGTCACGTTTGAAAGAGTTAACTACATTGCTGAGCTGGAAAATAATCTGCTAAGTATCTCGCAGATTTGTGACCGGATGTATACTACTCACTTCACAGACAAAGAGTGTTTGATTTTGAAACCAGGCTTTGTTATTCCTGAAGAATGGATTATCATGAGAGCTCCTAGAGTGAATGATCTGTATGTTTTAGACATGACTGTAGCAACTACAACAACGGGTCAAGCACACTGTTTTGTTTCTAGAGCAACGGAGAAAGAATCAAAGCTGTGGCATCGTAAGATGGGGCACATTCATCTTCGAAAAATGAATCATCTGGTGCATAATGATTTGGTTCTGGGAGTTCACATTAAAGGTTTCCATCTAGAAAAAGAGTGCATTAGTTGCATGAAAGGCAAGCAAAAGAAAAGGTCACACCCCAAAAAGCAAGTCAATTCAGTCTCAAGACCTTTGGAGAGACTTCACATGGATCTATTTGGTCCTGTGAATGTCAAAAGTATTACAGGAGAACTTTATTATCTTGTGGTTACTGATGATTATTCCAGATTTTCATGGGTATCATTCTTGAAGTCAAAAGAGGAAACGTTTGACAGTTTGAGGGGGTTGTTCAGAAAGATTGAAAATTTGTACCAAAGGCGTATCAGAAGAATTAGAAGTGATAATGGTACTGAGTTAAAGAACAACAAGATGGAAGAATATTGTGATGAAAGAGGTATCTTGCATGAGTTTAGTGCTCCGTACACTCCACAACAGAATGGAGTCGCAGAACGTAAAAACAGAGCACTAATCGAAATTTCTGGGCAGAAGCAGTTTCCGCCGCATACTATACACTCAATAGAGTTCTCACTGTCAAGAAATTCAACAAAACATGCTTTGAGTTGATCAATAACCGAAAACTGAATTTGAAGTATCTTGAACCGTTCGGGTCACCCTGTACTGTTCTAGAACCTTTTGGAAAGTTTGGTCCGAAGAGTATCGAAGGAATATTCATAGGTTATTCAAGTCCATTACAACGAGTCTTCGTTCCAAGTCTGAAGCGGATTATTGAAGCTCAAAATGTTGAATGTCAAGGTTATACAATGCCTCCCCAGAATCCTGGCGACTCATGGCGTTTCAATTATAACACTTTGTGGGAGTCCTTCAACATGGAGGAAGAACCAGAGTTCTTTGATGAGTTGGATATTCTGAGAGAGTATGAAGATTCAGATGAAAGATTTCCAGCAGAAACTTATCGAAAACGACAAGCTTCAAATGATGATGAGGCGGGTCCAAGCAATGCTGGAGAACATGATGATATTGAAAATGATGTTGCTCAAGAAAATCAGACGGTAGAGAATGATAATTCAGAATCTGAAAACAGACAAATATTCGATCGTGATGATTCAGACTCTGAGGGGGAGCTAATCCAGTTTTCAAATCAAACTATTCCAGTCAGTGAACAAGTTGCAAATCAAAACGTCACAAATTTGGAGAGCGAAGTAGATGTTTCAGGAGAGGTGATGCCAAGAACGCTCTCTTATCATCCAGAGGAACTGATAATCGGAGAACTGCAATCAGGCGTCCGCACTCGAAGACAGCTTGATCAAGGACTTACATGTTTTTATACAAAAGTTGCTCCTTTACAAACTGAATTTTCATTAAGTTGTTTTATCTCGCAGATAGAACCAAGGACGTACAAAGAGGCGCTTACTGAAGATTCGTGGGTAAATGCAATGCAGGAGGAGTTAAGCCAATTCGAGAAGTTAGGTGTGTGGAAGCTAGTAGATTTGCCCGATGGTCACCGGGAGATTAATACCAAATGGGTGTTTAAATGCAAGAGGGATGATCGAGGAGTTATCATTCGAAATAAAGCTCGACTCGTTGTCCAAGGCTTTAGTCAGCAGGAGGGGATAGATTTCACCGAAGTATATGCCCCTGTCGCAAGACTTGAAGCAATCAGAATCTTCCTTGCATTTGCATCGTGGAAAGGATTTAAAGTTTTTCAGCTAGATGTGAAGTCGGCGTTTCTCTACGGCAAGGTGAAAGAGGAGGTTTATGTCGGGCAGCCACCGGGCTTCACCGACCCAATTCACAAAGATAAAGTTTATCTCCTTGACAAAGCGTTGTACGGCTTACATCAGGCCCCGAGAGCCTGGTATGAGACCTTGTCTCAACATCTGTTAGCCAACCACTTCACTCGAGGAAAGATAGACGCAACTCTGTTCACAAAAGAAGTCGACGGGCATCTTCTGATTGTCCAAATTTACGTGGACGACATAATTTTCGGGTCTACAAATGAACAACTCTGCAAAGATTTTGAACAAGTTATGAAGCAGAAGTTTGAAATGTCTTCAATGGGTGAGATGAAGTTCTTCTTGGGACTTCAAGTTGATCAACTTCCCGAGGGAACTTTCATACATCAAACAAAATACGTTCATGATGTTCTGGAGAAATTCGGGATGTCAGGAATGTCATCAATGTCCACCCCATTAGCGACGAACCATGGGATAAACCCTGATCTCACCGGAGAGAAGGTAGATGAAACATTGTATCGCTCCATGATCGGCTCGTTAATGTACTTGACGGCATCAAGACCGGATATTATGTATCCAACCTGCCTCGCAGCTCGATTTCAGTCAAATCCTAGAGCTTCGCATATGGTAATTGTGAAAAGGATTCTACGCTACCTGAAAGGAACTCCATCTCTGGGGTTGTGGTATCCAAAAGTTGGCGACTTCATGCTCGAAGGATACTCTGATTCTGATTTCGGGTGCTGCAAAGTGAATGCTAAATCAACAACAGCGGGGTGCCAGTTTTTCGGACCACGATTGGTCACCTGGCAATGCAAGAAGCAGACCTCTATCGCTTTATCCACTTGTGAAGCTGAATATGTATCTGCTAGCAGCTTCTGCTCTCAGATCTTGTGGATCCAGCAACAGATGCGAGACTACGGTTTGCAATTTCTTAACTCCCCTATCTTTGTTGATAATGAGGCGGCAATTAACATAACAAAAAATCCTGTACATCACGCTAAAACAAAACACATTGAAATTCGTCATCACTTCATCCGAGACTGTTTCGAGAAGAAGTTGATACGAATAGAGAAAATCCACACCGATGAACAAAAAGCTGACTTACATACAAAAGCTTTTGATAAAACACGCTTTAAATATCTTTTGAAACTCAATGGTATGAAGTTACTATCGGTTGCGGAGGAAATCGTTGGCGTTGATGAAGGTACCACTGTAGATGATGTTGAAAAACAATCTGCAATGGTTTGTCGAATTTTTACTTGTTTTGGTTTTTAGGGGGAGATAGTAGTTTTATTTTCAGAAATTACAAAAACAATAAAAAATTAGAAAAAGCCAAAAACATTAGAAAATTTCAAAAACCCAAAAACATGATAAAATTTCAAAAAGAGTTTGTGTAAAAAGGGAAGATGATAGTACATCACCTAGACGGTTACAGTACGCTAAAGAAATGGAAAGTTCAAATGCGTTAAACAGTCTCATTGATGATGTGTCGATAGGTTTTTACACATTTAGTAAATTTGTTCGGGATATAAACCTAAAATCTTACTTACTTATTTCGTGGGGAACACTACTTGGATATATAGGTAACCCCTGAAATCTTGTTTGAAAGGTCTCATAATCTGATATACTAGGTCTTTATACTCAATGATGTCTGGGGTATTATTCCGGGACTTCTGCTGAACGGTAGTTCTGACCTAGTCCTTGGATAATACTTTATGCAAATGCTTGAAACATAGCATAAACCCTCAGCATGCCGATGAAACAATAAAATTGATAGTCGCTGCTGTTGTAGCTAAAAGATCCTCTAAAGGGGACATTCCGTAAAGTCGAAGCTGATATCTCTCTGCGTATACGGAAGTATCGACCTGAGATCCCTCGGCCCTCGCATACCTAATTTATGAACAGATATCATTGTAGTATACTCACTTGTAAGACTGATTATTGGGATTCTGGATACGGGAGTATATTCAAGAGGTGGGACACGCGTATAAGTTTAAGTCTCTAAAATACTAAATCAGTATCCTGAACAGATTGAGATGTGTGTAAGAATTTAAGTGGATCAGCATATCGACAATCTAGGTGAATTGTTTAATGTTTGGCATGAAATCAAGCTTATTGGTACTTGTAACTTGTCGGAAGCTGATATGATTCCCTAACACGCTCACCAAAAATATGTTTGTAAATAGTTTATTTTTACTATTCTTATATTCTGTTTTTCATTTCTAGTCTAATTGCTTCATTAAAAAATCCCAAAAAGATTTTATTTTTCTGCTTTATTTTCCGACAAACCAAAGTGGAGAGTTAATCTTCGGATTCAAAAGTGATAGAAGATGCAGGAAGTTTCTGGGATGGAAGATGTGTTTGGAGCTAATCATAACTAATTTGTAATTGAAATGTCAAACACAAGTTCATTAAGTTGATACTTGTAATTTTTCAGAAAAATGATTGAACAAAAATTCCAAAAGTCAGTATGTTTTGTTTCAGGTCAACCAAGGTCATTAAGTTGGACTTGGTCGACAAATTAAGTACCTTGGGTCATTAATTTGAACCAAGCAACTTAAGTGGATTTCTAAAATCTGACAAAATTTGAGAAAAATCAAAGTTTCCATTAAAAAGGTTATAGTGTGTCTCATTCGGATGTTCATCCGGTCGGATAGCTATACGCACAGATGGTAATCCGAACGGGTGACAATACGGGTCTGTTGACAGTATATATAGAGGGTCAAAGAGTCAGTCAATGTTATCCGCACGCACAATACTCTTTCTTTCTCACTCGCACTTCAACTTTCTGATTTCGGAATTCTTTGCACGGATCTTTGTTTTCGTTGGTTTGTACAACATTAGCAATGGCAAAGGTATGTTTTTCTAACTCAAATCTGCTATAATCCGTTGTTTGATAACTGTTCATATCGTATCGTTTCTTTCGGAGCTCTTATCTTAGATCTAGCTTGTGTTAGTCTGTTTTGTCATGAATAAATAATAGGGTTTTGTTCGGAATGATTAGATCTAGAGTTTTACCGGTTTAATTTTTGTTATAACATGTTTAAATCTTGTAGATCTGATGTTTGGACGGTACGAAGTGTCGGCTAGGTTTATGAGAAATTAAACTGTGAATAGGACGTTTTAGACAACATTGAACATAGGGTTTTGATCGCGTTGACATCCTATGTGTAGATCTGTGTTCAATTTTAGATTTTGCCTTAGAAAATTTTTTGATGTTTAAAGACTGTTCTTCATCTGTGATTTGTATCCGCACGGATAACTTGTACGCACGGATGACAATCCAGGGCAATGTCATGTTGTACGCACGGATGGCAATCCGGGGCATAGACAAGTTGTCCGCACGGAAAACTTATCCGCACGGATAACTTATCCGCATGGATAACTCATCCGCACGGATAAGTCATACGCACGGATAAGTCATGCGCACGGATAACCCTTTAATTGTCAATCCGTACGGATAACCTTTCACAAAGCATAGAAAGTTTTTCTTTGTTAGAATATTTTGAGATCCCAAAAATATTTCTCAAATGAATAAAATTTCTGCAGGATTGGGATAAATCTCATAATATTTATTGTGTGTTGGATAAAGAGTTTACCGAAAACACAATAGTTCAAGATGTTGCGAAATTCTTGAGAGAAACCAGAATCTCTAAGGCTTTAACTGATAAGACTGTAGCATATGAATCTCATGTGAAACGATTTTGGAGTGCTGCAAGATATGAAGAGAGTGATAAAACTATTCATTCTGCTGTATCAAAGAAGGATGAGAATGGAAAAGATATAGATTTGGAGATGAAAGTGACAGTTGGTGATGTAAGGAGAGTGTTGAATTTAGGAGACGCTGATAGCGACCCAACCATTGTTTCTGAACGTCTTGTAAAAGGGATGTGGTGTAGAATGGGTTTTGCTGGAAGTGTAAATGGAAAGATGCAGAAAACAAGTTTTAGTCACGCTTACAAATTCATGGCTCATTGTGTTCTTCATGCATTGTCACACAGAAAGGGTGGATATGATGAAACTCAAGATTATATCATGAATATCATTGCTTGTCTTGTCCTGAACAGACCGTACAATGTTTCACAAGTAATTTTTGATTACATGACGGAGAATGTAAAGGATGGAAGCAAGAGGTTCCTTATGTATCCTAGGTTTGTCCAGATGTTGATAAATGATCAGTTTGAAGGTTTAGAAAAGAAAAGTAACAACATTTTGGGATTGAGGCATATGTCACCAGACACAATCAGCAGGTTGATCAAAGGTCCAAATCCAGGAGCAAAAAGAATGATCTGCAAAATTTCAAATCCAGATTATGTAGCTCCAGAAAATGATGCTTGGAGACATGAAGATAGCAATTCTGATAATGAAGATGACAAGATGAGTTTGTTCTTTAAGAAAGATACTAGATGGTGGTGTATCAAGGATGGAAAAAGAAAGAGAACTCCAAAGACGTCCCCTGCAGTTTCTATTCCAAAGAATGTAGAAAAGGGTATTGTGAAAGGGGGAGTTATAAGGAAATTAGAATTTTATGTTATGAAAATGTCTAATAAATTTGTCAAACATTTGTTTTGCAGGGTCTTCTGGAGAACCACAACAAAAGCTGAGAGATGAAATAGTTTTGGAACCGTCAGAAGTTATTAAAGAAGGAGCTGAATTGTTATCACAATCTCTGGAAAGTTTCTTAAAGAAGAATGAGGATGCTGCTAAAGGTATCGAAGATCAAGAAGGTGCTGTTCAAGAAATATCAAGTGATGATGATTCTGAAGCCACTTTGTCAGAATCTAAACTTGATCCAATCACTGTTGGCAAAGGAAAAGCTCAGTTAAAGAAAAAGTCTCCAAAGAAAAGGAAAGGGTCAGATGAAGAAGATTCAACTTATGATCCTGAGAATCCAAAGAAACAAATCAAGAAAAGAAAAGCAGTTGTAGCTGGTTTCATTCCGAGAAATGTTCGAGCAAGAAAAGGCGAAAGTCAAGTTCAAAAGGAACAAGATGGTAAAGATACACAACATGTTGAATCATCCCAATCTCAAGAAGCAGAAGCAGAAAAGCAGACTAGTCACGATGACTACGTTGAAGTTACTGAGGGTGGAGTCTTTTATTCAAAGTTCCCAAAAATACCAGAAAATATAGAGATTCCAGAATCTTCACGTCCAAGAGACTCAGATGATTTCTTTAGCAATATTCCACCTGCTTCAGGTGATCCGTTAGAAGATCTGAATTTTGATGTTGACTTGTTCAACAATGAAGCAGTGAGAGTCCTGGCAAAGAAAGTCAAAGAGCTTGAAAAAGAAAAAGAAAAGGCTGAAAACGAACGTGATCTTTTGTTAAAGCAAGTTAATAAAATAATGAAAGCTCATGATCAACTTAGATCGGTGTTAATCCAGGATGAAGACACCATGAAGAAAATAAAGGAAGATGGTGATTGTAATACTAAAGTGATTGAAGTTCTTATGGCAGAAATCTCTTCATTGAATGAGAAGACAAAGAATCTCCAGGATGTAAATCAGACACTCAATCAGCTTCTCAGTGAAATGAGTGAAGCTACTTCAAATGAAATAAAAGCTATGAAGTTGGAGATGGAAGCCATAAAAGCAGACAAAGTGATGAAAGATGAACAACTTAAGATGTTATATTCTGTTGTGGAAAATCTTTTGAAAAAGGATGTTCATGCTGCCTTCAATGAAATTGAAGTAAGAAAAGTTGAAGAAAGAAGACTTGAAAGAGAAAGGAGACTAGCTGAAGATGCGATACAAAAGAACAAAAGTATAGTTGAAGATGTTCAGGAAGTTGGTGGTTCTTCAAGTAAAATTGATACTGAGATGATTGATGCTGAAAGTGCTCAAGAACAAGTTATACATGGTCAAGATTTCATGTTAGTTGGAGAGCCTTCTCAAATCATTGATTCTGATCAAATCATTCGTAGAGTTGCTGTTGAACAAAAGAAGAAAAAGGCCAAAGAAGTGTTGCTATTAGAATTCAAGACAAAGCAATTTGTACTTATTGGTGATGCATATACTGTGCCTCTCAACGTAAAAGAAGCTCTTTACAGAATGAAAATTATGAAAAGGAGAAAAGAAGCAAAGAAGGCTCGTGGAGAGGAAGTTAGTGATTCTGATGAAGAACTTCTTGGAGATGATGAAGCAGATGAAGATGAAGAAGACGATGAAAAGAAAGATGACGATGATGAGAAAAATGATGATAAGAAGAATGATGACGATGATCAAGGTTCTTCAGGATTGATTGTGAAGAATCCTATTGATGAACAAAAGATTGAGGAGTTTCTGAATGATCAAATCAACGAACAAGAAGATGATGATCAGCAAGAATCTTCTACTTCTGGAAAGCAGCACATGGATCAGGTATTCCTCACAAATCCTACCGTCATTTTCTTACAAGATAAAAATCAGGAAGTGATTGAGGTTAGAAGATCAAGGGAAGAGATGTTAGAGGAATTGGGTTTGCAAGAAGGGAAATTTAAATTCGATATTGAAGATGAAATTCCTGAGACTTCTGAAGATGTATTTGAATCAAGATATGCCTTTGAAGCCGATCATTACAACGAAGTAATTGTTGAAGATGCTTCAGATTCATCTGATGATGAAGTTGATTTTCATTATTCTGGGATTGATGAAACATTTCCTTCGTTGTCGGAAATGTTCAAAGATCGAAATGAAGAAGAAATCAGGAGAAAGATAGTGGAGAAAGTGTCTGCAGAAGGTATTCCAGATACCATACCGAGAGAAAATCTTGCTGAAGAAAGAAAGAAATGGTACAAAGTCATGCCAAAAGAGAGAAAGAAACTAAGAGCACTTCAATTCTTTACACACGACAAAGAACTCTCTTGGGGTGATATTCTCTCTTGGGGATATTTGGAAGACTTAAAAGTTTATGCAATCAGAAGAGAACAAGGAGTACAGTACTTTGAGTTCTTGGCTGATATCAAAACTCTGCCATGGTGGGATATAGATGAATTGGTAAAAACAAAGAACATCAAAGAGTTTTACCATGGGTTAGATGTGAAGCAACATGATCAAAGGTTATGGAATTATGTGAAGCTGCAAGCGCAGAAAAGATATCCTGATTGGAAACCACACTTTCCACAACAAATTGTCAGAATCTTAGAAAGTGGTGAAAAAGATATTACTCTGGATGTCAAGCCTCCTAGTTGCTTGAAGAATATGCCTTTACGGGCAATGGAGCAAGATTTCCACGAAGAGTTTGAAGGGTGGTTGTACAATCAATCTACAGCTGAAGCAATAATTTCATTAAACAACAAGTCCACTGGTGAAGCAAGAAGGATTTGTGTGTTAGATCCTATGTGGCTTGTAAATTGCTCAAAGAAAGATATAGATTGTCTGTTCTACAACAAGATAGTTTATGAGAGACCTGACAGAGAGCAAGCTATGCAATATCAAAAAGTTGTAGATGTTTGTTACGCAAAAGATATCAACTCTGGAAGATACTGGAAGACAAAATGGAGAGATCTAGAGATTGACGAGTTATTGAAAGTATACAAGCGTGAACAACGTTCCAAAAAGATTGCTGAGCATGCTGCTAAGTTGGGAAGACGAAAATTGGGGATTGTTCCTCCAACAGATCAAACACCAATTGAATCTGAAGAAAACAAAATTCCTAAGTGGGAACGGAAGCGTGATGGAGATCCTGTCTACAGAAATTGGTGGATGACTGAAGGAAGACAAAAACGAAAAAGAATGTTGGAGGAAAAGGCACAGAAAAGAAGGGAGAAAGCGCGTGAACGAAGACGAAGCAGGAGGAATTGAAGACTATGCTGGAAGGAACTACAGCTACATCCGAGGGGGAGTCTGTTAGTACATAACGTCTGTAGCTTCCGTCAGCATGAAGTCATATTTTGTATTCTGTGTTTATGTATACTGTTTGTATGTATGTAGTTAGCATGACAACTCAGGAATAGGTTTTGTATGTAAAAGTGTTGGTTGTAACAAGTTCACCCGTACGGATGGTAATACGCACGGATGACTTATCCGCACGGATAAGTCATACGCACGGATAAGTCATACGCACGGGTAAGTCATACGCACGGATAGCCCACCCGTACGTACAACACTTCTTAGTTTCCTGAGGTTGTCTATAAATAGGAGGTCCGGTGTAACTTTGTTAGAACTTTTTGGACACGCACGGATAGTCTGTATTTCTACCGGATCTTTGTAACTTTCAGAACACTCAATAGAAAGAACAGACAAGCAGTTAAACGTTGAATTCTATGTTGAAAAAATCTGTGATTCGTCATAATGGATTCCGCACATTAGACGAAGTCGATTCATCTTGTTCCTTACGATCAGATCCTGTATCAACGGGACCAACAGGTTGAGGTGTTTTGTGAGTTTGGGAGGGAATCCATTCTAAATTTCTAAATACACATATAAATTCAGTAGACACGGGATCCGAATAAACTCCGGGTCGGATCAGTTTGATTTGGATCATCCACTCCTTTATTCGGATTTCATATAAATGCCTCCATCTTAATTATTGTTCATCTCACCTACCGACACCATATCTTCCCTGTTCTTCCTCTCGCAGTGCATCAGTCTCCTTCTTTATCAAGAATCAAATATAATCAAAGGTAAACTTCTTCTTTATAGAAACTGCTTTATTTATGTTATTCAATTCTATAGAAACTTGATTTTATAAAGATTGCTTCGAATGCTGTTAACTTCTTCTTTGTCCTAAACTTTGTAGATCTGATCATAAAAATTGAAGGTATGTTATTTTAATTTGTTGTTTATCTACTGTGTATCTTTAATCAAGCGATTGAACATTTATCTTTTTTTTTTTTTGCAAACAAAATCAAGATCAGAGGTTTTGTTATCATCATCTACATTCTCCGATTTATGCAGTGTCTATGAACGTTAATCATCTCTTCGACATTTATCAAAGTTACTGATTTTTGTTGATTTTGTTTTTCATGTGGAACCCTAAATCTTGGATAAAATCGGACTCCGATCATTCGTCAAGCAACAGAGGTTAGTTAAATGTTATAGTTGTTTTCTCTTTTTTAAGTTTGTGTAGGTTTGATTTTATCCTTTCTGTTCGGTATTTTTTTTTTCAAAAAATAATAACATATGTTCTGAATGTTTTATGGTTTGTTTTTGTCATGGTAAACCCTCAATCTATTGTGACAATCGGACTCGAATTGTTCGTCGACCAAAATAGGTTAGCTCAGTTTTGTTGGTGTTGTTTGTTTTTTTATATGTATAGTCTTTCTTTTTTATTTTTGTCTTTAGGCGTTAATTTGAAATTTTATGCGAATATCTTTTGAAGTTCTTATGGTTTGTTTTGTGAGTTATAATTTTTTGTATTTAGTTATAATTTTTGTATTTAGTTAGTTGTTAATTCTTTAAAGATGTCTTTAATTTCTTTTTAAAGTTGTTTTTGTTGCTATAAATAGATTAGTGTTGTTAAAGATGATTTTTGTATTCGAAATTATGATTCGGTTTCTGTAAATAGACTTTGTTTCTATAAATAGATTACCGTTATATTTTTTTAAAACAGAGTTTACTTCCTTTGCAGTTATGGATCCTGAAAACAACGCTCCTTCGTTGTTAAAGTTGATTGAGGACTATGATCCTATATTTTTGGTATGTTTTTTTAGTTTTCAGTTTTGTTCACACAATAAGTTATTGCAACTTATATGTTTTTGTTTTTTGTTTCGATTGATAGGAAACACCGTATGATTTTGCAACCTTATTGTAGGGAGAACAACTTCCATATGTCAATGTATTAAAATTATTGATGATGATTTATCGTGAGTCATTTAGTTATAATTTTTGTATTTAGTTAGTTGTTAATTCTTTAAAAATGCCTTTAATTTCATTTTTAAAGTTGTTTTTGTTTCTATAAACATATTACTGTTGTTAAAGATGATTTTTGTATTCGGAATTATGATTCGGTTTCTATAAATAGACTTTGTTTCTATAAATAGATTACCATTATATTTTTTTTAAACAGTGGTTACTTCCTTTGCAGTTATCGATCCTAAAAACAACTCTCATTCGTTGTTAAAGTTGATTGAGGAATATGATCCTATATTTTTTGTATGTTTCTTTAGTGATTTGATTTTCAAATTTTAAATTTTGAAGTCAATCATTATTTAAATTTAAATTTTGAAGTAAACCATTATTGTGTTTGATTTTAAATTTTGAATTTCGAACTCAATTATTATTTTAAATTTAAATTTGAAAGTTTGTCATTAATTTGTTTGATTTTAAATTTCGAAGTCAATCATTATTTTAATTTAAATTTGGAAGTAAACCATTAATGTGTTTTACCCGTTTAGTCCATTCTTTTTTTCAATTAACTTAATTCATCTTTAATGTGACATAATTGATGGAGTGCTCTAAGAAGTTTTCTTTGTTAATTAATTCTTCTCTTCGGCTTACAAGGGATGGCGCTAAGGTAATTAACATCAAAATTCTATCTTTTTATTACTTGAATTCTCTTGCTTTATCATTTATTTCAATGTATTATTTTGTGTTTTGACTTAGATATAAAACATAATGTGAAGGCATATTTCAAACTTATTTTACCGGTTTTTTTTTATTTGGATTGCAGAATAAGTGCTTTGATGAACTCACAGGTATTTTGATTTTGTGTTTACTCTATTCTGCATAGGGCTCCTTCAATTTTTTGTATTCTTTTACTTCGCTCAGTGATTCTTCTATTTTCAAGATAAGAATACATGCTTCATCTGCATTCGCTACTTCCCAAACCCTCTCTCTTTCTTTCGCAAATTGCTACCATTTTTGCTCTCTTTGTTTCCACCATTTTCCAGAAGCATCATTATTTTGGTCTATCAAGATTTGATTACTGGTAATCTTTTCCTTGCAATCTAACATATATTTTGTATTTATGAATTTAGGCTTATTAGCTCTTTTATTGCGTAGTGTTTTTGGTTATTGATTAGGTTTAATTTGGCTGTAAATCCATTAGGTTATTGTTTGATGTGATGTTTTTTAGATCTGAAGATTGGTTTTTTAGGTTTATTTTGTGTAATAGTTTTTATTAGCTTTTTTAGGTTTTATTAATTTGTTTTTAATCTTTTTATTATTTGTCATGTGACTGATGTTTGAAGCTTTAATCTTTTGTTAGAATCTATAATTTTTTTATATCTTTTTAGCTGATTTTAGGTTTTATTTTGTAACACCCCAAAAACGGGTTTGGTAATTTAGAACCCGGTTAAGATAAAGGAATGGGTAAAGTACCGTTAGTAGTAAAAGTGAAACCATAAACAAAATAACTAGGAATAAATTAGCCTAGTGGTGTTACGTATATAAGTAATAAGATGATGAGTTTTTAGTCCCGTATGCAATCAAAACGAAACTTGAGGGACCAAAAAGGTTAGGATGGAAAAATGGGTTTTATTTATGAAAGTTAACACACACAAACACACACATTCGTCTGTTCTAGAAATCGATCAGGAGCTCCATGAGCTCAAAACCCTAGTTTCCATCCATTTCATCAAATCGAAAGGCAAGATGAAGCTTAAATTCATAACCGAGCATGGATTAGCGATCACCTTCTCATAGGGATCATAAGGTATGTCTTAAAGATTAGATTGGTGATCTTTCACGAAGTGGGTTATGTTGTAAATCGCGAATTCGTATGAAATTGAGTATGAGAATGTGTTAGAATCATCATATAGAACATGGATTATGCATGATTTAGGTTAATTTGATGTTTAAGGGTGAAACCCGTTGGTTAGGGTGAAGATGATGACATGGGTAAAACATCCATGTCCAACTTCTTGCTTAAAATTGATGTATTATGATGTGTATGATGGATTATTGCTAGAGGAATTGAAAGAAATGTGATGCTAATATGCTTTATGTTTATGTGTAAATGATTCAAGGTGATTAGAAGGAGAATTTGATGAATTATGTATGAGATTAGAAGAATATACATGAACTAGTTGTACACTACGCTTATGAGGTAGTACACACACCAAATGTATGATGGAATTATGAGGAAATTTAAGATTTGATCACTTGTAAGCGATTAACAAGGTAGTTATGAAGTGGGTTTTGATGATATGATGAAAATGATAATATGCTTATATTAATGATGTTTGAAATCGATTATGTGTGTGAATGTTTAAAGAAAAATCGGATAAGAATTTATAGATTAACATGTTATAAGGTCGAATGATGATTCTAATATAAGATCCGTGTGATGAAATGGTCGTGATGAATGATGTATAAGCTAACTATCTTGAGAATGCTATATGATAGTTTGATGCTTGGTAAGCGGCATGGATACTTGGGAAAGAAGCGGGTCAAATGGGACTAATGCGCACGGGAAGCATATTCGGATGCTAGGTAAGTAAAGCTTACACCCCTTTTTGTAGAATATCTATTCAATGTATAGATTACGAAGATGGTAACTAAATATGTGAATTATGATGTTCCGACAAGTTTTGGTATGGGTCAGAACATGTGATTATGTTAAGAAACTAAGTTTGATAGTCAAAAAGGGTAAAAAGGGTATTATGGTAATTTTGATTATGAGATAACGAAGGAATAAGTTGCAAGGATGGGATAATGAATAACGAAAATCCCACAAGGATAAAATGGACATCTAGACTTAACGGGTCAAATAGTGAAGACATTACCATTTGGCGATATTGACTAATGAATTGTTTTGTTAAGTATTATGCATTCACAGGATGAATAGAAAAAGGAATTATGTTGCTATTACTTAGCCATTTAGCGCATGAAGTTTTAAAATGGGTCATAGCTTTGATCCGATCCAGGTATGTGCGATTAGAGTTGTAGTTAAGTCGTGGGATTAGTTAAATGTTTAAGGAAGTCCCTTGTAGTAAAGGATGGAACAAAGTTGACAAAAACGCCCTTGATGGGTAAATCAGGAAAACAATCATAAAAGTTGATTAGAAACAATCTAATTGATTAAGTGAATGTTTTGGAAAAGTAGGAAAGCAAGAAGTATGATTTTCGTTAGCTAAGGACCTTAAAATGCGCAATTACCTTTAACTGGTCAAAGTAAGCTTTTGAGCGAAAATGGGTTAAGAGGATGCCAGACATCCGAGAATTTAATCTTTTATGATAGACGTCATTGATATTATTAGGTTCATAAGAAGTTATGGTCAAACAAACAAGTTATGTTGATAAATGCATGAACGGGTCAAAATTTGGTAAAAGGGTAATAAGCCGAAGGGTTAAAAGTCATAAATTTCGGTAGACAAAATATTGTATTTTCACTCCATGTGATGGAGAATTAAATTACGGTCGCGTAGGAAAAAGAATCGGGTAAAACGGATCAAAAACGAGAAAGTTATGCTCGTTTCCGTAAAACTGAGTTATGTTGGGAATATGCAGCAACAGCTGAGAACATTCTGATCATATTGGGTGGTGGCGCGACGCGACGGCGAAGGCTATGGGCCGTCGCGTGACGCCACGGGCTCATGAATCTTGTAAAATTCATATTTTATTATTATATGCAATGCGAACCCATCTGGACCGTGTTTAAACGCGTATAAGCTAAGAATGACTAATTTATTCCTTGTTTTAGGAAGTGTAGATACGTATGAAGGCATGTATGTATGTATGTATGAATATAAGTTGTATGTATGAATGAATGTATGTTTAGATGTATGCAAGTAGGTATATATATGAGCGTATGCACGTATGTAGGCATACGTGAAGATATGAATGTATGTATGTAGGTGTGTGTGTAGGTAGTATGTATATGTACGCAAGTGAGTATGTACGAATGTATGCATGTATGTAGGTTTGTGTGAAGGCATGTAATAGGTATGTATGTATGTATGTAGGCATGTATGTATGTATGTAGGTATGCACGTATTTAGGCACGTACGTATATATGTAGGTACGTATGTATGTAAGTAGTTATGTGTGAACGCATGCATATATATAAGTATGTATGAAAATATGCACGCACGTAATCATTGAAATTGAGTATTGACAATAATAATAGCGTGCCTTGTGAACGAAGTGTAACGCAGGTACAATAAGGAAGTCTTGCCACGGATTGTATGATCAGATGGAAAGCTGGGATGTAAAGAGTTAATGGAACGAAAAGTAAATGTGAATAAATCTTGTATGTTTATAATGCATACTAATGCTATGAATTTTATGTGGTGAGCGCAGGTAGTACGAGTCACGAGGATCATCAAGGAAAAGAGATCGAGGACCGGGTCACAAGACAGATTGTACGGGAACGTTAGTGTATGTAATGTAGTAAACTCATGTTATGTTTTTAATTGTAAATGAGTCGATTGATGACTTTCTGCGAAAGAGTTATGTTAAAATGAAATTTTAAGTAAGTCAAGGTATTTATAAGGAAAGAAATTTTACGGCATAAACTTCCGCTGCGACTTTTTGTCCAAAAATGTGTTAGGGTCTTACAAGTTGGTATCAGAGCCCTGGTTTGAGAGAATCAAGTACGAGAATATAGGTGCTTGAACTCAAACCTGTGTGCTCTTGTGATAAGGAACCCGTACAATCCATGACTCGATCAAGATCTAAAGGTAAGCATAACTGCTTGGAAAGGATGACCTGTGAATGCGGTCTAGAACCAGCATCAAGGCGAGTGATAAGACAAATGGACCCAGGTACGTAAATTTAACGTGTGGGCATATGAAGTGGTATAATTAAGCGAGTGAAAGAAAATTTTAAATGAAATATAATAGTGATATGGTAATGAAGTTTTGAAAATGATACACGTGCCAAAACTTAATTCTTCGGACATAAGGTGGCGATTACACGAAGACACGAAACTAGTATGTGGATTGTGTACCTGGCCAGTACACAAGAAACATATGACGTTCGTGAGACCGTGATAATTGTTACAGGTATGTCCGTTGGAATTAGGTAGTAGGTAGACGTGAGGGTAAGGAGAAACGTAAAACTTGCAGGAATGAAAGTATGAACGATATATTAGAATCCGCGACACGGATTCGAAGCATGAAAGTAATGAAGTATGAATGACTTGTTTGAATCCGCAAGACGGATTCAAGGAAAGAAAGGCATGAATGGAACGTTTGAATCCGTAAAACAGATTCAAGGAAATGAAATGTAGAAATGATATGTATGAATCCGCGAAACGGATTCAACACATGTAAGGAATGAAAGATGTGAATGATATGATTGAAATCCGTTAGATGGATTCAAATCATAGAAGGAAGAAAAGGTATGGATGGTATGTTTGGAACCGCTAGACGGATTCGAAACGTAGAAGTAATGAAAGGTATGGATGTTACGTTTGAACCCGAGGGACGGATTTAAAATGTAAAAAGGATGAAAATTAGTCCACATCAGAATGTGTCGATAGTTTGACCGTGGTTGTGTCAAACGAGTCATATGGGTAAATGTAAAGTAAATAAACAAAAGAGTGATCGTAATGGGCATGCAAACCTAAGTTGTAAAATGGAAGAAAGAAGTTTTGAACCAGTTATGTGTTAGATGTGTTAGTAATCAACTCCTAGGAGTCATAATGAATGACGGGCTACGACCCGGACAATGGTTTAAGTATGAACGAGAAGGGTAAGTTTTAACGAAAATGCTGAAATGATGTAATGAATGTCCTTGCAAGTAAGCATGAATGGAAGGAAGTACGAATGTGTACCTCAATGCATCTACGATAAATAAGAGATGCCGTTTTGACGTTGCAAAGTCAAACTGCAACAAGTGGCGGAATGACCAATAGAATGAAAGAAATGCATGTGAGGAATGAAATGTGTGACACGATATAGCGTGTACGTAAGAAATTGTAGGAGAATTATAGGTGAGTAAACACCTAGTAGGATGAATGTTAGAATGAAGCGTGCTAACCGCTAAATTGTTGATGATAATGTTAGAACTCTTGACGCAATGAAACCAATTGAATCGGTGGAAGGATGTTTACAAGTGGGGACACCATATGTGGATAAATGAAATCTAGCCTGGTACAGCTAGTGTTCGGGAAGAATGCGGATCGATCTGGATCACGGATCGTGGATTGATGATATGAGATGAGGTTAGTAAAAGTTTAACTTATGTCGGATAGTATGAATTGGTAAATTGAAAACAACCTATGAAATGAATGACGGAATGGGTATGCTATAGTATAGAATGTTTGATTTCTAATAGTTGACATAAGAATGAAAACTATGTCATTAAGAAGTGAAATCTTAAAGGATGAGATGAAAGTATTAAATCTGTTATAAACTGATCATATGAAGGTAAGCATTTTTATAAGTTTAAATAAATATGTATAATGACCTGTTACTAACGGGTCGAGGAAATGAGAATGTTATGTGAAAGTATGCCATGGAAAGTATAGACTTGTTAAGAAGAAGTCAATTGTATGAATAATTATGAAATGAGATAGGATGATTACTATAATTATGATGTGACTATGAGGTCAAACATAGATGTGTATGTGTAAATGTAAATGAGAAAGGTTTCGGGGACGAAACCTTATTTAAGGGGGGTAGACTTGTAACACCCCAAAAACGGGTTTGGTAATTTAGAACCCGGTTAAGATAAAGGAATGGGTAAAGTACCGTTAGTAGTAAAAGTGAAACCATAAACAAAATAACTAGGAATAAATTAGCCTAGTGGTGTTACGTATATAAGTAATAAGATGATGAGTTTTTAGTCCCGTATGCAATCAAAACGAAACTTGAGGGACCAAAAAGGTTAGGATGGAAAGATGGGTTTTATTTATGAAAGTTAACACACACAAACACACACATTCGTGTGTTCTAGAAATCGATCAGGAGCTCCATGAGCTCAAAACCCTAGTTTCCATCCATTTCATCAAATCGAAAGGCAAGATGAAGCTTAAATTCATAACCGAGCATGGATTAGCGATCACCTTCTCATGGGGATCATAAGGTATGTCTTAAAGATTAGATTGGTGATCTTTCACGAAGTGGGTTATGTTGTAAATCGTGAATTCGTATGAAATTGAGTATGAGAATGTGTTAGAATCATCATATAGAACATGGATTATGCATGGTTTAGGTTAATTTGATGTTTAAGGGTGAAACCCGTTGGTTAGGGTGAAGATGATGACATGGGTAAAACATCCATGTCCAACTTCTTGCTTAAAATTGATGTATTATGATGTGTATGATGGATTCTTGCTAGAGGAATTGAAAGAAATGTGATGCTAATATGTTTGATATTTATGTGTAAATGATTCAAGGTGATTAGAAGGAGAATTTGATGAATTATGTATGAGATTAGAAGAATATGCATGAACTAGTTGTACACTACGCTTAGGAGGTAGTACACACACCAAATGTATGATGAAATTATGAGGAAATTTAAGATTTGATCACTTGTAAGCGATTAACAAAGTAGTTATGAAGTGGGTTTTGATGATATGATGAAAATGATAATATGCTTATATTAATGATGTTTGAAATCGATTATGTGTGTGAATGTTTAAAGAAAAATCGGATAAGAATTTATAGATTAGCATGTTATAAGGTCGAATAATGATTCTAATATAAGATCCGTGTGATGAAATGGTCGTGATGAATGATGTATAAGCTAACTATCTTGAGAATGCTATATGATAGTTTGATGCTTGGTAAGCGGCATGGATGCTTGGGAAAGAAGCGGGTCAAATGGGACTAATGAGCACGGGAAGCATATTCGGATGCTAGGTAAGTAAAGCTTACACCCCTTTTTGTAGAATATCTATTCAATGTATAGATTACGAACATGGTAACTAAATATATGAATTATGATGTTCCGACAAGTTTTGGTATGGGTTGGAACATGTGATTATGTTAAGAAACTAAGTTTGATGGTCAAAAAGGGTATTATGATAATTTTGATTATGAGATAACGAAGGAATAAGTTGCAAAGATGGTATAATGAATAACGAAAATCCCACAAGGATAAAATGGACATCTAGACTTAACGGGTCAAATAGTGAAGACATTTTTGGCGATATTGACTAATGAATTGTTTTGTTAATTATTATGCATTCACAAGATGAATAGCGAAAGGAATTATGTTGCTATTACTTAGCCATTTAGCGCATGAAGTATTAAAACGGGTCATAGCTTTGATCCGAGCCAGGTATGTGCGATTAGAGTTGTAGTTAAGTTGTGGGATTAGTCAAATGTTTAAGGAAGTCCCTTGTAGTAAAGGATGGAACAAAGTTGACAAAAACGCCCTTGATGGGTAAATCGGGTAAACGGTCTTAAAAGTTGATTAGAAACAAGCTTTTTGATTAAGTGAATGTTTTGGAAAAGTAGGAAAGCGAGAAGTATGATTTTCGTAAGCCAAGGACCTTAAAATACGCAATTACCTTTAACGGGTCAAAGTGAGGTTTTGAGCGAAAATGGGTTAAGAGGATGCCAGACATCCGAGAATTTAATCTTTTATGATAGACGTCATTGATATTATTAGGTTCATAAGAAGTTATGGTCAAACAAACAAGTTATGTTGATAAATGCATGAACGGGTCAAAATTTGGTAAAAGGGTAATCAGCCGAAGGCTTAAAAGTCATAAATTTCGGTAGACCAAATATTGGATTTTCACTCCATGTGATGGAGAATTAATTTACGGTCGCGTAGGAAAAAGAATCGGGTAAAACGGATCAAAAACGAGAAAGTTATGCTCGTTTCCGTAAAACTGAGTTATGCTGGGAATATGCAGCAACAGCTGCGAACATTCTGATCATATTGGGTGGTGGCGCGACCCGACGGCAAAGGCTATGGGCCGTCACGCGACGCCACGGGCTCATGAATATTGAAAAATTCATATTTTATTATTATATGCAATGCGAACCCGTCTGTACCGTTTTTAAACGCGTATAAGCTAAGAATGACTAATTTATTCCTTGTTTTAGGAAGTGTAGATACGTATGAAGGCATGTATGTATGTATGTATGTATGTATGTATGTATGTATGTATGTATGTATGTATGTATGTATGAATATAAGTTGTATGTATGAATGAATGTATGTTTGGATGTATGCAAGTAGGTATATATATGAGCGTATGCACGTATGTAGGCATACGTGAAGATATGAATGTATGTATGTAGGTGTGTATGTAGGTAGTATGTATATGTACGCAAGTGAGTATGTACGAATGTATGCATGTATGTAGGTTTGTGTGAAGGCATGTAATAGGTATGTATATATGTAGGCATGTATGTACGTATGTAGGTATGCACGTATTTAGGCACGTACGTATATATGTAGGTACGTATGTATGTAAGTAGTTATGTGTGAACGCATGCATATATATAAGTATGTATGAAAATATGCACGCACGTAATCATTGAAATTGAGTATTGACAATAATAATAGCGTGCCTTGTGAACGAAGTGTAACGCAGGTACAATAAGGAAGTCTTGCCACGGATTGTATGATCAGATGGAAAGCTGGGATGTAAAGAGTTAATGGAACGAAAAGTAAATGTGAATAAATCTTGTATGTTTATAATGCATACTAATGCTATGAATTTTATATGGTGAGCGCAGGTAGTTCGAGTCACGAGGATCATCAAGGAAAAGAGATCGAGGACCGAGTCACAAGACAGATTGTACGGGAACGTTAGTGTATGTAATGTAGTAAACTCATGTTATGTTTTTAATTGTAAATGAGTCGATTGATGACTTTCTGCGAAAGAGTTATGTTAAAATGAAATTTTAAGTAAGTCAAGGTATTTATAAGGAAAGAAATTTTATGGCATAGACTTCCGCTGCAACTTTTTGACCAAAAACGTGTTAGGGTCTTACATATTTACTGTTTTATTAATTATTATCTCTTATTTTTTATGCAGTAGATTGAATAATTTCTTACTAATATCATTATTCCATTGATAACATTAATCAAGAAAAGATTTTGAGTTGATTATGATGAACACAAACAGAGAAAAAGGAGTAATACTACTTTAAATTAAAATTAAAAATTCCAGATTTTTTTCTCTTGTGATTAGTTGCTTAAATCAATGGTTTTTATCACTTTGATTAATTGAATGCTTTGAAATCTTGATTTTTTTTTATGAGATGCTTTGACTATATTATTTGTAATTTTAGGGATGCTTCGAGTCTTCGACTATTGTTTTTGTACTCGAGTTGCATATCGAATTCAAATTGTGTTTTATAATTTTAGGTGATGAGGTTCTTTCAGACTCCTTCCCCTACAAGGAAATCTTGAATGGGATCCTATGGGCAGTTGAAGGAAAGGTATATCTTGCACCGTTCTTTATCTATATCTTGACTGGGATCCTATGGGAAATTGATCTCTATTCGATTCACTGATGTATATTCGTCTCCTCACCATTTTGTTCCGTTAATCAACTCATGTGTGCTCTTATGTTTGATACCAGATCTGATTCCAGTGATTAATATCCGCTTGAGTAACCCAATCTGAGTCTGATTTTTTTTTGTTAACGATTCAGGTAAACTTTCATGATTTGGGTTTTTTTGCAAGGCTAATCATCTAAATTTATTTGTTATTTTTATGGTTTACCATTGCATAAGTTAGTATAATTTGTTGACAAAGTTTTGTTTTGGGGGATAGTAGTCATAAAGTGAGTAATATTCAAGGTTTATGTGTTTTTATTTTGATTCGTTAGGTGTTTATTTTGGATGGTCCGGAGTTTTTGGCAGCAACTATGTTGGACAGAGATATGCTTGCTGTGGCTGGAAATTGGTACCATGTCGGTTGGTTTTGCTTGGCATGGTTAGACTTTCATAATAAGTTTGCTTGATTTACGGGATTGGATATTAGTGATTTGATTTTTAGATTTTAAATTTTAAATTTTGAAGTTAATCATTATTTTAAATTTAAATTTTGAAGTAAACCATTATTGTGTTTCATTTTAAATTTTCAATTTCGAAGTCAATTATTATTTTAAATTGAAATTTGAAAGTTTGCAATTAATGTGTTTGATTTTAAATTTCGAAGTCAATCATTATTTTAATTTAAATTTGGAAGTAAACCATTAATGTGTTTCACCCGTTTAGTCCATTCCTTTTTTCAATTAACTTAATTCATCATTAATGTGACAGAATTGTTGGAGTGCTCTAATAAGGTTTCTTTGTTAATTAATTCTTCTATTCGGCTTACAAGGGATGATGCTAAGGTAATTAACATCAAAATTCTATCTTTTTATTACTTGAATTCTCTTGCTTTATAATTTCTTTCAATGTATTATTTTGTGTTCTGACTTGGAGTATAATTAAATAGATAAATGATATAGGATGATTAGGATTACTTACTGGTTATTACTATCATTTTCTAAATACATTTCTTATTGAGATAGCTTGGTTTTGCAATTACAATCCTTTTTATTTATATTTCTTATTTAGATAGCTGGTGATGCAGCAAGGTCATGTTGCAACTACTCTTCAACAACCACCTATAAGGCCTATGTAAGTGTTGTGCATTGTGTTTAATTAATATGGTTATTAACAGGTTTTTAATTTGATTCATAATTTGAATTAGAATGGGCATGTGTGTATATTGAAATTAAGCTTATTTCACAAAACTTTAAGTCTTTGTTAAAAGAGTTGTAATTTCTTTAATGTTGATTGTGATAATTATGTATCATGCTTAAATTTAGGATTAAGTCATAAACTGTTCTGAGACAGAGGTGCTGCATGTTGTTAGATCAAAAAACTATGTTGGATAAACAAGTATGCAGCTAGATACAAGATATGCTTTTAAGTTTTAACTCTGCATTTAAAATGAATTTATACAGATTTTTGAATGTTTTGGAACTACTTACTGCATTGAATTCAATAGCAAGTACTGGTGTACTGGAAATATTATAATAGTGATGTGAAGTTTACAACAAGAAAAAGTCTATGAAACCGAATTAAAAATTTATGGTGGAGAAAACGGAAAGATGATACTTTAGACGTTAAAAATGTTATTTTTATACTTTTATTTGTTGTAAATTAAGTTTTCCTACCCGGAAAATTTACGGGTTATAACATATATATATATATATATATATATATTTATATATAAATGAGATGGATTTGGGCCATGTGGCTTGTGATTTTGGAGAATTTTGATGATGTGACAACCTATGGTTGAGGTGTTTTGTGAGTTTGGGAGGGAATCCATTCTAAATTTCTAAATACAAATATAAATTCAGTAGACACGGGATCCGAATAAACTCCTGGTCGGATCAGTTTGATTTGGATCATCCACTCCTTTATTCGGATTTCATATAAATGCCTCCATCTTAATTATTGTTCATCTTACCTACTGACACCATATCTTCCCTGTTCTTCCTCTCGCAGTGCATCAGTCTCCTTCTTTATCAAGAATCAAATATAATCAAAGCTAAATCTACACAATCGATCTAAATCTGCTTTATTTATGTTATTCAGTTCTATAGAAACTTGATTTTATAAAGATTGCTTTGAATGCTATTAACTTCTTCTTTGTCCTAAACTTTGTAGATCTGATCATAAAAATTGAAGGTATGTTGTTTTAATTTGTTGTTTATCTACTGTGTATCTTTAATCAAGCGATTGAAAATTTATCTTTTTTTGCAAAAAAAATCAAGATCAGAGGTTTTGTTATCATCATCTACATTCTCCGATTTATGTAGTGTCTATGAACATTAGTCATCTTATAACAACCCTAAAGAAAACAAACTCCCTTCAATTATTTTCGACACCCTAATATATTTTAAATTATCCCAATATGTCTTAAAACACACCTCATACGCGAAAACCGACCACAAATACCTTGAATATTATAAAAAATAATTAAAAATTAATTTTTGGGGTTTGTCGCGGGCCACGTAGACCCCTTAGGGATCTTACGCGGGCCGCTAGAGATCAAAAACACAGCAAAACCTTGTGCTGACACGTGTCCGACTCGTGTTGAACCTACTAGGTGACCCGGATCACCTACGCCGTTGACCATCTTTGACGCGGGCCGCGTAGCCCCTTTGCTATACCTTACGCGGGCCGCGTAAAAGTCGAAGTGAAGCCCTATAAGTAGAGGGCATCGGATCTTCAGTCTGCTCGTTCATATCCTTTCTCAATCTCGAATTTCTTAAAGAATAGGCATTATACTCGGGTAAAATACCCCCTAAATAACGAAGTTCTGCTCCATTGTAAGTATCATAACCCCTAGATACGTATTAGTTACTCTGCCCGATTGATCTAGGGTTTCGTAACGGCTGTCGTGGTTCTGCCCGACGTAGTCGTTGGAATGCCATCTCGGGGAGGGTATTACTAATGTTAAAATGGGTTATTATACTAACACGCGTGCATTTGTGTAATTTATAGATTATTCCCAGGAAATCCTTACAGAAAATCTAAGACAGCAAAATGAGTAATCTCCTTTTTGCAAACTGTTTTTACAAACCTCACACGATTAATGATATTTTAAACAGTTATTGAGTATTTGTAAGGATACAATTATCGTCGGTATGTTGGGGTTTTGTATACAAAATTTGTTACTGCCTTGCGAGGGGTAACATTTCCACAAGTCGGGTCTGACAGTACCACAGATGTTAATTGATATAACTTGGAAAAAAAATAATTGTGAGATCGCCCTCAATACTGTACAATGGTTTTTATTAAAACTTGATTGAACTGGATTCACTCACCAGTATTTCCCACTGACAAAATGTTTTTAAACGCGTTTCAGGTAACAAAATGTGAAAGCCAAATAGAAGTCAGCTGGACAGCACTGAAGGCTTGGAAAAGTGGCAATAAAGTTACCTAAAATAAAATAGATGTTTTTATTAAATAAAAATAGGATTTATTCCTATGAAAATGTGTGTACTGCAAACTTGGGTTTTGTCCCATGTGTTTAATATTATGAAAATGTGGTATTTCACTCTGATTAAATATTTCCTAACTACGGTCCTGATGAAAATTCCGCTGCCAAATTAGACAATACCAGATACCACTAAAACTGTCCACGGCCGCCCGTTCCTGTATTTGTATAGGGGGACGGGGGTTGTGACACATCTCTTCGACATTTATCAAAGTTACTGATTTTTGTTGATTTTGTTTTTCATGTGGAACCCTAAATCTTGGATAAAATCGGACTCCGATCATTCGTCAAACAACAGAGGTTAGTTAAATGTTATAGTTGTTTTCTCTTTTTTAAGTTTGTGTAGGTTTGATTTTATCCTTTCTGTTCGGTATTTTTTTTTCAAAAATTCATAACCTATGTTCTGAATGTTTTATGGTTTGTTTTTCTCATGGTAAACCCTCAATCTTTTGTGACAATCGGACTCGAATTGTTTGTCGACCAAAACAGGTTAGTTCAGTTTTGTTGGTGTTGTTTGTTTTTTGATATGTATAGTCTTTCTTTTTTATTTTTGTCTTTAGGCGTTAATTTGAAATTTTATGCGAATATCTTTTGAAGTTCTTATGGTTTGTTTTGTGAGTTATAATTTTTTGTATTTAGTTATAATTTTTGTATTTAGTTAGTTGTTAGTTCTTTAAAGATGTCTTTAATTTCTTTTTAAAGTTGTTTTTGTTGCTATAAATAGATTAGTGTTGTTAAAGATGATTTTTGTATTCGAAATTATGATTCGGTTTCTGTAAATAGACTTTGTTTCTATAAATAGATTACCGTTATATTTTTTTAAAACAGAGTTTACTTCCTTTGCAGTTATGGATCCTGAAAACAACGCTCCTTCGTTGTTAAAGTTGATTGAGGACTATGATCCTATATTTTTGGTATGTTTTTTTAGTTTTCAGTTTTGTTCACACAATAAGTTATTGCAACTTATATGTTTTTGTTTTTTGTTTCGATTGATAGGAAATACCGTATGATTTTGCAACCTTATTGTGGGGAGAACAACTTCCATATGTCAATGTATTAAAATTATTGATGATGATTTATCGTGAGTCATTTAGTTATAATTTTTGTATTTAGTTAGTTGTTAATTCTTTAAAAATGCCTTTAATTTCATTTTTAAAGTTGTTTTTGTTTCTATAAACATATTACTGTTGTTAAAGATGATTTTTGTATTCGGAATTATGATTCGGTTTCTGTAAATAGACTTTGTTTCTATAAATAGATTACCATTATATTTTTTTTAAACAGTGGTTACTTCCTTTGCAGTTATCGATCCTAAAAACAACTCTCATTCGTTGTTAAAGTTGATTGAGGAATATGATCCTATATTTTTTGTATGTTTCTTTAGTGATTTGATTTTCAAATTTTAAATTTTGAAGTCAATCATTATTTAAATTTAAATTTTGAAGTAAACCATTATTGTGTTTGATTTTAAATTTTGAATTTCGAACTCAATTATTATTTTAAATTTAAATTTGAAAGTTTGTCATTAATGTGTTTGATTTTAAATTTCGAAGTCAATCATTATTTTAATTTAAATTTGGAAGTAAACCATTAATGTGTTTTACCCGTTTAATCCATTCTTTTTTTCAATTAACTTAATTCATCTTTAATGTGACAGAATTGATGGAGTGCTCTAAGAATGTTTCTTTGTTAATTAATTCTTCTGTTCGGCTTACAAGGGATGGCGCTAAGGTAATTAACATCAAAATTCTATCTTTTTATTACTTGAATTCTCTTGTTTTATAATTTATTTCAATGTATTATTTTGTGTTTTGACTTGGATATAAAACATAATGTGAAGGCATATTTCAAACTTATTTTACCGGGTTTTTTATTTGGATTGCAGAATAAGTGCTTTGATGAACACACATGTATTTGGATTGTGTTTACTCTATTCTGCATAGGGCTCCTTCAATTTTTTGTATTCTTTTACTTCGCTCAGTAATTCTTCTATTTTCAAGATAAGAATACAGGATTCATCTGCATTCGCTACTTCCCAAACCCTCTCTCTTTCTTTTGCAAGTTGCTATCCTTTTTGCTCTCTTTGTTTCCACCGTTTTCCAGAAGCATCATTATGTTGGTCTATCAAGATTTGATTACTGGTAATCTTTTCCTTGCAATCTCACATATATTTTGTATTTATGAATTTAGGCTTATTAGCTCTTTGATTGCGTAGCGGTTTTGGTTATTCATTAGGTTTAATTTGGCTGTAAATCCACTAGGTTATTGTTTGATGTGAAGTTTTTTAGATCTGAAGATTGGTTTTTTAGGTTTATTTTGTGTAATGGTTTTTATTAGCTTTTTTAGGTTTTATTAATTTGTTTTTAATCTTTTTATTATATGTCATGTGACTGATGTTTGAAGCTTTAATATTTTGTTAGAATCTATAATTTTTTTATATCTTTTTAGCTGATTTTAGGTTTTATTTACTGTTTTATTAAATATTATCTCTTAATTGTTATGCAGTAGATTGAATAATTTCTTACTAATATCATTATTCCGTTGATAACATTAATCAAGAAAATATTTTGAGTTGATTATGATGAACACAAACAGAGAAAAAGGAGTAATACTACTTTAAATTAAAATTAAAAATTTCAGAAATTTTTCTCTTGTGATTAGTTGCTTAAATCAATGGTTTTTATCACTTTGATTAATTGAATGCTTTGAAATCTTGATGTTTTTTATGAGATGCTTTGACTATATTATTTGTAATTTTAGGGATGCTTCGAGTCTTCGACTATTGTTTTTGTACTCGAGTTGCATATCGAATTCAAATTGTGTTTTGTAATTTTAGGTGACGCGCTTCTTTCAGACTCCTTCCCCTACAAGGAAATCTTGAATGAGATCCTATGGGAAGTTGAAGGAAAGGTATATCTTGCGCCGTTCTTTATCTATATCTTGACTTGGATCCTATGGAAAATTGATCTCTGTTCGATTCACTGATGTATATTCTTCTCCTCACCATTTTGTTCCGTTAATAAACTCATGTGTGCTCTTATGTTTGATACCAGATCTGATTCCAGTGATTAATATCCGCTTGAGTAACCCAATCTGAGTCTGATTTTTTTCGTTAACGATTCAGGTAAACTTTCATGATTTGGGTTTTTTTTTTGCAAAGCTAATCATCTAAATTAATTTGTTATTTTTATGGTTTACCATTGCATAAGTTAGTATAATTTGTTGACAAAGTTTTGTTTTGGGGGATAGTAGTCATAAAGTGAGTAATATTCAAGGTTTATGTGTTCTTATTTTGATTCGTTAGGTGTTTATTTTGGATGGTCCGGAGTTTTTGGCTGCAACTATATTGGACAGAGATATGCTTGCTGTGGCTGGAAATTGGTACCATGTCGGTTGGTTTTGCTTGGCAAGGTTACACTTTCATAATAAATTTGCTTGATTTACGGGATTGGATATTTGTGATTTGATTTTCAGATTTTAAATTTTAAATTTTGAAGTCAATCATTATTTTAAATTTAAATTTTGAAGTAAACCATTATTGTGTTTGATTTTAAATTTTCAATTTCGAAGTCAATTATTATTTTAAATTGAAATTTGAAAGTTTGCCATTAATGTGTTTGATTTTAAATTTCGAAGTCAATCATTATTTTAATTTAACTTTGGAACTAAACCATTAATGTGTTTCACCCATTTAGTTCATTCCTTTTTTCAATTAACTTAATTCATCATTGATGTGACAGAATTGATGGAGTGCTCTAAGAAGGTTTCTTTGTTAATTAATTCTTTTCTTCGGCTTACAAGGGATGACGCTAAGGTAATTAACATCAAAATTCTATCTTTTTATTACTTGAATTCTCTTGCTTTATAATTTTTTTCAATGTATTATTTGGTGTTTTGAATTGGATATAAAACATAATGTGAAGGTATAATTAAATAAATAAATGATATAGGATGATTAGGATTACTTACTGGTTATTACTATCATTTTCTAATTACATTTCTTATTGAGATAGCTTGGTTTTGCAATTACAATCCTTTTTAGTTATATTCCTTATTCAGATAGCCGGTGATGCAGCAGGGTCATGTTGCAACTACTCTTCAACAACCACCTATAAGGCCTATGTAAGTGTTGTGCATTATGTTTAATTAATATGGTTATTAACAGGTTTTTAATTTGATACATAATTTGAATTAGAATGGGCATGTGTATAGATTGAAATTAAGCTTATTTCACAAAACTTTAAGTCTTTGTTAAAAGAGTTGTAATTTCTTTAATGTTGATTGTGATAATTGTGTATCATTCTTAAATTTATGATTAAGTCATAAACTGTTCTGAGACAGAGGTGCTGCATGTTGTTAGATCAAAAGACTATGTTGGATGAACAAGTATGCAGCTAGATACAAGATATGCTTTTAAGTTTTAACTCTGCATTTACAATGAATTTATACAGGTTTTTGAATGTTTTGGAACTACTTACTGCATTGAATTCAATAGTAAGTACTGGTGTACTGGAAATATTATAATAGTGATGTGAAGTTTACAACAAGAAAAAGTCTATGAAACCAAATTAAAAATTTATGGTGGAGAAAACGGAAAGAGGATACTTTAGAGGTTAAAAATGTTATTTTTATACTTTTATTTGTTGTAAATTAAATTTTCCTACCTGGAAAATTCCCGGGTTATAACCTAGTTATTATATAAGAGTATTGTCATGATGCCACAAATTAGTCACCATGACCAAAATCACCAAGCAAGTCTAAATTGTCTTTTATGTTTTTTTACAGTAACTTATAACTTTTATTTAACTGACTTTATAGTTAGAAAAGACTGAGAAGAGACATGGATAGTGCTCGAGAAAGGGAACAAAGGAAACAAAGGGAATGTGCCAAACAAAAGGCTTTGAAAGATGATCCTGATGCATTCACGGTCGTGATTGGTAGTCGAGATGTAGTGTTTGATAGTCAAGATGATGTTGATACAAATGTTAAAGATATAACAGTGAAAATTTCTCAGTTTCAGCGGGCGGTAAATGGTTAGAGGAATATTTATGCAGATGGAAGAATACTCTTGTGGTTGTTCACACGATTTGGATTTTCTAAATACCGTATGAAACAGAATAGTTTGTATTATTAATTTGAAAGAAGTATTGTATCAAGATCTATCTCCATTCATTGACATTCTTTTGGTACTTATGTTGCATTTATTCAGGTATACATAATTAGTTTTAGTTATGCATGGTTTTCTAAGAAACGACCCGTGTTTGCACACGGGTCTTACCGCTAGTACTATATAATAAAGGCAAATTGGAAATGTAGGATCGTGTTTCGGGACCGAAACCGTGATTCGTGTGAGATTAGTTCAAGACGGGAGAGATTAGAGAGATAAACAAACACTTCTTTGTATTAATCGGTAGTAAAACATTACAAATCGGCCCGATTACTAGCTAACCGAACTAATACCAAAGGAGTATACATCCGGGGAGAGACCAAGTGGTGATCTCTCCCCCAAACCATATAGCTCACTGTGAACTCACACAATGAGCTCACCCACACTCTCTAGTGCAAATGAAAGACAAGGGGTGGTATTTATAGTCACACCCATTTCACTTGCACACACACATGGTCAAACCCATAACCCTCTCGTTTGACCACTTCAAACGAGCGGGTCAATACACATTTGTTTGACCGTTTCACTAACTATTACATAATCAGCATAAAATACAATCTAATCTATTCGATAAGCATCGGACACAAAATCTGCATCAACAAATTCCCCCTTGTCCGTTGCTGTCGAATGCTGAAAATCCAACTGCAATCGATCTTCAGTTAAGTATTCATCTTCTCTGTATTAACAAATTCCCCCTTGACCGATGATCCAGGTAAGTAGTATCTTGACGCTCCTTGTATAATATTTCCCCCTCAAAGTACGCGTATCCGTGTTGGGTGTTGTGCAATTTCCTCACAAGGCTCAATTGACCGATCTTCCGCTGATCTTCCAATACTCCAACCGGCATTTGATAAGGGTTCCAATCTTTAAGAACTGCATCAAGTCTTGATATGTCATAAGACCTTTATTTCATTCAAGCATACTACATTGGTAGTGATTTCTGGTGAATTGTCTTCTGTAAACCGTCTTTGTGGAATCGACCAAGTAATGCACTTTAATCTTCTATGCAAAACATTCCACGCCGAACCATTTGTATCACCAGAAAATCACAAACTCTACCACCTGTGATTGCGTTTAGAAATTTACCGAAGAAATTTAACATATGAAAAATTTTTATCCCCCCATTTCTTTGGTAAGATCTCTAAACCTTAACAGATTCTCTCCACTTCAGAGAAACTGTCGTCAATTGTACAGAACAAATTCTCTCCACTGAGTAGAATTTATCTTCAAATGTTCACCAATTCCCTCCACTGAGCGAAACTGTCGTCAGTTTTCACTGAATGTTCTCGGTTGTTCGAAAAATCACGAAAATGACTTTCTTCTTTGCATATTCTAGTTGAATAAGAAAGTCCCCTAGTACCCCGTAGGATCCGACTTGTATCCCTCCAAAGACTTTGTGAACTCGTTAGGACCGGTATTGACATTCCAGGTTCATACGTTTGTTTTCAAATGCGAGAATATGATAATAAACAAAATGCTTTCGAACATTTGCGAATAACCGATAACAATCATAAACATTGACGTGCAGAAGTGAACATACCATTTTGGTTTTTGGCCCATAGTAGTCAAGTCACCAAAATTTGACGTTTGCATCGGTAACCATGACTACCCCACATTTTTCAAAAATCATCGTCTGTTTTCATCATCCTAAAGTGATTCTGCGGGCTCCGGAACCCGTACGAATTTTGACGTCGACATTTAGAGGCGCGGTTCAAATCAACTTTGCAAACACCCGAGCTGAAAAATATTCTTGTACTCTTGACCCGGTTCGAACTTATAGCCAATCAGAACTACTATAGTCCATGGCCCAAAGCTGAATGTAATAGCTATTGTTTTACCAAAACATTTGGCCCACCAAGTTCTAATAACAACCTTTCAATTTTGACCCAAATAAAATTAGTCTTTATGAATTCACGGCCCATTTCATTTGATGCCAGCTAATAAAACTCAAAAGTCAAACAACTAAAACTTATAAAACCCTATGAGACACTTTTACATTCCCAACAACACCTGCCATCATCCTGGTCATCGTCCACCTTTAATTGTTTTTTTTTTTTTTTTGCAAACCCTCTTTCATCTTCATCTCTCTACGATGAACAGTATCAGTACCCACTCTCTTCGATACACAACAACCAAAACAGAATTTTGTGCACCCGACAACCATTGTTATCCAGCTGACAACATCCCCATTCAATGGCCACACTCCTCCTCTCCACCCTCTTCACAACTGTCATCACCTTCACCTCGGCAAATTTTGATCGGAGAAAAAAATTCCGTTACCTCCAGTCATCTCCAACCAGAATCATCATTTAAGTTAGCCGTCGATTATGCAGGTACGGCCACCACCATGACTACTATACAACATCAGCAACTACCTTCAGTCGTCGAACAATGAAGGGGCCGACGAAACTTCATGATGTCCGACGAAACTTCATGCCTGACGAAGCAAAGGGTTTCGTCACAGGGGAAGTTTCATGGGGGTGGGGTTTCGTCACAGGGGGAGTTTCGTGGAGGTGGGGTTTCGCCACAAGGGGGAGTTTCGTGGGAGCAGATATGAAGAAACCCTAGCTTTCTTTCAACAGCCGCCACACACCTTTAAGAACACAGCCACTGTTTCTTTTGCAGATTTGACGAAAATCACTTCAAAAGTGATATTTGATTATGAAAACTTGATTATTTAGGTGTAAAACATAAAACCCAACACTCGTACATGTTCTGTTTCAACTAGACCCGAAGATTTCGGTCCAGATCTGGGTTTTTCTCATTTTCACCCAACTTTACATCTTGAACAAAAATCATAAAAATCACAGATCTAGAGCACATGTGATTTAGCAAACAGTTAGATTTACTAAATCGGGTACCATGGCTCTGATACCAATTGTAAGACCGTGTTTCGGGACCGAAACCGTGATTCGTGTGAGATTAGTTCAAGACGGGAGAGATTAGAGAGATAAACAAACACTTCTTTGTATTAATCGGTAGTAAAACATTACAAATCGGCCTGATTACTAGCTAACCGAACTAATACCAAAGGAGTATACATCCGGGGAGAGAACAAGTGGTAATCTCTCCCCCAAACCATAAAGCTCACTGTGAACTCACACAATGAGCTCACCCACACTCTCTAACACTCTCTAGTGCAAATGAAAGGCAAGGGGTGGTCTTTATAGTCACACCCATTTCACTTGCACACACACATGGTCAAACCCATAACCCTCTCGTTTGACCACTTCAAACGAGCGGGTTAATACAAATTTGTTTGACCGTTTCACTAACTATTACATAATCAGCATAAAATACAATCTAATCTATTCGACAAGCTTCGGACACAAAATCTGCATCAACAAGAAAATAATAATTCCATCTTTCTGAAATTGGCCGATAATAATCCCAAGTCAGTTATTAGCCAATAATAATCCGACCTCGTCCAATTTTTTTGTTAAATAGTCCGCCGTTAAAATAGCTTAACGGAGTTAAGTGTTTTTCCGAATTACCAACCGATGTTTTAGGGCTTTTGATTAGAACCAGGATACGAGTCGATTGATGTAAAACTTACCTTGAAATACTGCCCCCAACCCACGAAAACGGTGCTTCAATTCGGGTGTTTAACTTCCAATTAACAAAATTCAAGCCATTTCGAACACAATTTCAAGGTAAGTTTTACATCAATCGACTCGTATCATCGTTCTGATCAAAAGCCCTAAAACATCGGTTTGTAATTCGGAAAAACACTTAACTCCGTTAAGCTTATTTTAACGACAGACTATTTTACAAAAAAATTGGACGAGGTCGGATTATTATTGGCTTAATAACTGACTTGGGATTATTATCGGCTAATTTCAGAAAGATGGGATTATTATTTTCCAATTTGCCTATAATAAAATAAACCACTTTGGGGACACTTGTCATCATATTAAGGCATCTCTTATAGATAATTATTATTTTAATTTAATTTTTTCTAATTAATTATAGATAACTCTCCTATTAAATATTATTTAGTTTATATCTTATGGATAATTATTATTTAGTTTAATCTTCTTCTCATTTATAATATTATTTAGAGAAAATTACGATTTTGGCCCCTGCTGTTATATCACTTTTAACTTTTTAGCCCAAAAAAGAATTTTTTAACATCTGAGCCCCCAACGTCTTCTTTTCTAACTCTTTTGGCCCCTAACACTAACCTCATCAATTAAATGTTAGGGGCTAAAATGGTTAAAAAAAAAAAGACGTTGGAGGCCAAAAATGTTAGAAAAAAAGACGTTGAGGGCTTAGATGTTAAAAAAATCTTTTTTGAGCTAAAAGGGTATAACCTGTGGTTATATAACTTTTACCTTTTTAGCCCAAAAAAGAATTTTTTAACATCTGAGCCTCCAACGTCTTCTTTTCTAACTCTTTTGGCCCCTAACACTAACCTCATCCATTAAATGTTAGGGGCTAAAAGGGTTAAAAAAAGACGTTAGGGGCCAAAAAGGTTAGAAAAAAAAGACGTTGAGGCTTAGATGTTAAAAAAATCCTTTTGGGCTAAAAGGGTAAAAGTGATATAACCATGGGGGTCAAAATGGTAATTTTATTATTTGATGTATAAAATTAGATTTATTCAATTCGTACAATACACGAGGTTTTTTAAGGATATATATATTTTTTTATTATTTAGTATAGAAAATTACATTTATTCAAACCGTGTAAAACGCATATTTTTAAAGATGTAATTTTTTTTATTATTTAGTATATAAAATTATATTTATTCAAACCGTGTAATAAATGAGGTTTTTTAAAGATGTATTATTTATAGATATAACTTTTTATTATTTAATATATAAAATTATTCAACTCGTGCAATAAAGAAGATTTTTAAAGATATATTGTTTTATTATTTAGTATATAAAATTTATTTATTCAACCCGTGTATAAACTAGTAATTAATAATACGAAATTCCAGTTGCTTAACTCATCTGTTTATGACTCGAAACAAATTAATGAAGATAAATCGACTCCTTCCAGCTTGATCCATATGAAATTAACCAATACAAGTCCCATTATGGGCAAATGGTATAGATTTAAATTACTGTTCTAAAAACAATTGCTAACATAGCAGCCTCAAAGCTAATTTTGTCCTCTTAAACAATTAAACAGAATATAGATCTGCCTCAACAATTACCTCAGCCCTCAGGAGTAATATCTATACAAAATTAGTATTACTGTTAAAACATCTTGAGCTCCAAGCGTCGCGCCCGGGCCCAGACAACTTGTCCAAAGAATTGGTAAGTTTCACTTGAAAAAATCACTAGAAATTGGTTCCACAATGACACATGTAATAAATCTTAGATAATCTATATTAGTTAGGGTTTATTGTAATATTATTACGATGGATAACACAATCATCTTATGTGTAACATTAATGCATCATCCAATTGGCATAGTTGTCATAACCAATTGGAGAGGTAACTAAGTCCATACAAAGGAAACTGATAAAACTACAGCTTTGTCCTTATTAACTTTTTATTCTATGTATCCCAAGCTATTTGCAGGGTTTTTGATGAATAGATCAAGTCAGATAACTAATCATACTTTTCAGAAAAAACTATAGAACTATTAATCTCGATAATTATGAGAGGGGCGCAGGCCAACAAACAAATCTGTTTCCACCTCCGAAAACGGGCTACTTTGGTTGCTTGTAATCACATCTTTCTCCTTCGCATAACACTGGGGTGAAATTCTATCGCGCTGATATAATTCAAAGACAAATATTATACCATATTCTTTGTACAGAAAAAAAAGCTAAAGAGAATTAAGGTTCCGTTTTTGATGGAAAAAATGTACCTTTTGGCATAAATTTGCAGTTTCTTGCACTAATCTTGCATTTTCTTCCATGAGGTATCTTTCCTGAAGATGAAAAGGGTGTAAAAGCAAGATACTATATGAGGGTATAAGGAGTGGTTAGACACTTGAGAGTGACAAACTAAAAAATCAACCAATCAGAGTGCACCACGTCAATCAGTGAAAATTGTTTAAACTATGCTGAAAAGTGTTGGTGAAGTGGTAAACTTAAAAAAAAAGGAAAAAGTTGTGATTGGTTGAGAGATGGCATGGACCCCACCACACACACCCCCTCTATCTCCTTCCTCCCTTCACCGCAGCGGCATTTGGTCACCGGTCAAGATTGAAACCGAGCTGCAAAGGGGGGTCGGCGGTGGTGTTCCCGCGCGGCAAACCCCCTTACCGCTCACCCATACCGCACCACTCCGTATACCCTGATTGTTAGAAAGATAGCACAATGCAAACCTTTGCTTTCAGTTTTTCAGTTTGTTCTTTAAATAAATGAGCCTGAAATCAAGACAAGAAATTAGGTTAACGAATCGAAACTTATACATGAAACCATATATAAGACTATCCTGAATGCTCCTACATGGAGAAAAATTCTTGGGATCAAAGGTGACACGAAGAGGAGGAAAAGGAGACAGATAAGAGAATATATACAAAAGGAGGAGTTATATTGAGAACGCGAAAACTTACCATGAAAACTCATAAAAAAACCAGTCAAAAAAAAAAAAAAAAAAATACAAAACCATTATTATTAAAACATCATACCAAAAAACAATTTACACATTTAAATTTAGATGTATTTAAAAAAAATTACACATATAAGTTTACCATTTATACGTATGTAAGTTTTTTTATCATTTACACGTGTAAAAAACATTTCCAACAGTAATTTAGAGAAGAACAATAAATTAAAAGGAGAGTTTATCCATTTTTAAGGTTGTATTTTAATTAATAACAATAATGGTTTTGTAAAAAAAAGTTTATCTAGGTTTTTCCTGAGTTCTCATGATTCTCGCAATATTTACAGATTTCAAGATAAATCATCCCTATATATATAACTAAAAAGTTTATACATAAGATAATACATATTATTTAGTTATTTATTATAATTTTTTAGATAACAATAACTATTTAAAATAACATATGTACCTTTCTTTCCCTAATGGTTCTCAATGCATTTTCCAGCTTACTGTCTAACTCGATTACTTCATCCAGTGAACATGATACTAAGTCTTGTCCCAGATACTTCCTAACCATATCAACCATTTAAATGTGAAAAAAGAGCTTATAAAATGGGAAGAGTGCAGAAATGTATGATCTAATAAAGGGGCGGAACCAGAGGGGGTCAAGAGGGTCCGTTGACCCTCCGGTCACCGGAACTTTTTGAATTTTTATTTATAAATTTTGAATTTTTGAACAACAAACTTAGAGATGGACCCCCTAATTTGAACCAGTATAGAATATAAGCTTATGATGACCACCTAACTAAATCGTTCTGGTTCGGCCACTGAATTTTAATACACAAACCGTCGTGAAGCTTCGAGTTGCTCTAGTTTTTGTTGAATGATGGCAGATTCTTTCCTCAGTTTCTGCAAAATGATAATCTGTTTATATATAAAGGTGATGATATGTTAGGGATGGTTATGAGACCAGAATGTTTAGAATCTTGACCTGAGTGTTTACTTCAGTTTCAGGAATGCAGTTTTCATCTTTCTTAACATGTTCACGGTACCTCCCTATAGTCTTCCGCATGCTAAAACATGGTGATACAAATAAGAATGTCAGAGATCCCTCATGCAATGATTTGTGTATTTGGTGTAAAATTATATGATATGTGAACAAGATAAATGTCGTTATTCATATATTATTTTTCTTGATATACTATAATTTGTGTATTGAGATTAAAAAAAAAAAAAAAACCATCTAAAGGGCAAACCCGGTGCACGAAACTCCCACATGCGCAAGCCTGGGAGGGGGTCGGTGTAACAGGCTGTTTACACGATTCAAACACCTGACCTCCAGGATAATCTTTCAAGATGAAGGAATACAAATGAGGTGCATACATCAACATGAAATCAACATAACATATCCAACTATAACAAAAAGAAAAGAAGTCATATCCCGAAGACAGCTTCTAGACATACAACTAAAACAGCTAAAGAAAGCACACATCACATGATCGATCTTAATCAAGGCTACATGAAATAAGCTTTGGCCAAGGAGACTGACTTGACATATCCTAGCTGTAAATGATGGATACTAGGTGCTGTGCGTATTGACCTGTGCAGTGCTGTAGCTAACGCGTTAAATATGCCGCCTGGGGAGTACGTTCGCAAGAATGAAACTCAAAGGAATTGATGGGGGCCCGCCAATGGTGAAACATATTGAGATTGACAGATCCCTTCAACACAATGGTGTTGGACTAGATTGAATGCAAAGAATTGATACACATAAATTTAAACAAATACAAGTTATAATATATTAGCCTATTAGGGTTAGGCCCATAAGCAATGAGGTTTTATATCACATAATGTATATCAGTGTTGCAAAAATCGAGATTAATCGGCGACTAGTCGGTCATTAGTCGCTAGTCGGCCGGTCTGTGATTAATTTTTAGGTGATCGGTGATCGTTGGTCGGCCCTAATCGGGCCCTAGTCGGCCGGAAATAGGTTCTAGTCGGCCAGAGAATAGGCAATTCCGACAGCCAAAATCTGTAAATTTCGGTGTTTAATTTTTTGTACTTAAAAAATGTGCATAGGGGGATCACAACCTTTCTACTTGAAAAATTACATATAAAAATCTCAATTCCATTAATTCTGATTAATCACTAGTTGGATCCCCAACGGCCGACTAACGGCTAGCAATTCTTACAACCATTATATATATATATATATATATGGGTAATTATATCCTAGAAAACACTAAATTATTACATGAAAAAAAAAACATTTCTAAATCATTTTTTACCAATGGTAATTCACATTTTCTTTAATATTAGTTTTCTTACATTCACATGCGTATACCTTATGTACATAAAGCTACAAAACATTAAACAAATTTATACATGTATGTTTAATTTTATACCGTTTACCTACACTTGTTTAAGTTAGGGTATACGGTGTGGTGCGGGAAACAAGTTCGGCAAAGGGGGTTGCCGCGTGGCAACACCGCCGCCGACACCCTTTGCCGCTCGGTTTCGTCGTTGCTCGGTGAACAAACGCCGATCGGTGAGGAGGGAAGGGAAGGAGAGAGGGAGTAGTGTGGGTGGGGTCCATTCCAATCTCAACCAATCACACCTTTTTTTTTTTTTTAATTTACCACTTCACCAAGTGTCTAACCATTGCCAACATTTTTGAGCAGAGTTTACCACTTTGACATGACACACTCTCATTGATTGATTTTTTAGTTTGGCACTCTCAAGTGTTTAACCACTCCTTACACCCTTATTTTGTCTACAAATGTGTAGGTTATACACCTAAATGAACAATCAAACTAACTCATTCGATCATATATATATAGGTAAAGGGTACTGTACAAATTCCCTTATCGTACATTACGTACGCTACAATCTCAGCCGTCAGATCATCTTCCCGCAATGAAAATCGCATGTTTTTTTTTTTTGTAATAATTTCGCATGTGATAATTTTGATGAAATAGCAGGTGTTTTTTTTAACAATTTCGCATGTGGTAATTCAATTTCACATGTGATAATTTTGATGAAATAGAAGGTTGTTTTTTTGTAACAATTTCGCATGTGATAATTTTGATGAAATAGCAGGTTGTTTTTTTTGTAACAATTTCGCATGTGGTAATTCAATTTCGCATGTGATAATTTTGATGAAATAACAGGTTGTTTTTTTGTAACAATTTCGCATGTGGTAATTCAATTTCGCATGTGATAATTTTGGTAACAATTTCGCATGTGGTAATTCAATTTCACATGCGATTTTCAATGCGGGAAGATGATCTGACGGCTGAGATTGTAGCGTACGTAATGTACGATAAGCGCATTTGTACGTTAACCAGCCCCTATATATATATATATATATAATGAACCATTCTATGTTTCATATATATATATATATATTTACGACTTAGAATTGAAACATAGAATGGTTCATTTTAATTTCTTTTGTTATCACAATAATTTATGTTCTGCTAGATCTCTAACCCATGTGGTGTACCCCTCTCTTGTAATATTAAAGAAATTAACCCCAAGTTAGTCAGCTTTGTATTCAAGATTAGGGCTGGGAACGAACCGAATGTTCAGCAAACAGTTCATGAACTGTTTGGTGGGAAGTTCGTTTACGTTTGTTCGTTTAATTAATGAACGAACATAAACAAGAAATTTCGTTCGGTTAGTTAAATGAATGAACACGAACATATATCTCGTTCGTTCAATTGCGGTCGTAAACGTTCGGTAATATGTTCGTGAACATTCTTTCATGGTCGTTTGTTTAGGTTATTCATTAAAGATATTTTAGCATTTATTTTTTTAAACTTTTTTTTATTCTTTAATTCTTATTTATCTCATTACCTAAACAAATAAAATAGAAAATGTTATCTCCACTTTGTTTATGCACCGTTCCTCTTTCCTTCTCATTATTCACATCGAAAAAATATTGTCGACATTCGTTTAACGATTAGGGCTTCAAGGCCTAGCACCGCTCCCTCTCACAATCCATCTCTAGCCACCGCCATCTTCGTCTATTTTATGTGTTCGTGAACACGTTCCTCTCCTTAATGAACGGACACGAACAGAAAATCTCAGTCGATAAGTGTTCATGAACCGTTCGTGAACACATTATAACCTTAACAAATGAAAAACGAACAATTCGTTCGGTTCATTTACATCCTACAATTGATTGATTAGTGTCAACTAGGAAAAGGCACTCGTGGGGTTTTCTCTCCAAGTTTATTGACGGACCGATTCTACATATTCTTTGTTTTACACTAATGAGTGAGTCCTATCCGAGTGAGTTTCACTTCGGGTTTCACTATTTTTTTTTAAACGGCCAACAGAATCAATCCCGAGCATTCTCAGGACACCCACTGGACAAACGGAGTACGCCAAGAGTAACCCAAGTCCACCACCAATTCCAGGGAAAACCCAGTAACTCACCCGCCCGTAGGCACGACGGTGAAGTTACCATTAAAACCCATTTGGCTCAAGGATTCAACCCAGGTTTTTCTAGGTCTTCTATCATTGCCAACGAGTGCCTCACTCTGCATCAAGTGGGAGTTAAACCTACATCTCTCAAGATAAATGCAAGCCTTCCACCACTTGATCCTATTAGACTTGGTTTTCTTAGCAATAAACGAATGAAGGTATTTGGTATTTTTAAGTTTTATATCTTGAAACAAAAACCCAATATGACTTGCCTGTTCGTACTCTGAGAATTAGTAATAATTGCTTGAATATTTTTTATACATCATTTTATACATGTCAACCCAAGGCATATTACACCAATCCTCCTGCCCTAGAACTATATAACAAAAAGCTACTCTTACAAGTTTATCAGTCCTAAAGCCCTCAAATGTGTCTTTCTAAGTTATTCTCATCTTCAAAAAGATTACACATGTTACTCTCTCAACACATATTACATGACAACTGATGTCACTTTTTTTTTATCATCAAGAGTATTTTTCTGTCAATTCACAAGCTCATCTAAACTAAATCATGAACTTCATCTTCTAGTATTTCTCCCCTACACACTCACAATGTCGAGACTATGCCTCCATTTCCACCTTGAAAACCTACTGCATACCTCCTTGCCTTATGATTCCAACTAACGATGATCTTTCGGTAATAGATTATTTCATATAACCCACAAGATGATCCACCTATGAAAGATCCTTTTGATAGTTCTTTCTCTAGCACAAGTCTTACAAACTTGGGATTTACCTTTTTTTTCCCAGGACCACAATCCATCACTAACTCTTATCCGATGTATTGATACTTAAGCTACAACCGTTTATCACTTACGTTCGTTGTCAATCTTGGGTATGTTCCTATTCCCATAACTACATGCATTGAGAGGCTTTATCCATCTTTGTGCGTAAGAAAATGATTGATGAAGTGATAGCAGTATACTACACCAAGACTTAGGAGCAAGTTCCATGACCTTGTGTAGAAACAAAATTTTTATTTCCCTAGATTTGTTTTCTTCCAAAAATAGGCATAGATTGTAAACTTGATCGCTTTAAGGCCCCATGGTTACCAAAGGAAATGCCAAGATTTTCGGCCTTTGTTAATGATACATTTTCTCTTATTTTCAAAAATAATTAGCATGCGTATTTTATTGTCTATCCTAGATTTTTTTTTTTTTTTTTTAACGATCAACTTTTATAAAAACTATATACTAACATCCAAAGATCAAAACATACATTTAAAATGAGAAATTACACTACTTACTCCATCTAAAAACTTTAAAACAGGACCTACTTTTAATTCAAAAAAGCTTAGGGACTTATGACTTCAATCACCTTTGAACCTATGGTCTGTGCTTGAGAAGATCGCCTCGTTTCTCGCCTTCCAAATGTACCAGCAAGCTATCAAAATAATCCCTTGTAGAAATTTGTGTTTCTTCTTATCAATACAATTGAGCTTATGAAAATTCAAAAGATCTAGAATTGAAAAGGCATAAATAGGGGTCACATTGCACCAAGTTGAGATTGCTTGCCAAACATAAGAGGCCAGAGAACAGGAGATAAGCAAATGCGAGGTTGATTCAGTATCATAATTACAAATACCACAAAGAACCGAATCCAAATTAATGTTCCTGTGTGTGAGGTTTTCCCTTGTCGGGATGCGATCCAAGCTAGCTTTACTAGCCGAACTTGTCCAACCGCCTTGTAAAGAACTTTTTCATTGAGGCAACCCTAAAGATGCCATCCCTTTCCTTGGTCCAAATCCATTGTTCCATATCACTTGTTAACTGAACCGGCTGCACCGAAGCAAATGAAACTCGGTAGAAAAAGACGGGTCTGGTACATTTTGGTTTCCATCTCCAAGTTCAGGTTGTAGAGACTGACTCAAAACACTCAGAAACCGATTCGTTTTTGGTCCCTCATAAACTAATATTAAAAAAAGCATTCTACATGGTAATCTACACTAAGCAACAATGAGATCTGCTAGGAAACATGATTACACGTATGTTCAACGTTCACATACTTGTATGTTCAATATGGTAAGACAAACTTAACAACGTTCACATACTTGTATGTTCAATATGGTAAGTTAGAAGAGCATTTGTTAAAAGTTGTGACCTACAAGAACACCTGTTAGCGAACTAACTGTTTATGATCACCATATATAAACTTAAGAACTGTAATCAGGATCGAAAATCAAGACTTAAATTTCAGATGCTAGCTAGTGAACATGTATACAACTTGTGATCTAATAGACATTAAAGAAGTACACGAAGGATTTAAACCTCACTATTAGGCTATATATGGTCCCATGACCCAAATGATCACCACCACCCTCCACGTTAGCGTCATGTCATGTCACCCTCATCCACCAACCTAATCTACCACCTTATATGGTGTGAACCATGACCCCCACTTGTTGGGAATAATCTTGATCGGGTCAATGGTACGGGTCAAATAATGGAATAGGTCTGCATGTTCTATTTTATTCATATGTTTTTAGTGGTTTAATTAAGTCATGGGTTAGTTATTTGTTAGTCAAAGTAATGGGTTAGTGGCCCTAATTATTAGTTAGTGGGTTAGTGGGTTTTGTTTATTCCTATATATTGTACGTTTTCTTATGAATGAGAAGTAGGGTTTTTTTTTTTGCAGCAAACACATTCTTTGTACGTGAGTTTTCTTTGTGTGATTAAAGCCTTCAAAACCCTTCAATTGGTATCAGAGCCCTAGGCTCATACCTGATTCGTAGCAAGAAATAGAGTGGCGGTTTGAGAGTCGTTTTCGAGTAAGAGAGCAGCCCTTGGCTGCGGGGCTGAAGAAGACACATAAGAGAGAAAGAATTCGCAGCAGGGTGCTCAAGAAGGAGATTATTGGTAATCAAAGCATGAGGAAAATAGATCTGGTCACACGGCGACACGGGAATTAAAGAGTGACGGCTAGAGCAAGAAACCGAGCATCTCAATTATTCACGGTTGAAATAATAGATGGAATTGGCAAGCACACAACCTAGCATGTGGAAGAAAGTTGCGGCTGGGATTATTGAAGGAACCAGGCAAGCAAGTAGATACCTTAATTCTCTCACGAGAATTACCAAAGGCATATTAATTATCACAGCAAGTGCTCGAGTTGTTTCTTATTCGTTTTTTTTCTGAGTAATGCACAATGGCGAAGAAGTAAGTTTCAACAGCAAGGTTTGATTGGCAGGGGTGATTGCATAAAATGGGCAAGAAAGAATCAGGTCATGTGTGTGTTCTGTTCGTTGTTTGAATCCACTGGTTGTTGTAGAAGCCCTAAGAAGAAAGAAAGAAAGAAAGAATCGAACCTTAGTAGTTCGTATAGCAGGAGCAAGATCGAACCGTATGGTTCGAATAGCAAGTTAGAAAGAAAGAAATCGGACCCGTATGGTTCGTTTAGCAAGAGCAAGATCCGAGCCATGTATGGTTCGTAGCAAGAAGCAAGAGCAAGAGCGAGTAGCAAGATTGAATCTTTGTGATTCGAAAGCAAGAAAAAAAATAGGTAGCAAGTAGCCTGTTCATTAAAGCAAGTCAGCAAGCAAGAAGATTCGAAGTAAGAAAGCAAGAGTGGGTTCGAATCAAGCTAGAAAGTAGCAGGACAAGCAAAGTCAGCAAGTAAGACGCAAGATCAGCAAGTTTCGAAAGCAAGTCTGCAAGAAATCAATCAACGAAAGCATGTTGATTACAGCAAGAAAAGAAAGAAAAGAAAGAACGGACGCAAGCAAGAACGAACGCAAGTGATTCAGCATGGCGAGTAGCAAGTTTAGCAATGGTCAGAGATAAGAACCATGTGTTCTTAAAGCAATTAGCAAGAAGAGGAAGAACGTATGCGAGCAAGAAACGAGCATGTAGAAAGAACGAAGATCAAGATTAAGGGGGTGAATGTTGGGAATAATCTTGATCGGGTCAATGGTACGGGTCAAATAATGGAATAGGTCTGCATGTTCTATTTTAGTCATATGTTTTTAGTGGTTTAATTAAGTCATGGGTTAGTTATTTGTTAGTCAAAGTAATGGGTTAGTAGCCCTAATTATTAGTTAGTGGGTTAGTGGGTCTTGTTTATTCCTATATATTGTACGTTTTCTTATGAATGAGAAGTAGGGTTTTTTTTGCAGCAAACACATTCTTTGTACGTGAGTTTTCTTTGTGTGATTAAAGCCTTCAAAACCCTTCACCACTATCATCCAGTATCCTCTCCCCACCAATCAAAATCCCCTAATTAATTGAAAGAGGGTCATGTTGTCATGGATTAAACCATGCGAACCACCATGGTTTGGGAAAAGATCAATTGAGTTTTGATCAAACCATGTCCCGCGTGGCAATCCATGATCTAATCCAAACCCCCATATATAATATATTTGTTATAATTTTGTTAATTTGTAGATATTCTGTTTCTTTATTTATTATCTCTTGTTTAGCATATATAAATTGTATTGTCAGTAGAAAAGATCAATTGAGTTTTGATCAATAACATGGTATAAGAGCCCAAACGCTCTCCTTCTTTATTTTCGGCCTTGTTTCCTATTGTCGCCCTTCTCCTGCTTCTAATTAGTGAGTGCTATGGCTGAAAATCCCAGTGAGAATGATGACCAATAACAGTCTGCTCGTCTTCACCTAGTTTATACTATGACCAACATCCTGAAGTTCAAATCCCTCACATCCTAAAGTATGAGGGTTGTTTAGTAATTAGTTATTAGATAGTTTATATTAGAGTTAGGTTCGTTATGAAGTACAATGGCCAAAGGTAGAAAGATGGAAGATTGTAACCAACTCAATTAAAGGATATGACTCCTCCTGGAGTCGCACCTGTTGATCGACGACAGCAAGGGGAGAAGCAGGAGACACACCTCTTCATCATACAATCTCATCCACAAGTTCAAGAGACATACCTATTCGGAAGAGACACGTCTATTGATTCGCACCTGTTCGTTTAGTATAAATAGGGTTTGTATGTTTCAATTGTAATCATCAGAACCACTTATACTTTCACATTCAATATAGTTATTCATTCGATTGTTCGTAGTTTATCATTGTGTTCGTGTTCATAAAGGTTCTCACCAACAGTGGTATCAGAGCACATGTTTCAAATCTAGGAAGAAGAAGAATCCCGATTGGAATCATCATAACAAGGTTCTGTCGAATTTATTTTTTAAGGTAAGTATTGGTTTCAAAATTGAATTGCAAATTGATTGATTGATTGCAATCAAAGATTTCGTTTGTTTGAATTTTTTTTTAATTCAAATCTCAAACCAAATTAGGGAGAATCGAATTTTTCTATTAAATCAAATCAGTAAGAATCGCTTCTGCCATTTTTAGGAATTAAAAAAAAACAAATTTGTTTTTGAAAAGAACATAAAGTATGTTTTAGAAAAGAACACAGTTCAAAACAAATAGCAAATTAGTCATTCGAGAAAACCTGTGTGGAAAAACCTTCGTGGTACAAAAAAATCCGGTGTGGTACAAATCCTTCATGGTGCTAAGACCCGTGTCGCAACAAAGAACTGTGTGGCAACCAAGACCTGTGTGGCAAGGAAGACCTGTGTGGCAATCAAAAACCTGTGTGGCAAGGAAGACATGTGTGGCAATCAAAAAACCTGTGTGGTACGAGCAAGAAGAAAGATTGAAGAATAGCAAGAAAATCTTGAAGTAAAGCAAGAAAGATAGGAAAGAAAAAGACTAAAAACGTAAATTAGAAATGAAGTATGTCAGGAAAAGACGACAAAGAAAGCACGTCAATGTCAATTCGCGAGCAAGGAAATATATCTCTTCAATGCCCAAAGTTGACTGAATCGAATTACACTCAGTGGGCAATCCTAATGGAAACGATATTGAAGGCATATAGTCTTTGGGATACGGTTGTTTCAAAAGAAGGGGTAGATGAGAAAAAGGCGCATACGATGAAAGCAATGATTTTCCAAATGTTACCGGGAGATATTCTAATGCAAGTTGCACAATACGAAAGTGCAAAGAAAGTTTGGGATGCAATCAAAGTTCGATATCTTGGAGCCGATATAGTTCAAAAAGCGCGTCTGCAAACTTTGAGAAGCGAATTAGAAGCCTTAAAGATGGGAGAAAACGAAACAGTAAGTAGTTTCGAAGCAAGTTGGGTGGTATAAAATCCAAGTTTAAAAGCCTCGGCACCACCATTAAAGATAAGAATATTGTAAAGAAGTTACTTATCTCCATTACAAAGAATTTTCTACCAATTGTGGCATCCTATTCAGAAATAGATAAAATAACATTTGAAGAAGCAGTGGGTAGGATTACAAAATTTGAAGAACGCCTCAAGAGCCAAAACGAACCGAAGAATAATAATCTCTTAATGGCAAGTTCAGAAAATCATTCCGGATAAAGCATTACGTGTATTTTGATATTTACTTTAAAATGTTCCTAAATTTCTTCCCTGATAAATATTTGTATATATTAGATACATATTGCTAAATTTTGGTAAATATCAAGACAAGCCTCTAAGAGTACAGAGTGTCCACACCTCTACGATTCCTAGTTATGGGTCATTTCAAGTTGGAAACTTGTCTCTCAAGTTCTCTTTACTTTCATGTTCTCACCATTCCATGTACGGCAAAGTGTTCAACATGCTTCATATTATATTTTGGCATTATCTTCTACTTGTTTCTTGTCTTTATTTCTCTTTAGCTTATTCCTCCACCCTCTTTATCAATTTAGACTTATACTTGTTCTCAATAAAATATGGTTTGAGTACTCTCCATGTACTACCCATGCCACCCCAAAAAAAATGTTGAGTATGGTGCAAAAAGTTAAGTTTTTGACTCTCCATGTACCACCCATGCCACCCCTAAATGTTGAACATGGCAAAGATTTAAGTTTTTGTATTGTCTTTGAGGCCTTTAGTAACATGATATCCTTAGTTGTGACAATAGGTTGAAAATTAAAGTTTGTGCCCCTTCATCAAATGTCTCTAATATAACGTATCTTGCTCCATTGCATGTGTAAGTTTCATTCCCTTGGTGTTAGTTGTATTTTCCAACCATATATAAGCAATTCTTCAAACATTCTAGTCTCATTGAAATGTAAAAATTAACATGTGAAAATGTAAAAAAGAAATCCAAGTGACTTAATTGAATACACTAATAATCTATTAAAACCTAAAAATTGAAGATAGGAAATCTTATCAGTTTAGAGGCAGAAATGGGACATGATAGAATATAAATAATTTATTAAAACCTAACGTTACTATCCAATTAATTTTGAAACAGTTTTATTTGTAAGTCAAGTTGAGGAAAATCAAAAGGAAGAAGCTCATTCTTCATTATTTGTTCTCTGAAATATGAATTGGTTAAAATCTAAAGTCTAGGTTGATTATGTTGAAAAATGGACTGGTCTGATTAATTAACGCTGCCGCCCGAGTTATGACACGGAAGAGTTATACCATGGGCATCGAACTAAAATCCACTTAACTGGTGTAACTCGTAATTACGAACAATATGCGAAATGGATCATAATTATGTTTATGATCATGAGCGGGTTTATATTATTAATACTCGTTATTAATAATATAATTGTTTATCTTAATAAATAAACTTGTTGCGGGTATTAACTGTGAGACAGGTACATGGACCGGGTGAGACAGGTACACCCACCTCGCCACTTGTCGCACATGCACCCTCGCTACGCCACTTATCGCACATGCACCCACGCTACGCCACTTGTCACACATGCACCCTTGATGCGCCACTTGTCGCACATGCACCCTTAATGTGCCACTTGTCCAACTTCCATGTGCATGACCGCCATTTGTCGCACATGCATGGATCTCCATATTATATTTAAATGGAAGCGTGGTCTTGCATTTGAGGGTTGAAGAACTTGCACAAGAAAACTCTCATAACACCTACACCGCCGCCAGTACCGCCGGCCACCACCGCCACTACCCGGCCTATACTCACGTTTCGTTAGTTCGTGTAACTAGCACATGTTCGTTGAATCTCAGTGTCTCAACCGGTTAGTTATTAACCGAGGTATATCTTTCTCATCGGTAGTTAGATATCGGGGAATTGGCTTGTAATAATCCCAACTAGACTTCATTGGCTATTGTCAATCCCACCTTTGAATATTCCCCATGCCAGTCCTACCTTTCACCTATTTTTCCTCCACCGGTTCTTAGTTAAAAAAACTTAACGAAGTTAAGTTTTTTTTTTTTTCTGATTACAAGCTGAAGTTTTAGGGCTTTTGATCAAAACGAGGATACGAGTCGAATGATGTAAAACTTACCTTGACATTATGCTCTAAACGACGAAAACGGTGCTTCAATTCGGCTGTTTAAACGTCCAATTAACAAAAATCAAGTCGTTTGGAGCATCATTTCGAGGTAAGCTTTACATCAATAGACTCGTATCCTCATTCTGATCAAAAGCCTGAATATATCAGTTTGTATTTCAGAAAAAAACAAAAAAAAAAAAAAAAACTTAACCCCGTTAAGTTTTTTTCACTGAGGACCGGTGGAGGAAAAACATGTAAAAGGTGGACTGCCATGGGGAATATTCAAAGGTGGGACTGGCAATGGCCAATGCCGTCTAGTTCAGATTATTACATGCCAATTCCCCTTAGATATCCTTATCACCGTGCTCGTATTTGCATGTAACCGGATCCTGTCGGGTTTCGTTTATTGTTGATCACTCGTTTATTTTCCACTGCGTTTGATTGATTAACTCGCTTAATTAATTGACTATTATTTATTAAACCGGGTTTTGATAAATAAAATTTTCAACTGATCACCCTTGAAACCCAACAATGATATTAGAGCCTTGGTTACAACATACGAGTCGGCACCGGTCTTTTAACCGAAATTAGAACACAAACTATAATTCTTTTAAAGTTTCTGATCTAAATAATTTTAAGAGCAACTTTAGTGTTGGTCAATATTTTATTTGTTTTGCTTGACTAAAAGATTGTCCGGTTTGTTTTGTGATTGTTGTGGAATATGTAAATCTGACCCGGCCTTATTTTATGGTTGTTTACTTTATTCGGTTTTTGATATTATGGTTTTTGGCCACCGTGATGGTTCGAAGGTATAATAGATAGGGTTTTTTTCTTTATTATATTTTTTAAATTTCATAATAAACGAAGACCCGAAGATAAAAACCATGGACACTAAACCGAGGAGTCATGAAGTCAGTGGGAGTTGCTCGAGACGACTGGATGCACTCAAGTCCATCCTTTTGGTTGTTTGTGTATTGTGACCCCTTTGATCTTGCTATTAGGCTCTAGCAAGATCGAACAATTTTTTGGCCATATAGATTTATATATTTATCTTGCTATTTTGGTTGCTTTTTATCTTATAAGTTGTTAACATAACCAACCTAAATACCAACATGATTTTAAAGGGAGTTTTAAAATATTGAAACAATCACATTAAACCAAGTTCTAAATTGTTTTTACAACTTGTTAAAATTTTGTTATAAAAAAATTTGTTTTTTTTTTAAACAAACAATAACCAATTAAGTTTTGCAAATTAAACTAAATTGAATTTTCCAAAACTATTAACTTAATGGTTTTCTATTAACTTAAAAATTGGTTAAATAAGTCGCGACAAACTTAGTTTCCATAGTTTATTTAAAACTAAGGGGCTGTTTGGTAGCCTCTTAATGACCATTCAGATGCTACCTCTTAATAGTTTAAAACCTCTGAATGAATAAGAGGTAACCTTAAGTCTGAATGGTTAAGAGGTAACCTCTTAATGGTAAATCATCACATGTCACATTCTTCTACCTTCTTATTGGTAAAATTCTTAATGGTTCCATTAAGAGGTAGCCTCTTAATGATCATTCAGAGGCTACCAAACAGCCCCTAAGTGTCCTGAGAGATGAAAGGGTTCATCAAGATGTCACGACTAAAATATATAATAAAATTGGCTCTTACAACCCTATTTGGTAAATATTAAAATTAACCCATTATTAAAATCAATAGTCTATGTCATCCTATCACAAGCTACACGTAGAAAGCAATACAAACCATCAGTGTTTGGAGCCACAACACCGCACTTGATGTCTAGCTTATCCTTCCAAGGTGCAAGGGTTTCGTTGACACATCCAGCCCTTTCATAAGTACCTCTTTTAGGACGACTATTACTTTTTCTTCTCATCACATGCTCCAGCTGTCTTGAAAGTAAAACTCGGCATAGATGAGGCTGAACGTATCAATGCATGCATAGACAAGAGTTGTCTTAGCGACCTCATACTCGAGAGTTGTGCAATTCTCACAATTGACACTCGTTGTCAGCCTGCCTAGTCACTTACTAAAGTGCACGCCATAGCTGCCTTTACTACTGATATAGCCAGATTCTCATTCCTTGTTCTAATGGGTCATTAATTAAATAAGGAAACATACATCGAAAATACTAATTAAGATACTTTGCTCATATAACAGATGTCTAATGAAAATAACTCCTTCATTCTCAAGTCTATACTTGAAAAGGAAAAACTGAATAACACTAACTTTCTCGAATGGCACTACAATCTGAGAATAGTTCTCAAGATGGCGAAAAATCTATATATCTTAGATGGCCAAGTCCTTACCGAGTATGAAAGTAACACTATTGTTGCTCGTAAGGCACTAGAAAAGCATAACAAAGATGGCGTTGAGGTAGCCTGCCTTATGCAAGCCACCATGTCTCCTGATCTTCAGAAGAACATGGAAGATAAAGATGCTTATGACATGATCGAACAACTGAAAGGCATGTTCCAGAAACAAGCCCGATGGGAGCGATATGACACCATGAAACAACTCAGAAGCTGTAAAATGCTAGAAGGATCATGTGTCAGTAATCATGTGCTTAAGATGAAAAGATACATTCACCAGATGAACAAACTAGGTTATCCCCTGCAAGATGAAATGGAAGCGGACTTCATCTTAAACTCTCTCCCCTAGCTCATATGACCAGTTTATTATGAACTATAATATGAATCCTTAGGTGAAGATTGTGCCTAAACTACATGGTATGCTTAAAACGGCCGAGATGAACATTCCACATAAAAACCAACCAAGTTCTAATGGTCAAGTCTGGTAGTGTTAAAAAGCCTAGTAACAAGAAAAGGGATCATAAGAGCAAAGGCAAGAGAAAGGTTGTTGCTGCCAGAAATGCCACTAACAACAAGCATGTTGCAAAACCACACACTCCTTAGGAGTGTCAGTGCTTTAGATGCAACCAAATGAGGCACTTGAAAAGAAAATGCCCACAGTATCTAGCCAAGTTGATGGCGAACAAGGCCGATAACATTGGCACTTCTTCTTGTATTCTCATTTATGTCATTGAACTTTTCACTGTCTCCAGCAACACATAGGTATTTGTATCGGATGTAGTTACCACATCATTAATGTCTTGCAGGAGCCTGGAAAGTGGAAGAAACTGAAATAAGGCGACATGGAACTCATAGTAGGTGATGGAAAGAGAGTTCTAGTTCTGGCAACTGGAACATTTTGTTTTTCATGTCCTTCTGGCCTTACAGTTACTTTGAATAACTGTTTGTTTGCACCTGCTTTAACCAAAAACATTATTTTGGTTTCTTCACTGTTTAAACAAGGATTCAAGTACATTTTTAATGGTATTTCTATTTCTGTCTACTTGAATGATATCTTTTATTTTGAGGCTAAATCTCGAAATGGTATTTATGAGATTGATGTTCAAACAAGTAATAACATATATCATATTTCTAAGCGTAACAAAGCTGGTATGAATGAAACATATTTATGGCATTGTATACTTGGCAACATAAGTAAGGCATGATTAAATGGCTCCAATCCGAGGGGATTCTTGAATCCATCGGAGAGGACTCCTTTGATGATTGTGAATCTTGCTTAGCTGGCAAACTCACAAAGCACCCCTTCACTGGTATTGGTGAACGGGCCAATGGTCTGCTAGGACTCATTCACACTAATGTATGTGGCCCTTTTAGAACCATGACTAGAAACCATGAAAGATACTTTGTTACTTTTATCGACGATTATAATCGATATGCTTATGTCTATCTTATGAAGCATAAGCACGAGACGTTTGAAAAGTTCAATCAGTTTCAAAACGAAGTAGAAAACCAACTTAATAGAAAGATAAAATCACTTCGACCTGATCAAGGTGGCGAATACCTTAGCTATGAGTTTCTCAATCAGCTGAAAAAGTGTGGAATAATTTCAGAACCCACTTCACCTGGCACACCCCAACTTAATGGCGTGAGTGAAAGGAGAAATCAAACTCTACTGAATATGGTTCAATCAATGATGTATACAACTAACTTGCCTCACTCCTTGTGGGGTCATGCTCTTATGACCGTTGCTCGCATTGTCAATTTAGCTCCGACTAAAATGCTAAACAAAACACCATATGAGATATGGCATGGGCGTAAACCCGATTTGGAATACCTTAGAGTATAGGGATGTGAAGCATACATCACAAGTGATTCTAATGGTAAGCTCGTTCCTCGAGGCGAAAAAGGTTGTTTTCGTTGGATACTATAAAAGAAGCGGATATTATTTCTACCATCCTGATGCAAATGTTATTTCCATCAAACGGAACAGACACTTTCTAGAGGAAGAACTTCTTAATCGAGGAATTGGAAATAATGTGGTTGATCTTGAAGAGATTCAAGAACCACAAACAACCGCTAATGAAGTCGGATCGTCTGATCAACAAGTAGGTGTTGCCAATGAATCAGACATAAACACGGGCGTGTGCAGAAGCAGTAGAATTCGCAAAGAACCTGATAGATACCTGTGGCATCTAAATGGTCCCGAAGTCTCATTAGTAGCTGAGTCTAATGACGAACCTGCTAACTACAAATCTGCAATCTTAGATCTGGAATATGAGAAATGGCAAGAAGCCATGAACGTCGAGATGCAATCTATGCATGACAATCAAGTATGGGACTTGGTTGAGCTACCCCCCCCCCCCCCCCCGAATCTCGGGCAGTAGGGAGCAAATGGATTTTCAAGAGAAAACCGATATGCATAGAAATGTACACACCTATAAAGCACGGCTAGCTGCGAAGGGTTTCACTCAAACTCAGGGTATTGACTATGATGAGACCTTCTCGCCCGTTGCTATGATTTAATAAATCAGGATATTGTTTGCCATAGTTGCGTACTATGATTACGAAATATGGCAAATGGATGTCAAAACCGCTTTTCTTCATGTACATCTCTCTAAAGATGTCTATATGGTTCAGCCTGAATGTTTTGTCGATCCTAAATATCCAACTAAGGTGTGCAAACTAAATAAGTCCATTTATGGACTCAAGCAAGCATCTCGTAGCTGGAATCTTTGTTTTGACCAGAAGATCAAAGAGTGTGGTTTTGTTAAGAATGAAGATGAGCCTTCTTTTTACAGAAAGGCTAGTGGGAGCACCATATCATTACTCATCTTGTATGTGGATGCTATATTAATTATTGGAAATAACATCCCTATGCTTAACGAAGTTAAACACTAGTTGGGATCTTGCTTCGCAAGGAAAGATCTTGGAGAAGCTACTTACATTTTGGGAATCAAGATCTATAGGGATAGATCTAAGTGGCTTCTAGGGCTAAGTCAAAGCACGTACATGGACAAAATAAAGACACGCTTTAAGATGGAAAACTCCAAGAAAAGAGGTGTTCTTATGACTAAAAGAACCGTGTTAAACAAATCGCAATCTCCTTCACCGGACATTGAAATTAAGCAAATGGAAGTAGTTCCATATGCCTCAGTGATTGGTTCTATCATGTATGCTATGTTATGTACTAGACCTGACGTCTCGTATGCTTTAAGCATGACCAGTCGTTTTTAGCAAAGTCCTGCCATTTTCCATTAGGCTGTAGTAAAGAATATTCTGAGGTACTTGAGAAGAACTAAAGATATGTTCTTCGTGTTTGGAGGAGTGGAAGAAGAGCTCACTATAAGGTGTTACACAGATGCTAGATTCCAAAGTGACAAAGATGATTCTCGCTCACAATCAGGATTCGTATTCACTCTCAGTGGAAGAGCTGTCCGTTGGAAAAGCTCCAAACAGAGTGTAGTGGCAGATTCAACCACGGAATTCGAATATATAGCTGCATCAGATGCTGCAAAAGAAGCTGCTTGGATAAAGAAGTTCATCACCGACCTCGATGAGGATCCAAGTATTCAAAAACGAATCGAGGTGTTCTGTGATAACACATGAGCCATTGCTCAAGCCAAAGAGCCCAGATCTCATGATAGGGCCAAACACATTCTAAGAAAGTTCCACTATATACGGGAAATACTGGAACGAAGAGACATCATAATAAGCAAAGTGGACACAGATCAAAACCTAGCAGACCCGTTCACTAAACTGATGACTCAGGACAAGCATGACCAATACAAGAATGCTATCAGTCTTAGATTGGCTAGCCATTTGTTTTGATTTAGTATTTGGATGTACAAACATTCAAACAGTTGTACCTTATGAATTCGCTTTTGATTTACTGGTTAAATGCAAACTCTGAATCTTACAACCGTGTTCGATATCAATACGTTTAATCCATGAATCTTGTATTCTAAATTATCCGTAATCGGTCAGATTCGTGGGAACGACTCTGAATTAAGACTATTCTGACTTTGGACTCAAGGAGTTGACTTCCAAACTCTCAGACCTCGTTATGAATGACGTTGGATGTAACTCGCATCTAGTCATCTTCATGGATTTTAGTCATAAGATGATTTGATTTAGGTATACTCATTTAGTATCCTCTGACCTGAGATATATACTAGAACTTTCGTTAATAAAGACTGTTCTTTGATTAGTGTCAACCACTTCGCGTAACTGCCAGTCATAAAGGCATTGATTGAGAGTAGTTTTGAAGTTCAATGGGAGTTGTATGTAGTCAAGATGGGATCTGTACTCTTACATTGTATGTAATAACTAGACATCGGGGCGTGCTCGTTGATTCAAACTGGTGAAGTGTAAGGCCTTACCCAAACTTACTGCGTGTTTGATTAGACCACTTTAATTCTTGAACGAGAACGATAATGATTGAACGCCATGTGAGATTGAATCTGATCCATGTCTTATTGTTCAATTGATGTCTTACACGGAAAGGATAGATGACAACGATGACCATAAACTCATTGTCTTGCAACATGATGTTTCAAGATGTTTTGGTTAATGACTTTAAAGTGTCATAACTTGTTGGGGGCAACCATGTGTAGCTAGAGCGCCTCTAGGTGTCAGCGTTAAAGAACTTAATCGAAAACCGTCCAAGTGGGAGACTGTTGGAAAAATGGACTGGTCCAATTAATTAACGCGGCCAACCAAGTTATGACCTGTAAGAGTTACACCGTGGGCAACGAACTAAAATCCACTTAACTGGTTTAACTGGTAATTACGAACAATATGCAAAATGGATCATAATTATATTTATGATCATGAGTGGGTTTATATTATTAATACTCTTTATTAATAATATAACTGTTTATCTTAATTAATAAACTTGTTGCGGGTATTAACTGAGAGACGGGTACATAGACCGGGTGAGACAGGTACACTCTCCTCGCCACTTGTCTCTCATGCACCCTCGCTATGCTACTTGTCGTGCATGTACCCACGCTACGCCACTTGTCTCGCATGCACCCTTGATGCGCCACTTGTCCAGCTTGCATGTGCATGTCCGCCATTTGTCGCACATGCATGGATCTCCGTATTCTGTTTAAATGGAAGTGTGGTCTTGCATTTGAGGGTTGAAGAACTTGTACAAGAAAACTCTCATAACACTGCCGCCGGCCAGCACTGCCGCTACCCAGCCTATACTCGTGTTTCGTTATTTCGTGTCACTAGCACGTGTTCGTTGAATCTCGGTGTCTCAACCGGTTAGTTATTAACCGAGGTATATCTTTCTAAGCGGTAGTTAGATATCCTTATCATTGTGCTCGTATTTGCATGTAACCGGATCCTGTAGGGCTTCGTTTATTGTTGATCACTCGTTTATTTTCCGTTGCGTTTTATTGATTAACTCGCTTAATTAATTGACTATTATTTATTGAAACGGGTTTTGATAAAAAAAAAATTTAACAAATCACCCTAGAAACTCATATTTAAATAGTATATAGAATATTAGAATATAATAATTTAACTTTTTTTGCAGAAGAAGGTACGAAAAGGGCAGCTAGTATTTTTATTAGATCGAGTGAGACTCCACAGTCAAATCACACAATGCATGTTACCAAGAAGGTACTACAATCGGAGCCTGCAGCTTCATTTAATGGTACTTGATATAGATATACTTGGTATGTGTATATTCACATAGTATTAAGATTATTTTAAATCATTATTAGACTTGTTCCTAATTTATCTTATCTCTTGAGTACTGAAATTCCATGAAGATGGTCATGGATCATAGTCATCATACTACCAATAATAAGATAAATACAAGCACAAATGTTCACCTCAACTATTAAACACGTGTTTTTTATATGAAGAGAGATGGAGAAGAAGAACGTACTTTGAACTTGAAAATTCATAAAGTTTTCCCTTTTGAGAGAACACTATCAAGGCAACCTCAGCATCACAAAGAACTGAAAGCTCATAAGCCTTCTTCAAAAGCCCATTTCTTCTCTTAGTGAAGGTCACCTGCCTGCTTGTTGTGTTCTCAATTCTTTTCAGCTCAACTTTTCCTCTCACCATTTCCTGCACAACACACACACACATATACAAGTGTGTATATATATATATATATAGATAGAGAGAGAGAGAGGGGAGAGAGAGAGAGAGAGAGAGATGGAAACAACTAAAATCAAATAATCTTGAAACCTAAGATCCTCTATATAGAAACAAAATAAAACAATTTCCAGCATAAATTATGGAACTTTACCAAGATTAAACAAGAAGAACACAAAGGTGAGACTTGCGATCAAGATCTGGCAAAGAAGTACTAGATGTTCATGTAAATCTAGCGAAGAAAGTCAAAACAAGAGAAACAGACATGGAGGATTATATTTGGTAGGTGATGCAAAGACCCCTTTACTTTCAGACCACAAGTTCAGCTGGGTAGGGTAATTTCCTTATTCATATATTATCTTGTATTCCCTCTGTCTATACGGCCAACAAAGAAGGAAAGACACATAGGAAGTCATGCCTATGTACTAGGTCATGTATCTACCATATTATTGTTATTGCTATTTTTATTAATTTTACCAAAGTGCTTCTAACCTAACTGGTACCAACGTGTATGAAAAATGTCTCTTTCGGAGATTGAGGATTAAAGTCTCATAGTGGACAAATTTATATATGAGTATGATTAGAGGCTTTGTGTGAGTTAACTTTGAAAAAAAAAATTCTAATATAATATTTTTTTAAAATGAAACCCTAGTTTTATTGGTAAACCTATAAAACGAATAACAATAAAAAATGTTATAAAGTTATAGGTTTGAAATTTTTAAGTACCCATAAAATACATTTATAGCAGAGTACTTTTGTTTGAATATCAGTAACAGTAAGGTTAACTTTATAAAAGTCACGTTAGACCAAGGGGTGTAGGGATCGTCTCCCGGCTTTTGAGTAGTCGCCCTCGTCCCACACCCCCCCCCCTCGTCGTGGCGCAACCGGCAAAATTTGGACGTTTGAGATGAGCTTGAATGTGGGCCACCCCCACAAAATAATGCCGTTCAACAACGGCAATTTTAAAAAATAAATAATGTTTTTTAAAACCTATAAATACCCATTCATTTAACCTTTTTATACACAAATTCACCCACACTCTCCAAACATTTATCTTCAAAAAACCCCTTTACAAAAAACCTTCTCTAAAATAGACAATGTTATCTTCATCTTTGTCGGGTTCGACGGATACCAGAGGAGTCGTACAATATTTTATAAACACGGTGGTAAACGCGGCACAACTTATTTTGGAGGAAGAAGAGGAGGAGGAAGTTTCGTCACAACCACGAAACAGGAACCCGGCCATCAACAGAGACCGAGAAGGTTAGTTATATTTTTATTTTTATATTTTATAGCGTTGTATTATTCTTTTTCCATTATATTTCTGTTTTTATTGTATAAAAAGTAAATATGTTTTTTTTATTTTTGTAAGTTATATATGTGTTACTATATATTACTTGCCACATTGTGTAGGTGCTCACGAAAGATTAGTCGCCGATTACTTTTCCGACGAACCGTTGTACTCGGAGACTATTTTAAGACGGCGTTTCCGAATGAGTCGTCGACTGTTCTTACGTATAGCCGACGATTTAGCCGCTTATGACCCGTTTTTTACATTGCGATACGATGCTAGAGGCAAAAGGGGCTTCACCACCTTACATAAATGCACTGCGACGATTCATCAACTAGCTTATGGGGAAGCAGCCGATGCTTGGGACGAATACTTAAAGATGTCCGAAAGAACCGCAAGAGAATGTCTATACAAGTTTTGCAAATTTGTGGTGAGGCTCTACAGCAAAACATATTTGTGAAAACCGAGCGCCAATGAGGTACAACAATTGTATCAACACCACAAAGCAAGGCATGGTTTACCAGGAATGCTCGGGAGCATTGATTGCATGCATTGGCCATGGCGAAATTAACCTACCGCATGGCAAGGAATGTATACGCGAGGCGATCAAGGACATCCAACAATAATTCTAGAAGCTGTTGCGTCCCAAGACCTATGGATTTGGCATGCTTTCTTTGAGATTCCTGGTTCGAATAACGACGTCAACATTCTACAAAATTCCGAGGTTTTTGACAATGTTTTAAAAGGGACCGGTCCCGATACAAGGTTTACAGTTTCGGGAGTGGAGTACAGACGCGAGTATTATCTTGCCGATGGAATATACTCACAGTACTCTACAATTGTTAAAACTGTTAGGCATCCGCCAGATGAAAAAAGAAAGAAATTTGCCAAGTTTCAAGAAGCGACGAGAAAAGATATTGAACGATGTTTTGGTGTTCTCCAACAAAGATGGCAAATTATTGAAAACTCAGCACACGCTTTTACACCCAAAAAGTTGCATAACATGATTATCGAAGACGAAGGTCATGCAATTTGTGAGTATGACGAGAATGCGGTGGAGCAGAATAATGTTCCGATTAGCAAAGAACAACAAAATTTAAACAGGTTCTCGTTACATAACGATTTCTCACATGCCAATCTTCAATCAGACTTGATCGAACACATTTGGAATCATGGAGAAAACAAGTAGTTTTTTTTAATAATTATAACGTTTTTTTTAATGTAGGGTTCGTATTGTGTATTTTTTTTAATTGTAGGTTTCTTAATGTAACTTTACGTTTTTTATTTATTTGTGCTGTATTTTTTTTAATGTTTAGTTTTTTTTTAATGTAACTTTAGGTTTTTATTTAAATGTAACTTTTTATTTTTATTTACTTTGTTTTAATTAATTTACTAAATCAAAAAAAATTGGGGAGGGCTATCCTCCACACCCTTGGGTAGTCCCCAAGGGGAAGGTCCTCCACCCATGTTGGCATGGCGCCTACGTGACGGATAGTGCCCAAAGGAACTACCCAAACCACACCCCATGGTCTTAATATTAAATAGAGCAACTAATATATATTATTTCAAAACTCAAGACCTTTCCCTCCTAAACTCAAGTCTTTAAAAGTTTTGTTTTTGTTAATAAACCACCAACTTATTAATATTAGTTAAGGAGTTAACTATTTCAAAAATCACAAATAAATGAATAATACCTTCATTTACCTATTGCACAAATAAACACAATGTATAATTTGTTGTACCATAACATATTACAATGTTTATTTTTTTAGAAAACAATTCTTAAACTAAGCTGTGATTACAATCAGTATTACAAACTACAGTTATTTTTCCTAACATCTTTTAGGTATGATACATATATAGCATCAAGTTAGAAAAACGTTGTAATATAAGTATTATATTTTCCGTTTTAATCAAATTAAGTTAAATCTTAGCTCATATATGTACACATGTTCAGGGTTTGCTTCTGAACTACGAAGAAGGTAAACATTGCATCAAGGAGATTGATTAGTGATTGTATTCCTACGAGTTAACGTCGGCCCGCGCGTTGCGGCGGGACATTGATTATGAATGTTTTAGTATCACCATATATATAAGATGCGGAAATTCTAATTTTATTTAAAACACATTTTTCTTGTTACTTCACAATCCTATGCTACTGACGGGTTTATATAATACCTTGAAACAAACAAATTATATGCCCATACGTATACCTATGACTACGAATTTTAAACAAACTAAATAACATAAACGATAAATATGAATCAAATATAATCATCATATCATACAAATTTATTATTATCCTTGATCTCCTCAAAACCGCCCGTGAGATCAACCCCATTAATCACCCTTATCTTCAAAAATGTATCCGAGAATTGGTGTTGTTGCATTTATCTACTAAGGGATATATTTTATTTTATGGAATCATGGCAATATATTTGAGCATAGATAAAGCACAGGAATCATGTTGCTTCTCTTGGTAATTTTAGTATTATCAACGGATTTTAGGGTATTGGATTAACTTGTCGATCGAGATAATGACATCGGTGTTTAATCGAGTTAGGTGACGCAAGAGTGCGGGCTCGTTTAACACAAATGTTATGTGGGCCTTGTTTTGCTTATTAGTTTAAGTTAAATTAATCTTTGGGCTTAATATATTTTGGTTGACTTTTGATTGGTTTTATAGCTTTGTTAGAAAGTTCATTAAATTGTTATCATATATCTTTAAATCCAATCAATTTGTTTTAATCCATTTAAAATGGATTTGACTTTAACGATTTTGTTGGCTGGTGATAGATTAAAAAGTCCATTTCATAATTCATTTATTATTTTTAAGTCAACAAACAAATCAAAAGCCCATTGATATGTTGCTTTATATTTTTATGTGGTTTTATATTTAGAGGCCGGATAAAAAGTCAGTTTTTTATACTTTTGTCTGTTTTATTTTTTGATCGAACACATATGCAGAACATAAGAAGAGAATGTACGATTACAAAAGTTCTTGATTCTCCATCAAAAAATCATCAAATCCAATTCCAACAAGTGATCTCTGTCTAATCTGATAAATCATTGCGTGTAACCCGCAAATAGGTTTATCTGATAGTTCTTATACGATTCAGAGATTAATCAAGGTTTTATCATAAACTTTGCAATTTCAATTCGGTTCCAGGTTTGTTAATTTCTTTGAAACTACTTGTTCTAGACCAATTATACAACAAAGATAAACCTACTTTAGGGTTCAATTTGCTCATTGGTTGTGATTTCAAGTTTGAAAAATTGTAGGTCCGTTTTTCTCGGAGGATCCGATACGTAACCTATCCTTGTTTATAACAAACACTATCACGGGTGCGGAATCCCCATAACGGTGCAAACCAAACAATGTAAAGCGGATAACACGAACAGATAATCAAAGATTCACTTAGATTAACAGGATGAGAACAAACTGCAAACACATACACACAATGCTTGACGATAAACTCTAAGTTTCTCTCTATGCTCTCATAAACTAAACTGTGAAACATGCTTGGTATTTATACTGACCCTTGGACGAAATCATGAGTGACGAAATCAGTGATTTCGCCACACATGTATGATGAAATCTTTGTGATTTCGTTGATATGATTGTTGACGAAATCACCTGATTTCGTCAAAACCAATAAGGGCAGAATATATTCTAAGGCATGAACAGAATAGCATGATTACACAACCTATAAACATAATGCACACTAGCATTAGGTTAAGATACAAATACAAAGACAAGACGTCATACCAAGTAAGATAGGAGGATATCCGACTAGGTAGACACGACGGAACGTACAGACTCGATAACAAAAGACTGTTTAACATACAACGAAACAAGACAAGTTACAGACACAAAACTGTACTAACAAACTCCCCCTTGTCTGTTGCTTGGTCTTCGCTCTCTGAGTCTTCAATCTTCAGTGTTTTGCGGACCAAGTGCTTCCAGCATGAATACCACGATAAAAGCAGAAACAAGCAACACGTTGGAACATTAAAGCTTGTTGAGCGTACTCGTCTTCATAGAAGATATCATGCCGAAACAGTTTGTTGATGTCGGCCGCAGACATGTTGACAATCCACATCGGATCTAGCATGCAGAAGTTTTCCTGATCTTTAAATACAATAACCGCTTCATGCGTATCCGAATCGTAACACCATAACCGCATATTCCCCAAGAAATTATGTTTCATCGGCATCAGCGGAATTTTATCCATGACTTTCGGAGGCTGATAGATAAGCTTGTATCGACCCGTGTTAGTCTCTGGATCTAACGTATACTTGATCTGCTGATAGATCGGAAACTGCGGTTTGTATAGTTCATCCTTCCACCCGTTTCGACGATTGAACCTCAATCTCTTTTCGAACAAAGTTGCTCCAGCATAGTTTGAGCGATTGATCAGTCTCAACTTCGTTAAAGCAGCAGTGTCATAGAATGGCAGAGATGTGATACTCAGGAACGAATTGAAATACTGGACGCCGTGTTCGCGCTTGATGGCCACACAGTGAATATCCTGCACGAACATCCAACTGAGTATCTTTCCATGCGGCTTTTCTTTTATGTACTGCATGTAATCAACTTGCGCTTCCAGAGGAGTTGGTTTCTCGATCTTCGACAAAAAGCTTTTTCTCCATTCTTGGAATGCGTCTGTCGGATCGTCTAAAGAATCACGTTTATTAAATTGCTCGTTGATGTCGTCAAGATTCTCTTTCAGCCATTCTTCATCGAATGGGTCAAACTTCGTTCCGTCAGCACGAACGTAAGTTGATTTACTCGATTCGCCTTCAAAAACTATTTCATCCAGATTCTCGGTGTCATCTGTTTCTGGTTCAATTGGCATTTGATCAATCACAGCATCATCAACAGTTTTCATCTCTTCCAAAGCTAGTTTCTGTTCATATGATAAGTCTTCCACCAACTCCCCTTCTTCTAAAAGTTCTCCAGATACAGGATGTACAACCTGTAAGGCAATATCAGAAGAGCTAAGAACATTAGAAGTACCAGCCATGTTGCTTTCAATGTAGGAACTTTCGAGCATTTTCATCAATTCTGCCTATGCACCACTAGAAGATCCCTGCGAAGATTCAACCTGAGGAGGCTCGTAAGCAACAATCTGTGTAGATGTAGAAGCTGGAGGTTGTTGAGCTGCAGCTGAGGGATCTGGATTCCCTTGTTCTTCAGAATCATGATCATGCTTCTTCAACACTTCCTGTTGCTTGCATCGATCTTCCCACAAAATAGCGACACGATTTCGAAGGAACTCATAGCCTGCATTGATCTTTTTGACTCCGTCAACTATAGTTGTGTTACGAGATTCGTACCACTCTTTCATGAAGTCACATCTTCCTTTCAGATCCTCAGCCAACTTCTGAAGTATAGAGCTGCTTTGTTCTCTTGCCTCGTCTACAGTTTTCAAACGTGCATTCTCTGCTTTCAGTTGATCGATCTCGGCTTGTTGGCGTCCTATAACAGTTTGTTGTTGTTCAACAGTGGACTTCAACGTATTTATTTCCACCAGTTGACTGAGTTGATCATTCTTGGTGATCCTGATGAAATCAGTTTGCCTTTGTATGCGATCTGCAGCAGCTTCAAGTTGAGAAAATAAGAAGTTGTTCTTTTCATCTTGAGACATTTCTGAGAATATCCTTTGACGTTCAGAACTAGGCTGAGATGTAGTCGCTCTGATTGCAGAAGCCATTGATCTTTGTGGAGCAACTTGAGGAGTTACAGTTGGAGTATCAGGAGCTGATGTAACCACAGGAGGTGGTTGAATAGTTGTAGTTGGTGGTTCTGTCGACCTCGGAGGAGATGGCACCATTGTAGAAGCTTCTTCAGCTGTGAATCCAAAGTTTGGATCCATTGCAGCTTCCTGTATAGGCTCAGAAGGAACAGATTGCTGAGTAGACGAGGAAGTACCAATGTTCTTTTTAGCTTTCTTCTTTCGAAGGACAGTCGTTTGCTTTTTCTGCACACGTTCAGTCTCAGTATCCGATGGAACATAATCAGAATCTGCTTGTTTATCTCCGCCAGCACTACTAGCGCCAGGTGCACTAGCTGCTGTCGCTCCAGCATCACCACCATCACCATCACCATCACCACCTTCTTCATCATCATCACTATCAGATGAATCACGCTTTCGCTTGAGCTTTTCTTTCATCCTCTTTTCTAACTCGGGTTCTTCATCATCTGACTGGTTGTCATCGTGACGCCATTTGTCATTAGCAGGAGCCACGTAGTTTCTGTTTAGGAGTGCACCAAACATCTTCCGAGGAGGATCAGACTCTTTATATTTCTTAGCAGAGTGACCTTTGAATAAGTTAAAGGAACGATCCAACATAGTTTCAATCTTGAGAATGTCAGTGTCAGCTTTGGGAAGATCAGGGTGTTGAGCATTTATGATCATTTGCATGAATTTCCGATACATCCAGAATTTCTTGCCGGTCGTCCTAGATCCAGTTCTTCGTAAATTGTCTTTCATGTTTGCGAATAAGAACTGTGATATGCTAAATGGCTTATTCAAAACAAGCGCGACCATCAAACCGATGAGATCGAATCCGGTCAGATCATAACCTGCACGGTTTTTGCCTAAACATTGAATAAGTACATGTAACAAGAACTTGTACCGCATAGGCAATGTAGCTTTGTTGATTTGCCCAGCAAAAATATCAGTAGTACATTTCATCCTGAGCAGACATCCGCGCGTGCACATGATTGGTACAGAGAACGGTGCATCAGCAACGTCTTGAAGTTCCAAAACAGTGTTGAGAATCTCTGGAGTTACATCCACATCCAGCTTATGAACCTGCCCTCGGATCACTTCCTTTCCATCAACTTCAAGTATCTGAGCAGACTCCCAGAATGCTTTAATCGATGTCTTATACACCGGTGTTGAGAAAGTAACGGCCTTGTTTATCCGTGATTCCCGTAGCTATTGCGTGATTTCCTTAAAATCGAAAAACTTTCTTTCCGGATCAAGATGAGCAATCATATTATGTCGCGGTTCAGACATGATTTCTTCTTCGGTTTTGTTGGTTTTCTTTATGGGGGCTTTGCGAGATTTCGGAGTCATTCTGTTGTTTGACAAATACGCGTAATGAGAGCGAGTTATGTGACACTTACAAAATACATATATGTATACACATTTAATGTATATTTTGAACATTAATCATGTATATATATATACACTGTATAAGGTTACAAAGTTCACAGTTACGAAAATGTTTCTAAGTGTTTGTGTAATGGACCCAGTGACGAAATCACTAAATGAATTAGACAAACACACATATGACGAAAACAGAGGATGACGAAAACAGTGATTTCGCCATTTTTTAAACAATTTTGGATTTCGTCATAATGGCGATTTCGGCAAAGGTGATTTCGGCAAAGAGGGATTTCAGCAAAGATTGATTTCGGCAACAACTAGGGTTTTGACATTTGGGGGATTTCGGCAATAGGTGATTTCGGCAAACAGGGGTTTTGCCAATTCCTGTTTTTCGTCCATTGAAACCCAAAAACCCAGATAAATTTTAACCCAAAATACCTTTGTGACATTGGTTAACAAATCAAATGAAAACCCAGTTCAAATCAAACATTTAAACCCGAAAACTCACATCCCCTGTTTGAGTCGATTACACATGTCAAAAGAAATCACAAACGTGTTCTGACAATTTTCAATCAATCAACAACAAAGAGTCCAAATAATCCAACATATTCACAGTATAACCAAGAACATAACCAACCAAACCCTAACACCCAAAACCCTGATGTTCATACAGATTTCCAAACAAAAACCTAAGATAAACACAGTTACATTCAAATGATAAACAACATTAAGTTATATACAAATGACATAACAGATATATAAAAAGTTTTGTCAAACTTTAAGAGATGAAAGAGGGTCTCTGATGTCAATCGGACAAAGAATAGATATTTATAAAGGTCCGAGCATGTTTAAAGATCATTATGATACCTTGGTTTGGTATCAAAACACAGAGAAATCCAAGAAATCGAAGTCGGTTATCTGGGGGGTTGAAGTTGATGAACAGTACAGAGAAAAGATCTTTTTGGAGTGAGATGTTTTGGAAAAAGTGAAAACAAATAATGCACATGGGACCTTTTTATATCCTGGCCCACTTCGACGAAAACACAAAAGGCGACGAAAACACATGAAGTTACATTGGTTCCGACGAAAACACCTTTGGGCCGATGAAATCACCCTTGGGCCGACGAAATCACATATGTTGGGCATATAACATTTGGCCCAAACACCTAGGATGACGAAATCAGGGATTTTGCCTATTTTTAAACAATTTTTGGGATTTCGTCCAAGACCAAAATGGGTTTTCGTTGACTAGTCAAATCTGTTTTCCATTTTCAAACACATTTTTAACAAGTTTGAACAACATTTTGGCTTTGTTAGAATAACCAACTGCAAAAAGGATATTTTATGAAGTAGAAAGCACAAACGAGTCAGTCTCAGGCTTTTCGGCATAAAACTTCGAGTTACCAACATCGGCTAATCAAAACAAGTTTTACAACTTACACTACAACACAAATTAAAGTGCGGTAAACTAACGAAAGACAATAACATAAGAAATTTGTACAAAGAACAATATTTTTGCGAGTTTCAAGGTAAGAGAATCATTACCAGCTTACGGTCTTTGTCAAAACGGTTTCTGATTTCTGTTTAAAACTTTAAATAAGTATTTTACCACAATTATCGATATTGTTGTCCACCTAAGCTCAACTTATCAGATGTAATCATAATTAGGAGATATGATTTACGATAAGAGTTATACTTACTTGTCGGTGTACATCCACTCACGACACATTCCCGTATCAAGGTATGCACGAGAGTTCATCTTACCGGTGAGTATACTGCTTATCATCCGTTTGACCGTATAAAAGATGTGAAAAACTCACTTATTTGATTTGAAAACAAGTCCTATGTGATAGAATCACTTATTGATGAGGAACTTGATTTTCAGATGCTTGAAGGGCACAGGAGCAAGTCCGTGAACAGTTCAGTACTTTCATACAGCAAAGAGACGAACTTGACTCCCGGATAAATGTGATATATTATCACTTGTTTTGTTTGGACATGTGATTGTTGATCACTTATTGAGGTCGTATGCAATATGTACACGTATGTATAGTATCATGGAAGATCTAGACTTCGTCTCTGTTATTTTTACGGTTTGATACAACCATGATACCCAGATGATAAGACAGCATAAAGACCGAATATCTCAGAACCTCGGCAATCAATCAAACGAAATTTCGGTACCAAGACCATATGCCAATGAATGGTTCCCACCTGACTTGAAGTCTATTAGGTTTATATCATCATGCACATTTTAGTCTGATTGTGAGCCTACCAATACATCGTTAGAAAAGCTACTTATCATTTTTCAATTTTTCTTTTTCTTTTGACCATATTGAGAGATCACACCAGTGTATATCATCACTTTCCCTTCTTTTCTCCAAGAAACTCATTTTTTTTTATTTTCTATTGTTTTTGATTTTTTTATTTTTCAAACTTAAAGACAGAAAGTAAACGACATATTTTTTGATTTTTGAATTTTCACATGTTTTTGTATTTTCTGAAATTTCTCCCCCTAAAATGCGAAAAGATAAGTAAACTGAAAATCTTTTTGGGTTTTTGACGCTTAAGAAAATATTTACAAAAACGATCAGCCGACATAAGTTTACTCTTGTTTCACCTTAATACCATTGACCAACAAAAGATAGTCAAAACGAGATTTGTCAAAAGCTTTTGTAAACAGGTCAGCACGCTGTTCATCAGTGTGGATTTTAACAACATCGATTAATCTTTTGTCAAAACACTCACGTATGAAGTGATACTTAATTTCGATGTGCTTGGTCTTGGAGTGTTGGACAGGATTTCTAGTGATGGATAAAGCAGCATTATTATCAACACAAATAGAGGTAGATAGGAATTCAAAACCATAGTCGCCCATTTGTTGCTGAATCCACAGAACTTGAGAGCAACAACTTGAGGCAGCAATGTATTCAGCTTCACAAGTTGATGTAGCGACACAAGTTTGCTTCTTGCACTGCCACGTGACTAAGCGACTTCCCAAGAATTGACATCCAGCCGTTGTGGATTTACCATCTATTTTGCATCCGCCGAAATCTGAATCACTAAAAGAAACCAAGTCAAAACTATCATCCTTAGGGTACCAGAGACCGGTGTCCGGGCAACCCTTCAGATAGCGAAAAATCCTCTTAACAGCTCCAAGATGAGATGCTTTTGGGTTGGCTTGATATCTTGCAAGCAGGCACGTTGGATACATGATGTCAGGCCTCGATGCTGTGAGATACATGAGAGATCCGATCTTAGCGGGATAATAAGAAGAGTTGACACTTTCACCCTTCAAATCCGGAGTAATCCCGTGATTAGTCAGAAGTGGGGTACCAATGGGCGTTGCTTCAGACATCTGGAATCGGCTCAAGATGTCACCAACATATTTAGTCTGATGGATGAATATTCCAGACTCAGTTTGTTGAACTTGTAGGCCCAAAAAGAAATTCATCTCTCCCATTGCGCTCATTTCGAACTTCTCCTGCATAACACGTTCAAATTGCCTGCACAAAGTGTCGTTAGTAGAACCAAAAATGATATCATCAACGTATACCTGTACCAATAACAAATCACCATCCTGTTCCTTGATGAAAAGAGTACAGTCGATAAGACCCCGGCGAAAACCGTTCTCCAGCAGATAAGTATATAAAGTTGCATACCAAGCCCTCGGTGCTTGATGTAACCCGTAGAGAGCTTTGTTAAGCAACCAAACCCGATCGGGATGGATAGGATCTTCAAAACCTGGAGGTTGTTCGACATACACCTCTTCTTCAACAATACCATGCAAGAATGCGCTTTTGACGTCCATCTGATAGACTTTGAATCCTTTAAAAGAAGCATAAGCTAGAAAGATCTGAATAGCCTCCAGACGAGCAACTGGTGCATAAACCTCGTTGTAATCAATGCCTTCAATTTGACGAAAGCCCTGAACAACCAATCTCGCCTTGTTGCGAATGACCACTCCACGATCATCCTTTTTGCACTTGTAAACCCAACGGGTGCCAATTTTCTTGTAGTTGTCGGGTTTTTCAAGAAGTATCCAAACACCCAGTTTCTGGAACTGTTGTAGTTCCTCTTGCATTGCTTCAACCCAAGAATTATCCTTTAAGGCTTCTTTCCAAGATTTCGGTTCTTCTTGTGAAACGTAACACGCGAAGGACCAATCATTTTGAAGACCAGATTCTCTAATGGCTTAATACAAACCAGCACTCTGGTTGTTTCTCAGCTGATTACGTGTCTGCACCCCGCGTTGGACATCTCCTATGATATTCTGCTGTGGATAGGTATCGTGAATCCTCATTTCAGGATTTTCAGGAACACGAGCATTAACACCCAAATTGTTAATATTAAGATCAACAACCAACTCCACACCGGGAATATGCGTGGAAGTGGATGCATTCCCTTCAGCAGTATCAACATCCTGCACATGAGGAGTTTCAATAGAAGTGCCCTGAACAGGAGCAACTGGAGCTGAAGTGCCTTCAGTCGCATCAAGATATTCATCATCTTCCGATGACTCATTGTACTCAGTAGCATCTTCAAATACCTCATTTTGAACTGTGTTGTTAACCGAATTAGAACCTTGGGGGTTAACAATAACAGGTCTAACCAATGGCGAGCCAGCAGCATTGTCACTATCAAATAACATTCTAGCAGCTGCAGAATCTTCGTCAAAGGTTGGCAGATTAAAGGAGTCGAATAGCCCACCGTAGTCGAACATCCAAGGATCACCCGGAGCCCTAACAGCACTTGTATACCTTTGAACCCTTACTTCACTCCATAGCTCAATCTTTTTGGTAGCCAGATTCCATACGCGAAAATTCGGAGTAGCATATCCAAGGAAGAAACCCTCGATAGCTTTCGCGCCAAACTTTCCATCCGGCTCAATCATAGTGCATGGACCGCCAAAAGGTTCTAGAAAAGATAGATCCAGTTTCCTTTTCTGTAGAAGTTCAAAACAAGTCTTGCCATGTCTCTTAACTGTAAGAACTCGGTTTAATGTGTAGCAAGCAGTTGACACAGCCTCCCCCCAGAACTGAACAGGAAGCTCCGACTCTACCAACATCGTTCTTGCAGTTTCAATTATCATCCGATTCTTCCTCTCCGCGACACCGTTTTGTTGTGGAGTGTATCGAGAACTGTATTCATGAAGAATGCCCTTAGAAGTATAGAACTCATCCATCACACGGTTCTTGAACTCAGTTCCATTGTCGCTTCTGATCCTCTTAACTTTCAACGTTTAGAGATTTTCCAACATTGTAAGAAGATCCTTGAGGATGCCTGGAGTATCACTCTTGTGTGCCATAAAAGCTACCCAAGAAAATCTAGAATAATCATCAGTAACCACTAAACAATAAGCATCCCCGAATGTTGTCTTGTGTCTCATAGGTCCAAAGAGGTCCATATGAAGACGTTCGAGAGGCATGCTAACAATGTTGATTTTCTTCAGATGGTGAGACTTCTTCGTTTGTTTCCCTTTCTGGCACGAAACACAGATATCTTGTAGATGAAAACTTCTTACGGGCACGCCATTCACAAGATTGTTTTTCACCAAATGGTTCATCTTCCTCAGGTGAATGTGCCTCATTCTTCTGTGCCAAGAAATAGACTCCTTCTCTGTGGCTTTTGAGATAAAACAAGTGATTTGCGCAGACGTTGTAATAGCTTGGCTCATATCAAGAATATAAAGATCATTAACTCTTGGAGCCGATAAGAGAATCCATTCCTCTGGAATTTTGAAACCAGGTTTCAGCACATAACAACCGGCATCATCAAAATGCACGGTGAACTTCTTGTCGCAGATTTGCGAAACACTGAGAAGATTGTGATCAATTTGACAAACATAATGGATCTTATCGAAACATACAACACCATTGGAGATCATTCCCTCTCCAGTGATGTATCCGCCTTTGTCACCAGCAAACGCGAAGTAGCCTCCTCTAATATTTCTCACATCATATAGAAGCCGTAAGTCGCCTGTCATGTGCCTAGATGCTCCACTATCAACAATCCAATGACTATTAATAGTTCCTCCTGGAACACCCTGACTCGTAGAGGCTGAGACATTTGCCATAAAGGCAGTCTGATAAGAAAAAGATCCGTCTTCAGAGAAGAATTTCTCCATTTCTTTAGATGCTACAACAGCCTTCTTGATCAGAACAGATTTCTGACTCTTCAACTCCTCTGCTTTAGTCAATAAATCATCAACATCAGAACTCGCTTCTTCCTTCACATCAGATTCAGAATTATAACCACCCAAATTAGAACTTTCTTCGTCAGAACTCCTGGTATACCCCAAACTGTCGTCACTTTCAGAAAATTCTTCCTTGTGAACGTGCTTGATGTGATTGATGATCTTTGCATAACACGTTGTTCCTCCTCCTTCTTGATCACTTTCCCCAAGTTGTACAGACCAATTACACCCTTCATCAGCTTGAACGGTCAATGCTCGATTGGTGTTTGATGGTCCAGACTGGTTCTGGTTCTGATTGTTGTTTACCGCTACCATCCTTCTTTCACGATTGTCTTGATTGACATTGACATTGGAAGTACTCGTCTGATTTCTGAATGGGTTGTGATTGCCTTGTTTGCTTGGTCGGGTGCACTCACGTTTGAAGTGCCCCTTTTCGCCACAATTGAAACATGTAACTGCTTCTTTATCAAATCCGTACTTCGTATCCTGTTTACTTTCCAAAGAACTTCTACCTGTTCGAACCATAAAGTCCTTCGCCCTTCTAACAGCACTTGCAAACGCCCACTTTATATCCATCAACTCCATTTCATCACGGTTGATTTGTTAATCTTCGTTGGTCATATTGATGTTTCCAATTTGACCTTCGACCAATCCGCAGTATGCACTGACCATTATATTAATGAGTTCCATATGCTCCTTTGCTACTTCAATGCTAACTTTTGAGAGGTTCGAAGAATCAACTCTGACAGTGTTGGTGTTTTGGGGTGGAGGATTGTTGGTATAATGTGCTTGTTGTTGTTGTGGTTGGGGTTGAGTAGTGGTAACTTGAGGTGGAGGTTGGGGTGTTGGTAGCCATGCACTTGCATCAAATTGAGGTTTTGAGAAAGCATGAGCTTGAACAATCATATGCGCTGGCGGATGATAAAAACTTGAATCGAAAACCGGAGGAGGAGCTGACTGTGGAAACGGAGATGAGCTTGTATTGGACACAAACGCCGTTTGAAGCTTCGGTTGCTGAACGGAACTAGAACTAGCTGAAGGAGCAAAACCAGGCAAATACATTTCTGTGTTTTGAGGAGCTGCAATCCTTTTAGCTTTCTGAATTTCCTCTTCGTTCTTGTGCTCCAACTTCTGAATGAACTCATAGATATTGCCCGTATCCAGAGCGCCCGTATGCTTTTGAAGCTCAATGAATGGACTCCACTTAGGAGGTAGAGCATCAGCAAACCGTGCAACCATTTCCAGATGAGTTGCAGTAACATTATAAGAACACATTTCACTAATCAAATGATAAAAACGAGAAGTCATATCATTTAGGGTTTCATTCTCCAAGAATTGAAATGATTCAAACTCTTTCTTCAACAGATCTTGGCGTGTCTTTCTAGTAGCTGCATTTCCTTCTCCTCTCGCAACCAATGCATCCCATAAAGCTTCCGTGTTGGTACAATAGCTGAATTGATGATAGATGTCTTTGTGAAGAGCTTGTGTTAGAATAGCAAACGCCTTCTTCTCTAAATCATATGCTTTCTTTTCGTCTTCTTGCATATTATTGAAAGTTGTCGCATTTGATCCTGCTTCTTCAAGAGCTTGATTATATGCAGAGGTGAAACACATCCATAATTCTGTGCTTTGCCCTTGAACATAATTATGGAAACGACCCTTCCATGATGGATAGTCGTTCATGTGATTTAACTTTGGCGGGCGATTGTTGCTACCCGTCTCACTCTCACTAAGCAGTAGATTTTGAATGTTTTGATTTTTATTCGACACCAATGCCCATTGACTTGCACTTATTGATTGTTGAGGCATGACATTCATTAACCATGCGGCCGTCGAAGTCTGATCTTGACCTGGTCGTGGGTCCGTACTCCAATCCCACGGACTTGTACTACTCATATTTGATATTAGAACAACTGTACCTGATTAAACACTTGAAAACACAAAGTTAGAACACTTTTGCAAGTCCTCTGTTTAAAATCACAGGAATAAGAATGTTTGACGAAATCCAATGGTGATTTCGTCGATGTTATGTGTGACGAAATCACTGAGATTTCGTCCAGATATGTTTGATGAAAAAGGTGATTTCGTCCAGGGTGTTGTATGACGAAATCAAGTGTTTTCGTTGACTGTGGAGTGGGACGAAATCAATGGGTTTTCGTTGACTGGGATGTGAGACGAAATTGGATTTCGTTGACCAATGCAAATCCAGATGAAAACTGGGATTTCGTAAAAGTGTGTTTTCGTTGACTGGTGATTTCGTGTAGATGGGATTTCATTGACAATGGTTACCAGCTGTTAGATATTTTTCAAACCTTATCCTCTGACAACTTGACAACAAATTCAACAAACCATGCTTTTATGATGTTCGATACTTCTTTTTCTCACCAACTAATGATCACAGTACATAATTTTCAAACACTTGTAATATTATATTGATAAACACAATCAGTTAGAATCATCAAACCTCAAACACAGAAACATGCAAATACCAGTTTGAATATTTTCAAGAACACTTTGAAGATATGAAGTTTCTGGAAAATGATTTTGCTTATACTTTCAACAAAAACCAAACTATAAACATGCACACATGTAATGTAACAAGGTCTTCAATAAAACTATAGCAAAAACAACCCGATTAAACACAGATTTTCAACAAGATTTTCAGAAAATATAATTTTTCAGAAACACCAAACTGAAAACAATACTAGTTCAAACAATCACAATGTTTGGTTTTAAACAAGGAAAAGAGCCAAGGCTCTGATACCACTTGTAGGTCCGTTTTTCTCGGAGGATCCGATACGTAACCTATCCTTGTTTATAACAAACACTATCACGGGTGCGGAATCCCCGTAACGGTGCAAACCAAACAATGTAAAGCGGATAACACGAACAGATAATCAAAGATTCACTTATATTAACAGGATGAGAACAAACTGCAAACACATACACACAATGCTTGACGATAAACTCTCAGTTTCTCTCTATGCTCTCATAAACTAAACTGTGAAACATGCTTGGTATTTATACTGACCCTTGGACGAAAACCCTTTGGACGAAATCATGAGTGATGAAATCAGTGATTTCGCCACACATGTATGACGAAATCACAAAGGGATTTCGTTGATATGATTGTTGATGAAATCACCTGATTTCGTCAAAACCAATAAGGGCAGAATATATTCTAAGGCATGAACAGAATAGAATGATTACACAACCTCTAAACATAATGCACACTAGCATTAGGATAAGATACAAATACAAAGACAAGACGTCATACCAACTAAGATAGGAGGATATCCGACTAGGTAGACACGACGAAACGTACAGACTCGATAACAAAAGACTGTTTAACATACAACGAAACAAGACAAGTTACAGACACAAAACTGTACTAACAAAAATATTGTATAGTGAATATTTTTCTGTTCTGTAGTTTGTGAATTAACCCTAATTCACATGTTCTAGTGATTAATTTGGGTTTATTTATCTTGATTTCACAAGTTTTAATTCTAGAACTCTAGTTTCATAAGTTTTGATTGTCTAGCAATGAATTTTTAGTCTGTAGTTTTTCTGGGAACCCTAATTTGCAAAGACGATGAACCTGTTTGAAATTAGGAGTATCATTTACTATTTCATTTAGAAATATTAATTGAGTTTGCTATGTTGGAATTTGAAAACTGGGTTGTGTGGGAATTCGATCATGGACTACTAAGGATTTCAATAGTAGTTATTGTTGTCTAACTGTATGATTTCAATTGTATATAAATTGATGGTTTAATGTAAGTGGTGATTATATGATTATGAGTAGGAAAGTTATATTTAATTCAATCATGAAATTTGTTGTCATTTATGACTGGATAAGAATTGGTGGATTAATTTTGAAGGATTAAGAATTCTATTTGTTAGAGAATTATTATGTGAATAGAAAATCATTTTGTGTAATTAATGGAAAGTGGGGTTTTCAAGTTGATTTAGAAGGGCATTGTACTTTGTTTTAATTTGATCACTTTAAGTTTCAAAATCTACTAATTCAAAATGGTTGAACATTATGAGAAAAATGAGAGGTTAAATAAGGGTAAAGGTGATAAAAGAAAGTTTGACCGGGTTATAATGATTCCAACAAGAAACCGAAAGGGGGCTGTTAGAGATGTGGCAAACCAGGTCATTTCAAGAAAGATTGTCGTGTGAAGATTACGGGTGGAAACAAAGCTAACATAGCGGGTCCAAGTGGGTCAAAAGACCCAAATGCTTCACAAGGTACGCTTACTGATTTCACTTTAAGTTTGACAAAACCTACGAGTTTTGTAGTTGATGCAATTAGTCATTCGGGACATGGTAATTATTTACAAAACACAAAAATTGGATTTGATTTAAAGAAATAGAATTTATTTTGTGATTTGAATAATAAAGAAATAAAAAGTAATATTTTTGAATCAAACAAATTCAATACAAAGGTGCAACCTACTAGCTGTGATGGTACAAACATAAGAAGTGTACAAGTCAGAAAAATCTCATTGAGTTATGAAATAAATGAAACCCGGTCTTCGGGTTTGTTATTGGACTAAAAAATTCCAATGGCTTATAAACATAAATCGGTTGAGAATTATGTATCATTTATTTCTGAATCCTTTTATGTACAAGATGATATGCTTGCATGGTGGGTTGACTCGGGTGCTACAAGTCACGTTTGCAAGGATCTCAAATGGTTTGAGAAATTTGAACCACTTGAAGATGGATTTGTACTAAGAATGGGAAATGTTGCAACCGAGCCATCAAAGGAGTTGGAAAAGTTAGACTTGTATTCACGTCTGGAAAATACTTGTTGTTAGATAATGTGTTGTATGTACCGGGGATTCGAAAGAATCTCTTATCTGAAATTGTATTAAACAATTGGGGTTATAAACAGAAAATTGATTTGGATAAGTTTATCTTGTCTTGACATGGAACCTTTGTTGGATTTGGATATTTATGTAATGACATGTTCATGCTTAATATTAATGTCCCGTCTGCTATTGAATATGTATATATGGCATCTACATCTTCTAGTAATGTTGAGAACGATTCACGTTTATGGCATGCTAGATTAGGTCATGTTAATTATTATAGGATGAAAGATATGTCTAAAATGAGCCTAATACCTGCCTTTGACATGCAAAACTCTAGTAAATGTCATACTTGTAAATTGACTAAAATTACTAGGAAACCGTTTAAAGATGTTAAAAGGGATTCTAAGGTATTAGAATTAATTCATTCTGATTTATGTGACTTTCATAGTACGCCCTCACTTGGAAATAAAAAGTATGTGGTTTCTTTTATTGATGATGCCTCTAGGTTTTGTTATATCTATTTGTTGCATTCAAAAGATAAAGCTCTAGATAAATTCAAAATTTATAAACAAGAGGTAGAGCGACATCAAAGTTGTTTGATAAAGAACCTTCGTACTGATAGAGGTGGGGAGTATTATGATCCAGTTTTCTTTCAATCTACTGGTATAATACATCAAACCACTGCTCCCTATACACCACAACAAAATGGTGTATCAGAGAGGAAGAATAGGACTTTGAAAGAAATGGTTAATTCCATGTTATCCTATTCTGGGTTAAGTGAAGGATTCTAGGGTGAGGCTATGTTAACAGCCTGTTATTTGTTGAATAGATTTCCTAATAAAAAGTCTAAAGTAACCCTACATGAACTCTGGTACAAAAAGGCACCAAACTTAAGTCATCTTAGAGTTTGGGGTTGTAGAGCTGTTGTAAAGCTTACTGAACCAAAAATGAGAAACATAGCTGAAAGAGGCATTGACTGCATCTTTATGGGGGTATGGTGAGCATTCCCCTGTTCATAGGTTCTATGTTACAGAACCGAATGACTATGTTTCTGTTCATACTGTGATTGAATCAAGAACTGCTGATTTTGGCAATGAGGATAGATTTTATTCTGTGCCTAGACTAAAGGACATGCCTTATAGTTTGAAAACATCAGCTATAACAGAGTTTGATAGTAACTCTGCTGGTACCAAAGATGTACCATCGACTAGTACTGAACCCAGGAAAGGTACTAGGGTCAGGAAAGCCAAGTCTTTTGGCTCTGATTTTCATCTTTATTTGGTGGAAGGAACCAGGTATGAGGTTGAACATCAGTATCAATATTGTTTCAACATTGAGGAGGATCCTAAGACATACAGTCAGGCAATGACATCTAGGGATGTTGCTTTCTAGAAAGTAGCCATCCAAGATGAGATGGATTCTATCATGCATAATAATAGATGGGAATTGACTGATTTGCCTCCGGGTTACAAACCTTTGGGTTGCAAATGGATTTTTAAAAGAAAGATGAAAGTTGATGGTAGCATAGATAAGTTTAAAGCTAGGTTGGTTATCCAAGGCTTTAGACAAAAGGAAGGAATAGATTTCTTTGATACATATGCTCCTGTTGCAAGAATTTCCACCATAAGGCTTCTTTTAGCTCTTGCTTCTATTCGTAACTTGGTCATTCACCAAATAGATGTCAAGACTGCGTTCTTGAATGGTGAATTGGATGAAGAGGTATATATGAAACAACCTGAGGGCTTTGTATTACCTGGACAAGAGCACAAGGTGTGTAAACTCGTGAAATCATTAAATGGTTTGAAACAAGCACCTAAGCAATGGCCTCAAAAATTTGATGAGGTGATCTTATCTCATGGTTTTCTTCTAAACCAGGCTGATAAGTGTGTCTACAGTAGATTTGAATCTTCTGGTAAAGGAGTGATTATTTGTCTATATGTAGATGATATGTTGATCTTTGGCACTGACCAAGATCAGGTTGATAAGACAAAGAAATTGTTGTCTTCGAATTTTGAAATAAAGGATATGGGGAAGGAGGATGTGATCCTTGGAATAAGGATTAAAAGGAGTAAAAATGGTATAACTATGACACAGTCTCATTACATTGAGAAAGTGTTGAAGAAATTCAATCATTATAATTGTTCTCCTGTGAGCACTCCTCTAGATCCTAGCATCCGGTTGATGCCCAATTCTGGTGATTCAGTTTCACAATTAGAGTATTCTAAGGTCATTGGATGCTTGATGTATGCTATGACTAGCACAGGGCCTGACATAGCTTATGATGTAGGTAAGTTGAGCAGATTTACTAGTAATCCTGGTGCTCAACACTGGCAAGCAGTGAACAGACTGCTTAAGTACCTAAAAGGAACCATGCACTTTGGTTTATGCTTTTCAGGTTTTCCTTATGCTATAGAAGGGTACTCTGATGCAAGTTGGATAAACAATAAGGAAGATCATTCCTCCACAAGTGGATGGGTGTTCTTACTTGGTGGTGGTGCTATCTCCTGGGCTTCAAAGAAACAAACTTGCATCACTGACTCAACTATGGAATCTGAGTTTGTGGCTTTAGCTGCAGCTGGTAAAGAAGCGGATTGGCTCATAAATTTGATCTATGAGATTCCATTATGGTCGAAACCGATATCACCAATCTCTATCAGGTGCGATAGTGCAGCTACATTGGCTAAGGCATATAGTCAAGTGTACAATGGGAAGTCTAGACACATAGGTGTTATACATAGTATGATTAGAGAATTAATCATGAATGAGGTGATATCCGTTGAGTTTGTTAGATCTGAGCTTAATTTAGCTGATCATCTAACCAAAGGGTTAGGAAGAGATCTAGTGAAGAAATCAGCTAAAGGGATGGGTTTAAAATCCATTTTAAATATCTTATGTCAAGACACCCAATTCCATCTAATACAACGTTAGAAGCAGAATTCAATGCAGAAAGCTTGTCATAACGATATTGGAAGCAAATCATCCCAAGGTATGTGTTCAGACTGCAAGATAAAGTATGTTGAAGTTGAACTTCTTAATAGTTCATTGATAAATTGTAGTGCAGGTGCAAGAGTAATGAACTACCTATAAGAATATGAAGTTTAGCCGCTTCAAGAAGCTTTGGACTTGAGCTTTGATATATTCTTTGAAGGATTAGGACAGAGGCTAGTAAAACAATGTGTCAAGTGGAAATTGGATTTGTAAACGCGTGTGTATGTTACCTACAAGTATTTAAATGGATAACATGGATTCAATCCATAGAGACACCCAGTTATTCTAATATTTGTAACGTGTAATATACTAAGTGAAAATTTAATCCTCAGGACATTTTCACTATGCATGTGTTTGTGTTTCTATGAGAAAGGTTAAGTTAATCATAGATATCACTAAAATGGGGGAGGATTGTTGTTAATTTTAGTGTTATCAATGGATTTTAGGGTATTAGATTAACTTGTCGATCGAGATAATAACATCGGTGTTTAATCGAGTTAGGTGACGCAAGAGTGCGGGCTCGTTTAACACAAATGTTTTGTGGGCCTTGTTTTGCTTATTAGTTTAATTTAAATTACTCTTTGGGCTTAATATATTTTGGTTGACTTTTGATTGGTTTTATAGCTTTGTTAGAAAGTTCGTCAAATTGTTATCACATATCTTTAAATTCAATCAATTTGTTTTAATCCATTTAAAATGGATTTAACTTTAACGATTTTGTTGGCTGGTGATGGATTAAAAAGTCCAGTTCAAAATCCATTTATTATTTTTAAGTCAACAAACAAATCAAAAGCCCATTGATATGTTGCTTTATATTTTTATGTGGTTTTATATTTGGAGGCCGGATAAAAAGTCAGTTTTTTAGACTTTTGTCCTTTTTTATTTTTTGATCGAACACATATGCAGAAAAAAAGAAGAGAACGTACGGTTACAAAAGTTCTTGATTATTCTACATCACAAAATCATCAAATCCAATTCCAACAAGTGATCTCTGTCTAATCCGATAAATCATTGCGTGTAACCCGCAAATAGGTTTATCTGATAGTTCTCATACGATTCAGAGATTAATCCAGGTTTTATCATAAACTTTGCAATTTCAATTCGGTTCCATGTTTGTTAATTTCTTTGAAACTACTTGTTCTAGACCAATTATACAACAACTTCATATGTTCAAAATCATTTGAATGTAATTTATAGTATATGATCAATAATTTATCAAGCATAAGATCAAGATTTTAATTTGAAAGATACTAAAACATTGTTTCCAATTCAAAATCATTTGCTCAAGATTTTAATTTGAAAGATACTAAAACATTGTTTCCAATTGCATTTCCATGGTTGCTTCATATGTTCAAAATCATTTGCTCAAGATTTTAATTTGAAAGATACTAAAACATTGTTTCCAATTGCATTTCCATGGTTGCTTCATATGTTCAAAATCATTTGCATCGTCATCAGCCATTTTGTTGATAAAAAAGTTGAACGATGTGGAAGATTGATTTATTCGTATGATGGTGGTTAAGATCGACGGTTGAATGGCTATTATACCTCACTTGGTTTAGAGAAATACATTCACCGTTGAATCATTGATACATATACATACAATAAGGAATCATCACACGTGTAAGGAAATTCAAATGGTTAATTTGCAATTAACAAAGAAAAGTTGAAAGTTGTGAATCTATCACATGCATGGAAGGGTAAATAATATATAATAACTTTATTATTAAAATGTTGGTGGTTGAAAAGCAAGAGTTGCAATGGTTAAATTAAACTCTTAATATTAACCGACATATCATTGCAACGATTCGCGAAGTATTAAACGTTTTTAATGGTGACTCTTAGAGAAAAGACATTCCAAATGTTGCTTTTTGTATATTTATATAATATAATTATATAATATATAATCAAAGGGTGTGAGTAAAATAAACTAAAGAGTGTGACTTTTAAACAAATAGACATAACCCAAGTTACTAATTGTATAAGGGTATAATTAGGGTTAAGCACTTTTAACCATTACTGATATAATGAAAGTAAACTTGATGGAACTAACTTCTTCGCTTGATATTATAACTTGAGGAAAGTCCTTAAGGTTAACAAGAAGTTGCATATTCTAGAAAACCAAATACCTAAGAAATCATCCAAGTGTGCCAGCAAATTTATCCGGTCGGTTTGACTAAATCCCGCGTTAATACGAGTTACAGAGTAGTCTCATCATGTTGGCATCTATTGCTCAGATTATGGACTGCTATAAAGTCATGGTCAGCCCATGACATGATCAATAAGTTGATAGAATTGTTCCATCTATAGTACCGAAAGGATTCTTATAAATTCATAGATCAGGGTCACGTTGCGTGCTATGCAAAGGCGAATCCCCGTAGTAAGGATTCTTAAAAATTCCTAGAGGGGCACATTGCATGCTATGAAAAGGAGAATCCCCGTAGTGCTTAAATCATGGGGTCAGGGTAAATGACCTTATGCAGGCAGACATTCCTTTGGATGCACACTTAGCCATAGGTATGACTATGGATGGTATGTTCGAGAATTACCAAAGGGAGCGACCTAGGCTAAGGAACGAACAAGACAAGATTGTCAAAGGTGAGGACACGACAAAACTGTTTCAAGTATTACCATGAAGACAATTTCCAAGCTGAGGTGTCAGACAATTGAAATCCCCAGGACAACAACTACTGGAGGTAAAGAATGGGTTGAGAGCATTTGCATGAGGTATTATTGCAACAAAATTTCATAGCCTTTTTTATCCTTTCTAAAGGTACTAACCATTTATGCATATTGGTTTGTAGTGATTAACGAAATTGGAGATGGAAGTTGGGCAGAAACTTAAAGATCATTTAGTATGAAGACTTCTATATCATAGAGATGATTTTATCAAATTGTTTAGAACAATTTTAATTTTATATGAAAAAGTATTTATTTGAATAACATTTGGTACTTATGATTTTGAGTAGTTCATATGAACAATTTTATTGCTTCTATTGAATTATGAATATTATTAATGTTATAGAGAATTAGATCTATAGCAAGCATGAAGCATATACTTGGTGATATACATTGTCCCTTCCTCATACTACATATATAACTCATGTAAGTCAAATGGATAATCATTACAACCCAAGTTGGTTGAAATAATCAAATAGAGTGAGTTGGGCTCGGAGTAATGAGCGTCACATAATTAGATCATATGAAAAATCTCAATTTCTGACTAATTGATGAAATTAGTGTTCACCATGAATTGTTCATGGATTAATGATCAAGATAACAATTGCTCTTGTGAGATACTATCCAAATTGGTCACTTATAAATTTGACACCATATATGAATGGCATACAACCACACTATCTGAATACAAGACTTGAACATGAACGGGTTAATGACATATAAGATATGGTATATATAAGAATTCCATAGTCTACTAAAAGGAATAAATAAGTCTTATGAAGACATCTTCATATGAAAGGAAGTTTTCAAATGTTAAATAAGGAAGATATAATGTATATGATCTAACAATCTTACCTGAGTTTGAACCAATAGCAAGTGTTACAAATCGTGAAAACAAAACGTGATAGCACAAGGGTTCTTCACCAAAGAAGATAGAGATCGAAAAGGTGAACTGTGAGAATGCATCCTCGCGGATCATCTAAGTAACATCGTTGAAGGTTTGTGAATAACAATTCCCATAAGCATCAAGATGCAGATCCATAATGCTTAAGTGGAGACCTAATAAAACGTAGTTCAATGAGTTAAGTAATAAGTACAGGTTGAATTTTCGGTTGGAAAAATGAACATGGATCATAAGTACATATTACATGTAAGACCCTATTCTTTTAAAATCATATTTAAACCAATATCATACGAAAATACATCTAAAAAAAAAAAAAAAAAAAAAAAAAAAAAAAAAAAAAAAACCTTTCATAAACACCTGGTTGAACACTTCCCAAAACGACTTCATAAGATCCAAACATAAGAAGGTTTACTACTAACATGTTTATCCATGTTCAAACAACCCAAAAGTTAACAAAAATAACATCATACCAACAAAAGTTTTAAAACCATTTACGTTTGGAATATGTACATGACCTAACAGGATAAACCAAAAGAGCACGTGTGTATTCGTCCATCGCCTTGACCTCATCTTTAGGATGATGATTTAACTAAATGAAACCACAACAAGTTAGAAACAAACAACTTATTAATCAAGGTTCATAACTATTTTCATTTTAGTATAAAATTGGAAAATTTTCCACATCTATAAGACATCCTTGCATACAAGTTTTTTTATGCCTTAATCATTCTAAATTCATAAAAAAAAAAAAAAAAAAAAAAAAAAAAAAAAAAAACTTGATATATCACCCCCAGGATCCACCATGGAAACCCATGGTTTCCATCCATTTTCATACATTATCGAGTTCTTACCTAAATTGACCCGTTCTATTGGGTAATCCCGCATTCTTTTCAAACAAGAACTTCGACACTTTCTTTACGACTAAAATCACTATACAGTAACTTGAAATTAATCTAAACATAGAAATGTAAGCTAAGAGGATTTACCTCGGTCTTGCATTCTTGTTTCCCTTGGGTGCTTGATCCTTCCACCTTTACACCTACACTAGATGAATTCACACCTAATACCAATGAACTCATCACTTGTCATGCTATACATTCCAAAAACATTCTAACCATCAAATACATTCATATGTGCTTTCTAATCAAGTAAATTAAGTGCCTGCCCCATGCCAAGCAGGCACGGCCCATGCTTGTCTTCTGACTTGTTTTTTTAGTCTTGGGATGAAGCTTGGAGGTTTGGTATATTGTATCAACTTCCCTTCTTTTGTATTCCTGATGGTTTTTGCCGTTAATTTGTTTCTTTTGTAAATTTAAGCTCTTTTAATCCTGAAAATCAAAAGTATACACATAAACACACTTTTTCCAACATCAGTACTAAAAAAGGGTTGTTTTTATACCTTATTTGATATAATTTATATGTTGCATTTGGCGCATCTTAGCATCCAAACCCATGTTTCTTCACAAATCACGTATCATTCATTCAACAATCACTAGCATGACATAAGTTCAGTTTATTTAACCTAAATTATCATTTTGACCATGATTAGTCAAGTGTAAATTACCCAATTTCAAGACCCACTTCCAACCCTTATAAATATCAACCTAATTTACCAAGCTCTATGGATTTCACATGTAACTAAAAGTCCATCTAGCATTTACAAACAAACTTTCTACATGAACTTATACAGGAATGCTAGAGTTCATAAAATTCTTCATGAAATCAAGACATTCTAGCCAAAACCACCATCAATTGAAATTCTACAACTCACCTTAGGTTTTAATGCTACTAGATGCTTGAAATTCAAACATGAAAAGGAAATACCATCAATTTCATTTTTATTTGGCTGAATTCATAGAATTGATCTTGAGATCGCTCTCTCTCTCTCTCTCTCTCTCTCACTGTCACTCGCTTTCTCTCTCTTAAATGTCGACACACACACACACATAAAACCTCGAAACCCCTTTTCCTTCTCAACCCCACCTTTATATGCTCAAAGTTAATTAACTTTTACAAATTACAGCCCCTCATGTTCGATATTTAGATATAATCTTCATTCTTTAATAATAACAATGCATTTTATCTAATCAAACAAACCTAGTTATTTTATTTCATGCAATGAGAATACAAAACACAAATATTAACAAAATTTTAGGTTTTGGGGTGTTTCAAGTCTACCCCCTTAAAGAGGGTTTCATCCCCGAAACCTAGACACATAGTGAATAAAGACGGGTAGTACTCCCGCATCCCTTCCTCTGATTTCCACATAATATCTGACCCCTTTCGATGTTGCCATTGGACTAAGACTTGTCCAATGGCCTTGTTGCAAAATGCTACCAGTTTCTCCACACGAAATCAAGTATCATGTATTTAAGCAAGTATGATTGGATTGTTTGTGTTTGTGATTTAAGCATAAAGTATGATTTCGTGTGTTTAAATAGTATAACGTACTGCACCCAAAAATGTAAAAGGAAAAAAAGGGTCATGTATACTCACAAGTTTGCAAAGCCTTCCGATTATCCATGAGTGACGAGTTGTTTGGGAATGAGGAATCGAAGGTAAGGTCATACGTCGTTTATGGAGTGGTTAGATTCAGGATTTAGAATTCAAGTACAAAAGTATGTTATGCATAAAAGTATATCTAGTCTAAGTACTCGTTTTGACACTAAGTTGTATGTGATTTCATGGGTCCTAGTTTGCCCATTAAAATCAACAACGAAAGACTTAGAATCATAGATAAGTTAGCCTAAGTTCATGACGAATAATCATAAACCGATTATCATCATAAGTTTGGCTATGTTCATACATACATATATATATATATATATATATATATATATCTAGGGTCAGGATTTAGAGAAAACGGTGAAAAGTGTGAGAACAGTGAGAACGGTTATGGATCGTCCAATCAAAACAATCTATGGACTAGATTGGCGCGGTGGCGTTTTTGTAAATAACACCAATTCTATTAAGTGGGTGCGCTTCATTAAGGGTAAAAGGGTCTTTAGACTTCTCTACCCAAAACGCCAAACTCATGAATAAAACGCCATTACGCGCCAAAAACATCCTATATAAACAACATCTCAGACCTTCATTAAACACACCGAACCCCAAACCCATATTTACTACTGTATACCATCATATTAGAAACGCCAAAAAACCCAAAAATCAAACACACCAAACTCAAAAACGTCATATTTTACTATATACCATTCATCTTAGAAAACGCCAAAAACCCCAAACATCAAAGATTCCAATCGACGTTTCGTTTACATACACTATTTTCTCAGTAAAACGCCAAAAATGGCAAACATCGTTTCTTGTATATTCAATATTGTTCTATGCGAAGTTTCGCAGAATGCATTCTTAGCTGAGGGGTGTAACTCAATAACATTTTGCTGCATGAGATGGAAAAATCTTCAAGAAAAAGATGCTGACGTCAGACTTATGTCATTTTTTGTGCTTTGTTCTTGATGAATATTTGAATGGCATGAAGAGGCCGATGACACTGATGAGTGGGTTGAAGATAAAGATAAAGATGAAGATAAAGATGAACTTCAAACAAAAAACTCACGTCATTTTGTGCTTCCAAACGGCCACAAAAAAGCTACTTCAACAACAACAAAAAATGAAGCATATCAAAGTCAAACCGCCACTGAAAATGTTTCAAAGAAGAAAGAGACTGGTGACAATGAAAATTTGAAAGATGAATTGTTTCTTTTTTTTTTAATTTTCTTTTCAGTTGTTTGTTATGTATTTTTCAGCTAAGAACAAATACATTATTTCTCAAAAAAATAGTAGTAATAATAATAATAATAATAATAAAACGCCACACAGACAAAATGCTTGTGAAACACCATCATGCCTTAAAACGCCCAAAACTCCCAAACTATAATAAAATTACTTTGGACAAGTATTATTATTAAAAACTCAAAAAAAAAGGTATAAAACAAGGTACAAGAGAATCGAACAAAGTGCCATCTTTATCTAAAGCACATTAAAAATACAAAACGCCGGAAACTACGTAACGCCATTAAAAAAACGCCAAACTTGGAAGATGGAACGTCTATCACCCTAAACTCATAAAAGCTGAACAAAACAGTAAAATACACACAGTAACTGAAAAAACGGTTACTTTATTAATATCATTTATTATAATAAAATCCCGCCTAGACTACGCGCCAAAAACATCCTATAAGAGAGACGTCTCTGCACAATAAATTGATTACACCCAAAAAACAAACGCCGTGTTTCCTAGAAATCACTCACTTTAAAACGCTAAAAAAATAGCTAAGAAAACCACAGATGGCCAAGCTCATTTCTTCTATATCCAGATTTGTTCTGCATGAAGTTTCACTGAATGGATTCTTCTCTGAGGTGGGTATCTCTATAAGCTTTTGCTGAATGAGATGGACAAATATTCAAGAAAAAGTGACTAATGACACTGATATGTCATCATGTAAGCTTTGTTCTTGATGTATATATTGATGGCATGAAGGGATCAATACCAGTGTAAAAATGTTATTTTGGACTCCATTATTATAATAGCACTCGAGCAGGCGTTGATCTTCAACATGTCACCAAACAAGAATATATCACATCAAAATACAGGATGCCACTAAATAAGCTTCTTCTAAAGACGGGCGTTATGTAGGAAAATTGGCATCTAGCTAAGGTATTCAAAAAGGTTCAAAATGCCAAAAGAAATTCAAGAAGAAGAGGCTGATGACAGTGAAGATTTGGATGAGAAATTAGATTAGCATTTTTAATTTTTTTTTTCATTTTCTATTGTTTGTTATCTAATTCTCTACTAATAAAAAATTGATTATAAAACGCCAAAAACTACAAACACCAAAATGCCTAATACTAACTGTGAGAACGGATGCTAGCAAAGCACGTTGTTGCTATATAAAACGCCAAACAATGTGTTATTAAAAACAACACTAATTGATTAAACGCCATTAAAACAATGTATATAACAACGTGTCATCTTTATCTAAACGCGATAAAAAACAAAACCCCAAACCCTAAAAAAGTTGGGAAGTGTTACAGCCTTAACAAATGAAACTGAACAAAACAGTAACTGCAAACAGTAAAATGAAGAGACAGAAACATTATTGTTAAACATTTATTATATTAAAAGCCACTACATGGGAAATTGAATTTATTTATCTTTTCAAAACGCCATAATTGCCTACACATTATAGGCCTGCATCCTACATGGCACAATAATTCCAAAAAAATACACATCAAAAAAATTACTGATGTTATTTACCGCCAAAAACAAAATCTACCTTGCGCCAAAAAAAAGCTCATTATATAAGTACAAAAGTTAAACAAAAAAGCTTCACACTCCACACATTCACTAAAAACGCCACACCTTGTCTAAAACGCCATACAATTTAAAAAAAATGGCGCAGGTTGTTGCATGGAGGTTTAAGAGCTCAGAGGGACGTTTCGTCATAAAGTTGTCTGACAGGAGAAGGGTGAAAGTCAAAAAAATCAAGGCCATACTTAGTATGAATGAATCAGTTCAGAGGGATATTCTAGCCTTTGGGGTCCCAATGGCCTACGATTGTGAGAGGAATCAAACGGTAGTAAGAAAATTAAAAAGAAGAATTTTTCGCAACTCAATCATAGATGATGGAATCATCAAAGATTTGACCTTTTCAAACTCTGCAAATTTCTGGAAAATGTGACGATGACGATGATGATGATGATGATGATACTGATCTACCAAAAGTTACTAGTTGGATTCTGGGTGAACAAGCAAGAACGGTGAGGGTGAGCTTTCAACACGGGAAGGACTATTCATTGACAATGGACAAAGTACTGAACACAGATAGACTACATCTTATCGGACAACACTGTGATTAAGCACCTTCGAACAATGCTAGATCCAGCTTTGTGAATACATTCAAGTATAGGATGGAACAAAGAAGAGACGAGATTATGGCGTTATACGCCAATGAACAAGATGATGTTGATGAGTCTGAGGAGAGTGATGGACAAAGCGATGGTTACATCTCAGATGTAATACCATCCACAGAAGACTATTAGTTTTTGTTTGATTTCATCTTAGTTGCACTCTTTTAAATTTCTAATGAATATAAAAACGCCATGAACGCCAAGAAATTTACCTTGATAACCTATACAAACTGTTAAAATCTAGAAAAACGCCTAATGAATTTGGGAAACGTCATGGAGGAAAATAACTTATAATTACTAAATGATTTTATTAAATTCAGGGATGCCATAAACGGCAAAATATTTACTATGCTCCTGATATTAAAAAAAACAATAAAAACGCCATGTATTTGTTAAACGCCAAAAAATGGAGAGGTGTTGTGAGACGCGTTTAAAAAAAAGAATATAAAAGGACAAAAAAGCCCCTGCGCCCTTCACTATGTCGCGTGCCACGTGTTAGGCCAGGATCCATTCTCACTGTTCTCACACTTTGTGGCATTTTCTCCTGATCCCGTACCTATATATGTATATAGTTATAATAATAATACTAAGCTAAGTTCATCATGAGTTTCATAGATTGTCATGTAAGTCAAGCATGGAGGATTTACCTCCTTGTATGATTCACCACTATACAAATCATCACAAGGATGATTAGGAGGGTCATGAATGAAAAGAAATAACAACTAACTAATACATCATCAAGTAGCCAAGTAAGACCTAACCCGGGTGAACCACCACAACATGGAAAGAGTTAACTAAGTGTTGGAGGCTAGACGGGGTTATGTTATTTTGAGACTAGAAAGCTAATTGGAATAGCAAAGTAAAACATCAAGTGAGGTATGGAACAAGTTAGGATATCCCAAGCTTCCAAGGTTCACACTTTCACCAAAGCACAAGTCTTGCCATATGAACTATGGTAGACTTGGATGGTTTCCATCACTTGTAGGTTATCTTAAACCTTAATAAACAGAAAGTTTAGAGGTTGTTTGTACCTCTAAACTTGTAAGAATCAAACTCTAACAAGTTCTACAACCATAGATGGATTTATGAAGTAGCTAGGTATCAGATTCAAGTGGAAAAGTTAAGTTTTATAAAAGTTAACCAATGATTCTTCCAAAACAGAAAGTTTGGACCTCAAAATGGTGTTGTTCCACCTTGGTTTACCATGGTAAACCTATGGAAACATTCCTAGAGGTGTGCTAAGCTTTGTAGAAGAGGAATTGGTGAAGAAAAGTTGAAGAAAAGTGAGTTTGACTCACTTTTGTACTAGAAAGAATTATGCCTAGTTCTTCAATTTCCAGAAGTTTTGAGAGTGTTTTGATGATTTAGAAGTGTTTGGAAAGTGAAAATGAGGGTTAGGGGGCTTGTATTTATAGTGGATGAGTAGGTTTGGGTCTTAATGGTGTTTTAAAAGTAATTAGGTGGAAGTTGAGTGAGAAAAGTGACCTATCCCGTAACCAAACTGACCTGAGTGCGGATTGATACCCTTCGCGGGTCACGATAGCAAGGGGGTGTCTCCGCATTTCGCGACTCCCCTTGCCCGAACAATTCTTTGTTTTTACACTTTCAGCCCTCAAGGTTTGTTATGTTTGATGTTTTAAGGTATAACTTGTATTATTTACATAAAAATAAGTATAAATTATGTATCGAAGCATAGATTAAGTATCGTGATTGTACGATTATGTATATTGTGCGTATAAAGAGTATTAAACACATATTTATGACCGATTGTTAGTAAAACAAGTATTTTTTTTTCCGTGAGATAAATGTATATCAAACATGTATGTAAGTTGAATATAAAATGACTATGTATAATCGAAGTATAATTCACATAAAATGATCAAGTTTTATTACGATTAAAGCCTCGGATTACAATGATTGGAAGTGAAATACGATTACAAGAGAATACGAGTTTCCGGAAATAGAATACAATACAAACTTTCTAAATAAGGAAAGTTCTAAAAAGCGAGGCGTTACACATGGAATGTATCATGGATTCCATTAAATGCCGATTGTAACTCTAATCGGTAAGCAAGTTGCCCGACCCGAGCAAGGATTTTAAAAGGTCCAATATATTGAGGACTTAACTTTCATGGCTTTCAGACCTAATGATGTCGTTCCAAGGGAAAACTTTTAATAACACAAAGTCTCCAACTTGGAACTTAATGGATTCTTCGATCTGCATATGCTTTTTGCCGGTCTTGTGCCGCTTTTAAACGGGCTCGAACAAGATCAATATTTTTGTTAGTCTTAGCTACCACATCTTTATACGCAAGCTCTCGTTGTTGACATCTCCACATCATACGGGAGTCCTACATTATCTCTTGTATAGCATTTCAAATTGGGCCATTTTAATATTATCACTAGGAACTTTTCCCGCGAGCGATAGAGCGGGAAACCTGTACATGTACCAAAATATAAAGACGTAAGATGACCCAAAAATCATCGGCTTGTGTTTATATTAACAGTACTATGTGCATTATAATGGAGATAAGTGTTGAAGTTGCCATTTTTTTGACCCTTTGGTAGAACAAAATCCAGGATTCATTAGTTTGTGAAATGAAATGATCCATCCTATCTTTCCCAAAAGTTCAAAACCCTGAAAATGCACAAGAAACGAATTTGGGTACCTAAGCAGGGAGAATTAAGAAATAAGATTTTAGAAGAAGCCCATAAATCTAGGTATACTATGCACCCTGGCAACAATAAGATGTACCAAGATTTAAGAAAGAATTTTTGGTGGATAGGCATGAAAAAGGATATAGCTAGATATGTTTCTAAGTGTCTTACTTGTTCACAAGTAAAGGCTGAACACCAGAAACCTTCAGGACTACTACAACAATTGGAAATGCCTGTATGGAAATGGGAACTTATAACAATGGATTTTGTTACTAAGTTGCCTAAAACAAGAAAAGGTAATGATGCGATTTGGGTAATTGTGGATCGATTAACCAAATCAGCTCATTTTCTACCAATGAAGGAAACCTTTAGCATGGAAAGGCTAGCCAAATTGTACGTAGACGAAGTGGTATCTTTACATGGAGTCCCACTCTCCATTGTATCAGATAGAGATAGTCGTTTCACTTCCCATTTTTGGAAAAGTTTCCAGCAAGCTATGGGAACTCGCCTAAATCTAAGTACTGCATATCATCCTCAAACAGACGGACAAAGTGAAAGGACAATACAAACCCTGGAAGACATGCTCCGAGCATGTGTGATTGATTTTGGGGGTAATTGGGATAATCACCTACCCTTAATTGAATTCTCCTATAATAATAGTTACCATTCAAGCATTGAAACTGCTCCATTTGAAGCACTATATGGACGTAAGTGCAGAACTCCAGTTTGTTGGGCAGAAATAGGAGAAAGTCAATTATCAGGTCCAGAAATTGTGCAAGAAACTACTGATAAGATTACTCAAATCAAGGAAAGACTGAAAACAGCTCGAGATCGTCAGAAGAGCTATTCAGATAATCGCCGCAAGCCGTTAGAATTTCAAGTCGGAGATAAAGTACTATTAAAAGTTTCTCCTTGGAAAGGAGTTGTTCGATTCGGTAAGAAAGGAAAGCTAAGTCCCAGGTACGTAGGACCATTTTCAATGATCCAACGTATAGGACCAGTTGCTTATCGTTTACAACTACCAGAAGAATTAGCTGGAGTACATGATGTATTTCATATATCCAATCTCAAGAAATGCTTATCAGATGAATCACTGGTAGTACCTCTTCGAGATATAGAGGTAAACGAAAAGCTGAAATTTGTTGAGAAACCTCTTCAAATTGAGGATCGAAAGATTAAGTTTCACAAACATAAACGACTAGTTTTAGTTAAAGTCAGATGGAATTCAAAGAGAGGACCAGAATACACTTGGGAGCTGGAATCAGAAATGAAGCGAAAATATCCTCATTTATTTCAGTAAATCTCGAGGACGAGATTTTTATTAAGGTGGGGAGAATGTAACAACTCTCATCAAAAGTCTTAATTATTATTTTAATTTGACCAATAGGAAACCCTAATTGAGAAACCCAAGTGATTCTGAACAAACCCTAAAATTTTCAGAACAATCGGAATCAGGATTAGGGCCCCTAAAACTCAAGGGGGGTAAACCCTAGTTAACGATTATCAACAATTACTCGCTGTCAAAATGTTAAATTAAGAAACTGTCAAGTCAGCATAGCTAGTCCCAACCGTGGCTACTCTATGAAAAATAGGCAACCCTTACGGACCGTAAGGGTTATTTGTTACGGTCCGTAAGGGGTGGCAAAATTTGGGTATAAATAGCAGACATTGGTACTTGAAATTTGACGTATGTTCGACGAAGAAATTCGTTTCATGCACCGATTTACGTTCTGTATACTACAATTAACACACACAGTGCACTAATCGACGCCGCAATCAGGGTAATAACTCGATCGCTATTACGATTCAACGTCCGATCGATTAGAACTATCCAACGATTGTTTAAGTGCCGCTCAAATTGAGTTTATACTTTGATAATTCATTGTGATTTCAACTTGAATGTTTGAGTACTGCTCGAATTCGGACTATACTCTGTCATTCGTTGTGAATCCACTGAATTGTTAAGTATTGCACTAATAAATCGTTGTGAGGGTTTAATCTCGTGAATTGACGTAACTGCTGTATTAGTTACTAACCTGTTTGTGTGTGCATTATTATTTAAATTAGGTTAATCAAGGCTAATCAGTAGGCTTATACTCTGCTCGTTAAATCTACAATGTGAGTCATTCTCTTTTTATCAAATTGCTTTATAAATTCTTAAAATATTTTTAAAGTTATAATTACAGTGATTAAGTTTATGTAATCACCAAATTACAGCCGGTATGTGGGGTATTGTGCATAGTATTGCAGTTTTATCACTTTAGGTGGGCGAACCTAAATTTAGTGATATTCGTCATTCATTGGGGCAGCCAATGGTGATATGACCACAGTCACCGTAAAGATTCGAGTGACAAATACTGTGGGTAGTTGGTTTGATATCAGAAACATTGTAATCTCTTAATACTGTGAATTATAACAACAGAGTCGTTTTAGTAAAACTGAATGATTCACTCAGTATTTCCTGCTGACAAAACCTTTTTCAAACATGTTTCAGGTGATCTGTTGTGAGCACAGGAAAAGTGCCGTGGAGCACTACAAGCTTAGAAAGTGGCTCAATGTAAATAAATAAAGAAACATGTTTTAAGAAATAAAGGATTTCCCAGTGAAATCACTTATTTGTAAATTATGGGATTTATCCCTATATTATATATAAACGAGCAGTTTTACTATTAATCGATCCTGTTTAAAAAGACTTCCGCTGTCACTTAATTAGATACCATCGGATTTCCTGCCTCGCGGCTCTGGACCGGGTCAAACCGGGGCCAAGGGCCGTGACAACGAGAAACGAGGAAAATCCATATTTTTACCTCGTCGCGCTACGCGACGATGTCAGCATATGTTGGTCGCGTAACGCGACCCCCTAAGATTCAACAGGGACACGTGGCAGGTCTATGGTGGTGACTAAGGCCACCTAAGACCTAGCTAGGGCCTTCGCGCTACGCAAAGGTTATAGGGCATTCCGGTCGCGCAACGCGATGAGCTTAAATTTCAGCTATAAGTTGAGCGTTCACAAGACATTTCAATATGCTCAATTTTTTGTTCTTTCTCTCAAATTTTCTGCACAACTATTATACCCAATACCCCTAACTCTACGAAGCTCTGCCCCGTTGTAAGTGTTTTAACCCTTGATCACTAATTCGGTACCCTGTCCGATCGATCCTAAACCCAGCAATGGATGTCAAGGTGCTGCCTGAATAAGGCTACACTTTGTTAACTACGTTGGGGTTTTGAACTCGTGATGTATCGATAAAATTTGTGTAAGTCTCGTAGGGATCTTTCAATGATATCAAACTTGATCTTGTGTGAGTGCGGAAAACAAACACAAGATGATTCAAGACTTATAATAAAACTGAAACAATATATAATCAAAACAAACCAGAATAGCTTGCATTCAACGGTAAACGGTGACTGATACAAGACCTCTTCTAGGTTTTGGCTGGCTCTAAGCTTTCACAAACTGATCAACCTCATTATGGAGAATGAGGTGAACTTATATACTAAACATAAGTGGGTCGAAATCCCTAAAGCCTACTCGAAACCTTCTAGACCCAACATACAAGTTTTCTACACAAACCATAAACAAAACAAAATACTACATAATCAACCCTTTAACTATTATAACCCTCTATGCATAAACCTTCAGGTTCCAACAATCTCCCCCTAGGTTTATAGCATAGAGGTTCTTCGGTCTTTAACTTCCTTCACTTCCTCCACTTCTTTCCAACTTATCCTTGTAGCCATGAAACCCTTTCTTACTTATTTGTAGAACTCCAGCGACAGCTGCAGTCCAATCCTTAGCAACGGCTTCATACTTCTTTGTAGCTCTAATCCGAGTTTGAACGAGCACTTCCAGATTATCTCAATCCAAATTTAGTAAATCTATCGGGTCAGTTAAACGGTAGGTCGCATCACAGTCACATACGATTACAGCTTGACCCAACGTTTCATCATACGCCCAGAAATGCATGGTCTTCAGTGCACCGTTGGGAATCTTCTTGACCAAAGGAATTGTCTTCTCTTTGTCCGTCGATGGCCACGAGAAAATCTTCATCATCTTGTTAGTACGCGGATCTCTAATAGCTGGAGCAGGTGTCACAATGGATTCAGTTGTATGCATTGAAGGAAATCCACGGGCAACCTCTCTCTAAATCTCTCAAAAAACAAATATCCACGTCCGCCAGGCTTATCATCCACATAAGGAGAATTCGCAAGTATGGTCAAATCCACTTTAGTGAATGTCTGAAATTGAGTTGGGTTCTTGTACCATTCAACGGGTCTAACTTTCCTCTTGATCCACCACCTACGCCGATCGCGATCAAAACCCCAACTTATAATGCCTGAGCGATTCCCAACCTTATCATAATAATTTTCACCGACATCCATCAAATGATGAGTGACTTGATCATTTGGATCAGCAAGATTGAGATTTCTATTCTTCAGAATCACATATTCTCTTTTCTGCTTCAACCTTGCAGCCTTTGCTTTGTCAGCTTCTTTATCAGTAACTCTCTTAAAGTAATGATCCATAGCAGCAGCTCTATCAGCGCCATCCTTTGCAAAATCCCTTGCTCGATCCTCTTCAGCTTTTCTTCTTCTCTCCGTGTCAGTTGGATAAACAAACTCATCACCAAACTTCTTTTCAAGTTTTCCACGAAGATCATACACCATCTTGAACAACAAACCAACATCTCCTTGCAGCTGATCAATTTGTTGATTCTTTTATACGATTGTGTCTTCAAGTTGAATAATCTTTCAATCTTTGTGGATCGAGTCTTGTTCAAGTACCACGATTCTCTTCTTCAGTTCTCTTACACTGATAAACTCATCATCATCACTTGAATCATCAACAAACGGCATCCTCAAAGGTTCTTCAGGCCGTTTCCCACTTGAACTGCATGGTTCATCATGAACTATACCAGATAAACTTGCAATTGCAGCAGTAGTAAGTGGTGTTGACTTGGTGACTGGTGTTACAGATGGAGCAGAAACAGCAGCAGTAATAGGAATCTCTGTAGGATTTGCATCCACATCCATTCTTGTTGTCTCAGCTTCAAAATCAAATCTTGTTTCTGTAGCAGTGGTAGCAGTCGTCTCAAAATCAAATGGAGTTTCAGTCGACTCCTTAGCATTCTCAAAATCAAATTCATATAAACCATCTTTATCTTCATCAGCAGTTACAGGTTGATCTTTGCTTTGTTCAATAAACACTCCAGGTCAAGGATCCCTTCTCTTTCGCTTAACTTGTTGTGAATCAGGATCCTTTAGGTCTTCAATAGTTTGCTCTTCATTTTGTACTGAAGGATCAGAAGGAGGATTTCCCATCTTTTTAGTCACTGACTTTATTAGTTGAGCCAAACTCTCAGCAGAAATCACAGGTTGAACAGTAGAAACAGCATAACTAACTTCAGCTTCAAGAGGAAGCTCAACTTCATCATCTTCATCACAGCTTATTTCTATGCCTACATCGTTAGAGTTTATAGTTTGAATCTCTGTCTCAGGCTCTTCGTCAGCAGCAACTTGAGCAACGTGTTCTTCAGTAATCACTGCGTTAGCTAGAACATTTATTGGTGTAGGTTCAGGTTGTACGACCACTAGTTCAACCACCACATCCTTTGTTTCAGCAAACTGACCAAACTTCTCCAATGTAATCCTTCCTTCAAACTTTTTCTCAGTGCCCTTCATAGGAGTTAGAGCACCAAAACACGAAGGACCCATTGATTTTAGATCCAAAGTGTTGCCAGTTCTCTCCAAATCTGAATAACGAGCGTTGAAGATCATCTGCAAGAACCTGGGATACATAAGAAACTTATCCTTTCACACACCAATGACATTCCTCTTCATGCCTTCGAACACGTACTTCGAGTAGTTGTATGGTTGATTTGTTATCAGATAAACGAATGCTGCAGACTGTGTGATGCTTAGCTGATCCGTTCCCCCTCTGTTTTCAGTCATACACATCATAAACATGTGCATCAACAGACGCCAGTATGGATGCACAAACTTCTTCATCAGAGAGGGATACGTTCCTTCATAAATCAATCGAGCTAGAATAGCTTCAACAACTTCAGCCGGAAGATCAATGGGATCTATCTCTTGATCGTTAAACTGTAAAAACCTCCCTTATAATATGTTTGGTTACAGTAACATTCTTTTTTTGAATCACTGCTTCAATTGATCCCTTACCATCTCCTCCTAAAGCGTCGAAACTTGTCGTCTTCTAAAACTCTTGAACAAGACTTTCATATACAATAGGATTTTCTCGTAAAACATGAACGATACGACAACTATTTAGTCCTTTGATCAACGAAGTATACATCTTCTTATGTTTCTCCAGAGGTGGTGCTAGATACCCCGCTTGATGTGTCCCGTGATGACTTTCAAATCCATGACCTACACAAAATACACAAGTTAAGTGTAGGATTTTATTACCAACTATTACCTGTTAACTTAGTCAATTTACACATCAATTGTATAAACTGATACTGGTCAACAAGGTCAAACATAGAATATCAGTCGAGACAAAACATCAACTCAGGTTTTGAGTCAAAATAAATAAAAACAATTTTTTAATTATTCAGACAGAAGGTTTCGAGTCAAAACAACAAGGTTTCGAGTCGAGACCAGAAGATTGTGAGTCGAAACCAAAAGATTTCGAGTCGCAATCCCAGTTGAGACCACAAGATCCCAAGTGATGTATTGAGTCGAAACCAATGAGGTTGCGACTCGCAACGGGAGATCTCGAGTCCTTATGTCTTCACTCGCAACCTGAGTCGAAACCATTCAAACATGTTTGGATCAACTTAATTTTGGATCAAAATCCAAAATCATCTTTTGATTTTGTTGAAGACCGGATTATATTCATAATTAGGGTTCTTGAATATCTTTAAATCTTCATCAGATCTTCAAATATTCCTACAAATCTTCAACTAAAAACCATTATTTGATCCATCATACCTTTCAACAGTGGTTGATTATGAGTCGAGACCAGAGTAACTCGTCGGAATCAGAGATAATCGCCGGAGATTATGAGAGAGAATAAAGAACAACAGTGTAGAGGTTTCGAGTACAGATGAGGTCTCGACTTAAAACCAACCTTTATACCTCAACACACATGGGCCGGGCCTTGTGAATTAGGCCGAGACCATATTGTTGAGTTGAGACCACCTCAGCATTTGACTTCATGATTTTTTAAATTTCTATTTTAGTTAATTTTCAAAAATCATGTTTAACATTCATTTATTTCTTTCATGACCCTTAACCAACCGAGCACGTTTTACGAGATTAAAACCTATAAACATCAAAAATAAATAATATCACATAATTATTTACAAAATAAAATTAGGAAATATCGTAATTGCTCAGGGATCAAATCACAAGGTTTTGGGCTTGACTTCACTTATCAACACTAATCTACTACTGAATGATCTGAACGGTTGCCAGTATATTTGTCCACCTAAACTCACCTCCTTAGACGTTTTCATATAACTGTCTGTAACTATTTTTATCATGTTTTGATATCTTAACAATCAACACCCAAACAAATACTAATCAAATCCTGGAATTGTAATAAGCACACTCTATCATGCAAGCAGTTTCCCTACCACATATTTCCACAAGTCTGTTCTAGATTTCTGAAACCTTGATCGGGACTAGATTGAGAAGAGAACGGAATAGACCATAAGCAGAGATGATATAATGTAAAGATCAAATGAGTTTTTAGCAGTTTGATATAGGTTTTTGGGTTTCTTTTGGGTACTTGAGGGCCTCTTTCGGGTGTAAATTGATCTATAAGGCGACAGACGTACAGCTAGGTCTTTGCTTACGCAAAATGGAAGCTAACGTTGCCTAGCACCTCCAGGTCTTTGCTCACGCAAAACAAAGGAGATACATGACTTTTTCAGAAAAGATTTTAGAACTAGACCAAAATTGTGTGTATCGGGACATCACACAAGCATTCAAATAGAAATGAGCTAATTCCAAGTGACGTTCTTTCCTGAGGTCACAGACTAATTTAGGTTCTGAACAGAAACAACCAACGTTTCCAGCCTTAAGGATAGAGCCTACTAACATATCATTCTAGTGTCAAACTATTTCGATACTGGTTTTACATGAGTCAGCCCTATACCACAATGTGAAAATTCATTTCATTTCCCATGTCATGCAATGCTTCTTTTTGTATTTTTCAAATTTTTCAATGTTTTTGTATTTTTCAAAATTTCTCCCCCTAAATTTGTGCATAAAGAAAAACTACCTAAGAATATAAAACATTATGAACAAATTTACCTAAGAAAAACAAAAACATGCTCAGTCGGTGTATCGGATCATTTTCAGAAAATTCACAAGCACTTGAAATTTTGAGCTGCTGACAGGTTTTGTGAACAAATCGGAAGCATTTGCATCTGTGTCAATTTGCTCCAGTTTGATAAGACATCTGTCAAAACAGTCTCGTATAAAATGAACTTTAATATCAACGTGCTTGGTTTTCTAGTGGAAAACAGGATTGTTCACAATTTGAATAGCAGCATCATTATCGCAGTAAATGGTAGTGTTAAGATAAGTCAAACCCTAATCCTGCAATTGATGTTGCATCCACACCACTTGGGAGCAAGACGCAGAAGCCGCAACGTATTCTGCTTTAGCTGTGGAGATCGCCACTGTTTGTTGTTTCTTGCATTGCCAAGAAATGAGCATGTCACCCAAAAATTGACATCCAACTGATGTGGATTTCCTCTCACTGTCAGTGCCTCCAAAATTGCTATCAGAAAACGCAAACAGGTCAAAATAGAATCCCTCAGATACCACAAGCCAAACCGAGGTCTGCCTTTAAGATACCAAAAGATTCGTTTAACAGCAGTAAGATGAGAAAGTTTAGGATTAGCCTGATATCGCGAGCAGTTGCAGACAGCAAACATGATGTCTGGACAGCTCGCAGTCAGATACATCCCGTATGGATCATAACAAAACTGACAATCTACCAAGGGTGCGGAATCCCCTTGATAAACCAAACAAACAGAAACAAGAACACGAGACAATTACCAACTGATCTTCTATGATTAACCAACGAAAACGTTTACAATCACTTAAGATCTTCTAATAACTCACAGCCAATTTCTGTGTATTTGAATGCTCTCACAATTGCCTAAAAGTCTAACCCTAAACATGTAGCAAAAGGTTGTTTATATAGCACAACCTATACCATACGAATTGGGCTCTGGCCCATGTACATAGACATACAAAATCGGGCCTAAGAGACTAAAACAAACTTGGATTTGATTTGGACTTTAACAAACTCGAACTCCTTTTAGTCTTCATGTAAGTCTTCGCGACCCAAACTTGTTTAATATCCAAAGACCAATTCAACGTTGTTGTCACATAAAATGCACCAACAAACTCCATCTTGACAATAGCTTGCAAAGGTAACTTTAGTCTTCAGAATGTCATAGTCTTTGGTCTTTGGATATCGTCAGCTTCAACACAAATACTGTAAGCAACAGACTCCCCCTAAGCGGATGTATCCAATCACCAAATCTTCCAAGTTGTGATTCAGCAATCCAAGTATGTCTTCACAGCTTCCACTCTGCATTGTAGAAGGAGGATTCTACCAAGCAGCAACAAACTCCTCATCACTTCACAGCAACTCTTCAGCAAAACACTGCTACAATCTGTATACTATAAAACAAACATCTCGAGAAACCATAAGAATTTTTCAACAAAGTTAAACAACTATTATTATTCAAGAGATAGTTCAACTATATCACAGATTAAGCATTTTCAATTTAGCACCAACACGCAACAATTTTTGATCAAACACCCCATAACCTACATGATATAAAAATTTTGAACCCACTTTCTAACACTGTCTCCCCCTATCGGTAACAACTCCTCCAAGAATAACAGTTTTTCGTACTTTAAGAATTTTAACAGAAAAAGACACTATTTTTTTTATTTTTATATTTTCTGAAAGAAAATAAATACTAAAAACAATAAACACTCTATTTTTGTGAGAATCATCGGTAAGAAGATCATATCAGCAAAATTAAACTGTTTTCACACTATTAGATAATTCTTTATATTTTTTTTATGAAAAGCAGTCCAAGAGGATTACCAGTATGTTTGTCCACTTAAACAAAATGCATGAACATTTCAAGTACCATTACCGTATGATATGTTAAGGTAATATTATTACTGATATACTAGCGTGTCCCACTTCAGGATGTACCCCCGCGATCAAGGTATGCACAAAGATTAATCGTAATAGGTGAGTATACTGAATTCATCCGTTTTGTTTTTCAACGTTTAGATAATTGGTGATCAGGTCAGTACTTCCATACAGCAAAGAGACCAAAAAATCTAACGAGGGCTAAGACAAATACCATTTTTGGTACGATTTATGCATTTTGCACTTTTTGAATGACTCTCTAGGGGAGCTTCTTCATTTTCAGGGTTTTGGCATTTTTAGCTCTTTTAAGATATCCTGGTTGTGCCTATGTCAGCATGTATCTGGATGCAGCAGAAGGATAACCCTGATATCCCCGGATGAAATAACAGTATAAAGAACCAAAACTTCAGATTTTGGCAATCTATCAACGCAAGATTTAAGGTCATTAAATCATACACCACTGATGTATTCCCCACTCATACTCAGTGCATTTAGGTTTATATCACATTGGTAAGTTTATTATTTCATACTTTTTGCCTAATGGTATATCATATGATGAAGCTACTATCACACTTAAGCAATTTTATTCATTTTCAGTGTGATAGTCTAACTTGCTGATGTACTATCATTTCTTCTTTTTCACATAGTGATAACTCATGAGGTTTCTTGTGTTGTTTTCCCTTTTGACATGGAAGACATTTGTCTTCCACATGAAACCTCTGCATAGGAACCCCTTTCACTAGCTCATTTTTAATAATGTAATTCATTTTGCGGTAGTGAATATGGGCCATGTGTCTGTGCCACAACATTGATTCAGCTTCAGATGCTTTTGACAGTAAACACGCCACCACAGCAGACGGATCCTTGGCACCCATGTCCATGACATAAGTATCATTTTTCCTTGGTGCACGCATCACTATCCAATCATCTGGAATAACCAAACCCGGTTTCAACACCAATGCTTCAGACTTGGTAAAATGAACCGAGTGACCCTTGTCGCAGACTTGTGACACACTTATCATATTGTGTTTTAGCTGCTCAACATAGTTCACTTTGTCCAAAGTGATCTTCCCATTTGTCACTTTTCCTCGTCCGGTAATCCTACCACCTTTAGCACCAGCAAAATTTACATGTCCACCATCATACTCTTCAAATTCAGAAAACAACCTCGCATCCCCCGTCATGTGCCTAGAGCAGCCACTATCAACATACCATAAGTTGATAATCCTCCTTAGCAGCTCCTGCACACACCAATCAAAAGATTAGTTAGATTGGGGGACCCAAGCCTTAATGGTCTTGGGTCGTCCAGATTCACCAACTACAGGAACATCCAACCAATATCCATCACTCCTAAGTGGAGTCTTGGATCTCGGACCTGTTGATGGAAATGGGGTTTGATTTCCATAAGGTCTCTAGTCCTGAGGGTTCCTATATGTGTTTGGACTATTTGACCATTGAAACCTTGAGTTTTGATTCCAAGAAGCTTGATTGTTGTAATTTCTAAAGCCATTGTTATAAAAAGTTCGACCACCATTATTTTGGTAACAGCGTTGAATAAACAAGTTTGGGCCGCGAAGACTTACACGAAGACTGAAAGGAATTCAAGTTTGTTAAAGCCCAAATCAAGTCCAAGTTTGTTTTAGTATGTTAGGCCCAATTTTTTATGTCTATGTACACGGGCCAAAGTCCAATTCGCATGGTATAGGTTGTGCTATATAAACACCCTTTTGCTACATGTTTAGGGTTAGACTTTTAGGCAATTATGAGAGCATTCAAATACACAGAAATTGGCTGTGAGTTCTTAGAAGATCTTAAGTGATTGTAAACGTTTTCGTTGGTTAATCATAGAAGATCAGTTGGTAATTGTCTCGTGTTCTTGTTTCTGTTTGTTTGGTTTATCAAGGGGATTCCGCACCCTTGGTAGATTTTCAGTTTTGTTACGATCCATACGGGATAGGGGACCTACAATTGGTATCAGAGCTTTTGCTCTTGGTGTACGGTTCAAGACTGATATGCAGATTCAAGATTTTTTGTTGGTTGAAGTTTTTCGGTGAAAATTCTGGTTTTTACGAAGAGCAGTCAAGAACAGCTTCAAATTCGTAAGTTTGATCTGTTTTGGTGTTGTTTGGAATGTGTTTGCTGAAATTTAGGAGCTTTAGTTTGGAAAGTTATCAATCAGAAGATTCTGCGGTTTAAAAAGTGCTGATTTCTCAGGATTTTGATTGGAAAATAGCTGGTCTCGACTGGAGATTGCTGGTCTCGACTCAAGGTTGCTACTCAGTGTTTTCGACTCGAAATCAGCAGTCTCGACTTGTCCATTTTTCACTCGAAACCAGAGGTCTCGACTTGTGCATTTTTTACTCGAAACAGTGGTCTCGACTGGAAACAAAGGTCTCGACTCGAAACAAGCAGTCTCGACTCGAAATAGGTGGTCTCAACTGACTTAGGCAGGGGTGGAATTTTCTTTGGCAAGCGTAACAAAAAATTCACGTTTTTACGAATAGAAAATTATCCGTAGCTGATCTAAGTAAACCGTTTGCACCGTTGGACTCCTTGGATTTTTAGGACAAAAAAAAACAGTTTTTGAGACGAATTGGGACAAGTCTGGAAAATCCTGAGAAAGGTCTTCGACATTATATATCATTGGAATTGTTTTTTCGAGTCGAATCTAACGGTATAATTTGGTAAAAACAGTTTTAGAAAAAATTTTGTACGGTTTTACCAGTCTGCAACATTAACATGTCGAACATGTCTAATTTGAATGAGCTTTTGAGAATGGAGCACGAGGTTGGCACTACCAACAAACCGCCTAAAATGATGAAGGTGGAAAATTACTTGACATGGAAGGATAAATTTCAATCTTTCATTAAATATTAGGACACACGCATGTGGCTTTGTATTGTAGATGGGTACACAAACCCAACACATGATTTTGAGGGAAGACAATGTGTCACAGCCTACGTAAACATGCAAGAGGCTGATAAAAAGATGTATGAGGCTGAAAAGAGAGCCTTAGCTCCTATCAAGATGTCCTTACCTGATGGCATCAAGCATACCTTTAAGAAGTACACTACTTCTAAGTAAATGTGGGATGCACTAGAGAAAATATATGAAGGAAATGCTGATGTCAAAAAGAAGAAAGTTGATCTTTTGAAGAAGCAGTTTGTTGTATTCTAGTATATGAAAAATGAGTCACTTGAGGACATCATCACTCGATACTACCATCTGATGTCAGAAATGGACAATTACGATATAGATTGCTATTCTGACATAGAGAAAAATGACAAGCTGCTTGATGCTTTACCTGCTAAATGGGATATTTACACACTCATGATAAAGGGAGAAGCAGATTATGAGACAAAGGAACTGGAAGAAGTGGTAGGAAAGCTGAGAGCTTATGAGCTTAATATGAAGAAGAAGGAAACTGGATATGATCAGGTTCAAGATCCAGGGATTTACAATGGACTTACATCTTCTTCGTCTCACAACGCTTCTAGTGACTCTGCTACTGCATTTCTGTCATTTGAGAATGAGCAGGTTACCGTGAATGAGGATGGTGATGTGTGTTTCGTAGCTGCTTCAGGAGGATCAATTGGAACTAAGAGAACATCAGCTACTAATCAGAGTAGCAGTACAAAGTCAATTCCTATGAGTGTGAAGTCTGCAGAAGAACATCTTGCTCTACTTGCTTCATTTGTTGCTTCTTATGAGAACTACATTCAAGGGAAGATATCTGATCCTACTACTTTAGATGAAGATTATGATCAGATTGACCCAGATGACTTAGAGGAGATGGATCTACAATGGCAAATGACCATTATTTCTAGATGAGTGAAGAGATTTATTGTTGATGCAGAAGGATCCCTGAGCGGGAGCCGTGAACCAGTCAGACCTCAAACTTCACATAAAATGAACCAACAATACACCAGCGACCCGATCATAGACCTATAAAGGAGTTAATCAACAGGGGATCCTTCTGCATCTTCAGTCAGTAATGGTCTTTCTGCCATTGGTGTTTCAACCGATTTTGCGTCAGTGAACAATTTTTCCAGCACATCGTCCACATACTTTCCTTGATGAATAAGAATGCCTCGAGAATCCGGTAGAACTTGTAAACCCAAGAACATAGTCATCTCCGCGAGAGCACTCATTTCAAATTTCTTCTTTATTACTCTCTCAAGCTCCTTGGATAGATCCTCACTTGTTGATCTGAAGATAATATCATCAACATAAATTTGAACCAAGATCAGATCCTTGCCCACTCTCTTGATAAACATCGTCTGATCTATTGTGCCACGAGTGTATCCATGAGCCAGAAGATGCTCAGTCAGAGTAGCGTACCAAGATCTTGGTGCTTGGTGCAATCCATACAATGCCTTGTCAAGCTTGTAGGCATATTCTGGATGATATGGATGGACAAAACCCAGTGGTTGCTCAACAAAGATTTCTTCCTTCACGTCTCCATATAAAAACACGGTCTTGACGTCCATCTGATACACAGTTAATCCCATGTAGGACGCGTAGGCTAAGAAGATCCGGATGGCCTCAAGTTGGGCAACGGGGGCTAAACTTCATTGTAATCCAGTCCCTCTATCTGTCTAAATTCCTGGACCACTAATCCTGCTTTATTTCTTACAATAACTCCAGCAGAATCTTGCTTGTTTCTGAACACCCATCAAGTTTCGAGTTTGCATTTCCCTTTCGGCAACTCAACAAGCTTCCATACTCTGAGCTTCTCAAACTGGTTCAACTCTCCATGCATAGCATCCACCCAGCCTGGTTCCTGCAAAGCTACATCAATAGTTTTAGGTTATATTTGAGAAATGTAGCATGAGTATAAGCAAGTATTAATGGTTCCTGATTGACTCCTGGTTTGAAATTTTGCATTTACAGGACCAATCATGTTCTTAATTGGATGATTTCTTTGAACACTCGTTGGGATGGCAACTTCAGATACGGTCTCGTCTTGAGTTAAATTGGTGTTGCTCGACTTCCCCCTCATTAGATGCTGCAGTACTGTGAAACACAGAAGTAGTAATAGTACAGTCTTCAGGAATGGGATCAGGAAACAGTGTAGATCCCGAAGCATTAGAGATAACACCACCTAATGATGCACCTTTAGGGGATTGATTGGACGTTTGTTAAGACACAGGGTGCTCTATAAAGACCATTCCTGGTGGGTCTATGGTATGATTTCGCGAGCTCCCTTCATCCTGTTCATCTTCTTCAGTATCACCAACGAAAGCGGTTGTTTCGGAGTGGACACTCGTGCATCTGTAGGAACGCTAGACAGGATGTTAAAAGATTTAAACAAATCAGCATAACATTCATACTTACAACGCAGGAAGCAGCAATGATTTCCGATGCGATCACCGGTACTTTGACTTTGGTTCAAATCAAAATTTTATAAATAATACATTCTATCAAGTACTTCATCAGTTCAGAAGCATAGTAGACTTGTTTGGTCTTCACTTTCATTGAATCATTTGTTGGTTACGACACCTTGTGGTGGTGTTTTCATTAACTTGAAACTTGATCTAATCTCATTTGCACACCTGATATACAAATTTGTTTATTTTCTGTTGGTTCATTATCTTAAACAGTCTTAATACAATTGTGTGTTAAGATAAGAGTACACAAATTCGTATTATATTCCGGTGCACCTCTAATGATTCTTTTAAAAATTCTATGATATTTATTTGTTCTTTCATCATCCATTGAAAATCCTATAAGATTCATTTGAAATGAATATTCAAATTTACTTCATTAAAACTTTCAGTTGATTACGAACATGGTGAAATTGTTCAGTCACCGTAATTATTGAACTATTTTCAATCATTTCGACACCTTGCGGCGTCGATATAAATTTGTAGCTTGGGCTAATCATAATCATACAAATCATACAAAACTACGTACGTTTTTCGTTTGACTCCTCATTAAAAATAGTTTTGATGCAATTATGTATTAAGACAATGATACACTAAACTCTATTGTATTTTGGTGTATCCTTGAAATTCAATAATGCCAACACACTTATTTTTCCTCATGTCATGATTCAATAGTTGACAAATGATTCATTTGAGTCTTCCTTAATTGACAACCAAAGTAAGTTTTTCTTTGACAATGAATTCTATTGATTCTAAAAGTCATTCACAACTTGTAAACAATCGAGTTAGACATCTATTGATCATAAATCTCTTTTGGTTTGAACATTATATCATTTCATCTCGTTCATTTGACATCGATTTCTGGAACTAATTCAGTTGAACCGTTGATTTCCAATTATTGTATGATATCCTCAAACATGTCTTGATTCTGTATCATTTACCTTAATACTATTCTTATGGACTAAAATGTGACATAACCCTAAAGGAGACATCGTAGCCCAAATCTCGAGGACGAGATTTAAAACAAGGTAGGGAGAATGTAACAACACCCAAAAAACACACCACAAAGAACCAAAACCAAACCTCCAAAACGCACAACGAGAACCAGCATGAGAAACGAGAAAAATCCAGATTTTTACCTCGTCGCGTTATACGACGATGTCAGCATATGCTGGTCGCGTAACGCGACCCCTGAGATTCTACAGGGACATGTGGCAGGTCTATGGTGGTAACTAAGGCCACCTAAGCCCTAGCTAGGGCCTTCACACTACGTGAAGGTTATAGGGCATTGTGGCCGTGCAACGCGGCGAGCTTAAATTTCAGCTATAAATTAAGCATTCACGAGACATTTCAATATGCTCAGTTCTTTTCTTTCTCTCAAAGTTTCTACACAAGTATTATACCTAATAACCCTAACTCTACGAAGCTCTGCCCCGTTGTAAGTGTTTTAACCCATGATCACTAATTCGGTACCCTGTCCGATCGATCCTAAACCCAGAAATGAATATCAAGGTGTAGCCTGAATAAGGCTACACTTTGTTAACTACGTTGGGGTTTTGATCTCGTGATGTATCGATAAAATTTGAGTTGGGTTATTATACTCACATGTGTGCATTGTATATTTTTATTTAGGAACCAGGAATTATACCAGGTGGCTTTTAGTTAAAACGCTAAGTCTACAAAGTGAGGCATTCTTTCTTTTTATCAAAGTGCTTTACTAAACCCTGAATGTTTTCAGTTATACTTACAGTGATTAAGACTTTGTATTATGCAATTACTGCCAGTATTTGGGGTTTTGTATACATTACTTGTTAACCTTCACTATTGGACGAAAGTTAGCCAATGATTGATATGACCACCGTCACATCGGAACTGCCACCATATGACAAATACTGATTGAGTTTTTGGTAGATATAAACAATGTAATCGCTCTTGATACTGTAAATATAATGGTCACACCCCCAAAATCCACATGCGGAACACACCGCTTAGGGGCGTGACTGACCAGGATCCAGCCACCAATTATACTGAGCATTGGTCAATAGTAAAGATGTTCACCAACCACAATAGTTAGTAAACGTTATAGTTTGAAGTTTTAAAGGTTTAAGTTCAAATAACAGTTTAAGTAAACAGCGAAAGCATAAACCAAACAGTTTCAAAACAAAGTTCATAGTTCAAGATTATTTAGAACCCAACACATGGGCTAGACGACCACTACACATTCCCAAGCTGCAAGCTCCTGAGTCACTGGGTACCTGCAAAGCATGCAGTAGGGTATCAACAAAAATGTTGGCGAGTCCACGAGTTGTCCAGTTTTAATTACCAAAAACTTGTTTCACCAGTTAATTTATCCGTTTATACATGCGATGGGGAGCTACCCCATAGGTAAGTGACTAAACTGTTTTTCCAATACCGAATACTTACTTAACCATACGTTTCCGTAGTGCCCCGTTTGTCAATGTTCTATCATCATTGACGGTTTGCCAGAGTTCATTAGTTCACTCCCGCTCCCAGTAACAAGGGTCGGTGTGAGGCTGGTTACACCTAAATAGCGCTATTAACTAATAACCCGTTCGCCAGGCCCCGGCGACTAATCGGTATTAAATGGTAGGGACTTAATGATAGAGTTCCGTTTAGTGTTGCTTGTTCAATTGCCGTATAAACAATAATTAACCAAGAGTTCCCAGTAACAAGGGAAGTAAGTTTGTTCCCAGTAACAAGGGAAGAAAAGTAAGTTTGTATCCCTTACGCGGGGATAGCGTTGTTTAAGTTTCCGTTTCCTAAAACCACCGGGAACGCATGATTTAATAGTTGTGAACTCACCTTGGGTTGCTCGGCAGTTTATTTTACTTGGTCAAACACGTTGGTCACCACGTCCTAACATGGTTACCAGTATAGGTCAGGTTTGGGTACAAAGAAGTCATGAATATTCTACACGTCTCTAATACATAGCATACATATCACATAAAGTTATTGGGCCAGTTCTATCACATGTTCAGTAACACATAATCCATTTAAACAGTAACAAACATGAACAGTTCATACAATTCGGCCCAATAACGTAGACAAGTAGCCCAGACGAGACAAGGTGGTCTCGACTCGAGAACACGCAGTCTCGAGTCGCAACAGGGAGGTCTCGAGTCGTGGACTTCTGGTCTCGAGTAGTGCAGGTATGAGTCGCAACCTCAGGGATCTCGAGTCCAGTCTCGAGTCGCAATCAGAAGATCTCGAGTCGAGACCTTGATGGTCTCGAGTCCCTGAAGTCTGTTTTGAGTTGCTTGGTCATGGTCTCGAGTCGCAATCACTACAGTCTCGAGTTGTAACTCAATGGTCTCGAGTCGAGACTAGAGATCTCGACTCGTTTGTCTGCTGATTCTGGTACACCTGCAAGACTTGTACTAACCAATAGAATTCTAATTTCATGATTTGGTGTCCTATCCAATGAGGGTTCACAAACATGTTTTCTTGTCTAAACTATTTTCAAAACGGATCAAAGCACACAACAATTTCAGACATTTTTAATGATCTTCACATAGTTCATCAAGCACATTCATCACACATTCATCACACATTCATCACACATTCATGTAGTTCATCCTTTGTTTGCATATTCACAGTCCTAAGTCAAAACACAATTTAGACATCATCTTCGGCCCTAAATCTAGCACATAATCACCAGTTTTATCATTAGATTTATACACTCGATATTGTGATCTTGTATACCATCATTCAAATCAATACATAACTAATATTCATGCTTATCATTTACCTAAACAATGTCCATTAAATCAACAAATACTTTCATCATACTTAAACAATAGCTACAATGCACTTTAACACATAATCAACACTTTTTATCATGCATATACGTGTGTTTGCAAGAAACACTAACCGGTCAAGGATTTCGGGTGTAGAAGATGTGAAGGATTGATGAAAGAGCTTCCGAGTGTTGATCTCAAGCAAATCCGAGAACCCTTTGGTTGTCACCGGTTTGATCCGAGAGGGGTGGAGTGTTGAGGTTTAGGGTTTTAGTGAGAGAGAGAATGTGTGTGTGTAGGAGAGTGTGTGTGGGTTGCCCAAAAATGGCAAGGTTGGCTATCAACAAGGGTTATATACTAGCTCCAAGTTGGTGCACCCTAATGGGTTCCGGATGGATTAAAGGAGGGGTGCGGCCCAAACGGCCCAACTGTTTACTCGAGACCGAGTGGTCTCGAGTCGGGTTCGCGGTCTCGGCCCACTACATACATATATATATATATATACTACATATACATACTCAGTGCAAGGATCACATAGAACATGAAGATAAAACACAACTTTCATTTAATAACATATATACACACAACGTAATTACAAGATATTTGCTCGGGAAAACCTAGAGTGTCACAATAACAATGTGTCTTTTTATAAAATTGAATGAACTCACCAGTATTTTTCGCTGATAAAATGTTTTCAAACGCGTTTCAGGTAACTTATTGTGAATGTAATAGAAGTCCGCTATGCACCGAAGGCTTAAAAAAAGTGGCAATGATTACCTGAATAAAAGAAGAAATTTATATTTTATCAATTAGGGTTTATCCCTATAAAAACATTTGAATGGAATATTGGTTTCAGCCCATTTGTTTAATATTAAAAGTTTGGTGTTTTACAAACTCTGAAATTATTTCCTAACTATGATCCTGATGAAAAAAAATTTCGCTGCATATTTAATAAACACCGGTACCACCTGATTGGTTCACGGCTCCCGCTCCAAGGGTGGGGTCGGGGTTGTGACAGAAACAGGGTAAATTATAATGTAAAACAAATATTATTTGAAAATGAAGTATGTTGTTTCGAAAGGCAAACAATAGAATATGTTAGGTTATCTTCATACCGTAAAACGATACCAATTAAATACTCTAGTTTGAATACAACTTCATTTTTAACAATACTTATATTAGAGTCTCCGAGGGGGAAAGGGGATAAACACAACTGCGTAGTTAAGTTTTTTGTTAATTATCGAACAAAAGTTATTAAAGAAATATTAAATTAGTTGATAAAGGTAATATCATTTATAAAAAAATATATATGAAAAATAAAAAGTAAATGACAAAAGTTAATATGGTTTAAAAAAATAAAAAAAGAGAAATATGTTAAAAGTAAATATAATAATAAGGTATTATAATATTAAAATAATAAAAAATTAAAAAATTATATATTACTCTAAATTTAAAACTACTATTCAACATCTTTTTAACAACATATATATATATATATATATATATATAAATAGTAGCTATTGTTATAAGAGAATTCCACCAACGACAAATTTTCATCCCGATTTTCCCCAAAATCGATAACACACGCTCGTAACATGTCTGTTAATGTTTGAATGGTCCTTTCGGTTTGTCCATCCGTTTGAGGGTGATATGCGGTACTTATAAGTAGCTTAGTACCCATTCCCTCTTGGAACTTTTTCACTGTCACAATGCGAACCTAGTGTCCCGATCTGACAAAATAGTCATAGGCACACCATATCATGACGTTATATTATCTCATTCAAATAAATTTCTACCATCCTTTCAAAGGAATACGTTTCCCAAATAGGCAAGAAGTGGGTGCTTTTGTAAGGCAATCCACCACTACCCAAATCGTATCGTGCCCCCTTTTAGTTCTTGGCAGTTTGGTAACAAGGATCATTGCTATATCCTCACACTTCTAAACCGGTATCTCTAGGGTTGCAACTTCCTGTACGGATTTTAGTGCTTGGCTTTCACTTGTGAGAAGTTGATAGACATCAACCTAACTTCTAGCTCTGTTGTTCAAAGAAGTAATCTCCACCATCCACTTGAACTTTGAAGCTTGGACCACCATTCATTTCAACCTTGTTTCACATGGGTCAAGCTCCTTTACCAAGTAGACATCTTCGTCTCACTAAAGGCATCCCTTACACCGCATACCACAATAGCTCAATGCAACCACTTATCATATTCCAAAGTTGTTAAGTCGGGCATTCTTTCCCGACACCACACTCATCAAACCTCTATGATTCCTTGAAACTCATGCGAAACTGATCATACGTCCATCTACGTGGGACGCCATGGCCTCACAGCAAATGGTCTATAGGAGCTCATGCATAATCTGTCATATGTTCACCCGCGCAGACAATGTGACTTCACAATTGATGATCTCTAGCAGCTCGTGCATAATCTGCCATATGTCTACCAGCTTAGACACTATGACTTTTGAAATACTCATCTTTGTGCTTGGATACAAAATCCGTCGATCGCTTTCATTCTCTTGCTCAGCTTCCTACTCTTGATGTTTGTCCAAACCATCAGCCGTCTCGTCTCAGTAAAGCAACCCTTGACCCCTCAAACTCTTTGAAGTCTCTTGCATAGGATGTTGAATTACATCACACCTCGCGATCATGTTGAGTCCCACAACACTGTTAATCCTTCTACATAGTCATATCACTGACCATGCCTGAAGATGAAAGATGCTTTCTCCACAATCCTTTGTGTCCTAAACAAGAACCACACGTTCCATCGCCTAACTACTATGTGTAACACCGCGTAAAGACACACTACTCGATACACATATAGGTAAGGCAATTACTTGCATCCTTTCGCTAGATAATTCAACACTAGGGCATATGACTAAAATATGTATACTACATTAACCGAACGCACACATGTCTTGCGCAAGACCACACATCAAAGTATACCCAACTCGAAAGTATCTGTCACAGGTAACCATCAAGTACCTGCATCCCGACAACTTAAGCCATTGGCAATACTCATCGTACTCGACCCCTAAACCCTCATGTTCATCGTACCTGTAAAAGGTTCCACATAGGTCGTGCTCGTACATGTGTCATACGAATCATCATGCCAAGACATCACTTCCAGGTTTAGTACGACTACATATTACAAATAGTTTAAAGTACATGAACCTCACATAACATCAAACAAGACCACTCGTGCATGCCCACAAGACCACTGGTATAAACAAGATACCCCACACCCTTATGTTTATGCTCAACTACCCTCAAACTTAGATACATGAATACCATCATGTAACATGAGACAACTGTACACTTGGAGTACATGCCTATCGGCATGTGGTCTTAGTCATTCCATCATCAGCGTGCCCACATAAGGGTCCCTACCATCTTGCCTCGAAAGGCCCGTCCTTATCACACCCACGCTTACTCTAAACTTCTTCCTTTAGTCTCACTACACTCGTTATCACACAGAGTTAGCTACAAAGTACACATCATCTATGAAAAACCTTTAAACTAACACATAAACGCACATTTAAACACAAAAATCGCATTACATTACTTTACAAAACAGTAGTTATAAAATAAAAGCAACACCATCAAATATTGTCAATCAATCACGTTAGTAGACACGTCCACTTGACTTAAAGGACTCACTATTGATCACTAGGTAGCATCAATCATCACACTAATGTTATAACAAATAAATTAACTCCCAAGCTCAGATCTTGGCTAGATGTCATCACCCACCTCAGCTAGGTCCTCCTACGACCTTTCTTCATTGTCTGGATTTGGTGCATGGCTAATTACTCAGGCATCCACCCCGATCAGGCCACAACCAAAGGGTCAATCACGCCTCCCACTCACCTAACGCACCTTCTAGTTCTTCCATTTGCTCACAGCTCTACGGTACACGCCGCCAACCAAGACCCTGGGTATGCTCGGCGCAAGAAGTGCTAAAACCACTTCCTTCACTATTGGATCTTGGGTATTATCTTCAGTCATAGTCGTCTGGTGGCCTCTCTCATGGGTATGCTCACTAACTACCGCATGCCTCACAAAAACTAGGTGGAGCGTCTAGCACAACACCACCTCAACCACCTCCTCTCACACGAGTTTCTAACATGGTCACACGAGCATTCTACCGGCTTAATATCCATCATTTATTTTCCAGGTCATTACCTGTAGAATATCATCAGAAATATTATAGAATCATCGGAAATACATAGGAAAATAAAAAACAAATTAAACAATGATAAGTTTGTTCGGGAAATAATGTTTAAGATCACATTCAAAGAAGCTAAGCCCCTTCCGAATGTCGCGTCAGGTATATTCCTGTTAAATTCGATACCGATGTATGTATTATTAGATATTGGGGCTAGTAGATCACTCGTGTCGAGTGAACTTGTCACCATTCCTCCTTTGTAATTGAAAATATGCTGGTACCCTTAGAAGTAGAAATAGCCGATAGTAAGAGCTATTTATTGCATGATGTGTGTAGAGATTGTAAGATTGTTATAGAGGATGAAGAGTTCGATATTGACCTTGTACTATAACAACCCTCAAAAATGCCCTAAAACACCCCGTAATCGAAAAACCGAACCCGTGTAACGTTATTTTTATTAAAAATAAAATAAAATTCCTATCGTGGGAAAGGAACAGGTTCATCTTTTTCATCTTTCTGTAACTCTGTAGAAAGAAGCACTCAGGGAAGTGTGTTGTGTCCTACAACTTCTTCAAGATACCAGGACATAAGGAAGAAGACTGTAAGAAGAAAACTAGTGCTAGAATACGCTACAACTACGGAGAGGCAGGTCACATCCACCCAAACTATCCAAAACTAGCTCCAGCAGGCAACAACAAAGCAAAGGTAACAGAAGGACCCAAGAAGAATGCCAGAGCGTTCGTACTGACAACCGAAGAAGCTAAGATGATCCCAGATGTAATTGCCGGTACGTTTTTCGTTAATGATGTTTATGCTAAAGTAGTTTTATAAATACTTCTTTCTGCAAACTTCTCAATCAACCATTAACTAAACTTCACCAAGACTGTCTGGTGGAGACGGCAAATGGAAATTCTATCAAAATAAGTGAAATCCGTCAGGAAAGAATGTAGGATCGTTTTCTGACCCAAACGAGTAGACCAAAAGAGTTTTTGCTCAATACGAGAGGCGGAAACAAACGTATCAAGTCCAATTCAGCTAGATATACACTTTAAAATGTCTATTGATTGATTTAACAAAGTTTTACAGCGAGTAGACACTTCGGCAGCACTTCGGCTCTCAAACCGGAAAAGTTAGAACTCCTTCAAACGAAATCACAAGGCACCTATTTATAGGCTAGCGAATTTCGCATGAACAGGTTCAAGCGAAATTACATTCACACGAAATTACTATTTCGTGCGAAATTACCTTCTAACCTATTTTTGACAGTTTCCTCGTATAACATGCCCTGATCTATCTATACACATACAAGACTCGATATAAGACGAAGTCGACAGACGCATGCACCAACAGACTCCCCCTCGGATGTTGACGAGTCTTCAGTATCGAGTCTTCAATCTTCAATCTTTATCAGTCTTCTCGAACTCTTCCAAAGTATCTGACACTGTAAAGCATCCTCAATCTCTTTCTTCTTTTCATCTCCAGATCTCCACCTGGCTCTAATCTCACTCTAATTCTCTTGATCAGATCTCTTGATTCCTTAAGTTCATCAGCATCAACAGCTAGTATGAACTCCAATTCTAGAATCAGAACTTGACTCTTATAGAATCAAGATTGTAACCTGGCTTACATTCTGCTTAGAATCAAAAACTTGACTAACCTGCACACATCTCTACCCAAAAATAAATTTCACAAATTTACAATTTGACACATTTATGCTCTGCTTACCACTAGTAGACACAAACTTAAAACATCATTTGCAAGTATCATACAAAATGATTTAACATTTTTAATCTCAGATGTATCACTTGTAAGAATAATTCTTTCAAACACACTCTCCCAAACCTGTTCATCATGTTTAACACTTAGAATTTTGAAAATCAACTCTCCAACATCAGTTGTCGAAAATCTTTTTGAATTTTCAAAAATTTATGCTAAAACACACTGAAAATCTTTTTGGATTTTTGAATTTGTAAGAAAATGCAGTAAAGAAATATTTACAGACAATATTTTTGTGAGTTTGTGTAAGAGGATCATATCAGTTTTTGAGACAAATCACCAACACCGTTAAGCTTTAAACATTTTAAGTTCTAAACGATTCACTTAGATTGTCAGTATACTGATCCACTTCAATTTTCACACAAAGTTCAACTGTTTCGAGATACGAGATTAGTGTTTTAAGCACTTAAACTTATTCGCGTGTTCCACCTCAGAATATACTCCCGTATCCAGATCCCAATATTCAGTCTTACAGGTGAATATACCTAGATGATATCTGTAAAGGGTTAAATGCGAGGGCCATGAGAGCTCAGGCTATTGCTTCCGCAAAATCAGAGAGATGATGGCTTCGACTTTAGGTGTGTTCCCTTTAGAGAATCTTTTCTTCAACAGCACATGATTAGCATTTTTCAATGTTTCATCATTTTTTGTACTGAGGGTGATGCTATATTTCAAGCAAGCAGAAAGTATTATACGGGGAATAGGCCATTGCTTCCGCAAAATCAGAAGTCCCGGGATAATACCCCAGAAATCACTGAGTATAAAGACCTAGTATCTCAGAAAGAGGGATCTTTCAAACAAGATTTCTGGGGTTACCCATATATCCGAGAGATGTTCCCTACGATATAAGTAAGTTTGAAATTTAGGTTTATATCTCGTCACAATCTACTAAATGTGCAAAAACCTACTGGCACATCATCAGTGAGACCGTTTATCACATATTAACTTTCCAATTCTTTAGCATGCCGTAAATGTCCACTGATGTACTATCATTTCCTCTTTTCTCAACAAAACTCATTTTTTATTTTATCATGTTTTTGCCTTTTTCAAAATTTCTAATGTTTTTTGATTTTCTTAAATTTCTTACTCCCCCTAAAATGCAAAAGCATTTAAAAAAATTTGAAAACAAACTGTACAAATAAACTGACAACTGTTGTGAATTGCTTCAATTCGCCATCCACTTGGCACAAACACTCAGAACTCCCCCTTACAACAAACTATTTTCCCATTATGATTTCAAAACACTTAAGTTTGTTTTAATCAAATGGTTTTTCCGGAAAAATTAGTTTTCTTGATTTAATAAAAACCACTTTGTAGGTTAGAGGATCAATTCATCACCTTGTTCTTTCATCTTCAACTTTTTGAAAAATATAACAGTTTTAAATTCAAACCACAAATACCTTTTGTAGAAAATCAAGTACAATTTAATGTCCCTGATTTACCACTTGTAAGTTAAAACCCTTCTCCAACCACTTAAAGATTTTCACAAACATATAAAATTCAAGAAATATACCGATACCTGCTCCACACTTACCAACCTGGAAGCTCCGGCAAGTCATACTTTTCACTTATGAAAAACAGACATCCAAGCATGACCAAACTTGGATGTGACCTCTTCAGTTTCACTCGGAGTGTAAGTTGCCTTCTTTGTTTCATAAAACTCTTTAACCCCTTTAACCTTCCCATCGACCATCTTCCCAAAAATCTTTTTCACATTCCCATTAAAAACCTTTTCAACATCAAATTCTTTTTTTTTTTTCAGAATAGAATTCATTTGAAATTTCCACTTTACCAACTTTTTGTTTAAAATTTTCAGCCCGCAATGGTGGAAAATTGACATCATCCATTGGCGGTACTGATGTTTCTATGTTTAGCTCAACTTGTGGCTCTTCTGACTTTGACGAATCAGATTCATCGCCAGCTTTCACATCAGATTTCTTAACAACCCACTTCTGGTTGTCAAGATTTACTCTTTTCTTGTAAAATCTTTTCGAACATTCACCAACCTCATATGTTGAGCTTTTAAACATTTTGAATTTTTCAGTTGGTGGTTCGGTTTTGTTAACAACTTTTTCTTTAAGTTTAGAAACAACTTCCTGTTTTGTGTTGGTAACCATTTGACAGTTCCAGGCGATGTGACCAACTTCTTGACATCTATAACAGGTTCTTGTCTCTTTTCTCTGATAACCTCCATTCTTCTCAAACTTTTGTTTTTCTGCAAAGAACTCTTTGTTTGTTTGCTTCCAAAATGAGCTCTTTTCTTCTTCCTCAGAACTTGCTCCTGAAACAAATACAATTTTTGGTTTATAAGTTTTTTCATTTTTATGATTTTTCGATGGAATAAAACCGAGACCTTTCTGTTTGAAATTACTGTTATGGTTTGGTTTCTTTTGAAAACCTGAACCAGAACTGTAACCCTTTTTCTTGTTTAAACGTTGTTGAACTCTTGAGGTGTAAGGTTTAGGTTTTTCAGAAAGACTTACATCTTTTATTTCAGAAATATTGATTTCTGTTAGTTTAAAAACCTTTTTAATCATTTCTGGTTTAACACCTCTTATTGGAAATTCCTCATCAGAATATAATTTTTCTGAATCAGTCAAAGTATATGCCACTTTGATGGGTTCATCATTCAAATTAGATTTTGATAATAGAAATTCTTTATTGTAAACCCGTTTGACCAACGACTTTGGACTGTCAACTGATGATGAACTCGAACTTTTGGACTCCGACTTTGACTCTGACTCCTCATCCTTATCTAACACCTGATCGACCACTTTCTTTATTAACTGAGACTCATGATCAGTGTCAGACGATGTGAACGTGACGTCAATATTTTCTGGTAAATCATCAGTTGTTTCAGACTTTAACTTTACATTGACTGCCTTTTTGACTTGCTCCTCATTTGGTTTTCTGGGAGAATAACTGTAACACCCTGTTTCTATTTAACGGTTTTACATGTAATTACCAACAATTAGATGTGTAGTTAAGGCTACACATACTCTAAAAATATGGATTTATTAAAACTTTTACAAATCATAAGTTGTTTGGCATAACATGATCAGATTCGTCATTTGAAATTTATGACGAGGCAAAGTGCGGAAGCATGTTTCCTTTTCGTGTTCGGTTCTTCGTTGAGCTTGATCGTCTTTCGGCATCCAAAATGTACCTACATTTCATAAACATGAAATGCTTTTGTCATACGGGGATTAAAACGAGTCTAAACAAATCCGGTAATAATAATGGAAGGAAAAAGAATTCCAATGTTAAACTCTTGATCTCAAAACAAGGATTTCCAACTGGCCTCCACCGTAACTTACGGTGGCACCGTAAGTTACGGTGGCCCCTGGTGTGACATGCCCCTACCGTAAATCAGTAGGGAGCTGCCGTAAAGCCTTCAGCTCCACCGTAACTTACGGTAGCACCGTAAGTTACGGTGGCCCCTGCATTCGACCTTTCCATTTTGTCGTTTATTGACACGAAAACTTTCGTATCTTTCAATCCGCTTATCCGTTTGACCTACCGTTTCTTCCTACATGATTGTAATTTGACCCTTCATCATATGGAGTCAAAATCCAACATCCGGATTAACAATATTTAAGACTTTTAAGTCTTCGGCTTATTACCATTTTTACCAAATTTTGACCTGTTCGCGATTTTATCAAACAAACATGTTTACTTGACCTATAAACTCATGAGAATCATAATTTCAATATTTCCTATCAAATTAATCATAAATCATGGGTTTCTTACTTAGTTAGAACCCGTTTACGCTCAAGTGCTTATTTTGACCCATTAAGGGTATTTAAGCACTTTAAAGCTTAAAAATCGCTTTCATTCATTTCTAGCGTTATTATACAACATTTCTTATCAAATCATCTTCCACCACAACTATATTTGTGGTGGACTTAATGAGGTGATCTATATAATCTGAGTTTTTCTCGTCTAATTGCTAATTTACGACAAAGACTCATATAGAGTCATTTGACTGAAGGTTTACATCTTTCGCTTCTTACACTTATTCCAATTATTTATTTGATCATAAATCTCGTTTCAAAACTACCTTTAAAGGTCGTTTGTCGAATTTAGCTTATAAGGGCGTTTTAGTCCATTTAGCCAATCATTTACGATGAAGGACTGTTGAAAGTATATTTGACCCATAAACCCTCTTTTAACCTATGATTTTGTTTGAAAAGTCATTAAGCTTTCCAAACGCAATATTCATTATTTAAAACCTTCGGTTTACTTCTCAAGTAACCAAATGTTTATTTTGACTACTTTTTAACACTCATTGGACCACATGTTCTAAATGAGTGTTACCCTATGTCACGTACCTGGCGCGGATCAATATATTGACCCGTTTTAATACTTTGCTGTTATAACCGCTAATTCTTAGCGTTGCTGATACCCATTTGACATTTACTCCTGAAATAATATAACTCGACAATAATCATTAGTCATTATTGTCAAAAGGCGATAACTTCACCTTTTGATCCATTTGGTCTAAGTGACCGGTTTTGTTGGCGAGATGATATTTACTACCATCTCATCTACATGACTCGCTCCGTTTTACACCGTGCGGTCATTTCACTTTTTAATCGTTTCTTAACGCTTTTTAGTCTATCATGGCTTACATCATATAGTGTCTTTCAAAACCAATAATTATGGTCAACGCAAGCCCAATTTACCGTTTTACCCTTATTGTTTGTTTTGGTTTACCCTATAAGGTAACCATCCCAAAACTTCATTTTCCATTTGTCATAAAATGATCGAATTACCAATTTAACTCCTTTTTAAACCATCAACATGGTTTCTTGTTATGCTCGATTATCTTGTTCCGTACGTCTACACGCCGGAACATCATACCTCGATTATGTATTCATCTTATTCATAACTAATACGATAAGAGAATATTCTAAAATATAAGACTAGTGTAAGCTATACTTACCTTACCTCCAAATTATGCTTTTCCGTCACTCTTGCTTCGTTTGACCCGCTTCGTTCCCAAGCTTTCACCTAGCTTGTCAATCGTCAAACTATCATTGTAAATTGTAAGATGGTTAGATTAGTCATAATTATTCACGACTATTCCATCTCACTTATTTCATAAGTCGAAACTACTATTCGACTTCACGATTAGTTAACTTGGCTTATTAAAGTTAACTACTTTCGATCACATGATTTACCACATTAGTTCAAATCAACATGATGATTAGAACTCTTCTTGTTTCATATTTCATATAACTTGCCATATTATTCAAATACACATTTTCACTCTAATTTCATCACCTTAGTTTTCATTTAGGCATTTTAACAAACACCTTAAGTGCATACATTCTTACACATTTACAACTAGTTCATAACTAGTTATTTTTACCATGGTTAACATCAAAATTCACCACTATCACTTATGATCAAATACTCAAACTCGCAAATTGTTTAAGTATTTCCCGATTACTAACATGCATGATGATCCTAATCACAATCATGTCCTCGAATTCATCATATGATTAAAACCCACTTAACCTAGTGTGGTAAATCATTCAACCATTCAATCCATAACATGTTATGTATGATTTTCTCTTAGGGTTTTGTTCCTAAGCAAATATACATCACTAATCTAGCCATAGCTTGTCTAATCCATGCCTAATTCACGATTAGGATGATTATCCAATTTTTTACAACTTCACCAAACATCAAGATTTTACATACCTTATGATCCCCGTGTTCGGGTGATCGTTACTTCATGCTCGGTTGTGAATTTGGGCTTCATTTGATCCTTCAATTTGATGGATTTGTTGAAGGTTAGGGTTTGGCTCCATGGGGAGCTTCCCCTGGTCGTACGCACACACACACACTCTTAGTGTGTGTGTTGTGTTTTATTAAATAACTTTGTTAAGTTATTTCATTTTAACCCCTCGTGTTTGGTTCGTTATTAAGTAGGTCACGACCTACTTATTTCTAACGATATTCCCCACTTATTAACTAGGTTAAACATTCCTATTTAAATTAGTGGGCTCGGGGAATCTATGACTAAGATTATTTTAAATCCCGTTACTCGGGCCTTCTATAAACTTTATTTCTACAAAAGCTTTCGTTAACTTTGTATTTAATATTAAGATCATTTGTTTAAATCCTAATATTTATCGGGTTACTCTCACCACTATTGGTATTTTACCCATCTTTTAGTATTAACGGGGTTTGATTACCAAACCCGTTTTCGGGATGTTTCAAGTCTACCCCCCTTAAAGAGGTTTCGCCCTCGAAACCTTTTCTTACATAATTTATTGAGTTTAAACTCAATGTATTCTATCTGATAAATCTTTTAAACATTACTTATACTTTTAACCATTCATTAGTATTACCATAAAAGTATGGTAACATCTTTTTAATTACACAACATATGTGTCTTTTATGCGAGTTAACGCAATTCAGGATAACGCCTTCTTGTTATTTCGACTTGTATGGTTAACTTAGCGAAATCCATCGCCTTATACTTTCGGATTCTTTGTGAATCCATTATTTTCACCCATTTGGATGTTTCTAGTGAGATCTTTCACTTTTACAAACATACCCTTTCCTTTACGTACTTATTCATTTGATTCATTCATACAGAACTCGCCGCAAAAATGAATTTTCCTGATTTTATCTTATGTATTTAGCACTATCTAGATGTGCTATTAACGAAATTCTACAAGGCATATTACCACATACCTTTCGGCTTATCTTTTGTATCGTGCCTTTACTCGAACTAACTTCCCAACACTTTGCTTGTGTTGTCTTGTGATCGCTCAGTATGGGCGATCAATACTTTTTGTTATTATGACCTCATGGACCATCACTACCGTTTTGTACTCACTTACCTTTATTGTTTGGCTTGACTGAGTAGCCAATTGGCCACTTGGTCATACACTCTTATCAACTATGTTTATTTCACGCTAATCTTTATATAATAGTGTGTCGAACATTTTCTTAATTTAAATATTGACCTTAGCCAGTCTCACTGACTAGACTTATTAGCCCAGTTACTTTATACCCATCTCTCAGGCTACTATGTGATTTTATTCCACATAACTTTCCTGATCGTGATCATGTCACGTCATGTTTAATTTATATCAAAATTTCATTTTTTTGAAAATATCACTTTTCGAATATAACGTCATGCGCCTATCAGTGTCAAGACTTGAACCTTTCATGCTTAATATTCAATTTCCTATCAGAATTCACATTTGTAAAAACGTTATTTCTTACTAAACCAAAGTTTTAGTTTAGGATCTTCTCTTTATCTTTTGTCAATTATCCGTACCAAGATATCGACAGTCGATAATTTATTCTTTTACAGTCTTAGTTTTATGCGGGGATTCTTTACTGGTTCCCTCACTTGTCTAAGTAACCCGTAGGTTCCTTCACTTAGCCTAGTAGGCTATTTCTTTAGGCTTTCACCTCTTTAGGGCGTTTGACTTTATGATACTTTTCCTTTTTATTCAGGACCCGTGGGTCAGTTTAGTCCCGTAGACCATTACACTGTTTATAACTCGAAGGTTATAATGATCCCGTAGATCGTCCCTTTTATGTTCGAAAATCATTTGTTTTCGCATCAAAATTTTGTTCACTCCGACTGTGATTCGTGTCTGCAATCATTTCATATTCAATTTCCGACCCATTACATGGGTTCATTAATATCTCGCGCTTTCCTTTATTTGGTTTGCGCCCATATTTGTATTCAATCTCATCTCATTACCGGGCTCATTATCCTTTCCAATGTTACGTTTTATCTGACCCGTTTAACTTGTTCGTGTGAAAATTCGTCACTTATGAATGTCAAACTTCAATATTTGTTCGACCCGTTCAACTTTAAAATAGTTGAACATGATTTATCAAAACTTCTATTTACTTTATCTTGTCATCTTTTAGTCATGACTCAAAACCCAAGTCTTTTAACTTTCCATCCGAGTTCCCGTTTCGCGGTCTACGCATGTGTTTCAATCCTTACCCACCAACCGGGTGTTTTACCGAAGTCGTTATTATTGCAACCATTACGGTATGCATTATGACTTCGTTTCGCTTTTATATTCCTGGTTTGTTCTCAAGTTTGGCGTTTTACTAAATCGGCCCGTTAAGAGTCATATTTGTATTCTCCGGGTTCGAGTGTAAGCACACCCCTCCCAATGCATACCTTAATCGTTTTACATTAATCCTTGTCCCTTCACTCGGGCTCATCATTCTAATGTAATACGCTTCCGTCACCCGGCTGTGCGTTTACATTATTATCAAATATTTTGCTCATTTGATTCATTTGGGTACTTTTAAGTTAGTCCCATTCACTCCGCCCTTACTACATCGGATGTAAATGTGTCCGCTATAAGAAACTCATGGTATCATATGCCACTACTTACTTGGCCAGAGTAAGCGATTAACACATGACATACACGACCTTTTTATAGTTTTCACATCACACCCCATGTAAGTAACACATCTATTTAGTTTTCTTGGAAATAATATCCTGGATAGGTATTCTATTCTGTCTTCCCAAGTTTCTAATTTACATATGCAACAATTATTCTTTACCTGTTTGTTGCATATTGCTAATTGTGCGATTATATTTAAAAGCACGCACCTGGTAATGCTTGCCCTGACGGGCGTTTCTTGCCATTAACCTTGTTTGCGGTCGTTACGCGATTTAGTCCTTACTGAGCATGCTCCTATTGTCATACTTCGGACCGTTCCTCTATCATATCCTTAATTTGTTCAACTCTTGTCATCTTTAAATGCAAGTGTCCTTCAATCAAGACATTCACAAAAGTTAGTAATGTCAACTTCAATAATCGCCTGTATTATAATACAAGGCTTTTTCTACTATACGCGTCAACGCGCGTATTTTTTTCAACTATATCAATCATTTAATTGGGGTAACGTGTATTACACGGTAACCCTATGTGTTGTCTACAACACTTTAATACGCTAGACCATTAGCATACATGCACTTACCGGATTTGCGATCAAGCCTCGAACCGAACACTATTCTTTATCAAGAGCGTAAGGTTTAAGTCCAAGCATGGTTTTCCCCACCATACTTGAATCTCTTAAACCAAGGCTCTGATACCAACTTGTAACACCCTGTTTCTATTTAACGGTTTTACATGTAATTACCAACAATTAGATGTGTAGTTAAGGCTACACATACTCTAAAAATATGGATTTATTAAAACTTTTACAAATCATAAGTTGTTTGGCATAACATGATCAGATTTGTCATTTGAAATTTATGACGAGGCAAAGTGCGGAAGCATGTTTCCTTTTCGTGTTCGGTTCTTCGTTGAGCTTGATCGTCTTTCGGCATCCAAAATGCACCTACATTTCATAAACATGAAATGCTTTAGTCATACGGGGATTAAAACGAGTCTAAACAAATCCGGTAATAATAATGGAAGGAAAAAGAATTCCAATGTTAAACTCTTGATCTCAAAACAAGGATTTCCAACTGGCCTCCACCGTAACTTACGGTGGCACCGTAAGTTACGGTGGCCCCTGGTGTGACATGCCCCTACCGTAAATCAGTAGGGAGCTGCCGTAAAGCCTTCAGCTCCACTGTAACTTACGGTAACACCGTAAGTTACGGTGGCCCCTGCATTCGACCTTTCCATTTTGCCGTTTATTGACACGAAAACTTTCGTATCTTTCAATCCGCTTATCCGTTTGACCTACCGTTTCTTCCTACATGATTGTAATTTGACCCTTCATCATATGGAGTCAAAATCCAACATCCGGATTAACAATATTTAAGACTTTTAAGTCTTCGGCTTATTACCATTTTTACCAAATTTTGACCCGTTCGTGATTTTATAAAACAAACATGTTTACTTGACCTATACACTCATGAGAATCATAATTTCAATATTTCCTATCAAATTAATCATAAATCATGGGTTTCTTACTTAGTTAGAACCCGTTTACGCTCAAGTGCTTATTTTGACCCATTAAGGGTATTTAAGCACTTTAAAGCTTAAAAATCGCTTTCATTCATTTCTAGCGTTATTATACAACATTTCTTATCAAATCATCTTCCACCAGAACTATATTTGTGGTGGACTTAATGAGGTGATCTATATAATCTGAGTTTTTCTCGTCTAATTGCTAATTTACGACAAAGACTCATATAGAGTCATTTGACTGAAGGTTTACATCTTTCGCTTCTTACACTTATTCCAATTATTTATTTGATCATAAATCTCGTTTCAAAACTACCTTTAAAGGTCGTTTGTCGAATTTAGCTTATAAGGGCGTTTTAGTCCATTTAGCCAATCATTTACGATGAAGGACTGTTGAAAGTATATTTGACCCATAAACCCTCTTTTAACCTATGATTTTGTTTGAAAAGTCATTAAGCTTTCCAAACGCAATATTCATTATTTAAAACCTTCGGTTTACTTCTCAAGTAACCAAATGTTTATTTTGACTACTTTTTAACACTCATTGGACCACATGTTCTAAATGAGTGTTACCCTATGTCACGTACCTGGCGCGGATCAATATATTGACCCGTTTTAATACTTTGCTGTTATAACCGCTAATTCTTAGCGTTGCTGATACCCATTTGACATTTACTCCTGAAATAATATAACTCGACAATAATCATTAGTCATTATTGTCAAAAGGCGATACCTTCACCTTTTGATCCATTTGGTCTAAGTGACCGGTTTTGTTGGCGAGATGACATTTAGTACCATCTCATCTACATGACTCGCTCCGGTTTACACCGTGCGGTCATTTCAATTTTTAATCGTTTCTTAACGCTTTTTAGTCTATCATGGCTTTCATCATATAGTGTCTTTCAAAACCAATAATTATGGTCAACGCATGACCAATTTACCGTTTTACCCTTATTGTTTGTTTTGGTTTACCCTATAAGGTAACCATCCCAAAACTTCATTTTCCATTTGTCATAAAATGATCGAATTACCAATTTAACTCCTTTTTAAACCATCAACATGGTTTCTTGTTATGCTCGATTATCTTGTTCCGTACGTCTACACGCTGGAACATCATACCTCGATTATGTATTCATCTTATTCATAACTAATACGATAAGAGAATATTCTAAAATATAAGACTAGTGTAAGCTATGCTTACCTTACCTCCAAATTATGCTTTTCCGTCACTCTTGCTTCGTTTGACCCGCTTCGTTCCCAAGCTTTCACCTAGCTTGTCAATCGTCAAACTATCATTGTAAATTGTAAGATGGTTAGATTAGTCATAATTATTCACGACTATTCCATCTCACTTATTTCATAAGTCGAAACTACTATTCGACTTCACGATTAGTTAACTTGGCTTATTAAAGTTAACTACTTTCAATCACATGATTTACCACATTAGTTCAAATCAACATGATGATTAGAACTCTTCTTGTTTCATATTTCATATAACTTGCCATATTATTCAAATACACATTTTCACTCTAATTTCATCACCTTAGTTTTCATTTAGGCATTTTAACAAACACCTTAAGTGCATACATTTTTACACATTTACAACTAGTTCATAACTAGTTATTTTTACCAAGGTTAACATTAAAATTCACCACTATCACTTATGATCAAATACTCAAACTCGCAAATTGTTTAAGTATTTCCCGATTACTAACATGCATGATGATCCTAATCACAATCATGTCCTCAAATTCATCATATGATTAAAACCCACTTAACCTAGTGTGGTAAATCATTCAATCCATAACATGTTATGTGTGATTTTCTCTTAGGGTTTTGTTCCTAAGAAAATATACATCACTAATCTAGCCATAGCTTCTCTAATCCATGCCTAATTCACGATTAGGATGATTACCCAATTTTTTACAACTTCACCAAACATCAAGATTTTACATACCTTATGATCCCCTTGTTCGGGTGATCGTTACTTCATGCTCGGTTGTGAATTTGGGCTTCATTTGATCCTTCAATTTGATGGATTTGTTGAAGGTTAGGGTTTGGCTCCATGGGGAGCTTCCCCTGGTCGTACGCACACACACACACTCTTAGTGTGTGTGTTGTGTTTTATTAAATAACTTTGTTAAGTTATTTCATTTTAACCCCTCGTGTTTGGTTCGTTATTAAGTAGGCCACGACCTACTTATTTCTAACGATATTCCCCACTTATTAACTAGGTTAAACATTCCTATTTAAATTAGTGGGCTCGGGGAATCTATGACTAAGATTATTTTAAATCCCGTTACTCGGGCCTTCTATAAACTTTATTTCTACAAAAGCTTTCGTTAACTTTATATTTAATATTAAGATCATTTGTTTAAATCCTAATATTTATCGGGTTACTCTCACCACTAATGGTATTTTACCCGTCTTTTAGTATTAACGGGGTTTGATTACCAAACTCGTTTTCAGGATGTTACAATAACCTTCCCAAATCGGAGGCGGACACTTGTTATAATTTGCACTTTGTTTCTTACCAGTATCCTTATCTTCAGGCTTCTTGTCTTGAAATGCTTCAAAACCTGCAACAGTTGGATAAATTCGATCAATCAAATAATCAGAACTAGAATAACTTTGTAACAAACGTCTGATTCTTTCATTCTCTATCTTTTCCGTCTCCAACTCTTGCTTCAATTTTGCACACTCTTCAATGTAATGATTAATGGCTTTTTGCTTTGTCATCATCACAGCATTCATCATTGTTAACACATCTTCTCTTTCAGAATTTGTCTTCTGAAGACCATTCACTGTTCTGTTCAAAACATCAAACGATTCTTTCACATAATTGAGTTTGAACAATAAATTTTCTCTCATCTTATCTTGCTCACTCAATTTCTCATCTTTCTCTTCACACAGCTTACACGACTCCAAACACTTTAAGCAAGGTTTTATGACTTCAACAATCTTTTCCACTTCGATAATCTTTTCAACTTCGACTCTCTTATCAACTTCAACCACTTTCTCAGCTTCAAACACCTTTTCAGCTTCAACCACTTTCTCATCAACATCAACTACCTGCTCAGTAGCTTTATTCTCTTCACTTTGTTCAAAAATCTATTCTTGAACAACACTCTCACTTTTCACCTTTTTTTTTTTCTTTTGCTGCTTGTTTCTCCTTCAGCTTCTCCACTCTATCTGCAAAATAAAATTGAAAACTTTCAGGAGATAAATGAGTTTTTGCAATATTAATATGCATTTCTTCCTCATCATCACTGTCATCATTTGATGATTGATCAAACACTTGTGTCTGTTCTGAACTATCATCTGAAAAACTAGATTCATCATCTTGATTCTTCTCATTATCAGCAAACACTTTCATCCCATCTTTCATCAAATCTGGTTCTTGAACTATCTGTGCAATGAGAGCTACTATTTTGAATCAGGCGGAATGTATTTATCCCAACTGAAACCTTCTGCCACTTTTTCATCATCTTGATCAATTATGCCAAAATAAGCTTTCTTATTTGCTTCTTCGATCATTTTAGCATGTGCAGTTTGTGGTTCTTTTTTGTTGATAAGGTTGATGAGCAACTTGTTGATATATGGCTTTTCGATAATAATCATTACCACCAAACGGATTCTTTGCTCCACTTGCTTCTCGATTTGTACATTCTCTCTTGAAATGTCCTTTCTCCCTGCATCGAAAACAAGTAACTTTAGATTTATCAAAACCCAAAGTAGAAACATTTGCATCCAAGAAATCATCTCTTCCTGTAATCTTCTTGAATTTTTCAGCTCTTCTTAAAACACTCGCTAAACACCATTTAATGTCCATGAGTTCCATCTCCTCAGCATCAATCTGATCGTAATCCTCTTTTGTCAACATAGGATTTCCGATCCTTCCAGCAACCAACCCTTCATATGATTCCAACACTGTAGCTAGCAATGACATATGACTTTTAGCTACTTCTTCAGAGAAATTTTGACCATTCTGAAGATGCAACGCGATGTTATTGCTATTTGAACTTTGAAACTGATGATTCGAGGTTGATTCTTTTGGATTAACACTTGGATATGATGAAAATCCACTGCTGCTGTTTGGACTTTGATCGACTGATCCAGATGAGTTTTCAGCACTGAAAGCAGTTTGGATTTTTGGACTTGCTTCAACATTCTGAACACTCCCTTTGAAGTACATCTTAACATCTTGTTGTGCACTTGGATTGCTCATTCTAACAATCTTTTGTTGCTCAAGATCTTGTTCTTCAATCTTTTCGATGAACTGAGAAATTGTCAAGCCATCATATTCTCCAGTATTCTTTAATATCATCAAAAATGTACCCCATTCTTTCTGAGGTAAACCATCAGCTAATTTGTCAACCCATTCTTCATGATCTTTGTTGATATTTAACAATGACATTGACCGTACTAAATGACAATATCTTTCAATCAATTTCTTTGTATCTTCTCCCGGCAAACTTGTAAATAAATCAAATTCTTTCTTACAATGATTTTTTACTCTTGATCATCTTCTCACTTCCTTCAAACTTGATACGAAGTGCTTCCCAGATTGAACGTGAAGTCTTATCATGTTGAAGCAATACAAATATGTCTTCTTTAATAGCTTGCTGGAGTAAACTGATGTCACGGCCCCAGCCCCGGTTTGACCCGGTCAGGAACCGCGGGACAGGAACACGTGGTATCAATGATGCGACAGCGGAAGATTTTTAACAGGATCTTTTAAAACTCAAAAATGCCCAATTATTTTATTTCCATAATTCGGGATAAATCCCGTAATTTACATTAGAGGAATTTAACTAGGAAATTCCCTGATTTCTTAAAACATGTTTTATTCATTTTAACTGAGCCACCTCTTCAAGCTTGGTAGTGCTCCTTAGCACGTTTCCTTGATTTACAGCAGGTTGCCTGAAACATGTTTTAAAAATATTTTATCAGCGGGGAAATGCTGGCGAGTCACTCCAATTTGATAAAATGACACATAGTTATCAATTACAGCATAAGAGCGATTACAATGGCTTCTATCTTATTTTTATCTGGCGCCGTGTCACATTGCGTGACGATGGTCATACCACTATTGGGTCCCACCCCAAGTAGTGATGATTATCCCGGTTAGGTCAATGAACTTAACCGGGAGAAAATTAGTAATGTGCACAATACCCCACTAGCCAGTGATTAAGATAACCACGACTTACTCCCTGTAATTATAACATTTGAAAATGGAGTATTGTAAAATACTTTTGATAAAAAGAGAATGACTCACATTGCAGATTTATACGGGCAGAGTTTAGCCTACTGATTAGCCTTTTAACCTAAATTTAAACAACATGCACACAAACTAGGTCAATAAGTAATACACCATTTACGATAACTCACGAGATTAAACCCTCACAACGAATGACAAAGTGCGATACTTAAACATCCATCGAATTCACGACGAATGACAAAGCATAACCCTAATGTGGGCAGCACTTAAACATCCATTGGATAGTTTTAATCGATCGGACATTGAATCGTAGTAGCGATCGAGTTATTACCCTGTTATTGCGGCAGCGTTTCGTGCTGTGTGTGTGTTTTGTAGTAATCAGACCATAACTCAGTGTGTATAACGAATTTTTTCGTTGAACGAGTGCCAGAATTCAAGTCCCAAACCCCTCTATTTATACTTAAATTTTGACCCCCTCGCGTGACGCGAGGGGTCTACGTGGGTGCGTCGCGTGACGCGAGGGGTCACCACTCTATTATAGAGTAGCCACGTGTGTTTGTAGCTCAGGTGAGTTGGTCTTTCGTCAAAATTCGATTTTGACAGCAAATTATGTGGATAATCGTAACTAGGGAATACCCCCCCCCCCTGAGTTTTAGGGGCCCTGATCCTGATTCTGATTGTTCTGAAATTTTTAGGGTTTATGCAGAATCACTTGGGGGTCTCAATTAGGGTTTCCTATTGGACAAAATAAGATAATAATTAGAACTTTTGATGAGAGTTGTTACATCCTCCCCACCTTAATAAAAATCTTGTCCTCGAGATTTATTGGAATAAGTGAGGATACTTTCGCTTCATTTCTGATTCCAGTTCCCAAGTGTATTCGGATCCTCTTTTTGAATCCCACTTGACTTTGACCAGCACTAGCTGCTTATGCTTGAGAAACTTGATCTTTCTATCTTCTATTTGTAATGGCTTCTCAACAAACTTTAACTTTTCATTGACCTCTATATCTTGAAGAGGTACTACCAGGGACTCGTCAGATAGACATTTCTTGAGATTGGATACATGAAATACGTCATGTACTCCAGCTAACTCTTCTGGTAGTTGTAAACGATAAGCAACTGGTCCTATTTGTTGGATGACTGAAAATGGTCCGACGTATCTTGGACTTAGCTTTCTTACCGAACCGAACAACTCCTTTCCAAGGAGAAACTTTTAATAGTACTCTGTCTCCAACTTGAAATTCTAACGGCTTGCGTCGATTATCTGCATAACTCTTTTGGCAATCTCAAGCCATCTTTAATCTTTCCTTGATTTTAGTGATCTTGTCGGTAGTTTCTTGTACTATTTCAGGACCTGACAATTGACTTTCTCCTATTTCTGCCCAGCAAACTGGAGTTCTGCACTTACGTCCATACAGTGCTTCGAATGGGGCAGCTTCGATGCTTGAATGATAGCTATTATTATAGGAGAATTCAATTAAGGGTAGGTGATCATCCCAATTTCCACCAAAATCTATCACACATGCCCTAAGCATGTCTTCCAGGGTTTGAATCGTCCTTTCACTTTGTACGTCTGTCTGAGGATGATATGCAATACTTAGACTCAGTCGGGTTCCTATTGCTTTCTGGAAACTTGTCCAGAAGTGGGAAGTGAAACGACTATCTCTATCCGATACAATGGAGAGTAGAACTCCATGTAAGGATACAACTTCATCTACATACAACTTTGCCAACCTTTCTATGCTAAAAGTTTCTTTCATGGGTAGAAAATGAGCTGATTTGGTTAATCGATCCACAATTACCCAAATCGCATCATTACCTTTTCTGGTTTTAGGTAACTTAGTAACAAAATCCATTGTTATAAGTTCTCATTTCCATACAGGCATTTCCAATTGTTGTAGTAGACCCGAAGGTTTCTGGTGTTCTGCCTTAACTTGTGAACAGGTTAGACATTTAGAAACATATCTAGCTAAGTCCTTTTTCATTCCTATCCACCAGAAGTTAGTTTTTTAAATCTTGGTACATCTTATTGTTACCAGGATGCATGGTATACCTAGATTTATGAGCTTCCTCTAGAATTTGATTTCTTAATTCTCCCTGCTTAGGTACCCAAATCCGTTTCTTATGGAATCTCCAGATTCCATCATTACCTTGTTCTAATTCTTTAATTCGCCCTTTCATTCCTTCAGCATCATCCTTGATTGCTGTTTCTTGAATGCTTTTCAGTTGGTCCATTAAATCTAATTGTAAACTTAATCTAAGAGCACGAACTCATCGTTGTTTCTCATGATACTTACGACTTAAGGCATCAGCAACTACGTTTGCTTTTCCTTCGTGATATTGAATATCACAGTCATAATCACTTAGGATTTCCATCCATCTCCTTTGCCTCATGTTTAATTCTTTTTGCCCAAATATATATCTTAAACTCTTATGATCTGTATAGATAGTAAACTTACTTCCGTACAGGTAATGTCTCCAAATCTTAAGGGCAAAAATTATGGCTCCTAACTGTAAGTCATGAGTCGTATAATTTTCCTCGTGCTTTTTCAATTGCCTTGACGCATACGCAATTACCTTCTTGCGTTGCATAAGCACACATCCTAATCCTAGCTTTGAAGCATCACAGTATACTTCAAAATCTTCTGTTCCTTCCGGTAAAGCTAGAATTGGAGCATTGGTTAATTTCTGTTTTAAAACCTTAAAAGCCTCATCTTGCTTGGGTCCCCACTCAAACTTAACTGATTTACAGGTTAGCTTAGTTAATAGCACGGCTATCTTAGAAAAATCCTTAATAAACCGTCTATAATATCCGGCTAAACCTATAAAACTTCTAATTTCCATCGCTGATTGCGGAACTTTCCATTTAGTAATCGCTTCTATCTTAGTAGGATCTACGTGAATGCCATCGTGGTTCACCGTGTGTCCTAAGAATTGCACTTCTTGTAACCAAAATTCACACTTCGAGAATTTGGCGTAAAGATTCTTCTTTCTTAACAAGGTTAAGAGTACATGCAGGTGCTCATAATGTTCCTCCTGACTTTTGGAATAAATAAGTATATCGTCGATGAAGATAATTACAAATTTATCCAAATACGGTTTACAGATTCTATTCATCATGTACATAAATGTTGCAGGAGCATTTGTTAACCCAAAGGGCATGACTGTAAACTCGTAATGACCATACCTAGTTCTGAAAGCAGTTTTAGGTATGTCTTCTTCTTGTACCTTCAATTGATGATATCTGGAGCGTAAATCTATTTTAGAAAAATATCTAGCTCCCTGCAGTTGATCGAAAAGATCATCAATCCTAGGTAATGGGTATCGATTCTTAATTGTAACTTTATTTAATTCTCTATAATCGATACACATTCGCATTGAACCATCTTTCTTCTTTACAAACAACATTGGCGCTCCCCATGGGGATGAGCTAGGTTGTATGAATCCTTTGCTTAGTAATTCATCTAATTGCTTTTTCAATTCTAACATTTCTGTGGGTGATAACCGATAAGGTGCCTTGGCTATCGGTGTAGTTCCAGGAATTAGATGAATTCTAAACTCTACTTCCCTATCAGGTGGTAATCCAGGTAGTTCATCTGGGAATACTTCCAAATATTCTAATACTACTGGAATGTCCTTAAGTTCTTTACTTTTCGTGTTAATGATTACTGAAATCATATACACCATTTCTTGTTTTCTGGAATAACTGGCCAATTTCATTATTGAAATGAATTTCAGTGGCTTTCGTGGCTTATCTCCTGTAATTACCACTAATTCTCCTGTGGGTGTATGAATTTCTATGGAATTCTTGTCACAAAGAATTCGAGCATGGTTGGCTACTAACCAATCCATTCCTAACACAACATCGAATCCGGCTAATTTCATAGGTAACAAGTTTGCAGAAAAATGATGTCCTAAGAGTTCTATCTTTCCTTCTTGCAAAACCTTATCTATGTTAACGGAATTTCCGTCTGCCGTTTCGACTGTAAGAATCTGTCTAAGTTGTTTTAAGAGTAACTTAAGTGCTTGACAGAATGAAGTATTTATAAAACTTTGGTTTGCACCAGAGTCAAATAATACTTTTGCATAAACGTTGTGAACTAGGAACGTACCAGCTATCACATCCGGGATTAGCTATGCTTCCTGAGTAGTCAATTGGAAGGCTCTTACGTTCTTCTTGGTAGTTCCTTCTGCAGGCTTGGCTTTATTATCAGCTGGTTTGACCAATTTCGGGCAGTCTGGCCTAAGATGTCCAGCTTCTCCACAGTTGTAACAGACTGTGAATCTCTTCTTTCTGCAATCTTCCTCTTGATGCCCCGGAATTTTGCAGAAATTGCAATATCCCTTGCATCTTCCAAAATGCTTCCTTTTGCAAGAATTGCAAAATGGACCAGAGGAAGATTGCCCGGTTCCTCTTCTCTTGAAATTGTTACGGTTACCCATACGGAATCCTTGGGTAATCTTTTGGGCCACTTCCTTTTTTCTATTCTCTTCTCGCGTCCGTACCAGTTCGTCAGTCAGAGTTTTGGCTAAATCTACCGCATCATCAATCGTGCGGGGTTTTGCAGCCTTGACGATATTACGGATTTCGCCAATCAATCCCCAAATATAACGGGAAATAAGTACCGGTTCTGGCGAAGCCAGGGTTGGTACTACTCTCGCATACTCGAAGAATGTCGATGTATACCCTCGACAGTCTACATCCATCATCCGATGGTTTAGGAACTTATTTTCCATTTGTTCCTTTTCATACTCGGGACAGAATTTTCTTTCCATTACTTGCTTAAATTCTTCCCAACTCATGGCATAGGCCAAATTTCTTCCTTTGGCTTAAAAGACCGTATTCCACCATTCTAACGCCCCTTCTTTGAAAAGATTTGACGCATACATAACCTTGTCTTCTTCAGCACATTTACTTATCATAATTACTGCTTCGGTCTTTTCTAACCAACGCAGTGATGCAGTTGCCCCTTCATTGCCTGCAAATTCAGCTGGTTTACAGGCAAGGAATTCTTTGTAAGTGCAACCAGGCGTTGCAGCTTTCATTTATTAAGGCGTGGAGCTTGTATCTCCTCATTGTCGTTATTAATATGGTTGCCACCTCCATTTACACTATTACTGAAATTATCGCCTTGTGTGTGTTTGCTAGGAATAATTTGTTGAGGTTCAACAGGTTTCTGGGCAGCAGCAAGGATTGCTGGAATAGCATTGGCTATTCCTTGAGCAACGATATTTTCTATATCTTGCCTAGTCATAAATTGATCCTCCTGGTGTTGCTCAGATTGATTGACTTCGTTAACTGGTTCATTATTAGCGTTTTCCATCTGATAATTAATATATATAATTTATTAGTATAGAATAAATAACAATTATACACAAAACAATCATATAAATTTCACAACACACATATATATATATATCCTAAATTATCGATTCCTTGATTTCCCTTTTTATATATCATATTATGCATCCGTACACACTGTTATGTTACAAAGTTTTATTTTTATTTTACAAGATTATATTTTTATTACTATTATTATACAATCACAGTTACGTTCTCACACTATTTCTTCTGCTGATATGTTAGTAACGACGCTCCCTCTCGTCGTACTTCCAGGAGATCTGTTCTCCTACTTCCCGAATCCTATTCCCTGCACCTATCAGCTCCTCTCCAAAATGGCGGAGTTCAGCTAAATTTTAATTGCTCATTGGTGGGTTTGGTATAGGTTCTGGGTCGAACTAAGGGAAAAGGTATATGGGTTATTAAGGAGGTTTTGAAACTGCCAATCGTTCGTCCACCACTCATCCATTTCTCCTAAAGGTTGAGTATGGATTAAAGGTTCTGAGATGGCTGGTTCTAAGTTTATTGGAAATTGAGTGTCGGCAGGATAAGGATAAAGGTTATTATTGATAGGTCTAACGATATCACAGCTTGCCAATACATGATCCAATTCCTCCTGAAATGGCAACTCCTCGACTTGCCTCAAGCTTTCCCCAATTTCTATTTCTGTTTGCCTAGATCCTTCCCCAATCTCAATCCCTTTTCCTTTATCCATGGGATTCTCTATTTTGGGAATCTTTCGAGTTGCTGGTTTCCTCCTGCGCACCCGCCTCCAGCCTATAAATCTTCTCTTTTTCTTAGACTTTGGTTTTTCCAAAGGTGGAGAGTGGAATTCCATAGGTTCTTCCACATCGGGTATGTAACCAGTAAAGTCTTTGGAAACTTCTACTTTCACCGGATAGAGATTGAGATTTTGAAGGGCTTTAGATAACTCATTCATGCTGTTTAGCATATATGCAAAAATACACACAAAATGCTAAGTTAAAATTTTTATAACAAATTTCACAGATAACCTTCAAGTATTATAGCATACTGTGTAACTAATTTAATACAAAGGATAACTGAAATTTAAAACATACTAGGGTTTATTGTAAAATTATTTATTTACTGGGTAAAGTTTCTGACTTGTAGGTGATATAGGTGCTATAACTGAGTCAGGATATTTAAAGATTTGCATTTACTGCTACAGTGGCTAGCATATAGAGATCTGCCCATTTTTCATCTAACTTGTCTTCCCATTGTGGGTTACTGTCTAATTTCTGGGTTTTCTATGACTTTTTCATTTTCTCTTGACTTTTTCTAATAATCAAACTTCTTTTATTAGGAGAAAGTGGTTCCTCATACTGCGTCTTACGAAAAAATATTCCTTCCTCAGTATTTACTGAGTGTTTTGAGGATGATGATCCCTTATCTTTTGATATACTATCTAATTTAAGATAGATATCTGACATTCTCTGCTTACCCATACTGTAACTAACAAATAGTCAGTTAATAAAGAACATAATCACAAAATGGTAATTAGGAAAAAAAATTAAGTATATTTAAATACTTAATAGGCTTAAGTCAGTGGCTCTTTCAGTTGCTCTGATACCACCTTTTCCTGTCACGGCCCCAGCCCCGGTTTGACCCGGTCAGGAACCGCGGGACAGGAACACGTGGTATCAATGATGCGACAGCGGAAGATTTTTAACAGGATCTTTTAAAACTAAAAAATGCCCAATTATTTTATTTCCATAATTCGGGATAAATCCCGTAATTTACATTAGAGGAATTTAACTAGGAAATTCCCTGATTTCTTAAAACATGTTTTATTCATTTTAACTGAGCCACCTCTTCAAGCTTGGTAGTGCTCCTTAGCACGTTTCCTTGATTTACAGCAGGTTGCCTGAAACATGTTTTAAAAATATTTTATCAGCGGGGAAATGCTGGCGAGTCACTCCAATTTGATAAAATGACACATAGTTATCAATTACAGCATAAGAGCGATTACAATGGCTTCTATCTTATTTTTATCTGGCGCCGTGTCACATTGCGTGACGATGGTCATACCACTATTGGGTCCCACCCCAAGTAGTGATGATTATCCCGGTTAGGTCAATGAACTTAACCGGGAGAAAATTAGTAATGTGCACAATACCCCACTAGCCAGTGATTAAGATAACCACGACTTACTCCCTGTAATTATAACATTTGAAAATGGAGTATTGTAAAATACTTTTGATAAAAAGAGAATGACTCACATTGCAGATTTATACGGGCAGAGTTTAGCCTACTGATTAGCCTTTTAACCTAAATTTAAACAACATGCACACAAACTAGGTCAGTAAGTAATACAGCATTTACGATAACTCACGAGATTAAACCCTCACAACGAATGACAAAGTGCGATACTTAAACATCCATCAAATTCACGACGAATGACAAAGCATAACCCTAATGTGGGCAGCACTTAAACATCCATTGGATAGTTTTAATCGATCGGACATTGAATCGTAGTAGCGATCGAGTTATTACCCTGTTATTGCGGCAGCGTTTCGTGCTGTGTGTGTGTTTTGTAGTAATCAGACCATAACTCAGTGTGTATAACGAATTTTTTCGTCGAACGAGTGCCAGAATTCAAGTCCCAAACCCATCTATTTATACTTAAATTTTGACCCCCTCGCGTGACGCGAGGGGTCTACGTGGGTGCGTCGCGTGACGCGAGGGGTCACCACTCTATTATAGAGTAGCCACGTGTGTTTGTAGCTCAGGTGAGTTGGTCTTTCGTCAAAATTCGATTTTGACAGCAAATTATGTGGATAATCGTAACTAGGGAATACCCCCCCCTGAGTTTTAGGGGCCCTGATCCTGATTCTGATTGTTCTGAAATTTTTAGGGTTTATGCAGAATCACTTGGGGGTCTCAATTAGGGTTTCCTATTGGACAAAATAAGATAATACTTAGAACTTTTGATGAGAGTTGTTACAACTGATCATCATCTTTTCTGCTTTGTACATGTCTCGTTCTTTATCCGTAAATTCAAAAATCTTTTTCTCAACTCCCAAATCTGTACGTGGTAGTACATACTTTTTCTCAACACACTCCCAAGACCTCAAATGATTAGCTTGAACCCAGTTTTCAAACCGATCTTTCCAACCATAATACTCCTCAATTCCCATTAGCTTCGGGGGTTTTTGCAAAGTTCCAGTTTCATTTTCCATGTTCATGCTCTGAGCAATGGCAGTAGGAGTAGTCGGGGCAGTAGCAAATGCATTATAAAATTCCTCTTCCATGATTCGGTAATTTTTTTCACAAAACAGTCACTTTCAAACGAAATAACAACTCAAGCGAAATTATCTGCACAACACTTTTAAACGAAATAGTTCAAACGAAATAAAGATTTTCACACGAAATAGGTGATTTCGTACGAAATAACCAAACGAAAACCGGTTTCAAGCGAAATCAACTAATTTCGTACGAAATACTCAACGCGAAATACTAATTTCGTGTGAAATCAACCAAAATTTCAAACGAAATACTAATTTCGTGCGAAATCAAGAAGCTATTCCATGCGAAATACTGCTTATGTCATCATCTCGAGCTGATTTTGGTCCAATTGATCATGTTTTAGTCTGATTTTAGGTCTGAAACTTTCAAGGGTTTGTTAAAACACTATTACGCGTATAATATGTGAAATTCAATACATTTTGACGGTGAAATCAAGTTTAATTTTGAAAAGAAGGTGTAGAAATCAGAATTTTGAGCTGAATTGGTAAGAACTCTTCCTCCTGAGCTCTGATACCACTTGTAGGATTGTTTTCTGACCCAAACGAGTCGATCAGAAGAGTTTTTGCTTAATACGAGAGGCGGAAACAAACGTATCAAGTCCAATTCAGCTAGATATACACTTTAAACTGTCTATTGATTGATTTAACAAAGTTTTACAGTGAGTAGACACTTCGGCAGCACTTCGGCTCTCAAACCGGTAAGTTAGAACTCCTTCAAACGAAATCACAAGGCACCTATTTATAGGCTAGCTAATTTCGCATGAACAGGTTCAAGCGAAATTACATTCACACGAAATTACTATTTCGTGCGAAATTACCTTCTAACCTATTTTTGACAGTTTCCTCGTATAACGTGCCCTGATCTATCTATACACATACAAGACTCGATATAAGACGAAGTCGACAGACGCATGCACCAACAAAGAAAGATAGAAATTTTAAGTCATAAGTTTACTGTTAACCTGTTACCTATGAATCTAGTCGGATTCGATGTGGTATTAGGAATGGATTGGTTGGTAGCCAATCATGCACGAATTCTGTGTGATCAAAAGTCTGTATAAATTTTTACGCCAAATGGCGAAAGGATCACAATTAAGGGAGACAAGCCGATAAGGTCAACGAAATTCATCTCTGTGATGAAAGCCACAAGCTACGCACGGAAAGGAGAAATGGTGTATATGATTTCAGTAATCATTAACACTAAAGAAAAAGAATTAAAAGATATTCCTATAGTATCTAAATTCTCAAACATTTTTCCACTTGTAGGATCGTTTTCTGACCCAAACGAGTCGATCAGAAGAGTTTTTGCTCAATACGAGAGGCGGAAACAAACGTATCAAGTCCAATTCAGCTAGATATACACTTTAAACTGTCTATTGATTGATTTAACAAAGTTTTACAGCGAGTAGACACTTCGGCAGCACTTCGGCTCTCAAACTGGAAAGTTAGAACTCCTTCAAACGAAATCACAAGGCACCTATTTATAGGCTAGCTAATTTCGCATGAACAGGTTCAAGCGAAATTACATTCACACGAAATTACTATTTCGTGCGAAATTACATTCTGTAATTTCGGTCGAAATTACCTTCTAACCTATTTTTGACAGTTTCCTCGTATAACGTGCCCTGATCTATCTATACACATACAAGACTCAATATAAGACGAAGTCGATAGACGCATGCACCAACAAAGAAAGATAGAAATTTTAAGTCATAAGTTTACTGTTAACCTGTTACCTATGAATCTAGTCGGATTCGATGTGGTATTAGGAATGGATTGGTTGGTAGCCAATCTTGCACGAATTCTGTGTGATTAAAAGTCTGTATAAATTTTTACGCCAAATGGCGAAAGGATCACAATTAAGGGAGACAAGCCGATAAGGTCAACGAAATTCATCTCTGTGATGAAAGCCACAAGTTACGCACGGAAAGGAGAAATGGTGTATATGATTTCAGTAATCATTAACACTAAAGAAAAAGAATTAAAAGATATTCCTATAGTATCTAAATTCTCAAACGTTTTTCCAGAGGAGTTATCGTGATTATCGCCAGATCGCGAGGTTGAATTTAGAATTCACCAGTTACAAGGAACTGCACCGATTGCCAAAGCACCCTATCGTCTAGCACCAACGGAGATTCAGGAATTAAAGAAACGGCTAGACGAATTACTCGAAAAAGGTTTCATACAACCTAGTTCATCACCATGAGGAGCACCAATGTTATTTGTCAAGAAGAAAGATGGATCGATCCGTATGTGCATTGATCACAGAGAATTGAATAAGATTATTATTAAAAACCGGTACCCACTACCGAGAATAGATGATCTATTTGATCAACTTCAAGGAGCCTGCTTCTTTTCTAAGATAGACTTACGCTCAGGATTGTTGGACTCTGTATGCCCAAGACACATATTAAATTGATGTGGCTAGTACGTTATGATCCAATTCGAGTCATACCCAAATACAAGCTAGACAAACACTTAGAATATTTATTTGTGATATGATCAAACAAACAAATATTAACACTTAGAATATTTAGAAATTGGTTTTCTAAATAATTGCACTTGACAAACTAATAAATTATATGGATAATTTATTTTGAGAGAATATTTTATTTTGTTATTTAATGGGTTAAATAACTTAATAAAAGTTGTATAAAGTCTTGTGAACATATGATGTTATATTTTATAAAAGGTATAAAATAAACAAGACTTAAATTTTATAAAAGAATTGAATTTTTTTTAATAAAATATAAGCTAGGCCGCCACCTCCCATGGTGTTCTTCCCAAACCCTTTTGTCCAATGGGATGACATGCAATTGTCATAAGTTAGAGACCATTTGATTGGGTGGTCTTCCCTAAATCTTTTGGTCCAATAACAATGCATGCAAATGCATGTGTTAGAGACTCATTCATTGGGCAAGATGGGTGGCAAGATTCTCTCTACATTTATAAACATTTTGGATGACAAAATAGAGATGGATGAACTTAAGAATACTAGAAAAAAATGGCTGAAAATTTCAGCCATAACATGATCATCCAAGAGGGTTTTTCATTTGGAAAAATCAAGTGTAAGACTCTCTAAAAATCGGATCATGTATGGTTGATCTAGTAGGCTTTTTCAAGTTCATAAATCAAGTGCAAGAACTCTACTACATCCTCTCATATTTTCGGCCACATGATGGTTTAAAGAGGGTTTCAATAGTGAGTTCATAAGTGTAGAAATCCTAGCTAAACATAAGGTGTTTGTTGGAAGGCTTGGGGTATACAAGCTTGAGGTCTTCTACACTTGAAGGCAACCGTTCAAGAAGCATCATCATCTTCTTCATATCCATTACTCCTTAGAAGGTAGTATTCTAAACACCCTATGGTTGTGTTTTAATTTTGATAGCATGCATGTTCGTATATGGATCCGGGTTTGGGTTTTACATATAAAAATGGTTTTATATCTTGTAAGTGACATGTTTTTAAATAATAATTTTCCGTTGCGTTTTAATTTCATATGGATGAAATACTTTGATAAACATGTGAAAAACCCAACAGTGACATCAGAGCCGCTTATATGAGTGCATGCTTCATAGGATATGAAATTTTCAGGTTTCGGGTTTGGGTAAAACCCTATGGCCGAAATTTTCACCATGGTTATCCCTTTTGTTTTTCAATATTATATTCTTACATGCATAAATGAATCTTGAAAAATTATTTCATTTGAATGATTATTTTGTTTGGACAAAAACCCATAATTTTCGGTTTTTCATTCTTGACCGAAAAATTGTAGGTGTAAAAAGGAAACCATTTTTTTGCTTCTTGAATTTTATATATATGGATATATATATTTTGGTGTTCATAACCTAGCCATGACCTTGTGTGAATATGTTGAATGATTGTGGTTGTGATTTATGTTTAATCATTTCAAAGGGTTGTAATAATAATTATTTTGTTCTTCCATGTGTAAAAATATGTAATTTATTTATTTCATTTGGTATGTAAAATAAATAGATTAGGTGCATTTTATTTTTACTAAAAAATTGTATTAGGATATTTTTTTTTTTGTAAAAGAAGATGCACATAAAAATGCGGTTTTGGTTTTGGTTTTGGTCAATTTCGGGCCTAAAGGACTTCATAGTTCTTAACGGGATTTTAGCCCAACAACCAAAACACATTTTTTAAAGTCCAAAGGAGTTTGGAGCTGAATATAAAAGACATTTGGAAGCCCAAATAAAGTGAAGAAATCACAACACAAGAAGGAGACTTGAAGCATTTGGATGCGGGATCAAGTGGGAGTTCAACGACACATTACTTGTGTCAATTTTTCACCCCTTAGGAAGGACCTTTTGGCACACTTGTTTCGGCTAACAAGTGTGGTCAAAATAGTTGGCTATGGTTATGCACCTATTGTTATGTATGATGTGCTTGTGTGGTTGTTTTATTTTTGATTGTTTGGATGATATGTTGATATGCATGCTTAACAAACTAATAATCAACAACAAGCTTAAAATTGGTTCTTTAAAAGATCATTAAAAATGGTTAATAAAAGGTTATTAAAAATTAATGATTTTATAATAAAATGGGTTTTATTAAAAGAACCATGAAAATTTGTTTTCACAAAAGTACCAAGAATTTGAATGCATGCAAATGTATGGTACATAAAGTTTTCTAAACTAGAATTTTGAAAACTCAAAATCCCTTTTTAAAAAAACAAGTCAAACACCATCCTTTTATACAACACTCGAATCACTTGGGAACTCTTTTGTGGGATAAAGGTCACCTAACCACATTTGAGGGAACTTGTATATTCGAGATGGGTTTACCATGTTTGTGGGATAAAGGTCACCTAACCACTTATGTAAATAAACTCACACGTGTGTGTAAGTTGGACGACTTGATTTGGAAACCATGAACTTAGGGTCACCGAAGCATGGAGAACAAAGGTGTTGATGGGATTAAACATGCCAACTAAAGATGTTTAACCGATCCCATATGGCTAGAAGTTGCAAAGGGTTGCAATTGTCAAACGTTTACTACCTTGTTATTTTAAATAGAGGGATAAAGGTCACCTAACCAATATTTAAATGTAACGTTGGATTCTAGATTTTAATTATTAATTGTCTATGAGACATAAAAGGGTATTAATGATTAAAATATAATAATATCGAAAATACTAAAATTGAACGTTGTAAAATTTTGTAGATGGCCGCTAACAATATTACCCAAACCGTCCGTAACCTATCACTAAAAACAATCCTTGAAAAGGATCGTCTCAATCATAACACTTCATGGATGAATATCGAAACTTAAGAATCGTTCTCAAGTAAGAGAAGATATCCTATGTGTTGAACGATCCTAATCCCGATGAACATCTTATGGAAGATAAGGATGCCTATGACGATTGGATTAAGTATATCGAGGATACTACGCAAGCCTCTTGCCTCATGTTAGGAATTATGATTCCCGAGATTCAAAAGGATTTTGAACATCATGAGCATACGACATGATTACCCAATTAAAGGAAATGTTCCTACAATATGCAAGGGTAGAACGCCTCGGGCGCTTCATGCATGTCGAATAGAGAAAACCCAATCGGTCTCATCTTATGTCTTTAAGATGAAAAGCCACATTGATCACCTCGAAAGGCTCAATATGGATAAAAGGGTTTTATCCATTCTAACGATCAAAGAAGGTGGCAACTAGAAAGGGCATCACCCTGACACCAAAGCAAATGTTGAAAATGGAAACGGGTAATTCAAAGGGAAATGATTAGAAAGACTAAAGCGAAACCACCGAAACCAAAAGAGAAGAAGGCAAAGGTTGCCATGAACGATCCATGCTTTGAGTGTGGTAAGATAGGGCATTTAAATAGTAATTGTCCAACCTATCTCAAAGAGTTGAAAAACAAGAGAGATGCTACGCAAACCTCAGGTACAATCTTAATGATACATATTGACCTTAATGTTATTTCTTCTAACACATGGGTATTAGATACCGGATGTGGAACTCATGTTTGCAATTCGTTGCAAAAGGTTCAAAAGAAATAAACATTACAAGAAAGGAGACTATGTTTTGAAACTTCCAAATGGTTTGGAAATTGTTTTAAAATGTCTTGAATGCTCCTAGTTTGACTAGGAACATTATTCTAGTTTCCCTTATAAGACAATATGGTTTTAATTTAAAGTTTGTAAACAATGACATTTATATTTCGATAAATGATATGTTTTACTTTAAAGCTATGCTTTCAAATGATATTTATGAATTGGTTCATAATAATACATCATTTGATAGTTCAATGTACCAAGTAATCACCAAGAAACTCAAAGTGGATTTGAATGATACCTATCTTTGGCATTATCGCCTTGGTTATATAAACAGATGTTGCATGTAAACACTTCAAAAGAATTGTCTTTTGGAAACAAATGAAAATGGTTCATTTGATACATGCGAATCTTATTTACAAGGTAAAATGACCAAGTAATCCCTTAGTGGGAAAGGGCAAAAGATTTATTAGGTATCATACATTCGAATGTATGTGATCCTTTTATGCCAATGAATAGGAATGGTGAAAGATACTTCATTACTTTTACCGAAAACTATAGTAGTTATGGTTATGTGTACTTGACACAAAGAAGAAGTTTTGAAACGTTCAGAATCTTCAAAAGGTGAAGTACAAAATCAAAAATCAACTCTTTTAAAGTTCTTCGTTTCGATATAGGAGGAGTCGAACTCTATTAGATATGGTTCGATCTATGATGGCTAGGAGCACATTATCTCTATCACTTTGGGGTTACGCTTTGCTCTCCGCGGCCCGTATGGCCCCAGCCAAGAAAGTGGATACAATACCTTTTTGAAATATGGCATGGAAGGGCTCCATCATTATCATATTTAAAGCTATGGGTTGTGAAGCTTATGTGAAGCAATACACCCCAAATAAATTGGAAGTCCGATCCACTAAGTGTATCTTTATAGGATATCCTAAAGATGATATAGGATATTATTTCTACGATCCAACCGAGCAGAAGGTATTTATTGCTCGAAAGGGTAAGTTCTTGGAAGCTAAGTTCCTTATGGAAGGAACTAGTAGTAGAACAGTGGAACTTGATGAGGATCAAGAACCACAAGCCGATACACATTTGGTTGATACTAGCACTCAACAAGAGGTTGTTGAAAACAATCAAGTGGTTGATCAATACACACAAAAACGTTCGCAGATTTGGTAGAATTAGTAGTCCACCTGAAAGATATGGATTTTTCATGGATGGATGCTACGTGGTAGATTCGGGTGAACCTACCACATACCATGATGCAATGTCAAAATACGATTATGACAAATGGCTTGAAGCCATGAACGTAGAGATGCAATCCATGTATGACAACCAAATTTAGGAATTGGTTGTACTACCTCTTAGCTCCAAAGTGGTTGGAAGTAAGTGGGTTTTAGGAAGAAACCCAATATGCATGGAAACTTGGATACTTATAATGGGAGACTTGCAGCAAAAGGTTTCACTCAAACTCAAAGGGTTGATTATGATGAGACATTTTCGCCTGTGGCGATGCTAAAGTCAATTAGGATATTAATTGCCATACCTGCATAATATGATTATGAGATTTGGTAGATGGATGTCAAAACAGCTTTCCTTACTGGACATCTTAAGGAAGATGTCTATATGGTTAAGCCTAAGGATTTTATCGATCCAAAACATCCTAACAAAGTATGCAAGTTAAAGAAATCAATCTGTGGATTGAAACAAGCATCGAAAAGTTAGAATCACCGTTTTGATGAAGAAATTGTGAATTTTGATTCATCAAGAACGTCGATGAAGCTTGTGTGTGTAAGAAGGCTAGTGGGAGCATCATCACTTTCTTAGTATTGCATGTCGATGACATTCTACTATATGGAAATGATATTCCAACCATGGAAGGTGTAAAAGCCTGGCTTAGAAGTTGTATTTCCATTGAGGATCTTGGTGAAGTCGCCTATATTTTGGGAATAAAGAATCTATAAGGATAGATCAAGGCGCATGATAGGTTTAAACTAAAGTGCATACATTGACAAAGTCTTGAAAAGGTTCAAGATAAAGAACTCTATGAAAGGTTTGGTACCTATTCAAGAGAGGACAATATTGAAGGCGTTTCAATGTCCAAGCTCAAAGGATGAGCAAGAAAGAATGAAAGGAATCCCATATGCGTCTGCTATAGGATTAATTATGTATGTAATGGTATGCACTAGACCGGACAAGTCATGTGCGTTAAGCATGACGAGAAGATACCAGCGAGTAACGGTCATTGGGTGACTGTTATAAATATATTGAAATACCTCAGAAGGACTAAGAATATATTTCTAATATATAGATCTGGTGAAAAGAACTCGTTGTAAAAGGTTACAGGGATGCGAGTTTCGGAATTCGTTGTAAAGGGTTACATGGATACGAGTTTCCAAACTGATCGAAATGGTCCTCGATCACAATCAGGGTAGCATTGTCCACTACAAAATCAGAATACATCGCCGCTTCATTAATTGAGATAATTCAAATGGATCTGCCACTTGAATTATTGCCGATCTAGGGGTAGTCCCTACCATTCAGGACCCCTAGAGATCTTTGTGATAACGATGGTGCCATTGCTCAAATCAAGGAACCTCGTGTACATCAAAAGACTAGATACATTGAGCGGAGTTTCAACTACATAAGGGATGAAGTTGAAAAGGGGAAAGATATGTATTCGCAAAGTTCACACTGATCAAAATATTGCGGATCCACTCACGAAGCTCCTTGAATGGGCAAAGCATGAAAGGGTCATACTTGTGCCTTAAGACTTCGATATTCTAGTGATTGGATTTGATCTATTTTGTATTTGGATATTGGAACAATTGTTATTATAACTCTTTATGGTATGTTGAGTTATGTTCCATTTTAGCATGTTTAAATCCGTGAATAAGTTTCTTATTCTAAATGTCCGTAGTCGATCATACTTGTGGGAACAAATATGAATGTAAGACTATTATGAATTTGGATTGGTGGATATTCATTTAGAATGAATATAGAGCAAAGTGTTGCTGCCAAAGTTCATAGATATTTGTGGGATACAAATATTGGACTGACTCGCTCTCAAATATTACTGCATGGAATCATCTGTGATTGATCATAAGTAAATTTGAGTAAAGGAGAATATCATAGTATCCTCAGACCTGAGATACATATTGGGTCTTGATATTCACCAAATATTGTACCTTGACTTATTTCTTCGCTGTTAGTAATATGACAGTACATAAGGCTAAGCTCAGGTGTGGTACAAGGTGATTGTGAGAGACGTATGTAGTCAAGAAGGGATTTGTTCCTCTTATTCATTGAGAGTAAGATGTCTAAGGCTTGCTAAAGTTAAATCAACAGAGAGTGATCACTCTATGTCTCTGGATTTAACATGACATCTGTAACAAAAGGATAAATGATAGATTCACCTAAATCATGTTCAAGTAAGGGACTTGAATGGGATGATGTTATTGAATGGGACATATAGTCATACGTATTAGGGGTAGTAAACCGTAGTTAGGCGTCATTTACTACTTGCATCAATCTTCTATGTATCTTGTGCAAGTGGGAGATTGTTGGACTCTGTATGCCCAAGACACATATTAAATTGATGTGGCTAGTACGTTATGATCCAAGTCGAGTCATACCCAAATACAAGCTAGACAAACACTTAGAATATTTATTTGTGATATGATCAAACAAACAAATATTAACACTTAGAATATTTAGAAATTGGTTTTCTAAATAATTGCACTTGACAAACTAATAAAGTATATGGATAATTTATTTTGAGAGAATATTTTATTTTGTTATTTAATGGGTTAAATAACTTAATAAAAGTTGTATAAAGTCTTGTGAACATATGATGTTATATTTTATAAAAGGTATAAAATAAACAAGACTTAAATTTTATAAAAGAATTGAATATTTTTTTATAAAATATAAGCTAGGCCGCCACCTCCCATGGTGTTCTTCCTAAACCCTTTTGTCCAATGGGATGACATGCAATTGTCATAAGTTAGAGACCATTTGATTGGGTGGTCTTCCCTAAATCTTTTGGTCCAATAACAATGCATGCAAATGCATGTGTTAGAGACTCATTCATTGGGCAAGATGGGTGGCAAGATTCTCTCTACATTTATAAACATTTTGGATGACAAAATAGAGATGGATGAACTTAAGAATACTAGAAAAAAATGGCTGAAAATTTCAGCCATAACATGATCATCCAAGAGGGTTTTTCATTTGGAAAAATCAAGTGTAAGACTCTCTAAAAATCGGATCATGTATGGTTGATCTAGTAGGCTTTTTCAAGTTCATAAATCAAGTGCAAGAACTCTACTACATCCTCTCATATTTTCGGCCACATGATGGTTTAAAGAGGGTTTCAATAGTGAGTTCATAAGTGTAGAAATCCTAGCTAAACATAAGGTGTTTGTTGGAAGGCTTGGGGTATACAAGCTTGAGGTCTTCTACACTTGAAGGCAACCGTTCAAGAAGCATCATCATCTTCTTCATATCCATTACTCCTTAGAAGGTAGTATTCTAAACACCCTATGGTTGTGTTTTAATTTTGATAGCATGCATGTTCGTATATGGATCCGGGTTTGGGTTTTACATATAAAAATGGTTTTATATCTTGTAAGTGACATGTTTTTAAATAATAATTTTCCGTTGCGTTTTAATTTCATATGGATGAAATACTTTGATAAACATGTGAAAAACCCAACAAGGATATCATCAACTGAAAGTACAGGAAGAGGACATTCCTAAAACTGCTTTTAGAACAAGGTACGATCATTATGATTTTACAGTCATGCCATTTGGTTTAACCAATACCCCAGCCGCATTTATGGATATTATGAACAGGATATGTAAACCATACCTAGATAAATTCATAATTGTTTTTATAGATGATATACTTATTTACTCCAAAAATAAGGAAGTGCATGCGGAACATTTACACATACTGTTAACATTGTTGAGAAAAGAGAAGCTTTATGCTAAATTCTCAAAATGTGAATTCTGGTTGCAAGAAGTGCAATTTCTTGGATACTTAATGAATCATGAAGGAATTCATGTGGACCCTACAAAGATTGAAGCTATTACCAAATGGAAAGTCCCTGAATCACCAACAGAAGTACGAAGATTTCTTGGATTGGCGGGACATTATAGACGTTTTATTCAAGATTTTTCTAGAATAGCCATTCCATTAACCAAACTAACTTGCAAGTCAGTTAAGTTTGAATGGGGACCAAAACAAGAGGAAGCATTCAAGGTTTTAAAGCAAAGGTTAACGAACGCACCAATACTTGCTTTACCAGAGGGAACTGAAGACTTTATAGTCTATTGTGATGCATCTAAGTTAGGATTTGGATGTGTGTTGATGCAATGTCAAAAGGTAATTGCTTATGCCTCTAGACAACTTAAGAAGCATGAAGAGAATTATACAACCCATGATCTAAAGTTAGGAGAAATAATTTTTTCCCTTAAGATTTGGAGACACTATCTTTATGGTAGTAAGTTCATTATCTTCACAGATCATAAAAGTTTAAGATATGTTTTCGGGCAAAAGGAATTAAATATGAGGCAAAGACGTTGGATGGAAATCCTTAGTGATTATGATTGTGATATCCAGTATCATGCAGGAAAAGCTAATGTAGTAGCAAATGCTTTAAGTAGAAAGTACCATGAAAAGCCAAAAAGGGTACGTGCTCTCATATTAAACCTGCAATTAGATTTAAATGTACAAATTAAAAAGATACAAGAAACCGCAATCAAGGATGATGTTGAAAGTTTAAAAGGAATGATTAGAGAATTAGAAAAAGGAGCAGATGGAATTTGGAGATTCCACAAGAAAATGATTTGGATACCTATGCAAGGAAACCTACGAAATAGAATTCTAGAAGAAGCACATAAATCTAAGTATACGATACATCCTGGAAGCGACAAGATGTATCAAGATTTAAGGAAAAACTTTTGGTGGATAGGATTGAAAAAGGACAAAGCAAATTATGTTGCTAAATGTTTAACCTGTTCACAGGTTAAAGCTGAACATCAGAAACCTTCAGGATTACTTCAGCAATTGGAAATGCCAATTTGAAAATTGGAATTGATAACAATGGACTTTGTTGCAAATTACCTAAAACACGAAAAGGTAATGACATAATCTGGGTGATTGTGGACAGATTAACCAAATCTGCTCATTTCTTACCAATGAAAGAAACTTTCAGTATGAAACAATTAGCTAAGCTATATGTAAATGAAATAGTTCCATTACACGGGATTTCTTTATCTATCGTGTCTGACAAAGACAGTCGTTTTACTTCTCATTTCTAGACAAGTTTCCAAAAGGCAATGGGAACCAGATTAAATTTGAGTACAACTTATCATCCTCAAACAGGTGGACAGATTGAAAGGACAATCCAGACAATGGAAGATATGGTTAGAGCTTGTGTAATAGACTTTGGAGGAAATTGGGATGACCACTTACCTTTAATAGAATTTTCTTACAACAATAGCTATCATACCAGCATCAATACTGCACCATTTGAAGCACTCTATGGACAGAAATGCCGAACACCAGTATGTTGGGCAGAGACTGGAGAAAAGTAACTGTCAGGTCCTGAGATTGTACAAGAAACAACTAACAAAATTATTCAAGTCAAGGAAAAACTGAAAACCACATGAGGCCATCAAAAGAGTTATGCAGATAACAGATGCAAACCGTTAGAATTTCAAGTTGGAGATAAAGTACCATTGAAAGTCTCACCATGGAAAGGAGTCGTAAGATTTGGTAAAAGAGGAAAGTTAAGCCCAATGTATGTTGGATCTTTTGAAATTATCAAAATAATAGGGCCAGGAACTTATTAGCTACAGTTACCAGAAGAAATGGCAGGAGTACATGATGTATTTCATGTATGTAATCTCAAGAAATGTTTAGCGGATGAATCCTTGGTAATACCTCTTCAAGACACAGAGGTAAATGAAAAGCTTAAGTTTGTAGAGAAGCCCATTCAGATCGAAGATAGAAAGATTAAGAATCTCAAGCACAAGAGATTAGTTCTGGTCAAAGTAAAATGGGATTCAAAGAGAGGACCCGAATACACATGGGAGCTAGAATCTGAAATGAAAAGGAAATACCCTTCCCTATTCCGGTGAATCTCAAGGACGAGATTTAAAACAAGGTAGGGAGGATATAACAACCCTAAAAAATTCCCTAAAACACCCCGTAATCGAAAAACCGAACTCGTGTAACATTCTTTTTATTAAAAATTAAATAAAATAAAATTCTTGTGCTTGTCGCGGCCCGTGACAGACGAAGGGGGATCCCTTAGCGGGGTGCGATGGACTGAAACTTGCCGAACACCCTTTTTGCCACGTGTCATATAACATGTCTAACCTATGTCGTGACTAGTCAAGCCTAACCTAGCTAGAAGGGGGTGGCGACCCACGACGGGCAAGGCCCTCGCGGTCGCGGGGCACGACGGGGTCGTGAAACACCTATAAATTGAGCTTCAGTCTGCACATTTCAATCCGTTCAAATCTCTTTCTCTATAACTTTCTAGCACGAAAATTAAAGCCAAAATACCCGTAAAATCACGAAGCTCTGGCCCATTTTAAGTGTTTTAACCCTTGATGACTAATTCAATACCCTGTCTGATCGATCTTGAACCCAGCAACTGATGCCAAAGCGCTGCCTGATAAAGGCTATGCTTTGTAAACTAAGTTGGGGTTCCGTCTCGTGATGTATCGATAAAGTTGAATTGGTTTATTATACTAACACGCATGCATTGTATATTTTTAATAGGAACTCAAAGAAATTATCAGAAAATATTTCGAGGAAGCTTATAGAAAAACCTAAGTTTACAATGTGAGTCATTCTTCTTTTCATCAACTTACTTTACAAAACCCTAAATGTTTTTCAGTTATACTTACAGTGATTAAGTCTTTGTATTCTACAAAATACTGCCAGAAGTGCTGCCTGATAAAGGCTATGCTTTGTAAACTAAGTTGGGGTTCCGTCTCGTGCTGTATCGATAAAGTTGAATTGGTTTATTATACTAACACGCATGCATTGTATATTTTTAATAGGAACTCAAAGAAATTATCAGAAAATATTTCCAGGAAGCTTATAGAAAAACCTAAGTTTACAATGTGAGTTATTCTTCTTTTCATCAACTTACTTTACAAAACCCTAAATGTTTTTCAGTTATACTTACAGTGATTAAGTCTTTGTATTCTACAAAATACTGCCAGTATTATGGGGTTTTGTATACACTACTTGATAACCTTCACAATTGGACATAGGTAGCCAATGTGTGATATGACCATAGTCACAGATCCGTCGAGTGAGAAGTACTTGGAGTTTTTGGTTGGATATAAACATTGTAATCGCTCTTAATCCTATGAAGTTATAACAATGTATCTTTTTATAAAATGGAATGAACTCGCCAATATTTATTGCTGATAAAATATTTTTAAAACGCGTTTCAGGTAACTTGATGTGAAGCTATTAGAAGCCAGCTATGGAGCATTGAAGGCTTAAATAAAGCGGCTATAAGTTACCTAAATAAAAGAAGAAGTTTATGTTTTCAACAACTAGGGTTTATCCCTATAAATATATTATAAATGAATTTGGGTTTTAACCCATTTATTTAATATAAAAGTTTGGTGTTTTGCAAACTCTGAAATTATTTCCTAACTACGATCCTGATGTTTTAATTCCACTATAAATTTAATAAACACCGATACCACCGGCTCATGGTCGCGTTGCCCGCTTCCGGGGTGGGGCGGGGGCTGCGACATGTACCTATGGTTTTGGGGGAATTCAAGGTTATAGTAGGCATGGATTGGCTATCCCGATATCATGCCAAAATTCAATGTGAAAGAAAGGTCATTCATGTTCTAACGCCCAGCAGAAAACAAGTGAGCATTCAAGGGGAAAGAAATGTCGAGTCAAAGCTTTGTACTACTGTTCAAGCAGTTAAGTATGTGCGGAATGGAAGTAAGGCATTTCTATCCTACGCGTTAGACACCAATCTAGGCACTCCAAAAATAGAAGATGTCAAAATTGTTAATGAATTTCTGGACGTGTTTCCGGAAGACTTACCGGGACTCCCTCCGAACGGGAAGTAGAGTTTAGAATCGAGCTAACATCAGGTGCTAAACCTGTAGCCAAGGCTCCGTACAGGTTGGCCCCAACCGAGATGAAGGAATTAATGACTCGGCTACAAGAGTTACTCGACACGGGCTTTATTCTCCCAAGTGTTTCACCATGGGTGCACTCATCCTATTTGTAAGAAAGAAGGATGGATCGATGCATATGTGCATCAATTACAAGGAACTAAACAAGTTAACGGTGAAAAACAGTTATCCCTTGCCCCAAATCGATGATCTTTTTTATCAATTACAAGGGGCAAGTTGGATCTCAAAAATCGACTTGCGTTTGGGATACCACCAATTACCAGTGCGGGAAGAAAATGTGGCAAAGAACGCATTTAGAAATCGTTACGGACATTACAAGTTCTTGGTGATGTCCTATGGGTTAACAAACGCACCGGCCACGTTTATGGACCTTATGAATCGAGTATGTCGGTCCATGTTTGTGACACTTGTGTCACTAAGACCATCATACAAATACCAAACCAATGAAATATTGTATTTCATACTTGGGATTTGTATAAATATGTGTATCATTTGCACATATCAATTCTTGTTTGATTTCAAGCTTTAAATCGCTTTCTGGAAGGTTATACGCGAACTGATGCGTAAATATAACCAGTTTAATGCAACAAACACTCCGGAATAGAGAAATAGGCTTAACATACCTTAAATAACCTTTACATAACTTAGAAATAAGTTTTGAAGGGTTTGGCAAAAACAAGTTTATTCGCTCACAAGGACTATTTGCGTCAAACTGCAAAAGTCTGCCGTTTCGAAAGGCAACGTATAGTCCGGTACTTTATCATAAGCGAAACATAAAATAAATAACCTAAACATAGCTTAGAAATAAGCTTTGAGTGGTTCTGTGCGAAAATATGCTTATTTGATCTTACAGGGACTAAAAGTGTCAAAAACGGCGTAAGTTTGCATTTACGCGCATATCTTACGTTCTGACCACATCTGGACATCCAAAATTTTTGTACACACTAAAATATTTTTATTTTAGTGATCGGCATGCAAAAATACCTTTCGTCGCTTAATTTGGATCGTTTTCGCGTCCGTTTGAGTTTCGTCGTAATTTCACGAATAACGCTACCGTACGACCAAACGAGCCGACATCCGAGAGTTTTCCGAGCACATTTTGAGTCCTCTATACTTTAACCACCTTGTAGAGCCTTGAAAATGGTTTAACGGGTGTTAAAAGTGCTAGAAATGGACATATGCAAGTGCAGGGACCAAAACAGCAAACTTCAAAACTGTTGCTGATCTGTGAGGGCCAGGCGGGCTGCGTAAGGCTTGACCCACACCTTACGCGGGCCGTGTGAACATGCCAGCGACAGAAAACTGATTTTTAGCAAACTGTTGCAACTTCAGGGGCTGTTATGGTAATTCTTTTGTGTGATGGGCAAGTTTAAGTGATCACCAAGGTTACTAATCATCTCCTAACACATGTATGGTTGAGATCTTTGCTTGTTGGCCACACAAAAACATGGCTTGATCTTGTTAATTCACAACAAGTATAAATAGCAAGCCATTTCACTCATTTTCACTCACACTTGATCTAAAATTCTCTAAGTTTGGGTTTTTATAACTTCATACCTGAGAATTTATAAGATCAAGTTCAAGCAATGACCTTTTGTAAGCTTCCTTCATTCTTTTATTGCTTTCCTAGCATGAAAGTCAAACAGTGTTTGACTTTCAGCTTTGACCAGTCAATGGTCAACATGAAGTTCGTTTGAACTTCGCAACGTGAGCGTAATCACGATGGTTATAGTCCCTAGTGACTATACCTACTAATTACCACGTTGACTAGGCGTAGTGACGAGTCGTAGTTTCGGTCAAAATGCGCATTTACGCGTATTTTGCAACCAAACTACTCTTGGTATCAAAACACTTTGTTTTGATATCAAAACCTGTTTTCTAACTTAGTTAAGCATGTTTTAACATGCTTAGCTCGTCACTTTTAGTTTAGTGCTTGTTTAAGAGTCGTAAGTCAAGCGGTCTAAACCACCGCTTAGACTTTCGAACTCGACCCGTTTGGTCGATCATTAGGATCCAACCTAGCATGATTAGTGACCATAGTTGCATAGGGAATAACCTTCCGAGGTTATACCTTATGGTCACGTAGTTTAAGTAGTTGTATGATAAGTAATTTATATGCCTTAGGTAAATGACCAAAATGCCCTTTTCATGCATAATTGGATTTTAAGCATATGTAACTTAACTTTTGTCACCTAAACTGATTATGCAACATAATTAAACATGTTTAGGTATATAATACTTGTCATAAGACTAGTTAGACGTCTCGAACACGCTTTTGCGCGCACGACGCGTTAAAGTAGCATAAACTACCTAAACGGGTCCTAACAGGTCTAAAGCACTTAGGTTAGGTTCCGATTTAGAATGTAGGCTTTGTTAAACCATACCACATGAGTTCCAACACTCATTTGGTTTACAAGACCTCATTCTGTCCGATCTTCCGACTTAGGTCCGGTTTATTTACATAGTTACCCATATTAGGTGTCGTTTGATCCCGTGATCCCTCTAGCTTTGCTTGGTTGTTATTCAAGACTTCTAAGCAATCTCAAGTGAGTACATAGTCCCCTCTTTTACTGTTTTCAAATGTTTTGGGGTGAAATATGTGTACCTAATTGTTATGTTCATGATTTCAAAAGTATAATTGATTATACATATTAGTACTTATCTTTTGATAAACTGAATGATTATTTATGGTTTAAACCCTGATTTTTCCAAGATTATAAAATTTATTGTTGGATAGTACTAATTTTGTTCACCAGACCGATTGGTAGTATGATATAGCGCTATAGGACTAGACACCCCATTCCTGTTGTCATGGAATGTCAGAAACCAATATTTTATCCAAATAGGGATTGCCTTCGTGGTATCTCTATAGTCTCAATTGGTGTAGTTTGATGCACTAAGGTCTGATTGAATTCTTAAATCACATTTTTATTGTATATTTCGCTATACTCCCAAAAGTATAATTTGATATACTCTCATGTGTGATATTGTACAAAACAACATGTATATTTTGTTAACCACCAAAACATAGTTTAATATGTTATTTTCAAAACCAAAGCATAGTTTAATATGTTATGTATAGAACCAAAGTATATTTTTGATATACTATTGAAAACTATTTTGACGACTAAAGTATATTTAATATACTATCTGTTTAATTATTTTGGAACCAAAATATATTTTGATATATTACTTATTCGACCTTCTTAAAACCAAAGTATACTTTCATGTATACTACAAACCTTTTTATCAAAATATTGTTTTTCAAACAATATATTTTATACAAACTCATTTTACTTAATTATTTATTTATACATCTTTCTTCTATATCATCTGTTTTCTTATCACTTATTATATGATTTATAAAAGAAAACATTTTTAAAGTTCATGACTATTTTTGATTAAAAACATTCTTTTTAAACTTATAAGTCATGAATCCTATTTTCAATAAAACCTATGTATCTCACAGGCATTTTTATGCTGACGTACCTATTTTTACACATGTTTCAGGTGCTGCTTTATGATGATTGTTGATACATGCTATACATAGGATGGACTCGTGCCTTAGCGACTTTAAAACTTGAAAGATAACAATTGTACTTATTTGAATTGTAATAAACAATGAGTTCTATAATTCAATAAAACGAAATTATTTAATCCTTGGTTGTGAAACGATGATTCTGTTACAACACTCCCCGACGTTTCCGCCACGTTTTGTTGTTTTACGTGGTCGGGGTGTGACAGAAAAGTTGGTATCAGAGCCAATGGTTATAGGGAATTAGGTTATTAGTAATGCTTTGACTTATACTATAACCTTCCTAGGACCCTAACACAAGTTATCTTGTGTTTAGTTTTAAAACAATACCGTCACTTATCCTTAGGTGACAACCACAATAAGAACACAAAATTTCTAAACCGCTTTGAAAACCAATCATCTGTTCTAGGGTGATTGATTACTAGGTTTTGAACCTTCAAAGTTTTCTAAATCTCGTCAAAGTTTAGGTCTAAATAATGTGAACACGTGCAAACTGGAAGAATGAATGCCTGTCCCCTGAGTTTTCTGTCTAAGGCTAGAGTGTTCGTACAAATCCGCAGTATCGGACCAGTCACTCTTACCTGGGAACTCTTGGGGTGAGTGTTCACTTATAGGCGAGCATGTCTTCGGTGATACATTATAATGATCCATTTACTTTGATTAGTCATTGCGTGTCGTTTGTTTGTTCGAGGTAACAAACGAATGATCGCCTTCCTTATGTTTAGTCAATGTTTTCAATACCTCTTTTTTTCCAATCATCGACCTCACTCGTTTCTCATGTTCCCTTGTTCCTTTTAGACAATGCCTCCTCGACGTGATGCTCAATCTTTTACTGCTGAGGAAGTCGCAACCCTTGTTGCTCAACAAATGGCTGCAGTGCTTCCAGGCGTAGTAACTCAGATTCATGAGTTATATAACAACAATAACACCCAGTGTAATTTCAAGACCTTCAACTCTGCTAAACCTTTGAAGTTTTCTGGATCTCAAGGAGCAAACGCGCTCCTGCAATGGTTCGAAAGTTTGGATAGCACATTTAAGCACGTGCAATGCCCGAATGAGCGTAAGGTTGAGTTTGCATCCAGTGCGTTCGAGAAGCGTGCTCTTACATGGTGGAACGGTGTGATGCGTGATAGAGGTGCCGATGTGGCAATGGCACAAACCTGGGAAGAGCTTCGGGCTCTAATGATGAAGGAATTCTGTCCTCGTCATGAGCTCAGGGCTTTGGAATGGGAATTTGATGATCTTAAACAAGACAGCGGTGAACATCGAGCCTATACTGACCGTTATGAGGAACTGAACCTGTTATGTCCTGCCATGGTCACGCCTGTGGATAAGGCGATTGAAAAGTACATTGATGGTCTTCCTGATTTAGTTTAGGATATCGTTACTGGCAGCAACCCTACTACTGTCAGACAGGCCATTGAATTGTCTGCCACCCTGACTGAATCCCATATCAGGAAGGGTAAGCTTTTTCGAAAGGGCGACCCAAGACTGTCTGACAAGACTGCACAGGTTGAACCAAAGGAAAAACAGGCCGAGACACCCAAGAAGAAGAAGAAGCGCAAGGCTTCTCAAAACTGCGCCATAACTGCTCAGAACAATCAGGTTGCACCAAACCAGCCAACACAACCTCGTAAAAGGAAAAATTATGTTGGTACCGCACCCTTGTGCAACAAATGCAATCGTCATCATCTGGAGCAAGTGCAGTGTCACAAATGTACCCACTGTGGGAGATTGGGACATTTGGTCGATACCTGCCGTTATGCAAATCCTGCTGCTGTTCAAGCACGGTTCCCACCTGGATCGTGTTATAACTGCGGTGACCTTACTCACTATCGCAACAATTGCCCAAGACTTGTTAACGCAAATCCAGCGCGTGGACGAGTGTTTAACATAAATGAGGCAAACGCGAACAATGGTGCAGCAGTGAACAATTAATCTTTTGTATTTCTTTGTTTGTTATCCTTTGACGTTGGAACAATTCAGTTGTTATATAAATAAAATTGTTGTTTCAATTTTATTTTACGAAACTGTTTGTACAACCCTACGATGCCGACACCAAGGAACGGTGTTCCTTATAAGATCTCCCCGAAAATCTTAAATACTCGTTTCTTTTTAAGAAACAAAGACGAATTCCTATTAAGATCTTCTTATCTTCATAGTTAGATTCTTGAAGATATTTAAAGTACTAATTGGAATTCACGGATTGAATTCCTGATATACTTTAAATACTCGTGTGCTCGATTAACAAGAAAATTAACAAAATGAAGATCAAGTTAATTAACTATGTGATTATGTGTATGTGTTTTCTTCTATGTTTTGTGTTTTTATGTGATTCATCCAAATCCTCGTAGAATCTTCCATATCTCCATATGAGGGATTCATAGTAGGATATCAAAAGGTACTACCTTAAATCCTTAATGGGCTTCTACGTTATAGTTAAGCCCCTTGGATTATAAAGTGCTATCCTATAATTGGACCCCTTGAGTAGTCTAGTTAAACAGATTGATTTGAAAATCTGGTTAGGAATATCATGTGATGATATAATTGAAAAGATCCCTTAAGTGGTCAATTTAAAGAGATCATACGACGGTCTAGTTAAGAAGATCATGTGTTGATCTAGTTAAAAAGATCGTTCGTTGATCTACTTAAAAAGATCCTTTGGTGGTCTAGTCAAGTCGCTTCATGTTTATCCGATTGATTTTTCCCCTACACATTATGAAATGAACTGTGCGGACTGTGCAAGGAATTACGTAATTATGGATGCATACATAATTATGGAATTCAGTGCACAGAAACCACAGCAAGTTTTGTCATGTGTTAAGACCTATAGTGATGAGAATAACGAAACGAGAACAATGTAGAAAGGAGCATGGTGGATACGCCGCTGGTACTTCCTATATATAAGTGTTCCTTATTATATTGCGAATGTAGCGTTATTTAAGTTACTAGAAGTCCTGGACCTTGACCAATGTCATTTTATCTTACACTCTCCGACATTGATTTCAAGCACACACAAGTTTCCTATGATAGTCTTCATAAGAAACGTTCTTCTGTCCGTAGTTCGAAACTCCATGTTTTGTTACTACAAGGACATCACGTTGATAGTTGACAATTTTGCTAAGAATCCAAACATGACCCAGAGTTTTACTTAGGGTTCGATGGATTCATTCAAAAGCGAAACAATCACAGTTGTCTTCACAGGTTTCCTCAAAAATTAAATTACGGGACGAAATTTCCTAAAGTAGGGGAGACTGTGACACCTGTGTCACTAAGACCATCATACAAATACCAAACCAATGAAATATTGTATTTCATACTTTGGATTTGTATAAATATGTGTATCATTTGCACATATCAATTCTTGTTTGATTTCAAGCTTTAAATCGCTTTCTGGAAGGTTATACGCGAACTGATTCGTAAATATAACCAGTTTAATGAAACAAACACTCCGGAATAGCGAAATAGGCTTAACATACCTTAAATAACCTTTATATAACTTAGAAATAAGTTTTGAAGGGTTTGGCAAAAACAAGTTTATTCGCTCACAGGGACTATTTGCGTCAAACTGCAAAAGTCTGCAGTTTCAAAAGGCAACGCATAGTCCGGTACTTGATCATAAGCTAAACATACCATAAATAACTTAAACATAGCTTAGAAATAAGCTTTGAGTGGTTCGGTGTGCGAAAATATGCTTATTTGATCTTAGAGGGACTAAAAGTGTCAAAAACGGCGTAAGTTTGCATTTACGAGCATATCTAACGTTCTGACCACATCTGGACATCCAAAATTTTTGTACACACTAAAATATTTTTATTTTAGTGATCGTCATGCAAAAATACCTTTCGTCGCTTAATTTGGATCGTTTCGCGTCCGTTTGAGTTTCGTCGTAATTTGACGAATAACGCGACCGTACGACCAAACGAGCCGACATCCGAGAGTTTTCCGAGCACATTTTGAGTCCTCTATACTTTAACCACCTTGTAGAGCCTTGAAAATGGTTTAACGGGTGTTAAAAGTGCTAGAAATGGACATATGCAAGTGCAGGGACCAAAACAGCAAACTTTGAAACTGTTGCTGATCTGAGAGGGCCAGGCGGGCCGCGTAAGGCTTGACCCACACCTTACGCGGGCCGTGTGAACATGCCAGCGATAGAAAACTGATTTTTAGCAAACTGTTGCAACTTCAGGGGCTGTTATGTTAATTCTTTTGTGTGATGGGCAAGTTTAAGTGATCACCAAGGTTACTAATCATCTCCTAACACATGTATGGTTGAGATCTTTGCTTGTTGGCCACACAAAAACATGGCATGATCTTGTTAATTCACAACAAGTATAAATAGCAAGCCATTTCACTCATTTTCACTTACACTTGATCTAAAATTCTCTAAGTTGGGGTTTTTATAACTTCATACCTGAGAATTTATAAGATCAAGTTCAAGCAAGGACCTTTTGTAAGCTTCCTTCATTCTTTTATTGCTTTCCTAGCATGAAAGTCAAACAGTGTTTGACTTTCAGCTTTGACCAGTCAATGGTCAACACGAAGTTCGTTTGAACTTCGCAACGTGAGCGTAATCACGATGGTTATAGTCCCTAGTGACTATACCTACTGATTACCACGTTGACTAGGCGTAGTGACGAGTCGTAGTTTCGGTCAAAATGCGCATTTACGCGTATTTTGCAACCAAACTACTCTTGGTATCAAAACACTTTGTTTTGATATCAAAACCTGTTTTCTAACTTAGTTAAGCATGTTTTAACATGCTTAGCTCGTCACTTTTAGTTTAGTGCTTGTTTAAGAGTCGTAAGTCAAGCGGTCTAAACCACCGCTTAGACTTTCGAACTCGACTCGTTTGGTCGATCATTAGGATCCAACCTAGCATGATTAGTGACCATAGTTGCATAGGGAATAACCTTCCGAGGTTATACCTTAGGGTCACGTAGTTTAAGTAGTTGTATGATAGGTAATTTATATGCCTTAGGTAAATGACCAAAATGCCCTTTTCATGCATAATTGGATTTTAAGCATATGTACTTTAACTTTTGTCACCTAAACTGATTATGCAACATAATTAAACATGTTTAGGCATATAATACTTGTCATAAGACTAGTTAGACGTCTCAAACGCGCTTTTGCGCGTACGACGCGTTAAAGTAGCATAAATTACCTAAACGGGTCGTAACGGGTCGAAAGCACTTAGGTTAGGTTCCGATTTAGAATGTGGGCTTTGTTAAACCATACCACATGATTTCCAACACTCATTTGGTTTACAAGACCTCATTCTGTCCGATCTTCCGACTTAGGTCCGGTTTATTTACATAGTTACCCATATTAGGTGCCGTTTGATCCCGTGATCCCTCTAGCTTTGCTTGGTTGTTATTCAAGACTTCTAAGCAATCTCAAGTGAGTACATAGTCCCCTCTTTTACTGTTTTCAAATGTTTTGGGGTGAAATTTGTGTACCTAATTGTTATGATCATGATTTCAAAAGTATAATTGATTATACATATTAGTACTTATCTTTTGATAAACTGGATGATTATTTATGGTTTAAACCCTGATTTTTCCAAGATTATAAAATTTATTGTTGGATAGTACTTATTTTGTTCACCAGACCGATTGGTAGTATGATATAGCGCTATAGGACTAGACACCCCATTCCTGTTGTCATGGAATGTCAGAAACCAATATTTTATCCAAATAGGGATTGCCTTCGTGGTATCTCTATAGTCTCAATTGGTGTAGTTTGATGCACTAAGGTCTGATTGAATTCTTAAATCACATTTTTATTGTATATTTCGTTATACTCCCAAAAGTATAATTTGATATACTCTCATGTGTGATATTGTACAAAACAACATGTGTATTTTGTTAATCACCAAAACATAGTTTAATATGTTATTTTCAAAACCAAAACATAGTTTAATATGTTATGTATAGAACCAAAGTACATTTTTGATATACTATTGAAAACTATTTTGACGACTAAAGTATATTTAATATACTATCTGTTTAATTATTTTGGAACCAAAATATATTTTGATATATTACTTATTCGACCTTCTTAAAACCAAAGTATACTTTCATGTATACTACAAAACTTTTTATCAAAATATTGTTTTTCAAACAATATATTTTATACAAACTCATTTTACTTAATTATTATAGGATCGTTGTTGGACCCGAACGAGTCAATCAGAAGAGTCTTTTCTCTGTATCAGAGGCGGAATCAAAGATACAGACGCTCAAACTAATTATAATGCTTCTTTGATTGATTTAACAACGTTTACAACCTGAAAGCAATCTGGCAGCACTTCGTTACAAGTTTCGAAATCGTTACCAAATGAATAACAAGTGCACCTATATATATAGTGGAGACAGGTTCGCTTATATGGACGTCCATATGAGCGGACCTATTAGCTTATGGTTCGCTTTTATGGACAATGTCCATATAAGCAGACCTACTTGCTAATCCACCAACTTTCGTTTCTCAAACCTCGTGCACTGGATATCCTATCCTATCCTAATCTATTACATGATACAAGACGAAGTCAATAGACGTAATGCACCAACAGACTCCCCCTCGGATATTGACGAAGTCTTCAGTGACTAATCTTCATCATGACACCTTCTTCAGTCTTGATCATTCTGCATCTTCACTCAGATTGTAACATTGTAAGCATCCATCACTTCTCTTTATCAACTTCACACTTTGACTCTTACACCAGGATTTCATCACTGGTTCTATCATCAACAGCTTTATCATCAGCAGGCTCCCCCTTTCGTCAAGCTTCCGTGCTTTTAGAGATCGACACCTAGCTTTCCAGCTACAAGCTCCTCCTAACTTTCAGCTTGTCTTCAGACTCCCCCTTAGACTCAGCTTTCGGGATCGTAGTCTGGACTTTTCCTGCAATCACTCATACAATTATAAGTACCAACATTTTAATCTTTCAAATATTGTAAACTAACAATCCAATCTCCTAAAAATCACTTCTCATAAATTTGGCAGTTTCATCGAATCGTATCGGAAACTAGCTCTATAACAATATAAGCATCCAAATCCCCCACAGTTAATCATCCAAGTCCAAATTAATGACCTTGGAGATATCACAAACTGTTTTTGAATTTTTGATTTTAAAACTTCAAGTTTCAAATTAATGAACTTGTTTTATTTTCAGAAACACGATCAGCTTACTTAGATTTTGAAACTCAGCACTCAGATATCAGTTGTCGAAAATAAAGCAGAAATCAAAATCTTTTTGTATTTTCTGAAAACATAAAGCAGTAAAGAAATATGTACAAACATATTTACAGACAATATTTTTGTTTTGAGTATGCGTCAGAGGATCATATCAGCTTATGACAAGTCACAAGTACCGTTGAGCTTAATTTCACTTTAAGAATTAAACAATTCACTTAGATTGTCGATATACTTGTCCACTTAAATTTTCATACAAATTTCAACTGATTCAGGATACGAATTAGGTATTTTAAGAATTTAAACCCATTCATGTGTCCCACCTCTTGAATATACTCCCGTATCCAGATCCCAATATTCAGTCTTACAGACAATTATAACACAAATGATATCTGTAAGGGGTTAATAAATTATGAAGAATCATGAGAGCTCAAGTCAGAACTACCGTTCAGCAGAGAGATCATGACTCAACTTGTGGGTGTGTCCCCTTTAGAGGATCTTTTTTACAACAGCATTGCTAAGCAATTTTATTGTCTTATCATATATGCTGAGGGTGATGCTGTGTTTCAAGCATTTGCAGAAAGTATTATTCGAGGACTAGGTCAGAACTTCCATTCAGCAAAAGTCCTGGAATAATACCCCAGATATCACTGAGTATAAAAACCTAGTATATCAGAAAAAGGAACCTTTCAAATGAGATTTCAGGGGTTACCTATATATCAAAGTAGTGTTCCCCATGAAATAAGCAAGTGTTTGAATTTAGGTTTATATCCCGAAAAAGTTTACTAAGTGTATAAAAATCTATCGACATATCATCAGTGAGACTGTTTAACGCTTTTTAATCATTACAATTCTTTAGCATACTGTAACTGTCTACTGATGTACTATCATTTCCTCTTTTTACACAAAAACTCAATTTTTAAATTTTATCATGTTTTTGGCTTTTTCAAATTTTCTAATGTTTTTGGATTTTCTAACAATATTTCTCCCCCTAAAATGCAAAACCATTTAAAGAAAATTTGACAACCAATACTGATAGCTTTGTATCGCCATCCATTTTCTGCTAACTATGCTCTATTTTGCAGAAAATATAACACTTTAAGCAGAAAATATAACGTACCCCCATGATTTACAACACATTGATATTTTACAATTTGAAAACCGTTTTTCAATCTGATGAAAGTAATCATGTTTGTTCAGCCGTGAGGGTTTCGGCATATTCAATCAACATTTATTCAACAAAATTAAAAACAAACATATTTTTGGTTTTTAATTTTCAAGTTTTTAGGTTTTTGACAATATTGTTTATTTATGTACAAACATCACTCAAACTAAACTCCCTGTTCAACCAAACCAGGGTCCTGCAACCTCTTCCTGTGCCAGGCTGCTCCAACTACCATTCTTACAATCTTCAGCTTCGTTGAGCACCTGCACATTCAAACTTTATCAATCATTTGAACAATTTAGCCCAGGTCTGTTGGACCTTAGGCATTTCAACACAATAATGTTCATTTAATTTCGGAAACTCTTTGTCATTTAAAACTTTTTCAGCGTTGACTTCAACTTTCTCATCTTTTTCCGACGTCACTTGTTTCTTAGCACTCCACATTTGACCTTCCGGAGTACCTCTTTTGTAAAAATTTGTCTCTTTTTGAACCTTTTGATCTTGAATAACATTTTTAGGTTTCCAAAACTCTTGAGGTTTTGTCATATCAACAGATGTTCTCCAACTTTGTGTTGTTCTCAATCTGGGTGTGTGAGAATTCCAGGTCTGTCTTGAATCGAACCTGTTCGGGTTTGATTTCCAATTTTGATTTGAATCAAACTTGTTTGTATTGTACCTCCAAGTTTGTTTCAAATCAAATCTGGTTGACCTTGGTTTCACATCCTCAGATTTCTGTTTTTCAACATCAACAGGCTTTGGATTTGGACACTTTCGTGCAACATGTCCAATTTGATCACATTTAAAACATACTTTCTTTGAAACATCCTTGGCCTGTTGTTGTTTCTTTTTCATAGCATCAAACTCTTCATTAGACTGTTGTCCAAATTTGAGTTTTTCCTCTTCTTTCAAGCTTTTTCCTTGAACAAAATTCATCTTTTGTTGCAAATTTGGTTTCTTACTTTGATTCCAATTCCGTTTCTTTTTATAACCCAAACCAGCCTTCATGTTTTTCTTCTTAAAACCAGGTTTGTTATAAAAAGATTTATGACCTTTACAAGCAAACTTTGGAATCTCAGACTTCTCAATCTCAACCATTTTAAAAACTTTATCAACCTTTTCTGAAATCACATTCTGAATCGGGAATACAACATCTAAGAATAATTTGTCCGATCCAATCATGGTATAAACCAATCCTTTTGAATCATCATTCAAATTTTTCTCGGATTTTGTGTTTTTCAGATAACCGTCATAAAGATTTCCTTCATCTTCATCCTGTGATTCAGACTTACCTTTTGTAGACTTATCTTTCAAAACGCTTTCAACGACCTTACTTACCACCTCTGAATCATTAGTATCATCAGATTTGGAGTAAGTCACATCGATACTTTCAGGTAACTGGTCAGCTATGTTCAAACCCTTTGCCACCTTTTCTTCAACATAAAAAGTATAATTGTTTCTCAATGGTGGTGGTACCTGATGAAATTCTGAACCAATACCCTTTTTGCAATTTTCAGTATCTTTGTCATCTGGTGTGATGTTGAAAATGCGTTCGAGAATGTACGAAGAGTTATGATAACTTTGAAGTTTTGTAACAACCTTTTCTTTTTCAGCCAAGACTTGTTTAAGATTAGCAATTTCATCAACACACTTGTTCAATTCAATTTGCTTTTCTTTAAACTTTCTTTCATACATTTCTTTAGTGACTAAAGTTTCTGACAATCTTTGATCAAAACTTTTGACTTGGCTCTTCAAAGTATCATAAGCTTCTTGTACTCTCTGACTCGACCACTTTAAAGAATCATACTGTTTTTGTAAATCTTGAAATTTAGATTCTTTTTCAACACAATCGACACATTTTGCTGAACACATTTGTCTATAAACATCATTATCCTTTTCAAGACCTTGACATTTCTATGTCAGCTTTTCAACCTTTAGTTTCAAAATTTCTTCTTTTTCAATCATATCTTTACATTTTATTGTGAAAACATTTTCAAGTTTAACTATGTCATTGTCTTTTGTTTTTATGATGTCATCTTTTTCAATACAGGCTTTGCACATTTCTATGCAATTCCTGCATTTGTTTTCTTTTTCATCAACCAATTCAACATTCGATAGATCAGAAGATTTTCTAACCTCAGTCTCATTCAGCACCGGTTCTTCTGATTCAGCTTTCTGATCTTGCTCTTTGTTCTCCACTTTTTCTTCTTTCGGTGCTTCTTCTATCTTCTGTTCTTTTTCAGCTTTCTGTTCCTCTTCAGCTTTCTTTTCATCTTCAGCAGCAATCTTCACAACATTCTTTACTTCTTCAATCATCTTCTTCAATTCTTCTTCTTTTCTCTTCTTCATTTCTACCACCTTCGGTAGACTTGCTTCACAAACCTCTCTTATCTTTTTCTCCAAATCAGGCAGATATGCTTTATCAGATAACCTTCGTGTGTTGAAAGTAGCCTGCCTTGGAACCAAATTTGTTACAGCTTCGAAATCCACTTTTGATGGGTCAACAACTGGATTACCCCGTGGATCCATGTAACATTCCAACTCTTCATTCCATCTTTTCGCTCTCTGGGCTTCTTTGAATGGTTCATTTAATTTTCCGATTTCCCATCTTGCATAATCTGCTTTCCAATATCTATCAGGATCAGCATCAGCCACAAATGCATATCCAACTGCATCTTCTTCAGGGCAAACTTGACTCCAGTCATAACCTTCATCATCATATATAACTGCAAGATCCCTTGATTTTTCTTCAGGCTGTTTCAATCTTGGTGGCTCAGATTTGTTCTGATGGTAAATCGCTTTCTTGTAATAATCTTCATTGAACGGGTTTGCAGAATCATCATCAGCATACGCATTTCTGCACTCGCGCTTAAAGTGACCTATTTGTTTGCATTTGAAGCATGTCACCTTAGATTTATCAAATCCCAGTTTGGTAGACGGTCCACCAATTGACTTTCTCCCCGTGATCTCCATGAACCTCTGTGCCCGACGAACAGCACTGGCCATGCACCATCTTATATCCATCAGTTCCATTTCCTCGGGGTCTAATTGATCATAATCTTCTTTTATCAAGTTGGTATTGCCAATCTTCCCTGCAACGAGGCTTTCATACGATTCAAGTACAGATGCCAAGAAAACCATCTGTTGTTTCGCCAATTCTTCGCTGAAATTCTGCCCATTCTTCAAATCCACTGCGATATTACACTGGAATAAATTCTTTGAAGCAGATTGACTTGAAGTGTTTGAAGAAGATCCACTGTGAAAACCACTTTGAAGACTTTCATTGTTCACTGAATTTGAACTTTCTGCAGAAAATGCTGTTCTTGGAGATCCAGCCTGTGGTGCATTTCCTCTGTAGTAAAGCTCCACATTTTGCTGATAAGCTGGATTGTTGACTTTAGATCTCTTTATCTCCAACTCATGGCTTTCAAGCCTTTCAATCAACAAATCCACTTTCAAATCTTCAGGCTTGATTGTGTTTTTCAACATTAGAGCGAAGTATTGCCACTCTTGATCATTTGGTAATGAATCAAACAATTTATCCACCAAATCCTCTTCAGAATATGTGATTTCATGTCTGGCTAACTCCATTTTCAGATGCCCAAATCTTTCGATCATTCTACAGACAGATTCATTTTTCATACAACTGAATAAATCAAACTCTTTACGCAACAATTTCTTTTTGTTTTTGACAATTTCATTACTTCCTACACACTTTTTCCCTAACGCTTCCCACAAACTCTTTGAAGTTTTTTCTTGTTCAAGTAACGAAATAATATCCTCTCTCACTGACTGTTTGATTAATGTGATCATTTTAGATTCAGCCACAACATTTTTTATATCTATGTCTGAGAAATCCTTCGCATCTATTAACTCTCCTCCCTCTTTTACTGGTTCAGTGTATCCGTCTTTTAGTTTTATCCAACTTTCAGGAGCGAAAGCTTTTACCCAACCCTCAAATCTGTTTTTCCACCAGTGATAATCTTCCACTTTCATTAGCTTTGGTGGCTTCTGTTGGCTTCCGTACATGTTCTCAAACTTCAAATTCTCCGAAATCTCTCTTGAATATTCTTTCATCTCAGATCTTCTATCTGACGATTCGGAAGTGAACGCTTTGTAGAATGTGTTGTAAAATTCTTCACCGTTGCTTGACATCTTCAATTACCTGAAAGCAAACAAACAAACTCAATCAGTTTAAACAGACTGAAAATGTGAAAATATTTTGATTAGGCCACACTTTCACTTAAACCGACAAACTCTTAACACCACAAACTCTATGATTGGGCCGTAGAATCCACTAAATCCAACACTTTCAAAAGTTCATGAATGTAATGGGCTGTACTTCACTGTGATTGGACCAAACTATTATAGTGGGCTATATTACACTGTGATTGGGCCGAAACTTTGACAAATGATTATTAAACCCACATGCAAACTGACACAAGATGATAAGTTTGGTATAGTGGGCTGACACTTGGTGTTAAACTATGATTGGGTCGTGTGAGTTGTGAGCTGACAACAATGATATTAATGTTCAACTGTGGTTAGGCCAAACACCCCACTAAACCGACACTTCAAGTGAAACAAACATCTGATTTGGCCGCAAAGTCTTCAACAACCAATATATCAATATCTCGGTCACATGGGCCTTTAATATACATGTGATACAGCCGACAAATTTAATGTGATGCCAGATCCAATTTCCGACAACTCAAATCGGATTTTGTGATTGGGCCTTCAATTGATTGTGGCCGACAATGTATTAAATGCACTTCAATGTTATTGGACCATTATTCTTGATCACAAATTTAAATGGCCGACAACTAATTCATCACACAACAGCGATACCCCTTGATATGATGTCACAAAAGCGAAACCTGTCACAGACCAAATGAGCGAATCTAATGTTACACCTATGAGCGGACCTGCACAATGAGCGGACCTCTTAATGTCACTATGAGCGAACCACTGAATGTACTTAAGAGCGAACCACAAAATGTTCTTATGAGCGAACCACAAAATGTTCTTATGAGCGAACCACAAAAGCGGACCTCAACAAAAGTGACTTGATTGTTGAGGGTTCGCTCAAGAGGTCCGCTTTTAGAAACATATTTTTTTAGGTTCGCTCAAGAGGTCCGCTTGTTTTTACATTTAGTGTGTTTGATCCGTGCAATCGAGCTCCTGCTCTGATACCACTTGTAGGATCGTTGTTGGACCCGAACGAGTCAATCAGAAGAGTCTTTTCTCTGTATCAAAGGCGGAATCAAAGATACAGACGCTCAAACTAATTATAATGCTTCTTTGATTGATTTAACAACGTTTACAACCTGAAAGCAATCTGGCAGCACTTCGTTACACGTTTCGGAATCGTTACCAAATGAATAACAAGTGCACCTATATATATAGTGGAGACAGGTTCGCTTATATGGACGTCCATATGAGCGGACCTATTAGCTTATGGTTCGCTTTTATGGACAATGTCCATATAAGCGGACCTACTTGCTAATCCACCAACTTTCGTTTCTCAAACCTCGTGCACTGGATATCCTATCCTATCCTAATCTATTACATGATACAAGACGAAGTCAATAGACGTAATGCACCAACAATTATTTATTTATACATCTTTCTTCTATATCATCTGTTTTCTTATCACTTATTATATGATTTATAAAAGAAAACATTTTTAAAGTTCATGACTATTTTTGATTAAAAACATTCTTTTTAAACTTATAAGTCATGAATCCTATTTTCAATAAAACCTGTGTATCTCACGGGCATTTTTATGCTGACGTACCTATTTTTACACATGTTTCAGGTGCTGCTTTGTGATGATTGTTGATACATGCTATATATAGGATGGACTCGTGCCTTAGCGACTTTAAAACTTGAAAGATAACAATTGTACTTATTTGAATTGTAATAAACAATGAGTTCAATAATTCAATAAAACGAAATTATTTAATCCATGGTTGTGAAACGATGATTCTGTTACAACACTCCCCGACGTTTCCGCCACGTTTTGTTGTTTTACGTGGTCGAGGTGTGACAATGTTAGACATATTCGTAATAGTGTTTATAGATGACATATTGGTGTACTCCCGAAGCGAGTCTGAGCATGCACAATTGCACATCATTTGCGTAAAGTACTTGAGACACTCCGAAAGGAGAGACTTTCTGCAAAATTTTCCAGATGTGCCTTTTGGCTTAGATAAGTGCATTTTCTGGGTCACGTAATAAATACGGAATGCATACTCGTGGATCCGACCAAAGTAGAGGCTGTGATGAAATGGAACCCCCCAAGAAACCCAAGTGAAGTAAGAAGCTTTCTAGGCTTAGCCGGTTATTATAGGAGGTTCATCCAGGATTTCTCCAAACTAGCCTTGCCTATGACTAAATTGACAAAGAAGAATGAGAAATTTACATAGGGCATTGAACAAGAGAAGGCGTTCCAGACAATGAAGGAGAAACTGTCAAGTTCCCCGATATTGACCCTACCCGATGGTACGGAAGACTTAGTTGTATATACGCATGCCTCGCACCAAGGACTTGGATGTGTTTTGATGCAAGGGGCAGGGTCATTGCGTATGCCTCTAGACAATTGAAGCAACATGAGGGCAACTATCCAACCCATGATTTAGAGTTAGCGGCGGTAGTGTTCGCCTTAAAAATACGGAGGCATTATCTGTATGGAACGAATAGTACGATATATTCAGACCACAAAAGTCTGAAATACTTTTTTTGAGCAAAAGGATCTAAATGTGAGACAACGAAGATGGCTAGAGTTGATCAAGGATTATGACTGTGACATCTTCTATCACCCGGGAAAAGCCAATGTTTAAGCCAAAAGAACTATCCACCTCCGATACAAGTAAAAGCTATGAGAATGATAGTTACACCCTACCTCCTTGGAATGATAAAGGAAGCTCAAATTAAATCTTTAAGCGCGGAAGATCCAAAGAAAGAGAGGACGAAGGGTTTCACGGATAAGTTAGAAGATAATTCAAATAGGCTCATAACCATATTTGGCCGAATTTGGATACCATGGTTTTGTGAAGTAAAGGCCGCACTACTCGAATAAGCTCATAAGTCCCTATATTCCATCCACCCGGGGGCGACAAAAATGTACCGGGATTTAAAGAAAAACTATTGGTGGGCCGGAATGAAACACAATATTGTTAAATATGTCGCGAAGTGTCTAACTTGTTCGCAAGTAAAGGCGGAACATCAAAAGCCGTATGGTAAGTTACAACCATTAGAAATTTCGATGTGGAAGTGGGAAAATATAACAATGGACCTAGTAACCAAACTTCCCAAAACAAAGAAAGGTCATGATGCCATATGGGTGATTGTAGACCGCCTCCCCAAAAGCGCACACTTTTTACCAATTCGAGAAACCCCCTCCTCGGAAAGGCTATCAGAAATATATGTAAACGAGATCATATCTCGCCATGGGGTACCCGTGTCCATTATGTCGGATCAAGATACCCGCGATTCACATCACGGTTTTGGCAAAGGTTTCATGAGAAAATGGGTACAAAGTTGCATTTCAGTACCGCCTATCACCCCCAAACGGATGGGCAATCTGAACAAACCATTCAAACACTCATAGATATGTTAAGAGCTTACGTTATGGATTTTGGTGAAAGTTGGGATGATCACTTACTTTTCTTTGAATTTCCGTACAACAATAGCTATCACAATAGCATTCAAATGGCACCCTATGAAATGTTGTACGGAAGGAAATGTAAAACTCCATTATGTTTGGGGGAGGTGGGACAAAGCGAAATCGCATCAAAGGATGTAGTAGCCAAGACTAACGAGAAGATTGATCTCGTACGGGCCCGATTAAAGGCGACACAAGACCCAAAAAGATTATGCATATCGAAGAAGACATCCCATTGAGTTTCAAGTAGGGGACCACATGTTATTAAAAGTTTCACCATGAAAGGGTATAATTCGGTTCCGTAAACGATGGAAGTCGGGTCCTCGTTACATAGGACCTTTCAATATTTTAGCTCGGATTGGGAAAGTGGCATACCGGTTGGAATTACCACCAGCATTGGATGGAATTCACAATACCTTCCATGTATCACAACTACGAAAGTGTCTCGCGGATGAAACGACACATGTGCCACTCGACGACATCGAAGTGGATGAACGAATGAATTACATTGAACGGCCATTAGCTATTAAGGATTCTAAAGTTACGCGCCTCTGCAACAAGAATATTAGACAAGTCTTGGTCCAGTGGCAACACCGAAAGGGATCGGAACTTACGTGGGAGTTGGAGGACGATATGCGGGAACACTACCCGACGTTATTTGGAATGTATTTAGGTTTCGGGGACGAAACCTCCTTTAAGGGGGGTAGACTTGTAACACCCCAAAAATTTTAAATAAGTATAAGTGTTTAAAAATAACTAGAAATATAAACCTAGTTAAAATATATGTAAAATTTTAGCCTAAGAGTGAACAATAACCATTTTAAAATAAACACTCAAAATTGAGGGACTAATCTTGGACAAGTGAGAAAATGAAATTATTAAAACAAAAATTAAAACACAAACACACACATTATTGTGTGTCGACCCCGGGCAGAAGAAAAAAAGAGGAAAAGCCCTCACAAACTAAAATCAGTGAAATTTGAAGGAAGATCAAGGCTAATCTTGTGCATGAACCCTAATTTGTGACCATCTAAGCTTGCTTAACAAGTGGTAAGTTATAATTTTTCATTTGGTTGATTTTGATATGATGAAGATGTATGAAATTAGCAAATTTCTTAGGTATGTTAGTAACCTAGTATTAATTGCTGAAGAAATCATGATTAGAAGCAATTGTGAATGTTAATTTGAATGAAATTAGTATGTTTCTGTGTTTTGATAAAAACCCTTCATAAGTCATGAAGTGGGTTTTTCAGCATTGATCATAAAATGGATATTCTAGTGATAACTATAATGTTAACTAGTCAACTAAGAGGAAGGATGAGTAATTTTCATAATGATTATTCGTTGTGACGATTTGAGTAATTGGGAAATTGTGTACGTATAGGAAGATGTGGTATGTAAGTATATGAAAAACAGTAAATTCTAAACAATAATGATTGTCGCATACCAAGTGCTCGATGAAATACTTTAGATGATAATTGTGCAAATAAATGACAATTGTTAGTGAAGTTCATGTTTAGAATGTAAGTATGTGTTGTAAGTCGTAAAATGAATTCATGAGAACTAAAAGGAAGTGAACATGGTAATTGTAGGTGTGAAGGAAGAAGGCTCAAGCAATAAGAAGCCTCAAAACTCACAAGATCGAGGTACGCTACTTGTACGATTAAAGTTTATTTGTAGCATTGCTTAATGTTATATATTGTAGTAATTGTAGTCCGATAAAGAATGATCATGTAATAGACCCATTACAATTGAGTCAAACGAATTAGAATGAATATGTAAAAGAATGGTCATATGTTGACCCGTTATGAACGGGTCAAATGAACTAGAATGAGGATATTAAAGAAATGGGCATATGATTGATCCGTTATGAACGGGTCAAACAAACTAGAATGTGATTTTAAAGAATGGTTATGAAATTGATCTGTTGCGAACGGGTCAAACAAGTTAGAATGTGAAGTTAAAGATTGGTCATGTAATTAACCCGTTATGAACGGGTCAACGAACTAGAATGTTATGCTTAAGAATAGTATGTAAGTGACCCGTTGTGAACGGGTCAAATAAATGGAAGTTGGATAATGAATGTGAATCATGTTTGTTAGAAGTTAGAATGATGAAATTACATGTAATTAACTTTGATTCTTGTTGTGATATAGGTAAAGCCATCCTTTAAATGGCACGCTACGCTCGAACGAACACACTCCATATTGCCCGCAATGCGCTTCCGAACTTTAATGTTGTAAAGGGGTCAAAATACTTTTGTTGTCTTTTAGTCAGGTGTTGATAAACTTTACCCAATAACATGTGTTTAAAACTTTTGTAAACGTTGGTGGGTTTGTAGTTGTTTAAAATGGTTGATTTTGTATATATAACCAAGTTTGCTTTAATGATGCGTAAAAGTTTAAATTGGGTCGTAAATTTTTATTGTTTAAGTCTTGGCATTTGACCTTTTGAAATATGGGCGTTTCAAGGTCGTATATGGCTATATGGTCCATATGAAATAATTTGACATGACAAATATTGAATCGTATAATGTTATACGGATCGTATAATGTTATATGGCTCGTATAGATGGAGAAAATGTTGAGTTGTATAACATTTTATATGGGTCGTATAACATTATATAAGATTTGGGTCGTATAGCACTAAATGGGTCGTATATTTTCTATACGGGTCATATAATATTATACGACTTACATGGAGACAAAAAAACATGTTCTGATAACTTTTTTGTGCAACATTCTCCTATATAACCCGTATAACTCTATACAAGTCGTATAGATATAGGGGTATGAAAATAAGATTTTAGGAGCAGTTATAAATACTATTACTGGTATTATACCCGAACATGACCCGTTACTATCCATACCTAATTTTTTATTTTTTTTGAACGACTAATTTCTTTATTCCTATCGTCTGTGGGACTTTAGCCCTTACAAAGTATTTTAAAGGCATTACCTTTACCAATGATCATCACCCCATTATCCCTATATTTCTTTTAGGAAAAATTACAAGTTTTGTCATTTATCTTTATACCACTTTTCAGACGGTGTCCTTTTTAACGAATGTTGACAGGCGGTGTCATTTACTAGGTATTTTGTTGCAAGTTTAGTCATTTACACCCAACCCAGTTAAAAAATCTGGTTAATTGTTGACAGGTGGTGTCCTTTACTAGGTATTTTGTTGCAAGTTTAGTCATTTACCCGGGTATTTTGTTGCAAGTTTAATCCTTTACACCCAACAATTAACAGTGTTTTTTAACTGAGTTGAGTGTAAAGGACTAAACTTGCAATAAAATATCTAGTAAAGAATATCACCTGTCAACATTCGTTAAAAATAACACCAGCTAAAAAATAGTATAAAGATAAAAGAGTGTAATTTTTCTTTTCTTTTATAAATAACATTGTGGATCTTAAAGGGTGATTCTTTTGGCCCACGTGGCTCACACTTGATAGACATCAAATATCAAGCACCGAGACACATGTTGGACCCCACTTAGCCATTCTTTTACAGCTAGCACTATACACGTGTCACCTGGAAATTCCTGTGGTCCTCACAAATGCCGCAAAAATAGCCGTGCCTATAGGCATTGTGGGTCCACCAGGCCGCCTCAAAAGTTATAGATGGCACCCACGTGCCTCCCCCAACCGCACGTGACAAGCATCGTTTCTTAAAAAAAAAAAAAAAAAAAAGAAGTCTTCTACTTTGAACCTCCTTTTAGCGGTAATAAACTCAAAAGACTTACTTATAAAGCATTGACAATTTAGAATCAAAAAAGGTTAATGAATTCTAAGACGTTAATCTTAAATACAATTTATATGTTTGATTTATATGAGGTAAAGTTTTAATTGTGTAGTTATTTCACGCATTTATTTTACATTTATCTATTTTTACAATACAAATCTTTCCAACGTTATCCCCCATTTGTGGGGTAGGATTTTTTGGTTTTCCAATTAAGACACAAGTTTAATTTCCACTTGTGTCATATTGGGTGGATATAATGAAAGATTTGGATTAGACCTTGTATGAGGTTTCAGTTCGATTCCCGAGCTCAACCGGGTTTTCGTCCAACCGTGTGTTATGTCAGAGAGTTCTGCTCTTGTGGTGACACAACGACTATCAGGTGGCAGCCGACGGTATGGTTGCCCAGGGGAACGCCCAAAAAAACCAAACTTTGAAGCCAGCGTGGGTTCGTTTAAGACAACATAGTCTGGCCAAAGTTGAGCAATACAGAGCTCTCCAATTTGAAGAGTGTAATAGCCTTATATATAAAGTTCACCGTTCAAAAAAAATCTTTCCAACGTTTTACTTTTTTTCTTTATTACAATTATTTTAAAATAATAATCAATCTTTTGATGTTTTTGGGTTGCCATGTTGGCATTGCCCAACCAATAACAAAGTTTCTCTCTCTTGCCCCTCTCACAACCCATAAGACCGTTGGGTATGGTGGGGCGGAGGTTTGAGGCATGGATTGACACGTGGCTTGGGGGTCTTTGCTGGTCTAACCCACATTGAAGACGGTATGGTGGGGCGGGGGTTTGGGGCGTGGGTTGGGTGGGCTTCGCTGGGCTGACCCAAACTGAATATTTGAATATTTTTTAAAACAAATTTAATTTTTTTAATATTTTTAAATAAAGAAAATTACATAAAAAAATTCCTAACGCTTATATTTGTTCTTTATCTCTTCTCACATCTCCAAGATTAGTTGCAACTCGTCACCCTCTAGGTGATCAATGGGCTGAGATAGAAATTTCAAATCATCCCGTTTTTGTTTCAGGGCATCTCTAGCATCTTTGCTCTTTCGAAGTTCGGCCCTTTTGTTGTTGGAATACGTTGAATGTATCTAACTTGCATGCAATGTCATCCAACTGATCGTTGTATATTCCACTACGCGAGCCCGAACTCCCAGCTGAAGGCGATGCCGTACCCGATCTTGATTTTTGAGCACGCCTTTTTGCCGCATCTCTTCCATATTCAGGTCGGTTTGGTGAATCATCCAAAAGGTCCTCAAACTCTTGATCTCGTGCATCAGATTGGGCTTGGGACGAGGCCCTTGACCTTTTGGAAGACGTGTTTGTTTCGCTACCACTGGGGATATTCGCCCACTTTTGATGGAACTTACAAATCTCCCAACAATGCATGAAACGGAAGTCGCACCCCACATTTGTTTTGAATGTAATCAATGCATTTGTCACACAGTCGGCTTCCGTTTCACCACTTTTTGGGTTTTGCTTTCCTTTATTTAAAAAACCACTAAATTTTGTAAGTTGGCCGCTTATCTCGCTCCACTTCGAGGATAAGCAACCGTTTTCACGATAAGTCTCCCTTACCAGTTCTTCATGGAATGCTTTACTAATCGCTTCCCACAAATGGCTTCGATGTTGAGAATTTCCTATTTTAATAAAAACAAATTTAATATATTGCAAAGTTATATAAAAAATAACCATAAATATTAAAATAAGGGCTACAAAATATTTAAAAATACCTAAAGTTGGATGTTGAGATTGTTGAAACCAAGCCCTCGCCAATGCAAGTTCTTCATTAGGGACCCATTTTTTTTGTTTTCGTTTGCCGGTTTCAAGTGTTTTCTCCGCCTCGATTTTTTTCTTATGACTTCTCTTTTTGATGGGTTTGGAAGCGGAAGGACCATCGTTGGATGGTTGAGTTTCGGGGACGGTTTCCATTTGGGAAAGGTTGATGGAGGTTGGTGAAAGGTTGATGGGCGTTTGTGTAAACGGGTTAGGTATCGAATCGTCGGTGTGTGGGAAGTTAGTAAACACACGACCACCAATATACGATGCGTAACTAGCCATATCGGGCATAGGGGAGTGTATTAAAAATGGACGATGCATTGGACGATTGGGTGGTGGGCTAGGATTATTTTCTTGGAATGCAAACGGGTTGTTCGGGTCATAACCACGATTATGAGGATGCATTTTTCATTTTGTAGAATGAGAACAGAGATGATTATAGAAATTGAAGATGATTATTGTGGTTGAATGTGGTAAAAATAGGAATTGAAGTGTGATATTTATAGTGAAAAAAAAAATTTAAACATAGCCGTTGGCCAACGGCTAGTTTGGTTTGGCCATTGAGAGCCCGCCATGTCACCTTGCTAGACCCGCCCCACGCCCGGCTTCAAACTCCCGGCCCTTGGGCCATGCCCCAACCCAAGCCCCATACCCCATAGTCTAAAAACACATTTCCTCTCTCTCATCTCTCCTCTCTTTTCCTTCCCCCTCTCCAAACTCATTTTTTCTCATTTTCACCACAAACTAATCAACATCTTCTCTCCTCCACCTCACCACTCTCTCTCCTACATGGCTTCTAAAAATGAGAAAAAAATCCTTATTATGGATGCTCGTATCTACCCATATCCTTGCTTTCTAATCCTACATCATCCATAACACTATCAAACCATACAAATAGGGGTGTGCCGGTTTTTAGGTAAAACTGAAAACGAAATATCGGTTTTCGGTTTTTTAAACCAGTCGGTTTTGGTTTTTTTCGGTTTCGGTTTTTACACCGGCTCGGTTCGATTTTTTGGTTATTTCGGTTTTTAAAACAAAATTATGTAAGATTCAAATAATAAAAAGTATAATTTTAAATATAAGAAACTTTCTTATATGTTTACATTTAAGTTATTATAGTTAACCTCTTAAATAATATTGCTTACATAAACCTAACTTTCTACTCTATTTTATGTTCCTTCAAAGTTTTTTTAAATAAGTCATTTCAATTATAAATAAACATGTAATGTTTTTATTATAAACACTAAACAGTTTTAGGATCCTATAAAAATGACACTTTTCGTGAGAAGTGTGAGAATGCATAAAAGCTCATATGTAGAGATCATGTTTTGGACTTAGGCAAAATGTTTTGGGTTGTTTTGTCAAGAAAAACACCAAACATAACAATTTAAGATACAATGCAATGAATTCTAGGCTTAAAACTTAAAACACCATGCCAAGAACGTTAAGTAATGTGTTTTAAGTTTCACGCCCATAATACGTTGCATTGTGTTTTAAATTGTTATGTTTGGTGTATTTCTTACCAAAACAACTCAAAATATTATGCCTAAGTTCAAAACATAATGCCTACATATCAATTTCTATGCCTTCTCACACTTCTCACGAAAAATGTCATTTTTACAGGAACCTCACCCTAACATTCAAGAATAAAATTAATAGTTTCTACTAGCATTGGGTTAAACACTTAAACAACTTAAACATAAAAACATATGAATTGTAACTTATCGGTTCAGTTCGATTTTTTTCGGTTATTGAAAATGGTTTTCCGAAAACCGAACCGAAATTTTCGGTTATTAAAAATCTGAAAACCAAACCGTCAGTTTTTGTTTCGGTTCGGTTTTTTCGGTTATATCGGTTACAGTTCGGTTATTTCGATTTTCTGCTCACCCCTATATACAAAGATGAAAACGGGCGTTAAAGATATACGCAAACGACTCGTTGAAACTCTGGAAGTGGCTATACTTCAAAAAGTGCATATGAAATTTGACAAAATTTTATATACATACATTTTACATGAAGGAGAATAGTGCTAGACAGTTATCTGGCACTTCCCCATTCGTCCAGTCAAATTACAATTTTGTCCCGTTTAAATTTATACCATTGGTTTTGTTTTTTTCCTCAGAGTCAAATTACGATTTTGTTCCCGACGTATAATTACAGTCATGCCACTGTTTTAGTGTTTTTTTTTACAAAACTATAGTAGTGTTTTTTTTAATTTGTTTACTTTGTGTAATTACGATTTTGCCCCGTTTAAATTTATACCATTGGTTTTGTTTTTTTAGCCTCTAAGTCAAATTACGATTTTGCCCCTAGCTCAAATTTATAATATTGTCATTGCTTTTTGTTTTTTTCCCATGTCAAATTACGATTTTGCCCCTGATGTAAAATTACAGTCATGCCACCGTTTTAGTTTTTTTTTTTTAACAAAACTATGGTAGTGTTATGTTTTAATTGGTTTACTTGGTGTAATTTTTATTCGCGTCAAGCAGCTGCCTGGCACACGCTTATTTGTTATGAAAAACTACAGTTTTGCCCCCATTTTAAAATTATAGTTTTTGCATCATTTTAGTTTTTTTTAGCAAAAGTATGTTAGTTTTTTGTTTTAATTGGTTGACTCGATTTAATTTTTTTAAATCGTGTTATAAGTATTATGTACAAGTAAACACATATGTACATGTTATAAAAAAAAATATTCGGCGTAGTGCCACGTAACGCAGGCAGGGCAAAAACTAGTGATATACAAACGGCTAATAGGGCATTCACATCTTCTTCACTATTTTCACTCTATAATTAGATCAATAAAACACTATTTTTTCTCTCTTATTTCAATTAAATAATACTTTTTTTTATCTTGATTATTATTTTTTTTTTCTCTTTCACCTACAAAATATATTAAAAATTTATAAATCATAAACAATATCCCCTCAACTACTTTTTTTATAAAATAAAGAATACACTTAAAGAATTTAATAGAATTTATTTTTTTATAAAATAAAGAATACATTTATAGAATTTAATGAAAGGATTTAATAGAATTTAATGAAAGGGATGTGAATGCTATTGTTTAAACATAATATACTTGACAAAAAAAAAAAATAATAATAATAATATACTTGACAAAATATAAAACTAAGATCAAAATATTGCATTCCATATGACTTTCTAGAACAAAATGCCTTCAAAGTTAAAACTTTAGCTTATACTTTATGCAATAACACTTGCACTTTCTAAAAATCCTTCCTTTTAGCATCCCACTAGACCAAAACCATATTCTTCCCCAAATGCATTTACAAAATAAACCAAAAAAACTAAAAACAACATATGATTTCTAACATCTAACAACAAAAAGCTAACAATTCAACCATCAAACTTAAACACAATCCATCATTACGACGACGTTTTCGACGGATTATCATCCGTCATAAACTGAAGCTCCCGTTTATCATAAACCTCCAACGAAAAATCCCTAAGCATCTGAGCCTGAGCCGTAGCCGCCATTGTCACAGAGCTCGAGCTCGGCGCCATAGCCGTCGAAACAGTCCCCACCTTTTCTTCACCGCTATTCGACGGCTCGGCACCAGACCCACCAGCCGGCTGCATAGCCGACACAAAGCTCGAAATAGGCCGAGCCGCCATATTAAACACAGTCGTCGCGCCGGCTGGAATAGCCCAAAGCTGCGGCTGAGCCGAAGCCGAGCCGACGGCTCCACTTTGCGGAATCACAAAAAAACCACCCCCAGCGTTGACCGGACCACCCATGGTCCAAACGGGTACCAAACCCGTGGGAGCAATCGGAGCCACAGGGGCAAAATTGGAAAAATTGGTAACATGAGAACCTGCTGAATCATCATTAACATCATAAAACTCACTATTACAAGCCCTTTTTCGTCTTTTCACACCACCTTCCTGTTCTTCACTACCGTTACTCGGCGTCGTCGGAATCTTCAACGTTCCGTTAACATTAACGGCGATAGCCGGCACCGTTCCGGTACCAGTAGCTTCAATAATCGCCGGTTCAGCATGCTCCAACAACCACCGGATCGTTTCACCGTCAGATTTATGCCCTAATTCACGCGTTAACTGGAATATTCTAGCAGCACACGCCGCCGGCATGCGGATTCTCCGGCCACGTCCTTCAACCTTCGTGTGACGGTCTTTTGACGTCCGCCGTGGCACCGCCACCGTCAATTGGTGGTTAGATGACGTCATTGGAACAATCGGTAACGGAGTTTCGTTTTCCGGTGGCTCTTGTTTGAAGGGTTCGGTTACCGGCGGTGAGTGGTGAACCGGAGTGATTGTATAGGCGGAGGGATCGCGGAGTAAAGGATCTGACGTGGATAATATTCCGGTGTGGGTGACGTCATCGTCATCGTCGGAATCGTTGTTGTTGGAACGGGTGGGGTGAATAGAGGCCATATGAGTGAGTGAATTAGGGCAAAATTGGAAAGAAATTGGGGAAATGGAACAGTTGAGGGAGGGAGAAACGAACCCTAGATAAGAGGAATGAGACCCACTTATCCTGTTGGGGGTTTCCAAATAAAAAGGGGGACCCCCTGAATGGTCTGAGTGTGTATGCAATTGCGATACAATCGACGGTTTGGATTGTTTTGGACTCCGGACACGTGGTGGGCCTACGTGTTGAGGTTGTCGATTGTTTTTGAGATCAAAGAGGAAAAGCAAAAATGTGTCACGTAGATTTGGTTATTTTTTGTCTATTTATAAGGTCGTCTTGAAGTTATCATATGTAATATACTACTAGGATATTGCAGAAATTTGATATGATACATGCATTGCAGAAATAACGTGTGTTTTATATCAATTGAAAACAGTAAAAACGAATATTAATACTGGCACTGATATGTGATTCACCAAAACACAAAATTATCAACTTAGTTAATAATTTCGGTTAGTTATGAATAAATTGAGATTACAACTAACTAAGTTTGCCAAGTAGTCAAATAAGGACAACCTGGACGTGCGCATACCTAAGTTGATGGGCTATTTATACTGGTCAACTGTGATGATGTCTTCGTCTGGACACACCTATCGATGGTCCGTCCGTAGGCGACTGGGGTACGGGGGTTTTGAGATATGCGTCCAATTACGATCCGGTCCGGCCTTCACGAGGAAGGTCCGTCCTCGGATATGTATCTTCAAGTCCCCCAGTTTATCAAGTCCAGATCTGGACTTGGTAAAATTTTGTTCCTTTATTCCGGACGGATGACGTAGAGGTGCGATGAGGTGCTAACGTGGCATCAGTGAGATAAAGGAATCTTGACCGTCAGTCACCGACCGGTGACTGTCCCGTTTCCCTGTCTCGAGAAAGGTAACCGTCACTTGACGCGATGGCTGATAAGATGTGCCAGCTGTCACCAACTCAACTTCTCTTATAAAAGGCGATTTTTTTTTACTTTTCACTTTTCACCTCCCTGATCTTTTCCCCTTGTGTTATCCTCTTCAAATCTTCTTCTGTAATCATCTTCTTCTACAAGATGTGTGCCATCTCCTTTCTGTTTTTATAATGGCTCCCGGAAAGGACAACCTTTCCGAAAGGTTTAGTGTCCTGTCACAGAGACAGTTAGACGAGTTCGTCTGGGAATATCACATTCCAACTGATCTTCATCCGGTTCTTCCAGCCAAGGATAAGGCGATATATCCTTTCCTTCCTGGAAAGTTCCCTTTATATACTCACGTCTGTTTGCTAATTACCGAGTCCCTTTTATAAAATTCCTGATGAAGGTCCTCCGGTTTTTTCGGGTTCATCTCTGTCAAGTGAACCCATTCGGACTGAGTCGGATCAATCATTTTGAGATATCATGTAGGTCTTTGAATCAAAAACCGGATTTGAACGTATTTAGGTATTTTTATGAGTTCATTACCGCCGGATATTGGTACACTTTTGCCCATCGGAAAGGATCCCCAGCTAGGCCGGAGACGAGAAATCCAGTCTGAAGAACTGGAAGGACAACTTCTTCTGGTTGGACGATCTCTGTCTTCCGGCCGATATGGCATGGAGGTTCAAAGATCAGTCTATGGATTTCGAGCTTGGAGATAACTTTGTTTTTAACCAATTGGCTCAGGATTTGATTGATAACCGGTCTCCTATCCGTCCCCTTCCTGAGCATATGTTACTTTTAGGACGGGTTTGCCACGTTTGGGGCCGAGGGGACAGGGAACGGCAGGTGATCCGTAAGAGCGGTGAAAGTAAGTAATCTGACCTATTCCCCTCTTGGTATCTTGTGATCTTCATGTTGCTTATTCTTATCTTTTTTTTATTTGCAGGAGACGAGATGTCGTTTAGTGATGCGTTGAAGGTGCCGAGCTTTTCCACCTTGGATTTTGATTATGATGAGCTTACTGCGGACGAAAAGCCCATTTTGAAGCAGATATCTTCGGCTGCCCAGGAGATTTGGCCTCTAGTTGATCCAAAGACTTCCGCGGCTGCTACTGCTGGTCCGGAGTCTAAAAAAGGAACAATTGGATCCTCAAGTACTCAGACTAGGGTGGAGCCTTTAGCGGTGGATGAATATAGTGATCTGGAGGTGCGTGAGCTGGACCAAACTTTGTTATACCCGTCTTCGTTGGTGATTGTGAAGGGTAAAGGTGTTTCGTCTGATTCTGGGCTGAAGGGGCTTGTTTGTAAGCGGAAGGCTGAGAACCTTCGGATTAAGTCTACAGTTTCCCTACCCTTACCGAAGATGGTCAAGAAAGTAAAGAAAACCACTTCATATTCTGTTGACAACGTCCTGACAGACCTTACCGAACATCTATCGGGTGGGAAGTCATCTAGGGAGGAGGCTGCGAGGGCCCAAATCGCTCATTTAGCCATCTTTTCTGGTGGCTTTTTGCTAGTGGATGAAGCGGATATGATGGAGACGAAGGGTCCTGCGGTCACAAGTAAGGGTGAAGAAAAAACCATCGGTGAAGGAAAGACGGTAACTTTTTCAGGTACGATCTTGGGTTCTTTTTTGGGTCCGGGCTGCTTTCTGGAGGATGATGAGGATCGGGCTTCCTCTCTTCCCTCCTCTTGGTTCGGACCCGAAGTGATGACCTTTTTTCGATATGCAGATGTGTTTTCAGACGAAATGAAGGTGGATCCGACTACGGCCGAGGAGAAATTTGTCCCGGACTGGGAGATAAAAAAAAAGGATTCGGTGATGGATGCTCTTATGGCTAAGATGTTTTTGTTTGGTATAAACATTCCTGTGGATCATTCCCGGAGCCAGAGAATGAAGAGCCAGGATCTGGGGGCGGCGGTGCTAGCCAACCAAGCTCAGTCGAATGTATATGTGGTTGAGCTGTACCGGAGATGGGTAGAAGCGAAATCGGTTAGGGAGAATCTGGAGAAAGAAATCATTTCTTTGAAACGTAAAATGCAAAGGACCCCTGACACCGAGAAAAAGCTTGCCTGGCTTACCCAAGATTTGGCTGCTCAGAAGGAGAAGGTGAAGTCCCTAACAACTTTGAATCAATCCTCCTAAGCCACGGCTGCTTCTGCCTCTGCCTCCAAGGAGAGAGATAAAACGGCGTCCGAGCTTGCTGGTTTTATAGCTTCGACGAAGGAGAAAGATGAGGAGCACAAGAATGTTCTGGCCAAGATGGAGGAGTCTTTAACCCAGGCTCGTGCAGCCTACGAACGGATGCTTGCAGGTTCGGTCCTGTTCCTTTTTTGTCTTGTTTTTTACCTTGTATTTTTCAAACATATTTTATAGAGAGGGATGCACATAAAACAGGTGAAGCCGATTTAAAGGCACGAATGGAAGAGATGAAGGAGCACCATAGAGCTGAGATTGAAGATCTGAAGCTGGAAAACGCGGATCTGGGTAAGAAGGTGGAGGAGCTTCGGTCGACGAAGGTTTGGCTAATGACCGAGGGTGCTCAGCTGTTGGCAAAGCACATTCACAATGGTCCGGAGATGACCCAGACGGTTGCTGCGGTTAATAATGCAATGAGTGCGGTCGGCATTAATTTCGGAGTTCACGGGGGTTATATCCATGCCTTGAAGAAGAAGACTCCATATGGCGAAGTTCCTCTGCTGAACCGGAATGCCGAAGCTGAATTGAACACTGTTATTGCCTGCTTTGACACCCTTAGTTTTTCACTGATAAATGATCTTCCAAACCTTGTGGACGAGCCTCTTCCTCGGATCCAGGAAGCTCTATCCTTCAAAGAGACATCCGCAGATGAAGTTTGAGGTGGACATGCCTGGCTCTTTGGGGTATGCACCTTTGGATTATAGTGATGAATGTTGTAGGTGGACATATCCGGTTTTTTGGGGTATGCACCTTTAAGTTTGTATTGTAATGACTTTTCTTGTTTCGCCGATTGTAATTATTGACAATTATCCTAGTTTAAATAGTTAAGTAATCTCCGGATCTTCCTAGTCCGGTCATTTTGATGCAAAACATTTGTTTGTGTAAAGTCACGCGTCCATGCATTATGGTGATTGCATTTTTATTGTGTTTAGAACGTTCGTATATACATGCGGAGTACGTCTTATTAACTTAGGATAATTTTTAGTACTTTGAAAATAAAGGACGAACGTTTGCCAGTCCTCTTTATTTTTTAGGGTTTGAATCCCTTGATTGGCCAATAACAACGTATGTGCTGCAGCTTTTTATAAAATAGAATTCACTCGTTCTATTAATATTAAAGATATTCCGGGGCATATCCCTCCCGGCTATTACAAGATCGGTAAAAATAAAAGACATGCGGGCATAACCATCCGCAGTACATTGGAAATATTAAAAAACTTTATTTTAAGTTCTTCGGAAATTTAGGAGATTCTTCAGATGAAGCATTTCTTGAGGTGCGTCCCGTTCCAAGTACGGGGAATGGGGGTTCCATCCACCTTAGTTAGGGTGTATGCCCCGTTTTTTCCGGATGTTTTGACCACATATGGTCCTTCCCATTTTGGGGCCATCTTTCCGGTTCCTTCGGCTAAACTAGCATCGTTCCTCCGCATCACAAAATCTCCTTCCTTGAAACGGACCTCTTTGACCTTGGAATTGTAATGTTTTTCCAACTCTTTTTATAATTGGCCTCTCTGATGGCCGCAAGTTCTCTTCTTTATTTGATCAAGTCGAGTTTCAGACGGAGTTGTTGCTTGTTCTCTTCTTGGCTTTGCAACATTCGCTGTGTGGGCATGCCTACTTCGGCCGGAATCACATCTTCCAAGCCGTAGGTCAAGCTGAAGTGAGTTTCTCTCGTGCTTGTTTTTGGCATTGTACGGTGTGCCTAGAGAACGTGAGGAAGTTCATTAGACCATGAAACTCCTTCTTTCCCAACCGTTTCTTGATACCCTCTGCGATGCTTCGGTTTGATAGTTCGACCTGCCCATTTGCTTGGGGATGGGCTACGGAGGCAAAACTCTGTTCTATGTGCATCTTCTCGCACCAGGTCTTTAACAGCTTTTCAGAGAACTGTTTTCCATTGTCACTTACGATACAGAGGGGCATCTCATACCGGCATACAATATTCTCCTAGACGAATCGGGGAATTTGAACTCCGGTGATGGTCCGGAGTCGTTTTGCCTCGACCCATTTAGTAAAATAATCAATAGCAACCAGCAAGAATCTTACACCTCCTGTAGAGACAGGGAATGGTCCGACTATATCGATACCCCACTTCTAGAAGGGACAAGCGGATGTTACCGGGACCATGTTGTTTTTGGCTCGATGGCTGATTGGAGAATGACGTTGGCAATCTTCACAGGCTTGTAATTCATTAACGGCACTTTGGTGCATGCCCAGCCAGAAATATCCGGCATTCATGGCTTTTGCAATTACCATCCTTGGTCCTGAGTGAATCCCGCAAATTCCCCAGTGGATCTCCCTGATCACATAGCTGGCCTCTTCCGGTGTTAGACATCTTAGGAGCGAACCTATAAATGTTTTTCGGTACAACTTTCCATCATGAACTTGGTACTGGGGTGCCTTGACCTTCATCTTTCGCGCCTGGGTTTTATCCTCCGGGAGCTTGCCGTTTTCTAGATAATCTACGATCGGTGTCATCCATGATTCTTGTTGTATGGTAATTGACATTACGGCCTCTCCTTAGCTGATGGCCGGAGCTTGCAAAGTTTCAACCAAAAATTCCTTTGACAAATGACAGAACGAGACTGAAGCCAACTTGCTTAAAGCATCAGTTTTTTTGTTCTTGCTTCTCAGGATATGAACCACTTTGCATGCATTGAATGTTCTCTTCCCTTGCCTCATATTCTCCATTGAGTTGATTAGCAACTAATAAAGAGTCAACATGAGCTAAGACGGAGCTTGCACCAGCTTTGGCAGCTGTTTGGAGTCCGGCTAGAAGAGCCTCATACTCTGATTCATTGTTTGACGTCTTAAAATCAAAATGCAAAGCGTAGGTGTATTCTATCCCTTCAGGATCAATCAGAATTAGAACAACTCCGGCTCCTTCCTTACTGGAAGCTCCGTCCGTATACAAGTTCTAGACCTTTGGGAGGACCGGTCTCTCCTTGGTGCTTTCTCCGGTGGGAACTTCCATTAGGAAATCTATGACTGCTTGGCCTTTCACCGAACCTCTTGTTCGATAAGTAATGTCGAAGGCGCTAAGCTCGATGGCCCATTTCATGAGACGTCCGGAGATTTCTGGCTTTCGAAGGATCTGTTGGATCTAGAGATTGGTTTGCACCTCTATGTTAAAAGCTTGGAAATACCTTCGGAGCCTTCTTAAGGCATGTACTAGAGCTAGTGCTAATTTCTCAATCATGGGATACCTGGTTTCATAGTTTTTTAAGACGCGGCTCACGTAGTACACCAGAATCTGAGCCTGATTTCAGTGAACCACTAGTACCGCACTGATGGTGAAATGAGAGGAGGACAAGTATACGGTGACTGTTTCGCCGGTTATCAGAGCGGTCAAGGTAGGTAGGGACGCTAGACAAACTATTAGTTCTTGAAAGGCAGCATCGGCTTCAACCATCCATTCAATTTGCCCTTTGCCGGTACTCCTTTTTAGGATGTTCATGAAAGGTATGGTACGATCGGCGGCTTTAGAGATGAAACGGTGCAATGCCACTAACTTGCCATTTAAAGACTGAATTTCTTTCACGGTCTTCGGGGGCTGCATGGAGACCATGGCTTGCACTTTGTCCAGGTGTGCTTGAATTCCGGATTGGGTTATCCATACTCCCAAGAATTTTCCTTCTTCAAGACCGAAGGAGCATTTCTTTGGGTTTAGTTTCAAATTTATACTCCGAAGCCTTGTGAAGGTTTCGAGTATGTCATCTATCATGTTGTCTTCGGCCGCACTTTTAATGACCAGATCATCCACATAAATCTCCAGATTCCTACCGATTTAGCCGTTGAAAGCTTTGTCGATCAACCTTTGATAAGTTGCTCCGGCATTTTTCAAGCCGAACGACATTTTGGTGTAGCAGAAAATACCTTCGTTCGTTACAAATGTTGTCTTGTCTTCGTCTTCCAAAGTCATTTGTATTTGATGGTACCCCTTATACACATCTAGGAAGCATTTAAGATGGAAACTCGCCAAAGAATCAATTTTCAAATCAATCTCCGAAAGTGGGTAGCAGTCTTTCGGACATGCATTATTGAGATCAAAGAAACCGACACACATCCTCCATGTGTTATCTTTTTTGGTGACCATTACAGAGTTCGAGACCCATGTTTGGTATCGCACTTCCCTGATGATACCGGCGCTTAGCAGTTTTCGCACATCTTCGGCAATGGCTCTATGTCAAGCCGGGGCCATGTTACTTTTTCTTTGGGCTATAGGTTTAACCGCATGTGACACCTTAAGCTTATGTTCGGCCAAAACCCAAGGAACTCCGACCATGTCAGAGGTTTGCCAAGCGAATACGTCCAGAGAGCTGGACAACAGCTTCCATAATCGTCGTTTGGTCCGTTCGGGGAGTTGGGCACCAATGATGATTTTTTGTTCCGGAAAGTCAGGATGGATGGCCCATTCTTCAGTAAGTATTGCCGGAGGTTGCGAGCCACTTCCTTCTCTTTGTCTAACTTCGGCAACGCACATGGCTGACTCGGAATGTAAGGTTGCTATGCCTGCCTCGGTGGGGAATTTTAATGAGCAGTGAATGGTGGAACTTATAATGCCGAAAGCACACATCCCCGGCCTTCCCAAAATGACATTGTGCACAGATCTTGCTCCAACAACTAGAAAGGTTAGATTTACTGTTCTCGCCAAATTTCCAGTACCCAAGGTTGTCGGTAAAGTGATTTGCCCAATGGTCTGGACCACATTTCTAGAGAAACTAACCAACGGCATGGATACCTGGATTAGTTTTGCCTTAGTTTGCGGAGCCAACTGCTGAAAACATTGTTGGTACATGATCTCGGAGGCACTTCCGCTATCTACATAGATTCGCCGAACCTTGTGTCCCACAATAACTATAGACACAATGATAGGTCCGTCCTTGATTTCTCCTAGAGTTATGGGGGGAAAGCAATTGGTTGGTGCATCTAAGCGGCCAAATGGTGGTTGGACCGTTTGATGCCTTGACTGTCGACCTTCTGACGGGTGGTCCATAGGACAACCCTTAATCATGTTAAAAGACGAATTAATCCTTCATTTAACCGCGTAATTATCTTGAATTAGATGACTACGGTTGCTTATGTTTCAGGTGTGGTTCGGGAGATTAAAGTGGAGAAAAAACAGCTTTGGGAAGGATTAGAGATGAACGGATCGTGCGAGAAACGAAAGATGAAACAAAGTGAAAAAATCCAGGCTTCCACCGTAATTTACGGTTCCACCGTAAATTACGGTGGACCTGAATTCCACCATTGTCCCACCGTAACTCAGACTCATTGCACCGTAACAATTTGAAGGTCACCGTAACTTACGGTGGTACCGTAAGTTACGGTGGAAGCGACGCGAAAACTTGTAACTGCTCATTAAAAACAGTTTTATGGTGTCTTTTGGGTTATCCTCATGATTGGTCGGTTTTGGAACACACTAGGGGCGATTTTGGCTATCTTTGCTTGGTGTTAAACAATTTCTAACATTCGGTTTGTGTTTTGGATTGGTATGAACATTGAACTTATTGTCATGATGATTCATCAAGCTATGTCAGGCTAAAACTTTCGGTGATCATCTTAGGTGAAGGTTTCTTTTGAACTTTTGTGTGTTTATTTCTAAATTTCTAGAATGATAACTTGTGTTGCTTGATTATCATGGTGTATGCATAATTGTTTGTAGCTTGTTAATTGATAGTGCAATTTCTAGTCTCAATCGTACGTTCTTGGTGCCGTTGGCAATCGAGATATCACGGGAAGGGTTAGGGTTGGCTATTGATTAATTGATCATCGGGAAACAACCTCGCGTTTATAAAATCCGAGTACTTTGTTCTCTTTTATCACTTCGATTATGTATGCACGAGTTATGTCTATGTAACTCTTTCTAGTTGGGAATTTCACACAATTGTTTAAAGAAACTGAATCCTAAGATGGTCATTGTTTTCTCCTAATCTGTTTTACAACCAATATTCAATTTAAAGTTATTTAGTTAATCTTAGTTTTCTAAACCAACAATCCAAATCATTGATCTTTATTTTCTACAAATTAGGTTAATTGTAGTTTAATTGCAAGGCTATATAATTGACATATTTTCCACATACTCCCTGAGTTCGATACCCTTTTACCACTATCTATAGTTGTTATTGGGATTAAATTTGCGTGACCACGACAATCACGTCAAATTTTGGCGCCGTTGCCGGGGAGTAGTGCACAACGTGTGTCAGTTTGTTAGTTTTGCTTTGTTATTTTCGGGTTTACACTGGTGTGTTTAGTGTGCAGGTTCTACAGGTGCATGCATACTAGAGGTTCTCACAAAGCTTCACCATTGTCATTCGATCCGGAAATCGAAAGAACGCTAAGGCAAAACCGAGTTTTACTACGCGAAAACAGAATCATTGGTTCACCCACTTCACCCATTACACCAAGAAATATCATGGAAGAAACACAAGTACCACCTACAACGGGTCAAACGACCTCATCTTTTATACCTACTTCCACACAACCATCACCAAACACCACTATTCCAAACATCACCACAATGCCTACTCCACTTCATGATACTACATCAACTAACACCACACAACCGATCACTACTCAAGTCAAACCTAGTCTTTCCTTTAGCCCATCTACTACGATTCCACCACTCACTCACTTCTTCCCAGTTTCAGGGCAATCATCCTCAACCTATACAGTACCACAAGGTTCAACTGTTGTCCATACTACCTCTACATTTAGACCATCAAACCAGTCGGGTTTTCAATACTCGACCATTCCATTTGGGCAAACTTCGGGTATAGGGGGAGATGGATATGAGGAAGGATACGAAGATTTCGAGGGTTATGATGAAGATGGTTATGCTTATGCTTATGGGGGTGATGGTGATCAAGGAGAGTTTGGTTATGTGCAAAGTCAATCTCAAGGAATGGCAAGTGTAGGTGGAGTGCCACAACAACAACTCATACCGCAACATATTCGGCCAAGACCACAAGGGCCACCAATGCAACGCCCTATCCCATTACAACAAGTTCGGCCGCAAAATGTACAACCACAATTTCAAAGGCCAATTCAACACCCACCGATGCCACAACAACAATTTCAACCACCGTTCGCACCACAAGGGCATATACCAAGACCAATGGGTCCTATTCGTCCAAGGGGTCGATTGGGTGTACCAAGAAGGCATCTTAGGGAACATGCACGGGGAATTGAAGCACATTTTAGGCCGATAATTACTCAAAACCCTTCACCGGTGGTTATCCCTCACAACAACCAAGGAAGAACCTTTGAAGTGAGAACAAATTCTTTGCAAAATTTGCCGAAATACAAAGGGCTAGCAACGGAGGAGCCGTATTTCCACTTAGAGGCCTATGACTCAATTTGCAATACTCTTGGGAGTCAAGGTTTTTCGGCTGATGATGTCAAGTTGGTCCTATTTCAGTTTTCTTTGGAGGACAAGGCAAAGAAGTGGTTCTACACTTTGCCTTCAGCATCTATATATACTTGGGCGGAGATGCAACAAATTTTCTTAGACGAATTTTATACCGCCCAAAAGACCAATGATGCTAGAAAGGGGTTGAGGAGCTTCCAACAACAACATGGTGAGATGTTCCATGAGGCATTTGAACGTTTCAATATGATGATTAAAAATTGCCCTCACCATGGGATTGAACTTTGGGAGTTGATGAATGCCTTCCACGAGGGGTTGAGTGCCGAAGATGCTCGCGATTTAATGTCTATTACTGGTGGAACTTTTGGCATAAACTATGAGAATGATGATTGGGAGTTCTTAGAGAATATGGCAATTACATCAAAGAGAAAGGCTCAAGCATCGAGGAGAGCGCGACCGGCCATTGCCCGACCTCAAGTGCACGCAATAGATGATGGTAATGTTCAAACTACTAACCAAATTTATGATGTTTGTGCTTTGTGTAATGAAATAGGTCATGCGGCTGAAAATTGCCAAGGAATGGTGGAAGGGCAATATGAAGAGGTTCATGCGGTTCAAGGTCAAGGTCAAGGAGGGGGTGGTAGAAACTACAACAACATGAACTCTAATACTTACCACCCCGGGTTGAGGAACCACCCAAATTTTCGCTATGGGAACCCCTCAAATCAAGCTAACCCGAACTTTCAAGGTAGCCAAGGTAACTTTGGTTCACGCCAACCTTATAACAACCAAAGTGGATATCGAGGCGGGAACAACCAAGGCTATCAAAAGCAATATCAAACGGGTCAAGAACAAGGGGGGTCTTCGGGTGGAAATGAGATGATGGAGATGCTAAAAAGCATGCAAACGGAGATGCAAAAACGGAACCAACTTGATGAAGTTCGAATGCAAAAGGATGAGGTTCGTGACAAAAGCATCCAATCACTAACAACCCAAATGGGTCAATTAGCAACTGACGTGGCTGAATTGAAGAAAAGCAAGGGTCAACTTCCTAGCGACACTAAGGTAAATCCTTCGCATGGTACGTCACGAGGTAATGTTAATGTTCACCATGTTAGTGTTTTAAGAAGTGGAAAAGAGTTTAAAGCTAATTTGTCACCCGAATTGGTTGAGGGGGTAGTTGAGGACATCACGGGTAATGATAGTGATGATGAAGTTTCACCGGTTAAACCAAATGTAACATCCCGAAAATACAAAACTTTATATTAGAATAATTAAGTGTAAAATAAACAAGAATAAGCTAACTAGGATAAATAACCCAGTTAGTTAGGAATCTTGTAGTAACACATGAATGAGTTACAAAGCCAAAGATATAAACTAAATAAGAGTGGAGGGACCTAGGGTGTCAAAATTGAAACTTGTGTTACTAATATTTGATAAAAAAACAAAACCAGATACCCCATTAGAGGGCTCTGGTCGATCAAGAACAACAGGGGGCGACACCCACACTTTCACAACCCTAAATTCTACTAAACTCTCAAATTGAAGGCTCAAATCATGTCATAATCGAAATCTGAACATAGAATCGTGATCTCCTCGTCAAGGAGGTCATAAGGTATGTCAAATTAGGTTGTTTTGATACAACTCAAATTCTTGCATGTGATTGAAATCGAAGGTTGAGCTTGATTATGTGTTGTAAAACATGAAATTGGAAGTAATGTGAAGTCTAGGGACAAACCCTAGATGATTTCTTGTCAAAATCTTGCATGTTAGTTGTAAGGATCAAAATCACTATAGTGGGTGATTAGTAAGTTAGTAGAACTCGATAAACACTAGGATTAAGACTCTTGTTCTAGTGTAAACTGAAATTGTGAGCTAATCTCTGAAATTGTTGATGTTAAAATATGTGTAAATTGTCTAATTGAAGTTAATTTGAGTGATAATTTCAAGTTATGAACTTGGTTTAGATCATGTAGAAATCTGACCCGCAAGGTGTTTGATAAAACGCCTAAATGAGGGTTAAAATGTTAAAGATTGCTAAAAACGCAGATTTGCATATGTTATGAATTAATGCGTTAAAGCTTATAAAAGAGTTCTAATATTGTTATGAATTGAACTCTTTAGGCAAGGAATCCGGAACGTCAAGTGGACACGCCGGATGTGATACTCGCGGAAAAGGTGTGCTTTAAAGGTACGTGGCTTAAGCCCCGTTAAATTATGTGTACATGTTTAGTTTTGTTGTGATAATGATGTTGTAGTGTAATGAATACGTTTGATGCGTCGTTAAAGTGGCGAAGCACACTCGACCATCAAACGGGTCAAAGTAAAACTTGGAACTTAGTTTGGCTAGTCAATGAAGTGATGGTTTTCACTAAATAGCCAAACGGGTCAAAATGATGCTTTTAAAAAGAATCACGAGAGTAGAGACTTGAAAGTCTCATACTTCGTTAAATGATGGATTGTACCATACTAATGATTTGGTTATATAAATCTAAGACTAAGAACCCGGGAACTTGGGTCAATTAATAGAAGATAAATAAAAAGGGGTTACTTGAAACGGAATGCTTGAATTCCGATGAAACAAGTAACTAGTTCCAAGGGAACGCGAAGCCATGGAATGGCGCGAATGTGCAAAATTTATGAGCCCGGGAATTCGGGTAATTATGTCCGAAAAGTTTTAAGAGTTGGAAAATGGTGCTATGCACTTACAACAATGGGTTGGATAATTGAAATAAGGAAATCGTGAACCGATTGTCGGTATCTCGGTTTTCGTAATGTGAAACTTACACGGTTGGATCCGTAATTTTATTACTGACTCATAGGAAAAAGAATCGGTTAAAATGGACTAGCGAGTGAAAAGTTATGACCTTTTAAAGTTAGAATTTTTACAATTTTCGGAGCTGGGCAGAAATGCAGGTTTTAAACCTACACCTGCTGGAAAACGTGTTTCCCCGCGCCACGCGGAGGAAGACATGGATACCCCCGTGACACGCGGAAGCCGTCGTGAGTCGCGACGGATTTAATGTCTCCTGCCGCGACACGCGGGAGGATCAAAATCAGAATTTTTATTTTCTTTCATTGATTTGATGTTGGAACATGTTTACACGTATTATGTCAATGCCAAAACTAATGTTTTTAGTGGTTTTGCCTTAGGTGACTATGGTGGGCTTCCGGATGGCGATCAAGCAATGTAGAAGAACCGAACACGCATTTTGTAGCTTTCGCGTTAACTTAACTTTGTTTTAGACAATGATTTTGATGTAGATGAATTGTTAATTATGTCCTAAGGTTTTTAAAATAGTCGGTAGTGACTAGTTGAAGTTACTTTAAACTTTCATTTAGTACTTAACATGATCATGTTTGGTATTTTGAATCGAAAACTTTTTGTAAATTGGGATTTTTGTATAAACTCATGTATTATATTAAGTGATCTCATTATCATAAAAAGGGTGTTACAAGTTGGTAATCAGAGCTCAAGGTTGTTAACAAGTGTGTTCGGTTCAAGCTTGATCAAACATCCGGTAAGAGTTAATTATTCTTAGTAGAGTTATTGAGTAAAAGAGGGAATAATGGATAGATATGCATGGGAAGAGTGTGTTAACACACTCAAACCCGGAAAGTGCATTAAATAGAACGGTGAAAACAAGTCACGAACTTGAATAAACCGAAGTAAATAAATCACATGTTATAGATGAAATGTTAACGTTTGATGTAAACATTTCAGTTAAAGATGGCGGATAAAGGTAATGATGATACGGTGCCAAGAGTCACCGAGCAAACAAGAGAAGTGATTGCTGAAGAGGTAGGAAAGGCAATCGAAAACAGTTTGTCGGGTTTCATCGACAAAATCCAAAACACGGTACTATCAGTGGTGGAAGAAAGAATCAGGAAATTGGAGGATAATACCAATTTAGCAAAGGAAAAGTCGGGAGGACGAAAATCTTGTTCTTATAAAGAGTTCATGGCGTGTAAACCGCCAATCTACAATGGGGAGGTTGACCCGATAATATGCCAACGGTGGCTAAGTGATATGGAGGGAGTATTTGAAAGGACCCATTGCAATGAGGATGACTTCGTGGCTTATGGCACGGGTCAGTTAAGGGGTCAGGCGAAAGATTGGTGGGATAACAAGAAGAAAGAGATCGGAAGTGAAGCGGCTAAGGCTATGACATGGGACGAGTTTAAGACGCCGTTTCTTAAACATCATAGTCCCAAGGCAATCATAACAAAATCAAGGAAGAATTTATGCAGCTTCGACACAAGGTGAATCTATCGACAAAATCACGGGAACATTCATGGATAAAATGAAGTTTTGTGATGATCTCATAACGAATGAAGAGCAGAAAATATATTATTATTACAATATGCTGAGCGCCGAGTATAGGGAGTTTATGACTCCTTCGAAGTATGAGACTCTCACCGAGATTATAAACGTTGCTCGGGAACGAGAGATAGAGTTGAAGAAACAGATAGAAAGAGGCGAAAGAAGGGCACAGGTAGTCAACCCAAGCCCGACGAAAAAGGCACGTCCGAATGAATCCTCAAAGAAACAAGAAGGAAAAAGCGGGTCATCAAGCTGCAAGATATGCGGGAAAGGGCACAAGGGTGAGTGCTGGTTTAAGGACAAGCCGTGTCCTATTTGTGGGAAAACCGGGCACATGGCTGCGTTGTGCTCGGGGAAGGTGTCGGTGTGTTACAAATGTTATCAGCCAGGACACAAGAAATCGGAGTGTCCGGAATTGATCGGGAAGAAAGATGACAAGGATACACGTACCGAGACACCAAGAGCAAAAGCAAGATCTTTCCAGTTAACGGCAGCCGAGACAAAGGTGGAACCCGATGTGGTTTCAGGTATATTTGCTATAAACTCGATTCCCGCACATGTGTTATTTGATACGGGTGCGAATAAATCCTTTGTTTCACATGGATTTATTCGACATCCTTCTTTTGTACTAACAAAATTGCCTATGCCATTAGAGGTAGAAATAGGTGATAACAAAAGTTTCCTTGTATGTGATGTATGTCGAGACTGCAAAATAAACATTGATGATGAGGAATATTTAATAGATTTGATCCCTATGTCAATGGGAGAATTCCAAGTAGTGGTCGGGATGGATTGGTTATCTCGACATCATGCAGAAGTTATATGTTTCCGCAAGGAGATAAAATTGACATCTCCAAGTGGAAAACAAGTCACCATCTATGGCGAAAAAGGGGGCAGTGCCGTTATGTGCTCAATACTAAAAGCTCATAAGCTTATGAGGCGCGGATGTAAAGCATTTATGATTTACGCAAACGAACCCGATAAAGAGACGCCGAAGATTGAAGACGTACCCGTGGTACGCGAATACGCTGATGTATTTCTGGAAGATTTACCGGGAATACTGCCGGAACGGGAGGTAGAGTTCGGAATTGAATTGATTCTGGGCGCGAAACCTGTGGCCAAGGCGCCGTACCGGTTAGCGCCATCAGAATTGCAAGAATTGATGTCCCAAATCCAAGAATTGCTAGACAAGGGATTTATTCGGCCAAGTGTGTCTCCATGGGGCGCACCGGTATTATTCGTGAGAAAGAAGGACGGGAGCATGCGTATGTGCATTGATTACCGGGAGTTGAATAAACTCACGGTAAAGAATCGATATCCGCTTCCAAGAATTGATGATTTATTTGACCAATTACAAGGTGCAAGTTGGTTCTCAAAGATCGACCTCAGATCGGAGTATCATCAGTTAAAAGTCAAAGAGGAGGATGTACCGAAAACGGCTTTCCGTACGCGGTACGGACATTACGAGTTTCTCGTGATGTCCTTTGGGTTAACTAATGCACCCGCGGCTTTCATGGATCTCATGAACCGGGTTTGCAAACCCATGCTAGACAAGTCATTAATAGTGTTCATTGATGACATCTTGATATACTCCAAGAATGAAGCGGAACACGCAAGTCATTTGCGTGAAGTGTTGGAGACGCTCAGGAAAGAGAAATTGTATGCAAAATTCTCAAAATGTGCCTTCTGGTTACGAGAGGTGCAATTTCTTGGGCATATCATTAGTGCAAACGGGGTGTTAGTAGATCCGTCAAAGATAGAAGCTGTGTCAAGATGGACTCCACCGAAGAATCCTTCGGAAATCAGAAGCTTCTTGGGGCTTGCGGGTTATTATCGGAGATTCATACAAGATTTCTCCAAAATTGCTATGCCGTTGACCAAACTAACCCGAAAGGATGAAAGGTTTATTTGGGCCGAGGATCAAGAAAGGGCGTTCCAAACGCTCAAGGAGAAATTGACCCATGCACCGGTATTGTCATTACCGGACCGAACGGAGGATATGGTAGTTTACTCGGATGCATCGCATTCGGGACTTGGCTGCGTTTTGATGCAGCGGGGCAAGGTTATAGCCTATGCCTCGAGGCAGCTAAAGACTCATGAGAAGAGATATCCTACCCATGACCTCGAGTTGGCAGTAGTGGTGTTTGCCTTGAAGATATGGAGGCATTACTTGTATGGGGTGAAGTGCATTATCTTTACCGACCACAAAAGCTTAAAGTATTTCTTCAATCAGAAGGAATTAAATATGAGGCAGAGGCGGTGGTTAGAAACTGTCAAAGACTTTGATTGTGAAATACATTACCACCCCGAGAAGGCTAATGTAGTGGTAGACGCGTTGAGCCGAAAGACAGATTATACGCCTATTCAAGTACGATCGATGCAACTAATTATGACATCGGGTTTGCTTGAACAAATCCGAAAATCTCAAATTGAAGCAATCAAGGAAGAAAATGTGAAGAGGGAAAGGATAGTTGGGCAGCTAAAAGACCTGGAGGATGATAACCAAGGATTGAAAACTCGATTTGGAAGAGTTTGGGTTCCAAATACGTGTGGGGCCAAGGTGCGTCTACTTGACGAGGCCCATAAATCTCATTATTCAATTCATCCGGGGGCGACCAAAATGTATAATGACTTAAAACAAAACTATTGGTGGCCCGGAATGAAAAGAGATATTGTGAAATATGTGGAGAAGTGTTTGACTTGTTTACAAGTCAAAGCGGAGCACCAAAAGCCGTATGGTAAGTTGCAACCGCTGGATATCCCAGTTTGGAAATAGGAACAAATAACGATGGATTTGTTAACCAAATTACCCAAAACCAATCGCGGGTTTGATGCTATATGGGTAGTTGTGGATAGATTGACAAAAAGTGCTCACTTCATTCCGATTCGTGAGACTTATACATCCGAAAAGATGTCGGAAGTGTACACCAATGAAATAATAGCACGTCATGGAGTGCCGATATCCGTTGTATCAGACAGAGATACTCGGTTTACTTCGAAATTTTGGCACGAATTCTAAGAACAAATGGGAACTAAATTGTTCATTAGCACTGCTTACCATCCATAAACGGATGGGCAAAGTGAGAGAACGATACAAACGTTGGAAGATATGTTGCGGGCTTGCATTATCGACTTCGAGGGTAGTTGGGATGTCTATCTACCCTTGGTCGAGTTCTCATATAACAACAGCTATCACACTAGCATTAAAATGGCTCCTTACGAAATGTTATATGGAAGAAAGTGTCGAACCCCGGTATGTTGGGGAGAAGTGGGTCCACGAGGACAAGCTCCTACTGATATAATCCGGAATACGAATGAGAAGATCGACTTGGTCCGAGCTAACCTAAAGGCGGCTCAGGCTCGACAAAAAGCGTACGCAGATAAACGGAACAGACCAATTGAATTCCAAGTTGGCGATAAAGTAATGCTAAAAGTATCGCCATGGAAAGGAATTATACGGTTCAAAAAAAGAGGAAAGTTGAGTCCGAGGTTCATTGGGCCATTCAGAATCACTGAACGGGTTGGTAAGGTAGCATATCGCCTTGAACTACCCGAGGAGTTGAGTGGAATTCATAGCACATTCCATGTGTCACATCTCCGAAAATGCTTAGCAGACGAAGCTGCTCGTATCCGCTATGATGATATCGAGGTGGATAACAGCCTCAACTCTGCAGTGAGGCCAATTGCAATTTTAGATCGAAAAGAGAAGAGTCTGAGGAACAAAGTAATTAACCAAGTGAAGGTTAAATGGGAGCACAGGAAGGGTGCGGATACCACGTGGGAATCCGAAGAAGAGATGCAACGGCTCTACCCTAAACTATTTGGTACGTATTACGGTTTCGGGGACGAAACCCTTTTTAAGGGGGGTGGACTTGTAACATCCCGAAAATACAAAACTTTATATTAGAATAATTAAGTGTAAAATAAACAAGAATAAGCTAACTAGGATAAATAACCCAGTTAGTTAGGAATCTTGTAGTAACACATGAATGAGTTACAAAGCCAAAGATATAAACTAAATAAGAGTGGAGGGACCTAGGGTGTCAAAATTGAAACTTGTGTTACTAATATTTGATAAAAAAACAAAACCAGATACCCCATTAGAGGGCTCTGGTCGATCAAGAACAACAGGGGGCGACACCCACACTTTCACAACCCTAAATTCTACTAAACTCTCAAATTGAAGGCTCAAATCATGTCATAATCGAAATCTGAACATAGAATCGTGATCTCCTCGTCAAGGAGGTCATAAGGTATGTCAAATTAGGTTGTTTTGATACAACTCAAATTCTTGCATGTGATTGAAATCGAAGGTTGAGCTTGATTATGTGTTGTAAAACATGAAATTGGAAGTAATGTGAAGTCTAGGGACAAACCCTAGATGATTTCTTGTCAAAATCTTGCATGTTAGTTGTAAGGATCAAAATCACTATAGTGGGTGATTAGTAAGTTAGTAGAACTCGATAAACACTAGGATTAAGACTCTTATTCTAGTGTAAACTGAAATTGTGAGCTAATCTCTGAAATTGTTGATGTTAAAATATGTGTAAATTGTCTAATTGAAGTTAATTTGAGTGATAATTTCAAGTTATGAACTTGGTTTAGATCATGTAGAAATCTGACCCGCAAGGTGTTTGATAAAACGCCTAAATGAGGGTTAAAATGTTAAAGATTGCTAAAAACGCAGATTTGCATATGTTATGAATTAATGCGTTAAAGCTTATGAAAGAGTTCTAATATTGTTATGAATTGAACTCTTTAGGCAAGGAATCCGGAACGTCAAGTGGACACGCCGGATGTGATACTCGCGGAAAAGGTGTGCTTTAAAGGTACGTGGCTTAAGCCCCGTTAAATTATGTGTACATGTTTAGTTTTGTTGTGATAATGATGTTGTAGTGTAATGAATACGTTTGATGCGTCGTTAAAGTGGCGAAGCACACTCGACCATCAAACGGGTCAAAGTAAAACTTGGAACTTAGTTTGGCTAGTCAATGAAGTGATGGTTTTCACTAAATAGCCAAACGGGTCAAAATGATACTCTTAAAAAGAATCACGAGAGTAGAGACTTGAAAGTCTCATACTTCGTTAAATGATGGATTGTACCATACTAATGATTTGGTTATATAAATCTAAGACTAAGAACCCGGGAACTTGGGTCAATTAATAGAAGATAAATAAAAAGGGGTTGCTTGAAACGGAATGCTTGAATTCCGATGAAACAAGTAACTAGTTCCAAGGGAACGCGAAGCCATGGAATGGCGCGAATGTGCAAAATTTATGAGCCCGGGAATTCGGGTAATTATGTCCGAAAAGTTTTAAGAGTTGGAAAATGGTGCTATGCACTTACAACAATGGGTTGGATAATTGAAATAAGGAAATCGTGAACCGATTGTCGGTATCTCGGTTTCCGTAATGTGAAACTTACATGGTTGGATCCGTAATTTTATTACGGACTCATAGGAAAAAGAATCGGTTAAAACGGACTAGCGAGTGAAAAGTTATGACCTTTTAAAGTTAGAATTTTTACAATTTTCGGAGCTGGGCAGAAATGCAGGTTTTAAACCTGCACCTGCTGGAAAACGTGTTTCCCCGCGCCACGCGGAGGAAGACATGGATACCCCCGCGACACGCGGAAGCCATCGCGAGTCGCGACGGATTTAATGTCTCCTGCCGCGACACGCGGGAGGATCAAAATCAGAATTTTTATTTTCTTTCATTGATTTGATGTTGGAACATGTTTACACGTATTATGTCAATGCCAAAACTAATGTTTTTAGTGGTTTTGACCTTAGGTGACTATGGTGGGCTTCCGGATGGCGATCAAGCAATGTAGAAGAACCGAACACGCATTTTGTAGCTTCCGCGTTAACTTAACTTTGTTTTAGACAATGATTTTGATGTAGATGAATTGTTAATTATGTCCTAAGGTTTTAAACTAGTCGGTAGTGACTAGTAGAAGTTACTTTAAACTTTCGTTTAGTACTTAACATGATCATGTTTGGTATTTTGAATCGAAAACTTTTTGTAAATTGGGATTTTTGTATAAACTCATGTATTATATTAAGTGATCTCATTATCATAAAAAGGGTGTTACACCAAAAGAATTAAATGTTAACAAACCGGGTTTGGGTGAAAATGAAAAGAGTGAAAAAGTTGAGGGTGAACCGAGTCAAGTCCCATTTCCATCGGCTTTACTTGACCCGGGTAAGAAAAACTTTATTGCATCAAGAGGTCCCCAAAAAGAAGAATTGTGGGACATGTTTAAACAAGTTAAAATTAACCTTCCACTCCTTGATGCAATAAAGCAAGTACCCGCGTATGCAAAATTTTTAAAAGAGTTATGTACACAAAAAAGGCAAAACAAGAAGAAAATGCCTAAGCGGGTAGATTTGACCGGGCAAGTAAGTGCGGTTTTAAACGGGGAGCTTCCTCCTAAGCTCCAAGATCCGGGCACGCCATTGATTAACATACAAGTTGGTAATTTTCAAATGGCTAAGGCGTTGCTAGATCTTGGAGCCGGGGTTAGCATTTTACCGGGGGGCTTATATGACCAATATGACTTTGGTCCGTTAGCAAGGGTGGAGACAACGGTTGTTTTAGCCGATTTGTCTCATAAGCTACCCGGGGTATGGTTCAAAATGTAATTGTTAAAATTGATGAATTTTATTACCCGGTTGACTTTTTAGTCTTGGACTACTCATCGGCGGACCCAAAACAACAACAAAACGTAATTTTTGGTCGGCCATTTTTGAGCACCGCACATGCAGTAATCGATTGTAGATTTGGTACAGTCGATATGACTTTTGGAAATCGAAAAATGCGTTTGAATGTTTTTACTAACAATTCTAATGCTAATGGTGTTGATGAGTGTTTCATGGCAGATATAGTTGACGGATGCAACCCGCATGAGTATGAGGAGGATGGTTTGGATGTTTGCCTGTGTGATTTTTCTGAACAGGTACATGCTTATGCACTCCGGGTTAAAGAGGAAAAACAGGATGCGATGGCGTTGAAAGAAGGTCGACCGCCATGGACCCATCAGTTCGAAGGCTTACCGGCGGAAATAGATTCGGGGTACTAAACCATCGTTAGAGGAACCGCCAAAGTTGGAACTTAAGGACTTGCCGAGCCACTTGAAGTATGTGTTTTTAGGGGATAATGACACTTTACCGGTCATTATTGCCTCTAATTTAGAGTTGGCACAAGAGCAAGCATTGTTGGAAGTCTTGAAGGAAAACAATGGAGCTATCGGATGGACAATTGCCGATCTCAAAGGAATTAGTCCATCAATCGTCATGCACAAAATCATTACAACCGAAGATGCCAAACCGACACGAGAAGCTCAAAGGCGGTTGAATCCGAACCTAAGGGAGGTAGTTAAAAAGGAGGTAATTAAATGGTTGGACGCGGGAATTATCTATCCGATTTCGGATAGTGCTTGGGTGAGTCCCACCCAAGTTGTGCCTAAGAAGGCCGGCATTCAAGTAGTCAAGGATGAAAGTGGTGAACAAATTGCCACCCGACCGGTTACCGGGTGGCGTGTATGTATTGACTACCGAAAATTGAATGCCGCCACTTCTAAGGACCATTTCCCGCTACCTTTCATTGACCAAATTATTGAAAAATTATCGGGTCAAAAATATTACTGCTTTTTGGACGGGTATTCGGGTTACAATCAAATAGCAATACACCCGGATGACCAACACAAGACCACTTTCACTTGTCCATATGGCACCTTTGCCTTTCGGCGGATGCCCTTTGGCTTGTGCAATGCTCCGGCAACTTTTCAACGATGTATGATGAGTATCTTCTCGGACATGGTTGGAGAGTCGCTCGAAGTATTTATGGATGACTTCTCCATTTTTGGCACTAGTTTTGATGCTTGTCTCAACGAATTACAAAAAGTTTTAAAAAGGTGCGTTGAGAAAAATTTAGTGTTAAGTTGGGAGAAAAGTCATTTCATGGTGCAAGAGGGTATTGTATTGGGTCATGTAATTTCTGAAAGGGGAATGGAGGTGGATAAGGCAAAAATAAGGGTAATAGCATCTTTGCCACCTCCGAAAAATGTTAAGGGTGTAAGGTCATTTTTGGGACACGCGGGGTTTTATAGACGGTTCATAAAAGGTTTTAGTGTTATCACCAAACCTTTATGCAACTTGTTATTAAAAGATGTCCCATTTGATTTTACTAACGAGTGTATGCAAGCTTTCACTGTTTTGAAGGAACATTTGGTCAAAGCTCCTATTTTGCAACCACCGGATTGGTCAAAGCCGTTCGAGATAATGTGTGATGCAAGCGACACTACTATCGGAGCAGTTTTGGGTCAACGGGTTGATAGAAAGCCGGTGGTGATTTACTATGCAAGCAAAACTTTATCCGAAGCGCAACTCAATTACACCACAACCGAAAAGGAGTTATTAGCGGTGGTGTACGCTTTGGATAAGTTTCGTGCTTATATTTGGGGGAGCAAAGTGGTGGTTTATTCGGATCATAGTGCGGTCTGATACTTGATGGAGAAGAAGGATGCAAAGCCTCGTTAATTCGGTGGGTGTTGCTATTACAAGAGTTCGATTTAGAGATTCGAGACAAGAAGGGAAGTGAGAACGTAGTGGCGGATCACTTGTCTCGGATTCCGGTGGAAGGGATAGATGATGTTAGTGAAATCAATGAAAGTTTTCCTGACGAGCAACTCCTAGCCATCTCCACCTTTGTTGCACCGTGGTATGCTCACTATGTCAACTACTTAGCCACGGGTGCCATCCCAAGTCATTGGACCAAGAAGCGCCGACAACAATTTATGGTTCAAGTGAAGCAATATATTTGGGATGAACCGGATCTTTTCAAGATTGGACCGGATCAAGTTATACGAAGGTGTGTGCCCGAGACAGAAGTGTTGGAAATTTTGACCCATGCTCATTCGTCCGCATGTGGAGGTCATTTTAGTGGGCACAAAACAGGCTATCGGATTCTTTCATGTGGGTTTTATTGGCCCACAATTTTCAAGGATGCATGTGAGTTCGCTAGAAATTGCATAAATTGTCAAAAGATGGGAAGCATATCGAAGAGGGATGAGATGCCATTACAACCAATCTTGGTTGTAGAGATATTTGATGTATGGGGTATAGACTTTATGGGTCCCTTCCCGAATTCGAATGGTTTTCTATACATTTTGGTAGCGGTGGATTACGTCTCGAAGTGGATTGAAGCTATTGCAACACGAACAAACGACCATTCGGTCGTTTGTAAATTTGTTCAATCCAACATCTTCTCTCGTTTTGGCATCCCGCGGGTTATTATAAGTGATGGTGGTTCGCATTTCAAGAACTTCAACTTCGGGAAATTATTGAAGAGGTATAGCATGAATCACCGAATTGCCACACCTTACCATCCGTAAACGAGTGGACAAGTCAAAGTGTCCAACCGTCAAATCAAGGAGATTCTCATGAAGACGGTAAGAACGGATAGGAAGGATTGGTCGAGTAAGTTAGACGATGCATTGTGGGCATACCGAACGGCCTACAAGACTCCAATTGGTACAACGCCTTACCGAATGGTGTATGGAAAGGGTTGTCACTTGCCAATGGAGTTAGCGCATCGGGCACATTGGGCAATTAAGACGGTAAACGCGGATTATGACGAGGCGGGAAAGTTGAGGAAGTTGCAATTAAGCGAGATAGAAGAGATTCGAGACGAGGCATATGAATGTGCATCGGCTTATAAAGACAAACTAAAGAAGGTACATGATGCAAAATTGAGAAAGAAAACATTTGAAGTTGGGCAAAAAGTTTGGTTGTATAACTCAAGACTCAAGATGTTCGCGGGCAAGCTTAAAAGCAAATGGATGGGCCCGTATGTTATTCGGCGAGTTGGAAGGTTTGGTGACGTAGACATCCAAGACGAGCAAACACTTAAACAACAAACGGTGAATGGTCACCGGTTGAAGCCATACTTGGAAGGGAACGACATCAATAACTTGGAGCTTGACAAAGCGGGCTACATCTTACGCCCGGTCGATGAGGAACAACCGTGAGAGGCCCAGGTTTGGTAGTGTAAATAGTAGTAGTTCATTTTGTTTTGTTTTGTTTAGGTTGCATAATTACCGTATTTCCTTGAAATCCGTGTTTGAAACAAGTGTGGGGACGTTCGGGTTACGAATTACTCTAACATTGTGTTGAGGACAACACGGAACTTTCGAGGGGGTAAGGTGATTTTTACATGTTTTTGGAAAAATAAAAAAAAAATCGAAAAACTTGAAAAATATAAAAAAATGAACTTTAAAACAACATTTTGCAGCACATCAGGAAGACCCAGATGCCACCGTAACTTACGGTGGCACCGTAAGTTACGGTGGAGAGAAAATGGATTAAGGCTTTACGGTATATCTCTACTGTTTTACGGTGGGAGTTTGTGTTCAGGTTGTACCGTAATTTACGGTCTTACCGTAATTTACGGTACGCAGGGAAAATTGATCCGTCGTTTTGGTTGCTGCATGTATATATAAAAAAAAAAAATAATAATAATAATAACATCAGATTTCGTGAATACTCCCCAACCACTCATTCTTTCTTCATCTTTCTCATCTATCTCTTTCACCTATCACTCTCATCAAGACCCATAAGATCCACATTCTTCTTCAACCTTCAACCCTCCATATCTCACACAATTTTTGTTCAAACTAAGTGAAATCGGAGTCTATCTTGACTAATTTTTCACGTAGTTTCTGATTTTGCCAAGAGATTTACAAGAAAACGCAGTTTTTGGGTCCGAACTTCAAACCCTAGTTTCGAAATTTTGGGGCTTTTTGAAGTTGTTGCCTCATTTGTGTTTCTTACATCTTCAAACAAGGTATGGAAGTTTATTTACTATGTTTTGTTGATACATTGTGAGAATGAAGGTTAATAGTATTATTTGCTTACAACCACTTGCTTGTTCATAGTTTTGACTTGTTACTTATTACTTGAACATGATTATGGTTTGTAGATGTAGGATTGTTAGTAAAGTAGTGAACTTTTGGGAAATCGCTACATTGTAGAGATACCATGCCCGATTTTTGAAAAAATTCTTGATAAATTTTTGGTTCACTAACATCTACAACCATAGTAACAAGCAAGTGTGGGGATAATGTGGGGAGAGAAGACTAATGTTTGCATTTGGTTGTGTTGTTTACTCTAATGTGTGTAGGAAATGGCACGAACAAAAGAAAAGACCAGAGCTAGTTCATCTTCGTCTTCGAAGGGAAAGGGTAAACAGCCGGAACAACAACCAAGGAAGAGACAATACATGGGTCGAGTAAGCGAAAGTGAAAGTGAAGAAGAGATGGAATTGGACCCGGTGGAAAAACCAAAATGGGATTCGGGTCCATTAGATGATCAAGCAGAGGAGTGGCAACCGATACTCTACCATGACAGCATGAATAAGTTGAAGAACAAGGCTGCTGCATTCATTTGTGAAAGAGAAGTTAACGAGGTTCAATTTGGCCAGTTCGGTGTGTTTGATAAATTTCGCGCTCTAGGTTGGGAAGGGGCGCTTAATTGTTATGATAAAGATAAAAACAACTTGTTCATAGCCGAAATACAAGAATGGATGGCAACTCTTAAATGCAACACGTATGAAAGGCCATCACAAATGAAGCTAACGGGTATAGTGCATGGGATTCCGGTAGAGATGTCGTTTGACACGTTGAAGAAGCTTGGGAAATATGATAGTCTTCCAGCTCGTGATTATATGATACCCACTCTTGATGACCTTCTGGTAAAGCCGGAGAAACATCCGCGTTGGAATGATATGTTGGCAGCACTGTTTTTACCCGGTAAATACAGTGGTATTCTATACCGGAAGAACTTAAAAATAGAAGTGAAATTGTTGCTAGCAATCTGTGTTCTCAATGTCATTCCGCGAAGGGGGGACAAGGAGCAGGTGAGGTTCCCGGAGGTACCTGTCCTCTATTCGCTAATGCATGGGTCTCCGCATTTTCCGATACGCTATCTGATCATGAACCACTTATGGATTTGCCGGAATAAGTTAGGAAGAGATATCGTCCCGTATTGTCGAATAATCACGGGGTTGATGAAACAACAAAAGGCAATAACATCTGAAGATAGAGGAGCAACAAAAAGGCACCAGCCTTTTACGTTAGATAAGTTGGGGATTGGTTGGTCATATACACAATCGGAGCGTTATCATAAGCTAAAGTCGGAAGGGCAAAGGTGGAGAGCACTAAAGTTGGGTGCATGAGATCTTTTGCCGGGTGAGCCGGACGAGCCGGAAAGTGATGAAGAAGCAGTTCCAAGTGGTGACGAGGATTATGCGGACGAGCCGCATGGTGGTGAAAATGTAGGTCAAGGGGGTTATGGTAGAGGTTATGGTGGTATGTTTTACGATTATACGGAGCAATCTTATGTGCCGGGTTGGGCTTATGAAGGCACAATGCAAGAAGTGATCGAGAATCAACGTCCTCCGGCACCTATTTTTGAGTCGTGGTCGGGGTCAGAGCGGACGTTATTTGATCAAAATACGAGGAATAGTGCAAGTATAGAGCGGTCCTTGAAACAAACCCTTGATCGTCAAGAGGCATGGAATCGCACACATGCGTATTCCCGTGAAGTGGAAATGAATAATCGTTATCATGATGATCAAGAAAGGAGATTGCATGCGGACTGGCACGCCGGGCGGCCGGTGGTTGTGGATCCACAACATGTGGATTATGCGTCACTACCACCTTATGATGGTAGTATTTCGTATCCGACCCCGCCGATCCACCATTCATAATGGATTGACCCACGGCAACAAGAGGGAGCTCAACAACAACAAGGTGGAAGTAGTAGCGGCTCATTTGCGTTTGGAGAATGGAACGACATGATGTCTTCCATTTTTGGGCCGCCGGGACCGCGCTATTATTAGTCAGGTTGTGTTCTCCCTTTGTATATTTTGTGCATATTTGTTAGTTTGTTATGTTATGTTGGGTTGGTGCTTGTTGGTGGTGTCATGTTTTAAAAAGAAAAAAAAAACATAAAAAAAAATTATAAAATGAAAAATACAAAAAGAAATTTGTGGTTTGAGTTGAAGAACTTCTAGTTGATGTTGAATGGATTTTAGTGATCAAAGCCTCCTAAAACCATACATTGGGGTCAATGTATCCCAAGTGTGGGGATGGGGGGAATTTTTGAAGATTTTGAAAAATTTTGAGTCAAGCGAAACATTGTGAGAATTTGAACACCCTAGATTAACCCCAAATTGATGCACCGGCAACCCTTGATATCCTTTTATTCTTGGTGAGAGTTGAAGCCACATTTGTATATAAATAATGCTTATCTTTGATGAGAGTGGCTACGGGTGGGGGTGCATTAGAACTTGTGCTTGAATGCGGTTCGAGGCCTTAGTTGAACATGAATGTAGAAAGGATAAGGGCATTTAGGTAGCCTCGTCATAGTGTGTGTGAGTGTGGGATTTGAGGGGTTGGACCTCATAAGTTATATATATGAGCATGGTTGCGAGAGGGGTGGGGGTTTGGACATTTAGTTGCCAATTTTGTGCCTAAAAGCCTATTGTTTGTTACCCCCAGCTACTTACTTAAAAATTTACCCAAATTTGACCTGGTCTTATAGTGTTAGTAGTAGTAGTTGTAGTAACATGATGTAGATATGTTGATGCTTTAGTGCATGGTTATTTGCTTTGAAAAAAAAAATTCAGAAAAATCAGAAAAGAAAAAAAAAAGAGAAAAAGCAATGAAAAATGAAAAAGAAGTGATGTTTAGTTATCCTGTATATTTTAGTTAAATTGGTAGTTGTTAGTTTGTTTTATTGTGTAATAAAAAGACTGGGTTAAATTTTCGCTACTTCATATATATTCCATTTCCTACCCATACACCTAGCCACGTTACAACCTTGAAAGTCCCTTTGATTTGCATTCATGTTTGGCACTTGTTAGGAGAAGGATCGATTTAGGTACAAGCCTATAATTGTGCAACCGCCCGTTAGCCTTTGTGTGTCTAGCTCATATTGCTAGTGCTTACTTGTTACCGAGAGGAGAGACATAGTGAGGGGTGCATTAGTTGGGTGTTAATAAGGGGTTAGTAAAAGGATTGCATGTTTTTGTTTGGTTTAAATTGATCGCTTGTTTAGAAATTGATTTGATGAGTTGCTTGGGACAAGCAACGGTTAAGTGTGGGGATGTGACGGGTGGTCCATAGGACAACCCTTAATCATGTTAAAAGACGAATTAATCCTTCATTTAATCCTTCATTTAACCGCGTAATTATCTTGAATTAAATGACTACGGTTGCTTATGTTTCTGGTGTGGTTCGGGAGAATAAAGTGGAGAAAAAGCAGCTTTGGGAAGGATTAGAGATGAACGGATCGTGCGAGAAACGAAAGATGAAACAAAGTGAAAAAATCCAGGCTTCCACCGTAATTTACGGTAATTACGGTGGACCTGAATTCCACCATTGTCCCATCGTAACTCAGACTCATTGCACCGTAACAATTTGAAGGTCACCGTAACTTATGGTGGTACCGTAAGTTACGGTGGAAGCGACGCGAAAACTTGTAACTGCTCATTAAAAACAGTTTTATGGTGTCTTTTGGGTTATCCTCATGATTGGTCGGTTTTGGAACACACTAGGGGCGATTTTGGCTATCTTTGCTTGGTGTTAAACAATTTCTAACATTCGGTTTGTGTTTTGGATTGGTATGAACATTGAACTTATTGTCATGATGATTCATCAAGCTATGTCAGGCTAAAACTTTCGGTGATCATCTTAGGTGAAGGTTTCTTTTGAACTTTTGTGTGTTTATTTCTAAATTTCTAGAATGATAACTTGTGTTGCTTGATTATCATGGTGTATGCATATTTGTTTGTAGCTTGTTAATTGATAGTGCAATTTCTAGTCTCAATCGTACGTTCTTGGTGCCGTTGGCAATCGAGATATCACGGGAAGGGTTAGGGTTGGTTATTGATTAATTGATCATCGGGAAACAACCTCGCGTTTATAAAATCCGAGTACTTTGTTCTCTTTTATCACTTCGATTATGTATGCACGAGTTATGTCTATGTAACTCTTTCTAGTTGGGAATTTCACAAAATTGTTTAAAGAAACTGAATCCTAAGATGGTCATTGTTTTCTCCTAATCTGTTTTACAACCAATATTCAATTTAAAGTTATTTAGTTAATCTTAGTTTTCTAAACCAACAATCCAAATCATTGATCTTTATTTTCTACAAATTAGGTTAATTGTAGTTTAATTGCAAGGCTATATAATTGACATATTTTCCACATACTCCCTGAGTTCGATACCCTTTTACCACTATCTATAGTTGTTATTGGGATTAAATTTGCGTGACCACGACAATCACGTCACCTTCCGGATCATGCAAATTCCGGACTGGTTGTTTGGATTATCGATCGGAGCTATGATAGACTTGCCTTCCTTAACTTCTTTCACCAGATGTGACAATTTTCCAGATCGAACAACTTTTTCAATCTCTTGTTTCAAAGACCAGCAGTCGTCAGTGTTGTGGCCCCTTGCCCGGTCATAATCTGTAACACCCGTCTTAATATAATATGAATTTACTACTCAATACACCTTTAATTTAAGAAAAATACGGATTTACAAAAAAAATCGTTAAGTTGAGTGTTCATACATGATTAACACCCCAACAAGTTTAAAACATTCAAAATATGGCATCAAAAGTTACATGTCCATATTCAGTTAAAACAAATTATATTAACACGGAAGCTTCGAAAGTGTTGTGTTCAGTTCTTGAAATCTTGCTTGATCGCCATCCGGAGTATCACCAACTTCACCTAAGGTCAAAACCATCTTAAATGTTAGTTTTGACAACATATAAACAATTATATTCAAGTTCCAATATCAAACAAATGAAAACAAAAATAAATTTCTGGAACTAGGTCTCTCGAACCATGCGAGAGACTCCTCTAGTTCCTTCGCGGGCCGCGAGCGGCCTCGCGTGTCGTGCCAGATCCACTACGCCCCGTCGCGTGCCGCGGGGAAGACGTTTTTCCAGCAGTTCCACTCCCTGGAACTGCATATTTGCCCAACTCCAATATTTACAAAACTCAACTTCAAACGGCCATAACTTTTATTCTACAAGTCCATTTTAGGCGATTCTTTTTCCTACGCTTCCGTAATGTAATTACGAACTCACTTATCCTCTTTGTTTGGGTTGAAACCCGGTTTATAGGCACATGACTCAGTATCCCTTATTATACGAATAATTTACCCGTTTAGTTTTACATCGCACAACATATTGTGCATCAATAGTTATTTCTAAACATATTTACCCATATCCCGGGCTTATCATTATTGGCTTTTCGCGTCCATCCCATAACTTGCGTGCGCTATAATGCTATGCTTGTTTTTAAAGTTTCAAGCATGCTAAATTATGCATTTACTACAAGTTAAAATTCTACACTTTTGACCCAATATCAAGGGTTCATTAAATCAAACTTGGCGTATCCATTATATGACTTGCGCACTCTTAACACCAACACAATCGTGTGACCTTCAATCTCTTCAAACATTACCGTTTTAAAACATAGTTTTGACCTGTTTGGTTATCGAGCAAGGACCTTCACTTCATTGATAAACCAAGCTTATTATAACCATTATTTTAACCCGTTTTCTATGATACACCCTACGATTTTAGCCGTTCATTTTAACCCGTTTGGCTTATTCCAACCATACTTTAACCGTTTATTTTAACCCGTTTGGTTTGTCGAGTGAAACTTCGTCACTTCTATGACTTACCAAACATACATCAATCATTCATTTTGACCCGTTTGGCAACGAGTGAGCTTCGTCACTTCTATAATACACCAAACGTTCTCTAACCGTTCGCTTTAACTCTTTTGGTTGTCGAGTGAAAACCATCACCTCAATGACATGCCAAACTTATTCTAACCAATATTTTAACCCATTTGTTTATTCTAGTGAACTTCGTCAGTTCGGCGATATACCAAATTCTCATATTATGCTAATTCAAGTTTACTAACTAAGATTCATAATCAAGCATAGTGGACTATGCTTTCATAATTCAATTCAACTAGTGACTATCAAATCACTTCAACACTGCCATTTTATCCATTATTTGACCTGTTTGGTTGTCTAATGGAAACCACCATTTCACGACACCAAACTTATCTTAGCCAATATTTGACCCGTTTGTTTATCTAGTGAACGTCGTCACTTTAACTAAACATCCGAATTCATATACTATGCTAATTTCAAAGTCTACTAACAAAATACATAACAAACATAACGTAACGAAACCGGAATTACGTACCTTTAGTGCATTCCCTTCAAACGCATATTCGCTCCGGCTTGTTCGCTTGAAGATTCTATTCCCTTGCCTATAGAGTTCAACCAACGATTTGTTTAGAACTCTTATTATAACATATTTCGCATAATTCACCATACGACTCGAACATGCGTTTTTACCCTAAATTTTTACAAGTTGTTCTCGTTTAGGCATTACATCAAACACCTGGTGAGCATGATTTTATACCAATAACAATCAGGTTCATGACTAACTATTTAGCCATGATTAACATCATTTTCAAGTTTATTTCTTCTAGCATGCATAGTAACACCTAGATTCACTTCATAAAGATCAATAATACTCGTTTTATGATCAAGATTCCAATGTTTTTCATCATCCTACAAAACCCATTTAACACCTAAATGGGTGATTATGAATTTGTTACTTATGGACACAAATTCAACAAATTATTGACTAGGGTTTACTCCTAGACATGATTTCTTTCCTAATCTTATCCAACATCAAACATCCAAGCTCAAATTCGAATTTCATATGTTCATCTAGAACTCAAGATGAAACCAAATAACCAAAAATTAAGCATACCTTACGATCCTTTCGCGAAGGTGATCACTAATTCGAGTTTGGATTTTGATTTGGAACTGATTTCCCTTTGCAATTTGATGGAATTGCAAGAACTAGGGTTGTGGTGGAGAAACTTGTTCGCCCCCTGTGTTTTTGTTCGACCAGAACACACACCAAGTGTGTGTTTTGGATTTCTAAGTTTTATTTAACAAAAAACCATTTTCAACTTTGTCACTTTTGGTCCCTCTACTTATTCTCAAGTTTTATTTTGGGTATTTTAACCATGTTTTCCATAATATTTCAAGGCACATAATTAACTTGGTTAAATTTTTCCTAGTTATTTTATCCTTAATTGTAACCAACATATTTGTTATGGTCAATTATATAATTTCTAATATTTTCGGGGTGTTACATAATCACAATATTTTTTGGAATTTTTGTCACCTGCATTCCGGAGCTTCGGAGGTGTGGGGTAGCTTGCTCCGTCAGTACTGAGGATTTCACTAGGAGTTTTGGAGAGGTCCGATAGGTTATAGAACCTTGAGTTAGAATTTCTTCCTCGCTGGGATTGGTCATTTCTAGTATAGGGTTGTGTCCATCCCCTATTTCCGACCGGAGCTTTATCAAAGACCGATCCTCCGTTTTTCTTCCAAGAAGACATTTTCTGCTCTGTTTCGTCTACCGAACTGCAAGCATTTTTCCCCTGAGCGAACGCCTGAGCACGTTCCATCAATACTTCCATCGTCTTTGGGAGGTTTTCATGTAGTTTTTCTACCAACTAATTGTTCCGGACTCTGTGACATAAGTCGGAGACTCTCAGTTGATCAACTACTCCACTGATTTGCATACTCTCTCGATTGAACCTTTCTATGAAACTACCGAGAGACTCTCCATCCCTTCTTCGGATGTTGTGTACCTCGGTAATCTCTTTGGAATAGTGCCTCTGCTAACTAAAGTTCTGGAGAAATAACCTCCGGAGTTCTTCGAAATCGTTGATTTCCCCCTCATTCAACGCGTAAAACCATACACGTGTTGCTCCGGTTAAGGTTTGTGCAAACATGAAACACCAGGCTGGCATCAACCATTGCTCAACACGTGTAGCTCCGTCGAAATCGAACATATGGTTGTCCGGATCTGTGGTACCATCATATTTTTTCACTGTAGATGGCATTTTGAGCCTTGAAGGAAGCTTAGCATGGATGATGCAGGCACTGAATTTTGATTTTGCCATCATTGATACTGGATGATACAGCTTTGTGAGTTCCGGGTCGTTGGTTACAACCACTTGGGGATCCGTTCGTATTATGATTGCTGGAGATGGTCCTGTAGATCCCTGCATATAATAATTGTTATAAGTTTCTCCTATCGGAGTAACAATTGTGGCAAAAGTAGGAGAGGCGAATGCCGTAGGACCATAGTCCTTACCGGTGTTTCATCGTGAAAAAGCCTGGTTTGTAAACCGAGAATCTGCTCATCTCTAGCTTGCTGAGCTTTCAAACATCGTAAGAGACTTAGCACTTTTGGAAAGGAACTCTGCATCGAAATCCGACACCAGTGGAGTTGGCATCAGTATGAATGGTAATGTTGTTCCAGGTCCTGAGCTCAAAGGAGCTGTAACCATGGAAGTAGCGTTTGTCAGAGTTGTAGTTTGTGAACTAGCAACAGCGAATCCCAAATTAAAGGAACCTGGGGCCGCCATAGATCAGTCATTTCGTTGCTCAAGAAATTCACTAGGTGAAGGACTGTGAGTTGTGAAATCGGATGGCGCCAATTGAAGATCCAAGGTTTAAGGCCGAGGCCTGAAACCTGAGTTTGGGTCTTATGGACGATTGAGGACCTGAACCTACAAAAGAACAAACCGTTAGGCTCACCGCAGAGATGGGAGGGCCCCTCTGCGACCACCCTCCGGCGTGAGGATAAGTATTTGATAGAGAGAGAAAGTAGGACAAAGGTTCAGGAAATCGTACTTGGCTTGTACTTGATGGGGTATTTATACTGGTCAACTGTGATGACGTCATCCAGCTGGAGGCACCTATTGATGGTCCGTCCGTAGGCGACTGGGGGACGAGTGTTTTGAGATATGCATCCAATTACGATCCGGTCCGGCCTTCACGAGGAAGGTCCGTCCTCGGATATGTATCTTCAATACCCAACATGGCAAATGTTGGAGACGATGTGAGGTTGGCTTACTTTGATTCTAGGAAGCTACTTGAAATATTGTAAGACCTAAGTCACCAAATAACCAAGTGATCTGAAACTAGACTAGTGCAATCCAATCATGGCAACGTTTGGAGACTTGGTGTAGTTTGGTCGCTTTGTCACTAGTAAGTTTACTTGGTAACTTAGATGTAAGATTAAATGATAAGTTAAACAAGTGAGGTAGTGGAAACAAAGTTGGAAAGACAAGGCTTCCATGGTTCACACATCCCCAAAACACAAGTCTCACCATATTGAAGATTGTGAGCTCGGATGGTCTCAACACTTGTAGGTTGCTTGGAACCTTGTTAAAACAGAAAGTTTATGAGGTGTTCGGACCTCTACACTTATGGGAATCAACCATACTCAAGTCCCAAACCATAGGTTTGGTTGGAAGCAAGGTAAGTGCAAGATTACCACATAAATAACAAGTTTGTGAAAAAATTTGTAGAAGTTAAATCAAAACAAAAAGTTAAGACCTCAAAATGGTGATGTTCGACCTTAGTTTACCAAGGTAAACTTGTAGAAACACTCCTAGAGGAGTTTCAAACAAGTTTGAAGCAAGAATTCAAGAAGAAAAGAAAGAATAGTGAGTTTGAAGCTCACTTTTTTACTTGAGTATAATCTGGCTTCAACTTGTAATTTCAATAATCTATGAGTGTTTTGAGTGAGTTTAGAGTGTTGGAAAAGTGAAATGGAGGTGTGGGAGGCTTATTTATATAATGGTGGATTAGGTTTAGAGTTTTCATGAAGAATGAAGGTGATTGGGGAAGAAAGGAGGTGGGAAAGGTGAAATCCGGATTTGTGAAATAAACTTTCTATGAATCGAGCATCCTCGCATCATGTGGGCTTCTTGTGGTTGCCCGTCGCGCGACTTGGCATGTTCTTTTGACAACCAAAGTTTGGTTTATGACAATTTGGCCCCTGAACTTCCATAAGTTTGTTATTTTATGTAAATTGGTCATATTTGGGGCATTTTCAAGTATAGAAAGTGTATACATGTGTATGGTGCGTATAAGAATGATAGTATGTGTGTATAATAAGTATCGGTTTTGCGTATAAACACGTATTTAACGTTTAATTGTATATAACATAAGTATGAATGTAGCAAGTATATGTATAAAAGTGAATTTCCCATTATGATCGAAGTATTGGATTTACAAGAATAGAAATGAGATACGAATACAAGTTTCTAAAAATAGAAATGCGAATACAACTTTCTAATTATGGAAAGTACCATAAAAAACTCCTTATGTATGAACTCTACTTCTAACTTTTTTTAGTCATGCCAGCCTATTCACAAGATAGCATGATCTTGGGACTTTATTTGTTGGACGAGTTAGACGTCATTGTTTCTACAGTGCCAGGATTTCATAAGCTCCCAAACCTAGATGGGTCATTATTGTTGTAGGTCCCCTAATCCGTGTGGATCGCAACAGAATCGTCGATCTAACCTAGAGTGCGGAATACCCTAGATCAGATTTCACAGAAAACAAGTAGAAACATAATTCTCTATAAACTCGATCTTTATTGATTATCTTCAAACGATTACAATCAATCAAGATCTCCAATTCGTCCAAGCCTTTGTCTTTCACGAATTCTCTCCAAAACTGATTAAGCTAATTAGATGATTAACCTAAACCCTAATGCTAAGCTTTGTTTATATAGGACAAAGCTTTGCATTTGGGCTAGGCCATGGGCAAGGCCCATTTCGCCTACCATCCCCCATATGTGGGTTTGGTTTGGCCCAATCACTCTTAATTAACTATTACAAAGCTAAACCCGCTAATTGTTTATCGTTTTACTAAATACAAGATATCCAAAGACCAAATCTAAGCTGTTGTCACAAATATGCACCAACAAACTCCCCCTTGACAATAGCTTGCAAAGGTAACTTCAGTCTTCAGAATCTCACAGTCTTTTGGTCTTTGGATAGCTTCAGCTTTAACAGCTTCTGTCAGCAACAGACCCCCCTAAGCTGATGCATCCAATCACCAAATCTTCAAAACGTTAGCACTTGAGTAAACTCCAGTTCAGCATTTGAATAGCAATCTTCAAACTCTTCAACTTTTTCTGCAATGTAGAAAGGAGGTTCTACCATGCATCCAAGCAAACTCTCATCTTCACAGCAACTTCTCAGCAACATACTGCTTCAATCTGTATACTATAAAACAAACATCTCGAGAAACCATAAGAATTTTTCAACATAAGTTAAACAAATTATTATTATTCAAGAGATAGTTAAACTGTATCACAGATTAAGCACTTTCCAATTCAGCACCAACACACACAAATTTTAAACAAACACCTTATAACCTGCATGATTTAAAAATTTTGAACCCACTTTCTAACACTGTCTCCCCCTATCGGTAACAACTCCTCCAAGAATAATAGTTTTTCGTACATTAAGAATTTTAACAGAAAAAGACACTATTTTTGTATTTTTGTATTTTCTGAAGGCAAGTAAATAACAAAAACAATAAACACTCTATTTTTGTGAGAATCACCGGTAAGAAGATCATATCAGCATAATCAAACTGTTTTCACACCATTAGTTAATTCTTTATGTAATTTTCATGAAAAGCAGTTCAAAACGATTACCAGTATGTTTGTCCACTTAAGCAAACCGCATGAACATTTCAAGTACCATTACCGTATGATACATTAAGGTAATATTATTTCTGATATATTAGCGTGTCCCACTTCAGGATATACCCCGGCGATCAAGGTATGCACAAAGATTCATCATAGTAGGTGAGTATATTGAATTCATCCGTTTTGTTTTTCAACGTTTAGATAATTGGTGATAAGGTCAGTACTTCCGTACAACAAAGAGACCAAAATATCTAACGAGTGCTAAGGCAAATACCATTTTTGGTACGATTTATGCATTTTGCACATTTTGAATGACTCTCTAGGAGAGCTTCTTCATTTATGGGATTTGGCATTTTTTTTGCTCTTTTAAGATATCCTGGTTGTGCCTAGGTCAACATGTATCTGGATGCAGCAGAAGGACAACCCTGATATCCCCGGATGAAATAACAGTATAAAGACCCAAAACCTCAGATTTTGGCAATCTATCAACGCAAGATTTAAGGTCATTGAACCATACACCACTGATGTGTTCCCCACTCATACTCAGTGCATTTAGGTTTATATCACATTGATAAGTTGATTATTTCATGCTTTTGCCTACTGGTACATCATACGATGAAGCTGCTATCACACTTAAGCAATTTAATTCAGTTTCAGTGTGACAGTCTAACTTGCTGATGTACTATCATTTCTTCCTTTTCACACATAGATAACTCAATTTTTTTTTATTTTCTAATTTTTTTATGTTTTTGATTTTTTTTTCAATGTTTTTGTATTTTTTATTTTTAAGAAAGCAGTAAACTATTTACAAAAATTCTTATGAAAAACCAGTTATTCAGGATTCCTCATCCCGTTGAGTTCGACTAAGTGTTCAAAGCGAGCTCTATCAAAAGATTTAGTGTAAAGATCAGCAAGGTTATCTAGTGTGTCGACTCGGTGTAATTCAATTAGTCTCTTTTCAGCACAATCCTGTATAAAGTGATGACGTATGTCAATATGTTTAGTTCTACTGTGCTTTACGGGATTGTTTATGATTGATATAGTGGCATTATTATCTGTCATAATGGGAGTATGAGTGAAATCCAAACCGTAATCGCGCATCTGCTGTTGAATCCAGAGAACCTGAGAGCAGCAGCTACCTACAGCAATATATTCAGCTTCACACGTAGATGTAGACACACAAGATTGCTTCTTGCATTGCCAAGACACAATCCTGCCTCCTAAGAACTGACAACCACCTGTTGTTGACTTTCTGTTTGATTTGTATCCTCCAAAGTCTGAGTCAGTGTAAGCGACAAAATTCAGATCACTATCAGCTGGATACCACAACCCAAGTTTAGGTTTCCCCTTCAAGTAACGAAGAATACGCTTCACTGCTTTTATGTGTGACTCTTTCGGATTAGCCTGATATCTGGCACACAAGCATACGGCAAACATGATGTCAGGTCTTGAAGCAGTCAAGTACATTAGAGAACCAATCATCGCCCTGTATTGAGTAGGATCAACATCTTCAGTGCTTTCATGATCTGGGCCAAGATTGTGATTTTCGCAAATGGGTGTGTTGAAAGTAGCGCAATCCTCCATTTTGAATCGAGCCAAAATGTCATACACATACTTTGTTTGATGAATGAACATCCCATCCTCCTTCTGATCAACTTGTAATCCCAGAAAGTAAGACAGCTCACCCATAGCGCTCATTTCAAACTTGCTCTTCATCACATTCTCAAACTCTTTACACATGTTCTCATCTAATGACCCAAAGATGATGTCATCCACATATACCTGTACCAGCAGGAAATCTTCCTTCTTTCTCTTTATGAACAGTGTACTGTCAATCTGACCTCTTTCAAAACCATTCTTGATCAGCTGTGTAGACAGTGCCTCGTACCACGCCCTGGGAGCTTGATGTAGTCCATACAAAGCCTTATCAAGTTTGTACACTGGATCTGGATAGTCTAGATCAACGAACCCATCTGGTTGTGAGACATACACCACTTCTTGGACTTTCCCATAAAGAAAAGCACTCTTCACGTCTAGTTGATAAACTTTAAAGCCCTTGAAGGAAGCGAAAGCTAGAAACAAACGAATTGCCTCCAACCTTGCCACTGGTGCAAACACTTCATTGTAGTCTATCCATTCTTGCTGATTAAAACCTTTGACAACCAACCGAGCCTTGTTGCGCGTGACAATTCCTCTTTCATCTTTCTTACACCTAAATACCCACTTAGTGCCAATCTCTCTTTCACCTTTAGGAAGGTCCACTAACTCCCAAACCTTCAACTTCGCAAACTGGGCGAATTCCTCTTGCATAGCTTCAACCCATGAATTATCTTTAAGAGCTATATGAATGTTCTTCGGCTCCTCTTGGGAAATAAAGCAACTATACAAGCACTCGTTCACAATCCCAGTCTTTTCAATCGAAACAAATAAACCTGAATTAGCAGCTATGCTTCTTCTCATCTGAACACCTGCAGTAGGATCTCCAAGTATCATATCAACCGGATGATCTTTATTTGCTCGTGTAGTAGCAACTGCCTCGACTTCAAGATTATCACCCAGGTTTGATCCAAACTCCCCCTGAATATTCTGATTCTCAAACGAATTAATGAACTCCTCCCCCTGATTGGGTTCAGAGTCACTATCGCTTGAATCAGGATCAGCAGCACCTTGGGAAGTTTCCGGAGCATCTGTCATATCAACATTCGATCTAGGCATGAACTCGCCTTCATCTTCTTCACTAATCACTGTTTGAATCAGCTGAGAATCATCTACATCAGAAAACTCAGGAATATTAAATGATTTAAAGACACTTTCATAATTATATAATATAGCTGGACCACTCGTTGATTGATGAGGTTTGTATGTAGTAATTTCCACATTGTAAACAACCTCAATTTTACCAGTTTTTAGATTAAAAACCCTTTTATTCGGTGTGCCAGGCACGTAACCTAGAAAGTAGCCTTCGTCAGCCACCTCACAGAATTTTTGTTTATCTTTGTTTCGCACAATGGTGCAGGGTAATCCAAATGGTTCAAAGCCTGTTAAGTTCGGTTTTTTGTTAGACATTAATTCATGACATGTTTTGTTAAAACGTTTAACGGTTAAAACTTTGTTTAGGACGTAGCAAGCTGTATTCACAGCCTCTCCCCAGAAAAGAACTGGTAGCTTTGAATTTGAAAGCATAGTCCTAGTGGCTTCAATCAACGTCCTGTTTTTCCTCTCAGCGAATCCATTTTGTTGAGGAGTATAAGGAGCAGAATATTGGTGTTCTATTCCCTTTCGAAGACAGTAGAGATCCAGAATCTGATTCTTGAACTTCGTGCCATTATCACTCCTTATTCTCTTGATCCTTGCATCATGGACGTTTTCCAATTTCGTAAAAAGATCTATCAGCATCTCTGCTGTTTCATCTTTTGTACCTAAAAAGAAAACCCATGAATAACGTGAGTAATCATCAGTGACAACTAGACAGTAGTACTTTCCACCTATGCTCCTCACGTTCACTGGACCGAATAAATCCATGTGAAGTAATTCATAAGGGGCATTAATGGAATTTACTGTTTTAGACTTATGAGGTTTCTTGTGTTGTTTTCCCTTTTGACATGGAAGACATTTATCTTCCATGTGAAACATCTGCATTGGAACCCCTTTCACTAGCTCATTTTTAATGATATAATTCATTTTGCGGTAGTGAATATGGGCCATGCGTCTGTGCCACAACATAGATTCAGCTTCAGATGCTTTTGACAGCAAACATGCCACCGCTGCAGTCGGATCCTTGGCACCCATGTCCATGACATAAGTATCATTTTTCCTTGGTGCATGCATTACTATCCAATCATCCGGAATAACCAAACCAGGTTTCAACACCAATGCCTCAGTCTATGTAAAATGGATCGAGTGACCCTTGTCGCAGACTTGTGACACGCTCATCAGATTGTGTTTAAGCTACTCAACATAGTTCACTTTGTCCAAAGTAATCTTCCCATTCGTCACTTTTCCTCGTCCAGTAATCCTACCACCTTTAGCACCAGCAAAATTTACATGTCCACCATCATATTCTTCAAATTCAGAAAACAACCTTGCATCCCCCGTCATGTGCCTAGAGCAGCCACTATCAACATACCATAAGTTGATAATCCTCCTTAGGAGCTCCTGCACACACCAACCAAAAGATTAGTTAGATTGGGGGACCCAAGCCTTAATGGTCTTGGGTCATCCAAATTCACTAACTACTTGAACATCCATCCAATATCCATTACTCCTAACTGGAGTCTTGGATATCAGACCTGTTGATGGAAATGGGGTTTGATTTCCACTAAGCCTATGGTCCTGAGGGTTCCTATATGAGTTTGGACTATGTGACCTTTGGAAATTTTGATTTTGATTCCACGAACCTTGATTGTTGTAATTTCTAAAGCCATTGTTATAAAAAGTTCGACCACCATTATTTTGGTATCGATTTTGATATTGACCTTGACTTCTGAAATTATTTGAATTTTGATTGTACATTCTTGGTGAACTACTTCTAGGTCTCTCATATCTGCCTGATGTAGATTCAGGCTGAAATCTTGGTTGATTTCTTTGAAAACGAGGAACTTGTGGAGTTCCTTTTTTAGCCTTATCTACACCACCAGCAACATTCTCTGGTTGCTTAGGAGCAAATTTCTTTAGAGAATTTGAGACTTTCTCCTCATTATCACCTTTCTTCTCTGGTGATTTCCCTTTTTGTTTCTCACTAACTTGTGCTTCAGTCTTTTTGTTAGGATAGCAGCTAGCTACATGTCCCTTTGTGTGACACTTGAAGCACGATCTCTTTTTCGAAGACTTCTCAACTGAAGCCTTTGAACTAGATTTTGGTTTTGAAGATGATGCCTTAGAAGGATTTGGTTCAGTTTGCTTAGTTTTAAGATTTTCTATGTTTTTGTTTTTAGCAAACTCTACATTTGATTCATTTTCAATAACAACGGTTTCATTTTTCATGTCACTACCTTGAACAAAATTAACCTTTTTAACAAAAGTTTGATTTTTCTGTTTAGGAGGTGAATTTTTCTTTTTCAAAACTGGTTCCCTGTTATTATCCTTCTTAGCATCATTATTTTCAGACACATCAGCTTGACTGGATGTGAAACTACTTGGTGATGTTGACAGAAAGTCTGTAAACTCATCTTTATCAGGTAGGAATGAATAGTCATGACTAAGAGGAGGTGGAACTTCATTAAATCCTTTGAAGCCCACACTGGTCCTGTCATTACTTTTCTTCAACCCACCCATCATATGTTTGATAACAAAAGTAGATTCCCTGAATTGACCTAATGTCTTGACTAAGAGGAGGTTCAACAATTTTGATTTGTGCATCTGACAACTCTTTTCATTTTTTAGAAATCTCTTTTGTTTTCTCAGCCATCATGTCATGAGCTAAGTCTATGACTTGAAGTTTTTCATTTAGTTTGCAAGTTAAAACTTCAATTTCAGCTTCATAGCCTTTTATCTTTTTCAAATACAATGATTCATTTCTTTTTGCAAAAAAGTTTGATTCTTTATGTTAGACATCTCGTTTACCAGACTTTGGTTTTGTGTTGACAACCTGTCAACCTCACCCTGTAATTCTCAACATTTTAAACAAACAGAAGTAGCAGAGTTACTTACCTCTCCTGTTGATTTGTCTGAGTTGGCCATAAGAGCAGCAAGTTGAGCTTCCATTCTTTTGTATTTTGCATCTCTCTCTTCAGCTTCCCTTTCATGCTCAGACTTTGGCTTTTCTTTTTCAGCATCTGTTGTCTGATCAGCCTTATCTACCTCAGCTTCACTTTTCTTCTCAACTCTTGCATCATCTACTGTAGCTTCACTTTTCTTCTCTTCTCAACTGGGACAATTTCTGCCATGAAAGCCTGAGTGACATTGTCATCATTTTCCAAGTGAACACTCCAGTCATATGAACCTTCTCTAGCTGTAGAGATCAGCGCTCTAGAGTTAGAATTGTTTGATGCATTCCTATTGTTTGAACTCTGACTCGAAGTCTCCTGTTTTTATTTTTGACATTCCCTTGCGAAATGCCCATAACTTTGACAGTTAAAGCATCTCACTTTGGTCTTATCGAAACCAATAGTCTTTCCTACAAACTTCCTTCCTGTCTGGTTCATAAATCTCTTCACTCGTCTAGAAATCATGGCCATTTGCCATTGCAAATCCATCTCTTCAAGATCATCAGGGTCAATCTGATCATAATCTTCATCTAAAGTGGCAGGATCAGATATCTTCCCCTGAATGTAGTTTTCATAAGAGGCAACAAATGAAGCAAGTAGAGCAAGATGTTCTTCGGCAGATTTAACACTCATAGGCGTCGACTTTGCACTACTACTCTGCTTAGAAGCTGATGTTCTTTTGGCTCCTGTTGATCCTCCTGAAGCAGCTACAAAACACACATCACCATCCTCATTTACTGTGACCTGCTCATTTTCACACGATAGAAACGCAGTTGTAGAGTCGCTAGAAGCGTTGTGAGATGAAGAAGATGTAAGCCCATTGTAAATCCCTGGATCTTGAACCTGATCATATCCAGTGTCTTTCTTCTTCATACTAAGCTCATAAGCTCTTAGCTTTCCAACTACTTCTTCCAGTTCCTTTGTCTCATAATCTGCTTCTCCCTTGATCATGAGAGTGTAGATATCCCATTTAGTAGGTAAGGCATCGAGCAGCTTGTCATTCTTCTCTACGTCAGAATAGCAATCTATTTCATAATTTTCCATTTCCGACATCAGATGGTAGTATCGAGTGATGATGTCTTCAAGTGACTCATGTTTCATGTACTTGAAAACAACGAACTGCTTCTTCAGTAGATCAACTTTGTTCTTCTTGACATCTGCATTTCCCTCGTATCTTTTCTCTAATGCATCCCACATGTCTTTTGAAGTAGTGTACTTCTTGAAGGTATGCTTGATGCTGTCAGGTAAGGACATTTTTATCGCAGCCAAGGCTCTCTTTTTGGCCTCATACATCTTTTTATCAGCCTCTTGCATGTTCACATAGGCTGTTCTCCTTAGTCTGCCCTCAAAATCGTGTGTTGGGTTTGTGTACCCATCTTCAATACATATCCACATGCGTGTGTACTGATATTCAATGAAGGATTGAAACCTATCCTTCCATGTCAAATAGTTTTCCACCTTCATCATCTTAGTTGGTTTTTTGGTTGTGCCAACCTCGTGTTCCATCCTCAAGAGTTCGTTCAATTTAGACATGTTCGACGTGTTCGACATTTTAACTTAAGCAAACTGGTAAAACCGTACAAATTTTGTCCGAAACCTGTTTTTACCAAATTATACCGTTAGATTCGTCTCGAGATTACGATTCCAATGATATATAATGTCGAAAAACTTTTTCGGGATTTTCCAGAGTCTTTTTTGTCCTAAAAATCCAAGGAATTCAACGGTGCAAACGGTTTCCTGAGATGAGTTACGGATGATTTTCTAAACGCGAAACAGTGAAAATTTTCTTACGCAAGCCAAGAAAAATTCCACCCCATGTCTGAAATGCTCTGAAATGGTTATAGTTATCCGAAATGAACACCTTCTAGTCCGAAATAAACTAGTCTGGTCCGAAATGATACGGTCTGATCCGAAACCAATCACCTTCTGATCCGAAATGGTTCTTCTGATCCGAAATGCAACTTTTTGATCCGAAATGCAAGATTACTGGTCCGAAATGCAAGCCTTTAATCCGAAATGCTTGTTTCTTGATCCGAAATGCTTGTTTCTTGATCCGAAATGCTTGTTTCTTGTCCAAAATGATTCGAAAAGCAAGTTTTCTATCCGAAATCAGTAGCAGAACCCGAACACAGCCAATCAAGAGCCTAATGCTCTGATACCAATTGTAGGTCCCCTAATCCGTGTGGATCGCAACAGAATCATCGATCTAACCTAGAGTGCGGAATCTCCTAGATCAGATTTCACAGAAAACAAGTAGAAACAAAATTCTCTATAAACCCGATCTTTATTGATTATCTTCAAACGATTACAATCAATCAAGATCTCCAATTTGTCCAAGCCTTTGTCTTTCACGAATTCTCTCCAAAACTGATTAAGCTAATTAGATGATTAACCTAAACCCTAATGCTAAGCTTTGTTTATATAGGACAAAGCTTTGCATATGGGCTAGGCCATGGGCAAGGCCCATTTCGCCTACCATCCCCCATATGTGGGTTTGGTTTGGCCCAATCACTCTTAATTAACTATTACAAAGCTAAACCCGCTAACTGTTTATCGTTTTACTAAATACAAGATATCCAAAGACCAAATCTAAGCTGTTGTCACAAATATGCATCAACAATTGTATGTAACGAAAAACATTGCACCATGACTAAAGCAAAGAAACCTCGTGCCACTCTCGCAAAATGTACTGAACCTAAAAAGTGGGTCCTCAATCCCAAGTTCCTAATACAAACTGTTATTATCGACAGTTCTCTATCTACAAACATACGAGACCACTTAAAATAACTACTTTGATATAACATGGATGTCTTCGCTTTCGAACAATCTGACATGTTAGGTGTTCCGTGAGCCTTAACGGAGCATCACTAAAAAACTTACAAGTTAGTAGAACTAATACCACTGAAAAGAAGAAGCATGGCACCATGAGAGATGCGCAGTAGTTGTACAAGAGGTAAAAAAAGTTGGTGACGGTGGTAATATTACGGGAAGCATGATACCGTACATGGATTGTAAACCCAGTATTGGTAAAGAAACTTATGACTCTTAGTGTATATGCATTGACTACAAAGACTTAAACAACGTGTGTCCGAAAGACATCTACCCCCAGCCAGAAATAGGATTGAAATTTGATATTTTTTGCTATATCATTTCAAATGTGTTTTAGATTCTTACAAGGGATATCACCAAGTTCAAATCTACCTTAGGAAATCAGTGGAATCCATGATGTGTTCCACATCTCAAATTTAAAGAAATGTCTAGCTGATGCGTAGCTAGCAATGGCGTACCACGATGTTCAAATTGATGAAAACCTGAGGTTCATTGAAAAACCGATTTCGATCAAGGATCGACATGTTAAAATGTTCCGTAAAAAATGGATCCACATCAGGAAAGTCAAATGGGATTCCCGCCGTGGCCCAGAATATACATGGGAGATTGAAGCAAATATGAGACAAAAGTACCCCTATTTATTTGAATAAATCTCGAGGACGAGATATCTTTTAAGGGGGTGAGGATGTAACACCTCGGAAATTAATAGCGAATAATATGGCAACACGTGTCCAATCAACTCTCAAATATTCCCGGTAAATTGGACGAGAGGGACCAAATATGTAAATATGTGGAAGTATGGATGTGGGGGTCAAACATGACAAAATGCCAAACTTTTGGTTCTGAAGGTCCAATGTTGACTGCAAGGCATATGCCTTACAGTCCGTAAGGCATTCATTTTTTTATTTTTGGACACCTCATGTGAACCGCAAGGCTCAGTAAATACGGTCCACATGGCATTTAAAATCTATGGGCGCCAGAAGCTCATGCGGACCACATATGGTTCGCTGGCAGTCCAGAATTAGCTGGCAACTGCAGCTGCTGTTCTTGCCACCTTGCTCGTGAATTGTCACACTTTCTCTACTTCCTCCACCTCACTAGACACTAGTCCAACATCAAGGAGCCTTGTGGACATGTGGCAACATCTAATGATCTTTGTGCAAGTATAAATAGGGGTGTTTATGCACCATTTCAACTTACACTTCTCACTTCTCTTTGGAGTTCCTTTTGATCTATAGAGGCCTCCTCTCTGGAGTTGAATCTTTTCCTTTGACCACTTGTAAGTGTTCTTCTTCAGTCTTTTTTCATTTATAGGCTAGTTTCTAGCCGAAAGTCAAGCAAATTGACTTTTTCTTTGACTTTCAGTTATGACCATTTTGGTCAAGCCAATGTTCGAATTGAACATGGCTACATGATCATAATAATGTAGGTGTTAATCCCCTGTGAGGGAACCTTCTGAAGATCACTTAAGTTGATTAAATGACGGGTCAAAGTTTTATTAAATAAAAGTAAAAAAAAAACGCAGATTTTCGTAATTAACGTTAAATGAACTTCTAAGTATCGAAACATTTATTTTTGACATTATCTCAGTTTATATAACATATTAGGATATATTAGATCATGTCCAACCCGTCATTTCCTGTTTAAAGCTCGGTTCGCAACCGAAAGTCAAACAGTTTGACTTCTGCTTTAACTTTCGATTCTGAACCGTCTAAGATAGTTTAGATACTGATATGAAGTTGTTATATGATCTTATTATTGTAGGGAATAACCCCTAGGGTTATACCTTCTGATCATATCATTTGTTGGGTTTTATACAAAGTCCTCATATTATGCCTAAATAATACCCAAAATGCCCTTTTTGCGCATAAATTAATTTTAAAACATGACGAACATATTATATGAGTTATAAACTTATGTGGTAACATAATAAACATGTTTTGACATATTGGACTTACCGTAAACCCATCCGATCACCCGATGCCGCCTATGCGCGTACGGTTGACTTATATAACATACTTTATATAAGTTAGTCGAATCAGGTCAAAACCTTTCCAAATCAGTTCTAATTAGAATGTATGATTGCTTGAATTGTATTATACGAGTCATAGTACTCGTGAGGGTGCAAACCACATTCTATCCTGTCTCCGCTTAATCTAGCGAACCGTACCTATTTATTATAAGTTAACCGGTTCAAGTCTTATGACTTAAATAAGACCCGTTAACATTCTAACAAATCATAGTTCCATCCAATCCAGACTAGGAGCCTCTAGTAAATTGCGCCTATATTAGTTGTTTCGATTAACGGTTGTGCTTAATATATCTTTGATTTGTAAAGATAAGCACAGGTAAACACTCTTAACCTATTTTCCCTATACGGGCTTGGGATACGGCACTAGCCGCTTGGTCGGGTATGGGATCAATGACGAATGATGTCCAAAATCCAAATAACCCATTTTAATCCATTATGCTTGAATATTTATACATTGTGGGTTAATGCGACCATGTCCTGGATATCCATGGCTCACTTAATTGCAAGTGGCCACGACCTAAGCACGGGGTGTAGGCATACACCTGACAGACGCTAATGCTATTATATTTTTATTAAAAAATGGTGTGTCGGTTAATCATGTACCGGAGATTAGTTCTGGGCCCTATACGTATTGATAAGCATGTAATACTGGTAACAAGATATATTACTTTGTCCCAAGTTATTTATAAAAATGATATACCTTATGGTATAAAATGATTTTGAAAAGATTTTCAGAACGTGTCGGTTAATAGTATTTACCTGCGAAAGCTGACGTATTTTCAAAAGACTAAGCGCAGGTTAGCAAATACGGAATAGGCTGGAGCTGCTAGGTATATGCATATTGGAATTTGCAACTCTAAGCAAGGCCTAGTAGGTTTCATATATTCATTTTTGTTATTTTCGGTCCGCCTATGGATCTTTTGTACACTTTCCATCTGTATAATGATTTTGAACTTTTCAGACACTTGTACTTTGTAATATTATTTTATAATCCCAAGACTTCGGTTGTGTTAAATGTGAATATCTATATCAATCGTCACGCATAAACCCCAAGTTCGGGCCCACCGGAAAATCAGGGTGTGACAGGTTGGTATCAGAGCCAACATTTGAGCGAATTAGACACTAGCCCTTTGTATCTAACCGCAAATATCAAAATAGCATATTCCTTAGACTTTTCCGAGTCTAGGCATTAACCTAAGGCCACTCATATCTATTTAGTTATTGATTTTGATATTTAACAGGTAAATTATGCCGCCAATACGAAGAGGAACGGGAAAAGGTCCCATGCGGGGAGGACCATCACGACTACTACCATCACACTCACATCACTCGGAACATCCCCAACATTCAAGTAAGTCACATTCATCACAACCCGCTAGACTATAACAACCCTCGAAAACACCCTAACATACCCCGTATGTGCAAAACCAGACCCGAATAATATTAATTTTAATTAAAAAAAATAAAAAAATCAGATTTTTATGCCTGTCGCGCGGCGTGACAGGATTACGATGGGCCGGTAGAGGGGCGTGACGACTTGTTTCTTGTCGGACACCCATACTGACACGTGTCAGCCACGTGTTGGAGCTAGCCATTGACTTAGCAACCCTAGACGTAGCTAGGGTGCCCTCGCGGGCCGAGAAAGGAGGGGATGGGGGTTGTCGCAGGGCGCGACAGGCTCCCGAAATTTGTATAAATTGAGCAGAGATGCAGCATTTCAAACCATTCAACTTCTTTTTCTCTCTCAGTCTCTATAATCTGAAATTATAGCCAAAATACCCCATAAAACACGAAGCTCTTCCCCGTTGTAAGTATTTTAACCCCCGATCACTAATTCGTTACCCTACCCGATTGATCTAGGACCCAGCAACGCATGTCAAGACTCTACCTGACTAAGTCCGTTGGGGTTTTGTCTCGTGATGTATGGCTAATGTGATTTGGGTTATTTTACTAACACGCGTGCATTGTATGTTTTTAACAGAAACTCAAGAATATAATCAGGAAATATCACCAGGAAGCCCATAGAAAAACATAAGTCTACAATGTGAGTCATTCTTCTTTTCTCACAGTTTGTGAGCCACTTATTTAAAATGATTTACAAAAAACCCTAATTGTTTCTCAAGTATAAGTACAGTGATTAAGTCTTTGTATTCTACAATTACTGCCTGTATGTGGGGTTTTGTATACACTACTAATCAAGCGTTACTATTTAGCCAAAAAGTTAGCCAATAGTAATATGAGCACGGTCATTGTAACTGCCAACGTGAAAAATACTGAATGAGTAATTGAGTAGATATAAACATTGTAATCGCTCTTAATACTGTAAAGTTATAAAAGCTTATTTTTTATAAACTGGAATTACTCGCCAGTATTTCTTGCTGATAAATATTTGTAAAACGCGTTTCAGGTAACTTGATGTGAAAGATATTAGAAGCCAGCTATGGAGCACTAAAGGCTTATAGAAAGTGGCTATAAAAGTTACATAAATAAAAAGTTTATGTTTTCAGCAATTAGGGTGTATCCTTATAAAGATATTATAAATGAAACATGGGTTTTATCCCATTTGTTTAATATAAAAGTTGGTGTTTTGAAACTCTAAAATTTATTTCCTAACTACGATTCTGATGTCTCATTTCCGTTGCCAAATTTATAAACATCGATACCACCGGCTCATGTTCATTGCTCCGTTCCCGAGGTAGGGTCGGGGGATGCGACAGAAGGTCTTATCAGAGCCACTGGTTTAAGCCATTTAGGTGTTCTTTTAAATACCTAAATTTTAACCAATTGTGTTAGGAAATTTATTTAATAACTTATGTGTTATTCTGTGTAAATATGTATATTATTACTTCATGTTATTTTGACAATTTTCTTAGTTTACAGTATGAGTGATCAGGGTATTTCTGACGCTTATCGTCACCTACCTCATTCTCCAATGGATGAAGGAGCATCCCAGCCAACCTCCGGATACGTAGCCGATTCCTAGGGAATCTTTGTTTTTAAAGCCAAATCCAAAGAACCTTTCCCCCCTAAGAAACGAGGGTGGTTTAGTAGAGCCAAAGTAGAAAGGAGGAAAAGAATGAGAAAAGCCCAACAACAAGCAATAGCGAATAGAGCTGAGAGAAATACCCAAAATCCAGAAGCTAGACCTGTATGGGAAGAGGAATTGGACAGGTAACTAGCCAACTTTGATATGTTTAGAAATGCAGATGTAGAACTCGATCTCAACCAAGTAGCAGTGCCAGAACCACAGTCACTACCTTTGTATCCTGACCTACCCATGAATCTAGAACAAAACCATGAAAACCCACTTCCAATCCCAGCATTCGATCCCAATAAGATACCTAGGATTCCAGCACCGAACCCTTTAGATCAGTGGTAGGCCAACGACTGGGCAATTCAGGAAATACTGAATAACCTATATCCCTACGGTGAACCAGAACCACTTTACCCTGAACCCGTACCAGCTCCAATGTCGCCCATAAGGCATGAGAATGTGGAAGAACTTCGCTGCTACGGTGAAGAGTTGGTTGAGGAAGGAAACCGGATTCACCAAATCGGAGAAGAACTCGTCTAGAAATATGACGAGAGGGAAATGCAGTATTAGAAAGTCAACGCCTACTATATATATATGGGATGGTTCAAATGAAAACCACTTTTATTGTGAAAACTCGAAAACTAACTAAAAAAAGCCTAAAAACACACCAAATTTTTTTTATAAAAAATCGCAGGTTTTTGTGTATAAAAAAAAAACCTTTTTTTTTCAAAAAAAAAAAAATTGTATTACACATGTGTATGTGTACTACACATGTGCACTACAAAAAAGAATTTTTTTTTTTTGAAAATTTTTTATATACTAAAAGTAGCGAAAATTATTATGCAAAAAAAAAAAAAATTTGGTATGTTTTTTTGGCTTTTTTAATTAGTTTTCGAGTTTTCGCAATAACTAGTGGTTTTCATTTGAACCTTCCCCTATACATATATATATATATATATATATATATAGGGGAAGGTTCAAATGAAAACCACTAGTTATTGTGAAAACTCGAAAACTAATTAAAAAAGCAAAAAAAAAATACCAAATTTTTTTTTTTTTTGCATATTAATTTTCGCAGGTTTTTTTATATAAAAAAAAATTTCAAAAAAAAAAAAAAATACTACACATGTGTATGTGTAATACTACACATGTGTATTATTACACACTACACATGTGTATTATTACACATGTGTACTACAAAAATTTTTTTTTTTTTTTTTTTGAAAAAAAGTTTTTTTTTTCATATATAAAAACTAGCGATTTTTATAAAAAAAATTTGAAAAAAAAAAAATTTGTGTGTTTTTTAGGCTTTTTTTAGTTAGTTTTCGAGTTTTCACAATAAAAGTGGTTTTCATTTGAACCATCCCCATATATCACCTATATATATATTGATGCATAATTACTAAATGTTCAAGTTTCAGTCATAGCTTGTAATAGATGCATATATATATGAAAAGAGTAAAAGTCGCAATGATCGACGATTTTGGTTCAATATGCTTGAGTGTTTGTTGTTTATTTATTCTGTGATATTAATACCTGATAATGTTTACAATTTAGATGTCAAACGAGGTAAATCAGGAATTCCAGAATAACAATAATAACGGAAACCAAGTGGATAAAAGTGCTATTGAACATATAGTAGCTCAAGGAATCATAGATGTCATGCCATTTATTAGCGACACTATTAATAAAAAGGCAGAAAATAATTCCGTAATAGGCAGTAAACGTACACCTAACGAGCCAAGTCACAGCATGAATGGAAATCACGGACTACTTCTCCAAGCTCCAATTCCAAAATGAAGAAGGACCATCTCATATGGTTTTTCTTATAAAGAATTCTTATCATGCAAACCGATAGAATTCTCAGGCAATGAAGGAGCCATTTCAGCCTTGCACTGGATAGAAAAGACAGAAGCAGTTTTAAAAAATAGTAAGTGTGCAGATGAGGATAAGATCATGTATGCTTCTAATCTCTTTAAGAATGCAGCCTTAGAGTGGTGGAATACAATTCTCCAGTCAAGAGGAAGTGACAGGGTTCACAGTATGGAATTGAACAACTTTAAGGAGATAGTTGAAAGAAAATTATGTCCTCTTCATGAAAAGGAACAGATTGCCAATAAGTTTCTAAACCATAGAATGATTGGGGTAGATTGTAGGGAATATACTACCACATTTTTTGAATATGCTAGGATAGTACCAACACTAGCCTCACCAGAACCAGTATTAATCTCCCGGTACATCTGGGGATTAATCAGTGAGATTAGACATGTAGTCAAGGCAGCTAGACCACAAACCATAGAAGAAGCAGTAGAACTAGCTCTAGCGGCAACAAACAAATCAAAGCCAACAAAAGGACCCAAGAAGAATGTCAGAGCATTCGTTCTGACAGCCGAGGAAGCCAAGATGATTCCAGATGTGATTGCCGGTACGTTTTCAGTTAATGATGTTAATGCTAAAGTATTATTTGACTCTGGTGCAAACCAAAGTTTCATAAATACTTCTTTCTGCAAACTTCTCAATCAACCATTAACTAAACTTCACCAAGACTGTCTGGAAGAGACGGCAAATGGAGATTCTATCAAAATAAGCAAAATCCTTCAGGGAGCAAGGATATAAATTTTAAACCATAACTTTACCGCTAATCTTTTACCAATGAATCTAGTCGGATTCGACGTCGTATTAGGAATGGATTGGTTGGTAGCCAATCAGGCACGAATATCGTGTGATCAAAAGTCTGTACAAATAAGTACGCCAACTGGCGAAAGGATCACAATTAAGGGAGACAAGCCAAGAAGATCAACAAAATTCATCTCTATGATGAAAGCTGCAAGTTACGCACGGAAAGGAGGAATGTTGTATATGATTTCATTGATCATTAACACTAATGGAAAAGAATTAAAAGATATTCCCGTAATATCTAAATTCTCCGATGTCTTTCCAGAAGAGTTACCTGGATTACCGCCAGATCGTGAGGTTGAATTTAGAATTCACCTGTTACCAGGAACGGCACCGATTGCCAAGGCACCTTATAGACTAGCACCAACAGAGATGCAGGAATTGAAGAAACAGTTGGATGAATTACTAGAGAAAGGTTTTATACAGCCTAGTTCATCGCCATGGGCAGCACCGGTATTATTTGTCAAGAAGAAGGATGGATCGATGCGTATGTGCATTGATTACCGAGAATTGAATAAGGTCACGATTAAAAATCGGTGCCCACTACCAAGAATTGATGATCTATTCGATCAACTTTAAGGAGCTCGATTCTTTTCGGAGATCAACTTACGCTCAGGATATCATCAATTGAAAGTACAGGATGAGGACATTCCTAAAACTGCTTCCAGAATGAGATATGGTCATTATGAATTTACAGTCATGTCATTTGGTTTAACCAATGTCCCGGTCGCATTTATGGACATGATGAACAAGATATGTAAACCATACCTAGATAAATTCATAATTGTCTTTATAGATAATATTCTAATATACTCTAAGAGTAAAGAGGAACATGCGGAGCATTTGCATACACTTCTGACATTATTGAGAAAGGAAAAGTTGTATGCTAAATTCTCAAAATGTGAATTCTGGTTACAAGAAGTCCAATTCCTTGGACATCTGGTTAATCATGAAGGAATTGATGCGTGTCGAGTGTGATATGTTTTTATTAATATTTTAAGCCCTTTTTAACACATTAGTCAAGTTTTAAATTTATAAAACACGATATTCTACTAACACTTAGACACACACATGGGCAAGTGCACCCATCGTGAGCGTAGTATAGCGTTGGAAAGATACCGAGGCCGTCCAAGGACACAAGAGCTTTTAGTACCGGTTTATCCTCAATGTCTAATCAAATCAAAAGTTTAGAAAAAGGTTTTAAACATGAAAATAAAACTAAAAATGCTGAAAAATAAAAATAAAAGAAAAACAGATATACAAGATGAATCACTTGGATCCGACTCGCCTTTAATGTAACCTTTGATGATTTCCACACTTTTGCACTTTTTAAGAGATTATCTTAGTTATAGTAGTAGGCCCCTCTTTTGAAGGTGACGTTACTCTCAACCCAGTGGTTTGAGTCAACAAGGATACAATCCCAAAGGGTCGGAATATTGGAAGATAATTAATTAAGTTATTAATGCGTAATGTGGTAGGCCCCTCTTTTGAAGGCGACGTTACCCTCGGCTAAGTGGTTTGAGTCAGCAGGGATACAATCCCAAGTAGACGGGTTAATGTATTAATAGTAGTTTACATATGAGGGGATCAAGCCATTCACACCCCCGCCATCCAATACCAGTGGGTATTGAAGGAGATCCTAGTAAGCTTGACCCAGGTCCTTGCAGGACCTATACACTGAACAAGGCAAGAACCTTACCAAACCATTCCCTTAACCCCCGACCAGGTAGCCAACATATCTCTATATAGACCGTAGAGATATGAATGGTGAAAATCTTTTATTTTATATAGACCGTAAAATAATGCCAAGACACCACAAACAAATGATAAAGAAGTTTCACCTTCAACACAAGAAACTAGTTATTAAAGTCATTAATACAAAACCAAATAAAAAGTGCGAAAAGATTAAAAATCAAAAGTATTACACTAAATGCTTGTCTTCACCAAGTGATGTAAGAGACTTAGCCAAACATGGCCTTTGATTGACAAGAACTCTTACGATCAATCTTGGATCCCGAGACTACTACACACACTCTAAGGTGGATGATGGATGATGGTGGTGGATGTGGGTGTTGTAGTTGTGGTGGAGTGGTGGCAAAGTGAGAGATGTGGTTTGCCAATGGATGCCTTTGAAGTGAACCAAGCACCCCTATTTATAGCCTGCACAGAAGCCCGGACATGGGCCCTTGGCCATCAACTTTCTCTTTCTTCATTAATTGCAATTGTCTGCATTAGGCTCCACACGCCCCCGTGTCTGCTGGGCACGGCTCCGTGTGCAGAAGCGTATCTGTACTATCAAGATTTGCAAGATTCTGTGAATCTTAGCGTTGACCACGACCCGTATTGAGTTGGGCACGCCCCCGTGCTGGGAGTAGAAGCTTCTACAACTTTGTCATTTTCTGCAGACATATGGCCACGCCCCCGTGTCCGCTGGGCACAGGGCCGTGGTCAGCCTTCTGTTTCTTGTTTTTGCTTGAGAAGATGCTGTCGAGGGGTCGGGCATGCCACGTTTATTCCTTTTCTTTGTATTTATGTTAATTTTTGCTGCATATTTGTTCCTTTTGTTCATTTAAGCTCATTTGGTCCTGAAAATACAAAAGGAAGACAAAAGCACACTTTTTCCAACATTAGTACTAAAAAAGGGTTAGTTTTATGCCTCATTTGATGTAATTTATATGTTGCATTTTACACACATCAGAATTCATGTGGATCCCACAAAGATTGAAGCGATTACTAAATGGAAGGTCCCTAAGTCACCAACAGAAGTAAGAAGTTTTCTTGGACTGGCAAGATATTATAGACGTTTTATTCAAGATTTTTCGAGAATAGCCATTCCATTAACCAAAACTGACTTACAAATCAGTTAATTTTGAATGGGAACCAAAACAAGAAGAAGCATTCAGGATTTTGAAGCAAAAGTTAACCAACGCACCAATACTCGTGTTGCCTGAAGGAACTGAAGACTTTATAGTCTATTGTGACGCGTCTAAGTTAGGATATGGATGTGTGCTGATGCAACGTCAAAAGGTAATTGCTTATGCCTCTAGACAACTTAAGAAGCATGAAGAGAATTATACAACCCATGATCTAGAGTTAGGAGCGATAATTTTTCCCTTAAGATTTCGAGACACTATCTCTATGCTAGTAAGTTCGTTGTATTCACAGATCATAAGAGCTTAAGATATGTTTTTGGGCAAAAGAAATTAAATATGAGGCAAAGACGTTGGATGGAAATTCTTAATGACTACGATTGTGATATTCAGTATCATGCAGGAAAAGCTAACATAGTAGCTGATGCTTTAAGTAGGAAATACCATGAAAACCCCAAAAGAGTGTGTGCTCTCAGACTAAACCTGAGGAAGATTTAAATGAATAAGTGAAAAAGATACAGGAAACATCAATCAAGGATGATGCTGAAGGGTTGAAAGGAATGATTAAGGAATTAGAAAAAGGAACAGATGGAATTTGGAGATTCCATAAGAAAAGAATCTGGATACCTATCCAAGGGAACCTACGAAATCAAATTTTAGAAGAAGCTCATAAATCTAAGTATATGATACATCCCGGAAGTGACAAAATGTATCAAGACTTAAGAAAGAATTTTTGGTGGATAGGAATGAAAAAGGATATAGCGAATTATGTTGCTAAATGTTTAACCTGTTCCCAGGTTTAAGTTGAACATCAGAAACCTTCAGGGTTGCTACAACAGTTAGAAATGCCAATTTGGAAATGGGAATTGATAACAATGGACTTTGTTACCAAATTACCCAAGACACGAAAAGGTAATGATATAATCTAGGTGATTGTAGACAGATTAACCAAATCTGCCCATTTATTACCAATGAAAGAAACTTTCAGTATGGAACAGTTAGCTAAGCTGTATGTAAATGAAATAGTTTCATTACATGGAATTCCTTTATCTATTGTGTCTGACAGAGATAGTCGTTTCACTTCTCATTTTTGGACAAGTTTCCAAAAAGCAACGGGAACCCGATTAAACCTAAGCACAACTTATCATCCTCAAACGGACGGACAAAGTGAAAGGACAATCCAAACAATGGAAGACATGCTTAGAGCCTGTGTAATTGATTTTGGAGGAAATTGGGATTACCACTTACCTTTAATAGAATTTTCCTACAACAAAAGCTATCATACCAGCATCAATGCTGCACCATTTGAAGCGCTCTATGGACGGAAATGCCGAACACCAGTATGTTGGGCAGAAATTGGAGAAAAGCAACTATCAGGTCCTGAAATTATACAAGAAACAACTGACAAAATCATTCAAGTCAAGGAAAGTCTGAAAGCAGCAAGAGATCGTCAAAAGAGTTATGCAGATAACAGACACAAACCACTAGAATTTCAGATTGGAGAAAATGTATTATTAAAAGTTTCTCCATGGAAAGGAGTTGTCAGATTCGGTAAAAGAGGAAAGCTAAGCCCAAGGTATGTTGGATCTTTTGAAATTATCAAAAGAATAGGACCAGTAGCTTATCAATTACAGTTACCAGAGGAGATGGCAGGAATACATGATTTATTTTATGTATGTAACCTCAAGAAGTGCTTAACAGACGAATCATTAGTGATACCTCTTCAAGACATAGAGGTAAACGAAAAGCTTAAGTTTGTAGAAAAGCCAATTCATATAGAAGGTAGAAAGATCAAGATTCTTAAGCACAAGAGATTAATTCTGGTCAAAGTAAAATGGGATTCGAAGAGAGGACCAGATTACAAATGGGAACTGGAATCCGAAATGGAAAGGAAGTGTCCACACCTGTTCCAGTAAATCTCGAGGATGAGATTTAAAACAAGGTGGGGAGGATATAACAACCCTCGAAAACACTCTAACATACCCCGTATGTGCAAAACCAGACCCGAATAACATTAATTTTAACTCAAAAAATAAAAAAAAATCAGATTTTTATGCCTGTCGTGCGGCGCGACAGGATTAGGATGGGCCGGTCGCGGGGCGCGAGGGCTTGTTTCTTGCCGGACACCCATGCTAACACGTGTCAGCCACGTGTTGGACCTAGCCATTGACTCGGCAACCCTAGCTGTAGCTAGGGTGCCCTCGCGGGCCAAGAAAGGAGGGGAAGGGGGTTATCGCGGGGTGCGACAGGCTCCCGAAATTTGTATAAATTGAGCAAAGATGCAGCATTTCAAACCGTTCAACTTCTTTTTCACTCTCAGTCTCTATAATCCGAAACTATAGCCAAAATACCTCCTAAAACACGAAGCTCTACCCCGTTATAAGTATTTTAACCCCCGATCACTAATTCGTTACCTTACCCGATTGATCTAGGACCCAACAACGCGTGTCAAGGCTCTGCTTGACTAAGTCTGTTGGGGTTATGTCTCGTGATGTATGGCTAATGTGATTTGGGTTATTTTACTAACATGCGTGCATTATATGTTTTTAAAAGAAACTCAAGAATATAATAAGGAAATATCACCAGGAAGCCCATAGAAAAACATAAGTCTACAATGTGAGTCATTCTTCTTTTCTCACAGTTTGTGAGCCACTTATTTAAAATGATTTACAAAAAACCCTAATTGTTTCTCAAGTATAAGTACAGTGATTAAGTCTTTGTATTCTACAATTACTGCCGGTATATGGAGTTTTGTATACACTACTAATCAAGCGTTACTATTGGACAAAGAGTTAGCCAATAGTACTATGACCACGGTCATTGTAACTGCCAACGTGACAAATACTGAATGAGTAATTGAGTAGATATAAACATTGTAACCGCTCTTAATACTGTGAAGTTATAAAAGCTTATTTTTATAAACTGGAATGTACTCGCCAGTATTTCTTGTTGGTAAAATATTTTTAAAACGCGTTTTAGGTAACTTGATGTGAAAGCTATTAGAAGCCATCTGTGGAGCACTGAAGGCTTAAAGAAAGTGGCTATAAAAGTTACCTAAATAAAAAGTTTATGTTTTCATCAATTAGGGTTTATCCCTATAAAGATATTATAAATGAAACATGGGTTTTATCCCATTTGTTTAATATAAAAGTTGGTGTTTTGAAACTCTGAAATTATTTCCTAACTATGATCCTGATGTCTTACTTCCGCTGCCAAATTTATAAACACCGATACCACCGGCTCGTGTTCGCGGCTCCCGCTCGCGGGGTAGGGTCGGGGGATGCGACATAGACACTCAGTCTCACATCACTCTTCACATTCACACCATTCTTACCATTCCCGCTCCCACTCACATCATGATTCATTCGACCTAGCTCAATACATAAATTCACCTCCTCCTAGCCAAAATCAACAAGATAACGACTCTGACCCGGAGATGCCACCATCTGGAATAAATCTGCATCCTATAGAACTATCTAGTGACACGACATCGTGTACGGGTTCACCATACCAAGGTCCTGATGAGTGGGATTAATATTTCAACCAATTCACTTTTTATAATACCCCCGAACATAAAACACCTTCATATCCACCTCCTCAAACACCGCCACCTCCACAAGAGGAGGATGAACCAATGGAACGACAACAACCACCACCACAACCAAGGAAACCTCGTACCGGTGCACGAATGTCAGTGCGTACTGGGCAATGGTCAGGATCACTTCCACCTTTACCCCCAACCTACCCAACTATACCAGAGGACCCACAAATGGGTGGACTCTCCAATCCCGAACCAATTGTTGAATTACCTCAAAAAAACACCTACGGGTTATGATAACCCCATTCCCACATATCCGGATATAACCGGATATAATACTTCTTATACGGCAGCCTCTACAGATTATAACTATTTGGCTCCGTCTTACGACCCTTATTTATAGGCGGTCATTCAAAATGCTTTATATCCACCTACATTTCCTTATACTTTACCAATACCTAGGTAGTACAAACCCCGGATATCCATACCCGGTTGTTCCGCAACCACAACCACCGTAACAAATCGAAGCTATTAATCAAGCAATGGAACGAGCAGAACAAATCCAACGACAAGCAGAAAAGAATGAACGGAGGACTAGTAAGATATTCAAGAAACTCTCAAAGATTGTGAAAGGGAAGAGAGATGTCTGAGGAATTTGATTTTTATCTTTTATTGTAATTTTATTTCCAAAAGTCCTTTCAAGACATTATATTGTGATCTCCTTCCAAAAGTCCATATTTGGACAAGTATTGTAATTTCTCTTAATTTATGAAAATTTTGGATTTTCTTTAATTTCTTTTCACAATTACTCAAGCGGTCGTCTCGACATTTAATTCGAACTTTATTTGACCTATCTGAAATCAACAAAATCTTCTTAATGGTTTGAAGCCATACGACAAAGCCTAAATTATTGGCAATTATTACTAGCAATTGCGACAATGTGGGGCACACTGATCGAAAGGTGGAGGAGATATATCCAAACCTTATAGTCCCTATGGTCGAATGAGACCACGACTAATAATATTATCAAACCATTAAGACATAAATTCAATGATTATTCCCATTTAACATTCAATGTAATGTTTAAAAGATTTGCCCTGGGCAATAAATTATTGTTGACCTGTAGCCCAAACATTGATTTAATGGCCAAAATTCCGGTGGTGCCGATGGCGGACATGACAATGTGGAGCATGTTGACCACGAGGGCGAAGGAGATAACCTTCGATACTTGATTATTGCTGAAGTCGGCAAAGCAATGGCCGATTTTATGGCAAATTTTAAGGGGCCAGGTTCAACACATTCTAAACCCTCATCTATCCCCCCATCTTCCACACATAAAACAGAAGGTTCACATTGTTCCTCGGGAGTGAGGAGTGAACCAAAACGTGTTTCTAAGAAAGAAACCCAATATGCTAAAGAAGGGTGTTCTTACAAGTACTTTATCTCTGGCAAACCTCGCGGCTTCACGGGGGAGAAAGGAGCTATAGACGCCATTAAATGGCTAGATGAGATGGAAACTGTAGTTGACATCAGCGGTTGTGCTGATAGAGATGTTATTAAGTATGTATCTCAGTCCTTCAAGGGCGATACTTTGACATGGTGGAAAGCCATGATACAATCGACGGGGAAGGTGTCTGATGTGCTTAAAGTGGTCTAAATAAATTAACTAAATTAAACCGTAAATGAGACACGCTAAGTTTTAAATTTATAAAACCAAGACTCTCTCTAACCTAGACCACACAACCGGTAAGTGTACCGGTCAATGTAGTTTAACTTACGTAAGTCCGAGTATCGAACCCACGAGACTCTCTAATTACGTAAACTAGACTCTATAGACTTGACAGACTGACACGACTAAATTGATTTTATATTTTGAGGGGGATTTTTCTAAATATCCTAATTTGCAATTAAATTAAAATTAAATAAAGTAAATAAAATTAAAATGCGACTTAAAACGAGATTTAGATCAGTGATGACGAATAACTACCAAGGTTGGAATCCCAATTGATATCGTATGGTTTCTATCGGATGCTAATATGTTATGGACCTGGGATCTTTAAATGCTAAACCCTAAGAGAAACCGAATAGGGCCCCCGACCCTTCTTGGGAAGACACCTATGGAACTCTAAAAGGCTATTAAGACTGCCAGTTTATTAGACTCCCCTACAGTTATCTAATTATCTAGAAAAGTACCCTAATGTGACTAACAGCCTCATGGTGGAAAGTCTAAGGCAACTAAGGACTTTGATTTAACTCGGAAAGCAAATACTGAAAAGGTAAACTAAGGAGGTCTTCTTATGAATTACCCAACCCTAGCAATCTAACAATAAAGACAGACCGACAACCTCTCACCTTACGGATATAAAGATTGGTAGAATATTATACCTTATTAAAAATCTTAATCACAGTTCCTACGGAAATCGGGCACAATTAACTGTAAACTAGTCACTAACATAAAGTCCGTGACCTAACTAGCATTCATACATGGAAGAAATCCACAAAGACGCAAGTAAAACTTGTGATCAGATTTAAACAAGATTAAATACGCATTTACATTAAATCAATATTCCAAACTTTGTTACTTTTCAAGATAAATCCATAAAACACATTAACATCTTAATAAAAATCCATACTTTAATCAAAAGTTTATCATAACCTAGGTAGTCTAAGAAATTTAGCCAAGCAACATCGTCTTAAGAACAATAAAACAAAGTTTAATAACTGAGATCCTCGGTTTAAAACTAAAGAAAATTAGAAAACAAAAGAAATCGGTAAGGTAGAACCCGTAAGCTTCATACTTCAAGCTCCCCGCTCGACTTCAATGATTCTCCACCTTAATTCCTTGCTCAGAAGCCTCTAAAATTCGTCCAGAATGTAACTTTGCATCCAAGTATGATTAGGTATTTATTATATTAATACCAATGCCTTTTCATACGGTCATAATTATAATACAATTCTTTACTATTGGGCTCCTTCAATTGATTGCAAGAGTAGACTGGGCTGGGTTAAGCGCCATAAGCCCACATCAATTACTAAAAGAAACGGTGGCATGTGTGGTAAATAATGGGCATGTAGTGGCTCTTTAGTAATTTACGCAGCTGAGCTTTTTTTTTTTTTCCTTCCGTTCCTCCCAGCATCCAAGTCTTATCTCCTAATTGGAGTCCATACCCAATTCTAATATTAATTGTCATCTTGCACTCCATATACTTCCATATAGGTCTTTTTTAAATTGGGTTTTTTTTATAAAATAGAGATAGTGGTCTCGGCCCAATCAAGGAAAATAGCGGCAATTTTAATTCCGTCACTGGCGTCCTACTCTGCTCAACTGGCTGGTTATTTCCTTGTTACTCGTTTTCGCTCCATTTGCACCAGGATTGGCAAAACACAAAATAATATGCTACAATACTAAAAAACAAAAAAAAAAACAAATAAAAACTATACAAAAATTATACACTTTACACGGGACAAATATATGTATTTTACCACACATCAAATATCCCCACACTCACTCTTTTTTCGTCCCTAAAAAATACTTATGCAAACGGAATCATAATTAGATAAAATACTCAGGTTCAAAAATATTGATTACTTATTAAACTTAAAACTCGTGTTAACCGCACTTTCAAGTATATGTGTCCACTTAAACCCACACCCGGTTCCAAGCCCTTATCATGCAATTTAAAGTTCAAGTTAAATTAACCTACCTAGGGTCTCATACTAAAACCCGCAGTTTCACCTAATCCCGCCTCAAGCTCATGAAACAGAAGGAACAGTCACTGGACTATTTCCTAACAATTTTATACCAAAATTAAGAGAATTTATCATCAAACTTTTTTCTTATCTTTTTTTTTTCTTCTTTTCTTTTGAGCACTAGACTTTTCATACCTAACCCAGAGGTTATCTCAACCAGAACCACCATCCCCGAGAGCGACAACGTAAGCGTCGGTAATTTTGCATTTTTCCTTAACTTAACCTAGAGGCAATCTAAATCAGAGTCACCATCCCTAATAGAGATTACATAGGCCTCGTTTTTATTTCAATCTAGCTCATTTTATTATATTTTTTTATCAAAAATTCTAACAATTTCAACTTATAACGGCATTTCTTATACTATTATTGGCGGTTTTGGCTATCTACTTTTCCTATATGAGAATCCACTAGTAGACTAACTATTTAGTTATTTTAATATCAAAGGAACCTAAAAACCGGATCGAGCCTACTCACACATCCCAAGTTAGACACGAATTCTAAAATTTAACTTATATTATTATTGTTTGAAACCCAAATATATCTGATTTTCCTATCATTTTCCGTTTTTATTTGCAAACTTCTAAAACAGGGACATTTTCTGATTTTTTTTTCAATTTTTTTAGATTTTTAAATCTTTAATTTTTTTTTATTTTTCAAATTTTATGACTCAAACTCTAAGACCTAAACAGACTCAAACGACAATTTCTCATCCCCACACTTAAACTCTACATTGTCCTCAATGTAGGATAGAAACCGACTTAAAAGACTAAAAATAAATAAGAAATAGAAAGACAAAGGCTATAAATGGAAAGAACTTAGCTGGTTAAAATAACGCGTAATCTTCACAAACTCTCGTCCAATCCGGTTCGATCATATAGAATTTCGGTCGCGATCGACTTTGACACTAACTGGTATACTTGGTAAATGCCTGATATTCACTAAACAGCTTCGAAAAACACCCGAATGGAGTTTGCATACGGGTTGTACATATTCAAACCTTCATTAAGAAAAACAAGAAAAAACCAGCATAATACCAACTCAACACAAAAACTAACTCAAAAATAATACTAACTTAGACTCATAGTACAAAACAAACGACTCAATAAACAAGTAAACACGTCCCGTAAACGAACCGGAAATACACCAAATATATAAAATTGCAAAACTCTACAAAACCTCCCCACACTTAAACTTGATCAGGAGGTTTTTCTTTGATCTGGACCCTATCTAACCCGTTTAATTCCACCCGGTCCTCAAAAATAGTTAAAAATTTAATGGCGTAATAATAAAATATTTGAAAATTTTTAAACGGGTCGGACCACCAGAACTTAAACTTACCTGGAAGAAACCGGATGCGCGGCATGTAGAGAGAGGACTGATTGTGCTAGAACGGCTCATTCCCCTCCTACGTATATAAATTTGTGGTCCTCTTCCAGTTTCGATCCCTTCTTTTCTCTTTCCTCGCCTTCTCTCAGGGATTTGTTGATTTTACAGTTTCACTTATTACTAACACCACGGGCCGGTTATGGTGTTCTTCCTCTTCCACCACTTTCAAAAGATGATTCCCACACTTAGTTTCTTCGTCTGGTGTAGGTTTGATCACCTTTGTGGGTTCACCTTCAAGTAGGGCATCAAAGTATGTTATATCCCCCTCGAAGTCTAACTCTCCTACCTCTTCATAGGCCGGTAAACCATCTAATTCTAACTCTAAAAACTCATCCTCCCAAGATAACACATTCTCTTTGTCCTTATCTTCTACCTCTTCATCAAACATAAACTCCAAGGACTCTCCCAAGTGTAACTCCTCTTAATTCACTTATTTCTTTACTAATGACCTCTGCTACGCCGCCCATTCTTCTTCATCTATTTCATCATCAGAGTCACTCCCGAAATCGTATATAGTACCCTATGGAACCGAAGGTGGGACTTCAGCGTCCATTTTCGTCTCCGTGACTAGAATGATCTCCTCATCTGACTCATCTTCGTATTCTCTATACGACAACTCCTTCCCCGATTCTTGAAATGTTGGGATTAATTCCCCACTAGAAAGCATGTAACCGAGGTAGTTACCTTCGTCATCATATGTATAGACAGTCGTCGGCTGTTGTCCTGGCTACACTTTGTTCTCTTCTTCCTCTTCCTCTTCTTCTTCTTCCCCTGGGTCTTCTCCCTTCCATCTCTTATATGCAACCAGTTGCGCATCTATCTCTTCATTACTACACGAAAAATGAATTATGAACTTACCCTTATTCTCTTCTCATTCTTCCTACTGAACCGGAGGTGGGACTGAGACGTCCATTATGGTCTCCGGTTCTACCTGTGCTTCTAGGGCGTTCATTCTTCTCCTTATTTCTGCTAATTCAATTCTCACATCCTTTAGCTGACGAAGCATCTCTTCAAAGGATAGGTTATTTTCTGCTCGATATGGCTGATGATACGGGTCATCATACTGATATGTGGAATACCCCTACGAAGGATATAGATGCGGCTGCACAAAGGGGTTAGTATAATAATCTGCAGAGGACCCCTCATATTGTGGGCATTTAACTGTAAAATGAGGTCCTCCACAAATTTCACACATATTTACAAGACTCAAGAAAAATAAAAGACACGGACCATTAAACTTCTAAGACTCAATATACAATTAATTAGCACGTATGAGATTAAGCAAGTCTAAAATTGGTCCACAAAGTAGTTAACGCAATTGCCAAAGAGTCCCCGGCAACGGCGCCAAAAACTTGATGTGCTTAAAGTGGTCTAAATAAATTAACTAAATTAAACCCTAAATTAGACACGCTAAGTTTTAAATTTATAAAACTAAGACTCACTCCAACCCAGACCACACAACCGGCAAGTGTATCGGTCAATATAGTATAACTTATGTAAGTCCGAGTATCGAACCCACGAGACTCTCTAATTACGTAAACTAGACTCTATAGACTAGACAGACTGAGACGACTAAATTGATTTTATATTTTGAGGGGGGTTTTCTAAAAATCATGATTTGCAATTAAATTAAAATTAAATAAAGTAAATAAAATTAAAACGCGACTTAAAACAAGATTTAGATCAGTGATGACGAATAACTACCTAGGTTGGAATCCCAATTGATATCGTATGGTTTCTATCGGATGCTAATGTGTTATGGACTCGGGATCTTTAAATGCTAAACCCTAAGAGAAATCGAACAGGACCCCCGACCCTTCTCGGGAAGACACCTATGGAACTCTAAAAGGCTGTTAAGACTACCTGTTTATTAAACTACCCTGCGGTTATCTAATTATATAGAAAAGTGCCCTAATGTGACTAACTACCTCACGGTGGAAAGTCTAAGGCAACTAAGGACTTTGATTTAACTTGGAAAGCAAATACTCAAAGGTAAACTAAGGAGGTCTTCTTACGAATTACCAAACCCTAGAAATCTAACAATAAAGACGGACCGACAATCTCTCACCTTACGGATATAAATATTGGTAGAATATTAAACCTTATTAAAAACTTAATCACGGATCCTACGAAAATCTGCACAATTAACCGTAAACTAGTCATTAACACACAGTCCATGACCTAACTAGCATTCATACATGGAAGACATCCACAAAAACGCAAGTGAAACATGTGATCAGATTTAAACAAGATTAAATACGCATAAACATTAAATCAATATCCCAAAGTTTGTTACTTTTCAAGATAAATCCATAAAACACATTAACATCTTAATAAAAATCCATAGTTTTATCAAAAGTTCATCATAACCAAGGTAGTCTAAGAAATTTAGCCAAGCAACATCGTCTTAAGAACAATAAAAAAAAAGTTTAATAACTAATTTCATCGGATTAAAACTAAAGAAAATTAGAAAACAAAAGAAATCGGTAAGGTAGAACCCATAAGCTTCAAACTTTAAGCTTTCCGCTCGACCTCAATGATTCTCCACCTTAATTCCTTGCTCAGAAGCCTCTAAAATTCGTCTAGAATGTAACTTTGCATCCAAGTATGATTAGGTATTTATTATATTAATACCAATGCCTTTTCGTACGGTGTCACAATTATAATACAATTCTTCACTATTGGGCTCCTTCAATAGATTGCAAGAGTAGACTGGGCTGGGTTAAGCGCCATAAGCCCACATCAATTACTAAAAGAAACGGTGGCATGTGTGGTAAATAATGGGCATGTAGGGGCTCTTTAGTAATTTATGCAACTGAGTTTCTTTGTTTTTTTTCCTTCCGTTCCTCCCAGCATCCAAGTCTTATATCCTAATTGGAGTCCATACCCAATTCTAATATTAATTGTCATATTGCACTCCATATACTTCCATATAGGTCTTTTTTTAAATTGGGTTTCTTATAAAATAGAGATAGTGGTCTCGGCCCACTCAAGGAAAATAGCGGCAATTTTAATTCCGTCACTGGCGTCCTACTCTGCTCAACTGGCTGGTTATTTCCTTATTACTCGTTTTCGCTCCGTTTGCACCAGGACCTGGCAAAACGCAAAATATTATAATACAATACTAAAAACTAAAGAAACAAATAAAAACTATACAAAAATTATACATTTTACACGGGACAAATATGTGTATTTTACCACACATCAGTGTCCCTGTATAACATGAGTTGGTCCAAATTTATGGACCTAATCAAAGAAACCTACTGCCCTCCTCATGAGATTGAAAGGGTAGAATCTGACTTCTTGACTCTTTCCATGAGGAACATGGACTGTCGGAAGTATGTCTCCCACTACAATTCTCTGTACCAATTAGTTTCGTATTTGATTTCTCCAGAGCCTAAGCGCATCGCGTGTTTCATTGGTGGTTTGGCACCTGATATCAAAGGAATGGTGAAGGCCTCCAAACCTACTACCTTCAGATCTGTTGTAGATCTATCTCTTTTATTGACTCAGGATGAAATAAGATTGAAGTCAATCAAGGCTGAGATTGACGGGAAAAGGAAGCATGGGGATAACCGCTTCAAGACTCAAAGAAAGGGAAATTTGGTTCCAATAGGAACCAACAGAGGCCTGATGATAATAAGCCGGAGTGTAAGACATGTGGAAAGCGACACTGGGGATAGTGTCGGACAGATCAGTAGCTGAAACCGTGTGGTAACTGCAAGAGGACTGGCCACAAGTTCCATGAATGCAAGGATTTAAAGAATGTCGTTTTCTATGAATGTGGCGAGAAAGGCCACATAAGGACCGGTTGTCCCAAGCATGCGACTAATGGAAATGCTAAACCTGGGGAAGCGAAGTAACCAAATGCTAGATCTTTCCAGTTAACAGCAAAAGATGCGGTGAAAGACACAAATGTTATAATAGGTACGTTTCTCATTAATAACATATATACACGTGTCATATTTGATTCTGGAGCTGATAAATGTTTTGTAGACCATATGTTTAGTGAACTATTAAATCTGCCCATAAGAACTTTAGAACATTCATATGAAGTAGAAATGGCAGATGGTACAATAGAATTAGCTTCCAAGGTTCTTGAAGGATGCGCTATATCCATTAAGAATCATTCTATTCCAATAAACCTTTTACCTAAGACTTTTGCGAGATTTGATATAGTCTTAGGCATGGATTGGTTATCCCATAACCAGGCTCGCATTGCATGTGATAAAAAGTTAATCGAATCAAATCTCCATCTGGCAAGACACTCATCATTCATGGAGATCGACATTACGGATTGCCTGAGAATGCATCTCTGCTTAAAGTGTCTAAGTGTTTTAAGAGAGGATGTGTCATTTACATGGCACAAGTGACAGTGGACACTCCAAAACCCAAGATAGAAGATATACCAGTCATTTCTTAATTTTCTGAAGTATTCCTTGAAGATCTACCAGGATTACCCCCAGATAGGCAAGTCGAGTTCAGGATCGACATATTGCATGGGTCAACTACAATAGCTAGAGCTTCGTACCACCTGGCGCTAACTGAGATAAAAGAGTTGAAGGCGCAACTTGAAGAACTTCTTGAGGAAGGTTTCATATAACCTAGTTCATCCCATTGGGGAGCTCCTATTATTTTTGTTAAAAAGAAAGACGGTTTAATGCGAATGTGCATTGATTACCGTGAGCTGAATAAGATAACGATCAAGAATCGTTATCCCTTGCCAAGGATTGACAATTTATTCGATCAATTGCAAGGGCAAGTTTCTTTTCGAAGATGGATTTGTGTTCTGGTTATCATCAACTAAAGGTTAGAAATGAGGATGTTCCAAAGACTACCTTCTGGACTAGATACGGACATTATGAGTTCCTGGTTATGCCATTTGGACTCACCAATGCTCTAGCAGCTTTTATGGATCTCATGAATAGAGTCTGCAAACCTTATTTGGATAAGTTTGTCATTATTTTTATAGACAACATACTTATCTATTCTCGTAGTAAAGATGATCACAAGAAACACCTTAGGTGTATTCTTGATCTGCTAAAGCAAGAAAAGCTTTATGCAAAATTCTCAAAGTGCGAGTTTTGGCTTAGAGAAGTCCAGTTCTTAGGACATGTGATTAGTGAATGAGGAATCCAAGTGGATCCAGCTAAGATAGAAGCAATCATGAATTGGGAAGCACCCAAGACTCCATCTGAAATCCGCAGCTTCTTAGGGTTAGCTGGTCATTATAGAAGGTTCATTGAGAACTTCTCGAGAATTGCCACTCCCTTAACTGCATTGACTCGCAAGAATGCTAAGTTTAACTAGGGGTCGAAACAGAAAGAATCTTTCAAGATTCTTAAACATAAATTGAGTAACGCCCTAATACTATCCTTACCCGAAGGAATTGAAGACTTTGTAGTTAACTGTGATGCATCGCACACAGGATTATGATGTGTATTGATGCAAAGGGCCAAGGTGATTGCCTACGCATCACGACAACTCAAGGTGCATGAAAAGAACTACACCACCCATGATCTGGAATTGGGTGCCGTTGTATTTTCAGTAAAGTTATGGAGACATTACCTTTATGGTATGACATGTGTGATATATAACGATCATAAAAGCCTCCAACATATAGTTAATCAAAAGGATTTAAATATGCGGTAACGCCGTTGGATGGAAACATTGAATGATTACAAATGTGTGATTCGTTATCATCCTGTAAAGGAAAATGTATTTGCTGACGCCTTGAGCCGTAAGGAAAGGATGAAACCAATCAGGGTTCATGCAAAAAGGATTTAACTTAGAACCAGTTTAAATGAGAAACTTCTAGAAATTCAAAGGCAAGCCTTACTAGAAGCAAATACTTCTAATGAAGAATTAGGTGGATCAGTGAATCAGTTAATACCTGGAAATGATGGAATCTTGAGATTCAATAAACGCATATGGATTCCTATCTTCGGAGGACTTAGAAATCTGATTCTCCATGAATCACATAATTCCAAGTATTCGGTACATCCTCGAGGAGATAAGATGTACCAAGATCTGAAAAGAATTATTGGTGGATGGGTATGAAGAAATCCATAGCCACCTATGTAGCTAAATGTCTGACATGTTCGCAAGTTAAGGCTGAACATCAGAAGCCGCCAGGACTACTACAACAACTAGAAATACCCACTTGGAAATGGGAAATGGTAACTATGGACTTGATTACCAAGTTACCTAAGACTAAACGTGGAAATGACACGATTTGGGTAATATTCGACAGATTGACTAAGTCAGCTCACTTTTTTCCAACTAAAGAAACTTTTAGTTCGGAAAAATTGGCACAATTGTACGTGGACAATATTGTATGCCTTCATGGAGTGCCAGTATCCATAGTATCTGATAGAGATACTAGGTATACATCACATTTCTGGAAAAGTTTCCAACAATCTTTAGGTACGAGTTTAAATTTCAGTACGGCTTACCATCCACAGACTGATGGTCAGAGTGAGCGTACAATTCAAACGTTAGAGGACATGTTGAGAGCATGTGTCATTGATCTAGGTGGTAGTTGGGATGACCACCTACCCCTAATAGAATTCTCCTAAAACAATAGCTACCATACAAGTATTAAGGCCGCTCCATTTGAAGCCTTGTATGGGAGAAAATGCAAAACACCCGTTTGTTGGGCTGAAGTTGGAGAAAGTCAACTTTCAGGACCTAAGATAGTCCTTGAAACCACGGACAAGATTGTACAGATCCGTGATAGACTCAAAGCTGCCCGTGATAGGCAAAAGAGTTATGCTGGTAAGAGGCGAAAACCTCTTGAGTTCTAGATTGGGGACAAGGTTTTATTGAAAGTGTCACCTTGGAAAGGTATCATGAGGTTCGGAAAGAAGGGCAAGTTAAGCCCGAGATATATTGGACCATTCGAAATAACTGAATATGTCGGTTTCATAGCTTATAGACTTAAGCTACCTGAGGAACTCAGTGGAATCCATGATGTGTTCCACATCTCAAATTTAAAGAAATGTCTAACTGATCCATCGCTAGTAATGCCGCACCACGATGTGTAGATTGATGAAAACCTGAGGTTCATTGAGAAACCGATTTCGATCAAGGATCGACAGGTTAAAAAGCTCTGTAAGAAATGGATCCATCGTGAAAGTTAAATGGGATTCCCGTCGCGGCCCAGAATATACATGGGAGGTTGAAGCAAATATGAGACAAAATACCCCTATCTATTTGAATAAATCTCGAGGACGAGATTTCTTTTAATCAGAATGTATGATTGTTTGACCCGTATTATACGAGTCATAGTACTTGTGAGTCCGGTCTCCGCTTAATCTAGCGAACCGTACCTATTTATTATAAGTTAACTGGTTCAAGTCTTTTGACTTTAATAAGACCCGTTAACATTCTAACGGATCATAGTTCCGTCCATTCCAGACTAGGAGCCTCCAGTAAATTGCGTCTATATTAGTTATTTCGATTAACGGTTGTGCTTAATATATCTTTGATTTGTAAAGATAAGCTTAGGTAAATACTCTTAACCTATTTTCTCTATACAGGCTTGGGATACGGCACTAGCCGCTTGGTCGGGTATGGGATCAATGATGAATGATGTCCAAAATCCAAATAACCCGTTTTAATCCGTTATGCTTGAATATTTATACATTGGGAGTTAATGCGACCGTGTCCTGGATATCCACGGCTCACTTAATTGCAAGTGGCCACGACCTAAGCGCGGGGTGTAGGCATACACCTGACAGACGCTAATGCTATTATATTTTTATTAAAAAGTGGTGTGTCGGTTAATCATGTATCAGAGATTAGTTCCGAGCCCGATACGTATTGACAAGCATCTAATACTGGTAACAAGATATTTTACTTTGTCCCAAGTTATTTATAAAAATGATATACCTTATGGTATAAAATGATTTTGAAAATATTTTCAGAACGTGTCGGTTAATTGTATTTACCAGCGAAAGCTGACGTATTTTCAAAAGACTAAGCGCAGATTAGCAAATACGGAATAGGTTGGAGCTGCTCGGTATATGCATATTGGAATTTGCGACTCTAAGCAAGGCCTAGTAGCCTTTATATATTCATTTTTGTTATTCTGATCCGCATGTGGATCTTTAGTACACTTTCCGTCTGTATAATTATTTTGAACTTTTCAGACACCTGTACTTTGTAATATTATTTTATAATCCCAAGACTTCCGATGTGCTAAATGTGAATATCTATACCAATCGTCATGTAACACCCCGAAAATATAAACTTTATATTAAAATTTAAAGTATGTAATAAACGAAAATAAACTAACTAGGAATAAATAACCTAGTTAGTCACAGGTCTAGTAGTAACAAAGAAATTTGGTTAAAGTATCTAAAATAAAACTTGAGAATAGTATGGGGGCCAAAAGTGTTAAAATCTAAAATAGTTTTATAAAATTAAAACTAAAAAATCCAAAACACACACTTGGTGTGTGTGTCTGGATCGAAGAAACACACGGGGCGACCAAGCTCCTCCCTTCAAACCCTCGCTCTTGCAAATTCCTCAAATTGATAAGGCAAATCAGTTCCAAATCGAAATCCAAACTCAGATTAGTGATCACCTTTGTGAAAGGGTCATAAGGTATGCCTAATTTTTTTATTTAGATTCATCTTGAGATTTAGATGAACATGAGAAATCAAAAAATAGAGCTTTAATGTTTGATGTTTGGATGAGATTAGGAATAAATTCATGTCTAGGAGCAAATCCTACTCAATAATTTGTTAAATAGTGTTCAAAGTTATGAAATTATAATCACCCGATTATGTGTTTAGTGGGTTTTGTAGAAACATGATGAACCCTAAAATCATAATGGTTAAATTTGTGTTAATGGAACTCCATGAAGTTAGTTTTGATATGCAAGTGTTGATTAGACACTAAAATTGGAAAAAGGTGTGAAATTGGTGAGATAACTAGTTATGAAACTTGATTTTTTAGATTTTATAAAAATCATGCTCATTAGGTGTTTGATATAATGCCTAGTAGAAAATAAAATGTTGAAAATCGGATAAAAATGCATGTTTGATAAATGTGACGAATATTGCTTAATGAGTTATAAAAAGAGTTCTAAACGTTTATGGTTGAACTCTATAGGCAAGGAAGCCGAAACATCAAGCAGACAAGCCGGTGGCGATACGCGTTTGAAAGGAACGCTTTGAAGGTACATAACATTGGTTTCGTTATATTACGCTTTGATTTGAATGTTGATAGTTGAATTAGTGTCGTGAGATAACGTAGTATGTTGTAGAAGTGACAAGGTTCACTAAATAATTAAAATGGGTCAAAAGACTTGTAAAATATGTTTGGCTTGTCGTTGAAATGGTGGATTCCATTAGACAAACAAACGAGTCAAAACAAGGGTAAATTGGTAATATCAAAGTGACGTGAACGTCACTCTATAATTGGGAGCTATGAAAGCGTAATACCATGGAATGGTAATGATACGCCGAAGTTCATAAGCCCGGGGAAATGGGTATGTACACTAAGAAGTAAAAACGGATGTTTGACATGTATTGTAAAGTATAAAAACAAATGGGTCGAATAATCGAAATATGGATTTATGAACCATTCGCTCATAAACCGGGTTTCAATGCGAGTAAATAGGATAAATGGATTCGTATTTTTATTACGGACGCGTAGGAAAAAGAATCATCTAAAACGGACCAATAGATAAAAAGTTATGATTAATTGAAGTTGAGATTTTAGAAAAATTGGTGCTGGGCAAAATGCAGGAACAGAACCTGCACCTGCACCTGCTGGAAAACAGTCTCCCCCACGGCACGCGATGGGGAGTACTAGACTTGGCGCGACACGCGGGGCCGCTCGCGGCCCACGGAGGGTCTTAAGGAGTCTCTCGCGTGACGCGAGAGACCTAGTTCCGGATTTTTATTTTTGTTTTCAATTGTTTGGTATTGGAACCTTGATATACTTGTTTATATATTGTCAAAACTAATATTTAGGATGGTTTTGACCTTAGGTGAAGTTGGGGTTACTCCGATGGCGATCAAGCAAGATTTCAAGAACCGAACACAACATTTTGAAACTTCCACGTTAATATGATTTGTTTTAGACTATGTTAATCTTGTAAACACTTAACCTATCGTTTTGAATGTTGTAACTAGTCGGGAAGTTAACTAGAATATTATAATCATGTAAGTTTATTATCTAAACTAGTTTCAAAATGAATGATGCATTTTGTTTAAAATGTGTTATTTAATATAAAAATCTAAATAATATGAGACGGGTCTTACACGTCACGCATAAAGCCCAAGTCTAGGCCCATCGGGAAATCAGGGTGTGACAGTACCACTTAGCGAAACCTAACAAAAACTAGAATTCATCCTACCTAACCATCTATAAGGCGGTTAGCTAGCCATAAACAAAGCTAAACGACTAGAATTCATTGAGTACATGATAAAAAATAAGGAAAATAAAAATAAAAGGTATCTAACTCAGTAAGAATCACTAGCACAATCTCATGTATGTCAGATATTCTGTTTCTACGCTTCTTTGATCTTCGGTCTTGTTACTTCAATCCAATTAGCACTTTTTTCGCTTCTACAGTCGCCCAATTTCGCCTCTCTATGGTTTCCTAGCCGTAATGTTCTATTTATATGCTCCAGTAAGGTTACGAATCGTACCCTCATCTAACGGGTATGGCCCATATTTACATGTATGCACACGGGGCCCATTAGGGTTTTGATTCTGAGGCGGTGTTCCCCTTTTTATCTTCTTATAGTACGAGTCATACCCACCTAACTTGGTAGAGGTTGTACTTGGCTCTTTATCTAGCCCCTTCGATCTTTTCAGCTAATCTCGTCTTTAACCTTGAAAATCTTTCTTTTAAACTTTAGGACCTGCAAAACACAACAACATAGAAAATTAACCAATTCTATGTGAATTTGCAATAAACAGCTACAAATATGGGGGTTTTAAGCATTGAAATATATGTGTTCTTTCAGACACATCAGTGACAAAATTCAAATAGCAGTTTACTTCGTAAGCGAAGCATTGAAGGTTACAGGAATTAATTACTCACCAATGGAGATGCTGGTCATTGCACTCGTAATACAGCCAAGCAACGACACATGTATTTCCAAGCCCACCCCATAATATTAATTATTGGCCAACCCATAAGGGCTATACTAGAAAAACATGAGGACTCAAGAAGGTTAGCCAAATAGGCATTAGGGCCGAGTAAACACGAAATCGATCCCAACAAAGGCTTACAAGGACCAAGTGCTAGCTCACTTCTTAGCTCAGATACCTGAAAGTCAAAAAGAAGTAACTGAAGTTGAAGGAGGAAAACAAACTGAAATTCCCGGTAAATGGACACTCTTCACAGACGAAGCCTCAAGTGTAGAAGGTTTCGGGGCAGGTTTACTCACCCCCATAGAACCGAATACACTTATGCCCTTCGGTTAGAGTTCCCTTGTACCAACAATGAAGTTGAATATGAAGCATTATTAGTTGGCCTTAGGCTAGCAAGAAGCATGAAAATAAAAGAGTTGCATGCTTTCATCGACTCGAAGCTGGTAACAAATCAAGTCAAAGGTGACTACTTAGCACCGGAATCTTCGATGATAAAATACAAAGCAAAAGTTAAAGACCTAATGGATAACTTCAAGACCTGTTCGTTAAACCATGTATCAAGAACAAAAAACAAACAAGTCAACGCTTTAAGCAAACTAGATTCCCTTACCATTGCATACCTCACAAAGAAGGTGCTAGTTGAGGTACTTAAAGCTCCGCTAATCGAAGAAAAAGTGGTGCAAGACATTATCACCGAAGAAGGTAAGAAGGGAAGTTGCCTACATACGAAGATAGGTAACTCAAAGATAGAGACAAATCATAACTCAAAGCACGAAAAGTAATTTCGAAATACATGATCCTAAAATCAAATTCAAGGTATCATATATACTATTTTTTATGATTTTTTTACCTAATGACAATTGTACATTTTTTGAATATGTGATTTTTTTGTTAGGTCTCAAATAAGCACTATTTTACCCTGGCTCAAAGCTTTAAAATTCCATATTTACCCTATTTTTACTTCTCTTTTGTGCTATTATTTACTACAAATTTTACTGTGTTTTTCTTTTTGTTTATTACTGTTCCATTATTGTAGTTTCTCCTGCCATTTCTAGCACTTTTTTAGGTGTTTCCAACACTTTTTTTGTAGTAAATTGCATTAATAAATAACTATTGGAAATAACATTAAAAATACTAGAAATCTCATTACAATAAAAAATTGTTGGAAACTAATATTGTAGAAAATAATAGTAAAACGTTGAAAATCATAGTAAAAATACAAATAACTGTAGTAAAAGACTCCAGTAAAAACGCTATGAAAGTATAGCACTAAATTTGAAGTTAAATTCATCTGGGCCAAGAGCTTTATTATCACCAAAATCCTACACCGCTTCATTGAGGGGATTCATTGGCGCGACTCACCATACGCCTAGAAAGCGGCCGCTTATTTCTTTTAGTAGTCACACCCCGCCAAAGTTATAAACGCAACGCGTGACACAAAAGGTTTTCATAGCATCCAATTTCGCAAACACTTATATGAATTAAACATCATTAGAAACCAGTGTTTTCCAAAAGTTACAATTTAATTCAACATGTTTCAAGTTTAAACAAACCATACAACTTGTTCAATGTTTAACAAACCAAAAAAACAAGCTTTAAATTCCCAGGATTTGAAAAATATATCCCATATACGGATGGGAAGTACGAGAAAAATCTTACAAAAGAGGTATCGACTCGATGCAATGCTTGAACTTCAAACACTCCGTGAAACCCCGTTCACTTTCCTGAAAAACATGCTTAAAATGTCAACATAATGTTGGTGAGTTCACGTATTTAAATGACTCAAATGAAACCTTAACATTTGAAAAACCGTATGCGTAGTCTATGAATATCACGATGATCAAATTGTATTGCAAGAACAATGACATATGTGCCCACATAAGCCTATAACCAAACCATGACAACAATTAGGATACAATTGCACTCTTTTGTCTTTACCGGGTTGGAGCGACCAACCAAGAGTGGAGAGTGTCAACCCCAATAGATCTATTTGACTGTTCCACGATCTCGTTAGACTAATGGTTACAGTTACCAACAATACGAGGACTTCCTGAGCTCACAACCCATGATATAACTTATGCACACATAATTGATAATTTGATTCGATAGATTTCATTCCCAACTATCATACTAATTAACCAAGCATGTACTTCCCCGAAATATAAAACAAGTAAAAAGGGGTCGTGAAACTCATCTAGTAACCCGTGCAATGCTAGCATAGATATAAGGTCTAAAGACATGTCTACCAGGCAAGTTGTTCACCAAAATTGCTTAGAAAGAATGAGATATTAACCTTTGAAACGTTTAACTTAACAACCCATTGGTGATTAATTATTGAAGTTTCCCATTATATATATTATATCACACATTATATAATAAACACATAACTTCCACGAACACCATGATCCCATCCCGAAACCCTATTTAAAAACCTGTAGCGATACACGTCTTAACCGTTTAATAAATATATATTTTCCAAAACAATATATTTATCCCTTGGAATATCATTCCACATCCAACATAAACCAAACGCGACCAAGTATATACTTTTCAAAACTTAGGCAATTGCTGGAAAATAACATATCTTATATTATTTTACTTATTTAACAAAACGGTTTGTTAAAACAATTGTCTTCACGTATGTATTTTATATATTAACACATATATAATCATGTTTCAACACTTAGCACATAAGATATATATAAATAGGGGATGAATCATGAGAAAACTCATCTTTATAAGAAAACTAAAAAACTCCATCTAAAGTTGTATTACACATATGCAATACATGTATCAAGAATTAAAAAAAAAAACCATGTTGAGGACCGCAAGGAAAAGTCCATGCGGTCCGCATGGGCGTTCTTTTATATTACACATATGTAATAGTGCGTTTTTTCCAAACTTTTTATTTTTTATTTTGGATATATGCATTGTATGAGAAATACATTTTTTGGGAAAAAACACTATTACACATGTGTAATATATCATATATTACACATGTGTAACATAAAAACGCCCATGCGGACCGTATAGACTTTTCCTTGCGGTCCTCATCATGTTTTTCAATGTATTGGACATATGTTATATAACATTAAATGGAGTTTTTTGGTTTTCTCATTAACAATGAGTTTTCTCATGATCTTCTCCCTATATATATAGGCTTCGGATCGTGTGAGAAGCATTCTGGACCACACATTATAGTTTAAAATCGACTATATACATATTTGTATATAGTATATAGTCGATTTTAAACTATACATATTTGTATATTACGAAAAGCTTAGGAAAATGTGTAGTCCAGAATGCATCTCAAGTTTCTCAAATAAGGTGGACTTTTCTTAGGATCCTTATCATATATATATATATATATAGGGTTGAGTTCATTCCAGAACTCTAAATAACTACAGAACTTTCAGAACTCCTAATAAATAATCATTTTATATATAAGTTTTTGTATTTAGGATCTTTTTATCATCTATTATATGTATTTCTTTGATTACATACATGTTAAAAGTAGTTTACATATGTTTAATTGTCAAAATTATATATATGTGTCATAACTAATTACATATATGTAAAAAAAACTAGTTTACATATGTGTAATTATAAAATTACATATAAAAAATGATAAAATTACTCTTAACATGTATATAATCGTAAAAATACACATAATAAATGATAAAATTATCCTAAATATAAAAATATATAAATAAAAAAGATTGCTTATTAGGAGTTCTGTAAATATTTATGGTTCTGAAATGATCCTGGTCCTATATATATATATAGGGTAAGGTTCATGCGAGAACCACCTTTATTGCGAGAACCGCGAGAACCAATGTGAACACAACCTAAAATAGCTAAAAAAACCTAAAAAACCTAACCCCCACCCCCCCCCCCCCCAAAAAAAAAAAAAAAAAAAAACCTAAACCCCCCACCCCCCAAGCTAAATGCTAAAAACTAAAACCCCCAAAAAAACTAACCCCACCCCACCCCCAACCCCTCCCCCCCCCCCAAGCTAAAATGCTAAAAACTAAACCCCCAAAAAACGTAAAAAAATCTAAAAAATTTTTTTTTTTAATATTTTTTATGTTAAAATCGCTACCTTTTAGAAGGAGAAAATTTCACTTTTTGTCCTTTATGTATTACCTGAATTTTGAAACATGCCCTTTAAAAGTTTTAGTTTTAATTTATGTCCTTAAATCACATGTTTTGTATCACTTTAAGTCCTTTACATCAAACTGAGTTAAATAATTCAGTTAAGTTTATTTAATGCAAGGGTATTATTGGTATTTTAATGAAATTTACTCTAATTAATAATAAAAAAGATAAACTATTAATCTTTGACTAAAAAAATACAGAATATTCAAAAAAGAACTCTTCTTTTTAATAAAAATCAAAACTTCCTTGCAGCCTCATTAAACATGGTTGCTTGAATTTCGAGCATAGACCCCCATCATCGCATTATACACCTGTACCATACTATCAATCCTTTCTTCTAATCTTTCGAAAATCTCTACAGCTAAAGATTCTCGATTCGCTTTACCAAGAATCTACAATATAGTTGCAAGCATTCGCGCGTTCGGTGAGTACCAGATTCGAAGATTCAACCATTCATAAACCTCTAATGCCCTTTGCCAATTCGAATTCCCGACCCCTTTCACCAAGAAACAGAAATCAGTAGGTGTCATTTGAACCTTTCTATCATCCAACACATCAGCCACAAATTCATTAGCTTTCCAACCCTAGAATCCTATCAGTTAAAAACTGAACCCTTTCCCTCCAATCTTTAGCCCTTTTCAAGGCTAATTTAGTAATTTTCTTAGCCACCCGACGACTCAAAAATTCTAGGGTTTCACCAGTTTCTTTCTCTTGTGGCTCAAGTTTCAAACTCTCTTCTTCTAAACCATCAATTTTAGGGTTTTGAAGTGAAATTGGCATCTGGGTCTGCTTTATTTTATGATTATTGATGGGTTCTTTAAGATTAGGGTATCTGATTGATGGGGATGCTCTCTGTAGCTAAATTTTCTTGAAGGTGGTGTTTCTCGTTGTTGTTGTTCATTGGAAACTGAAGTTGAGCAGGATATATAAGATGAATTGAGGGTTTTGCGTACCTTTGGTGTGTCGTTAATGGAGTTCAATGGGATTGATGGTGCTGCAAATGTTAAGATTCCATATGTGAGTGCCATAGTCTGCTCTGGGGTTTGACAAGATTTTGCAGGTTATGAATGTGAAACATTGGATGATGATTGAAGTTGGTGTTCTAGAGAGAGAGGGGGAGAGGAATCGCTGCTTCCTTTCCACACCCACAAAGCACCATTTTATCAACCTTGAAACCCTGATTGGGGAAGAAGATGCAGACAATCAACCTGAAACCCTAATTGAGGGAGAAGATGCAGATTAGAGGGATATAAAGGGGCGAGTAATAAAGTAAAAATGTGAAATACCAATAATACCCTTGCATTAAATAAACCTAACTGAATTATTTAACTCAGTTTGGTGTAAAGGACTTAAAGTGATACAAAATATGTGATTTAAGGACATAAATTAAAACTAAATCTTTTAAAGGGCATGTTTCAAAATTCAGGTAATACATAAAGGACAAAAAGTGAAATTTTCTCTTTTAGAAGCAAAATTTTTTTTTTTTTTTTTTTGCTACTAAAAGTAGCGATTTTAACATAACAAATATTAAAAAAAAAAATTTGTGTGTTTTTTAGCTATTTTTAGGCATTTTTGGTTGTGTTTACATTGGTTCTCGGGGTTCTCGCAATAAGGGGTGGTTCCTAACGGATCTTTGTCCTATATATATAGATAGGGGAGGGTTTAAATGAGAACGCTAAATATCGCGAGAACCGTGAGAACGAATGAAAAAACCACAAGAACTTGGTCAAAAACAATCCAAATTCAAAATTTATTTTTGCACTTGTCATTATTATTCGAATACCATGTTAAAAATTAAATTTACACGTTTAAATTTTCGTGAATTCGTAAATAAAGAAAATTTACACATGTGTAAGTTTGCCATTTACACGTGTAGAAAATCTAGTAAGAGTGATTTTGAAAGGAGAAATGAATTATTTGATGTTGTATTTTAATTACAATGAGGTTTGTATTAAAAAATTTTGGTTTTGATTGGTTTTTTCATTCGTTCTCACGGTTCTCATAATATTTAGCGTTCTCAAGATAACCCTCCCTTATATATATATATATATATATATATATATATATATATATATATATATATATATAGGGTAGGGCTATATAGAAAACCCTTATGTTTTTAAAAAACCCTAGAAAACCCAACCTCCCGACATTTTTTTTTTTGAAAAAATAACACATGTAATATACATGTTTTTAAGAGTTTTGGGCCAAAAAAAAAACAAAAAAGCGCCGAGGGATGTTTTTAAAAAAAATAAACAAGTTTCAGCATTTTTTGCCTAACACATGTTAGTCACGAAAGTTGCTGAAATTTGTTTATTTTTTTTTAATCCTTCGGCGCTTTTTTGTTTTTTTTTTTTTTTGCCCAAAACTCTTAAAAACATGTATATTACATGTGTTATTTTGTTTCAAAAAAAAATGTCGGGAGGTTGGCTTTTCTAGGGTTTTTAAAAACATAAGGGTTTTTTGTCTAGCCTTAGCCTATATATATATATAGGGGAAGGTTCATTAGGGAACACTAAAAAAGTGGGGAACAGCGGGGAACCGGCTCAAACGAACTCTGATTGGACTCATTCCAGCGGCGTTGGAACCGGCTCGTCGAGCCCTAACTAAGATCTCTTAACCATAAACCCTAAATCCTAACTCCTAAACTCTAAACCCTAAAGCTAAAAAATAAGGCTAAAACCTAAGCTAAACCGTAAAATCTAAACTATAAACCCTAAAGGCTAAACCTAAAGCTAAACCCTATAGCTAAACCCTAAAGCTAAACTCTAAACCCTAAAGCTAAACCCTAAGGCTAAACCCTAAAGCTAAACCATTAAAGCTAAACCCTAATATATTTAAGGTTTAGGGGTTATGATTTAGGGTTTAGGGTTAAGAGATCCTAGTTAGGGTTCGACGAGACGGTTCTAACGCCGCTGGAATGAGTCCAATCGGAGTTCATTTGAGTCGGTTCCCCACTGTTCCCCATTTTTTTAGTGTTCCCCAATGAAACTCACACTATATATATATATATAGGGTCAGGATCATTTCAGAACCATAAATATTTACAGAACTCGCAGAACTCCTAATAAACAATCTTTTTATTTATATATTTTTATGTTTAGGATAATTTTATCATTTATTATGTGTATTTTTACGATTACATACATGTTAAGAGTAATTTTATCATTTTTTATATGTAATTTTATAATTACACATATGTAAACTAGTTTTTTTTACATATTTGTAATTAGTTATGACACATATATACAATTTTAGCAATTAAACATATGTAAACTACTTTTAACATGTATGTAATCAAAGAAATACACATAATAGGTGATAAAATGATCCTAAATACAAAAACTTATATATAAAATGATTGTTTATTAGGAGTTCTGAAAGTTCTGTAGTTATTTAGAGTTCTGAAATGATCTCAACCCTATATATATATATATATATATATATATAGGGAGGAGCTCATGCGAGAACCACCTTTATTGTGAGAACCGCGAGAACCAATGTGAACACAACCTAAAATAGCTAAAAAAACCTAAAAAAAAACCTAACCCCCACCCCCCCCCCCAAGCTAAACGCTAAAAACTAAAACCTAAAAAAAACCTAAACCCCCCCCCCCCCAAAAAAAAAAAAAAAACCTAAACCCCCTCCCCTACCCCCCAAAAACCTAAACCCCCCCCCCCCCCAAGCTAAAATGCTAAAAACTAAACACCCAAAAAACCTAAAAAAATCTAAAAAATTTTTTTGAATTTTTTATGTTAAAATCGCTACTTTTATAAGCCAAAAAAAAAATTTTAATTTTTTTTTTTTTTGCTTCGAAAAGTAGCGATTTTTTTATAAAAAATATAAAAAAATTCAAAAAAAAAAATTTTGTGTGATTTTTAGCTATTTTTAGGCATTTTTTGTTGTGTTCACATTGGTTCTCGCGGTTCTCGCAATAAGAGGTGGTTCTCGCATGATCTTCTCCCTATATATATATATATAAGTATCCGCTAAAATGAGAACCAGCTCGAGTTGTAAGAAACGCGAGAACTTTTTGATCCGGGGCGAGGTGGACCAAATTTTTTTTTTCAGAAACGTAGATGCATGTATAAAAACAACATTTGTAAAAAAAATTCAAAAAAAAAAATGTCGTGCGTGTAGTTTTGAGCACCACAAGTTTGTGTTTACGGGTACCGTAAATTTTCCGGCCAGGTTTACGGTACCCGTAAACACAAACTTGTGGCGCTCAAAACTACACACACGACATTTTTTTTTGAATTTTTTTTTTTACAAATGTTGTTTTTACACATGCATCTACGTTTATGAAAAAAAAATTGGTCCACCGCGCCCCCTACGGTGTAGTTCTCACGGTTCTTACAACCCGAGGTGGTTCTCATTTTAGCATTCCCCTATGTATATATATAGGGATGGGTTAAAGTGAGAACCACCTTGAGTTGTGAGAACAGTGAGAACTAAGCCATCCAAAAGGTTTTTCCGGATTTTTTTTTTCTCAAAAGTCATAAAAAATCACTTGTTTCAGAAAAAAAAAAATTAAATGTCGCATACCCACATTTACATGAGGCGTAAAAAAAATATTTATCTTCATACAAAATTTACACCAGCACTTAAAAAAACTTGCATCGGTCAAAACTACCGGCTCGACAAATTTGTTTTACTTTTTTTACAGATGTGTTTATAATATTTTTATCTATGTTTGTGCAAAAACAATTTAGCCCAACTCGTGCGGGAAGAAAATGTTCTCACGGTTCTCACAACTCGTGGTGGTTCTCATTTGAACCGAGCCCTATATGTTATATATAGTGGAGAGTTCAAATGAGAAGAAATTTTCTGTAAGAATAATTTTTAACCAATAAGAATGCTTTATTTTGGTTCATTTAATATTTGTATTTAATATTATTGTAAGGGTATATTGGTAAATTTAAATAGATCATTAATTAGTAGCCTTCCTCTTTAATTAACTACAGTAAATTTGTAACTTATTTTCAAAAAAAAATGTATATTTAAAAAAAAAATTAGAATGTAGGATAAGTTATGAGATGTGTAGGATAAATTACGAGTTGTGTATAATAAATTTCGATATGTGTAGGATACATTTCAATATGTGTAGGATAAATTTCGAAATGTGTAGAATAAATTTTGATGTGTGTAGGCAAAATTTTTATTGTGGAGGATGATAGTCTTTATGACTAATTAATTAGTCAAATATAATAATAAATAAGATGGAAAAAAGTATTTGATGTTTTACAATTTTACCCTTGATCAATTAATTTTTCTTCTCAAATGAACATCCCCTATATATATATATATATATGTGTGTGTGTGTGTGTGTGGAAAGGATAAAATGAAAACCTTGGTAAGTTAAGAAAACAACATCTCCAACATCTATCCATTTAATCTACACTATAGATTAAATCAAAGTACAAAAATGTTACTTTTTCAGAAAGTGTAAAGCCTGCAAAATGTGTTTTCAGAATTTGTTACAGTCTGACACAAAACGTGTGTTTGTCTGTAAGTGTTACATAAAAAAAACTTACTAAAATTGTTACATATTGTTACGTGCACTGCAAAACTAAAAACCTTTGTAAATTCTGAAGAAAAAAAAACTGAAAATTGTAACACTTGAAGTTCACAATTTTTGAGAAAACTGCTATCAAAACTCAAAAAATGTGAACAGGTGAAGTTCAAAAAAAATGTAACGCTGAAAAAAATGTAACAAATTCTCTCTCCTCTCTTTTCTGACAAAAAAAAAAAGAGCACAGATTCAGAAAAAATTGATTGTCAAAAAGTGTAACACGTGGCATTTTTATGTCCACATAAATGGGTTTTTAAGATTCTTTAACTATAGTGAGATTTCTCTATATAAATCACCTATATATATATATATATATATGTGGTGAGGATCATTTAGGAACCACCATATATGGTGAAAACCACGAGAACTAGCTTGAACACAACCAAAACTACTTAAAAATACACATTTTTTTTTTAAATAGTTTTGTCTAGGGGGGAGGGGGTTAGGTTTTTGGGTGGTGGTAGGGTGGGGTTACACACGACTTTATACACTCCATAAGTTTTGCTTCACACACACATACATGGGCATGTATGTATGTACATTGTGGTTCTATTATATTTTCATATGTTTTTTATTATGTGAATGGTCAGTGATTAATACCATCACATAGAAAATTTGTATCCGCATGGACCAATCAACCAGTGAACTTTCATCAAACTAGAACCAATAGAGTCGAGAGTCAACATGCTGATTAATTCACATAAAAGCAGTCTGCATAGACTAGTGAAATGTGTCCTTGATATTGTAATAAAACAGCAAAGACAAATAAAGAAAAATTTGGAAGAAAGTATCAGCAAAGCAAACACATGAACCACCACACATATAGCTTTGCTTGACAATCTACTAGGTAAAGTTTCCATCTACACTCTTGAACTGATAGAGAATGAGCTACAACGGAAGCTATCTTTGTTGTGGACAGTGGCGGATCCAGCCAGTTTTTTAACTGGGTTCCTTTTTCCAAATCATACAAGGTTTACACTACAAAAAAACGTTTTTTTTTTCCAAATCATACAAGGTTTACACTACAAAAAAAAGTTTTTTTTCCAAATCGACTGGGTTCCTGGGAACCCGTAAAAAGGCTCTAAATCCGCCCCTGGTTGTGGACATTTGATGCAACATGTGGTTGCCAGCTATTCATAAGTTGTGGGTTGTCGTGTGTCTGTCGTATGGAAACCAATGAAAATAAAGGTACTTATAGCCTATTTATGATTTGCCATACTATTTTAATATGCTTGCAAGATTTTGATCATCTTTTTGTTTACAGTTCGCAAAATTATGCTCAGTTCGATAGACGTATTCTGGAGAAAGCTTGACCTTAATCCGTCAACAATTAAGAATGAAGAGCTTGATCCGGAAAAAAACCGGATCATGTGAAATAGCAAATGTTGTCACAACCCCCGCAAGTGAAAATAAAGTAAGATTTCGAAGATCAAGGCGGTGTTGAACCCACTGAAAAGCGACAAAAGCCCGCCTATCGTACAACAAAACACTTGCGGGCGTCCAACATTGAAGGTCCAAGAACAAAGGAGAGATGACCTTTTGATACGGGTTATCCAGGGGGATATCTAGAGGGCCCAAGATCTTGGTCTCGAGCCCCTAACGATACCACTGTACCGACTGTATTCAGATGATCAGCGTCCATGGGTGATGGGTCAAGATCCCCAAGGGTAGGGCGTAGGTTTAGGACAGTCCGTCGTCCATGTTTTTTGTATTTCACATGTTGATGTATATTGATTTTGTTATGTATATACAAACTTATTATCTAGTTGAATTTGAAGTTTCAACTTTTTTGTTTATGTAATGTTTATTTACAATATTTTGAACGATTGGTTGGTTACTTATAATGTATAATAGGATACGACACGATATGATACAATACGACACGACATAATACGAAACATAATGATACAATACAATGCATATAAAATGTTTAAAATTAATATTGAAAAAATTACGATACGATACGTAATGATAAGAAAATACGATACGATGCGATAAAATACAGAACATATAAAATTAATATTTAAAAAATAATAATTAAACACCTACATTTGCCAACTTTGGAAACAAAAACTCATTTGGGACATATACGACCAGCCACCCGACCAAGAACTGACATTGTTGTTTAAGGTTGTCTCTATGCGACTCGTATAGCCCTATACGAGTCGTATAGGGGGCGGTTGAGTGTCAAAATAGACACTTGGGTGTCTAAATAGATTGAGCCTTTTTTATTTAAAGCAACAAGAAATGTACCATATAGAATAAATTCATTTATGGGGTCTTAAAAATGGTACTTGGCTTGGTTTCGTAAGTTCCTACAGAGAATTTGTTCAGAAAATACCTTCATGAATGCAATCACAAAGGCATGTATGTATATTAAGGAATTTTTATGCATTTTGGGTTTGTAAACACCATAATCGAAAAATATAAATATATAAACTACTCATATAAATGACATTATAAATTAGTTGAAACTTATTTTCAATATATTTTGATGGAATCCAACTAGATAATCTTCTGTTCTTAGAAGATTTATATAGCGATAGCGAAGTGAAACTATACTGCATTGTCTTCGATTTACACCACTATAAAACAGCTGGTTTTGACTCATTATCCAACCCGTACCGGTAATTTCAATTCTATGTTTCATGTTCAAATGAACACAATCTAAGAAGATGAAAACCCAGTGTATGAACTGTGAACTAAACTGTGTTTCTTAATGTTTGGTTGATTTTAAATTCAAAGCACGCTATTCAAGTATCAATTTTGTTTTCACGCTAAAGTCTATGTGAAATGACCATTATACCCTTTTTATACTAAATTACAAAATCACCTTTAAATATACAATATCATAGTTAGGATATTGTTTCTTACTCAAATGCAAGCCTTTGTGTGCAAACAAGAGACGCGTAATCTCCCTTCTTAGCCAATAACTCAGCGTGAGTGCCTAGCTCTGCTATTTTCCCCTCTGAACAGAGAGCAATTTGGTCTGCATTTTGAACCGTGCTTAACCGGTGTGCAATCACCAATGTGGTTCTTCCATTCATTAAACGATTGAGTGCATCCTGGACTAACCGCTCACTGACCGTATCTAAAGCACTCGTGGCCTGAAATCATAACCAACATGAAAGTCACATCGGTTAGACCTAGGGATGGAAATGGGACGGGTATTGGTAATCCCATACCCGTCGGCTATCCACTTACTCATTACCGGTCGGGCATCGGGTATACCGTTATTTTTATAAAGATTACTTGATAGGATTCCCAATGCATCTCTTACCGTTTAAAGTACATGTATGGTCCCTGTGGTTAACTAAAAATTTTGGATTTGGTCCCTAGATTTTCAAAAGTACATGGATGGTCCCCTGTAGTTTGCACTTTGCAACACATTTAGTCCCCAACTAACAAATCTAAAGGTTTCCGCAAGTCCACATTAGGGACTAAATGCGTGACAATGTGCAAACCACATGGACCATACAAGTACTTTAAAGAAAAGTAGGGGACCAAAGTGCAAACCATAGGGACCAGTCGTGTACTTTTGGAAAGATAAGGACCAAATCCAAAATATTGGCAACCACAGGGGCCATCCGTGTACTTTACCCAAATGAAAACTTAATAGTCAATGCAAGGGCGTAGCATAGTGGGGGCGGGGAGGGGCGCCCGACCCCCCGAACTTTTCGCTCAGTAGTGTCCGGTATGTAGTTTTCGTATAGAATCTTTTAGGTATATACGTTTTCGACCCCCTGTTTTATAAATTTTTTTTTTGGTATATACGTATTCAACCCCCCGGTTGGAAATCTCAAGCTTCGCCACTAAGTCAATGGATTAGCATATTACCCTATTACCCAAGAACAGAAAAATAAGAATAAAAAGAAAATGTTTGAGTAGGAGTCGAATAAACAGGTAAGTATGTTTCGGGTTGTCGGTCAGGTATCACCTAATACCATACCTTTGAAAATTTTTTAAACTAATCCTATACCCAATCCCACACCCGTATAACCGTCCCATTGCCAGTCCCAAATGTTTTGCGCTTGCCCATAGGGTTCAGGTTCGTTTGCCATCACTACTGGTCACCCGTATTGTACAACAACGTAATACATACAATAATTGTTCAAATAAATTACCTCATCCAGTATTAAGATAGGAGCGTTTTTTAGCAAGGCCCTCGCAATAGCAACCCTCTGCAAGTTCATGTAAAGACTCAGGACATGTAGATTTTGATTTCTCACACACACTCATTTATTTATAAATATAACATTTTACCTGTCTTTGACCACCGCTTAGTAAGCCACCTCTTTCACCAACAAGTGTATCATAGCCCTTCCATTAATCAAAAATAAATAATTAGGAAAATATAATTACTCGAATGGTGTCGGTGGATGATATAGAGTAAAGACAATTGGACAAACCTCTGGGAGTGAGATTATAAAATCATGAGCATTGGCAGCTTTGGCTGCTGCTATAATATCATCTTTTGATACGTGTTCATCCGGGAGCCCATACGCAATGTTTTCTCCCACGGATACCGAGAAAAGAACGGGTTCCTGCAAGATTTGTGTTTGAACATTAATAGATGGAAGATATATGTAAAAGTGTAAAGAGTAAAATGCCATTTTGTCCCTGAGAGTTGGCCAGTTTTGTGACTTTCGTCCAAAGGTTTTTTTTCCGCATCTGGATCCAAAAGGTTTGATCTTTCCATTTTCATCGGGCTCGTTAACTCCATCCATTTTTCTTTGTTAAGTCAGGGGTATTTCCGTCTTTTTGTTAACTTAAAGAGCAATTCGGTCTTTCTCAGGGGTATTCGGTCTTTTTACATAAAGTGAAAAAGATTGAATTGCCCTCTAAGTTAACAAAAAAGAAGGAAATATCCCTGACTTAACAAAGAAAAATGGATGGAGTTAACGAGCCGGATGAAAATGTCAAGATTTTAGACCTTTTGGATCTAGATGCGAAAAAAAACAAACCTTTGGACGAAAGTCGCAAAACTGGCCAAACCTCAGGGACGATAATGGCATTTTACTCAAGTATAAATTAAATGTGGAATTAGATAGTCGGATATTAAGAGTGTACTTGATTGACTATGGAGACGACACGGGCCCATTCACTCTTATCAAATGTTCTTAAATCCTCTCCTGCAACTGTTATCCTACCTTGCGTCGGCTGAAAAAAAAAATAGGAAACTTCGTTATTAGTTATTACTCTAGACTCTTAAATATTAATCGTAGTATACATAATTCAATTATACATGCCTCGTAAAACCGTGCCAAAAGCTGTACAATGGTACTCTTTCCAGCACCACTTGAGCCCACTAGAGCCGTAACGGTTCCACATTTTAGTGTCAAATTAAGACCATTAAGGATCTCTACATCAGGTCTCAAAGGATATGAGAAATGCACATCTGAAAACCAACAGAAGAGTAAGTTGTGTAATCATAATTTCAAGAGTAAAATGTCATTTCCGTCCCTGAGGTTTGGCCAGTTTTGCGACTTTCGTCCAAAGGTTTGTTTTTACGCATCTAGATCCAAAAGGTTTGAATTCTTGCCATTTTCATCTGGCTCGTTAACTCCATCCATTTTTCTCTGTTAAGTCAGGGGTAATTCGGTCTTTTTTGTTAACTAAAAGGGCAATTCCGTCTTTTTCAGGGGTATTCGGTCTTTTTACATAAAGTGAAAAAGACCGAAATGCCCTTTAAGTTAACAAAAAAGACGGAAATACCTCTGACTTAATGGAGAAAATGGATGGAGTTAACGAGCCAGATTAAAATGGCAAGATTTCAAACCTTTTGGATCCAGATGCGGAAAAACAAACCTTTGGACGAAAGTCATAAAACTGGCCAAACCTCAGGGACAAAAATGTCAGTTTACTCTAATTTCAATGTTAAACTGACATCTTCAAAGATCTTTGATATTTGATATCAAGTACCTTCAAGACATATATCACCAGAACTTGCAAGACTACGTACACTGCTGGCTGCTGTTAAAGATGACATATACCTCGTGTTTTGAGACCGCCTTTTGTCATCAGGGTCATTGTTGAAAAACATTTTTAAGTTATTATTTGTTCCTAATCCTTGCTTGATGTCTTTTTCCAAACCATAAGCTAATGCTTGATCGATTTCTGACCCGGATAAGATCGAGTTAATTCTATCTGTCGCAGCAAAAGCACCACGCAGATCCCCTATTGTGTTAACCAATCCTTGAACCTAATAAAGACATGATATAAGATGGAAATGATTTAATGATTTGAGCAAAGGAAAGAAATGAAATAAGAGTACTCACAGCAAATGTCAACGTGAAGGTGTATCCTATAAAAGAAGCAACCGTTCCCACTGAGAGTTCACCCTGAAAAACAGATTATTTAAATAAATCAGTAAACTAGAAAAAAAAGCTTAAAAAGAATTGGGCCAAACAGTAATGCATATAACCCCGTAGAGTGTTTTATACTTTTATTTAAAAAAAATAGATTATTGAACTAATATAAAGCTTGTAATCATATCTGACACATTATATTATACATATATACAATTACCAACTCCTGTGAATAGCAACTTAAATACTTTTTTAATTTTTTCTTTTTAAACTTTAAGTTGGCTAATGAATAGTAACTTTAGTTATGTATTTATGTTTTATTATTTTTCTTTTTTAAACTTTAAGTTGTTCTAAGTTCTTTTTAGGGGAATTGGCCTGTAATAATCCTACCTAGACCTTATTGGCCATTAATAATCCCACCTCAGAATATTCCCCCCACTAGTCCCACCTTTCACCTATTTTTCCTACAATGGTCCCCCGTTAAAAAGCCTTAACGGAGTTGAGCTTTTTTCCAAATTGCAAACAGATTTTTTAGGGCTTTTGATCAGAACGATGATACGAGTCCATTGATGTAAAACTTACTTCGAAATGGTGATCCAAGTGACTTGATTTTGGTTAATTGGAAATTTAAACACCCGAATTGAAGCGTCGTTTTCATCGTTTGAAGCACCGTTTCGAAGCAAGTTTTACATCAACGGACTCGCATCGTCGTTCTAATCAAAAGCCCTAAAAAATTTGTTTCTAATTTGGAAAAAAGCTTAACTCCGTTAAGTTTTTTTAACGGGGGACCATTGTAGGAAAAATAGGTGAAAGGTGGGACCAGTGGGGGGAATATTCTGTGGTGGGATTATTAATGGCCAATAAGGTCTAGGTGAGATTATTACAGGCCAATTTCCTTTTTTTTTAACTTTTTTTAAATGAGCACAAAAGTTTCTTTTTTAAACTAATAGTATACTCTTTTTTTCATAAATTAACCACTAAAATTTTGTAAATTAAAAATCTAGCCGCTAACATTTAATTTTGATGAATCTTATGGGTCAAATATAACTACTTTTTTGTTATTAATCGTAACGAATCAAAAATCTGAACAAAATAGATACATGTATTGGTTTTTTTGGTTTTCAGCACGTTCCGACAAAAATTCGTTGGGAAAGGAGTCGGGTTTGCTGTTTGCATCAGTATTAGTTTTTATCTCTTTCATTTTCTATATCGATTGTCGGTATCGTATTGAAACTGTAACGAATCACATTGATACCGACTAAAGTATGCTGCAAAGCGGGGGGAATGTCACTAGTTATATATATTTATTACTTACCGCCTTGACTTTGTTTCCTCCAAGTATATACAAGGCTAGCAACGATACATATACTGCAACTCGAGTTATTGATTCATTAATAGATTTATAAACTCCAAGCTTGATGCCACTTTTCTGAAACTCTAGAACCTGGTCAATACGATAATCTATAAATCCAGTGGTTGGAAATACATCAGATATATATGATCGTGACATCTATGAACATTAAGTATTTAACCTGGTTCCCAAACGTTAACATTTGACGTTTTTCTCCACCAAATGACCTTACCTGCATGGAGCAACAAATATCATTAACTGCATATGAAGTTCTTAATCATTAACAAGTCATAGAAGGTATAAAGGAACATGAGTTTCAGAAATATATTAGGAACTTACTGTACGGATTGCAGAAAAAGTTTCGGTTACACAATCAGCTATTGAAGCTTGGGTCAACCCATAGGCTTTAAACACTTTCACAGTTGATCTCTTGTATACAGCTGAATAATCATATGTAGATCACAAGTAAAGAACACAACTAATGATCGATATATAAATTAAGGGCCATGATGGTTGATTCAGTGGAATTTCATTTCACAACTAACTCTATAATCCCTATTTATAGAGTTGCTTCGGTATAACGACAAGTTTACCAAGTTTAGTTATGGAAAAACTATTGATTCTTATTATGATTACCAAAATATTATTGTTGCCTAACGTACTAGCCAACTAAAAAACAAGCAAGTTTAACATAGTCAAAACCCTATATTAAACTCTACATCATCATCATCATCATCGTACTCAGTATATCCCACCTATAGCAAAGCTAAGGTAGGGTCTGAGGAGGGTGGGATGTAGACAGCCTTACCTCTACCCCGTAGGAATAGAGAGGCTGCTTCCAATGAGACCCCCGGCTCGATTGTGGTTTTGCATCAAGCCTTGGACATAAGGCACATAACACTCAGCAATTGAGACAAACGCCAATTGGTGCATGTACCCCCTTGTCTTTCGGCTATCAAACGCCACCACATGATGCCTGATTAACGATCCCCTCTTTTTAACGTTATTTTCACGAAATTAGTAAAATAACGTTAAAAATTAGTGCACTTTTGCTTTTGCCCCCCCGAGCGCCCACACATATATTACATTATATGAGCAGACCGCAAGCGGGGCGTTTATATTAAACTCTACCTCCCTTCAAATGTAGAAATACCATCACATGTTCATTATGAACAAAACGACATTAAAATGTTTAAAGAAGGTTTAGACAAAAGAAGCAAGTGATAAGAACCAAGAACTTACCAACTAAACTAGACACCGCAAGCATAAGTACACCCAAGATCGGTGCAAGTTGGGGAGCCAAAACAAACAGCAAGCTCATTGTCCCAACAATCTACAAATAAGATGAAAGTTTAGTTAGAGGGAGATCTTATTAAAATAGGTCTTATGCAGTTATGAACTGTTTCTTCTATAATTTATAGAGAAAACAACTAATAGCACGTAAAGGCAGGTGGTAGTTGATGATAAAATTTGTTTTCTTTTTGTATAAGAAGTCTCATTCTTCTCATTGAGAAAGAGGGCTAGAAATAAGCATAAGCTCACTTTTGCATAGTGTAGAATAGCTTGCCTCGGTTAGTGCCCTGAAACCACGATCCCTTGAAATGTTTTCACTCACGATGTTTTTGAAAGAACCCAAATCAGATGTCAATAAAGCAGTGAGCTCACCAACCTATCGCGGGGTATAGAATAAACGTCAGTAATTGTGATAGCTAACAGAAAAAGAGAGATGGTAGTATAATAATGCAACATGCAACAATGTTAAAACTTTATGACTTACAAGTTATTGAGTCGGTTTGTTGTTGCTTGGTGATTTAAAAATTAATGATTTAGTCAATTGTTGTGGCTTTGTATGCTTGAAAACTTTATATAAGATGACAAATAAATAACAAACTGTAGAGAACTTGTATCCCAATGTGCGAGTAGCATAGTCGTTAATGGTGAATAGCGACAAATAGCGATAAGGTACCTATATGCTACATAGCCAAAAATAGCGGCCGCTATTTAATAAATAGCCATACACTAGAAAAAAATTTATTTTTTTATATGTATATTATATCAAAATACCCTGGTAATCCGGTATATACGCTATTTTACATGTATATTTAACAAAAACCTAAAATCCAGCTAATTTATAGCTATATTTAATTGCTATTTATATTAAAACAAAAAAATTAAAGGCCGCTATCTATCGCTACAGACCATATAGCGAGCATGGACCTATGCGCCACGCTATTCGCTATAGCGACAGTAGCGATCGCTGTTGACAACTATGATGAGTAGTCACAATGTAAAAAATAAGTCTGCATTCATACCTTGTATTTGTCAAAAAATTCCACCTGCAGAAATGAGATAAAAGCATTAAAACCTTGGCAAGAAATATATCTTTTCAAATGCAATTACAGGTCCGCTGCATGGCACATTCTATACACAACCAAAGTTAAGTAGAGAACCACAAGGACCACATAAACACTTGCACGTAGTGCAAACCAGATATAGCACAAGGGATAATAAAGGGACACTTATGAGGCCGCCTTATATATCACAGTTAAAGCAAAAGGTACAAGTGTTTATGCGACCCTCCAATGTTTAAAGATGAACTTTTAGATGAGCAGCGAGTCTTTTTCAAAGAAAATGCTGTCTATGTATACACACACATACAAGAAACATATAAACTACTTGAGATAGCCTAAATTGCAAGTAAAATATATACAGTAAGATAACATCACCTTGTGAATCAACACACTGCCAAATATCTGAGCTCTTAAGCTCGACATAACCTTCTCCCATACCGTATTCATATTTACAACAAAAATAACCGTAAAAATCGGCTCCAATGTATATAAAACCGCAACCTTGCTGAGAAGCTGCCATAAAGGCTCAGCTCTTGCACCTATTAGTACCTCGAAAAACCTTCCTATAAGTACACAAAACATGATCATCAAAAAAATGGATTCTTATTGTTTCAAGACTAAAATTGGATTTTAATAATCCAAACTCCAAACTATGACATTCGCCAATAACAATCCATACTAAAATTTAACCGACACTCAGAACTTCACCCTCGTTACCAACGACAATCCCACTCGCATAATCATCATAAATTTATACTTAATTCCACTCGATTTTGCTCACATGGACGATTATGAGCGAAACGGAGAAACATACCGAAGCGAAATCGAGTGAAAATCAAGTGTAAATCTATGATGCTTATGTGATTACAATTGCTCTTGGCAACGAAAGTGAAAGTTATGAGTGCCACTTGTTGAATTGCCGGTATGGATTATTATCAGCCGATAAATCCTACAATTTTCCTTATTCAGGTCAACCAGAAGCATTTACTACATTAAAATACTTAAACATCAAATTAAATTGTGTTTTGAGCATTTTTCCAATTTCCTAACCCTAATCAAGCATAAATTCAATTCAACTCCTCCAAAACTGAACTCATGATGTCAGATAAACATTCGCTAATTCTAAATTTGAATTATAGTTGGGACACAGATAATAACTGATAACTGAAAACAAACGATAACAATTAACTAACAAACAACTACCGGATAATATAGGCATTGAAAGAGTGCAAGTGGTACAGCATATAAGACTAGCAATCGAAGCAGCAACTCGGAGCTTATGACGAGAAATAAGCCTCAACAATAGCCCCAAACTTATAGCGTTAAACTGCTGCACCGGTGCCGGACTTGAATCGGCTTCGTCTATCTTCGGATCATCGGAGGCAACGATTGCATCTGATGCCGGACCGGTTATGTAAGCTGCGGTTGTGAAATTAGGTTTGTTGACGGTTAGAATTGGACGGCGATGTGGCTGACGGAGATCCGGCGATGATAAGGTAGGAAATAGAAGTGTGCGTTGCCGGCGGTGGTTGTTAAGTGTCCGGCGGTGGTGGTGGTTGAGTGAGGGTTGAAGAGGGAGGAAGAGTGGGAGAGCTGCCATTGTTGTTGTGTGGTGTGTAGAAAGAAGATGGAAGATTTGATTCAATACATATATATGTTTGTTAGTTGCTTGTTAAACTAAATAACAATAACAATAACAATAATAGTGATTATGACATGAATACCGTTGGTGTGCACGATTCTCGAATAAAATGAAAACGAACTATAGGTTAATCTGTTTTCAGTTAATCGGTTTAGTTATTCTGTCAGTTTTCGGTTAATAACCAAAACTAAATTTGGGCTAAAAATTTTTGTTGAGTTAAATGTAATTTTAGGCCATGTGGTGGTTTCAGCCATTTTGACAGTTTAGTACAAAGATTTCATTTTTCTCTTGTGTGTTCAAAAAGTTTTCATCGTTGCCATTTTAGTTCACTTGGTTAACTTCATTCATTTTTTCTGTTAACCAGAAGGGCAATTCGGTCATTTTATATGTAATTATGTTAACTAGAAAGGTAATTCGGCCATATAAATGACCGAATCGCCCTTCTCGTTAACAGAAATAATTGATGAAATTAACCCAGTGGACTAAAATGGCAACATTGAAATCTTGTTGGACCCACAGGCGAAAAATGAAACCTTTGGACTAAACTGCCAAAATGGCTCAAACCACAGGGACTAAAATGACATTTAACTCAAATTTTGTTAGATATACGTGAAATGTAAGTATAAATACATGACGTGAAGTATAAAACATGAAATACGCGAAATGGATATATAAAAGCTATAAATATACGAAAATATGAAAAGTTCGATTCGGTTCGGTTAACAGATGATACAAAAAAAACGATAACTGATTTTTGGCTTATTCGCTTTTTGGTTAAATTGGTTTTCGGTTTAGTTCCGTTGATTTTCAGTTCGGTTTCAGTTACGGTTCGGTTGTTGTTCACATCACCTCTAATATTTGTTAGATTTTAACTTACCTATTTTATAATAAAAAAAAATAATAAGTGAGATTTAATGTAACAGTTGTAACCTCCCCTTTGTCATACGCGTTGGGACCGATCTTCACCTCTGGCGTCGTGTCTTCAACCACCGTCACATGTTCGATTTCACAAACGTATGGGGTTACTTCCCAAATGGTTCAACTAACGATTTCGGTGATAATCATCTACATGTTAAAACTAGGCTTAAGCTTGTGATAAATTATGCTGGTATTTAGTTGATATTTTTTTTTTCGTGTCTTTAGGTAAGAAACAATTGCACCACATCATAGGAAACCTCATGTGTCCTATAAGGGTGTAGGAAAGTATTCAACTAGCAACTACATTGGTTTTGTCCATAGATGAACAAGTAGTGGTTGTTAGTGGCGATTGAAGCAGTGACGATTTACCGTAAATGAAGAAGGCAAATTGGAAAATAATAATCCCACCTTTCTGAAATTGACCAATAATAATCCCAGGTCACGAATTAGCCACCAATAATCCCACCTCATCCATTTTTTTTTGTAAAATACTCCACAGTTAAGTTTAGGCTAACTGAGTTGATAAAATGCTAACGTGGCTAATAAATGTCTGTCACATGGATTTTTTTTAAATGACTTGGATTATATTAAATCATTTAATTGTTTAGTTGACTGATTATAAAAAGGGGAATTTACCACATGTTCGATCAGAGTTCACCAAGCATGAACCCTAATTCATAAACCAACCCACAATCTCCAAAATTAAGCCTTTTCAATCGATCCCAATCACGAAAACATGAGTTCATCGTCATCGTCTTCTTCAATTCGTTCAAAAAACCCCAAAATTTTCAGACTTGGAACCGATGGAAGAGTTTATTGTAACCATGAATTAGTTGCAATCCGTAGGGTGGCTGGAAATCGAAGTTCAAGGCAAGGAGAAGAGTTTTATGGATACCCTCTCTGGCCTGTAAGTTAATTTACAAAAAAAAAATGATATTGAATCTCAAATCTTAACCACTTATTTGTTAGGGATCTGATTGCAAATTCTTTATGTGGAAACAAGAAGTCGATGCCGTGTTATCAAGTGAATGCTACTGTCGTTTCGTTGAGATGGACAATGAAAGACTGGTATTTGAGAAGACATTGATAGAAGAAGAGAATAAGAGTTTGAAAAAGCAATCAAAGAAAGCATGTTTTGTTGTTATTGTTTGCATTGCAGCAGTGTTATTTTGGTTATATTGACCCGCTTTAGTCATGTATCGACTATGTAATAGGGTGTTTTGGTTATATTTGACGCTTTAGTCATGTGTCGACTATGTAATAGGTTGTTTTGGTTATATTGACGCTTTAGTCATGTATCGACTATGTAATACGTTGTTTTTCAATATATCATGTTTCGACTGTGATTTTGGTCAGTGGCGGAACTAGACCTTCAACTCAGGGGTATCCCAAAATTTTTTAGGGGTGTCCTCGTACTTGTTCAGGGGTGTCCTGTGTATAAAAATCGGAAAAAAAAATTTACACTACTGGTAAAAACTTGAGCCGTAGCCCGGGCTACGCCCGTTTACACTACAGGTCCGCCCCTGATTTTGGTTATATTGACCCCCTTTATTGCAATGGTTACATGGTTGAATGTGTTTGGACATAAACTGTACATAAGCAGGACATAAATCGGACATAATCAAGGCTGCAAAACAAAGGAATTAACTGGACATAACCGAGACATAAACTGGACATAACCAAGGCTGCAAAACAAAGCCATAAGCTGCACATAAACCATACCAAACATGACTGCCATAAACTGGACATAACAAAGCCATAGATAGTTTAAGTCTTCCTGGGATTACAACTTTGACAAAATCCAAAAGAAGCCCATAACTTCATCCCATAACTAGTTTAACAAACATCAAAGGTACTACAAGTTTTAACAAAAAACAAAACATAGATAGATAAAAAGTCATCAGTTGGTGGTTTTGGAAATCTTTTTTTGGCCTTCCCCTCCTAGCCTGCCCCTGAGATTGTTGAGTGGAACACTGAGATTGTTGAGTGGAAGTGGTCTGAGATAGTTTTGGTGCTGCTGTTGATTGTGAAGCTTGTCCATCAGCTGACTTTTTTGGCCTGCCCCTCTTTCTTTTCTCTCCAGTAACTTCAGCTGCAGGTTTGTCACACTTTGATGTTTTATGACCTCTTCCATGACAATTCTTGCAAGACATGAGTATACCGTGCCTACTCAACTTCCCAGATTTTTTCTTGGTTTCATATGGATCCTTCTTCCTGTTCTTTTTTTGTCTGCCTGGACCAATCTTAACTGGGGGAGGGTCCAAAGGTAATTCAACTGTTGGCCAATATTTTTCTGAAGGAAGTGGTGGGATAGTGTACTCATAGGCCTTGAGATACATCTCTTTGGTCAAGTAACTATGAACAAATTCCTCAGATTCCCTACGCATAAAGGCTGCAACTGCGCACATATGATGATATGGGATGCTTGTTAAGTCCCATTTCCTGCATGTGCAGGTTTTGTTCCTTATATCCACAGAAACATCATCAAAGCTTTTCACTTGGAACAAAGTTATGCTTAAAGGATACACAGTACAAGTATAAGCTTTATCCTTGTCTTTATCAAGCTTTTTTCTTTGGACTCTAGGGCAAACAACCACATTTTTACTTGACATCTCATTGAACTTGGTAACTAACCTGGTCATTACAGCCAACCTGATGTCTTCCAACATTTGAATTAAATGCTTTGATCTGGACTGTATGATGAAACCATTGAATGTTTCTGCCATATTGTTCACAATAACATCAGTCTTGTTCTCAATATTAAGATAGAACATACAGAAGCACTTAGGATTCTGGTTAATGAATGCATCAGTTGCCTCTTCATCCACAATCCTCATTTCTTCAATTGCTCTTTTGTGGTCAGCAATATTATAATCTTTGGCAGCCCTCCAAAACAACTCCTTAAGATCATCGCCCTTGTATTTTTTGTGCCAATTAGCATATATATGCCTAGCACAATTCCTATGCTCAGAATTGCCCCATACAGAGGCAAAAGCATTCAATAATCCCTGAAATAAGTCAATTAATGCAGCATATTATAAGCCAAACATTTGTTATATAAGTATTTACACTATACAAAAAGTTACCTTTTGCTGGTCAGATACTAGTGTCCAACCATTCCCTTCATCAGAAACTTCTAAGCACTTCTTCAGCTCATTCATGGACCACCACCAACTGTCATTGTTTACACCTTCCACAACTGCCCAAGCAACTGGATACATCTGATCATTCACATCCCTACCTATTGCCACCAATAACATACCACCAAGAAATGTCTTTATAAAACAACCATCTAGACATAGAAGCCTTCTACAACCTGCTAAAAACCCCTTCTTAACTGGATCAAAGCAAATAAACAGTCTAAAGAAAACCTCTGTACCAGGTTCCTGTCCATAATATTCTGATGGGACAGTGACAATTTCAAAAGTAGATGTTGGATTGGCTTCTTTCAATGCTGCTAAGTATGCACCCAGCTTCCCATAATGTTCTTTCATTGAACCATGAAGTTTGAGATGGGCATAAGTCTTTGCCTTGTAAGCCAACCAATTACTCACAATGACCTTGAACTTTTCTTTGACTGCATCCTGGATTTCCCTTGCCTTCCAATGAGGATTAGCCTTGAAAATATGTAGGAACTGACTAGCTATGAATTGTCCAGTTAACTGTCTGTTCTTCAACATATTTCTTTGACAACTATGTTCATTAACTACACTTTTAACAAGGAAGCATGTTTTTTTAACATGGTAAGACACATACACCTTAAAGGGACAGGTTTTAGCACATCTAACACCAATCCTTCCCAGCCTATTCTTGTCACTTACAGACACTTTAAGATTCCTACCATTGAAGATTGCATAATTTCTAAAAGCATCATTCACTGCTTCCCTGGTTGGGAACCTAGTACCAACTACCTAAACCCACTTAGTCCAGTCAGTATTTTCACTTACAACTGGAAGAACTTCCTTGTACTTCTTACCCCTTATGTCATCATCTTCACTCTCTCCAGGTGAATTAATATCTCCATCTGAGTCCTCATAGCTGCCAGCTTCACTAAATTTTGTTTCTAGAACAGCCTTGTTACATTTGAAGTCTTTCAATAACCTTTCAACAATTTGTTTTTCGATAAATTGTTTTGCTTTAATGCAGCCACAGATGCCCTCCACTCCTCATCATCATCATCAGAAACAACATCTAACTGATCTGGCATCCAGTCTGCATCTTCTTCTCCACTTTCTGATTCAGATCCTTCCTTATCTTCATCAGATCCAGAAGGTTCTTTGGTAGGTGTTGACTGCCTGCACTGAATTTGTGACAACCCGAGATCTCAAGGTCTTGCCCCTACGCAATTACTTGTTTCACAACTTTGTTTTGATAACTGATTAATGTTGCATGCTTGATAAATGATTATTGTGTTGTTATTGTGTATTGTGTATGTCTCATGACTAAGATTCCTTGTCATAAACCATCGACGAAGATAGTTCTTCGTCGACATCAAACCCGACGAATTATACGTCCGTCGTCATGGCTATAATCGACGAAACTTAGGACCTTCGTCATCACCCTATACGACGAAGAAGGTCCTTCGTCAAGACTCTCGGCCCATAGCCCAGTAAAGGCCTAACGATTAGTAAGCTTGTTTAAGTTGCATGTTATCACAATCAAACCTTTTTCTGCATACGTGACGGCAAACCCTAGAACCTCTCTCTTTCTGTGTGGCGACCACCTTGGGTTCTCGAGGCTCTCCTTCTCGATCAGACTTATCATTCCGATATCATCGATTAGTATTCATTGTTGTTAATGATTAGAATAATTGTGTGATAACTTTATGTGAAACTAGGGTTTCGGCTATGACATCGTGCAGTTAGATGAATGAATGATTAGGTTGCTAGAGGTTAGGAAACCTTATGGTTGATGATCGCTTAAACGTGATTCTGGTGTCGATCTAATTGATGAATTGATAGGGTTACAATGATGATTTCATGCTAACTGTAATGCTTCATAAGAGTGATGAACATTAATGTTATGATGTTACTATCCATGATGTTTGATGATGTTATTGGTAAACTGTTGATAATAATAACGATGATGTGCTTGCATAATGAACCTAGAAATCGATTGGATTGTGATCGGCGATAGGGTAACTGTAAACATTAGGGTTTAGGGAAATGTTGAAACTGCTTGGGTTTGACGACGAACAACCCCCGATGAACAACACTAGTCGACGAAGAATGTCAATCTTTCGTCGATATGTCTCTGACGAACAATAGGGAATTTCGTCGACATGTCTCTGACGAACAATAGGGATCTTCGTCGATGTGAAGGTCCTTCGCCGGCTTCCCACTGTGATGATTATGCTAATAATTATTGATGTTTATGCATATTATCTGAGTACATGATAATACTGGTTAAGAATAAGGAGCTTGTTTTGACTTGTATAACATTCAAATGGATATGTTGGCTTGTATGGGAACTAAATACCTGTTATATGTAATGTTGTTTTTGTGTGAACCATCATGATACACATGTTGATAGATGTCAATGTGCATTAGAAATAATTGTTACTTGGTGATGAATACCGACTGCGTGAAATACATGATATACGTGAATATTAAACTGACTGTCTTTGGTAATCACGGTAGGGTATGGTTGATCACTGTGAAACATAGTAATAAAACATACCGAGCAAATCTAAGGTGAGTTCACTTCTCTCAAAACAAGCATGCGTCCGGTGGGGACAATCAAACTGATAAAACTTGTTAACGGATTTTCGTAAGCCCATATTGTGACAACCCTCACCAAACCAGGTATCCGTACGAATTAATTAATATTTAATTACTGCTTAATTACTGTGCTTGCTTACAACTGTGATTAAACTGCTACTTGGATTCTGATATATACATGTTCATGCATCATACTTTATTACTGTCACTCTATTATTTACATACAGAACTTTAGTGACAAACTTGATGCACAAAAGCACAGTAGCACAATGAACGGATAACCCATTAAACATGCTGATATAACCAGCATCAGACAGTTACTGTCTCTAAGGCCAGTATGAGCCGGGAATAGTTTACTACACTAGTAGGGAGTGTAGGGAGGTGAGGATTGTAAAACTGCGTCACTAGGTGATATTTATAGTGACCGGATGAGCCTAAAACGTACTTTAAGTACAAAATTCTGCACTTTAATACCAAAAATTCAGCTTTTAAGCTAACTAGTAAAGTGCAAAAACATGGAAAAATATTACTGGACACTTTCCAAAGTGTCGGGAATAAATTGTGTCACTAAAAATAATATTAACGACACTTTAAATACTTATTTAGCAATTTAACGGAGTAATATCCAACCAAACGACCGGACTTAACCCGGGACATAAAAATAATGGCTTGACATTGTTTCTCTTTTTCTGAGCCAGTTAGGGTCCCCGAACACCCTAACACCCGTTATAAATTACTACACACTAATAATTAAAATAATCACCTAACTAATTCCACTATAGCATTAACCATTAGTTGGAATCCAACTTAATACCCAACCCCATGTCCGATCGGTTTCCCAAAGGTACACACCATCCACCAATTGTTGAATATTTTAGTCCATCATGTCTAGTATCAAGCCTACATAATATCTAATGGTTATAGTGGAAAATGGCTTATAAATGAACATGTGGATAAGACTTTCACTTTCACAAATCAAACACCAACTCAAAATCTCATTTCTTTCTTCCTCCCAATATTCTCGGCCGAACATACATACATACCCACCATCACTTTTCAATTCCAATCAAGGCATTTTACATACAACCAACGGTGAAGGATCACATACGAGGAGACCCGGTGTTTACGGAATCGCAAGGACCTCACTACGTTGCTATTAACCAACCGTTTTTCGACTAGTTTCTTCCCTAGCCTTGAGCTAGTAGTAAGTGACTCTAAACGCCTTTTTGATCTATTCTAAAGTGGTTAATAAGAATTTTGTCGGTTGAAATTTATGAACATGTATGAAAAAAAAATTAAAAGTCTACTAAAGGTGATGAACTTGGTGGTTAATAAGTAAATATTGGTGTAAAACTTATAAAACTAGATTTGTTATGATTAATTAGTGTTGTTTTATGCTAGTGTTAGTTCATCTTACCCGACTAAGTCATGTTCATGGAACATGACCTAGTGTATATTAAAGTGTGAAAAGTGGTTAGATGAAGAACACTATTACTTAACCATGAACTTGTGTAAAAGTGATTCTTTTTGTAAAAAGGAGTTCTAAACTAGTAGATCTACGGATCTACAAGTGGTATTTTCGAAGGACCAAGTGTAAAATGAAATCATAATTTTAAAGCCGGATCCTTCTTTAACAAAAGTGATTTTTGTGAACACACAAGTGTGTAGACACTTGTGTAACAAAAAGTTTTAACAAAGAATTATTTTTATAAATTTTGGACAAGAAGTTGTAGAAATGTATCTTCTTTAAAAACAAGGTTCTCAAAGAAACCGAGTCTATTTATAAAAGATCTACTAAAATATGGGGAAAGTTACTACATATCTTACACAAACCACAAGTTCATGTGTTATGCGATTTATATCTATTTTGGACTAGTTGATGTTGAAATATCGTTTGTTAATGTTGGGAATATTGTTGATTTGAATTATAAAAGAAAATGATACGCTTGAAAGTGTGGCCACCTCCAGTTATAGGGGAAACTCTGGCGAAATTTTTCCAAAAATCTAACACTTGTAAATTTTTTTTTATCACAAGTGTTATGAACATAATTTTTAACTTGTTTCCCAAAATAAATTTCGCCACGATTTTTATTACAAAACTACCAAGTGTCGGAGGTGGGATTTTCACAAATAAAACTTGCTAAAATATATATTTAGCATATATATTTTCATAACAACACTTGTGTGAAATTTTTATGATTATTTGTGAACTACGTAAATATTATTTTTAGGGTAAAAATAATATTACTGAATAATAACGACTCCAAAATAATTCTAACGCCTTCACAATGAATATTAAGTTACAACGGTATTATTATTACCACCCGATCTTTATCCGTAACTTACGTATTTTCAGAAAATACTCTTAAACGCGTATTTTGACAAAAGTATTATTTTGGAAAATTATATGGAATAAAATATAATATTTTTGGGAAAAGTATTTATATTTTGGAAGTAAAGTATTTTAGACAAATGAAATAAAATATATTTTATTAAGTGAGACTTAATAATATATTTCAAAGTTATACGAACGCACGTGTATTAAAACCCCCATCCTTGGGAAGGAATATATTTACCAAATAATTACGAAGTGTAATTACGAAATAGTTGCCTAACTATTTCCCAAAGACATTTAACCTTAAACCAAGGCACGGTCGTCCGTCTAATAGAAGTTAGTACGTGTAGGTCGTTACGCAGCAGGTTGACTGGGAGTTACTTTTCGAGACGCACTTCTGTGAGTTCATGTCCCCCTTTTCTCTTAACTGTTTTCAGTTTTTAAACTGCGGGGGTGAAATACATGTTACTATGATTACGAATACTTTTACATGGTATGATTAGCTAAGGAATTTACTTCTAGATCACGTGACTGGATAGGCTATTATCGTAAGACCATTAATCCTTGTATAAGGACCGAAAGGCATGAGTGATAGATCTATCGGGTGTTGCGAGCCCCACACATGGGCCAGCGTGTGGCTGCATGCGGTGACTATGTCGTTCCGCCGGAAGGACCGGTATGAAATTCGCGTTACAGGTTTGAGTGCTTCCTAGGCCATGTCACTTATTAATGTATTAGCTACACATTAATCGATCTCTTTTTCCTTATTTGCTACATACCACGGATTTTATACTTACAAAGGTTTTACATACTCACTACACATGAACTCGCTCAACATTTTTGTTGATTTTTCCAACTTACATGTATTTCAGGGAACTAAGGATCTGGCACGGTATGCTACGTTTTCACGCTGCGTAGAGTTATGGGATCATCCGAGTTTAGGGGTTGTGGCTTTTACCTGGACGAGTCACAGTTCTTAAACTACGTCTATTTTAAGTTTGTGGTTGTGTCTTTCAAACAATGTTTTTATGTTATTAGGCTGTAATTTCCGTTGCATGTGTCAACGCCGTAAGACAATGTTGTGTTACTTTTAAAACTTAAATCAATGGATGATCTGCAAGGTTTTAAATTCATATAGCTTGGTTGTGATTAAGATATGGTATTAAGAAGTCACACCAAATAAACCCACGCTTCCGCAAAGCCAGGGTGTGACAGCTTGGTATCAGAGCTCTGATCATAGCGAACTAGGATTCTTTCTCGAGTCTAGACTATGATCACTAGGGCTCTCACGAAAACATTTTTACACTGCATACCACTTAAGTCCAGATCCAAAACATTTTTACAAACAAAAGTTGAGCACATTTTATTTGTTAGTTATGGCTCAGTCTGGGAGGCTGAGGCTCGGTCTGGGAGGCTGAGGCTCAGTCTGAAAGGCCGAGGAAGAAGGCTAGTGGGACTAGGAAGAACAGTTTGAGAGACTAGGAGATTCAGTCTGGGAGGCTAGTGGGACTAGGAGAACTATATGATTGCTTATTGGTGACTAATGTGTTTATATGATTATATGATTGATTGTTGTACGTATGTGTGTATGTGTTACAAAACGTCATACCTTCATCAGATACTGGAGAGTCGGACACTACAGATCCCATGGCCATAGTATCAGGCGACATAGTTTCATTGGAGCACGAGGTGTACATTTCCGATACTACCAGCACAGACGATGACGACTTTCAGCCCTTGCGCTGCCTGATGTCGTAGCAGAGCCTGCTGATGGCCATCTTGTTGGGGATTTGCCACTCGCGGTGATCCCTGCTCCTGTGCCCCTTGCCGCTTATCCCGTTGTTGATATGCCCCCCGACGTTGTCTCTGACGACGATGTCGATCTATTAGAGGAGGACCCACTTGAGGGCGAGGCCCTATTGCTGCCGGTGATATCCCACTCTTGCTGATGCTCCTGTGGAAGAGGCTCACGTTCATTCGCCTACTCCGGACTCCTTTGAGTCTGTGGCACCCGTACCTCCGCACGCTCAGGGAGTGCAGCACCACTCGCACGACGCCGACTCTGACATGGCGTCACCCGCTGCACCTGCTCCTGCGCATAGCTTTGAGTTTGATCACGATATTGAGGATGATTCTGTTTTTCCACCTGGTTTTGATCCAGACCATGGCATTGAGTTCATACACTTAGACCAGCCCTTGGAGGATCCTGTAACCCCTGTCGACCCTATGTCTGTTGATCCAGCTGATTTTGAGATGGAGTTTGTTGATCCGGAGCCGGCTGTGGCCCCTGAGCCAGGCGTTGCTCCTGACCCCGCATTGGAGCATGACCCTGTTTATGCTGATGCACCTGCTGTTGCTTCTTGATTGATCATCTGCTTGGACGAGAGAAAATTGGGGTAACTATGCAAGACAATTTATTATTATGGGGGCCCACGTAATAACGACTTGTAGTGCACAGAAATCCTGGTGGACTCTGCGGGTCAAGCTAATGAAAACCAATGTAGCAGGAAATAACTAAAACACGAATGACCAAGGCGATGTAGCCTCAGGTTCATTCTATTACAAGTAACAAGCCAAATTGGCAAGCCTATGTGAAGGCTCATAAATTATTTCCTCACTCATACATTGAGTATATTTATGTGTGAAATTGGGTGATTACATGATGGCTTATGGTGCTATATATCTCATAGACAATTGAAACGTTGTCTAACCCGCTTCATACCACTTCGACAGAAGAGAATGTCACCCAGACGTGACACAAACACCAGTCCGTTGCCAAGGACAGAAGCCGAGCTGCAAGAACGCATCTCACAGGCAATTGCACGACATGAAGCCCTCCGCTCTAAGCACAGCGATGGCACTACTGGGAACAACCCCCCCCCCCCCCAACTGGCTGCACCTATAAGCAGTTCCTGAACTGCAAGCCTTTGAACTTTGACGAAACGGGAGGCACCGTGGCATTTGTTCGTTGGTCCAAAAAAAAGACTGACTCCATCCTAAGAATGAGTAACTGTTCGCCCCAACAGAGTGTTACCTATATCTCGGGGTTATTTCTAGATGGCACACTCTCATAATGGAACCTCCAGGTTCAGACCCTTGGTACAAGATGCTGCTAATGCACTGAGCTGGGACGAGCTCAAAGAAATGAAGGAGGAGAAATACTGTTCTAGGGCTGGTATTCAGAAGCTTGAGGTGGAGTTCTGGAATTTGAAAATGGACGAACCAGAGATTCCTGAATACGTCCCGCGATTGCACGACTTGGCTAGGGTCGTCCCCTACTAAGTCACTGATGATGTATGATACAGTTATGAACTTGTAAACCTTACATTGTGGTCTCGATTTTTGTCAAGGCAATCACAGTATTCTCATCATTTATGATGTTTGATTGATTGTTTATATTCTATAACATGAGATGTTATGTGTTGACAATGTTGAATACATACGTTCACTTTGCTTACTATGACCTGACCTACGTGAACACATCTCTTAGAAGATGCCACCGAAACGCGATCCGCGCATGCCTGCCAACGAGGCAGAACTTCAACAAATCATCGCTGCCGCCATAGCGCAGTACGCAGCCTCACAAGGAGGACCCAACGGAAGCAGTTCGAACAACGGCAACAACAATCCACCGCATGGTAATGTTAAGTCGTTTGGGACGTATTACAATACATCTGGATATTTATAGCGTGACCGCTAATACCATTTGTATATCCTAACGTATGTGCAGGGTGCACTTACAAGCAATTCCTAGATTGCAAGCCTGTAAACTTTGATGGTACCGGAGGTGCTGTTGCTTTTGTAAGATGGGCCGAAAAGAGGGAGTCTGTTCTGCGAATGAGCAAGTGCGCTCCAGACCAACAAGTTACCTACATTTCTGGGCTATTCCTGGACGGAGCCCTGTCCTGGTGAAACTTACAAGTACAGACTCTTGGTGAAGCCGCAGCTTATGCGATGACAGGGAAGGAGCTGAAGGAGCTCATGCGAAGGAAGTATTGTTCTCGCGCTGAGATACAAAGGTTGGAGACTGAGTTCTGGCATTTAAGGATGGACGGTCCCAAGATTGCGGAGTACGTTCCAAGATTCCATGATCTATCCCACGATGTGCCATACATGGTTACACCGGAATTCAAGCGAATCGAGCGCTTTATCTGGGGTTTAGCTCCACAGATCATAAGTATGGTGACCTCTTCAAAATCGGCAACAATCACTGAGGCGATCGATCTAAGCGTAGCTCTCACTGAGGAGGCTATCCACCTAAACAAGTTTTGTGATGTTGAGCAAAAGAAGAAGGAGACTCACGTAGAGTCGTCCGGGGGTAACAAAAGAAAATTCTCGAACTTCAAACAAGGCACAAGTGGTGATGGCAGGAAAAGAGAACCAAGCACGCCAGTCCAAGTTACGACTGGTACTGGAAGGAAAGGAAAGGGATATATGGGTACACATCCTAAGTGCAACACTTGCCAGCGTCGCCACTCAGGCCGATGTGGTTTAAAAGGATGTGAAGCTTGTGGAAAACTTGGTCACTTGAAGGATTCTTGCTGGGCTAGTGCTGGCCGGGGAGGCCAAGGAGGATTTGGGAATAGAAACAATAATCGTGGTGGTATTGGGAATCGCCCACAGGGGAACAATGGAGGAAACGGGAATCGAGGCAACAATACGAATCAAGTTGGTAATGTGAATCGTAACCAAAACAACAATCAAGCTGGGAATGGAGGTGGAAACGGGCAAAGACCAGGTTGTTTTAACTGTGGTGATATTGGGCATTATAAGCGGAACTGCCCAGAATTGAATCAAGCGCGTGGAAGGGTTTTCAATATCGAAGCGAGGGAAGCGCGCCAGGATCACAATGTTGTTACTGGTACGTTCCCTGTAAACCAACGCTTTGCATCCGTTTTATTTGATACTAGTGCCGACTATAGCTTCGTATCGTTAGAGTTTAAGAATATGCTTGGATTAGCCGCCAATAAATTAGATATTCCCTACTCAATTGAATTGGCTAATGGAAAGTTAGTAGAAGCCAATGAAGTGGTCAGAGGTTGTGTAATCGAGTTGGGAGAGCGTGAGTTTACTTTGGATCTACTACCAGTCCAGCTGGGGAGCTTCGACGTGGTAGTAGGAATGGATTGGTTATCAAGCAACAAGGCTGAGATTGTTTGTCACGAAAAAGTGGTTCGTATCCCAACCGAAGATGGAGAAACAATCGTGGTTCATGGGGAGAAGCGGGATACGCCTTTAAGAATTATCAGTTGCCTGAAAGCTCGTAAGTGTTTACAAAAAGGATGTGCTGCCTTCCTGGCACACATCGTGGATAAGAAAGCTGCTGAGCTGAAAATCGAAGACATCCCTGTCGTAAGGGAATATCCTGAAGTCTTCCCTGAGGACTTGCCAGGATTGCCACCCCAGAGGCAAGTGGAGTTCCGTATAGATTTAGTTCCAGGCGCCGCGCCTGTAACTAGGGCACCTTATAGACTTGCACCGTCAGAGATGCAGGAATTGTCGACAAAACTCCAAGAGTTGCTAGACAAAGGATTCACCAGACCAAGCTTCTCACCTTGGGGAGCTCCGGTCCTGTTTGTTAAGAAGAAAGACGGTAGTTTTCATATGTGCATTGACTACCGGGAGTTGAACAAGTTGACTATCAAGAATAGGTATCCCCTGCCAAGGATCGATGACTTATTCGATCAGCTCCAAGGTTCAAGCTTTTATTCAAAGATCGATCTTCGATCTGGATACCATCAACTTAGGATACAGGAGGAAAGTATCCCGAAGACAGCCTTCAGAACCCGTTATGGACACTACGAGTTCCTAGTTATGCCGTTTGGGTTGACAAACGCGCCTGCTGTTTTTATGGACTTAATGAACCGAGTCTGCAAACCATACTTGGATAAGTTTGTGATTGTGTTCATAGACGACATTTTGATTTATTCGAAGACGAAGAATGAACACGAACAACATTTAAGGGCTATTTTGGAGTTGCTGAAGAAGGAACAATTATATGCCAAATTCTCAAAGTGCGAGTTTTGGCTACGTGAAGTCCAGTTCCTTGGACATGTGGTAAATGGAAATGGAATCCATGTTGATCCCACAAAGATCGAGGCGATCAAGAGCTGGGAGACTCCAAAGACGCCAACCGAGATTCGACAGTTCTTAGGTTTGGCTGGTTATTATCGAAGATTCATTGAGGATTTTTCAAAAATCGCTCAACCACTGACACTCCTCACGCAGAAAGATAAGAAGTTTGATTGGGGAATCAAACAGGAAGAAGCGTTTTAGTTACTGAAGAACAAGCTTTGTGATGCGCCAATCTTAGCATTACCAGAAGGGACTGATGATTTCGTGGTATACTGTGATGCCTCACGTCAAGGATTGGGTTGCGTGTTGATGCAACGCTAGAAGGTTATAGCTTACGCGTCACGACAGTTGAAAGTTCATGAAAAGAACTATACCACGCATGATTTGGAGCTAGGCGCAGTGGTATTTGCATTGAAAATCTGGAGACATTACCTATATGGTACGAAGTGTACAATCTTCACATATCACAAGAGCCTACAACACATATTCGACCAGAAAGAGTTGAATATGAGACAAAGACGTTGGGTCGAATTATTGAATGATTACGACTGCGAGATAAAGTACCATCCAGGGAAGGCAAACGTGGTCGCCGATGCCCTAAGTCGTAAAGAAAGGATCAAGCCCATAAGGGTTAGGGCTTTGGAGATGATTATCCAGACATATCTTTCCCTGCGCATTCGTGCCGCGCAGAAAGAAGCTCTTAAGGAAAGGAACCTTGAAGAAGAATATCTCCGTGGGATGGAGAAGCAATTAGTGCCAAACGAAGAAGGAACGTTATGTTTTATGAAAAGAATTTGGGTTCCTCTGTTTGGTGGTTTGAGAAAAGTTATTTTTGATGAGGCACACAAATCACGGTACTCTATCCATCCAGGAGCGGATAAGATGTACCAGGACCTTAAGGATTACTATTGGTGGCCTAGAATGAAAGGCGACGTTGCTATTTACGTGAGCAAGTGTTTAACGTGCACCAAGGTTAAAGCTGAATACCAGAAGCCTTCAGGACTTCTGCAGCAACCTGAAATTCCCAAGTGGAAATGGGAACAGATTTCAATGGACCTCATAACGAAGTTGCCAAGAACGCCAAGAGGCCATGACACTATTTGGGTAATAGTGGACCGCCTAACAAAGTCCGCACACTTCTTGCCGATCAAAGAGAAAGACAATACGAGTAAACTTGCGGAAATATACATGCGAGAGATTGTTGCACGTCATGGAATGCCTCTCTCAATCATCTCTGATAGAGACGGAAGGTTTGTGCCAAGGATATGGCAATCCTTCCAAGAAGCTTTTGGCTCACCACTAAATCTGAGCACTGCATTTCACCCACCGACCGATGGGCAAAGTGAAAGAACTATTCAGACATTGGAGGATATGCTGAGAGCATGTGTAATGGATCTTGGTGGTAGCTGGGATAAGCATTTACCATTGGCCGAATTCTCATACAACAACAGCTACCACACGAGCTTTGGAGCCGCGCCATTTGAAGCTCTTTATGGACGCAAATGTCGATCACCCTTATGCTGGGCTGATGCGGGTGATAGACAACTCGTTGGTCCCGAAATAGTCCAAGAGACTACAGACAAGATCGCACAAATTCGAAAATGCATCGAGGCGGCTCGCTACAGGCAGAAAGCCTATGCAGATCCAAAGAGGAAACCTTTGGAAATTTCAAGTTGGAGATATGGTTTTATTGAAAGTTTCACCCTGGAAGGGTGTGGCACGCTTCGGAAAGCGTGGAAAGTTAAATCCGCGTTACATTGGCCCTTTCAGAATCCTGCAAAGGATTGGGCTTGTAGCCTACAAGTTGGACCTACCTGCTGAACTCAATGGTGTTCACGATACATTCCATGTATCAAATTTGAAAAAGAGTCCAACACAAGAAACAGTGATCATTCCTGCTGACGAAGTTCATATCGACGACACGCTCCACCTCACGGAAGAACCTGTTGAGGTCACGGATTGGAAAGTTAATAGAACTCGCAGGAGCAGTGTCGAACTCGTCAAAGTTCGTTGGAATGCTAGGCATGGACCTGAATTCACGTGGGAACGTGAGGATAGTATGAAAGAGAAATACCCCCATTTATTTCCTAAGAACCCTGCAACTTGAAGCAGAACTTAAAATTTCAGGACGAAAATTTTCTAACAGGGGGAGAATGTGACAACCCTCACCAAACCAGGTATCCGTACGAATTAATTAATATTTAATTACTGCTTAATTACTGTGCTTGCTTACAACTGTGATTAAACTGCTACTTGGATTCTGATATATACATGTTCATGCATCATACTTTATTACTGTCACTCTATTATTTACATACAGAACTTTAGTGACAAACTTGATGCACAAAAGCACAGTAGCACAATGAACGGATAACCCATTAAACATGCTGATATAACCAGCATCAGACAGTTACTGTCTCTAAGGCCAGTATGAGCCGGGAATAGTTTACTACACTAGTAGGAAGTGTAGGGAGGTGAGGATTGTAAAACTGCGTCACTAGGTGATATTTATAGTGACCGGATGAGCCTAAAACGTACTTTAAGTACAAAATTCTGCACTTTAATACCAAAAATTCAGCTTTTAAGCTAACTAGTAAAGTGCAAAAACATGGAAAAATATTACTGGACACTTTCCAAAGTGTCGGGAATAAATTGTGTCACTAAAAATAATATTAACGACACTTTAAATACTTATTTAGCAATTTAACGGAGTAATATCCAACCAAACGACCGGACTTAACCCGGGACATAAAAATAATGGCTTGACATTGTTTCTCTTTTTCTGAGCCAGTTAGGGTCCCCGAACACCCTAACACCCTAACACCCGTTATAAATTACTACACACTAATAATTAAAATAATCACCTAACTAATTCCACTATAGCACTAACCATTAGTTGGAATCCAACTTAATACCCAACCCCATGTCCGATCGGTTTCCCAAAGGTACACACCATCCACCAATTGTTGAATATTTTAGTCCATCATGTCTAGTATCAAGCCTACATAATATCTAATGGTTATAGTGGAAAATGGCTTATAAATGAACATGTGGATAAGACTTTCACTTTCACAAATCAAACACCAACTCAAAATTTCATTTCTTTCTTCCTCCCAATATTCTCGGCCGAACATACATACATACCCACCATCACTTTTCAATTCCAATCAAGGCATTTTACATACAACCAACGGTGAAGGATCACATACGAGGAGACCCGGTGTTTACGGAATCGCAAGGACCTCACTACGTTGCTATTAACCAACCGTTTTTCGACTAGTTTCTTCCTTAGCCTTGAGCTAGTAGTAAGTGACTCTAAACGCCTTTTTGATCTATTCTAAAGTGGTTAATAAGAATTTTGTCGGTTGAAATTTATGAACATGTATGAAAAAAAAAATTAAAAGTCTACTAAAGGTGATGAACTTGGTGGTTAATAAGTAAATATTGGTGTAAAACTTATAAAACTAGATTTGTTATGATTAATTAGTGTTGTTTTATGCTAGTGTTAGTTCATCTTACCCGACTAAGTCATGTTCATGGAACATGACCTAGTGTATATTAAAGTGTGAAAAGTGGTTAGATGAAGAACACTATTACTTAACCATGAACTTGTGTAAAAGTGATTCTTTTTTTAAAAAGGAGTTCTAAACTAGTAGATCTACGGATCTACAAGTGGTATTTTCGAAGGACCAAGTGTAAAATGAAATCATAATTTTTAAGCCGGATCCTTCCTTAACAAAAGTGATTTTTGTGAACACACAAGTGTGTAGACACTTGTGTAACAAAAAGTTTTAACAAAGAATTATTTTTATAAATTTTGGACAAGAAGTTGTAGAAATGTATCTTCTTTAAAAACAAGGTTCTCAAAGAAACCGAGTCTATTTATAAAAGATCTACTAAAATATGGGGAAAGTTACTACATATCTTACACAAACCACAAGTTCATGTGTTATGCGATTTATATCTATTTTGGACTAGTTGATGTTGAAATATCGTTTGTTAATGTTGGGAACATTGTTGATTTGAATTATAAAAGAAAATGATACGCTTGAAAGCGTGGCCACCTCCAGTTATAGGGGAAACTCTGGCGAAATTTTTCCAAAAATCTAACACTTGTAAATTTTTTTTATCACAAGTGTTATGAACATAATTTTTAACTTGTTTCCCAAAATAAATTTCGCCACGATTTTTATTACAAAACTACCAAGTGTCGGATGTGGGATTTTCACAAATAAAACTTGCTAAAATATATATTTAGCATATATATTTTCATAACAACACTTGTGTGAAATTTTTATGATTATTTGTGAACTACGTAAATATTATTTTTAGGGTAAAAATAATATTACTGAATAATAACGACTCCAAAATAATTCTAACGCCTTCACAATGAATATTAAGTTACAACAGTATTATTATTACCACCCGATCTTTATCCGTAACTTACGTATTTTCAGAAAATACTCTTAAACGCGTATTTTGACAAAAGTATTATTTTGGAAAATTATATGGAATAAAATATAATATTTTTGGGAAAAGTATTTATATTTTGGAAGTAAAGTATTTTAGACAAATGAAATAAAATATATTTTATTAAGTGAGACTTAATAATATATTTCAAAGTTATACGAACGCACGTGTATTAAAACCCCCATCCTTGGGAAGGAATATATTTACCAAATAATTACGAAGTGTAATTACGAAATAGTTGCCTAACTATTTCCCAAAGACATTTAACCTTAAACCAAGGCACGGTCGTCCGTCTAATAGAAGTTAGTACGTGTAGGTCGTTACGCAGCAGGTTGACTGGGAGTTACTTTTCGAGACGCACTTCTGTGAGTTCATGTCCCCCTTTTCTCTTAACTGTTTTCAGTTTTTAAACTGCGGGGGTGAAATACATGTTACTATGATTACGAATACTTTTACATGGTATGATTAGCTAAGGAATTTACTTCTAGATCACGTGACTGGATAGGCTATTATCGTAAGACCATTAATCCTTGTATAAGGACCGAGAGGCATGAGTGATAGATCTATCGGGTGTTGCGAGCCCCACACATGGGCCAGCGTGTGGCTGCATGCGGTGACTATGTCGTTCCGCCGGAAGGACCGGTATGAAATTCGCGTTACAGGTTTGAGTGCTTCCTAGGCCATGTCACTTATTAATGTATTAGCTACACATTAATCGATCTCTTTTTCCTTATTTGCTACATACCACGGATTTTATACTTACAAAGGTTTTACATACTCACTACACATGAACTCGCTCAACATTTTTGTTGATTTTTCCAACTTACATGTATTTCAGGGAACTAAGGATCTGGCACGGTATGCTACGTTTTCACGCTGCGTAGAGTTATGGGATCATCCGAGTTTAGGGGTTGTGGCTTTTACCTGGACGAGTCACAGTTCTTAAACTACGTCTATTTTAAGTTTGTGGTTGTGTCTTTCAAACAATGTTTTTATGTTATTAGGCTGTAATTTCCGTTGCATGTGTCAACGCCGTAAGACAATGTTGTGTTACTTTTAAAACTTAAATCAATGGATGATCTGCAAGGTTTTAAATTCATATAGCTTGGTTGTGATTAAGATATGGTATTAAGAAGTCACACCAAATAAACCCACGCTTCCGCAAAGCCAGGGTGTGACACATATCCTTGTAGGGGATATGAGGCGGCTTTCAAATACCCACATCCTTGTAGGGGATATGAAGTGGATTTCACAAACGCATATTCTTGCAGGGAATATGTAAAGGTTTTCAGTAAACGTTGATGTTGGATAATACACTCACTTCTATCACCTAAGTCCCATCATACTACCGGGTTAGTTGCTTGTAGGGCAACGGGGTTATTAGTTGATAGCGCTATTAGGTTTGGCACCCTCACGACGTACCTGGATAGGACGGGCGTGAACTAATAACTTTAAATCATGACCAATGTTTGATAGAGCATTTGAGAAGGGTAAAAAGGGTCGTCTGCGGTATCGAGTTATTATCAGCATAACATAACATAAATCAGTAATCGGTAACGAAAGGTTTAACAACTCAGTGAACTCACCAGCGTTGTCTGATACACGTTTTTCTGCATGCTTACAGGCCTTTAGGTACATGTTGTTGGAACTTGCTGTCTGGGATGCTGGAGTGGTCATGGGTCAAGTTACAAGGAATCACAAGACAAGTTTAATGGCTTTATACGCTTGAGTTACGAAATAGTTGACTATTGTATCATGCTTCCGCTGATTAATAAATAATGTTTTATGCTTTATTCTAATAAATAAAAGTTTAACTGAATTATTGTGATGAGTTCAATGTGATTGGTGGCTAGATCCTGGTACGTCACACGCCTCGCGGGGAATCTCGCTTGTGGTATTTTGGGGGTGTGACAGAATTGCCTTCGTGAAACCAACAGGACTTCTGTTTTTGTCTGGTGAATTAGTCAACTGTACAAGTTGTTTGGTAGGTGTTAGGTTCCTGTTTGCAGTACTTCTTGTAAAGCCTTTGAAGACTGTTAGGGTTTTAGTTTGGGGTTCAGTTTGGGCTTCAGGTTGGGCTACAGTATGGGCTACAGTTTGGGTTTCAGGTATGGCATCAGGTATGGTTTCAATAATTTGTTTTGTAGGTGTTAAAGTCCTGTTTGCAGCTCTCTTGGTAAAACCTTTGAAGGCTACAGTTTGGGCTTGGAAGGCTACAGATTTCTTACCTTGTGCATACAAATGAAGGATGTGTCTGGCATCTTTGTCCCCCAATTTTTTCAGCATATCCATTACATCTTCATCATTGGTAATCTGCACAATACCATCTGCAAAATTATTTCCAGACATCAGGTAAAAAAGTTCAATATTCTTATCTTGGTAAGACCCACCCTCAATCACATAATCGATCAGCTCAAAATAAGACATCTTGTCTACTTCTACTTCAAACATATGAGTATCACCACCTTCATAGTGCAATTTAGGTCTTTTTTTTCAGCTTACCACCGTGCCAAGCTTTAACAATAACCTTGTCATCCATACTGTTGGTTTAAAGAGTGAGAGAAGGGTTAAATCAACATTCAATCGCATAAAGAACAAGAATGTAGCAAGAATTTCATCATACCTGATCGTTCGTTTGCAGCTTTCTTCTTGATAAGAATTTAGGGTTTTGAAGAGATAAGAGATGTGTTTTGGTTAAGTCTGTAATGTTTTGATCTATCGTTCAGTGTTAAATGGCCCTTTTATTTACCCAATTCCAATTTTGGATTAAAATAATCCATGTCATTAATAACTTAACATGTGGCAGATACATGTGGTAGTTAGATGACATTTGTTAGCCACGTTAGCATTTTATTAACTCAGTTAGCCTAAACTTAACTGTGGAGTATTTTACAAAAAAAATGGACGAGGTGGGATTATTGGTGGCTAATTCGTGACTTGGGATTATTATTGGCCAATTTCAGAAAGGTGGGATTATTATTTTCCAATTTGCCAATGAAGAATGGGTTAGGATGTGTTTTTGTTATGATATAAAATTTAATAATTGTGTCGTGCCCCCCCCCCCCAAACCATGAACACGGGTATGCAACGTTCATGGTTTTCATAGCATATGAATATGCTAAAAGCAAACACTTATATGCAAGGGCGGACCTACCCTATAGCGTGGGTTGGCGGCCGCACCCCTTGAAAAAAAAATTAGTGGTATTTTTTCGCGAAAAATCCCGACCGCACCCCTTGGAAATTCCGACCGCACCTCTTGCAAATTTTCGTCCGCACCCCTTAGAAAAAAATGTTAGGAATTAATATAAAAAAATGTGAACACGGATTGAAACCCGACCCAATTATGTAAACAAATTAGCTCACTAACCCCTTTAATAAAACTTGAATTCATTCCATCAAGTCCAATAGGTTAAAACATTCTAGCCCAACCCAAATACATCTTTAATTAAACAAAATCAGTCCAGTTTACAAAGAAAAAAAAACCAATTTACAAAAAAAAACACCCAATCTACTGCCAGCTTTGTGCGACTCCCGCCCCCCTCTGCCTCACCTCACTGCCAGCCGCAAAATTCCATCCACGAACAGAGTAATTTCGGCCACGAACAAGTACATGTTTTGTTTTTTGTTATTTTTATGTTTATCTGATTTTGTTCAAGACTCATGAAATAATAGGATAGGTTAAAAAAGTTTTAAGTTTTAAGTGTTTTGAGGTAATTTGAGGTTGTTCTAGTCTTTAGAGGATGGGTTTATTGTCTCTTAATCTCTTATTGATTATATGATTCTAGTATAGGGTTTGAAAAGTTGAAATTCAAAACTTTTATGTGTTTTGAGGTAGTTTTTATGTTTTTTATTATGATTTTAGTTGATATTATAGGAGAAAAGGGGCAATAAAATTCTTAAATAAGTTTGAAATTTCGTGTGTTTTGACGTTGTTTATGGTTGTTTAGATGATTTTTAGGGTGATTTTGTTGTTTAGATGATTTTTAGGGTGATTACACACGATTTGTAGGGCTTGAATAGTTGAAAATTAAAATTGAAACATTATGTTATGGAGCGATGCACTTATGGATTAAAAAGAAGATGATTAAATTGAAACATTATGTTTTGGATAGAGTTCAAAAAAATGAAAACTCGTAGGACGACGTTTTAATTATGTTTGTAACAAGGTTTGATGTGTTTTTATGATTATATAAATTTAGTTTGATGTTTCTTTGTTTTACATGACCCGACCCGATACGAACCGATTTTTTTACTTATATACCTAGGGGCCTAAATAATGTTCTGCATCCCCATGGAAAAATTCTTGGATCCGCCTCTACTTAAGTGCACAAATAGGAATAATGTAACTTATGCACACAAAGAAATTAGATACCTATTTCTCTGCCATCGTATTTAAATGTATGTAAGCATGTTTTTCCCCGAAGTATAAAATAGTAAAAAGAGGACATGAAACTCACCTGAAATGAACGGAAATACGCTAGCACGCTTAAGCACGAAAAGTGAGGGATACTGAACCTAAAAGTGCACTAATGAAAAATGGAGGGCTCAAATGAGAAAAAATTTTTTTTGTAAGAATATAAAAAATAAGTTTTAAACCAATAAAAATGCTCCATTTAATATGTGTATTTAATGTTATTGTAAGGGCATATAGGTAATTTTACAATTTTAATTAATTTATCGTGTTCCTTTAAACTAGCTAACTAACTAAAGTTGTAACTCATTTTTGAAATATCATCTTTCAAGGCAATTTAATTCATGGCGAATAAACAATTTTCGATATGTATAGGATAAAGTGTATGATAAATTTCGATATATGTAGGATATATATGTATGATAAATTTTGATATGTATAAGAATAAATTTTGAAATGTGTAGGATAAAGTGTTTTTGACTAATTAATGAGGGGTTATAATTAATAAAAATGTTTAATTTTGCTTCATTTAAAATTTATATTTAATGTTATTGTAAAGGTATATATTTGTAAATTTACATAGATCATTAATTTGTAGAATTCCTTTTTAATAGCTTGCTATATTAAATTTGTAACTTATTTTCAAAATATATATTTTTTCATAAAAATAATATTAACTTAGAGAATATAATTATGAGTTGTGTGTGATAAATTTCGACATGTGTAGAATAACTTTTCATGTGTGTAGGCAAAAAAAAATTAGTGTGGAGGATGAGGATAAATGAAATGAGAAAAAAACTATTTAATATTTTACAATTGTACCATTTTGCTCTTTTTCTATTTAATATATATATATATAGGGTCAGGATTTAGAGAAAACGGTGGAAAGTGTGAGAACGCTTATGGATCGTCTGATCAAAACAAACTACGGACTAGATTGGCGCGGTGGCATTTTCGTAAATAATCACTTTTATTACTGTGGTGCGCTTCATTAAGGGTAAAAAAGTCTTTTGACGTCTCTACACAAAACGCCATCTCATGAATAAAACGCCATTAAATTACCGCCTTAACCTACAATAGCACACACCATCCTAATCTAAAACGTCATTAGATATAAAACACCAAACTTAATTATAATAAAATCCCACCTAAAAAAACCGCCAAAAAACATCCTATATATACAATATCTCAGACCTTCCATTAAAACACACAAAACCCCAAACACCATATTTAATATATATCATTCGTCTTAGAAATGCCAAAAAACCCAAACATCAAATATCCTCTAAACCAAAACATTTATTTGAAAATCAGTTTGGTTGTCGGTCAGGTTTCGCTCAATGTAATGGACAAAATCCTTAAGTGAAGATATTGTCCATTTCATTAAGTAAGATCTTATTGACTTTATCCTCAACTTCCATCCAATTTATAACGCCAAAACATACAAAAACATTATTGAGGTTTGTTTTTAATAAAGTTTAGCTGTATGGGGTAGACAACATTGTCAGACATCTTTCTTAACTGAGGATTAACAATGTTGTCCATCTCATACAACAAAACATTATTGATTTTAGCATGAAAAATTTAGAGGTTTAAGATACTTTTATTTAGTGGCGTTCTTTTTCTTGGTAAAACGCCAAAATGTTAAAAAATCAAACATCGTTCCTTGGAAATTCAATATTGTTCTACGCGAAAGTTTCGCCGAATGGATTGTTAGCTGAAGGGTGTAACTCAATAACATTTTGCTGCATGAGATGGACAAATCTTCAAGAAAAAGAGGCTGATGTCACACTTTATTCTTCCAAACGGCGACAAAAAAGCTACTTCAAAAAAAAATGAATCATACGAAAGTCGAAACAGCCAGTTAAGATGATTCAAAAAAAAGAAGAAAGAGACCTGTGACATTGAAGATTTGGAAGATCAATTGTTTATATTTTTTTTAATTTTCTTTTTGAGTTGATTGTTATATAATAACAACGCCATATATAATAAAAACGCCACACAGCCAAATGCTTGTTAAAACGTCATCATGCCATAAAACGCCCCAAAAACTCCCAAACTATAATAAAATTACGTTGGACAAGTATTATAAAAAAACCCAAAATAAAAAAAATAAAAACCAAACTTGAAAAGGTAACTAGAAACAGTAACTACAAAACAGTAAAACTGAAGCGACGGAAAATTTATTATATCAGAATCTAAAACGTCAAACTTGAAAGATGGGACGTGTTACAGACTTCAGAGATAAAGCTTATCAAAAACAATAATTACAAACAGTAATTGAAACGACGAATACTTTATTATAATAACGCACAGCCTAACCTACGCGCCAAAAGACATCCTATAAATTGATACCTCTCAGCAACTTCCATTTGATCAAACCAAAAACAACAAATGCCAATACTACTAAATACCACTCACTGTAAAACGCCAAAAAATTAAAAAAATCAAAGATGGCCAATATGCTTTCTTGGATATTCAGTATTGTTCTTCGTGAAGTTTCACGGAATGGATTGTTAGATGAGGGGAGTAACTCAGTAAGATTTTACAGCATTAGATGGACAAATCTTCAAGAAAAAGATACTGATGGCAGTCATATGTCATTTTGTGTTCTTTGTTCTTGAAGAAGGCTTGGATGAGGAGAAGAGATCAATGACACTGAAGAGTGGGATGATTATAAAGATGAAGATGAAGATCAAGTTGAAGAACAAAGCGAAAAACCCACCCACGCGTCATAGATCTATGTCCCTAAACATCCACAAAAGCCACTTCAACAGACGAGCAGACAAAATAATCAAACCGATGGATTTGTTAAGTTTTACATAAAACGCCATATATTTGGTGACAGTTCTTGTAGTATTAAAGAAGAGAGAGACTGATGACATTGAAGATTGTGAAGAGAGATCCGATTAGGATTTTTAATTTATTTTTTTCGCTTCTATTTTTTCCCTGTGGTTGTAATATAATTTTCCGATTGTAAAACGCCAAGATAACACAAGCGCCAAAATGTATATAAAAAATAATAGAACAATGGGCCATCTTATCTAAAACGCCTTTGAATCTAAGAATAAATAATGGGGTGTCATCCTAAAAAGTCCTGGCCATACTTAGTATGGATGAAGCCATTCAGAGAGATATTCTGACCCCTTGGGGTTCCAATGGCATACGAGATTTTTCTAGAATAGCCATTCCCTTAACTATATTAACCTGTAAATCCATTAAGTTTGAATGAAGACCAAAACAAGAAGAAGCCTTTAGAATTATTAAGCAAAGATTAACCCATACACCCATACTAGCGTTACCAGAAGGAACTGAAGATTTTGTAATCTATTGTGACGCTTCTAAGTTAGGTTATGGATGTGTGTTAATGCAACGTCAAAAGGTTATAGCTTACGCCTCTAGACAACTTAAGAATCATGAAAAGAATTATTCAACCCATGATCTAGAATTAGGAGCCATAATTTTTGCCCTTAAAATTTGGTGACATTACCTATATGGTAGTAAGTTTACCATTTTCAACGACCATAAGAGTTTAAGGTATGTTTTTGGGCAAAAAGAGTTGAATATGAGACAAAGACGTTGGATGGAAATATTTAGTGATTTTGATTGTAATATCCAATATCATGCAGGAAAGGCAAATGTAGTAGCTGATGCTTTAAGTCGAAAGTATCATGAAAAGCCAAAAAGAGTACGTTCTCTTAAGTTAAATCTGCAAATAGATTTAAATGATCAGATTAGAAAAGCACAAGAATCAGTAATCAAGGATGATACTGAAAAGTTAAAAGGAATGATTAAGGAATTAGAACAAGGAACATATGGAATTTGGAGATTCCATAAGAAAAGGATGTGATACCTAAATTAGGAAACCTACGTCACCGTATATTAGAAGAAGCCCATAAGTCGAAGTATACGATGCATCCTGGAAGTGATAAGATGTATCAAGATTTAAGAAAAAATTTCTGGTGGATAGAAATGAAAAAGGATATAGCAGCATATGTTGCAAAATGTTTAACTTGTTCACAAGTCAAAGCTGAACATCAGAAACCCTCAGGTTTATTGCAACAATTAGAAATGCCTATATGGAAATGGGAATTAATAACAATGGATTTTGTTACTAAATTACCCAAAACAAGAAAAGGTAATGATACAATCTGGGTGATTGTAAACAGGCTAACCAAGTCAACTCATTTCCTACCAATGAAAGAAACTTTCAGTATGGAACAGTTAGCTAAATTATATGTAAATGAAATAGTTTCATTACATGGAATTCCTCTATCAAATGTTTATGTCAGAGATAGTCGTTTTACCTCTCATTTTTGGACAAGTTTCCAAAAAGCCATGGGAACCACGTTGAATCTAAGCACCGCTTATCATCCTCAAACGGACGGACAAAGCGAAAGGACAATTCAGACAATGGAAGATATGCTTAGAGCTTGTGTAATTGATTTCGGAGGTAATTGGGACGATCATTTATCATTGATAGAATTTTCTTATAATAACAGTTATCACACAAGTATCAATGCTGCACCATTCGAAGCACTTTATGGACGAAAGTGCCGAACGCCAGTCTGTTGGGCAGAAATTGGAGAAAAGCAACTATCTGGACCTGAGATAGTACAAGAAATAACAGACAAAATCATTCAAGTCAAGGAACGACTGAAAGCAGCAGGTGATAGACAAAAGAGTTATGCAGATAACAGACGAAAGCCATTGGAATTTCAAGTAGGAGATAAGGTGTTATTAAAAGTCTCTCCTTGGAAATGAGTGGTAAGATTCATCAAAAGGGGAAAGCTAAGCCCCAGGTATGTTGGACCTTTTGAGATTATTAGAAGAATAGGACCAGTAGCCTATCAGCTACATCTGCCAGAGGAAATGGCAGGAATACATGATATATTTCATGTATCTAATCTCAAAAGGTGTTTAGCTGATGAATCACTCGTAGTACCTCTTAAGGATATAGAGGTAAATGAACAGTTAAAGTTTGTAGAGAAACCTCTACAGATTGAAGACAGGAAAGTCAAGAACCTCAAGCACAAGAGACTAGTTCTAGTCAAAGTGAAGTGGGACTCCAAAAGAGGACCAGAATACACATGGGAGCTTGAATCAGAAATGCAAAAGAAATACCCACACCTGTTCCAGTAGACCTCGAGGACGAGCTCTAAAACAAGGTGGGGAGGATATAACAACCCTCCTGAATATTTTTCGACGCCCTAATATATTTTAAAATACCCCAACATGTCCTAAAATACACCCCGTATGTGAAAACCGAGCCCAAAATACGATCTAGCATTAAAAATTAATTAAAAACAAGAAAAATGGGGTCCTCGCGGGGCGCGTAGCCTTTGGCTACTGCCTACGCGGGCCGCGACAGCAAGGAATTAGGGCGACACCCAGTGCCGCCACGTGTCCTAGCTGTGTCAAGTCTATGGGTTGGGTCAGCAACCCTAGGGCCTACCCTAGGGAGCCTCGAGGGACGCGAAGGCCTTGGCCTGAGTTTACGCGGGGCGCGACGAACACAAAGATCAGCCCTATAAATTGCACGCATCGGCCTTCAGTCGAAACTCGCTCATACACTTTTCTTTCTCTCAATTTCTGAGTAGTAGGCATAATCCTCGGGTATAATACCCCCCTAATTAACGAAGTTCTGTCCCGATGTAAGTATTATAACCCCGGTTATGTATTAGATACGCTGCCCGATTGATCTAGGGTTCCGTAATGGCTGTCGAGGTTCTGCCCGACGTAGTCGTTGGAATGCCTTCTCGGGGAGGGTATTACTAATGTAAGAAGTGCGAAAAGATTAAAAATAAAAAGTATTACACTAGACACTTTTTCTTCACCAAGTGATGTAAGAGACTTAGGCAAACATGGCCTTGATTGTCAAGAACTCTTACGATCAATCTTGGATCCCGAGATGACTCACACACTCTATGATGGACAATGGATGATGGTGGTGGATGATGGTGTTATGGTGGTGGTGGGTGGTGGGTGAAGTGTGAGAGAGGTGGTGTGCCAAGGGACGGTTTGAGCTTGAGCCAAGCACTCCTGTTTATAGGGTGAACAGAAGCTCGGGCACGGCCCCGTGTCCAGTGGGCACGGCCCCATGTCCACATCCTTCTCTGTCTTCATTAATTGCTCTTGTCTGTATTAGTTGACCACGGCCCCGTGTCCGCTGGGCACGACCCCGTGTGCAGAAGTATATCTGTACTATCAAGATTTTCCTGGATTCTGCGAATCTTATAGTTGACCATGGCCCCGTGTTCGCTGAGCACGGCCCCGTGGTGGGCGATGGAAGCTTCTACAACTTTGTCTTTTATGCTGACACTTGGGCACGCCCCCGTGCTCATTGAGCACGGGGCGTGTTCAGCCTTCTGTTCTCTTGTTTTGCTTGGGAAGATGCTGTCGTGGGGTCGGGCATGTCACGTTTGTTCCTTTTCTTGTATTTATGTTAGATTTAGCTGCCTTTTGCTTCTTTTGTTAATTTGAGCTCATTTAATCCTGAAAATACAAAAGGAAGCACACTTTTTCCAACATTAGTACTAAAAAGGGTTAGTTTTATGCCACAATTGATGTAATTTATATGTTGCATTTTGCACACATCAGGGTGGTAATCCGATCGGGTGGTAATCCGTTAGAAAGTGAATCATGTTGAAAATTGTTTAAGTGTCGAAGTTCTAAACATCACATGGTCGGGTGGTCGCTCGATCGGATGGCAATCCGATCGGGCGGCAATCCGTTCGATGTTCAAACTCTTGAAAGTTTGAAATAAAATTTAAGTGTGGGGCCAAGTGCAAGCCGATTGAGCGGCTGTCCGATCAGGCGGCAATCCGATCGGGTGTTAGCCTGATCGGACGGCAGTCTGTTCCGATGGCCTGATCGTCTTGATACTTGGTAGTTTTGATAGGTTTGCGATGTTGATCGAGATGGGGTGATAACGTGCTAACCAACAGAGACCCCATCTTGACCAAGTGACCCGTTCGGACAGGAATCACCCTGGCCCGGCCAGTTAACCTGTAACACCCCAAAACCCGAATGTTTATATTCGGCAAATGTTCTGATATGGTACATCAAGAAATAAATAACTAGGCTATTTAACCTAGTTAAGAATATAGTAGAAACAATTAAAGGATGAAAGTTGTGCCAAGTATAATTTAGTGGCAAACTTGAGGGGCTAAAGTGGGGTAAAATGAAAGTTGAATTTATTTATGAGATACACACCCAAACACACACACATACGCGTGTTCTGGAAGGATCCAGGAGCTCCATGAGAGCTCAAGAACCCTAATCAAGAAATCATCAAATTGAAAGGTTAAATGAAGCTTAAATTCATAATCGAGCATGGATTAATGATCACATTCACAAGGGGATCACAAGGTATGTCTTAAAAGTTAGATTTGTGATTATGCACGAAGTGGTTTATGTTGTAAATCGCGAATTTGTATGAAATTGAGTATGAGTATGTGTTAGAATCATCATTTGGAACATGGATTATGCATGGTTTGGGTTAATTTGATGTTTATAGGTGAAACCCGTTGGTTATGGTGATGATGACGACTTGAATGATCACCCATGTCCAATTCTTGCTTAATATTGATGTATTTTGATATGTATGATAGATTCTTGTTAGAGAAATAGAAAGAAATGTGATGACAATATGTTTTATGTTTATGTGTGAATGATACATGTTGGTAAGTAGGAGAATTTGATGAAATATGTATGAGATTAGAAGATTATGCATGAATTAGTTGTACATTATGCTTAGAAGGTAGTATGCACTCCAAGTGTTTGATGAAATGTCTAGATGAGGTTAGAATGTTAGATTATTTGAAAATATTTGATGAAACTAAATCTGTCCAGAAAGTTACAGCCGAATTTAATCGGCTGTAACCGGGCCAAATCTTGTAAGAAACTGATGTTTTTGAGCTTGTGATGAACTTCCAGGAAAAACCTTTCAAACCCAACTGGAATTGCATTTTTTCGACGAAAAATGAACGTTTTGTAAATTTTTCCGTATCGAAGGTTCAGGCTGCGTTTTCTGGCAGAATTTGCAGCCCATTACGAATGTTATAACTCAACTTAGGAATTGGGTTTTGATCTCAAATTTTTACTTTAGATATATTCAGGAGGTTATGCAAATCTCCAACTGGAATTATGTCAATCGGATTATCGAGGATTTTTAAATGAATTTTTCCGTGGGCTGCAGTCAGAAGTGACGAATCTGATTGCTGCTTAGTAAATGATTTTTTATAAGTTTTTGGTAGAGAGTTAGACTCTAAAAATTTAACACAAGGATAAACCCTCCGAGGGGCACGTCACATAAAAAGATCGTAATTTTTACATGCTCTTAAGTACAGTAAACGGACGTCCCAAAACAGCCTATTTTCAGTGAATTGAGCCATGCATGTTAGTGAATAAATTGACTAATGAAAGTGAAATGTGGAATATGAATTTGATATGATCGTTAACATGTACAATTGTGTATGCTAACAAGAATGTGATTTCGATGACATGAAAGTATAGGGATCATGTCGAGATGGACTCAAGCACGAAAGACTAACGGGTCAAGAGAAGGCAAGGATGCGGATACGAACACGGATGCATAAGGTAAGTGATTTCCGGAATCACTTCTTAATTTGTTTAAGTAAATCTATGTACTAGTTATTTAATTTAAGCATGATAATCGAAGTCAAATAAGGTTTGGTTGTACGAAATCGATGATTTTCGCTAGTAGACCGAACGGGTCAAAATGAGGTCTTATTGCTATACAAAATGGTTGCATAAGTAATGATTACGGTATTATAATTGGGTAATTGGTAGAATTGCGTATAAGTACGCTAACTGAGAAATGGAGACGCGGGTTAGTAGTCAAAAGACTCGGTTGTGAGTTATGATTAAATGGATAAACAATTTCACGTATGGAAATTGTACTACAAAGTTCAATTACGTATAATTGAATGAGATGAATGAGTTTAACGCATACCGAGTATCGGGTGCATAAACCCCAAGTACGAAACTCCGATAATGAAAAACTTTTATAGTTATAATGTTCATGTAAGTCTTGGGTTAAAATAAGTTAGACATGTCTACTTTTGGGTCGAAAGGTTGTTTATGAAAATGTTATATTGTAGAAAAGTTGTTTATGAAAGGTTTATGTTGTCGAAAGGTTGTTTATGAAAATAAAAAGGTTGTTTCGAAAGGTTGTTTATGAAAATGTTATGTTGTTAAAAAGTTGTCAAAATTTATCAATATTTCTTTACTTAACATGTTGGTCGAATGCTTTATATTTGGGCCGTTATAGTAACTTATCCTGTGACCTTTAAAGAGTCCCGAAATGTATTCCAAACTCATTGTAGAGTGTTTATGAGATACGATGAGCGCGTACGTAAGTTTAAGAGGGAATGAAATAAGCTAAAGGCACGTACAAGTATGGGTATGGATTTACCTCCATGTTAGTAATGGAATCCATAGGTAAGCATGTTTTAGAAATGAATACGTACGTAGGTCAATACGTATGAGACTTATTTATATGAATGTTTTTTTAATTGGGATATATGTTAGTATAATCATATGAGATTGTAAATAGTATGTAAGAGCTTGTATGTAGGCATGTAGGTATGTATGTATGAATATACATGTGAATGTATGTATGCACGAAGTAAGAATTATCGCCCATATAGAATGGTGCATGTATGTATGTATACATGGTTTCAACACGTTGGGTATTTACGTTACTAATAGTGTGCCTTGAGAATGAAATGTAATGTAGGTACATTATTGAAGTCTCACCAAGGATTAGACACCCAGATAAAATGCTTCAATTAGAAAGATAACGGAATGGAAAGTATATGAGGATAGCACGTGACGAGACTCCATGATTATGAATCTTGTTTTTATATATAATGCATGCTAATGTTACGAATGTATGTGGTGGGTGCAGGTGGTACAGAATCATGGATCAACATGATGGAAGGATAGTGATTGAAGATCGAGTGACAGAGACATGGATTGTACGGAGTGGGTGGTCATGTAATCTGTATTAGTATGTTATTATCGATACGTTAATGAAAGATAAACAATGTAGTTCCTTACATAAAGATATTTTTAAATGATTTTCAAGTATAAAGGAACGTTTTAAGAAAAAAAAATTATGACACGTATTTCCACTGCGACTTTTCGATCAAAATGTGTTAGGGTCTTACAAGTTGGTATCAGAGCCATGGTTTGAGGGAAATCAAGTATGAGGAGATAAATACTTGAACTCAAACTTGTGTGCTCTTGTGACAAGAAACCCGTACAATCCGAGACTCGGTCAAGATCTATGGGTGTAAGTAAAGGTAAGTATGTGCTTAGGTATGTATTTGAAGAAAACTAACAGTATGTTACGTGTAAGGTAAGCATGATTGCCGGGAAAGGATGATCCGTGAATGTGGTCTAGGACCGGCATCAAGGCATGTAATAAGACAAATTTACCCCAGGTACGTAAATTTAACATGTGGGCGTATCTAATGGTATAATCTAGTGAGTGAAAGATAATTTTAAATGAAATATAATAATGGAATGGTAATGAAGTTTTGAAAATGTTACACGTGCCGAAACTTAATTCTTCAGACATAAGGTGGTGATACACGAAGACACGAAACTAGTATGTGGATTGTGTACCTGGCCAGTACACAAGAAGCGTTTGACGTTCGTGAGACCATGATAATTGTTACAGGTATGTCCGTTAGAATTAGGTAATAGGTGGACGTGAGGGTAAAGAGAAATGTAAGACTTTCAAGAATGAAAGTATGAATGATATGTTAGAATCCGCGAGACGGATTCGAAACATGTAAGGAATAAAATGTAACGCCCCGCGTTTTCATAACTTTCCATATTTAGAAACCATTGTTCATATTCCTATTTTTGAAAACTTTGTATCCTTGTATTAGTCGTTTCGTTATAATCGTCAAAAAATCTTCATCTTTAATCTAATCCGTCATAAAAAATGGTTATTTATTTAGGGTTTAAATAATTAATTATTTTGTTTTGTAAAATAAATAAAAAAATAAAAAATAAAATAAAGTAATTAATTAATTTAAAGGTTATTTAGATAACCTAGTTAGTTAATTGGAATCAAACTTAAACCAAGTTAATTTGACCATTTAATTAACTCCTTAAGTGGAGGGACTAATCGTGTATTTAATTAATAGTATTAAATGGTATCCAACCCTAATTGTTTTAAAACATTTCATCCGACGCTTGTATCTTCTCTCTAAACCTGATTTCACCTCTTCATCTCCTACAATCAAACCAGAATTTCATCTTCCTCTCCCACATTCAACCACCAGGCGACACCCCTCCCCCATTCCCTCGTCTCGATGACTGGCTGGCACCGGAGCCGGTATCCCGGTCACACACACACGCCACGACAGCACCCCTCCATCTCCGATCTGAACTCCGACGCGGCGGCGGCGCTGCCGATGGCGGCTCTCGTTCCTCCGACCCCACACACACCCTTTCCTCCTCTTCGGTTATCACCGCCGCTCACGGCAGCTCGAGCGGTGGATCTGGATGGCTGAACAACGTCACCACACCTCGTTCTCAGCTCGTTCTTGGGTCCGGTCGGCCACAGCGTGACCGATGATGACGATTTGAGGTGCCGACGCTTGGGTCGGCGGCGAGGGTGTTCTTGCGTTGTCGATGAATCACGGTAAAATACCCCCCCTTGTTTCCTTTTTATTTACTTATTTTTAGTCTAGAGATGACGGGTGTTGATTTGTCTGGTTGATTCAAGCTCAGGTCAGCCGCGATTCGGGAGATTCGCGTCCGGTTAGCTCAGATTCGTTTCGGATCCTGTCTTGGTTCGTGTTCACAGCCGATTCCGGTTCAGGTTAGACTCGGTTCGGGCCTTGGCTTTTGCTTCTTTTCAAGTTTCGTAATTCTCTTGTCATTCAGGAGGTTCGGGTCACGTTACAGTCGGGTTCCGTTCGGTGTTCGGGTCAAAACTGGTCAACCGAGGTCTCGGCGCAGTTTGGTTTGAGTTATGTTCGGGTCAAAACTGGTCAACAGGTTCGGCCAAGTCAGCCGGTCAACTCAGTTGACTCGGCCAACTTAGTCAAGTGGTTCAACGTTCCGACACAAAGACTTGGTATAATCCTAAACGACGCAAAATTTCATTATTATTGTTTATGCTTTTAGTTACGATTTTAATCTTGAAACACTTGAACTTGTTCATTTCGCGTGTCCTTGAATCTTGCATTAAAATACATATTTTCATTATATAACTCTTTTAAATATACCATGTTTCGTTGATTGTTGATTTTTGACAAATAAATCGACAACTTGTGTTGTTCGGATCGTCCAAAAGCAGAGGAAACTCTGCCCGTTTTTCGTGAAATTCCGTAAAACGAAACGCGTTAGTTTTTATAAATCAAAATATATCAAATTCGATTAATTTTTATAAAATAGATATAAATGTATATTTATTTTTATTTTTGGCGACATTTCAACAATACTCTTGATAGAATTAATTTAGGATTTTTACTTAACTATATAAATATATATGTATATATATATACATTTATATTAACTAGATATACTTTAAATCCTCCGTTATAATCCCGTTTACTCATGCACCATCGTTTGCCCTATAGCGTGACCTCGGTGTTCCGTCCTCCTATCTCATCAACTCGTCATACTTGGATAATCGGAAGACTTAGCAATTATGTGAGTATACTTGAACCCCTTTTTCGGTTACCACTTTTTGGAGTGTAACATGTTATTTATAAACTTACACACAAACTTTATCATAATACATCAACATTCCTATTACACGCTTGCTTATTTGATTACTTGATACTTTAAACTTGGGTTGAGGACATTATGTGTTAGACTTATCATTAACTTCGTACGAGCCAAACCATGACATATATAGCGCTATAGGATTAACAACCCGCCCGTAGACTTGTGGTTATGTCATGAGCATATTCCGTTTCATTATGGGTTTGATATGTTTGACACATGCCAATTTTATAGTTTATCTAGTATCAAGAGCTTGCCACATGGAATTGTTTAAACTTATCTTTTGAAACGTATGTACCAAACTTGTATACTCGCCTTTGCTTTTGCATTGAACTTTATTTTAAACATGTTACAGGTTGAGGATGATGATGCTATGAAATGAAGTAGCGTTGATGCCTATATACACATATAGACGTTTAGGTTTAATCGTTGTATCAATTTTGATTATGTTGTATTGTATTTCCCTTGAACTTGATGTTATTTGATTTCCTTGTAATGTTGACAAATGAATTATGAAATGAAATCGGTTTATTAAATATTGTCACAATAGCGTTATGATGTCTCTAGCAATCTTCACACTTCGTCTCATCCCGATGTTTCCGCCATTGGTTGGGGTGTGACAGATTGGTATCAGAGCCATAACTATAGAGAATTAGGAAAAGTAGGAATGCTTTAACCTAGTCTATAGTCTTAGAGTTTTAATCTTATGTTTTGCTTGAAACTACTTGCATGCTACTTTATTTGTTTTATGTATTCTCTTTTGACATTTTGAGCATGATTTGTCACTTATGTGTTAACACTTGACATGATATACTTGTCTTACTATGTGTTAATATTTGTTTCATTGTTCTATCCTTTATGTGTTGTTGTTGACATACTTTTTATGTGTTAATAATTGTTTCATCATTCCATTTTTATGTGCTATTCTTGACATGTTCATACTTGTTCGTATAATCCTTAACATACACTTTTCTCATACATTTTACTCGACTATTCTAAGTTCGACAACACTAATATTATACAAAGGAGACGAGTTCACCAAAATATGTGTGAAACCCACAATTTAGTAAACGACTCTCATTCCGTATGATACTATTTTTGCACGAAATTCAACATTAAGTTAGGAGTGAAATCCACATCTTAATGGAAATTCCGAATTTAAATTCGTCAAGTTAGGGTACGAAGTCGTCAAGTTAGGGGTGAAACCCGCACCTCGTCGACTAGTCCCACTCCTTGATTTTACAAATCCCGCCAGGTCTCGAATTTTCGATTGAATTGGAACGTGTAGTAACCGAAAGGGTAAATACCGTTAACCGACACGTCGGCGAGAGTATTTCACCTATTAGGCCAAAGCATGTTGTTAATTTCAAAAGACCTTTCGACCACTTTGGTGAGTCAACGTTCCGTTTAGGAACCACCCAAATTTCTTTTTTATCAAGCTTACGCTTTATTATTTTCGATCTTTTATGATGAAACTCACTCTTGTCAATTTTGAATCATTTTTTATATGTCACTTTTGCGCATACATCATACTAGTACTTTTCATACGATTATACATTATTAGCATGCATGATTTCACGTAATTTCATTTACGCTTTTGTAACAACGAGCAGCGACATATCATCGAGATAGGAGTGATTTTCTTACCTTGACGATTAACTCCGCTTCTTTTCTCATCTTATAACGACCTCACCAACGGATTTGGGGTGATTCCCTTACCTAGGTGATCGTTACCAATACTTTTTTTAATAGACTATAATATGTAAACACGATCATGTCTATGCCTAAATCGTTTATCGTTACAAATATGTAATTATTTCAAAATGCATTGTTTATATGAAAGAATTTCTTACTCCAAAATCTATTTTCATATAGCTCATACACACAAAATTCTTAACGTATACCATAAACGCTTATTACTCGACTTTCAAAATTTCACGTAATGCTACTTATCAACCTAGTTGGTCTAATAAAATCATTGCCCACAAAATTTCATATTTCACGTAATTACTAAAACACACTCATCTCGCATCACTATACTAAAGATTGCTAATTTTCAATTGAGAATCAAACCAGCTTTTCATACAAAATATTACAATTATTATTCAGTCGTTTACTAAAACGTCTTTCAAAATCAATAACACGTTTTTATTAAAAGACGCTTTTCCAGCAAAACACTAAGTTTATATACCAAGATCCTTTTCCTGAGGATTAACCTTTTCACAAGAATCTGTAAACTTCAAAACTTCCTAATACAAAGTTACTTAAAACGATGCAAACTTGTTAATCCCAAGAACTTTTCAACACCTCGCAAGATACGTCAATTAAATTCAAACACGTGGGCAAGGAAACTTCATAAGGACCGACAAGTTTCGACTTATGTAAACTCTTTTAAAACCGTAGTAACATTCCTATTCTCTTTACGAAGTACGTTTCACGTAACCAATAGCTGCTTTATACCTCCTTACATTCACAAACTAGATTCTATATTCCATGACAACTCAATCTATTTTAACTTCACGTTTTGCGCAAACAACTAAGTATGCATATCATTTTACCCGTTATAGTAAATATCTCACAGCAATCTCACGTGTGTCACTCGTCCCCTCTTTCTTTCATACTCAAAACTTTTAATCTTTACGCGCATAAACTCGTGTATTTCTATTTATACTATAAACAAAATCATTACTTCCTACATCCATACTTAGACATTTTATACAGTCGCTTATGTTCACACTTACACATTTATGTTATACTCATGATTCAAAATTCATACGTTGCATGTTTATACATACACACACAATTATACATTTACGTTGTACTTACATTCATATTCATGTTCATACATTTTATGTTTTCATTTACACTTGTACAACTTTGTTTACACTTATATTCATACACATGTATTTTATTCATACTTAAACCCTCGTGTTTTACACCTATATTCACATTCATAACTATGCTCATACATCTTATGTTCACACTTATACTCGTATTCATACTCATACGCTTTGTGTTTATGCTTATACTCATGTTTGTACTCACATTTATACTCATTTTTCATTCACGTTATGCTTATACTTTTACTCATACTCCTGACATGTGTTTTGTGTTTATGCTCACGTGCGTGTTCATATTTAAACTTATACTATGCTCATGCTGTTTACTCAAAAATTTATACATTCGCATATGTGCGCGAGCGGAACCCGAGGGATTCGCTTACGTTGGTCTTATACTATTTGGAATGCGAACATGCTTATATGTTACACTTTTTTTACGTACACAATCTCATTTTCAAAATTTATGTATACCTTGATTCTTACGCAACTAGTACAAGCTATGCGGATCATACGACGATTGGTATAATCGCGGGTGCACACGGGATTATAGTAATGGACGTATGAGAACCATAGAGTGTGCTACTACGTATGGTAAGAAACGGAATGTAACATGACACCGAATACGAGACGAACGTAATATGGTCAAAACATGGTGGATACGTCACAGGTACATCCTTTCACCATGTTACTTAACTTTCGCAAACGTGTCATGAGAAATTCAGTGTTTTGCAGACCTATTTGGACTTATACAACTTTAAACAACTCACAAACGCATTATATCCGATTATCCACAACGAAACTTCTTTCTTAACCCGCTACTTTCATCTATACAATACGAATGCTATTCTTATACTCATAATCGTTATTAGATCAATCGTTCACCCTCATACCTCAATTATACTCTGTTGTCTCAAACTTCAAGGCCTCAATTTTAAACAATCCTCTTCTGTTTGTCAAAACCCTTTCAAGTCTTCCTTCTGAATAAATTTTGGGACGAAATTTCCTAAAGGAGGGGAGACTGTAACGCCCCGCGTTTTCATAACTTTCCATATTTAGAAACCATTGTTCATATTCCTATTTTTGAAAACTTTGTATCCTTGTATTAGTCGTTTCGTTATAATCGTCGAAAAATCTTCATCTTTAATCTAATCCATCATAAAAAAATGGTTATTTATTTAGGGTTTAAATAATTAATTATTTTGTTTTGTAAAAAAAATAAAAAATAAAATAAAGTAATTAATTAATTTAAAGGTTATTTAGATAACCTAGTTAGTTAATTGGAATCAAACTTAAACCAAGTTAATTTGACCATTTAATTAACTCCTTAAGTGGAGGGACTAATCGTGTATTTAATTAATAGTATTAAATGGTATCAAACCCTAATTGTTTTAAAACATTTCAGCTGACACTTGTATCTTCTCTCTAAACCTGATTTCACCTCTTCATCTCCTACAATCAAACCAGAACTTCATCTTCTCTCCCACATTCAACCACCAGCCGACACCCCTCCCCCATTCCCTCGTCTCGATGACTGGCTGGCGCCGGAGCCGGTATCCCGGTCACACACACACGCCAAGACAGCACCCCTCCATCTCCGATCTGAACTCTGACGCGGCGGTGGCGCTGCCGATGGCGGCTCTCGTTCCTCCGACCCCACACACACCCTTTCTTCCTCCTCGGTTATCACCGCCGCTCACGGCAGCTCGGGTGGTGGATCTGGATGGCTGAACAACGTCACCACACCTCGTTCTCAGCTCGTTCTCGGGTCTGGTCGGCCACAGCGTGACCAATGATGACGATTTGAGGTGCCGACGCTTGGGTCGGCGGCGGCGGTGTTCCTGCGTTGTCGATGAATCACGGTAAAATACCCCCCCCCCTTGTTTCCTTTTTATTTACTTATTTTTAGTCTGGAGATGACGGGTGTTGATTTGTCTGGTTGATTCAAGCTCGGGTCAGCCGCGATTCGGGAGATTCGCGTCCGGTTAGCTCATATTCGTTTCGGATCCTGTCTTGGTTCGTGTTCACAGCCGATTCCGGTTCAGGTTAGACTCGGTTCGGGCCTTGGCTTTTGCTTCTTTTCAAGTCTCGTAATTCTCTTGTCATTCAGCAGGTTCGGGTCACGTTACAGTCGAGTTCGGTTCGGTGTTCGGGTCAAAGCTGGTCAACCGAGGTCTCGGCGCAGTTTGGTTTGAGTTATGTTCGGGTCAGAACTGGTCAACAGGTTCGGCCAAGTCAGCCGGTCAACTCAGTTGACTCGGCCAACTTAGTCAAGTGGTTAGACGTTCCGACACAAAGACTTGGTATAATCCTAAACGACGCAAAATTTCATTATTATTGTTTATGCTTTTAGTTACGATTTTAATCTTGAAACACTTGAACTTGTTCATTTCGCGTGTCCTTGAATCTTGCATTAAAATGCATATTTTCATTATATAACTCTTTTAAATATTCCATGTTTCGTTGATTGTTGATTTTTGACAAATAAATCGACAACTTGTGTTGTTGGGATCGTCCAAAAGCAGAGGAAACTCTGCCCGTTTTTCGTGAAATTCCGTAAAATGAAACGCGATAGTTTTTATAAATCAAAATATATCAAATTCGATTAATTTTTATAAAATAGATATAAATGTATATTTATTTTTATTTTTGGCGACATTTCAACAATACTCTTGATAGAATTAATTTAGGATTTTTACTTAACTATATAAATATATATATATATATATACACATTTATATTAACTAGATATACTTTAAATCCCACTTCAAATCCTCCGTTATAATACCGTTTACTCATGCACCATCGTTTGCCCTATAGCGTGACCTCGGTGTTCCGTCCTCCTATCTCATCAACTCGTCATACTTGGATAATCGGAAGACTTAGCAATTATGTGAGTATACTTGAACCCCTTTTTCGTTTACCACTTTTTGGGGTGTAACATGTTATTTATAAACTTACACACAAACTTTATCATAATACATAAACATTCCTATTACACGCTTGCTTATTTGATTACTTGATACTTTAAACTTGGGTTGAGGACATTATGTGTTAGACTTATCATTAACTTCGTACGAGCCAAACCATGACATATATAGCGCTATAGGATTAACGACCCGCCCGTAGACTTGTGGTTATGTCATGAGCATATTCCGTTTCATTATTGGTTTGATATGTTTGACACATGCCAATTTTATAGTTTATCTCGTATCAAGAGCTTGCCACATGGAATTGTTTAAACTTATCTTTTGATACGTATGTACCAAACTTGTATACTCACATTTGCTTTTGCATTGAACTTTATTTTAAACATGTTACAGGTTGAGGATGATGATGCTATGAAACGAAGTAGCGTTGATGCCTAGATACACATATAGACGTTTAGGTTTAATCGTTGTATCAATTTTGATTATGTTGTATTGTATTTCCCTTGAACTTGATGTTATTTGATTTCCTTGTAATGTTGACAAATGAATTATGAAATGAAATCGGTTTATTAAATATTGTCACAAATAGCGTTATGATGTCTCTAGCAATCTTCACACCTCGTCTCATCCCGATGTTTCCGCCATTGGTTGGGGTGTGACATGAAAGTATGAATGATATGATAGAAACCGCGAGACGGATTCAAAGCATGAAAGGAATGAAAGCATGAATGATATGTTAAAATCCGCGAGAAGGATTCGAAATCAAGAAGGAATAAAGTATGAATGACATGTTAGAAACCGCGCGACGGGTTCGAAAAATAATGAATGATAAGAATGAAAAGATTCTAATGTGTAAGTAATTACAGATTAAGCAAGTAAATATTCTTTAAAAAAAGCGAATATTATCCAAGTTATGTCTTAAACTTATATATACGTGAATAAATGTATAAATATATATACAAATATGTTTGTATGCAAGATTGGTTAAATAGACGAATAAGTCATGTGGGTCAAATGGTAATCGCCATTTAAACCCGATATATTTAATGTTTTGATTTGTTAAGTTTATTACTCATAGGTGAGCATAACGTTTGGCACGCAAACCCAAATTTTGACGAAAGAAAGAAGTTTTGAACATGTTATGTGTAAGATGTGTTAGTAATCGACTCTTAGGAGTCATAATGAATAACGGGCTACAACCAGGACAATGATTTAAGTATGAACGAAAAGGGTAAGTTTTGTCAAAATGCCGAAAGGATGTAATGAATGTATTTACAAGTAAGCATGAATGGAAAGAGGTACGAGCGTGTGCCTCAATACATATACGATAGTTAAGAAACGTTAGTTTGGCCTTGAAAGGTCAAACTGCGAAGGTAGACGAAATAAGTAACTATAATGAAAGAATTGCATGTGAGAAATTAAATGTGTGACATGTTATAGCGTGTACGTAAGAAATTGTAGACTGAATGTTGAATGAAAAGTGCTAACTGCTAAATTTGTTGATGATAATGCTAGAACCCTTGGAGTGATGAAACAAATCGAATTGGTAGGAGGTTGTTTGTAAGGACCTTCAAAAATGTCCCTAAATGACCCGTAAGTGAAAACCCGGACCCCTTAAACCCTAATCCGTAACAAAAATAAAGAAAAACAAATTTTATGGTTTCACGCGGGCCGCGTAAACCTTAAGATAAGGTTACGCGGGCCGCGACAGCTTACCAAATCTCCGGAGCAGCAAACAGGCCACGTGGCAGGCCTACCTGTGACACGCTAGCCCTAGTCTACGAATAGATGGCCCTCGCGGGCCGCGTAAGTGTTAAGTATGGGTTTACGCGGGCCGCGTAAACCCCATATTTCAGCTATAAATTGCTTGGGTCATGAGCAGTTCAGTGGTGTCGAAAACTTTTCTCAAAAACGAAGATATACTGCTCAAATTCGAAATTTAAGATATCAAGACGCTGCTACGATACAGGGTATTAACTCGATCGCTGCTACGATTCAATGTCCGATCGATTGAAACTATCCGATGGATGTTTAAGTGCTGCCCACATTAGGGCCACACTTTGTCATTCGTCGTGAATTCGATGGATGTTTAAGTATTGCACTTTGTCATTCGTTGTGAGGGTTTTAATCTCGTGAGTTATCGTAAATGCTGTATTAGTTACTGACCTAGTTTGTGTGCATTGTTATTTAAATTAGGTTACAAGGCTAATCAGTAGGCTAAACTCTGCCCGTTTAAATCTGCAATGTGAGTCATTCTCTTTTATCAAAAGTATTTTACAATACTCCAATTATATTCAAAAGTTATAATTACAGGGATTAAGTCATGGTTATCTTAATCACTGGCTAGTGGGGTATTGTGCACATTACTAATTTCTCACAGTTAGGCTAATAAATCCGAACAGTGATAATCATCACTACTTGAGTGAAAGGACCCAATCGTGGTATGACCATCGTCACCAGGAGGTGACACGGCGCCAGATAAAAATAAGATAGGAGCCATTGTAATTGCTCTTATGCCGTAATTCATAACTATGTGTCATTTTATCAAATTTGAGTGACTCGCCAGTATTTCCCCGCTGATAAAATATTTTTAAAACATGTTTCAGGTGACTACTGTGAACCAAGGAAAAGTGCTACGGAGCAATAACAAAGCTTGAAGTAGTGGCTCAGTTAAACAAATAAACATGTTTTGTAAATCAGGGAATTTCCTTGTGAAATTCCTCTATTGTAAATTATGGGGATTATCCCGAATTATGAAATAAAATAATCGGGCATTTCAAGTTTTAAAAGATCCTGTTAAATCTTCCGCTGTCAACTCAATTATTAAATACCACGGGTTTCTGTCCTGCGGCTCCTAGACCGGGTAACACCGGGACGGGGGCCGTGACAGAAAAAGGTGGTATCAGAGCCACTGATTTAAGCCAATTAAGTATTTAGAAATACTTAATTTTCCTGATTACCATCCTGTGCTTATGTGTTTTTGTTAACTGACTACTTGTTAGTTACAGTATGGGTAAGCAAAGACTTTCGGACATCTTTCATCTATTAGATAGTTCACCAAAAGATAAGGGAACTTCATTCCAAACAAATTCCTCCAAATACTCAGCAGATACTGAGGAAAGAATATTTGTTCGTAAGGCACAGTTTGAGAAACCACTTACCATTAAGAAAAGAAGTTGGATTATTAGAAAAAGTCAAGAGAAAATAAAGAAGTCACAAACAAAAGAAGTGATAATTAATAAAGAGACTCAGGAAACAGGTGATAACCCACCATGGGAAGATGAATTAGATGCACAATGGGCAAATCTCTACATGTTAGCCACTACAGCAATAAATGATAACTTATAATTGAATCGCCAAACCAGTACTAGCACTCATATCATCCATAAGCCAGAAACTTGCCCATTAAATAAACAACTTAGTAAGAAAAGATAGATTAAAATAAATTATAAAGGCACAATCCCTAGTATATTTTAAGTTTCAGTTGTAATTTGTAATAGATATATATATATATATATATATATATATATAATTTCCAATATTTTGTTTTAATCAATCTGTTTGTATAAATGTATTAGATATTGTAATTTAATTTTTCTGATTGCCTTTTTGTGATTATAGGAAAAATTCAATTTTAACCTAGAATTTTGTGTGTTTCTTCATATCTGCTAAACAGCATGAATGAGTTATCTGAAGCTCTTCAGAATCTCAATCTCTATTCTGTTAAAGTGGAAGTTTCCAGAGACTTTACCGGTTATTGTGCCGATGTTGAGGAACCTATGGAATTTCAAGCCCAGCCTCCGGAGAAACCCAAGCCAAAGAAGAGAAGAAGAATTGTAGGCTGGAGGCGTGTGCGCAGAAAGAAACCAGCGACACGAAAAGTTATAAAGACGGAGGATCCAATGGATAAAGGCAAGGGAATAGAGATCGGAGAAAGTTCCCGGCAAGACCAGGAAATGCCATTGTGGGAAGAGTTGGATCATAAACTGGCGGACTGTGATATCCTTAAGCATGTCAATGAAAACCTCTTTACTTATCCTGTTGAAACCCAACTCCCAGTGAATTTGGAACCGGCCATCCCAGATCCCCTTGTCAACACCCGACCTTTAGGAGAAATGGAAGAATGGTGGACCAATGACTGGCAGTTCCAGAATCTCTTAAATAACCCTTATATATTTTTCCCTCAGTTTGACCCAGAGCCTGCACCAAACCCACCAATGAGCAATGAGAACTTGGCTGAACTCCGCCATTTTGGTGAGGAGCTAGTGGATGCAGGGAATCGAATCCGGGAGGTCCGAGAACAGATCTCCTGGAAGTACGACGAGAGGGAACATCGCTTCTGAGATGCCAGCAGTTGGTGATGGTGTGATTGTGGTTGTATAATAATAAAATAATAATAGTAGTAAAAATATAATTATGTGAAATAACTTAAAAATAAAACTTTTGTAAGATAACAAGTGTGTACGGACGCATATTATAATATATATAAAAATGGAAGTCGAAAAAATCGACAATTTTGGCTATACTTGTTGACGTGATTATGTGCAATTATTTTGTTAGGTTTGGTTGTTATTTTGTGCTAATCACTTATATAAATTAATTACCAGATAGAACAGGCTGGTAATGAACCCGTTAATGAAGTTAATCAATCTAAGCAAAACAATGAAGATCAATTTCTGAATAGGCAAGATATCAAGAATATCGTTGCTCAAGGAATAGCCAATGCTATTCCAGCAATCCTTGCTGCTGCCCGAAATCCAGTTGAACCTCAACAAATTATTCCTAGCAAACGCACACACGGCGACAATTTCAGTAACAGTGTAAATGGAGGCGGCAACCATACTAATAACAATAACGATGGGATGCAACCCTCACTCCTTAAGAGAATGAAAGCAGCAACGCCTGGTTGCACTTACAAGGAGTTTCTTGCATGTAAACCGGTTGAATTTGCAGGCAACGAAAGGGCGACTGCTGCACTGCGTTGGTTAGAGAAAACCGAGGCGGTGATTAAAATAAGTAAATGTACCGAGGAAGACAAGGTGTGACAACTCGTATTTCCGAACCTATTTTTTTACTTTGATGTAACGTATGTGAACGCAATGTGATTGTATGAACTTGGTTGATTAATTGAATGCTCGATGTTTGTTATGTGTTATTGTGTAACGAATGTATGTATGAATATAAACGAGCTCTAACACACAACACAACCCAACCGCACAAGTCCAATCCAATCGCACAAGCCCATTCGGGCTACACAACTTGTACTTGAATCTATAGGATAGCCCAAGTTTGGGTTCGGCCAATCCCCATTAGTTCGATTATCACATAGGGTATTAGTACATATCCCACACTTTATCAAATCACTCAAAGTTTACAAACCCTAGCTCTCTCTCTCCTCTCAAACTCGACGGCAACACACCCTCTCTCAATCGAAGATCTGGTGGTTCGGATCATCCTCGTTATACCTTCTAATCGGTTAGTTGGTACTGTTATTTTTATGAGCATGATTTTTATCGATCTTTACATGTTTGCATATGTGTATTATTATTTGATGAGAATATTGTATGCTTGGTGCAATGATGATGATGATTAGGTTTGTGGTAATTGTTTCTGGATTGTGATTGGACCGAATCCCTACTCTTTCATGTGATGCTTGTAAACTAAATTGTTTGATCAAATCATGTAGTAAATGGCTAGTATTAATTTAATAGACTTAAATTCTATTTGACCTCACACAAAAGCAACCGACCACAACTGTTACTTCAGTTGATTTGATATCTCATGCAAATAATAAATGTAGATGGATGAATTATGTGAGTGTCAGTAAGCATGTTTTGTATATCAAATTCCCATGTATTGATTTAATCAAATAGACTTTTGATAATATTGTCAGTATGCATGTTAGGCATATTAAATGGTGAGATGATGTTTGGTTTGTAAATTGTATTAGACTTGGGGAATCGCATATCTGTTAGTGATGATGATTGCTTGTTTGATCGAATATTAATTACGTGTGAAACGGTTAATTTGTTGATCGGCCAAATAAATGGAAACTTTGTGATTGATTTCAAGATAAATGTTATGTAACTGATTTCCGTGATATCCGGATAATAAAACTAATCGCACTAGACATCTCAGTCGCACAAGAATTAATGAACCGCACAAGCTGTCATGTTACTTAACTGTTGGGCCGGATTAGCTTCAATTGCACAAGGATTCACGGATCGCACAAGGGATCCGTGATTATATTGTTTGGGCCGGTTACTTATTTAACCACTTATGATATTTTGGGCTTCTTGATATTTTGGGCCGGGTGTTTATCGGAGTCGCACAACATGTTGTGGATCGCACAAGGCCGTGCTGAACGCACAACATGTTGGGCCGATTGTTATATATTTAGGATCTTACAAGCTAGACATGAGGAGTGTTTGACTGTTACTGTTAAGGTGTTAACGTGTGTTATGTGTTTTGCCATGATCAATGCGTGTTAATAACCTGTTAAACTGTGTGTAATCATACGAGCTTTACTTGAAACCAAATCCTGACTCGTATGGTAACCATGTTAGGACGTGGTTGACCACACTTAGCTCGAGTAACCTTTCTGTGTATCTGCCGAGCAAACCAAGGTGAGTTCACACTAGCCAAGGCATGGGATTCCCAGGGGTTGGGAATGGGTTTGAATAACTACTCGTATAACTATTACTATTAAACAAATTATTACTGTCCTCGGTTGAAGGGCACGTACGTAAAACCTACGTACAGTTATACTTACTACTGTCCTCGGAATGAAGGGCACGTACGTAAAGCCTACGTACACGATCTTAAGACCATCACCTCTATCAAAGGAAGTCCCTCAATTATCGACTTAATCGCCGAGGCCTAGGGCGAGCGGGTCATTAGTTAATAGCGCTATTAGGTTTAACAAACCTCACACCGTGCCAGTCGGACGGGCGTGTACTAATGGACTATGGGCAAAGGGTCAATGCTGATAGACATTGACTTAGGGCACCTCTTATATTTTCGTAGCAGTCGATACGCGTGGTCTTGTAACACATGGGAAGCCCCCACTAATCATCGCACGCATGCCTGGACTGGCAGCAAGGATTAACGCGATACATGGTTTACAAAACGAATATATACGATTTATGAAATGAATACTTTAACCAAACAACTATCTGTGAACTCGCTCAACTTTGTTGTTGATTCGTTGCTACATGCCTTGCAGGTCATTAGGTACCCATGGAGCTTGCACAGGGAGGAACGGTCGTTGTGGGACATGGCGATGTGTGCCATGCTTTAAACATTACTTTATTTCATACTTAATACTGGCTATGGGTTTTACAAATTATGCTTCCGCTAAATACTTAACTATGCTTTGGTTTTTGAACACCTTTCATATTGTTTGGTTGAATTATGTTTACTTACATGCTTGTTCAATATGATTGGTGGCTTGATCCTGGTCAGTCACGCCTCCAAGCGGTGATACTCCGCGTGTGGATTTTGGGGGTGTGACACAAGGTCATGTACGCATCGCATCTTTTTAAAGAAGGGGCGCTAGAATGGTGGAATACGGTACTTCAAGCCAAGGGAAGTGATGTAGCCTATGCCATAAGTTGGGAAGAATTTAAGCGACTAGTGGAGAGAAAATTTTGTCCTGAGTATGAGAAGGAACAAATGGCGAATAAATTCCTAAACCACCAAATGGTGGATGTAGACTGTCGAGGGTATACTTCGACGTTCTTCGAATATGCTAGAGTTGTACCTACCCTGGCTTCGCCAGAGCCGGTGCTTATTTCCCGCTATATATGGGGATTGATTAGCGAAATCCGTGATATCGTTAAAGCTGCGAGACCTCGCACTATTGACGATGTTGTGGAATTAGCTAACACCCTAACTGACGGGCTGATACGCACAAGAGAAGAAAACCGGAAAAAGGAAGTGGCCCAAAAGATCACCCAGGGATTTCGTATGGGTAACCGTAGTAATTTCAAGAAAAAGGGAACTGGGTAATCTTCCACTGTTTCATTTTGCAATGCCTGTAAAAGAAAGCATTTTGGAATATGCAAAGGGTATTGCAATTTCTGTAAAATTCCAGGGCATCAAGAAGAAGATTGCAGGAGAAAGAAATCCACAATCTGCTACAACTGTGGAGAAGCTGGACATTTTAGGCCAGACTGCCCGAAATTGGTCAAACCAGCTGATAACAAAGCCAAACCTGCAGAAGGAACTACCAAGAAAAACGCAAGAGCCTTCCAACTAACTACCCAGGAAGCCAAACTAATCCCTGACGTGATAGCTGGTACATTCCTAGTTCACGACGTTTATGCAAAAGTATTATTTGACTCTGGTGCAAACCAAAGTTTTATAAATACTTCATTCTGCCAAGCTCTTAACTTACCCTTAACCAACCTTAGGCAGATTTTTACAGTCGAAACAGCAGATGGGAATTCTGTTAACATAAATAAGGTTTTGCAAGAAGGAAAATAGAACTCTTAGGCCATAAATTTTCTGCAAACCTGTTACCTATGAATTTGGCTGGATTCGATGTAGTGTTAGGAATGGATTGGTTAGTAGCCAACCATGCTCGAATTCTCTGTGATAAAAACTCCATAGAAATTCATACACCCACAGGAGAATTAGTGGTGATTACAGGAGATGAGCCACGAAAGCCACTGAAATTCATTTCAGTAATGAAGTTGGCCAGTTATTCAAGAAAACAAGAAGTGGTGTATATGATTTCAGTAATCATTAACACTAAAGATAAGGAACTTAAGAAAATTCCAGTAGTATCAGAATACCCGGATGTCTTTCCAGAAGAACTACCGGGATTACCACCCAATAGGGAAGTAGAATTTAGAATTCGTCTAATTCCTGGAACTACACCGATAGCCAAGGCACCTTATTGGTTAGCACCCACCGAAATGCTAGAATTGAAAAAGCAGTTAGATGAATTATTAAGCAAAGGATTCATACAACCGAGTTCATCCCCGTGGGGAGCTCCAGTGTTGTTTGTGAAAAAGAAAGATATGTCAATGAGAATGTGAATCGATTATACGGAATTAAATAAGGTTACAATTAAGAATCGATATCCATTACCTAGGATTGATGATCTTTTTGATCAATTGCAAGGAGCTAGATACTTTTCTAAGATAGATTTACGCTCAGGATATCATCAATTGAAGGTACAAGAAGAAGACATACCTAAAACTGCTTTCACAACTAGGTATGGTCATTACGAGTTTACAGTCATGCCCTTCGGATTAACAAATGCTCCTGCAGCATTTATGGACATGATGAATAGGATCTGTAAACCGTACTTGGATAAATTTGTAATTGTCTTTGTCGACGATATACTCATTTATTCTAAAAGCCAGGATGAACATCGTCAGCACTTGCATGCACTCTTAACTTTGTTAAGAAAGGAAAGACTTTACGCCAAATTCTCGAAGTGTGAATTTTGGCTAAAGGAGGTGCAATTTTTAGGTCACATGGTGAATCACGAAGGTATTCACGTCGATCCTCCAAAATAGAAGCGATCACCAAATGGAAGGTTCCGCAATCAGCTATGGAAATTAGAAGTTTTATAGGGTTAGCCGGATACTATAGACGATTCATTAAGGATTTTTCCAAAATAGTTGTACCATTAACTAAGCTAACCTGTAAAGCAGTTAAGTTTGAATGGGGACCTAGACAAGAAGAAACTTTTAAGGTTTTAAAGCAAAAGTTAACGAACACCCCAATTCTAGCCTTGCCAGAAGGAACAGAAGATTTCGAAGTCTACTGTGATGCTTCTAAGCTAGGATTAGGATGTGTGCTAATGCAACGCAAGAAAGTAATTGCGTATGCCTCAAGACAATTGAAAAAGCACGAAGAAAACTATACGACTCATGACTTAGGATTAGGAGCCATAATTTTTGCCCTTAAGATTTGGAGACACTATTTGTATGGAAGTAAGTTTACTGTCTATACAGATCATAAGAGCTTAAGATACATATTTGGGCAAAAAGAATTAAACATGAGGCAAAGAAGATGGATGGAGATTCTAAGTGACTACGACTGTGATATTCAATATCACGAAGGAAAAGCGAACGTAGTTGCAGTTGCCTTAAGTCGTAAGTATCATGAAAAGCAAAAGTGAGTTCGGGCTCTTAGATTAAATCTACAGTTAGATTTAATGGAACAAATGAAAAATATTCAGGAAACAGCAATCAAGGATGATGCTGAAGGAATGAAAGGAAGAATAAAAGAATTAGAACAGGGAAGTGATGGAATTTGGAGATTCCATGAAATAAGAATTTGGGTACCTAAGCAAGGAAATTTAAGAAATAAGATTTTAGAGGAAGCCCATAAATCTAGATATACCATGCACCCGGGAAACAATAAGACGTACCAAGATTTAAGAAATAACTTCTGGTGGATAGGAATGAAAAAGGACATAGCTAGGTATGTTTCTAAATGTCTTACTTATTCACAAGTTAAGGCAGAACACCAGAAACCTTCAGGTTTACTACAACAATTAGAAATGCCTGTATGGAAATGGGAACTTATAACCATGGACTTTGTTACTAAGTTGCCCAAAACCAGAAAAGGTAATGATGCGATTTGGGTAATTGTGGATCGATTAACCAAATCAGCTCATTTTCTACCCATGAACGAAACCTTTAGCATGGAAAGATTGGCAAAGTTGTATGTAGATGAATTCGTATCTTTACATGGAGTTCCACTCTCCATTGTATCAGATAGGGATAGTCGTTTCACTTCCCATTTCTGGACAAGTTTCCAAGAAGCAATGGGAACCCGACTAAATTTAAGCACTGTATACCATCCTCAAACAGACAGACAAAGTGAAAGGACGATCCAAACCCTGGAAGACATGCTTAGAGCATGTGTAATATATTTTGGTGGAAATTGGGATGACCATCTACCTTTAATTGAATTCTCCTATAACAATAGTTATCATTCAAGCATTGAAGCTGCCCCGTTCGAAGCACTGTACGGACGTAAGTGTAGAACTCCAGTATGTTGGGCAGAAATAGGAGAAAGTCAATTATCAGGACCAGAAATTGTACAAGAAACTACCGACAAGATCACTCAGATCAAGGAACGACTGAAGACTGCTCGAGATCGCCAAAAGAGCTATGCCGACAATCGACGTAAACCAATGGAATTTCAAGTGGGAGACAAAGTACTCTTGAAAGTTTCTCCTTGGAAAGGAGTAGTTTGGTTCGGTAAGAAAGGAAAGCTAAGTCCAAGGTACGTAGGACCATTCCCAGTAATACAGCGAATAGGACCAGTTGCTTATCGCTTACAACTACCAGAGGAACTAGCTGGAGTACATGACATGTTTCATGTATCCAATCTCAAGAAATGTCTATCGGACGAATCTCTGGTAGTACCTCTTCAAGATGTAGAGGTAAATGAAAAGTTAAAATTTGTTGAGAAGCCACTGCAAATAGAAGACAGAAAAATTAAGTTTCTCAAACACAAAAGACTGATACTGGTCAAAGTCAAATGGGATTCAAAAAGAGGACCCGAATATACCTGGGAGCTGGAATCGGAGATGAAGCAAAAGTATCCTCACTTATTTTAGTAAATCTCGAGGACGAGATTTTAAATAAGGTAGGGAGAATGTAAGGACCTTCAAAAATGTCCCTAAACGACCCGTAAGTGAAAACCCGGACCCCTGAAACCCTAATCCATAACAAAAATAAAGAAAAACAAATTTTTATGGTTTCACGCGGGCCGCGTAAACCTTAAGATAAGGTTACGCGGGCCGCGACAGCTTACCAAATCTCCGGAGCAGCAAACAAGCCACGTGGCAGGCCTACCTGTGACACGCTAGCCCTAGTCTACGAATAGATGGCCCTCGCGGGCCGCGTAAGTGTTAAGTATGGGTTTACGCGGGTCGCGTAAACCCCATATTTCAGCTATAAATTGCTTGGGTCATGAGCAGTTCAGTGGTGTCGAAAACTTTTCTCAAAAACGAAGATACACTGCTCAAATTCGAAATTTAAGATATCAAGACGCTGCTACGATACAGGGTATTAACTCGATCGCTGCTACGATTCAATGTCCGATCGATTGAAACTATCTGATGGATGTTTAAGTGCTGCCCACACCTAGTTCGTGTGCATTGTTATTTAAATTAGGTTACAAGGCTAATCAGTAGGCTAAACTCTGCCCGTTTAAATCTGCAATGTGAGTCATTCTCTTTTATCAAAAGTATTTTACAATACTCCAATTATATTCAAAAGTTATAATTACAGGGATTAAGTCATGGTTATCTTAATCACTGGCTAGTGGGGTATTGTGCACATTACTAATTTCTCACGGTTAGGCTAATAAATCCTAACAGTGATAATCATCACTAGTTGGGTGAAAGGACCCAATAGGGGTATGACCATCGTCACCAGGAGGTGACACGGCGCCAGATAAAAATAAGATAGAAGCCATTGTAATCGCTCTTATGCTGTAATTCATAACTATGTGTCATTTTATCAAATTTGAGTGACTCGCCAGTATTTCTCCGCTGATAAAATATTTTTAAAACATGTTTCAGGTGACTACTGTGAACCAAGGAAAAGTGCTACGGAGCACTAACAAAGCTTGAAGTAGTGGCTCAGTTAAACAAATAAACATGTTTTGTAAATCAGGGAATTTCCTTGTGAAATTCCTCTATTGTAAATTACGGAGATTATCCCGAATTATGAAATAAAATAATCGGGCATTTCAAGTTTTAAAAGATCCTGTTAAATCTTCCGTTGTCAACTCAATTATTAAATACCATGGGTTTTTGTCCCGCGGCTCCTGGACCGGGTAAAACCGGGACGGGGGCCATGACATTGTTTATGAGCGAAGGCGCATTACACAGATGAATGAAATCTAGCTTGGTACGACTAGTACTCGTGAAGAATGCGGATCGATCTGGGTTACGGATCGTCGATTGATGATATGAGATGAGGTAAGTAAAAAGGTTTAACTCATGTTGGATAAGCATGAATTGGTAGATTGAAAACGACCTACGAAATGAATGATGGAATGGGTATGGTATAGTATGGAACGTTTGATTTCTAATAGTCGGCATAAGAAGAAAACTATGTCATTAAGAAGTGAAACTCAAAGGTTTTGTTTGAAAATTTCGAGTATTGGTTAAACTCTCGTATAATGAATTTGCACGATACGTATGCTTATGAAAATTAAGTAATGCATGAAATGAGAGGAATAGTAATGTAGAATAAATGAGGCAAGTTGAGGGTAACGTAAGGGTATGTATGGTACAAATAACTATAGAAATGTAGAATGATGTTAACTATGGAGTTAAGCACGTAGGTGTGACTATGAAATAGTAGTTTTGTTGTGATAACAAAACAAGAGTTAAATGTTATACAATGTGTCTATAGAATGTAATCTTAAAGGATGAGGTGGAAGTATTAAATTTGTTATAAACGGATCAAATGAATGTAAGCATTATTATAAGTTTAAATAAATATGTATATTGACCAGTTACTAACGGGTCGAGGAAATGAGAATGTTATGTGAAAGTATGCCATGGAAAGTATAGACTAGTTAAGAAGAAGTCAATTGTATGAATAATTATGAAATGAGATCGGATGGTTACTTATAATTATGATGCAACAATGAAGTCAGACATAGATATGTGTGTGTAAGAGGAAATGAGAAAGGTTTCGGGGACGAAACCTTATTTAAGGGGGGTAGACTTGTAACACCCCAAAACCCGAATGTTTATATTCGGCAAATGTTCTGATATGGTACATCAAGAAATAAATAACTAGGCTATTTAACCTAGTTAAGAATATAGTAGAAACAATTAAAGGATGAAAGTTGTGCCAAGTATAATTTAGTGGCAAACTTGAGGGGCTAAAGTGGGGTAAAATGAAAGTTGAATTTATTTATGAAATACACACCCAAACACACACACATACGTGTGTTCTGGAAGGAGCCAGGAGCTCCATGAGAGCTCAAGAACCCTAATCAAGAAATCATCAAATTGAAAGGTTAAATGAAGCTTAAATTCATAACCGAGCATGGATTAATGATCACATTCACAAGGGGATCACAAGGTATGTCTTAAAAGTTAGATTTGTGATTATGCACGAAGTGGTTTATGTTGTAAATCGCGAATTTGTATGAAATTGAGTATGAGTATGTGTTAGAATCATCATTTGGAAAATGGATTATGCATAGTTTGGGTTAATTTGATGTTTATAGGTGAAACCCGTTGGTTATGGTGATGATGACGACTTGAATGATCACCCATGTCCAATTCTTGCTTAATATTGATGTATTTTGATATGTATGATAGATTCTTGTTAGAGAAATTGAAAGAAATGTGATGACAATATGTTTGATGTTTATGTGTGAATGATACATGTTAGTTAGTAGGAGAATTTGATGAAATATGTATGAGATTAGAAGATTATGCATGATTTAGTTGTACATTATGCTTAGAAGGTAGTATGCACTCCAAGTGTTTGATGAAATGTCTAGATGAAGTTAGAATGTGAGATTATTTGAAAATATTTGATGAAACTAAATCTGTCCAGAAAGTTACAGCCGAATTTAATCGGTTGTAACCGGGCCAAATCTTGTAAGAAACTGATGTTTGTTGAGCTTGTGATGAACTTCCAGGAAAAACCTTTCAAACCCAACTGGAATTGCATTTTTTCGACGAAAAATGAACGTTTTGTAAATTTTTCCGTATCGAAGGTTCAGGCTGCGTTTTCTGGCAGAATTTGCAGCCCATTACGAATGTTATAACTCAACTTAGGAATTAGGTTTTGATCTCAAATTTTTATTGTAGATAGATTCAGGAGGTTATGCAAATATCCAACTGGAATTATGTCAATCGGATTATCGAGGATTTTTAAATGAATTTTTCCGTGGGCTGCAGTCAGAAGTGACGAATCTGATTGCTGCTTAGTAAATGATTTTTTATAAATTTTTAGTAGAGAGTTAGACTCTAAAAATTTAACACAAGGATAAGCCCTCCGAGGGGCAAGTCACATAAAAAGATCGTAATTTTTACAAGCTTGTAAGTACAGTAAATGGACATCCCAAAACAGCCTATTTTCAGTGAATTGAGACATGTCTACTTTTGGGTCGAAAGGTTGTTTATGAAAATGTTATATTGTTGAAAAGTTGTTTATGAAAGGTTTATGTTGTCGAAAGGTTGTTTATGAAAGGTTATTTATAAAAATAAAAAGGTTGTTTCGAAAGGTTGTTTATGAAAATGTTATGTTGTTAAAAAGTTGTCAAAATTTATCAAGATTTCTTTACTTAACATGTTGGTCGAATGCTTTATATTTGGGCCGTTATAGTAACTTTTCCCGTGACCTTTAAAGAGTCCCGAAATGTATTCCAAACTCATTGTAGAGTGTTTATGAGATACGATGAGCGCGTACGTAAGTTTAAGAGGGAATGAAATAAGCTAAAGGCACGTATAAGTATGGGTATGGATTTACCTCCATGTTAGTAATGGAATCCATAGGTAAGCATTTTTTAGAAATGAATACGTACGTAGGTCAATACGTATGAGACTTATTTATATGAATGTTTTTTTAATTGGGATATATGTTAGTATAATCATATGAGATTGTAAATAGTATGTAAGAGCTTGTATGTAGGCATGTATGTATATATATATATATATGTAGGTAGGTAGGTATGTATGTATGAATATACATGTGAATGTATGTATGCACGAAGTAAGAATTATCACCCATATAGAATGGTGCATGTATGTATGTATGTATACATGGTTTCAACACGTTGGATATTTACGTTACTAATAGTGTGCCTTGAGAATGAAATATAATGCAGGTACATTATTGAAGTCACACCAAGGATTAGACACCCAGATGAAATGCTTCAATTAGAAAGATAACGGAATGGAAAGTATATGAGGATAGCACGTGACGAGACTCCATGATTATGAATCTTGTTTTTATATATAATGCATGCTAATGTTACGAATGTATGTGGTGGGTGCAGGTGGTACAGAATCATGGATCAACATGATGGAAGGATAGTAATTGAAGATCGAGTGACAGAGACATGGATTGTACGGAGTGGGTGGTCATGTAATCTGTATTAGTATGTTATTAGCGATACTAATGAAAGATAAACAATGTAGTTCCTTACATAAAGATATTTTTAAATGATTTTCAAGTATAAAGGAACGTTTTAAGAAAAAAAAATTATGGCACGTATTTCCGCTGCGACTTTTCGATCAAAATGTGTTAGGGTCTTACATAACCTGTTCGAGACGATTGTCCATGTTTAACCCGAAATCGGTAGTCTCTCTGATAGAAACCAGATCTTGAACCGACATGTCACTAGAAGGAGTAGAAGTTCAGAACGAGCTCCGATTCTATCGGTTTCGAGTACATTGAGTGTAAAAGAGTTGAAGAAGGTTGGAAAACCATCTTTCAATCCTTTTAACCATGAAAATGTTTAGATTTGTGCGAACACTTTGTTTAATCTTATGGAAATCGTTCAGATCTGAGTTATTCATGGTGGAATGATGCCATAACTTGAAGTTCATATGAACTTCAAGATGACATTACCCTAGAACACCTCAAATCCGTTGATTTCACAGTTAAACGTTGAGATTCAAAAGAGAGAAAGGTGGAGGAGTGCGTGTAGATCATAGAAGTACAAGATTTAGGTTGAAAACTTACAAGAATCGAGAGAAAAGAGCCCCAAAGCGTGCTGGTCGAGTGGGAGCTGTCACATCACTGTTCAAGTGATGTGACAAGGGCTATTTATAGGTGAAGAGGAGAGGAGGCGATAGAGTGTCACGGATCGGGTGGGTCACCGATCGGGTGACTGTCCGATCGGGTGACCGTCCGATCGAGCTGTCACTCGGTCGAGTGGTTTTGATGGTCAACGTTTCGGCGTTTCGTTTCGATCGTTAAGCGTTGCGATAGTTTGGTTACACAGTTCATATATATATTTATTATAATTAATCACAAAAGGTCGTATATACGTATCCACACTTTCAAATGTACGGTGCGCTTTCGAGTTTACGATGCGTTGTGCCACAATGACTGACAGGGTACCACTCGCTCGTATTTTCATCATCGTCACGATGACCGATGGGGTAGTACTCACGCGAAAAGTCATCGTTAGCATTAATGTTTGCGTCGTGACACATCACGGCTATCGAGGAGGGTAGAATAGGTCCTCACTCAATGACATCGTGAGTGTTAGTGTATGCGATGTGATGCGTTATAGCGATAAAATATGCGAAATATGCGAATATACTACGAAATAGTGATGTATGCGATATAGTTACATTATGATCCGAATCTCTGGTGTTAGGCGTAACGAGTGTAGCGAGTAGTAACAACGCACGATCGTGCGGGTTGTTACAGTCTCCCCTGCTTTAGGAAATTTCGTCCCGAAATTAATCCATCAGGTAGACTTTGTGAGGGTTGTACCACATAAGTAGCGATACGGTGAGTTAGTCGACTGGAAGTTGTCAAGAGTGAGCGTCTCGAGTAAGAGAGAGCTTAATTGCGATAGCGAAAAGGCGACGTAATGACAAGAGTAGTATCCCACGAGTTGGTGTTTCAAAAGTATCTCGAGCCCCGAAGAATTAGTAAGGTCGTAGGGTTAAGCTGCGTATGTTAACCAACGTTGTAAGAAAATTTAGGTTTAAACATTTTAAAAGAATTTGGAAATGAAAACTGGAGTTAAGAAAACTCTCCTATGACATGGGTTCAAGCTGAACTCGATGTTGAACCAACGTCTTAAGAAAGATTTTGTCTTGTTGTTGCAAAAGTTTTAAGGAAAAATGGACTTATGAAACTTCCCTTGGGCATGGAGTTAAGCTGATTCGATGTTACCTCCACGTTATGAGGAAATTTCACTTGTCCAACGGTTTTAATAAAAATTTTAGTAAAACTTTAGAATTGTATAAGTTTTAGCAGTACAAAAAGGTAATTAAAATCGAGCCCCACATGGCACTTTCCCACGAAAGTTTGTTAATGTGGTTAAAACACTTATATACAGGAAGTACCAGCGGCGTATCCACCATGTTTTGACCATTTTAGTTTTGTCCCGTGAAGCGATGTCATACATACTAAAACAAACACAGATTGCGATGAGTACCAAGTGATGAGCGATAAGTAATAAGCGATACGCGAATAAACGATAAACGTTACGCGATGCATGAGAAGCGACGTGCGATAGCGATAAGCGAGTAATTCGATTCGATTAGTCTCCACAGTTTCACAAATTAACCAACATGAAGCCCCATATGGCATCTTTCCACAAAAGTTTGCTAGTATGGCTAAAACACCATGTTTTGACCATACTAGATCCGTTTCGTGAATCGATATCATGTGTGCCACATAACCCAGATAGCGATAAGCGTTAAAAGCGATAAGCGATGCGATTAATCGAGTTTTGCTTCGAATATGCGTTGCGTTGCGACGCATCACAACTATCGAGGAGGGTAGAATAGGTCCTCACTCAATGGAATCGTGAGCGTTAGTGTGCGTGATGCGATTAATTGCGACAGACTTACGACCAGTCTTGCGTTGATGTGATCGCCCTGCAGGGTAGACTCACCAAGGTCTATCGATGAGGCAATTGCATTGCGTTTACAGACTTACAAAAAAGTCTCGCGGTGATGCGATTTGGATGTTACGCCTTGCGGATTAGTTTAGCATGTCGAAAATAACCATAATAGTATAGGTCTAAATAACGTTCAACTGCACATGGCACTTTCTACACGAAACATAGGTAGTACGATAAAGCACACCTTGCTTTACCCCTACTACTTGTGTCTCGTGAATAGATGTCACACTTGGTCGACATGGTCAAGACGCTTATATATAGGAAGTACCAGCGGCGTATCCACCACGCTTGACCATGCTTTTAAAGTTATGGCACTATTTGAATTTACTACGATCTCCGTGCACTGATCCAAATAATCCCGTGTGCACCCGTGATTAGTCGTTCCTTGGACGTTTATCGTACCTTATTCTAAGAGTGTAGTGAGGTTAAAACACATTATATTGTGATATAGTATATAGTTCGTGTGTGAAGCTAGTCTAAGTGCGACAACTAGAGAGTGAAAGCGAAAACGAAAGCGAGAGTTAACGTTACACATAGTGGCAACATCGAGTAATAGAGTAGGTTCAATACTTAGAAATTAACATCGAAAATCGTATCATTACAACATTATCCTACGCTTGCTAGATGCTTGGTGTTGAAGACTTTTGCTGGAGCTGTTGTTGTACTCAAGTTCACGGTTCGGTGCGGCAGTTGCGGGTGAAGTGACCGTAACAGTCGCAATTGTTTCAATAGCGACAATCAGCTTCGACTGGATGATGATAGGTGCACGTGTAACACTAAGGATGAGTTCCAGTGTAGGCACATTTTGGAAGTAGTGGAACTGATTGAAGAGGTTCTGGTTGTAGCAGTTTCAGTTGTTGATGAGTTCGAGCTTGAGATCTTTCGTTTGCGGCTGGGTTTGTCGATGTCTTGTGATGAGATGTCTTCTTTGGAGGATTCGTCTGAGGACTCACTTGCAGAATCGTTGACAGAATCGTCGGAAGAATCGTCAGCAGAATCGTCAGAAGAATCGTCGGTAGAATCGTCAGAAGAATTGATGACGATTGCTTGATAAGCTTGTTTGACAGGATTCTTGGAAAAGAACCCGTCCAAGACTCTTTTGTCGTTGATTTCTGCGGATAAGCGGTAGGTCTCTTCGCTGGTAGTAGGCTTTGCAGCTTTGACAAAATCGCCCACACATTCAGGCAAGCCGCGAATGTACTTCGTTATGGCTTTTTCTGAAGTGTTGACTTGACTTGGGCAGATTGTGCTAAGCTGCTTGAACCTTGCGGTGTAGCCAGTATTGTCACCTTTGACTTGTTTGATCTCCCAAAATTCGTTTTCCAACTTCTGGACTTCGTGGGGAGGGCAGTACTCTTCCTTCATGAGCTCTTTCAACTCATTCCAGGAGAGAGCATAGGCTGCGTGAATCCCACGTTTGTTGCGTTCGGCGGTCCACCAGTCGAGTGCACTCGATTTAAATACTCCGGTTGCGCAAGTGGTTTGAAAATGCTCGGGGAACCCACTCTGACGAAGGGTCACCTCGACAGAATCGAACCACTGGAGTAGCTGAGAGACACCTCCTTCACCCGTGAAGACCATCAGGTCACTGGCTTTGAAGTGTTTGTATAGGAAAGTAGATTGCGGCGCTGCTATCTTAACGTCTTCCGAAGTTCGAGAGTTGCTAAGAGAGTACACTTGAGTGACAATCTGAGGAATGACTTTGGCCACTTCCCTGACCACAAGTGAAGCAATCATCTTTTCGTCCCTTCGTTTGTCTCGTCTCCTGGCTGACATTCTCGAAGCAGATTTATTGAAAGGCATCTAGACAGAGATAGAGAGAGACTTGGAGTGAGATTCGATCATAATGATTTTGAGTTTTTTGCGATGCGATTTTAGCGCGTTTAAAACTTGTTGCAGGTAGTATAGTAATACGTATTCACATAGGAGCCACATAGGAGACACAAGATTCCTAAGTTCTCACACAAGTGTTTCGTTTGTATATATAAATAGTTGTAGTTTATACTTATACACATACATGTTGGTGTAGAATGTGCGAGGACGCGTTGAAGAAAGGAAGCGAGGGCGAGAAATTAGACATTAGCTTTGTTGCGATCATTCGGTTTTCGTTCTAGATTGCGATGGTTGTGCGGGTTGTGCATTCATAAAGCGGGGAGCGAAAATCGGTAAATCGAGAAATCGTTAAAGCATAAAAATTCAATTTGTAAACACGTAAGCGTAAATAAGTTTAACAAGCGTAAAACCGGCGAACTGTAGGCTAGAAAATTCGATAGGATGCCCTGGGTGTTTAGGCGTCGACTACCCAAAGTCATTCAACTATACCTTACGAGTTCATGCACGCGCGTTGACCTAGTAGACTATGCTTCCACTGGGATGCAGCTCATGGCATTCGTCCTTCTATTCATCACACGGCTCAAGTCATTTGGTATAGCCGAGTCTTTGGTGAGAGCTTTTCGAAAACCATTCAGGGAGTGAAACGGGTTATTAATGTATGGGTCTCACCCCTGACTTAACAACTTTGTTCCCGACTGTGGTTGTGCTCATCGAAATAAATTCGAGAGTTCCACTGGATTGAAAGGAGATTTCCGTCGAGATATGGATGTCACTCCTGGCTCGACAGAAGTTTCTCGTGCTAGAATAATGCGCTGAGTGAGCGACCTATCAAGAGTTCCTGGTTTTCACACCTCATCTCGACACGATCACTCATTGATGTAATGCGAGTATCGTAAAACATGTGTATTGTGTTAGCCTTAGGAAAGGCAAATAGTATTAAGCCTTAGGAAAGGCTTTGCTTGTGCGAAGTTGTAGTACGCGATGTTCGCACAAGGATGTAGATTTAGCGAGTTCGAATGAGAGCAGCAAATAGGCCCGTTCAAATCCCACTGGGTTCGCACGAAGTCAGCCCGTTGGTACTTAGACTATAGACTAGGTCATTGCTAAGACTTCAACCCGGACTAGGTCGAATGTCTTACCTAATTCCCTATAGTTATGGCTCTGATACCAATCTGTCACACCCCAACTGATGGCGGAATCATCGGGGCGCGACACTAGGCGAATCAGATTGCTCAGGAGAATCCATAACAACTATTTTGCGACAATCATTAATGCGTTCATTATCCCATACTAATAAACAATCATAATCACATAAGTCGTCACAGATTTCATGTTCTCTCGAACAATACAAATCCGACAACCTAGATTTTAGTTGAGTTTCTAGACTTCCTAGCTTGATTAAGATAGCCTGCGTTTAACCTACAACATACGTTAAAATAATGTCAATACAAAAGTATTGGCGAGTATACAGGTTTGATATGTAATAGCATAATAGATTAAAAGTGCTGCGAATTTCCTACACACATAAACGGGATACACGACATATATACTCACAAAACCGATACTACCAGCTAAGTCCTCGATGCTCGAATACACGATGGCAAACTAGACCCCGTCGGGCGCAATAGTACTATACTAGTCATGGTGGGACGTCGCGAGTATAAGTCCTAGCACATATATAACTAGCATCACGTATAACTATGCAAGTAAGTCATTCGCAAGTGATAAATAGTTTAAGCATTTGATATGATTTGATTCGATAGCAACGTATGTTACACCCAAAAGTGAAAAAGCAAAAAGGGTTCAGGTATACTCACCGTGCGTGTTCAGCAAGTAAACACAACTTGATTGGATTGATTGAGAGCGCGTCTGAGATTTGCCTGATTACAAATTGATAGCGTAAGCATTGAATAGTGCGTTAAGCGGTGGCGATTGAACAAAGTGTCGGGTGGTAATCCGATCGGGTGGCAATCCGATCGGATGTCAATCCGTTCGAGTGGCAACCCGGTCGGATGGCCACTCGGTCGGATTGACACTCGTTGTGAATGATGTGTTTGTGTATGATGGCTTGTCCTTTGAAGTTTTCGTTTAGCATTTTGAAAACGGGGAGGTATCTCTACCCTTCAGGTTGTTTGATCGAACGGCGGTTCGATCGGGCGGCGATCTGATCAGTAGGACACCAAGTGGGGACAAGTAGGATTGTCACTCGATCGGGAGGTAATCCGATCGGGTGGTAATCCGTTAGAAAGTGAATCATGTTGAAAATTGTTTAAGTGTCGAAGTTCTAAACATCACATGGTCGGGTGGTCGCTCGATCGGATGGCAATCTGATCGGGCGGAAATCCGTTCGATGTTCAAACTCTTGAAAGTTTGAAATAAAATTTAAGTGTGGGGCCAAGTGCAAGCCGATCGAGCGGCTGTCCGATCGGGCGACAATCCGATCGGACGGCAGTCCGTTTCGATGGCCTGATCGTCTTGATACTTGGTAGTTTTGATAGGTTTGCGGTGTTGATCGAGACGGGGTAATAACGTGCTAACCAACAGAGACCCCATCTTGACCCAAGTGACCCGTTCGGACAGGAATCACCCTGGCCCGACCAGTTAACCTGTTCGAGACGGTTGTCCATGTTTAACCCGAAATCGATAGTCTCTCTGATAAAAACCAGATCTTGAACCGACATGTCACTAGAAGGAGTAGAAGGTCTGAACGAGCTCCGATTCTATCGGTTTCGAGTACATTGTGTTAGGCCCTAAAGTGTGAGACTGACGCATCAAATTAATACAACAAGCTATGGTTACGAGCTGGGCCTTACCGGGTTAGTTTACATTAGGATGTGGACCTTTATAGGTCACTTGGGCTAAGCTTTAGGCCATGTGGGCCAAGCAGGCCCAAGGGAAGCCCATGTAGGGAAGTGGGCTTGGTTGAGTATATAAACAAGTTTTTAACTTGTTTTAGGGTTTGAACCTCCTAGTTACAGAAATTCTAGAGAAACAGAGAGTGGGAGGCGATTTGGTTGTGAGCACTTGTACTAGACGATTTTGCTTTGATAGTAATAGAATCGTGTGCAAGTGTTGAAAGTGATTCGGTGTGTTCTTCGTATTCGGTTCGTATTTCATATTTTTGTGTTTTTCTTGAATCTCACCAAGTTTGGATTCCGCACAAACTTGGTGATTGTTTGATATCATTGAAAGATCCGGTTTACGGGACTTACAAGTGGTATCAGAGCCATTAGAACTTGTTTCTAGGCTCGTTGTGATATCAAAGATTCAAGATTTTCGATATTTTTGAGTTGGTGTTCTTCGCGTTCTTCGTGTTCTTCGGAAAGTTCATCGAAATTTTATTGAAAATTAATCATATTTTGCACCTTGATCCGTTCAAAATTGTGTTAAAGGATTTTATCCAATCTTCAATAAATTTGAAAAATTCTTTATTTTAGAAAAATCCCAAAATTTTCGAGATTCTAGTTGATAGTTTTTGAAACATTCTTGATTTCCAAAAATTGCCAAAATCACAAAAATATCGAATATATTGTTTGATTTTTTAAAACACGTGCAAAATTTTGGAAGTCCAACAACCACGAGTTATCTCATTCACTGTTTGAGTCGCAACCATCTTCATCAAGAGTCGCAACCAACAACTTCACTGTTCCGACTCGCACTCATTCTCAATAGGTGTCGAGTCATCATCTTTCTTCAGCAGGTCTCGAGTCGCAATCACCACTTTCACTGTTCCGACTCGCACTGTTCCGACTCGCAACCGTCATCCGATCTCTGATTTCGAGTTGCATTCTGATTCCGACACAAGGTTTCGACTCGCAACCTTGGTTTCGGCTCATCCTGTTTTAGTTACGACTCGCAATCATCATTCAGTTTCCACTCGCAATCACAGTCATTTCGACTCGCAACCTTGGTTTCGGCTCATCCTGTTTTGGTTTCGACTCGCAACCTCGATTACGAGTCGCAACCACCGTTTCGACTCGTCCGACTCGCAACCACGTTCCTTAGTCTGATTTCGAGTTGTTGTCTTCTAGTTCTAGAGTCGCTATCGTCATCATCGTGCACCATCATTCTCCGGCTGTCGTTCTGTCATCTTTTTGTTCGATAATCATTGCCGGAAACCTGCAACACCAAGAAACCTGCAACACCATCGTTCTTCATCGTCTTCATTCATCACTGAACACCACCTGCAACTCTGGTCATCATCATCATTTGACCATCGTCCTCACTGCCATCAACGTCTGTTCACTCCCCAACTCCATCTCCGGCAACCGTATCAACAACTCCGGCTGACAACAATCATCGTTCATATATTCATCCTCTCCGGTCACCATCATCGTTCTTCATATCACCTAGGCGGCTGAAAAGGAAATTAGGGTTTTGGGGTATGGTGTTTGAACGAAGAAGACATACAGTGGCATTTGATTTTTACAGAATGAAGCCAGATGAGCTGATCTCAATCATCAAATCATATGACAATGCTGACAAACAGTCTACTCAAGGCAACACATCTGCTGCAGTTTGCTCATCCACACAAAATTCAGCATTTATGTTTAACAAACCCTTTGCTCAAGAAGTTACTCGTGATCGTGAAGAGATATTTTCTGTCTTTTGCACTCCTGAGTGTAGAGAAAGAAATGAGGCATATCGGTTACACAACGCTGAGTTGATTCAAGACTACAACGACATAAAAAATAAAAATTTTACTTTATCAAAGAATGAAAAGCTTTATAAAGATAAAATTGAAGCTCAGCGAAAAGACATCATCAAACTTAAGGATGATGTAAGTGTAAAAACAACCCATTTCTTAGAGGCACAGGAGAAGGTATGCATTTTGCTCAAAGAACTGGAAGATATCAGAGAAAGATATCAAATTAACGAACTTAACATTAAAAAGTATGATTCTTCCAGCAAATTGGTCAAAAACTTGTGTGATCAACAGCTTGCATACAAGGAAAATAAAGGGCGTGGTTTGGGTTTCAATCAAGTTCCTCCTCCATATAATGACAACTACACATATTTACCCATGACTGAGGAGGAATTGATGAATGAGGACAAGATGGCTTACGGTCCTAAAACTGATAAGTCATCAATCAACAGTAGACCTTTTGATAAACGAGCGAGTCCTTCGGTAAATTTTGATATAGAGGGTACTTTTGATCCTAATGCTTCGTCTTCCCCTGCAGATGAAGTAGTTGAAGTAAAAGTTGAAAATGTAGTTAGGGATGAACAAGCATCAGAGTCTGGTTCTTATGAAAATTTAATAAATGAACTTAATCAAGACTCTATTTCTTCGTGTGATATTTTTAACTCGGTTTTTCGCTCTGTGATTAATTTCAGGCCTGACGGTTTGGGCGAAAACGTTGATGCTTGTGAAACAAAGACTGAAACGACAAATGAAACGAATGAGCCAGTTGAACCATCTGATTCCAAATGTGAATCATCTGAAGCAACTGATTCTGAGAAATTGGAATCAGTTGATTCTAGTGGATTCAGCTCAAAGGCGTCATGTGCAGAACCGTCTTGTGCTGAAAATTTGTCAAATGTTTCAGATGAAGTTCCTGCTAAAGTTTCTGGTATTTCATCTAACAAACCAGAACTCTCCGATTTTGTCAAAGCTGATGACATGAAGGATGAAGAGAAGATTGACGTGAACAAGGCTCCAAGTGCGCAAGCTAAACAATCTGAACCTTCTGTTAGTGATGAAAAGGTCCAGATCAAGCAACAAGAGCCGAAGCGAGCAGGTAAAGGACGCGGAAATAAGAAGCCTAAACATCACAGACGATCAGGCTCTCCACAGTCCTCAACGGGCAGCAATAGTTCTCAAAAGACCCGTGACGTGAAAAATGCTTTCGTTAAGCCAGTCATTAATGGCAAATGTGGGAAATATGCATTTGACTGTGCTAACAAAGCTTTCGGAAAGACTGGTGAGATTTCTGAACAAGACTTGCAGTCTAAACAAAACAAGAAGAATCAAAAGAAATCTCCACCACAGAAGGCCCTTGCAAATGATAAGTATAGACATCCAAATTCATTGTCGTCTGCAAGAAATGTGCAACAAAACCAAGCACAGAAAGGACCAGTTCATCCTTCAGGGTCTGCAAGAGCTGCACAAGATGATCAGAATGCCTTCTACGTGAAGAGACAAACATGCTTCAATTGCGGCATTGCTGGTCACATTGCTCGGAACTACACACATCGTCCCTACGTACCATATTATATGCAAAATCAGAGGGTTACACCAAAGGGTAACTATCATTCCAAGCCAATGAAGGTTTCATCACCTAAGGCAATGAAGAATGTGAATTCCAAGGTTAAACCTTCTGATGGGGATTGGAATGCTGCTAAAAACAAACGCAAGGCTGTTCAGGAACAAAAATGTTTTTTCTAAAACTAACAAACCTGAAACAACTAAAGTTGCTCAACCGAAGGCAACAAACGCGTTTGCTAGACTGAAACAGATTTGGAAACCCAAATCCAAAGCAGCAACATCTCCAATCCTTGAGACGAAAGGGGACCTATGTTTAAAAGAAGTGTCTTATTTTGATGCTTCAGGAAATCCCAGGACCACGATGGCCTGGGTACCCATGTCTTACTAATCTCCTTACCTTTCAGGAACAACCAAGGAGGAGCTGTTGACAATCTCTGGAATGTTGATAGCGGTTGTTCCAGAGATCAAAACGGGTAACATTTCACTGTTGCAAAAAGTTCAAATTTTTTTTAAAAGGATGATATGTTTCCTTTGGAGGAGATTGGAGAAATAAGAAATGATCAGCAAAAGGTACCGTTTAAATTCAGTAATTTGATTTGAATTTGATTAGTCTTCAATCTGATGACGGAACGGTTAACCAAAAATATTTTTCTCTTTTTCTTAGTTTATAACTTTGTACATACTGTGTCCTTTCTCTAGTAAATGGTAAATTTGCGTAAAAATACAAGATTTATGCACAAATTTAGGGGGGGAGAGGAACATATAGATCGATATAGAGTTTAGGGGGAGAAAACTCAGAAAATACAAAAAGAGTTTGCTGTAAATATGTATTGTTTTAGGGGGAGAAAATGAGAAAAATACAAAAACATTTGAAAAATGAAAAAGCCAGAAAGAAAAATTGCATGATATGGGAAGTGAAATAAATGTTCGTGTTAAAGGGTTTGACTAACACATGTAAGGTGCCATAGCTGAAAAGACTAGGATCTACTGCGATATGTCGATAGGCTTGACGCTCAACATGATAAAAGATACTAAGTGATATAAACATAACGAACTATGTACCATGTGGGTAACATACCAACGGTGTATGATTTTATGGTCTTAAATCTTGTGTTGATAGATAGCCAATATCTGAGGTTTCGGGTCTTTATATTGTTGAATCATCCGGGGATATCTTGGTTGTCCTTCTGTTTAGAACTAAAATTGTACATGACCCCAGGAAAGAAAGTCACTTGGAATTAGCTCATTTCTATTTGAATGTCTGTATGTTGTCCCGATACACACAATTTTGATCTGATTCTGAAATCTTCTCTGAAAAAGTCGTGTACCTCCTCTGCTGCATCCAGATATATGCTGACCTGGAGGTGCTAGGCAACGACAGCTTCTGCTGCATCCAGATACATGCTGACCTAGCTGTACGTTGTCGCTCTGTAGATCATTTATACACCCGAAAGAGGCCCTCAAGTGCCCAAAAGAAACCCAAGAAACCTATATCAAACTGAGAAAAACTCATTTGATCTGTATATTATGCCATCTCTGCTTAAGATCTATTCTGTTCTCTTCTAAATCTATTCCCAGTTAAGATTTCAGAAATCTGGATTGGACTTGTGAAATATGTGGTAGGGAAGATACTTGCATGATAGAGTGTGCTGTTTATATTTCCAGGATTTGATTAGTATTTATTTGGGTGTTCATTGTTAAGAAATCAAAACATGATAAAACAGATTATATGCAGACCTAGACTCAGTCAGGATATCTTAAAGGATGACATCAGTATACTCACCTGCTACGATGAATCGTTGTGCTTACCTTGATCGCGGGGGTATGCCTTGGAATGGGACACACGGGTATAATAGTATAATATTACCTAAAGCATATCACGAAGTTGAAAAATTGAAAGTTGAGCGTTAAAGTTTAAGTGGACAAACATATTGGCAATCGCATAGACCAGTTTGATTAGGCTCGTACTGAAAAGTGTTCCTTAGTCTGCCTGAGAACGAATTTTGATCCCATTGCAATTGTAATTGTATATTATGGTAGTTGTTTATATTTTGAGTTTTTATTTGTTTTTCTATAAAACCAAAAATCCAAAAATAGAGTGTTTATTTATTTTTCTTAAAATTAAAAATGTAACCGTTCTTGAAGATTTGACTGATCATCAAAAGTTAAAAGAATTTAAATTGTGAAATTTCATGTATCTAATGTTCATGTGGTACTCTCCCTGTTGCATAAGAAATGTTTGCTTATGAGTTTGTGAGAATGTGCAGAACTTGATTTCAATCAAGAACAGGGGTTGATGAAGACTAAGAAGATGTTGTTAGTTGCTGAAGAAGCCTGAAGCAGCTCAACAACAAGATGTACCTGAGTCAGAAGAATCGGATACGAATTGTCGTCTGACAGTGATAGTGCATTTGAAGAAGTACCGTGAACCTGCTTGAAAGACAAAGACTGAAGAAGAAAAGAGCTGCTGAGAATCCTCCTCTCACATTCTTTTTGACAAAGATATTTCAAGCAAAGCTGATCGAGATCCTGATATGAAGCTAACCACAAGAGCTGAAGAAAGAGACCCAGTGCTGAGAGTTCAGAAGTCAAGAACTTCCACAACATCTGCAGCATAGAGACAACCATAGACTTCGTTGAAGACGTTGCTGAATTCATGGTATGAAGACAATTTGATGGCATCAGTCTAGGGGGAGATTGTTAGGCCCTAAAGTGTGAGACTGACGCATCAAATTAATACAACAAGCTATGGTTACGAGCTGGGCCTTACCGGGTTAGTTTACATTAGGATGTGGACCTTTATAGGTCACTTGGGCTAAGCTTTAGGCCATGTGGGCCAAGCAGGCCCAAGGGAAGCCCATGTAGGGAAGTGGGCTTGGTTGAGTATATAAACAAGTTTTTAACTTGTTTTAGGGTTTGAACCTCCTAGTTACAGAAATTCTAGAGAAACAGAGAGTGGGAGGCGATTTGGTTGTGAGCACTTGTACTAGACGATTTTGCTTTGATAGTAATAGAATCGTGTGCAAGTGTTGAAAGTGATTCGGTGTGTTCTTCGTATTCGGTTCGTATTTCATATTTTTGTGTTTTTCTTGAATCTCACCAAGTTTGGATTCCGCACAAACTTGGTGATTGTTTGATATCATTGAAAGATCCGGTTTACGGGACTTACACATTGAGTGTAAAAGAGTTGAAAGAAGGTTGGAAAACCATCTTTCAATCCTTTTAACCATGAAAATGTTTAGATTTGTGCGAAAACTTTGTTTAATCTTATGGAAATCCTTCAGATCTGAGTTATTCATGGTGGAATGATGCCAAAACTTGAAGTGAGAAATCGAGAGAAAAGAGCCCCAAAGCGTGCTGGTCGAGTGGGAGCTGTCACATCACTGTTCAAGTGATGTGACAAGGACTATTTATAGGTGAAGAGGAGAGGAGGCGATAGAGTGTCACGGATCGGGTGGGTCACCGATCGGGTAACTGTCCGATCGGGTGGCAACCCGATCGGGTGACCGTCCGATCGAGCTGTCACTCGGTCGAGTGGTTCCGATGGTCAACGTTTCGGCGTTTCATTTCGATCGTTAAGCGTTGCGATAGTTTGGTTACATAGTTTCATATATATATTTATTATAATTAATCACAGAAGGTCGTATATACGTATCCACACTTTCAAATGTACTGTGCGCTTTCGAGTTTGCGATGCGTTGTGCCACAATGACTGACGGGGTACCACTCGCTCGTATTTTCATCATCTTCACGATGACCGATGGGGTAGTACTCACGCGAAAAGTCATCGTTAGCATTAATGTTTGCGTCGTGACACCTCACGGCTATCGAGGAGGGTAGAATATGTCCTCACTCAATGACATCGTGAGTGTTAGTGTATGCGATGTGATGTGATGCGTTATAGCGATAAAATATGTGAATATACTGCGAAATAGCGATGTATGCGATATAGTTACATTATGATCCGAATCTCTGGTGCTAGGCGTAACGAGTGTAGCGAGTAGTAACAACGCACGAACGTGCGGGTTGTTACACAAACGTTCAATACAAAAACTGCATGAATTCACACCAACATTATGTTGACGATTTTCCAAAAACTCACATGTATTTCAGGTAACTAAAGTGGATGTGCGCGCGGTTTTACTCTTGCTCTTGGATGTTGTTTATGTTGTTAGGCATGTGTGTCAAGACTCCTATGCCTCTTTTGCGGGATTGGTTGTTATATCCCACCTCATGTGGGGATATAATAATTAAAACCTTGTTGTTTGTGGATGAAATAAAGTTGTAAACTTTTTAAAACAATTACTGGTCGTGTGATGTAAACACTTATCTTAAACCATGTTTTGAATGTTTAATGTCAATGGCATTTGGAGTTATTCTATGAGCATGTAGTATGTTTACCATTCGTATACAATGAGAACCTTTCAAGATCACATCTCGTGCTTCCGCCTTAGAAAGGGGTGTGACAGATTGGTATCAGAGCTGCGATTGTAGTGAACCAGGATTCCTTCTCGAGTCTAGACTACAATCTTTAGGATCCTCTCACGAAAACAATTTTTCAAAAGTTTTCATTGCATAAAACGTTCCGCGACATCCACTACCTGAAACTATTTTCAAAGAGTCAAGTAAGGACACTACGAAACTTAGGGTGCACTGGAGTAGCGCTTGTCTTTGACTAGAAATTACTTGCAATTATGTGTGATAATTAATATATACATATACTAGAAACAGAATATCTTAGGTACTCGTGTCTTCACCTGAAAGCAATGGCCTATCTGAAGGAAGTGATCCGACGATGAAACGAACTGTGCGGACTGTGCAAGGACTTACGTAATTATGGATGCATACATAATTATGGAATTCAGTGCACAGAAACCACAGCAAGTCTTGTCACGTATCAAACGAGATTCCTTCAATGCAAGAGAAGGCCAAATGTGAACACCCCACCTTTATTCCCCACTCAGCCGATGGAGATAGAAGATAACCCTGAAAATCAAGTAAAAATGCATGATTTCAACCCTGAGGAGATACCTAGGATACCAGCCCCTAATCCCTTAGACCCGGATTATGATCCATGGTTCGGTGATCATAGGGATTATGTGTCGCGCCACCACCTAAACGACGAACCCATGCCGAACTTAGCAGCCTATCCAAGTCTGGACCCTCTAGATCCCTACTACGATAACGATGAATACATTAGGGAAATTTTAGAGAATCCATACCCTCAGGAGAATCCTAGTACCAGCACCTGCACCCCCAATGAGTGCAGATAATGTGCATGAGCTCCGAACTTTCGGAGAAGAAATTTTGGAGAGTAGTGAGAGGATGAGGCAGGTAGGAGAGCGACTCATCTAGAAATACGACGAGCGCAATATGGATTACTGGATGAATCCAGACCAGTAAAGGAGATTGTGGAGTCGGTAATAATAATAATAATAATAATAATAATAATAATAATATAATAATATATAATATGTTTGTATGAAAAAAAAAAGAAAAATAATAATAATAATAATAATAATAAATATTGTAGTATAGACCACTTCGTGGTTAATGATGCATAGTAGTCTTGTATTGTAATTTTTTTAATTTCTAGTATTGGTATGTATTAGAAGCATATTATATAAGAAAAGAGTAAAGTCGCAATGCTCGACGCTTTTGGCCAATATGTGTATTGTGTGGTTGTTGCCTAAATTATTAACTGTTTTGTCATATTAATAATTGATAAATGTTTAAAATTCAGATGGACAACGAGGTAAACCAGGAAAACCAGAATAATGATAACCAGAGTAACATTAACTTGGATAATGAGAATCCGAACAACAACAATAACGGAAACCAAGTGGATAACAGTGCCACGCAACATATAGTGGCACAAGGGATAATAGATGCGATGCCATATATTATCAAAACGGTTAGGGAAGCTGAAAATAAAAGTAAACATGATAGTAAGCGACCCTCTGAACCTGAAAATAGCGTGAACAATGGACCCGTACTTCAAGTGCCCATTCCCAAAAGAAGAAGAACCGTGTCTTACGGTTGTTCTTATAAAGAATTCTGGTCTTGTAAACCAATGGAATTCTCGGGCAATGAAGAGGCCATTGCATCTCTACGCTGGATAGAAAAGACTGAGGAAGTCTTAAGGATAAGTAAATGTGCGGAAGAGGATAAGATAATGTTTGCTTCCAATCTGTTTAAGAATTCAGCACTAGAATGGTGGAACACTATCCTCCAGTCGAGGGGAAGTGATAGAACTTATAATATGGGATGGGAGGAGTTTAAAAACATGGTAGAAAGGAAACTCTGTCCTCCTAATGAAAAAGAACAGATAGCAAACAAATTCCTAAACCTTAAGATGATTGGGGTAGATAGTAAGGGTTATACTACATTATTCTTCGAATATGCCCGAATAGTACCAACCCTTGTTTCACCTGAACCAGTTTTAATCTCCCATTACATCTGGTGATTAATTGGGGAGATTAGACATGTAGTCAAGGCAGCTAAACCTCAAACCATAGAAGAAGCTGTAGAACTAGCCAACACCTTGACATATGAGTTAGTCCGTACACAAGAAGAGGATCAAAGGAGGAACCTAACCCATAAGCTTACTCAAGAATTTCGTTCTGGAAATTCTAACCGTGGGAGAAATGTAGGTTCTACCTCTGCACCCTACTATAAGTATTGCAAAAGGAAGCATTCATGAAGATGCTCCATATACTGTAACTTTTGCAAAATATCTGGACACAAAGAGGAAGACTGCAGGAAAAAACCTAACAACAAGATAAGCTACAACTGCGGAGAACAAGGTCATATCAAGTCTAACTGTCCAAAGTTAGCCCCAGCTACGAACCCCAAGAATACTAAAAATGCTAGAGCATTTGTTCTAACTACAGAAGAAGCAAAGATGATCCCGGATGTGATCACCGGTACGTTTTTAGTTAATGATGTTTTTGCTAAAGTATTATTTGACTCTGGTGTGAACCAAAGTTTTATTAATACTTCATTTTTCAAACTTCTTAATCAATCATTAACTAAACTCTCACAAGAATGTCTAGTAGAGACAGCAAATGGGGAAACTATTAAGATTTCTGAAATCTTGCAGGGAGCAAGAATAGAAATTTTAAATCAGAAATTTATTGCAAACCTTTACCCCATGAATCTGGCAGGATTTGATGTTGTGTTAGGAATGGATTGGTTAATAGCCAATAAAGCCAGTATTTTATGTGATCAAAAGTCAATTCAAGTAAATTCACCAAGGGGTGAAAAGATCACAATTAAAGGAAATAAATTCTCTAAATCCACAAAATTCATCTATGTGATGAAAACAGCAAGTTATATAAGGAAAGGATCATTAGTGTATTTGATTTCCATAATCACTAACACTAAAGGAAAAGAATTAAAGGATATTCCAATAGTATCCCAGTTTTCAGATGTATTTCTAGAAGAGCTACCAGGGCAACCTCCAGACAGAGAAGTTGAATTCAGAATCCATTTGATACCAGGAACTGCACCAATTGCCAAAGCACCTTACCGATTGGCACCCGCAGAAATGCAAGAACTGAAGAAACAGTTAGACGAATTGTTGGAGAAAGGATTCATACAGCCAAGCTCATCGCCATGGGGAGCACCGATTTTGTTCGTTAAAAAGAAGGATGGATCAATGCGTATGTGCATTGACTACCGTGAATTAAACAAAGTCACGATTAAGAATCAGTATCCATTACCAAGAATAGATGATCTGTTCGATCAATTGCAAGGAGCACGATTTTTCTCTAAAATCGATTTAAGGTCAGGATATCATCAATTAAAAGTACAGGAAGAGGACATTCCTAAGACCGCTTTCAGAACAAGGTATGGCCATTATGAATTTACTATCATTCCATTTGGTTTAACCAATGCCCTAGCTGCATTCATGGACATGATGAACCGAATATGTAAGCCATATTTGGATAAATTCATAATTGTCTTTATAGATGATATTCTTATTTATTCCAAAAGCGAAGAGGAACATGCAGCGCATCTGCACGCACTTCTAAGTTTATTGAGAAAAGAAAAGCTTTATGCTAAGTTTTCGAAGTGTGAGTTTTGGTTAGAACAGGTACAATTTCTTGGACATTTAGTCAATCATGAAGGAATTCATGTAGATCCCACCAAGATCGAGGCAATAACCAAGTGGAAAACCCCTGAGTCACCAACCAAGGTTAGAAGTATCTTAGGATTGGTCGATTATTATAGAAGATTTATTCGAGATTTTTCTAGAATAGCAATTCCCTTAACTAAATCAACCTGTAAATCCATTAAGTTTGAATGGGGACCAAAACAAGAAGAATCCTTTAGAATTCTTAAGCAAAGATTAACCCATACACCCATACTAGCGTTACCAGAAGGAACTGAAGATTTTGTAATCTATTGTGATGCTTCTAAGTTAGGTTATGGATGTGTGTTAATGCAACGTCAAAAGGTTGTAGCTTACGCTTCTAGACAACTTAAGAACCATGAAAAGAATTATTCAAGCCATGATCTAGAATCAGGAGCCATAATTTTTTCCCTTAAAATTTGGAGACATTACCTATATGGTAGTAAGTTTACCATTTTCACAGACCATAAGAGTTTAAGGTATGTTTTTGGGCAAAAAGAGTTGAATATGAGACAAAGACGTTGGATGGAAATACTTAGTGATTTTGATTGTAATATCCAATATCATGTAGGAAAGGCAAATGTAGTAGTTGATGCTTTAAGTCGAAAGTATCATGAAAAGCCAAAATGAGTACGTTCTCTTAAGTTAAATCTGCAAATATATTTAAATGATCAGATTAGAAAAGCACAAGAATCAGTAATCAAGGATGATACTGAAAAGTTAAAAGGAATGATTAAGGAATTAGAACAAGGAACATATGGAATTTGGAGATTCCGTAAGAAAAGGATGTGGATACCTAAATTAGGAAACCTACGTCACCGTATATTAGAAGAAGCCCATAAGTCTAAGTATACAATGCATCCTGGAAGTGATAAGATATATCAAGATTTAAGAAAAAATTTCTGGTGGATAGAAATGAAAAAGGATATAGCAGCATATGTTGCAAAATGTTTAACTTGCTCACAAGTCAAAGCTGAACATCAGAAACCCTCAGGTTTATTGCAACAATTAGAAATGCCTATATGGAAATGAGAATTAATAACAATGGATTTTGTTACTAAATTACCCAAAACAAGAAAAGGTAATGATACAATCTGGGTGATTGTAGACAGGCTAACCAAGTCAGCTCATTTCCTACCAATGAAAGAAACTTTCAGTATGGAACAGTTAGCTAAATTATATGTAAATGAAATAGTTTCATTACATGGAATTCCTCTATCAATTGTTTCTAACAGAGATAGTCGTTTTTCCTCTCATTTTCGGACAAGTTTCCAAAAAGCCATGGGAACCACGTTGAATCTAAGCACCGCTTATCATCATCAAACGGACGGACAAAGGGAAAGGACAATTCAGAGAATGGAAGATATGCTTAGAGCTTGTGTAATTGATTTCGGAGGTAATTGGGACGATCATTTATCATTGATAGAATTTTCTTATAATAACAGTTATCACACAAGTATCAATGCTGCACCATTCGAAGCACTTTATGGACAAAAGTGCCGAACGCCAGTCTGTTGGGCAGAAATTGGAGAAAAGAAACTATCTGGACCTGAGATAGTACAAGAAACAACAGACAAAATCATTTAAGTTAAGGAACGACTAAAAGCAGCACGTGATAGACAAAAGAGTTATGCAGATAACAGACGAAAGCCATTGGAATTTCAAGTAGGAGATAAGGTGTTATTAAAAGTCTCTCCTTGGAAAGGAGTGGTAAGATTCATCAAAAGGGGAAAGCTAAGCCTCGGGTTTGTTGGACCTTTTGAGATTATTAGAAGAATAGGACCAGTAGCCTATCAGCTACAACTGCCAGAGGAAATGGCAGGAATACATGATATATTTTATGTATCAAATCTCAAAAAGTGTTTAGCTGATGAATCACTCGTAGTACCTCTTAAGGATATAGAGGTAAATGAACAGTTAAAGTTTGTAGAGAAACCTCTACAGATTGAAGACATGAAAGTCAAGAACCTCAAGCACAAGAGACTAGTTCTAGTCAAAGTGAAGTGGTACTCCAAAAGAGGACCAGAATACACATGGGAGCTTGAATCAGAAATGCAAAAGAAATACCCACACCTGTTCCAGTAGACCTCGAGGACGAGCTCTAAAACAAGGTGGGGAAGATATAACAACCCTCCTGAATATTTTTCGACGCCCTAATATATTTTAAAATACCCCAATATGTCCTAAAATACACCCCGTATGTGAAAACCGAGCCCAAAATACGATCTAGCATTAAAAATTAATTAAAAACAAGAAAAATGGGGTCCTCGCGGGGCGCGTAGCCTTTGGCTACTGCCTACGCGGGCCGCGGCAGCAAGGAATTTTGGCGACACCCGGTGCCGCCACGTGTCCTCGCCGTGTCAAGTCAATGGGTCGAGTCAGCAACCCTAGGGCCTACCCTAGGGAGCCTCGCGGGTCACGAAGGCCTTGGCCTGAGTTTACGCGGGGCGCGAAGAACACAAAGACCAGCCCTATAAATTGCATGCCTCAGCCTTCAGTCGAAACTCGCTCATACACTTTTCTTTCTCTCAATTTCTGAATAGTAGGCATAATCCTCGGGTATAATACCCCCCTAATTAACGAAGTTCTGTCCCGATGTAAGTATTATAACCCCGGTTATGTATTAGATACGCTGCCCGATTGATCTAGGGTTCCGTAACGGCTGTCGAGGTTCTGCCCGACGTAGTCGTTGGAATGCCGTCTCGGGGAGGGTATTACTAATGTAAATAATGGGTTATTTTACTAACATATGTACATTTGTGTAAATTATAGATTATCACCAGGAAACCCTTATAGAAAACCTAAGACAGCAATGTGAGTAATCCTTCTTTTTGTGTAACCCTTTTAGTGAGTAATCTCCTTTTTGTAAATTGTTTTACAAAACCTTAAATGTTTTACAATGTGATTAAGCAGTGATTGAGTCTTTGTAGTTCTTCAATTACTGTCGGTATGTTGGGGTTTTGTATACAAAATGTGGAACACGTTACCATTGGACAACGAGTTAGCCAATGTGTAATATGACCCACCAGTCAGGATTGACAATACTGAATGAGTAATTGTGTAGAAATAAACAATGTGATTGCTCTCAATACTGTTAAAGGATAAAATTCTTCTTGATTAAACTGGTATTCACTCAGCAGTATTTCCCACTGAAAAATGTTTTTAAAACGCGTTTCAGGTAACAAAATATAAAAGCCAATTAGAAGAAAGCCAGCTGGAGAGCACTGACGGGTTGGAAAAATGTGGCTATAAAAGTTACCTAAAAGACGATGTTTTAAATTCAATAAAATAGGGTTTATCCCTATAAACATGTTGTAATAAGAAACTTGGGTTTTACCCATGTGTTTATTAATATAAATATGGTGATTTTACTCTGATAAATATTTCCTAACTATGGTCCTGATGAAATTTCCGCTGCCAAAATGATAAACAAAAATGATACCACCACAACTGGTCTCGCGGCCGCCCGTTCCCGGGACAGATAGGGGGCGGGGGTTGCGACAAAAACCCCCTTGAGTTGTGAGAACTTAGATAACTCTGACTTCCCGTGCGAGTCTTGCCTCAATCTTTTGTACACACGTAAATTAAAATGTTACAAAAACATATGTAAAACATTTTTGAAGCGGCATTTTCAGCCTTTTTACGCTGTTGTAAAAAGCTGTTGACATCAACATAAATCAACATTTACACCAACTGTAAGCATTTTTACAGGTTCTGTAAATTAACAATTATTTTTGAAAAGTGGATTTTTTTAGGATTTTTGGTAAAAACAAAATTGAAAAAACCTTTTGTAAGGCCGAGTTCTCTAAGCTCTCACAACTTGTAGGATTTTTCATTTTACCTTAACCCTATATATATATATATATATATATATATATATATATATATATATATATATATATATATATATATATATATATATATATATATATATATATATATATATATGTGTGTGTGTGTGGGGGGGGGGGTTCGGCTAAAAAGTCTAAGTTTCCTAAAAAATGTAAAAAGTTATAAAACACTATAATTTTAGACATAAAACTCACAAATAACAGAGAAAAGACTACTAAAACACCATATTCAAACCATAATAGTCCATAAAAATTTCAAACTCACAATCGTAGAACTATGAATATAAAACACAACACGCTAATCAACATAAAACACAATAGTATTTGTCACTTCGATAATCAGAGCCTTATCATCCAAACCACAAAACAAAACCCACATATATGATGTTTTATAGTAATCTTTATTTTGTTATTTGTGGGTTTTCGGTGTGTTTTATGGTAGACATTTTTGTGTATTAAGACTTTTTACACTTTTTAGGAAATTTGGACTTTGTAACCAACTCTTAGCCATATATACACACACACACACATATATATACATATATATATATATATGTATGTGTGTGTGTGTGTGTGTGTGTATATATATATGATTAGGATCGTGTGAGGAGCATTAGGCTAATTGAGAAACTTGAAACTTGAAAAGCATTTTGGACCACACATTTTCCTAAGCAAAAATGCAAAAAAAATGTACTTCTTTTTGGAATTATTAGAGCTTTTTCTTTTAGGTTTTTTTATATATACACATGTGTATATTGTCAATCTTTTAACTATACAAATATTTATATACGTGTTTAAAATTGAAACATAAGTATTATACATTTATGTTTGAGGAGAAGGATTTAGTTTTAGCTTTAGGGTTTAGCGTTAGTATTTATAAATTAGCTTTAGTATTTAGGGTTTAGGTTTAGCATTAGTATTTATTGTAACGCCTCACTATTTATGACTTTACGTATTTAGAAAACTTGTTTCATGATTCTAATTCTGGAAACTTGTCTCTCTTGTAGACGTATCTCGTTTCGGATCGTTGTAAATGCAAGACTTCGATCGTAATAAAATTGGTCATTTTAGGTGAATTATACATTGTTTACTCGTACTTTACTTACACATTCCCATCATATATATAAACTATATTCTATATAATTAATAAATTACTTAATCATATCCTAATATTTTATATTATACATTATTTTATGAAAAAAAAATATCAAACAAAAATGTGCTCCTTACGACCACTTACAGTTTCCAACCATTGGATTTTTTTTTGGCCATCGTTTGAAATATTATGCTCCTTTACTATACACTTTATTATATAAAAAAAATTAGAAGTAACATGGCTGCCAAACATCAGCGACCGGACAACCTTCATGACTGATTTATTTGTTCTTTTTATTAATCTCCAAACTACTTAATGCCATATTTGATTTAGTGGGTAGTAAATGATAAATTAATATAACATAATTTAATACTTTCTATGCCATATCTAGTTGAACAAAACAAAAAAAAATTAATAAAGGAGTCGAAGACAGCAGCATGCGGCTGCTTTTTGGCTGAATTAATTTGCTTGTTTCAATTGATTAACCACCAACAATAGGCATTAGTATATTATATACCTAATACACTTTGCAAGAACTTGATTTAATGTTCAAAAAAAAAAAAGAAAACAAAATAACTTTTGGGCTGTTTACAGGCATGTGTACGCAGGCCATTATGGCTGTTTTTAAATTGTTTTTTTTAATGCATTTAACCACCTAACTATCATTAATACCCAACCAACTTAAACCCTGATCATTCCCTATAAATACCATGTCTCCTCCAAGCTCTAAACACTTTACAAACACTTCTAATCACTCTCAAATCATCCAAAATCGTAGCATAATTCACAGATTCGAGCAGATTCTTCAAGCTTCACCAAAATGAGCATAACTTCTTCATTTCTTGTCCGATTTGGTCCATTCTTTTTCCTATGTGCTTGGATCGACCTTAGCTTCGATTCCATGGGTATTTCACAGAGAATAAGTCCCTGGAACTCCGGCAATATGGCTCCAAAGTTCACTGTTTTCATTCATTTTTACTAGACATTGTTTATACTTGTGCAAACTTGAGTTTAACTCACTCAAACCCACGTCCTTATGCGCAAACCACTTGTGTGGTTAGTTGGGCTTAAAAACGGGGCTGAGACATTCGAAATCAGAGGTGAAAACCTCATAAACTTTCTGTTTTGTTTGGGTTTTAACCCACAAGTAATGAACAAGCCTAATGCTTGATGTTTGTGTGATTATAGGACTAGCTTGGGCTATCCTAGTTGTAAATCCACACATTACTTGATGTTTTCCTTAGATTAGTTGTATTTATTCATTCTCTATTGTATGTTCATGACCCTCCTTGGTTGTTTTTACATCAAGTGTAGTGGTGAACACCTAGAGGTGCCTAAATGGAAGACTTGATCTTCCTACCTCCTACATGATTTCTATGATATTTAGAGGTACCTAAATGAAGATCTTAATCTTCTACCTCATGCTTGAAATATTGGACTTAATAATATGTATAAAATATATGTAATATATAAGCACATAATCCAAATAATCGAATCTTAGATGATGAATTAGTGTTCATATGTCCAAGTACTAGATTATATCATCCTATAGTATGATAACTTGTTACGATTCTAATGGAACCTTGTTCCATGAAACCATATAAACTCCTTGGAGTACATAGTGTCAAGAACAAGTATCATATGTATTAGATGATTATTTTCACATGTTATTCTTATATCTTATTTTTATGTTGTTTTAAATACCGAATCTCGACTCTAAACATACTTTAACTTTAACCCTTATACATTCGGACTCTAAATCTCTACTCGTCAACAATTGGATAATCCGAAAGCATATGCAAGCCTTGTGAGTATACTCGTATTCCCCTCTTTACTTTTACCACTTTTGGGGTGTAACATGTTTACTTATAAAAAACTTACACATGAACATTTTGCTTAAACACATGAACATTCCTATAACATGCTTGTATACGTGATTGCTTGATACTTTGAACTTGGGTGATTCTTATGTGTTGAACTTATCATTAACTTCGTACGAGCCTAACCGTGACATATGTAGCGCTATAGGATTAACGACCCGCCTGTAAACTTGTGGTTATGTCATGAGCATCTTCCGTTTCATTATGGGTTTGATATGTGAGACACATGCCAAATTTATTGTATATCTTGAATCACACGCTTGCTATGAGGAATTGTTTAAACTTATCTTTTGATACGTATGTACCAAACTTGTATACTCGCCTTTGCTTTTGCATTGAACTTTATTTTAAACATGTTACAGGTTGAGGATGATGATGCTTTGAAATGAAGTAGCGTTGATGCCTAGATACACATATAGACGTTAGGTTTAATCGTTGTATCAAATTTTGATTATGTTGTATTGTATTTCCCTTGAACTTGATGTTATTTGATTTCTTTGTAATATTGACAAATGAATTATGAAATGAAATCGGTTTATTAAATATTGTCACAAATAGAGTTATGATGTCTCTAGCAATCTTCACACTTCGTCTCATCCCGATGTTTCCGCCATTGGTTGGGGTGTGACATTTATGGTTTAAAGTTTAGGGTTTAGCATTGGTAATTAGAGTTTAGGGTTTCGGGTTTAGCTTTTTGGGTTTATAGTTAGTTTTTAGGTTTTAGCATAGGGTTTATCTTTAGGGTTTAGGGTTTAGATATAAGGTTCAGCTTTAGATTTAGGGTTTGGAGTTTTTTCTTAGGGTTCGGCGAGCCGGTTTTAATGCCGCTGGAATGAGCTCAGTTGGAGTTCGTTTGACCGGGTTTCCTACACTTCTTAGGTTAAGGATATATATGTTTCATACTATACACGTATGTATAGTTTAAAAATTGATTATATACATATTTGTATAATTCAAAATTGACAATGTCGATATATGTATATATTAAAAAAAACTCTTAAAAAGGTGTGATTAGAAGTAAAAAATGGCTTGGAGAAATGTGTGGTCCAGAATGATTCTCAAGTTTCTCAAATATGATGCTTTTCTCTGAGGATCCCTACCATATATATATATACACACACACGCACGCGCGCACACACACTTAGAAAAAAATCCTATAAGTTAAAGAGTTTTGTTTCTCAATGCATACATTACATTGGTTATAACTCTTGGGCTCTAAATCCTTGTTGGTCGTTGTATAATGTGCCATCGAGCCTGGAAGACACTTAACGCCCTTTCCATATCATTTCTTGCTGACTCGTGTCTTTTTTTTTAATTTCATTTTATCGTCTTATGGATACAGGAAGCTATTAACAAGAGTGGTCAATTTCGGATAAATCCATCTGCAAGATAGTGTCCTTGGTTGTATTCCATGATGTTCACTATAAAATTTCAAGGTGGCGCAAAGCCTTCTAAGACGTCACTGAATATCGGTCACTGATTTATAACATTGATGTCATTGTTCAACCTGGAAACTCCAAAAAAACATACCAAATCCAATGGTCACATGATGCAATTGCCTCAAACATAAAAGTGGGACATCCGTGATCGGCACGAGTATACTGCTCTTGCCATGCAACAGGGTAATTTTTCCATCTCCAATGCATACAGTTAATACTACCAAGCATTCCTTGAAAGTCGTGTCGGCTTTCATGAGCCTCCAAAAACCGTTGGATGTCGATTTGATTAAGTTTTTCCAGATACTCTTTAGTATATAGTTCAATAACAAACTTGCAAAATTTTCTTAGACATTCCATAGTCTTAGTTTCTCAGACCCGAACATACCCATTAGTTACATCAGCTCTCATGTCGTATGCCAGCTAAAGCATGGTGAATGTGCATCTCTGAAGAAGAAAGACTCGTTATGTCGTCCGTACATTGTGAAAAGTATGGATAAGTTACAAATAGGTCGTTTACAATTATAAGGAAAAGTGAACACCTCATCCGAAAACAACATCTAAAGTGGACATCACCAAACATTATTTTTGTCTAGAACAAGTACATTTGTTCAATGTCGTCTGAGTCTGACTGCAATTCATCAACCATTTTTATGATAAGTAGCATGAACTTATTATTAAGAACATTGACATCTTGAGTAAAAATGGGATCTGGAGGTAGAGGTGGAGATTGTGCTGACTATTCGTCACTAGAGCTACCCCCTGCAAAAATATTATGTGTTGGCGAGTATTGCGTGGTTTCTTCGTCACTCGAGCTCATTGTGTTTGAAATGGAATGCGGAATTGGTAAATTGAAAGTGGGGGTAGAAAGTTTTTGTTTGTGTGAGATATGTAAGGTAAATGTGTGTATGTGTGTATCGTGGTTGGTTAGTTTAAATTTTATCGTCTTGTGGATACAAGAAGCTTTTAACAAGAGTGGTCAATTTCGGATAAATTAATCTGCAAGATAGTGTCCTTGGTTGTATTCCATGATGTTCACTATAAAATTTCAAGGTGGCGCTAAGACGTCACTGAGTATCGGTGACGGATTTATGACATTGATGTCATTGTTCAACTCGGAAACTCCAAAAAAACATGTCAAATCCAAAGGTCATGTGATGCAACTGCCTCGAGCATTATAGTGGGACATATGTGATCAGCACGACTATACTTCTCTTGCCATGCAACAAGACAATTTTTCCATCTCCAATGCATACAATTAATACTACCAAGCATTGCTTTCATAAGCCTCCAACAACCGTTGGCTGTCGATTTCATTAGGTTTTCCTAGACACTCTTTAGTATATAGTTTGATAACAAACTTGCAAATTTTTCTTAGACATTCCATGGTCGTAGTTTCACAGACCAATACATACTCATCAGTTATATCAGCTCGTGTGTTGTATGCCAGCTGAAGTATGGCGGATGTGCATCTCTGAAGAAGAAAGACATGTTATATTGGTTGCATCCGTACATTGTGAAAAGTACGGATAAGTTACAAATAGGTCGTTTACGATTCTAAGGAAAAGTGGACGCCTCATCCGAAAACGTCTAGAGTGTATATCACCAAACACATGTTGCGGAGCTTCTCCTTATTATTATTATTATTATTATTATTATTATTATTATTATTATTATTATTATTTGTCTAGAACAAGTACATTTGTTTGACGTCTTCGGACTGCAATTCATCAACAGTTTTTATGACAAGTTGCATGAACTTATTAAGAACATTGACATCTTGAGTAAAAACGGGAACCGGAGGTAGAGGCGGAGATTGCGCGGACTCTTTGTCAGTAGAGCTACCCGCTGCAAAAATATTACGTGTAGGCGGGTGTTGCGTGGTTTCTTCGTCGCTCAAGCTCATTGTGTTTGAAATGGAATGTGGAATTGGCAAATTGAAAGTGGGGGTAGAAAGTGTTTGTTTGTGCGAGATATGTAAGGTAAATGTGTGTGTTTTTATATAGTGGTTGGTTAGTATAAATTTTATTTATCTTATATTAGAAAAAAATAGTCCTTAGGAATTTAAAAAAAAATCCTCAAACGGTTCTAAGGGGCCTATCACTTTCTAAGCAGACCTGCCCGCTACACCAAACCCGACCCAACCACCTCAGCCACTCTATTGAGCCACCAGTCCGAATTCCAAATGAGTCCTCCATTGTCAGCGATGAAGGTGCTCTTTTGACAATCCATAAAATTTCATAACATTATATAATCTTGATTTTAGGGTTTTCGAGCTAGGAAATTTCAAATATATTTATAATATCTATATAATGTCAGAAATGACTTTCATGAGTACAAAACAGTTACTTTCACTCAGATATATATATATATATATATATATCTTAGCAACACATAACTATATACACATATATGTATCTTGTAATCTCTAAAATTTATAAATAAAGTAATCATACACTATAATTATTCTAGTATCCTTTGAGATCTATTTTAATTCGAATGATTTAATGATATTATGTCTTAAACTTAAAATGAGGCCATAACCTAGCCTTTAAAATTTACGGCCATAGCAAAGAAAGAAAGAAGGCATGGCCCATGGTGTCATGAATAAATCAATCCAGATACCATACATGGCATGATTGTGTAAATATATTCAATGTGCAAGAGATAATTCACATTAAAATATGACTATCTGTAATTTCAAAAATTTATAAATATCTTTCTGCGAAGTAATCATACACTATAATTATTCTAGTATGCTTTGAGATGATGAGATCTATTTTTTTTTTTTTTTTTGGATATGTTTTAAACTTAAAATGAGGCATAACCTAGCCTTCAAAATTTACTGCCATAGCAAAGAAAGAAGGCATGGTCCATGGTGTCATGAATAAATTAATCCATGGCATGATTGTATAAATAAATTGGTTCATATGCCTCAAGACATAATTCACATTAAAATATCAGTATTAATTAAATGAAAGATTCACATTAAAATATAAGTATTAATCAAATTAAAGATGTCAAAAAAAAAAATACACATGTAATCAATATGGTTCATATAATGTAAATTCATATAAACATACTAGGTTGACCTATTTATTATTACATGGGTTTGATGATAAGAATTTAAAGATGTTTAAATGATCATAGAGTTGATTGAGTTTTTAAAAAAATATGTTTTCTATTTATATAAACTTGAATGATTTTTTAAAAATAAATATATTATTGTTGAGGTTGATTGTTTTCGAAGAACGTTTTAAAAAAATGAATTATTTTTATATTTCATATTATTTTTTGTATTACGCATAATAAATATAAATTTTGATATGAATAAATATAACTCTAATAAGAACTATACATACAAAATTAAAGAAAGTATAATATTACTGATTTTAAATGATGTAAGAAGAAAGAAAAGAAGTAAGAATTTTCTTTTTGAATAGAAAAGAAATAGTATATTTTATTTCAAATTAATATTTTCTTATTTTGAAAAGTGATATTAGTTCATAATCTAATAACATATATATTGTATAATTTTTTGGTTATTTCATTTTCTTTAGATAAGTTTGTTTTTTTGTTAAAGTAGAAATAAATAGATAACCAATATTAATATAGGGGAAGGTTCATTTAAGAAGAAAAAATTAGTTGAGAAGAAAAATAATAAAGGGTAAATTGTAAAACATCAAATACTGTTTTCCATCTTATTTATTATTATCTTTGACTAATTAATTAGTCATAAAGACTATCATCCTCCACAATAAAAAGTTTTGCCTACACACATCAAAATTTATCCTACACAATTCGAAATTTATTCTACACATATTGAAGTATATCCTACACATATCAAAATTTATTATACACAACTCGTAATTTATCATACACATCTCGTAACATATCCTACATTCTAAATTATTATTTTTTAAATATATTTTTTTTGAAAATAAGTTACAAATTTAATATAGTTAATTAAAAAGGAAGACTAGTAATTAATGATTTATTTAAGTTTACCAATATACCATAACAATAATATTAAATACAAATATTAAATGAAGCAAAATAAAGCATTCTTATTGGTTAAAAATTCTTCTTTATTCTTCTTAGGGTGTAAGGGGCACTCATCTAAGTGGGGAGTGACCTCTCTTACCCACAGTCAATCAGCACGCGCCACGTCAACTCCCCACTTAACTCCCCCCACACCATCAATTTGATGGCGGCACTCCTCTCTTGGGGGACTTGTTTTTCTATTTTTTTAATTAAGAAAATATTTTTTTATAAAAAGTAAAACATAATTTCTTTTAAAATAAAAAATTACATTTCATTTAATAAAATAAAAATTACATCGCAATACTACTTAAAAATTTTAGAAATTGCACGGTCACCCGTACTTGTTAGCGATCTCGCGCTTTCGGGCGAGGATGAACGGCAACATTTCCGGCGGAGCATCGTCGTGCGGCTTGAGGAATGTTTTCATATCTCGATCGTGCGCGTAGTTTCTCATCGTCTCGCGTTGTTCTGTTATGAGATCGAGAGCCTTCGACTCTCTTTTCTTCCTCAATTCAATCGCCTCCAATTCAATCGCGTGCTTCGCTTCTTTCATGGCGGTGTACTCTTTGAATTGCGCCGCCAACTCGGTCGAGCCCTCGGACGATGTCGCTTGACGCTTGTCTCGCCGTTGTGTTCTTGGTATTTTGACCAAGATTGGCGCTCCATTTTTGCCTTTTTACCCCGAGCGTCATCTTCTTCGTTGCCGGTGTCTTCATTCACGTTATATTCATCGTCGCCGGTGTCATCTTCATAGTCGCCCAAATTTTGAGTTTCGGGCACTACTTCCTCGTCCTCGTCCTCGTAAATAGGTAGAGGACGTTCAACATTTTCTCGTGGAAATGGAACTTGTGGGGAACGAAAACCAAACGGGTCGAAGGCGGCGGCTTGAGGATCCATTGATAACAAATTTTGGAAATAGCCGAAAGGGGGTTGTGGTTGGGTGTTGTAAAATGAGGGGTGTGAAGGTTGTTGGTAAAAAAACGGGGGTTGTGTAGTATATCTGAAACGGGGGTTGTGTAGTATATCCGAACCACCACGAGACGGTTGCGAGCCGCGTCCCTTAGTGTTAGAGCCGACGGACTTTTTCTTGGCTTCGCGGGGTTGGTTCTCCATTGCTCGGTTTGGCTTTGTGTTGTATTTGAAAGAATTTTAGAGAAGATTGAGAATTTGTGTGGTAAAAAATTAGATTTAGCTGGTTATTTATACGTTAAAATTAATTTTTTTTTTATTTTTTCCTTCATGACCGTTGGGCAACGTTCAAAACTTGAAAAGTTGTGCGGTGAACACCCACCGCTCCCCACTACCCGCTTACACTCCCCGAGGGGTCGGCGACGGTGTTCCCGCTCGGGGACTAGCCTTACCGCACCCCTCCCCGCAAAGCGCCCCGGACACCCTTACAAAAAATTTCTTCTCATTTAAACTCTCCACTATTAATCTATTAGGCTATAGGGTGTGGTCATGACCCTCATGACCACCATTACCGTACACGTCAGTGTCATGTCACACACCTCTAATCCACCATCCAAAACCAATACCCTAAGGGTTTGGTCATGACCCAAACCATTATTCCCTTATTTATTTTAATTTATGTTTGTCTAAAGAAAAAGGAAACATTTTCTTGAAAATGCAAAGGATGACCATGGTTGCCATGGTTTAATCCATGCAAACCATGGTGGATCATAAAAGGGGGTGGTGTAGCCTTCCATTCATGTTCCTACGTGGCGAATCATGTTCTAATCATGACCCCCACACCTTTTAGCCTTAAGGCTATAGGGTGTGGCTATGACCTTTACGACCACCATGACCCTTCACGTCAGCGCCATATCACTCACCTCTAATCCATCCACCATCTAAAACCACTACCCTAAGGGTGTGGTCATGACCCAAACCACTATCCTCTTATTTATTTTAATTTATTTTTGTCTAAAGAAAGGGAAATGAAATTTTGAAAAATGGAAACTAGGACAATGGTTGTCATGGTTTAATCCATGTGATCCATGGTGGATCAGGCAAGGGGGTGATGTAGTCTTCTATTCATGTTCCTACATGAAGAATCTTGTGTCAACCATGACCCCACACCCTTTAGCCTAATAATATCGAAGTGATATAATCTAATCTAATCTAATACGAATAAAGAAATATATCTAATGGCATGTGCGATTCTCTCATTTCATTTATTTTAATCTAATACCATGTGACATTTTTTCATTTATATATTAAATTAAAATACTATGTATTAGATTAATCTCTAACATTATTAATCTCTAATATAATATATTTAATAGTATATAAATATAAATGATTGTTATACATTATCCTAATTTTTCTTTGCGTCAATTTCTTAAACTTTATATTTTAATGATTACTAGGTTTTTTACCCGCCGCGTGTTGCGGTGGCGCCGACTCGTTTTCGAACTAAATTTACGTTGAAGCTTAGAGCAATCTAAATTCATACCGTTGAATGAAAAATGTATTATATTTGACTCGACTTGTTTCCAAACAAAATTTACGACAAAACAAAGTGCAACTCAAAACATACATAAAAAAAACTTTATATTGTTGACTCGCCTTTTTTTCAAACAAAAATTACATTAAAGTGTATTCAACAAAAACCTTTTTGAGTACATCAGATTATGAAATAGTTTTGAATAAGGATGAGAACGAAAAAAAATAATAAAAAAACATGTAATCACCAGAAACACACATGTGTCTTGCATTAGAAAAAAAGGAGTTAAAAACCCAATTAAGCTTCAATTAATAGCATATAGTAAACCAATTTGTCATATTATCACTTTCCCAAGAATAAGACAAAATAAATTAATAGCATATAAGACAAAAGAAAATGAGAGTAGAGTTGGTGGCATGTAGTCACCGACCTTTCTCTTTAATATATATATATAATATGGATTTTGTCTTTGTTTTTTTTTATTAAATTTTTAAATTGTAAGCATACAAATAATTAAATGGGCATTTAAATTAAATTTATATTAAATTAATACTAGATTAATATACTACATTAATCTCTAATATTATTAATTATTGATATATCTAATAATACGTAAATATAAATAATTGTTATACATTATCCTGATTTATCTTTGCGTCAATTTTTAAACTTTATTTTTAAAGATTACATAGATTTTGTCTTTATTTTCTTTTTTTTCATTAAAATATTTAAATTATAAGCAGATAAATAATTAAATGAATATTAAAATTAAATTGATAAGTAACTAAATGAGTATTTAAATTAAATTTTATATAATCCTTAACTTATATTTTAATTTATGATCAATAATAATTAATTTATTTCTAATTATTGCAGAGATATTTATATAGCATGTTGATTTTACATTTGATCACTGGGATAAACTAACGGGACACATTTGCTTTAGTTATTACTATATATTAATAAACCAAATGAAATGAACAGTGTTTTTAATATATTATAACATGTTGTAAAACAACGACCTACTAGCAATGTACAGAGAAGAATGGGAGAATGGGAGATGGATTTCTTATTGATTGATTTTAACATCATATACAAATGCCATTATATATAGGCCCTTACATTAGTACAATAGTAACTAAAAAGATAGGAGTTATAGAGGTGAATAGTCACTACATAATGGATGCACTAAAGGGATATGAGTTATAGATGTGGATAGTCACCACATAATGGATACATTCATAATACTCCCCCTTGACTATCCACATGATATACTATTCTTTAATACGGTTGGTGATGTTGCCTCGTTAAAAACCTTGCTAGGAAAACCCAGTGGGACAAAACCTCAGCTAAGGGAAAAAGAGTACAACGCACATTTTCTCCCCCTGATACTTTTGGATCAGATATGTTGCCTCATTAAAACCTTTACTAAGAAAACCCAATGGGATAAAACTTAGTCAAGAAAAAAAGAGTGCAACTTGAATAAGTCTCCCCCTCATTTTAACATGTATCCTTTAAGTGACGTGTGTCCATCTTCCTTGAAAGTCGAATAAAGCCTTTATAGCGAATGATTTGTTGCTTGATCCCTTAATGTGCAATTCTTTATGTTGAGCAATATTGTATAATTTTCTAACGAGACTTTAGGTGCCTCTTTCCAAAAATTATCATATGTTCATGACTGTGTGAAAATCGTTACATTCCTGCATCTACAAGACTAACCAAACTTGTTTTGATGGGTCAGTAAAATATAATCAAATATCGTTTATACCTGAAATGTTTATTTGAACTCATTCTAATGTCTCTTCGCTTGACACAAGTTATATCATGACAATAAGCTCAACTGAAAGATATTATAACCATACATTGCTAGCAAAACATATTAATGCACTTATGCATTTAACGATGGTACTTCTAGAATGAGAATCTCTACTTTGATAGGAGATGATAATAGGCATTTCTTATAACAAATGACTTAATAACCTTTAACATACTTTAAGGTTCAACTATGTCCATACTAAATATCCAAACATCATCTTCTAGATGTACTTGGGGGATTGGTAAAATATAATTACATATACACGCGAACTGCAGTTCGAGTAATAATTAGACAGTGCCAAGGTCATTCAAAAATTCTCCCTCTAAAGCTCGAAAATTTCTCTCGATGATGCCTAGACATCATCACTGTAAACTGCGATTATAGTGAGCTTTTAAAAGTAGAACGTCGATAAAACATGGCTAATTTAATCAAAATTATATCCCTCTTTATGCAAATATCTCGATCTAACTATTTTAGTCCATACATATTCTATGAACTTGATATAGTACGTTCTTGAGGTTTTGACCTCATTAATGCTTCTAGCATTATCAATCCATGAGGGAATTCTTTCCATCTTATCCAAATATGCATATGCTTTCACTCTTAGAAGTTTTGCTATATAAACTTTCCCTTTTAACACATAGATATCTATATCATATGCAAAAATATCAAGAACACTTGCTTTTATCTCCAAAATTCATATTGTACCATGTTTGTACACAGTGTAGATTGAGATGCCATAATAACCAGGTACACATTTTCTATGTATGTTTATTGGAGTATTGGTGCACTATAATTACATCCATAAGGTGTTTCAATTAACCTCTTAAGCACTCAAATGCTTTAGGATACTCATGGGGAGTTCCAATTATATTCAATTCAATAACATATACAACATGTATATGTATTCAGATCTGAATTTATATAATTATCATAATATTCTTGAGAACTTATTTTATATGACTTAGTATCAAGTGATACATAACTTTCATAAGACGCGTGTCAATTCTCTTTTATATATTACCACACTAATAAGATATTGGAAAGTCAATGCATCCACCACTGAAGAATATGTTTTCTCATAATCATAGGTATTTGTGAAAATTCTTGTGCCACCAATTTTGACTTATATCACTTAATTTGATTTTCACATGATTCGCGTAAAAGACACTTTTGTATCCAACATATTTTACAACTTCAGTTGTATGGACTGTTGGTCTAGAAACTTTCCATTTCATTAAAGAACTAAACTCTGCCTTATTTGCGTCTTTATATTTTGGTCAATCATTTCTTAATATTCATTCATAGGCAGATCTTAAATCTTGATCCTCATCATTTAATCATTTTAAGCGCTACATTATATACAAAAGTATAACGACGTTGATTTTTATTTCGATTCCATACATATCTTAGACATGATACAACTTGGCAAGATCTCTTTATTTTCAGGTACCTGAGGTTCTTCTTGAACCATCATGTCTATTGTCCCTTCAGGGGATCTTATACTATAACCTCGATTTGACCATCTTAATTACTTGCTCCAATTTTCGAGGAATTTTATTGTTGGAATCAACTAGTCTACCACGCTATAGGCGTGCAATAGACTCATTACAAAAATATGTGGTTTTCCTCTTGGGACACAAAGATAACTGGAGCATAAATAGTTGATTATGTGACTTACTTAGTCACTTTATTTAGGTCAGTGAACTTGTCTGGTAATTTATTCTTTAATATTGGTAAATGAATTATACTTTAAACTTCTAGTTCATAGTTTATAGTCTGAGGATCAAGATGACATGATAATTCATTTCACTTTTCACTTTCCAACTGCTTGTTATCTCCCCCTAATGTTGGGAACATTCACTCACTAAAGTGAAAACCAATGAGCCATAAACGAATTTCTCACTAATGACTTTAAGTATTTAATCATAGACGATTATTTATACCCAACATATTCTCAAACTTTTTAGAATTCCCATCTTTGTGCGGTGTGGTGGATGAGTTTCAATATATGTCGCACAACCAAAATCGTTGATGAGACATATTTGGTTCCTGACCAAAAACCAACTGTATGGGGAGAACTATAACTTATTGGCTTGATGTGAATTGATAGTACTATATATAAAATTACATGTACCCAAATGAACTTTTGCTCCTCTCATGATCATTGGATTTGTAACCAATAGTAGACGTTTAGTGATCATCTCAACAATAACACTTATTCTAATGATCGTTAATAACTTGGGAATCAAATTCACTATTATCAAATAAATATACTAATCTGGATTAATATGCTTGCTATCACATTAGCTAAGCAACAATCACACAAGCTTCAGGTTGTGGATTTGATAACCATTTAGATGATGCATCAATTTAAACAAAACTAAATGGTATCATGTTGGGATATGCATCTCCTTTAATCGCTTCCAGAATATTCAGGTATACACACCCTCGTTTATTTTTCAAATATATAATTTCCCTTGAGAGCAAACATTACATGCTAATTATTATCTTGAAGAATCTTCTAGTTCTTCATTATGTTTCACATCATTATTGACTCGGTGTGGTCTAACCGGTCATGCCAATTAATTAAATAATTATGATCCATAAACTCCTGATTTATGATCGTATGTGTATTACTTGCTCGTATGTAATACAAAACGTATGATACGAGAGAATATACTATAACTTCAAAGTTAAAACCATCTCGTTATGCAATCACTCCTTAGTTTGCCACTTTTGGTGGTCCATCTCATTATTAAAATGACCATCATTACAATTCTTATAGTCATTCTCATCATTGAGCCCCGCTTGCGGTCTGCTCATATAATGTAATATATGTGTGGGCGCTCGGGGGGGCAAAAGCAAAAGTGCACTAATTTTTAACGTTATTTTACTAATTTCGTGAAAATAACGTTAAAAAGAGGGGATCGTTAATCAGGCATCATGTGGTGGCGTTGATAGCCGAAAGACAAGGGGGTACATGCACCAATTGGCGTTTGTCTCAATTGCTGAGTGTTATGTGCCTTATGTCCAAGGCTTGATGCAAAACCACAATCGAGCCGGGGGTCTCATTGGAAGCAGCCTCTCTATTCCTACGGGGTAGAGGTAAGGCTGTCTACATCCCACCCTCCTCAGACCCTACCTTAGCTTTGCTATAGGTGGGATATACTGAGTACGATGATGATGATGATGATGATTCTCATCATTACAAGTTTCTCAATTAGGTCCATCATTACTTATACAATGATTAATATACAATCACATTCACTTTTGGGAATGGAGTAGAACCAAAACAAGCTTCATAGTTTTTCATTATTTACCCGGTCACATGAGTATAAAATCATTTCGTTTTTTCATGACTCTTATAATGATATTGCTACTTTAGGAGCATATGTCTCAAGTGTGACAAATGAAAAGAATTTAATCGACTTTTCCTTGTAAATAATGTTCTTTTTGCTTACCATCAATTGAGAACTAGATGAGTCGTATAAAATTTATCAATCTTATATCTTACGACCTTTATAACGATCATTGTATAGTCATCTCATTATTAACATGGTTGATCTCATTACATGAGCATCATAACAATTTTCTCAATTACCATGATTGCGAACTTTACACCAATTATTATATCATCACATTCAGTTCAAGGAATGGATTATAACCAAACAATGATCATGGTGACATCATTACAATTTTCTTAGTTATTATATACATGATCGCGACCTTTACATTGGTCATTAGATCATCACATTCACTTCATGAATGGATTAGAATCACAAAACTTTCATGGTGGTCATTTCAAACCTTACATATTCTTTAACAATCTTGCTTCTTCAAGAGCATATTTGAGGTTTGACAATGGAACTTGTTTTATCCACGTGTATAACTAATCTTTTCACCACATAACATCAATTATACGACCGAATCATTAAGATTTATCAGTCCAAAATCTTACAAGCATCAATAAATTTACAATAAGCTTTAGTGAGTTTGAAACTTCGAATGTCATATTATAAATTAATCTTGATCACTATTCAATCATGTTTATAATGTGTGATCTTATACACAACTTTAATTATTCTATTCTATTCAATACCATATGTATAAATGAATAATAGATTGTGACATATAATTTATACATAATGTCAAGTTATATGATACATGACGTTATAATATGTTACTATATATAATAAATTATAGTAAAACCATAAAAGTGAGATTATTTTTCAATACTTATGAGAAAATATATTATTTTCCCAATACTTATGAGAAAACATATATGCTTTTTATAGTGTAAGCAATCACAATCGTAAGTTATTTTAATAAGTATGTTTAATGTTAGTTAGTTCCTTTGACAACTATTGATGAGATAAAAGTGTAAGAAATAAATATTTTTAATTTATTAACAAATTTAGGATAAATAAAACAAAATTAGCAATTATAGCACATGTAAACCTATTTTAATATCTATATTAACAACTCAAGCTATTCATAAAAAAATAGTGAGAACTTGAAGCTTCTTACGTAATATTTATTACTCTATTTTTAAACATAAAAAAATATCCCTCTCAACTTCCCAGGGGCCTTTCTTTTTAGTACTAAATATCATTGTCAAATTACGCACATATATAATTTGTATATATAATTCATATATAAAAGTGATAATCATCATCAAGTAAAGGAGGAACCCAACTAATATAGAGATCCCAAGATTATAGATACAAATATCTATAAATATAAACTTATTTATGTATATCCTTTAATTATAATAGCAAAAGAAAACATACTAAAAAGGGATTTAATGACCATTCTCTGACGAAAATAAATTAGTTAAAATAAATAGTAAATATCCAAGGCAATATAGTAAGTAACAACTAGCATGGTACTGAAGCTATACCAAAGACGATCTCACTACTAGAAAATGTGGCTTTTGACACCGCATATTCGGTAGCAAAACGATAGCAATTGCCCTATTGCCACCATTTTGTAACCGAAAATGCGGTAGCAAAAACACCCGTGTCAATTGCCCTATTGCCACCATTTTTATACTTTGCTACCAAATTTTTGCCACCACAAAAACGGTCAAAATTATTTGTGAGCGCTCCATGTTTGCTACTCGATGGCCTTGTTTGCTACCAAGTTGTGACGGTTTTTTTTGCCACCGTTTTGATACCATTTAGCCACCAATGTTGCCTCCATTTAGTCACCGTTTTCATTGAAAATTTGCTACCATTTAATGATATATTTGCTACCATTTCATTAAAAAATTTGCTACCATCGCGGTTCTCTATTTCCAGATTTTCCATTTTTCATGCTTTTTTCATCATAATACATTTCTATAATATTACAAATTTATATAAAATAATCAAATAAAATTACAAAATCCCAAAATTAAATAAAATTATAAAACATTCTAGTACAAATGCCAACTAAAACATCAAATTACCGAAATTATCCTAATATGATAAACATCAAAACATTCAAAACCAAGTGTTTATAGCCTATCTTCGAACCATAGCGGTTAACATAGCTTCAATTTGTGACATCCTATTGAGCATGACATCTTTTTCCACCTTATCTTTTTCTTTTTCTGCCAACAAGCCCGCAATAACTCCATTTAACCTTTCTTTTTCTTCATCCTTTTCCTTAACGAGCTCTTTGATAACCAAGTTCGACTTTTCAATATACAAAACAAACAATGAACAAAATCAAGAAGTCAGAATAAAAAAAAAACGTACAAATTCACACAACCGGACGAAAGAAGTCAAGTATTGGTGAGAAATAAGGCGCCTATGGCCATCGTTGACCTATTTAATGGCGTGCTTCCTTTCAGTTTTAGTTTTAGACCCTCATGGTCCACCTTGCTCTTCTCATAATCCAACCCATGCCTAAATTCAATGAGCCACGACCGAGTGGCTCATTGTATGTATCTTCCGAAATTGCAAATGCACCATCAGCCTTCAACTCCCACACATACCTAAATAGTTACAAGTTGAAGCAGGTTAATTAGTAAAGCTAAAATGGACTCCTTCAAACATAATGCAATTATATCTAATGGAATAAAACCAGAAGACATACTGTTTGTCGTTGTTGTGTTTGCTGTAAAGAGAGTTGATGATGATGTCCATAAGACGCGATACTTCAGCCTGGAACTCAAACTTCTCTGCATTGCTGCGAAGACGTTTCTTGGACATTGACTCGGCTTCTCTGAATCATGACAATGAAACCTCTTAGAATAACTAACATTAACACAATGCATTCTTTATAAGAAATAATAAAAGCAATGACATGCTCAGTATTCAAGAGTACCAACTCCTGGCTAAAAATTCAAATTTGTCTGTGAGTTTCTTTTACAGTCAATGGTTGGGCATCATGCTCTCAAACACTACATGAATGAAATTAGTTATATCTCAGATCATGCATAAAGGTTTAGCTAACCTCTTAACCACATCAGAATCAGTAGATAAACCACATAGGTAAAAATTATAGCCCAAGTTTGGTTTGGTTTGGTTATTAATCGAACTGAACCAAAACCGACAAACTAATCGAATGGTTAATAAAATAGATTAACCGACGACTTCGGTTTTGGTTTTGGTTAAGGCTAATAATCAAACTGAACCAAACCGGGCACCTAGCTAGTCCGATCACACCGCTTTGAACAGGAATTTCATTTCTTCCTTCAAAATCTTATTTTCTAATTCATATTGTAATTCAGCCTCCAAGCTATATTAAATCAAAAATTCACACTAAAACATATGGCATTTTCATATTTTTTATTTTTTTTCTTACATCGTCAGGTTTTTAAATCCGGAACAACCATTGGACCATTGTCTATCTCGTTTTGAAAACATTGCTACATTCTGTTTTTCTTTCAATACCACTAGCCCTCACATAACTATGGTAGAATAAAACCTTATTAGTAGCATACGTTGGTCTTTTAACTTGCTATTATTCTTGACGAATAAAATCTTATATTTCTACACCTGATACACTGTGTGTTAGGCTACTTTTAACTTGCTATTATTCTTGACAAGAAAAACCTGGCAGTTCCATCAAATGTCTGACCGCAACTGCAAAATGAGAAGGCGAAAATGAGCAAACAAACATTATGACCGACTTATTAGTTATTACTACTCAACAACACGTATAATGTTTAGATAGCTACCCCCGTTAACATATTTAACTGATTTGAACTCTTCGTTTGAATCAACCGACAAGTCCTCAGATGAATATCCTTCTTTCTTAGAACTCATAGGAGTCACACCTGCAGCTTTATATAAAAATAGTGAATTGCATTAACATAAAAATTAAAAAAAACAAATAAAAGGTCACTTAAATAATAACTTACTGTTTGCATATATATTCTTGATATCCTTTGTGTCATCATCTAGAGATATAAAGGACCTTCTTTGTGTCTTGGATTTTGGTTGCACCTTATAAGGTTCAATTTCCTTCACAAACAGAAGAAAGTAGATTAGTTATCATATATAATTTTTTTTGAGTAAAATCTCATTTTCGTCCCTGAGATTTGGCCACTTTTGCGGCTTTTGTCCAAAGGTTTGTTTTTCCGGATCATGACAAATTACAGCCTCCCAAGAATACACATTAAATTCAAAGGGCACGTACAAGTGACTAGGACCGGTGTCCATTAAGTGTTCGAACCGCTGCACTTAACGAAACAGAATTAATATTAAACAAAAAACACCTCAACTCAACTTCTAACCACTTGCTGTTGTCCATTGTTAACGTGAATATATTTGGTTTTAGAGGCTAATTATTGTGTTTCAAATGAAGGCCTATATAGACAAGGGCAGGGGGCTTGGCACTATATTTATTTCATAGTGTTCATATTTAGGAATTAACAACCGAGTGATGACTTGGTAAACCTATAAAATAGCAATTTACTTTTGTTTTTATAGTCATTTTGATATCATAATGATCTTTTAAATTATAGTTTATTAAGGTACAATATTAGCATGACCTACCAAATGGAATATATTGGAACCTAACTAATGGACAGAAGCAAGGTTTTAAAAACCGATTTAAACTAGCCGGTTAAACTGGCCGCTTAGGCTCTGCACCGCATCAGAATGGAACCGAGCATAAGTTAAACAAGGCCAATGCACTCAGCAGAGCCAATGCCCTTGCAATCTCATCACTGTCCAGTAATCTAACAAGCTAGTAATCTGTATTCACACTAGCTCTTTAATTGCCTTAAGTATTGATGTTTAATGGTTAGAAAGGGTAATTTTAGGCACTTCAAACATCAATTTTCACCAATAGATAGTAGGTATAGACCCTTCAAATTGTGCAGATAATTTACTTTTTATGTTAGAGATATACTATTGTGTAAATTGATATTACAATAACATCCACGCTAAAATTCTATTGTAGATGAATCAATTCGTTTCTATGGCTTCAAAAGGAGTAGAATTTGAATATCCCTTTCAGTTTATACACAAATATTCAACTGGTAATAAAACCTAATATACAAAGAAAATCAATACATAGACGAATTAAAAGTCAATTGTATATCTGATAGGCAATCGGAAGTCAATATCTTACACCATCTCTTCAACCCACACATCAATTTCTACCATAAACAACTAAATCCAACATTCTCATCAATTTGGAGAAGAAGGGGGAAATACTTACCAATAAAGTGTGAGTGCGCCGCTCTCATCATCTCCGGCTGAGCCGCTAGAGGGAACCGCCGGCGTAAGGAGCTGGAGGTGCTGGTGCCGGTGCCGGTGTCGGAGCCGACATCGTCAACAACAGAATACCGTGGGAGGATAGAGAGGGGGAGGAAAGGAAGAGTTGTCGTGGAAGGATAAAGAACTAGGGTAAAAGGCACGGTTTAGTGATAACCCAGTCTCTAAAGGTTCTGCAGAAGGCTTAGTTCTTCGATCAGATCAAACGTAATGGAAGCAGAGTTCTTAGAGAAGCAGGGATTGAAATTTTGGGAGGGGAGTTATTTGGTTGGAACCCTAATTAATTGATTTTTGAAGCGCGCAGATCCACTAAAAAATAACCCGCCAATTTGAATTTTTATGTTGTCACCGATAATATGGTCACAATTAACAAATACCTTTTTATTTTTCATGTTTTTGCGTATTTCTCCCACAAATTGCCACCGAAAATAAAAAGGTGTCAAAAATTGCAACCACTTTGCTACCACATCATGATAAATACACTAATTTTCATTTCCGTGGCAAATCGGTGGCTAAATTTTCTACCATTTTTTTTCGGTAGCAAATTGTGGTCACAATTGCCCAATTTTCTAGTAGTGTCTACTGAGATATTGAGGGGTGTTTTCATTAATAACCAACGACAAATTTGAACACAAAGGCATAAATTTAAGTCTATATGCTTTATAACCAAATTATTTGATTATTTAACATTCATAAGTTCAAAATTTAATAAATTTTTAAATGAAACTAAACTTGGTCAATTTTTTTTCATGAAATATAACATTGTTTATATGTTGTTTCAACACAAAATATACTTTTCACCCTTTATACGTCATATCTTGAAATAAGTAGCAGATGACAAAATATATTAACAAAATAATTATAACATGACTGTTAATCAAAATGTACTCAGTCTAGTGGCTACCAAAAAGAATCCACACATACACAACTCCAAAGGTGAATGGTTACATACCCGACTCAACTATTTGGTTTTCAAAAATAATTGTTAATCCATATAAAACCCAGATGAACATTATCATAGTTGGAAATCTTAAATTTTATAAATCTATTTATTAATTTACTAAATTTCTGCATTGATTTCAAAACAGATTCGTATCAATTGTTAGTGGGCTTTGGTTTAGAAAATAGTTGACAGAGTTTTAAACAAAAGTAGAAAACAACAACCGATAAAAAGCTATGTTACTCATTGGAATGTATGCAAAAATCAAACAATATGATAAGAAGACATATATAATAGCAAGATATTGATTCTTTGTTACCTTTTTTTTCTGTAGAACAATAGCAGATCATTAAGTCACCGGGTTCCCAACAATCACCGCATTGTGCAACTCTTATGATAATGTCATCCATCTTCAAAAACAACACGTGATGATAACGTGTTGTAAAACAACGACCTACTAGCAATGTATAGAGAAGAATGGGAGAATGGGAGATGGATTTCTTATTGATTGATTTCAACATCATATACAAATGTCATTATATATAGGCCCTTACATTAGTACAGTAGTAACTAAAGAGATAGGCGTTATAGAGGTGAATAGTCACTACATAATGGATGCATTAAAGGGATAGGAGTTATAGATGTGGATAGTCACCACATAATGGATACATTCATAACATAACAATATATAATTTTTAATACCTTTACTATTTTAATATAATAATAACAATTATTATTTTCTTTACTTTCTAAGTTTGATAAGCTTGGTGTCAACCAATACTGGTATCGAATGCCGGTATGGTTCGGTTCATTTATCGGTACATGAAGTTAAAAATCGGCTCCAGCCTAATATAGAAAACGCTAAAAGTCGGTACCGGATTGAGTTTGAAAATCTTTTAGTTCGGGAAATTCGGTACTGCTACACGGTACCATTTGCTCATCCCTGATCACGGGGGCCGTACAAACAACAACGGTATCGTACAACTTTTTCTTTTTTTAGTTTCAGGGGTAGGGATGAGCTCGGTGTCAACCGATACCGAAAATACCGGTTACGGTACCGGTATATGAAGGTAAAAATCAGTAGCAAACCGGTACCAGGAACGCCAAAAGTCGGTACCGAATTGGTACTTAGGATCCTTCGGTTCATGAAATTTGGTACCGGTACCCAGTATTATTTGCTCATCTCTGACCACGGGTTTCAGACGAACAACATCAATAACATACAACTTTTTTGGTTGATTTTCTTTCGATTATTTTTTACTGTTTTTTACATTTTCTTTTTATTCTTGTTAGTGGTTCCGTGTGCAACGTGCTCGTAGTGATTTCAAAACACATGTAAACACAGCTTAAATAACAAAAGAAGTTCGCCGCAACACGGCTATGGTGATAAACCTAGTTAACAATAACAAATATATAATTTGAAGTAATAACTTGTCGAATATCCCGAGCTACACGGCGGGAATTTGGTCGGTATGGGTTGGTTTCTTTATGGTATCGGCACTCGTTATAGCAACAGGAAGAGATAAGTCGATATGCTCAAAAGGATACTAACACGTGTTTTACATCAATCATAAACTATAAATACGAATAACGCTACCGGTTCGGTAATACCAATATTGGTATCGATACTGTTAGGTTGAAATCGTTACGGTTTGTCACGGTGCCGGTACGCTACCAACACTTGTATAGATTACGATACCACAATTGTGTATTCATCTTTTTAAAAAATACTAATACACGTTAATATAGAAAAATTAAAGTAAATGATACATTAAATATAACTGAATAACTATTCGGTTTCTTATAATAAAGTTTATTACGAAGGTAAGGTTAATTTATTGTACAAATGAGTCTTAGCATACAAAATATCCTTAACGTAATAAGTGAAGGAGATATTTTTTTTTTTCTTTTTGAATTTTTCCCTACTTATTAAGCACGTATTTTAGTCTCAGAATTCAAAAAAAAATCGTGATTTTACACTAGTAGAGTAATTATGTAATTTTGAATTACTCTGCTACTGTAAAACCATAATTTTTTTTACATTTTGCAATTAAACGTCATTCTTGAGTAGTAGGGAAAAATGCAAAAAAATAAAAATAAATTATCCTTCACTTCTTACGTTAAGGATATTTTATATGTTAAGACTCATTTGTATTTGATCGGGCAAAATCATAGAAAACAAATTGCAGTGGTAAAAACCCAAAAGCCAGAAACATAACTGGCGCAGTAGGGTGATGGCAATTGATATATATAATAATTACGGAAATCCCCTGTGCGATTCGGCAGGAATTCAATTTGGATCGTTATCGGTTTGGTTCATTACGGTAATGACACTCTGTATAATAATCGAAAGAAACAAACCAAAAAAAGAAAATAAAGTCGTTAAACTTCAAAGTATAAAAATTTTGTGGCCATTATAAAAAAAATGTTTAAATTTTAATGTTCTTGTCACAAAAAAAACCACAAAAGAAAAGAAAATATTATACTAAAGTGAAAACCGTTAATGAAATCTATGCTCAAGCTAATGTTTAACATTTAGAAGTATTAACATATTATTCATGTTAGTGTTCTATTTCAAATTATTCGTAATTTAAGTTTTCTAAATTGTAAGTTTTAACTTATGTAATTTTTTGTCGTTTCCCACTACAGCAATAGTATGTATATATGCGAAGACAAAATATATCACAAGTAATGAAAGTGGTGTGGTGGTAAAGCTGGTAGGTTTTAACCCGCTAGCGCAGGATCGAATCATGTTTGAGGCAATCCTCATTGTTTGTTTTTTTTTTTTTGTTAGAATTGAGGCAATCCTCATTGTTTGTTTGTTTTTTTTTTTTTTTTTGTTAGAAGTGTCTAACAAGAACCCTGAAGTTTAATAATTTACGCTGTTACCCATAAACTTTAAAACTTACTATATTGTCATCAATCATCAAGATTTAATAAAGTATTGAGTAAACTGTCATTTTGGTCCCTGTGGTTTGGGCAGTTTTGTCATTTTAGTCCAAATCTCAAACTTTTTAAATCTGGGTCCCTGTGGTTTGCATTTTGTTGCCATTTTAGTCCAAAATCCAAAAATCCTCTATTTTGACTGTTGAAAACTGATTATTTTGTCCTTTAGTGTAGGGGCATTTTGGTCATTTTTTAAATTTCATTTGTTGTAAATTCATTTAAATTTCATTTATTGAGCTGCACTCTCTCTCTTCTCTCTCAAAACCCAGATCAATTCTCTCTTTCTATAGCACCACCACCGCCCCGCCACCTCCCCCTCTCTCTCTTCTCTCTCTCTATAGCACCACCACCACCGCCACCTCCTCCCCCTTCTCACCACCGCCACTCCGGCGTCGTCCCATCCAACAGTCACACCCACACCTCCTTCCTCGTTTACCCCCTTCTCTCTATAGCACCACCACCACCGCCCCCATCTGCCACCACCGCCCCCATCTCTCTACACCACCTCTCAATCCCACAACCTGCCATCACCCACTCCCACCCTGACATCACCCACCGGCCACCACCACAACCACCGTCACCACCACCTACCTGCCACCAACACCCAACCTGCAACCACCAAATCCGAAAACCCACCATGAAAAACCCTCAAACCACCACCGTAACGTCCCAAAATCCCCAAATATTCACTAGAAACAAAAACTCAAAATCCCCAAATATTCACTAGAAACTTCATAAAACACCTAAAATCCCCAAATACTCACATTATCACTTACCAGACGATGTATCCCTATCACCGGAGTTGTCGCCGTCACCACCTTCACCAAACTCAAAGCAAACCCAAACCCAAACCCGAGCCACACCATAACCACCTCCACTGCCGTCGTCAACCACCCCCTTACATCATCATCATAATCACCGTCCATCATCATCAGTCATCATCATCATAATCAGTCATCGTCAACCACCCCCTATTTACAGATCTGAAAAGAAAGAAGGATGGAGGAGAGATACAGGTCTTCGCCGTCCGTCCACCACCGGATCTGTGTAGAGAGAGAGAGAGAACTGAGAGAGAGAGAGTGTGTGTGTGTGTGTGTGTGTGTGTCTGTGTTGTTTTAGTGAGAGAGAGAGATCGAGGGTTATATTTACTCTATATATATATATTATATAATATATAATTAATTTTGTTTTAATTTATTAGAAGAGTAAAATCAGAATGACCAAAATGCCCCTGCACTAAAGGACAAAATAATCAGTTTTCAACAGTCAAAATAGAGGGTTTTTTGGATTTTGGACTAAAATGACAACAAAATGCAAATCACAGGGACCCAGATTTAAAAAGTTTGAGATTTGAACTAAAATGGCAAAACTGTCCAAACCACAGGGACCAAAATGGCAGTTTACTCTAAAGTATTACCCTCAAACATTAAAACTTACTATATAGTATTCAAGATTTAATAAAACCTTTCTTTTTCTCTGTTTTTCCTTTGTTTTTTTACACTGTCCAAACTTAAAGAAAAATTTGATGCACCGTAATGAATCGAATCGGTTATTAAAAATGCAAAAATTTTAGTTTTTTTGGTCAAAATGATGGTAGTGTTTTGTTTTAATTGGTTGACTCGATTTAGTTTTTATTCGTGCCATGTAGCTATCTGGCACTCGCTCATCGGTCCTGTTAAATTACAAATTTGCCATCAGTTCAAAATTACAGTTTTGTCATCGTTTTAGTTTTTTTAGCAAAACTATGGTGGTGTTTTTTAATTGGTTTACTCAATGTAATTTTTATTGAGATCGTGTTATGAGTAATATGTGCAAATAACCGAAACAAAAGCGTATATGTGCTGAAAGTGAAACATATTCAGCTTAGCGTCCCATAAATAAAACAACTTTGAAAACATGCACAACTAGAAATAAAACAAAGGATTAAATAGATTTTAGGGAAATAAATTAAAATTAAAATATTATGGCTATCCGGGCACCATTGACACAACCTTTTTTTAATGATTTTACAGCCCATAGCAATTAGCACATGCCTTTAAGCAAGAATCACACCAAATAACTTATGAGTCGTCCATTAATTTCTAGAGTAAATTACAAGTTTTGTCCTTTATGTTTGTCCCAAATTTCAGGCGCTGTCCTTTACCTTTAAAATTGATGAGTTTTGTCCTTAATGTTTCAGAATACTGCACGTTATGTCCTTTAAAGCAAACCCAGTTATAATTTCCAGTTAAGTTATGTCATGTGCACTGCACATGAGGGTAGCATTGTCTTTTCACATCCTAATTTATAAATGATTTTTAGAAAACAAATAAAACATACATATCTATCCTGCAATTTCTCTCTTAAACATATACCCACACACACTCTGTCTCTCTTTCCATAACCTGCCGCCACCACCAAAACAGGCAGAATCCAACAACTCAACAAAATGTGAAGGCACAACATCAAGAAGCATCTCTTTAGTAACCCAATTCAACACATTTTCCCGCCATTTAGTAATAATATGATTCCGAATTAGTATATAATTCACCTGTTCAATCCCACCAACAACTGAAACAACCCCTGCATCAATTTCTTCTTCTGTAAGAACATCAGCTGGGAAACCAGCAGTTAAAGCGATTAACGCTTCTGAAGTTGCTTCTTTATTGATTACTATAATCTCATCGGATACATCTAAGGGTGCAGATTGGTTAGATCTAGGGTTAGGGTTTTTTTTTTCAAAATTGTTGAATGAATTGGGGAGATTGTATACCTGAGTAGAAGAGGGTCTGCCGCGACGTTGTTTACGGGGGATGCCGAGGGAGAGTAAGTGGTTGACATTGCTAGGGTTTGAAGGGGGAGAATTAGGGTTAGGGTTTGTGGTGGTGTCGGAGTGGGGTAGAACGATGGTGAATTGTAAGGGGTTGTGGATGTCAAGGTGGATTTGTTGTTGTTGGTTATCGTTTGGGGGATTCATGGTTTGAAGGTTGAAGAAAGATGGAAGATTTGTGTTTGGTTATTGAGAAAGATCAGAGAGAGAAAGAGATGAGTGTGTATTTAGTTTTTTTTTTTAAGTGTTTTTTAATTAATAGGGTGAAAAGACAATTATACCCTCATGTGCCTAGCACATGATCTGATTTAACATAAAAAACTAACTGGGTTAGGTCTAAAAGACATAACGTGCATGATTTTGAAACGTTAAGGACAAAACTCATCAATTTTAAAGGTAAAGGACAGCGCCTGAAATTTGGGACAAACATAAAGGACAAAACTTGTAATTTACTCTAATTTCTATTAATCATCGTCTATTATCTTATTTATACATTGATTCATGACGTGTTCCTCAAATCTCCAAAGTGTCCATATATACAAATTGGAAATATCTTTCTACATTTTATTATATTCGGGGATTAAGCAAAATCTAAATAATAATAAAAGACTCCAATTAATATCACGTATATACACCTAAACTGATTTTTTACCCTATGCTAAATTATTTAGTCCAATATTACCTCTATAACATTTTCGAAAACGGATGAACATTGGTTTAATATTTTTTTTTTTTTGACTTTTTTGTCTTTTGGGGCCAAACCAATTTATGATTTTGTCCCGCTTTAAAATAACGATTTTGCCATCAGTTTAAAATTGCGCTTTTATCTCCACTTCCAAATAAGATTATGCTTTTACCCCCGGTGAGAAATTACAATTTTACCCTCAGTTCAAAATGACGACTTTGCCCCATTTAAATTTACAGTTTCGCCATTAGTTTTGTTTTCTTTCACTCAGGTAAATTACGATTTTGCCCTAAATTTAAATTTACATTTTTTTCATCGGCTTTGCTTTCCCAGTCAGATTACGATTTTACCCCTCTTTAAAATAATGATTTTTCCATCAGTTTAAAAATATGTTTTTACCTCCAGTTCAAAATAAAATTATGCTCTTGCCCCCAGCGAAAAATTACAATTTTACCCTCAGTTCAAATTTACGATTTTCCCCGTTTAAATTTACAGTTTTAACATTAGTTTTGTTTTCTTTCTCACTGGTAAATTACGATTTTGCCCCCAGTGTATAAGTACATACACAAGATGGGGGCATAGTGTGAGGCAACTGCCTGGAACTCCCTTATTAGCCCAACCAATTTGCGATTTTATTCCCGCTTTAAAATTACGATTTTGCCATCAGTTCAAAGTTACGTTTTTACCCACAGTTCAAAATAAAATTATGCTTTTGCCCAGAAAAAAAATTACAATTTTGCCCTCAGTTCAAAATTACGATTTTGCCCCGTTTAAATTTACAGTTTTGCAATTAGTTTTGTTTTTCTTTAAATTATGATTTTACCCTCAATTTAAATTTATATTTTTGCCATCGTTTTTCTTTGTTTTGTTGTTTCTTTTCTTTTTTTTCCTTTTCCGTTTTATGTATGTATTATAGTTATTATTGCGCGAAACTGTTAAGAAAAACTTTCACAATTTTGTTGGTTGTATGAACATTCAAATATAGATAAATAAAAGTTTGAGTATCTATTATTCTTAATAATATTTCCGTGATTTATTACTTCTTCTTCACTTTTAAGTTGTTTTCTCTGCTTCTAAATTTGTAATTTTTATAACCAACCAGTATGGTACCGGTATTTACGGGTAAAACATCGATAAGTAACGAACTGAACGGGTATCGTGCTTATCCCGTTACAAAACAAAACGAATCGATAACGTTCGAATTCCCCGCCGCGTAGCGCTGGGAATTTCACTAGTTACACACATATATAATAAATAAATATAATATTATAATTTAGTACAACATTACACATGTATATAGTAGATAAATATAGTATTATAATTTACATATGATTATTGCATGATACCAAGTTGTACCGTCCAATATTAATATAGTCAATATATAATATTATAATTTGCATATGATTATCGAAGGTTTTGAACTAATATTATATTAATTATGCCAAACGTTCTAATAATATTTTTAAATTCTTAAAAATTAGAGTAAACTGCTAAAATCATCATTGAGGTTTATTTAGAATTGCTAGATCCATCCAAAAAGTTTTATTTTCTCAACTGGACCACTGAGATTTCAAACTCGTTGCTAAATCAATCCATTTTTCTAACCTTCTTAAAAACTAATATTAAATATGGGGTATTTGGTTATTTTCTTTATTAATTTAGTTCTTCTAGTTTCTAATATGGTTTTTTCTCTTTTCATTTATGTAGACTACATTTCAGCAAATACAATTAACTAAAATCCAAATCAAACACTACAATATCCTGTGTAATTGACCAAAATATACTACCCAAATTTGCTGTTTATAAGTGAGTCTTGGAATAAAATAAATATTATCGGTCTATTTGTGACTGAAATGCAAGTTGTCCATTTCATTGCAACATGTCAAGGTTATAGTTGGTATTAATGTGGCATGAGATTAACTTTACTACATCAAAACCTCCATAAATTAATAATGTTAGAATCGATTTTATTAATTTAGCGAGATATTATTATGTCGACAAATTAATAAATTATTAATTTAAAAAGTTGGCTTATACTCGTGAGCAATTCTTAAGTTAATGCATCGACCTTCAAAATTTTCATGTCCGTTCACTTTACCTATTTGAATAAAACAAAAACAAGGACCTTCAAAATTCTCATGTACATTCACACATTAATGAACTTGTCAAGTTCAATGTACATAGATCTAGATTGATCACTATAAATGTCTAATGATAAATTTTAAAATCACATCAACTATGGCTTCTAACACTGCTAGAAAACTGCTACTACTCCCACGTCAATTTCTGTGGGAAATCCGTGGGTAAGTTACCCACGGATTTCCCACGGAAGCGGGTTGTAGGAATTATACTCGTGGGTAATCTTTTTCTCACGCGTTTCCTACATATTTTCCTACTCATTTCCCACACAAATGTGTTAAAAACTCTTCACAACTTTTGTTTCAATACGAGAATACAGTGCATCAACTCTTAAGTGCAATGGGGAGATTTAAAGATAAACTCAATATAGATTTGAAGTTCACAAAAAAACAAGTGACTATAGATTCATTTTTTACTAGACAATCCTAGAATTTTGGAATATTTTAGTAATTATTAATTTATAGTTTCGTTGGGACCAATATATTTACATTGGGATTTCAAAAAAATTATGATCCTATTATTTTATCGATTGGGGTCCAATTTTGTACTGGTCCCAAGTTGGGACCGGACAAATTATTAATTTATCGAGTATTAAATTATAGAGGTTCTACTCTGTTGAGAAGTGATAAACATATATGCTGTAAGAGTTGTTCAAAAAAATGTGTTATGTAAGAAAGTGACGATAGATTACAAAATTTTATAAAGAATAAACTCTCAAAATCGTCCGTTATATTGAAAACGGAATTACAGGCCCGTTTTGGACATTGAAGCTTCTTTGGAAGATTCTTATGTGATTCACATAAATCAACTGAACGGGAGATTCAATAATCGATTGTTCAAAGCGTTTCTGACGCGATACGAGAAACGTGAAGAAGGCGAAGAGGGAGATTATAATGTTTGAAGTTGCTGGGCAAATTCAGGGTTAAACGAACAAGACTTTAAAGAAAATGACAATACTACCCCTTATTTAACTTTTATTATTAACAAGGTTTGATACGTGGATGGATCTGGCAATAACTTTAAAACCTCAATGGTCCGGTTGAGAAATATATATTTTTGGATGGATCTGACAATTATAGGTAAACCTTAGGGACGATTTTAGCAGTTTACTCTAAAAATTATGTCAAACTTTCTAATAGTATTTTTAAACTATAAACAAGCAACATCTTGGTGTTTATGGAGTTGTACTCCAAGAATGAGTAGTTTTTCAAAAAAAAAAAAATGATTTTTCATTTCTAATCCAAAGACTATCATCCTTTACATTTTAACTCCTTTAATTTTTTTACTTTTAACCCAAAGTTTTTCATTTTTTACAATTTAACCCCAACATTTTTTTATTTTTACCTTGATCCTTAATACTTTTCATCTTTTACAAACTATTCATTTTATGTTTCGTACTAAATTTTGCAAGTTAACACGGCGCAACGTGCGTGTGGGGTTCAACGTTTTTTCGTCTATTTTTTCCCGTTTGACAAAACTCGTCGTAACGTGTCTATCATTCCCTGCTTGATAGGTTTGTCGCAACGTGCATGTGTTTTTTCTATGTTTTACGTTTCAGTTTAATTTCTTCGCATTAACATGCCACAATAGGCATGTATGGTTCAACGATTTTACGATTGCTTTTCGTCCGATGTTATTTTTACCTTTTTATTTATTTTGTTTTTATGAGTTTTTCTTATGTTGGTGGTCACTAACAGTAGTATAGCATTGATGCTACTTGACACGGTTTACGCCCCCGCTGCAACGCGGGGGGCTTAATATTAGTATTTAATAAACTACGTTGGGCTTAAAACCTTTTAAATCGATCGGAAACAACCCACATTTGGAAGTGAAAGCCCAAATAAGAACCCCATTATAAGTTTTAGTTCAATAATTAAACCTGTGTTTTTATATGTTAGGTTAGAGGTGCACAAAAAACCCGAACTCGAAAAAAAAAAAACCCGGACAGGGTATTTAAAAAAATTGGATATTTTAAACCCGAACGCGGCTCTATCCAGGTTGGGTCCGGGTAAGGTATTTCAGCTAAGTACCCGAACGTGAACCTGGGTTTTTTATATCCGGGTTTTTTGTATACCCGGGTTTAATAATACCTGTACCTAGGTTTTAGGAATACCCGCACCAGGTTTTACAAATACCTGATACTGAGTTTTAGGAATGTATGCACTTTGATTATTCTAATTCCTAGTAACATGTAATCTTGAAAAATTAAAGTTTTATCTTATTAAAGTTCACGTTTATAAACCCAAAAACAAAGTTGAAAAAAAAAAAAAAAAAACTACAAAGTTCATGTTTATATCTATCCGGGTTTTTTAGTACCAGGATGGGTTTTTTTCATACCTGAACCCGAAAATAGAGTATTTTAATACACGGGTATAGAAAACCTGAACATGAACCTGGGTACACAGGGTATAGATTTTCTGACCAATACCTGAAAATTCAAAATCCGGTCATACTCGTACCTGGGTATTACAAAAACCCGGTTTTGTGCACCTCTACGTTAGGTGTTATATAGAAATTATATAAGTTTTTCACACAAGTGCACAACTCATATATTTGTTGTACTACTGAATTCAAAATTATACGGTTGGAATAACTCCTCCCTTTAAATTATTCAGCCAGATTTTAAACTTTTTGGACTTTGTCCTAACGTTTTTTTATTTATTTCTTATTGCCTTCCTTTATTTTTTTCTAGGGCCAGTCGTCCGAACTCCAATGCTAAGAGGTTTGTTTTGTTTATTGTTTTTTTCGTATCCTTTTCTAATTTCTAATTTATAGACTTTTAGTATATATATTTTTATTGTTTGATTTGTCTTTAGGTGTTGATATTAATTTATTAATAATTATATATATATATATATATATATATATGAGTAAATTACGTTTTTAGCCCCTGTGGTTATATCACTTTTACTATATTAGCCCAAAATAAGAATTTTTAACATATGTGCTCTCATGGTCTCTATAACTAACAATTTTGGCCCCTAAGTCTAACCAAACCCCTAACTCTGGTTAATTAATTCTCACATGACAGGCACATGATGTCTAAAATGGTAATTTCCCCTCCCCTTTTATAATTTTCTAAAGAAAACCCTAGATATTCTTTTGTCACTTCTTCTTGATTTCTTCTAAACCCTAATTTCAGACATTTCAAAGATGGTCATCGTGGGTTATCTTCTATCATTCGAACTTCCCACTTTCATGTGCCTGTCATTTTGATGGGGTTTTGTTATTTTATATTCAATTTTAAGTTGATAATTGTCACACCCCGATTTCCACGTGTCACCGGTGGGCCCGGTGGGGGAGTATCGTGACGTAGTTGATATCATCATAGTCAAACAATCACAATATATAAATGCACAGCGGAAGCAAAAGATTAATATATTACAATCCGAATATAAAGTAGTATCAAGTATTACAACGGAAAGTAAAGGATCCACAAGCGGATCTTAAAACATAATTATTGTTCAACAGACTTTAGACGCCTAGAACTTGCAAGATTCTTTATTAACGTCCTGAGCAGCTTCCAGCCTATTACGTACTTGTACCTGTCACTTAGACTTTTGAAAATACGTCAGTTTTCACTGGTAAATACACTCAACCGACTCATTTGAAAATGTCTATGAAAATTGGTTTAGGTGCTCAAGGCACGAAGATGTTTTGACACTTTGATTAAAATGCACAAGGCAAAATTAATCTTTTATACTTGGGACAAACTATATTTCATGTTATCAGTTTTACATAACTTGCTCTACATACGGGGCCCGGTTCTATGCCGGTTCAAGATTAACCGACACACCACTATTCCCTTATTGGGAATCCCTTATTGGGTATAATTAATTGATAAACATATGGCATCTGTCAGGTGTATGCCTACACCCCGTGCTTAGGTCGTGGCCATTGCATTTAATGAGTCAAGGATATCCAGGACACGGTCGCATTAATCCCCAATGTTTCAGTCAAGCAATACGAATTAAAAACAGGCTATTTGGATTTCCCGACTTATTGGTCTTTGAATCCCATACCTGACCATGCGGTATTTATATTACCGTATCCCAAGCCCGTAATAGGGAAAATAAGTTAAGAGTATTTACCTGAGCTAGCTCCTGTCTTAAATAGCAAGAATTATAATAACTCAGCCGTATTCACTTAAGTAAGCGTAGGTACAATTTACCGGAAGGCTCTAGTCTGGAATGATGGTGTAAATAACCAATTAGAATGCTAACGGGTCTTTAATTAAGCCTAAGCTTAGACCGGTTAATTATACGGTTCAAACGCACGATTAGGCGAAGACCGGAATAGAATGTGATTTAGACCCAATAAGTTCGGAGACTTGCTTAATATGGGTATTTCATACACATTCTGGATTTTGAGATAAAACCGATAAGGTTTGACCCGTTTCGGCTAATTTATGCAAACTAGTTACATAAACCGAACCGAACGTGTAATAAGCGTAACGGGTATTCATAAGAGCCATATACAGGTTTCCTAAGTTAAGATGCTTCAAATATGTTGTGACATCAGTAAGATGTCTTTTATTATGCCCGAAACGAATTTAAACACAAACTATGCCTCGTAGGGTAGTTTGGTCATTTTCAAGGTTATAAAAGAGTCTAAGTATTAACTAGGGGTGAGCAAAAGGAAAAACCCGACCCTACCCGACCATTACCCGACCCGACCCGAGAACCGATCAAACATAAAATACAGAACCGATTCACTACCCTAAATATAGGGTCGGTTCCGGTCCATAGGTCCAAGTCGGGTTTCACCATGAAAAGAACCGAGAACCGACCCGACCCTATTTTATATGAAAAATTGGAACCGATCTAAATACCTAGGTACTTCGGTTCGGGTCGGGTTGGGTATATTTTCGGTTCGGTTCTCGGTTATTTTCGGTCCGGACCTAAACTTGCTCACCCCTAGTATTAACCTGAGTTACAGGTCTGATATAATCAGCAAAAATACTTAGTTTACTAAGTTATAACAGTAGGGTAAAGTATATATGTGAAATTTATCAATTATAACCAAACTATGCACCGTAGGGGCATTTTGGTAATTTCACATAAGCCGTAAAGCTCAAAACTGAAGTCTGAGTTAAACAACTTTTTCTTACTGTTAAAATATTATAATTTGCCCAAAATATCAGTAGGTATCAACCCTGGTATGTTTAAAATAGTTCTAGTACATACTATGCGTTAAAACGCTTAAAAAAGGCGATTAGAAGCCGTTTCCGGGTTATATATATAAAGTTGATATTTTTATCATTCCAGAAGGCTTAAAATAATTTATTTATCATATCTAATCAGTAGCAAAAGGTTTGGAGTCGATTAGATATGTAAAACTCATTTTATAGCCCGTAAGGGTAAAACCGACAATTACCGGATTAAGCCTACGACTATAAGTTATGCTCAGCCTAAAATTAATTAAAAATCTTCAAAAATCCCAAAATAATATATTACATCAGTGGGTAAAGAGTTTGATATCAAAAAGTGAGTTTAAATAGGCTATACGCTAATTACGCCGTTTAATTAACATAAAGCTTCTTAATTACGCTAATGAGCATAACTCTCAATCTATACCTCAAACTGATGTCAAACTTTGCATACAAGTTTATATATTAGTAACTAAGGTTTCTACACTTTTACATTTTCACAAATCATGTTTTAAGGTGAAAAGGGCATAATGGTCAACATATGAGCAATTAACGGAATCATGCGTATTAATTGGTTAACTAATGAACCATGGTGTATAATCACAGAGGGTTATACTAGCATGTAACCTGGTCCAAATGAAGCTCTAAGGTATTTTTAAAACATACCAAAACGGGTCAGAACTGAAGTCAAAGCAAAAGTCAAAGCTTTGCGACTTTCGGTTCCGAACCGGGTCTAAACAGTAAATTGTCGGGTTGAACATGTTTAGACATGCTCTTACATTAATTGCTAAGTTATATTAATGATCAAACAGGTTGTATGTGTCCTACATCGCTAATTATGTATTAACTTGAAATTTAGCATCCTGTTGACTTTTTAATAACAAGTTTGACCCGACATTAGACCTAGTTAGAGTGGGAATCAGGGGGGAACCATTTTTAGGGGTTTATTACCCACATAATTACCAACTTATAACTACTTTCAATTCGACTAATCACTGGACCAATAGCGATTAATCGTTAAGTCAACCGTTAATTACGACGGTTTGACTTTTAAGCTAAAACTAAGCAAAAACTTAACTAAGAAAGGTTAAGCAAACTTACTAGAGTCCTTTGCACGATTAGAGATGACTTGAGCCTGCTTTGGAGCTCCAGAAATGATCAGGAATGCAAGAGAAAGGTGTGAAGAATGAGTTGCAACTTCATGGCCTTTTATAGTGCCTTAATCACCATGGATTATTGACACACAAGTCTACAACTGACCACAACTCATCCACAAGTGTCCCTAAGTGTCTAGGGGTTGTTTAGGGGTCAAGCAAGATGTGGAAAATCGGTTAAAAGTCAATTACAAGAGCTATGGCAGACAAGAAACCAAGAAAATCGGATAAGATGACCCTTAGCGCGACGCGTAGCCCCCCCTCCCCCCCAGGGACCTTCGCGTGGCGCGAGGCCCTCCTGCACCAAATCAAAACTTTAGATTTTTATGTTTTGATCCTTGGCTCTTCAAAACTTTGCTACGACTTCATTTCTTGCATTATGAACCCTCCTATTTGACATATAAGGGCTCCAAGACATATACCCATTTTGTTTAGTCCTCGGTTAACGTTATTGTCACCCGAAAAGTCGTAAACTTCTACGTTGACGCTTTGAACCCCTCGCACACGAATTTGATCATAACTTTCTCATATGATAACAAAACTTTATGAAATTTATGTCGTGCATTCTAGTGAGCATAATTAACCGTTACAAAGCTTCGGGTTTGTCAAAAGGTCACTCAGAGGTATAACTTAAACATGTTGACACATTTAGCCCCTGTAGTTTGTAATCTCTCACTTTCTTTCATATTTAGCTTCGTATGATCCATGATTTATTCGTTTGAAGGTATGAGCATCATGTAGGGTTAATGTACAATATATTTATTCACTGTTGACATTTAGAACTCGTATATTCACATACTTTTCATGACTGTCAACTTTAATCCTTTTATAATATTCTTTCACACGTTTAAACATATTACACGTGTCAACACATTATAGGACGTGAATTTTCGAGGTGTTACAATAATCGCCGCAATGGATCCAAACCGATATATACAGTATAATTTATTGTTTAGCAAGTTTGAATTAGATGCTTTTGAAAGATCTGCCACTATTTGGATTAGATCATTTCGTCACATTGCGGATTTTTTAAAAGATCTGCCACTGTTTGGATTAGATGCTTTTGAATTTGAGGGTCATTTCTTTTCACTTTTTCAATTTGTGTGCATATATGCTGGTTTTATATCTCTGGGTATCATTTTATGATGATCAATTATTGTTAGTTAGATCATTTGCAGGGCTTTGATTGTTTTTGTCCTCTGCCAATTACTCAGCACCTTACAAAACCACTCTTTTTTTGTGTTGAACATTTCGTCACTTTATGAGCTTGTGCAGGTGAGAATTAATTAACCACTAAAATGGGAGGGGAAATTACCATTTTAGACATCATGTGTCTGTCATGTGAGAATTAATTAACCAGAGTTAAGGGTTTGGTTAGACTTAGGGGCCAAAATAGTTAGTTATAGAGACCATGGGGGCACATATGTTAAAAATTCTTATTTTGGGCTAATATAGTAAAAAGATATAACCACAGGGGCCAAAAACATAATTTACTCTATAAATATTTTACAAATGTTTAGTATTTCAAAAGGGGTTCTCTCTTAATTTATTCAAAAGTAAAAAATATTCGCATCTCATTCAGACAAACGATTGTAAACACCATGATAAAAAAATTTCTTAACATACTTAAATGTCAATCTATCTATTATATATAATAAATGAAAGAATTTGGGCTGGCGTGGCGTGTTCTTAGGGCTTCTCAGAATTCATTTTGGCGGGAAAATGAGCTGGGTTTTTTCCTTCACGCGGATCCCGTTTTGAGCAACCCGAACACCCATGTACTCGGACCCTATATATTATCTATTATCACAAGAAACCCTAACAGCCACATGTTTCCAATCCATCCTTCTTTCAATCCCCACTATCAATTGCAAAAATTCTTCTTTGAATCCTCATCAATAATACGAATTCGATCCGTCGACACAGCGACAAATCACAACCTAAGTTCTCCCAAACCCTAAATCCAACCATCGCAGTTTTGCTTCATCTGTTCTTCATCGATTCATCTTTGATAATCGAAGGTATGTTGTTAATTTCATTCCACCTATGATTTTTATTGTTAATCTTTTCCTTTTCCTATTCGATTCTTAAGAATCCCATCACAAACCCTAAATTCTCTTCAAAACTTTATGTTTTCTATATCTACACGTTCAATTTGATTACCTTTTTTAACTTACTGTATCTAGGGTTTTTTTTCATGGCTTCATCCATTTGCTTTCTCCGTTATTTGCAATCAATGATCATATCTCAACACAATTAGTTTGTTATTTATTATTTATTTTTGTTAATTATAGATCCTCGGTTTCTATTGAGGATTGATTATATGGTGTATAATTTTTTAGTACCCGGTAGTCCACAAAATAAGCACTGATTTCAGTTTTGATGATTACTATTGGTATTCTGTTTTATAAACCAATAGTTTTCAATATTCATGCACTTTTTTTGTTTAATATGTTTAGAAACCTAAAGCTCACCGTTTGATTATGTTTAATATGTTAAATTTTATGTTTAAACTGATTTATATTTTGTAGTTTACTTGGGACTTTTTATGCATTATATTGTTAGATTTAGTTAGTTTATTAAAATTGTTGATACCAGTTATCTTGCACCTTTATGAATTAATGCTTCATTATTCAAACATTTTGAACTAATTGTTCAATTGGAATGAATACTTATTACATGGTTGACATTTTAATAGGCCCTTTACTATGTATGCCATCATTCTTTCCTTTTGTTCTAAACTTATAATGACTAATATGTTTTTCAATCATTTCATTCAGATTATTTTTCATCAATATGAAAATGAATTTGATGCTCTTTAACGTCTTGCGTTGCCCAGCTCCAATCTTATCTGGTAATCCCTATCTTTAAACGATTTCGTATTTATCTATTATTCATTTATTTACACTTTGTTTTAACTTAAGATAAAGTATTTACCTTCATTGCTGCATCATTCTCTTTGGAGCTCCGATTTTGTTCATATATAGTATAGATTTGAGCTCCGATTTTAGCTTTTATTCCTATTAGGGTTTTGCTTATCGTAATCTTACTGTGGTTCCACCTGGTCTTGGTATTAGAATTATTATTATATTTTGTATAAAAAAATTAATCAAAGGCAATGGGATGATTAACCTGGTCTTGGTATTAGAATTATTAGAATTATTTCATGTAGTTTTATTTTTTTAATTTGGTTTAACCACCAATTTGATTGCCAATCAAACTGGTTAGCATCATAGTTAGCCGATTTAATTGAAGATAGTTCAAAAGTGTTTAAGCAAACTAGCTGTATAGGTGGTATCTAATCTTACCATTTTTGAAATTGTGTGACACTTTACAATTGGGTTACCATTGACTATCGCAGTTATTCCAAAAAGTTTGGTTCCGGCAACAACTCTATCTAAAAAACCGACATAAAGGTAAGTACTTCACTTTTCTAACTTGAAATTTAGTTACATAAATCTAACGTGCCACTGTCATTAGGCTTTTGGTTGGCTATTTGTTGTTTGAATGAACATGCTTGACATATGAAAGACAAATGAATATCGAAGTTATAGATAGTAGTTATAATTGGCGAAGTCAATTCGTTTTCAACAGCATCAGCTTTTGTACAGGCTGCTCCATTTCTGACAGAGTACTCTAGCATGTGTTGGTCAATCAAATACATCTGGTGGAAACATGTTTTCAAGCACTCCTTCATGCTTTTATTTTCGTTTAGAGAGGATTTTGAAACTAATGGACGTGGAGCATATTTCGATCAATATGGGAAATGATGTAGTCATAATCATAATATGCTTCCATCATGTTATTTACTAGGCACAAGGAAATGAATTCTGAACAATTCCATAACTTATTTTATATCATGTTTTTGTTATAATATGCAGTGGATATAGGTAATGGTGTCAATGACAAAAAGCTTTATGTCAAGTGTCAGTGTACATTGATGGTGCTCCATTTTGGCTTCCCATGAGAACCAGGTTACTATAGCATTCCTTGTATAGTATTTTTTTTATTGTTTTAGTATAAAACTTTTATTAATTAATAATGATGAAACTATGTTCAGGCTAGAATTTTCTGGTCCACCCTTTTGCTGGGTGAACGTTTACATTGAGTGCCAGATATGGAGACTTGACTACCAACTCTGAACTTGCAACTGTAAGTTAATAATTAATTGCTAATGTTTTGATTGTTTAAATCTCTTAGTATGAAAAGTTTTCCTTTTAATCTATTTTGTACGACTTTTATGTCATTTGGCTGGTTATCATGTTATTAATTTGATATTCTACTGTAGCTTAGTCAAGCAAAATTTTTTCTGAATCGTTCAATTTCTTTTAACGTGTAGGTTTGAGGTGCATCTTCTACTTTTAATCCATTATTTAGAAAGAAAAAAACCTTAAAATAAATTTGCAAATTCACTTGTGTAATCTAACCCAGTTACCTTGCCATAATGATTACGTGAAAGCTGGTGTGTTTGTAACTTTGATCATATTTACTTTTATGTGTATGCCTAGGTAAATAGGTGTGTGGAGATGCTTTAAGAGTTAGTTCATAATATGGCATTTGTACATCCTGTTTTGTTTTACCGACTTATCTGTTTTGGTTGCGTTGAATAGGATCATGGGTGGGAATGACAAATTAGTGAAGTTGGTGTAAATAAATGCAAGTTTTGAAGATGGAAGATTGAGTTGTGGTTTCTCAAGTTTCAGAGGAAAAAGGGCAACCATGGAAGACTTCTTTGATGTCAAAACTTGCAAGATCGATGGGCAGACCGTCTGCCTATTTGGGATATTTGACGGTTATATTCTTTTTCGGTTCATATAACATACATTTTTATTAACAAAAAAGAAACTTTTCATCATTTGTTCTGAATACACAATATATATGTTTGTATAGGCCATGGTGGTTCACGTGCAGCCGAGTATTTGAAGCAAAATCATTTTAACAACCTCATGATGCACCCTCAATTCATGACAAACACTAAAATGGCCCTAAGTGAGTCCCTATTCATGAAAACCATTCCCTATTATTCTGTAGAAAAATATTATAAGTAGTTTGTTAACCTGGAACCGGGTTGCAGGTGAAACTTATCAAGGAACCGACTCAGATTTTTTGGAGTCTTAAAAGGACAACTCGAGTGATGATGGTTCTACTGCTTCAACTGCAGTCTTGGTAGGTAATTGTTTGTTTGTCGCTAACGTTGGAGATTCTCGGACTATAATATCAAAGGCAGGCAAAGGTAATTCATTATTGGTATAATAGAGGCATTTTGTATCAAAAGCTTGATAAATGTCCATAAACACTGAACAATATATTCTCTCAATTGACAGCTATCCCTCTTTCTGAGGATCGTAAAACAAATAGAAGTGATGAAAGGGAGAGAATTGAAAATGCTGGTGAGGTTGTCATGTGGGCAAGTAATTCTGTTTTTCTGTAATGAATTGTTCCTTTTGTTATGTTCTTTGTATGGACTCTTTGTTAAACTGCTGTTTAAATATTTATCTCATGTTAATGCTAATTAGGCACTTGGAGGGTTGGAGGTGTTCTACGTGGAAATAGATTATTCTGAAATAAAAAAAAAGGTTTTTTAATTTGATTTTGGATCATGTTTAAGCAGAGATCTACGTGGAAATAGATTATCTGGTTAAATTCCAGATGAGATTGGTGATTGCAAGACCCTCAAGAACCTGTAAGCATCATATAAAAAATAACCTTTTTTGTGATTTCTGGGATCTGTTTTTTATTTAATAACTTTAACAAGTTTTGTGGTTATGATTTATGATTAAATTACTTTACTAAGGATCTAAGAAGCAGTTTTTGTTCTCAGTGTTTGAATAAATGGATGGTTATTTAATAAAAACAACGATTTCTATTTAGTTCCATTTCCCGCAGTGATGGTGGTGTTTCTAGGGATGAGCAAATGGTAACGGTTCTGAACCGGTACCGAATTTCCCAACAGCTTGTCGGGTCAGATATACTGTGCCTGTGGTCAGATATACTTGTATTCATGTATTCCAATGCATAAGAGAACATGTATTCCAATATAGGCTTCTCTAGCGTTTGATTTCTGTGTATATCGACTGTTGCTCCTCAAGTGGTCTTGAGTATTATGAATTTCTTTGGTCTTTTATCAACCCTCTTATTTGTTCATAATGGGTCCTTTTTAATGCAGGTAAAGACGGGTCGTTTGGGTTCATCAAAAGTCCTTTTGTCTAAAAGGGTACGTCCGGGTTGGGTCTGGTTATGTATTAAAATGCATTATGTGACATTCAACCCATTTTTTTTCTGATCTGAATAATATGTATATTTTTTGTTTTCACCTGTTTTAACCATTAGCGATAATATATGTAAATTTGAAGTGTCCAATTCAAGAAACGGGTAATGGATTGTTTCTTGATTTAGATCTACAAAGAAATGGCAATTAAAGGTAAGGAGATATACTAGAGCGAAATGACGCATTACAAAGTGGAGGCGAGTTTAATATGTTATTCTTTTTCTATGATTTTAATTAAGTATTAATCAATCATAAATAGTTTAATATGTCATTCTTTTTGTATGATTTTAATATGTCATTCTTTTTGTATGATTTCAGTTTGGTTATATTTCCTTGAAAATTTTTTGTTATCTATTTCTCTAGGTACATATTACATAGAGTATGAGTGTGAAAAGTGATTGAGGAAGTCAAAGCCGTCGCAATCATTTGGGTAAAAAAAATAGATCAAAATAAGTTGTAATATATTTTTGGCCGTGTCTTGGCGCTTTATTTTGGGTTTGTATTGTAGTATGGCTGATGGATTGCCTCCACGTACTGTAATATGTTTCTTTTTTGAGGATTCTGTACAATTGGTGTTTGCTACTCGCAAGATTTCTAATGATATTATGTTAGCCTATAAAAAAACCTGGCTCAAGTTGAAAAAAAGACTTCATTTGGTAAGCGAAGTTTGAACGAGAGAGAATACACTCTTTTGGATAGATAATTGTTTAGATGGCGGAGCAACTTTTTAACTCTAATTATAGCCAACACATTAATCTGTCATACATTTTGTATCATTTTAAGTATGTATTAATCATAAATAATAAGTATATTAATAACTTTCTCCAGCCCGGGAAGCAATCCCGGGTGATAACCTAGTCTATAGATAAATAAATAACACAACGATTAAACTTACTCTTAGACCATCATCAGTGCAAGGTGCTAAATGCACTCATAAATACGTCCAGTCAGGCACATCAGATTTTTACAAATACATAAAAAAACATTCAATTTCTCTCCAATCCTACAAGCATTCTTACCAATACTTACATTTCCACCATCACCACTTTTTACATTTATTTTTTTAATACTCAAATACTTTTTAATATGTATCTTTTTTTTAATGTAATTACTACAATATCATTCCACACGAAAAAAGACAATTACAAAGCAATGGCAGGTAGTCGGGCAACAAGTTGCGCCGCCACCCCCTTTTGAATAGAAAAACCAATTCTACTAAATACAAAATTTGAAACCTTTAGCGACGAAGAATTACTATTTTCGTATTATTAAAATGATATATAAATTAATTAAAAATAATAAATTTACATGCTACTCTTAAATAATAACAACTAAAAACAAAACATTGCATAAATTAGAATCGAAAAAGTCACAAGAAACACTACAAAATACAGAAATTGCAAACAACAACAACTAACTACTTCTTATATTTCACCCTAATCATAGCAATTTCTTCATGCTCGGCTTGTGACAACATTTAACAATTGAGTAAATGAAGGTTGGTTCGGGTTCGGGTTTATGATTTAAGTGTATGAATAAGTATAGAATTTTGATAAGTAGGATTTTATGTGTGATAAAATATGAAGTTATATGATTGTATTTATGGTGGTTTAGAATATATTATTATTATTATTATTATTATTATTATTATTATCATCATCGTTTATTTTTAATTTGTTACCATTTTAGTTCTTTTAAAAGCAAAAAAATTAATAATGAATTTATCGTTGATTGTTAGGGTGGACGGTATGGGTTGATTGAGTGGGTTCGGTGATTGGTTTCAACGATTGGTGAACCATCCCGGCCAGTTGATTGAGTATGATTGATTGAGGGGTTTCGGTGTATACTCACCGAATGTTTGAGTATGATTGATTGAGTTTAATGGTGGGTCTCAACCCCTTTCAACCAATTACATTTTTTTTTAATTTTTTACCACTCTCTATGTGTTTGAACCATACCTAGTGATTGAGTGCAAAATGGGGACTTGACATGACATAATATTATTGGCTAGAGAATAACTCAAATACTCTAAAGTAATTGAACCATACCCTTCATCCTTAGTTTAGTTATGGGCCTTGTGACAAAGGATAAAAGTAAATAAATGTCTTAAGTTTATTATCATTTGTTGTAACAAAAAACAGAAAAAAGAACATGCATTAATTAATATGGTCCAGCCATCATTTCTAAATGCTCCGCACGTGGTTACTAACATCACTAAAAATTTAATTAACTTCCAATGCAGCATTTGTTTGTTTATAAGTCACGTCACTCAAATGTATCGCTAAATGTCTAAATGCGATGCATTAGGTTTGGTCTTAGAATTTCTAACATATCATTGATTCTAAAATGCACCCTTAACTTTCTCTCTATACCCGTGCTTGTTATTTTTTAATAAGAGATAGCTCAGGATTTCGTTGACTTCGTACAATTTTAATAACATTCATAAAACTTTATAGAATCATAACCAAATCCGTGACAAAATACCATATTGACCGTATCAATTTTTTAGTAAGAGATAGCTTGGGATTTCATTGACTCCATATAATTTTAATAACATTCATAAAACTTATAGAATCATAACTAAATCCGTGACAAAATACCATATTGACCGCATCAATTTATATTTGATTTCCACTTAACAAAAACAAAACAATTATCACATCCTATCAATCAATCCTTTCATTATATATTAACTTGCCCCACCACATTTTTAACGTACCCCACCACACTTTACAAATAAACGATAAGATAATATATATTTTTAACAAGAAAGAATCTCATGTGTAAACCTACTCTATTTGGTGTTATGTTTTAGGTCGAGGAGATCACCGTGAGAACGTGCCCTCTGATGCACGAAAACCGGATGAAATTTGTAAACTCTCACTCCCCATCAGGTTCAAATCCGGGATTAAAGCCCCGATTCGTCCCTTCACCCAGATGTCCTAGAAAATGACCCAAAGCGGGAATCGAACATGCGTGTCCACCAGGAAGGGCATACATTTTGATGACCGTACCAACATCTCTGGACAAGTGCAAACCCACCTTGCTCGAAGCTATGTCCAAGGTCGACTATGTCTGTAAAATTAACCTTATTTAATCACAATGTTTAAAAATTCAGTTTTTATACCATACCAGATTAGGCACAGAAAAGGTTTAACTGGATGTATCGGGCAGTTTAGGGATGAGCTTGGTACCAACCGGTACCGAAAATCCTCAAAAGTGGGTATCGGTACCAAATATATCTGGTTACGGTACAATCCGGTATTGGTATTTGAGGGTAAAAACCGGTAAATATGGTACCAAAAATGTCAAAAGTCGGTACCGAAAGTATACCCGGTACCATTTGCTCATCTATAAGGGGGTCGGAGTGATAGCGGGGAGTCCAAGCGGGGAGTGGGGTTGCCGATCGGTGAATCATTTCCGGTGGTGGATCGGTGAGTGGGGAGTAGGAGATAAGGGGTGTGATCGGTGAGTATTCACCGAAGGTGAAGAAGAAGAGATGGAGGAGAGAGAGAACCAATTAATTTTTTTTTAATTGAGCGAGTGTTTAAATCATTCCTAATGTTTAAGTAGAAAATGAGGAGTGAATGGGAGAGTTGACATGGCATGAGATTATTAGATAGAGAAAACTCAAACACCCTAAAGTGTTTGAATGATACCCTCCACCCTAAGACAGTTTAACCAAGTGTACCGGCAATTTTTAACTGATTCTACGGGATGATTCAACTCGTTTGCACCAGTTTTTAAGACTATAGGGTGTGGTTTGGGTAATCCCTTTAAGACAAAAGTAATTGGACCCCACACCCCATGGTCTAAAAGACTGTGAACCATTCATTCATCTTGGGACAAAAGCAATTGGAGCGTAACAAACTTATCACGCGCTGACAGATAATCCCGCCACGTGTCAACCATCCACAACACTCTTCACGATACTTCTACCCCTCCCCCACACCCACACCATTCTCAATCCTTCACACGTCCTTTTTTCTCATTTTTTTTCCAATTTTTTTTTTCATTTATTTTCAAACATTCATTTTTTTCCCCATCAATCATAATACCAAGAACCGAATCACACCAACTACTCAAATCAATCAATCTCCTCCTCGATTTTCGTGCCGTATGATCCGCTCCGCATCTCCAGATACGCTTGTCGATTGCTAATCGATAATCATCACCGTCATTGATTGATTCAGTTTCTACTGTGCTGATTTCCTTTCTTGTTCATCACGCTATCCGATGGCACTATGTCGTCGTCGTTTACAGGTGCTTGTTGTTGTTGCAGTTTTCTGGCTTGTTGCTGCTGTTTTCGCCAGTGACGGTGATTCTGATCCGATTTACATGTAAGAATATGATTCATATCTGATTTCTGGTTTACAGCTTGTTATTCTGATTAGTGTTACGTGTTTTAGCTCGTAGTTTCGTGTAGAATTGTTAGATTAAGAATTTAAGATCTGGTTTTTCTGTTTTACAGCTTGTTAATCTGATTATTGTTACGTGTTTTTGCTTGTGGTTTCATGATTTCTGTTTTACAGCTTGTTAATCTGATTATTGTTACGTGTATTTGCTTGTAGTTTCATTATTTCTGTTTTACAGCTTGTTAATCTGATTATTTTTTATGTGTTTTTGCATGTAGTTTCATTATTTCTGTTTTACAGCTTGTTAATCTGATTATTTTTTATGTATTTTTGCTTGTAGTTTCATGAGTTCTGTTTTACACTTTGTTAATCTGATTATTATTATTGTTACAGGTTTATGTAAGGTTGATATATGAGTTCGTTTGAGTTTCGGTTTCGTATTGTTTCGATTTTGTAACGTTTGGAAGTTGGAACCCTAGGTTTTGAACTTCGGCTGATAGTTTACTGTGGATTGTAAGTTTGTTGAGGTGAAAAGCGAAAGTTATGTGTGTTTTAGTTGAAAGTGCTGAGGTTGAATCAAATCATCAATAGAGTTACCTTTTGTAATTGTTAGCGGTTGTAGAAATCGTGTGGTCTATTTGAGTTCCTACGGTTAAATAGTGGTTCTGTTACGAAAAATTTGATATGGCTACACGGTGATAATAAGCCCTAGATCATAAGTTTTAGAATTTTGAAATAGTGACAGGAAATGATTCTGTTAAGCTTTGGTATTTTGAGTATGAGAAGATTAAGTTGAATGCATTGGTTTAAAACGAAAAATTAGTAACTAGCGATCTAGCATATAGAAGTTAAGATCCTTGCAGTCATTTAATTGGTCAGATTTTAAATGTTGTAGTTTAGATTTATGAGATTCTATATATGGTGGATCTGTCTTACTGTTTGTGGCCGCTTGTGGTTTTTCGGTTCCACAATCATACAACTTTGATGTGCACAATAAATTCATGCAAGCATCAAACAAACACCTGTCATTATAACCTTTTATGACTATGAAAATCAGTGATTATGAAACTCAGAATAAAGTGAATTAGAAAGTTAATGTGAATCAGACAACTTAGGTACAGTGTGTCCCAAATGTTAGTCAAGTGTCACTTTTCAGATTTCCAAACTGCCCTCATGATGTGACACATATTTGCTTTAGGTTCCCTTAAACCACTAATCATTTTTATTGAAAAAAATTCTGTTTTAACAGAGCGTGTGTCGAGCAATGCGAGAAGACCGGATGCGTGGGGAATATATGCTTCCAACACTGCAAGTTGACATCCGATGGGAAATCTGCTAGTGATCCATGGTATCTACAAGAGCCACTGTACATAAAATGGAAAAAATGGGATTGTCTCAGCGGCTGCAGATATCAATGTATGCTTGTTAGGGAGGAAGAACGAGAGAAAACCGGGGCCACGCCCGTTAAGTATCATGGAAAATGGCCCCTCCAACGCGCCTTCGGGATTGAGGTGCTACAAATTGTTAATATATCTCAATATTTTTTATTATTAAATATTGGTTTTTTAATGAGATTGTTCTTATTGGCAGGAACCTGTGGCTGTGGCACTCGCTGCGCTTAATCTTGCTGTACAATTTCACGGATGGGTATCGTTCTTCATCCTCGTGAACTACAAGCTGCCGTTAAGCTCGACTAGACGGACATACTATGAATACACTGGTCTGTGGCATATATACGGGACTTTAATGATGAACTTCTTATTTTGGAGTGCGGTTTATCACAGCAGGTAAGTAGTAATCCTCTTCATCTCATCAACCCCATTAATATAAAGAAAGCAGGACCCACTTTGACCATGTATTTTCAGGGATGTGGAAATGACGGAAAGGCTACATTATTCATCTGCTGCAGCGATACTTGGATATTCTCTTATAGTGGCTATACTGAGAGCTTTCAGTTTGCGAAGGGAAGCTGCGCGTGTGATGGTTGCAGCTCCAGTGATCGCCTTTGTGACGACCCATATCTTGTATTTAAACTGCTATCAGTTTGACTATGGTGAGAAATCCGTTCCTCGTTTAAAAGAATATAACGCGCATTTGATTTGAGTGTTTAGATTCGAGGGTATGGGTTTGATAATGTTCTTAGTGTGACTTTAAAGAAATGAGGTTGATAGTTGATACCAATAAAATTGGGTATCCTTCATACCTACTCAAGACTTGTTCCAATATTTGTCAAACGAGTAAAATGCCATTTTCGTCCCTGAGGTTTGGTCAGTTTTTTGGGACTTTTGTCCAAAGGTTTGTTTTTCCGCATCTGGATCCAAAAGGTTTGAAATCTTGTCATTTTCAATCACCCAACTAACTACGTTTGTTTATTCTGTTAACTTGATGGGTATTTTAGTATATTTTTAACTAAAGTAAAGGTTCATAATGCATAAGGTATACAGAATAAACAAACGTAGTTAGTTGGAAGAAAATGACAAGATTTCAAACTTTATCCTTAGGGACGAAAATAACATTTTACTCTATCAAACCCATACTCATAGTGATTCCTGAGTGCAAACCAAACACTACCTAAGAACATATAAAAGCTAATAATATTAAAATATTATTTCAGGTTTAAACGTGAAGGTTTGCGTTGCCATGGCAGTAGTACAACTACTCGTGTGGGTAGTTTGGGCCAGTGTTTCTAACCATCCATCGCGCTCGAAGATTTGGTTTGTGGCAATCGGAAAAGGTTTAATTATATTCTTTCTAATTTATGACTTCCCACCCTTTTGGGGTTTTTTGGATGCTCATGCTGTTTCACACGCCATTGCGATTCCTGTATCCTATATTTGGTGGGGTTTCATTCACGATGACAGTGAATACAGAACATCAGCACTCCTTAAAAAAACAAAGTAGGATCAAATGATAAGTCATGGTTTGTCGGTTAAGGTAGTGCAAACGCGCTATTGCCTTTTTGCTCGCGTGCTAGCGAGTTTCTTTGTATCAAAAACTTGTGTCAATATGGGTTCTCGGGTCTTTCCCTGGGAATTCTTGGTCACGATTTTTTTTATTTATTTTGTCTTTTTTTTTTTTTTTTGTGAAAGCTCCGGGCTGTTGGTTTTTACAGATTAAGAAGTTGGTGTCTGTACCGCTTAGTGCGGACCTTCCTTTTGGCTTTTTGTCCTGTGGAGCTTTTGTTTATGCTTCTTTTGGTTTCAATAAGAATCCATTTCATGTAGGATTGGTTTTGCAATTCAAAAGGGGGTTGCGGCGCAGCTTGTTGCCCGTTTACCTACCACTTGTTTGTAATTAAAATTTTTTTTTTTCATGTTTCTAAACTTCTGTTATAATTTCTTTTTATTAGCATATGTTTTCATCGCTTATTTAACAATATATGTTTACTGCACCCCTCTGACTTTTAATGTTACTAATAATCATCACATCAGTTAATACTAGTCCGGTCGTTGTGATGAACAACAGTTAGTTTGCTCGATTTGAAGAACAGTATTGTTGTCATAGTTGTAATTAGTATGATTTTGTCATTTGGCAATAGTCTGGCATGGTTTTGGAACGAGTATGGTATAAATCAAACCCGATACATATTTGGATGACATAAAATATTTTCTGCATAACAACTGATTTTGTTTAAACCTGATGGTATTTTTGGATCCGTACCGTCGTGGTCTTCATTATGTTGATTGAATGCGTAAACATTTTTTATCGAGTTAACTTCGTTTTTGCTCCATGTAGTTACCCTTTTACTCCAATAGTTTAATCATCGATTCGGTCCAAAATCCGGACGAAGGGAGGAACGGAAGACGGCGATGGAAGAGCTGACCTGGCTCGTCCAGAATCGATGGAGTCTGGTGCACCGCACTGGTTTGGTGGGCGATTGTGGGCCCCCAATATCTGAATAAGTTAAGAAAAAAAAGGTTGTTTTGTGTTAAAAAGGAAACTTTTTATTCTTTAAATAAAAAACTTTAAAACTAAATTAAACTAAACATAGAATATATAAACTTAATTTAATTAAGAGTTAAATGCCATTTTAGTCCCTGTGGTTTGGGTCATTTTGCCAGTTTAGTCCAAATGTTTCATTTTTAACCTGTGGGTCTAAAAATGTTTCACAGTTGCCATTTTAGTCCACTAGGTTAACTTCATCCATTTTTTCTGTTAACGAGAAGACCAATTTGGTCATTTTGTATGTAATTCTGTTAACTAAAAGGGCAATTCAGCCATATAAAATGACCGAATTGGCCTTCTCGTTAACAAAAAAAATGGATGAAGTTAACCCAGTGGACTAAAATGGCAACTGTGAAACCTTTTTGGACCCACATGTTAAAAACGAAACCTTTGGACTAAACTGGCAAAATGGCCCAAACCACAGGGACTAAAATGACATTTACCTCTTTAATTAAATTAAACATAAAATATACAAACCAAATTACATAAACCTAATTAAACTATTACAATTATAATATTACACAAACCTAAATTAAACTATTACACAAACCTAAGGGTGGTCATGTGATGGTAACGAGTGATAGCACACTTACGCCGATGTGCTATCACTCATCACTTGTTGCTATCACATGACCTCCCTGACCACCCTTAGGTTTGTGTAATAGTTTAATTTAGGTTTGTGTAATAATATACAAAAACCTAATTAAATTAAACATAAAATATATAAACCAAATTACACAAACCTAATTAAACTATTATAATTATAATATTACACAAACCTAAATTAAACTATTAAACAAACCTAAGGGTGGTCGGGGTGGTCATGTGATGGCAACGAGTGATAAGTGACAGCACACTTGTGGCGATGTGCTATCACTCATCACTCTTGCTATCACATGACCACCCCGACCACCCTTAGGTTTGTGTAATAGTTTAATTTAGGTATGTGTAATAATATATAAACCTAATTAAATTAAACATAAAATATATAAACCTAATTAAACTATTATATTAAATATATAAACCAAATTACCAAAAATCCTAAAAAAATCAACTTTTTCAAAAAAAAAATAGTTTTTTTTTAATTTACGGTAGCCATAAATGCTGTAAAAAGTGATGTCATGCTTATGTTATCGGGTTTTTTTACAGCTGTCGTAATGAGCTGAAAAACACCACTTCGAATTTTTTTTATTTTTTTACGGCAATCATTTCTAACATTTAAATCTAAGTGTGTGAAAAAATAGGGGCAAAACTCGCACGGAAAGGCCGAGTTCTCTAAGTTCTTACAACTCGAAAGGGTTTTCCCTTGATCTTGATCCTATATATATAAGGGTTGGTTAACGTACAATTTGCCATAATGTACGCTACGTACGAGATGCCCTTACAACATGCGGATTTGGGCTCATAACATGCAGATGTGTTCATACGTACTGGTTTACAAGACATGCAGATTGTTTTCTTACCAAGATGCGGCATCCATTTTAATACAACATGTGGCCTTCTTTTTTATAACATGCGGCCTTCATTTTTTTTAACATGTGATGTTTCAACATGGGTTTTATAACATGCGAAAGTGATCGCGTACGCTCGTATGTTAAGCCACGTTGTACATTACACTTTTCAGGAGAGGGTTATCTTGAGAACATGGATTTTTGTGAGAACTCTAGGAACAATTTCCATCCATAGATCATCATCAATGAAGGGCTAAGATTAAATGGGTTTTCAATGAGAAGGGGACCACTAAAATAAGACTAAAAAGGGGCAATACTGTAAAATCACATTCAATTACCCCTTCACCCCCAAATTCACATTCTCCAGGAAATCGAATCGACGTCTTCTAAATCCACCATCTTCCTCAAGGAATCAATATGCAAATATGAAGTTATCAAATGTTTTAATTGGAAGAAAAGGATGAATGAACCACAATCGAGCCGACGATGTAAATCTGCAAATCTGCAATGTTTTTTTTGGGAAGAAAAGGATGAATGAATCAATCCACCATCTTCCTCAATGAATCAATCTGCAAATCTGAAGGTTTGTTTTTTCAACTTTTTATTGTTCTATTTCATTAAAATTTGGGCTGGAATGATGTTCATTGTTTGTTTCGCGATATAACTACATGTAATTTAACCTATGGGAACACCAATTTAAATTCCTGTATATATATGTAGGTTGCAAATTGAAAGCTTGACAATGCCATCAGTTTAGATTTGACCAAATTTGTGATTTGGAAATCCAATTGATCACTGATTTATAACTTGACCTAAGGGAGTTCAGCAATTATTTATGTTTGGACTTGGATTTTGTCTATTACTATTTCTTTGTGTTGGATTTCTATCAGTCAACCAGATATACTGCTAAAATCTAAAGCTCTTTGTGTACCAGTAGACCTTAACCTTCTTAAAGGATAGTGTACTTATAATTTATAAAAGTTTTACACATGTGTAAATCATAATACTTTGAAAAATAAGCATAATAATGAAGGTTTACACATGCGTAAATCATACTACTTTAAAAACATAAACATAACAGTGAAGGTATACACATGTATAAATCATATACATGATGGATTACACATGTGTAAATCAAAATAATTTGAAAAAATAAGCATAGATATGAAGGTTTACACATGTGCAAATCATAATAGTTTAAAAAAAGGTAGAGATATGAACATTTACACATGTGTAAAACAAACAGTTACATGTGTAAAATAGAAACTTACACATGTGTAAAACAAATTTACACCTGTGTAAATCATCTTAGTTAATATTGCATTTTTGTAATTAAGCAATTTACACATGTGTAAATAAGATGTTTACATATGTAGTGTATAAATATATTTACACATGTGCACATTGAAACAATGGTATTACAACAAATGAACATGATTATTGTACAATTTACACATATGTAAGTAGGTTGTTTACACATGTGTAAGTGAGCAGTTCTGCTCATTTACACATGTGTAAGTCAGCCATATTATTTGTTTAGAATAGCAGTAAAAACAGATGGCTTAATAATATTGTACTTTTGTCACTTTGACCAGGCATATTTCAGAAAAATGGTACTATCTACTGTTGGTTTTAAAATGGCAAAGAGAACTTTGAGAGTTCAACTGTAGAAACCTAGAAAGCGATACGAAGATTGTACTTTGGAAATAGAATATTCAACGAGAAGACGTCATCAAGAAGACTAGATGATATTATGGATTATGACTTGTCTCTATGTTACTATCGTTAGCGTATATCAAGGATTATAACTTATGTTTTCATGGTATCATAGTTACCGTATGTCAATGATTACGATTTGTTGGACAATTTAATGTTTTTGATTTTTTTTGTAATACTATTTTGGTTTAAATCCTACTTGGTGGTCAATATAATACTTTTAGTTTTTGCTTAATACTATCTTAGATTAATTATCAAACGATGATAGTCGTGCCAGCTGCGTTTCTGCAGCCGCGCACTGCATTTCTGCAGCCACACGCACATCTGCAGCCACGTTTCTGCAGCATATCTGCAGCCACACATTGCGTTTCTGAAGTCGCGCGCTGCAGGGTTACGGCAATCGTGCCCCTGCATTACTACAGTCGTGCACTGTGTTTGATTCTTATAATGCACTATGGTGTTACTATAAGGAGAACTTTAAAAATCAGTCTACAAACTAAAATATATTAATTTATGGTTATAAAAAAATTTGAACCCAAAGCAAGTTAAAAATCTTATACCATTAAAATTTGGTTGCTTAAAAAGTTTGGCTACAGTATGAGATGCATCAAAAAGAAAAAAAATGATTTGTCATTGTAAAAGATGGTCACATTTTATTACCATAAAAAGGAATCACATTTTTAATTTTGACATAAAAAATTAATTAAATTATACAAGAATATAAAGTATATTCCAATATGCCAATATGTGATTTTAAGAAGGTTTTTGAATCCCTTCTCTTTATCTATTTTTATTTATATAACGACAAACAAAAAAACTAGTTCGAAACTGAGTTTTGCGTGGAAATTTACAAGTAATCGAAGTATAAACGTATGCGCATATGCAGCCGCGTCGCTGCGTTTCTGCAGCCAGCGGTGCTGCATTTTTGCTACGTTGTTGCTGCTGCTGCATTTCTGCAGTCGGCGCTATTGCCTTAAAACATTAAAACAACCTCAAACATTAGTATATACAGAATCACATATTTGTTTGTTCTTCATCCATATTTCTCTAACAGAACTGTACTTTGTAGTTACATATAACAAAGTGTTTTATGTTTGATTTATGATTACATTCTTTTTCTAAGATAGGTACAAAGAATGAAAAACACATAAGAATCCTTGCATCACCATCAACATTCTCATTCATCTGATGTAGCCTTGCAAGCTAACTGAACATCTTATATGGACTTGAGACAACCTTTTCACTTCAATATCACACACATACGCATACACGTCCTCATATCTTCCAGTATTGAAACAACCTTTTACAACAGTAGCATATGCTAAAAGTCTATGAACACGTATCACACCCCCAAAAATACCACAAGCAGAAACCCACGCGAGGCGTGTGACGTACCAGGATCTAGCCACCAATCACATTGAACTCATAATATAATTTCAAATAAAAGTTTTCATTTATTTAAATAGAGTATTACAAAACATTAATTATAACTCAACGTGTTCAGCGGAAGCATAAATCATTAGTTGAACATTTTATAATCCAAGTGTATGAAAAAACAGTGGACTTGTCTTGTGATTCCATGCATCTCGACCCATGACCACTCTAGCATCCCAGACAGCAAGTTCTAGTGCTATATACCTATAGGCCTGCAAGCATGCAGAAAAGTGTATCAGCATAACGCTGGCGAGTTCACAGTTTTGTTTACCAAAAATCGTGTTACATGTTTTGCTGCCAAAAGTTTAGTTCAGTTTAAAAACAATTCCATAGACAGTGTTGATAATAACTCAATACCGTACAAGATGACTTCAGTTTGTTTGCCCGTCCCCAATGCCCCTATCAAAGCATTGGTCATGATTTAAGGTAATTAGTTCACGCTCGTCCTCCCCGGTACAGCGTGAGGGTGCCAAACCTAATAGCGCTATCAACTAATAACCCCGTTGCCTCCCCGGCAACTATTTCGGTAGAAGATGGGACTTAAGGTGATAGGAGTGAGTGTGTTATCCAACATTCCGGTTTAACATTCCAGTCAAACCCATTACCCAATATTCCTCCCTGGAATATTTACCAGATGTCCCTCCCCGGGACGCATGCTTGAAAAAGAGCAGCGAACTCACCTTAGATTGCTCGGCATGTTATGTTACCCGTACCAAGTTGGTCAACCAAACCCTACCGTGGTTACCAAAGACAACCAGTTTCGTATACACATAGATCACGTATTCTTCATACACGTTACACAAGTAGCATATAAGTAAATCACTCATCATTATGCAATGCGTAACAAGAAATCATGTAACACAATATTCCACAACATTATATAACAAGTATTCGAGTCATGCGCATAGTTCGCATTACAAGTTCAGGTTTTACTAAACACTTAACAATTATTTACACCACACACCATTTACTAACATTTACGCACCTAGCATGACAGTTATTCACGGTGTACAGCCCAAGAAACATATGGCTCACTTAATGTGCGGCTGGTTTGCAAGTGTGCGGTCCATTTTATGATCGTGGCCCAATAACATTTATAATCTAATTAGACATAAAGCCCAATGAAACGTGCAGCCCTGGTGTGCGACTCGACTCGGATTATGCGACTCAATGCCACTGTGCAGCCCAACGGACCTCCCACATTATGTTGCAAAGGTGTGCGTTTGGGCCTGTTAACGTGCTAGGCCCAATTTACGTGTGCGACATATCTGAGGAGTGCGACTATATTGATAGTATGTGACCACAGTTGGTGTGTGGTTATGCAACATCTACAAGTACAACATGAAATCCAAAAGTGTACGTGCATTACTGTGCGATGACGGTGTGCGACCGGGAGTGTGTGCGATTGACCCGGTCACCCTTTCCCCTTGTTTCCCGTAACCTAACCCCCACCATATACTATCAAGCAGTTACAATCCAAAGTTTATGAAAATTCTAATTACCATCTGGATACTAGCAGGTTATTCCCATCATTTAATCAGATCAGTCCACACATAACCATTATGTTAAGATTAATTACGAGCGATAGAACCATCAGATCTATTCAGCCCATTGCAAAGAATTGTCCACATTTTATCATCATACAAATCTTACACGTATACAACTCTAAATCACAGATTCATTAGCATGCAATCTTCTTTATTATTTAGCCGTTCAATATCTATAGAAACCGTTTATTCACATCAGTTATTTATCATATCTCATACAATTCAAACATGGTTTCTAACTACTCTAGATCACACGAACTCACATGATCAAAATCACAATTCACACATTATAATTGACACAGATTCGCACATATTCAGAAACGATCAATCAGAATTAAAACAAACGATTATACTAACCAAGCGATCGTGTGAGAGGGAGAGAGCTGAATCGAGAGAAGGAGAGCTTCGAGTTCCTCCGGTGATGCCTTCGTGTCTCCGGCGAGTCATCCCGAAATTCGCCAGTGGCATCAGGATTCCATACAGTAGTTTCAAACAGGTTAAGGTACCCGAGCTTTATCGGGTCCTCGCGTTCCCTCGTTAACTCCGGTGCACATCTTGTGTTCCAACAAACTCTCATAATTGGAATTCGACTGTGCTTTATTTCCTCAACCAACTGCAACTTATCGTGGATCGAAGGTTCTTGCGAGGAGACCGCAAGTGTTTTGTCTGGCAACACTTCTTCGGATTTGAGATGTGAACATTGCCCAGTTTGTTAGGTAACTCGAGTTTGTAGGCCACCTTGTCGTTTCTCTCCAAAATCCCGAATGGCGCAACGTACCGTGAATTAAGTTTGCTGCGCTTCCCAAAGTGCATCACACTCTCACAGAGTGGGACTTTCAACATAGCACAATGGCCTTATGCGAATTCTAAGGTTTTCCTACGCTTAACAGCTTTTCTAAAGGTCACGCACCACCGCCATACGATGTCCGATCTAAACAATCTTCTCTGGAGTTTCGAGTACAAGTGCTGGGCCTGTGGTTAAGCTGTCACCCACCTTAGCCCAACAAAAGGGATCGTTATTGTTGTCTATACAATGCCTCGAAAGGAGCTGCCTGAATACTAGAGTGGTAGCCATTGCAGTGAAATTCTACCGAAGGTAAATGTCTTAACTCTCACCAAATTCGACCACACATGCTCGCAGCATGTCATCGAGTGTCTGGATGATCCGCTCACTCTGATCATCTATTGGAGGGTGTGATAAGTAGTGCTGATGTCTAGACGTGAGCCATAGGGTTTGCATGCTGCCTGCCACAAATCGGGTATAAACGCAGATCACAATCAGAGATTCAGAGGTAATAGAAGTTGGCACCCCGTGCCTAGAAACCACCTCTCTCAGAGAATTATTCACAAGCTGCGAAGACTCGTCGGTTTCCTTGATTGCAAGAAAGTGTGATGGTTACGTGAGACAATCACGATCACCCAGGTGGTATCGTTTCCGTTCCGAGTTTTAGGTACACCAGTGACAAAATTCATGGCAGTCCATTCTCATTTCCATATGGGTGTTTCTGGTTGCTGACACAACCACGAAGGTTTCTGATATTCCACCTTGACTTTCGCACAAGTCAAACGTCGTGCGCATACATGGTTACGTGGGCCTTCATGCCCGGTCACTAGTACAAGATCCTTAGATCCTAATGCATGCTATCAAAACCACGATGGATATAATATCGAGACTTGCGTGCTTCGTCCAACACATGTCCCCTAAGATTGCTATATGGTGCTATAAGCTGACCTTCCATAACCCGCATGGATTCGGCTAGGAGGTCCTCGTCTCTCAACGCTTCTTGTTCGGGCAGAATGAATTTGGTCAGGAGGATTGAAGGGAATGGTGAGCTGCAAGGCTCATACACGTTTAGGTTTCACAGTCGTAATCGTTCGAGAGTTCCATCCAGCGACACCATCGCAGGTTTAGCTCTTTCGGGCCAAAGATATGCTGGAGGCCCTTGTGATCGGTCTGAATAATGCATTTGGTACCGTACAAGTAACGCCTCTGGTTATTAAATACAAAGACCATGGTTTCCACACCAGGTTGTGAGTCGTGCAATTCTTCTTGTAAATCTACAACTATTGTGAAACGTAAGCTATCACTTTCTCGCGTTGCATCAGCACGCAATCGAGACCCTGAATTGAAACAACACGATATTCCACCAAATCACCTGTGCCATTAAGTGAGGACGACACTCAGTGCATTGTAGGGCTGAGTTTCAGAGCTTGAAAAGACGTTCTCCTGTTTTGTCCTCCACGAATACACAGCACCCTGCTGTGTTAATAGCGATAAAAGTTGTGCGATCTTCGAAAATCACTTAAGGAATCTGTGATAGTACCTGGCGAGACCGAGAGATTGCTGCACCTCTGAAGGATTCTTTGGTGCCGACCAATTTCTAATAGGAGGGATCATGGCGGGATCCCTATGTATTCCCAATTCGTTTACTATGCGTCCAAGAAAGTGTACTTCCCAAATCCAGAAGTCACACTTAGAAAACTTCGTGTAGAGTTGCTCCTTCCCAGGAGCTCTAAGATAGGGCACAAGTATCGTTCGTGGTTCTCCTCTCTCTTGGAAAGTTTCAAAACATCATCAATAAACACGGTTGACGAATTCGTTGAGATGAAGTTTACGCATACGATTCATGTGATCCATAAAGCTGCTGGTGTGTTGGGTAACTTGAATGTCATGAACAGAAAATTGTGCTAGCCGTACTATGTTCGAAAATCCGCTTTGGAAACATCCTCCTCGGGGTTTTCCATTAGATGATAGTTCGATCTTAAGTCGATTTCTGAATAGAAGCTTGGCCATTGCTGCTGGTCAAGCAGGTTATCGATGCGAGGTAAAGGGTGACAGTTTCTGACTACCACCTTGCTAAGTTTACGGTAGTCGATACACATGCTAAAAGGACTCGTCCTTCTTTTTCACGAATAGAGCTCAGGATCCCCAAGACGAGGAGATAGATCAATTACAACCCCTGTTCAGTAGTTCCTTAAGTTCATCAGTCAGTCCTTGCAACCCTCTCGGTGCAAGGCGATAAGATGATAGGGAGTACGAGTAATTAGGGCTGCCCCTAGCGTAAGGTCAATCTGAGATTCCATCTGGAAGTTCTTCGGGCCGTGTAGCAGGAACCAATGATAGAGTGACAGGGTAGCTGAAACACTTTTGGGCTCCCATCGCCGAAGTGATACTGACAATCAGTGAATCTCCACCAGGGAGAGATATGCATGCGATTTCCTTCTTACGGAAGATTTCTTCTCAAGGCTTGGATATCCAGTCCATACCATCGACCACATCAAAGCTTCTAAAAGTAGCAGGAAGAAGGTCAATGTCGATCACGTGACCGACAAGACTGAGTTGCACCTTAAGTAAACGTGTGAGACTTAAATTGGCTTGCCTTCAGCCACTTCTACAACGTGTTTGGTCTCAAGAGGTATCAGGGTTGAATCAGAACAAAGGCGAGAAGATTAGCTACCGAAAACGTACAGATCACCATGTTGCTGTCATTCCTGGCATCACCCACGCCAATCCTAAATGCTCTCCCATGAGCACCACATCCAGTGTCGTTGTTATCGATATGAGGATTCCCAACGCTGTCATTATTCCCTTGGTTGTGACGTCTTGACTTAACAACGGCCTATCCTTGTCGAAGTTACCTTCATTTCCAAACTGAAGATTATGATTACGAGGACCTTGTTGTCACCATGGCCATTGCTTCTAATGTTGTTGCTTTATAAACAGATCTCTGCGATCGTCCACCTTTACGCTGTTCTTGTTACGTCCTAGGGTACTGCCCATGGCGCTAGTAATAACACATCCCATACTCCACTCGATTTCCCGCGTTTACTCCCCAATTAATTCGTAAGAGTTGGCTCCCAAGGGTTGCTGACTAGGGCTAGGGACTCGGTTGTAGTCACTCTACTAGCGTTCATTGCCGGTAATCAGGGCCGTCCTAATACTAGGGTCGGTAACATATCACACTCATCTTCTTATCCACCGGTCTCGTGAGTCGATGGAATGATGCACTATAAGTTGTGGGAGAATTTCAGAGGTGACCATACTTCCAGATCTACGGCGTCAATTCGTTGAGTTCAAGTAAATGAGAAAAGTGAAGAGAGTACTGTAGGTCCCCTATTCGTATGGATCTTTCACAGAATTGTCAATCCAATCAAGAGTGCGGAATCCTCTTGATCAGAATATCACAGAAACAAGTAGAAAACAGAAACAGCGATTCACTTTCAAACTGGGTTTCTATTGATTATCAATCACTCAAGAATTACAATCAATCTAAACCCTAACCACACAATTTCGTCCAAGCACTTAGTCTCTCACGAAATTCCTCACAAAACTGTTTTTGGCTGATTAACCTAAACCCTAAAGCCTAACCTTGTTTATATAACACAAGGTTGCAACATTAGGCTGGGTTTGCTACATGGGCTAGGCCCAAATCGTCCCCCATCACCCAATGTGGGTTTTGTTTAGCCCAAACTTTATTAACTCACTAATACAAAGCTAAACCCGCTAATTGTTTATCGTTTAACTAATTACAAGATATCCAAAGACCAAATCTAAGCTGTTGTCACAAACATGCACCAACAAACTCCCCCTTGACAATAGCTTCATAAAATAACTTTGTCTTCAGTCGTCTTGCAATCTTCATGTAGTCTTGCACTGTCTTTGGTCTTTGGATAGCTTCAGCTTCAAGAGCTTCTGTCAGCAACAGACTCCCCCTAAGCTGATGCATCCAATCACCAAATCTTCAAAAACTTTAGCGTTTGAGTAAACTCCAGTTCAGCATATGTATAGCAATCTTCAAACTCTTCAACTTTGTCTGCAATATAGAAAGGAGGTTCTACCATGCATCCAATCAAACTCTCATCTTCACAGCAACTCATCACTTTAACTTCGCAGCAACACACAACTTCAATCTGTATACTATAAAACAAACATCTCGAGAAACCATAAGAATTTTTCAACACAGTTAAATAAATTATTATTTTTCAAGAGATAGTTAAACTGTATCATAGATTAAGCATTTTCAATTTATTACCAACACGCAAAACTTTTTAATCACACACCCTAGAACCCGCATGATTTAAAATTTTGAACTCACTTTCCAACACTGACTCCCCCTATCAGTAACAATTCCTCCAAGAATAACAGTTTTCCGTACGTTAAGAATTTTTAACAGAAAAAGACACTATTTTTGGATTTTTTATGTTTTCTGAAAGCAAGTAAATAACAAAAGCAATAAACACTCTATTTTTGTGAGAATCACTGGTAAGAAGATCATATCAGCACAATCAAACTGTTTTCACACTATTAGATAATTCTTTATTTAATTTTTCATGAAAAGCAGTCCAAGACGATTACCAGTATGTTTGTCCACTTAAACAAAATGCATCAACATTTCAAGTACCATTACCGTATGATACGTTAAGGTAATATTATTATACTGAAATACTAGTGTGTCCCACTTCAGGATATACCCCCGCGATCAAGGTATGCACAAAGATTCATCATAGTAGGTGAGTATACTGAATTCATCCGTTTAATTTTTCAACGTTTAGATAATTGGTGAACAGGTCAGTACTTCCGTACAGCAAAGAGACCAAAATATCTAACGAGGGCTAAGACAAATACCATTTTTGGTACGATTTGTGCTTTTTGCACTTTTTGAATGACTCTCTTTGAGAGCTTCTTCATTTTCAAGGTTTTGGCATTTTTAGCTCTTTTAAGATATCCTGGTTGTGCCTAGGTCAGCATGTATCTGGATGCAGCAGAAGGACAACCCTGATATCCCCAGATGAAATAACAGTATAAAGACCCAAAACTTCAGATTTTGGCAATCTATCAACGCAAGATTTAAGGTCATTAAACTATACACCACTGATGTGTTCCCCACTCATATTCAGTTCATTTAGGTTTATATCACATTGGTAAGTTGATTATTTCATGCTTTTTGCCTACTGGTACATCATATGATGAAGCTGCTATCACACTTAAGCAATTTAGTTTATTTTCAGTGTGACAGTCTAACTTGTTGATGTACTATCATTTCTCCTTTTTCACACAGTGATACCTCATTTTTAATTTTCCATTTTTTTTACGTTTTTGATTTTTCAATGTTTTTGAATTTTTTTATTTTTAAGAAAAGCAGTAAACTATTTACAAAATTCTTATGAAAAATCAGTTATTCAGGATTCCTCATCCCGTTGAGTTCGACTAAATGTTCAAAGCGAGCCCTGTCAAATGCTTTAGTATAAAGATCTGCCAGGTTATCTAGTGTGTCCACTCAGCACTTTGAACATCAATTTAAATCAATCAATATATGTATATCAACAATCTCACATCCCCCTTCATGTGCCTAGAGCAGCCATTATCAACATAAGTTGATAATCCTCCTTAGCAGCTCCTGCACACACCAACTAAGAAATTAGTTAGATTGGGGGACCCAAGCCTTAATGGTCTTGGGTCGTCCAAATTCACCAACCACTGGAACATCCATCCAATATCCATTACTCCTAACTGGAGTCTTGGATCTCAGACCTGTTGATGGAATTTGATTTTGATTTCCACTAGGTCTTTGGTCCTGAGGGTTCCTATATGAGTTTGGACTATTTGACCTTTGGAAATTTTGATTTTGGTACCTTGAATTTTGATTCCAAGAAGCTTGATTGTTATAATTTCTAAAGCCATTGTTATAAAAAGTTCGACCACCATTATTTTGGTATCGATTTTGATATTGACCTTGACTCCTGAAATTATTTGTATTATTATTGTTCATTCTTGGTGAACTGTTTCTAGGTCTCTCAAATCTGCCTGGTGGAGATCTAGGCTGAAATCTTGGTTGATTTCTTTGAAAACGCGGAACTTGTGGAGTTCTTTTTTCAGCCTTATCTACACCAACAACAACATTTTCTAGTTGCTTAGGAGCAGATTTCTTTGGAGAATTTGCAAATTTCTCCTGTTTATCACCACTATTCTCTGGTGACTTCTCTCTCTTCCTCTCACTCACTTGTGCTTCACTATTTTTGTTAGGACAACAGCTAGCTACATGTCCCTTGGTGTGACATTTGAAGCACGATCTCTTTTTCGAAGACTTCTTTTCTGAAGCCTTTGAACTAGATTCGGGTTTTTCTGATGATGCCTTAGAAGGATTTGGTTCAGTTTGCTTAGTTTCAGAATTTTCTTTGTTCTTGTTTTTAGCAAACTCTACATTAGATTCGTTTTCAATAACAGCTGTTTCGTTGTTCATGTCACTTCCTTGAACAAAATTAACCTTTTTAACAAAAGTTGGATTGTTATTTTTAGGATGTGATGTGTTCTTTTTCAAAACAGGTTTGCTGTTATTATCCTTCTTAGCATCAGCACTCACAAACACATTTCCTTGGCTTGATGTGGAACTACTTGGTGATGTTGACCCAAAGTCCATGAGATCATCTTCATCAGGCAAGAAAGAATAGTCATGACTAACAGGAGGTGGAACTTCATTGAAACCATGAAATCCCACACTTGTTTTGTCATTACTTTTCTTCAAGCCACCCATCATATGTTTCATAACAAAAGTAAAGTCCCTGAATTGACCTAATTTCTTTTCAAGTTCAACAATTTTGAGTTGTGCATCTGACAACTCTTTGCATTTTTTAGAATTCTCTTTTGTTTTCTCTGCCATCATTTCATGAGCTAAGTCTATGACTTGAAGTTTTTCGTTTAGTTTGCAGGTTAATGAGTCAATTTTACTTTCATAACCTTTTATCTTCTTCAAGTATGACGATTCGTTTCTTTTAGCAAAAAAGTTTGCTTCTTTTATGTTAGACATCTCGCTCACCAGACTTTGGTTTTGTGTTGACAACCTGTCAACCTCACCCTGTAGTTCACGACATTTTAAACACACAGATTTAGACTTTACCTCTCTTGTTTGTTTATCAAGGTTGGCCATAAGAGCCGCAAGCTGAGCTTTCACTCTTTTGTATTCAGCTTCCTTTTCTTCAGCTTCCTTTTCATGGTCAGACTTTTGCTTTTCTTCTTCAGCATCTGTTGTCTGATCAGCCTTCTTTTCTTCAGCTTTGCACTCTATTTTCATCTCAGCCTCAGAATCACTTTTCTTCTCAACTTTAACATCATCTACTGTAGCTTCACCATCATCAACTGGTGTTATCTCTGCCATGAATGCCTGAGTGACATTGTCATGATTTTCCAAGTGAATACTCCAGTCATATGAACCTTCTCTAGCAGTAGAGATCAGCGCTCTCGAGTTAGAGGTGTTTGATGCATTCCTGTTGTTTGAACTCTGACTCGAAGTCTCCTGCTTTTGTTTTTGACATTCCCTAGCAAAATGCCCATAACTTTGACAGTTGAAGCATCTCACTTTGGTCTTGTCGAAACCAACCGTCTTTCCTATAAACTTCCTTCCTGTTCGGTTCATAAATCTCTTCACTCTTCTAGTAATCATGGCCATTTGCCACTGCAAATCCATATCTTCAAGATCATCAGGGTCAATCTGATCGTAATCTTCATCTAAAGTGGCAGGATCAGATATCTTCCCCTGAATGTAGTTCTCATAAGAAGCAACAAATGAAGCAAGTAGAGCAAGATGCTCTTCAGCAGACTTCACACTCATTAGCATCGGCTTAACACCACTACTCTACTTAGAACCTGATGTTCTCTTGGCTCCTGTTGATCCTCCTGAAGCAGCTATAAAACACACATCACCATCTTCATTCACTGTGACCTGCTCATTCTCACACGAATGAAAAGCAGTAGCAGAGTCGCTAGAAGCGTTGTGAGATGAAGAAGATGTAAGCCCACTGTAAATCGCTGGATCTTGAACCTGATCATATCCAGTGTCTTTCTTCTTCATACTGAGCTCATAAGCTCTCAGCTTGCCAACTACTTCTTCAAGCTCTTTTGTTTCATAATCTGCTTCTCCCTTGATCATGAGAGTGTAGATATCCCATTTAGTAGGTAAGGCATCGAGCAGCTTGTCATTCTTTTCAACGTCAGTATAGCACTCTATCTCATAATTATCCATTTCCGACATCAGATGGTAGTATCGAGTGATGATGTCCTCAAGTGACTCATGTTTCATGAACTTGAAAACAGCAAACTGCTTCTTCAGTAGATCAACTTTGTTTTTCTTAACATCTTCATTTCCAGCATATCTTTTCTCTAATGCATCCCACATATCCTTTGAGTTTGTTTACTTCTTGAAAGTATGCTTGATGCTGTCAGGTAAAGACATTTTGATTGCAGCCAATGCTCTCTTTTCAGCCTCATACATCTTTTTATCAGCATCTTCAATGCTGTCAGGAAAGTATGCTTGAGGTCTGCCCTCAAAGTCGTGTGTAGGGTTTGTGTACCCATCTTCAATGCATATCCACATGCGAGTATCCTGATATTCAATAAAGTATTGAAAACGATCCTTCCATGTCAAGTAATTTTCCACCTTCATCATCTTAGGCGGTTTGTTGGTAGTGCCAACCTCATGCTCCATCTTCAAAAGCTCATTCAAAGTAGACATGTTCGACATTTTAAACGTTGCAGACTGTTAAAACCGTACAAAATATCTCCGAAAACAGTGGTTACCAAATTACACCGTTAGAATCGTCTCGAAAAGACGAATCCAATGATATATAATATCGAAAACCGAATTCGGGAATTTCCAGAGTTTTCTTTTTCCTAAAAATACAAGGAATTTAACGGTCCAAACGGTTCTGTCAAACGGGCTACGGATCAATTTCTATTTGCAAAACACTGAAATGTTATCGACGCTTGCCAACTAAAATTCCACCACTTAATTCCTCTCCTAATTTCGCTGGGTTCTGGGTTAATTTCGCTGGTTTAAATTCGCAGATTATCAACACTCCAATTAATTTCGCTAGGTCACTTAAATTCGCTGGTAATTATGCTGCCAAATTCGCCGGTTAATTTCGCGATTACTACGACCTGTAAAGTCGCCGAAAACCGTAAAAATTTCGCTGAGGAAAATTATACGGTTACCAAAGTCGCCTTTGGATTTATTTCGCCGATAAGTTCGCAGGTCCAGTAATTTCGCTGGTCAGTAAAATTTGGAAACTTAATCTTTTCGAATTTCTGATTATTTTCCTGATCTTCCTAACAACTTCCTGCAAAATCGAAATAGCAAATCAGCAGACTTTTTGCGAAAAACAGTGAAGAACAGAATGAAAACCGTGTAGAACACGAAGAACAATCTTCGAATCTTCAAGACTATCAGCCGAAAACTTTTCCAGAATCAACAAATTCTTCCCAGAAATCCTGCAAAACAGCAATAAAACAAAGCAGAAGATCAAAACAGCCAAAAATTTCGAAAATTTTTATCAAATCAACAGAAAAATTCGAAACCCTAGTTTTCAGGTTTCAAAAATTTTCGAAAATTTCTTCCTGATTCTGCAGCCAGCAATTCTGAACCGAGCCTTCAAGAGCCTAATGCACTGATACCAATTGTAGGTCCCCTATTCGTATGGATCTTTCACAGAATTGTCAATCCAATCAAGAGTGTGGAATCCTCTTGATCAGAATATCACAGAAACAAGTAGAAAACAGAAACAACGATTCACTTTCAAACTGGGTTTCTATTGATTATCAATCACTCAAGAATTACAATCAATCTAAACCCTAACCACACAATTTCGTCCAAGCACTTAGTCTCTCACGAAATTCCTCACAAAACTGTCTTTGGCTGATTAACCTAAACCCTAAAGCCTAACCTTGTTTATATAACACAAGGTTGCAACATTAGGCTGGGTTTGGTACATGGGCTAGGCCCAAATCGTCCCCCATCACCCAATGTGGGTTTTGTTTAGCCCAAACTTTATTAATTCACTAATACAAAGCTAAACCCGCTAACTGTTTATCGTTTAACTAATTACAAGATATCCAAAGACCAAATCTAAGCTGTTGTCACAAACATGCACCAACAAGTACAGACCAAACATTCGACGCTTCGACATCCAACTAAAAAACGTTTGCACTAGCACCTAACCTCCTCATACAGTTCACTAGTCGTCCGTATACGTGTTCAGGCAACGTTCATTATCATTGATATTCGTAAGGATGCGAAGGGAAGTGAAAGGATTACGTTTGAATAGGAGGCAGTCATCGCTATGACTCCTATAGATCGTTGTGTTTCACACTAGGTCGGATAATGGAACAGAACCCCTTTCACACTCGCTAAATCTCACTGGGACTCACATGCACCCCACATTATTATTATTATGTGTGCACCCACAATAATAATATGATTTGCATGCTCGCCTCAGTTCCTCCTAACTCATGTCAAATGATTCCTCGAACTCAAATGTCAAACGGAGGTTATCAAAACGACAAGATCACGGAAATCTAAGGACTACGATATACTAACAACGCATCATAAGGTAAACAAGCAATTCATGTAATTATGTTATAGTGACGAGTGTGTGTCTGTATGCTACATCGGAAACAAGTGTACACTAGTCATGTAATGTATACAGCAGGTGAAAAAGACGAACCTTGCAATCTGGAGCTGAGTGTCATGGTCGTATTCTTGTATTCAGAACTGTTTGGTTATAGTCTGGCTTTATAAAAACGTTTTGAAACCAAGTTCACTATAACCAGTGGCTCTGATACCAATCTATCACACCCCCAAAAATACCACAAGCGGAAACCCCCACGAGGCGTGTGACGTACCAGGATCTAGCCACCAATCACATTGAACTCATAATAGAATTTCAAATAAAAGTTTTCATTTATTTAAGTAGAGTATTACAAAACATTAATTATAACTCAACGTGTTCAGCGGAAGCATAAATCATTAGTTGAACATTTTATAATCCAAGTGTATGAAAAAACAGTGGACTTGTCTTGTGATTCCATGCATCTCGACCCATGACCACTCCAGCATCCCAGACAGCAAGTTCCAGTGCTATATACCTATAGGCCTGCAAGCAAGCAGAAAAGTGTATCAGCATAACGCTGGCGAGTTCACAGTTTTGTTTACCAAAAATCGTGTTACATGTTTTGCTGCCAAAAGTTTAGTTCAGTTAAAAAACAATTCCATAGACAATGTTGATAATAACTCGATACCGTACAAGATGGCTTCAGTTTGTTTGCCCGTCCCCAATGCCCCTATCAAAGCATTGGTCATGATTTAAGGTAATTAGTTCTCGCCCGTCCTCCCCGGTACGGTGTGAGGGTGCCAAACCTAATAGCGCTATCAACTAATAACCCCGTTGTCTCCCCGGCAACTATTTCGGTAGAAGATGGGACTTAAGGTGATAGGAGTGAGTGTATTATCCAACATTCAGGTTTAACATTCCAGTTAAACCCATTACCCAATATTCCTCCCTGGAATATTTACCAGATGTCCCTCCCCGGGACGCATGCTTGAAAAAGAGCAGTGAACTCATCTTAGATTGCTCGGCATGTTATGTTACCCGTACCAAGTTGGTCAACCAAACCCTACTGTGGTTACCAAAGACAGTCAGTTTCGTATACACATAGATCACGTATTCTTCATACACATTACACAGGTAGCGTACAAGTAAATCACTCACCATTATGCAATTCGTAACAAGAAATCATGTAACACAATATTCCACAACATTATATAACAAGTATTCGAGTCATGCGCATAGTTCGCATTACAAGTTCAGGTTTTACTAAACACTTAACAATTATTTACACCACACACCATTTACTAACATTTAAGCACCTAGCATGACAGTTATTCACGGTGTACAGCCCAAGAAACATAAGGCTCACTTAATGTGCGGCTGGTTTGCAAGTGTGCGGTCCATTTTCTGGTCATGGCCCAATAACATTTATAATCTAATTGGACATAAAGTCCAATGAAACGTGCAGCCCTGGTGTGCGACTCGACTCAGATTATGCGACTCAATGCCATTGTGCGGCCCAACGGACCTCCCACATTATGTTGCAAAGGTGTGCGTTTGGGCCTGTTAACGTGCTAGGCCCAATTTACGTGTGCGACATATCAATCTTAGTCATGGAACCATGCTTCATCAATCAATCATGTGATTCATCAATACTTACATATGATTTAGGATAAACTGTACTTGCAATCCAGCAAATAAGAATTAATTGGGCAAATTACAAACTCAATAGGAACATGTGTTAAAATCGTGGAACAAAACCCACAATACATAAACAGAGTAATTGATACCAAAATTTATTGAACAATAATTAGTGAATCTAAAATCGATTAAACAATTAATCAGTGAATCAATTATTGATTTGAGCAAAAATCAATGAATCCAAAAACCGTATCAAACAATTAACAATTGAAGAACATACCTGCAGATTAGGAACGAAATAGTTTAAGATCAATTACTCCAAACCATAATCCATTGGATAAGATTCCTGATTGAAGATCATGTGCCTATACTAAAGATCATGTGCGTAGATTGGAAAAAAAAATAGTGCTGGAATTTGGGTGTTAATGGAAACCAGAGAGTTGTAGGGAATTTGTTTAATTACCACTTTACCCTTTTAATTAAAATACAAGGGAAATAAATGAGTGGCTGAGATTTGTTCTCATGGTTCTCACAAAAGATGAGTGTTCTCATTTAAACCCTCCCCACACTTTTCATTATATATATATATATATACACACACACACACATATTACAAATAAGATAACAATACCTGTGATCCATTACATTTACATTTATCACACAAAGTCACTAGTGTGTATGATGATTAGTACATATCTAGACTAATATGTCGACTCAATATCATGTTTAGTAAAGCCAAATTAGTACATAAGGTCACTATATTGTGTATCAATGTATAGTGACTACTCCATATCTAGACCGACATATCTAGTCATTGCCATGCATACTGAAGAAACATATGCGGAGAAGGACCTCCTCATGAAGGACGGACCGAAACACCGGAGGACGAACATTCTAAAGACCTCATCTCCTCAGGTCACCAGAGACGGACCACCAAACAAGTGCGTCCGGACGAACGACGTCATCTCAGTTGACTAGTATAAATATCCCTCTAAGTACAAGCCAAGTATGTTTTCCTGAACCTTCGTCCTACTTTATCTCTCTCTAACAAATACTTATCCTCATGCCGGAGGGTGGTCGCAGAGGGGTCCTCCTATCTCTGTGGTGAGCCTAACGGTTTTCTCTTTTGCAGGTTCAGGTCCTTGATCCTCTCCCAAGATTCAAACTTAGATCTCAGGCTCCGGCCTCAGATTTTGGATCTTCAATTGGTGCCATCCGATTTCACAGCTCACAGTCCTTCACTTAGTGAATTTCTTGAGCAACGAAATGACTGATCTATGGCGGCCCCAAGTTCTTTGAATTTGGGATCCACTGCTGCTAGTTCGCAAACTACAGCTCTGACAAGCGTCATTTCCATGGCTTCAGCTCCTTTGAGCTCAGGGCCAGGAACAACATTACCGTTCATACTAATGCCAACTTCACATGCATCGGAATTTGATGCAGAATTCCTCTCCAAAAATGCCAGTCTCTTACGACGGTTGAAAACTCAGCTGGCTAGAGATGAACAGATCCTTGGTTTACGAACTAGGCTCTTTCACGACGAAACACCGGTAAGGACTATGGGTCCTACAACTTTCGCCTCTCCTACTTTCTCCACAAATGTTACTCCAATAGGGGAAACCTATAACAATTATATGCAGGTTTCTACAGGACCATCTCCAACAGTAATGATACGCACGGATCCTCAAGTGGGAACAGTTAGTGACCCAGAACGCACGAAACCATATCATCCGGTATCAATGACATCAAAGTCAAAGTTCAGTGCTCGTATTGTCCATGCTAAACTTCCACCGAAGCTAAAAATGCCAACTACAGTAAAGAAATACGGTTGCACCACAGATCCGGACGACCACATCTTCGATTTCGATGGAGCCGCACGAGTCGAACAATGGCCGATGCCGGCCTGGTGTTTTATGTTCGCACAAGCTTTAACCGGAGCCGCACGTGTGTGGTTCGATGCATTGAATGCAGGAGAAATCAATGATTTCGAGAAATTCCGTAGGTTATTTCTCCAGAATTTCAGCCAACAAAGGCACTATTCCAAAGAAATCACCGAGGTACACAATATCCGGAGGAAAGATGGAGAATCTCTTGACAGTTTCATAGAAAGATTCAATCGGGAGAGTATGAAGATTAGCGGGACGAACGCATCCCTACAGCAGAAACGACCGATCCCAACGAGGAAGAAGTTCTAGTTCAAGATTCTATAACCTGTCGGATCTCTCCAAAACTCCTAGCGAAATCCTTAGCACTGAAGGAGCAAGCTTCCCCACACCTCCGAAGCTCCAGAATGCAGGTGACAAGAATTCTAAAAAATACTGTGATTATCACCGGGCACGAGGTCACAATACAGACGATTGCTGGTCCTTAAAGCAAGAGATTGAGAAAGTCGTCCGCTCTGGAAAACTGTCGCACCTCATAAAGGAAGTTAAGGAAGGCAAGTCTCTTACCGCACCAATAGAAAATCCGAACAACCAGTCCAGAATCTGCATGATAAGGAAGATAGATAATTAGGGCATCAAACAGACCAACCACTATTTGGCAACTTGGATGCACCAACCGATCGAATTCCCTCCCATAACCACCGGAGAAGTAAAAGATGGACCCATCATCGTATCTACAATCATTGCTGGCCACAAGGTCCGGCGAATCTATGTGGATAGCGGAAGCGCCTCCGAAATCATGTATCAACAATGTTTTCAGCAGTTGGCTCCGCAAACCAAGGCCAAACTATTTCAGTTGTCCACGCCATTGGTCAGTTTCTCCGGAGAAGTGGTTTAAGCCCATCGGGCAGATTACATTACCAACAACGTTGGGAACCGAAAGTCTGGAAAGAACCGTAAACCTAACCTACTTGGTGGTCGGTGCAAGGTCCGTACACAACGTCATTCTGGGTAGACCGGGAATGTGCGCCTTTGATATCATCAGTTCAACCATTCACGGATCTTTAAAGTTTCCCACCAAAGCTGATATAGCAACTTTACACTCTGAATCAACCATGTGCGTCGCAGAAATAAGACAAAGTGAAGGGAACAGCTCATCACCTCCGACACTTCTTACGGAGGAATGGGCCATCCATCCGGATTTTCTAGAGCAAAAAAATGTCATTGGCACACAGATCCCCGAACGAACCAAAAGGCAGTTGTGGAAACTGTTGTCCAATTCCTTGGATGTGTTTGCTTGGTAAACTTCTGACATGGTCGGAGTTCCTTGGGTTCTGGCAGAGCACAAGTTGATAGTATCGCATGCGGTCAAGCCCATAGCACAAAGAAAAAGGAATATGGCTCCGGCCCGGCATAGAGCTATTACCGAGGACATACGAAAGTTGTTGAGCGCCGGAATCATCAGGGAGGTACGATACCAAACATGGGTTTCAAACCCGATAATGGTCACCAAAAAAGACAACACATGGAGAATGTGCATCGATTTCTCAAATCTCAATAACGCATATCCGAAAGATTGCTACCCCATTCCAGAAATTGACTTAAAGATTGATTATTTGGCAAGTTTCCGCCTCGAATGTTTCCTGAACGCGTATAAGGGATACCACCAGATACAGATGGCCCTGGAGGACGAAGACAAGACAACATTCGTAACAAACGAAGGTCTTTTCTGTTACACTAAAATGCCGTTTGGATTAAAGAACGCCGAAGCAACTTACCAAAGGTTAATGGATAAAGCCTTCAAGGGTCAGATCGGTAGGAATCTGGAAATATACGTAGACGACCTGGTTATCAAGAATGAGGCCGAAGACAACATGATAGATGACATACTCGAAACCTTCACAAGGCGTCGGAGTATAAATCTCAAACTAAACCCAAAGAAGTGCTCATTCGACTTGGAAGAAGAAAAATTCTTAGGAGTTTGGATAACCCAGTCTGGAATTCAAGCCCATCCGGCCAAGGTTCAAGCTGTAATCTCCATGCAGCCTCTGAAGACGGTAAAAGAAATTCAATCTCTGAATGGCAAGTTGGTGGCATTACACCGATTCATCTCTAAGGTTGCCGATCGTACCGTACCTTTCATGAACGTCTTGAAAAAGAGCACCGGTAAAGGTCAAATCGAATGGATAGCAGAAGCCGATTCCGCTTTCCAAGAGTTAAAAGTTTGCTTAGGCTCTTTACCTACCTTCACCACTCCAGTAACAGGTGAGACAGTCACCGTGTATTTGTCTACTTCACATTTCTCCATCAGTGTGGTGCTTGTGGTGCATCGAAGCCAAGCTTAAATTCCGGTATATTATGTAAGCCGCGTCCTAAAGGATTACGAGACCCGGTATCCGGTGATCGAAAAATTGGCACTAGCACTTGTGCATGCCTCAAGACGGCTCTGAATGTACTTCCAAGCTTTCAACATAGAAGTACAGACTAATCTCCAGATCCAGCATATTCTGAGAAAACCTGAAGTCTCCAGGCGTCTTACAAAATGGGCCATAAAACTTAGTGCTTTCGACATCACTTACCGAACAAGAGGTCCGGTAAAAGGCCAAGCGGTTGCAGATTTCCTTACAGAGGTACCCACCGGAGAAAGCACCACATAAAAACCTGCCCTTCCAAAGGTATGGAACTTATATACGGACGGAGCTTCCAGTAAGGAAGGAGCCGGAACAGGCTTAATTCTAATAGACCCCGAAAGAATAGAGTACACCTACGGCTCTGCATTTTGAGTTCAAAACATCAAACAATGAGGCGGAATATGAAGCCCTTTTAGCCGGACTCCAAACCGCCGCAAAAGCCGGGGCAAGTTCCATCTTAGCTCACGTCGACTTCTTGTTAGTTGCGAATCAAGTTAAAGGAGAATACGAAGCACGAGAAGAAAACATGATCCGGTACCTGAATCAGGTAAAAAGCCTGATGGCCATATTCGACGCGTGCAAAATTGTTCACATTCCGAGGAGCAAGAAAAAAAAAGCCGATGCTTTGAGCAAGTTGGCTTCAGTATCTTTCTGCCACCTATCCAAAGAAGTCTTAGTTGAAACTTTGCAAGCTCCGGCCATCAGTCAAGGCGAAGCTATAATGTCAATTACCGTGCAAGAAGAGTCGTGGATGACACCGATCCTTGATTACTTGGAAAGTGGTAAACTTCCAGAGGATAAAGCTCAAGCACAAAAGATGAAGGTCAAAGCGCTCCAATACCAAGTCCACCAAGGAAAACTTTACCGAAAAACATTCTTGGGTCCGCTTTTGAGATGCTTGACACCGGAAGAAGCCAGCTATGTAATCAGAGAAATTCATTGGAGAATCTGCGGCATCCATTCCAGGCCGAGGATGGTCATCGCCAAGGCTATGAATGCCGGGAACTTCTGGCCATGAATGCATCAGAGCGCCGTAAATGAACTACAAGCTTGCGAAGATTGTCAATGCCATGCTCCGATCAGCCACCGTTCTAAAAACAATCTAGTGCCTGTGACATCAGCTTAGCCCTTTCAGAAGTGGGGTATTGATATAGTTGGCCCCTTCCCTGTCTCCACCGGAGATGTAAGATTTTTGCTCGTCGCAATTGACTACTTCACAAAATGGATCGAAGCCAAACCTCTCCGCACCATCACTGGTGATCATATACTTCGGTTCGTCTGGGAGAACATTGTATGTCGGTATGGGATGCCCCTTTGCATTGTTAGTGACTACGACAAGCAATTCTATGAAAAACCATTCAAGACTTGGTGCGGAAAAATGCATATTGAGCAAAGATTTACCTCAGTCGCTCATCCCTAGGCCAATGGGCAAGTTGAAAGAGCCAACCGAAGCATCGTAGAGGGCATCAAAACACGGTTGGGAAAAGAAAGGGTCTCCTGGGCAGATGAACTTCCGCACGTCCTCTGGCACACCGCACAATGCCGAAAACGAGCACAAGGGAAACTTCCTTTAGCTTAACTTACGGCTCGGAAGATGTTATTCTGGCCGAATTAGGCATGCCCACTCACCGGATGATACAAAGCCAAGAAGAAAACGAGCATCAACTCCGCTTAAACCTTGATCTGGCCAAAGAACAAAGAGAAATCACGGCCATCAGAGAAGCCAAATACAAAAAATAGTTGGAAAAACACTACAACTCTAAGGTCAAGGAGGTTCGTTTCAAAGAAGGAGACTATGTGATGTTTGGCTGAAGGAACAGGGAAGATGGCCCTGAAATGGGAAGGACTATATGTGGTCAAAACATCCGGAAAGAACGGAGCTTACACGCTCGCCAAGATGGATGGAACTATCGTCCCTCGTACTTGGAACGGGACGCATCTTAAAAGATGTTTTATCTAAAATATTTACTAGACTCCAGAAGAACTTAGAATAAAAGTTTCTTTAATTATTTTCAGTGTAATGCGGAGGGTAATGCCCGCACCTTTCTTGTTTTTTATCGAACTTGTAATATTCGGGAGGGATTTACCCCGGAGTATCTTTATACTAATAGAATGCAAAAATTTTCTATTTTATAAAGCTGCAGCATATGTACTATTATTGGCCAATCAAGGGATGCAAACCCTAAAAAGTAAATACGAATTGGCAAACGTCCGTCCTTTATTTTCAATAAAAATTATCCTAAGTATAAAAATAAGACGGATTCCGCATAAATATACAAACATTCCAAAAAAACTGAAATGCAATCATAAATAAAGCATGGACGCATGACTAATATAGATAAATGATTACATCAAAAATAACCGGACTAAAAAGATCCGGAGGTTACTTAAACTAGTCAAATGTTAGGATAATTGTCAAACATTTACATCGATAAAAAACAAAAAAGTTATTACAAGCACGAATAAAAAAGGTGCATATCCCAAATGACCGGATATTTCCACCTTGAAACATTCGTTATCTAACATTGAAGGTGCATACCCCAAAGAGCCGGGCATGTCCACCTTAATTTTCCTCCGCAGATGTCTCTTTAAGAGATAAAGCTTCCTGAATCTTGGAAAGAGGTTCGTTCACAAAGTTCGATAAATTGTTCACCACCGAAAAGCTAAGGGAGTCAAAGCAAGTTATAGTAGTATTAAGTTCGGCCTCCGCGTTCTGATTAATCAAAGGAACTTCCTCATAGGGAGACTTCTTCTTCAGAGCATGAAGATAACCACCGTGAACCCCGGAGTTAACACCAATAGCGCTCATAGCATTGTTAACTGCCGCTACAGCTTGTGTCATCTCCGACCCCTTGTGAATATTCTTTGCTAATAGCCGAGCACCCTCCGTCAATAACCAAACCTTGTTCGCATGAAGATCCTCCATCTTCTTAGCTAAATCCGCATTTTCCAACTTCAGCTCCTCAACCTCAGCTCTATGATGATCTTTCATCTCCTCCATACGAGCCTTCAGATCGACCTCACCTGATTTATGAGAGCCCCGCTCTGATAGACATGTTAGAAAAATATAAAGAAAACACTTAAAATAAATAAAGAACGGAGCCGAACCTACAAGCATTCGCTCATAAGCCGCACAGGCGTGAGACAAGGACTCCTCCACCTTAGCCAGCACACCCTTGTGTTCCTCGTCCTTCTCTCTTGAAGATGTCACAAAACTCTCAAGCTCGACCACCGCCTTATCTCTCTCCTCAAAAGCAGAAGCGGCCGTGGCCTGAGAAGATTGATTCAAGGCTGTCAAAGACTTTACTTTTTTCCTTCTGAGCAGTCAGATCCTGGGAAAGCTGGGCAAGCTTTTTCTCGGTATCCGGAGTCCTTTGCATTTTACGCTTTAATGAAGGCATTTCTTTTTCAAGGTCCTCCTTCACCGATTCCGCTTCCACCCACCTTCGGTATAGCTCAACAACATATACATTCGATTGAGCTTGGTTGGCTAGCACCGCGGCTCCCAGATCCTGACTCTTCATCCTCCGGCTCCTAGAATGGTCCAACGGGGTATTAATGTTAAACAGAAACATCATAGCCGTAAGCTCGTCCATCACCAAATCCTTATTCTTGATATCCCAATCAGGCATGAACTTCTCCTCAGCACTGGTAGGGTCAATCTCCATCTCATCAGAAAACACATTTGCATATCGAAAGAAGGCCATCATTTCGGGTCCGAACCAAGATGAAGGAAGAGAAGATACTTGATCCCCCTCATCATCAAGAAAACAGTCCGGACCCAAAGAAGAACCCAAAATCGTACCTGAAAAAGTTACCATCTTCACATCTCCTTGAACTTTCCCCTCGTCCTTGCTTGTGACCGCCGGCTCCTCAACCTCCATTACCTCAGTCTCGTCCACCGGAAGATAACCACCTGAGAATGTAGCAAAAGGAGCAGATCGAGCTTTGGCAGCCTCCTCCCTAGATAATTTCCCACCAGATAGATGTTCGGTTAAGTCGGTTAAAACATTATCACCAGAATAGGAAGTAGCTTTCTTGGCTTTCTTGATCACTTTCGGCATAGGGAGAGAAATAGAGGACCGAACCTGAGGAACGTCAATCTTCCGCTTCCGGATAAGGCCTTTCGGCGCAGAATCCAAGGAAACACCTTTACCCTTGGCGGCCACACCAGAAGGACGATATAACAGCACCTGATCCAACTCCCTGACCTACGGATCACTATCAACGTCCACAGATAAAAGCTCGGCCCTGACTCAAGCATTGGATGAACCGGCCGTCTCTTCATGGGATCCAGGGCAGGCAGAAGCAGTCTCGGCAGTAGGAGCCTCAGAAGATTTTGGGTCAGCAAGAGGACGGATATATCAACCCTCCTAAAATAATTAGAATGTCCCTATACGTCTTAAAATACACCCCGTATACGAAAACCGGTCCCGAATGCCTTTAATTTTATAAAATTAAAATAAAAACAATTTTTAATGGTTCCCGGCGGGCCGCGAAGACTTACTATTCGTCTTATGCGGGCGCGACAGCTCAAGATCAGAGCGCACCCGGTGCCGCCACGTATCACAAACGTGTTGGGTCTAGTATACTGAGTCAACCAAGCTAGGACCCTACGTACCCTAGCTCGCGGGCCGCGAAGGCTTATCCTTCAGCTTACGCGGGGCGCGACGAAGTGGTTGATCAACCCTATAAATAGCAACCATCGGACTCAGTTCACAAATCACACCAAAACGAATCCTCTCTCTCTCTCTCTCTCTATTCTGAATATTAGAAAGTAGTATCGGGTATTATACCCACTAAAATAGCGAAGCTTTGCCTCGATTTAAGTATTATAACGGCTGTCGAGGTTCTGCCCGACGTAGTCGTTGGAGTTCTGTCTCGGGTAGGGTATAACTAATTTAAATATTGGGTTATTATACTAACGCGTGTGCATTGTTTAAATTATTAGATTATAACCAGGAAACCACAGGAAAAAGTCTAAAGTAGCAATGTGAGTAATCTCCTTTTTGTAAACCTTTTTGCAAACTGTTTTTACAAAACCTCAATTGTTTTACATTATATTTAACAGTGATTGAGTATTTGTAATTCTACAATTATCGTTGGTATGTTGGAGTTTTGTATACAAAATTTGTTACTACACTGTGAGTAGTAACATGACCACAAGTCGGATCGACAGTACCGTGGGTGGTAATTAAGGTAGAATAATAAATAAATGTAATTGCTGATTGCCCTCAATACTGTACAAGGACAAAATCTGTTTTGATTAAATTGGGATTCACTCACCAGTATTTCCCATTGACAAATGTTTTTAAAACGCGTTTCAGGTAACAAAATGTGAAAGCCAAAATAGAAGCCAGCTGGAGAGCACTGAAGGCTTGGAAAATGTGGCTATAAAAGTTACCTAAATAAAGAAAGATGTTTTATTCAATAAAATAGGGTTTATCCCTATAAACATGTTGTAATAAAAAAAACTTGGGAATTTCCCATGTGTTTACTATTATGAAAATGTGGTATTTTACTCTGATAAAATATTTCCTAACTACGGTCCTGATGTAAATTCCGCTGCCAAATAATGATAAATACCGATACCACCATCGCTTAGTAGGCCGCGGCCGCCCGCCTCCTGAGGTAGGGGTCGGGGGTTGCGACAACGAATCTCTTGTGCTGATGAAGATGCCTGTTTCAGAAATGGCTCCTCATCCTCGTCAAGCTCGTCAAACTCAAAATCAAGATCGTTAAAGTTCGGTACTTTAAGTGCTTCCCGGAGCGACATCACGTCTCCTGCAAATCAAGAAAGAAAAACAGTTAGCAAAATTGATGTGCGCAAAATGCAACATATAAATTACATCAATTGTGGCATAAAACTAACCCTTTTTAGTAATAATGTTGGAAAAAGTGTGCTTTTGTCTTCCTTTTGTATTTTCAGGATTAAATGAGCTCAAATTAACAAAAGAAGCAAAAAGACAGCAAAATCTAACATAAATACAAGAAAAGGAACAAACGTGACATGCCCGACCCCACGACAGCATCTTCCCAAGCAAAACAAGAAGACAGAAGACTGAACACGCCCCGTGCTCAGCCAGCACGGGGGCGTGTCCAAGTGTCAGCAGAAAAGAAAAAGTGGTAGAAGCTTCTATTGCCCACAACGGGGCCGTGCTCAGCGGGCACGGGGCCGTGGTCAACTATAAGATTCGCAGAATCCAGGCAAATCTTCATAGTACAAATATGCTTCTGCACACGGGGTCGTGCTCAGAGGACACGGGGGCGTGGTCAACTAATACAGATAAACTGCAATAAATGAATAAAGAGAAGGATGTGGACACGGGGTCGTGCCCGAGCTTCTGTTCAGCCTATAAATAGGAGTGCTTGGCTCAAGCTCAAACCATCCCTTGGCACACCACCTCTCTCACACTTCACCCACCACCCATCACCACCATAACACCATCATCCACCACCATCATCCATTGTCCATCATAGAGTGTGTGAGTCGTCTCGGGATCCAAGATTGATCGTAAGAGTTCTTGACAATCAAGGCCATGTTTGCCTAAGTCTCTTACATCACTTGGTGAAGACAAAGTGTCTAGTGTAATACTTTTTATTTTTAATCTTTTCGCACTTTTTAATTGGTTATGTATTAATGACTTTAATAACTAGTTTCTTATGTTGAAGGTGATTTTTCCTTATCGTTTGTCCGTGGTGTCTTGGCATTATTTTACTATCTATATTAAATATAAGATTTTCACCATTCATATCTCCACGGTCTATATGGAGGTATATTGGCTACCTGGTCGGGGGTTAGGGAACGGTTTGGTAAGAGTCTTGCTATTGTTCAGCGTTTAGAGATCCTGCAAGGGACCTGGGTCAAATTTAGTAGGACCTCCTTCAATACTTAACGGTGTTGGATGGCGGGGGTCCATACTCTTTGATCCCCTCATAAGTTAAACTACTATTAATACTATAACCCGGCTACTTAGGACTGTATCCTTGCTGACTCAGACTACTTAGCCGAGGGTAACGTCACCTTCAAAAGAGGGGCCTACCATAATTTGCATTAATAACTTAATTAATTATCTTTCAATAATCCGACCCTTTAGGATTGTATCCTTGCTGACTCAAACTACTGGGTTGAGGGTAACGTCACCTCCAAAAGAGGGGCCTACTACAATAACTAAGATAATCTCTTAAATAGTGCAAAAGTGCGGAAATAATCAAAGGTTACACTATACACGAGTCGGAACCAAGTGATTCATCTTGTCTATCTGTTTTTATTTTTATTTTTATTTTCAGCATTTTAGTTAGTTTTTATTTTTCTAGTTTAAAACCTTTTTCTAACTTTTTGATTTGATTAAACGTTGAGGATAAACCGGTACTAAAAGCTCTTGTGTCCTTGGACGACCTCGGTATCTTACCAACACTATACTACGCTCACGATGGGTGCACTTGCCCATATGTGTGTTTAGTGTTAGTAAATATCGTGTTTTATAAATTTAAAACTTGGCTAAAAAACGTGTAAAAGGGCTTAAAATATACTTAAACCTTCATATACACCTAACACACATAAAAAATCTACAAAATGACACAAGGTACCGAAGGGTGGAGAAAAGGCCGGATTACTTACTTTCACCGCTTCTACGGATCACTGGCCAATCCCTGTATCCTCGGCCCTAAACATGGCAGATCCGCCCCAACAGCAACAAGTGCTCGGGAAGGGGACGGATAGGGGATCGGTTATCTATCAGATCCCTAGCTAACTGCTGATCAAAAACAAACTTTTCACCAAGTTCAAAGTTCATAGTTTGATCTTTAAATCTCCACACCACTTCGACTGGAAAACAACGATCGTCCAGCCAAAAGAAGTTATCTTTCCAATTTTTAAGGTTGGACTTCTCATCTCTGGCCGGACTGGGAATACCCTTTTGATGGGCAAACGTATACCAGTCACCGGCGGTTATGAATTTGTAAAAATATCTAAAAACGTTTAGGTCGATTTCTGATTCAGGGCCCTATAAGATATTTCAAAATGGTTCACTCGACTCAGTCCGAACGGGTTCACCTGACAGAGATGAACCCGAAAGAACCGAAGAACCTTCATCTAGTATCTCGTAAAAGGAACCCTGTAGTTTGCAAAATTGCAAACACCGATGTATAAAGGGAATTTTCCGGGAAGAAAATGGTATATAGTTTTGTCCTTGGCCGGAAGGACCGGATGAAGATCTGTGGGTATTCGATAATCACGGACAAATTTATCTAGCTGCCTTTGAGTTAGGACACTAACGCTCTCGAAAAGGTTATCTTTACTGGGAGCCATTCCTAAACTGTAAAAAAGGACGCACCTTTGCAGAAGAAGGAAGTTGTGGAAGAAGATTTGAAGAGGATAATAAGAGAAAGAAGAAGATTTGAGAAAGAAAAAAGGTAACAAATGAATGGATTAAATACCTTTTATAGTAAAAAGCAAGTCGGTGATAGCTGGAATGTCTAATCAAACCGTCTATTCATGCCCTTTTCGGTTCCCAAGAAAGGGGAACAGATCAGTCACCAGTCGGTGACTGACTGACATCCTTTTTTACCTCACTGACGCCATGTCAGCACCACATTTATACGACACATCGTCCGTCCGGAACATAATTCAAACATTTTACCAAGTCCATACCTGGACTTGATAAACTGGGGGACTTGAAGATACATATCCGGAGACGGACCTCCTCATGAAGGACAGACCGAAACACCGCATGACGAACATTCTGAAGACCTCCGTTCCTCAGGTCACTAGGGACGGACCACCAAACAAGTGCGTCCGAACGAACGACGTCATCTCAGTTGACTAGTATAAATATCCCTCCAAGTACAAGCCAAGTACGATTTCCTGAACCTGCGTCCTACTTTCTCTCTCTAACAAATATTTATCCTCACGCCGGAGGGTGGTCGCAGAGGGGCCCTCACATCTCTGCGGCGAGCCTAACGGTTTTCTCTTTTGAAGGTTCAGGTCCTCGATCCTCTCCCAATATTTAAACTTAGATCTTAGGCTCCGGCCTCAGATTTTGGATCTTCACATACTAAATTACATTACCACCACAATGTAATCCGGAGATGTTACCCACACATTTTGATGTTTGTTTCCTAGCTCTTGCACTGAGATACGTACCTATTATCATGTGTATTTTTCAAGTTAGTTTCACTTGAAAAGCATGGCAACAAATGATCAATTTTTGAGCTATAAAGAAAATAATACAAATGATGTGTATATCTTCTCAATACCTAGAAAATCTAGCCCATCACAATGGAAGTATCTATACAAGAAGATAATTTTTCTATTGGGGCGGTAATTCATGATACGATCCATCAACTCGACCAAAATTCGGAAAAAAAAAACAGGTTTGGGTCAACTAACACAACCCATTTAAAAAAACAGGTCCGGTTCGGGTTGACTCGTATTAAAAACAGGTCGGATCCGGGTTGACCCGTATAAAAACAGTTTGACCTGTATAAAAAGGGTTTGACCCGTTAACCCGTTTAACTATCTAGAAAAAAAAAACTTTTATATTTTTTTTTGTTTTTGTTTTTTGCCTTTCTATTTTATATGAGTAGTCATAATAATTTAAGTTTTGACAATTTATATTATTTACTTGTCACACTTATACTCAACATTAAATATGTTATCGATAACCCGTTTATAACCTAACAACTCGGTTATAAATCGTCAATTTGTAATTTGTATGGCTCATTTAAAAATACGGGTTAAACTGTTCGGGTTGACCTGCATTTATATATGTGCGAGTTAGGATTGAAATCTTTGACCCGAATAATAATATGGCTCGGGCTCAGGTTGAACATTTAAACCCACCAACCCGTCAACCCATTAACTAGACATGATTGACAACCTTATGTTTGGTGGATTATTAATTCCAGGATAACCAGTTTCTGAATAATTATCCTTCTATTAATTTCTGAAGGCTTTGAACAGTAACGAACAATAACCAGCCCTGCGTGTCAGGGCTCGCTTGACTTTTTTTTTTTTTTTTTGCTTTTTCCCCTTGCAGCTTTCCTTTAAAAGAGTTTTGGTGACAGTTATTTCATATATGCTCTTTTGGAATAGTGGTTCATGGTTTCCATGCCAAAAATAATGTCCTGGTTCGATTCCCGTCTGGTTTAATGGTTTTCCTTTCTTTTTCCCCAGGAAAATACAGAGAACAAAAGCATGTAGCAAGCAAAAAAACATGTCTAGAGTCGATCTCGTACACATCAATTTAACTTGATAATCACTTACTTGTTAGAAGAGTTCACAATGGATTAAGCAAGAATCTTAGGTGCTGTTTGTTTTTTGGCCAGAAGTACTTCTGGCCACTTATGTCTGCGCGACGCAGACGCGCGCAGACGTTTGATGTCTGCAGCTTGTTTGTTTTCTCGCAGACCTTTCATTAAAAAAGGTCTGCGAGACCTCTTCTTGGAGCAGACATGGACCCAAGTCTTCTCCTCGCAGACGTTTACCTCTTCTTGGCACCACCTCCACCTCCGACACCACTGCTCCGCCACCACCTCCACTCCGCCACCAACTCCACCTCCGACACCCCTGCTCCGACACCATCATCGTCATCATCTGTTATCATCATCATCAAAACCCCCAAATCGAACCCCTGCTCCGACCCCAAATCGAACCCCCAAATCATCAAATCGAACCCCAAATCATCATCATCAAAACCCCCAAATCATCATCATCAAAACCCCCAAATCGAACCCCTGCTCCGACCCCAAATCGTACCAAAACCCTAAATCGAACAAACCCCCAAATCGATGAGAGAGAGATACCGTAGAGACTAGAGAGAGAGAGAGAGAGAGGGAGCAGCAGGAGACCATCATCATCATCATCGGAGAACGGTGGTGACGGTGGTGATGAAGGCAGAGAGAGAGAGATCGAGGGAGGAGAGTGTGACGGGGGTGGGTGGTTGCGACGGGGGAGGTTTGTGGTGACGGTGGTGACGGTGGTGGTGGTGACGGTGGTGCTTGGTGGTGGTGATGAAGGCAGAGATGAGAGAGATCGAGGGAGGTGTGTGTGTGAAAGTGTGTTTGTGTGTGTCAGAGAAGAGAAGATGTTTTTATAAAATAAAAAAAAACCCTCTTTTCCTTGCAGACTGCAGACATTTGGTCCACCTCTTCTCCTGCAGATGCCTGCAGATGTGGTCCGCAGACTGCAGACCTTTTCCCACAGAAAAAACAAACAGCACCTTAATGTATAGTAACTTCGAACTGCATTCTTTAAGGGTTGTAATCATCGGAAAAATCATTCTAACAAAAAAATTGACCGACATGTTTATAAATATTTTGTAACAGAATCTTTAAGCAATAGCAAACTTGTAAATCAACGGCAAATGAATATTACTTCCTTGGTCATTTTGAAACTAAACGCCATGAAACGAAACAAAATTAAGAAATGATTATATGCATAATTCTTTATCAAGCCCCGTTGTAGAATCACCACTTACCATTTGCATTGCCGATTTACTGACCATATGCATTGCTAGTTATTTCATCCCAAAATCCACTATCACATTCCAAAACATTAGAATTCAGTTTGCTAAAATATAAAAGCACATTAGAAATGAAAAAAAATACATGAGAAGTTACCATCTTCTTGAAAGAATTATGAGGTCTTAGTAGCTAGGGTTTCCAACTACATGAAATTGAAAAGCCATCAAATTTGGGACAACATAATATGAACGAACAACAAAATCAAATTTACCTTTTTTGATTTGCATCATCCTAAACACAAATGAAAAGCGCTTGAAAATTCGTTGTTCATATATGGATCTGCTGCCGACTAGAGTACGTCAATCGCTACCTGATGATGCCCTTGTTCCGCGTTCGTTGGTAGTTGTTGCCACCGGTCCACCTCCTCTGTCATTCCTCTCTTTCTCCCAATCACTCTCTCTCTCTCTTTGTTTTGAAGACAAAGTGAAGGCACATGTGGATTAAAACCTGAGTACATCATCAACAATAATATATTATGTACATTAGCATAAATTATAAACAATACTTTTGTATAGTGGGGCAGATTCAATATTACATGCTTCTCCGACTTCTGAGCCTCCTTTTTCCGACACCGATTAACCTTTGATCCTACTGATCCGATCAAACTTGTACATCGGCGGAGGTCAATCACTCTATTTGACTTGTCAGCAGCCATATTCTACTCGTAGGAGCCCTAATCACCGCCTTCCGACAAAAACCCAAATTTGTTGCAACAATACTTATAGTACCCAAGACCCTAATCGATGCCTACAAACTTATTCATGTCAAATTAATAACACATACCTGTCAGCGTTGTGAATCGTCTCACCACCCCCTTGTCCGCCATAAATCTCGTAAATTATTATGATGAACATGATCGAACCACCACCGCCACTCTACTTGGTCGTCTACGACAATTGTGAAATTTTGAAAGAAAGTATTGAGAAGGTTGCAGAAAAAGAAAGCATTGAGAATTTTATGCAAAAAAAAAAAAGAAACATTGAGAAGGTCTCAGAAGTTTTGAAAGAGCAGCACACAGAATTTTTTGTGTCTTCTGCACCGACCTTTCATTTTAAGGGTATATAAATAAATAAATAAATATAAATAGAGATTAAGCTTCACGTGGGCATGTAAAAATGAGAAAAAAATGGCTATTGCCCATGCTCTAACGTATTTAATAAAAATAAAGATATTTGCAGGGGCGGACCTAGAGTGCTAGAAGAGGTTACCTCCGTTGCCCCTTGACGCTCTGGTAACACTTCAACGGTAGTGTAAATTTTGAAAAAAAAAATAATATATTTTCGATTTCGTTACCCCTTTTTATTGAAACGTTACCCCTATATTGATTTTCTAAATCCGCCACTGGATGATTGACCTGGAAAAGAATGAAACCAATGGTATTTATAGATATGCATCGAAAACGAATTACCATTTTTTTAATATCTAAAGTCTTGAAATATTTGAAGTTGGGTTGCGATTTATGGAAGATTTTTATTGCTAAAACGAATTACCATTTTTTTTTGTTAATATCAAAAGTCTTGAATATTTAATGTTGGGTTGCGATTTAAGATATATTTTTATTGCTAAATATAGATCAAATCGTCAAACCATCAAAACTTTCCCACCCAACAAACGACTGAGAAATTTTCCACCACAAAGCACTCTCTACCATGATGACCAATGCTTGGGCTTACCATCATCAGTAGTCGTTTTAAATCCGTTGGTGATAATCATTATGTTGTGGGTTTAGGTATCAATCGCCAATTAGTGAAGAAAGCATCCGTCGGGTAACTGGTCGTCGACGATACTCATTCCTCTAGCCATTTTCGATTCCGTTACTTCGATTTTATACACACAAATAACCATAATCAGCCCACACAAATCATTTATCACAAATATTATAGCGGAACTATAAATGGATTCAATTATTCGACTTTTTTTTTAATTTGTGATTTGAAATTGCTTTTTCCTCTATTATTCCCACATATACAAAGACTATGGCACGGAATAGTGTTTCTCAGCCATTGGTCGAAATGGGCGGCCGACACTTTTTCATTGGGCCAATCAGTTTATTATTTTATATCCACTTAAAATAACGCTTTTGCCCCAAGTTTAAAATTACGTTTTTCTCCTAACTTAAAAATATAATAACCCTTTTGCCAGCAGCTCAAAATTATAATTTTTGGCCCTCAGTTCAAAAATTACGATTTTACCCTCAGCCTATTATTTTATACCCGCTTTAAAATTACGGTTTTGCCCCCAGTTTAAAATGACGTCTTTGCCCCCAGTTAAAAATAAAATTATGCTTTTCCATCTCAAAATTACGATTTTCCTCTCGGTTAAAAATTACGATTTCACCCTCAGTTTAAAATTATTTTTTTACCCCCAGCTAAAAATAAAATTATGGTTTTCCCTTACCTCAAAATTACGATTTTACCCTCGGTTCAAAATTATAATTTTCCCCAGTTCAAAGTAAAAATATGACTTTACACCCAGCTAAACCGAAAATACGATTTCGCCCTCGGTAAAAAAATTACGCCTTTACCCTTAGCCAAAATTACGTTTTCGCTCCAGTAAAAATAAAATTTTGTTTTCCCCCCGGCTCAAAATTACGATTTTACACCAGTTTATTATTTTATATCCACTTTAAAATTACGGTTTTTCCCCCAGTTTAAAATTACGTCTTTGCCCCAGTTCAAAATAAAATTTTGCTTTTGTCCCCAGCTAAAATTTACGATTTTCCACTCGGTTAAAAATTACGATATTACCCTCAATTCAAAATTACGTTTTTTGCCCCCAGTGCAAAATAAAAATATGGTCTCTCTTAGCTAAAAATTAGGATTTTATCATCGGGAAAAAAATTTGATTTTCCCCCCAAGTAAAAATAAAAATATAACTTTGCCCCAGCTAAAAATCGTGTAAAGGAGCTGCCTAACACTCTTTTTACTTTTTCTTTTTAGCAAAATTATAGTACTGTTTTTTAATTGGTTGAAAATTATTCGGCTATCGCCCTGCAACGCGGGCAGGGCATCACCTAGTAACATAGAATAACGGCGGTGGATTTGTTTTTCTAAGTATTTTATAATAATTCATTCATCATTCAATCTGCCTACAAACTTATTCATGTCAAATTAATAACACATACCTGTCGGCGTTGTGAATCGTCTCACCACCCCCTTGTCCGCCATAAATCTCGTAAATTATTAGTGATGAACATGATCGAACCACCACCGCCGCTCTACTTGGTCGTCTACGACAATTCTGAAATTTTGAAAGAAAGTATTGAGAAGGTTGCAGAAAAAGAAAACATTGAGAATTTTATGCAAAAAAAAAAAAGAAACGTTGAGAAGGTCTCATAAGTTTTGAAAGGGCAGCACACAGAATTTTTTGTGTCTTCTGAACCGACCTTTCATTTTAAGGGTATATAAATAAATAAATAAATAAATATAAATAGAGATTAAGCTTCACGTGAGCATGTAAAAATGAGAAAAAATGGCTATTGCACATGCTCTAACGTATTTAATAAAAATAGAGATATTTGCAGGGGAGGACCTAGAGTGCTAGAAGAGGTTACCTCCGTTGCCCCTTGACGCTCTGTTAACACTTCAACAGTAGTGTAAATTTTGAAAAAAAATTAATGTTTTTCGATTTCGTTACCTCTTTTTATTGAAACGTTACCCCTATATAGATTTTCTAAATCCGCCAGTGGATGATTGACCTGGGAAAGAATGAAACCAATGGTATTTATAGATATGCATCGAAAACGAATTACCATTTTTTTAATATCTAAAGTCTTGAAATATTTGAAGTTGGGTTGCGATTTATGGAAGATTTTTATTGCTAAAACGAATTACCATTTTTTTTTGTTAATATCTAAAGTCTTGAAATATTTAATGTTGGTTTGCCATTTAAGATAGACTTTTATTGCTAAAGATAGATCAAATCGTCAAACCATCAAAACTTTCCTACCCAACAAACGACTGAGAAATTTTCCACCACAAAGCACTCTCTACCATGATGACCAATGCTTGGGCTTACCATCATCAGTAGTCGTTTTAAATCCGCTGGTGATAATCATTATGTTGTGGGTTTGGGTATCAATCGCCAATTAGTGAAGAAAGCATCCATCGGGTAACTGGTCGTTGACGATACTCATTCCTCTAGCCGTTTTCGATTTCGTTACTTCGATTTTATACACACAAATAACCATAATCAGCCCACACAAATCATTTATCACAAATATTATAGCGGAACTATAAATGGATTCAATTATTCGACTTTTTTTTTTAATTTGTGATTTGAAATTGCTTTTTCCCCTATTATTCCCACATATACAAAGACTATGGCACGGAATAGTGTTTCTCAGCCATTGGTCGAAATGGGCGGCCGACACTTTTTCAATGGGCCAATCAGTTTATTATTTTATATCCATTTTAAAATAACGCTTTTGCCCCCAGTTTAAAATTACGTTTTTCTCCTAACTTAAAAATATAATAACCCTTTTCCCAGCAGGTCAAAATTATAATTTTGCCCTCAGTTCAAAATTATAATTTTGCTCTCAGTTCAAAAATTACGATTTTACCCTCGGCCTATTATTTTATACCCGCTTTAAAATTACGGTTTTGGCCCCAGTTTAAAATGACGTCTTCGCCCCCAGTTAAAAATAAAATTTTGCTTTTGCCCTCATCTCAAAATTACGATTTTCCTCTCGTTTCAAAATTACGATTTCACCCTCAGTTTAAAATTATTTTTTTACCCCCAGCTAAAAATAAAATTATGGTTTTCCCCTACCTCAAAATTACGATTTTACCATCGGTTCAAAATTATGATTTTCCCCCAGTTCAAAATAAAAAATATGACTTTACACCCAGCTAAACCGAAAATACGATTTCGCTCTCGGTAAAAAAATTACGCCTTTACCTCAGTCAAAATTACGTTTTCGCTCCGGTAAAAATAAAATTTTGTTTTTCCCCCGGCTCAAAATTACGATTTTACACCAGTTTATTATTTTATATCTACTTTAAAATTACGGTTTTGCCCCCAGTTTAAAATTACGACTTTGTCCCAGTTCAAAATAAAATTATGCTTTTGCCCCCAGCTAAAATTTACGATTTTCCACTCGGTTAAAAATTACGATATCACCCTCAATTCAAAATTACGTTTTTTGCCCCCAGTGCAAAATAAAAATATGGTTTCTCTTAGCTAAAAATTAGGATTTTTTCATCGGGAAAAAAATTTGATTTTTCCCCCCAAATAAAAATAAAAATATGACTTTGCCCCCAACTAAAAATCGTGTAAAGGAGCTGCCTAACACTCTTTTTACTTTTTCTTTTTAGCAAAACTATAGTACTGTTTTTTTAATTGGTTGAGAATTATTCGGCTATCGCCCTGCAACGCGGGCAGGGCATCACCTAGTAACATAGAATAACTAACGGCGGTGGATTTGTTTTTCTAAGTATTTTATAATTATTCATTCATCATTCAATCTGCCTACAAACTTATTCATGTCAAATTAATAACACATACCTGTCGGCGTTGTGAATCGTCTCACCACCCCCTTGTCCGCCATAAATCTCGTAAATTATTAGTGATGAACATGATCGAACCACCACCGCCGCTCTACTTGGTCGTCTACGACAATTGTGAAATTTTGAAAGAAAGTATTGAGAAGGTTGCAGAAAAAGAAAGCATTGAGAATTTTATGCAAAAAAAAGAAACATTGAGAAGGTCTCAGAAGTTTTGAAAGAGCAGCACACATAATTTTTTGTGTCTTCTGCACCGACCTTTCATTTTAAGGGTATATAAATAAATAAATAAATATAAATAGAGATTAAGCTTCACGTGGGCATGTAAAAATGAGAAAAAAATGGCTATTGCCCATGCTCTAACGTATTTAATAAAAATAGAGATATTTGCAGGGGCGGACCTAGAGTGCTAGAAGAGGTTACCTCCGTTTCCCCTTGACGCTCTGGTAACACTTCAACGGTAGTGTAAATTTTGAAAAAAAATTAATGTTTTTTCGATTTCGTTACCCCTTTTTATTGAAACGTTACTCCTATATGGATTTTTTAAATCCGCCACTGGATGATTGACCTGGGAAAGAATGAAACCAATGGTATTTATAGATATGCATCGAAAACGAATTACCATTTTTTTTAATATCTAAAGTCTTGAAATATTTGAAGTTGGGTTGCGATTTATGGAAGATTTTTATTGCTAAAACGAATTACCATTTTTTTTTGTTAATATCTAAAGTCTTGAAATATTTAATGTTGGGTTGCGATTTAAGATAGATTTTTATTGCTAAATATAGATCAAATCGTCAAACCATCAAAACTTTCCCACCCAACAAACGACTGAGAAATTTTCCACCACAAAGCACTCTCTACCATGATGACCAATGCTTGGGCTTACCATCATCACTAGTCATTTTAAATCCGTTGGTGATAATCATTATGTTGTGGGTTTGGGTATCAATCGCCAATTAGTGAAGAAAGCATTCGTCGGGTAACTGGTCGTCGACGATACTCATTCCTCTAGCCATTTTCGATTCCGTTACTTCGATTTTATACACACAAATCATTTATCACAAATATTATAGCGGAACTATAAATGGATTCAATTATTCGACTTTCTTTTTTAATCTGTGATTTGAAATTGCTTTTTCCCCTATTATTCCCACATATACAAAGACCATGGCACGGAATAGTGTTTCTCTGCCATTGGTCGAAATGGGCGGCCGACAGTTCTTCATTGGGCCAATCAGTTTATTATTTTATATCCACTTTAGAATAACGTTTTTGCCCCCAGTTTAAAATTACGTTTTTCTCCTAACTTAAAAATATAATAACCCTTTTGCCAGCAGCTCAAAATTATAATTTTTCCCTCAGTTCAAAAATTATGATTTTACCCTCAGCCTATTATTTTATACTTGCTTTAAAATTACGGTTTTGCCCCCAGTTTAAAATGACGTCTTCGCCCCCAGTTAAAAATAAAATTATGCTTTTGCCCCCATCTCAAAATTACGATTTTCCTCTCGGTTCAAAATTACGATTTCACTCTCAGTTTAAAATTATTTTTTACCCCCAGCTAAAAATAAAATTATAGTTTTCCCCTACCTCAAAATTACGATTTTACCCTCGGTTGAAAATTATGATTTTCCCCCAGTTCAAAATAAAAATATGACTTTACACCCAACTAAACCGAAAATACGATTTCGCCCTCGGTAAAAAAATTACGCCTTTACCCTCAGCCAAAATTACGTTTTCGCTACAGTAAAAATAAAATTTTGTTTTTCCCCCGGCTCAAAATTACGATTTTACACTAGTTTGTTATTTTATATCCACTTTAAAATTACGGTTTTGCCCCCAGTTTAAAATTACGTCTTTGCCCCCAGTTCAAAATAAAATTATGCTTTTGCCCCCAGCTAAAATTTACGATTTTCCACTCGGTTAAAAATTACGATATCACTCTCAATTCAAAATTACGTTTTTTGCCCCCAGTGCAAAATAAAAATATGGTTTCTCTTAGCTAAAAATTAGGATTTTATCATCGGGAAAAAATTTTGATTTTTCCCCCAAGTCAAAATAAAAATATGACTTTGCCCCCAGCTAAAAATCGTGTAAATGAGCTGCCTAACACTCTTTTTACTTTTTCTTTTTAGCAAAATTATAGTACTGTTTTTTTAATTGGTTGAGAATTATTCGGCTATCGCCCTGCAACGCGGGCAGGGCATCACCTAGTAACATAGAATAACTAACGGCGGTGGATTTGTTTTTCTAAGTATTTTATAATAATTCATTCATCATTCAATCTAACTAGGTTTTTTCACGATCACCGCGTTGCGGCGAACTTATTTTGTTATTTAGTCTGTGTTTACATGTGTTTTGAAATCACTACGAGGGCGTTGCGCACGAAACTGCTGACAAGAATAAAAATAAGATATATGAAAAAAACACTAAAAGATAACAGAAAGAAAATCAACCAAAAAAATTTTATGGTAATGATTTTGTTCGTATGAAACCCGTGGTCAGAGATAAGCAAATGGGTACCGGTACTGAATTTTCCCGAACCGAAAGATTTTAAGGACAAATTCGGTACCGACTTTTGGCGCCTACTGGTTTTTACCTTCATATACCGGTACCGTAACCGGTATTTTCGGTATCGTTATCGGTTGACATCGAGCTCAACCCTACCCCTGAAGCTGAAAAATAGAAATCACTAAGAGTTGAGGAAAATCAACAAAAATGTTGCACGGTACCGTTGTTGTTCGTACGGTACCCATGATCAGAGATGAGCAAATGGTACCGGGTAGAAGTACCGAATTTTCCGAACTAAAAGATTTTCAAAATCATTTCGGTACTGACTTTTGGGGTTTTATGTACAAGGTTGGTGCCGGTTTTTACCTTCGTGTATCAATAACTGTACCAGGCTGGTGCCTGTTTTTACCTTCATGTACAGATAACGAACCGGACCATACATGTATTTTCGATACAAGTACCGGTTGACACAAAGCTTATTCAACTTAAAAAGTAAGGAAATAATTATTATTATTATAATATAAAAATAATAAAAGTATTAAAAAGCTATATATATTACTATTACTTTAATATTAAAAACAAAAGTAGATCACTGTTCATTCAGTTTGATTTTTATCATATATGAATTTTTCTTTAATAACTTTAATTCGTTAAATGCATATAAAAAATATTCTAAATGCATAGTTTTTAATTTGTTTTTGTCAATATTGTAACATAAATTTTATTGAAAACAAAGTTGTATTGAAAATGTTATTTAATCGTACACGGCTTTTGCATATGCTTGGATCGGTAACTTCGGCATAATATAATTACTCACGTCGATTACCCAACGATAATGAAGAGTATAGATATTTTTTTATATTTCACTTGTATATTTAGTAAATTAGGTAACTTTTTGGTATCGTACATGGCTTCGGCACGTGTTTGGATCGATGACTTTAGTGGATAAGGCTGAAGGGTGTGAGGGACATGAGTTGGATCATCAATGCCATATAGGACCATTAATGAATTTCTACACCACCTCATTGCCTCATCCACCATGGTTGACATGGATTAAACTATGACAATCATGGGCCTCCTTTCCTTTTTCAATATTTCTTTTTCCTTTTCACAAAAATAAATTAAAATAAGAAAATAGTGGTCTGGGTCATGACCACACCCCTAGGGTAGTGGTTTTGGATGATAAATTAGAAGTGGGTGACATGACGCTGATGTGGAGAGTCATGGTGACCATGAGGGTTATGACCACACCCTATAGCCTAAAGAATAAACTTTTCTTTTTGTATTTTAGGTATATATTTAGCGAATATATACAGATTAAGGCTCCTGTAAAAAAAGGGCTTGAGTGTGAAAAGTGTGAAAAATATTGTGAGGCTGACATATGTCCTTGAGTTATATTAATTTAAAAGGGTAAAAATTTAATTTACTTAACAATTCAATTAACTGATAAATATTCCCATAACCGACAGGAAGTTATTTTAGGATTCCGATTTGTTTTTTTAAGATCCTTTAAAAATCTGTGATTTATTTGTCATCTCGTATAAATCTTCAAGATCACAAGAAGTTATCATCATCATTGTAATACGGTTTCTTTTATGTTCTGTTCGAAAATCTATTGTGTGGTGTTTTAAACGTGCATTCATGGTGGTTTAAACTTGCAGTCCAGTATGTGTTTTCGTATTTTCTTCGTATGGTGTTTTAAACCTGCATTCATGGTGTTTTAAACCTGCAGTCTAGTATGTGTTCTTCGTATGGTGTTTTAAACATGCATTCTTGATGTTTTAAACCTGCAGTCCAATATGTATTCTTCGTATGTTCTTCGCATGGTGTTTTACACATGCATTCCAGTATATGTTCTTCGTATGGTGTTTTAAACCTTTATTCCAGTGGGCTTCATATCATGCTATAAGTAATTTTTTATGTATATAAATATAACAATATGGTACTCATATTAAAGATAAAAAAAACTCGTTATTATGGTGTAATTTATTTTTTTAAAAACGTTACGTATAAAAAGTTATTGACGTTAAAAAAATATTGGTGAAATTTGCATGTGCATTAAAGTTGATGACAGTTTCTATAAAAAGACACTATTACTAGGGGTGTTCAAAAAACTCGTGGCTCGCAGCTCGCTCGAAACTCGTTTGAAAAAAGCTCGAAGAAAGCTCGGCTCGAAATTGGCTCGGTTGTTAACGAGCCAGCTCGGCTCGGCTCGGTTTGTAAACGAGCTGAGCTCGAGCTTGGTCTGGCTCGGCTCGTAAGCTCGTGAGCTGGCTCGATAAGGTTTACATCCTTCATTTTTTTATCCCACATCGCTTAAAAAACAAAAACTAAAGGAGTATTTCCCCAATAAAAGAAGGTAAAGACAATGTACAAAGGGAATTAACTATCTATACTTGAATATTTAGCCATATGGTTAAATTAAATGACAATTATGGCCCTTAGTCTATAAAAAATTCATTTTAAGGGCTTTTTAAGTAGTAAATTTTGCGGTTTGTGTTAGTTCGAGATAGATCGAGCCGAGCTAGCTCGAATTCTAATCGAGTCGAGCTCGAGCCTCAAATCTCAGCTCGATTTGAAATTCGAGCTCGAGCCGAGCTCGAGCTGGGTCTAGCTCGGCTCGACTCGGCTCGTTTACAGCCCTAATTATTACACCTAATCTAGCCAAATTAGTCAAACAAAAAAAACATAATTTATATTTTTAGCCATTCTTGATCTCAACCATTAACTAGAAGATCTAAGTGCTTAAAACACTTCTTACACTTCTCACAAAATCACCCCTTTTTACACTAACCCCACCCTATATATATATATATATATATAGTGGAAGGTTCAAATGAGAATAATTTTTTTTTAAGAAGAAAAAAAAATAAGTTTCAACCAATAAGAATGTTTCATTTTACTTCATTTAATATTTTCATTTAATTTTAATGTAAGGGTATATTTGTAAAGTTATATAGATCATTAATATCTAGTCTTCCTTTTTAATAACTAACTACATTAAATTTGTAACTTATTTTCAAAAAATATATTTTTTTTTCAAAAATTAAAAAAAAAATTAGAGTGTAGGATAAATTACTAGGTGTGTAGGATAAATTACGAGTTGTGTAGGATAAATTTGAGCATGTGTAGGATAATTTTCGAAATGTGTAGGATAACTTTTTATGTGTGTAGGCAATGAAAATTAATGTAGACAATAATAGTCTTTATGAGTAATTAATTACTTAAAGATTGTAATAAATGAGATTAAAGAATAACTACTTAATATTTTACAATTGTACAATTTGTTCTTTTTCTTCTCAACTAAATTTTGTTCTCAAATGAACCTCCCCCTATATATATATATTTGTAATTAGGTTTATGTTTATCATATATATTCTATTTATTCGGTAATGTTATTTGTACTTCAAAAATAAACGCTTGGAGTGGGGAGCGGTGACGAGTGATAAGCATTGTCATATGTGGTTGATCCTTAGCAATAATGTAACAAAAATTCTCCCTTCCTTTTACGTGATAAGGTAATATATAGATTTTCCGTCACATTACACCAGAAAAAATGTTCTAGTTTTATTACCGTACCATTACTCGTCACAATGATATTAGTTTCTAAATCGGTCAAGATGCTTTTAAAAGATTTATCTCTTAAAAAGCTTCATTGACTATTAAGATGATTCTTTTGAATGAATCAAACGCATTACACCTTTGATCGATTTAGAGATAGCCTTTTAGATATAAAGAGCATAAAAAGTGGTTGTGAGTGGAGGAGAGAGAAAATGTTACTGTTTATCTGTATATTTTGGGGGACACTGTTCACCCACTATAATTTTTTAATATATATTGAAAGTGGTTGTGAGTGAAGTAGAGAGAAAAAATGTAATGATAAAGGTATAAAAATATTATTTAATTAAAAATGAGAGAAAAAAAGTATCTGTTTTTAGTGGAAATATATCGATATAGAAGTTATTTTTTTAATAGAATGTATGTATATTTTTAGAGAGCTTGATGTGAATGCTCTTACTGTGATTTTTATGAGGCTACTAAAGAGTCCTGACTTGTTATAGCAACACATGCTCTTATTTTTTGATAAAAAATTGTGTTTATCTGAAATAGAGTTTTACTTTGACTTTAATAACATTGCCAACTCACTTCATATTTCAAGTTACACCTTTAAGAGACTACCTTTTAAGAGACTATGTGACCAAAAGTTGGTCCCACAAATTGATTGATTTGTTAGCTTTATAGAACATTTGACTTTTGTTATTAAAGATTATTGTATTGTTATAATCTACCTATAGAGCACAAATAAATACATTGTATTAACTTTTAATTAACTGGTTTTAATGTTTTCTTAAACATTTTAACATGTATAATTAATATGAAAATATTAAATGGTTAATTGTTGGTCAAAAAGTGAAATTCTGAAGTCATATTTCAAAAGTCATGCCTTTGACCAATATGGTCAATGCTCATCGAATTCATGTCTTGCGTAGAAAAGTTAAATAAAAGCCTATACGCATGTGTATCTTCCTCACCTATATATAGATATAGAGAGTCCTTCAACACATATGCATGTATAATGCAAACAAAATGAATAAACGAGTTGTTGCCTTTGATGAGTTTCATGGTAAATATTTCCACTTCTCTTATCTTTCACCTTTTTAAGTTTACTTGTTTCTTGCTAGTTAATTATGATAATCTTTCTTGCTAGTTAATTATGATAATCTTTATATGTCTTAGTCAAAGTTTGTTAAAAGTAGAAACCCGATCCTTAAGATATGGTTTTTGTGTGATTCTGTTGCTTTTGCGCGATCATACTTTTTACATTTAACAAAAGCGTCTTAAGATATTATTATATTTGGGTTTAACGCGTTTTTAGAATCAAAGACAACACATTTCCCATCTATGTTAATTTTAACTCCGGTTAGATCATACTTAACCCGTATCTTGAATTTTCATGCGCGTATTTTCTTTTTTTATCTGTTGCTTAAAATTGAATCTTTACCTAGTTTTTAGAATACAAAGACGCGCTTTTAGATTTAGAATACGAACACACTTTTTTAGAATACAAAAACTAATATACAACTTTGTGTCACTTTTGTTAGGTGGTGATTTATTCACCTTTGTTTCTATGCAACTACATTTATAAATTTTGAGAGATCCAACTAATATTTAATTGAGTTTTTTAAAATAATATATATATTGTTGGTTTGATACTGAATGCTAAACGATGCTTGTATTTTCTTTATTTATTGTTATAATTTTTTCTGAAAATAAAATTGCTATATTAATTAAGATTAACTAGATAAAAGAATTAATTAAGGCTAACTAGATAAAACAATTTATGTCCTATTATATATTTTTTCTTCGTTTATATATCTGAGTAGAATTTTAATAAGCATGCCTTATTCATCTTGTTAATTCGATTAATATAGAAAACATCTAACTAAAGTAAAGACAGACATTCATAGATTAAAAGACCAATGTTGTTGTTGAACTTAATTATATACATATGCATGAAATCTAGTAAGTGACTCACCCAAAAGAATAAATAAATACATAAATAAACTAAAATAAAAAATAACTCATGCTGCTTAAAGTAATTAACAAGTGTTCCTTAATCTCACTAATTCTCATAATGTAATAGCACTGTCACCCGATGAAGATGTCCTTTTCGGGGTGAAACCTGGTGATGTCAAATCTTTTGGCGAAGATCAAGAAATGAAGTCGAGTTCCAAGAGTTCATCGACAAGGAGGCGTGTAGAAAAGAAGATTAAGGTTAGATGGACAAAAGATTTGCATAAGAAGTTCTTGGAAGCCGTTGGAAAGCTTGGAATTGATAGTAAGATCTTAAATGCATCACTTAATTGATCATTTGCTGTTTATTAGCGATACTACGTACTATCGTGTACTTCATTACATAAAATTACATTTTTTTACAAGTTTTCATGTGTTATCTATCAATCCCAGAAGCCGTCCCCAAGAAAATCGTAGAACTGATGAAGGTTGACGGTTTAACAAGAGATCACGTAGCCAGTCATTTGCAGAAATATCGAATCTTATCGAAGAAAATAACTAATGCAAGTTTAAACAATGGTGTTCAAACTTCTTCAAAACCAAGCTTGTTAGAGAGCTCAATGACTAATGGCGCCTCTTGGAGCCAATCTTCATTGATGCTTAATCAAGAACAAATGAATCGGCCATCTTGTGGAAAGCATCTTATTAGTCCTCTTATTTTAGACACTTCAAGCTCCTATTTTCCTACTCTTGATGCTTCTAATTTCAACGCTACAAAAAATGGTAAACATACATACATACATACATACATACATACATACAGGGTAGGATCATCACAGAACACTTAATTATGCCAAATATAAAAAGAACAAATCTAAATCGTACAACTTTTGGATCAGTGATTTATATTTTTAAAATGTGTGCTTCTTACATACATTTGGATCAATGATTTATATTTTTAAAATGTGTGCTTCTTATATATAAATTGGATCAATGATTTATATTTTTAAAATGAGTGCTTCTTACATACATATATATGTAGGTTATGTAGGTAGTAAACAATACAAATAATTTGTTCATGTATGTTTAATTTGTGTACCTTTTACCTACAAATGTATATATTATATATTTTCATACACCAACTGACATCAAACTTTACAGGTTATTTCATGCAAGCGATGACCGACAATCTTGACAAACAAAGAAACTTTGTCGATGATACTACTAATCTGAGTGTAGTGAACTCGGTGACTTCTAGTAATTCTGGATTTGTGCAGAATCTTGAAACAAGCTTCTTCCATGATTATGGTGGTTGCTCAACAGAAGTACAAATATATAATAATTTTCAAAAGGGTTCATCAGGTGGTGTGCCATATTCTAGCAATCCACCTTTTGTGCAGAACCCTAATATCTTCGAAATTAGCAACTATTCTAGTCAGAATGAATATGAATCTGTTGAAATTGGTTCCTTGTATGGTGCTAGCTCAAACATGAATCTTAAAAATGGGTTTTCAGAAGATGATATGATATTGAGTGAAGATGATATGGCTAATCTTTTATCATTTGCTGATGATTATAATCTAACGGTTACTCGTGATCTCTCGAAACAGGTAACTTGTTAATCTTGGTCTTGATAAAAGGGGGAATCACTAAATGATCATCTTGGCCCAATGAGTTTGAAAACAACGCCTTGGCTTTTAATAAATTAAAAGTATCATTTGGCGCAACAAATTTCAATCGTCGTGCCATATATATTCATATGGCGCACCAAATCCATTATTTTGTTTCATATTCTCCACTGCTTTTTGTAGTTGGCGCAATAGAACCATGCATTGCACTCATATGTGTTGCTGGGCCAGGGGCCCACCTAGTCAATCTGCTACTCCGTGATGGAAGTGTGTGCCGCGTGAAAGCTTCTGGTTGGCATTAATTAAAAGAACAAAAAGTCAAATAATACTTTAGTAAAAAGCTAAGGTTATTTTCTCAAGATAATCGATCAAGATGATTATTTTGGTGATCTTCCCATGATAAAACTTCTCAAATATTGATCTTGATTTGACGTTTGCCATTTTTTTATCGCAGGATATGAATGGGCATAACCCTCCAAATACGGTCTCATTTTATCCAAATTATCAAGAACACATATCCATCAATCACCAGCCTAGTTTTGAACCAACTTTCGTTGTAATTACTAATTTATATCCTACATAATTAAGAATCTACTTGAAGAAGTTCAATAACTGATCTTAGATTATTAATTTTTGGAACAGCACATGATGGATGAGCAATTCGTGGAGCCCGTTTGGAGTCCTAACCTGTTGCAGACGATATGACGGTTTAAGGACTAATTTTGAATTGGTATTAGTGCATAAATCAAGACTTGTTTGTAGGTTAGTTTCATATGGCTAGTTTAAATTTCAGATTTGTACTGTATTTTGGAAGAAACCCTCTATTGTTCTAGTAAGAATATGCCATTGGATAGTTCACCTTCTTCCAAAGTATTGTACTAAAACTTCTAGTTTATTTGAAATTGTTTGTTTATGTCTTGTGGATCTTGTCTGATACTAGAACGAATGGTTTTGAGCACTATGTCTTGTTTCTTAATGATATATAAGGGCTTCTGAAAAAAAAAATCATGTTGAATACGAGCTCGTCTAAGCTCGAGTTAGGGTCATTTAATTTAAAACAACTCAACATCGGCTTATTTCGAGTTCTATGCATGTCTAAAGCTCGAGTTGGGCCTGTGTGTAATTTTCAACCTTGAGCATTAGGGTTGTTAAAAACCGCTGAAACAATACAGCTGCTAAAATCGAAGCAAGATGGTGGATTTGATATCCAAACGGTTTGGTTCATGTTATGCAGTTTAATGATTCGGTCTGGTTTTGAAATCGACAGTGTCAACTGAACCTACTATTTAATCTATATTGTTTTGTACTTTTTTTTGTATATATAGTTATCTATATATTTACACTAGGGGTGTAAACAAGTCAAGCCGAGCCCAGGCTGGAGCTCGATTAATTTATGAGAGCTCGATCTTGGCTCGGTTTGGGCTTTGTTTTCAAAGCTCGAGCTCGGCTCGTTGGTAATTTCTCAAGCTCGGGCTCGGCTCATTTGTTATTTATTAATTACCATATTTAATAAAAATAATATAAATAATAGACTCGTTTAGGTTCACGATCTCGATAAGTGAAGCTCGGGCTCGGTTACTAAACAAGTTTATTTTTAGATCCGGGCTCGGCTCGTAACCAAGTTTAAATAAGCTCGGCTCATTTATTAGACAACTTTAAATAAAGGATAAATGTAATTAAATATTAATAAAAACTAATATACACTAAGGCTCGACCGGCATGTCAGGCTCGAGCTCAGGCATGATATAGAAAAGAACTTTATTTTAGGCTCAAGCTCGGCACGTTTCGAGCTTTTTCTCGAGCCGATCTCGAGCAGCTCGCTAGCCGCTTGGCTCGTTTGCATCCCTAGTTTATACACACACACACACACATATATATATGTAAAGTGTAGGATACAAATTCCCTTATCGTACATTATGTACGCGATACCCACAGCCATATACGTGTCCTGATTCAATTTAATTACACAAGGGTATATCAGACATTCTGTTCAAACATTTGAGGCTAATTAGGGAATTCCGTCAACAAGGAAGCAGATTACGAATTCGTTTCATAACCGTCCATCTAATTATTGTTCTTATCAATTTGATTTGTAGGTTTTTTGATTGATTTCTGTATCGAACACAGATTGGCGATTTCCGAAAATGCTGGATTTCGTCATTTAGGATTTTTTTTTTTGTTTTTTTTTTTTGGGTTTTAATTTATTTGAAGGTATTTTCATTTTATTAGATTGTAACGAGGTTGAAGATAAGTTGTTTCTGGTTTTATTTGTTGAGTTTATCATATCGCATGTGTTGTTTTAAATATCGCATGTTTTGATTTTAACATATCCCAGGTATTTAAGATTGGATCAAATGAATAATTTTGCATGTTTAAAGTTTGACATTTCGCACACAATGAAGTTTAATTTTTAATTTCGCATGTTTATTATGGACATTTCGCAGACTATAAAGTATTTAACAAATATAGCTATATATTTCGCACGCTTTAAAAGTAATTATATTTATTTTCGCACAGTTTGTTTTATTATTCAGTTCAATAATTCAAATCAAATAATTCAGTTCAATAATTGATTTCAATAATTAATTTCAATAATTTCTCAGTGTTTTTTTTCTTTTATTATATAGTTTATCTTTTTATCACCATTTCAAACATCTTTTTAAAAATGGCAGACCCACCAACATCCTCTTCTTCTGAATCAAGTATCAAGCAGGCTTTGAGAAAAAAGATTCATGAACAAATTCAAGAGGATCGATCATGTCAAGAGATGTTGGAGATCAACATTTCTCGTGTAATAGAAAACATGAAGAGAATGCAAGAAATTCTGAACTTGCTATCTCAGATGCAAGTGAGTAGTCTTCAAGAAATTGCTGATATGTTCATGGTTGATCTGGGTGAGAGGGATGAGAAGCAGTTGAAAGAGTTGGCAGATGCAATAACTATCTTAAGATGCTCGATGAAGATGAAAATGGAGTTTCTTTCATCTTTTGAATGAAGTTTGTTTATTTTAGTGCTTTATTTTAATAAAAAAATTCAAGTTTTGCATGTTTCAATAAATTCGCATGCTTTGTTATGGAATGGATTTTGACTTCGCATGTGTATATTCCCCCATTTTGCATATTTTAAGCAATTTAATGTCAAACATGCGATTTTATACATTATATATGTGAAATTAAAAACATTAATGTTATCTAACAAGTCTAAATATTCAACAGAAATCAAACATCAAACAAGTTTACTAGTCCTTTCCAATAAATGCACTCAACCTACTTGGGATTATTGTCTCCAAATCTTTCATATACTTTTCTTTGTCTGGCCTTTTATCGAAAGCATTTGCCTTTTTAATTACTTGTTCACGATGCATATTGTGTTCGGATAGGATGATTTTACTTAGATATTTGTGCCTCAGGAGATGAAGTTGTGAATTATGTATGTTGTTTACTTCATCTTCTTTCACAAACCCAGTCATCCATGGTGTTTTTTCTCCTTTGTATGTCTCCATGTGACGCATCGTAAACACTCCACAGTCTACGCCGTTATTCTCCGTCCTCCAATCCATCTCTTTTCTTTCTATCTCTGATGTTCCAAGTTTTTTTATAGCTGGTGTTGGTTTTAAAGCCTTTTTTAGGTATAAAACCAATACCATTCTCTGTAACATAGCAACATTTTGTTAGTATATTTTACATAATATTACCAGTGTGTCTGGAAGCCCCTTGTATCTATCCTTAAACTCTTGTTCAGAGGCTGAATTGTCAATCAGCTCAATTTTACCGGTTTTCAAATGGAAGTACAAGACATAGAAGTGGTCACCTTGAAGTACCGGTATAAACACCAAGTCAACCGAATCATGTTTTTTTACCTCATATTTTAGTATGATGTCTTCAAAATTTGAGGCAAATATCTTTAGACGTCTGTCGTCAGTGTATTTCTCCTCGTTGTAAAAGATATTCGGCTGTATGTTATGTAATTAGAATCAAAGTTAAGTAATGTATTAAAAGGTATGTAAACATGCAAAATTAGCACATGCAAATAAGGTGTGAATGTTTTCACATGCGAATTGTATGTATACCCAATGCGAAATGTTGTTTTTGTTTTCATAGTAAAACTATATAATACTCTATATGCGATTTAAATATAAACAGTATGCGAAATCACTAATTATTCATTTTCTGTTTTAATTTCAAATGCCAATATGTTTATAAAATCATACCATCATTGTGCTAAACAAGTAGAGCCTGTATGGTGATGATTTTCTATCCCTCTTCTTCTCTTCAAGGTTTAGAACATCCACAAATGCATCTATTCCGTTTGATGCTACGTACTGACCCCTGTAAAAGCTTTCAAAGATACCTTTAGGAGTATTAACCCCAGTTTTTGATCGGTAAAGTTCATCCTTGCCAGGCAAAAATTAAATAATTAATATTTTGAGTGTATATATTTAGTTGTTTGTTAGTTGATATAACCGTTTTACTTACTCTATGTTTGCAAATGTAGCAAATGTATATCGGATCACACTCAATTCTTGATTCAAGAGTGCTTCGTGCATGTTTACCACTCTGTTGCAGTAAGGGGAACAAAATGCGTCTCCAAGCTCTGCACATCTTTTCTCAGCTTGAATTTTGGTTGCTTCTATTGTCTTATAACGTAGTTCATTTAACCCCTTCGGTAGAACTTGTTTTGGAACTTGCTTTGGCTTTGAGTTTTTTCTCCCCCTAGCTTGTTTTTTTCCTTATTTTCTTCCAGGCTGGGTCCCATGCTCAAAAGCAACTCAACTGACTGCAATTCCTCAGCCGTCACCTGAGGGCATTCAACTTCAGGTTCCTTCTGAACTTCGATACCCGAATCGGGTTGTTGAGGGTCTTTTTGTGTAGTTTCTCCTAAAGAAACTGGTTCCACTTCTGGCTCTTTTTCTTGAATTTTTTTGTGTAGATTCTGCCAAGTTCACTGTTTCTTTGATAATAGTTTCGTTTTCACCACTTTCTGCAGGCAGAGGAAGTTAAGAAATATAATATTTTGTTCTTTTTAATTTTTTTTCTAATATAAAGTGTTTTTTACCTTTGACAAGTGGTTTGTAAGCGTATACACCCATTTCGACAGTTTGAATGTTTGCAATAAGGGTGTCTGTCACTCCTTCATCATCTTTATTTGACAATCCTTATCATCTGGCTGCAGTACCCCTATAGATTCAAATTATTGAATTTTAATACATGAGAATCAAAATCGCATGTTATACATGACATTGCATGCGAAATCAAATGTGAAGTGTATGTATGAAATCGCATTTGTTTTTTTAAGTGTCACACCCCGATATTTCCACGTATTACCGGTGGGCCCGGTGGGGAGTATCGTGATGTAGTTGATATCATCATAGACAAATAATCACAGTTCAATGCTGTAACACCTCGTAATTTTATGTCCGATAAAATAAAGACACGTGCCATTTAAAGCAACCGTGTCATAAACCCGGATCAAGCTAAAGATGTATGGTAGGATTTAAAAGTGTCGACATGTTAATTATATCTCTGAGCGACCTCATTATAAATCCCAAGACCCTAATCTATTTTATAAACATCTGATATATACAAATCCGGTTATCCTTAATGATAATTGATTTAAAACCCAAAGGAATGGATTCCATGAGTTTCACGACAAATCTTTAGTTAAAAATCTTCTTCAATAAAGTCCAAGAAACCTCATGTGCATTGCAACACATGCAAGGACATGCAAAGCCTGTCTATATGGTCCCCCTACTGCAAAGAAGACATGAGATTCGGAGATAGAAAGATTGCATGGTCAAAACTTGAAAGTTTTCAAGTTTTTGTTTTCTGATGAAAGCTTACGGACCGCAAAGGTGAGCCCTTACGGTCCGTAAGGGGGCGGAGCTGGGCGTTGATTTCTAAAAAGCGGATACGGACCGCAAAGCCAAGGGCTTACGGTCCGCAAGGTTGTAACTGGGCATCTCAGATCAAGGTCGGTTACGGACAGCAAAGCCTAGGGATTACGGTCCGTAAAACGTGCTTACGGACCGCAAGGCTTCTTTCTTACAGTCCGTAAGGCTGTCGCTGGCAGCAGAAAATGGACAGATGCCTATTCAGCCTGTTACACCGCCTTAGGAGAGTTGTTTTCGAATTCAGGGGCTTTGCAACTGGTTTTTGGCATTATAGGGACACCTGGGAACATCATACTACATTTGTAGACTTGCTTGGCATCATCTTGACCAATTTAGCTCACTATATAAGGAGCTCATTAGTGCAACATTTTGATAACTCACTTGAAAACTTTCAAACTTCATTTCTGGAGATTTCTGAAGCTCAAGACCTGTTCCTAGAAGTCATTAGTCGTGCATAGGACTGTTGTAAGCTTCCTTAACCTTCCTTAATTCAGTTTTACTTAGTTTATTAGCCTAAAGTCAAACCGTCGTAATTAAGGTTTGACTTCGTGATTAATTAAAATTTGTCCAGTCAAATATCGAATTGAAAGTACCTATGAGTTGGTAATTATGTGGGTAATAAACCCTTAAAAGGGTACTCTTTGATTCCCAATCTGACTAGGTCAATTGTCGGGTCAAACTTAATCATAAAAAGTCAACAGAAAGCTAATTTTCAAATAAATGCATAATTAGCAATGTAGAAGCCATACAACCTGTTTTATCACTAATATAACTTAGTAATTAATGTAAGAACATGTCTAAACATGTTCAACCCGACAATTTTCAGTTTTAGCTCGGTTTGGAACCGAAAGTCGCATAAGTGGACTTTTGCTTTGACTTTCAGTTCTGACCCAATGTAGCATATTTTAGAAATGCCTTAGAGCTTTATTAGGACCAGGTTACATGTTAGTATAACCCTCTGTGATTATACAACTTGGTTCAATAGTTATCCGATTCATATGCATGTTTCCGTTATATGCCTAAATGTTGACCATAATGCCCATTTGACCTTAAAACAAGAATTTTGAAAATGTGAGAGGACAATAATCTTTATTACTGAGTTATAATCATGTCCCTAAATTTTCACATCAGTTGGAGGTCTAGATTAAGAGTTATGCTCAATAGCGTAATTAGAAAACTTTTTATTAATTAAACGACGTAATTAGCATATAGCATATCTAAACCCAATTTTTGATACCAAACTTTTTACCCACTGATGTAAAATAATATTTTGGGTAGGATCATCACAGAACACTTAATTATGCCAAATATAAAAAGAACAAATCTAAATCGTACAACTTTTGGATCAATGATTTATATTTTTAAAATGTGTGCTTCTTACATACATTTGGATCAATGATTTGTATTTTATAAATGTGTGCTTCTTATATATAAATTGGATCAATGATTTATATTTTTAAAATGCGTGCTTCTTACATACATATATATGTAGGTTATGTAGGTAGTAAACAATACAAATAATTTGTTCATGTATGTTTAATTTGTGTACCTTTTACCTACAAATGTATATATTATATATTTTCATACACCAACTGGCATCAAACTTTACAGGTTATTTCATGCAAGCGATGACCGACAATCTTGACAAACAAAGGAACTTTGTCGATGATACTACTAATTTGAGTGTAGTGAACTCGGTGACTTCTAGTAATTCTAGATTTGTGCAGAATCTTGAAACAAGCTTCTTCCATGATTATGGTGGTTGCTCAACAGAAGTATAAATATATAATAATTTTCAAAAGGGTTCATCAGGTGGTGTGCCATATTCTAGCAATCCACCTTTTGTGCAGAACCCTAATATCTTCGAAATTAGCAACTATTCTAGTCAGAATGAATATGAATCTGTTGAAATTGGTTCCTTGTATGGTGCTAGCTCAAACATGAATCTTAAAAATGGGTTTTCAGAAGATGATATGATATTGAGTGAAGATGATATGGCTAATCTTTTATCATTTGCTGATGATTATAATCTAACGGTTACTCGTGATCTCTCAAAACAGGTAACTTGTTAATCTTGGTCTTGATAAAAGGGGGAATCACTAAATGATCATCTTGGCCCAATGAGTTTGAAAACAACGCCTTGGCTTTTAATAAATTAAAAGTATTATTTGGCGCAACAAATTTCAATCGTCGTGCCATATATATTCATATGGCGCACCAAATCCATTATTTTGTATCATATTCTCCACTGCTTTTTGTAGTTGGCGCAATAGAACCATGCATTGCACTCATATGTGTTGCTAGGCCAGGGGCCCACCTAGTCAATCTGCTACCCCGTGATGGAAGTGTGTGCCACGTGAAAGCTTCTGGTTGGCATTAATTAAAAGAACAAAAAGTCAAATAATACTTTAGTAAAAAGCTAAGGTTATTTTCTCAAGATAATCGATCAAGATGATTATTTTGGTGATCTTCCCATGATAAAACTTCTCAAATATTGATCTTGATTTCGCGTTTGCCATTTTTTTATCGTAGGATATGAACGGGCATAACCCTCCAAATACGGTCTCATTTTATCCAAATTATCAAGAACACATATCCATCAATCACCAGCCTAGTTTTGAACCAACTTTCGTTGTAATTACTAATTTATATCCTACATAATTATGAATCTACTTGAAGAAGTTCAATAACTCATATTAGATTATTAATTTTTGGAACAACACATAATGGATGAGCAATTCGTGGAGCCCGATTGGAGTCCTAACCTGTTGCAGACGATTTAAGGCCTAATTTGAATTCGTATTAGTGCATAAATCAAGACTTGTTTGTAGGTTAGTTTCATATGGCTAGTTTAAATTTCAGATTTGTACTGTATTTTGGAAGAAACCCTCTATTGTTCTAGTAAGAATTTGCCATTGGATAGTTCATCTTCTTCCAAAGTATTGTACTAAAACTTCTAGTTTATTTGAAATTGTTTGTTTATGTCTTGCGGATCTAGTCTGATACTAGAACGAATGGTTTTGAGCACTATGTCGTCTTGTTTCTTAATGATATATAAGTGCTTCTGAAAAAAAAAATCATACGAGCTCGTCTAAGCTCGGGTTGGGCTTATTTAACTTAAAACAACTCAACATCGGCTCATTTCGAGTTCTATGCATGTCTAAAGCTCGAGTTGGGCATGTGTGTAATTTTCAACCTTGAGCATTAGGGTTGTTAAAAACCGTTGAAACAATACAGCTGCTAAAATCGAAGCAAGATGGCGGATTTGATATCCAATCGGTTTGGTTCATGTTATGCAGTTTAATGATTCGGTCTGGTTTTGAAATCGACAGTGTCAACTGAACTGACTATTTAACCTATATTGTTTTGTACTTTTTTTGTATATATAGTTATCTATATATTTACACTAGGGGTGTAAACAAGTCAAGCCGAGCACAGGCTGGAGCTCGATTAATTTATGAGAGCTCGATCTTGGCTCGGTTTGGGCTTTGTTTTCAAAGCTCGAGCTTGGCTCGTTGGTAATTTCTCAAGCTCGGGTTCGGCTCATTTGTTATTTATTAATTACCATATTTAATAAAAGTAATATAAATAATAGACTCGTTTAGGTTCACGATGTCGATAAGTGAAGCTTGGGCTCGTTTACTAAACAAGGTTATTTTTAGATCCGGGTTCGGCTCGTAACCAAGTTTAAATAAGCTCGGCTCATTTATTAGACAACTTTAAATAAATGATAAATGTAATTAAATATTAATAAAAACTAATATACACTAAGGCTCGACCAGCATGTCAGGCTCGAGCTCAGGCATGATATAGAAAAGAACTTTATTTTAGGCTTAAGCTTGGCTCGTTTCAAGCTTTTTCTTTAGCCGATCTCGAGCAGCTCGCCAGCCGCTTGGCTCGTTTGCATCCCTAGTTTATACACACACATATATATGTATATTACTTAATAAATAATTATCTCTCTGTGTCATCTGATTAAGAATTTGAAAGGAAAAGTTTTCAGGATATTCACCTCGTTGTGAAAAAAAATTAAGCCATAATACTTGGATCTTATCTTTTATTTCAACACAACTACTATTGCAACTATTCTCCTATTTTTCAAACATACCAAGACTTCATAAATAATCTTGGTTATCTTCGATTCAAAACTATGGGAAAAGATCAAATAGGAAGATTAATTTCGCTAGAAATGATAGGAAGCAATAAGAGGATGACATGTGGCAAAAATGAAAAACATAAGGAGGGGCATTTTGGTCAAAACTCACCATCTTCAAAAAAACCCAGCATCTGCAATTCATTTCTCTTACCCGTATACTCAAATCCACCATTTTCAAAACTATAAACTACCACATCACAACCACCACCACCACCACTACGACCTACGATCGCCACCATCTTGCCGGAAATTAGATTTGAAACCACCACCTTCAACCACCTGTTGGGTTTTTCAGATCTGACACCATCATTACACCATCCACCGCCACCGCTCCTCCGCCACCAGTTTCCCCACGGTGTATTAGAGTTCTTTTTCCGTCCACCGTCGTTAATCAGAATTCTTTTGTAAGTTATGTTATATTTTATTTTCATTGCGTTTTAGTTATCAAACCTCAATTGCGTTTTTCACATCATTATGTTTTAGTTAGAGTTCTTTTCATTTTGTTCTTCTGGATGTTAAAATAGAGACATGACCATGCTAAAATAGAAGCATGATCATGTTGGAACAAAGGTATGACCACATTAAAACTCATTGCGTTTTACAACCTGCAGTGCAAAGAACATGATGATGCTTGGACAGAGGCATGATCATGTTGGAACTAAGGCATACCCATGTTAAAACTACATTGCTTTTTAGAACCTATGTTAAAACTCCATTGCTTTTTAGAACCTGTAGTACAAAATATTAATTTTGGTTTCATTGCGTCTTACAACTTGGAGTGTAAAGAACATGTAGAAACATGGTCATGTTGGAACAAAAGCATGGCCATGTTAAAACATAAACATGGCCATGTTAAAACTTCATTGATATTGATTTTTAGTTTTATTGCGTTTTACAAGCAAATAACATGATCATGCTAAAATAGAAGCATGGTCATGTTGGAATAAAAGCATGGCCATGTTAAAGCATAAACATGGCCATGTTAAAACTCCATTGCTTTTTAGAACCTACAGTGCAAAATATTGATTTTTGTTTTCATTGCGTTTTACAACCTGAGGTGCAAAGAACATGATCATGCCAAAACAGAAGCATGGTCATGTTGGAACAAAAGCATGACCATGTTAAAACATAAACATGGCCATGTTAAAACTTCATTGCTTTTTAGAACTACAGTGCAAAATATTGATTTTTGGTTTCATTGCGTTTTACAAGCAAAGAACATGATCATGCTAAAATAGAAGCATGGTCATGTTGGAACAAAAGCATGACCATGTTAAAACTTAAACATGGTCATGTTAAAAGTTCATTGTGCAAAATATTGATTTTTGGTTTCATTGCGTTTTACAATCTGGGGTGCAAAGAACATGATCATGCCAAAATAAAAGCATGGTCATGTTGGAACAAAAAAACATGACCATGTTAAAACATGAACATGACCATGTTAAAACTTCATTGCTTTTTAGAATATGTAGTGCAAAATATTGATTTTGGGTTTCATTGCGTTTTAGAATTGGAGTGCAAAATAACATCAAAGAACATGATCATGTTAAAAGGGAAGCATGATCATGTTGAAACAAAGACATGACCATGTTAAAACATAAACAAGACAATGTTAAAACCTATTGCGTTTTAGAACCTGGGTTATAGTGTGTTGTTCTATCCATTGCGTTTTACGCATCTGGGTTTTCGATTTTTTTTTTCAAAAGTATAGCAATAGTGTGCTCGTTTTAAAGATAAAAAAAACGCTCGTTTTTATGGTGTAATTTTTATAAAAAAATATTGTCGTATGAAAAAGTTATTAACGATTTAAAAACGATGGGGAATTGGAGGAGAGAGAAACTATTGACTTGAATGGACTAGAATACCCTCAAACTAACTCACGTGCCTCTTTTTTCTTGTTCAATTTCACCCATTTAATCTCAGCCATTGATTAATCAAATTGATGGTCAAGATTACTTCTGAGCCTTCCTAGCAAAATAAACTTCCTATTGTATCTCCACCCTCAAAACTATTTATATACTATTATTTTGCAACAACTTTGTGCATATATGAGTTGTACATGTTGATTTAGTGGTTTTTTGTTCTAAACCAATTTGTTCAAAAATTTAAATTAAGTTGTAATGATTAATGATATTTTTATACCATACATGTAAATATAATTTTTTTTTAATTTCTACATATTTTGTTGAAAGTAGAGTTGTATAACCAATGGAATGGAGTATGTTTCTTATATTGCAAGCTATAACGAGCGTTGGTACTAACGGATACCTTCACAACAATATGAGTTCCACTTCAATTCCGTTCGAACAACATCGGTATTGATAATCGTTTTTTTTATGATTTTTGATCAATGTGAAACATGTGTCAATGTTCTTTTATTGTATATATAACAAAACAAACCAGATCGATACCAACCGAACAACGTCAGTACCGGTATTCATTTTTATTGTTTTTTATAGATGTAAGAAACGTCTGATATCCTTTTGATCATATCATGACTTTATTATTTCTATAGCGAGTACTGGTTACGTAATAAACCGAATCAATACAAAACGAATTCCTGGTTATAAATATTTTATGATCGTTTTTTAAACGACTGATGAATTCGTCTAGCAAGAAACTAGACTCGGAAAAAAAAAAAAAAAAAGGGCATTACAAAGTGAGGTTTGTAACCACTTCATCCATATCATTCTACATTTATTGTTTTTACTAGCTAGTAAACCCCAAAAAAAAAAAGGGAACAATGAACTATTTTGTGAGTACGGTGAAAGATTTTTCCTGCTTTCCTTATTTATCCCGAAATGATTAAGTAAAATATAATAACTTTTTAAAAAGTTAATTAGAACTAGTTTTTTTTTACGTCGCGCGTTGCGGCGAAACCGAGCAAATGATAATGTAAAACAAACGTGATTTGAAATAAAGCATGTTGTTTAGAAAGCCAAACCATTAGAGTGATTTAGTTTATCATCGAATCGTTTTATGATACCAAATAAATACTTTATTTTGAGTACAACTTCGTTTTTTACAAAACTTATAACGGAATGTCAGTGAAAAATCAAGCACAACTACGTGCTTACATTTTTAGAAAAAAAAGTTATAAACGTAAATTTTTAAAGAAGTATCAAATTAATCGATAAATTAATATATGTTCTAAAAAAAGAAAAAAAAATAATTATTAAAGAAAGTAGCAAAGGAAATATATGGTTTTAAAAAATAATTATTAAAAGTATGTTATTAAAAGTAAATATAATAATAAACTATTATTATATATTAAATAAAAAAATAATAAAATGCTATATATTATTATAAAACTAAAGTTACTATTCATCGTCCATCGTAAACAATATACAACAACAACCATACCCAGTAAATCCCACAAATAGCAAAGCTACTTATAGGGTCTGGGGGAGGGTGGGATGTAGGCAGACCTTGCCTCTATCCATAGGGATAGAGGGGCTGCTTCCAGAGAATATAATATAATATATATAATTCTTTCTAAACTTTAAAATGGTTCTTGATTTCATTTTCCTTGTTATAGCTATTATTCATCCACATCAAAGAAGATTTCAAATATTTTTTTTTTGTTGCAAACATTAAATATTGTTTTATAATCCTAAATCTTCATTACTACATATTTAATATATGTTTTAACCTATGTAATATATTAGTTTCTAAACTAGTATATACACATACACTAGTTTTCATGATTGGATTTGCACTTGGTTTAAATTTAGTTTGCTTTCGTAATCAAACAAAACAATTGGATTTTATATTTATGATCAAAGAAATGCTAACCACATTGTCCTCATGGGCTACCCATGGCCGGCACTATGGTGGACGAGGAGGACCACGGCCAGAGCCCGATATTTCGAAGAGCACGTTATTTAAAAAAAAAACTCCGATATGTATATGTCAAAATAAATAAATTAATAGGGTATATCCATATAAACACAAACATAGGCTCACTTAAAAACTATTTTTATGGTTTAGATTTGTTATTAGCCCATTGACATTAGGTTTAGACCTTTAGTGAGCCCAAGACCTAATTTCGTTAAGATCTAAGGACATGTTTTTTCGAATTCGAACATAGTACATGAATTTTCAGGGCCGCCCTGACGCTATCTTACCCTACCTATTAGATAGTATTTGCTATGTCTATGAGAACATGGTCCAGGACATGAGAACAGTTGATTTTTTAGCATTTTGTGTCGGTCTCATTAAGATGCAAGTGGGTTTTTTTTTATGCCAGTGACCACACACATTTCAAGTTTTTCTTAAAAAATGCTCCACCGAATCTTATGACTTCCATCAAGGAACATTTGCAATGTGCATATTTGTTGCGCTTATCATATAATCATCAACATACCCAAATGGCAACAAAGAACTCTACATACATATCACAAAAAAAAAAAAAAAATGGATATTAAAAGCCAAACCAACCTGAAAAAAAAATCCAAAATACACACATTTTTCGCACTTAAACACATAACAATTTCTCTTATAATTGTTTTAAATCAAATCCCAATTGAATATGGGATTCACTGTGTTGCTGGTGCTTGTTGTTTTTGTTGTCGTTGTCGTTGAGGTTGGCGCAGCCAAAGAATCAAAAATCTCCCATTCTGTCGTTGTCATTGCCCTCACCGCTTCTTGTTGGGAACGATCCGCCACCACTGTCCACCTCGATTGAGGCGGCATACCGCCATTGCTGCTAGAGGTTGAGTTCTTAACCTTTAAGGCATCCAAAGTTTCAACATACCCTTGAACCCTTTTCACCTACAAATTTAATGAATCTGATTAGGGCTGCTCAAAAAGCTCGCAGCAAATGAGGTGAGCCTAAGCTCACCCAGGGTCGGTTTGGCTCGTTTACATCCCTAAATTTGCAATTTCTAGTCAAGATTATGAACAGAATTACCTGCATTTTCCGCTGCAATTTTACATCACCGTCAACTGTAATTCCATCTAGTTTGAGTAGTTGATTCATCAACAACTCGATCACGTTCAACAGGGTCTTCTCCGACACTTTCCCCCTTTAGAAATAACCGATTCAATAGCTGACACCTATAGAATAATGAAAACTCCGTGAGATATTATATATTAATCTATATCTATACTACTTAATAAATAAGGATCTTTATGTGTCACGTGTCTACTCTATTTGGTTGAGAATTTGGAGTATTCACATGTAGTAAAAAAATTAAGCATAAATATTTGGATACTATCTCTGGGTAAGGATAGTGTAAAAAGGGACTAAAGTGTGAGAAGTGTATTATAACACTATATATAATACTATATAACACCATATAAACACCGTATAACAATATGTAACACCGTATAATACCATATAACACTATGTAACACTATATATCATTATATAACAAATATAACACTATACATCTATCATAGACATGCTATCAGACAACCTATAGTGTTATATTTGTTATATAATGATATATAGTGTTACATAGTGTTATATGGTATTATATGGTGTTACATATTGTTATACGGTGTTTATATGGTGTTATATAGTATTATATATAGTGTTATAATACACTTCTCACACTTTGAGCACTTTTTACAGGATCCTCTACCTATATAACTATCTCTTATCTTAACATAACCACTTTTGCAAAAAAAGGTTTTTTTTTTTTCAAATATATTTTCAATTCAAAATTATTTATAATAAATAGATGGGGCATAATGTGGGTTGTCAGTTTTAGATATTTTTTGTAACAAAAAAGTTTAAAATAAATGTTTTATCTATGTAAATTAGGGGTTTCTAACCTTTTTAATATATTATATATATTTTATTTAACTCGTATAATTTACGGGTTTCTAACCTACTCAACTATATATAAGAATACAACAAAGATAAACCTAATCAAATCATATCTCCTAATAATTATGATACTAAATCCTAACTAATATATAATTAACTAATATATGTCACTAACAACACTTACCCAAGTCAATTTCATGACTCAAATCTTCATAATGATAACAACTAACTAACAACCAAAACTATGATCCTTCAGTGGTCCGTAATGATCCAAATATGCCTTAAAAAAAAACAACCAAAACTATGGAATCTATGGTACCTGACCCGCGAGCCGATCAACCTCGAAGCTAATATCGGAGATAGCTTTAGCAGCCTTCTCCATTTTCGCGGTCTTTCTCATCTCCAGAATTCGCTTCTCTTGGCTAATCGGGTCTTCGACCACCACCATTTTCGATCGATCCTTGACACCGACCACATCAAGATATGATTTTGAGTCCCTCACTTTGTCTTTGTACATCAGCTTTTGATCTTCATGGTGTAATCCTGTTGGCCCAGTTAACATCTTCTTCAACTCCCCTGTAAAAAAACAACATTCTAAACCTCAAAATTTACTCATTTCAAGTAAAATTTTACTAACAAAAAGAATTACTGAATACAAAATTTTACACAATTAGCCCACATTGGTTCATTTCCTATAGAGTAGCTTGACTACTGGGCCATGCAGGCCCGGCCCAGTAAGACCTATCTTGGGCCCTACGACATGATAACCCGGTAAAAATTTTAGACACTCAACTCACCTCGGGGATGAAAATCTTATATTGGGCCTGACAAATGGGCCATTGAGGCCCGGCCTAATAAGACCTGTCTTGGCCCCTATGGCATGATAACCCGGTAAATTTACACAAATTAGATTTTTTTTTGGTAAAGCGGATGGTGCCCCGGTAAATCTTATTATTAAAATAAAAAGATTTAATAAATAAAATCTTATATTGGGTCTGACAACTGGGCTACACAGGCCCGGTCCCAGCCCAATATAACCTATCACGGGCCCTACAACAAAACATGATAACCCGTCCCAAGCCTCCTACAACCCATTTAGACCACACAAAGAAATCAACCCGTATTCATATGCCCGGGCCCGGCCCAATATTACCTATAATGGGCCCTACAACAAAACATGATAACCCGTCCCAAGCCTCCTACAACCCATTTGGACCACACAAAGAAATCAACCCGTATTCATATGCCCGGGCCCGGCCCAATATTACCTATAATGGGCCCTACAACAAAACATGATAACCCGTCCCAAGCCTCCTACAACCCGTTTGGACCACAACGGGCCCACACATAAATCGAACCCACATTAACAATTTGGCAAACATCTATTGAATCAATCGATTCGATATACAAAACATTAAAAAACATTTTAAAAAATCATAAAACTAGATCAAACTGCAAATTATGAAAGTTAATGTTTACCAAATGTAGCTGTAGAATTAATATTGATCTCATGATAAACCGACCCGTATTTGACCCGAACTCTAATAGTCGGTGGAGGAACCCGATTCGTTTCACCATCTGGGTCTCGTTTCTGGACCAACATTCCTCCGGGCCGGACCTCCCACTCGTTCTCACCGCCTATCGAATTTGTCTCCGTTGTTTCTCGGGTCCTCATTTGCATCACCTACTCCGATCAAAGTCAACGCAGATTCCGGTGACCGGTCAACCTGTTCTCCGGCGAAACCTAGCCGGAGTTTTCCCACCGGAAAACAAGGAATCTAGTGTGAACAAGACTGTGGACGGGGAGTTTGAGGTTTCTCTCTCTAGAGTTGAAGAGAGAGAAACATGGAATAAAAAATGATTGGACAGCGAACAGAACAGAAGAGTTGATCAAATTACTAAAACACAGGCGTATATATACAGAGCATTGCACATGAGGTGTCGTCGAATATTATGCAAGGGTAAAATGGGAATAATTTATTAATATTATATTTTGGGATATTATATTGGAATAATTTATATCACTCTCGACTTTCCATTTATACCATATCACTACTAACTTTCAACTTATTTTCCTCTGACGCTCTCAACTTAACTGAACTTTAATCCAGTTAATTTTATTGCTGATATGGCACTTTGTTTGGTGACGTGGTAGCTAACATGACATTTTTTTTCTGACGTGATATATGACATGGCGGCTGGCGTGACACTTTCTAGTGACGTGGTGGCTGATCTGGCAGCTAGCGTGACAATTTTTGATGACGTGGCAGGTGACATTGCATTTTATGACGTGTCATCTGACATCAGTTGACTGTGTTAGGGTTTAGTTAGTTTGAGAGTGTCAGAGAAAAATAAGGTAAAAGTTGAGAATGATGTGATATAAATAAAAAATTATGAGTGATACCGGTCAATTGATGAAATTTGTGGTTATTTAAATCCAATATATATATATATAATTATTGTTAAGGGTAAATGAGATTGAAGACAATAATTTATGGTTTGATGCATGTGATTAAAACTGTTCCTTGAGAAAAGGGAACCAATAATGTTTGATTAAAACTATTAAATTCGTTTTCAAAGGGTAGTTTATTATTGAAATTAATTAATGGTTTCGGATCTTTTTTGTTTTGTTATTTTATTTGTAAAGAAACGTGGGTGAATATTTAAGTTGTTATATTAAACGGTTATAAGATCCTTTTCTACAAGCTTCACGGAAGCGTTTTAGATGTTACAAACTGGAGGGTATTACAAGAAAAGCATATGCTTATAAATAATATATAACCCAATATATTACAACTTAAGGAAGGATCCATACCTTATACCTTTTCACACCAACATGATCAATTTCCAAAGCAACCTGGATGTTAAGTTAACATGATTCATAACCGCCCATCGTCCTAATACAAGTCACCAACCAAACACCCAATATAAGTTAACGCGATTCTATTGTTAGCCCCTAAGTTCACAAGCCAAATGGCCAATTTTCGATTCCCTCTAAACGCCAAGATGCCGAAAAATGTTGGGATATATGATGAGAGATCTCCACATTTGAGTCTCTTCCCTTAAGCACCAATGGTTGAACAACACTTGACTCTACACATTCACTCGAAAACTAACAAGGATTGTCAAATTATGGTCTGGTCACTAATTTCATAAACACCACAATTTCAGCATATAATATCAAAGAACTACTAACGGTGCTGCTCACTAATTTCATTATGCAAAAAGAAAGTTTTTTTTTTTTTTAGTTTTTCACCATTAACGTTATAATATGGCGCTTTTTTATTTTCTAAAGCCAACTTTGTTTTTATTTCTTTAATCTCTATAAAAAAAATAAGAAGTAAATTATCTTAAATTTTTGTTTTATCCAAACTTGTTATCATAAAAGATACATATTTAAAATAATATTGTAACACTAAATATGTTATCATAACCTTACGTTTTACATAGATTGTGAGATATCAAAATCTATACAAGAAAAAACATAATCATAAAACGAATGAACATCTATAACTTTTTAAATTACAAGATATTTATGACTTATGTTTTAAAAAATAGCAAAAATGTATTATTGGTAATAAGATGATGGGGACGGGGGCAAATTGGGAAATGAATGCGATCCAATCATTTTATGGTTAAGTTCAGGGGACTCGTTGAGATAAAGGTTTCATGAGTGTTGGGTGCAAACGTGTCAATTGATGAAAGGGTGGGTGTGGTGTTTCTGTGACAGTTTGGTGACCGATAAGTCCCACTCACCCAATCTCTCATTTTCCATCATCTTCATTAGAGTTATATTGATAACAATTTATTAGAAAACTCTAACAATGACATAAATAAAGATATGTGTATATATTTCTAATTATATTATATTGATAAGAATTTATTAGAAAACTCTTAACAATGACATACGTAAAGAAATTTGGGGGGGGGGGGGGGGGGGGGGGTTATGAGATGAGAGAGAAACAAGATCTTTGATGATGAGGGAAGAGAGGTTAAAGTTTTTTTTATTATAAAAATTATTTGTTTTTCTAGTCTTTTGTAATTATAAGGGTATTTTTGTAATTTTACACCCACTTAACTGAATTATTTAACCCCCATCTATTACAGGGACTATCCGAGACTCCGAGTAATAGTTTGTTAAAGCACAGGGACTATACATGTTATTTTGAAAAGGTGAGGACTAAAGGTGAAAAATGTCAAACCACAGGGACTATCTGGGCAATTAACTCTTATTATATTATTATTATTATATTATATATAAGAAACTATAACAATGACATAAATAAAGATTAATCGGCTCTGTATTATTTCATTAAGTTTGTTATGTTTTGTTTTGTAGTTGTTTAATTATAAAGATGCGTTTAATTTATGAAATACTGGATTTTAATAATCCTAACTATTTGTTGTTGTGTCACACCCTGATTTTTGTGGAAGCGGACGATGTGTGACTTGTTCAATACCATTGCATTCAATCATAATAAACAACTATATGATCAAAACGATGTTCATCCATTCATTAAGTTTGAAGTATTACAGACACCAGTTATTTAAGTTTCAACAACACAACCTTCGACTAAGTTACAAATCAACAAAAGTGGATGACATCTACTTGGAATTTACTTCTAGAAACTATACCAGCGCCCAAGATCCAACTTGTTACCTGAAATACATGTAATTTTGGAAAAATATCAACAAAAGTTGAGCGAGTTCATGCGTTTTGTTTGAGTGCTGAAAAGCTTGTAAACTTTTAAGAGACTCTTTTGAACACAGGTATGAAAAGCATTTATGAACATATCAAATTAATGTTTTACAAGGACATTAAAGCATGTGAAGACATAGGGAGCACTCAAAATGAGTAGACTTATACCCTCGTCGATTCCCTCGACTATGTCGAATTCCCCTTGACTATGTCAATTTTACCCTTGACCATTGTCGATTTACCTCGACTGGGACACCGAAGCACTCAAGTGGTCATATAAGTACAATGAGTGGGATTCGGCCGTACCCGTTAGATCTAACCTTCGTCCCTAATTAAGAGTTAATGGCATTTCAAATTTAATCTATGCTCACATGATCTAATAGTTCATTTCATAGTCAATTCATACCGTTTAAACATTCGTAACATGTATTCCACCCCCGAGAGTTATAAATCCGAAAACATTTAAGAGAAAATGGGGACATGAACTCACAGTTTTGCGTTCTTCAATCCGACGTAACTCACGCTGCTACTAGTGCGCATGACTACCTACAACGTGCTACAGTCTATTAGACGAGCGGGTCGTGCCTTGACTTAGTATTAATTAGTGTCTTTGAGTTTAAAATAATAAATATTTTAACTTAATTATATTTATTAAATTTTGGAATAATTGTTGAAATGTAATAATTTAACTTGATACCTTTCAAGTATTTATACATGTATCTCCTTCCCAAGGATGGGTGTATTTGTATTCGTATTCTCATACTTGTATATTTTTGCCATGTATTGGGGTCGTATTCCGGAGTGTATTTATACGTTCGAGAATACGTATTTTTCTTGTAATTGTTAAGTATTCGTATACTAAATTTTGTATTAATTCTTCCGGAATATTATCTCTAATAAAAGTTCACCAATATATATTTCCAAAATATATACTTTAAGAAATATTATTTATAATTCTCCTTTGGCAAAAATATTTGTATTTTCATATAAGTTCCAAAAATAATATATTTTCAAGTCTAACTTAGAAAATATATATATAAACTTGTTTTTCTCCAAAAATGATATATTTCATATTTATTTGAGAAAATATATCTTTCACCCCAAAAATATTGTATTTCATGTTTTTTTTAATAAATATATATTTCTCCAAAAAATATTACATCTTCTAATAATTCCATGAAAAATATATATATTTTTATTCACCCAAAATAATATATTTTCCTCTTGTAAAAAATATGATGTAACTTTGTAATAATTGTAAAATCATATTTTTGTTTCCTTTGGTGTCCAAAATATTATTTACCAAAATATACACATGAATATTATTTCTGGTTTATTTTGTAAGTCATATTCCATAGTTCGGTTTCACCAATATTTCGTGTATAACTTGTATATTCATTTTCTTAGATTTTTGGTAGTATTTTGGATTGTAATTCTTGGTGTTTTAGTGAGTTATATTATTTCAAGTGCTAAAATAATATAACTAATACACAAAGTATACAAATAATCACACACATGGTGACATCTAAATATATATTTCCTGCATACATATTTAGTCACTTTTATTTATAAAAATCAACCTCCAATATTTATAATTTTTTTGTAACAAAAATTATAGCAAAGTTTATGTAAAGATTTATGGTTTGAAATACACTTGTAAACATTTATTTGGAAATATTTTTCTAAGTGTTTAATTTTTAGAAAAATTTTGCCATATTTTCCCCTAAAAATGGAGGTTTTCATACCTACAAGGTATATCATTTTCTTTTGTAAATCAACACAATCAATCCACAAATCATTCAACACTTACCATGTGCCAAAAATATGAAATTTACACTATGTCATGAACTTGAAACTTTGTAAAAATTTGTAGTAACTCACTAGAGTATTTAGTAAGCTTAGTCACCCTTTAAAGTGTGGTTATTTATTTAAAAGTATCATTCTTGAAGAATTTAGATCTTCACAACTTGTATGAAAATTTTCTAAAAAAATTTCTTCTTGTATTTTTCTTGTTAACAATATGTTTCTAGCTTTGATTTAACACTTAAAACATGTTTACTTCCTTTAAACACCATGATCATGTTAAATATTGTAGTAAACTTTAGTTTCTTGAAAATATTATTCTTGTAATCTTTTATTTTCAAGACTTATAACTTGTAGAAATAATCATCATGCACTAAAACAAGCTTATTTTCAAGTTCATGATTTACATAAAGGATGATCATTACAAATTTCTCAAGATCTATCCTTACACTTGCTAGATCATGTCTTTAATCATCATCTAGCAAGATTCTTATGATGATCAACATCATAAACACAAGAAATCAACATTCAAGTATACTACATACACTTAAAACAACTTGATCTTCATCTTTTAGAACTTTATGTTCATGCTTATGCTTATGTTTCTTCATGATCTTTATTTTTAGCAACTTATATCATCTTTTAACCAACATAATATGAAGTAAAATGAGATCGCAAGAGTCTTACTACTAGCACAAGGCTAGGGATGATGTTTAAGAAGATGAAGATGACAAATGAGGTGGATAAAAGCAATAGAGAGAGGTCCGTAGCCATCTTAGATAGACCCGAGACACCTTAGAATCACCTTGGATCACTCATGAATGGAATAGAAAAATTGATGATGGTGTGGGGGTATTGGGCCGTAGCCTTGAGAGAGAAGAGGGAGAGTAATGAAGTTTGTTATGGTGTTGAATGAAAGAGAAGGAAAGTCCTAAGGTCTTTATAAAAATCATTCTCCAACATATAAAGCATATGGAATATTATGTTTGGTATATTCTTTACAAGATCTTATAAAATAATTGAAAGAAATCTCAAGTGGGGCCCACATCCTAACCGTCCACTAATGGGGGGGGGGGGTAAAGTGTAACATTTCAATAGTTAGTTACTAGATTTAGTTGGAAAGTAATGATGCTAGTTAGGTATTTTATGTATTTAATGTTTATGAGATGTGTTATGATGTTCGGTGACCATAACTAGCTTTGTAACACTAAAACAATGCTTCTAGTAAGAATTTGATGTTTCGAGTAGTGTCCGGTTGTTCGTTTCGTTACTGTTAGTTAAAGTGCTAAATTGCACAGTTTAGTGTGCTTTATGTTGTATTTTATGACAGTTTCGATTTCCGTCACTTAGGAAAGTATTCAGGACCATTAAATCATAATTCTGCATTATATTTAGATGTTAAATTGCTGAAAATTGCTGAATTTGTTTATTTACTGCAGAATTCTGCAGTTTTAGTGTGTCCTGGCACTTTCCGGTACCTATGTCATCACCAGGAAGGCAGTTTTGTAATCCCTACTTTCCTACACACTATACCAATGTAACACTTGGTCCTGGGGCTTATTTTGTGTCTTAACCTCATGTCTGTCTAAGTACTGAACTCCCGTCAGTACCTCTAGTTTGTCTCGTAGCTGTGCCAACTCTGCTCTGTGCATAAATAGTACTATATTGTGCTGCGTGTAGTAATGATAAAAGTCTTGCAACATGAAATGCCATTGTATGTATATAACAGAAATCAGAAACTCATTCGTCTTGTAAACAAGATCATGCACAGTCATTAAAGCACAAATTACTGTTTAATTATTGTACGGAATGCGTGGAAAAGTGCCAGTTGTCACATGTTGGTCGTCAACAGTCCCAACTTAAAAAATAATTACTGGCAATCTCATTTATTAACATATTGACCTCTAATGGACCCTGACTAACAGAACCGTAACGACATTAGTCGTCGGTCGCCGAAAAAACGTTTTTGGCCGGAAAACTCAAAATTTTCGTCCCAACCCTCTTTGTAACCTTATTATGATGGAACTTTAGGAAACTTTTACTAGTAAAACTCCCAATTATTGAAGTCACCGGAAACTCATTTTTTCGCCGGAAAACTTCTTTTTTGCCGGAAAACTTAGCATCTTTTGTCCCAAACCTCTTTTTGTAACCTTAGATCGTTCCTTTAGAAACTTTTTTTTCTGGCCAAAAATGGTTTTCCGGCGACCGAAGGCTAAAGGTGTCAGGGTTCTGTTAGTCAGGGTCTATTGGTGGCCAATATGTAAATAGTTGGGACTGCCAGTGGATATTTTTGAAGTTGAGACTGTTGGCGGCCAACGACGAATAGTTTGGATTATTAAAATCCAATATTCCTTAGTTTATTAAGAAGTTAAAAAGCATGCTAATTTTTATAGGGACACTGGATTCAAATAACCGTAACTTTCACCAATTGGCTGATAGCACTTTCAACTTTCGATTTGTATCACACCTCTCCCAATATTCAACTTATTTTCCATTGGCACCCCCAAACTAACTGAACCCTAACTCAGTTAGCTGACTCAGATGGCAAATCATCAAACAACTGCCACATCAGACATCATATGCCACGTCAGATGCTGTGTCACTAATTAAATGTCACATCAGATGCCATGTCAGCAAAAATGGCCACGCCAAATGCCATGCCACTAACCAAAGTGTCACATCAGCAAAAAAAAACTAACTGTGTTAGGTTCAATTAGTTTGCGGGTGCCAGAGGAAATAAGTTGAAAGTTGGGAATGGCGTGGTACAAATCGAAAGTTGAAAGTATCATCGGCCAATTGGTGAAAGTTAAGGTTATTTAAATCCAATATTTTTTTATATTATGTATTAAAATTAAGATTAAGATGTAATTATCTGATGTGAGTTGCGGGTCTATATTAGGAGAAGAGGGTGTTTGTTAATACAATTTCCCTAATCATCAATCTTTTTATGTGACACAAAGTACAACAACGTTAAATGTTAAAAGGTACTTATGAATTGTCTGCTTTCTTTTATATTTGTCTCAAGATTGTGTATCTTTTAAGAAACAGAAAAATGGAAAAAACCTCTTTCATTGTTGGCTTATGATGAGTGAGGAATACATGAATTGTTGTGGGGCATCTTATGTAAGAACAATTTTACTAATCGATAATTCATATATATGTATTAATTCATCACATATTGATGAATAGTGATATATTTTTGTCTTTTGTGGTTTTGTTTAACTTTAGGGTTTTATTTTCATTTTTGTTTTACAAGTTTATTTCATATTTTTATAATTTTGCCGTAGAAAGTTAAACAAGCTTAAATTTTTATTAGATTTTGTTGTACGCCTTTTTTAGGATTTGGTCGTAATTCGGTTACTATTTAGCACAGTGTTTCGTGGTCACATTTGGTTCCTTAGTTATTTTTTGTTCGGTTTTTATTTAGCACGATGTCTGGTTTTGTGTCACATGAGTCAATTGGTGTTAAAAATTAATGTTTTTGTTTTATGTTTTTTCTCAGTTTTGGTCGTGGTTCGGTTGCTACTTAGCACGATTTTACGCTCCCGACCCTGCAACGCTGATAACACGGTTTTACGTCCCCCGCCCCGCAACGCGGGGGGTTAAAACTAGTATCTATTAATTTCTAACACTTCGAGGAATAGTGGCCTTTTTTTTTGGGTTTTATCTTTTCCTTTTTTTTTCTTTCTTTCTTTACACTAAAAATTTCTAACATGGCTTTTTTTTTATTTCTTTCTGTACGGTAAACTTTAATATTTTTTTTAATAAAATTTTGGTGTTATTAGATATTTATTATGTTTTTTTTTCTTGGGTTTGGTCGTCATTTGATTGTTACTTACCACGGTGTTTAGTGGTCACATTTAGTCTCTCATAGTTTTTACCCCATCAAAATTTCAATACGTGTCGGTATACATTCAACTTCGTCTATGTTTTATGCCACGTGAGTCACTCGATGTTAAAAGTCGTGATTTTGTTTAATGTTTTTTCCGATTCTGGCTGTAACACCCCGTGTTTTCGGGAAGTCAAAGTCAAAGTCAAGGTCAAGTCAACGACCGATTATACGAATTTGACTTGTAGAAAATTCTTTATTATGATTGTATTATGTGGAGTAAGTGTCGTTAATTACAATAAACCGACGTATGATTATCGCTATTCAACCGACCTACGACTGTGAACTATAGGAAGTAACAATGCGATAAAGTTAACTAAACGATAATCAAACTATGCTAATCGACATCGAATCGCAACTCGAACTACGCATTTTAGTTACTATACGTGCGTGTGTGCCTTATGTGTTACTTGTGCATGTTTATTTATGTTATGTGTGGTAATCAATCGAACTCGAATCGAAACTCGAAATGCAATCGAACTCAATCGACATCGAACTCGAATCACAATCGAACTATAATAATTAGTGGAGAAAGGATAGCGCAAGATATGAGTGGTTGGGCTTAAAAGTAATTTGACTAGGAAACCCTATCGTATCGAACCGCTCGCAACCGAAATCAAAATATCAAAAATCGTCACACCGAACACTCGACAAGTGCAGCTGATCGATCAGGCTACCAGCCGATCGAACAGCCAGCCGATCGGACTGCTGTCCGATCGGACAGGCTGTCCGATCGAGCTGCCTGGCCGATCGGCTAGCACTTTCCTCATTTAACATCCTATAAATACTCCTGTCATTGTCATCCTTTCCACTTTTGGAAACCTCTGCCCGACCAGCACGCCTAACTCGCCTTTTCTCATATTTCTCTCGATTCCGGTAAGATTTCGTCCTAAATCTTGTACTTCCTTGATCTACACGCACTCCTACACCTTTCTATCTTTCAAATCTTAACTTTTAACCGTGAAATCATCAAGATTCAAGTGTTCTACGATGATGTCATCATGGGTTCTTGAAGAACTTCATGTTTTGGCCTCAATCCACCAAGAATAACTTAGATCTAGCCGATTTCCACATAAACAAACAAAGATTTCTCATAGATCTAAACATATACACGGTGAAAAGGATTGAAAGATGGATTTTCCAACTTTCTTTCAACTCTTTTTCGCTCAATGCCTTCAAACCGATAGAAACGAAGCCTGTGCCGGCTTACAGATCACTCCGGTGGTTGCCTGGCTCAAGATCCGGATTCTATCCACGAGGTTAACCGATTTCGGGTTAAACATTAAACTCCGTTCCGAATAGTTCACCGGCCGGATCTGGGTGATTCCTGTCCGACCAGGGGGATCAAGTAAGGACGAGGGATCTATGGTTCGACTCGTTGTCAAAATACCTCAATAAAACGACAAACAATCAGAACAACCAAGTGTTAGACGAATATGCTGATCAGGTCAGGATGCTGACCGATCGGACTGCTGTCCGAACGGACAGCCGTCCGAACGGACAGCCGTCCGATCGACCGGCCAGCCGATCGACCGGCCAGCCGATCGACCGGCCAGCCGATCGGTTAACACATGGTCCCACACTTAATCAACTTATTTTGAAGAGTAGTATTGAACGAACTGTTGTTCGATCGGACTACTGTCCGATCGGATTACTCTTCGGATCATGAGATACTATACTTCAACACTTAATCGATTTTTCAACATGTTCGATGCACTAGCAGTGCCACCCGATCGAAGAGCCGTCCGATCAGGTGTCACCCTGCTGAGAACTTGTCTTGTTAAAAGTACCTAACCGAACGGTCATCCGTCCGATCGAACAGCCGTCCTATCGACCGACCTGAAGGGTAAGGATACTTCCATGTTTTCAAAATACTACAACGAAAACTTCAAAAGACAAGCCATCATACACAAACACATCCTTCTCAAAGAAAGGAAAAAACAATCCACTCGAACAACCATCCGATCGGCCTACCAACCGACCGGACAGCGAGCCGAACGGACTGTCAACCGAACGGTCAGTCGTCCGATTGAACTACCGTCCGATCGACCGGCTGTCCGACTCTCCAACACTTGTTTTTCGTTTTACGCGTCACTTATCGTTATGCTATCAAACTATTTAGGCTAACTTTACTCGCTAAGCGCTCCCTTCAATCCATCAACCGCTGTGAGTATACTCGATCCCTTTTGCTTTATGCACTTTTGGGTGTTACATACGTTACAACTATTCAAATCACGTCAAACACACTACTCAATACTATTTGAACGCTAACCGTTAATGCATGTTATACGTGGCTTATGAATGCTTGTTTGTTATGTTTACACATGGAATGCTGTCTACCTGCCTTAGCAACGATAGTACTATAGTTTGGACTCACCACCCGTTCACCCGGGGGTTGTTAAGGACAATTACTTGCATGGATTACGGTGGTAATCATGTATTGCGAACTGCATTTGGCGGTCAACCCGCAGTCATTGGTATCGATGGATCTATGTCGATAACTAACGTGCTTCATTTCACTATGTGTACGTGCTGGTTATGCGTAAACGAATTCGAACTTTATATGCTACTATCAAACTTGTATGCTCACCTTTACATTTCATGTATTGACTTTATTTTAACGTATGTGACAGGTGCTTAGGATGCACACGTGGTAGGAATTTGAAGCTAGAATAAAGCTTTAGAGCCCAACAAATAGTTGTCTATAGTGGTCAAACTAAGGGTCTCTAGAAGCAGATAAACAATTGTTGATTATTTAAATCTGAGTTGTCGGAACAGAATATTAGCTTGGATTTTTGTCTGTAATAATTGTTTTTACTGTTTAAGATACGGTATGGGACGTATTATTTAAATTGAATAGTAATGATAATGTTATGGAAACTTCTGGACAATCTGTTTCGCTCAGTGCCATGCCCCGATATTTCCGCCATCGGTTGGGGTGTGACAGATTGGTATCAGAGCCATAACTATAGGGAATTAGGCAAGACACGACCTAGTCCGGGTCGATGTCTCAGAGACCTATTCTATAGTTAGGAACCAACAGACAGACTTGTGCATATCCAGTAGGGATTAGGTACGACCTTATTCCTCACTATTCTCGTTTATGCTACACTATCACTGCACTCGAATTTTCAACTATGAAAGAGTAATTAAGTCGAGATTAGGTGTGAAAACCGCAAATTCTGGACTGAAGTTGCTAATCAACCCGTGTTTTATTTACAAACGGGGAGAATTATGCCAAATCAGGAGTGAAATCCATATTTTGATGAATAATCTCCTCTATTTTATTAAAAACAGGAACGAAGTTGTTAAGCTAGGGGTGAAACCCTAACCTTGACTACTTCTTCCGCTCATTTTACAAACTCTCACCAAAGTCTCGACGGACTCCAACGACCTGAAGCCACAATATGACTTTAATCCTCCTCTCTCTTTCTCTCTCTCTCAAATATATTCTAACCCTTCATATTTAAAATTCAAACCGTCAATCTTCACACCTCTCTCTCTCTTCAACTTCTCAAATCCCCTGAGTTTTCAAGTGGCACCTAGAGCAGCCGCAACCTTCCGCCGTACGCCACCACCGCCACCAATTCCGGTCACCACTACCTCCACCTCTCTAGGGCTAAATCCCCACCCCAAATCACACACACCCATCGTTGAAGAAATGAAACCCTAATCTGGACTCTTGTGCTTAACAAGGTACGATTTATTTATGCATCAATCTTTCTTTCTGGAGATTGATTACGAGAAAGCAGCAATTCTGACTAGATGAAGCCTAATCTATCCTCCCGTCTTCTAACGTTCTGTCTTCCCTCACAAGTTTTTACAAACCCTAATTTCTACAATCTTCACAATATCGTATCTAAACATCTTCTATTTTGCAGGCCATTTGGTTTTCGACCGTTCAGATCTAATTAAGATCTAAGGTAATATTATTCGTATTTGAAGACGTTAGCGATTAACACGTCAAAGATGGCATATACCTTGCTTTCATCGATCCTAATTGGGTATTGTATCTATCATCTCTGGTGTATATTTTATTTTGAAATTGATTTATCGTGCTAGGTTTTCAATTGGGTTTGAAATCTTGGTAATGATTGTGTTTTAAATTCCTTGAAATTTTTTGTTTTATAGATTCGGTGATTTTATTGAATTGCGTATGCTCAGCAGTGTTCAACGCCGCCGGAACTATCTACAGTTTGCTTTTAATCGTTACCGGTGAGTGTTAATATAGGTTTTACACTTCTATTCCATCTTTGAAATTAAAAATTCACTGAGATTAAAAATGACATATGGCTAAAACAAAAATAAAAGCTTCAGTTTTACATCAGAAGCTAATATTTACCCAATTTTTGAAATTATCTTATGTATTTATAAAAAAAGACTGTTTCTACATTAATAGGAACATAGTAATTATTAAAAATTTATAATGTTGGTTCATATTCAATTTGATGTATGATTTAGGGTTTTTTCGTCCATTCGATTTGATGTGCAATTTAAGGGTTTTCGGTTGATTAGTAGTTGATGCGTTGTGTTATTCTGATTTACGGTCTTCTGATTCGAATATGAACAATCTTTTTATGTTTGTCATGATTATTTTTTATGTCTGAACATTGACAACCAAACCTCCAAAAAGAAGTTCCTATACAGAAGCAAGACTAAGGTGACATCTCATTAAGCTCTGCCTTTGTGAATCCATCATATACTTGACGTTCTGTCGTGGTACACGCAAATTTAATCCAAATAACAACTAATAGATAGTGGTAAATGGGTATCGAACTCAGGGAGTATGTGGAAATGTGTTGATTTTATAGTTTTGCAATTAAACTACAATTAACCTAATTTGCAGAAATTAAAGATCAATGATTTGGATTGTTTGTTTTAGAAAACTAAATTATTAACTACTTGCAAATCAAAATTGGTTGTTTAACAGATTAAGAGAAAATGACCATCTTAGGTTCCGGTTTCCAATACCAATTGTGCACAAATCCAACTAGAAAGAGTTACATAGACATAACTCATGCATAAACATTTGTTGTGATAAAAGGGAACGAATTACTCGGATTATATAAACGCGAGGTTGTTACCCGATGATCAATTAACCAATATCCAACCCTAACCCTTCCCGTGATATCTCTATTGTAAACGACACCAAGAACGTACGATTTAGACTAGAATTGCAATACCAATTAACAATTTACAATCAAGCATTCATGCACCATAATAAACATAGCAAACATACCAAGTCTATTATTCTAGAAATAAAGATTCATCACACAAAAGTCATAAGAAACCTTCACCTAAGATGATCACCGAAAGTTTAGCCGGACATTGTTTGGTGGATCATCATAACATCAAGATTGAAGTTCATATGAATCAAAAGACAAACCGAAATGTTAGAAATTGTTCACAAACACTTGCCAAAGCCAAAAATTGCCCTAGAACGCCAGAGAAACGTCCAATGATGAGATCATGTGAAAAGACACCATCAAAAACCGTTTTAATGAGCAGTTACGAATCTGTCCGTCGCGTCCACCGTAATTTACGGTATCCACCGTAAATTACGGTGGACATCAAACTGTTACGGTGATTCAAGCCTGTGGTACGGTGGGAATTGGGCATGTTTCAGGGCCACCGTAAATTACGGTGGCCACCGTAATTTAGGGTGGAGCCCTGATTTTTGGGTTTTGTTTCTTCTTTCATTCCATGCACGACCCGTTCCTCTCTAAACCGTCCAAAGCAGCGTTTTATCCATTTTTAGCTCCCGAAACATACCTGAAACATAAGCAACTGTAGTTATCTAATTCAAGATAATTACTCGATCAAGTGAGGGATAAATTCGTCTTTTAACATCATTAAGGGTTGTCCTATGGACCACCCGTCAATACTAAACCAGAACCTAAGGCATGTTTGTGAAATTACCTACTTTTCATTTATTGTTATTATAAATTTTTGTATTCATGAATTGATATTAAATTTGTCTTTGGGGAATTGATAAATCTTTTTACATGGGATTTTAGGATTTGTCTCTTTGAGTTTGCTTGCAAACACTATGTGATTGTGACCGAATGCTTTGCTTTTTTCATTGTCTCCTAAATGTCCCTTTTTATTTTTTATTTGTTTAATGTTGTTTCTTGATCATTTGTTTTTTGCATCATTTGGCATCGTGAGTTGGCTAGGTCAGGTTCAAAAGAAGCAAGATCATTAGCGATAGATATTAGTATAAGGTGGATAAGAACTAATCATGCTACAAATAAAACATCGAAAGCAATGCATGAGATTTACGACGTAAGCAATTGTGGAGACTTTGGTGACGGGGTTCGTCAATAGTTGTCGCATATCATCATTTGGGACATATCAATGGTTGTTTCAACAAGTGAGAGTTCACTATCACAGGCAATTAGAAAATGTTCCATGTCTCATCATTGCCATTAACATGTATCTCAAGGTAATCAAATTTGTAAATATTTACTATAATAGTCTATTATTTTAATTTGTTTTTTGTCCATGTTGGTTGGTTCTAATTATAAGAGGTGAAAGTGTAACAAAGTGGTGAAGCGCAACATGTTGAGTGGAGTAAGATCCAAACACATAGACAAGATCGTTGTGCCCTATGATACTTTATCAGCTGTACCGGGACTTTCATACAACTTGTGTAAAAAATTGACGAAGCGCAACATGTTGAGTGGAGTAAGATCCAGACACCTACTGACAATATTGTTGTGCCTATGATACCCTATCAGTTGTACCGGAAGGTAATAGTTTGATCTTCAATCGGTGTTATTGATATTTTGTCGCCTGCAAATGTTATTTTATGTTAAGAGTGTATGCTTGATCTGTGACAACCCTCATAATTACATGTATCCGTACGATTAATTAATATTAAATTTTGCTAGAAACATTGTTTCTTGGCTAGTTACGATCCCCGTACACCGTAACACCCACTAGAAATCTACTAACTAAAACATGTAACTTTATACTTGTATTTGTATAACCTTATACTTGTATTTGAATACTATAAGTCACCTACTTATCCTCCTTATGTGGACTAAGTATTTACTTCTCCTCCATATGTGGACTAAATATTAGAATCCAAGATTTTACCTCTATATTTTAGTTAATCTTGGCTTAATCATGTTGACTAAACACTAGAAAAAATGACTATAAATATGGTGCTTAACTTCACAATCTTCACACCATCTTTCTCATTCTCTATCTCTCTCTTGGCTCACTCTAAAACCACCACCACCATTCCATTGTTGAGCTTATTTCAAGTGTTAGAAAGTGATACAAGGAGCTTGAAGCTTGAAGGTCTTGAAGAATCCTTCTCATTTGCTTTCATCATCCATCTTTGTCATCTTTTTCTCTAGTGATATTCCCAAGCTTTAAGCTAGTTGTAAGACTTCTTTAAACTCTTGTTTACTTCATGTGTTAGTAGTTAAGGATTATATTATGATGAAATGATACTAGTATGATTTTGTTGTTGATCACTGAACATGTAACGGAACCAATATAACTCGCATTAGAATGTTAAAAGCTGAAAAACAAGAGGCTGTTTAGTGATTACAGCCAACTTCGGTTGGCTGTAACCGAACTTTAATAAAGCATAAAATGTATTTTCTGAACTCTAGATTTATGTATTATGAAATACGGTTCTAATGACACTGGAATCATAATTTTTGGACTTCGTTTACTATTTTTAAAGGATCATTTTGTAACAGCAACTCAAGCTGCATTTTTACTGCTGAAAATAAACGTCATGTTTTCCATCATAACTTGGATTATGTGTAGAGTCAGATCATGAAATTTGTTCAGTAGATGAGCACTGATGTATAAGTAATTCTCCCACTGGAATTTCGTCAATCGGACTTACGATGAATTTTAAATGAATTTTTCCGTAGACTGCAGTCAGAAAGTGACGAATCTGATTTGCAGTCCAGTAAATGATTTTTTATAAAATATTGGTAAAGAATTGGATCCTGATATTTTTTCACAATAATATTTCGGTTATTTAAAACATTCTGTAAAAATTTGGTAATTTTTGGAATAAGTTAACTATTTTATTAAATTACCTGAAAACAGTCCAGTTTTGAATGTTTAAGCTGAAACAATATAACTAGTGATTTGCATGTCTAAATGTCGGTTATGTTATCCGATAACGATCAAACGTGTTACATGTCAATAAAAGTGTTATGTGCAATATTATATGCTTGCTCTTGAGTAGCTATAGGTGGAAAGTTTATATGGGCGTAAACTGTTAAAGTGAGTGCATGTTATGTGATAAATGCGTGTAGGAACTTTGTGCTTATTTGAAGTCATTAATAAACTAAGTGGTAATCATACTAGGACGTGATTGACCGACTTTGACTGATAGCTATTTTTTAGAGACAAACCGAGCAAACCAAGGTGAGTTCACACTCTATCCAAGGCATGGGATTCCCAAGGGTTGGGCATGGGTTAAAGAACTGAACGGTAACTACAAACTTGCGTATTCCCCATACAGCAGGATACGTACGACGATAAGACCATCACTCTATCAATTGAAGTCCCTCATTTATCGACTTAATCGCCGAGGCCTATGGCGAGCGGGTCATTAGTTAATAGCGCTATTAGGTTTAACAAGCCTCACACCGTGCCAGTCGGACGGGCGTGTACTAATGGACTATGGACAAAAGGGTCAATGCTGATAGACATTGACTTAGGGCACCTCTTACATTTTCGTAGCAGTCGATACGCGTGGTCTAGTAACACATGGGAAGCCCCTACTAATCTTCGCAAACACGTCTAGGTGACCGCGATACGAAATAATGCGATACATGGTTTACAAAACGAACAATTGATTTACGAAACAAATGCTATAACTAAACAATCAACTGTGAACTCGCTCAACTTTGTTGTTGACTTGTTGTTACATGCCTTGCAGGTCGTTAGGTACTCATGGAGCTTGCACAGGGAGGCGTGGTCGTTGTGGACATGGCAGTGTGTGCCATGCTAAAAAAAAAACATTTCTATATTTCGTACTTAATACTTATATTGGGTTTTATAATTATGCTTCCGCTAAACACTTATTATGTTTTGATTTGAAATACCTTTCATATTCTGTGGTTGAATTTTTCTTATTACTTGTTCAATATGATTGGTGGCTTGATCCTGGTCATGTCACGCCTCCCAGCGGTGATACTCCGCATAGTTGATTTTGGGGGTGTGACAGATTGGTATCAGAGCCATTGGTTATAGTGAACTTGGTTTTAAAAAGGGAAAAGCTTTTTGATAAAACCGGACTATAACCTGTACAGTGCTCAACGATCCACAACGATGCTTCGCTACACGTGCAAGACTCGACATTCTAGGTGATAGGAATTATGTTTACATTGCCTACTTGCTAGTTACATAGAACTTTCCTCATGGTATGCTTAGATGAACGTAACAACTATTGTTCGAAAACACCTGTGTGCTTACTCTCTTCTGTCATCGCATTTACGCGAACCCCTCTCACTTATGATTCCCTTGATGTGAAGATCATGAACGGACGCGGAGGACGTGGTGGTATCAACCTAACTCAAGCCCAGTTGACGGCTTTGATCAATTAACGAGTTGCTGAGGCACTCGCATCTATCCCTGCAGGAGGTATAACCTGCCATATCAACCCAACTTAGGATGTTTAGATCCTACTCTCGTGAACCAACTCTTGTGCTTAACCTTGTCTTTTATTCTCGCACGATAGGTCAACATGCTCAGCCTCCTGTATGCTCGTTCAAAACATTCATGGATTGTCGTCCTAATACCTTCAGTGGCACTGAAGGAGCCGTTGGACTCCTCCACTGGTTCGAGAAGCTCGAATCGGTCTTTGAAATGTGTGAATGCCCTGAGGTTCGTAGAGTGAAGTACGCCACTGGTACTCTCGAAGGCACGGCGCTAACTTGGTGGAACGCGCAAGTTCAGATGCTGGGGCTGGCGACTGCTAATGCCACCCCATGGAATGATTTCAAGGAACTGATCAAACATGAATACTGTAGTCGTGATGACATCCACAAGCTGGAAGTGGAGTTCTTTAACCTGAAGATGACGGGGTCAGAGATAGAAGCGTACGCGAAACGATCCAACGAACTGGCAATGTTATGTCCAACTATGGTGGATCCTCCCATCAAGCGCATCGAGTTGTTCCTCAAAGGCTTAGTACCAGAGATTCAAAGCCATGTGACTGCTGCTAACCTTGCTACCATCAAGGATGTTACTCGTCTTGCTATCCGTCTCACAGACCAGGCAGTAGAACAGCACAGGCTGCCAAAGCGTATTGGTGCTACTGCTACTACTACTTCTCCTACTCCCAGTGACAACAAACGAAAATGGGATGGAACCTCTAACAAGGGTTTGACTTCGGTTCAGTCCCAGGCACATCAGCGAAAGATCGATGACTATCAGAGCCCTGGTCAGCAATCTTCTGGTAATCAAGGGTAGGGTGGATATCGAGGAAATCACCCAAAGTGCAACAAATGCAACAGACACCACAGTGGTCAGTGCAACAAGGGACGTTGTCTGAGGTGTCTCAAGATGGGTCACGAAGCTAAGGATTGCAGGAGCTCACGACCTGCGAATCAGAACTATCAACAACAACTACCAGCTCCACAGAACCAACAGCAGCAACAGCGGGGCAACAAGGGATGTTTTCAGTGTGGTGCTGAAGGCCACTTCAAGCGGGACTGCCCCCAATTAAATCAAAATCCGAACAACAACAACAACCAAGGAAACGGGAACAATAATGGAGGCAACAATGGAGGCAACAACGGGGGTAACAATAATGGCAATGGCGCCCGAGGACGTGCCTTCGTGATTGGTCAGGGTGATGCAAGGAACGATCCCAACGTTGTGATGGGTAAGTTTCTTCTAGACGACTTCTTTGTTACTGTATTATTTGATTCGGGTGCCGATACTAGTTATGTGTCCATAAAAGTTAGCCAAATGCTTAAGCGCACTCCAACACTTCTAAACACCCAACACATGGTAGAACTAGCAAACGGTAAAAGCATTGAAGCCACACACATAGTTAAGGGATGTAATCTCGTCTTAGCTGGTCATACCTTCTCTATCGATCTCATTCCTATCGTTCTGGGTAGTTTCGACGTTGTTATTGGGATGGATTGGTTATCCCAACAGCAAGCAGAGATTCTGTGCAAGGAAAAGATTATTCGTATTCCTCGTTCGAGGAAAGAGCCTCTTGTGATTCAAGGGGACAAGAGTGGTGCTGTTGTGGGCATCATCTCTTTCCTAAAGGCCCAGAAGTGTTTACGAAAGGGCCACACTGCCATTCTAGCTCTCGTTACTGACGCATCAATGGAAGAGAAGAGAATCGAAGACATTCCTATTGTACGCGATTTTCCTGAGGTATTTCCCGAGGAATTACCTGGTCTTCCGCCTCATCGTCAAGTCGAGTTTCAAATCGAGCTAAACCCTGGAGCAGCGCCCATAGCTCGTGTACCTTATCGATTAGCTCCATCGGAACTTGAAGAATTGTCCACCCAATTGCAAGACCTCTTGGACAAGGGTTTTATTCGCCCTAGCTCTTCGCCCTGGGGAGCTCCAGTCTTGTTTGTGAAGAAGAAAGACGGCACTTTCAGAATGTGTATTGACTATCGCGAACTCAACAAGGTAATTGTGAAGAATCGTTATCCTCTCCCACGAATTGATGACCTATTCGACCAGCTGCAAGGGTCAAGCTTCTACTCTAAGATTGACTTAAGATCGGGCTATCATCAGCTGAGAGTCCGAGATGAAGACATCTCCAAGACAGCATTCAGAACTCGCTACGGGCACTATGAGTTTCTGGTCATGCCTTTTGGATTAACAAATGCACCTGCAGTCTTCATGGACCTCATGAACCGAGTGTGCAAACCCTACCTGGATAAGTTCGTAATCGTCTTCATCGACGACATCCTGATCTATTCCAAGAGTCAGGAAGAACACGAGCATCATTTACGACTTATCTTGGAACTTCTTCGAGCAGAGCAGCTGTATGCTAAGTTTTCAAAATGTGACTTTTGGCTTCATGAAGTTCATTTCTTAGGCCACGTGGTAAATGCAGATGGGATTCATGTGGATCCATCCAAGGTTGACTCGATCAAGAATTGGCCTGCACCCCGTACACCAACAGAAATTCGTCAATTCTTGGGTTTGGCAGCTACTACAGAAGGTTTATCAAGGATTTCTCAAAGATTGCACAACCTCTCACCTCATTAACTCAGAAGGGTATCACCTGTCATTGGGGTGATGCACAGGAATCTGCATTCCAGCACTTAAAAGATAGACTTTGTAGCTCACCTATCCTCTCATTGCCTGAAGGCACTGATGATTTTGTGGTTTATTATGACGCTTCCATCCAAGGACTTGGTTGCGTGTTGATGCAACGTGACAAGGTCATTGCCTACGCATCACGTCAACTTAAGGTTCACGAAAGGAACTACACTACGCACGACTTGGAGCTGGGAGCGGTTGTTTTCGCACTTAAGATATGGAGACATTACCTGTACGGTACCAAGTGCACCATTTACACCGATCACAGGAGTCTCGAGCATATCTTCAAGCAAAAGGAGCTAAACATGCGACAACGTCGATGGGTCGAACTCTTGAATGATTACGAATGCGCTATCAAATACCATCCGGGGAAGGCCAATGTTGTGGCCAACGCCCTCAGCCGAAAGGATACTATACCTAAGCTTGTACGTGCGTTACAGATTACCATCCAATCTAACCTTCCCGCTCAGATTCGCGATGCTCAGGTTGAAGCATTGAAAGCAGAAAACATCAGGGCTGAGTCCCTACGAGGATCGAGGCAACGACTATAGCAAAAGGAAAATGGCGCCTACTATGTTAACGGACGCATCTGGGTTCCACTTTATGGAGATTTACGCGAGCTTGTGATGGACGAAGCACATAAGTCTCGTTATTCAGTACATCCTGGTTCGGATAAGATGTACCACGACCTAAAGACTACATACTGGTGGCCTGGTATGAAAGCCAGCATAGCAACCTATGTTAGTAAATGCTTGACTTGTGCTAGGGTCAAGGTCGAATACCAGAAACCATCAGGTCCACTCCAACAACCAGAGATCCCGAGATGGAAATGGGAGCAAATTTCCATGGATTTCGTTACTGGCCTGCCTAGATCTCAGCGTGGAAATGATACCATTTGGGTGATCGTGGATCGACTGACAAAGTCTGCACATTTCCTGGCTATCAAGGAAACGGATAAGTTTTCTACTCTAGCAGACATTTACCTAAAGGAAGTAGTATCAAGGCACGGAGTGCCAACCTCCATCATTTCTGATCGTGACGCGCGTTTTACATCTGAATTGTGGCAAGCTATGCACAAGTCTTTTGGCTCACGTTTAGATATGAGCACAGCATATCACCCGCAAACGGATGGGCAATCTGAGCGCACCATCCAAACCCTTGAAGACATGCTTAGGGCATGTGTAATCGATTTTGGTAATGGCTGGGAAAAGCACCTCCCGCTAGTGGAGTTTTCGTATAACAACAGCTACCACACCAGCATCCAGGCCGCTCCGTTCGAGGCGTTGTATGGACGAAAATTCCGATCACCTCTTTGTTGGGCAGAGGTTGGCGACAGTCAAATCACAGGCCCAGAACTTGTAGTAGATACAACCGAGAAGATTGCTCAGATACGACAACGAATGGCGGCAGCTCGTGACCGTCAGAAAAGATATGCTGATAAGCAAAGGAAACCATTCGAATTCCAGGTTGGGGATCGGGTGCTACTCAAAGTCTCACCTTGGAAAGGTGTAGTTCGTTTTGGAAAACGAGGCAAGCTCAATCCGCGATATGTCGGACCATTCGAAATCATTGAGAAAATTGGCAAAGTCGCTTACAGGTTGAATCTACCCGAAAAACTCAATGGAGTTCACAACGTATTCCACGTGTCAAATCTGAAGAAGTGTCTGTCAGACGAGACCCTCATAGTTCCTCTCAAGGAGCTCACAATCGACGACCAGCTGCAATTCGTCGAGGAACCAGTAGAGATTACTGACCGAGATGTTAAGATTCTCAAGCGTACCAGGATACCTCTTGTTCGAGTTCGTTGGAACTCCCGTCGTGGCCCAGAGTATACCTGGGAACGAGAAGACCAAATGAAACTCAAGTATCCCCAGTTGTTTAAGAAAAGTGCAACCACTACTGAGGCTGAAGCTACTACGGAATTTCGGGACGAAATTCCAAACCAACGGGGGGATGATGTGACACCCCAGGAAAAAACTAGTAAACCACGCAGCTTAAATTAGCTTCCTTAGTAACCACGTACTAAATTTCGGGATGAAATTTTCTTAACAGGGGGAGAATGTGACAACCCTCATAATTACATGTATCCGTACGATTAATTAATATTAAATTTTGCTAGAAACATTGTTTCTTGGCTAGTTACGATCCCCGTACACCGTAACACCCACTAGAAATCTACTAACTAAAACATGTAACTTTATACTTGTATTTGTATAACCTTATATTTGTATTTGAATACTATAAGTCACCTACTTATCCTCCTTATGTGGACTAAGTATTTACTTCTCCTCCATATGTGGACTAAATATTAGAATCCAAGATTTTACCTCTATATTTTAGTTAATCTTGGCTTAATCATGTTGACTAAACACTAGAAAGAATGACTATAAATATGGTGCTTAACTTCACAATCTTCACACCATCTTTCTCATTCTCTATCTCTCTCTTGACTCACTCTAAAACCACCACCACCATTCCATTGTTGAGCTTATTTCAAGTGTTAGAAAGTGATACAAGGAGCTTGAAGCTTGAAGGTCTTGAAGAAATCCTTCTCATTTGCTTTCATCATCCATCTTTGTCATCTTTTTCTCTAGTGATATTCCCAAGCTTTAAGCTAGTTGTAAGACTTCTTTAAACTCTTGTTTACTTCATGTGTTAGTAGTTAAGGATTATATTATGATGAAATGATACTAGTATGATTTTGTTGTTGATCACTGAACATGTAACGGAACCAATATAACTCGCATTAGAATGTTAAAAGCTGAAAAACAAGAGGCTGTTTAGTGATTACAGCCAACTTCGGTTGGCTGTAACCGAACTTTAATAAAGCATAAAATGTATTTTCTGAACTCTAGATTTATGTATTATGAAATACGGTTCTAATGACACTGGAATCATAATTTTTGGACTTCGTTTACTATTTTTAAAGGATCATTTTGTAACAGCAACTCAAGCTGCATTTTTACTGCTGAAAATAAACGTCATGTTTTCCATCATAACTTGGATTATGTGTAGAGTCAGATCATGAAATTTGTTCAGTAGATGAGCACTGATGTATAAGTAATTCTCCCACTGGAATTTCGTCAATCGGACTTACGATGAATTTTAAATGAATTTTTCCGTAGACTGCAGTCAGAAAGTGACGAATCTGATTTGCAGTCCAGTAAATGATTTTTTATAAAATATTGGTAAAGAATTGGATCCTGATATTTTTTCACAATAATATTTCGGTTATTTAAAACATTCTGTAAAAATTTGGTAATTTTTGGAATAAGTTAACTATTTTATTAAATTACCTGAAAACAGTCCAGTTTTGAATGTTTAAGCTGAAACAATATAACTAGTGATTTGCATGTCTAAATGTCGGTTATGTTATCCGATAACGATCAAACGTGTTACATGTCAATAAAAGTGTTATGTGCAATATTATATGCTTGCTCTTGAGTAGCTATAGGTGGAAAGTTTATATGGGCGTAAACTGTTAAAGTGAGTGCATGTTATGTGATAAATGCGTGTAGGAACTTTGTGCTTATTTGAAGTCATTAATAAACTAAGTGGTAATCATACTAGGACGTGATTGATCGACTTTGACTGATAGCTATTTTTGAGAGACAAACCGAGCAAACCAAGGTGAGTTCACACTCTATCCAAGGCATGGGATTCCCAAGGGTTGGGCATGGGTTAAAGAACTGAACGGTAACTACAAACTTGCGTATTCCCCATACAGCAGGATACGTACGACCATAAGACCATCACTCTATCAATTGAAGTCCCTCATTTATCGACTTAATCGCCGAGGCCTATGGCGAGCGGGTCATTAGTTAATAGCGCTATTAGGTTTAACAAGCCTCACACCGTGCCAGTCGGACGGGCGTGTACTAATGGACTATGGGCAAAAGGGTCAATGCTGATAGACATTGACTTAGGGCACCTCTTACATTTTCGTAGCAGTCGATACGCGTGGTCTAGTAACACATGGGAAGCCCCCACTAATCTTCGCAAACACGTCTAGGTGACCGCGATACGAAATAATGCGATACATGGTTTACAAAACGAACAATTGATTTACGAAACAAATGCTATAACTAAACAATCAACTGTGAACTCGCTCAACTTTGTTGTTGACTCGTTGTTACATGCCTTGCAGGTCGTTAGGTACTCATGGAGCTTGCACAGGGAGGCGTGGTCGTTGTGGACATGGCAGTGTGTGCCATGCTAAAAAAAAACATTTCTATATTTCGTACTTAATACTTATATTGGGTTTTATAATTATGCTTCCGCTAAACACTTATTATGTTTTGATTTGAAATACCTTTCATATTCTGTGGTTGAATTTTTCTTATTACTTGTTCAATATGATTGGTGGCTTGATCCTGGTCATGTCACGCCTCCCAGCGGTGATACTCCGCATAGTTGATTTTGGGGGTGTGACATGATCTATTTTTCTTCCATGATTTTTTATTATTGCGGATGCTTCTCAAACCATGAGTCTCTAGGATAAGCTTGTGGTGCTAAAGTTTAATGATGGCTTGGGGACAACAATAAGATGCATGGTTCAAAGTACATGGCTAACGTGTTAACACAGTAGTGCATTGTAACTTAATTGCATAAGTAGTTATAGGATTCTAATATAGTGTTATCAACCTTAAATATGGTCTTTTGGTATAGATCATGGACTAATAATCTTAGTATAAATAGGCTTAATATTCCCTGATAATGGTTGTTAGTGTGTCAAGTTCATCTTTTAGTCGAACACGTAAGCGAAGTATGTTAGAGGTTGTATCCACTATTTTATTTTCCTTTCTTATATTTTTAGTTATGAGATCTTTAGAAAACCAAATCTGTAATTTCAGTTAGAAGAGGTATTTACATATTTATGAATGTATCGATTTTATTATTCAGTCTGTGGTCTGCACTTCAAGAAGGATAAGGAAAAACGGTTTCCAATCAAATAGTGACTTGCTATCTTCACAAATAATTGTTGTAATAGTGTGATGTGCCTATTTTTTGTTTATAATTATCATATTAAGCAGAATCTTGACAAGGAGCCAAACCCAGTGGTTGGAATTATGGACTTAATGAAGGTATGAATGTCTTGATTGTGTTTTAGTCTTTTAAATGTAGTGGGAGTATACATCATTATGAATCTAATCTCCTTCTGTGTTTGAATTAAATAGATTCTCATAGATCTAAGCCTGGCAAATCTGGAGCCTCGGGTTGAGTAAAGGTCAAAATAGGTAAGGTTATCAGAAAGGATAAGTTAGCTAGGGACAAGATAAATATATATGGCATAGGAAAAAACTGCAGAAGGAATGGATACAACCAACCCGAGTACACATTTATTAATAATCAAATTGAGCGAGTTTTATTAGTGTGTAAATCTAATTAGGAAACATTAGAATAACCGTATTGATACAATTTAGCTGGGTCAAGTCCAGTTAATACTGAATTTCTCTCATTTACTTCAATCAAACTCATTGATATGATTTTTATACTAACTATAATTCATAATCCAGCAACCAGATTCGTGTTTTTGGTTGCTCTGATGGCGGCGGCTCAGAAGCAAACTTTAATGGCAACCAAGAATCCTACAAGGTAACCAAGATTCTAATATTTTCTTTCTATCTTATAAATGAAATAGTAGGAGAAAAATTCAGGCCTCTCCAACATTCTAAGATCCCCAGGAAATGACTCCCTCGGTTTATGCATCAACTTCTTTTTTTATTTTTATGAAAAAATAAAATCTGACACCAAATTTTAAGAAAATACCGTTTATGGTTTTTATTTCAACCCGATGAATTATAGCTAAGTTGAGATTATATCGAGTCTATTCTCATTGTGATTGTGTGTGTAGTCACTCGTGACATTTCTCCTAGCCCGGTGCATGCATTTTACATTATACAAAGCTCACAAGTCACGAGTTTGTCATACTTTTAAAAAGAAAAGTCTTTTTCACAAAAAAAATATGGTTAAGTCCATAAGTTGATTTTGTGTTTTCCCCCAAAATGTAACACTTTCGTGGTGGTGTTTTCAAACTTGAGGACCACTTGAATGACTTAACCGTAGGAAAAATGCGGTTAAGTCCATACAAGGTTCTCTTTTTGCAAGAAAAGTTGAGGTATCATTTTCATATTCTTTAGGTTCTGGAGAATGTAAAGCAATTGATGGCAAGAACCCACTAGATGTTCAGATCCTTAACAATAAACTAAGCTCAATAATGTAAATCGCCGAAAAGGTTAGTGTGTTCCTTCTACTTTCTTTAATTAAGGTCAAAGTCAAAATTAATATTAGATCAAAATTTATTTAACAATTACATGTTTGGACCCATACACAATTGAAAAAATTTACGGGTTGGGTTATGGGTCAAAATGAGTAAAAAGTGTTTCAACTTTTTATTTAATTTCAGGTTGTTGTCGATTGTTAGGCTGCAAAATGTCAGTTTAGGAGTACGAGTTTGATGAAAAGAAGATGACCAATGTGCAGCCTCATTTGGTATGTCCTTGATTGGTTGTTGTAGCATAGTTATAGTAGTTTTTTGTTAAATAGGTTTGTTGATGCAAGAAAATTGGTTGGCACCAATTATTACTTGAACAAATCGGCTGAAGATGCAAGCATATCATACTTTTTAGCCAACAAAGTTAAACAAACATAAATTTAAAGAGACTGAATTTTCAATAAGTTGCATTTTAAACAAAAGGTACATCTGATTTAGTTGGCAAAATAGTTATTTTGTATACCAAAAATCATATTTAAACTGCATTATGGCTCTTGATTATATGCATTTCCACTAAACGCTTCGTAACAATCTTATAATCGGATTGTTGCTTATGTTTTTTTTAATCTTTGATGCTATTTATGATTGTTTTAGATGTTGTTAATATGTGGAGCTGGCCACATAAGTCACAACTTTTCCAAAATGCATAGAAGTGTAAAACCTCCCGAATCGCCGAAAAAGACCATATAACATATTAAATTTGCTTCTTGACAGGTTAAAGTTCCAGACAAATTGCAATTGCATAAATAATTAATGGAAAGTAAAAGACTCAGGAGATTTAGAAAGATTAATTGAAGGTTGATTACCATTTATCTCTTCTGAGTTAGCTTATCGATCTTGAGCATTTTTAATAAATGATTTTTAGTTGTAAAGCAAGGCTAACAGGATTTGGGCAGATCTGTTCAGCGATCAATACGGGTCAAGTTGATCTTAGCATCATATGACCCAATACGATTCGTATTGAATTAGTAATTTATCATACACGTGTTGTATTAAATTTTGACAAAATACTAAAAATTTACGTTTGATTAACTTTTAGGGATTTTATATATTGATATTTTTTTAGATGATTTAGTCAAAATCATAAGATGACACTTCAAACTTTGAACAGGTCAAACTGTTTTGGGGGATAATGAATCATGGCACTTCCTAATGTTGTCATGACTTAGATTTCTTTTGATTAGAGGGCCTATTTTAGCTGCACAAATAAAAGACATATAAAAGTTAATATACTTATTATATTTCAACTATTACTATACTTATATAATATAATTCCTTGACTTACATTTTTATGACATAAATTGTATTTTTAATATTAATATAATTACTATATTTCAAATTTGGGTTGATATATATCAGATAGATGATAGTTCGTTTAGGTGGACAAATTTGGTCCCAAAAACTTAAGTAGTCCGATCGAATGGTCCCAAAAATACGGGTACTCCACGAGGTCCCATTTATCACACGAGTACAGATAGATGATAGTTCGTTTCCAAGAGATAGAATGGTCATTGGTTCAACAATATAGACCAAGAATTGTTGTTATGATTGTAATTTTACAGTCGAGATCTGACTCGCGCGTTGTATTTTACCACATTTTATTCAAGTGTAAAGATTGTTTTATAAAGATATGTAACTAAACGCAATTTAAATGATATACTATAATCTGTTTTTTAGGGTTTGATTTCTATCGTTATTAAACCTACCCGTATGTTCACACGGGTCCTACAACTAGTTGTAATTAAAGAAAGAATTTGAAAAGAAAGTGTGTACGGTGAAAGACATTGACCCCTCTTCAGATTTTTATATTGAATTGTACAATTACAAAATTACCCTTTATTTTCTCTCAAATTCATAATCTTCTTCGCACATCACTTACAGGTCTTTGACCATCAAAATAAATCTGAAAAAAAAAATCAGTTTTGCCCCTGGAAATGTCCCCGAAACGTTTTGGAATCGTCCCCAATAACTCAGAAATGTTTTTGGATCAGTCCCCATAAACCGGAAACGTTTGGTAAACGTCCCCATGGCGTTTCCATCCCCAAAACGTCCTCGGGACGGGTACTCCGTCTAAACAGGCGTCCCCGTGCATCATAGGTGTTAAATAAGAAAAAAGATATATATAAATAAAATAAATATGTATTCATTCTCTATCCTCTCTCTCTCATACACACACCACCACAATCTCCAGGTTGCCGTCACAACCCAACCACCATCACCTGGTTGCCTAAACAAAAGTTAGGTTTTTCCGTCACAACCCAACCTTCAGGTTCCGCCGTTCCGGTGTCTTCTTTACCCACAATAAGTAAAAAAACAGACGCTGTAATAAACAACCCAGCGACAACTCTAAGTGTTAGTCTAGCAATTCTTCCGACTTGCTTCTTGTTACGATTGGATGAACCCAAAAGGGTGGATACTTGAAAATAAAACAATATTATATTGTTACAGGTCAAGTTATTCTACAAAGGCTCCTAATTGTAAGAAGTGTAAGAATGATTTATAGAGTGACAAGTGTCCAATAACCTAAAATTAAACCCACTACATCACCACCCACAACCTAAACACCCCCCCCCCCCCACACCACCACCCAATTGGGAGGGGTGGGTGATGGGGGAGGGGGTGGGTGGGGGTTTAGGTTTTTGGGTGGTGGTGGATGTTTAAGTTTTTTTTTTTTTTTTTTTTTTTTTTTTTTTTTTTGTGTAGTGTGTTTTTTTAAGAGCCTTTGTACCTTTCTTACAATTAGGATCCTTTGTATTTAATCCTAATCTATATTGTTACATATAAACTTAACATTTATCAAACAATGGGCAAGCTTTTTAAAAACTTGCTTATACAGAAACAAGCCAAACTTTTTTAAAATTATCATTAGACTGATGAAGCCCTAGGATTTCTGAATCATCATCAAATATAATACTTATCAAGATATTTGTTGTGAGCCATCACATTTGACAACAAAAGAATCTGCATAGTAAAGTCAAATTCTTGAAGTCAAACAAGTTGTTTTTTAACTTTAAAATTGACATGAATTCTCCAAAGATTTATGAATGTATGGTTAAATTAAAATTCATACCAAAGTAATACATGTGAGATAGCGAAAGTGTCAAAGCTATATCAAAATGTCTATAAAATTTGACCTTAGAAGTCAAACTATTCATACCAAAGTAATACATGTGAGACAGTATATACACGGGACTATAATCTAGTTTATATAATATACGAATCAAGACTTCTATTTTTCATCATATGATGACTTGAGTCTATAAACTATAAAGTTTTATCGACTAATATTTCATAATATTATCCAGGGCCGGACCTATAATACAAGTAACCCAGCCTTGGGCCTATGGCCTCCAAAAAAATAGGACCCCCCACTTAAAAGAAAATTAATATGCTAACCATCAATATTAGTGCAAACTTATTGTTTTAGATTTGTTTGATTCTTATACAAACAAATCACTCTCTGTTATAGTTTTGCTGGATTATTGGTTGGTTTCAAATACGGATAAAGGAGTATCGTCTATAATAATCAAGAAGAAAAAAGGGCCCCAAAATTTTGTTTCGCCTTGACCTCCAGAAAGGTTGAAACGACCCTGATATTATCTAATGTTATATTAAATATAGTATTTTTACAAAACATTACTTAATTGTAAAAACAAATATACAATATAGTATTTATACAACACATTACTTAATTGTAAAAACAAATATACATATGTAACAATCATAAGTTTATTTTTATGTATAAGCGTCTTAGATAACATAGGCTATTAGGGGTAACCGTTTAAGATCCATACTTTCAATATTCATGATTATAGGGGTTGGTTCTGGTACAAACCATATTTATCCTACAAACCGTAAGAACAGATCATAGCACTTAAAAAAAATAAATTAGCACATACTAAAACAGTACATACATAAAAGTAGCACTTTGAATTATATTCGCACATTAAAATTAATCAAGATAATTGATTTTTAGCACATATGTGAAATGATATCAGCACTTTTCTTTATTAGCACATTGAAAACAAAAGGAAGATCCAAATAAAGAATTAATTGCTTGTTAGCATAATTATAAGGAATTCAAGATAATTAATATTATTTAAGTTAACATTTTACCATTTATCTATAATTGGTTGAATGTCACATGACACTTTTTAAATGGTTCTTACAGTTTGTATACAAAATGTGGTTTGTATTTGATCCTACTCCCATGATTATATATTAATATATTGGCATTATAACACCCGTAGTGGGGCGTGGTTTTAAAAAAAAAATTCAAAAAAAGGCCTAATAACGCCCCCCCCCCATTACGCTAGGCGTTTTGGGGCGTTTTTTTCGAAAAAAATTGGATCCGGCGTTTTATTTAAAATGCTTGCACATTGTTGACCAACCAATCAGAACTCCCCAACGGCTAGTATGTAACGGCTAGTTGTTTAATTTTTTTTAACCTTTTACCTATATATATATATATATATATAAACTCATTCATTTTCAACCAAAACTATCACAAAAACTCTCTAAAAAACACAACCATTTTATAAAAAACTTGATGGATTCTCCTAGTTCTTCATCCATGGTAAATTTTTACTACAACGAGTAAATTTTTACTACAAAGAGTGAATAATGCGCGAGAGTTGCGTTACGAACCGTACCATTCCCAGTTAATGGTTGATTTGGTCCACCACGCATGGTCGGTTCGGTATGTACCACCTGAGGGAGAGGAAGAAACGGAGGACGAGGAAGACGAAGTTGGCGAGGGTGAAGAAAGCGAAGACGAAAACTAGTGTTTTTTTTTAATTTAATCGGATTTTAATTTTTTTATTTCTAGTATTGTATTTTTTTTAATTTAATGAAGTATTTAAAGTTTAAAAAAAAAAAAATTGTGAAATGATTGTATGAGCGTTATTGGAATAATGCCCCACTACACAACTTTTGCAATAATGCTTCATGCTAACTGGGATGACACGTGTTGAATAATGCCCCATGGTGGGGGCATTATTTTGATTTACCACTACACATGGTCTTATAGAAGGCATGTATATTTTGTGTACATCGTTTTTCAGTTTTCATTATCCGAGGCTCACGGATTCGAGTTGTTGAAATGCAGAGTAAAAATGTCTACATCAGGCTCAAATTGACCCGACATCCACGGACCTTAAAAACTGACATGATTTTTTCTTTCTTAAAATCAAATCTTGATTAGGGTTCATGTAGACAATCATACCGAGTTAACTAAACCACCTTTTAACTTTTTTTTGTAAAGAATTATTGAGTCATCAAATTACTTGGAGAATAATGCTATATAGTATTTTTGCTTTTGTTTTCCTAATTTGCTAACACTCAAGTATTTTTTTATAAAGAACTATTGGTTATCTAACCATCTTCTTTATCATACTTAAAGAAAAAAAAATACACATGTATTATGTGGTTGTTATAATTCTTAACGTATTCTTGGTTTTAGAATTATATAAACATCCCTTACCATTTAAGACTCTCCGTAGTGGGGCGTTTTTTTTTTAAATAAAAAAAGGCCAAATAACGGCCATGCACCATTACACCCGGCGTTTTTGAGCGTTTTTTTTTTTAAATTCGTTTCGCGTTGTTTAAACAACGCTTTGAACCTTTTGACCGGCCAATCAATAACCCCCAACGGCTCTTTAACGGCTATTTATTTATTTATTTTTAAACCTTTTACCTATATATATATATATATATAAACTCATTCAAAATTAAACAAAACTCTCTCAAAAACACTACCATTTTATAAAAAACTTGATGGATTCCACTAGTTCTTCATCCATGGTAAATTTTTACTACAAAGAGTTTTTTGCGGATGGCGATGATTCCACCGATGAGGAGGTTGAGCAAGAGGCGGTTACGAGTGCTTGTCAACTAGCGGTGAGATATGTGAAGCATTGTCGTCACCCCCAACCAGAAAAAAATAAAAGATGTTATATTGAACGAGATCGACGCGCAGCACACGATCCTTTGATGAAAGATTATTTTGATGAGGCGCCGACATTTTCGAACCAAATGTTTAGGCGTCGTTTCCGAATGAGTAAGCGGTTGTTTCTACGCATAGTCGACGACTTGGAAGCCAACTACGATTATTTTAAACAAAAATCGAATGCGAGAGGGGCACTTGGATTTACCGGTATCCAAAAGTGTACGTCGGTGATACGAATCCTTGCTTATGGAAACACAACCGACATCAACGACGAGTATCTAAAAATGGGCGAGAAAACAACGCAAGACACCTTGGAGCATTTTTGTCGCGGTACAATTCCTATACTTTACTATAATGTTTACAATTTTTTTTTGAAGCTTATGTTTGTGTATGTTTTTTTATAAAGGTATTATTGATGTGTATGGTGCGCGTTATCTTAGAACGCCCACATGGGACGACCTTCAAAAGATCTACGAGGTACATTTGGCGGAGCATGGTTTGCCTGGTATGATCGGGAGCATAGATTGCATGTATTGGCGTTGGGATAACTGCCCGACCGCATAGCGAGGCCAACACACACGGGGTGACCAAAAATGACCCACTGTTATTCTTCAGGCGGTTGCTTCACAGGACCTTTGGGTTTGGTTGGCTTACTTTGGCGTGGTCGGGTCATGCAATGATATAAATGTTTTTGAACAATCTCCATTGTTAGAGGAGTGGATTTCTGGCAAAGCTCCAAAAGCGTCGTTTTACGCAAATGGAAACTACTACCCTCATGGATATTATTTAAGCGACGGAATTTATCCTAGGTATTCGATTTTCGTAAAGACGTTTAGTGATCCTATTGATGAAAAAATAGCATACTTTAAAAAGGTTCAAGAGTCTTCACGAAAAGACATTGAGAGATGCTTTGGGGTTCTTAAAAAACGCTGACAATATTTGAAAAATCCTTGTCGTGCATGGAGCAAGCAAAAAATGAGGGATGCTATGTACGCTTGTATAATCATGCACAACATGATTTTAGAAGACGAAGGAAAGGCGATATGCCAGAATTATGTGCCAGAAGCCGTTCAAGAGGAGCATCCATAGACGTCAATGGAAGAAAGAGTGAAGAATGCGCGAGAGTTGCGTTACGAACCGTACCATTCCGAGTTAATGGTTGATTTGGTACAACACGCATGGTCGGTTCGGTATGTACCACCTGAGGGTGAGGAAGAAACGGAGGACGAGGAAGACGAAGTTGGCGAGGGCGAAGAAAGCGAAGACGAAAACTAGTTTTTTTTTTTAATTTAGTCGGATTTTTTTTTTATTTCTAGTATTGTATTTTTTTTTTAATTTAATGAAGTATTTAAAATTTTTAATTAAAAAAAATAATTGTTTAATGATTGGAAGTGGCGTTATTGGGCATTATTACCACTACGGCACTTTTGCAATAACCCCCAATAATGCCCCATGCTGACTGGACTGCCACGTGTCGCAAAACACCCTATAGTGAGGGCATTAATGAGCTAAACCACTACAATGGTCTAACAAAAAGCTTACATAATTGGATTACTCACATGCATTTAAGTGGAATCAATCAGTTCTAATTTATCAAGAACAGAAAATTTTGGTTTGTCAATAATTGTAAATTTTGATTTATAAATAAATTTTAAATTACCATTTAGTTTTTTTTTTAATTTTTTTTTTTACTTTTTTTTTACTTTTGGGTCAATACCGATCCATGCATGATAGCCCGTTCACAACGAACAAATGAAAAAGTCTAGACAAAATTCTGCCAATACCCCTTGTGGCATTATATATTTTTACTTGTATCAAGATAAATTATTGATTTTCTTCAAACATATTACAATCTTTTCACATCAGGTTTTCTATACAATCACTTTTTAAAAAAATATATAGAAAGAAGTATAACATCTCTAATATAGAAATAAAGGTTAGAGAACTTACACGAGTTCTCTAGTAAGTATTGAGACTCACTTCTTATTTTTAAATATAACTAGTGAAATTCGCCGCGCTACGCGGCGGGGAATTCGAACATTATCGATTCGTTTCGTTTTGTAATAGGATGAGCATGGTATCCGTTCGGTTCGTTACTTACCTGTGTCTTACCCGTAAATACCGGTTGGTTATAAAAATTACAAATTTAGAAGCAGAGAAAACAACATAAAAGTGAAAAAAGAAGAAGGAATAAATCACGCAAAATACTATTAAGAATGATAGATACTCAAACTTTTATTTAGCAGCAAGTAATAAAAAATTTTCTTTCCAATGAAGGGCTTCGAACCCGAGACACTCAGTATATTTGAATGTTCATACAATCAAATCAACTGAATTGCGAATTTTTTTCTTAATAGTTTTGTGCAATAATAACTATAATATATACATAAAGCGGAAAAATGACAAAAAAAGAAAAGAAAAGAAATAGCAAAGCAAAGAAAAACGATGGCAAAAATGTAAATTTAAATTGAGGGCAAAATCGTAATTTGGCTAGGAGGAGAAAAAAAACTAATTGCAAAAATTTAAATTTAAACGGGGAAAATCGTAATTTTGAACCGATGGCAAAAATGTAAATTTCAGTTGTGGGCAAAAGTATAATTTTATTTCGAACTGGGGGTAAAAACGTAATTTTGAACTAATGGCAAAATTGTAATTTTAAAGTAGGGATAAAATCGTAAATTGGTTTGGACCAATAAGGGAGTTCCAGGCACTTGCCTCGCACTATGCCCCCATCTTGTGTCTGTAGTTATACACTGGGGGCAAAATCGTAATTTGACTGGGAAAGCAAACAAAACCGATGATAAAAATGTAAATTTAAATTGAGGGTAAAATCGTTATTTACCTGGGAGGAAGAAAACAAAACTAATGGCGAAACTGTGAATTTAAACGAGGTAAAATCGTAAATTTGAACCGAAGGGAAAATTGTAATTTTTCACTGGGGCAAAAGCATAATTTTATTTTGAACTGGAGGTAAAAACGTAATTTTAAACTGATGGCAAAATCGTAATTTTAAAGCGGGACAAAATAGTAATTTCACTGGGGAAGCAAACAAAACCGATGACAAAAATGTAAATTTAAATTGATGGCAAAATCGTAACTTACTTGGGAGGAAGAAAACAAAACTAATGGCGAAAGTTTAAATTTAAACGGACAAAATCGTAATTTTGAACCGATGGCAAAAGTGTAATTTTTCACTGAGGGTAAAAACATAATTTTCTTTTGAACTGGAGGTACAGGCGTAATTTTAAACTGATGAAAAAATCGTAATTAAAAGCGGGACAAAATCGTAAATTGGTTTAGCCCAAATTTAATAACTAAGGGCATACTTGTAATTTCGATATTTAAAATATTAGATGTCTACTGTTCATCAAACTTTCAAAATGTTATAGGGTTAATTTTGTCGGTATATAACACCGAGAACAAAACAATAAAATAAATGTTTGTGAATATGATAGAAATAAAGATAGAGAAAAAGATGCATTTTAGTTAAATTATAGTGATAGAGACTTGTAAGTGAGAACCTACTGAGAGTAGCTTTCTTTTCCTATTCTTATAATTTAACGAAAAAACACATTTATTGCTAAAATTTAAAGATCCTTAAAGATCCTTTAAAAATACTAGACATTTTTTCCATATATTTCCCTATCTATATCTATACTATATAATAAAAAAAACCACCTTAGGACACTTGTCATCATATTAGGCCATATCTATAATATATTATAAAGCATTTCACAAGGGTTCCTGCAAAAATATATTATAAAGCATTTCACAAGGGTTCCTGCAAAAATTAAGTAATTACAACATTATATACATATTGTACAACAAGTTAATGAAGTTAGTAAATGGGCAAAATAGTATTTCTACATGAATATTAAAAAAAGATAATTAGATATAAAAGTTAAACCACAATTAATTAGGTAATGAATGACTAGAAGCGTTGAAAAAAATAACTACTTAAAATTTAATCACAATTAATTAAGTAATGAATAATTAGAAGCCTTGAAAAAAATAATTAGATAAAAATTTAATTAATTAGGTAATGAATGGTTAGAAGCCTTGAAATACGTTTTAAGTGCATTATTTAACAAATTATAACTAGAAGTCTTATATGTATGTTTGTGTCAATGAGAGTTTTTTTTTTTTGATAATATAAATTCAAGAAAATCATAACCAGAGAAGTTCACATGAAGAGTTCTTTGCTGTTAAAAAAACATGAAAAGTCCTTTGGTTGGTGGAAACCGAAAGCTCTTAAATGTATCACACCCCACTTCCAAAGTTACTTGAGAAATGAGAATTAAATTACTATTGAATACCCCTAAAATGGAAGACCTTTTGGTTACCTCACAACCAGTTTAAATACCAATAACAATACCAATATTACATCATACACATATATAATTTGCATACTTTCACCACAAAATACTAGCTTCTTCATACACAAATATAGTTTTTTTTATTGGTTCTGCGATTATGGCACACACCATGACAAAGGAAGCTAAAATCTCCGAAAAAAAGTATATGTAGCCAAACCTAAAAAAGAGAGTGGTGTTAGTTGAAGCTGATTACAGTTTTGTTGACATTCTGTCCGGCTCCATGACATTGCCATTAGGAACAATTGTCAGAATATTGCAGAAACTGTTGGGTTCTTCTTGATCCGGTCGGACGGGTCACGAGCTGGATCTAAACTGGGTTGGATATAAATGGGCCAAATGGGTTTCAGAGATAGTTTGTGAGTGAAGGATTAGTCAGTTATTGACTGAGTTTCATGGAAGTTGACGCATGATGGAAGTGAACTTTAAGGTTGTTACAGAAAAGAAGGAGAACATGGCTTTGTTTATGATGTTGTTTCCTTTGTTTACTAAATGTAAATAGGCGTAAGAGTAGCAGTTTTTCAATTTGATGTTTCTCAATTCCGAGCATTGTAATCGTAATAGTTAAGTTGGAATAAACATCATAGAATCAGTCCTATAGTGTGTGTTTCCAACTGGGCTTACTTGTCGTCATCCGCACATTCAAGAAAGGAGTCCTCCCGATCCAACCGCCATCCTGTAAGTAAAATGTTATTTCACAAGCTTTGATTTTGTAACATATATTCGAGTTTTATTCTTATTTAAGTAAATTGTGAATAACCGAAGCCCATTTGTTCTGTCTAACCATAGTTTGCATCCTCCAGGCGTAACCGAAGCCCATTTGTTCTGTCTCATATGGCTGAATACCCGAGCCACTCAGACGTTTTTGATGGAGAAAGCTCTACGATTAAGAGCTCCAACATGATTTGAACGTCTGAGCGATAACAGCCCATAAGTATCATGTTGATTTTTTTTATTTCACTATGTTTATCGTTGATGAGCCTTTGGATTGACAATTAATTGAAAAAACAGATGCCTGGAAGAGTGAAACGTTGATTGCTACTAACCTAAAGTCTTTCAAGAAAAAAATAATAATAAACTTTTGTAAAAATATCATACGATTAAGAAAACTACAAGTACCATAATAGAAAGTGTCACCCTAACCGCATCACACGGGCACCCCACTATTGTAAATTTAAAGTTCCTTTATCTTCTTTGGATGCCATTGTTGAGGTAAACAATTGAAATTATGTGAAAATTACATAAATTCATGTACAGTGGCTTGTAAAAGACGTCATAATTGAATATGATATTAGTCTGGACACCCGCCGCAACGCGCGGGCATTCCCACTAGTCTTATAAATAATTGTTATTTTAGTTTAATCTCTTCTAATAATTAATTATAAATAATTCTCCTACTAAATATTATATATATATATAGTAAATTACCATTTTAGTCCCTGAGTTTTGTCCAAATTTGCCATTTTAGTCTAAATAGTTTTTTTTTGCCTCTAGGTCCCTGACTTTTCCCTTTTGTTGCCATTTTGATCACATACACTAACTCCATCCAAAAACTCCATCTTTAACCAGGGGTATTTTGGGGATTTTTATTTTAACTGTTTTCAATTGCCATTTTGATCCAATTCCAAAAAATCAAAAAAAATTCAAAAAAATCAAAAAAATTCCAAAAAATTCTACAAAATAATAAAAAAAGTAAATTTCCGTTTTGCTCCCTGTGGTTTGGTCACTTTAACGGTTTTGCTCCAAACCTTTAAAAATAGCCATTTTGCTCCCTGATGTTTCGGTTTTTTTTGCCAGTTTGCTCCCCGCCTCTAACTCCATTCAAATTGTATGTTTTTCCATTTTGCTCCACGCAGGGAGCAAACTGGCAACAAAATCAAAACATCAGGGAGTAAAACGGCTATTTTTAAAGGTTTGGGAAAACCGTTAAAGTGACCAAATCACAGGGAGCAAAACGGAAGTTTACTCTAACAAAAATTCTAAAAAAGAGTAAAAATTCTAAAAAAGAGTAAAAAATCCGTTTCGGCGCGAACCGTTTCGAACCCGAACCGTTTCGAGCTGAACCGTTTCGACCCGTACCGTTTCGAGCTGAACCGTTTCGACGTGAACCGTTTCGAAGCCGAACCGTTTCAAGCCGTACCGTTTCAAACTGAACCGTGCCGTATCGAACCGAACCGTTTCGAGCTAAACCGTTTCGAACCGAACCGTTTCGAGCCGAACCGTTTCGAGCTGAACCGTTTCGACGCAAACCGTTTCGAACCGTACCGTTTCCATGCGAACCGTTTTGACCCGAACCGTTTCGACCCGAACCCTTTCGACCAGAACCCTTTCGACGCGAACCGTTTCGACGCGACCCGTTTCTAACTGTACCGTTTCTAACCGAACCGTTTCGACGCGAACCGTTTCGACGCGAACCGTTTCGAAGCCGAACCGTTTCGAGCTGAAACGGTTCGGTTCGATACGGCACGGTTTGCGTCGAAACGCTACAGCTCGAAACGGTTCGGTTCGATACGGCACGGTTCGGTTCGAAACGGTACGGGTCGAAACGGTTCGGCTTGAAACGGTTCGGCTTGAAACGGTTCGGCTTCGAAACGGTTCGGGTCGAAACGGTACGGGTCGAAACGGTTCGCGTCGAAACGGTTCAGCTCGAAACGGTTTGCGCCGAAACGGATTTTTTACTCTTTTTTAGAATTTTTTAGAATTTTTATGATTTTTTAGAATTTTTATTATTTTTTAGAATTTTTTGGAATTTTTTTGATTTTTTGGAATTTTTTTGATTTTTTGGAATTGGATCAAAATGGCAATTGAAAACATTTAAAATGAAAATCCCCAAAATACCCCTGGTTAAAGATGGAGTTTTTGGATGGAGTTAGTGTATGTGATCAAAATGGCAACAAAAGGGAAAAGTCAGGGACCCAGAGGCAAAAAAAAAAAAAACTATTTGGACTAAAATGGCAAATTTAGACAAAACTCAGGGACTAAAATGGCAATTTACTCAGGGACCCAGAGGCAAAGATACAGGTGCCGTAAATTACGCCCCAGGCCGGAATTTACGGCCTCCCCTGCATCAGCATCATGTTTGAGGCCGTAAACAGCAGGCAGGCCGTATTTTAGGCCGTATTTTGGGCCGTATCTTACTGGGTAGGCCGTAATTTACGTCCCCTGGGGGTTTGGATGGTTTCCCTTTATAAGATTTTGACCGAATGTGTTATACATGCGAATGGATGGATCTTGTTTGTAAGTAAGTCTATTATCGGATGGTCATATGCATGACTAGGGAGGTGTGTTAATTAAGTTAAGAGAATAGGATAGTATGTAAGTATGAATAATTGGAGTCATGGTGAGTTTAAGTCGTATAAATTAGTATGCGTGATGTGTATAGAAGATATATATATATATATATATATATATGTATGTATGTTTATAATTATGCGAAAGGCGTGCATTGTGTTGTAGTTAAATAGATGCATATAAATGGTTGGCGACCTTTTTATGAAGATGTAGTACTTGAATATGTTGAGATTACGGGTTTGCTAACCAAGTTATTATTAAGTATGTTTGAAAGTGCAGGTTATGAATGTCGGACTTTCAAAGTGTTAATATAGTAATGAAATGATTGAATGTTGGAAGGATAATCGGGTTGAAGTAACTTAAGCGGTTAGAATATGCTATGGACGTTTTAGTTTATACAATATTTATGTTTGGTCGTCACCACCTACTAACGGGTTAGTTGTATGAGAGTATATGTCATACCCATTTAATTGGGTAATCGAATGCGTAAGAGAAATGAAAGTACGTACACGAATGGAATTAAAAATGACGGTTTTATAAGCCATCAAGTATAACGACTAACTTTTTAAAGCTTTGTTGTTGAATGTAGGTAAACCCTCAATTTAGGCGACTTGGAGAATTGGAGCGGGCACATGTTCATGATATGTCATGTCAAGCGCTTCCGCTAGTTGCACTAATGTTTTGGGTCAAAATTTCTATTTTGTACAACTTGTTAGTAGACATACATTTTAACACTTGATGTCTAGGTTTTTAGTAGGGCCTTGTCAAACGAATTGTAGAATGGTATTTGTCTTACTTATGTTGATAACAGGGGTATATCCGTCTTACGGACGGGTCATGCCCAATTTTTGTCAAAAGCATGTATTAATGTTATTAATTTGAAGTCTTTTAATTATCTTTGTAAGTTAATTTATAAACACGAAAGACGGTCCTTACAAGTTGGTATCAGAGCCAAGGTTTGAGGGATTCGAGCATATGATGTGATGCTTGAACTCAAACGGATGGCTCGTTCAAAAGCGTGCTCGCTCCAAGATCGTCAATGAGGTAACAATTTAAGTTTTTGGATAAATACAAGTATGTGTAATGTGCTTGTGGTATAAAGTTAAGTTAAGTATGTGAAAGAATAATTTTGGAGGGTGAAACGACGAATTCCAGGGACCATACGGCTGGAAACGGAACCGAAAAAGAGTTAAAACAATTAAAATAAGAAGCAGCAGCGGATTCACAAATTGCTGGCCGTCGCCGACGGCTGTGTACCCGTCGCCGACGCCCCCTTCCTTTGGCCGACGCCTTAGTCTCCTGTCTACGGGAACAAGTGGCCAACGCCACATTTGAAGACCCGTCGCCGACGGACCATTAGCCGTCGCCGACGGGTTGTGCAAAGTGGATCCGCCCGAATTTTCATGTTTCGCGTAATTTAGCCAAAAGTACTTTCCGAAAGCCATTTTAATGTTCGTATAAGATCTATATAAGGCCTAGTGCGACATATGTGACCACGATCAGTGGATAAGACAGACGGAATATGCTAATCATTTATTAATATGCTATTCATAAGGCCAAGAGCACGCAGGTTATGCGAAGGGTAAGCGCAATTGTTCGGAAGGGATGATCCGTGAATGCGGCCTAGGACCGGCATCAAGGCAAGTAATAAGACGAATTAACCCCTGGTACGTAAACTCAACGCGTGGATGTATGAAATAGTATAATTAGGCAAGCGAAAGAAAATTCTAGATGAATATAAGAACGACATGGTAAAGAAGTTTTAAAAATGTAACACGTGCCGAAACTTAATTCTTCGGACATAATGTGACGATTACGCGAAGACACGAAACTAGTACGTGGATTGTGTACCTGGCCAGTACACAAGAAACGTATGACGTTCGTGAGACCGCGATAATTGTTACAGGTATGTCCGTTAGAATTGGGTAGCAGGTGGGCGTATGGGTGAAATGAGTAGTAAGACTCTCGGGAGATTGAGAGTACTACGTAAGAGTAAAAAGTGCAGATGATAAGAATGAAATGTTTGAATCCGCGTGACGGATTCAAAGAATGAAAGATATGAATGCAATGCTTGAATTCGCGAGATGGATTCAAGGAATGAAAGACATGAATGAAATGCTTGAATCCGCGAGACGGATTCAAAGAATGAAAGATAAGAATGCAATGCTTGAATCCGCGAGACGGATTCAAGGAATGAAAGACATGAATGAAATGCTTGAATTCGCGAGACGGATTCAAAGAATGAAAGATATGAATGCAATGCTTGAATCCACGAGACGGATTCAAGGAATGAAAGACATGAATGAAATGTTTGAATCCGCGAGATGGATTCAAAGAATGAAGGATGTGAATGCAATGTTTGAATCCGCGAGACAGATTCAAAACATAGGAGGTAGGAAAGGTATGAATAATGTGTTCGAATCCGCGAAACAGATTTAAGATATAAAAGACGAAACTAGTCTACATAAGAAGAAGTCGATAGCTTGACCATGTTAAGTAAATGTAAAGCAAATGAGCAAAAGAATGATAAGAATGAAAATATTCGAATGTGTAAGTAATTACGGACCGAACAAGTAAATATTCCTTAAGTGATATGATCCAAATTATGTTTAAACTTTCATATATATATATATATATATACACACATGGATATATTTATGCAAATGCGATGTATGCAAGAATGGTAGAAAGGATAAATGGGACATACGGGTCAGCTGGCGATCGCCATTTGAACTCGGTAGTTAATGATTTGATTTGTTAAGTTTTATACTCATAGGTGAGCTTGAAGAATGGACACGCAATGTCACTAATCGGAAGGGAATGATCATCGTAAGATATGGATAACGAATCAATGGAATTTACTTCCGTCAGGTATGTATAAAAAGAGTTATAACTTAAATAGGAGGTTATGACTCGACTAGAGATGGATGTGTTAGAATAGAATGCATATATATATACAAACCGTAATGCAAAAATGTAGAATGAATTTCAAAATGTTCGTAATGATCGTCGAGTGGTATAGAACTTGAATGCTCGTAACTGTGGAAATTCTGATATAATGTAAGAGACGACAAGTATCGTTAAGAAATACTAACCTTGATGCTCGGCTTGTTGGCCATGTTCATTTGAACAAGACATTGTAGAAAAGATACGCATGGCATAAATAACAATAGTAACCATAGAAATAATGCTTAGTTTTCGTGTTAAGTATGGATAAGTGAGTTTAAGAGAGGTGATTTTGGTTGTAACAATAAGTCTTTGAATGATTATAATATGCGTATGATAATATATCGACCCCTCCTATGAGCTTAAGGGTAATCAGAAGTAAAGATAGTAATGGAATGTTTAGGATGGCTCGTAGTGAACAAAATGAAAGATAGCATATGATGTATGAGTAGAATGAAATAAATCGACTTATTTCAATTAGTAAACATATGAATGTATATGCTTAAATAGGATATTAGAAACAAGCCATAGACGTAGCTTGTATGGTTAATAACTGTATACAATTGGAATAAATTCGATGAATGAAGCGCTAGTGATGGTATGTGCTAGGAGCTAGCATTATAAAGTGAAAACGACACTAATAAGAGATCTGGATCAGATTCTGATCTTAATGCGATTATGAAAGTAATCTACTTGATTTAAGAACGGAGGGACAATGCGTACAAAGACGTTTATGAATGCATGAAGCTCTTGCCAAGATCTTGAATGCATCCATGTGGTGCTAAGCCTCGTGAATGAAAAGATGAAAAAGTAGGAATAGAATTGGTCCAGTTGGAATAAGAAAGGTTTCAGGGACGAAACCTCTTTTAAGGGGGGTAGACTTGTAACGCCCCAAAACCCGAACGTTTAACTCACTAATGAGATTTCATGGAATACGAGATAAAATGTGACAAATATGTTATTTAACTTGGTCACAATACAAGTTAGATAATAGTAGTAAAGTTTGTGACTAAGCAATTACCACATTAAACTCAAGGGACTAAAGGTGACAAGTTAAAAAAGCTAGATGAATAAAAATGAAATAAGAATTAAAACACACACACATCAGATGTGTGTGTGTGTGTGTTCGATGCCCAGAACCAGAGAAGAAGGGGAAACCCTTCTAACCACATAAATCCAGCCAATTGAAGCCCTAATCGTGACTGAATCTCATGCATGTCAATGATTTCTTGACCATCTAGGCCTATTAAAGCTTAAGGTAAGAAGAATTTGATAGTTTGATGATCTTGAATATGTAGGGTTTCGAGAAATTCCATGTGTTTATATGAAATTAGTATGATATTGAGCTAAGATCACCATCTAGAACATTATGAATGCTTGAAATCGATTAAATCAATGTTGGGAGTGAAAACCCACTTAGAGTAGAATGAATATGAGTTGTAAAGTGTGAAATTGGATGAGGGAATGTATGATGATTGTTTATAATGACAAATTGTTAGTTAGAGCTGAATTAGAAGAGAAGTTATGTGAAATTCTATTGAATATTGATGTTTTTGATGATATTGATATGGATTGGTCATGTTATGCAAATGATACTTGTACACTATGCTTAATTAATGGTACGCCCACCAAGTGTATGATGAAATGCCTAAGTGATGATTTTAGATGAATTATGTATAATGATGGATGGAAAAGTATAGAATGTAATAATGAAGTGATAAACGATAGGTTAACATGAAATATGCGTTTTGATTGAAATACATATGGGTTTTTAATTGATAAAACAACTTTGATAAAAGGTATGCTTAGAAGTTGAACTTCGTACTTAAATGATGTGGTAAACGTCATGTGTTGGTCTAGAGGTTTAATGGTGAATTGATATGGATGGGCACTAAAGGTAGAGTGATTTATTAGTAAAGAAGGATGTTAAGATTACGTTAAATTGTTAACTTGAATATGGTTGACAATTGCAAGATTATAAAAGTCATATGGGACGTAGTTAGATCAATGTATGAATGTGTGATGACATGATAAATTATATAAGCTTGAAAAGATATGACTTTGAGTATATGCTTTATGTTTGTTAGAAATTGACTAATGAAGGTCAAATGTTGAGCATAGGATTAATATGATTGATGTTATGTGTGGTCTTGTATGCTAACAAGGATATTAATGTATTGACATGTAAGGATAAATAACATATCTACGGACTCAAGCACGGAGGCTAACGGGTCAAAAGTAAGCATGGAACCTATGCTTGAACTTGGTCGCTCAAGGTAAGTGATTTCCATAATCACTTCTTAGTTTGTTTAAGTAATATAATGTTTAATTATTAAGTTCATATGAAGTTGAGGTCAAATCAATAGATTATTTTGATAAATGCATGAACGGGTCGAACAATTCGTAGATGAATAATAAGCCGAACACGTATAAGTTAAGAAATTCCTTAACTCGGATGTTGGATTTCAAGTTTACATGATAGAATGTTAATTTACAACCATGTAGGAAGAAACGGGAGGTTAAACGGGTAAACGGTTTGAAAGTTACGCAAGTTTTAGCGTAAACGGACGAAACAAAGATACAGGTGCCGTAAATTACGCCCCAGGTCGGAATTTACGGCCTCCCCTGCATCAGCATCATGTTTGAGGCCGTAAACAGCAGGCAGGCCGTATTTTAGGCCGTATTTTGGGCCGTATCTTACTGGGTAGGCCGTAATTTACGTCCCCTGGGGGTTTGGATGGTTTCCCTTTATAAGATTTTGACCGAATGTGTTATACATGCGAATGGATGGATCTTGTTTGTAAGTAAGTCTATTATCGGATGGTCATATGCATGACTAGGGAGGTGTGTTAATTAAGTTAAGAGAATAGGATAGTATGTAAGTATGAATAATTGGAGTCATGGTGAGTTTAAGTCGTATAAATTAGTATGCGTGATGTGTATAGAAGATATATATATATATATATGTATGTATGTTTATAATTATGCGAAAGGCGTGCATTGTGTTGTAGTTAAATAGATGCATATAAATGGTTGGCGACCTTTTTATGAAGATGTAGTACTTGAATATGTTGAGATTACGGGTTTGCTAACCAAGTTATTATTGAGTATGTTTGAAAGTGCAGGTTATGAATGTCGGACTTTCAAAGTGTTAATATAGTAATGAAATGATTGAATGTTGGAAGGATAATCGGGTTGAAGTAACTTAAGCGGTTAGAATATGCTATGGACGTTTTAGTTTATACAATATTTATGTTTGGTCGTCACCACCTACTAACGGGTTAGTTGTATGAGAGTATATGTCATACCCATTTAATTGGGTAATCGAATGCGTAAGAGAAATGAAAGTACGTACACGAATGGAATTAAAAATGACGGTTTTATAAGCCATCAAGTATAACGACTAACTTTTTAAAGCTTTGTTGTTGAATGTAGGTAAACCCTCAATTTAGGCGACTTGGAGAATTGGAGCGAGCACATGTTCATGATATGTCATATCAAGCGCTTCCGCTAGTTGCACTAATGTTTTGGGTCAAAATTTCTATTTTGTACAACTTGTTAGTAGACATACATTTTAACACTTGATGTCTAGGTTTTTAGTAGGGCCTTGTCAAACGAATTGTAGAATGGTATTTGTCTTACTTATGTTGATAACAGGGGTATATCCGTCTTACGGACGGGTCATGCCCAATTTTTGTCAAAAGCATGTATTAATGTTATTAATTTGAAGTCTTTTAATTATCTTTGTAAGTTAATTTATAAAGACGAAAGACGGTCCTTACAGATGATCGATTACAGATTTGATTTGAGGTTTTTTTTTGCAGGAAATCAAATCCTAACCGGCTACGAAACCCTAACCGGCGATTCGTATAGTCATCAACCCTAATATGCGATTCCTCTAAGCATGGAGTGGTTGTGTCTAGCGGCAGTGGTTGTGTCTAGCGGCGGAAGTGGTGGTCTAATGTTGATGGTGGAGGAGTCGCGGCGGCAGTGGTTTTGTGGTACTTGAATCTTCCTCTCAATCTTTCCCTACGCCATACAGTTTCGATTCGATTTTTGAATTGGGTTTGAATTCGATCTGGATTATAAGTTTTATTGATTTTGATTTTTGTGTTCTGTATAGTTTCAACGGAATCCATCATATATTCTAATCATCTGTCGTGAATCAACACCAAAAGCAAGAATATATTGAACAATACATATTTTTCCGGAGTTGATTGGAACTCCGTTCGGCTCTCAAAATCCTAACTAGAACTACTGTTCTCCGCAATCAACATCGTCTTTGCAATCTCATGTGACTATTTCTGATCGGCGCTTCCTTTCCCTGATTTACAGGTATGTTTTATGTTTTTCATTTATAGTGTTTGAATTTGTTTATCTTTGTTATATAACAAGCCTATTTTAGGATTTTGATATCATATATACTCCTTTTTATATGCATTGATTATTACGATTTGATCTTTATGGTTAACGATTTTGAGGATTATATAGGTTTAGTGAGTTTTTAATTCAATTCAAGACATTCGTATCCATTCATTCTTAGTTAAAGTGTAAAACTTAGCGTCCACAATTGAATGCCACCGCCATGAGACAACTGAGGAATGATATGCTGCCATTCGTTCTGGCATCAATCTTGATATGGTTCTTCACATAATGGAAGGTATTTTTTTTGTTTGATTGTTTACGGTTTGTAATAACTACATTGAATTATTGATGGAGTCATGGAGACATGGACAGTATTATCATCCATTGATTTGTAATGCTTGAAATTTTCAGATAAGGCTCTAGAATTGGAAGATCTTGGAACGTGATGCGGATCAACCCATAGAAGAATCCGATGCAGGTTTAAGTTGCACAGTTTTCTTGAAGTTTCGTTTGGTGGTGGTTCACTGCCCCCAAGAATGTGATACGTACGACCCGAGCACCAGAGATTTTGTGTAACTGTGTAAGTCACTTCACTTTGTTTGATAACATTCTTTTGTGTTTCTTCCCAGTTTTCTTTTTTTGGCTGCATTATTATATCCGTGTTTAGTAGCTAATATGATCCTAAAGGTCCTTTGTTGTCTGTTCATTGCAGCTCACTGTGAATTTTAATTCAACGAAGTACTCCATATCCTAATTTTCTTTTCCAATATCATAGCTGTAGTAAATCTGTTGTTTCTTGACATACATGCCGTATGAGTCCACTATGAGGCAATCTCAATATGGATGAGGCAGCTCAAGAGATTGGTAAGAAGTTGATGTATGGTTCACATGATCCTTTTAATCATTTTTCGTTTTATTCTATCAGATTTTTACTCCACATATGTTCATTGAATTGTAGTTTATCATGAACACATTTAAGTATCACTTGCACACTTTACCTCATTTTTATGCTTTTATTAGCAAGATGTATTTGCCTTTCTTTTCTGATTTAATTAGCCAGTAAATTAGATAAGATGATTGATATTGGGATATCCTGCTATTATAGTGAATGATAATCTTATTTGGTGGTTTAATACTTTCTTAGGGCACTGGAGCTTCTGCTGGGAACCAAACTTTATTCTATTGCGATTGACATGCCGGTCATCGGGTTGTATCAGGTCTGGCGAATATCTATTTGTACAAGACTACGATTTGTTTACATCATGTAATTGTTTCTATTATTCTTTTACTAATAAGTTCATCGAAATAGGGTTTAAAAGTTTAGCATTTTTATGTGCTAAATGAATACAAACGCAATTATGAATTTGGATCATTTGGGTTTAAAATTTCAGCATATTTATGTGCTAAAATGAGTATAAACGTAACTGTGAATTTTGGATCATTTGGGTTTAAAAATTCAGCATGTTTATTTGCAAAAAAAGAGTATAAACGCAGCTGGATATTTGGATCATTTGGGCTAATGATTCAGCACTTTTATGTGCTAAAATGAGTGTAAACACATTTGTGAATTTGGATAATATGGTTTTATAAATCTGAACACTTTGTTTGTGCTAAAATGAGTATAAACGCAACTATGAATTTGGATCTTTTGGGTTTTAAAATTCAACACATTTATGTGCTAACAGGAGTATAAACGCAGTGTGAATTTGCTATTAAACTAATAAAATTTGGCAACATAAAACGGTTGGATCGGGTTGGGTCAATGTCAAATAAGAGTTTAAATGGAGAAGAATGGGTTGAGAATGCAGATGTAGGGATGAACGTGGTACCGGTACCGTACCGAAAATACCGGTACGGAAAATCATCAAAACTGGGTACTGCTACCGAACATGTTCGGTAGGTATCAGTATTTGAAGGTAAAAATCGGTATTTTGGTACCGATACTGAAAGTACCGGTATCGAAAATGCCAAAAAGTGGGTACCGGTAATGGTACCGAAAAAATTCAGTACGGGAAATTTGGTACCAGTACGGGGCCGGTACCCAGTACCAAATGCTCATCCCTATGCAACTGCACATGATTCCCTTATTTAGGGGATATGGGTTGTAAGCTAGGTTAATGAAATAGGGGAGGACGTCATATCGGCTATCTTAATGCTAAATTTTCACACGAATCTTCGTTTCCTAAGAGTGGCCATATGTATTTTTTGCACATTGTGGTTGTTTTTATGTTTGGTGGGCAATTAGGTGGTTCTTTAGAATTACTATAGCAGTAGAAAGCAACTGTTTGGTGAGTAGGTGTTTCTCAGAACTATATATGTACACTGGTATAATGATTTTAATCTTTTGCAACTTTCTACTAAGATGAGAATGTTGCTCTTACAGTACGAGAGAATATGTGAGGTCAGGGCTGGCTATATTGGAAAGTTGGTGTTGTAAGGCGACCTAGGAGGTAACCTTTTTTGTTATCCGTGGTGCATATGCCCGTTTATTTTTTATTTTAGAGGTGGCAGTTTTGACGAATACTATAAAAATGTTATCTATAAAAAGGAAATTGGGCAAAAGCCAGCCAATGTGTATTCTTAATGCATACATGATGCAATCTCATGTATTCTTCTTCGAAATATTAGATTAGTATTGTGTGAATTTAGCTTTTGTCCTCATCTTTATTACTAATATAGGATCTATATCTTGGTGTTAGGTTACCTATAAAAAACCTAAGCTTAAGCTGTGTTTTTTATTACATTTGATTTTTTTTTTACATTACAACAATTGAACTGTGTTTTGGAATCAAATTTCTTCAAGTAATATGTGTAAATTTTATGTTCTTTGTTAGTTGTTAAGATACGGCTAAATAAAGGATGAAACATATTGAAAATTCATTGGAACTTGAAACAAGTCTGTTGGGGATTTAATTGATTTAGTATGATTCTTTTGTGGAAACATGTAATTTCATATGATCTCAGACTTGAGTGTTTTAAAATGGGCTATATTACGTATTCTCTAAAGTGTTTAAATCGACGGTGGATGTGATGGTCGAATTTAGTGGTGGTGAATATAACGACAACGGTGACAATTTTAATGAGTTTAATTGTGATGAATCCTCTCCGTCTCCCTCGATCCGGCTTTGATTTCGTTTATGGTGTCGGGTAACCAACCAACCATCTTATTCTTTTTTCTCATTTCTTAATCTTTTTTTATTATTAAGAATTGAAATACTTATTGTCGTGGTCCTGCAATTTGTAGTTTTGGTGGCGGGCAATGGAATTCGACACTGAGGAAAAAGTTCTACAATCTGAACGATGCTACCTCACGATAGACAGTCCAGGTAAGCAGGACTTTCTTGATGCTTAAACAACAAAAAGTTGTAGTGTTTTCGCGTTCATTATATTAGAAAAAAAAGGGAATATGTCACAGAATAGTAACCATGTTTCAAAAGTGTTCTAATTAGGTCACTCGTATCGTTTTTGTCTCAATTAGATAACTTAACATTCAAATCGAGTCATGTCCTTTTTTCTATGTGTCAAGAAAAAAATGAAGAATAAGATGTTGGGCTCGGATTATTTTAATATATGAAATTATATTTATTAAAAATAAAAACACTTTAATTACATTAAAAATTAAAAAAACAAGTTACAATTCACATCATCACTCCAAGTTAGCATCAAATAAAAGCAAAAAAAGAAACAAAAATCCACATCACCATGGTTACTTATGAAATGGATGAAAAAACCCTTAATTTTAATGAAAAATGAATGTTGAGTGACCTGATTAGAACACTTTTGAAACTTGAGTGACCTAATTAGAACACTTTTAAAACTTGGTTACTATTCTGCAAAGTTACCCCTAGAAAAAAATATATTAGTCACAGGTTGCTTTCCTTTGTAGTTATCAATACTACACACCTATAAATATGTGATCTACATGATTAGTGGGCTAGAATGGTTTGGGTTTGGGCTGATGCCATTGTAAGAGTCCAAATAGAATGGGTTGTGTTTGTGCTGATATTATGATACTAGGTTATTCACCCCGTGTGTTACACGGGTTAAGTAAAAAGTAAAATACCAATAAAAACCGTATTAATAATATATTAATGTCACGTGTTATTCTTTATATTAATTTAGGAATAATATAATACTAATAATAATTTATTAGTTTAATACTTTAATACTTTAATATCTAATATATTTTATATTATTAATACATATAATAGCATATAAATCTAATCTAATACTAATAAAAGAATGGAATATTGGATTTTAATAATTCTAACTATTCGTCGTTGGCCGCTAACAGTTCTAACGTAAAAAATAACCACTGGCAGTCCCAACTATTAACATATTGGCCACCAATGGACCCTGACTAAAATAACCCTAACGACGTTAGTCTTCAGTCGCCGGAAAACTCATTTTTGGCCGGAAAACTCAACATTTTCGACCCAAACCTCTTTATAACCCTATTACGGACCTTTAGGGACCATTTTCTAGTAAAAGCCCCAATTATTGAAGTCGCCGGAAAGCTTCTTTTTCGCCGGAAAACTTCTTTTTGGCCGGAAAACTCAACTTTTTGGCCGGAAAACTCAACGTTTTCATGCCAAACCACTTTGTAACCTTAAATCGGACCTTTAGGAACATTTTTCAGGCCAAAAAACGGTTTTCCCGCGACCGGAGACTAACGACGTTAAGGTTCTGTTAGTCAGAGTCCATTGGTGGTCAATATGTCAATAGTTGGGACTGCCAGTGGTTATTTTTTAAGTTGGGCCTGTTGGCGGCCAACGGCGAATAGTTCAGATTATTAAAATAATAAAATCCAATATTCCTAAAAGAATCCATTTCATGTCACATGGCATTCTCTTATAATAAAGGATTTCACCAAAATGTCATGTGATAATTTCTCATACCACATCAACCATAATAAATAATAAGTAAATTAATATAAGTACCATTATCCACCTTAAAAAATAATTCTAAATAAACCTCCTCTCCCTCAAAAGAAATCGATACACCATGATACTTAGGTTAAAAAATTATACTATACGATACAGAGATAAAAATATAAGAATTACTTTATCTTTTGAATATACCGATATTAGATAATGATTATCAACTAAATTCGTATAACAGCTATTAATAAGAATATACCGATACTTGTCGGTGAATCAAAATATTAATATTAAAAAAACAAAATAATAAAATATTAAATTTGTTATATTAGAATTAACCTTATACTTAATATTAATTTACTATAGTAAAAATTAATAATACATAATTAGCTAATATTATACACATTCTAAAATCTAACATGTAATACTTATGAAAATATACTACATAACGAAATACATTCTTTACACCTTAATATATCACATATAATCATAGTCTTATTTCTAACACCTTAATATATTACATATACTCATAGTCTTATTTCTAAGCCAATATTATTAAGCTAAAAAAGATTACGTAATAGTTGATTAACATCAACATTAGAATTTTAAAAAACTTTAAAAATATAATATGTTTAGTCTCTACAGAATAATATTATTAGTAAGTTAATAAAATATTATTAAAATACAGATAATGATAAGAATAAATAATATCAATATATAGTTTATTAAAATTAAAAATTTTATAAATAAAAGAATTATGAGAATTGAAGGAGAGAATGCCATGTGGCATTATTTGTAGTCTTTTATTATAAGTTAGATTAACGTAAGAGGACAAAGCAAAATACCCTTCCAATATATGATAACTAGGTTAGAACCCCGTGTATTACACGGGTTGAATGAATGTAATTTTATATACTAAATTAAAACAATTATTCTTTAAAAATCTCGTTTATTACACGGATTGAACAAATGTAATTTTATATATTAAATAATAAAAAAAATTATATCTCTAAGAACCCCATGTATTGTACTGAATAAATGTAATTTTATATACCAAATAATAAAACCCGTGTATTGTACGGGTTGAATAAATCTAATTATATATACTACATAATAAAAAAGTTATATTTTTAAAAACACTGTGTATTACACGTGTTAAATAAATGTAATTTTGTAACCTTGTATATTACACGGGTTGGATAAATGTAATTTTATAAACTAAATAATAAAAAAAGTTATATCTTTATAAACCAGCGGGACAAATATATACTAAATAATAAAAAAAAGTTATATCTTATAAAACACCATGTATTACACGGGTTAAATAAATGTAATTTTGTATAGTAAATAATATGCTATTGGATTCGTTTAAAAAAACATAAATTTGGTTCGGTTTAATTCGAATTGATTAGAACCCCAATTTGGAAAATCTAAAACAGAATTATATTATAAGCTTCTCTTCCTAATTAGTGTTTTTAAAGTTTGATCTAATGTCTAATAAGTTATTTTGTATATTTTGCTTGTACTTAAAATTTTTTATATGAGCGTATTATTTTTTTTTAAGTTTAAGATTATTGTTTTGTGCTATTATTTAAAAAATCTTTAATTTATAATTTAAATTTGAAGATAATATATTATTAGATTAAATAGAATGATTATATCCGACATTCAAAGTAAGATAAGATTTGATATTAATCGATTATTTATTATTTAATTAATTGATATAAGATAAGTATGAAAATGTTTAATCTCTTCTAATTAATTATAGATAATCCTCCTATTAACTATTATTGAGTTTAATAACTTATAGATAATTATTATTTAGTTTAATCTTCTTCTCATTTAAATATTATTTATTTGAATTAATTAGAGTTAATTACTGTTTTCGTCCCTGTGATTTGTCAAAAATCACTATTCAGTCAATTAGTTTAAAAATTGCGATTTCAGTCCCTATGGTTTCACTTTCGTAACTATTTCAATATATACTAAATAATAAAAAAAAGTTATATCTTTAAAAACACCATGTATTACACGGGTTAAACAAATGTAATTTTGTATAGTAAATAATATGCTATTGGATTCGTTTAAAAAACATAAATTTGGTTCGGTTTAATTCGAATCAAGTCATAAACTTGGTTAAATTTAATTCGAATTGATTAGAACCCCAATTTGGAAAATCTAAAACAAAATTATATTATAAGTTTCTCTTCCTAATTAGTGTTTTTTACAGTTTGATCTGATGTTTAATAAGTTATTTTGTATATTTTGCTTGTACTTAATTTTTTTTATATGAGCGTATTTTTTTTAAGTTTAAGATTATTGTTTTGTGCTATTATTTAAAAAATCTTTAACTTATAATTTAAATTTGAAGATAATATATTATTAGATTAAATAGAATGATTATATCCGACATTCAAAGTAAGATAAGATTTAATATTAATTGATTATTTATTATTTAATTAATTGATATAAGATAAGTATGAAAATGCAGGAAATTAAAATGTAGACGCCTTCAATGAGTGACACGTGTCCTAAAGCTGGTTTCTTTTATTATATAGTATAGATTTGTAACACTATAATGTTAAGTTTAATTTAATTTAATTTAATTAAATTTGTTTTTCAAGAATTACATTAATTCGAAGATGTGGGGAGGTTCCACATAGTGGGCTATTGTGGGTGACACACTCTCTTGGTTGTGCTTTTGATGAGTCAAATTTTCACATAAGGTATATATATTTTATGTTAAATTATGTTTTCATTATTTTAATTATAGGAGCACTAGGTTATAAATGTCACACCCCAACCGATGGCGGAATCATCGGGGCGTGGAACTGAGCGAAACAGATTGTCCAGAAGTTTCCATAACAACTATCATTACCATTTAATTAAAACAATACGTCCCATACCGTATCATAAATAGTCAAACAAGTTATTACAGACAACATCAAAACAAATAAATCAGTTCCGACAACTCATATTTAAATAAGTAGCAATTGTTTATCTGCTTCTAGAGACCCCTAATAAGTTATCTACAGACAACTATTTGTTGGGCTCTAAAGCTTTATTCTAGCTTCCATTCCCTACCACATATGCATCCTAAGCACCTGTCACATACGTTAAAATAATGTCAATACATAAAATGTAAAGGTGAGCATACAAGTTTGATAATAGCATATAGAGTTCGAATTCGTTTACGCATAACCAGCACGTACACATAGTGAAATGAAGCACGTTAGTTATCGACATAGATCCATCGATACCAATGACTGCGGGTTGACTGCCCGAGGCAGTTCGCAATACATGATTACCACCGTAATCCATGCAAGTAAAAGATCCTTAACAACCCCCGTGTGAACGGGTGCTGAGTCCAAACTATAGTACTATCGTTGCTAAGGCAGGTAGACAGCATTCCATGTGTAAACATAACAAACAAGCATTCATAAGCCACGTATAACATGCATTATCGGTTTAGCGTTAAAATAGCTTGAGTAGTGTGATAGTTGTAGTTTGAATATTCGTAACGTATGTAACACCCAAAAGTGCTTAAAGCAAAAAGGGTTCGAGTATACTCACAGTGATTGTGGATTGAAGGGAGCGCTTTACAGCGAGTTCGGTTAGCCTGAGTAGATTCGATAACATAACGATAAGTGATACGCAATACAGTACAAGTGAGAGTGGTTAGGACGGCTGATCGTGCAGATCAGCTATCCGTGAGAGGGAGTCATCCGTGCGCATGAACTATCCGTGCGGATGGTGATGCATGCGGATGGCGATGTGTGCGGATGGTGGTCCATCCGGATAAGCTATCCGTGCGTGCGGGCTGTCCGTGCGGATTGGCTGTGCGTGCGGATGGCTTATCCGTACGGACAGGTTGTTGGTGTGGATGAGCGTTCAAGTGGATTGTTTCTTCCTAAAGATGTGTTTGTGTATGATGGTTTGTGCTTTGAAGTTTTCGTTGTAGCATTTAGAAAACACATAAGTGTTTCTACCTTTCAAGCCGGTCGCACGGACGACAATCCGTGCGTACGGTAGTCCGTGCGGACAACGGTGACCCGTGCGGACAGTCTGTGCGCGCGGGCAGAGACCATCTGTCCGGATAGCCTGTCCGTGCGGACGACTTGGCCGTGCGGATGAACACTGTTTGAATTTGTTTTAAGGCCTTAGTATCTCATGATCCGAAGAGTAATCCATTCTGAGGTCGTCCGTCCGGATTGCTCATTCGTCGATACTCAAACCTTGTTTGGAAAGTGGGTCCCAAGGGTAGCTTGTCCGGGTGACAACCCGTCCGTATGGTCTGTACGCGCGGACAGCTTGTCCGTGCAGACAGCTAGTCCGTGCGGACAGCTAGTCCGTGCGGACAGCTAGTCCGTGCGGACAGCTTGTCCGTGCGGACAACTGGTCTGATTGTCCCGTTCGTCTACACTTGGTTTCTGTTGTCGTTTCGAGACGTTCTGATTTCGTGACAACCACTTGGAATTGTATTCTCACCCGCGTGACTAGACCGATCAGGAACCACCCTAACTCGGCCTGTCGGCGACCCAGAACGGTCATTCCGGTTGACCCCGAAATCAGTTGTCAGTGGGTAGGGTTCCAGATCTGGAACTAGTGCATCACTATTGCCGAGTGGAGACTAGAACCGATCAGATTCGTACCGATTCTAAGGGAAAAAGAAAGAGAGAACTTAGGTTTATTTCTTTCAACTCTTTTATCCTTAGAAAAGTTTAGATCTAGATGAAGTTATTGTGAAATCTTGTAGAAATCGTTTAGATCTGAGTTATTCTTGGTGGAATGAGGTCAAGCTTGAAGTTCATAAGAACTTCATGATGACGTCACCCGAGAATACCTCGAATCCGGATGATTTCATGGTTAAAAGTGGAGATTTGAAAGATAGAAGTGTGTAGAATGGTGTAGTGATCAAAGATGTACAAGAATTAGTGCAAGATCTTACCTGGATTGAGAGAAATCTGAGAAAAGGTGAAGAATGCGTGCGGTTCGGACGTCACTTGCCAAAAGTGGAAAAGTTTGAGAGTGACCCGTGTATTTATAGGATGCCAAAAAGGGAAAGGGTGAGCCGTGCGCATGGCACGTACCCGGGTAGGCTATCCGCGCGGATAGGTCATCCGTGCGGACTGGCAATCCGTGCGGATGGGCCATCCGTGCGGATTGGCCATCCGTGCGGATGCCGCCTGCTTTGGTGCGTTCGGTGCGATGTTGCTTCGGTTCGGTTAGCGAGCGATTCGATAGGGTTTCCTAGTCAAATTACTTTCAGTCCCAACTACTTCTTATATGGTTCGATTCGGAATTCGGGTTCGGGTTCGTTTACATTCGAGTTAGACTTCGGGTTCGATTGAGTTCGCTTGATTATCACAACATAACATAAAATAAACATGCACATGTAACACGTAAGGCACACACATACGTATAAAGGACAAGTAAGATACGTAGTTCGAGTTACGGTTCGATGTCGATTTGATTAGCATAGCTTGGTTAACTTTATCGCATTGTTACTTCCTATCATTCATAGTCGTAGGTCGATTGAAATACGGTTAGCATGTCTCGATTATTGTAATGTACGACATTTACTCCACATAATATAAATAAAATAGAAACATCTCTACGAGTCAAGTCGCGCGAAATCGGTCGTTGACTTTGACCTTGACTTTGACTTTCACTCATGAAAACACGGGGTGTTACAGCCTCCCCTTGTTTAGGGAATTTCGTCCTGAAATTAAGCTGGAAGTCGTAACTAAGGTCGTGTACCACGTGTGGGAGTCCTACGTTTTTGGACCACTAAAAGTCGTCAAATTGGTCGACCTTTACGGTTAAAAATTGATTATTTTCGGATATGTTATGCGAAACTATCTGATCTAAAAGCCTATAAAGTTTTAGATTTCAATTCGAAGCCGTTTGGAAGAAATTTGAATTATTGTAGGTCCGGATTTATCTCCGATTCGATTGCTTAACAACACGTTCGACGTGCGGAATCCGCGAACGTGCTTGACTAGATATAATCGTACGGGGTCAAAATCGGTCCTACAAGTGGTATCTGAGCAGGTGATCGATTGCTCAGATTTGAGCAATTTCTTCATCTTTCTTATTTATCACGTTTTCAACAGATAATCGACAAATTAAACAACTTTTTACGGATAAAATTGCTAAAACTTGGATATGTTGTGCGAAAACACTTGATCTAATAGTCTACAAATTTTCTTAATTAAACAACTGCGGATACTTTGCCTTCATGTCGTCTTCGAGTTCCCAAGTGAACTCCGCGCCTCATTTGCCTTCCCATCGGACTTTCACAATAGGAATGCGTGAGCGCCTGAGTTCTTTGGTTTGGCGATCCATGATTTCGACATGCTTTTCCACGAAGTGTAATGTTTCGTTCACTTGTAGATCATCTAGAGGGACATGTAAGTCGTGGTCGGCGACGCACTTTCGGAGGTTTGACACGTGGAAAGTCGGGTGGACATTGCTAAGTTCCTCCGGTAATTCGAGTCTGTAGGCGACTTTTCCGATTCTTTCCAGAATCTTAAAAGGTCCAACATATCGAGGCGCGAGTTTCCCCTTTTTGCCGAATCGGACTACACCCTTCCAAGGTGATACCTTTAGGAGTACGTAGTCACCAACGTCATACTCACGGTGCTTGCGCTTTTTATCGGCGAGAACTTTCTGTCGATCCCGAGCTTTCGCTAGATTGTCTCGAATTTGGAAAATTTTGTCTGTCGTTTCTTGTAGTAGCTCCGAACCGGTTAGTTGCGAGTGGCCGATCTCGTGCCACACAATAGGCGATCGACATCTTCTTCCGTATAAGGCCTCGAAAGGTGCCATCTGGATGCTAGCCTGGTAGCTGTTGTTATACGAGAATTCGACTAACGGAAGGTGTCTATCCCAATTACCACCGAAGTCTAGAACACACGAACGGAGCATGTCTTCAAGAGTACGAATCGTTCTTTCAGTCTGACCGTCGGTTTGTGGGTGGAACGCAGTACTTAGATTAAGCGTTGTACCGAGTGCCGTTTGAAACGTTTCCCACAATCGTGAAGTAAACCGAGCGTCACGATCAGAGATGATGTCACGAGGCGTCCCATGTCGACAAATGATCTCGTTGGTGTAGATTCGGGCTAATCGTTCTACCTTGTAGTCTTCTCGTATTGGCAGGAAGTGCGCTGATTTAGTCAAACGGTCAACAACAACCCAAATGCTGTCGTGACCTGATGACGTGGTTGGAAGCTTGGTTACGAAATCCATAGCTATGCTCTCCCACTTCCACATGGGAATTGGTGGTTGTTCGAGCAAGCCAGAGGGTCTTTGATGTTCAGCCTTGATTCTAGCACAGGTTAGGCATTTTCCGACGTAGAGAGCGATATCCCGTTTCATACCCGGCCACCAGTACCTATAGCGAAGATCATGGTACATTTTGTCAGCACCGGGATGAATAGAGTATCGAGATTTGTGGGCTTCATCCATGATAATCTGTCGCAAGTTGGTTCGCTTGGGAATCCAAATTCGGTCGAGGAAGTGGAATATACCATTTGATTTGCTCACAAGCTGGGCTCCATCGTGGTAGATTCTTTCTTTCTTCAGGGTGCGTTCGTTGAAACATGCATGTTGGGCGTCGCGTATGAGAGCTTCGAGGTTGTGCTGGGCTGGAACGTTACGAGTGCTAAGCAGGTAGCTCCGTCTGCTAAGTGCGTCGGCAACAACCTTTGCTTTGCCTGGGTGATAACGAATCTCACAGTCATAATCGTTGAGAAGTTCTACCCATCGGCGTTGACGCATATTTAATTCTCTCTGATTAAAGATGTGTTGTAGGCTCTTATGATCGGTGAAGATCGTACACTTCGTACCATACAGGTAGTGTCGCCAAATCTTTAATGCAAAAACAACTGCGCCTAGCTCGAGATCGTGGGTTGTATAGTTCTTCTCGTGGATTTTGAGCTGACGAGATGCGTAAGCTATGACCTTGTCTCGTTGCATTAGGACACAACCGAGACCAAGGTTGGAAGCATCACAGTAGACAATGAAATTATCGTTTCCGTCGGGTAGTGTGAGAACAGGAGCATTGCAAAGCATGTGTTTGAGGGTTCGAAAGGCAGACTCTTGTTTGGTTCCCCAGACAAAAGGCTGGTCGTTATGAGTAAGAGAGGTAAGTGGTACAGCAATCTTCGAGAACCCTTCGATAAATCGTCGATAATAGCCCGCTAGCCTGAGAAAGGAGCGGACTTCAGTCGGGTTCTTAGGCGTAACCCAGCTCTTAACAGCTTCAATCTTCGCAGGATCGACGTGGATACCCTGACTATTTACGATGTGACCCAGAAACTGAACCTCCCCCAACCAAAACTCGCACTTGGAGAATTTGGCGTAGAGTTGGTTCCCCTGGAGTAACTCGAGAACCAAACGTAGATGTTGCGCGTGTTCGGCTCTCGTCTTGGAATAGATCAAGACATCGTCGATGAACACGATGACGAAACGGTCAAGATATGGTTTACACACTCGATTCATCAGATCCATGAAAACTGCTGGCGCGTTTGTTAGGCCAAAAGGCATGACAACGAATTCGTAATGGCCGTAACGAGTGCGAAATGCGGTTTTGGGTATATCCTCCTCTTGTATACACAGCTGATGATATCCTGAACGTAGGTCGATCTTTGAGAAACACGTAGCGCCATGTAGTTGGTCAAACAAATCGTCGATTCGAGGCAGAGGATAGCGGTTCTTGATAGTCAACTTATTCAATTCCCGGTAGTCGATGCACATCCGGAACGACCCGTCCTTCTTTTTGACGAAAAGGACTGGTGCGCCCCAAGGAGAGGTGCTCGGGCGAATAAAGCCTTTTTCAAGAAATTCCTGGAGTTGGGTTGAGAGTTCGCGCATTTCGGACGGCGCGAGTCGATTAGGAGCTCTGGCGATAGGATTAGCTCCAGGAATGAGATCAATGCGAAAATCAATATCTCGTTTTGGAGGTAGTCTGGGAAGATCCTCTGGAAAAACATTAGGAAATTCTCGAACCACAGGAACATCTTTCACTTCCTTCTTCTCTTTCTTTTCCTTCTCCGCTGCTACAACGTTAGCCAAGAAAGCCATGTATTCCTTGCGGAGATACTTGCTAGCTTGGAGGCATGACATAAGCTTGAGACCCTTCGAAGTAGTATCACCATAAACACACAATGAATCACCGTTTGCGAGCGAAAAACGAATCATCTTATCGAAGCACACAACTTCGGCATGGTTTTCGCGAAGAAAGTCCATGCCTACTATGACATCAAAGCTTCCCAGTTGCATAGGGATGAGATCGATTGAGAAGATGTGATTGTTGAGCTCGAGAGTGCAATCACGAATAACAGAGTTTACAGCGACGGTTCTTCCGGTAGCGACTTCGACATCGAATGCAGAGGAGAGTCGGGAACGTTTACGACTAAGGAGTTTCTCAAATTCGAGTGACACAAAGCAATTATCGGCTCCAATATCAAACAAACATGAAGCATAAATACCATTCACAAGGAACGTACCATTGACCACGTTGTTGTCGGCCTGGGCTTGACGCACATTGAGATTGAAAGTTCTGGCGCGTGCGGCCTGTTGCTGCTGCTGCTGCTGCTGTTGTTGCTGTGGTTGCTGCTGTTGCGGTTCTTGTTTCACCATCCTGTTCGGGCACATGTTGGCGAAGTGATTCGGGTCGCCACACGTGAAGCACGCTCTGGCTTTGACGGCGGGTGCCAGAGGAGCTTGTTGACCCTGTGGGGCAGCGAGTAGAGCTTGATTGGCGGGAGCTTGACGGATACGATAGTTGGCAGTAAAGTGGCCGTAGACGTTACAGTGAGCACAAAAGCGGCATGGAATAGCTGTCGGGTGATGATAGGTGCAAGTAGGGCAGAGTGGGTGTGGTCCAGTATATGCACGCTTTGCAGGCGGTGCATTGGCCACAGGCGCCACTACTTGACGCTGTTGGGCAGGTACAGCTTGGATCGGTGCAGCAGTAATCGCACAGTTCTTGTTGGTGGAGCTGTTCTTTCTCTTGTTCTTTCTCTTGTTGCTTGACGAGGTAGGCTCAGCAGTTGGTGCAGTAGTGGTAGCTTGTTGCAGATGCTTGGAGGTCTTATCCCACACCCCAGCCTTAACCCTCTTGTCATTGATTTCAGCTGCCAGTAGATAGGTTTCCTCGATCGTCGTAGTCTTGGCCGCTTGTACGAAATCAGCAACGCAGTCGGGGAAAGCTCGGATGTACTTCTTGATGGTTATTTCTGGGGTCTTGACCTGATCGGGACAGATAATGCTGAGCTGCTTGAAGCGAGCAGTAAGGCCAGCATTGTCTCCATCCTTCTGATGTATGTGCCAGAATTCATCTTCGAGCTTTTGACGCTCGTGAGGAGGGCAAAATTCCTATAGCATGACTTCCTTGAGCTCGTCCCACGACAAACCGTAAGCTGCATCATTCCCTCTCTTGTTCCTCTCGGCCGTCCACCAGTCCAAAGCACGGGACTGAAAGACGCCGGTAGCGTTCAGAGTTCGAAGGTCATCAGGGCAACCACTTTGTCGCAGAGTAACCTCGATTGAGTCAAACCAGTGGAACAGTGCAGTAGGACCTCCTTCGCCTGTGAATTCTTTCGGCCCACATGACTTGAATTGTTTGAAACTGAAAGGTCTTGTGACAGCTCTAGGACCTTCAGTCCTCGATTCCTCGGATGATTTGCTGGCATTTTCATAGGCATCGCTCACTGCCTTTGCTACAGCTTTCGCGACGATGGAAGCAAGACGTCTGTCTTTCTTTTCCTGGCGAGAGAGTGGATGACAGGATCCAGACGACATTGTCTGCAATAGACATCGCCATGGAACTCAACACATGTATTCGAATCTCACCTCACACGTCTAATACTACTAAAGCTCAGTAACACGTACCATGTAAACGCACATAGTCACAGAATCACAGAATTGCACGAAATCACATAAACACATAGAGCACATAATCCCAATATTCCTAAACACGTAAGCATAACAGCAAGAAAACACGTATAACTTAATCACTAAAAGCACCTACGAGCATACATAGCATTCTGACTGTCCCTATTGTTGATTTGCTAGCGATGAGTTGTGTGGGTTTTGTGTTTTAGCAGAAGCAATAGTGTTGGGTTGAAACCAATAGTACCTCAAAACGTTAACAAATGACAGAAAATGCATAAAATTTTCATAAAGATCGATAAATCGAAGGTAGATTGTCTGTGGCTAGTAGACTTCGACTAACCAAAGTGGCTCGACTATTCGCAAGGATCCTGCACAATTACCTCCAGGACTATGCCTTTGCCTCGATTCTTGGGCATTGGCGCAATTCCCATTGGTTATATTGTGTCTTTAGACCGTTGGAGTCCATCGAACTTTGGTGAGAGTTTTTTTTTTTTTTTTTGTATAAAAGCAGGACGAGTCGTCAAGGTTAGGGTTTCACCCCTATCTTGCAACTTCCGTCCTCGTTTTTGATAAAAATTGAGGAGATTATTCATCAAAATATGGATTTCACTCCTGATTTGGTATGATTCTCCTTGTTTGTAGCTAAAACGCAAGCTGATTAGGCAATTTTAGTCGAGAGTTTGCGGTTTTCACACCTATTCTCGGCCTCTTTACCTGTTCACAACTTGAAAATTCGAGTGCAGTGATAGAAAAGAGTGAGTGATAGTGACGAGTTTACGCATACGCGTGAGTTGGTCTGTTGGTTCTTAACTATAGACTAGGTCTCTAAGACTTCGACCCAGACTAGGTCGAGTCTTGCCTAATTCCCTATAGTTATGGCTCTGATACCAATCTGTCACACCCCAACCGATGGCGGAATCATCGGGGCGTGGCACTCAGCGAAACAGATTGTCCAGAAGTTTCCATAACAACTATCATTACCATTTAATTAAAACAATACGTCCCATACCGTATCATAAATAGTCAAACAAGTTATTACAGACAACATCAAAACAAATATTCTGTTCCGACAACTCAGATTTAAATAAGTAGCAATTGTTTATCTGCTTCTAGAGACCCCTAATAAGTTATCTACAGACAACTATTTGTTGGGCTCTAAAGCTTTATTCTAGCTTCCATTCCCTACCACATATGCATCCTAAGCACCTGTCACATACGTTAAAATAATGTCAATACATAAAATGTAAAGGTGAGCATACAAGTTTGATAATAGCATATAGAGTTCGAATTCGTTTACGCATAACCAGCACGTACACATAGTGAAATGAAGCACGTTAGTTATCGACATAGATCCATCGATACCAATGACTGCGGGTTGACTGCCCGAGGCAGTTCGCAATACATGATTACCACCGTAATCCATGCAAGTAAAAGATCCTTAACAACTGTAGGTCCCTCGGAGGTTGAGGTTAAACCTTATCCTTGTTATGTTTAACACTCTAGCAAGTGCGGAATCCAAGCTAGAATGCAAACCGATAGTTTAGATGAAAGCACAAGTTACAAAGAGAAAGAGTAGACACGCAATATATCAAAGTTTTCTCTTGTATTTCAGTGGACACGGTTACAGCCCTTGACCAAACTGAAATGCTCTCTACAAGACTTGGTTCACTCACATGCACTATCCAAAGAACTTTCAAGACTAACTCTGAACTGAACCATGTATGGGATATATATACCCATAACAGATAACATGCTCGAAGGATAATGTAATCTGGTCGAAGGATCATCTATCGACCAGAAAACTATCGAAGGATCCATACATACCTCGAAGGATGATATATCCTTCGAGGTCCATATGTATCCATCGAAGGTTGTCTTTCGAGGTCATCGAAGGATACAAACCATCCTTCGATGACATCCTTCGAAGCATACAATCTTACATACAAAGTGTTGACTGTTTGGCCAAGTCAACCAGGAGGATGGTTGACTTGGTCAAACTCACATTCAAACACATATACAACACAACAAAAGACGTAAACACGACAGACAAAAGACATCGTTTTATACATTACAAAATACAGACAAAGTACAGACACAAGTGCACCAACAAACTCCCCCTTGGCTGTAGCTTTGTCTCGATCTTCGTGTCTTTAAGTCTCGGACGTCCTTTCAACTGTCAAATGATGTGATGACCATGCACTTCCCGCATTAACCAGTAGATTGAAACAGTACCGGGCCATCTTCTGAAACTTCATTGCTTGATCTCGATCCCGCACCAAGTAGTTTATCTCATGATCCTTCAGAACAATAATATCCGATCTGGACATGTTAGAAATCCACATCGGATCTATTATTCTAAAGTTCTCCTGACTATCTCTGAATAGGATCACGGCTTCTCCAGTATCCGCATCATAGACCCAGCAACGAAAGTTTCCTAGAAAGTCAGTCTTCATTTTCAGCAAAGGTATCTTCTTCATCTCTTTTGGAGGATCATACACCAAACGATAGCGAGCAGTGTTTGTTTCTGGATCAAGTGTAAATCTGATCTGCTCGTATCTAGGAAACTGTGGCTTGTATAAAGGATCCTTCCAGCCCCTTCTTCTTTCCAACCTGATTTTCTTAGCAAACAATTCCACCATCTTATCTTCGACTCGATTGATAACATCTAGTTGAGCTAACACTGCAACATCATAGTATGGAAGTGAGAGAATACTTAGAAGAGTACTGAAATACTGAAGACCATGTTCTCGTTTCACGACCATGCAGTGAAGTTCCTTAACAAACATCCAACTAATAATGCGACCCCGAGCCCGATTCTTTTCCAGACTCATATAATTAGCCTGATCCAATGGAGGGAGCGGAGGAGGATTCCTAGCTAGGAAATCCGCTCGCCATTCTTTCATGGTCTTCTCACGGTTTTCTTGAGCTGTCGGAGAGTCTGAAGAAGGATTGGCAAATTCTGCTGTCTTTTCTGCCACATAATCATCATCAAGAGCATTCACCTCCGCATTGTCTTTCCCAACATAAACAGGACGTTCAGGATCCGAACCGATGAAGATTTCATCAATTGTAGAGAAATCGGTTTGGTCCTGAACCAACGGAGTAGCATCAATCATGCTTACAGCAATCTCATCCAATTCCATCAGAGCCCGTACCTGTTCATCAGACATTTCGGTAACATGTTCTCCCTCTTCTAACAGTTCACCCGTGACTGGATGATACTGAAGAACACCTGAGGATTCAGGGAGATCTGCAAACATTTCTGGTTCCAGACTAACATGCTCATGCCCTGTAGAAGTTTCCAGTGTTTCTGTCTGCTCAGATGGGCCAGTAGTAGCTGTGGAAGGAGCAGAAGGAGCATCTTGAGATGTACCAGACCCACCTGCAGCCCCGGATGCAGTTGCATCGGAACCTGAGACAGCTGGTTGATCTGGATTTGCTGCATCATCATCCTTGTCATCCTCACGCCTTGAGGGTACAATGCCTAATGCATTGCATCTTTCATTCCACAGCGTACCCACTTTCTGATTAGTCTTCTTGAAGTTTTCGAGCACAGGCTTGAAGCTTTCTCTTAATCGATCATCGCGATTTTTATAGTGCTCTGACAACTCTTCATTCTTCTGCCTTAGTGCTTTTCCCTCATTCTCCAACACAGTACTATGCCTTTTCATTATCTCGACCTCCTTGTCACGTGCCCTGTTCGCTTCCTTCAACCTTTCAATTTTCTCAGCCTGTTCCTTGATTTTATTATTCTGAGCATTAACAATTGAACACAGCGTGTTGTGTGCCATCACATCCTGTTTTCGCTGCACACGATACTCTTCAATTGTTCTTGTATGCCGACCGACTATGGAACCCAATTCACTGATTTGTTCAATCAGGAATTGAATCTTTTCAGATTCAGATAAACCAGACAAAGTCTCTGCCAGAGTCGGTCGCGAAGGCTCAGGTCCTGAGGAGCCAGACTGACCAGCCTGACCAGAAGCACCTGTAGGTCCAGTAATAACAAGAGTAGGTCGGACATGTGTACCTGAGGCGGGAGTTGCAGGCGGCTGTTGATCAACAGTCACCGTGCGTGTCCCAGAAGACCTCTGAGGAGAAGAAGACATAAGATCCAGCGTCTCTGATGCAGTTAGTTGATCACTAACAGGAGGCAGCTGTTGCTCTGGAGCAGTAGAATGCTGAACAGAAGCAGGAACAGAGGAATCACCAGCAGTTTTCTTTGACGCACGAATACCCTGTCGTTTTGCTTTCCTCTTTCTGACAAAACCCGGAGAAGTAAGGATATAATCCTCATCCTTGTCAGATTCTCCAGTTCTAACCGTCTTCTCTATTTGCTCAAAACGAGGATTCCCGCGACTATCATAGACCTTTTTCATTCCTGGAGGAGGAGGATTATCGTCCTCAGAAGATGAACCATCGTCACCAGAACCTCCTTCCTCTTCAGAAGACGAACTACTATCATCCGCTTGTCTCCTCGGCTCATCTACCTTTCCTTTGCCTTTGTCAGTCGCAACAGTACCTGACTGACTCGCAGGATCACCATCTCCACCTGCACTACAGCCTGTTTCAACAACCACAGTACCACCATCACCACCTGCACCAATACGAGCATCAGGATCTACAAACTCTCCCTGAACTTCTTCAGCAGCAACATTAACATCAACCTCAACACGTGCTGCAGCACCTGAACTGCCAGCAGACTTCCTTGTTGCTTTGATTCCATGTTTAGCCCCGAGATGCGTGTCAGCCAAAGCGATCAACCTTGGCTCTTCATTATCAGAATCACTCGCGTCTCGACGCCATTTGTTGTTCTGCGGTGCCTCGTAGTCCGGAACATCGAGATGACCAATAAGCTTCCTAATTGGATCCGATTCCTTATAGTTGGACATGGATTTGAAAATCAGCAGCGTACGCTCATTCATCGGATTGACAGGAAGAACATCTGCTTCAGCTTTAGGAAGATCAGGAATCTGATCATCAATCATCATCTGCAGGAATCTAGGATATAGCCAAAACTTGGTAGATGTTCGTTGAGTTGCTGAAGGGAGTGGTCTTCGAGCATTTTCTTTCAGATTGTCGAAAATATAACGTGATATGTTAAAAGGCTTGTTCAGAATCAAAGCCGTAAACAATCCCGTTAAATCAATCGGCGACAGATCATATCCAGATCGTTTGTTGCTCAGGCAGTGAATAAGGATATGCAATAAGAGCTTGTATCGAAGCGGCATAAACTTTTTGTTGATCTGATTTGCAAGAACGTTATCGCTGTACCGTAACCTCATCAGCAAGCCCCGCTGACATTGTAAATCAATAGAAGTAGCATCTTCTGGTTGATCACCTAGTTGCAGACGTGCTCTGATAGTGTTTTCTGTAATCACCACGGGTTTCTTAGCGACGAATCCATTAATCACTTCCTTATTCTCCACTGTTTCAACCACAGCCGAATTCCAGAAATCCTTGATGTGCGACTGATAGGCAGTGTGTTGTGTAGTGATCGCATAGTTGATACGAGCGCGATGAAGGTACTCCATAATTCCTGTGAATTCCGGACTGATCTTGCCTTCCGGTTGTAAATAAGCAGCCATGTTATGTCTAGATTCAGACATAGATTCAACCTCAGATTTCTCCTTCTTTGTTGGCTTTGCCCGTTCCTTTTTCGCCTTTGGTGCCATTTCTGTACATCAAAACATTGACACGTAATGAGAAAAAGTCAAACAGTCAACAAGAATTCCATACTTAGAGAAATTTCAATTTCTTGGAAAAACTTCTAAGTGTTCTGTCTCGAAAGATCTCATTTAGGCATCGAAGGATGACACATTGATCGAAAGATGTTATATGCTTCGAAAGATGACAGGCCATATCGAAAGATCATCTTTCGAAAGATAAAAATTTTGAAAGATATTTGATCAATCGAAGGATCTGATCAACCGAAGGATGATCCTTCGAAATGCTTAGTATCCCGGTGACACTGTTCATCGGCGATTTTCCGGCGACCTGTTCATCGTTTTTCGGTGACCATTTTAAGTGTGTTTTAGGTATGTTTCAAACCATCAATATAACACCACTTAAAACATCAACAATAAGGCACCTTAAAACAGACATAATAACATCAAACTCAACCCCGGACACAAAGCCTAACCCGGATACAAACACATACACATGTACCGATTAACCAAGAATACACAACTCCCTTTCAAACCATTTAAGACACAAGACAATGACTCTGAAACAAAGAACATCCGTCAAAATACAACATTTTAAACATCAAAACCTGCAACTAACATATTCACATTGCATAACATATGATCAAATGAAATGTTTATGTTGTTGTTTGAATCGTGTATTAGGGTTATCCTACCGAGATTGTAGATGAAATCCTGATACACTAAGTTTTTGATTAAATTTTGGCAGAGTTTCGGTAGGATCAGAGGATTTTTGAATAGTGAAGTTGAATCAGTTATGTTGAAATGAAGAAGAAGACCCTTTTTATACCCTGACCTCGAAAGTCGAACCGTCTCGAAGGATAGATGACCTTTCGAAAGATGTAAAGGTGTCCCGAAAGATCACCTTTGGGTCGAAGGATACCAGATATTTGAAAGATCTGGATCGAAGGATACCAGATATTTGTTGTTATCCTTCGAAAGATATCTTTCGATCTAAACCATCTTTCGACTGAGATGATTGACTTTCGTTGACTTTCTTTGACCATCTGATCTTTCGAGGGCCATTGCTTCCTCGAAGGATCAGATTTCCACCAACACTTTGGATTTTTGGGAAATTTCAATTCAAACCCTTCAAATTTTGGAGGTTTTTCAGAAATGACCATTTTGAAAAGTTGTCCGTTATGAAGTTCTGCAAAGGTTAGTTTTATGAAGTATCTCGGCTTGTCAGGTATCGGATCGAGCACCAACATCAGTTAATCAAAAATAATATTAAATTGAAAATCTTTTTGGGTTTTTGATAAAATAAAAGACAACAATTTTAATATCCTTTGAATGTTATCAAACGACATCACCGCTAATGTCGTGCTGATATGCACCAAACGACAAAACTGTTTAAAATAAGACAATAAAACTAAGCAGTAAATAGATATGTACAAACACAACAATATTTTTGCGAGTTTCTGGCGAAGAGAATCATATCAGCTTGCGGTCTTTTGTCAAAACACATTTTCTTTTAAAATTCTTTTACAGAAGTGGATAAGTATTCTACCACAATTACCGATATTGTTGTCCACTTAAACTCAGCGATCAAGTGTAATCATAATGCATTGAGATACGTTAAGGTATGATTTATACTTACCGACCGGTGTTCATCCACTCACGACACATTCCCGTATCAAGGTATGCACGAGAGTTCATCTTACTGGGGAGTATACCATTTATCATCCGTTTTTAACGTATATACATGTGAACAAGTCACTTATTTGAGTTGAAAACAAGCCCTATGTGATAGAATCACTTATTGATGAGGAACTTGATTTTCGATGCATGAGGGCACAGGAGCAAGTCCGTGAACAGGTCAGTACTTCCGTACAGCAGAGAGACGAACTTGACTCCCGGATAAATGTGATATTTTATCACTTATATTGTATGGACATGTGATTGTTTATCACTTATTGTGGTCGAATGCAGTATGAGATATGTACACGTATGTATGGTATCATGGAAGAACTTAGACTTTGTCTTTTATAGAAACAACCATGATACCCAGATGATAAACAGCATAAACCCCAAATATCTCAGAACCTCGGCAATCTATCAAACGAAATTTCGGTACCAAGACCATATGCCAATGAGCGGTTCCCACGCGGTTTTCAGTTCGTTATGTTTATATCTCCTGCATACTTTAAAATGATCGTGAGTCTACCGGTACATCGTTAGTAGAGCTACTTATCTTTTTCTTTTCTTTTGATTTCTAGAAACATGTTTCGACCGACCTCTGATGTAATATCATTTTCTCTTATATTACCAAGAAACTCATTTTTGTTTTTCTATTGTTTTTGTGTTTTTCTGAATTTTCTCCCCCTTAAATGCAGAAAGTAAATAAATTAAAGACATATTTTTGTATTTTTGTGGTTTTTCAATGTTTTTGTATTTTTCTTGAAACTTTCTCCCCCTAAAATTCAAAAATAAAATAAAGTAAAAACATATTTTTGGATTTTTGGTTTTAGAAAAATATTTACAAAAACGATTTCCTGATGTCGGTTACTCTTGCTTCACCTTGATGCCGTTTACCAAAAGTAAAAAATCGAATCTTGATTTATCAAATGCTTTGGTAAAAAGGTCGGCACGTTGGTGATCGGTATGAATGTGAATCACATCGATAAGTCTCTTTTCAAAGCAATCACGTATGAAGTGATATTTAATATCGATGTGCTTCGTTTTTGAGTGCTGTACAGGATTTCTAGTGATCTGTAAAGCAGCTTCATTATCAACAAAAATAGGAGTAGTTAGGAATTCAAAACCGTAGTCCCGCATCTGTTGTTGGATCCATAGAACCTGGGAGCAGCAACTAGACGCAGCAATGTATTCCGCTTCACATGTAGACGTAGCCACACATGTCTGCTTCTTGCACTGCCAAGTGACTAGGCGATTGCCTAAGAACTGACATCCTGCTGTTGTTGATTTGCCATCTTTCTTGCAGCCGCCGAAATCAGAATCACTGTAAGCCTTGAGATCGAAGTTATCATCCTTAGGGTACCATAACCCGGTGTCAGGGCAACCCTTCAGATAACGAAATATCCTTTTGACAGCAGCATAGTGAGAGACCTTCGGATTCGCTTGATACCTAGCGAGAAGACAAGTTGGATACATAATGTCGGGTCTTGATGCGGTGAGATACATTAAGGATCCAATCATAGCACGATAAAGTGACGAATCCACAGCATCCCCTTCTTCATCCGGAGTAATCCCGTGATTCTGCGGAAGAGGAGTAGAAATTGGCTTCGAATCGGACATCTGGAACCGGCTCAAGATGTCTCCGACGTACTTGGTTTGATGGATAAAAATTCCAGATTCGGACTGATTAACTTGCAAACCCAAGAAGAACGTCATTTCACCCATCGCACTCATCTCGAATCGATCTTGCATCACCTTTTCAAATTCCTTGCATAACTTATCATCGGTAGAACCAAAGATAATGTCATCGACATACACCTGTACCAACAGAAGATCTTCACCTTTTTCCTTGATGAAGAGGGTACAATCGATCAAACCCCGTCTAAACCCATTGCTCAGCAGGTAGGTAGACAGAGTCTCATACCAGGCTCGAGGTGCTTGATGAAGACCATATAACGCTTTGTTAAGTAGTAAAACTCTGTCAGGATGTAATGGATCTTCAAACCCCGGTGGTTGCTCGACATATACTTCCTCTTCGACTACTCCGTGTAGAAAAGCACTTTTAACATCCATCTGGTACACCTTGAATTTCTTGAAGGATGCGTAGGCTAGAAAGATTCTAATAGCCTCCAGACGAGCAACAGGTGCATACACTTCATTGTAGTCAATACCTTCGATCTGACTGAAGCCTTGAACAACTAACCTTGCTTTGTTTCGGACAACAATTCCACGGTCGTCCTTCTTGCACTTAAACACCCAACGAGTTCCGATCTTCTTGTAATTGTCGGGCCTATCAACCAATTTCCATACGCCCAATTTCTCGAACTGCTGAAGTTCTTCTTGCATGGCTTCCACCCAGGAATCATCTTTCAATGCATCCTTCCAAGATCTAGGCTCTTCTTGGCTAACATAGCAGGCGAAAGACCAATCATTTTGTTGTCCCGATTCTCGTATCTCAGCATACAAGCCAGCATTTTCGTTATTTCTGATTTGATTCCTTGTCCTTACACCACTGAGAACATCACCTATAATATTCTGCTGAGGATGAATGTTATGAATTCGGGTTTCAGGTACTAGAGGAATGTCAACATTGGTCCTCAAGTTATTGATATTTAAATTCCCGATATCATTCTGAAGCTGTTGAGTTGTAGAAGATGATGCATTTTCTTCTTGGACAATTGGCGCAGACACTGGATCCGTTGCTTCTGAAGTACCTTGAACCGGACCCCGTGATTCACCATCATTTGCATCAACATACTCCTCATCTTCCGACGACAAATTGTAGTCGACAGCATCATTAAACACCTCATTTGAAACGAGATTGTTGACAGAAGAAGATGCTTGTGAGTCAACAATAATTGGGCGAGCTAACTGAGAGCCAGTCGCATTCTCGCTTTCAGACAACATTTGAGCAATTGCATTGTCATCATCAAATGTCGGCAGATTGAATGAGTCGAAAAGACTATCATAATCGAACATCCATGGATCTCCAGAAGGCTTCGGAGGATTAGAATATCTTTGAACTCTTACTTCACCCCACTCTTCAATCTTCTTGGTAGTTAGGTTCCATACTCGCAGATTAGGAGTAGCATACCCAAGGAAGTAACCTTCGATAGCTTTGGCACCAAACTTCCCGTCAGGCTCAATCATGGTACATGGTGCACCAAAAGGTTCTAGATATTCCAAGTCAGGAGTCTTCTTGTGTAGGAGTTCGAAGCACGTTTTGCCATGTCTTTTCACTGTGAGAACCCTGTTTAACGTGTAGCAAGCCGAGGCAACAGCTTCAGTCCAGAATCGAACTGGAAGCTGAGACTCAACCAACATGGTTCTTGCAGTCTCAATTAAGGTTCTGTTCTTTCTTTCAGCGACTCCATTTTGTTGTGGCGTATACCGAGAGCTATATTCATGAAGGATTCCTTTTGCAGCGCAAAATTCATCCATAACCCTGTTTTTGAACTCGGTTCCGTTGTCGCTTCGAATTCGCCTCACCTTTAGATTATAAAGATTTTCCAACAAGGTGATCAATTTCTTTAGAATTTCTGGAGTCTCACTCTTGTGAACCATGAAGTCAACCCATGAAAATCTTGAATAGTCATCAGTAACTACCAAGCAGAAAACCTCCCCGTGCACACTCTTGTGTTTGACTGGGCCGAAAAGGTCCATATGCAGACGTTCGAGTGGCATGTTTACCGTGTTAACCTTTTTCAATGGATGTGATTTCTTGATTTGCTTCCCTTTCTGACACGGCACACAGACATCTTGAAGTTGAAAATTTTTCACATTGACACCTCTCACCAAATTGTTTTTGACAAGGTGATTCATTTTTCTGAGGTGAATATGACCCATCCGTCTGTGCCAAGAGATCGTCTCCTTTTCAGTGGCTTTTGAAATAAAGCAAGTAACTTGTTTGGACTGGGTTATTGCTTGGCTCATATCAAGGACATACAAATCATTAACTCTTGGTGCTGATAAGAGAATCCATTCTGCGGGAATCTTGAATCCTGGCTTCAGCACATAACAACCGGCATCATCAAAATGCACGGTGAACTTCTTGTCGCAGATCTGAGAAACACTCAGGAGATTGTGATCCAACTGTTGCACATAATTGATTTTGTCGAAACTCACAATTCCATTTGAGATCATTCCCTCGCCGGTGATATACCCTCCTTTGTCTCCAGCAAACGCAACATATCCTCCTCTTATACTTCGCACATCAAAAAGAAGACGATAGTCGCCCGTCATGTGCCTGGAAGCCCCACTATCAACAATCCAAAGACTATTAATAGTTCCTCCTGGAGCTGCCTGCACATGCAATTAACTTATCAGTTTGAGAGGGGGACCCAAGCCTTTGTGGACTTGGGTCGTCCTTGATCATCAAGGAAGGTGATTTCAATCACTTGATGATTAGGAAAAAGAACCTGTGGTGCTCCCCCTGACTGAATTACCTGTTTTGGTTTCCAAGCTGTTTGTCCTTTACCAGTATTTGAATTAATTGTTTTTGAATTTACTGGTTTTACAGTTTTAGGTTTTGCTTGTACAGGTTTTTCTTCTTTGACCTCTGATTTTAAGGCCTTTTCAATTACCTTTTGATTCTTTTGTTTTAACTTCTTTTCCCTTTCTTTCAAGACACGTGGATCTTGTTTCGGGGAAACTGATCGTTTTCGGTAATCGATTTCTTGGGGAGCACTCATTGTTGACTTCAGCTTTTGCACGTATGGGCAATATCTTACAATATGCCCAACTGTCCCACATTCAAAACATGTTCTCCGCTCTACAAACTTCGGAGAAACATGTTGATGACCAGACTGAGAACCAGACCATGAACTTTGTGATGTACACGTGCTTGGACCTACATCACGTCCGTTGGTGTGTTGGGTGTAATTATTCTGATCATTTCGTTTTAAAATTCAAACTTGTTTTATAAAATCAATGTTAGATTTATCCTGAAATGTTTCAAGTTTGTCAGAACCCGTGGATCCAACAAAGTTCATTTTCGGTTCTCGTTTCTTAACAGGAGCTCTTTTGTTTTGCACCTTTCGTTGTTGAACCTTAGGTTGCTCAACCTTTGATTGTTGAATTTTAGGTTGTGCAGCCTTAGGTTGAGTAGCCTTAGACTGTTCAACTTTGGGTTGTTGAACCTTTGGTTGTTCAGTCTTAGGCTGCTGAACTTTAGGTGCTTGAACATTCTTGTTCTGAGCCTTCCTTCCCTGTGCCTTACCCTTTCCGGAGTTCACTTGTTGTTTTCGCTCAATTGGTTGTTTTTGGTTTCCGTATTGTTTTCTAACTTGTTCACACGGAATTGGATCACATTGAGTGACGGTGACTTTTCCACTTTTGTTTCCCAAAAACTTATCAATACATCCTTCAAAAATTTGCTCAATTAAATCTTGATTTACATTTTTAATTGGAAAATCTTTGTTAGAGTAGATTTTGTCATCTCCTTTGAGCGTGTACAACAAGTTATTCCCTTCACAGCTAGATAAAAGGGACTCCATTTCTTTTGACGTTTCAGTCTCACTCGGTTTCACTGGAGGATCACACAAGATGTGATTCTCGATAGGAATATCTGTTGTAACCGAGTTAGACTGTTGGTTCACAATCTCTTCAGATTCATCGTCCGAAGAATCAGATTCATCATCCGAAGAGTCAGTATCCAAAACAATGGGAGGACTCTGTTCCTTAACACACGATAAATCTGTCACATTCTCAGATTCTGATTGATCCGAGGATGATGTACCAGTTGTGAACCCGAGGCCTGCTGCAAAGTCATCTAGACCGAGTGGCACAGTAGGTTCAAAACGGGGCATATCCTCGTCATCAGGCAATTTAGAGTAATTGTGATTCATAGGGGGAGGACATGATTTGAATCCATTACACTTCCTATCCCCCTTTTTCTTTTGAACATCAATAATGTGATCCAAAACATAGCGGGAATTGGAATAACTTTCCAATTTCTGCTTAATTGTCTCACATTCACATCGAGCTGTTGCTAACTCAACCATTTGCTTTTCAATTGTGTCAATAAGATTATTGTTAGCATGTTGTTTTCTCAAAACAGCCTTTTGTAATTCCGAAACATCATGTTTTAATGACGCAATTGTTGCTTTAAACTCCTTTTCATTTCTGGTTAAAAACAAGTTAGCTTCGGTTGCTTTAGAAATATCTACAATCAATTCTTGATTGTGTTTGTGTGTGATTTCAAACTGACTTTCCTTTTCAGCATATTCTAAGCATTTAGCACATTCAATAGGTACAGAAATAGAGTCAGAATTAGCATCACATACCTGAGAAGTTTGACCTTCTACGTGAGCCATAAAGGCTGTATGAAAAGAAAAAGATCCATCTTCAGAGAAGAAACGAGCAAGCTTCTCGGAAGTTCCAGCAGATTTCTGGCAAAGAATAGATCTCCTCTTGCATAATGCTTCAGCGTCAGCCAAAAGCTCATCAACTTCCAAATCTAAAGCATCACCTGATAAATCATCAGCATCATGTGATTCCCCATCCATGCTCCCACTATAACCCGAACTATCTTCATCTTCTGAAGATTCACCAGCAGACACGGGTTCTACTACCTTCTCAATCACTTTAGCATAACATGCTGTTCCACCATTTCCTCCTTCTCCAAGCTGAAGATTCCAGTTGCAAATTTCATCAGCTTGAACAACTAATCCTCTGTGGAGATTAGTGTTTGTGGAACCAGATGTATTTCCTCCAACGGGAACTATTTGTCTGTCAGAATTGTTGTTTTGTTGTTGAGGCTGTCTTTGATTCCTGAAAGGATTCTGATTGCCTTGCTTAGGTGGCTTCTGACATTCCCGCTTGAAATGACCCTTTTCCCCACAGTTGAAACAGGTGACAGCATTCTTATCAAAACCATACTTGGTGTTGTTGTTGCTTTCCAAGTTGGTTCTCCCCGTCCTTTCCATGAACTCTTTTGCTCTTCGAATAGCACTAGCAAGAGCCCATTTGATATCCATCATCTCAAACTCTTCTTTATCAACTTGCTGATAATCTTCATTGGTTAGATTGATATTTCCAATCTGACCTGCAACCAACCCACAGTAAGCACTAACCAAGGTGTTCAACATCTCCATATGCTCCTTGGCTATCTCGACACTAACTTTTGAAAGGTTGGAAGTGTCCAATCTGACAGTGTTCGGATTAGAAGTAGCTTGAAAGCTTGAAGAACTTCCATAAAACCCTTGCTGTTGTGGTTGTTGCTGCTGAGCTCTGCTTGGATCTAAGAAAGACGGTGGTGTGAATTGCTGAGCTGTCGATTGCACATTCTGTTGTAGAGAAGAAGAATCCGGTCTTGAATACATCATCGTGTATGCTGAAGGATCAAACTGATTCGTTGTGGAAGGTCCGGTGTTAGAGATAAAAGCTGTTTGAAGCTTAGCATGCTGAGAGGCTGGCTTTTCTCCACTAATGCCACCTGCAATTCCAAAATACATCTCTGGATTCTGAGGAGTTATTGTCCTTTTTGCCTTTAGCTTTTCTTCTACATCTTTGTTCTCCAATTTCTGGATTAGCTCATAAACGGTGATTGTGTCCAGAACACCGTTTTCTTTGAGAATCTCAAGATAACCGCTCCATTTTGCTGGTAAGCTATCAGCAAATCTCTTCACCATTTCTTGTGGAGTGGCAGTGACTCTGAAGGCAAACATTTCACTCAACAGATGATGGAATCTTGTAGATAATTCTGCCAAACCCTCGTTCTCCATACACGTGAAACCTTCAAACTCTTTCTTCAGCAATTCTTGCTTGATCTTCCTAGACTGAGCATTTCCTTCACATCGTAACGTGAGCATATCCCACAAGCTTTTAGTAGTCGTGCAGTAAACAAACTGGTGGTATATGTCTCTGTGAAGAGCTTGCGTGAGAATCATGAATGCTTTCTTTTCCAACTCGAATTTGTTCTTATCATCATCAGACATTGTGCTGTAAGTTTCTGGATTTGATCCTGCAACTTCCAAATCGTTTTCAAATGGAGTGAAGAAACACATCCATAGATCTTGACCTTGCCCCTGAACATAAGTTCTCAGCCTTTCTTTCCACCATCCCCAATCATTGATGTGATTTAGCTTTGGCGGCTTTGTACTTGTACCAGTTTCACTGTCGTTCTGCATCATTGCTTGAATGCTGCTGCTTTGATTTGTGACCAATGCCCATTGATTTGCAGTTATCATTGCAGCTTGAGGTGGGGCAATAGCCTGCATCCATGCAGTTTTGTTGAACTCTGACGCAGATTGCGTGGCTGATGATTGCATAGTTGATGATTGTGGAGTCAAAGTTGTTGTAGTCCACGCGGATGGATCCCACTGACCGTTTGTTCCCATTTTATAAAAATTAATATATTAAGTGAAAATAGATTTAAAATTTGAAAAAATTAATTTTCACAAACTATGTTAAAATGTTGTTGAGAAACAAACAGCCGAAAGATCAAAGGATCGAAAGACCTGAAAAAAAAAACACAACTGAAAAGCACAACTGTTAAACTGTTAATCTTAAACCAATAAGAATCGAAAGATAAACACTTGTTCGAAAGATAGACACGGACTTCGAAAGACACTGACTTCGAAAGACACTGACTTCGAAAGATTCTCCAAGACGAAGGATCCTTATCTTTCGAAATGTAACAGTAGCTCGAACAATATATCCTTCGAAAAGATTCCTTGGCTCGAAAGATAACTCACTGACTTCGAAAGATATTCGAAGGATGGGTATCTGTCGAACCTCCTTGATCGAAAGATGATCTTTCGACTTCGAAGGATATCTTTCGATGAACTCTGACACACTGACACAAAGTTGACAGGTTGGTGAGAAAGGTGATGGGTTGGTGCACAACTTTCGGCAGAAGGTATGTTCAGACCCAACTTTTCACCAACTCAGATTTGACTTTTGAAAAATTGCCCAAAAAGGAAGTTTCTTATCCAGAAACCGATACCGGAGTTAACCGGAATTATGGCCGGAAATTACCAAACCCTTTTAGAACAAAATTTTAAGTTACCCAAACCTTCCCTTAACACACCCGGTTAGTTTAGAACACGTTTTTAAGGCTAAAAATGCAAGAAACACACTAAAAACGGGTGCTAAACCAAGTGAGTCTTGTCCAAACACTTCCAAAGTCTTGTACAAACCCGGTTTTTAACAAGGAAAAGAGCCACGGCTCTGATACCACTTGTAGGTCCCTCGGAGGTTGAGGTTAAACCTTATCCTTGTTATGTTTAACACTCTAGCAAGTGCGGAATCCAAGCTAGAATGCAAACCGATAGTTTAGATGAAAGCACAAGTTACAAAGAGAAAGAGTAGACACGCAATATATCAAAGTTTTCTCTTGTATTTCAGTGGACACGGTTACAGCCCTTGACCAAACTGAAATGCTCTCTACAAGACTTGGTTCACTCACATGCACTATCCAAAGAACTTTCAAGACTAACTCTGAACTGAACCATGTATGGGATATATATACCCATAACAGATAACATGCTCGAAGGATAATGTAATCTGGTCGAAGGATCATCTATCGACCAGAAAACTATCGAAGGATCCATACATACCTCGAAGGATGATATATCCTTCGAGGTCCATATGTATCCATCGAAGGTTGTCTTTCGAGGTCATCGAAGGATACAAACCATCCTTCGATGACATCCTTCGAAGCATACAATCTTACATACAAAGTGTTGACTGTTTGGCCAAGTCAACCAGGAGGATGGTTGACTTGGTCAAACTCACATTCAAACACATATACAACACAACAAAAGACGTAAACACGACAGACAAAAGACATCGTTTTATACATTACAAAATACAGACAAAGTACAGACACAAGTGCACCAACAACAACCCCCGTGTGAACGGGTGCTGAGTCCAAACTATAGTACTATCGTTGCTAAGGCAGGTAGACAGCATTCCATGTGTAAACATAACAAACAAGCATTCATAAGCCACGTATAACATGCATTATCGGTTTAGCGTTAAAATAGCTTGAGTAGTGTGATAGTTGTAGTTTGAATATTCGTAACGTATGTAACACCCAAAAGTGCTTAAAGCAAAAAGGGTTCGAGTATACTCACAGTGATTGTGGATTGAAGGGAGCGCTTTACAGCGAGTTCGGTTAGCCTGAGTAGATTCGATAACATAACGATAAGTGATACGCAATACAGTACAAGTGAGAGTGGTTAGGACGGCTGATCGTGCGGATCAGCTATCCGTGAGAGGGAGTCATCCGTGCGCATGAACTATCCGTGCGGATGGTGATGCGTGCGGATGGCGATGCGTGCGGATGGTGGTCCATCCGGATAAGCTATCCGTGCGTGCGAGCTGTCCGTGCGGATGGTAATTCGTGCGGATTGGCTGTGCGTGCGGATGGCTTATCCGTACGGACAGGTTGTTGGTGTGGATGAGCGTTCAAGTGGATTGTTTCTTCCTAAAGATGTGTTTGTGTATGATGGCTTGTGCTTTGAAGTTTTCGTTGTAGCATTTAGAAAACACATAAGTGTTTCTACCTTTCAAGCCGGTCGCGTGGACGACAATCCGTGCGTACGGTAGTCCGTGCGGACAACGGTGACCCGTGCGGACAGTCTGTGCGCGCGGGCAGAGACCATCTGTCCGGATAGCCTGTCCGTGCGGACGACTTGGCCGTGCGGATGAACACTGTTTGAATTTGTTTTAAGGCCTTAGTATCTCATGATCCGAAGAGTAATCCATTCAGAGGTCGTCCGTCCGGATTGCTCATTCGTCGATACTCAAACCTTGTTTGGAAAGTGGGTCCCAATGGTAGCTTGTCCGGGTGACAACCCGTCCGTATGGTCTGTACGCGCGGACAGCTTGTCCGTGCAGACAGCTAGTCCGTGAGGACAGCTAGTCCGTGCGGACAGCTTGTCCGTGCGGACAACTGGTCTGATTGTCCCGTTCGTCTACACTTGGTTTCTGTTGTCGTTTCGAGACGTTCTGATTTCGTGACAACCACTTGGAATTGTATTCTCACCCGCGTGACTAGACCGATCAGGAACCACCCTAACTCGGCCTGTCGGCGACCCAGAACGGTCATTCCGGTTGACCCCGAAATCAGTTGTCAGTGGGTAGGGTTCCAGATCTGGAACTAGTGCATCACTATTGCCGAGTGGAGACTAGAACCGATCAGATTCGTACCGATTCTAAGGGAAAAAGAAAGAGAGAACTTAGGTTTATTTCTTTCAACTCTTTTATCCTTAGAAAAGTTTAGATCTAGATGAAGTTATTGTGAAATCTTGTAGAAATCGTTTAGATCTGAGTTATTCTTGGTGGAATGAGGTCAAGCTTGAAGTTCATAAGAACTTCATGATGACGTCACCCGAGAATACCTCGAATCCGGATGATTTCATGGTTAAAAGTGGAGATTTGAAAGATAGAAGTGTGTAGAATGGTGTAGTGATCAAAGATGTACAAGAATTAGTGCAAGATCTTACCTGGATTGAGAGAAATCTGAGAAAAGGTGAAGAATGCGTGCGGTTCAGACGTCACTTGCCAAAAGTGGAAAAGTTTGAGAGTGACCCGTGTATTTATAGGATGCCAAAAAGGGAAAGGGTGAGCCGTGCGCATGGCACGTACCCGGGTAGGCTATCCGCGCGGATAGGTCATCCGTGCGGACTGGCAATCCGTGCGGATGGGCCATCCGTGCGGATTGGCCATCCGTGCGGATGCCGCCTGCTTTGGTGCGTTCGGTGCGATGTTGCTTCGGTTCGGTTAGCGAGCGATTCGATAGGGTTTCCTAGTCAAATTACTTTCAGTCCCAACTACTTCTTATATGGTTCGATTCGGAATTCGGGTTCGGGTTCGTTTACATTCGAGTTAGACTTCGGGTTCGATTGAGTTCGCTTGATTATCACAACATAACATAAAATAAACATGCACATGTAACACGTAAGGCACACACATACGTATAAAGGACAAGTAAGATACGTAGTTCGAGTTACGGTTCGATGTCGATTTGATTAGCATAGCTTGGTTAACTTTATCGCATTGTTACTTCCTATCATTCATAGTCGTAGGTCGATTGAAATACGGTTAGCATGTCTCGATTATTGTAATGTACGACATTTACTCCACATAATATAAATAAAATAGAAACATCTCTACGAGTCAAGTCGCGCGAAATCGGTCGTTGACTTTGACCTTGACTTTGACTTTCACTCATGAAAACACGGGGTGTTACAATAAATATATACAAGATACACGTTACATCCGTGTTGTATAAGTGACTGGATGAAGCTACTTCTTGCTGATAAGAGTTGAATTTAGAAATCATTGTACTATTTGTGTTGTTTATTGATACATTAAATATTGCTCTAATTTGTTTCTTAAAAAGACATGTTTGGGTTTACACATATGTAAGTAAAGTTTTATATGAACTAATATGAATTTAAATAAGAATTTACATATTGAAGTTTATATAAACTTGATGTCAATCAAAAGATGAAAACCATGACCTTCGTTGATCTATCAAAGGTTTGCTGGTATGTAACAGGTTTTTGGAGAGGGAAGTGATCACTCTGTTCGGTTTTGGGTTTGTACCGGTTAGTGTCGTGTATTGTCTGTTTGGGACCTGTTTCAACCCTTAGACGTGAAGTCTAAGTTTGGAAAGGCCTAGAACAAAAGTGATGATCTACATGGGCTTCAATGCCAGTATATATTATATGTTTGTGTTAAGCCACCCGCGAAACTCGCGGGATCTTAGACTAGACAAAGATGAGAATGTAACGAGTAAAGCAACAAATGTAGTCTACAAGGAAGTTTTTTCCGGCATTTGAATAGTTTTCTGTTTTTTTCTTCCAATGTATGCGTTTGTACAAAATATTATATTTCAAAGTAAATAATATGGTTTTGGATGAAGCCGCGCATCGCACGGGCATTAACCTAGTGTTGGTATAATTTGACTTCTTCTATCACATGGTGTTAGAAATTAATGTTTTTTTTTATTTTATGTTTTTTCCTGGTTTTGGACATTGTTCAGTTGCTATTTACGATGGTTTTAAGCCCCTCCGCCTCGCAATGCTGGTATCACAGTTTAAGCCGCCCACACCGCAAAACAATTGGCTTAAGATTGGTTCAAATTAAATACTATTTTTAATTCTTTTTTTTTCTCTCTTTCTTTGATTCACAAGCACCTACCAAAGTATAGAATAAATATGGGTAGTGAGTCCTTTCATTTAGAAGCACTGACCAAAATATAGAATAAATATAACTAGGGAGTCCCTGTATTTAGAGAACTCCTTCGGCGTTCCCTCAAAATTTAGGGACAGGGATCCTAATATGGAGTGAAAAAGAAAAACTCTTTGTATTTCCCTAAATTTAGAGATGAGGCATGGGATAAGAAACCAAATGGGAATGGTCAACGCATCTTAAATATGATAATTAAGTTAATGTGAAATGATATTTTAATATTTATTATATTTTATTTAAAAATCACAGAAAACTTAAAAACCCCGCTTACGTTGTCGTAAGCTAGTTCATCCCAGGTCCTCGCCTTCTTGGCACACACGGTCATCTTGATGCTCCTCTATAAGCCGGTCGGTGTCAAGTCGCTCTATACATGATCTTGGTTAAGCCGCTTCGTGTATAGATATGACCTACATAGCCGATCTTTGAAACGTTACATGAACTGGAACGTAATCTACTTGGTTCCGGTAGAAGGCGTTACCTAACACTGGGTTGATGGTTTATGATACACTTTCATGAACAAGTAAACAATTCGATGGTACGAATGGAAAAAAAAGGGTGGGGGCTGGGGTTTTTATTTTATTTTTATTTTTGTATTTGTATTTCCCATCAACTTAAAAATATTTTGACATCTCTTAGGTATAAAACATGCTACAAGATTTCAAAAGGTTGACACTAAATAAGGTTCACATCAACTTAAACGTATTTTTGACTTCCCTTAGGTATAAAACATGCTACAAAAACATATTTTTGACTTCCCTTAGGTATAAAACATGGTACAAGATTTCAAAAGGTTGACCCTAAATAACGTTAGAAGGAATGATAATGGGTCGTGTATGATATGATTTTTGATAACTTTAGTCTCATTTTTAATTATAGTAATAATGGATTTTAATAATCTCAACAACTGTACATTGGCTGGCAACGATCCCAATTTCAAAAATTCCCACTGGCGGTCCCATCTTTCCACATATAGGCATTCAATGGACCCTGACTAACAGAACGCTAACGTCGTTAGTCTCCGATCGCCGGAAAACTCCATTTTGACCGGAAAACTCAACCGTTTCGTCTCAAACCTCTTTGTAACTTTATTACGCACATTTAGGATACTTTTTTAGTAAAAAACCCCAATTATTAAGGTCGTCGGAAAAACTCTTTTTTCGCCGGAAAGCTTCGTTTTGGCCGGAAAACTCAACTTTTTATCCGAAAAACTCAAAGTTTTCATCCCAAACCTGTTTGTAACCATAGATCAGACCTTTAAGAACCTTTTTCCGAACAAAAACGTTTTTCCGGCGACCGGAGACTAACGGCATTAAGGTTCTGTTAGTCAGGGTCCATTGAAGGCCAATATGTCAAAAGATGGGACCGCCAGTGGAAATTATTAAAGTTGAGATCGTTGCCGGCCAACGGACAATAGTTGAGATTATTAAAATCTATTATTCCTTAATTTTAAAGGAATGCCTCTCTCATGGTGTCACCTGAAACATACGACAAGAAGATAATCTAGTTTCAGGTTGCCATATCTAAACAGATAGGGTTAATCTATTTGATTAAATGGGTCGTGTTCAGGTTAAGGGTGCAGGGTATAATCCTCAGGGACTTGAGCGGTGAGTATAAGTCACCGATCGGTGACTATACCGTGTGATTGTGGGTGCTCGGTGAGGAGGAGAGTGTAACACCCCGTGTTTTCGGAAGTCAAAGTCAAAGTCAAGGTCAAAGTCAACGACCGATTGTACGAATTTGACTTATAGTAATTTCCTTATTTTAATTGTATTATGTGGAGTAAGTGTTGTTAATTGCTAAAATCGATGTGTGTTAATCGCTATCTAATCGACTTACGACTGTGAATTATAGGAAGTAACAATGCGATAAAGTTAACTAATCGATAATCAAGCTATGCTACTCGACATTGAATCGTGATACGAACCGCAACTCGACTTAATTTGGTTATTATACGTGTGTGTGTGCCTTATGTGTTACTTGTGCGTGTCATATATATACATGTTGGGGAAATCAATCGAACTCAATCGAAACTCGAATCCGAATCGAAAAATCGAAATATGACAATTAGTGGTTAGGACTAAAAGTAATTTGACTAGGAAACCCTATCGTGACGAGCCGCGCGCAATCGAAATCGAAACATCAAAAATCGTCGCGTCAAACAAACGAACCAAGTGCCATCCGGCTGGATAGCCATCCGACCGGATAGCCACTACGCCACAGGTCAGGCGTCATCCAACCAGGATGTCATCCGACCGGATCGTCATCCGGGCGGTACGCCATCCGATCGGATGACCCTTTCCTCTTTTGGAATCCTATAAATACCCCTGTCATTGTCATTCTTTCCATTTTTGGAAGTCCTTGTCCGAACTGTTCGTGCTCCCCACCTTTTCTTCGATTTATCTCAATCCAGGTAAGATCTCGCCCTAAATCTTGTACATTCTTGATCTACACGCACTCCTACACCTTTCTATCTTTTAAATCTTAACTTTTAACCGTGAAATCACTAGATTTCGGGTGTTCTAGGATGATATCATCATATGTTCTTCAAGAACTTCATGTTTTGGCCTCAATCCACCAAGAACAACTTAGATCTAACCGATTTCCACAAAGATCTTGTAAAGATCTCGACACAAGTGGGGTGAAAGGGGATTGAAAGATGGTTTTTAACTTTCTTTCAACTCTTTTGCACTCAAGGTACTCAAAACTGATAGGATCCGACCCTGATCTAGTCTTCTACTCTATCGTAGTGTTGTACTAGCTCAAGATCCGGATTCTACCCACGAGACTACCGATTTCGGGTTAGTAAAGAACAACCGTCTCAAGACGGTAACCGGCCGGACTAGGGTGATTCTTGGTCGGGTTGGTCATCTGGTAGGGGTTCTGTTGGCTAACACGTTGTCAAAGTGTCTCGACATAATGACAAACCATCAAAACGACCAAGTGTAGGATGAACGGAACAACCATAACGGATTGCTATCCGACCAGATTACAATCCGATCGGATAGGTCATCCAAACGGATCACACTTGGGTCCCACCTTTAAAACAATCTTAGCTGAAGTTTGAGTATCGAACGAATTGCAATCCGATCGGACGACTATCTGACTGGATTACTCTTCGGATCATGAGATACTAAGACTTTAAAGACTTAAACAATTTTCAACATGTTCAATAACAAGGTTGCCATCCGATCGGATTGCCATCCGATCGAGTGACGCTTCTGTTGTGAACTTGCTTTCAGTAAGTAACCTCATCACTAAGTCGCCATCCGACCGGACCACTGTCCGACCGGATGACCATCCGAACGGATTGTCATCCGCACGACCAGTCATCCGACCGACCGACTTGATGGATAGAGATACTTCCGTGTTTTCAAAATACTACAACGAAAACTTCAAAAGTTAAGCCATCGTACACAAACACATCCTTCTTATAGGAAGAAACAATCCACTCGAATCGTCATCCGACCGGACAACTGTCCGACCGGATGACCATCCGAACGGATTGTTATTCAAACGGACTACCGTCCAATCGGATTACCATCCGATCGAACCACTATCCGACCCAGTTTCACTTTGCACCATTTGACGCGTAAAACGTCACTTATCATTATGCTATCGAATCTATTCAGGCTAACCTTACTCGCTAAGCGCTCCCTTCAATCCATTAATCGCTGTGAGTATACTCGATCCCTTTTTGCTTTAAGCACTTTTGGGTGTTACATACGTTACAACTATTCAAATCACATCAATTACACTACTCAATACTATTGGAACGCTAACCGTTAATGCATGTTATACGTGGCTTATGAATGCTTGTTTGTTATGTTTACACATGGAATGCTATCTACATGCCTTAGCAACGATAGTACTATAGTTTGGACTCAGCACCCGTTCACACGGGGGTTGTTAAGGACCATTACTTGCATGGATTACAGTGGTAATCATGTATTGCGAACTGCCTCGGGCATTCAACCCGCAGTCATTGGTATCGATGGATCTATGTCGATAACTAACGTGCTTCATTTCACTATGTGTACGTGCTGGTTATGCGTAAACGAATTCGAACTCTATATGCTATTATCAAACTTGTATGCTCACCTTTACATTTTATGTATTGACATTATTTTAACGTACGTGACAGGTGCTTAGGACGCACACTTGGTAGGAATATGAAGCTAGAATAAAGCTTTAGAGCCCAACAAATAGTTGTCTGTAGTGGTCAAACTAAGGGTCTCTAGAAGCAGATAAACAATTGCTGTCTATTTAAATCTGAGTTGTCGGAACAGAATATTTGCCTGGATTTTTTTGTCTGTAATAATTATTTTGCTGTTTGAGATACGGTATGGGAGGTAATATTTAAATTGAATAGTATTGATAATTGTTATGGAAACTTCTGGACAATCTGTTTCGCTCAGTGCCATGCCCCGATGATTCCTCCATCGGTTGGGGTGTGACAGAGAGAGGGTGGGGAATTCGGTGAGTGTTTACCGAAAAGGGGGGAGAGTGATTGAGAGAGAGTGTTTGAGAAAATGGTGGGTCCCAACCCCTTTTAACCAATCACAATTTTTTTTTATTTTTTAACCTACTCAAACACACTAGGGTGATTGACCATACCCCCTGATTGAGTGCAAAATGGGGAGTGGAATGGGGAGTTGACATGGCATAATATTATTGGTTAGGAATTCACTCAAACACCCTATGGTGATTGACTATACCCACCAACCCCTTAACATCTTCACACTTTGATTACCACTTGCAAATCTGTAACATGTTTCAATCAAATAAATCAGTTAACCATACCCAAAACATGATCTAGGTTAATCAAGTCGTGTTTAAGCTACATAATTATAATGTGTGCGGGTTAGAGTGGATCTTTTTGACACAAATAAATATATGTCGTGTTGGAGTTGAACAATTCAACCCGTCAACTCAAAACCCGTTAACCCGCAAACTCGAAAAGATTGATACCATATATGGTCACATACTCGTCAGAAACCTGTTACTTAATACCCATCTTGTTTGCGGGTATCCAACATGCCACTTTATAATCTCTTGTGGATAAATGTTGGTTGTTGGGTTGGTCATTACCCAAAATATGCTCTTAAGTCTACCTCGGAACGTGTCATGAAGATAATTTAGTTTGTCATATCTAACATGTTTAATCAACAAGTCATGTTGAGCTTGATTTATTTGATTAAACCACGCCGTGTTTGGGTTGAACTGTTTAACCTATTTAATTAAATAGATTGACATGCCAACCTGGTTTTTAAATAGGTCGACTTGCTAACCTGCTCATGACCCATTTGTAACAACCCACTAACCCATTAACAAGTTCACAACTTGATTAGTACCTGCAAATTTGTAACCCGTTTGCCACGCTTAGTTCAATCAAATAAATCAGTTAACCGTACCCAAAATATGATCAATTAAATAAATGGTTAGACAAGTCGTGTTTAAGTTGCATGATTTTTAATTGTGTACGGGTTAGAATGGATGTTATTTACATAGAAAAATGTATGGGCATTGTTTGGATTGAACAATTCAACCCACCAACTCAAAAGATTGACACAATATACATGATCACATACAAGTGGGGAACCGTTACTCAATACCCATCAAGTTTGGGGGCACTGGACATGCCAATATATAATCTCTTGTGGTTAAATGTTGGTTGTTGGGTTGTCCATTACCTAAAAGTCCATCTTAAATATAAATAAACTTCTAACAATTCTATAATTTTGGTAAACTCGTGTTTCTAAAAACTTCCACTTACTACCAATTATATTACATATTCATAAAATCGGATAAACAACTTCAGGTAATCGGACATGTATCATCTAATCCCATATACGTCTCAAACCTACGCAAATTTCTAATACTAACCTCGTACGTGGTCCCACACCTATTACAAATCTTGAACATTTCGGGTTTAGTGTTTTCTTATCCAGTTAATTTTATTACAAGACTCGACCTAGTCCGGGTCGGTGTCTTAGAAACCTAGTCTATAGTTAGGAACCAACAGACCGATTTATGCATATCCAGTAGGGGTTATGTACGAGCTTATTCCTCGGTATTCTCGCTTACGCCACACTATCACTACACTCGAGTTTACAACTATAAATAGGCGATAAAGTCAAGATTAGGGGTGAAAACCACAAACTCTTGACTAAATTGCTTGAATTAATGCTGTTTTATCAACTTATCAATGATTCTTCTTTCTTTTTCAATAACAAACGCTTGTTCAACGGGGGAATTATACCAAATCAGGAGTGAAATCCATATTTTGATGAATAATCTCCTCAATATTATCAAAAACAGGGACGAAGTTGTTGAGCCAGGGGTGAAACCCTAACCTTGACGACTTGTTCCGCGCATTTTATAAAACTCCCACCAAAGTCTCGACGGACTCCAACGACCTGAAGTCACGACGCGACTAACGGGATATGTGCCAAACGCCTGAGAATCGAGGCAAGGACACGGTCCTGAAAGTCAAACATAGAGGACAAGTCCTTGCAAATAGTTGAATCGCTTTGGTTAGTCGAAGTCTACTAGCCGCAGACAGTCTATCTCTCGATTTTTGCGTGTTTCAATTCTGAGCCCGCAACTACTGACTCTGATAATTCGTCGATTTTATGAGTTTATATGTGTGTTTACCTGTTTATGTGTTTAATTTTTGGAATTTACTCGATTTCGCTTTCACTTCGATCGACACATACGACTCGCACTGCTTTTCTACCTCAAAACGTTAACAAATCGTGGAATTTTGGACGACTTTATGCTACGTTATACGCTTATACTACGCTACTCGATATACTAAACGCGATCGCTATATTCGAACACTCGCGAACTTTGAATGCTAGGTTTTGTATTCTGAGGCAGTCGGAATACTCTGCGTGTTACTATATGCTCCTATATGCCTCTTGTGTTGAAATGTGTTAATGTGATTCTGTGCTCTACGTGCTTATGTGTTAATGTGATTCTGTGCTCTACGTGCTTATGTGTTATGTGATCTTGTGTTCTACGTTGTTGTGTGTTTATGCGTGTTCCTGAGCTTTAGTAGTAGTAGACGTGTGAGGTGAGATTCGAATACATGTATTGAGTCCTGTGACGATGTTTGTTGCAGACAATGTCGTCTGGATCCCGTCACGCACTTTCTCGTCAAGAAAAGAGAGACAAACGCCTTGCTGCCATCATCGCTAAAAGTGTAGCAAAGGCCGTGAGTGATGTTTATGAGAATGCCAGCAAATCGTCTGAGGAATCGAGAACCGAAGCTCCTAAAGCTACCGCGAAGACCTTCAATTTCAAGCAATTCAAGTCGTGTGGGCCAAAAGAATTCACTGGCGAGGGAGGTCCCACTGCATTATTTCACTGGTTTGATTCCATTGAGGTTACTCTGCGTCAGAGTGGTTGCCCTGATGACCTCCGTACTCTGAATGCTACCGGCGTTTTCCAGTCCCGTGCACTAGACTGGTGGACGGCCGAGAGGAACAAGCGAGGGAACGATGCAGCCTACGGTCTGTCGTGGGACGAGCTCAAGGAAGTTATGCTAGAGGAATTATGCCCTCCTCACGAACGTCAAAAGCTAGAAGATGAATTTTGGCACATACAGCAAAAGGATGGTGACAATGCTGGTCTCACTGCTCGTTTCAAACAGCTCAGCATAATCTGTCCCGACCAAGTCAAGACTCCAGACATGGCAATCAAGAAGTACATCCGGGCCCAGCCCGACTGCGTTGCTGATTTCGTGCAAGCGGCTAAGACTACGACCATCGAGGAAACTTATCTACTGGCCGCTGAAATCAACGAAAAGCGGGTTAAGGCTGGTATCTGGGATAAGACTTCGAAGCATCTGCATCAAGCTATCGCCACCACACCAACTGTCGAACCCACCTCCTCGTGCAACAAAAGGAAGAACAAGAGAAAGAACAGCTCCAGCAACAAGAACTGTGCGATCACTGCTGCACCAGTTCAAGCCGTACCAGCTCAACAGCGCCAAGTGGCGGCGCCTGTGGCCAATGCACCTTTTGCTAAGCGTGCATACACTGGGCCACATCCGCTCTGCCCTACTTGTACCTACCATCACCCGACTGCAATTGCTTGCCGTTTTTGTGCTCATTGCAATGTATACGGCCATTTTACTGCTAACTGCCGTATTCGACAAGCTCCTGCTCATCAAGCTCTACTCACCGCCCCACAGGGTCAACAAGCTCCTCCGGCACCCGCGGTCAAAGCCAGAGCCTGCTTCGCATGTGGCGATCCTAACCATTTCGCCAACATGTACCCAAACAGGGTTGTGAAACAAGAGCCCCAGCAGCAACAGCCTCAACAGCAGCAACACCAGCAACAGCAACAACAGGCCGCACGCGCCAGAACTTTCAACATCAACGTGCGCCAAGCCCAAGCCGACAACAACGTGGTCAATGGTACGTTCCTTGTGAATGGTATTTATACTTCATGTTTGTTTGACACTGGAGCCAATAATTGTTTTGTGTCGTTCAAATTCGAGAAGCTCCTTAATCATAAACGCTCCAAACTCACTTCGACGTTCGATGTAGAAGTCGCCATTGGAAGAACTGTCGCCGTCAATTCCATTATCCGTGATTGTACTCTTGAGCTCAACAATCACATCTTCCCAATCGACCTCATTCCGATGCAACTCGGAAGTTTTGACGTCATAGTAGGCATGGACTTTCTACGCGAAAACCATGCTGAAGTTGTGTGTTATGATAAGATGATTCGATTCTCGCTCGCGAATGGTGATTTATTGTGTGTATACGGTGAAACTGCCTCGAAAGGGCTCAAGCTCATGTCATGTGTCCAAGCTAGCAAGTATCTCCGCAAGGAATACAAAGCTTTCTTGGCGAACATTGTAGTACCGGAGAAGGAAAAGAAAGAGAAGAATGAAGTGAAAGACGTTCCTGTGGTTCGTGAATTTCCTCATGTATTTCCTGATTGTCACACCCGCAAAATCCACACGCGGAATATCACCACTTGGAGGCGTGACTGACCAGGATCAAGCCACCAATCATATTGAACAAGCATGTAAGTATTAATAAAATCCAACACAATACAATTGGTGTCCAAACAAAACATAGTTTAAGTTGCAAGCGGAAGCATAATGCCAAAAACCAAAGAATAAGTTAATAATGTTTAAGTTCATCATGAACACTCAATGTCCATGCTCTACAACGACTCTTCCCCATGCAAGCTCCTGATAACCTAATGACCTGCAAAGCATGTAGTAACGAGTCAACAATAATGTTGAGCGAGTTCACAGTTGGGTGTTTGTTTTAAGTTGTTTCAAAAACAGTTTCCTTTAACTGGCATCCCTGCCGTGGGGGTTACCCCATAGTTGAAAACGTGTTTTGTTTATTCCCGTTTACTCTGGCAACCAGCCGTGGGGGATACCCCATGATTAATTATCTGGCTCTCTGGCCGTGGGGGCTACCCCATGTTTATACTACTAGACTCGTTACCATATCGACCGCTGACTGTAGTCATGTTTATGTGCCCTTATCGTCAATGTCTATCATCATTGACGTGCCCAGATCCATTAGTTCACGCCCGTCCTCTGCGGCACGGTGTGAGGCTTGTCAGACCTAAATAGCGCTATCTAACTAATGACCTGCTCGCCATTGGCCCGGCGATTAAGTCGATATAAAAAGGAGGGACTTCGTGATAGAGTTTTGGTCTAGTGAAATTTAACTGTCCATGAGGACGAGGAATTACATTCCTTAGCCCATACTGTCCTACCCAAGAAGGACGAGGAATCCATATTCCTTAACCCATTCCCAACCCCTGGGAATCCCATGTTTGTAGAAAGTGTGAACTCACCTTAGATTAGCTCGGCAGATACCCGAAAAGGTTACTTGAGCTATAAGTGGTCAACCACGTCCTAACATGGTTACCATACAAGTCAGGTCTAGGTTCAAGTAAGGCACGTATGTTTGCACAGATTTAACAAACCAAGAACACGTAACGATCATGGCATACATGGCATACACATAGAAAATTTTAAATGATAACTGTTTAGCATACACATGAAGCCCAAATCATAACTCGGCCCAACATGTTGTGCGATCAGCACAACCTTGTGCGATCCACAGCATGTTGTGCGATCCAACATAAGCCCGGCCCAAACAGTTGAAATCCCAAACATAAATACAAGGCCCAAACATTCATACACGTTGATCTTGTGCGGCCCGGATGGACTTGTGCGACTGAGAAGTCCTTGTGCGATCCGGATAACTTGTGCGACTGGGTTTTGGGCCATTCGGTCCAATAATATGCTAAGTCCAAACATTGTGTAAGGCCCAAGACTTGTGCGATCGACACTGTCTTGTGCGATCCACAAATCTTGTGCGATCATGCATATCCTGATTGTACACTGTGCTATAAGTAATTGTACCAAAACTTGTGCGACATGCCCTTGTGCGATCCAAGGGCTTGTGCGATCAGAACTTGTGCGATCAGATCAGGTCTTGTGTGACCTGATCTTGTGCGACTGACTAACTTGTTCGATCAGTTAAGTGATTTCCTAAAATCATGCAATTCATTCAAACAGTTTCCTAATTCTCCTCTATTCAATCAAATCATCACTAACAGTTTCCAAACATGTAGTTAATCGATCAAATAAGTGTTTTAACATCAATTCTTATGAACCCTAATCATGTTTCAAGCATAACAACATCTTAAAACATTCAAACTATCAGATTTAAAGCTTTCAACATCACCAAGCAAATAATTCGAAAGGCAGGAACATAACAGCCGAATAACATCTATTCGGTTCTAAATCATCAACTCTAAATCAATCTAAACACCCTACACAAATGAGTCGATCTACATGAACAACCTTAGTGATTTTACAATCATAAGCAATCATATAACGTTCTCTAAATCATCATGTGAAAACATGTAGATCACAATCATCAAGTAACATACAATCAAATAATAACAAAACACTAACCGGTTAAGAGAGTATAACGAGGATGATCCGAACAATAAGATCTTCGATGGAAAGGAGGGGTGTTCGCCGTAGAGCTTGAGAGAAGAGAAAGAGAGTAGGGTTTTGATGTGTAAAGTGTTTAGCCAAAGCAATGAAGAGTATACCCCCTTCTCATGAGGTTATGCGACATAAGGGAGTGGGCCGAACCCATTTGTGGGCTGCCCTTTTGGGTTTCGCGTACGATAAGTGTAGCCGGAAAGGACTTGTGCGATCGGGTTGTGTTGTGCGTTCGGTTCGTTTTGTATACATACAATCATTACACGTAAACACATAACATAACATTCAATTAAGACCTGATATAACGTAATCACATATTGTTCAAACAAGTTACATCAAAGTACAAAGAAGGTTCTAAAATACGAGTTGCCACATTATCCCCAAGTTGAAAGAAATTTCGTCCCGAAATTTAGCACGTACTTACTGTGGAAGCTAGTTAAGTTACATGGTTTTCCTGGTTTTCCTGGGGTGTCACATCCTCCCCCCGTTGATCTGGAATTTCGTCCCGAAATTCCGCAGTAGCTTCAGCCTCAGAAGTGGTTGTACTGTTTCTGAACAATTAGGGATACTTTTGTTTCATTTGGTCTTCGCGTTCCCAGGTGAACTCTGGGCCACGACGGGAGTTCCAACGAACTCGAACGAGAGGAATTCTAGTACGCTTGAGAATCTTCACATCTCGGTCAGTAATCTCTACTGGTTCCTCGACGAATCGCAACTGCTCGTCGATAGTGAGCTCCTTCAAAGGAACTATGAGGGTCTCATTTGACAGACACTTCTTCAGATTCGACACGTGGAAAACGTTGTGAACTCCACTGAGTTCTGATGGTAGGTTCAGTTTGTAGGCCACCTTGCCTATTTTCTCTATGATGTCGAATGGTCCAACGTAACGCGGATTGAGTTTGCCTCGTTTGCCAAAACGAACAACACCCTTCCAAGGTGAGACTTTGAGTAGCACTCAATCCCCAACCTGGAACTCGAGTGGTTTCCTGCCCTTATCAGCGTAGCTTTTCTGACGGTCACGAGCTGCCGCCATTCGTTGTCGTATCTGAGTAATCCTTTCTGTTGTGTCTACCACAAGTTCTGGGCCAGTGATCTTGCTGTCGCCAACCTCTTCCCAACAAAGAGGTGATCGGCACTTACGCCCGTACAATACCTCAAATGGAGCGGCCTGGATACTGGTGTGGTAACTGTTATTATACGAGAATTCCACTAATGGCAGATGCTTTTCCCAGCCGTTGCCAAAGTCAATCACACATGCCCTAAGCATGTCTTCAAGGGTCTGGATGGTGCGTTCAGACTGCCCATCCATTTGTGGGTGATAAGCTGTGCTCATATCTAACCGTGAGCCAAAGGACTTGTGCATTGCTTGCCACAGTTCGGAAGTAAAATGTGCATCACGATCTGAGATAATAGAGGTTGGCACCCCGTGCCTCGAAACCACTTCCTTAAGATAAACGTCTGCTAGAGTAGAGAACTTGTCTGTTTCTTTGATAGCCAAAAAGTGTGCAAACTTTGTGAGTCGATCCACGATCACCCAAATAGTGTCATTTCCACGCTGAGATCTAGGTAGACCAGTAACAAAATCCATGGAAATCTGCTCCCATTTCCATTGTGGTATCTCAGGTTGTTGGAGTAGGCCTGAGGGTTTCTGGTATTCGACTTTGACTCTCGCACAAGTCAAACATTTACTAACGTAGGTTGCTATGTGAGCTTTCATGCTAGGCCACCAGTATGTAGTTTTGAGATCGGGGTACATCTTATCCGACCCAGGATGTACTGAGTAACGAGACTTGTGTGCTTCATCCATCACAAGTTCGCGTAAATTTCCATAGAGTGGGACCCAAATGCGCCCTGTTATGTAGTACGCACCGTCTTCCTTTTGTTCTAACCGCTGTCTTGAGCCGCGTAGGGCTTCAGCCCTGACGTTTTCTGGTTTCAATGCTTCTACCTGAGCATCTCGTATCTGTGTAGGAAGACTAGATTGGATAGTGAGTTGTAAAGCTCGTACGCGTTTAGGTGTAGTATCCTTTCGACTGAGGGCATCGGCCACCACATTGGCTTTGCCCGGATGGTATCTGATCGAGCATTCGTAATCATTCAGTAGTTCGACCCATCGACGTTGTCGCATGTTCAGCTCCTTCTGTTTGAAAATATGTTCGAGACTCCTGTGATCGGTGTAAATGGCGCACTTGGTACCGTACAGGTAATGTCTCCATATCTTGAGTGCGAAAACAACAGCTCCCAGCTCCAAATCGTGTGTAGTGTAGTTCCGTTCGTGAATCTTAAGTTGACGTGACGCATAAGCAATGACCTTGTCACGTTGCATCAGCACACATCCAAGTCCTTGGATGGACGCGTCGCAATAGACTACGAAATCGTCTGTGCCTTCAGGCAATGAGAGGATTGGTGCGCTACAAAGTCTATCCTTTAAGTGTTGAAACGCAGTTTCCTGTGCATCACCCCAGCGGTAGGTGACACCTTTCTGAGTTAGTGAGGTGAGAGGTTGCGCAATCTTGGAGAAATCCTTGATGAACCTTCTGTAGTAACCTGCCAAGCCCAAGAATTGGCGAATTTCTGTTGGTGTACGAGGTGCAGGCCAGTTCCTGATTGAATCAACCTTGGATGGATCAACGTGAATCCCATCCTTGTTTACCACGTGGCCTAGGAAATGGACTTCACGAATCCAGAAGTCGCATTTCGAGAACTTTGCGTAAAGCTGTTCTGTTCGAAGGAGTTCCAAAATAAGTCGTAGATGCTGCTCGTGTTCCTCCTGACTCTTAGAATAGATCAGGATGTCGTCGATGAACACTATAACGAACTTGTCTAGGTAAGGCTTGCACACTCGATTCATAAGGTCCATGAAAACCGCAGGTGCGTTTGTCAGCCCAAAAGGCATGACCAAAAACTCGTAGTGTCCAAATCGAGTTCTAAAGGCTGTTTTGGAGACGTCCTCTTCTCGGACTCTCAGCTGGTGATATCCCGATCTCAAATCAATCTTCAAGTAAAAGCTCGACCCTTGCAGCTGGTCGAATAGGTCATCAATGCGTGGAAGAGGATAGCGATTCTTCACTGTCACCTTGTTGAGCTCGCGATAGTCGATGCACATTCTGAAGGTACCGTCTTTCTTTTTCACAAATAGCACTGGAGCTCCCCATGGCGAAGAGCTAGGACGAATAAAACCCTTATCCAAGAGTTCTTGTAGTTGCGTAGACAACTCTTCTAGTTCTGATGGAGCTAGACGATAGGGTGCTCGAGCTATGGGCGGAGCTCCAGGAGCCAGCTCGATTTGAAACTCGACTTGACGATGAGGCGGAAGGCCAGGTAATTCCTCAGGGAATACCTCAGGAAAGTCACGTACGATAGGAAAATCTTCTATCTTCTTCTCCTTCTTCGAGGTGTCCGTAACGAGAGACAAAATAGCAGTGTGGCCCTTTCGTAAACACTTTTGGGCCTTAAGGAAAGAGATGATGCTCACAACAGCACCACTCTTGTCGCCACGAATCATGAGAGGTTCATCCCCTGAACGTGGAATACGAACAATCTTCTCGTTGCAAAGAATCTCTGCTTGGTGTTGGGATAACCAATCCATCCCAATGACAACGTCGAAACTACCCAAAACGATAGGAATGAGGTCGATAGGGAAGGTCTGATTAGCAAGAATAAGGTTACAACCCTTGACTACGTGTGTGGCCTCTAAACTCTTACCATTAGCTAACTCTACAGTGTGCTTGGTGTTCAATAGTGTTGGGGTACGCTTAAGCATTTGACTAACTTTTAGGGACACGTAGCTAGTATCGGCACCCGAATCAAATAGTACAGTAACATAAAAGTCGTCCCGTAGAAACTTACCCGTCACAATGATGGGATCGTTCCTCGCTTCACCCTGACCAATAACGAACACACGACCCCTTGCACCATTGCCGTTGTTACCCCCGTTGTTTCCATTCCCCTGGTTGTTATTGTTGTTGTTGTTGTTGTTCTGGTTCCGGTTCAGTTGGGGACAATCTCTCTTGAAGTGGCCTTCAGCTCCACACTGAAAGCACCCTTTGTTGATGCCTTGCTGCTGCTGCTGCTGGCATTGATTTTGTGGGGCTTGTTCTTGCTGACGATTCTGGTTTGCGGGGTACAAACATCTGCAATCCTTTACGGCGTGGCCCGGCTTGTTGCACCGATGACAGTTACTCCTGGTGCATGGCCCGCTGTGGTGTAGGTTACAGCGATTGCATTTGGGGTGAATTCCCCTGTACCCACCTTGACTTTGGTTACTAGTTGATTGCTGACTAGGGCTCTTGTAGTCGTCAGTCCTTCTCTGCTGAGACTGAGACTGAACAGAAGTTGAACCTTTGCTAGAAGTTCCATCCCACTTACGCTTGTTGTCGCTGGGAGTATCAGAAGTAGTAGCACTAATGCGCTTTGGTAACCTGTTCTGCTCCACCGCCTGATCCGTGAGACGATGAGCCAACTTGATGATCTGTTGAATGGTGCCAAGATTTGCTGAGGTCACGTGACTTTGAATCTCTGGCACTAAACCCTTGAGATACAGTTCGATACGTTTGATGGGAGGGTCTACCATAGTAGGACACAGAATAGCCAACTCGTTTGATCTTCTCGTATATGCTTTGATTTTTGACCCCGACATCTTTAAGTTGAAGAACTCTACCTCCAGCTTATGAATGTCATCACGGCTATAGTATTCTTCTTTGATCAATTCCTTGAAATCGTTCCAGGGGGTGGCGTTAGCAGCAACTAACCCCAGCATTTGGACTTGAGCGTTCCACCACGTGAGCGTTATACCCTCAAGAGTGCCAGTAGCATATTTCACCCTGCGAGCCTCAGGGCATTCACACATCTCAAAGATAGATTCGAGTTTCTCGAACCAGTGGAGGAGGCCTACGGCTCCTTCAGTGCCGCTGAAAGTAGTAGGTCGGCAGTCCATAAAAGTTTTGAAGGTGCACACAGGTGGCTGAGCATGTTGACCTGTCGTGGGTGTAAGAAGGGACAAGGTTAAGCACAAGTGTTGGTTTACGAGAGTAGGACCTAAAGATCCTAGAGTGAGTTTAGACTGCAGAGTATACCTCCTGCTTGTGCGGATGCAAGTGCCGTGTAACATCCCGAAAATATAAAACTTTATAATAATAAAGTATAAAAATAAAAAAGAATAAGCTAACGAGGATAAGTAACCCAGTTAGCTAAGAATCTTGTAGAAACACATGAATGAATTAAAAAGCCTAAAATATAAACTAAATGAAAGTAGAGGGGCTTATGTGTAGAACTTGAAACTTAATTAAATTAGAAATAAAATAAAATTTACACCAAACACCCACTTGGGATGTCTGGTCGATCAAGAAGCTGGGGGGGGGGGGGGCGACAGGAAGGTCTCACCCAACCCTAATCTTCACAAAAGTCACAAATTCAAGGCATAAATCAAGTCCAAATCGATTTCTAAGCACGAATTGGTGATCACCTCACTGAAGGGATCACAAGTTATGTGAAATTCTAGTGTTTTGATTCATCTCAAGTTCTAGGTTAATTGTGAAAAATCAGAATTTCAGCTTGATTGGGTTTGCATGTGTGTAATTAGAAGAGATATGGTGTTTAGGGATGAACCCTAGGTGAAATCTTGTTGAAAGATTTTATGGTAATCAACTAATCATAGAGTTCATAACCACTATTGTAGGTGGCTAATGAACATGAAGAGAGCTTGATAAGTCCTAAAAATATGATCTTGTTCTAACATAAATCTGAATTTAAGAATAAATTCAGAAATATTGATGTTAATACTTGTGTAGAATTGACTAATTAAAGTAGTTTGGATGATAATTACAAGTCATGAAATTGGTTTAGATCATGAAGAAATCCGACCCGCTAGGTGTTTGATAAAACGCCTAAACGAGGGTTAAAATGTTAAGGGTTGGTAAAAAACGCAGATTTGAATATGTTAAGAATTAATGCGTTAAAGCTTAAGAAAGAGTTCTAATCTTGTTATGAATTGAACTCTTTAGGCAAGGAATCCGGAACGTCAAGTGGACACGCCGGAGGTGATACCCGCGGAAAAGGTGTGCTTTAAAGGTACGTGGCTTAAGTCCCGTTAAATTATATGTAAATGTTTGGATTTGTTGTGTAAATGATATTGTAGTGTAAAGGTTGTGTTTGATGCGTCGTTAAAGTGGCGAAGTACGCTCGACCATCAAACGGGTCAAAGTAAAGACTTGGAATTTAGTTTGGCTTGTCAATAAAGTGATGGTTTTCACTAAATAGCCGAACGGGTCAAAATGATGATTTTAAAAGAATCACGAGAGTAGAGACTTGAAAGTCTCATAATTCGTTAAATGGGGATTGTACCATATCAATGATTTGGTTATATCTATCTAAGTATAAGAACCCGGGAATTTGGGTCAAACAATTGAAGTTAAATGAAAAGGGTCGCTTGAAACGGAATGCTTAAATTCCGAAGAAACAAGTATTTAGTCCTAAGGGAACGCAAAGCCTTAGAATGGCGCGAATGCGCAAAGTTCATGAACCCAGGAAATTGGGTAATTATGTCTAAAAAGTCTTAAGAATTGAAAAAGTGGTGTTATGCACTTACACTAATGGGTTGGATAATTGAAATAAGGAAATTATGAACCGATTGTCGGTATCTCGGTTTCCGCGATGTGAAAATTTCATGGTTGGATCCGTAATTTTATTACGGACTCATAGGAAAAAGAATCGGCTAAAACGGATCAACGAATCATAAGTTATGGCCATTTTAAGTTGGAAAATTGATTAAACCTTGAACTGGGAATGTACAGCAACAGCTGAAACAAGAAGTCTGTGAAAACAAGGGCTAGGTGTGACGCCTAGGCCCTTGGCGTCACGTGACGCCCCCATGATCCGGAAAAAAATAAAATTTTGACTCTTTGACTCTTGGAACTTGTTTATATCCATTCTAACTTTATCAAAACTAATATTTGTTGTGGTTTTGATCTTAGGTGATGTTGGAAACTAACCGGAAGATGATCAAGCTATCTTTTGAAGAACCGAACACAATTTAGAAGCTTCCGCAATATTTTAACTCTTAATAGACTATGTTTATGGAATGTAAACAATTGTTAAACAACTTTTGAATGTTTTAACTTAGTCTTTAGTTGACTAAGCTTTTTGCTACTTATGAACTTGACTTATGAAGTCCATGTTAACTAGGCATCTTTGTTTTAAAATGCTATGAATTATAATTAAATTCAAGTAAAATTAGAAGGGTGTTACAAGTTGGTAATCAGAGCTCAAGGTTGTTAACAAGTGTGTTCGGTTCAAGCTTGATCAAGCATCCGGTAAGAGTAAATTGTTCTAAAGTAGAATTACTAAGTATAAAAAGGGAAATAATGAATTGACATGCATGGGAAGAGCGTGTTAACACACTCAAACCTGGAAAGTGCATTAAATGAGAACGGTGAAAACAAGTTATGAACTTGAATAAACCGAAGTAAATAAACCATATGCCATAGATGAAATGTTTAACGCTCGATATAAACATTTCAGTTAAAGATGACGGATAAAGGTAATGATGATGCGGTGCTGAGAGTCACCGAGCAAACGAGAGAAGTGATTGCTGAGGAGGTAGGAAAGGCAATCAAAAACAGTTTCTCGGGTTTCATCGACAAAATCCAAAACACGGTATTATCAGTGGTGGAAGAAAGAATCAAGAAATTGGAGGATAATACCAATTTAGCAAAGGAGAAGTCGGGAGGACGAAAATCTTGTTCTTACAAAGAGTTCATGGCGTGTAAACCGCCAATCTACAATGGGGAGGTAGACCCGATAATATGCCAACGGTGGCTAAGTGATATGGAGGGAGTATTTGAAAGGACCCATTGCGATGGGGATTACTACGTGGCTTATGGCACGGGTCAATTAAGGGGTCAGGCGAAAGATTGGTGGGATAACAAGAAGAAAGAGATCAGAAGTGAAGCGGCTAAGGCTATGACATGGGACGAGTTTAAGATGACGTTTCTTAAACATCTTAGTCCCAAGGCAGTCATTAACAAAATCAAGGAAGAATTTATGCAGCTTCGACACAAGGGTGAATCTATTGATAAAATCACAGGAACGTTCATGGATAAAATGAAGTTTTGTGATGATCTGATAACGAATGAAGAGCAGAAAATATACTATTATTATAATATGCTGAGCGCCGAGTATAGGGAGTTTATGACTCCTTCAAAGTATGAAACTCTCACCGAGATTATAAACGTTGCTCGGGAACGGGAGATAGAGTTGAAGAAACAGATTGAGAGATGCGAAAGAAGGGCGCAGGTAGTCAATCCAAGCCCGACGAAAAAGGTGCGCACGACCGAATCCTCAAAGAAACAAGAAGGAAAAGGCGGGTCATCAAACTGCAAGATATGCGGGAAAGGGCACAAGGGTCATCACACGCGGAATATCACCGCTTGGAGGCGTGACTGACCAGGATCAAGCCACCAATAATATTGAACAAGCATGTAAGTATTAATAAAATCCAACACAATACAATTGGTGTCCAAACAAAACATAGTTTAAGTTGCAAGCGGAAGCATAATGTCAAAAACCAAAGTATAAGTTAATAATGTTTAAGTTCATCATGAACACTCAATGTCCATGCTCCACAACGACTCTTCCCCATGCAAGCTCCTGATAACCTAATGACCTGCAAAGCATGTAGTAACGAGTCAACAATAATGTTGAGCGAGTTCACAGTTGGGTGTTTGTTTTAAGTTTTTTCAAAAACAGTTTCCTTTAACTGGCATCCCTGCCGTGGGGGTTACCCCATAGTTGAAAACGTATTTTGTTTATTCCCGTTTACTCTGGCAATCTAGCCGTGTATGATTAATTATCTGGCTCTCTGGCCGTGGGGGCTACCCCATGTTTATACTACTAGACTTGTTACCATATCGACCGTTGACTGTAGTCATGTTTATGTGCCCTTATCATCAATGTCTATCATCATTGACGTGCCCAGATCCATTAGTTCACGCCCGTCCTCTGCGGCACGGTGTGAGGCTTGTCAGACCTAAATAGCGCTATCTAACTAATGACCCACTCGCCATTGGCCCGGCGATTAAGTCGATATAAAAAGGAGGGACTTCGTGATAGAGTATTAGTCTAGTGAAATTTAACTGTCCATGAGGACGAGGAATTACATTTCTTAACCCATATTGTCCTACCCAAGAAGGACGAGGAATCCATATTCCTTAACCCATTCCCAACCCCTGGGTATCCCATGCTTTGTAGAAAGTGTGAACTCACCTTAGATAGCTCGGCAGATACCCGAAAAGGTTACTTGAGCTATAAGTGGTCAACCACGTCCTAACATGGTTACCATACAAGTCAGGTCTAGGTTCAAGTAAGGCACGTATGTTTGCACAGATTTAACAAACCAAGAACACGTAACGATCATGGCATACATGGCATACACATAGAACATTTTAAACGATAACTGTTTAGCATACACATGAAGCCCAAATCATAACTCGGCCCAACATGTTGTGCGATCAGCACAACCTTGTGCGATCCACAGCATGTTGTGCGATCCAACATAAGCCCGGCCCAAACAGTTGAAATCCCAAACATAAATACACGGCCCAAACATTCATACACGTTGATCTTGTGCGGCCCAGATGGACTTGTGCGACTGAGAAGTCCTTGTGCGATCCGGATAACTTGTGCGACTGGGTTTTGGGCCATTCGGTCCAATAATATGCTAAGTCCAAACATTGTGTAAGGCCCAAGACTTGTGCGATCGACATTGTCTTGTGCGATCCACAAATCTTGTGCGATCATGCATATCCTGATTGTACACTGTGCAATAAGTAATTGTACCAAAACTTGTGCGACATGCCCTTGTGCGATCCAAGGGCTTGTGCGATCAGATCAGGTCTTGTGTGACCTGATCTTGTGCGACTGACTAACTTGTTCGATCAGTTAAGTGATTTCCTAAAATCATGCAATTCATTCAAACAGTTTCCTAATTCTCCTCTATTCAATCAAATCATCACTAACAGTTTCCAAACATGCAGTTAATCGATCAAATAAGTGTTTTAACATCAATTCTTATGAACCCTAATCATGTTTCAAGCATAAAAACATCTTAAAACATTCAAACTATCAGATTTAAAGCTTTCAACATTACCAAGCAAATAATTCGAAAGGCAGGAACATAACAGCCGAATAACATCTATTCGGTTCTAAATCATCAACTCTAAATCAATCTAAACACCCTACACAAATGAGTCGATCTACATGAACAACCTTAGTGATTTTACAATCATAAGCAATCATATAACATTCTCTAAATCATCATGTGAAAACATGTAGATCACAATCATCAAGTAATATACAAAAAAATAATAACAAAACACTAACCGGTTAAGAGAGTATAACGAGGATGATCCGAACAATAAGATCTTCAATGGAAAGGAGGGGTGTTCGCCGTCGAGCTTGAGAGAAGAGAAAGAGAGTAGGGTTTTGATGTGTAAAGTGTTTAGCCAAAGCAATGAAGAGTATACCCCCCTTCTCATGAGGTTATGCGACATAAGGGAGTGGGCCGAACCCATTTGTGGGCTGCCCTTTTGGGTTTCGCGTACGATAAGTGTAGCCCGAAAGGACTTGTGCGATCGGGTTGTGTTGTGCGTTCGGTTCATTTTGTATACATACAATCGTTACACGTAAACACATAACATTCAATTAAGACCTGATATAACGTAATCACATATTGTTCAAACAAGTTACATCAAAGTACAAAGAAGGTTCTAAAATACGAGTTGTCACACTGATGATCTTCCAGGTTTACCGCCAAGTCGTGATATCGACTTTCGTATCGACCTCATTCCTGGAGCAAATCCTGTTGCCAAAGATCCTTATCGACTAGCGCCATCCGAAATGCGTGAACTCTCAAACCAACTCCTGGAATTACTTGAGAAAGGCTTCATTCGCCCAAGCACCTCTCCATGGGGCGCTCCAGTCCTTTTCGTCAAAAAGAAGGATGGGTCGTTCCGGATGTGCATCGACTATCGGGAATTGAATAAGTTAACTATCAAGAACCGCTATCCCCTACCCCGTATTGACGACTTGTTTGATAAGCTACAAGGTGCTACGTGTTTCTCGAAGATCGATCTACGTTCAGGCTATCATCAACTACGCATACAAGAGGAAGACATACCCAAAACCGCGTTTCGCACTCGTTACGGTCACTACGAATTTGTTGTCATGCCTTTTGGCTTAACCAACGCACCAGCGGTTTTCATGGATCTGATGAATCGCGTGTGTAAACCATATCTCGACCGTTTCGTCATCGTCTTCATCGACGACGTCTTGATCTATTCCCAATCGAAAGCCGAACACGCGCAACATCTTCGTTTGGTTCTCGAGTTACTCCAGGGGAACCAACTCTATGCCAAGTTCTCCAAGTGCGAATTCTGGTTGGAGGAAGTTCAGTTTCTGGGTCACATTGTTAATAGTCAAGACGTTCACGTCGACCCTGCGAAGATTGAAGCTGTCAAGAGCTGGGTTACGCCTAAGAACCCGTCTGAAGTCCGCTCTTTTCTCGGACTAGCGGGCTATTATCGACGATTTATCGAGGGATTCTCAAAGATCGCTGTGCCGCTTACCACTCTCACGCATAAAGATCAGCCTTTTGTTTGGGGAACTAAACAAGCGAATTTCTTTCAAACCCTCAAGCATAAGCTTTGCAATGCTCCTGTTCTCACATTGCCCGACGGAAACGACGATTTCATTGTCTACTGTGATGCTTCCAACCTTGGTCTCGGTTGTGTCCTCATGCAACGGAACAAGGTTATAGCCTACGCGTCTCGTCAGCCCAAAATCCACGAGAAGAACTATACAATCCATGATCTCGAGCTAGGCGCGTTGTTTTTGCATTAAAGATTTGGCGACACTACTTGTATGGTACCAAGTGTACGATCTTCACCGATCATAGGAGCCTACAACATATCTTTAATCAGAAGGAACTTAATATGCGTCAACGCTGATGGGTAGAACTTCTCAACGATTATGACTGTGAGATCCGTTATCACCCAGGCAAGGCGAATGTTGTTGCCAACGCACTCAGCAGACGGAGTTATCTGCTTAGCACTCGAAATGTTCAAGCCCAACACGACCTCGAAACCCTTATTCGTGAAGCCCAGCACACGTGTTTTAACGAACGCACGCTGAAGAGGGAACGAATCTACCACGTTTGAGCCCAGCTTGTGAGCAAATCCAATGGGATATTCCACTTTCTGGACCGAATTTGGATCCCTAAGCGGACCAAATTGCGACAGATCCTGATGGACGAAGCCCACAAATCCCATTATTCTATTCACCCCGGTGCTGACAAAATGTACCAGGATCTTCGCTACAGGTACTGGTTGCCCGGCATGAAAAGGGATATTGCCCTCTACGTTGGAAAATGCCTAACTTGTGCAAGAGTCAAGGCAGAACACCAAAGACCCTCTGGCTTACTCGAACAACCACCAATTCCTATGTGGAAGTGGGAAAGTATAGCTATGGATTTCATAACGAAGCTTCCGCACACGTCATCAGGTCACGACAGCATTTGGGTTGTTGTTGACCGTTTGACTAAATCAGCTCACTTTCTGCCGATACGAGAAGACTACAAGGTAGAACGATTAGCCCGAATCTACACCGACGAGATCATTTGTAATCATGGGACGCCTCGTGACATCATCTCTGATCGTGATGCTCGGTTTACCTCGCGACTGTGGGAAACGTTTCAAAAAGCTCTTGGTACAACGCTCAATCTAAGAACCGCTTTCCACCCTCAAACCGACGGTCAGACTGAAAGAACGATTCGTACTCTTGAAGACATGCTCCGTTCGTGTGTCATAGACTTCGGAGGTAATTGGGATAAATACCTGCCGTTAGTCGAATTCTCGTACAACAACAGTTATCATTCCAGCATACAAATGGCACCATTCGAGGCTTTATACGGAAGGAGATGTCGATCGCCTATTGTGTGGCACGAGATCGGTCACTCGCAACTAACCGGTCCCGAGCTACTGCAAGAAACGACAGACAAAATTTTCCAAATCCGGGACAACCTAGTGAAAGCTCGGAATCGACAGAAAAGGTACGCCAATAAACGACGCAAGCCCCATGAATTTGACGTTGGCGACTACGTACTCCTAAAGGTTTCACCTTGGAAGGGTGTGGTCCGATTCGGCAAGAAAGGGAAACTAGCGCCTCGATATGTTGGACCTTTTAAGATTCTGGAAAGAATCGGAAAAGTCGCCTACAGACTCGAACTACCGGAGGAACTTAGTAACGTCCACCCGACTTTCCATGTGTCAAACCTCCGAAAGTGCCTAGCCGACCACGACTTACATGTCTCTCTCGATGACCTGCAAGTAAACGAAACTTTACACTTCGTGGAGAAGCCTGTCGAAATCATGGATCGCTAAACCAAGCAGCTCAGACGCTCTCGCATTCCTATTGTGAAAGTCCGATGGGAAGGTAAACGAGGCGCAGAGTTTACTTGGGAACTCGAAAACGACATGAAGGCGAAGTACCCGCAGTTGTTTAAGGAGAAGGTCTAGAGAGAGAAAGTGACATCGTGATTCAGGTGCTTTGTAGGATTTCATATCAATCAATAGAATCACCGATTATATTACGTTCTCGTATGTTCGGTCACGTTCGTGTACAGATTCCGCACGTCACACGTTCGGTTCGCAATCGTTTCGGAGTCAAAACCGGTCCGAACAGAAAATTCTCAAACGTGATTCACGGTATTGTACAGCTTCCAGCTTAATTCCGGGACGAAATTCCCTAAACAAAGGGAGGCTGTAACACCCCGTGTTTTCGGAAGTCAAAGTCAAAGTCAAGGTCAAAGTCAACGACCGATTGTACGAATTTGACTTATAGTAATTTCCTTATTTTAATTGTATTATGTGGAGTAAGTGTTGTTAATTGCTAAAATCGATGTGTGTTAATCGCTATCTAATCGACTTACGACTGTGAATTATAGGAAGTAACAATGCGATAAAGTTAACTAATCGATAATCAAGCTATGCTACTCGACATTGAATCGTGATACGAACCGCAACTCGACTTAATTTGGTTATTATACGTGTGTGTGTGCCTTATGTGTTACTTATGCGTGTTATATATATACATGTTGGGGAAATCAATCAAACTCAATCGAAACTCGAATCCGAATCGAAAAATCGAACTATGACAATTAGTGGTTAGGACTGAAAGTAATTTGACTAGGAAACCCTATCGTGACGAGCCGCGCGCAATCGAAATCGAAACATCAAAAATCGTCGCGTCAAACAAACGAACCAAGTGCCATCCAGCCGGATAGCCACTACGCCACAGGTCAGGCGTCATCCGACCAGGATGTCATCCGACCGGATCGTCATCCGGGCGGTACGCCATCTGATCGGATGACCCTTTCCTCTTTTGGAATCCTATAAATACCCCTGTCATTGTCATTCTTTCCATTTTTGGAAGACCTTGTCCGAACTGTTCGTGCTCCCCACCTTTTCTTCGATTTCTCTCAATCCAGGTAAGATCTCGCCCTAAATCTTGTACATTCTTGATCTACACGCACTCCTACACCTTTCTATCTTTTAAATCTTAACTTTTAACCGTGAAATCACTAGATTTCGGGTGTTCTAGGATGATATCATCATATGTTCTTCAAGAACTTCATGTTTTGGCCTCAATCCACCAAGAACAACTTAGATCTAACCGATTTCCACAAAGATCTTGTAAAGATCTCGACACAAGTGGGGTGAAAGGGGATTGAAAGATGGTTTTTAACTTTCTTTCAACTCTTTTGCACTCAAGGTACTCAAAACCGATAGGATCCGACCCTGATCTAGTCTTCTACTCTATCGTAGTGTTGTACTAGCTCAAGATCCGGATTCTACCCACGAGACTACCGATTTCGGGTTAGTAAAGAACAACCGTCTCAAGCCGGTAACCGGCCGGACTAGGGTGATTCCTGGTCGGGTTGGACATCCGAACGGATCACACTTGGGTCCCACCTTTAAAACAATCTTAGCCGAAGTTTGAGTATCGAACGAATTGCAATCCGATCGGACGACCATCTGACTGGATTACTCTTCGGATCATGAGATACTAAGACTCTAAAGACTTAAACAATTTTCAACATGTTCAATAACAAGGTTGCCATCCGATCGGATTGCCATCCGATCGAGTGACGCTTCTGTTGTGAACTTGCTTTCAGTAAGTAACCTCATCACTAAGTCGCCGTCCGACCGGACCACTGTCCGACCGGATGACCATCCGAACGGATTGTCATCCTCACGACCAGTCATCCGATCGACCGACTTGATGGATAGAGATACTTCCGTGTTTTCAAAATACTACAACGAAAACTTCAAAAGTCAAGCCATCGTACACAAACACATCCTTCTTATAGGAAGAAACAATCCACTCGAATCGTCATCCGACCGGACAACTGTCCGACCGGATGACCATCCGAACGGATTGTTATCCGCACGGACTACCGTCCGATCGGATTACCGTCCGATCGGATTACCGTCCGATCGAACCACTATCCGACCCAGTTGCACTTTGCACCATTTGACGCGTAAAACGTCACTTATCGTTATGCTATCGAATCTATTCAGGCTAACCTTACTCGCTAAGCGCTCCCTTCAATCCATTAATCGCTGTGAGTATACTCGATCCCTTTTTGCTTTAAGCACTTTTGGGTGTTACATACGTTACAAGTATTCAAATCACATCAATCACACTACTCAATACTATTGGAACGCTAACCGTTAATGCATGTTATATGTGGCTTATGAATGCTTGTTTGTTATGTTTACACATGGAATGCTGTCTACCTGCCTTAGCAACGATAGTACTATAGTTTGGACTCAACACCCGTTCACACGGGGGTTGTTAAGGACCATTACTTGCATGGATTACGGTGGTAATCATGTATTGCGAACTGCCTCGGGCAGTCAACCCGCAGTCATTGGTATCGATGGATCTATGTCGATAACTAACGTGCTTCATTTCACTATGTGTACGTGCTGGTTATGCGTAAACGAATTCGACTCTATATGCTATTATCAAACTTGTATGCTCACCTTTACATTTTATGTATTGACATTATTTTAACGTATGTGATAGGTGCTTAGGACGCACACTTGGTAGGAATATGAAGCTAGAATAAAGCTTTAGAGCCCAACAAATAGTTGTCTGTAGTGGTCAAACTAAGGGTCTCTAGAAGCAGATAAACAATTGCTGTCTATTTAAATCAGAGTTGTCGGAACAGAATATTTGCCTGGATTTTTTTGTCTGTAATAATTATTTTGCTGTTTGAGATACGGTATGGGACGTAATATTTAAATTGAATAGTATTGATAATTGTTATGGAAACTTCTTGACAATCTGTTTCGCTCAGTGCCATGCCCCGATGATTCCGCCATCGGTTGGGGTGTGACAGAGAGAGGGTGGGGAATTCGGTGAGTGTTTACCGAAAAGGGGGGAGAGTGATTGAGAGAGAGTGTTTGAGAAAATGGTGGGTCCCAACCCCTTTTAACCAATCACAATTTTTTTATTTTTTAACCTACTCAAACACACTAGGGTGATTGACCATACCCCCTGATTGAGTGCAAAATGGGGAGTTGACATGGCATAATATTATTGGTTAGGAATTCACTCAAACACCCTATGGTGATTGACTATACCCACCAACCCCTTAACATCTTCACACTTTGATTACCACTTGCAAATCTGTAACATGTTTCAATCAAATAAATCAGTTAACCATACCCAAAACATGATCTAGGTTAATCAAGTCGTGTTTAAGCTACATAATTATAATGTGTGCGGGTTAGAGTGGATCTTTTTGACACAAATAAATATGTGTCGTGTTGGAGTTGAACAATTCAACCCGTCAACTCAAAACCCGTTAACCCGCAAACTCGAAAAGATTGATACCATATATGGTCACATACTCGTCCGAAACCTGTTACTTAATACCCATCGAGTTTGCGGGTATCCAACATGCCACTTTATAATCTCTTGTGGATAAATGTTGGTTGTTGGGTTGGTCATTACCCAAAATATGCTCTTAATTCTACCTCGGAACGTGTCATGAAGATAATTTAGTTTGTCATATCTAACATGTTTAATCAACAAGTCATGTTGAGCTTGATTTATTTGATTAAACCGCGCCGTGTTTGGGTTGAACTGTTTAACCTATTTAATTAAATAGATTGACATGCCAACCTGGTTTTTAAATAGGTCGACTTGCTAACCTGCTCATGACCCATTTGTAACAACCCACTAACCCATTAACAAGTTCACAACTTGATTGGTACCTGCAAATTTGTAACCCGTTTGCCACGCTTAGTTCAATCAAATAAATCAGTTAACCGTACCCAAAATATGATCAATTAAATAAATGGTTAGACAAGTCGTGTTTAAGTTGCATGATTTTTAATTGTGTACGGGTTAGAATGGATGTTATTTACATAGAAAAATGTATGGGCTTTGTTTGGATTGAACAATTCAACCCACCAACCTGCCAACTCAAAAGATTGACACAATATACATGATCACATACAAGTGGGGAACCGTTAATACCCATCAAGTTTGGGGGCACCGGACATGCCAATATATAATCTCTTGTGGTTAAATGTTGGTTGTTGGGTTGTCCATTACCTAAAAGTCCATCTTAAATATAAATAAACTTCTAACAATTCTATAATTTTGGTAAACTCGTGTTTCTAAAAACTTCCACTTACTACCAATTATATTACATATTCATAAAATCGGGTAAACAACTTCAGGTAATCGGACATGTATCATCTAATCCCATATACGTCTCAAACCTACGCAAATTTCTAATACTAACCTCGAACGTGGTCCCACACCTATTACAAGTCTTGAACATTTCGGGTTTAGTGTTTTCTTGTCCAGTTAATTTTTTTTGGTAATATTGGATTTTAATAATCCCAACTATTCGACGTTGGTCGCCAACAGTCCCAACTTCAAAAATAACCACTGGCAGTCCCAACTATTGACATATTGGCCACCAATGGACCCTGACTAACAGAAACCTAACGTCGTTAGTCTCCGGTGGCCGGAAAATCATTTTTGTCGAGTAAAAGGTTTCTAAAGGTCCGATATAAGGTTACAAAGAGGTTTGGGACGATGATGTTAAGTTTTCCGGCCAAAAAGTCGAGTTTTCCAGCCAAAAACAAGTTTTCCGGCAAAAAAATAGTTTTCCGGCGACTTCAATAATTGGGGCTTTTACTAGAAAAAGGTTTCTAAAGGTCTCTAATAAGGTTACAAAGAGGTTTGGGACGAAAACGTTGAGTTTCCCGACCAAAAATGAGTTTTCCAACCAAAAACGTTTTCTGGCGACCGGAGATTAACGACGTTAGGGTTCTGTTGGTCAGGGTCCATTCGAGGCCAACATGTTAATAGTTGCGACTGCCAGTGGTTATTTTTGAAGTTGGGACTCTTGGTAGCCAACAACGAATAGTTGAGATTATTAAAAGCCAATATTCCTTTTTTTTGCCATACCTAGACTAAATATGTAATTTACCAAATTATATATGTTTACAATTACAAACTCAGAAGTAATACTTTAATTATTTTTTATATTCACCCCGTGTACCATATGTAATATATGCTTTTAACCAGTTTAATATTTTACAAATTTGTTTTTTCTCTTATAACTTGCGTTGGTTAGTTTTTAACAAGTTGTATTTAATTTTTTTCTCGACATTCCGGTATAAATTCTGTTGAAAACGGAGTTGTGTCTGAAACAAAGATTTACGAAACCGAATTGACCAAACAACATTGCTACCCGTGTAGGTATTATGTGAATCGGTATCGGAATTCGTTTTTATGGTTTGGGTTAACTTTGTACAATAGTAACCAAGTTTCAACAGTGTTCTAATTAGGTCACTCATAATTTTTTTTTGTTCCAATTAGGTCATTCAAGTTTCATTTGATGTTTCAATCCTAGATATTTTAACTAAATAGAAGGTCATCCACCCTACATGGCATGTATTTAGGTTTTTTATTTAAAAAATTTGTTGACATGGCACATAAATGCCAAATGGATTAGAAAAAAATGTGAAATAGGTTTAAAAAAATTGTAGAAAAGTTAATAAAATGCGAAAAAAATTAAAAAATGTGATTTTTTCAAGATATCTAAAAAGTTATAAAAGAAGATAAACAACTAACGATAAAATTTCAACGATTTGTAATATTTGATCCTTTTGGGTTTTGATTTTGTTTTGATTTATTATATTTCTTTTTTTTTAATTCCATGTCATCATGTTTTAAAAAAAAAAGTTAAATAAATGCCATGTAGGACTATGACTTGCTATTCAGGTAAAATATCTAGCATTAGAACATCAAAATAAAGTAGAATGATCTAATTGGAACAGTAAATTTTTTCAGTGACATAATTGGAACACTTCTAAAACTTCATTACTATTATGTGGCATATTCCCTTATGGTTTCGATCGACGTAAACACGACATTATTATTTTTGGTTACATCAGACAACTTTTTGTAATGAAACCGGTGTAGATAATTTCTTTTGTATCGTAAACTATAATGTACGAGTAAACGTACCTTAACAAACCAAGTTGTATTATTTTTTTCCGTAAACTCTACGGATTGACGGTATCGTACCATTAACAAAATGAATCGAACTTAGACGGACCAAATTCCCATTACACGCGGGGAATCCCACTAGTTTAGGAGAAATTTCAAAATATGACTATAGCACATGGACCATCCATATGATGTAGCAGGTTGCTAAAATAGACAATTTATCTTTCAATATAAACACTTAAAGTTCAAATGAAATCATGATCAGGGCCTAACAATGAAAAACTACCATCAGAAATCAAGATAGCAACTATTATGATAAACAACTTATGTCTATAGACATTATAATATATATGCATATATCTATAAATCAGTTTTGATGTATCTTTTCCATGCAAAGCTTCCTCTTTGCTTCAAGTTCTTTAAGGCTTACTTAAACCACTTCATTTTGACAGATTGGGCAATTCTGGGACAACAGTTTCCATTAGAGTCCAACATGGATGAGCTTATTACAACTTTGCCATTAACAACAACATCATCAAGTTTTGAAGAGATTATTTTTGAAAAGTGACACAAAAGAGAGCCAAAATTTCTAACCTTCTTAAGCAGCAACCAGTCAGTGATGCATTTTGAATGATACCGGTGCAAACAAGGCAACGTGATCAACTGTTCGCCAGAGTGAAAATCCATTTGACATACCACACATCTAAGATCACACATGTTATGAAATGAATCATAATCTTATCATCAAAGTGATTCCATATTTTTTTTTTCTAGATTCATGTTTCCTATCTACAATTTATGTGTAGAGTGTTTGTTTTAAAAAGCGTAACGCGCTCCAAGGCGTTTAGGTCCCAACAGCTGAGGCACGAGACGTTGTTAAACGTACAATGACATAAGCTTTATCTACGACTACAGTTGCGTCACTCTAATTTGTTTAGTGAACCCTTCATGATTTTGTCATCCATTCGGTTGTTTTACATATCAACCTCCTAAAGACCCTAAGTTTGACTCAGAAGTACATGAGGTGCCACCTCAAGTACTTGATGCGTCAGGGCTGTCTCCGAAAATCACAAACTTTTTTTTTGGCCCTGTGCGAGATAAAAAAAAAATCGGGCCCTATTCGCACTAAAACAGTTGGGCTTCTGAATTTGACTGGCAAAAACAGTTGGGCCCTATTTTTTAAATCCAGGCCCTAACATACATATTTTTTTAATATATATATATATAAAAAATTTGGGCCCTATTTCGATTTGGGCCCAGAGCGGTTGCCCACCCGACGCTTGCTCTGTGCTAGCCCTGTGATGCGTTATCCTGAGCGCCACGAGGCTCAAGCATGCCATTTAAAACCAAGGTAAAGAGTTAAAGTGTTAAACTTGTTAAATATTCTTGCTTTAAGGCGCCATTGTTTAAATAAAATAAAATTAGGAAGAAAGATAAAAATTATATATAAGGATCTGTTCTTACTTCTCCTTTTTCTTGCACTTTGAGAAGAATCCACCAGACTTGTACTTGGAAGTTGGTAACTCTGCAATGCGAGATGCCGATATTCCTCGGTTTTCAACGCCAACGGATTCGGATAATTCTACTAATTCCTGCAAAAGATTGGTTACATGACAATCTAATATGGGTCATGATCCATTTACTAGATTAGTTTGGTCACGGGTCACATCACGCTCCATTTAGCTAAATCGTCACGTAATGGTCCATTTGGTTAGGTCATGGGTCAGATCACATCATTCATATATCAGTCCATTAAAGCAATGTAAAACAATATATGGGTCTTTTCTGGGTCATACTCCATCTGCTTAGGTTACACGGTTCACTGACTATTCGGTTCATTTACAGATAAGATACCAGGTATAATTACGAGCTAATATGTACCTCGTATTCCATATTATCAGGATCAACCGGGGCTTGCGTTGAATTCGAGCTTGAAGCCTGAGCCTAGTCATTGAACATAGTATATAATGAAAAATAACATGGTGGATTAGTTTATTTTTAAAGGAATAAAAATAAGTATAAAATTAAAAATACCCTTGGAGGAGTTGCTATAGGACTTCTTGAACTACCTGCAGCTGCAAGATTTCCAATCATGGTATGCACAACCATAACATTTTTATTTCAAAAACAGACTAGAATCAAGGGTGGCAATTTCTTACAAGATACGAAAAGAATCAAGTTTTCGGTTGTCATATCTAACCCGCTGACATGTTTAATTAAACAGGTCGTGTTCAGGTTGACCTTATGAATTAAACATGTTGTGTGTCAGTTGACATGTTTAACCCGTTTAATCAAAATAGGTCGACCTGTCAACACGTTTAAAACATCTCCAGGTTGTGGTTAATATCTTTGACACGAATAAATATATGGGTCGTTTTTAGGTTCAACAATTCAACCTGACAACTCATCATAACAAAGTTTTTATTTTCCTTTAATTTTCTACACTTTAAAGAACTACAAATTACTTTCAGCGTATGCATAATGGACGATCGAAAAAATATAAATTTGAGATTTAAAAGAAAACTAGAATAAAGATTTGACAAACCACTTGCAAAGCTACTGGGTGCGGTTACGTAAAGATCATCAAGTTCATCCCCTAACTGCTGCAACGATAAAGCCATAGCTTCATCTAAGGCAAACTGTGACAAAAAATCACCACTCCTTGTAGGTGCATCTTCACTCACAATATGATGACCCGAATCATTATTTCCATCATCATGCGCAGCCACATTGTTGTTTCGGGGACGTTCTTGAAGAGATTCATACATTGCCTATGACAAATTTACCAAAATATTATCAAGTTCTAATCTATTATAAATTCAGCATGCTGCCGATTCAAGATTACCTGCTGCAAGAGAGCGTCTTCATCAGAGAGACCGTCATCATTCGCCATGAAGTCAGCAATCTCATAATTCAAGTAATGATCATTGAGGTCCAAATTTCCACTCATGAATGCTGCTCAAAAGATTATAGTTATGAATTATAATATGCTTCTCAAATGACTGACTGTGTGATATGCACATAATAGTTGCATATAACTGTAAAAAAATTGCAAATATTAATGACCCATAATTCAGAATCAGATTCATGTTTAAAAATAAATTTTAATAGATTATGAAAGATTGTATATTGAGATACTTGTATATATACCCATGAATTTTTTTAATGCAATTGATTTTATAACATAAATTCAATTTATTCATATATTTCTTGGCCATTTATGATGATAATCAAGAAAATACTATTTCATAAACAGGAGCGTGCGAGAATCCAATTCGACAATCAAACAATAACCCGGAAAGATTTATCTATTCGACAATCAAACAATAACAAAGAAAGATTTATCTAGAACCGTGTTATACAAACACTACTGACAGGGCCAAAAAAGTGGTAATATGTACATCCCAGCACTTTCAATCTGCTAAATTTGATTAATAGATTAAAATCCTATAAGAATTAATTAACTACAAGTCATATGTATATAAAATGTTTTGAAAATTCCCAGGAAAGATGTAGACAGTGAACTTGTGTGTAATAATTTTTTTTTTTTATAAAAACCGAGTGAAAGCAAGCCGAGCACGAATTTTCAGCTTAGTTTTAAATCCGAGCCAACTCTATATAAAATCAAGCTGAGCCCAAGCTTGCCATTGCTTGGCTCGGCTTGACTTGAGAACAACTCTAGCTATAAGCCATTAATGTGTGTAACACCCCAATTAAAAATATTAATTATAAGCAAATAACAAATTATGAATTTTAATTAGTAAAACAAATGAGTTAGGTAAGACTAGTGGGTATGGAGAGGCTTATCCCCATGAGGATGGGCCGCCACGTCAGCGCCACGTAGGTGTGGCTTGCAGGGGATGAACATAGGGGGTGGAGGATGGGGCCCCACAACAATTAAAAAATATAAAACTTTATTTGATTTTAGAGAGAGATAGAGAGAGAGGAGAGACAAAGATGAGAGAGAGAAAGAAAGCAGCCCGTCATCATCGTCGTCTGGCAGCCGGTTATCACAAGACGGGAAGAGGGGGGCAGTGTGGGGGACCGGCGCCGGGCCTCGCCGGGCCTAAGCCGGCCCCCATACCGCTTGGTCTAATATGATCTATATTGGGTATATTTGGTAAAAGTAGCTGGTAGCTAGTAGCTGTAGCTTTTAAGATATATTTGGTGTTTGGCAGAGTAGCTGGATCTTTTAATAAAATGTATAAAATAACCAAAATGGACATAATTAAAAATTTAAACAGTTTGTACATTAAAAAGTTCATTATCTTTAGAGGTTAAAATAGTCGTTTTTTCCCTAAAAGCTTGTAGCTCCTTCTAAACGCTACTAGTAGGAGCGTTCAACCAAAAGCTTCAAGCTCCTAACCTAAAAGCTTCAAGCTCCTTCAACCAAACAAGACTTTTTTTATTGAGTAGGAGTTTTTTCTTAAAAGCTTAAAGCTAGAAGCTTCTAAAAGCTAACGAATTCTTAACTTATTATTCAAATATAACTAGTTGTAAAAGTCAAAAAAATGAAATTTAAAGATAAAAATTTAAGTATATTAAATTAAATTAAAAAAGAATATTAATACAATCTAAACCTTGTATTTTTTATAAATTACAAATTACACCTACTCCTAAAATATACACCACATGTCTTCAATAAGACTTGAGCCCTCATCACTTCGATGAGGGATAGAAATACAACATCTTAATACTACTGGGTTGGTCAATCTGAACTTTGTGGGTTGGAATGGTCGCCTCCTGAATACCGCATTCGTATGTGCTCTCACTCCTAATATCGTTGCGTTGACATCTAGTGATGTTTTACGAATAAATGTTTTGACTTATGAATGCTAAAAGTGGTTCAATAATATTTTTAGGATAAATTACACTTTTCGTCCTTTATGTTTTTATCAGATTGCAATGGATGACCTTTAACTTCAATAATTACAGTCACAGTTCTTTTTTTGTCAAAATCAATACACCCTAGGTCCTTTAGCACTAACAATGTTAAACTTTTAAGTTAAACATGACATGTGACTTACACATGAGGCTATTATTGTCTTTTCCCATTTAACACAATAAAACAAAAAAAAAATTAAAACAAATAAAATCCATTACCGCCACCCCCTCTTCAGCTGTCCCTCTCATCACCACCATCAGCCACCCACTCTCAGCCACCATAAGTCCCTTCTACACTAACTTCAGAGAAAGAAAGATTCCCGGCTCTGATCATCTTCCCCAGTTCTTCTTCCATAACAAAACAAATCTAATCCATTTTTTAATCCACACAATAAATAAAATAATCAAAAAAAACACACCATTTAGATCTCACATTCTTCAGAACCTTCCTCTCTCTAAAAGCCCAAAAACTTGCAGTTTTCCCGGTCACCGAAAAAATCATAAATTCGCCACCCAAAAAACAATAACCCATTAAATCATAAACTTATTCACCTTACCGTTGTTCAGAATGCAGAAGGAACTCAAAATATCATGATCTTCTTGATAGATTTGAAAGATTTGCAGGAATTGAGCAGGTCAATGTTCTCAAAGATCCTGTTCCGTGCAATAGATCGCTGCAAAAAAAGCACTTCAATCGCAATCCCGTTTCAGTTCTTATGTCCGATTACGCTGGAAATAACGCATTAAATCATAAACTTATTCACCCTACCGTTGTTCACCTCCGTCACAACCACCACCCACCGGAGAATCCTCCATCAGCCACTTTTTCCGGCGAACTCAGCACCACCACTGGCATCATCTTCCGACAAACCCTTTTTCAACGATCATACCCCAGACCCACTGCCGCAATCACCGCCGTCATCGCTGCCACCGCCTCCGCCAGACACGGCGGCGGAAGAAGTGGCGGCTCACCGCCTCCGGTTCTTCAAAGATCATGTTCTTATTATGCAGTCAAAGTTGAAGATTTTTGTAGTGTGTGGGTAGGAGGGGGCCGGATTCTGAAAATAAGAGAGTGGTGGTGGAGGTTTGGTTGTGACTGGGAGTAGGATATGGTGTTCTAGGGTTTTGAAGATTAGGGAAGACGATGCATATGATATATGTAAGTTTTTTATTTTATTTATTAAGAAACATTTTAAACAAAATTGTAAATTGACCAGAATACCTTTAAGTAGATAGATTTAATTTGAAATTTTAACCTGGTTAGTGTTAAAGGACGTGGAGTGTAATGGGTTTTACAAAAAAAGGACTATGACTGTAATTATTGAAGTTAAAGGTCATCTATTGCAATCTGGTATAAACATAAAGGACGAAAAGTGTAATTTACCCATATTTTTATGATATGCTTTATGCCCGTTTTAAAAGTTTTGCAACTTTTACAAGTTTTGAACATGTTTACGACTTTATGAGTTTATAAGTTTACGAGTTGCATCATAAATTGATAAATGGAATTGTAATGGTTAAAAAATACAAAGACAAATTTGCCCTCATCTCTTTTATTTAAAGTAGTTAAAATGGAAATATGAGGATATTTTCGTAATTGAAAAACATTCTAATGGAAAGTTTATAATTCCTTCTCAAATAGGAAGCATTGTTAAATTCCTTTGAGTGGTGGAATTTAGCGAAATATTTTCCATATTCCATTTTTTTTTTTTTTTTTGAAAATTGACTTTCATTAACAGCAACCGAACCCGAAAACCGAGCCGGCAAAAAAAAAAAAACAAAAACAAAATCACATAATTACAAATTTACTCCAATCATGCCAGAAGATGGAATGAAAAGACGACCTATTTTTGAACCAAAAAAAAACCCAAAGATCTAACCTCATTAAAAATATCTTCCACGCTAATACTAGATCCCGAGAATACTACCTTGTTTCTGAACAACCAGATGCACCAACACGTTGCTATAATTATGCCTTGCAAGACCTTCGATTCCGTTTGCCCCAATCTACTGAATTTGTGCACTTCCAAAAGGTCCTTTACCGAGAAGGCGAAAATCATCGGAATACGACACCATCGACTCACCTTTTGCCAAACAAGAGAAGCGACATGGCAGGAGATAAACAAATGCATTACAGACTCATCTTCGCAACCGCAGAGAGGGCAGGCCCCGATATTGTTAACTATTCCCCTCGAAAACAAGGCATCAAGAGTCGGAATACGGTTTAGTTCTAACCTCCAAACAAAGATATTACACTTTAAGGGAACCCATTTACACCAATCGATAACGAAGACATCCGGAACGCAATCTTCACGAATCAACATCTCCTTCACCGATTTAACCGAAAAAATACCCGTTGACTCCCCCATCCACCTCCATGTATCCGCACCAGCCCCTAGGACCACTGATGACACCATATCCGAGAGGGCAGCCAGTTCCAGCACCTCCGACGCCAAATCCGGGTCATGTCTCCAAAGCCATGATGAGCCTTCAGACAACCGGTCACTAACAGAACAATTTTTAACCACTTCGAGACGAAAAAGGCATGGAAAAATCTCTTTAAGATGAGTCTCATCAATCCACGGGTCTAACCAAAATTGAATATCTTTACCCGAACCAACCTTACCCCTGAACAAACTCCGGATAGGCTTGTTATCAAAGAGAGGTTTATTCAATAAATAACATATATTAAGCCAAACGCCTCTGACCGCTCTATTGCAAGGAAAAAATTCCCACCTCGAACGACTAAAATGAATCTCGCTGACCACTTTGATCCAAAGGTTATTTGTTTCGTTTTTAAATCTCCAACCCCATTTACTCAGCAAAGCCAGGTTAGCATTCCTTAATTTGCACAGTCCCAGACCCCCAGCTTTCTTAGGTAACGACACCCTATCCCACGCCACCCAGTGGGTTTTTCTTATGTTATTCGATCCGCCCCATAAGAACTTCTTGATAATGCTCTCCAGGTCTTTGACGACTTTAACCGGTGCTTTATACAAGGACATGAAGTAAGTAGGCAAACTTTCGAGAACCGATCGAATTAACGTGACTCTTCCTCCTATAGATAACATCGAAGACTTCCAAAGAGAGAGCCTTTTTTTCAAAAATATCATAAACCGGTCTCCAGTTGTTGATACGGTTCATATTGGCTCCGACAGTCAGGCCTAAATAGTTAAACGGAACCGACTCAGCCTTGCATCCAATCCAATTTGCCATCTCCTCAACCTCCTCAGAATTAACTCCAATTCCAAAAATGCTGGATTTACTAAGATTGATTTTTAGACCTGAACAGGCGTGAAAGCATCGCAAAATTCTAATAACATTGACGATATTGTCTTTGTTCCACTCCCCCATAATCATAGCATCGTCGGCATAGAATAAGTGGGAAATATGTAAACCGTTACCTGGGAGATTAATGCCTTGCAACACGTTGGTCTCACAAGCCTTGTTGAACAGACCTAAAAGCGCCTCCATCACCACCACAAATAGGAAAGGGGAAATGGGATCTCCCTGTCTCATACCTTTACTACACCCGAACTCAAAAGTAGGCGAACCGTTCACCAAAACTGACGCTCTAGCCGAAGCCAGAATACCCGAACCAGTCACACCACTTCTTCCCGAAACCCATTTGCTAAAGAATATCCAAGACAAACTCCTAATTCACGTTATCATAAGCCTTTTCGAAATCAACTTTGAGAAAAAAGGCCTTATTTTTATATCTTCTGGACCACGAGAGTAGTTCGTTGATGATTAACGGTCCGTCTAAAATGAACCTTCCCCTAAGAAAGGCCGATTGGGAGTTGGAAATAACCTCATTGAGAGCCGGCTTGAGCCTATTCGCTAGGACTTTGGAAACCACTTTGTTGATGACACCAACCAGGCTGATTGGGCGATAGTCACCCAATCCCAACGGATCTCTAGTCTTCGGAATCAAGGCAATGAACGCCGACCTGCACCCCTTGCTTAACTTACCGGTCTCGAAAAAAGAATCCATGATATTATAGAAATCATTCTCAAAGAGGTCCCAGAACCTGGTAAAGAAACGAAAGTTGAAACCATCGGGGCCGGGAGCCCGGTCTTTGCCACAGTCGAAGACCGCAACTTTAATCTCTTCCTTTGAAAAACGGGTTTCTAACTTTACTGCCATAGACGAAGACACCTGTTTCAATTGAGGACAAACCAAATGAGGCCGACTTTTACATTCCTCCACAAACTTATTCCTGAAGAAACAGAAAACCTCTTTCTTAACCAGAGCCGGTTTAGACAGCCAAACCCCATTCACTTCAAGACCATGAATAGTGTTGCTCGCTTTCCTGCAATTAATCATAGCATGAAAAAACTTCGAGTTTTCATCTCCTTCCTTCGCCCATTTGATTCGAGATCTTTGAATCAAATCCTTAACCCTCGCGTCCTCCGCTTCATGAATTATCTTTTTATTTTCAAAAAAGACCCACTCCTCTTCCTCCGAAAAATCTCTAGTGTCAAGGATAGCTTCTAAAGCCTCATTTTCGACTTTCGTAGCCTCCACCTCTTCACCTTCCTTTTTGATCATCTCATCTTTCCAAGCTCTCACACGGTCCCTTATGAAACCCAATTTATTTAAAAAAAACCAAGTCCGGGCTGCCATTGATAGGAACGTATTCACTGACAGCCGTCGAAACAACCTCATCGAAACCTTGTCTCCCGAACCATGAGTTGAAAAACCTGAAAGGTCTAGGCCCGAAATTCTTAGGGTGACACACCAGAATAACAGGATTATGATCGGACCATAACCTAGGTAAGACCCGACAACACGCCGCCGACCAAGAGTTGAAGAACTCGGAATTTGCTAAGAAACGGTCGAGCTTACTAAGCTTATTCCCGTTATCCGAGCAGAACGTGAACGCCCGACCTCTCATATTGTACTCAATCAATCCAGCTTCAAAAATAAAGTCATTAAAATTATTGGCACAGTTTTGCTTAAAAGAACAATTCCTTCTCTCCTCTCTAAACCGAACCGCGTTGAAATCCCCCGAGATAACCCATAAACCGTCATACGATTCGATAATTGACTTCAATTCATCCCACAATGCCTTTTTAGCCAACACTCCCTGAGGAGCATACATTTAGAACGTTTACTGTAGAAACGCAGCCCGCCAGATTGCCCCTAACACGTAGATAATGCCTGTTCTTTGTACCGCCAGACTGACGGAAAATATTGCCATCCCAAACACAAATTAGGCCCCCCGAGTGCCCAACCGATTCCACAAATGTCACACCCCGACCACGTAAAACAACAAAGCGTGGCGGAAACGTCGGGGGGTGTTGTAACAGAATTATCGTTTCATAACCATGGATACAAAAAGTGTTTCGTTTTATTGATAATATTAAACATTAACATTGTTTTAACACATAACAAAAAAGTTTTATATCGACTATCATCGTTTTATGTCACTAAGGTCTCGTCCAGATCCTATGTGACGCATGCATCCTAGAACGTCAATCAAGCAACAACACCTGAAACATATGTAAAAACAAAGTCAGCAAAGAAATGCTGGCGAGTACATAGGTTTTATAAGAGTATCGGAATCATGGCTTGTTTTCATATATTGCAATACCTCGAAAACCTTGTTTTTTTAAAAAGTGTATAATATTGCAACATGATTAACCAACTCAAATCAAGATGGTTATAATTTATAAAATTTCGTAGCCATAATTCCTAACCCAAAAACATTTGTTTTAGTAGAGCAAATTGTAAAACATCTCGTATTAACTCGTTTAATAAACCTCGTGTATTACTTCGAAAACATCGTTGTGTGACATCGTTTCAATATCGTTTACCCAAGTGAACTAAATAACGCCACGGTATGAAATATGTTGAAAACACTTATATATAAGAAGTACCAACGGCGTATCTACCATGTTTTCACCACATTACACCCGTCCCGTTATCTAAACACTAACCAAAACCAATCGTTTACCCAAATCGTTTAACATCTTTTCCAAATCGTTTCCAAATCGTTTACAAATCGTTTACTCGTTCAAATCGTTCTCAAATCGTTTACTCGTTCAAATCGTTTACTCGTTTAAATCGTCCAAATCATCCTCGTTTTAATTGTGAGAACTTATGTATGGTCGTCTCGCTAATAACATTCAAACCTTTGTGACTCGTTCATCGTTTAACTTGTTCTTGCATTAACAATCCACCAAAGGGTAAGTTAACAATCATCAGATTCAGTCGTTACCCACAACACCCACACATAACCATGGATGTAGTACAATAACGGGATTTGTCGGATCCTATGGTACCATAACCTAATACTGGTCGGCTTGATCAATGCTAATGAATGTCATTCGTTATGTAACTACAACCAACAAGTTCGTTCACATTATCGAAATCGTTATTAGTTTAGTATAAATCGTTCTAATCGTTTTTGAAATCATCGTTTAAACCCTTGAAAACATTTAGTACATATGAATAACCCCAAAACAATTGAAAATAGTAAAATAGGGGAACTATGTACTCACATGTAGTGCAAAGTATCCTCGAACAATAGAACTTCCACAAGATCGAGCAAATCAGAGAAATCAAACAGTACCTAGTAATCGAACCACTAGTCAAACAATAGACGCCTAAATCGGAAGAAAGGGCAGAATGAGGTCTTGTAAACCAAATGAGTGTTGGAACTCATGTGATATGGTTTAACAAAGCCTACATTATAAATCGGAACCTAACCTAAGTGCTTTCGACCCATCGCGACCAATTAAGGTAGCTTATGCTACTTTAACGCGTCGTGCGCGCATAAGCGCGTTCGAGATGTCTAACTAGTCCTAAGACAAGTATTATATGCCAAATCATGTTTAAATATGTTACATAATCCGTTATGTGACAAAGTTTAGGTTACATATGCTTAATCACCAATTATACATAAAAAGGGTATTTTGGTAATTTACCTAAGGCATATAAACTACTTATCATACAACTACCTAAACTAGGTGACCATAAGGTATAACCTCGTAAGGTTATTCCCTATACTACTATGGTCACTAACCATGTTTGGTCGGATCCTAAGATCGACCAAACGGGTCGTGTTCGAAAGTCTAAGCGGGTGTTTAGTCCGCTTTGACTTACGACTCTACACAAGCACTGAACTAAAAAGCGACGAGCTAAGCATGTTAAAACATGCTTAACTAAGTTAGAAAACAAGTTTTTGATATCAAAACAAACGGTTTTGATATCCTAGAGTAGTTTGGTTACAAAATACGCGTAAATGTGTATTTTGGCCGAAACTACGACTCGTCACTGAGCCTAGATAACGTGGTAATCAGTAGGTATAGGGATGTGTTCAAAATGTAACATATAAATTTCATCAAATGAGGCATAAAACTAACCCTTTTTTAGTACTAATGTTGGAAAAAGTGTGCTTTTGTCTTCCTTTTGTATTTTCAGGATTAAATGAGCTCAAATTAACAAAAGAAGCAAAAAGACATCAAAATCTAACATAAATACAAGAAAAGGAACAAAACGTGACATGCCCGACCCCATGACAGCATCTTCCCAAGCAAAACAAGAGATCAGAAGCCTGAACACGCCCCGTGCTCAGCCAACACGGGGGCGTGCCCAAGTGCCAGCAGAAAAGACAAAGTGGTAGAAGCTTCTATTGCCCACCACGGGGCCGTGCTCAGCGGACACGGGGCCGTGGTCAACTATAAGATTCGCACAATCCAGGCAAATCTTCATAGTACAAAGATTCTTCTGCACACGGGGTCGTGCTCAGCGGACACGGGGGCGTGGTCAACTAATAAGACAAAGCTGCATTTAATGAAGAAAGAGAGGATGTGGACACGGGGCCGTGCCCGAGCTTCTGTTCAGCCTATAAATAGAAGTGCTTGGCTCAAGCTCAAACCATCCCTTGGCACACCACCTCTCTCACACTTCACCCACCACCCACCACCACCAAACACCATCATCCACCACCATCATCCATTGTCCATCGTAGAGTGTGTGAGTCGTCTCGGGATCCAAGATTGATCGTAAGAGTTCTTGACAATCAAGGCCATGTTTGCCTAAGTCTCTTACATCACTTGGTGAAGACAAAGTGTCTAGTGTAATACTTTTTATTTCTAATCTTTTGCACTTTTTATTTGGTTTTGTATTAATGACTTTAATAACTAGTTGCTTATGTTGAAGGTGATCTTTCCTTATCGTTTGTCCGTGGTGTCTTGAAATTATTTTACTGTCTATATAAAATAAAAGATTTTCACCATTCGTATCTCCACGGTCTATATGGAGGTATGTTGGCTACCTGGCGGGGGTTAAGGGAACGGTTTGGTAAAGGTCTTGCCATTGTTCAGCGTTTAGAGGTCCTGCAATGGACCTGGGTCAAATTTAGTAGGACCTCCTTCAATACTTAACGGTATTGGATGGCGGGGGTCCAAACTCTTTGATCCCCTCATAAGTTAACTACTATTAATACTATAACCCGGCTATTTAGGACTGTATCCCTGCTGACTCAGACTACTTAGTCGAGGGTAACGTCACCTCCAAAAGAGGGGCCTACCATAATATTGCATTAATAACTTAATTAATTATCTTCCAATAATCCACCCTTTTAGGATTGTATCCTTGCTGACTCAAACTACTGGGGTGAGGGTAACGTTACCTTCAAAAGAGGGGCCTACTGCAATAACTAAGATAATCTCTTAAATATGTGCAAAAGTGCGGAAATAATCAAAGGTTACACTAGATACGAGTCGGAACCAAGTGATTCATCTTGTCTATCTGTTTTTCTTTTTATTTTTATTTTCAGCATTTTAGTTAGTTTTTACTTTTCTTAGTTTAAAACATTTTTCTAAAACTTTTTGATTTGGTTAGACGTTGAGGATAAACCGGTACTAAAAGCTCTTGTGTCCTTGGACGACCTCGGTATCTTACCAACACTATACTACGCTCACGATGGGTGCACTTGCCCATATGTGTGTTTAGTGTTAGTAGAATATCGTGTTTTATAAATTTAAAACTTGGCTAAAAATAAGTGTTAAAGGGGCTTAAAATATACACCTAATATATATAACACTTCACACGCATCAAGTTTTTGGCGCCGTTGCCGGGGACACAAGGATTTTAGGAAAGCTTAAAATCGACGGCCTAATCAGTTTTTCAAAACCTTTTCAAAACGGGCCCACATTTTTCTGCATTTTAGTTTAGTTTTGCATTTACAGTAGGTTGAACACGGGCCGTGCTCGCTGAACACGGGGCCGTGCTGCATATTTTTCATAAAACACCCAGTAACAGAAGCTTGAACATGGGCCGTGCTCACTGAACACGCCCCGTGCTCAACGAAATCAGTAAATTTAATTAAAACGCCCAGATACAGATTCTGAACACGGGGCCGTGTCCACTGAACACGGGGCCGTGTCCAGCCTCTGTTTTCGTTTTTCTTTTTGTTTTCTGATCTCGGGACTTGGTTGTGGTCTGCTGAGTGATCTTATGGATCAATACTCAGGAGGCTACAACTACACCTATGAGGAGGATGATTATAGGGGTAACTATTGCACTAATTGTCGTAACACACGCTCGGTTCAAAATAGTCACTCATATCAACCATCCAATTCATACACCTACTATGAGGAACCCAGGTACGAGCCATCAACTTCATACACATCATATGAAGACAAAAGGTATGAACCTCCTCCCTCATACTCATATTTTGATGAACCAAGGTATGAGCCTTCATACTCATACTTTGAGGAACCAAGATATGAGCCACCACCTTCGTATGCTTATTATGAGGAACCATGGCGTGAACAACCCACCTCATATGAGTATTATGAAGAACAAAATTACGACCCTTATCCATCATATGCTTACAATGAAGAACAATGGTGTGAACCATCTACTTCATATGGGTATTATGAGGAACAAAGGATCGAACAACCGGATTCAAGCTTTGAAAATCCCGATTCTTTTTCTATAACCGAAGTGACCGATAGGATATTAGAACACATTAGAGTTATCGATCGCTGTATAAAAGAATCTCGCGCAAGGGAAGAGGAGTCCCGCGCAAGAGAAGAATTAAAAAAAGAAGAGATAACCGAAAGTGTAAAAATGGAAGAACAAATAAGTGAAAAATCGACACATGAGTTAAACAACGATAAAGGTGAGTCCGACAATGTTAAAATTCAAGAAGAGTCTAATTTTGAAGAAATTAATCTCTTGTCACCTTCTTTTGAAAATCATTGTTTAGTACCCACTCATGCTAAATTTTTAAAAGAGTTAAACACTAACACAAAAATTGACGAAACGGTAAGTGTTAAGTTAACTAATGATCAAACCTCGCTAATAAAAGAAGACCCATTTGAAATTAACATTACACCGGTTCCATGTTTTTTTCAAAATTCATTTATTAGTAATATCACAATCGATAAAGATCTTTGTGTTAACATAATGCCTAACTACATTTTCGAAAAATTAAGTATTGGTGATTTTTCTCCACTTCAAATACCCATTTTTCTATCTAATCGGAAAATAATAAAATCAATCGGTGTAGTTGAGGATATCTTGGTTCAAACAAATCAAATGGTAATCCCAACCGACTTTGTCATCCTCGATGACGCTCCTCTAGTGTTGGGACGACCCTTTGTAAAAACCCACGAAGCTTTGAAGAACCGGAAGTATAACAATCTACCTCTTCAATTAGGGGCATTTAAAAAGAGTGTCGATCTTGAGCGGTCAATGAAATATCCATTCGGCAATAATGACCCCCTAATTGAAGATGAGCCAGAACCACCCGATAAGGAGGGTCTAGCCAAGGACCCTTATAAACGTGGCGCACCACGGAGGCATTCCGCGGAACTATCCGTAGTTTAGTTTAGATTAATCTTTATGTTTTCTAGTTTAGTTTTTAATTTTCAGGAATAAAACACACTCGGGATGGTGAAGGATGATAAGGGAAGCTTGAACCAACACCCCATACACAAAAACAGAGCCTCCCGACGATTTTTCTTCATTACAGCAAGTTCAGCACGAGGCCGTGCTCACCCCAACACGCCCCGTGCCCAAGGTTCTGTAGAAAATGCCCAGTTCAGGTAGCTGGACACGGGGCCGTGCTCACTGGACACGCCCCCGTGCCCAGCCTTCTGTTTACTTTTGGTACTGGCAGTCTGGACACTGGGCCGTGCTCAGCCAACACCACCCCGTGTTCAGCTACCCAGTACCATAAAATCTTGTTTTTAACCCACTTTTACACATTTTAATCAACCGAAAAACTTATTTTTGGGACACATTGAGGACAATGTGTAATTTAAGTGTGGGGGGAATGCTAAAACCTTGAATCTTGCAAGTCCTAAATACAAGCCTTACACAAAACTCTATTGGAACCGCTAATCACCCCAAATTTTTTTTCAATTTTTTTACTTGTCTAGGTTTAACTCGGGAATTTCAAGTTCTAAAAAGGTTATATTTTTACGAATTTACAACTGATAGCGTCGTGATAAAAAGAACCAACATAAGAAAATTATGAAAAGGCATGACAAGCCTAGTTAAAATTTGATTATATATACTTAATCACATAAAAACCCATTCCCACAAAAGTGAGTTTTGAGCCTTTATTGAGCATACAATTACATATCATTAGACTAAATGCTCATCTTTAGTTTCTTGTGTGAATAGCCGCTTGGTTCTTACGACTCTAGAACTTGCCACGACGATACATTCCCGGTCCTTAACAACTTAAACCCAAGTAAGTAAATGACGGAGGCATTAGGACTAACCCTTTTTATTTCTACACCATTATTTTTCTTTTTTTTTATATCACCTACCCAAAATCCCCCTAATTAGCCCCTTTGAGCCTAAACCTTTTCATTTCTTAACCCAAACCAAACACCCTTTTACCCACCAAAACCTTTTTTTTTTCATTTTTACCCCTTTGTTTTAGTAACGAGTTCGATTTTTCGTATGACTTCAAAAAAAAAAAAATTGTGTTGATGATGAAGCAAAAGAAAATAAACAAACAAGTTTATCAAAAATAACTTTGTTTGAATAAATAGCTTCATCAAAATAAAAGTTACAAAAATAGAAAGTCATACGAAGACCGACACTTGTTACGCTGTTTCGCCCTTTTTCTACTAACCACTAACCACCAACCCAACCACCTACCTTTAACCCAAGCCTAACCCTTTACCCACAAAGTCCTCTTGATATTTACAAAGGTATATAAGTTAAAAAGGAGGAGGATTGATTGCTTGGCAAGCCTATGGTAGGAGTAAGTTCCATGCCGCTCTCGAGTGATCCACAAAAATACATTTTCGGCCGAGTGTTGAGTGATCCCCGTGAGGTATGTGAACTTGTATATAAATAGAATTTTACAAAGGCATGTTATGCCCTAATAAGTAATTTCTCTTATGAAAAGTTTTAAATAAATCATGACGAATAGGATTGTAAATAAATAAAAATAAAATTAAATAAAGAATCTTGGAAATCCCGACACTCTACGACAAGCCCAAAAAAAACCTTCTTCTCTACCCATTCCATTTGAGAGTGTAATAGCCACATATTAAAGAGTTTTGCTTGAGGACAAGCAAAGATTCAAGTGTGGGGGTATTTGATGTGTTCAAAATGTAACATATAAATTTCATCAAATGAGGCATAAAACTAACCCTTTTTTAGTACTAATGTTGGAAAAAGTGTGCTTTTGTCTTCCTTTTGTATTTTCAGGATTAAATGAGCTCAAATTAACAAAAGAAGCAAAAAGACATCAAAATCTAACATAAATACAAGAAAAGGAACAAAACGTGACATGCCCGACCCCACGACAGCATCTTCCCAAGCAAAACAAGAGATCAGAAGCCTGAACACGCCCCGTGCTCAGCCAACACGGGGGCGTGCCCAAGTGCCAGCAGAAAAGACAAAGTGGTAGAAGCTTCTATTGCCCACCACGGGGTCGTGCTCAGCAGACACGGGGCCGTGGTCAACTATAAGATTCGCACAATCCAGGCAAATCTTCATAGTACAAAGATTCTTCTGCACACGGGGTCGTGCTCAGCGGACACGGGGGCGTGGTCAACTAATAAGACAAAGCTGCATTTAATGAAGAAAGAGAGGATGTGGACACGGGGCCGTGCCCGAGCTTCTGTTCAGCCTATAAATAGAAGTGCTTGGCTTAAGCTCAAACCATCCCTTGGCACACCACCTCTCTCACACTTCACCCACCACCCACCACCACCATAACACCATCATCCACCACCATCATCCATTGTCCATCGTAGAGTGTGTGAGTCGTCTCGGGATCCAAGATTGATCGTAAGAGTTCTTGACAATCAAGGCCATGTTTGCCTAAGTCTCTTACATCACTTGGTGAAGACAAAGTGTCTAGTGTAATACTTTTTATTTCTAATCTTTTGCACTTTTTATTTGGTTTTGTATTAATGACTTTAATAACTAGTTGCTTATGTTGAAGGTGATCTTTCCTTATCGTTTGTCCGTGGTGTCTTGAAATTATTTTACTGTCTATATAAAATAAAAGATTTTCACCATTCATATCTCCACGGTCTATATGGAGGTATGTTGGCTACCTGGCCGGGGGTTAAGGGAACGGTTTGGTAAAGGTCTTGCCATTGTTCAGCGTTTAGAGGTCCTGCAATGGACCTGGGTCAAATTTAGTAGGACCTCCTTCAATACTTAACGGTATTGGATGGCGGGGGTCCAAACTCTTTGATCCCCTCATAAGTTAACTACTATTAATACTATAACCCGGCTATTTAGGACTGTATCCCTGCTGACTCAGACTACTTAGTCGAGGGTAACGTCACCTCCAAAAGAGGGGCCTACCATAATATTGCATTAATAACTTAATTAATTATCTTCCAATAATCCACCCTTTTAGGATTGTATCCTTACTGACTCAAACTACTGGGGTGAGGGTAACGTCACCTTCAAAAGAGGGGCCTACTACAATAACTAAGATAATCTCTTAAATATGTGCAAAAGTGCGGAAATAATCAAAGGTTACACTAGATACGAGTCGGAACCAAGTGATTCATCTTGTCTATCTGTTTTTCTTTTTATTTTTATTTTCAGCATTTTAGTTAGTTTTTACTTTTCTTAGTTTAAAACATTTTTCTAAAACTTTTTGATTTGGTTAGACGTTGAGGATAAACCGGTACTAAAAGCTCTTGTGTCCTTGGACGACCTCGGTATCTTACCAACACTATACTACGCTCACGATGGGTGCACTTGCCCATATGTGTGTTTAGTGTTAGTAGAATATCATGTTTATAAATTTAAAACTTGGCTAAAAATAAGTGTTAAAGGGGCTTAAAATATACACCTAATATATATAACACTTCACACGCATCATATAGCCACTAGGGACTATAACCATCGTGATTATGCTCACGTTATGAAGTTCAAACGAACTTCGCGTTGACCATAAACTGGGCAATGCAGAAAGTCAAACATAGTTTGACTTTCGGACTCGAAAAGCGATAAAAACGCATAAAAGAACGAAGGAACACTTACAAAGGGTCCCCGCAAGCTAATCTCGATCCAAATAGCTCAGGTATGAAGCAAAGGCTTCAACTTAGAGCACTTTAGATCAGATTTTGTTAGGAAGAATAGAAATTAAGGTGGGTATTTTTAGGAAATGGACCACCGTTAGGATCGTTTCTTGAAAACCATGATTTAATCTCATCCCTACACTTGTTGTAACACCATGGTACCTCAATATGGCCCCCTTGCATCAGGAAACAACATGTGGAATTGGGTTTGGAGTGCATAACAGCTGTTAACAGCTGTTAAAACTGATTAAATTGATCTGGGAGGCTGACACGGTCCGCGTAAGGAGACACCAAGGGTTTACGCGGGCCGCCTGGCCCTTCTGATCAGAAACAACTTTGCAATATTGACAGTTTGGGTCCCTGTTAGTGTTTAAGCTCATTTCGACACGTTTAAGGCCCGTTAAACCAACTTTAAGGCCCTAAAATGATGCCTAAACATTGTGGACATGAAACATGCTCAAAAATATGCCGGATGTTGGTTCGTTTGGTCGTACGATAGCGATGTTCGCTTAATTACGACGGAATGCGCATAAGCGCGAAAAACGATCCAAATTGCGCGACGAATGGATTTTTGACAAGCCAATCACTAAAGAATAATATTATAATGCTTACATAAATTTTTGGATGTCCGGATGTATTCAGAACGTAAGATATGCGTGAAAGTGCAAACTTGTACACTTTTTGACGCTTTTAGTCCCTGAATGACCATAAAGTTTATTTTAGCATAACGAACCCCTCAAAGCCTATTTCTAAGCTATATAAAGGTTATTTTGGGTATGTTTAACTTATGGTCATGTTCCGGAATGTTCATTACAGTTCAAATCGGAATAGTTTCGCAGTTTGACACAAATAGTCCCTGCGATCGAACAAAGTTGATTTCGACACACCAAACCATTCAAAACTTATTTCTAAGTTATGTGGAGGTTATTTAAGGTATGTTAAGCCTATGTCACTATTCTGGAGTGTTTTTCGCGTTATACTGACTGCATTTACGCACTAGTTTGCGTATAATCTTCCAGAACGCGATTTAAAGCTTGCAATCGGAATCGAATCGAATTGAAAAATTACCAAACACAAATACACACATAGAAACGCCAAAAAACATATAATTACACCAAAGCACATTGTTTTATTAATAATCATCATTGTTTTACATCGTACATCGATTACCGAACACAGTTGTCACAACAAAATCCAAACCAAAATTGTTATTACCCCATAAACCAGCAATATCACGATGAGACACACAGGAAGAATTAGATTCTTGAAGAGATAGGAAAGAAATACCGTGCTCAGAAATCAGACTTTTCACCCAGCTAGACTTGTTTGAGCCCCCTGTTCCCCTAATATTCAAAGATAGCAAATTCATGACGAAACCCCATTAATACCTTTGATAATTGAGTCCCTGATGAGCTCCGGATGGCCGGTGATATCGACTCCAATCTTTGAACCGACGATAATAGTCTCGTTTACTTCCTTCTCCATCTCCGCTGAAGTAGACCTCCCATCACCTTCGAGGATCCCTCCATTGTTCCCTCCAATTGACTGCGTTTCCTCCCCTATATTGTCCGCCGACTCATCTGCCACGGCATTCTCGAGTGATGCCGAGTTGTTCAAGTCAAAGAAATAATTTTTGAAACCCCTAGCAGAGCCGTCATCCCCATTACCCTCTGTTCCCCCCTGTCCATCTGCGATACCTCTGTCTTCCATCGAAGATCTAGACCTTTTCTTGGGTCTTGGATCAGTTTAGGCGCTATTAGACCCAGTAGGGCGGTTCATGGGCCTGACTTTTTTAGGAGAGACCACTCTAGCCTTATTGGGCCTTACACTAAATGACTTCCCAATATTAAAATTAAAGGAACTGCCTAAGCCCACCTCTCCTTTTTTAGAGTTACTGAGACCAGCGTTAGAATTAAACGAGGAGACGGGACCCACATAATTATTAAACTTTTCCCCATGTACCTTGGAAATACCCTTGCCGCCAACTTTATCTCTCTGCATGAATCCATGCATGCTACCAGCCGACCCTAGAATCTCCTTTGACTTATTAGCTACCTCAATCGGAACCTCGGCCGGCTTACCGACTTCCTTGACGCCCACCCCACCGTTCATCGGAGTGGTAAGCTCCTGATCCTCCGCAGATTCTCCCCACTCCGATGAAGCGACAACCGAATCCTCATCTGCTTCAAAGAATTCGGGAATCCAGGGCTCATTCTCTTCGATCACCCAAACTTTATATCGCTTATCCTGCCAACTCAGGTTGAGCACCCCATTAATTTTATTGCCCGAGTCGATTAAAACTCCGATACGATCAATTGAGAGATCTCTGTCAGAATCAAGGAATTGAGAAGGTTGGATAATATTTCCATATCTACTGCCAATCATGTCGAAAACCCTTCTCGAGACAAGATGGGGTGGGACGCCGTGGATGTTAATCCATGCAATACGTTCATACGGCAGTGCTTGTCCTAACCACGGAGACAGAGACGAGAACCAACCAGTCCAAATTACATTCGCATCTAACAAACTATTGGTAGTTTCCTCATTATTAAACGAGATTAAAACTGAAAGCCCGCCTAAAAACTGAATTGAGGCACCATCAAAACCCGCAGCTTTCAAGTTCGAACTGAGCATCCTTAACTCCTTAAGACCCAGCGCTCTGCCGACAACAGCCTTCCGGAAGAGGTTTGATAAGGATAGAATAGATGGATCAACTACCACCACATCCTCATCAGCATCCGACCGAGTTTTATTTGTAAGGATATCCAGAAAAGAGGCCCATTTCCTTACTGTGTTAGACCCACTGACCTTAGGAAAACCCCCCTGAGCTCTCTCTTGACCAACACCCACCACCTTAGATTTCCCCCCGGTCGAAGCGTGTGACCTAGGAACCCCGTTCTCTTTCGCAAACAAAGCCACATTAACCAACAGTTTGTTACCTCCCAACTTAACTCTGGAAAGGTTACTCTTCAGTTCTTCCACATCCCTAACATCTTTGAAACTGACAAAACCGAAGATCCTTCCGACTCTATCTTTCTTTTTGGCAATGAAAGGACCCGCGATCTCCCCATAATCTCTGAAGACATTAGCCAAATCCCACGGTCGACAGCCATTAGGGATATTGGTCACAAAGAACTTGGTCACTACCGGGAAACTGCCGACATTCGTCCCTTTGCCTCTACGGTTTCTGTTTTGAACCTCCCAAGAATCTTCATCGGCTTCCATGACACCCCCAACCGGAAAGTAACCTTAACCCGGTTAGCGAATGGAAGTTCCGGGCAACCAAAATAGAGAGGAAGGAAAGAATAATCCCCAAGTAGAGAAGATCAGAAACTTCCTCGCCCGCTATACCGGAGACCTTCCCTTCGTCGAGCCACCGGCGAAAAGGATACCACAAGCAAACCAAACGGAGCCGAGTCCCGGGCGGTGAATGGGAGATTCAAAACCAAGTTAGGATGAAAGGTCGAGCTAGAAGAATAGCGACCTCGCACGCTAACCCGGGAATTTCCTCTCCGTCGAACCTCCCGACGATCGGAATATGAAAGGATTTGTGGGAACGATGAGAGAGTTTGACTTCCTTAAACTTATATTCCATTTTTATTAAAAATCAATCAAACATATTCTTGGTGAAATGTTTTTCAATTACAATTCCTTTATAATCCATGAACAAATGACCGCTAATTGTAATTAAACTTAGGATAAAGCTCTTTACACTTATTATAATATTTAGGGTTATTGGATTTTATCACTCTCAACCATTGGGTATTAGCCGCTGTCACTCCCAACTATCACTTTGACTCTCACCACTCCCAACTTAACACTTTATGTGTTGTGTCACTCTGCAGGTGCACATTTCTTAGTGTTTAACTTGTGTTATTAGTGATATTTGACTAATACTTTGTGAATTACTAATAACTGTAGGTGAAGCTGCTTCTAAAAGACAAAATGGGAGCCAAAAATCACTCAACCGGAGTGACACAACATACAAAGTGTTAAGTTGGGAGTGCTGGGAGTCAAATTGATAGTTGGAAGTGGCGGCGGCCAATACCCAATAATCAAGAGTGATAAAATCCAATGACGCATTTATGGAATAAGGTTTGTTATCTATTTTTAAGTAACACATCATTTCTAGTTGGGCTGGGGAGTTATATTGTGTGTTTTGGCCTTAGATCCACCCTGTCGATATATGATATACAAACTACAAGAGGTGTTTTTTGGTTGGTTATTATTTTGTGAGAGTTTCTATACAAATTGCGAGAATTGTATAATAGGTTTCGATGGAAGAAGCAATTGTTGGGTTGTGGAGGATTTGACTAGTAGGGGTGTTCTTTGTTACACTCCTTCTGCATCTAGCAGGGGTGATCTGTGTTACAATCCTTCTGCAGCTAGCAGGAGTGTTCTCTGTTAGTGTAGTTTAAAGTCAACAAACCTAATTGTAACCCCTATATATACTTCTTATTCATGTACTGTAACTTTTGAGCACCTAATACAAAGAAGAACTAGTTGTGGAGAGTGGATGTAGGTCAGATTAGACTGAACCACTATAAATCTTGTGTTCTTGTTCTTGTGATTTAGAGTGTGCGAGTGTGTGTGCTTGCTGCAGATTGTTCTAGTGTTCGTGTGATTCGTGTTCTGATCCTAACAACTGGTATCAGAGCTCAGGCTCTTGATCGATTCACACAAACTAGGTAAGAGGTGAAGAAGAACACTTACCTGTCGAAGAACAAGTCGTGGTCTCGGGTTTCAGTCGCAGACATAGCGTCTAGGGTTTCTGAACCAGCCGCTGCTAGCACAGCCGCCACCACCGCCGTCAGTTTTTAACTCCGATTAGGGCTCCGATTGAAGACTCTGCTGCAGATTGCGACTGGGGTTTCGATAACCCAGTAGCCGCCGCCTAGGGTTACAAAATTGAAGTCCATTGTTGCTAGATATCGCATCTAGGGTTCCAAAATCGAAGATTAGGGCCTTTGATTTTGCACATTGGTGACTGTTTGTGAAGGTGTGGAGCAGGGTGCGTCCAGGGGAAGAAGAAGAAGAAGAACAGGCGTTCTTTTTTTTGTGTTCCTTTTTTAAGAGAATCAAGTTTTCCTTATTTGCAAAAAGACCCCTCAACCTTTGTCAATATCAGTTTTTTTCTACCAGTGAACCAGCAGGTGTTTAGTCCGTCTGTTTGAAGATCAAAGAAACGTGAATCAGGTGTTTTCTGTTTCTATTTGTTTCAGTGTTGATTACAGCTTATTTCGATTTAGTTTCGTTTAGTCGTGTTATTTGTTATCATGGCAGAAGACGGAAGGTGCAAATCGAAAAGTTTGATGGGAAAAAGTTTGGTTGGTGGAAGATGCAAATTGAAGCATTACTTTGTCAGAAAGACTTAGATGTAGTGCTCGAGGATGAAAGGCCAGAAAAAATGCCACAAGCAGATTGGGATAGGATGGATAAGAAAGGCATGGCAGTGATAACGCTTTCTCTATCGGAGAATGTTGCATTCAATATCCAGAAGGAGACCTCAGCTAGAGGAATGATGGCAGCATTATCGAATATGTATGAGAAGCTTTCTGCAGCGAACAAGGTTTATCTTATTCGAGAGCTTGTGAACACCAGGATGAGGGAAGGTGATTCAGTTACAGCGCACATCAATAACTTAAACTCGATATTGTCTCGATTGGTGTCTGTGAACATCAAGTTTGATGATGAGGTTCGAGCCCTATTGTTATTGTCCTCATTACCCGATAGTTGGTCCGGAACCGTAACTACTGTTACGAGCTCTTCAGATACGAGCAAGTTTACATTTGTGAAGATGCGGGATCTTATTCTGGGCGAAGATGTCAGAAGAAGAAATTCAGGTGGATCATCGGGTGATTTAATGCATGTTGGCGGAGGAAGGAAGAATAACAGATGTAGTGGCAGCAAGAACAGAAAGAGGAGTCAGTCAAGGGCTCGAATTGATGTGACCTGTTGGAACTGTAAAGAGGTTGGACATTTCAGGAATCAATGTCCAAATGAAAAGAAAGAAGTTAATGCTGCAGTAGACCACTCAGATGATGAAGTTTTGATCTGTAATGTGGAAAGCAGTGTGGATTCCTGGGTTATGGATTCGGGTGCTTCATTTCACGCTACCCACAGCAGTGAAGCACTATGGAATCTTAAAATTGGGGATTTTGGTAAGGTACGACTTGCAAATGATGAAGTCCTAGATGTCACAGGCATGGGTCATTTTTACTTAGTTACTTCAGTCGGATCTACTTGAACTTTTAGAGACGTGAGAGTTATTCCAGGCTTGAAGAAAATGCTTATTTCAGTCGGGCAGCTAGATAATCAGGGTCACGAGGTTAAGTTCGGTAGTGGACAGTGGAAGGTAACTAAAGGAAATTTAGTAGTTGCATGTAGCAAGAAGAGAGGCTCATTGTACATGGTCAGTGTACCGCCTGAGGGAGAGGTTCTCCCAGTTCAGAAGAAGACCAAGATCCGGTTCACAGAATCTCGTGGGCAGAAGAAGGTTTGCTTTGCAGATGGCAAACCCAGAGTCACATGTCAGATTCAGGTTGAACGTGCTAGAAAAGGTTTAGTAAAACCAGTTAGGGGAATTCGTGGCAGTGGGAGCACGGGTCGTGCTTCAGTCAGAGTTACCAGACGACAGTGGGTTAAGAGAACCAGTATTCTAGCTGTCAAAGTCTCTCCAGTTGATTATCTGCTTTATTCGGAGAGTGTTTGTTCTCAGGATGTTCCAGGATCGGGCAGTTCGTGTCAGTGGGAGCCGATAGGGACAGAGAACGAGTCACGAGTAGTGACTGATGAGTTGAAGCTCAGTGGGAGCTTCAACGGGCCTTCAGGTTAACCGATGAGAAGGCCGCCCATAACTAGTGAAGATGAAATGTTTACAGAGGTACCTATGAATATGAAGTTGCATGGAGTGCAATTTGAAGTTGTCAAAGCCTCAAAGTGGGAGATTGTTGGGTTGTGGAGGATTTGACTAGTAGGGGTGTTCTTTGTTACACTCCTTCTGCATCTAGCATGGGTGATCTGTGTTACACTCCTTCTGCAGCTAGCAGGAGTGTTCTCTGTTAGTGTAGTTTAAAGTCAACAACTCTAATTGTAACCCCTATATATACTTCTTATTCATGTACTGTAACTTTTAAGCACCTTACACAAATAAGAACTAGTTGTGGAGAGTGGAAGTAGGTCAGATTAAACCGAACCACTATAAATCTTGTTGTCACACCCCTATTTTCCACGTGTCACCGGTGGGCCCGGTGGGGAGTATCGTGACGTAGTTGGTATCATCATAGACAAACAACACAATATATAAATGCACAGCGGAAGCAAAGATAGATTCATTTCAACTTTAATAAAGTGTAATATTAAATATCACAAATAGTTGAAACGGATCCACAGGCGGATCAAAATAAAATAAGATATTGTTCAACAGCTTTATTGTCATCCAAGCTTGCGAGACTTATTGTGGACGCTCTAGAAGACAGCCAGCCTAGTACGAGTAGTACCTGCACTTAATCTTTTTGGAAAAATACGTCAGTTTACACTGGTAAATACAATTTAACTGACTCATTTTGAAAAGGGTTGAAAATTGATTTGAATGCACGTGGCACAAAACATTTTATAACTTGGGATAATTATGTAATATAATCTTGTGAACGAATTACATGTTACTTGTGCGTTCAGTAGCCCGGATCTTGTCCGGGTTAAAGATCAATAGACACACCACATTATTGAGTTATACACTGACAGGTGTACGCCTACACCCCGTGCTCAGGTCGTGGCCATTTCGTAAAAAGATGCCAGGGATATCCGGGACATGGTCATTAACCCCCCAAAGGCTTTAAGTGAACAAGACTGTTTAAACGAGCCGATCAAATTATTCAATTAACCACCCAACGATGTAAGATTTGATGCTCGATCAAGCGGTATTCTATATACCGTAACCCAAGCCCGTATAGGGAAAATAAGTTAAAAGTATTTACCTTGGTAAGTATAAATCACAACTAGCAAGTGAAGGTAGCTTTTACTGGTTCTTCTTATTCTGGAACAAAGGTTTATAATAACCTATTAGATTTCTAACGGGTCTTTATTTAAGCCTAAGCTTAGACCGGTTAGCTTTAAGGACGATACGGTTCAACGCACGATTAAGCGAAGACCGGATAGAATGTGATTTAGACCCGACAAGTTTGAAGACTTGTATAATATGGGTATACTAAACACATTCTGGATTTTGAGACAAAAATGATAAGGTTTGACCCGTTTTGGTCAATTTATGCAAACTAGTTACATAAACCGAACCGAACGCGAAAAGAGCGTTACGGGTAACCATAAGAGTCATATGCAAGTTCCCTGAGATAATATGGCTTAAATATGTTATAACATCAGTAAGATATCTTCTATTATGCCCCATACTAATTTAAACTCAATTTACGCCTCATAAGGGCATTTTGGTCATTTAAAAGATTATAAAAGAGTTTAATTTGAAATCTGAGTTACAGGTCTGGTTTATACAGTAAATATACTTAATTTAACATGTTATAACAGTAGGGTATGACCTATATGTAAAACTTATCATTTAAAACCAAACTATGCACCTTAGGGGTATTTTGGTAATTTCACAAGGGCTAAAAAGGTCAAAACTGGAAACCTGAGTTCAAAAACTTTTACTTACTGTTATTATCTCAAAATATACTAAAAACATCAGTAGGTATCAACCTTATATGTTTAATATGGTTATAGTGCATACTATGCGATAAAAACGCTTAAAAAGGCGATTTGGAGCCATTTCCGGGTTTTTAAAAGGAAAGCTGATATTTTTATAATTCTAGAAGGCTCAAAATATTTTATTTAACAAATAAAATCAGTAGAAAAATGTTTGGGGTCAAAAGGATTTGTAAAACTCATTTTATGGCTTAAAAGGGCAAATTCGGTATTAACCGAATTAAACTTAGAGACCTATGATATGCTCAGCCAAAAATTAAATAAAAATCTTCAAAATCCCAAAATATTATATTACGTCAGTGGGTAAAAAGTTTGATATCAAAAAGTGGGTTTAAATAGGTTATACGCTAATTACGCCAAATAATTAACATAAAGCTTTCAAATTACGCTAATGAGCATAACTCTTAATCTAGACCTCAAACTGATATCAAATTTTAGGTGCAAGTTTATAAATCAGTAACTAATGTTTCTACTCTTTCACTTTTTCAAAAATCACGTTTTATAGTCAAAAGGGCATAATAGTCAACATTTAAGCATAAATCGGAAACATGCATATGAATCGGATAAGTATTGAACCAAGTTGTAAAATCTCAGAGAGTTAAACTTATATGAAACCTGGTCCAAAATAAGCTCTAAGGAATATCTCAAACATGCATAAACGGAGCAGAACTGATAGTCAAAGCAAAATTCAAATTATGCGACTTTCGGGTCCGATCCGGGTTTAAACTGAAAATTGTCGAGTTGAACATGTTGAGACATGTTCTTACGTTAATTACCATGTTATTTTAATGATCAAACAGGTTGCATGTACCCTACATTGCTAATTATGCTTAAACTTGCAATTAATCATTCTGTTGACTTTTGAAACAAGCTTTGACTCGACAATTAACATAGTTAGAGTAGGAATCTGAAAATACCCTTTTAAGGGTTTGTTACCCACATAAATACCTACTTGTAGGTACTTTCAATTCGAGAAATGACTGAGCAAATTTCGTTTAATCTCAAAGTCAAACTTAAATTACGATGGTTTGACTTTTGCTTAATTTACTAAGCTAGAACGAATTTGAGAGGGTTAGGAATACTTACAAGAGTCCTAATTAAGCTTAGAGAGCACTAGAAAGCCTGAGGTTGATCAGAGAAGCTCCAGAATTGAGAATGCAAGTGAATGTGGACTTGTTGCAACAATGGGTGTTCTTAAATATAAACTTTGATCATCCAAGATGATGCCACAAGAGTCTATGAGTGTTATCAGATGTGTCCAAGTGCCCCTACATGCATGTAAAACCATTGGAGAGTCCCTTGTATCGATTCACAGCTGTTAAGCATCGTTTCAGACTTAAAAACTGACATCTGCGCGCTGATTGTCGCTGGCAACTTGTAGGCGGGCCGCGAGGCCCCTTACGCGGGCCGCGTACAAGCTGGTGACCAGCCTAACAAGTTTTCAACATTTACAATTCAGTCCTTGTCCTTTGTAACGTGGTTTTGGCTATTTATCTTGCTCATTAGACCCTCAAATCTGATTTTTAAGGACCTTGGGACATTTACAAACATGGTAAAGTCCTTGGTTAACTTTGTGCTTACCCGAAAAGTCACGAATTTTAACGTTAACGCATTTAACCCTTCGTGCACGGTTTTGATCATAACTTTCTCATACGATAACGAAACTTGATGAAATTTTTATCACATATTCTAGTGAGTATATTTTATCATTACAAAGCTTCGGGTTTGCCAAAAGGTCACTCAGAGGTATACTTTCAACATGTTGACACATTTAGCCCCTGTAGTTTGTAATTCCTCACTTTCTTTCATCTTTCGCTTTGTATGATCCATGATTTAATCGTTTAAGATTATAAACACCATGTTGGGTTATTATAGAGCCTATTTATCCATTTTTGACACTTTGGACCCTTATATTCACATAGTTTCACTGTTTGTCAACTTTAGTCCCTCTAAAGTGCTTTTTCACATATTCAAAGCCTATGACACGTGTCAATACATTATTGGACGTAAATTTTTGAGGTGTTACATCCTCACCCCCTTACAAGAAATCTCGACGTTGAGATTTACTGAAACAAATGAGGGTATTTTTCTTTCATCGTGGATTCTACCTCCCATGTGTATTCGGGACCTCTACGGGCATCTCATTTGACCTTAACAATAGGCACATGCTTCCTACGAAGCTTCTTTACCTGTCGATCCTTAATCGACAATGGTTTTTCCAAAAATTTCAAGCTTTCGTCTATATGTACATCCGTATGCGGTATGACTAGCGATTCGTCAGCGAAACACTTCTTCAAATTACAGATGTGAAAAACATTATGTATAGCACTGAGCTCTTCAGGCAAGTTTAACTTATAAGCAACTGACCCAACACGTTCGATAATCTCGAAAGGTCCTATGTATCTCGGGCTTAGCTTGCCTTTCTTACCAAATCGCATTACCCCTTTCCAGGGTGATACTTTAAGCAATACCTTGTCACCTACTTCGAAGTGAAACGATTTGCGCTTTGGATCCGCATAGCTTTTCTGCCTATCCCTGGCAGCTTTCAATGATCGCGAATCTGGACAATCTTGTCCGTCGTCTCAAAGACCAAATATGGTCCGGATAATTGAACTTCTCCTACTTCCGCCCAACAAATGGGTGTTCTGCATTTTCTACCATATAATGCCTCAAAAGGCGCAGCCTTTATGCTGGTGTGATAGTTATTGTTATAGGAGAACTCGACCAATGGCAGATGCTTATCCCAACTGCCACCTAAATCAATCACACATGCGCGAAGCATGTCTTCCAATGTTTGGATGGTACGCTCACTTTGTCCGTCCGTCTGTGGATGGTAAGCCGTACTAAAATTTAAGCGCGTGCCCAGAGACTGTTGGAAACTTTTCCAAAAATGAGAGGTGTATCTTGTATCTCTATCCAAGATAATTGACAATGGTACGCCATGCAACGCTACAATTTTATCTACGTACAATTGAGCTAACATGTCTGAGCTGTAAGTTTCCTTAATGGGTAGGAAATGTGCTGACTTCGTCAGTCTATCCACTATGACCCATATAGCATCATTTCCCTTTCTCGTCTTTGGCAACTTGGTGATGAAATCCATCGTCACCATCTCCCACTTCCATGTGGGAATTTCAGGTTGTTGTAACAAACCTGACGGCTTCTGATGTTCAGCTTTGACTTGCGCACAAGTCAAACATTTTGCTACATAGGCAGCTACAGACTTTTTCAAGCCTATCCACCAGTAGTTTGCCTTTAGATCCTGGTACATCTTATCAGCTCCAGGATGAACAGAATATTTGGAACTGTGGGCTTCCTGGAGGATAACATCTCGAAGTCCTCCATAAACTGGAACCCATATTCGTCCATTCAATCTTAGCATTCCGTCTTTGTCACAGGATAACTGCTCCTCAGTTACTCCTAGTTTTTCTTCAGGATAATTAGCTTCCAACACAGCTTCCTTCTGTGCAGTTAATACCCTTTCGTTCAAACTATTCCTTATTTCAATGCGCTTGGCATTGATTCTTATCGGCTTCACTCTTTCTTTTCTGCTTAAGGCGTCAGCAACTACATTTGCCTTGCCTGGATGGTATCTTATCTCACAATCATAATCATTTAAAGTTTCCATCCAGCGTCTTTGCCTCATGTTTAAGTCCTTCTGATTGAACAAATGTTGAAGGCTCTTGTGATCTGAATAGATCACACACTTGGTTCCATATAAGTAATGCCTCCATAGTTTTAATGCAAATACAACGGCACCCAACTCCAAATCATGGGTGGTGTAATTTTTCTCGTGTACCTTTAACTGTCGTGAAGCGTAGGCAATAACCTTGCCTTTCTGCATGAGTACACAGCCCATACCAGTGTGTGATGCATCACAATACACCACAAATTCTTCTATACCATCGGGCAATGTTAACACTGGTGCATTGCTCAACTTTTTCTTCAGGATGTCAAAGGATTCCTGCTGCTTAGGGCCCCAATCAAACTTAACCTTCTTACGTGTCAACGAGGTTAGGGGCGCAGCAATCCTTGAGAAGTTTTCGATAAAACGCCTATAATATCCAGCTAAACCCAGAAAACTGCGAATCTCAGTAGGCGTCTTTGGCTCTTGCCAATTCATAACTGCTTCTACCTTAGCGGGATCCACTTGGATACCACGCTCACTTACCACATGTCCAAGAAATTGGACTTCTCGAAGCCAAAATTCGCACTTCGAAAATTTGGCGTAGAGTTTCTCATGATGTAGAAGTTTGAGAATACAACGAAGGTGTTTCTCGTGGTCAGCTTGGTTCTTCGAGTAAATAAGGATGTCGTCAATAAAGACGATGACGAATTTGTCCAAGTAAGGCTTGCAGACGCGATTCATGAGATCCATGAATGCGGCTGGTGCATTAGTGAGCCCGAAAGGCATCACTAGGAACTTGTAATGTCCATAATGAGTCCTAAACGCTGTCTTGTGTACATCTTCATCTTTAACCTTCAACTGATGATAGCCTGACCTCAAATCAATCTTAGAAAAGTAGCTTGCTCCTTGTAATTGATCGAACGGATCGTCGATCCTGGGCAAAGGATACCTATTCTTGATAGTGACCTTATTAAGCTCACGGTAATCGATGCACAGTCGCATCGATCCATCCTTCTTCTTGACAAACAAAATCGGTGCTCCCCAAGGAGACGAACTTGGCCTAATGAAATCTTTGGCTAGCAGATCATCTAACTGCGTCCTTAACTCCTTCATCTCCGTTGGTGCCAACCTATAAGGTGCTCTAGCAACAGGTGCTGCTCCAGGAATGATGTCAATTCGGAATTCCACTTGCCTATCGGGTGGTAAACCAGGTAGTTCTTCAAGGAAAACTTCAGGATATTCCGAAATGACAGGGATGTCTTCAATCTTGGGTCTCTGCTCATCAATAGTAACTTGTGCCATATAAATGACACAACCCTTCCCCAAGCATCTAGATGCCTTGAGCATGGACACTTGCTCAGGCAATCCATGCTGGGTATCCCCCTGAATGGTAAGTGACTTACCAGACGGAGTTTTGACTATCACTTGCTTTCTGTTGCACACAATCTGGGCTTGGTTATGCGATAACCAATCCATGCCTATCACTATATCAAAACCGGCTAGCTTAAAGGGAAGTAAGGACAAAGGAAAATAATGATTCCTAATGGATATAACACATCCATCTAAAACAGTTGAGGTTGTTTCTATGGTTCCATCAGCTAATTCCACCTCGTATTTTACACTTAGGGTTCTAACAGGTAGGTTTAATAACTTACAGAACTTATCATCAACAAAAGACTTATCTGCTCCAGAATCAAACAATACTCTAGCAAAAACATCATTTACGAGAAAAGTACCTGTAATCACGTTGTCATCCTGAACAGCTTCCTTAGCGTCCATCTTGAAGACCCTCGCATTGGTCTTTTTCCCATCTTCGGTTTTCTTGGCGTTCTTTGGGCAATTAGACTTAATGTGCCCTTTTTCGTTGCAACCGTAACATGTTGCATCCTTCAGCTTCTTACACTCCAAAGTCTTATGATCCGTAGACTTGCAAATCCCACAGGATCTCATGTGCGACTGGGATTTCGACTCAAATCGACACTTCCCAAAATGGTTCTTCTTACAAGTTTTACATTTGGGCTTATCCCCCGATTGTTGCCCATCCTTCTTAGATCCCGACCCTTTCTTGTGGTCGTTATTTCCTCGGTGTCTCTTATCTGATCTTCGTGAGGTATCGTCCTCACGCTTCCTCTTATTTTCTTCTGAGTTCCTGAGCGCTCTCAACCTGACTACGTCCAAGGTAAGAGATAGAGATAGATCAGCTGCTGATCTGAAGGTTGCAGGCCTTGATGCCTTAACACTTGCTTTAATTTCAGGGGCTAAACCCCCGATGAAACGAGCAATCCTTTTCGGTTCTGGGGTTACCAAGTACGGAACCAACCGAGATAGAGTATTGAAAGTGGTGAGATATGCTTGGCAATCTAAATTCTTCATCACGAATGATAAGAAATCTGATTCGATCCTTTCAACTTCGTGTTGCGGGAAATAATTCTCTTTAATAAGAGCAACGAACTGATCCCATGACAAGTTGTAGAGTGTGATCTTTCCAGCAGCTTGGATGAGTGACTTCCACCACGCCAGTGCTTCTCCCTTGAACGACTGGGATACGTATTTTACTACGTCCCTTTCAGCACAACCGCTGATGTCTACAACCGTATCCATTTCGTCCAACCAAGTCATACAATCTATTGCTCCTTTCTCCCCGGTGAAGTCCCGGGGTTTGCAAGAAACAAAGTACTTGTAGGTACAGGACTTGGTGTGTGGTTTGGCATCAAACTCTATCTTCTTTGAGGGAACACTGTTTTGATTTGATGAGTGTCGATCATCATCCTTCTTGGGTCCATCCTTTTTAGAAGGTGGTTTGCTATGACCCTCAGAGTGAACCTTTGGCTTGGAATGTGGTGCGGATCGGGTCCTACTCCGGGTCCCGCTTTCTTCACTATACTGCCTATTTATTGCTTTGGTAACAACATTATAAACTAATGCTTGTAGTTCCGCACCAGTTACCAGTACCTTAACATTTTCAGGGTTTTCCTCTGGACGACTGTTTATTTCTTCAGACTTAGCCATGTAGTCTTAGTTGCTACATAAAATAAGGACATGGTCTATTTAGAAGCCTAAACAGCGTTATCGTTCTTGACGATTTATTAACCATGGTCTTAATAGCCATTTTAGTTAATTTATTCAATAATTTCATTCGGGATTTTTACTAGGAATCTTTTTAGAATGAAATATAATATTGGCATAATAGGCCTAGTCACGTAGACAAATTTCTAAATTATAAATTTAGATCTTATAGGATTAAAGTTTGAATAAATAAGACAAATCAATCCTTTTCTTGGCAGGGAGTCTATAAACTACGGCTGCCTTTTGTTTTTATATGACATTAATTATAACCCGTAGGCATTTTGTCACAATCAAATATATATATAAAAATATAAATTTGGATAATTTTTAAAAAGGGTGACATGTGTGATTTTGCGGATCACACTAGCCAAGAATGTTAACATGTTTGCAGATGTTAACAGAGATTTGAATCTTTTTAAACAGGTTCTACCATATTGGCCAGGTCTTTAATATGACATTCAAGCTAGGTTTTACCTTTTTAAGATTCTTATTATTTTATTAAAATGGTAAATCAAAATAATAAATGTTATTTTTCATTTATTTATACACTATGTTCATACACATAATTTAAAAATGAAAAACTTAAATTAACCATTCCAATTAAAAATTAAACCAGTACGAGTTTGCCCTAAACGGGACTTTTACATAAACAACATGCCCACGCAGGGGCCAACTAACAAAACAAACCCACGCAGGGGTCATAATAGAAAAACATGCCCACGCAGGGGCAGAACAGAAAAGAAAATACCCACGCAGGGGTAGAGTACAGAAATAAATGTCCTCGCAGGGACATGATTACAATACTAAAACAAACAAACGAAGGATTCAGTGATCCTTCTTGCTTTTTCGCTTGATCAAATTCACCATCTTCTTAAACATCCCCCGGTTATCCTACGTTCCTCCCGCAATCCATGTTGCACCTCTTGTCGCACCTCATGTATCTCATGAAGGATTTCTTGAAATTGTGGTGGCGACATCACCGGTGTCCGCGGTGGTTGCTGATAATGCGGAGGTTGAGGAGGCGGTTGTTGATACCCATATGGTGGGTATCCATAGGTCGAGTGTCCCGTAGCCCAGGGACCTCCGTAGGGACCTTCCTGATGGAGAGTGTTGGAGTTTGCTGCTATCCAGTAGGGGTCCTCTGTAAAGTTGTAGTTCGTGTGCATCGGCTGCTCGAAAGGATTGTATGCTGCCGTCCCAGTGTAAGCAGGTATTGGGTCTCCAAAACCCAGTGGTGGTTGTGGCGCGACTGGCGCAGAGTTCACTTCTGAGACGGGGTGTGAAGATTCTCCCATCTCTGGTTCTTCGTGGACCGGCGAGTAACGGCTGCCACTCGAAAGTGGAGGGGTGCTGATACGCACTCCCCCTCGTGCGGATATTCGCACTGTCGTTCTCCTCCGCCTCGGAGGCGAGGGCGGCTGAAGCTAAGGCAGTGGTGGCGGCGGAGTGACCGCGACAAGTCGAGAATCCTCGGAAGGATTCTGCTGCTGCTGTGGCTACTCCTGATGGTGTAGGGGAGAGTTGTGCTGAAACTGGTGTAGGGGAGAGTTATGATAACTGGGAGTAAATACCCAGTCATACTGCTTGAATTTCTCCTCGAAGCTGTCGGGACCATTGTAAGGTGATCCCACAAACGGTGACCCATCTGAAATCTCAATGGGATGATTGGGAGTTCCGGACGGTGGCATTGCAGGATCGGTATCCTCATCGATGTCCATCGGGTTGCCACCAGAAAAGTGGTCTTCGGGTCCAAGTGGGTTAAAACCCACTGCTGCTCCTAAGTAGTCGTCAGGGTTGAACTGGCCCTGGAAGACGGGTGATGGATGGTCAAAGGGTGAATTATGTCCTAGTAGAGGAATGTAGGACTGGTGAGAGTTGTGGGGCTCATTTTCTGAATGAGGCCCGAAGGAGTGTGGGATGGAAGGTGAGGTACTCAGTGAAACTGAGCGCCTAGCTGGTTCAATAAAAGACCTCCAAAGATTTTGAGCATCTGTGTTATGGGGATCCGAAGGTGTTCGCCGGTGTGACGGTCCGGCCTCGTGGTCGTTTGGGGCTACATGTGCTCCTTGTCCCCTGCCTCTTCCTCTCATACGTGGCGGCATTTTTGTGAACCTGTCAAAAACAACAAGTGATACAACAAAAATATATATAAGACAAAGTTAGAAATAAAACAAAAATTTGGAAATTTCCTAAGTTCTTTGTCTAGACTCGAGAATCGAGGATTGTGCAATTGTGTAACTGAGATTAAACACAAAAGGCTAGTGTTTAATTAACTCAGAGTTGGCTCTGATACCAACCTGTCACACCCCTATTTTCCACGTGTCACCGGTGGGCCCGGTGGGGAGTATCGTGACGTAGTTGGTATCATCATAGACAAACAACACAATATATAAATGCACAGCGGAAGCAAAGATAGATTCATTTCAACTTTAATAAAGTGTAATATTGAATATCACAAATAGTTGAAACGGATCCACAGGCGGATCAAAATAAAATAAGATATTGTTCAACAGCTTTATTGTCATCCAAGCTTGCGAGACTTATTGTGGACGCTCTAGAAGACAGCCAGCCTAGTACTAGTAGTACCTGCACTTAATCTTTTTGGAAAAATACGTCAGTTTACACTGGTAAATACAATTTAACTGACTCATTTTGAAAAGGGTTGAAAATTGATTTGAATGCACGTGGCACAAAACATTTTATAACTTGGGATAATTATGTAATATACTCTTGTGAACGAATTACATGTTACTTGTGCGTTCAGTAGCCCGGATCTTGTCCGGGTTAAAGATCAATAGACACACCACATTATTGAGTTATACACTGACAGGTGTACGCCTACACCCCGTGCTCAGGTCGTGGCCATTTCGTAAAATGATGCCAGGGATATCCGGGACATGGTCATTAACCCCCTAAAGGCTTTAAGTGAACAAGACTGTTTAAACGAGGCGATCAAATTATTCTATTAACCACCCAACGATGTAATATTTGATGCTCGATCAAGCGGTATTCTATATACCGTAACCCAAGCCCGTATAGGGAAAATAAGTTAAAAGTATTTACCTTGGTAAGTATAAATCACAACTAGCAAGTGAAGGTAGCTTTTACTGGTTCTTCTTATTCTGGAACAAAGGTTTATAATAACCTATTAGATTTCTAACGGGTCTTTATTTAAGCCTAAGCTTAGACCGGTTAGCTTTAAGGACGATACGGTTCAACGCACGATTAAGCGAAGACCGGATAGAATGTGATTTAGACCCGAAAAGTTTGAAGACTTGTATAATATGGGTATACTAAACACATTCTGGATTTTGAGACAAAAATGATAAGGTTTGACCCGTTTTGGTCAATTTATGCAAACTAGTTACATAAACCGAACCGAACGCGAAAAGAGCGTTACGGGTAACCATAAGAGTCATATGCAAGTTCCCTGAGATAATATGGCTTAAATATGTTATAACATCAGTAAGATATCTTCTATTATGCCCCATACTAATTTAAACTCAATTTACGCCTCATAAGGGCATTTTGGTCATTTAAAAGATTATAAAAGAGTTTAATTTGAAATCTGAGTTACAGGTCTGGTTTATACAGTAAATATACTTAATTTAACATGTTATAACAGTAGGGTATGACCTATATGTAAAACTTATCATTTAAAACCAAACTATGCACCTTAGGGGTATTTTGGTAATTTCACAAGGGCTAAAAAGGTCAAAACTGGAAACCTGAGTTCAAAAACTTTTACTTACTGTTATTATCTCAAAATATACTAAAAACATCAGTAGGTATCAACCTTATATGTTTAATATGGTTATAGTGCATACTATGCGATAAAAACGCTTAAAAAGGCGATTTGGAGCCATTTTCGGGTTTTTAAAGGAAAGCTGATATTTTTATAATTCTAGAAGGCTCAAAATATTTTATTTAACAAATAAAATCAGTAGAAAAAGGTTTGGGGTCAAAAGGATTTGTAAAACTCATTTTATGGCTTAAAAGGGCAAATTCGGTATTAACCGAATTAAACTTAGAGACCTATGATATGCTCAGCCAAAAATTAAATAAAAATCTTCAAAAATCCCAAAATATTATATTACATCAGTGGGTAAAAATTTTGATATCAAAAAGTGGGTTTAAATAGGTTATACGCTAATTACGCCAAATAATTAACATGAAGCTTTCAAATTACGCTAATGAGCATAACTCTTAATCTAGACCTCAAACTGATATCAAATTTTAGGTGCAAGTTTATAAATCAGTAACTAATGTTTCTACTCTTTCACTTTTTAAAAAATCACGTTTTATAGTCAAAAGGGCATAATAGTCAACATTTAAGCATAAATCGGAAACATGCATATGAATCGGATAAGTATTGAACCAAGTTGTAAAATCTCAGAGAGTTAAACTTATATGAAACCTGGTCCAAAATAAGCTCTAAGGCAGATCTCAAACATTCATAAACGGATCAGAACTGATAGTCAAAGCAAAAGTCAAATTATGCGACTTTCGGGTCCGATCCGGGTTTAAACTGAAAATTGTCGAGTTGAACATGTTGAGACATGTTCTTACATTAATTACCATGTTATTTTAATGATCAAACAGGTTGCATGTACCCTACATTGCTAATTATGCTTAAACTTGCAATTAATCATTCTGTTGGCTTTTGAAACAAGCTTTGACTCGACAATTAACATAGTTAGAGTAGGAATCTGAAAATACCTTTTTAAGGATTTGTTACCCACATAAATACCTACTTGTAGGTACTTTCAATTCGAGAAATGACTGAGCAAATTTTGTTTAATCTCAAAGTCAAACTTAAATTACGATGGTTTGACTTTTGCTTAATTTACTAAGCTAGAACGAATTTGAGAGGGTTAGGAATACTTACAAGAGTCCTAATTAAGCTTAGAGAGCACTAGAAAGCCTGAGGTTGATCAGAGAAGCTCCAGAATTGAGAATGCAAGTGAATGTGGACTTGTTGCAACAATGGGTGTTCTTAAATATAAACTTTGATCATCCAAGATGATGCCACAAGAGTCTATGAGTGTTATCAGATGTGTCCAAGTGCCCCTACATGCATGTAAAACCATTGGAGAGTCCCTTGTATCGATTCACAGCTGTTAAGCATCGTTTCAGACTTAAAAACTGACATTTGCGCGCTGATTGTCGCTGGAAACTTGTAGGCGGGCCGCGAGGCCCCTTACGCGGGCCGCGTACAAGCTGGTGACCAGCCTAACAAGTTTTCAACATTTACAATTCAGTCCTTGTCCTTTGTAACGTGGTTTTGGCTATTTATCTTGCTCATTAGACCCTCAAATCTGATTTTTAAGGACCTTGGGACATTTACAAACATGGTAAAGTCCTTGGTTAACTTTGTGCTTACCCGAAAAGTCACGAATTTTAACGTTAACGCATTTAACCCTTCGTGCACGGTTTTGATCATAACTTTCTCATACGATAACGAAACTTGATGAAAATTTTATCACATATTCTAGTGAGTATATTTTATCATTACAAAGCTTCGGGTTTGCCAAAAGGTCACTCAGAGGTATACTTTCAACATGTTGACACATTTAGCCCCTGTAGTTTGTAATTCCTCACTTTCTTTCATCTTTCGCTTTGTATGATCCATGATTTAATCGTTTAAGATTATAAACACCATGTAGGGTTATTGTAGAGCCTATTTATCCATTGTTGACACTTTGGACCCTTATATTCACATAGTTTCACTGTTTGTCAACTTTAGTCCCTCTAAAGTGCTTTTTCACATATTCAAAGCCTATGACACGTGTCAATACATTATTGAACGTAAATTTTCGAGGTGTTACACTTGTGTTCTTGTTCTTGTGACTTAGAGTGTGTGAGTGTGTGTGCTTGCTGTAGATTGTTCTAGTGTTCGTGTGATTCGTGTTCTGATCCTAACAACAATGAGACCAAATACAAATTACATAATTGTCTTATGTATATTAAAACTAAAACGTAAGATAACAATGCGTCTTTAAATACAATTCTTTACTTATTCTTTTTTATATATGATTTTTTTTATGAATAACATATATTATAACTTATGTAATTTAAGATATAGTTTTATTTGTCTTTTTTAGTGCACAAAACACAAGTCAGATAACATCCATACCTAATTAAGTTGTTGGGAAAGTACGGATTAAGAAAAATTATGGAATGTTATATACTTATATCCCAAATGATTTTTTGTTTTGATAATGTCATGATGTTGTTACAAGTGTTAGTGGTTGTTGATTACGGTTGTGCATATCCCACATACATGTAACTTAACACTTAAATATTCACAAAGCACAAAGATTATCCCATACAAGAATTACTAAGAGCAAGGATCAAAGCATAAAATGTGAAGGTTCAAGTCTACAATGTTCAAGCATGGAATATCAATTATAATGTACACGAATCATCAAGTGCAACAAACACACGTGTAACAAATTATTAAGGACTATCATATGCAAATGTTAGAGATTAAAGCATAATGTGAAGCATAACATGAAGATTCAATTATAATGTACGCGAATCATCAAGTGCAACAAATCACACGTGTAACAAATTATTACGGACTATCACATGCAAAGGTTAGAGATTAAAGCATAGTGTGAAGCATAACATGAAGATTCAAAGTCTCAAAAGATCAAAAGATCAAGAATCCTAAAGCAACTATAACATTCAGGGATCAAATCATTATACATTAAGTAAAACAATTTAGGATTAAATAGATAATTAAACAAAAAGTATCAAAGCACGATAAAATTCATAACACCATAAAATTTTGCTTTGTTATTAACAAAAAGTATCAAAGCACTATTCTTGATAGATGTCAAATGATTGCTTTAAGAACTCGGGTACGAGAGTTATGTGTGTGTAAAAGGTGTTAGATGTTGAATATAGTCGTTGCACAACGTTCAAGCATTCAAAAAAAGCTAAAAGACAAATGTAAATGATCCATGGTCGATCCATCAAATTTGGATTGGTCAGTAGCCGGTTTCATGTTCCTTGTGTTTTGCCTATAAATGCAAGTCCCCTCCAACCATTTTCACTCATCCCTTATGCTCATAACATTTTCAAATACACATCTAGTTAATATCTCTCTAGTTCCATTGACATTTACACATTCAATCAAGAAGATATTGAAGATCAAGAGAAATAAAAAGAAGTGCTTCAACTTAAAGATTCACAATCTTGTATTTGTGAGGTTATCATTAGCTTGTAAGAGAGATATACTTGTGAGGGGTCTCACCTTTGTTGGTGAGTGTTGTAAACACTATCTTGACATAGTTTTGTGAGGAGAAAGGTAACTTGACATAATGTTGTGAGAAGGTACACGATCTTGATATACTGTTGTGAAGGAATTTACTATCTTAACATAATGAAGGTTTGCAGAAGTGTAAAGACATACTATCTTAACATAGTGTGTTAAAAAAGATGATCACTACCTTAGATTAGTGAGAAGTTGTACCAGTGATCTCTTCCTTTTAAGAGGAACTTTTGTTGGAAAAACTCTGGATTGAAAAATCAGAGAGAGAACATAGAGTGGATTCCTTGACATCTACTTAAACATCTATACATCGGTTTTGTCTTTCTTACCCTAAACTCTTTACATTTCTTGTCTATTATCGTTGTTGGGTTTCAAACAAGTTTAAACCACTCAAAGTTAGAGTTTAATCAAAGAAAAAGTTAAGAAGACCTATTCACACCCCCCCCCCCCCCCAAAAGACTAGGGTCAGAAAAGACCAACACCATCACAAGAAACCAAATCAACAACAATCTTGGGTCGGGATCCATCACCATCGATTCTCCGGCCACCCCTTCTCTTGCCAATTTCTCCATCTTCGTCACCTGAAACCACAAAAGCACCACCGCAACTCCTCAAATTGATGCTTTATCTACCACATGACCACCACACCTCCCTCAATAAAGCAAAACAAATACATATGTTACGAACACAAATTTTGACGAACCCCAATTTTGATCATCGTGCTGGAAAAGAAGGGGGTTAGGGTTGGGGACAATCGTAAACAACCTCATTAAAGTCAGTATTAGGTTGTTCTTGAACAACCACCTTTTTCTTGATCTAAACATATTGATTTTGTTTTGGTGGTGATTAGCCGACCTCTTCTTGATTCAGAAGGGTGTTGTGGCGGTGGTGACTAGGGGTGATCGTTTTAGGGAGGTAAAATGGGTAGGTGAGATTAGGGGGGGTTGTGAGAGTTGTGATCCTAACCATAATTTTTGGTGATGGTCATGGGAAAAGGAGATCGTCGGTAATGGCCATAGGGGTTCATCCATGGTGGTGTACGGTGGTTGGTTCTTGTAGCGGAGAGAAATAGGGTGTTTGGGATTTTTATATTGTTTTATTTAATTGCAAACACAAAATGACCATATTTCCCTTACGTGAGAGACACATAGTTACATTTAATTTAAAAAATAACCGAGTTAGAGCAAAATGATACATGTCTAAAAATGGTAACACAAAGGACATCCTTTGTAAATTTATTAGTTAAAGGACACCGTCAGGAATTTCCTTAAAACGATGCAATTCACTCTATTTTATAAGTATAATGTTTCTTTTAGCTGTTTTGTTAAATTTAAAGTGTAGTAAAGATGAAGGGTTAATTATCATTTCAAGAAATCTTGAGGTTGCGACTGCTGATAAAGATGTGAAGAAGGCCTGCTGTGTAATTGGGATAACAAGAATAATAATTTTCGTCTTTTCTCATCCGTTGCGTTCTTTTGTCTTCATCTTCCTAAGATCGTACAATAAATTTAGGGTTTTGTCTTGTATTTTATGATCATGCTGACCAGATAGGTCTTCTATTAGTGTTTGTATATCATCTCTTGGTGTTGATAAGATGATCGTCCCCGAATGTTCCTGGAAATTATTCCTCCCAGACTCCCAGTGGATAATAAAAATAAGAGGAGCCGATGATATCGACGAAAACTCTTTAATTTGTATACCTTGTTTTTCAATAACAATCATTTGAGTAATTTTCCTGTTTGTGTGTTAAACTTGTGTTCTTGACACGCTGCTTTGCTTCGCTATATGTAACTCTCGCACGGTGGATTTGGGTCCATGGCTTCCCGCTTCTAAACTTAAAATGACTTACAACAAAGATAGCTTCATTTCACTCTGTGTTTATGTACTTAAAATTTATAGTTCAAATTTAACAAAAATGACATTAATTATAATTTAATACTTACAGTTTTAAATTGTTACAAACTAGTGAAATAATTATGTAAAAATCTAGATAGAAAAAGGGAAAGGAAGGGGGAAATATGGTGAAAATTACATATAAATTACATATTTTACATATGGGTGAGGATCAAATAAGAAGTTTATTTTGGCTAGGAAGGATAGGAAACAATAGGATAATGACATGTGGCAAAATTTAAAATAAAAAGGAAGGGTATTTTAGTCGATCGTATTCTTTCTTCTTCCTTCTTCTCTCCAGTAACTTCAAAACCCACCATTTTCAAAACTCGCCATCTTCAACCATTTCTTCACTTTCTATCTCAATAATCACTACATTATAGTGCGATTTTCATCACCAATCATTGAATCAAACACCCGATCAACGTGTTCTTCAGTTTTTTTAGGTGTTTTCAGTCCATTGCGTTTTAGAGAGAACACTTTCTTTTGTTTTTTTAGGCCATTGCGTTTTAGAAAGGAGACATTTTTAAGTGTTTTCTGGCCATTGCGTTTTATAAATAAGACATTTCTTTGTGTTTTTTGTGCATTGCGTTTTAGGTAAAACACATTTTTATGTGTTTTCAGTAGGGCTGTAAACGAACCAAATGTTCGGCGAACAGTTCGTGAACCGTTCGGCGGGATGTTCGTTTGTGTTCGTTCGTTTATTAAACAAACGAACATGAACAATAAATTTCGTTCGTTTAGTTAAATGAACAAACATGAACATAGGACGTGTTCGTTCGTTTATGTTCGTGAACGTTCGGTAACATGTTCGTTTATGTTCGATAGTTCATTAGTGTTTTTTAGTTTTTATATTTATTTAAATACTTCAAAATTCCGACAAATTAAATATCTAATAAGTGTCAGTGTATTATATATTCTGTTCATGAACGATTGTTCGTGTTCGTTTGTTTCCATTTATGTTCATGAACATTAGTTTGTGCTCATTTGTGGTCGTCAACGTTCGTTGCCTAAAATTAACAAACAGACACAAACGAACACGAACAAGTTTATTTCCTAAACAAACGAACACGAACATAAAATCTCGTTCGATAAGTGTTCGTGAACGGTTCGCAAACACATATATTTCTTAATAAACGAACACGAACAAGGTCTTGTTCGTGTTCGTTCGGTTCGTTTACAGCCCTAGTTTTCAGTCTATTGCGTTTTAGAAAACATACATTTTAAGTGTTTTCTGGCCATTGCGTTTTAGAAATAAGACATTTGTTTGTGTTTTTGGTGCATTGCGTTTTAGGTAAAACACATTTTTATGTGTTTTCAGTCCATTGCGTTTTAGAAAGTACACTTTCTTTTGTGTTTTTAGGCTATTGCGTTTTAGAAATAAGACATTTCTTTGTGTTTTCTGACCATTGCGTTTTACAAATAAGACATTTCCTTGTGTTTTTTGTGCATTGCGTTTTAGAAAAATGTCATTTTTAGGTTTTTTTTTTCCATTGCGCTTTTACGCAACTGGGTTTTTTCCATTGCGTTTTACGCAACTGGGTTTTCAAAAAAAAAATTCGAAAATATAGCAATAGTATACTCGTTTTAAAGATAAAAAACGCTCGTTTTTTTGGTGCAATTTTTATAAAAAAATAATGTCGTATGAAAAAGTTATTAACGTTTAAAAATGGGGGGGGGTGGAGGAGAGAGAAACTATTGCCTTGAATTGACTAGAATGCCTCTAAACAAACTCACGCGCATCTTTTCTTCCCTTCAATTTCCATCATTTAATCTTAGCCCTTGATTAAATAAATGGATGGTCAAAATTACTTCCTAGCCTTCTTAGCCAAATAAATTTCCTATTATATCCTAACCCTTTTACCTAAATATGACATAATTATGAAATAACGAAAGTCCATTAATGGTTATCACATGTAGGATGTTTAGCATAACTATAACTATTAAAGTAAAAACAACAAAATGTATAGTTTTTACTTTTTAGTATACCTAAAGAACAAAGTGTGTAATTTATTCAAATACTTAAGATTAACAACACCCATTAAAACCATCTATTTATTTATTTATTGTTCACATAATAACCACAAAAAATCAAATAAAGAACGAAATGTGAAGGCAATATCAATGCAATTCGAAAACCAACAAATTTGCTTTGGTTTCCCTCCTTACCAATGGCATCATCTTTGAATGTCATCATTTGTGGCCATTGGTTTCTCCTTGTTATTTCTCCCTATGCATATGCAAACATGATCAATCCTGTATCAAGAACCAAGCACCAAAACCACCCTAAGCACCTAAACCACCCCAACCCCATATGGAAGAATGCTCATGCCACTTTCTATGGAGGAAGTGACGGCACGCAGGGAATGGGTACGTTTGCGCATAATATTTAATAAACCACAATTTTTTTCTAATACATGAAATTCCATATATGAACATACGGATTGTATTATGTATACATGTAACATATTTATACGGTTATGAATTATGAATTTCGTTTCTTTTCGTTCCAAATTGAAAGGTAACAGGAAACAAATAGAACTACTTCAAATTAATGAAAGATATTTAGTAATATATAACTGCTAGTAATGTTTAGAAGAATTTATTAGTCGTTCTTGAGGATTCAAGGGCTCTCTGCGACTAGAAAAAAATAAGCCCTTAAAATATAAAATATAAAATTATATTTATAAAAAATCAATAATATGATGATAACGATCAATTACTAATTAAAAGGTCAAAATATGATAACTTCAAAGGGTTCAAAGGGAGTTCAAAAATCAAAAGGAGTTCAATGGTTTAAAAAAACAAACAAACAAACCCTGATTTCTCGTTGAGGATGACTGGTGAGTCGTCTGTTACTTTGTAGTCTTATTCATCGCACATAGCAGATTCGTTGATTGTCAGATGATTTAGATCGCTCCTTGTCCACTTGCCCTATTGATCGCCAGTCGCCAATCGACCCTTCGGCCTTTCACATTTTGCTACACTAACAAAAGATTATTTTATTCAATTAGATTTAACATTTTAAGTTTTTAACTGGGTTACATAAGTTTAGTCGGGTTAAATGAGAAAAAGAAAGGGTTTGAATGAGCCAAAACTAAATATGTAATTGTGTATTAGGTTAGTTTTTTTCTTTTTTTTAATTAAAAGAACATTAATTGTAAAAAAGTAAAAAAATTCTATTGGGTTGCAAATATTATTGGGCTATTATATTATAGGCTTTCGTTAAAAAAAAGTATACCGAATCTGTTCAGCCCATGGGCCGGCTCTTATACTCTAGACTAGTTGAAATATCCCATGGGTCGGCTCCTTACACCTTTTTTTTTTTTTTATCTTAAGTTTACTAATATTCATATCAAAATATGTAAAAGAAACCAATAAAAGGACACATGTCATTCATTGAAGCCATCTATTTTTTAGTTTTTTCCTTTCTATCCTACTTAATTATAGATAATTAGTATTAATTAAATAATAATTATAAAATTAAATTTTAATATAAATTTAAACAATTCATATAAGAGATAATATAATATTTTAAAATATTTATTAGACTACAAAATTATTTATTCTGTTGAAGGGGTATTTCATCTCATCTAGCTGTCAAATTTTACTAAATAATATATTGTCACATCTTAATTTGCGCACATTAGTATTTGTTTTTTTCTTTTTTGCTGGTTATTTCACGTAACTAAAATTCTGTGTGATATATTTCTGTTTTTAGGTTGGCCTTCCCAATTCCAATCCCATATTATATCTGATGTGATAAATGAAGAAATTAATGTGTTAATTACATTTAACCACTATCTTATCTCCTTTTTTTTTTTTGAACGGCCGACAAAAGTTATTTTATTAAATGTAGCAAGACGCTACCCGCCAAATATACAAAGTACATCAAACACACCAAGCTGATAAAATATTACATGAAAAATTAACCACGAATTTCAAAACGGCACCAATCCTCCCATGTCAAAGAAACCATTTTTGAGCGATTCTTCACCCATAGGAACGACATGGCTTTAATCTCGTCTAAGATCTTCGTTGTGTTAGGATCCGACTGTCTAAAAACGGACTCATTTCTTAGCTTCCAAAGGCTCCACATAGTCACCAAAATCACCGCATGCAGCACCTTCTTTTTCTTCGTTAACGCGCCCGAGCAAGATTCATGTAAGGAAAGCAAGTCATACAAGTCAAAAGCGATAATAGGCGGGATTTTACACCAGTCCGCGATGTTCTGCCAAATCACTTGAGCGAATTGACAAGCTACAAAAATATGCTCGCTCGTTTCAGCATAATCCCCGCAAAGAGCACATAAATTATTTTGGACCGTAATATTCCTCATCGCCAATGCACATTTGGTCGGAAGTCTCTCCATCTCAGCTCTCCAAGCCACTATAGCTACTTTCTTTGGAACCCAGTTATTCCACTTAAACACCCTTGCTGGCCTAACACGGTTGGCTGTGCTTAACTTTTCTTTGATTCCAGCCACATTAAAAAGACCATCACCAGCAAATTTCCATTTCCATATATCCCTTCCCAGGCCCATGTGCAGCCCACTCACCAAAGCAATTAATTGGGTTAACTGCTCATTACAGGGAATATCGAGATCTGGCCTAGTCCAGGCCCACGAAAAGACAGGCCCAGATCCATCATTAAACATCCGGTCCGCCACCAAGCAGTTTTTATAAGATTCACATTTAAATAAATCAGGGAACTTGACATAAAAAGGATTAGAATCGGCCCAGCAATCTAACCAAAAGTGGATGTTATTACCATTTACAAGACTTGCGGACATAGCCTTCCGCAAATCAATACCAGCAGATAGGAGGGGTGCATGGATTCTAGAGATACACTTCCACGGGCCGGCTAGAGAAACCTTAACCGGAAAATCATTCCAAGCTCTACCATTATGATGAATTGCCCAAATAACTCTACTCCACAAGCTACCTTTTTCAGTTTTAAACCTCCACCACCACTTAGCCAACATGGCTAAATTAGCGTCTCTAATGGAACCGAAACCCAACCCGCCGTATTCAGTTGGTGCAATTGTTTTATCCCAAGCCACCCAATTCATCTTAGCCTTTTCTTCCGAACCGCCCCAAAAGAACACCCTTCTAATCTTATCTAAAGCATTCAAAACTTTAACCGGAGCCTTGAATAGAGAAAGATAATACGTTGGTAAAGAATTCAAGACAGACTTAATCAAAGTTATTCTTCCACCATATGAGAGGGTTTTGGCTTTCCATAGTGAGAGCATATTTCTAAACACTTCCACCACGGATTTCCAATTCCGAGCCAAGTTCATATTAGCCCCAACTGGCAGACCAAGATGAATAAAAGGGAACGTACCTTGCTTACACCGCAAAAGGCTCGCCATTTGTTGAATTTCTTGATCCCTAACCCCAATTCCATAGATACTGCACTTAGCAAGGTTAACCTTAAGCCCGGAAGCTAGATAAAAACATCTCATAATCCGTCTCAGATTATAGATATTCGGTGAAGACCACTCACCAACGAACATCACATCATCCGCATATATTAGATGAGATAATGATGGACCGTCCACTGTAACATCAATACCCTTAAACAAACCGATTGAGGATGCCTTCTTCATAACACAAGACATGGCCTCCATCACAATAACAAACAAAAATGGTGAGAGAGGGTCACCCTGTCTGAGTCCCCGGGTACAATCAAATTCTCTGGTTGGTGACCCATTCACTAAAACAGAGGCTTTGGCTGAATACAGAGTTGCCATAACCCACGATCGCCATCTACTAGGGAAATTCATCTGAGCCATGACCGAGTTAAGGAAAGACCAATTCACAGAATCATACGCCTTGCTGATATCAACTTTAAAGAACATACCTCTTCGCTTATATTTTTTTAACCAACTCAACACCTCATTAAGAACTAGAGGTCCATCCATAATATTTCTTCCTGCAATGAAGGCCGACTGTTGTTCCGAAATCAGATTCCCAATTACTCCTTTTAGACGGTTCACTAGCACCTTAGAAATTACTTTGTTGATAACACCAATCAAGCTAATCGGTCTGAAATCATTTGGGCCCACCGGATCTTTAACCTTTGGAATCAATGTTATAAACGAAGAAGTGCAACACTTATTAATCTCACCCTCCTCATAAAACTTGTTGAACAATCTGACCATGTGTTCCCGAAGTCCAGCCCAACATTTCTTAATAAACTTAAAATTAAATCCATCCGGCCCGGGAGCCCGATCACCTTCACATTCCCAAACGGCTGCCTTAATCTCCTCCACAGAAAAAGGTCTTTCCAACATAGATGCCTCAGAATCCGAAATAGTGGCAATATTAGGACAAGTCATCACCGGCCTAATCGGCATTGACTCCGAAAATTGGTTTTTAAAAAATCCATACAAGGATTCTTTAATGGCTAAAGGGTTAGTATTCCACACACCATCAATCATTAGACCATTCAATCTATTCGTACAAATATTAGAGTTGATAATGTGATGAAAGAAAGAGGAATTTTCATCACATTCGATAGCCCACTTAGTCCTTGATTTTTGGCGCAAATCCAACTGTTTTATTCTTTCAAATTCAGCCACGAAATTCCGACATTCTGCTCGTTCAGCTAGTTCGTCATCTACAAGATTTCTTTCCTCCGCCAAATTTTCAATAAATTCTAACCTTCTCTTTTTCCCACCATAAAGCCCTTCTCTTCTATCCTTTTCCAATTTCAGCCATGATTTAATATTATTTTTTAGCCACCTGAGTTTTATTGCTAGCGCAAGATCCGCTGGCCCCGAGAAATTAAACACACTACACTTTTGGAGAACATAGTCGAGGAAACCAGGGTATTCAAACCATGAATTAAAAAATCTAAATGGGATGTGTCCAAAATCTGACTGGACCGTGGAGAGGACAATAGGTCTATGATCGGAAACTTCCCTAGCCAACGCAATGACACTCGCATTCGGCCACCTTTCCCTAAACCCCAAACACACCAAGAAACGATCCAGTTTACTAAGTTTTTTCCCATTATCCGAGATGTAAGTAAATTTCCCACCACCCATATTATATTCTACAAGCCCAGCTGATAAGATAAGATCATTAAAAGCCAGGGCATTTGCTTCAACAAATTCAGAATTCATGCGCTCACTGGCATCCCGTACATCATTGAAATCCCCCATCATGACCCAATTCCCTTGTAGGGAGTTCCTATAACCCAAAATATCTAACCAGGTTCCCCGTCTACTGGTTGCATCATTAGGAGCATATACGTTGACTACATTAATTCTACACCCCGACTGAACCAAAAAACCAGAAACAATAATAAAATTCCTGTTATGATATATATCTGCACACCTGAAAACCGCCGGAGACCAGAGGCATGCGAGACCACCAGATCTACCTTCAGAGTCTACCACAGCAACTTTAAATTCAGCACGGCCCCAAAATTTGCTGAACATAAACGACGCTGAGTCCTGTAACTTCATTTCCTGAATAGCGAGAAAGTGTACCCCATAACTTGTTTTGAGCCCTCTAATCCAATCTGCCTTTCGATCATTCCTCACCCCCCTTAGATTAATTGATAAGCAATTCATGAAGAACGGTTTTCAACACCTTCTTTAACAATCAGATCCTCAGTGACCTGTAAAAAACCACTGAGATCAATACCAACGAGTGCCCCAACCTGTACAGTTGCTTCAACCTCCGTCCTAATTGGATCACGAAGATCACCATCAGTCTGACTTCCAAGGTTACCAGGCACCTGATTAGCGTCCGTATCCAAGGCGACATCATCCCGGTTGCCAGAGTCAACTCCATCGGCCCCGAGGTTAACATGAACAGACTCCTCAAAACCAGAATGTTCCCGCACAGGAGAATTAAGATCAAGGGAAACCGAATCTGATCTGATTGATTGTCCAAATAGTCTCTGAGAAGGTCCTTGAATAGATCCAATTGACGGAGGACTACGATCGTCCCTGTTCCTTTTACCTAAATTGATCAGCGGGGTTGGGCCATCATCTCCGTTCACTATATTGGGCTGCATGCCTTACCCATTAGGCCCACCAAGCTCACCAGCCATTGGATTTATGTTTCCCAAGTCCGGCCCCACAAAATTGACTTGTGAAATTGAACAGTCTCCCAAACCCGGAGACACATCATTAATTCCATCTTCATGCGCCGACAAATTAACTTCCCCATGCACATCATTATTCCCCATATTCACGTTCATACCAGGAGGCTCTTCGTTTACCTTTGACCCCTGGACTACCGGAGACTCTTCCATTCCTACCGGAGGAGTGACGGAATCCCCCATCGGAATATCAGTTCCTACCTCCATTACCGGTACATGATTCTCATCTTGATTATCCCTCTTGGCGTTTTCATGTGGCCGGACTTCACCCTCCTCGAAATCCTCTACCTCTGCCAGGTCTTCATCAGAATCCGATTCAGTTTCCACTTCCGAATCATCATTCTCTATATTAAACTCGTCATCCACATTATTCAGATATTGCCCAGTAGACTCCGACGCCCACGCAACTATGCTTTTATTATTCCACTTGATGACCACAGCTTCATCAATTCTGGATTTTTGTTCAGTAATCACCATAACTGATCCCGACGAGTTGTCCTCGTTTTGCCAAGAGAAGGGTGACTGTTGAATCACCTCACCGAACATTCCTCCAATTCTATCAAATAACGAGTTATCCTGAATAATAAACGGCACCCCCACTACGTTTATATTAGCAATCCGGTTAAACGGTATATCCTCACCATTCCAAAGGAAAAAATTAGAAAATATTTTATGGAAGAAGACAGAATACGAGTCCATGGTTTCCCTGGCTGATGACTTGTCTTTGAAGGTTAACATAAAAGTAACTCCACCCACATATGATAATCCAACATCTGACATATCTTCTTCTTCCAAATACATCCGAACACTACTAACAGTCATGACCTCCTTAGTGTATCCAATGATTGATCTTCCAATGCAGTGGAGAGGGTACAAAGAGCCTTTCCCCTCCACATTAACCACTTTAGCCCCATCTACCATATTACTTTTATTACCTTTTAGTAAATCAGCATAGGATCTCCCCTCCTGAACAAAAGACGGGCCAGTCGGGGTATTTTCCGATACATGCTTCTCCACCTGAGGCTGCCCCCCATATCTAGTATCATGCGTCTGCTTTACATTACCCCGAACATCAACTTTTGGTCTCCAAACATTCCGTCCCAATGAGTCCGAGGCATAATTAAATCTGTTATGGTCTTTATCATACTTAGCTAAAGATACCAAAACCTTCATATCAAACATCTTGATGAATCCGAATGGTTGGAACGACCTCCATAATATGTTTCTTGAAACACGATCCGATAAGTTTTGCACCAGGAAAGTCCATTCAACACCATCACCTTTGCTCTTTCGATTTTTCCGATACTGCACGTTCGACCATGGACCACCATCACCGGTGTCTCCCTCTCTACCATACCGTGAAGCCATTTGAGAAAACCACAAGAAACCGAAGCGGCGAATGGATGATACAGGAAACCAAATAGAATGACCGGTTAGATCTAGATGACCCCAATGAGTCGATCGATTAAACCCCTCACGCTATAAAGAATCAAGCATACATCGTCGAGCCTAACTTCACGAATTTCGGGCGGCAAGGAAGGAAGGGAGAGAGAGAGAGACGGAGCACTTATAATTAGTTAATTTGTATTTTCGAATGAAATATCTACTATCTTATCTCCTGAATTTATTTATTTTATTAAACTAAAGCAGCTAATGATAGAACTTATTTCATAAATGTTTGTAAGGGGTAAATAAAAACATTAATCAATGTTTATTGGTTCTATACTTTTATTTTCGTGTTCAACTTTCAACTCAAATACGGTATTCACTATGTTTACGTGACATTTATAAGAATCATCACCGCAATCATCCCATCCATCATATATCGAGTATATCCGTTAGTTTTTTTAAAGATATATTTTTTATTAGATTCATTAACCCGTGTAATAAACGAGGTTTTTTAAAGATATAATATTTTTATTATTTACTATACAAAATTACATTTATGCAACTCGTGTAATATACCGGGTTTTTAAAATATAATTTTTTTTATTGTGTGGTATATAAAATTAGATTTATTCAATCCGTATAATACACATGGTTTATAAAGATATAACAAGATATAACTTTTTATTGATTGGTATATAAAATTACATGTGTTCAACCCATCAATACATGAGGTTCTTAAAAATGTAACTTTTTTCATTATTTAACATATAAAATTAAATTTACTCAACCCATACAATACACGGGGTTCTTAAAGATATATTTTTTTATTATTTAATATATAAAATTAAATTTATTCATCCTATGTAATAAACGAGATTTTTAAAGATATATTGTTTTATGATTTAGTATATAAAATTACATTTATTCAACCTGTGTAATAAACGAGGTTTTAAAGATGTATTTTTATATTATTTGGTATATAAAATTACATTTATTAAACCCGTGTATTACACGAGGTTCTAACCTAGTATCAATATAAATAAACAAATACATGTTGTTGAAATAGTAAAGTATTTTAAAATTCATATTTATTCCTTTAATAATGATATGCATTTTTCAATATGATCATAAGAATTATATATGTTTTTTTTTTAAGTTTCAATCGAGTTGCTTATTTATGGTGTATAAAATAAACAAGAGAAATTGGCTTGTAATAATCTCACCTATATCTTATTGGCCATTAATAATTCTATCTCAGAATATTCCCCCACCGGTCCCACCTTTCACCTATTTTTCCTACAATGGTCCCCCGTTAAAAAAACTTAACGAAGTTAAGCTTTTTTCCATATTACAAACAGATTTTAAGGGCTTTTGATTAGAACGACAATACGAGTCCATTGATGTAAAACTTGCCTCGAAACGGTGCTCCAAACGATGAAAACGACGCTTCAATTTGGGTGTTTAAATTTTCAATTAACAAAAATCAAGTCACTTGGAGCACCATTTTGAAGTAAGTTTTACATCAATAGACTTGTATCATCGTTCTGATCAAAACCCTAAAAAATTTGTTTGTAATTTGGAAAAAAAGCTTAACTCTGTTAAATTTTTTAACGGGGGACCATTGTAGGAAAAATAAGTGAAAGGTGGGACTAGTGGAAGGAATATTCTGAGGTGGGATTATTAATGGCCAATAAGGTCTAGGTGGGATTATTAATGGCCAATAAGGTCTAGGTGGGATTATTACAGACCAATTCCCAATAAACAAAAAGCTTCTAAATTGCTATATTTGTGGCTCTATTATAGCAACATTTTCATGTTATTTTAATTTGGAATTTTATTTGGAATATTGGATTTTAATAATCCTAACTATTCACTGATAGCTGCCAATAGTTTCAATTTCAAAAGTAACCACTGACAGTCCCACATATTAACATATTGGCTTGTAATGGACCCTGACTAACAGAACTCTAACGTTGTTAGTCTCCAGTCGCCGGAAAAACGTTTTTAGCCGGAAAACTCAATTTTGGCCGCAAAACTCAATTTTGGCCGCAAAACTCAATCTTTTCGTCCCAAACCTCTTTGTAACCTTATTACGGACCTTTAGGAAGCTTTTTTTTAGTAAAAGCCCCAACTATTGAAGTCGCCGGAAAACTCAACTTTTTGGCCGAAAAACTCAACATTTTCGTCCAAAACCTCTTTGTAACCTTAGATCGGACCTTTAGGAACCTGTTTTCTGGCCAAAAATGGTTTTCTGGTAACCGGAGACTAACGGCGTTAGGGTTCTGTTGGTCAGGGTCCATTGGAGGCCAAATTGTTAATAGTTAGGACTGCCAGTGGTTATTTTTGAACATATGACTCTTAACGGTCAACGATGAATAGTTAGGATTATTAAAATCCAATGTTCCATTTTATTTTGTAACATCTTCATGCCTCTAAATTAAGGACATGGCTACTCACCATGATGAAAGAAATTAAATCTTCTCTGAAAAATATTATAAAATAAGGGCAAAAATTGTGTTGATCACTCAATTATCAAAATGGAGAAGAGAAAAAAATGTTTATCTAACAAGTGTACATTATCTTTCAAAATTTTAGGGGGTGCGTGTGGTTACGAGGATGTGAAGCAGAAGGGATATGGTGCGCAAAACACCGCATTGAGCCAAGCTTTGTTCAACAACGGCCAAAGATGTGGGGCTTGTTTCGAAATCAAATGTGTCAACAACAACCGATGGTGTAAGCCCGGGAGTCCACCTCTCGTCGTCACAGCCACCAACTTATGCCCGCCAAACTTAAATCTACCAAGCAATAATGGTGGGTGGTGTAACCCGCCAAATGAGCATTTCGACTTGTCTCAACCGTCGTTTCTACAAATAGCTGAGTACAAGGCTGGCATCACTCCCATCCAATATAGAAGGTATTTTTTTCATTATAAGGACTAGTTTTTAATTAGTTACATTTAGAAGTACCAACGTTGAAATGCTTAGACCATGTGTTAAACCCCTCACACACCCCATTGGGGGCTTAGGTAGATGTTGAGCGCAACGCCACCCCTATAGCTGGCCATGCCACTAATAAATCGGTGGCTAAACAAGAACTTTCTAGTCGGGTTCATTAGAAGAGTCTTTAATTACTCTATCGGTTACAATCAGGGAGCCTGACTTTTGTTTTTTTGTTAAAAGAATAACAATAAGATTTTATAAATAAAAATTTAACGATTTTGAAGACGGGTCAGTGAACCCTCTTTGCCCTCATTGGTTCCACCCCTAATGGAGTAACGGATTTTTTTTAACGGCGTAAGGTTAGGATGTCGCTAACCAGGTAAGTAGTTAGTAAGTTAGTATCATCAAGTTAATATTAAAATTCCCCCTTGCCTGGATTTGAACTCAAAACCTTCAAGAGAAGCAAATTTTCCCACCTCTCCCTTGACCACTAGACCAAGAAATCATTGGTTAATGGAGTGACGGGTGTGAAGGCCCAACACGCCAATCTCCATTTCTCCACACGATGATGTGTTTCATTTATTTTAATTAATATTAAAGGTTGAAAATGAACAACGAGATATAACATAATTTTTAAAAAAATATGGTGAGATACCATAGAGAGTGGTGTTGTAACATTGATGTTAGGGATGAGACAGATACTGTATCCGTACCGGTACCAAAAAATATTGGTACCGAATTTGAACAAAACTAGGTACCAAATACCATACCAAATATATTAGTAAAAGTACGGGTATTTCGGTACAGTACCCGTTTTGGTACCATTTTGTTTTTATTTATTTTATTGTATTTTTTTAGCACTTGGACAAGTACTAAATAGTTAAACCGGCACAAGTACCAGTACAGTACGAATACCAATAGGTAAAATTGGTACGGCTACCAATAAGATACGGTTACCAAATAGGTAGAATCGATACGAGTACTATAAATACCATAATACTAAATAAAATATAATATAATTTTTTTTTAATTTCTATATAAAATTTGGTACCAGTACCTGTTTTTACAATACCTAAAATCGGTACGAATATAGATACGGGTATGGGTATTTTGAAAAAAAAGCTCATCCCTATTTGAGGTGACAATGTAATACCAATGCGAGGTAGAACATATCGTCTATTAACATAACATAATATAATTTTTATCAATACATTTTAAGAACTATAAAAGTTATTTTGAACAGGGTTCCATGTGCTAAGAAAGGAGGAATAAGGTTTACAATAACCGGAAATCCTTATCACACAATGGTATTAGTATGGAACGTTGGGGGTGCAGGAGATGTTACTTGCATGGAAGTGAAGGGACATGAGTGCAAAAAGTGGAATACAATGAATAGAGACTGGGGTCAAGTATGGGTGACTAGTGTTGTTTTAGTTGGTCAGTCACTTAGTTTTCGGGTTCGTACAAGCGATGGTCGAACCACAACCTCGTTGAACGTAGCCCCTAGAAATTGGCAGTTTAGTCAGACTTTCGAGGGAACTAACTTCAAGTAGATAGAAGACACAGTACCAATGAGGTGGTGGTTTATTGGTAGGGATTAAGTCCACAGACGACAACGATTAAAAGAAATTTGTTGTTCAAAAAAAAAAAAAAAAATAGAAGACACAGTATAGATGGTAAGCTAGAATTTCGTTCTTTAGTTTATTTATTGTAATAACTTCCGAGTTTACAGATGTATTCAATGTGAGTGTGAATTTAGTGGAATCCCCCCCCCCCCCCCCCCCCCCAATGGTTCTGTTCGTTACAACTGTGGTATGATACAGATAGTATAACAAGCGAAAGAGATTTGTCAAAAGTGGTATATATCGGAACGTGTTTTACATTGATAGAGAATTATAAGTAACGGACTTAGTTCGTCAAGACACTGTATCGAAGAACAAAAAACGAATACGGTACCGGTACCGATGTTATTCGGGCGGTGTCGATTCAGTTCATCATGGCAAGAATCAAATAATCAACAGTAGTAAAACCCGTGCAATTAAAAGTTATCAAATCGTAGATAAAAATAAGCACCACGCAATGGTATATTTCAGATTATAAAACGTTATATTATATTACTAAAATAACGGTTTCAGATTATAAAACGTTATATTATATTACTAAAATAACGGAAAAGGGTAAACGATATAACTTTATATAAAAAAGAACTAGACAATTGGGCAACTTTGATGACATGTGCTTTTGTGCTCCGATAACTTGTCCATTACTTTTCACAAATCGGTTCTGAGTAATTTAAATTTATACATAGATAAAATTAAGCACGTTGCAAAGGCATACTCGGAATTTAATAAATAAAAATAAGAACATATATACACATTCGCATGCATCAAGCAGAACAGAGTTTGTGCAAGAAGTCTGAAACTGTACATATATTTGTTCAAAACTTCTATGCAACCACAATCAATAGGCCAGATAAATAGTTGTACATCCTTATACGCGAAATAAATATAGCATAAACAAAACCAAACTCGAAAAATCGATCAAATTCTGAAGAAAACTAAAATAATATACACAAGTTATCACACATATAAATAAAGAGAAATACCAATACTATGTCCTGTTGCATTCCCATTTTGAAGTCGGTATGCAGTTCAAGTAGCGACACCAGTGGCAACGTCTGTATCCGTTTTCTCCATGAAACAGCATCACTAAACCAACCGTAAACCTGCATTTCATGTCGCGAAAATGAACTCCCATTCATTAAAAAATAGTTTTTAAGTGGATTTGACGCTTACCCTGCAACCAAGAGCGCTAACGCAAGCAAACCGAGCACATATTGATAGGCTTTGTATTTGGATTTGACACGAACTTCAGCTGGAAGATTGTGTCTTTCCAACCATCCGAACTGCGGACGAGGTAGTAAAATAAAACCAAGAAGGAAACCCGTCGCGAAACCACCAATGTGCGCGAAATTATCGACAAACGGCAAAATTCCCACTGCTAGATTGACCACAACTATGATTACAAGAGTAAACAGTGCTGCAGCCTACAAAAAAAAAGATAATTTCTTTTAAATAAACTAACTTATGTAATCATATTTAATTAATAGGGGTGTGGATTTCTGACACGGCTCGAACCTAACACGAAATTCGCGGGTTTGGGTTTAGTCTAAATTGGTTCTGGTCAGTTTCAAGTTGAATCTACGAACCCGTTTAGTTAAACTGGTAGGGTTTGGGTTAACCCGGTCGGGTTGGCAGGTTGCTGTTTAACCCTGATGGGGTACGGTACTAAACCCGACCCGAGCGGTCAGACTTCCCGTCACTTGTTGTTTTTATATTAATTATTTATTATTGTTGCTTACTAACCCAACCGCGAGGCCCAACGCGATGTAGTTTACACTACTTTGGGCCGGGGCTTGTAGAGATAACCCCTAACTGGGCCTGGCCCATTGAGGTTAGGGGAGGCCCATATCCCCCTATATAAAGAGGTCTTCACCTCATTATTGGGGTAGAGCATATGGAGCCGCCACACTTTTTGTAGCTGGAAACAGGAGAGTCATCTCCTACCGGCAATCTCTACAGCTCCACTTTCTTTCCTTCTCCATTGCAGATCTAGGTTCAAGAGGAAGAACAAGATGTGATTCTTCACCCTCATGTAGAAACCGGTCCAGTCATCCCGGCGGTGAACCCGTGTTTCTTCAAACCCATTTATATTATATTATATTTTTTACAATACTGGGTATGTATTTTATGCAATAGTTATAACTTAAATAGAGAAATTGACAAAAGATTTTATAATTTGTATGTAATTGTATTATATATATTTGTGTTTTTTGTAGTAAATTTTAGTTTAATATATTAATTTGCAGAAAAAAATTAAATAATTTTGGGTTGAGTGGGTCGTGTTCGGGTCAACCTGCGAATATTCGGGTCGTGTTCGGGTTCATATGTATGACACGATTTTCGGGTTCGGGTTGTGTTCGGGTTTCTCTAAAATTTTTGGGTTCGGGTCGGGCTGAACCCCCGAACACGACCCGTTTAGCACCCCTAAAGTTAACACGCAAAATGTAGCAATACAATACCACACCTTGTTGGAGTATATAGTCCAGTTTGTAATAAGTTCAGAGAGCATTGTCCCGAGCAACCCGAACAGAGCCCCGGAGGCACCAACAGAGATGTTTCGTTGAATAAATAAAGCCGAAAGAACACTCCCGCCAAAGCCCGACAATAAATAGATCACTCCTACGCATACTAACAAGTTCAACAAGCATTATCTTAACAACGCTTGCATAAAAAGGAACTTAAATTCGAAAACCCGATAGAAAGATATGGAAATGGAACTTACAAAATCCAAACTGCTGCTCAAGTCGAATCCCGATGAGTACGAGGCTTAGCATATTAGCAACAAGATGGATCAAACCGGCATGTAACCAGTTAGCGGTGACGAGCCTCCATGCTTGATGTCCATGGACTATTTTCTGCCATTGAAGAGCTCCAAGCTTCTCTAATCTGTACATTAAAAACACAGAATTAAAAAAGTTATAAAGCTTCAAAAAAGCATCATAAATAACAACTTTGTCATTCAAAAAAAGAGGACTGTTTTTTATGCTACTTTTTTGGCAACTTAAAGACCAAATTTCAGTCACAAATGGACATAAAGCTTCATCAAAGCTTTGTCAATCAACAAAAGATGTTAACAAGATTTGGATTTTATAGTCGAAATAAAAAAGCAAAAATTATTATGTTATACATAGGGGCGGACCTATAGTGTTGCAAGGGGTAACCTCTGTTGCCCCTTGACGTTCCGGTGACGCTCCGATGGTAGTGTAAATTTTTGAAAAAAAATTGACGTTTTTTTCAATTTCCTTACCCTTTTTTAAAACATTACCCCTATGCTGATTTTCTAGATCCGTCACTGGTTATACAAACACCCCCATCAAAAGTGTACACCAGCTTATTTGTCACATCACGGGCCGTATGATATCATAGAACCGTATAGAAGTCCATACAGTCTGTATAATCTTTTCACTGTCACACCAGTCACTTCTATGTCAGTTCAAAGATAATCATTCGGCCCGTATGATTTATACTTTACACAAACACCCTCTCATACACCCCGTATAGACGCGATACAACGTCTATACATTGGTGTCTGTATAGCGTGTCAGCGGTGTCTTAGCCTAGCAAACTAAACAGACTAGGGTTCAAGCCGATTCCGAATTCAAAAACTACCAATTCGACACCACTGACAGTCAACTCAACCTCGATTCTACTCAAATCCATCACCCCCACAACCCCAAAACCAAGACCAAAACCAAAAACAGAAAATTAAACAAAAACAAATAACAGCACACTACGTGTTCGAGGAAGCGCCAAAGAGAGGATTCTCCTTCAACGGCTGAAACGAGAACCGACCAAGAAACTTCGCAACACACTTCCCATCAGTCCGCATCCGATTATGCTTTGGGCAATCATTGACGTACATAACCACCACAAAAACAGCAATATTAACCACCACAAACACCGGAATCAACCACGAAGTCCACTGAGTTTCCGTACGCGAATAAGAAGCATAATTCTCAGTTGGGTTACTGTCTTTTTGTCTTCCCCGACGTTCCAAATCATCTCCAGACATCATCGTTTATATCAAGAGGGTGATTTAGGTGGAAAGTGGTGATTGGGGATGGTGGAATTTGATGGGGAAATTAGTGGAAGATCGTGGGGACGGAAGCGGTGGAGTTGTTGATACGACGGAAGTGGTGAACCGGTTATCCGGTTTTGTTGTGGATGCGAGCCACGTAGGAGATGATGATGTGGGGAAGTAGGAGTTTGGGAGTTCGTAGGATAGGGATGTTGGATCCGAATGTAGGTGTCGGTTAAATAAATATTTAAGGGTGTACGGTGTGGTGATCGGTAAAGGGTGGCAAACCCCTTTACCGATCGGTAAACACCACCGCCAACTCTTGTTTGGTCACCAAAGTTTGCCAAATCGGTGGTGGCATGCCGAATCGGTGAGGGGAGGAAGAAGAGAGAGAGGGGGGGTTTGGGGTGGGGTCCAATCCAATCTCAACCAATCACACTTTTTTCTTTTTTTTTAAAAAAAATAGTTTACCACTTCACCAAGTGTCTAAACCATTGCTAACGCTTTTCACCAAAGTTTAAACACTTTTCACCGATTGACATGGCGCTCTCTGATTGGTTGGTTTTTTGGTTTGCCACTCAAAGTGTTTAACCACTCCCTACACCCTAAATACATCTATATTGTTCTAGAGTTTAGTTTCCTAATACAAATTATTATTATATAGAGTGAATTCCAAGAATTGTCTTTTATCTTTATAACTCTTTACAGGCGGTGTCTTTTATGTTTAAAATTGATGAGTTTTGTCCTTTATGTTTAAAAATCAAGCACGTTTTACCCTTTGTGACTAACCCAGTTTGTTTTCCCAGTTAAATTTGACCACGTGCAGGTTACGTGAGGGTAATTGTGTCATTTAATGTTTACCCTGAGCATTTCCCCCCAATTTAAAGAACCCCAAACCCTAATTCTTCCCATTTCCCCCAAATCGTTAATCACCAAGAACTCACAGGGACATCGCAAGTTGAAATCGTTCATCATCAAGAACTCACAGGGACATCCACTTGTTTGAACCGTAGTTTCTTTGAACCTAAACTCAACAGAAGGTAATCCATGCAGCAAATTCTTGACAAGAAAATCACACCCTTTGCGTCTAGGCGCGCCAGGGCGCTCGCTTTAATAACTCTGCCATTGTCAACTATTCCCACTTAAATTTATATAATTAACATAATTTCCATATTTTTTAGGGGGTGTATAGAATCACCAATTGTACCCATTTTTTATTTTGACTTGTTTACTTTGTTTTCAAAGTATTATTGCAATACTATTGTTTTTGTAGTCATAACATGGACCGAAAACTATGTATGGGTCAACCCGAACCGACCCTGCAATTTTCAACTCTGCACATAACAATACATTTTTTCAACCCAGAACCCATTCTCATCTGTTCCCAGCCCGCCCAATCCAATCGTCTTGCTACTCTAATAAACTTTTTATATTTTTACCTCCATATACAATTGTTTGTTTTGACTTTTTGGTAGTGGTTCTGTAACTAGCGAGTTTGAGGCTGTAAAAAATGAGATGAAACTCAAGACACCACTCTGTGATTAATTACTTGAACCTTAAATCATACCCTGTTATGTTTTTTTAGGTGGCATAGTCAGAGTCTTGAAAGGGTTACTAATAACACATGATCACGAAATAGGTAGTGATGTTTTGTTCATGTCTTTATTTTAATTCAGCCACCCCACTAGACATTCATGATCAAGAAGAAGCTCGCAAATGAGAACAAACCCATTGCTAGTTGGATTCGTATGTCAATCGACAATACCATCAGGTGAAATTTTGTTTTGTAACAGTCTTGATTTTAAAGAAAGATACCATCTTTAAAAACAGCTAACAAGATGTTTACTTTAATTCAGGTACGGTACAAAGCGCAGAACCAAGCTTGGGTTCTAAGGTGTTCTCTATGATGTCTTGATTTTTGCTAAAGGCTATGAATTTGATGATGAATCTGTTCAATCACATGTTTTCCATGTACCTTAAATGATGGTAGGCTATTTAGTGTTTTTATTTGATCTGATGTCTTCAGTTATAGCTGCTTATTTAGTAGTAGTTGTGTTATGGTACACTGCTTATTTAGTAGTAGCTATGTTATGGTACACGAATGATTAATGCAACTGATGTACTCAAAAGTGCATCAATTGTTTGTGCTTACTTAGGCAAAACAAGGTGCAGCATAGGGGCCTTGAAAACTGAACACACACAAGGTGAGCTGCTTGCGGGCGAGGAGAGGCGAGCACCTCATCTCATTTGGGCACAATAAAACAGGTGAGGCGAGCAGCCAAAAAAACCAGACACAATTATTGAAAGCTTATTTAGAACTAAACATTCACATAACGGTGTAAGTTGTTAATCATGATGGCCCGCGCGGGTTCCATCTAGTAAGTTTTAAAATATAAATTGGCTTAACGGTAGAGATGAACGAGGTATTATTTTTTCTTATCTTATTAAATATGTATTTTAGTTTCAGAATCTAAAAAAAATTATGTAAATAACACTACTATAGTAATTATAATTCCTCTAGGATAATTGTACATGGATACTCTACTAGAGTAACTACATAATTCTTCTTCTTTTTTTATATATTTTGCAACTAAACATTATGCTTAAATAGATAGGGAAAAAAATTCCAAAAAAAAAAAAAAAGTTCACTCCTTCACTCCTCATACTAAGGTCATTTTATATGTCAAGATCTATTTGTATTTAATCCCTACACATTTATTCTATTCTATATAATAAAATAAATCATAGAAAAGAGTAGTTTCCTCTCATCTCTCTTCTACTTAACTATAAATACTTATTATTATTTTAATTAAAAATATTACTATACCATTAACTAAAGAAATTTAATATGAAACAAATTAATAAATTTTAAATAAAATTATATTTTTATCAAAAATCACACCAAATTTAAAATTAGGTTGGTTAAAATATTAAAAAAATAAATAAATAATAATAATAATTTTTATAAGTGATTTATAAAAAGATAAATATTTAATATGGTTAGACAGTAAGAATAATAAAAAATATTTTAAGTAATAAAAAGTAGGTAGTATTGAAAAATATCAAAATTACTAGATAGTTGAAATAATTAAAAGTATTTGGCTCTCGTTTTCTTTTGTTGAAAAAAGCTTCACCTTCAACTTGTCTTGCCAAATATACTAATATTTCAATTTTAAATAATCTAATAACATATTTATAACTTTAACAAAAAAATGTGGAAAGGTTACTAAGAAGATTGTAACCAGCCAATGATCTCTAGATCAAGTGGTGGAGGGTTTGCATTTCTCTTGAGAGATGCATGTTCGACTCTCACTTGGTGCAGAGTGATGCATTGGTGGGCAATGATAGGAGACCCAGGGAAACATGGGTTGGATCCTTGAGCCAAACGGGTTTTACCGGTAATTTCACCGTCGTGCCTACGGGCGGGTGGGTTACCGGGTTTCCCCCGGAATTGGTGGTGAATTCGGGTTACTCTCGGAGTACTCCGTTTGTCCAGTGGGTGCACCGAGAGTACTCGGGATTGAGTTTGTTGGCCGTTCAAAAAAAAAAAGATTGTAACCAATTAAATGTTTTTTAAAATGTCTCGTAAAGTCGTAGGAAGGATATCAAATGGACCCCGATTAAACTTATTCTAGCATAATTGAAACTGTCTCGTCGAACTCTACGATCTTAGATTTTAGGTTTTTGCTTTTGACTTTCTTAGCTTGTAAATTTTAGATTTTTTTTTTCAGATTATTGTGTCTTTTTATTTGACATTGTGTTTTTCATCATTGTGTTGTTGTTTTTTTTTTTGCGATTTATTTAGTGTTTTTTCCTCAGCATTGTGTTATATTGCTCGACATCGTGTTATGTTTTACGATTCATTGTGTCTTTGTACTATTCCTAGATTAGGAGATTTTGTAAGATAACTCAACACTAAAAAATATTATTTAAAAAAATAATTAAGATACCATAAATCATATCTATACAAAATAACGAATCTGTTCCGTCCATAAAGGACATGATTTAATCATAAGGTGTCTCTCTCTATTTAAAAGGTGAGTGGTTCAAATCATACAAGATAAAAATTAATTTAAGATGGAGGGGGCACTAGGCTGGTAAAGGGTCTAGTAGCCTAGCAACCTTAAGCGGCTAAGCCGCGGCCACCCCCTAGGATACCTTGGGCAGGTTAGAATCAAGGGTTACGAACCCGAAGAAAGGTAAAATTTGGAATATGTTTAATTGGTGGATAGAGTAAACATGTGGGGCTCTTGGTTCTAGGATAGTTGAAAGGAATGTTACCAGCGATTTTGTGGTGTTAGGGTAGTTTAAAGTGAAATGATGCCGTAGTACAAGATTCAAGGAGACTAGGTTACATGAAAGAAATGCCCCTTCACCTTTAGACTATGTGTTATGGGTTAACTAAACCTGTTGCCACATCACCGCCATATCACTGCCAAATAATAACTTGACCATTAAGTAAATACCCGTTAACAATGTGTTGTTGATTAGCTAAACATCCAATAACAATAAATAAAAAAGGTGGGATGTGACTGGTTGGAACATCCATGGGCCCCATCACCAAACCATCTTCCTCCGTTAACCCATTAACCAAAACCCTATTAACTCGGTCTCTTAACGCTTGGGGGCGATGTTCCCTCTGTTAACTGCTGAGATAGTATTGTTGACAGTTCCATAGTTAACCCAGAACAGGAGTGTTAAAATAAAAATCATCGAAGCAGGGGCGGATCTATGTGGCGGCTAGGGGTTTCCCGGGCTACCCCAGAACTTTCTTGACGAAATACAATTTATTTTTTAAATCTTCGTTTGTATGCATTGGGATACACCTAAGCAAATATTAGGATACCCCTAGGTAGGTGAAATTGAAATGAGACAACAATTCCGGTCAACGGAAATAAAATTTCCGACGTAAACTTGAAGTTGCAGCGTGAGTATGAAGAAGATGAAGTTATAATTTATTATTATAATAATATAATTTTCGGTTTTTTTTGTTGTTAAAAATATTTTTATTACAAACAAAATACTATCTATGAAACTTCTAAATAACATTTAATGTTTTATAAAAAAATTGATAACGTTCTCGTATGTATTTGATACACCCATTAATAAAAAAAATGATAATCAACGTATGCCTTAGAATATAAAAAACCCATTAATAAAAAAATGATAATCAACGTATGCTTTAAAGTATAAAAATAAAATTATATTTGGATCCTATAATTAATTGGTTTTCATTCTCTCACTTTATTAGAGAGTGAACCTCAATTTGATTAACAATTTTACTTTAAAAATAGTTTTATAACACACTTATCTATACTTAATCAATATGTAATTTCAATTATATCTTATCTCAAAATAACATATAATAATTTCTAAATTTTATTACTAACTTTTAACATTTTTTATTCAACGCGTGTAATACACGGGTTTTATTAGCTAATCTCCTATTAAGTATGTCCTGGGTTTGAATATTCATTTCTCTATTGGCCGCTGCTAAGGCCCTTTGCTGCTGTAATTTTCTCATCCTCTTTTTACGCTCATGAGCTCCTCTGCTGAACCATCCTCTCTTTTTTTGAGGGAATGGCTCTTCAGATTGTGCTTTGAACACGAAAATCCCTTCTTCGGTGTCAGCCGAATACCCCGAGGGGGTAGGCTGCGAAGAGGTTCCTTCGTCCCTATGAGAGTTGGACAGTTGACGGTAAGCGTCCGAAGGTCCTTGATCACTCATACTGTAAACTAACAAATTGTCAAATAACACAAAATAATAATCTACACGTATGCACATAGTTTCATTGATTATTTCCTAACAAAATTAATAATTTCAATGTCAGCAGAACACCTCTTTGGCTGAAATCAGTGGCTAGGCTCTGATACCACCTTCTGTCGCAACCCCCGACCCATGCCTTGGGAGGCGGGCGGCCGCGGCCTACTCAGAGATGGTGGTATCGGTGTTTATCATTATTTTGCAGCGGAATTTCCATCAGGACCGTAGTTAGGAAATATTTTATCAGAGTAAAATACCACATTTTATATTAATAACCATATTGGGATAAAACCCCAAGTTTTTCATTCCAAACATGTTTATAGGGATAAACCCTAATTTATTGAATTTAAAACATCGTCTTTATTTAGGTAACTTTTATAGCCACATTTTTCCATGCCTTCAGTGCTCTCCAGCTGGCTTCTATTTGGCTTTCTCATTTTGTTACCTGAAACGCGTTTTAAAAACATTTGTCAGTGGAAAATACTGGTGAGTGAATCCCAGTTTAATCAAAACAGATTTTATCATTTCACAGTATTGAGAGCGATTACAATGATTATATCTACAAAATTACTCATTCAGTACTGTCAACCCATGACTGGTGGGTCATATTACTCATTGGCTATCTCGTTGTCCAATGGTAACGTGTTTCACATTTTGTATACAAAACCCCAACATACCGGCAGTAATTGAAGAATTACAAGACTCAATCACTGCTAACCATTTATAAAATTATTTATGGTTTTGTAAAAATAGTTTGTAAAAAGGTTCACAAAAAGGAGATTACTCACATTGCTAGTTTAGACTTTTCCTGGTGTTTTTCCTGGTTATAATCTATTAATTACACAATGCACACGCGTTAGTATAATAACCCAATATTTACATTAGTTATACCCTCCCCGAGACAGAACTCTAACGACTACGTCGGGCAGAACCCCGACAGCCGTTACGGAGCACTAGATCAATCGGGCAGCTTATCTAATACGTAACCGGGGGTTAAAATACTTACAACGAGGCATAACTTCGCTAATTAGGGGGGTATAATACCCGATTATAGTGTATACACTACAGAAAATAGAGAGAGAATTCGTATTTTGAACATCGGAGAATGAAGGCCGATGCTCCCAATTTTTAGGAGCTGATTCAAGTTTTCTCGCGACCCGCGTAACCCGAAGGCAAGACCTTCGCGGCCCGTGACGTAGAGTATGTAGGCCCTAGCCTTGACTGGTCACACATATAGACTCGACACGAACTCGACATGTGGCAGCTCCGGGTGAGGCTGCGTAGCCTAGTTGTCGCGCCCCGCGTAAGCCGAAAAGAGAGTCTTCGCGGCCCGCGAGCGACACCATGATTTTGTTTTTATTTTATTTTTAATTATGTAAAGGTATTTAGGGCCAAATATCATATACGAGGTGTATTTAAAGACGTATAGGATGTTATACATATATTAGGGGTGTCGGTAAATAATTTAGGAGGGTTGTTATATCCTCCCCACCTTGTTTTAGAACTCGTCCTCGAGGTCTACTGGAATAGGTGTGGATATTTCCTCTGCATTTCTGATTCAAGCTCCCATGTGTATTCTGGTCCTCTCTTGGAATCCCATTTTACCTTGACTAAAACCAATCTCTTGTGTTTGAGGTTCTTGACTTTCCTGTCTTCAATATGTAGAGGCTTTTCTACAAACTTAAGCTTTTCATTTACCTCTATGTCCTTAAGAGGTATTACTAACGATTCATCGGCTAAACACTTTTTGAGATTGCATACATGAAATACATCATGTATTCCTGCCATTTCCTCTGGCAGTTGTAGGTGATAGGCTACAGGTCCTATTTTTCTAATAATCTCAAAAGGTCCAACATACCTGGGGCTTAGCTTTCCCCTTTTGATGAATCTGACAACTCCCTTCCAAGGAGAGACTTTTAATAAAACTTTGTCTCCTACCTGAAATTCCAATGGCTTTCGCCTATTATCAGCATAACTCTTCTGTCGGTCGCGTGATGCTTTTAGTCGTTCTTTGACTTGAATAATCTTGTCCGTGGTTTCTTGCACTATCTCAGGTCCAGACAATTGCTTTTCTCCAATCTCTGCCCAACAGACTGGAGTTCGACACTTTCGTCCATAAAGTGCTTCGAATGGTGCAGCATTGATACTGGTATGATAGCTGTTATTGTAAGAAAATTCTATTAATGGTAAATGATCATCCCAATTTCCTCCGAAATCAATTACACAAGCTCTAAGCATATCTTCCATTGTCTGAATCGTCCTTTCGCTTTGTCCATCCGTTTGTGGATGATAAGCGATGCTTAGATTTAGCTTGGTTCCCATTGCTTTTTGGAAACTTGTCCAAAAATGAGAAGTAAAACGGCTATCTCTATTAGAAACAATTGATAAAGGAATACCATGTAGTGAAACTATTTCATTTACATATAACTTGGCTAACTATTCCATACCGAATGTTTCCTTAATTGGTAGGAAATGAGTAGATTTAGTTAACCTATCTACAATCACCCTGATTGTATCATTACATTTTCGTGTTTTGGGTAATTTGGTAACAAAGTCCATTGTTATCAACTCCCATTTCCATATAGGCATTTCCAATTGCTGCAACAAACCCGAGGGTTTCTGATGTTCAGCTTTGACATGTGAACATGTTAGACACTTGGCAACATAAGCTGCTATATCCTTTTTCATTCCTATCATCCATAAATTCTTTCTTAAGTCTTGATACATTTTATCACTTTCAGGATATATCGTATATTTAGACTTATGGACTTCTTCTAGTATTCGGTAGCGTAGGTTTCCTAGTTTAGGTATCCATATTCTTTTCTTATGGAATCTCCAAATTCCATATGTTCCTTGTTCTAATTCCTTAATCATACCTTTTAATTTTTCAGTATCATCCTTGATTACTGATTCGTGTACTTCTCTAATTTGCTCATTTAAATCTATCTGCAGATTTAATTTAAGAGAACGTACTCTTTTTGGCTTTTCATGATACTTTCGACTTAAAGCATCGGCTACTACGTTGGCCTTTCCTTCATGATACTGGATATTACAATCATAATCCCTAAGAAATTCCATCCAGCGTCTTTGTCTCATATTTAGCTCTTTTTTCCCAAAAATGCACCTTAAACTCTTAAGATCAGTGAAGACGACAAATTTATTTCCATATAAATACTGTCTCCAAATCTTAAGGGCAAATATTATAGCTCCTAACTCTAAATCATGGGTTGAATAATTTTCTTCATGATTCTTAAGTTGTCTAGAAGCGTATGCTATAACCTTTTGTCGTTGCATCAACACACATCCATAACCTATCTTAGAAGCGTCACAATAGACTTCAAAGTCTTCAGTTCCTTCTGGTAACGCTAGTATGGGTGCGTTGGTTAATCTTTGCTTAAGAATTCTAAAGGCTTCTTCTTGTTTTGATCCCCGTTCAAACTTAACAGATTTACAGGTTAGCTTAGTTAAGGGAATGGCTATTCTAGAAAAATCTCGGATAAACGTTCTATAATAACCAGCCAATCCTAGAAAACTTCTAACCTCTGTTGGTGACTCATGGACTTTCCATTTAGTAGTTGCCTCAATCTTTGTGGAATTCACATGAATTCCTTCATGGTTAACTAGATGTCCAAGAAATTGCACTTCTTTTAACCAAAATCCACATTTTGAAAATTTAGCGTAAAGCTTTTCTTTTCTCAGCAAATTTAAAAGTGCATGGAGAAGCGCTACATGTTCCTCTTTACTCTTAGAGTAAATTAGGGTATCATCTATAAAGACAATTATGAATTTATCCAAATATGGCTTACATATTCGGTTCATCATGTCCATAAATGCGGCTGGGGCATTGGTTAAACCAAATGGCATGACAGTAAATTCATAATGGCCATACCTTGTTCTGAAAGCGGTCTTAGGAATGTCCTCTTCCTGTACCTTTAATTGATGATATCCTGAACGTAAGTCGATCTTAGAAAAGAATCGAGCTCCTTGCAATTGATCGAATAGGTTATCGATTCTTGGTAATGGGTACCGATTTTTAATCGTGACCTTATTCAATTCACGGTAATCAATGCACATACGCATTTACCCATCTTTCTTTTTGACGAACAATATCGGTGCTCCCCACGGTGATGAGCTTGGCTGTATGAATCCTTTCTCCAACAGTTCGTCTAACTGTTTCTTTAACTTTTGCATTTCTGCAGGTGACAAACGGTAAGGTGCTTTGGCAATCGGTGCTGTTCCTGGTAGCAGATGAATTCTGAATTCGACTTCACTGTCTGGCGGTAGTCCTGGTAGTTCTTCTGGAAATACATCTGAAAATTGAGATACTACAGGGATAATTTTTTAATTATTTTCCTTTAGTGTGAATGATTATGGAAATCATATACACTAGGGACCCTTTTCCTGCACAGCTTGCAGTTTTCATCACAGAGATGAATTTTGTGTGTCTAGTTGGCTTATATCCTTTAATTGTGATCTTTTCACCTTTTGGTGAATTTACTTGTATTGACTTTTGATCACATAGAATACTGGCTTTATTGGCTACTAGCCAATCCATTCCTAACACAATGTCAAATCCTGCCAGATTCATTGGGTAAACATTTGCAATAAACTTATGGTTTAAAACTTTTATTCTTGCTCCCTGCAAGATTTCAGTAATCTTAATGGTTTCTCCATTTGTTGTTTCTACTAGACATTCTTGTTGGAGTTTAGTTAATGGTTGGTTGAGAAGTTCGCCAAATGAAGTATTAATAAAACTTTGGTTCACACCAGAGTTAAATAATACTTTGGCAAAAACATCATTAACTAAAAACGTACCGACAATCACGTCCGGGATCATTTTGGCTTCTTCTGCAGTCAGAACAAATGCTCTAGCATTTTTAGTAATCTTGTTGTTTGTGGCCGGAGCTAGTTTCGGACAGTTCGGCTTGATATGACCTTGTTCTCCATAGTTGTAGCATATCCTATTGTTAGGTTTCTTCCTGCAGTCTTCTTCCTTGTGTCCCGATATTTTGCAAAAATTGCAATATATAGAGCATCTTCCCGAATGCTTTCTTTTGCAATATTTGCAGTAAGGAGCCGAGGTAGAACCTACATTTTTCCCACGATTGGAATTTTCGTAGCGAAATTCTTGGGTAAGCTTTTGAGCTTGGTTCCTCTTCTGGTTTTCTTCTTGTGTACATACTAGTTCATCAGTCAAGGTGTTTGCTAGTTCTACAGCTTCTTCTATGGTTGGTAGTCTAGCTGCCTTGACTACATGTCTAATTTCACCAATTAATCCCCAGATGTAACGAGAGATTAATACTGGTTCTGGTGATGCTAGGGTTGGCACTTTCTAGCATATTCAAAGAATGTAGTAGTGTAACCCTTGCTATCTACTCCAGTCATTCTAAGGTTTAAGAATTTATTAGCTATCTGCGCCTTTTCATTAGGATGACAAAATTTCCTTTCCACCATATTCTTAAACTCATTCCATTCTCAGGGGCGGACCTATAGCTTATTAAGGGGTGGCGTCTGCTACCCCTTGGTCGGAAAAAAATTGGAAAAATTAGTGTAAATTTTGGAAAAAATTGACGTTTTTTCGATTTCGTTACGGCTTATTTATAAAACGTTACCCCTTGGTCGGAATCCTAGATCCGCCACTGTCCATTCTATATTATAGACCCTGTCGCTTCCCCTAGACTGGAGAATAGTGTTCCACCATTCTAAAGCTGAGTTCTTAAACAGATTGGAGGCAAACATGATCTTATCTTCTTCTGCGCACTTGCTTATTTTTAAGACTGCCTCAGTCTTTTCTAACCAGCGTAGAGCTGCAATGGCTCCTTCATTGCCCGAGAATTCTATTGGTTTGCAGGAACAGAATTCTTTGTAAGAACAACCATAAGACATGGTTCTTCTTCTTTTTGGAATGGGCACTTGAAGTATTGGTCCATTGTTTATGCTGTGATCAGGTTCAATAGGCGGTCGTTTACTTCCACTATTACTGTTATTATTATCCGCTTCTCTAACATGTTGAATAATAGATGGCAGAGCATCTCTAATTCCTTGGGTAACTATGTGTCGAATAGCACTGTTATTTATCTGGTTTTCATTATTCTGGTTTTCCCGATTTGCATTGTCGGCCATATGGATTATAAACCATTACCAAGTATTAATATCATGAAGTAATATTGAATGCGAAAAATCACACGACAACATATTGATCCAAAATCGTCGACATTGCGACCTTTACTCTATTTTATATTATGCATCTATGTCTATTACAATTACAACTAGAATTGAAATTACAATACTAGTATGCATCAATAACTATAGGGTTATCTATTATCTTATATATATATATTTTTTTCAAACAAACACACACACACACACACACACACATATATATATATATATATATATTATTACTTAGTGGGGATCCATCCGGAATTACATATTACTCTCGTCATATTTCTAGACGAGTCATTCCCCTATCTGTCTCATCCTCTCACTTCCTTCTAATATCTCATCACCAAAGGTGCGGAGTTCCTGTATGTTCTCAGTGCTCATTGGTGGTGCGGGTGCTGGTATTGGGTCTGGGTATTGTGGCATGGGTTCTCCGTAAGGGTACGGGTTTTCTAGAATCTCCCTGATATATTGGTCATTGTCATAATATGGGTCTGGAGGGTCAAGGTCTGGGTAGGGTCCTACTAGATCTTGCATGGGCTCCTCTATTGGGATTGGGTAACGTTGCTGGTAATCCCTGTGGTCGTCAAACCATGGGTCATAGTCTGGGGGATGGGGTGCTGGAATTCTAGGGATTTCAGCTGGGTCTAGGTCAGGTAGTGGGTTCTGGTCAGCTGGGTCAATCTCTACTTCCATGGATTGTGTCGGGAACAACTGCAGTGGCTGTGGTGCTATGAGTTGTTCTAGATTAGGGTCTGCAGCTGTGGTAGCTAATATGTGAAAATTAGCTAATCTCCTATTGAGTATGTCCTGGGTTTAAATATTCATTTCTCTATTGGTCGCTGCTAAGGCCCTTTGCTGCTGTAATTTTCTCATCATCTTTCTACGCTCATGAGCTCCTCTGTTGAACCATCCTCTCTTCTTTGGGGGGGGGGGATGGCTCTTCAGATTGTGCTTTGAACACGAAAATCCCTTCTTCGGTGTCAGCCGAATACCCCGAGGGGGTAGGCTGCGAAGAGGTTCCTTCGTCCCGAGGGGGTAGGCTGGTGTTTTTCCTGGTTATAATCTATTAATTACACAATGCACACGCGTTAGTATAATAACCCAATATTTACATTAGTTATACTCTCCCTGATACAGAACTCCAACGACTACGTCGGGCAGAACCCCGACAACCGTTACGAAGCACTAGATCAATCGGGCAGCGTATCTAATACGTAACCGGGGGTTAAAATACTTACAACGAGGCAGAACTTCGCTAATTAGGGGGGTATAATACCCGATTATAGTGTATACACTACAGAAAATAGAGAGAGAATTCGTGTTTTGAACATCAGAGAATGAAGGCCGATGCTCCCAATTTATAGGAGCTGATTCTAGTTTTCTCGCGGCCCGCGTAACCCGAAGGCCAGGCCTTCGCGGCCCGCGACGTAGAGTATCTAGGCCCTAGCCTTGACTGGTCGCACGCATAGACTCGGCACGAACTCAACACGTGGCAGCTCCGGGTGAGGCTGCTTAGCCTAGTTGTCGCGCCCCGCGTAAGCCGAAGAGAGAGTCTTCGCGGCCCGCGAGCGACACCAGGATTTTGTTTTTATTTTATTTTTTATTATGTAAAGGTATTTAGGGTCAAATATCGTATACGGGGTGTATTTAAAGACGTATTGGGCTGTTATACATATATTAGGGGTGTTGGTAAATAATTTAGGAGAGTTGTTATAGGTTTGTTACCTAATAATTGTATACTAGTAGGGTGCCCGCGCGATGCGGCGGATGCGACACTTTGTATTGCGGCACTCGTTTCTGGTAGTTTTCTTATTAGTATAATAATTATGATAACATTATTGTAGTGGATATATGTTATAAGTGTTACACATATGTAAAGTTTTGTTTTTTTATAAAAATTAATAATCAAAAGACAAAAAGTATTGTTTTTTTATAAAAATTAATAATCTAAAGACAAAAAAATAAAAGATAAGTTGTTATAATTGTAAAGTATTTTATTTTATTGGTTAAATTATAAAGTATAATTTTATTATTTAAAGTTCATAACTTTTATTAAATATCCACATAGTACTCATACAATACACTTTAAGTTTAAAATTTTCGTTTTTATAAAAATAAAAAATAGTATTTGACTCGTAAGTATATTTTAGAGCTTTAACTTAAATTGTTAAATTTCAGTTTTTTACAAATATAAAAAAGTTATATTAAATATATCATACTAAGTTCAGATTTTTAGTTGCTAACTAATCTTATCTATATGAGTCTACTTTTAACTTATAATTCCTAAAAATATGCAACACAATCTACCATGTATCTAGTTAAGTTGGTAAAGAATTCTTTTGAAACTAACTAATATTATCCATAACAATATAGTTGAACTTATAATTCCTATAAATTTGCAACACATTTTAATAAAATAAAATGTGACACATAATATCTTCATTTTATGTTACCGTACTTTTAATTCTTTTTGTTTTTGTTTGAATAGATGGAGTACATCTATGTAGATTAGACGCATTAGATAACATGTATTAATTACTTGTACATTAAAGCATTATCAACTTGTACCTTTTAATCGGTGTGTCGATATTGAACAAGACAACTACCGAAACGTCAAAAAAAATGTGTAGGTCGTCATGCTATATTTGGATTTTTTTAAACATTATAGTTTATAAGATATGTCAAGAAAACGTAAAAAAAATATAAGTTTGTTGTGGAGGGATGAATTGTAACTAATCATCTATAATTTTGTTAAAACTTTAGGGATTTAAGTGTAATAAGTTTAGGGGCTAAAAAATAAATAGTATTTAAAAGACCAAACTACCCTCATTTTAGGGATCTTTCTATAAATAAAGGGAGAAAAAGTTCTTATTTTTTGGGTATCTTAAAATAACCATCACTCATGCATTTTAATATAGTATAGATATTAAAGCTCATTTTTACAAGCCACCCGGGTCTTCTAAAGGTTGTCGAATTCTCACGGACGAGTCACGAGCCTAGGTTAAAAAAAAATTAATAAGGGCCCATATTAACTAGCCGCACCGGACTCTTGAATTTTCAATGGCGGCCCAAGGTAAAAAAAAATAAGATACCCCTGAATTTTCCTCCTAGCTCTGCCACTAGATCGAAGTACTTATAATATTTTAAAACCATCCATAATAAGAAACCTTAAAAACATTTAAAAATGTGCCAACTCAGTTGCCACATAAAAAAAAACACCATTTTATAAAAACATCAAAAACCTAGCCAATAACAAACTTTAAAAACATCCAAAATCATTGCCACTCTATAACCATTTTTATAAATATATATGTTGATATAGAGAGAGAAAAAGATAAAAGTTTTTTATGAGGAAATACAAGTTGCAAAAGTAATGAGAAAAACACCCTTCATAATAAATGAGGTGACAAAAACTAGTAAAACCACCTACTATAAACTTTTTTTTTTGAACGGTACCTACTATAAACATGTTATGTTATTGGGGGTGCTCTAAGTAAATTAGTTTACTCTAAAAATAGAATAAAGGGTGAATTACATTTTTTGTCATTTATTTGTGTATTAGATTGCAATAGATAACCTTTAACTTCAATAATTAAAGTCATAATCCTTTATTTGAAAAACTAATTGCACCTTAGGTCTTTTAGCACTATCTTGGTTTGTTTTAAACAAATTAAGCTTGGTCATGCGCATACCATGTGAGGACAATAAAGTCTTTTTACCCCTGTGTCTCATTCCTTGTTATAAACCTTTCATATCCCTTGCCAAGGACCTCTAGCTCAAGTGGTAGAGGGACTTGAGTTCTTCTTTGAAGACTCAAGTTCAATTCCTATTTGGTGTAAAAGGAGTCAGACACTGGTGGACAGTGATAGGAAACCTGTATTCGATCCTTGAGCCAAACGTGTTTTACCAGTAATTTTACCGTCGCGCCTACGGACGGGTGGGTTACTACCGGGTTTTCCCCGGAATTGGTGGTGGATGACTTGAGTTACTCTCGAAGTACTCCGTTTATCCAGTGGATGCCCCAAAAGTGCTCGGGATTGATTTTTTGGCTGTTAAAAAAAAACTTTCATATCCAAGCAGGGTGTTTGACCGAGTTGAGTTATAACCAAACAACCCGAAGCTGGGGGTTTGACCAAGCTTGGTCATCAAAATCCATGCTCACCAACCACCACTTCTGTTGCTGACACCCTCGTCAAAAACCATTTTAGGGTGAGGGGGTCACTCCCCTAAGAGGGGAGTCCCCTCTCTTACGCATAACCAATCCTCGTGTGCCACGTCAACTCCCCTCTTAAACTCCCCTAACACCCTAAATTGATGGCGGCACCCCCCTCTTAGGTGACTTGGTTTTTTATTAAAAAAAAAAAAAAAAAAAAGGAAAATTTTCATTGGTCCACTCCTCCCTCTCTCCTCCCTCTCTTCGGTGAAGTCCCACCGATTTTGGTCCCCGATTGAATGGCAGCACCTCCCTCTTCGGTGGAGGAGGTCCCCGCATGGGGTCACCGAGAACGCCCCGCTCACCCTTAGAACCAGTGGGAATATCAAGGCACAAAGAGGGACACAAATTACCAAATGAATTAAAAAAAAAACAAAGAGATTAATAAAAAAGAACCATAAAGAAATATATTAATATTCACACAGCTATAAATCCAAACAACTGAAACGAAGTATGCTTTATTTAAGCACCTAAACCCCTAAATTTTCTTGAGAAAGCACCTTACGGTTGAGAGGATTCTAGTCTTATTATAGCTTACAGATCCAAAATTAGTCGATTAGGGTCTGAAATCCTAAATGATTTGAGGACAACATACACCAATCTATGTCACACACCACAACAATGCGATGCTGGTGGACTGTGAAGGATTGGGGTGGTGGCAAACTGTGAAAGAAACACCAAATCAGATCCTACAACTTGTCGCTCAAAACCATAAATCACCCCTCTCACCTAATCAGATACATATATATTATATTAACTAATTAATTAATTGTTTTAAAGTGTTTTTATTTTATTTATTATAATGTACTTTTTAATGTGTAAAATTACCAAATTGCCCTCATGTGCAATATACATGAATAGAGTTAATTGAAAATTTTAACTGGGTTAGTGTTAAAGAACCTGGGATGCAATGAGTTTTTAAATAAATGATTATGACTGTAACTATTAAAGTTAAATAACTGGGTTAGTGCTACTTTCTACAACCCCCTATTTACTTTTTTCACCCCCCTCCTCTCACATACTTACAGGTGGGGCCTGTGTGGGACCGACAGTTTTTCTCTCACAAAGGGGGGTGTAATCAGGAATGGGAGGGGATGTGTATAGAATGAGCCAAAATAAAACGAGGAATGTAATTTACCCGAGAATAAATGAGAAACCCAATTGTACAAATAAATGATTGATGTTTACACCCCATTTAAGTGACAGCCGCCATCTACACACTTCCAACTTTCAACCACTCAACTGCACATTTGTATTTCCACATCAATCCTGAGTTGTATTCTTCATTTCTTTAAATCATATATTTAATTTTCATACCCTACGAAAAGTGTATTTAGATATCATAACGTTAGACCATTAGGGTGGTGGTCTATTGACAAAGTTAAAACTTTTAAATACTTGTGTTATAAAAGGAGAGATGTTAGGTTCAAATCCTGTAAACAATAGAGTTAAAGAGAAATTTGACGTTAAAAAAAATATATCATATTATTAGTGGATACATATTTCTCTATCATCTCTGTCTTGATTATTCGGTGCGACTATTAAACTTACTTATTTAGCAATGAATTCTTCTTCCATTAGTGTACGAAATATGTTTGGCTCGAGCACTCAATGTTTGGTATGCTTCATCTACTGCTATTACTAGCTGATGTTTTGACGACTAAACAAGTGTCATCTACCCGATTTGACATTCTTAGACTGCGGGGTATGGTGGGGCGGGGGTTGGGCTTGGGTTGGGGCATTTGTTAACACGTGGCTTGGGGTGGCAGACATGGGGCGACCCACATTTAAACAGGGTATGGTGGGGCGGGGGTTGGGGGCGTGGGTTTGGTGGGCTTCGCTGGGCTGACCCGGCTGGGCTCTTTGTATTTGTTTTTAATTAAAGAAAATTACATAAAAAAATTTCCTAACGTTTATATTTGTTTTTTATCTCTTCTCTCATCTCCAAGACTATTTCCAACTCGTCACCCTTTAGGTGATCAATCGGCTGAGATAGAATTTTCAAATCCTCCCGTCTTTGTCTCTGGGCTTCTCTAGCGGCATCTCTAGCTTCTTTGCTCTTCCGAATTTCGGCCCTTTGTTGTTGGAAGACGTTGAATGTATCCATCTTGGATGAAATGTCATCCAACTGGTCGCTGTATATTCCTCTATGCAAGAGCGAACTCCCAGCTGAAGGTGATGCCGTAGCAGATCTTGATTTTTGAGCACGCCTTTTTGTGGCATCTCTTCCATACTCAGGCCGGTTTGGGCTTGGCGAATCATCAAAAAGGTCCTCAATCTCTTGATCTCGTGCATCAGATTGGGTTTGGGACGAGGCCCTCGACCTTTTGGAAGACGTGTTGCTTTCGCTACCACTGGGGATATTCGCCCACTTTGGATGAAACTTACAAATCTCCCAACAATGCATGAAACGGAAGTCGGTCCCCACATTTGTCTTGAATTGAACCAATGCATTCGTCACAATGTCGGCTTCGGTTTCACCACTTTTTGGGTTTTGTTTTGCTTTATTTAAAAAACCACTATATTTTGTAAGTTGGCCGCTTATCTCGGTCCACTTCGAGGATAAGCTATCGTTTTCATGATAAACCTCTTTTCCCAATTCTTGATGGAATATTCTACTAACCCCTTGCCACAAATAGGTTCGATGTTGAGAATTTCCTGTTTTTATAAAAACAAAATTTAATATATTACAAAGTTATATAAAAAAAACATTAATAAAAACAAAGTTTAAGAATACCTAAAGTTGAATGTTGAGATTGTTGAAACCAACCCCTCGCCAATGCAAGTTCTTCAGGAACGGTCCATTTTAGTTGTTTTCGCTTGATGGTTTCAAGTGCTTTATCCGCCTCGGTTTTTTTCTTATGGCTTCTCTTTTTTATGGGTTGGGGTGCGGAAGGACCATCGTTGGGTGGTTGAGTTTCCGGGACGGTTTCGTTTTGTGAAAGGTCGATGGAGGTTGGTGAAAGGTTGATGGACGTTTGTGTAAACGGTGTAGGTATCGCATCATCGGAGTGTGGGAAGTTAGTAAACAAACAATTCCCAAGATACGATGCATAACTCGCTTCTTGGGGCATAGAAGAGTGTATCATAAATGGACGAGGCATTGGACGAATGGGTGGTGGGCTAGGATTATTTTCTTGGAGTGCATACGGGTGGGTCGGGTCAAAAGGACGGTTATGAGGATGCATTTTTTCGTTTTGTAGATGGAGAATTGAAGATGAATGTGGTAAAAAAATGGAAGAAATTGTGAGGTTTATAGTGGAAATTTTTTTTTAAGATAACGGCTTCTTTGGTTTGTCCAATTAGAGCCCGCCATGTCAGCTTGGCCAGACCGCCCCACGCCCGGCTTGAAACCCATGCCCCAAGGGCCACACCGAAACCCATGCCCACCCGGGGTGGTGGCTTGGGCGTTTTCCCCCTACCCACGCCCAAACTCCCGCCCCATACCCCGCAGTCTTAGGTCCAAGATTCACCTTGTTGCATCCGTTTCGTTAGAGCATACTATATCTGATAGTTGCTTTCGCTTACATCAATTTCTGTTATATTGGTTTTATAACACTAGCACTAGTTTTGTAAAAGTTTATTCATGCTTCTGCATTTCTATACATAGAAGGCCATATAATGATATTTCACGTACACATACCTTTATTTTGTAATACATATTTCTATATTTCATTTTCTCTCATCATCATCATACTCAGTAAATTCTACCAATAGCAAAGATAAGAAATGGTCTGAAAAGAGTAAGATGTAGACAGCTTTACCTCTACCCATAGGGATAGAGGGACTGCTTCCAGTGAGACTCCCGGCACGATAGTAGTTTTGCATCAAGCCTTGGACATAAGACACATAACACTCAACAATTGAGACAAAGACCGATTAGTGCATGTACCCCCTTGTCTTTCAGCTATCAACGGTACCACATGATGCATGATGCATGATTCACCATCCTCATCTTTTAACGTTATTTTCACGAAATTAGTCAATTAACGTTAAAATTAGTGCAACTTCACTTTTGCCCCCCCGAGCGTCCACACATATATACATTATATGCACGTACCGTAATCGGAAAGTTCTATATTTCATTTTCTCATTATTCTGTATTTCATTTTCTCTTCTTTTCTTTTAAAGAAAAAAGTTTCCAATCATATAATGAACGTTTGCATACACAATTATAAATACAATTTGGTCAACATCAACCTCTCAAATTGATGATAAAGAATGACACATGGTACATTTATATTAGATTAAATAAAAAAAGTTGTTTTTTTTTCTAAAAAATACAGAAAAGAAATTATGACTAAACATGTTCTTTCTGTTTATTTGAGACTTGGTGTAAAGTAGGAAAATATAATTTTCATGTTGATGCTTATAAACTACACAGTCTTACCTTTCTTCTACCATCACTACTAGAAAATAGGCCTAATCTAACTTTTTAGAAAAAACTTTTTCACGTGAGTTGCATTTGACTCTAATGCAACTTTGTTGAATATAAGGGTTGCATTAGAAAAACTAATGCAACCCTTTTTTTTTTATAAAAAAATGCAAAAGTATATGGCATTTGCAACCTTTTTTTTTAAGTGTTGCAAATTTTGTTGAAGTTTGCAACTTTTGTTAAAAAGGTTGCATTAAGAAAATTTAAATACAACTCTTATTTTAATAGGTTGCATTGCTAAAAGTTATATAGAACCTTATTATAAAAGGCTGAACCGTAAAAAGTCGAATCCAACTATTAGTTTAAGAGATTGTATCCAAACATACATAGTTCCTGTGGGCGGAACTATGTACCGCGGGTCGAGCAACACAATTACTTTTATGTTATATACATGTTACCACAAGACGAGGGCCATAAACCCAAAATGTTTTTTTTTTTAAGTTTGAACCCATTAACTTATCCGTTTAAGATTAAACACAACTCAAATGCATTATATTGTAAGAATAAATAAATAATATATTTATAGAGTTAATTACTATTTTCGTCCATGTGGTTTGTTAAAAATCACTATTTCAGTCCATTAGTTTAAAAATTGAGATTTCAGTCCCTGTGGTTTCACTTTGGTAACCATTTCAGTCCACCTTCGTTAACCCCATCCATTTATTCTCTTAAGTACACGTGAATTGACCATAATGCCCTTATTAATAAAAAACAAAAAGATATCTAAATGAGTTAATTATTGTTTTCGTCCCTGTGGTTTGTCAAAAATCACTATTTCAGTCCCTGTGGTTTCACTTTTGTAACCATTTCAGTCCAGTCTCCTAACACCGTCTATTTTACCGTTAAGTTTTTAATGAAATACCTAGATTACCCTTGTGTTAATTAAATAAAAAACCATGGAAATTTAAAATATTGTATTCTAGGACCCACTTGTTAAAACACAACCTCATGCTACCCTACCCCACACCACTCCATCCCTGCTCTCATTTCCGGCAAAAGTTTCCGGTCATCTTCTTCGGCATCACAACCCCACCCCACCCTCTTAATGTCTGGTGACCCATTACCCCATCCCAATTAATATCTTCCTAGCAGCATCAATTAACATAATAACTTTGAAAATAATGCTTACCTGGACATTTTCTCATTCTAAAATCCAAAATTAAAATTTTGGAACCATATATGTAAAAATAGTGCCAGACTTCTACTTCTACTGAAGCCATGGTTGGTTGAACCCTACAATCCAATTTAAGGGTATGTTTGGCTAAGCTTTTTGAAACAACTTATTGATCTATTGGCTTTTTGAAAAGTTATAAGCTCCAAAATAATGGTTGGCAATGAGGGTGTATGTGAAGGGAAAAGACCAATAAGTCAATAAGTCACTCCATACTGACTTTTCCAAAAAGCCAATAAGTCAATAAGTTGTTTCAAAAAGCTTAGCCAAACATGCCCTAAGTCCATATGTCATACAACAATAAAATCATATAAATCCAACAATAAAATCATATAAGTCCATATTTAATTAACACAAGGGTAATTTAGGTATTTCATTAAAAACTTAACGGGAAAATAGACAGTGTTAGGAGAATAGACTGAAATGGTTACGAAAGTGAAACCACAGGGACTGAAATCACAATTTTTAAACTAATGGACTGAAATAGTGATTTTTGACAAACCACAGGGACGAAAACAGTAATTAACTCATTTAGATATCTTTTTTTTTATTAATAAGGGCATTATGGTTGATTCACGTGTACTTAACAGAATAAATGGATGGGGTTAACGGAGGTGGACTGAAATGGTTACGAAAGTGAAACCACAGGGACTGAAATCACAATTTTTAAACTAATGGACTGAAATAGTGATTTTTGACAAACCACAGGGACAAAAACAGTAATTAACTCTTATTTATATATGGCAATTATAATCATTTATATAATAATAGATCAAAATATATATAACAACCTATTAAATAATTAGTTGGTAATTGTTGATGGGCCTAATTACCCTTATTAACTAATTAGGGTTTCCTCTTGGGTGCATATATAAGGAGACTTATGTAGAGGTTCTAAGGTTAGACACATAACCTAATTACTCTCATAACATCAATCGACCTCCTCTCCTAACCGATTCCCCTTTATCGGTTTCTTCATCACCATCATTAGATTGCACCCTAAGGAGGAACCAGATCAAGCTGACAATCATGTCAAACACTGTTGTTGCGTCTCCATCTGGATTCTCTGCTGGCCTGTACTGATGCAATCAAAGGTATGTTTTCATGTTTTCCATTATGTCTAAACAGAACTGATCAACATGTGGTATCAGAGCTAATGTTGATTAGTCAGTTTTGTTTTCGTATCCATTATTCTGGAATTGAAATCAGGAAAACAGAAATTTTGAATAACTTCATAATCATAACCGCCGGTTTCGAGTCATGACCCGAAATCATTGTTTTCGGAAAAGAATGTTAAATAATTGACACGAAATCATAATAGTTAAAATCAACAAATCCGAAATCTGTTTTAGAATCCTTAATTTTCAGGTTTCGGGTTCCAGAATTATTATTTTATTTTTTAGGGTTCATCATGTGCTCTTAGGAAAATTCGAAAATTCCTTTATGTTTTAAAATGTAATTAGGATTATTGAGTGTTTTTCCTGTTTTGATCCAATTTTATCATCTAAGTTTTTTCGAAAACTGTTAATTGGTAATCAGATAAAATTTTCGAAATATTTTGATAAATTAGATCATCACTAAAACAGGAAACCATATCTCAAAAACCCTAAGAATTCGAATTTTTAGTTATGTTTTCACAACAACAGCTGTAACAGGGTTTTCGAGATCACTTTTAACGACCCGAGACCAAATCTCGACTCGAGACCACAAGGTCTCGACTCGAAATCATAAGTGTTCTCAAATTCTTACGACTCGAGACAACGATTTCGACTCGAGACCATAAGGTTTCGACTCGAGACCATTAAGGTTTCGACTAAGGGCTTTAATCTTCACAACTCAAGACCATGGTTGCGACTCGAGACCTCATTATGGATTCAAGATCTCATAAAACACAGTAATCGAGACCATGATTACGGCTCGAGACACTGAGGTTGCGACTCGAGACCTTAATGAGTCGAGACCTCATAATGTTACAAGATGAGTCGAGACTGGACTCGAGATCTCACTCAAGATCTCATAACTGAGTCGAGACCTCACTCGAGACCTAAGACTAACTCGAAATCTCAACCTCATTACTTTAGGCTGTTTAATGTGATAATTAAATGATTGGTTTTGTAAATACTTAGTTAATTAATCAGGATCAAATAATGTTTTACAAAACCAAAATAGCTTAACTTGAATGAGCTTCTGATGTATCACTTCTGGCCAAAGCTGATTTGATGCATATATTTATTGTTCAAGTATTACGAAAGCTATGTTGAGTATGCATTACAAACGTGAATGTCTTAATTTCTGGCCAAAGCTGATTTAATTCATTCATGTCTAGCATACTTAACAAGTGCATAACTAAAGTGATTGTCTCATTTCTGGCCAAAGCTGATTTGTCACGATTACTTTGCACACATGCTTAAATGATTACACTTCTGGCCAAAGCTGATTTGTCTTCGTTTAAGTAGAACTTTAAATAAGTCTATTATTTTGATGTTAGTAATAGACATATCACAACCTCTTCACATAATGATCCTTATATCGATGATCCTTCATTAATTTTATGATCATTTCGTCTGCCTTATTTTTTAGTACCCATAATTTTACTCACTGTAATTTTCATCTATAAATCAATATCTCATCCACTCTAATTCTTAAACCTAAAATGTTTTGCTTTATTTAAAGTTTCTATAAGAATTAGCTCTTAAATTAAATCATTGATTATCTCTTAAGACACAATAATCCTATTGCTCTCTTCTGATAAAGCACTACAGAAGAAAAGTAGAGCATGATGATTAGGATAAATCGAACATGATGTCTCTTATGATAATCAAGAACTCTCTAACATAAGTGCTGTCACTAAAGTTATTACAGATTAAGTCTTTCCTAAGACTAATCTATTATATATGGAATAATCACAAGAATTCCTAATATGCATGCCTTCATTTAAAATTCTAAACTATAAGCTAAGTGGTATATGTGAATACATAATAATATACAATACCATAACCCATAAAGTTAAGGGCTTACGCATGGAAATAAGTACATTTTTCCAGTACATTACATACTAAGATTTTCACTTGTACAATTTGATGCCTTGTAAATCAACTATAACACTCAAAAGTATCAAAGTATAATGAGTGTGTTGATAAGCAACATATGTACAAAAGAAATAAAAGTTTGAAGCTGGAAAATAAGTTGTTACTCACCTTACAACCACTTAAAACTTTAAAAGAGGATTGTTTAAATGTCCATAGACAAATTACAAGTAAAAATTCCAACTTTAAGGTTCTTCAAAGGAAAATCTCAGTGCATAATTATGCCATTAGACTAGATATAAGTAACGAGACTATCCATTATTCTAAAGAACATTTGGATAAATTAATTAGATAGTCACTTACTAAAGAAATTTAAGTCTACTAATTTTAATATTCCAATTAAGACATGATTAGTTGACTCTAGTCCCATACGTTTCCTTACCAGAACTAAACAAATAACTAACATGAGAGTTAGTGACAAAATTAAAAGTTAAGGCTATAAGAACCATAATAAGCAGTCTTCTAACAAAGCTTTTCGATACCTTACAAATTCTGAAGATTAATCAGAATACAGTATCATTACTTAGGCTATGTTATGAAGGTTGTGAGGTTCGCATAGTCAGCATAAAGTCACACTTACCTTAAACTCTCATCTTATTTGTTCTCAATATCTGGATAGAAACATTATTAAGATGGAACTAGATGATACCTTACACTATCACAACTTTTGTTATCATGCAAATGAGAATTTGACAAATGGAAAATGAGACCTATAAATTTCATCCATTATAACCGAAATTCATGAGAAATCATGACATGGTTAATGAGGATGATTTTCATCTAATCTCATTCTAAGTGATTTTAAATCATGACGTTAAAGCCCTAAAATATGACTTGGCTTAAGGAATAAGTATGTGTCCATCATAAGTCATTCATTGACATTCGTGGAACTTATTCCAAATGGAATATTCAGACATAATTCATTTATCATTTAAAGACTATCAACTTGTATCTAAATTTTGTCGCATATGGCCCACGGTCTTAGAAAAAATCTATTCATATATACACTTAATAAGATTTCTATTAAATATCTCCCTAAAGTTTCTTATGATATCTGGACATTAAAGAAATCAAATAAAGTCTAACATATATATGATAGGTTCCCACGTCACGTACCTCATTGAAACTTCTCTTGTAGCATTCTAGAGATATTAAAGATCAGTGGGAGCATTAAGTGTCTTAATAATAACTTGCAATAGTTGCAAGAGGTGGGGGAGTGAAAACTTTATATTACTTCAATTTACACCTCTTGTACAAGACACTGCTCCATTATGACACTATTCTATCATAACTTGTCTCCTTAAATATAAAGCTACACTTACGAAAGTTTCATTGTTGCTTAATTGTGGGCACACTTAGATTTCTTACCTAAACTAACATACTCCTCAACAAGAGAAACTACAACGACTAACGTCATTAACCTGTTTCTCTATTAGAATTTGTTGGTCGTTACATATTGACCCTAAGTGTCACGGCCCCCGACCCGGTTTGACCCGTTTCAGGAGCCGCGGGACAGAAAATCTCGTGGTATTAATTTAACAGCGGAAGTTTTCTTCAGGATCTTTTTAAACTAAAATATTTCCCGATTATTTTATTTCACAACTCGGGATAAAACCCGGTAATTTACAATCATAAGATTTCACGGAGAAATCTTTTATTTTACAAAACATGTTTCTTTATTTTATACTGAGCCACTTCCTTAAGCTTGTAGTGCTTCTCGGCACTTTTACTTGATCACAACAGATCACCTGAAACATGTTTGAAAAAGGTTTTGTCAGCGGGAAATACTGAGTGAATCATTCATTTTACTAAAACGACTCGTTTGTTATAAATTACAGTTTTAAAAGCGATTACAATGTCTCTATCTTTTGAATTAACTGACCCAGTTGTCACTTGACCGGACTTGTGACTGTGGACATATCACTTGCTGGGTCCTTTCACCCACAAGTGATAAATAATTAGTAGCTATGTGCACATCCCCCCACATACTGGCATTAATTTCAGATAACAAGACTTAATCCCTGTAACTATAACTTTGAAATAAATAGGGTTTTGTAAAGTAATTTGATAAAAACAGAATGACTCACATTGCAGATTTAATTTGAGCAGAGCCTAGCCTACTGATTAGCCTTTTTAACCTAAATTTAATAATAGGCACACAATTCGGGTTGTAACTTAATACAGCATTTACGATAACTCACGAGATTAAACCTTCACATCGAATGACAAAGTGCGATACTTAAACATCCATTGAATTAACAACGAATGACAAAGCATAAACCCTAATGTGGGAAGCACTTAAACATCCATTGGATAGTTTAATCGATCGGACATTGAATCGTAGCAGCGATCGAGTTATTACCCTGTATTGCGGCGTCGATTAGTGATCCGTGTGTGTTTTTAGAAGTGTTTCTACGATATCTCAGTGTACGTAATGAGAATTTACGTCGTTCAAGTGCCAAACTTCGATTGCCAATGTCTGCTATTTATAGTAAAATTTTGACCAGGCTTGCGCACCGTAAGCCTAATCCCTTACGGTGCGCAAGGGACACGAATTCACCCTAGGTTAGCCACGTCCTTGACTAGCCTTGCTGGATTGACAGTTTTGTAATTTTGATTTTTGACAACGAGATTTTAAGATAATCGTAACTAGGGTTTACCCCCCTTAGTTTTAGGGGCCCTGATACTGATTCTGATTGTTCTGAAAATTTTAGGGTTTGTGTAGAATCACTTGGGTGTCTCAATTAGGGTTTCCTATTGGACAAATTAATAAAATAAATAGGAATTTTAATACGAGTTGTTACATCCTCCCCACCTTAATAAAAATCTCGTCCTCGAGATTTACTGGAATAAGTAGGGATACTTTTTCTTCATCTCAGATTCCAGCTCCCAAGTGTATTCAGCTCCTCTCTTTGAATCCCACTTTACTTTAACTAGCACTAGTCGTTTGTGTTTGAGAAATTTCACTTTTCTGTCTTCTATCTGAAGAGGTTTCTCTACAAATTTTAATTTTTCAGTTACCTCTATATCTTGGAGAGGTACTACCAAAGATTCGTCTGATAGACATTTCTTGAGATTGGATACATGAAATACATCATGTACTCCAGCTAACTCTTCTGGTTGTTGTAAACGATAAGCAACTGGTCCTATACGTTGGATCACTGAAAATGGTCCTACGTACCTTGGACTTAGCTTTCCTTTCTTACCGAATCTAACAACTCCTTTCCAAGGAGAAACTTTTAACATTACTTTTTCTCCAACTTGGAATTCCAATGGCTTCCGTCTATTGTCTGCATAACTCTTCTGGCGATCTTGAGCCGTCTTTAATCTTTCCTTGATTTGAGTGATCTTATTAGTGGTCTCTTGCACAATCTCTGGACCTGACAATTGACTTTCTCCTATTTCTGCCCAACAAACTGGAGTTCTGCACTTTCTTCCATATAGTGCCTCGAATGGGGCAGTTTCAATGCTTGAATGATAACTATTGTTATAGGAGAATTCTATCAAAGGTAAGTAATCATCCCAGTTTCCACCAAAATCTATCACACATGCTCGGAGCATGTCTTCTAGAGTTTGGATTGTCCTTTCACTTTGTCCGTCTGTTTGTGGATGATATGCAGTACTTAGATTTAGTCGAGTTCCCATAGCTTCTTGGAAACTTTTCCAGAAATGAGAAGTAAAACGACTATCTCTATCTGATACAATGGAGAGTGGAACTCTATGTAATGATACAACTTCATCTACATACAACTTTGCCAATCTTTCCATGCTAAAGGTTTCTTTCATAGGTAGAAAGTGAGCTGATTTGGTTAATCGATCCACAATTACCCAAATCGCATCATTACCTTTTCTGGTCTTGGGTAACTTAGTAACAAAATCCATTGTTATGAGTTCCCATTTTCATACTGGCATCTCTAGTTGTTGTAGTAGTCCTGAAGGTTTCTGATGTTCTGCCTTAACTTGTGAACAAGTAAGACATTTAGAAACATACCTAGCTATATCCTTTTTCATGCCTATCCACCAGAAATTATTTCTTAAATCTTGGTACATCTTATTGTTTCCTGGGTGCATGGTATACCTAGATTTATGAGCTTCTTCCAAAATCTTAGTTCTTAATTCTCTCTGCTTAGGTACCCATATTCGTCTTTTGTGGAATTTCCAAATTCCATCAGCTCCTTGTTCTAATTCTTTTAATCTTCCTTTCATTCCTTCAGCATCATCCATGATTGCTGTTTCCTGGACATTCTTTATTTGTTCTATTAAATCTATCTGTAGATTTAATCTGAGAGCACGAACTCGCTTTTGATTTTCATGATATTTACGACTTAAGGTATCTGCAACTACATTTGCCTTTCCTTCATGATATTGAATATCACAGTTGTAATCACTTAGGATTTCCATCCATCTCCTTTGCCTCATGTTTAACTCTTTTTTCCCAAATATATATCTTAAACTTTTATGATCTGTATAGACAGTAAACTTACTTCCGTACAGATAATGTCTCCAAATCTTAAGAGCAAAAATTACGGCTCCTAATTCTAAATCATGAGTCGTATAGTTTTCTTCGTGCATTTTCAATTGTCTTGAAGCATACGCAATTACCTTCTTGCGTTGCATCAGCACACATCCAAATCCTAGTTTTGAAGGATCACAATATACTTCAAAATCTTCGGTTCCTTCCGGTAAGGCTAGGATTGGAGCATTGGTTAACTTTTGTTTTAGAATCCTAAAAGCTTCTTCTTGTTTAGGTCCCCATTCAAACTTAATGGCTTTACAGGTTAGCTTAGTTAATGGTACAACTATCTTAGAAAAATCCTTAATAAACCGTCTATAGTATCCAGCTAAACCTATAAAACTTCTAATTTCCATTGCGGATTGCGAAACCTTCCATTTGGTAATTGTCTCTATCTTAGCAGGATCTACATGAATACCTTCGTGATTCACCATATGTCCTAAAAATTGCACTTCTTGTAGCCAAAATTCACACTTCGAGAATTTGGCGTACAACTTTTCTTTTCTTAACAAAGTTAAGAGTGCATGCAAGTGCTGGCAATGTTCATCATGACTTTTGGAATAAATAAGTATATCGTCTATGAAAACAATTACAAATTTATCCAAATACGGTTTACAGATCCTATTCATCATGTCCATGAATGCTGCAGGTGTATTCGTTAACCCAAAGGGCATGACTGTAAACTCATAATGACCATACCTAGTCCTGAAAGCAGTTTTAGGTATGTCTTCTTCTTGTACCTTTAATTAATGATATCCGGAACGTAAATCTATCTTAGAAAAATATCTAGCTCCTTGAAGTTGATCAAAAAGATCATCAATCCTAGGTAATGGGTATCGATTCTTAATTGTAACCTTATTCAATTCTCTATAATCAACACACATTCTCATCGAACCATCCTTTTTCTTAACAAATAACATTGGTGCTCCCCACGGGGATGAACTAGGTTGTATGAAACCTTTACTTAGTAATTCATCTAATTGCTTTTTCAGTTCTAACATTTCTGTGGGAGCTAACCGATAAGGTGCATTGGCTATCGGTATGGTTCCTGGAATTAGATGAATCCTAAATTCTACCTCCCTATCTGGTGGTAACCCTGGTAACTCTTCTGGGAATATATCTGGGTATTCCGAGACTACAGGAATCTCCTTAAGTTCTTTACCCTTAGTACTAATGATTACGAAAATCATATATACTATTCCTTGCTTTCGTTCATAACTAGTAACTTTCATTACTGATATGAACTTCATCTTACGTGGTTTATCTCCTGTAATTATGATTACTTCTCCAGTAGGTGTTTGAATTTCTATGGAATTCTGATCACAAAGAATTCGAGCATGGTTGGCTACCAACCAATCCATTCCTAACACAACATCAAATTCGCCTAATTTCATAGGTAATAGGTTTGCAAAGAATTTATAACCTAAGAGTTCTGTATTTTCTTTTTGCAAAACTTTATCTATGCTAACAGAATTTCCGTCTGCCGTTTCGACTGTAAAAATCTGCCTAAGGTTGGTTAAGGGTAAATTAAGAGCTTGGCAGAATGAAGTATTGATAAAACTTTGGTTTGCACCAGAGTCAAATAATACTTTGGCATACACGTTGTGAACTAGGAACGTACCAGCTATCACATCTGGAATGAGTTCTGCTTCTTGCGTGGTCAGCTGGAATGCTCTGACATTCTTTTTAGTGGCTCCGTCGATCGTCTTGGCTTTGTTGTCTGCTGGTTTGCCCACTTTAGGACATTCTGTTTTGAAATGTCCTGCTTCTCCACAATTGTAACAAATTATGGATTTCTTCCTGCAATTTTCTTCACGATGACCTACAGTTTTGCAAAAATTGCAATATCCCTTGCATCTTCCAAAATGTTTCTTTTTGCAATTTTGACAGAACGGCAAAGTTGAAGATTGCCCTGTTCCTCTTCTTTTGAAGCTGTTATTATTACCCATACGAACTCCTTGGGTAATTTTCTGAGCCAGTTCCTTTTTCCTGTTGTCATTTCTTTTTGCGCACCAGTTCATCAGTTAGGGTGTTGGCTAATTCCACTGCATCGTCAATAGTGCGAGGTCTCGCAGCTTTAACGATATTGCGGATTTCACCAATCAATCCCCAAATATAGCGAGAAATGAGTACCGGTTCTGGCGAAGCCAGTGTTGGTACCACTCTAACATATTCAAAGAATGTCAAAGTATAACCGCGACAATCTACACCCATCATTCTATGGTTTAAGAACTTATTTGCCATTTGATCTTTTTCATATTCGGGACAAAATTTTCTTTCTACAAGACCCTTAAATTCTTCCCAATTCATAGCATACGCCATCATCCTTCCTTTTGTTTGTAACACCGTGTTCCACCATTCCAGCGCCCCTTCTTTAAAAAGATTTGACGCATACATGACCTGATCATCCTGGGCACATTTACTTATTGTAATCACTGCCTCGGTTTTCTCTAACCAACGCAGTGCCGTAGTCGCTCCTTCATTGCCTGCAAATTCAGTGGGTTTGCAAGCAAGAAATTCTTTGTAAGTGCAACCAGGCGTTGCAGCTTTCATTTTCTTAGGAAGCGGAGCCTGCCGTGGATTATTATCATGATTATTACCGCCTCCATTTACGCTATTACTGAAGTTATCTTCAGAAATACGTTTGATAGGAATGATATGTTGAGGTTCAATTGGATTTCTAACAGCAGCAACTATTGCTGGAATAGCATTGGCTATCCCCTGAGCAACAATATTTTCTATGTCTTGTTTATTTAGAAATTGATCCTCCTGATGTTGCTCAGATTGATTAGCATCGTTAACTGGTTCATTATTAGTGTTTTCCATCTGATAATATATTTAATTTTTATTAGTATCAGATAAATAACAATTATACACAAACAATCATATAAATTTCAAATACGCACATATAGCCAAAATTATCGATTTCTCGATTTCCATTTTTTTAATAGTATGCATCAATACACACCATGTATCTTACAAAGATTTTATTTGTAGTTATTTTACATGCTGATTTTTACTATTATTATTACACAACCACAGATATTCTAGTAATGGTGTTCCCTCTCATCGTATTTCCAGAAGATCTGTCCCCCAATCTCTTGGATCCTATTCCCAGCATCCATTAGTTCTTCGCCAAAGTGGCGGAGTTCAACCATATTCTCGTTACTCATTGGTTGATTTGGTAAAGGTTTTGGATCGAACTGAGGAAAAAGCTTATAGGGATTGTTTTGGAACTGTATTTCATTAGTCAACCATTCGTCTATTCCTAAAGGTTGCGAGTGGATTGAAGGGTTTGGAATAGCTGGTTCTAAGTTCATTGGTAGTTGTGTTTCAACAGAGTGAATAAAAACATTTTCATTAACAGGCTTAATAGTATTATAGCTTGCCAATATAAAATCTAGCTCTTCCTGAGATGGTAACCCCTCAATTTGCCTAGAGCTTTCCCCAATTTCCATTTTCTTAGGCTTGGGTTTCTTGAGAGGTAAATCGTTGAATTCTATAGGTTCTTCTATGTCTGGTATATACCTATTGAAATCTCTGGAAACCTCTATTCTTACCGGATAGAGATTTAAATTCTGAAGGGCGTCAGACAAGTCACTCATGCTGTTATGCAAAATACACACAATTACTAAGTTTAAAAATAAAATTTCATAGAAATTCTTTTAAATACTATTTCAGACTGGGTAATTACATAACTAAGTTTTATTGTAAATTTATTTATTTACTGAAATAAAGTTTCTGGACTGTAGTTAATAAAGGTGCTAAGATTTGATAAAATTATTTAAAGAATTGCATTAACTGCTACAGTAGCTAGCATATAAAGATCTGCCCATTTCTCATCTAACTTATCCTCCCAAGGTGATTTACTGGTTAATTCCTGGGTTTCCTGTTTAATCTTCTTTTCTCGGAATTTCTTTATTTTCTCTTTACTTTTCCTAATAATCAGACTTCTTTTACTAGGAGAAAGTGGTTCCTCATATTGTGTCTTTCGCACAAATATTCCTTCATCAGGAATTACAGAGTGATTTGAGGATTTGTTTTGGGATGAACTTCCCTTCTTGTTGGATGACCTATCTAATTTAAGATAGATGTTTGACAACTTTTGCTTACCCATACTGTACACAAATATTCAATTAATAAAACACATAATCATATAATTGGCAATCAGAAAAAAAAATTAAGTATTTCTAAATACTTAATTGGCTTAAATCAGTGGCTCTGATACCACTTTTTTCTGTCACGGCCCCCGACCCGGTTTGACCCGTTTCAGGAGCCGCAGGACAGAAAATCCCGTGGTATTAATTTAACAGCGGAAGTTTTCTTCAGGATCTTTCTAACTGAAATATTTCCCGATTATTTTATTTCACAACTCGGGATAAAACCCGGTAATTTACAATCATAAGATTTCACGGAGAAATCTTTTATTTTACAAAACATGTTTCTTTATTTTATACTGAGCCACTTCCTTAAGCTTGTTGTGCTTCTCGGCACTTTTACTTGATCACAACAGATCACCTGAAACATGTTTGAAAAAGGTTTTGTCAGCGGGAAATACTGAGTGAATAATTCATTTTACTAAAACGACTCGTTTGTTATAAATTACAGTATTAAAAGCGATTACAATGTCTCTATCTTTTGAATTAACTGACCCAGTTGTCACTTGACCGGACTTGTGACTGTGGAGATATCACTTGCTGGGTCCTTTCACCCACAAGTGATAAATAATTAGTAGCTATGTGCACATCCCCCCACATACTGGCATTAATTTCAGATAACAAGACTTAATCCCTGTAACTATAACTTTGAAATAAATAGGGTTTTGTAAAGTAATTTGATAAAAACAGAATGACTCACATTGCAGATTTAATTTGAGCAGAGCCTAGCCTACTGATTAGCCTTTTTAACCTAAATTTAATAATAGGCACACAATTCGGTTAGTAACTTAATACAACATTTACGATAACTCACGAGATTAAACCTTCACATCGAATGACAAAGTGCGATACTTAAACATCCATTGAATTAACAACGAATGACAAAGCATAAACCCTAATGTGGGCAGTACTTAAACATCCATTGGATAGTTTAATCGATCGGACATTGAATCGTAGCAGCGATCGAGTTATTACCCTGTATTGCGGAGTCGATTAGTGATCCGTGTGTGTTTTTAGAAGTGTTTCTACGATATCTCAGTGTACGTAATGAGAATTTACGTCGTTCAAGTGCCAAACTTCGATTGCCAATGTCTGCTATTTATAGTAAAATTTTGACCAGGCTTGCGCACCGTAAGCCTAATCCCTTACGGTGCGCAAGGGACACGAATTCACCGTAGGCCACGTCCTTGACTAGCCTTGCTGAATTGACAGTTTTGTAATTTCGATTTTTGACAACGAGATTTTAAGATAATCGTAACTAGGGTTTACCCCCTAGTTTTAGGGGCCCTGATCCTGATTCTGATTGTTCTGAAAATTTTAGGGTTTGTGCAGAATCACTTGGGTGTCTCAATTAGGGTTTCCTATTGGAGAAATTAATAAAATAAATAGGACTTTTAATACGAGTTGTTACACTAAGCATGCTGAGTTCCTAAAGTTTTCTAAGGTCAGTGGGAGCAGTCAAAGTCCTTATCATGACTTGCAAGGAATACAAGAGGCAAGGGGAAGAGTGTCATTAAATTTCACTCCGAATTTAACTCCGATTACACCTCTTGTACACCATACTGCACCAACTCTTACAAACTTAGAGTCCTGAAAATGATAGCAACTTAACCAAGAGCTAATCCATAAAACTGAAACTTCTAATAAAACCCAATAATCAACTCAGGAGGTCATCTAGGTTTAAAAGCCTACTAACTTTGATGATTACATAACCTCCCTAATGAAGTTGAAATGGATTTTGGAAATGTTTAATGATCATATCTCTTCAAATTAAGCCATTAGTGTCAATCAATCCTCTGAATGAAATAAAAATGCTTTCTAGTAAAACTGATTTTATGTGTTCGTATAAAGTTTGGGATTTGATTACCTAAGAGTGTTCATAACTAAACCAAATCATGGTATAAGCGTTAAGACGCGAAGAGGCATGATTGATTGTCAAAGGTTATACTTAGGAAGAGATAAATTATCAAAGATTTCTTTAAGGATCATCACTGTTCTAGTAGCTTATAACAGTTTAAAGCTACATTAGATGAACATTAAAAACAATTTTCCCTAACAAATGGCTGACATATTTCCATGTTCATAAAACAACCTGAAAGTTCCAAACTGAAGGTTAAAGAACACTTTATTTGTAAGCCAATAAAATCCATGTATGGGTTAATGCAAACATCATAATGTGATGAAATCTTAACGTAATTATTTTCATCAATAATCAAGTGGATTAATGTACCTACCTCAGTGGGAGCAACTAAGATAAACTTGTCTATATAGATGATATTCTTTTGACAAGTATATGTTACATAAGTCAAAGCATTGTTAACACAAACTTTGATATAATAGATCTCAGAGATATCTCTTACGTGATAGATATCATAACATGCCGAGATAGACCCAATGGGACATAGTTCCGTTCCATAAGTTTAACATTAAATGGGTCCTTACATATGTAACAAACAATAATGCTCTCATTTAGAGGATAATAGGATAAACGAGATTATTTACTTACGCTTCATTAATTAGAAGCCTTATGTAAGTTCAAGTCTATTCTCATTTAGATATTACTCACATTGCAACACACTAGATATGTCTAGATAAACGTGAAACATCTAATAGAGTATTACAATATCTTTAAAGGAAACGGGAGGCTACAATTTAAAGAAGAAGTGAGAACTCAAACCGGTTGATTACTTTAACTTTGTAATATTCAAAGATGACAAAAATGTAATTTTGGGTATATCTTTATGTCAGCAGACAAAACCTATCTCATGGAGGAGTCATAATGTACTGATATCAACAACCTAAGTTATAACGACATAATATAGTCACTAAATATTGTTGGAAATTTATCAGTGGACTCATAAGTTTATTAACTCCATATAATTAATGTTTTGAAGACTTAGTGTGATAAAGTCAGTTACCATGACTCCTTGAACAGTAACAATTCAAGAGGTGCTGCATTAAATTTCGATACGTAATTAATTATTCGTTTATGAACGAATTGAGGAAACTAAGTTTTGTATCGAAAACATTTATGATATGCTTAAGGATCCTATAACTGAAGGGCTATTACCCATAAGTCTTATTAAGAAAGCTCATAGACGGGTATTAAATGATGGTCGTGCGCAACCCATATCGTATTATGAATGACTAAGTATTAGTTAATTTTCCTCATCAGTTTGATTTTGTATGTCTTTAAGAATATGTCAAGCCGACATAATGGCATATAGACAAATAAAGTTACAAATCAAACAAAGGGCTTATGCGTATTTTGATCATAACGATTAGGTTTTAAATTAAGGCTATAGTATGATTAATGGGGGTCCTGAGTCGCATAATGATTCAACGGTTGTATTTCTCTGCTATAGTTCTTGTTTAAGGCTAAAATGAGCGTTAACTCCTGATCAGGCTTATCTAATGCTCATAATAAATGATTACTCGGCCAAGTGGGAGAATGTAAGAATAAATAAATAATATATTTATTTATATATGGCCATTATAATCATTTATATAATAATAGATCAAAATATATATAACAACCTATTAAATAATTAGTTGGTAATTGTTGATGGACCTAATTACCCTTATTAACTAATTAGGGTTTCCTCTTGGGTGCATATATAAGGAGACTTATGTAGAGGTTCTAAGGTTAGACACATAACCTAATTACTCTCATAACATCAATCGACCTCCTTTCCTAACCGATTCCCCTTTATTGGCTTCTTCATCACCATCATTAGATTGCACCCTAAGGAGGAACCAGATCAAGCTGACAATCATGTCAAACACTGTTGCTGCGTCTTCATCTGGATTCTCTGCTGGCCTGTACTGATGCAATCAAATGTATGTTTTCATGTTTTCCATAATATCTAAAAAGAACTGATCAACATATATATAATGTCGTTTGTAAAGAGTAATGATTCCATATTACCTGCACACATGGTCAACTAATGATTTATAATTTAAAAATATATATATTACTAAAATAACAGTCTAAATCTTTAGATGAAGTCAATGTATGAATTGGAGCTAAAACAATTTAACAACTTGTTTTTTTGGTCAGGACTATAAAATGCCAAAATGGAGTCTTTAGAAATTTGGCTAATTTCGATCAACTCTTCCTTGGTCAATGACCAATCGAATATATCTAAGTTTTGTTTCATCCTCTTGGTGTTAAAACTCTTTACTACAAAACTTACACCTTGCTCACTCATACATCCTAGACAAACTTTATGTAAACAATATAAGAAGAAGAGTAAATTGTTATTTTAGTCCCTGATGTTTCACTAAAATTGCCACTTTAGTCCAAATAGTTTTTTTCTTGCCATTTTAATACAAATAGTTTTTTTTCTTGCCATTTTAGTCCAAATAGTTTTGTTTTCTACTATTTTAGTCCCTGTCTTTTGTCATTTTTGCCATTTTCATAGACCACCACCACCTCCCACCTCCCACCACCCACCCCATCACAACCTTCTATCATCACCACCACCTGCCTGTACCTTCACCACCACCACCGTCACTACCCACCATTTCCACCACCACTGGCCACTTTTCCGCCACCCACGTCATCAACCAACACCGCCACCATCATCGTAAAACCAACAACCACTGCCATCATCTTTCTTGTAAACCGGCATAACACTATTCCCATACCATCGCACCTGCAAAAAAAGAAAGAAAAATGTGGTTTGGCCAAAATTCACCTAAGTTAACTAAATTTTTTGTATGGACATAGTGGGTTGGATGAAAATGACAAAAGTCAGGGACTAAAATGGCAGAAAACAAAACTATTTGAACTAAAATGACAAGAAAAAAACTATTTGGACCAAAGTGATAATTTTATTCAAACATCAGGGACTAAAATGGCAATTTACTATAAGAAGAATATGTAAAAATAGAATTTAGAGATCAAGGGGTTGTGTAGTTTTTTTTATATACGTGATAATTATGAATCTAGTTAAAAAGTGGTTGATAGTTTAGTACACGTTGCCACTACGCGCCATAAAAGTTATTGCAAATGAAACTTATTTTGATGGATTAGGATCAAATACAAAGGATCCTAATTGTAAGAAGTGTAAGAAGGATTTATAGAGTTACAAGTGTCCAATAACCTAAAAAAAACTCACTACACAAAAAACCCACTAAAAAAAAAAAAAACCTTAAACATCCATCACCAACAACCCCCCCCCCCCCCCCCCCACATCACCCACCCAAAAAAAAAAAAAAAAAAATTTTTTGTGCCGAGGGTGGGGGTTTAGGTTTTTGGGTGGTGATGGGGGTGGGGGTGGGTGTTTAGTTTTTTTAGGTTTTTGGGGGGTGGGGGTTTAGTTTTTTTTAGGTTTTTGGGGGGTGGAGGTGGTGTGTGTGTGGGGGGGGGGGTTAGGTTTTTTGGGGGGTTTTTTTGGTGAGGTATAGTTTTTTTTTTTCGGGGGGGGGGGGGGGGGTGATGTAGTGGGTTTAGTTTTAGGTTATTGGACACTTGTCACTCTATAAATCCTTCTTACACTTCTTACAATTAGAAGCATTTGTAGAATAACTTGACCCTTAAAGTATTATCATAGATCATTGATTTGATTTATATAATACTTATATAAGTTTTGATTTAATTCAAAACAGTTATTATAAATCCTTGGTTGGATTCCTAATAACATATTAACAAGTTTTTACGATGGTTTAATCGAGATTTCAATATAAGGCATAAAATGACTTAGTAAATATCATATTGCCATATACAAACCTATTTTGTCACGAGTTTTCACAATTAAGATTAATACCAAATGTTTTGCCATTTATTGGCTAATAAAACCTATGTATTCGCCAACATTTTTATGCTGACTGTTTTCGCATATGTTTCAGGTTTTCGACTGTTTAAGCATGCAACGCATAGGACTGACTGCATACGAGCCTTAGACTTCTAAAAAGAACAATTACATGTATTCTTTGTTTGTAAAATGATGTTAATGATATTGAAACAATTTTAGTACCAGTAGTTGTGAGCAATTTGTAACGTGGCTCCCCGATATTTCCGCCGCGTGTTGTTATATTACGCGATTGGGGTGTTACAGATTGGTATCAGAGCACTGGTTATAGGGAATTAGGTTATTAGCATGCCTTGAACCTAGTCTATAACCTTCCTAGGACCCAAACATGAGTAGACTTAGGAACTCTTTGCTAATCCCCATCTTTAATCGTGCCACAACTACTCCATGATTTACGAATCATCTAACCTTAGATGATTTATCCTAAAACCCTTAGGCTTTATGCCTTAGGGTATTCCTCAAAATGTTTTTTCTCAAAACGTTTTCATTAAAATATTTTCAAAATGTTTTCTCAAACGTTTTTGTCAAAATATTTCACGACATGTTTTATCTCAAACGATTTGTATCAAAAGATTTCTTAGATGTTTTTCCTCAAACGTTTTTCATCGAAATCTTGGGTTTTAATAATGTGAACACATGAAATCTGGAATGGTGGATGCCTGTACCCCGAGTTTTTTTTGTCTAAGGCTAGAGTGTTCGTACAAATCCGCATTTTCGGACCAGTCACTCTTACCTGGGAACTCTTAGGGTGAGTGTCCACTTATAGGCTAAAGCATGTGTTCGTGAAACATTATAAAAACCTATCCATCTTGACCCTACCGAATGATATTTAAACGACCTTTGTAACCCTACTCATTCATGTTACCCTTGGTAATGTGTTTGCTCTTCATGACAATCGAAGCATCCTTCTTTTCCCAATACCATTTCATCATATTACCTTCGGTGATATGTTTGATTCAATACAGTTGAAATGAACCTCATTTCATTTCACGACTCTAAGAAATCCTATTTTATTTTCAAAATACTACCTTTGTCTTTTAAAATTTCAAATTTTTACCATTTGGATGAGAATTTTCAAAATTTCAACACAAAGTTTCTTTATTTTAAAATTTTAATTTAAAAACATTTTGTCTTAAAAGTAATAAATTTTTAATAGATAAAGAATTTATGATACAAACCATTAACTAGGTTTGTATTCTCTCATCCAAAAATATTACAAAAGTTTGTTTTTAAACAACTCTTGTTTCAAAACAATAATATTATAAACTCATAACAATTGGATAAATCTAACTTTTGGTTTTCTCGATAGCCGTACCTTCAAGATGCCTCCTCGACGAGATACACAACCTCAAACTAACGAAGAAATCGCAACCCTTGTCACTCAGCAGATGGCTACTGTGCTTCCGAACATAGTAACCCAGGTTCATCAGATATACAACAACAATAACAACAACAACGCCCTGTGTAATTTCAAGACCTTCAATTCAGCCAAACCGTTGAAATTTTCTGGGTCTGAAGGAGCAACCACACTCCTACAATGGTTTGAAAGTATAGAAAGCACATTCCGCCATGTTCAGTGTCCCAATGAGCGAAATGTAGATTTCGCTTCGAGTGTCTTTCAAAGGAGAGCACTCACTTGGTGGAATGGTATTATGAGAGACCGAGGTGCCGATGTAGCACTGGAACTGACGTGGGAAGAGTTTAAGGATCTTATGAAGAAGGAATTCTTCCCACGAAGCGAAATTCGGGCTCTTGAAGATGAGTTCTATTATTTAAAACAGGATAGTAGGGAAAACCGTGCCTACACTGACCGATTTGAACAGTTAAGCCTACTTTGCCCCACTATGGTCACACCTTTGGATCGGGCCATTGAGAAATACATCGATGGTTTACCTGACCCTGTCCAAGACATTGTCACTGGCAGCCAACCTACAACGCTTAGGGAGGCTAATGAATTAGCTGCTATCTTGACCGACTCACAGGTTAGAAAAGGTAAGTTAGTTCGACAAGGAGACAAGAAACAAGACACTGAATCAGTTAACGAGAATTCGAGAAGATCAAAGGCCGAATCTTCTAAAAGTTCTAGGTAGCGCAAGGCTTCAAAGAACTTTGCAATTCCTGCACCTGCTTCACTAAACTCAGTACCCATCAAGGGGTTTTATCGTGGAAAGCAACCTCGGTGCAATCATTGCAATTATCATCATGCATCAAATTCCCTTTGTCGCCAGTGTACAATTTGTGGTTTATTTGGACATCTAGCGGTGACCTGTCGTATCCAGAATCGAGTAGCCCCTACTCAGACTCGCCCAAGAGCATGTTTCAATTGTGGTGACTTAAATCACTTCAAGAGAAACTGCCCCAAGCTTGCCAATGCTAATGGACGAGTGTTCAACATCAACGAGGCTCAAGCTAATGATCAAGCGCTTATGATCATTTGAACCTCTAAATTTCCTGTTTATTTTCAAGATCAATGTACATATTTTAACTATGTTTGTAATAACAATATAAATTTCAAGAAGTTTATCTTTATCTTTGTTATTCAAATTTCAATTTCAAACTCTAATGTGATTGCACTATGTGTGATTTCGAATTTCATGCTAATTTTGAGGATTTCGTTTTCAAACTCTAATGTGATTGCACTATGTGTGATTTCGAATTTCATGCTAATTTTGAGGATTTCGTTTTCAAACTCTAATGTGATTGCACTATGTGTGATTTCGAATTTCATGCTAATTTTGAGGATTTCGTTCTTTAGGAACTAAATCTCATAATTTAGTATAATGTGATTGCACTCTAGTGCATTCATACAAACTTGGTAACCTGATCGATACAAGTTAATACTGTTTTATGATCATAGCATTATATACATGATTTGTTTATCTAATATGTATAACACATGATTATAAATTCAACCTGCTTCGTATGTTGATTTAACGTACTTAGTTTGTTAACTTAGCGTACCTAGCACATGACTGGAGAACATTTTCTTGATATGTCTACATTATGATGATAATGTATGATTAGTATATGTTGCATTCTACCTGCTTGGTTAAGTATGAAACATATATAAATATTCATACTAGAATGAAATACCTACTACCCAATTTGTTGTATGCAGAATAAGTAGTGTGCTATTATTGCTAGTATGAAATGCAATTCTATTTGACAGATGTTATGTTATGTTATGTTATGTTATGTTATGACAATGTTTATTTGATTTAGACGATAGTTCGACCTTATTATTTGTTAACCCTTGCTTAACAAGAGGAGCTACGTGGACCATGTGACGAAACGAGTAATTATGGGTGCACACTTAATTATGAGTTTCGACGCATGAGAATCATAGTAACCCTTGTTAAGTATGATGGCATAAAATCTAGAGTGATTAAGGTAACGGGAGAAGTATGATGCGATAAAAACATGGTGGATACGCCGATGGTACTTCCTATATATAAGTGTTCTTATTGTGTTATTCTTTAGAACGTCGCTGAGATCATTTGGTGATTTTATGTTATCTTGGACCATTATGTGATTATGTGTTTTAGTGTTATTTGTGTGGTTATTTCCGATGGAAGACGACGAGTACATTCATTAACTCAAATCGAGCCGACCGGGAGTATATTATGGTGTTAAAGGTGACGATCTTGATGCCATAGGTATGTTGACCCGTCTCCTATGCATGAGATGCTCATGGTGCATTGGATGTACCTCGTGGGACGATAGAAACCGAGTACGTGTAGGGCTTGAATGTACACCCCCTTTGTTTGCTAGGAATTACACTAGGAGCTTAGTATAACATAGTGCCATACTTAAATGATTTTTGAACACTAGTCGACTATCACAAGTTTCAAAGGATTGAATACCTTGAGACACTTTGAATATCCCAAATCACATTTTGAATTCCCTAAAATTTCCAAATGATGCTCCGCATCTTTGGGATATAGCAATCTGCTTATCCATTGGTTGTTTCAATTCAACTCTACGGTCACCTTCGAATAAATTTCGGGACGAAATTTCCTGAAGTAGGGGAGACTGTGACACTTGTGCTCCGTAAACACACACAATGTAGGACACTATCATTTATCAAAGAAACAATGTGTTTTGGTCTAAAAAATTTGTTTATTTTGGTTTTACAATTTCACGTTTTGATTCTAGTTCATTTTCAAGCCTTAAATCGCTTTCTGGAAAGTTATACGCGAACTGATGCGTAAACGTAATCAGTTTAATGCGGAAAACACTCCGGAACAGTGACATAGGCTTAACATACCTTAAATAACCTTTATACAACTTAGAAATAGGTTTTAAAAGCTTTGGTGTGTCAAAAACAAGTTTATTCACACTCAGGGACTATTTACGTCAAACTGCGAAAGTCTGCTGATTCACATAGTATCGAACATTCCGGAACTTGATCATAAGTTAAACATGCCCTAAATATCCTTTACATAGCTTAGAAATAGGCTTTGAGGTGTTTGGTGCGCAAAAATAAACTTATTTGATCAATAGGGACTAAAAGCGTCAAAAAGTGCATAAGTTTGCATTTTCGCGCATAACTTACGTTCTGAATATATCCGGACATCCAAAAATTTATTTAATCATTAAAATATTTTATTTTAGTGCTTAGCATGATAAAATTCCCTTTGTCGCGTAGTTTGGGTCGTTTTTCGCATCCGTTCGTGTTTCGTCGTAATTAACCGAACAACGCAACCGTACGGCCAAACGAACCGACATGAGAGATATTTTTGAGCATGTTTCATGTTCCCTATACTTTAACTTCACTTTAGAGCCTTGAAATGGGATTAACGGCACTTAAACGTGTAAAAAATGCATCAAAAACCATGTTTTGCACATTCAGGGACCAAAGTTGACAATCTGCCATAGTTGTCTTAGGAAGGGACCAAAGTTGAAAATCCGATTTCCAACTTTTCCAGCTGTTCCCCTCATTTGCACATGGTTTTAATGAAACTAGGGGCTTGTTTTGGGGTACCCATGGTATTCTAAAACCATGGGCACACTTGGACGGTCCAGATTGAAGCATGGTTTACGAGGAACGATCTTAACGGTCTTGAAAATCCTATAAATACCCCACCCCACTTTCAATTCATTTCACACTTGATCTGATTTTATATCCTAAGTTGAAGCTCTATGCTTCATACCTGGATATTTAAATCAAGATCCTCCTAGCTTGGACCCTTTGAGCCGCTTCAACACTTGAACTCTTGGTCTTTTGAGCTTGTTATACCCTTTGAACCGGGACTATACGCAACCCCAGGCGAGTACGTAGTTCCCCTCTTTTACCGTTTTTCAAATGTTTTGGGGTGATTCATATGTGTAATCGATCTGTTTTCAAAATGTATGGCATATGTGTGTTCACTAAGTGCTTTTATGTGTATTATTCCGATTATGCAAATGTAATATTTTATCCTTAAGTGATCTACCTATCTTCATAGTTAGATTCATGTAGGATATTTGAAGTACAGTCTTAGATCTTCCTATCTTCATAGTGAGATTTTTAAGAAGTACTTTACAACTCGATGGTTGGTTTTTTTTTTTTTTTTTTTTTTTTGTAGATTGTTGGTGATTTAGATAACGAAACTAGATAATACAATAAGCGCATGGTGGATACGCCGCTGGTACTTCCTATATATAAGTGTGCTTATTGTATTACTTTTCGTGGCATTATCCCGAATCACCATTAGGCATTATAACGAAACTAGATTAATACCAAATGTTTTGCCATTTATTGGCTAATAAAACCTATGTATTCGCCAGCATTTTTATGCTGACTGTTTTCGCATATGTTTCAAGTTTTCGACTGTTTAAGCATGCAACGCATAGGACTGCATACGAGCCTTAGAATTCTAAAAAGAACAATTACATGTATTCTTTGTTTGTAAAACGATGTTAATGATATTGAAACAATTTTAGTACCAGCAGTTGTGAGCAATTTGTAACGTGACTCCCCGATATTTCCGCCGCGTGTTGTTATATTACGCGATTGGGGTGTTACAATTTGGACGAGACGAACCTAAAATGTATGGATCCAAAATTTGATGTGTCAAAGTGGTGGAGTCAACATTGTAGCAAGTTTCCAGTTTTGAGTAAGATGGCGAAAGACATTTTTGGCATCACGATCACTATTGTGGCTTCCGAATTAGCCTTTAGTGCTGGGGCGTATATTGGCGAAAGACATTTTTGGCATCACGATCACTATTGTGGCTTCCGAATTATCCTTTAGTGCTGGGGCGTATATTGGATGACTTCCGGAGCTCTCTTTTTCAAAGGGTACGGTAGAACTTCTTGTTTGTGGAAGTTAGGATTTGTTTTTGTTGAATGCAACATTGTAATAGTCTTGATTTCAGTTTTTTTTTTGTTGCTACACATGTTTTAATTTCGGTGCTGAGAAAAACCAAGCGAAAAATAGCCGCTCGATTCAAATTTAATCCGAGCACGAGCATCACTTCTGTGCTCGGTTTTGCAAATTCGATTCGATCGGATCGGTTGTAATTCAATCCGAGCACGAACAGAACCTCGCTCGGAACGAATCGGCTCATGAACACCCCTATTTGGATCTATGAATTGAAGACTTTATTTAATTTATTTCATGAACTTTTAGACTTCTGAATTAGTACCTATTTTCTTCAGGTTGTTTTAGAATTTGTAACTTGGACTGTTTGGATAGTTTGTTTTCTATGTCGGACTCTGGTAATTTAAGTTTTTATTTTGGAGTTAAGGTTTTCTGTTAAAATTTGATGTAACCTTTTGTTCCACGTTTGGGACGGGGGTGTTATAGGTATGTTCATTATTTGTTTTTGATTTGCTCACAAACATGAAAGATGTGGGTTTGTATTTTGACCTAAGTCTAGGTCTTGATTCAATCTAATCTTTGGAGTTATTTTAGCCATGTGGGCTTGTAATTCCTTTTTTAAAAATGATGTTTCATATTTCTGCTTTTAAATTTCTGTTTTTTAAAATTGCTTTTAGTTTTTAGGTTTTCAAAACTTTTGTGACGCGTTCTTTGTTGTTTTTTTACAATGGCTACTGAGCTAAATGATGTATCTTTTTTAAGGCTCCAGCAACAAGTGGAGGAGCTCTTGGTACTCGATCGCTGTCTTTTAGATATGATTAATAAGTTGTAGTGGCGGATCTAGGCTACCCTTTGACGCTCCGGCGGTAGGGTAAATTTTGAAAAAAAATTACATTTTTTTACGTTTTTTTTTTCAGTTTTGTTACTTTTTTTGAAATATTACCCCTATAAGGATTTTTTAGATACACCAGGTGATTCAAGTTGAAAGTGTCTGGCAAAAAAATTTCTGAATTAAAAAGAGACAATACTAGCATTGAAGAAAACTAATTAAATACCGAAATATTTGGTTGCCTCATGATCAGTTGTATTTTATTTACTTTTGTGAATGTGAATGTGAATTGCTGCTTCAGTCTGTTTGTTTTTTTTTCTTTTTTCTTTTTAAATTAAAGTTGGAAGCAGTTTAGTTAATGTGAAATATAGTTTTAGTTAATATGGAATCTGTTTTGATTACTTCATGTGTTTAGCAAGTCTTGTTACAACGGGTATGGGCTAAATACTAGTTTAACTTCAAACTACATATATAAAAAAATTAAGTATAAGTTGCATATTAATATTTGACATGTAGCAATTCGATTCTATGCTATTAAATATCAAGTATAAGTTACAAAAAAATGTGTTGTTGACAAAGCTTGTTTTCAAAATATGTAGTATTTTATTTTAGAAAAGGGGTGTGATAATCAAGACACTTTATTATAAACACAAAAGACAGGGCTAACAATAGATATCTGTATAAGACACGATTAGACCTGTTTACTAAAAAAGTACACAACGTGATTTTTTTACTTTTTAAAAATAAATATAATTAGAGTAAATTACGAAATTGGGCAAGACCAGAGTTGATTTACGAAATTGGCCATCTCATGTGTCCTTGGAGCGGCGCATCACAGATTCAAATGCGCGGGATGTGTCTTTGGAGGGAAACCCAATAAAAAATAGACACGTGGCCACGGGATGCGTCCTTGGAGCGAGGCATCATGCACGGGATGCATCGAGCAAGCTTCTTAAGCGTCCGTCGAGGTTTCCGGCGAGATGCAAAAACCAAATGTATCCAATTTTTTTATGACTGTTTAGAGGGGAGAGTACTTGCCCAACACAAGTTGATTTACTACAAGTTGTAGATGATCTACTACAAGTTGATTTATAAACTTACTAGCGACTGGTGCTTGCTTCTTCTACTCTTTCCCACTGGTGCTTAATTTGTTGAAAAACAAAATATAAACTTTCAAAAAAAAAGGCCTAAGCGAGTGAGATCTCTTGTGATGTGGGACGAGAATCTTCCAAGGGAAAATTCCGCCGAAAACCTGCAAGTCGCCGGAAAACTCGTCGGACGCATCCCGGCACTTCAAGACGCAACCCGGCACTTCAAGACGCATCCCAGCACTTTAAGACACATCCCGTGCACTTTCAGACGCATCCCGTGCACTTTCAGACGCATCGTCAGTGAATTATTTTCAAAGACGCATCCCGTGGACTTCCAGACGCATCCCGCACATTTGAATTCGTGATGCGCCGCTCCAAGGACGAATGAGGTGGCCAATTTCGTAAATCAATTCTGGTCTTGGCCAATTTCGTAATTTCCTCATATAATTATCAGGTTAGAATCCATCATTTCTTCTTGTACATAAAACGTAAAACTGTGTTATAACATGAGATATAAAGTAGTTAAACGAGTTGTATTCATGTTTAATACTTATGGTACACGCGTCGTTAGAAACCTATTAAACCCGATAAGACACGATTTCCCAGCCTTAACGAAAGTGAAAGAGTTCATTATAAAGTTAAAAAAAAGTTGCCTTTGGCATCTATTTAACACAACCGTTTCATGAAACACTCAAACCCCATTAGTTTTTTTTTTGGTGGGTTGGGCCTTCTCTCGGCCTGGGATGTGGCTGCCTATGCCTTTGTTGCTTCCAGGTCTCAATCTTGGGAGTTGCAGGACCACATCTTACGTAACAGTGGGGTTGCTAACACTGATCCGGATTATGCCAGCGCCTTGGAACGCTTGCATAAATCTCTACCTGACTTTAATCTCGGCGGTTTCTTTAACAAGGACACCGCCCCCAAAAAGCCACAGAAAACTTTGGCGAATGCCCTTTGTTGTCGAATCGCACAAAGTTTGGGAGAAGATTTCCATTTGTCACCTCGCCAGAAAGCCGTCATTGAATGCCTACAGAGGCCTCACGCTCAGGATTTCTTAACTGTTATTCCTATTGAAGGTTTGGGTCAACGTATGTCAGCGGTGGAGTACCGGTCAATCCTTAAGTACCGTTTGATGATCCCCATGTTCCCGAATGATGAAACTTGCCCAGTCTGCCGTAAAACATGCCTAGATAAATACGGGGAGCATGCGTTACACTGTAGAGAGTTGTCGGGGTTTAAGTATCGCCATGACTTTGTGCGAGACGCGTTAATGGATATTCTCAGACGAGCAGGGATCTCGGCGAAGAAAGAGGCACCGGTTAATTTTCTTACAGACCCGTCGGAGGGGAGATCCACCCTACGCCCAGCTGACGTGCTAGTTTTTGGTTGGGAGGGCGGGAAACATGCTTGTGTCGATCTAACAGGTGTATCCCCACTAGCCGGGTTCCGGGAAAATGGGTTTGTGGCGGGGCAAGCGGTACGAAAGTAGAGTCAAAGAAGGTGGAAAAGGACGCGAAAGCTTGTGAGGATAATCAGCATGCCTTTGTCCCCCTGGCGTTTGACACGTTCGGCTCCTTGGCGCCGGAGGCAGTTCGGTTCTTGTCTAGAGTTCAGCGTGTTGTCCACAGCAACTTTTCGACCCCTCAGGGGCGAGACTTTGTTTTTAGTAGAATAGGGTTTTCTATTCAGAAAGGGATGGCGGCGCAATTTGTTGCTCGTCTATCCGCTATCCTTATGTAATTTGCCCTGATGATTCGAAATATTAAATTTATTAAACCAAAAAAAAAAAAAAATTTAGTTGGTCATATTTATAGAATCGAGAATTTCATACAATGATATTTTAAATCTCAATTCATTTGTTTAATTCTCATAAGAAAACAGTTTATGAAATAGTCTTTTATTTTAATATAAAGATGAAATTATTAATTTTACTTATATCAGGAAACATAGAAAAAAAAAGAAAAAAAAAAAACACTATTAAGACTTTTGTTTCGAAACTGTAGAACCATTTCAATTAACCAAATAAGTTACTTAACTAACCTTTCAATACTAATATCTATAAAATTCATTTTTCTTTTCGTAAAACATGCATTTCGCATAAACATGCATTTCGCATAAACATAACATATGCTATTGATAAAAAACTAATGTTTATGTACAAAAATATGTTTAAATCAATTTTAGTATAAAAATATGTTTATGGGAACTTGAATTTTATTACAAAAATATGTTTATGAGAACTTGAAAAGTTGACTTGTAGGAAAAAAAGTTAAAAAATGTTGACTTTTGGGTATATTTAACACAACCCTTAGAAAATTAGAATTTATTAATTCAAATGATAAATAAGTGGCCAATATTAAGCTTAAGGCTAGGGGTTGGCTACAAAGTTAAAGTTCTAAAAAGTCATAAAATACCATAATGTCAACTACAAAACACACTCAAAATCAACAAATAATATAATAAAGATTACTAAAACACCATATCCATGGGTTTTGTTTAGTGTTTTGGATGATAAGGCTCTGATTATCCAATGATTAACATTATGTGTTTAATGCTGATTATCATGTTGTGTTTTATATTTATAGTTCTACGACGGTGTGTTTGGAGTTTTTAAGGACTGCTATTATTTAAATATAGTGTTTTAGTAATCTTCACTATGTTATTTGTGGGTTTTGGATGTATTTTATGACTTTATAATTTTTTAGGAGATTTAGACTTTTTAGTCGAACCCCACCCCACCATAAGTCTTAAATAACAATTTAACCAACAACGCTCGTAATTTTCACCACCTAGCCAGAAGCAATTCCACTTCCATGCATTATCTATATGTATGGTAAATATTTGAGTAGGGTTGCCTCTTAAAAAAAAACATGTAATGGTTAACGACCCTTACTACCCTTACAATTATTAGACTATGGGGTATGGGGCGGGGGTTGGAGAGAAACGCCCAAGTCACCACCCCGGGTGGGCTTGGGTTTAGGCGTGGCCCCATTGGCATGGGATTCAGCCCGGGCGTTGGGCGAGGCTACCCACATGACATGGTGAAACCTCATTGGCCAAGAGCACTAGCCACGCCCCACCATACCCCTTTGAAATTGACTTTTGGTCTTGGGTGCCCCATACTACACGTGTCGCACCATGCCCCCAACCCACGCCCCACCATACCCCACGGTCTTACTTTTCAATTTTTCTACTCATTTTGCGTTATACCATAAACGCCCCACCACCTTCATGCTCCTAAAACTCCCACAAGGGTGATGTTGGGGCATTATCAATCCCCATCACTCCCATATAATGGCCATTACACATGATCTTGGTACATTATAGTTTAACTCCTTAAATCTAGTTGAAGGGGTATGGTCCCAAATAGTTCGCATAGCCATGCGCACATACGACCATACCCACGATTAAGACAAATAACACTTCCAAGAATTCAAAGCTGCCCAGCATGGGAGCATTGGCGCGTATGCATTTCGATAGCTCACACAAAGGACATGCAGTACACTCGGCGACACCTGGCAGCCAATCAGCCGGAAGTAAACCCTGCAATTACACCTCCCATGCAGGAGAGATCGTGTAGGGGACTGCAGGTACAAAAGGACGAACACTTGGCACTAATCAGTTTTCATTTGAGTCTCCTACACAATCTCCACTAACAGTTGATGACAGACCCGACAGGAAGTACATTTGGACAATGACATACGACCAACCACGTTGTGCCACGTCGCCGACATCTCTGCAGACACTAAAGGTCATATAAGATGGGACCGAATGGATATTCCTCGGCAATGACATTTGTATAGAGGCCCATCAGCCCACAATCCTCTTTCTCCACACTCTTTGGCTATAAATAGTAACCTTCAGCCACAGGTTTAGGGATCGACTCTCTTACTCTCTCACTCTTAACACACACTTGTTTATTCTTCTTAAACGAAACTTATTCTCACGCCGGATGGTTGTCACAAGGAGAACCCTTTACCTCTCTTCCTTGTAACGAACTTCACGGTGTTCTTTGTTGCAGATTTACCCTCATTATCATCCCAGCCATTGATCGAGGAAAAGATTAAGGATTAACCTTCTTGACGAGACCATTCCCACAAAGATAAACCCACGGTTTAGACTTGGTGTTTCTTCACTAATTTACTTTATTTTATCATATTAAATATCAAAATTTTCCAAATATAACTCGTAATAAATTCGTCTATGACAAAATATGTTAACAGACTTTGACTTTTTATCGCATTTGATGTCAAAACTACGAATATAAATAGTAACAAATACTAAGTTTCTAACTTTGACATGCAGCAATTACTAATATCTAACAAGTATTAATGCTTAATTATAAAAATAGAAATGTTTGACTTTTTTTCCCCTAAAAATAAACATTTTTTTTTTTCAATTTTCAGAAGTGTTTAGGCTAATCAAAATCTGATACATTAGCTCCATCGCCAACACTTTTTAGTAAAAGGCGTCGGTTAAGCCTACGATTTTGGTAAATCTGTTGTTTAATCTCACGCTTTTGGCAGGGGCGTACCCACCCTAAGCCAAGGGTGGGCGGGCGCACCCCATGAAAAAATATTTTTTAGTGTTATTTTTCGCCGGAAATCCCGACCGCACCGCTTGAAAATTTTCACCCGCACCCCTTAACCGCCCCACTTAGGAAAAAATTAATTATTAACCACTTATTCACTAAATTATTTAATCCAATAAAAGCCCAATCTGCAATCAGTTTTTATTAACACAAGCCCAAACCCAACCTAAAGAAATTTGAACTAAATAAAATAACCCAAACCCATCCGCCCATTCCATTTCCAAATCCCGCCCCAAAAATATCCCAGCGACTTGACGCCACTACTCACGACCTGGTGGTTTTTTTACCGGAAAACCCAAAATTCCGGTTGGAACGACCCATATTACGTCAGAATTCCAATATAGAACTAGTATGGTTTATTTATTTATTTTCTTTTATGTGATGATTAGGAGAAAATATAGATGTGTAAGGGTTTAATCTTTTTATATTTTTTTGTTGTTCTAGAGTTGTAGTTACATGATTTTGTTGTTTTATTTATAGCTTTGTTTGTTTAAATGATTAGTTACAAGTAATCAACATTTAATATTAGGGCTTGAATGTTTAAAAATATAATTGAAAGTTTTGGGCTATGGTTGAACATGATTGTTTATTTTGTTTAAGTGTTTAGTGTTGTTTATGAACTTATAGAGTAAATTATATGTGTTAGGAACAATAAGTAAGAATGTAATGAACTTATGGTGTGTTTAGTATCTTTAGATGATATTTTAGATATATTTCAAAAAAAAACATGTAGGGCACAATTTTAAATACGTTTGTAATTTGTAATGACGTTTGACGTGTTTTTGATGATTTATAAATTTTAGTTTGATGTTCTTTTGTCTTACATGATCCGACCCGACCCGCTATAAACCGATATTTTTATACAGGTAGGGGTCTAAAATCTTTGAAAATATTCCGCACCCCCAGGAAAAAATTCCTGGGTCCGCCACTGGCTTTTGGTGAAACACGTCAGCTAAGCACACGATTTTGATGAAAAGCACTTGCCAACCCCACACATTTGGTAAAGAGTTTCGACTAAGAGCATTCTCATCCAAACCATCAAAATATGTGAGGGGTAGTTTTTATATTATAAAGGGTATAAAAAATGGTTGTGAGTGGAAGAGAGAGAAAATGTTACTGTTCATCTGTATATTTGGGGGGACACTGTTCACCCAGTATAATTGTTTTAATATAGAGTAAACTGCCATTTTGGTCCCTGTGGTTTGGCCAGTTTTACCACTTTAGTCCAAATCTCAAACTTATTACATCAAGGGCCCTGTGGTTTGCATTTTGTTGCCATTTTAGTCCAAAATCCAAAAACCCTAGTTTTTTGACTGTTGCAACCTCCTGTTTTGTCCTGTAGTGCAGGGGCATTTTGGTCATTTTGTTTTTCATTTAACATTTTATTAATTAAAATTTTGGTCATCTTCCCCAAATAAATAATCATCATCCCAAAATAAAACCCTAACTCTCTCTCTTCTCTCTCTCTTCTCCCAAATAATCATCATCAGCAGCAGAATATGTAGAACATCATCATCAAGAACATCATCATCATCAAAACCCAGAAAATCCAGAAATTCCAGAAAATCCAGAAAATCAAGAACATCATCATCAAGAACATCATCATCATCAACCCAGAAAACACATGGTAAATCGAAGCTCAAACGCTCGAAAACGAAGCTCAAACGCTGCTGGTGCTCAAATCGAAGCTCAAACGCTCAAAATCGAAGCTCAAACGCTGCTGGTTCTCAAATCGAAGCTCAAACGCTCGAAAACCCTAACCCTAAGAACACACAGATCTCCACCCCAAATCAACTTGAACCGAGCACAAATCCACACCTGAGTTCACCCGAGTGAGCTAACCCGGAGTCGGTTGTACTCGCCGGAGTCAGAACACCACCGCCGTCGCCACGACGGCGCCGTCGCTGTAAGCCACCGTCATCGCCGCCCCTTTCTTCCTCTCCTGCCCCTCTATCTCTCTCCCGTCTCTCTATCTCTCTCCCGTTCTCTCTTTCCTCCATCGGACTATTTGCTTCCCGAGATCAGTTGCGTGTGGTGGGGGGTGTCTGGTCGGAGGACTGCCGCCGGCGATGTGGAAGGAGGGTGGTTGAGGGTCCGGCTGTGAATGTGAACGAGAGAGAAGGAGGGTTGGCTGATTCTTTCTGATGTAGGATTTTCAAGAAGATGAAGAGATAGGGCAGGGAGTTGAGTGTGTGATTAATGTTTATTGTTTAATTAAAAATGTTAATAATAATTCCAAAATGACCAAAATACCCCTCCACAACAGGACAAAAAAGGGTCAGTAAATCAGTAAAAAATCAGACATTTTGGATTTTGGACTAAAATGGCAACAAATTGCAAACCACAGGGCCCCAGATGTAATAAGTTTGAGATTTGGACTAAAGTGGCAAAACTGGCCAAACCACAGGGACCAAATTGGCAGTTTACTCTTTAATATATATTGAAAGTGGTTGTGAGTGAAGGAAAGAGAAACATGTGATGATAATATTATTTAATTGAAAAGGAGAGAGAAAAAGTATTTGTTTTTAGTGGAAATATATTGATATAAGAGTTGTTTTTTAGTGAAATGTATGTATAATTTGATGGATTGGATGAGAATGCTCTAAGCCTACGATGTTGGTGAAAAAGTGCTAGCTAAACCTTTACTATTTGAAGTCAATTTCTATTTTTAAAAAAATTAGGTCAACTTTGATTGTTTCTGTAGTTTCCCATCCCAAGTATTGAAGCTTCAATGATAATAAATGTCATTCCAATAAATAAAATTTCATTTAAATTTCACCTATAAATACATATGCACAAAGTGAGATGCAAGTATCTTTCTTGCAAGTCATTTTAAGTCTAGAAGCTTGAAGCCATGGCCCCATATCCACCGTGCAGGAGTTATAACAAGACATACAGCGAAACAAAAGAGTGGCCGGAGTTGGTAGGAGTTGCCGAAAAAGAAGCGTGTGCAGTGATTGAAAACTGGAATCGGAACATTAAAGCTGTACCAGTGCCGCCTGGTTGGTTTGTCACTCACGATTTTTGTGTTAACAGGGTTTGGGTTTGGGTCAGTAAAGCCGGTGGTGACGGTGTTGTGATCAGAGTCCCAAGGATTGGTTAATGAAAGGTGTACTTGAAAGTTAAAATAAATGGTTTGTAATCCATAATGAATAAAGTTTGAAATTAGCATGCTTCTTTTGAGTGTTCTATCTCACACACATATTATCTTCACTTTACTTATTCTTATGATATAATAAAAAACAAATAACACATAATTTACAACTTTACCAGTATCTCAATAACTTTAAAGATTATTGGAGGGCCTGAGCCTCTAATGTTCAACAAATATGTGAACTTGAAGGCTATCTTTTTTAATTTCATTTTATTATGTCTTAAGACTCTGTGATGAACGGATGATGTTTCAATTTTCATGATTATGTAGACTTTGTGCACTAGAAATTAATCACTATAAAGTTCATGTTAGATTATTAGTTGAATAGTTTGTGATGATTATTGATTGATTTTTTATACTTTTGTTTTGTTTATTATTATCACAATTATCGCCATATTATTCACTTTTTATATATGATTTTATGAGTGCATAATAATAATAATAATAATAATAATAAAAATTATAATAATAATAATAAATTAATTTACAAAGTTAATAGAAAATCAATAAATTTAATAGTATACATGAAATCAACAAATTACTGATATATAATAATTTTTACTATTATACATAAAATCAATAAATTAATGATATATAATATCAACAACAACAATAATAACAATAACTAGGATTGTAGTAAGCCCGCGCTTCATGACTGACGACATTTTTTCCGCTTGATGCAGTGCCGTTTCGATCGATATCGTTTCGGTTCGTTACACATAGAAATTTCAATAGATGTCCTTTCGGTTTATTACGGTATTCCGATTACATCAACACTCTGTACAACACCACATACACCAATATTTTAGTTATGTTTTCCTTTGCAAAAAGAGTGAAATGCACGGATAGTCTCTGTGGTTTTGCAAAATAACACCTATAGTCCCCAACTTTTGGAAATTACACCGGTGCTCCCTGTGGTTTGACAGTTTGTTACGCGGATAGTCCCTGGAGTGGATGACGGTTAGTTTTCTCCATTAAGTGAATGTGAAATGACAAATTTGCCATTCATCTTCTTCAATCTATAAGAACAAAACAACCCCAACCCAACCCAATCCCACCCACCCCCCAGCTATGGTTGCTTCTTTTCTTCTTCGATCACAAACTAATATCTTCTAAAACCAGTAACCAACAACTATCATATAAAAGAATGCTATTCAGGTTTTATCTTTTCATCGCAAATCAATCTGTCACTTAAACTAAAACCATTAGCTCTTCTTCTATCAATGAATGTCCAAGCCAAGAATTCAACCCCAATTTCAAATAATCACAGCTTCTACTACGGTTCAGATTTTGAAACTGCAACTTCAAAAAAACTTTTCGTCACTTATACACAACCCCTAATATCGTCGCAAATAAAACTTCTTCATCGTACGAAAAACTGCAACCCCGATCTAAATTTCAGTCACTTTTATTAAAAACTAGCTGAAATCGATTGTGAACTGTTTGAAACTATCAAAATTTGATTCTTCACACACCGATACTGAATCAAAACAGTCCGAAACAACACACTGAAATCATCAAAACAATCTGAAATCAAACAAAATCTGATTCAATTTCTCACCGAAACGATCAGAAATTCGTTGAAATCACACGAAACAGCCCGGAATTCGATCCGAAACAAATTGAAACTTGATCGAAACTCATTTGATTTCACTGAAACAGATCGGTATATGAGGTGGGGGTGAGGGTGGGGTGGGGCCCACTTAAGTTAACTTTATCTTTTAATATTTTTAATATTTTTTAATACAGTAAGGGCATTAAGGTCATTTCACACTCACTTAACTGAGAAAACTAACCTCCATCCACTATAGGGACTATCTGAGTAACAAACTATCAAACCACAGGGAGCACCGGTGTAATTTCCAAAAGTTGGGGACTATAGGTGTTATTTTACAAAACCACAGGGACTATCTGCGCATACCCGCCTCCACCATCAACCACCCATCCCCAACACAGATCATAAACATATCTGGAATTTTGTACCGGAGTGGCCTAAAGCAACACAGATCTGGAGTTTGTACCGGAGTGATTTGTTGTTTTGATTCAGATTGTTTTGGGCATGAATCAAACAACACAGATCTGGAGTTTGTACCAGAGTGGTGTTGATGAATCAAAGAGAGATACATATTGTCCAGATCTGTTGAATGATGATGATGTTGATGAATATAATAAAAGCAAGGGTAATTTTGTAATTTCACATGGACTTAACTGAGAAAACTAACCCACATCCACTCCAGGGACTATCAGCGTAACAAACTGTCAAACCACAGGGACTATGAGTGTAATTTCCAAAATCTAGGGACTATAGCTGAAACTTTGCAAAACCACAGGGACTATCCGTGCATTTTACTCTTAATATATAGGATAATAGTTTGTGATGATTATTGATTGATTTTTTATACTTTTGTTTTGTTTATTATTATCACAATTATCGCCATATTATTCACTTTTTATATATGATTTTATGAGTGCATAATAATAATAATAATAATAATAATAATAAAAATTATAATAATAATAAATTAATTTACAAAGTTAATAGAAAATCAATAAATTTAATAGTATACATGAAATCAACAAATTACTGATATATAATAATTTTTACTATTATACATAAAATCAATAAATTAATGATATATAATATCAACAACAACAATAATAACAATAACTAGGATTGTAGTAAGCCCGCGCTTCATGACTGACGACATTTTTCCGCTTGATGCAGTGCCGTTTCGATCGATATCGTTTCGGTTCGTTACACATAGAAATTTCAATAGATGTCCTTTCGGTTTATTACGGTATTCCGATTACATCAACACTCTGTACAACACCACATACACCAATATTTTAGTTATGTTTTCCTTTGCAAAAAAATAAAAGAAAAAAAAAACGATAGAAAAATTGCAAGTGCTGGGGATGGAACCGGATCGACCAACTAAATGTCAAGAACCCTAACCAGCTTGTTTAGCTTTATTTTTGTTGCCCTTCTATATTGACATCTGTAATTTTAATATAAATGATATAGAAGATAGGGGAAGAATTATTTAAGAAGAAAATTAATAAGTGATAAAAAGAAGAAACAAAATAATGGTAAACAATAAATAGTTTTTAAGTGATTTTTTTCGAACCTCACCTTTTTTATTAAAAACCAAAATAAATAGAACATAGGGGCCAGCTGGAAAAAATGAAAATTCCAAACAAACAAAGACGTTACATAATTATATCTCGAATATTAAAATTTCATCATCTCTCCCAAACAAGACGCGCGTAAGGGGATCTGAACTTTATCCGGATGAACGAACGATTCCTCTTTAATCTTGTCAACAATACGCTCGATCCGCACCAGATGCGCCTCGAATATCCTCTCGCTTCTTGATTTCCAAAAAATCCACAATGCCGTAAAAACAATCACAAATATCAGTTTTTTCCATTTATTGGATCCTTTCAAACTATAAATCCAATCCAGTAACTCCAGCACTGAATAAAAATGCCCATTAGTTGGGAGCTTAAGCCACACTCACAAGCAGGGCCGGCCCTGAGAATTTGTGTACCCTGTTCGAGCTCGAAAAAATGTACCATTAGGCCTTAACAAAATTGGGTATTGGACTCACTAAAGGTCTAAACCTAATACCAAAGGGATTAATAACTAATCTAAACCATAAGAATAGTTTAAGGGGGCCTATGTTGGTGTTTGTATGGGTGTACCCAATTAAAAAAATATATTTTACGTATACATATCGGGTTTTTTCATAAAAAAACGTGCCCCTCGAAATATCGGGCCCTGGCCGTTGGTCCTCCTCGCCCCCCCCCCCCCCCCCCCCCCCCGGGCGGCCGCCCACAAGTTCCACCATACAGCATTAGTAACCGAACATGACACTAAAAGATGTTCCACGCTCTCATTTTCATAACCACATAAACCACACATCAAGTCTGCCACATGAATACCCCTCCTTTCCAAATTTAATTTTACAGCAATCCCACTGTTAATTTTTTTTTTGAAGAAAGGTGGTTATATTAAATAGAAAAGGAACACAGAACCTTAGCAAGGTGCTAAGGCCATAGTTCAGGTACAGCAACAAGAAAGCAAAAAACCAAACAAATAGTACATTAGTATATTACATCAAATTCATTTGAAACAACTAAACTCTCCCCATTCTTTCCAACTTAACTCCTTTTTTCCAGCCCTTGATTTTACCCATAAAAACGAGAGTGCCTTGATGTCCCCAACTGCCCTTGAAACATTCGTTGTTTTGCCGTTGAAAATTACGTTGTTTCTAATACGCCATAATGTCCAACATGTCGCCGCAATAATCATGTAAACCGCCTTCTTTTTATCGTGTAATGAACAATGTGATTGAATGTGTTCCATTAATCCCACCAAACTGAGCATATATCTCGGAATAGGAATTTTGACCCATAACGAGATTGCCGTCCAAACCAGCTGAGCATATTGACAGGAAATCAGTAGATGATCAACCGATTCATTGCATAGGTTACATAACGCACATAAGACCGAAGGAAGTTGTAGGTGGCTATGGAAACAAGAATCCCCACTGTTAATAGTTCTCCAAACAAAAAAAAAAATACCTTTTTTGAGCCCACCAAATCCAATCAAATCGCCCTTGATACCTCAACCCAAAGATGAGAATGTTGATTCCTAAACTTCCATCGCCACTCCATAGCGATTTTGTTAATTATATTTTCTCTTTCATTAATTATTTTCTTTTCATTAATTAGGCAAAAACATTTTCTCCTACACATTTTCAAAATTTATCTAACACATATTGAAATTTACCATACATATATACTACACATATCGAAATTTATCCTACATATATCGAATATCATTCACCAAAAAATAGGTTATATTGAAAGAGTATATTTTAAAATTAGTTACAAGATTAATTAATTTACTAATTTAGAGGAATACAATGAATTAATTAAAATTGAAAATTTACCTATATACTTTTATAATAATATTAAATAAACATATTAAATGAAGCATTTTATTAGTTTTTTATAATAATATTAAATAGACATATTAAATGAAGCATTTTTATTGGTTTAAAATTTCTTCGTTCTACTTTTATAAAACTTTTTTTTCTCACTTGGACCTCCACATAGATGATAATAGTACTATCTTTAAATTAAAAAGTAGTAAGATTTGTACAAAGTCAATAACAGTTATGAACATAAAAAATGTCAGGTGAGTCTAAATGTACCCCCTCTTGTGAGAAAAAAAGTGGCGGGGCTCACCCGTCAGTATGGAGGGGTGGGGATTTAGTAGCACCCAATATATCATGTGTTAATAGTTGTTTATACGGGTAGAGGGGACGCCCATTACCCATCATATCATCACTTACAAACCTATCAATCACAAATTACCACCTCATTTAATCCAATTCTTTCACACTATCACTAACTGTAACACCCTGCCGGTGCAATGACTGACGTGTTGTAGGAATTAGGTTCACCTTTTGTAAAATATAATTACAAAATATATCATAACGAGACTCTCGTTATTCGTAGGAAATATCATAGTACAATACCGGTTGCAATAACTAAATAAAAAGAATATAAATATAATTATATATACCAATCTTGATTCAAGCCGCATCTTTGATGGGTCCTTCACGCGCACTTGATAGCATCCTAGACTCGAGTATTCATCATCTTGAGTCTTGAAAAATACTCCTTGACTGCAACAAAGAGCACACTAAACGTTGACGATTTTGGTTGAGGCACGTGTTCAACACGCTTCCCTTAAAACAGATTTCGCGCCTCTACTAAAGACGACGCGTCTGTCTCCCAGGGTACAACAGCCGAAGCAGTCTGTACTGCCGGAGATGGCTCACCGGCCCAAGGTTACATCCGGTAATTGTAGTGTTTGAACTCATGTGGTGGAAAACAAGTAGAGAATACTCATCTCTCTAGTTGGTCTTCAAGTGTTTTTCCTACTTCTAGTATTCTTCATGTATAAAACAATACCTTATTATCTTGTCACAAAAGAAAGCACATAGCCTACTATATGTACAAGACTAGTGAAAAGTTTCACTTAATTATTCACTTAATTAGTCACTTAATTAGAGACTTAAAAACTCTAATAAAACTAATTAAATACTCAAGAGTTACTCTTTAACTTACCACATGAATATTCTAATTAATATTTATAATTTCATTAAATTATAAATATATTTAATATCCATTCACCAAAATTCCAACAATCCGCCACATGAATGGAGATCATTCAAAACACTTAAAATTTCCAATGTAACCTCGACAGTTGAGTTTTGCATACGATAGGTAGGTGTTACCCTTTGAACCTTCGCTCATGAAATGCACTTAGCCCACTAGCTCTGAGTAGATCTCGTTGTCTTTGAACTCGTCTGCCGTTTATGTAGACGACAATACACTTCACACAAGACTCTCCCTAGCCGGGTCATCTCCTCATAGTCGTGTCCAATAATGGTCGTGGAACACTTTCCTGGTTCTGCGAGAGCTCTAGGAATTGTGCCCTCAATTCCATTCGAAGCGACCCCACTTCTCTCTAACATAGGTGATTCTCCTTAGATCATTAAAAGCATTGTGGTTATCGTGATCTATCCAAATCATTTACCACATATTATGCTTAGCCTCATACTTGTCACTTTTAGGAATGGACTAGGAAGTTTATTAATCTTTATAATAAACTACCTTATTAAATGCGTAGGGTTATTCCCCCACAGTGACCTCGCTTATTCATACAATTAGGTTTTCCTATTGAACTCAATTCTTGGGATCTCCAGTCTACTGAGTTAGGTTTCCATCATATGAACTTCATTTTTCAAGGGCTTCAGTCCCATTCCACAACTTGATCTCTAATAAACCCTCAGGTTGTTGGATCCATAACATTAGCAAATAACTTTGCGTATTTGAGATCAGTTGTCATGATGTGTTCTTAACTCGTAAGTTAATTTTGCCTATTGTCAACTTCTAAGACTATAACCTCAGTGGCCATCTGAATCTGGTTATAACATATGTCTTCGTAAGATACGTGTATCATTTAAGGCAAACACATCTCCATTATGCACTACGACCTTTGTGTCCTCCACTTAGTCGTCTATTTGCAATGTTAGATTGGATTACAAAATCCTTATTGCTAAAAACAAATGCAAGACACCCCCCACATTTAAGTGTTATTGGATAACATTTAGATGTGTTAATGAGAACCATTTCTACATACCCTTATAGGGTTGTTTCTTAAATGGTTCCTCCCCCACATTTTTTGCCGTTTGATCAATATTTCCGTAACACCACTTATGGCGACATTTATACACATATGATTGAACAAGACCAACCTTATTGTATCAGTGAATTCAACTCATATTGCATTAGCTTACACAAGCTTCCTAGCTGACCAAAGCAACACATGCCATTGTCATAAGTTTGTCTCCAACTTAGAATAATTCTAATTTAACTTCTAGAATAAGCTTAGACAATGAGTTCTCCTCATTAGCTTTTCAAACAAACTTTTAAAAGTTACATGTCATTTCCTTATAGTGAATGAAAATTCTCTCTCAACTTTGTCCATACACAAATTCTTTTTGTGTTCATACAAATTTGAATGTTTAGAGTTAATTAGTCTCCGTCAAGACCCATAATTAACCAAGTACTAGTCTAGCATGCTTTAGACTACAATACTTTAGCTTGTGAACAGAAGATGCATCATTCTGATTCTTCACAGCCCTAAGGATATCATAATATCACTTTGCAACATTCATCCCTTGTTAAGACAAAATAATGAGACTTATTCATAATCCTAAAACATCAATATTTAGGAAGGTCTCACAAATTATTGTATATAGCACAAAGCTAAATTTCATCATTCATTTAAGGAACATAACTTGTTTACCTTTGATCTCCAACGATCTACCATTGACTCATAAGTACTTAAACATAAGCCTTAATCCAAGTCACTTGGTGAACACATTCATCACCAACAAGATGAATGTTTCTCATCTACAATCACTATTATGTGTGAGATAGAGTCAACTAGATTGACACTCAACAACATGACATTCATAATTTTTCCATAAGTGATTTGCACACATCTATTGTTATTCATTAGGAGACATGTATATTTAGGATGCTCTCCCAAATGAAGGTAAAATCTCCATATAGATCTAACAATAATCAAGTGGTAGACGCATCTACTTATAAATCTCGCAAGATTTATTAAAGGTATACAATAACATATAGTACTTTTACTTTCATATGTTAGAATTCACACTTGTGAATTTTTCAATGACTTCTAATGAAGTATGCGACATGAATGTCGTTGGTGTATTTCATCTCAATACACTCACTTAGTTCTTTCATTACTCATTCATGATGTGGTTATACATTTGATGTTTCGTCTTTGACTTTTAGTCAATGTAACAACTCTCAAGTTGTTTATGTCCAAGTATTTTCATGTACTATCCGTTTAAAACCATATTCTTTTAAACAATGTATAACCGACGTTATAATTATTTTCCACAAAAATAATTTATACGTCACAACCATTAGTGATTTATTTCTTTGTAAAAAATTGCATGTGTTATCCGAAGATATTGAACACATAACAATAAAATACATTGGAAACTAAATCATAAGTGTCAATCACTTTTGAAATTTAAACGGAAGCATAGACAATATGTAGACATCAAATAGCAAAGTGCTTTTATCTTCAACACTTTATAATCTGACCGAAATCTTCTCAACAATGTTGTCCCATGGCGTGTCTTGAGGTACTCCCTCAATAAGACTCCATGCACTTGTAAGTACAAGTTTCCCATTTCATCTTGAAACTTTAAACTTGGACAATTATGCTCAAAACAACACCAAGTTGTTACAAATACTACATTTAAGTAGTAAACTTGAACAATTAAATTTGTTCACAACAACACCAAGTTGTTTTCACCAAATAACTTTTTTTTAACACACATGTTGAAAAAAAAAGTTATAACAAGCACATTATAGAATCGAACGTTTACATAAAACGTTTTCCAAGGATATAGTTTATAAAATAAACTGTTTCTCATCAGTTTTAATGCACACATAGGCAATTAAATGTTTACATAAAACATTTATGTCCATTATGAACAATCTCTAACCTCGTATTCGTGATACACATTTTCTAACACACATGTTAGAAAACTTTAAGTCATTTTATCTATATATATAACATGACCAAATTAAAGCATCAAATGTCATCACTAAAACTCTACTCAAGAGTTTCACCATATGAAGAGTTAAGAGTCTCAATAATTATAGACTTAAACTCTAATAAAACTCATCAAATGTTATCATTAAAACTCTACTCAAGAGTTTCACATATGAAGAGTTAAGAGTCTCAATAATTACATATTTAAACTCTAATAAAACTCATCAAATGTCACAATTAAAACTCTACTCAAGAGTTTCACATATGAAGAGTTAAGAGTCTTAATAATTATATATTTAAACTCCAATAAAACTCATCAAATGTCACAATTAAAACTCTACTCAAGAGTTTCACATATGAAGAGTTAAGAGTCTCAATAATTATATATTTAAACTCCAATAAAACTCATCAAATGTCACCATTAAAACTCTACTCAAGAGTTTCACATATGAAGAGTTAAGAGTCTCAATAATTATATATTTAAACTCTAATAAAACTCATCAAATGTCACAATTAAAACTCTACTCAAGAGTTTCACATATGAAGAGTTTAATTAGTAATTAAAATTTCACTCAAATTGATTTAGAAATCACAAATTAAAGTTGGTGATGAATCCCACACAACTACACTATCACTTTATTGTAATTTAATTTTTTGAAGCCAATCAAACATCAACTTCAATGTATGACATTTTATTTCTAAATCATACAAAGCATTAAAATCAATGCTACAACAAATTACTTATATAAAATGTTTACATAAAACATTTCAAAGCATTTGTATTTTAACCATTTTTAACAATCATTTTAAAATGAAAGAAATTCGAACACGCACGTTAGAAATATTAACATTTTCACAAAATGTTAATTTGACTTGCTAAAAGCACATATATGGTTCAAATAAATAAGTCATTTCTAATACACACGTTAGAAACTAAATAATTAAAAATTGCTTCCAAACTAACGCGTTTCATGAACGTTTCTAACTCACATGTTAGAAGACAAATGATTACAAAATCATTATAAGACTTATTTGTTCATATCAATCCATGGGTGGATGAAAAGTCTATTTTAAATAGAGACTTAATTAGATGCATAAAACTCTAATCAAGTAACATAAAACTCTTATTTAAAGACATAAAAAACTCTACTTAAGAGAATTTAACGTTTACAAAAAAACGTATGGTTTACACCAATAATTCCGGTCTAACACACATGTTAGAGAATTTAACGTTTACAAAAAACGTATGGTTTACACTAATAAACCCGATCTAACACAAAAGTTAGAAAAATTAACGATTCCCAAAATCGTTTTAAAACCAAATGTTGGAACCAAAACTATTCGTTTTGTACCACGGTATAGGATTTAAGATTGTATCTCAATCTCAAAAAATCCAAACACAACAAGTTGTACTACATACATATTTCCAAAAAAAAAAAAAATATTTATAAGATCATAACCTCTAACAATATTTCTTTTTTTTAATTCTATTATAAATCCTTTCGTAAACCCAAAATCCTTATAAATAAGGTTTTTAAGATTGTACCAACAATCTCATGATATCTGTTTTAAGTTTATAGGAATTAGGTTCACCTTTTGTAAAATATAATTACAAAATATATCATAACGAGACTCTCGTTATTCGTAGGAAATATCATAGTACAATACCGGTTGCAATAACTAAATAAAAAGAATATAAATATAATTATATATACCAATCTTGATTCAAGCCGCATCTTTGATGGGTCCTTCACGCGCACTTGATAGCATCCTAGACTCGAGTATTCATCATCTTGAGTCTTGAAAAATACTCATTGACTGCAACAAAGAGCACACTAAACGTTGACGATTTTGGTTGAGGCACGTGTTCAACACGCTTCCCTTAAAACAGATTTCGCGCCTCTACTAAAGACGACGCGTCTGTCTCCCAGGGTACAACAGCCGAAGCAGTCTGTACTGCCGGAGATGGCTCACCGGCCCAAGGTTACATCTGGTAATTGTAGTGTTTGAACTCATGTTGTGGAAAACAAGTAGAGAATACTCATCTCTCTAGTTGGTCTTCAAGTGTTTTTCCTACTTTTAGTATTCTTCATGTATAAAACAATACCTTATTATCTTGTCACAAAAGAAAGCACATAGCCTACTATATGTACAAGACTAGTGAAAAGTTTCACTTAATTATTCACTTAATTAGTCACTTAATTAGAGACTTAAAAACTCTAATAAAACTAATTAAATACTCAAGAGTTACTCTTTAACTTACCACACGAATATTCTAATTAATATTTATAATTTCATTAAATTATAAATATATTTAATATCCATTCACCAAAATTCCAACACGTGTTACTTAATAGTGATTAGAAATCATAAACCTCATTCCATAAATTCTTATAATAAATAATAATATAAGTAATTACAGCGGAATGTAATTACATTTATTTTCTTCAATGTCTTCTTTTACTCTCAAGCACCTTTCTTGTCTTTCTAAAGTGACCCTGATAACCTAGCGTACAATAACCACAAGTACGCATGAGTATTTTAAAATGGTACTTTCACAAATATTTAAATATATACATACATACATACACACACAAATACTTTAAAATACTTTGAAATTCTAAACCCTAAAGAAAAAATCCATTTTTAATCCCATTGAATTCCTAAAATAGCAAATAGGTTAAAAACCTATGGTTGATACCGGAACCGGTTGCCTTACCCGTTAAATAATGGGGTCCGGTTTCCAAACCAATTGTTTTGTGCACTATAGATGACCAAAAACTACTAGTGATGGACTTGGTAGCTGTGTAAGTTAGTAGTACCCATTGTAAAGATTTTATTCCGTTCTTGCTAAAAGTTACATCCACGGTCTACACCCTTCACTTAGTTGGAATAGATTTAATCATTTTATAATTGAATATTTTAATTTTCACATGATTCACTTTAACTACGAATATAAATAGTAATAAATACTAAGTTTGTAACTTTGACATGCAGCATTTACTAATATCTAACAAGTATTAATGCATAATTATAAAAATAGAAATGTTTGACTTTTTTTTTTCTTCCTAAAAATAGATTTTTTTTTTCAATTTTCAGAATTGTATAGGCTAATCAAAATCTAACAAATTAGCTTCATCAACAACACTTTTTAGTAAAAGACATTGGCGAAGCTATGCTTTTGGTAAAACTGTTGTTTAATCTCACGATTTTGGTGCACGTCGGCTAAGCCCACAATTTTGATGAAAATCACTTGCTAACCCACACATTTGGTAAAGAGTGTCGACTAAGCACATGATGTTGGTGAAAAGCAATAGCTAAACCTTTACTATTTGAAGTCAATGTCTATTTTAAAAATTATTTGGTCAACTTTGATTGTTTTTGTAGTTTCCCATCCCATGTATTGAAACTTCAATGATAAGGGAGGAGGGGTGGTTCACTAGTGATAGAAACTATCACTCCCATTGTCCAATCACATCATGCCATGTCATCAACCAAATTTCTATCACTAGTGATAGAAATGTAGGCGGGGTGGTATCACTAGTGATGGAATTCTATCACTCCAAAATTTTTTTAAATTTCATTTTAAAATTAGAAATTAACAATAAAACACTAAAATTAAAAATTTCATTAAACTTAAAAAATAAATTACATAAGAAAATAAAAAAACAACTAAAATTGGGAAAAAAAAAAAACTAAAGTGGCATCTCCCAACCCCACTTTGCGCAAATCTCGCGCTTTTGTTGAATGACAATTGACTTAAACGGTTCGTCGAGATGGTTGTGCTTTTGTTGAATGACAATTGACTTAAACTGTTTTCTGTTTTTTTTTTAAAAACTGTTCTGTTTTTTTTTTAAACATAAAAAACAGTTTTCAATGAAAAAAGATTAAAACTTTAATAAAAAACATACCTTTTGAATGAAACAAGCGTTGAACTTACTAATTTTCCCGTTCAAATCCGTCCACTTCGACGTCATTTGGTCCATGTTTCGTATCTTTGCACCGGGAAGTTGCCTAAAATGATTAATGACCCGTCTCCAAAACGCATCCTTTTTTTGCTCGTTGGCATGTTTCTTGTTCTCCGAGATGTGCAAATACGCCTGCACCAAGGACACTTCCTCCTCTCTCGTCCAATGTTGTCGGCCGGTTTGGACGATTTCGTGAACGGCATCATTTTCTTCTTCTTCATCTTCCTCTTCTTCGAACGGTTGTTCTTGATCGTAATCATCATCATCGTCGTCAAGACTTTGTTGTGGTTCACGATACGCGGTTGCAAAATGATGGAGAATTGTGTTGTCTTCTAGTAGTGGGTCGAGTTGGTGGGGTTGGGTTTGATACGTTTGGGGTTGAAATTGGTGAGGTTGAAACGGTGGGACGAACGGTTGGTTTTGATACGTTTGCGATTGAAAGGGTGGATATTGTTGGGTTTGAAAGGGTGGATATTGTTGGGTATGAAAGGGTGGGACTTGGTCGGGTTCGTCTTGCAACCTAAAGCGTGTCGGCTCGCCAAGATTCGCTCGAACCTTGGGTCTCTGAACGGGATTTTTCTTCGTACCCGAACCTCTTTTTTTCGAACCCCCACCTCTCTTGCTTGAACCTTCCATGTTTCTTGTAAAAATATTTGGAGAGTTTGCTGAATTTTTGAATTGAGTTTGAGAAATTTGTTGTTTTTTTAAATTGAGTTTGAGATTATTTGTTGTTTAAATGAGGATTTATAAAAAAAAAAGTTTCCAAACGGTCAAAAAATATCACAAACGGTCAAAAACCAACGTTCCATTTTCAAAAGTTCAACGCGTGATGAGTTTGACGCGTTTAAAGTTTAACGCATTTTTTTCGACCGGCGGCGGTGTTCCGTTATTTTTCCACGAGTGATGGGGTGGTATCACGGACCCCCCCGAGTACCCTAATAAATGTCATCCGAATAAATAAAAATTCATTTAAATTTCACCTATAAATACATATGCACAAAGTGAGATGTAGCTATCTTTCTTGCAAGTCATTTTAAGTTCAAAACCTTGAAGCCATGGCCCCATATCCACCGTGCAGGAGTTATAACGAGACATACAGCGAAACAAAAGAGTGGCCGGAGTTGGTAGGAGTTACCGAAAAAGAAGCGTGTGCAGTGATTGAAAACTGGAATCGGAATATTAAAGCTGTACCAGTGCCACCTGGTTGGTTTGTCTATCACGATTTTTGTGTTAACAGGGTTTGGGTTTGGGTCAGTAAAGCCGGTGGTGACGGTGTCGTGATCAGAGTCCCAAGGATTGGTTAATGAAAGGTGTAACTTAAAAGTTAAAATAAATGGTTTGTAAACCATAATGAATAAAGTTTGCGATTAGCATGCTTCTTTTGGGTGTTCTATCTCACACACATATTATCTTCAGTTCAGTTCATTTGTTCTTATGATATAATAAAAAACAAATAACACAGAACTTTAGTGATTATTGAAGGTCTGAGCCTCTAGTGTTCAACAAGTATGCGAACTTGAAGGCTATCTTTTTAATATTCATTTTTTATGTCTAAGAATTTATAAGCCTCTAATGTTCAACAAATATGTGAACTTGAAGGCTGTCTTTTTAATCTTCATTTTTTATGTCTAAAAATCCGTGATGAACGGATGATGTTTAAATTTTCATGTATGATTTTGTAGACTTTGTTCACTATAGAGTTCATTTTGGATTATTAGTTCAATGGTATTGTGCTAATCATTGATTAACATCACAATTATCATGTATGATTCAGTTTTTATATATGTGTTCATTTTTTAGGGGTCTGTTTTTTACTCATCCGGGAACGTTGAATTCTTAAGGATTCTCGTGGAGAACCCTAATTTTAAGCTAAAAATTCATAATAATAATAAATTAATATACAAAGTTTATAGAAAATCAAGAAATTTTACTAGTATACATGAAATCAATAAACTACTGATATAATTATAGAAAATCAAGAAATTTTACTAATATACATGAAATCCATAAACTACTGACATAATAATAATAATAATAATAATAATAATAATAATAAACAAATAACACATAATTTACAATTTTATCAACGACACCATCACCACCGGCTTTACTAGCATCTCAATAACTTTAGTGATTATTGAAGGGTCTGGGCCTCTAGTGTTCAACAATGAAGAAACACGTAACTAATTTTAGGTTTATTAGTTTGGTTTATGTTTCAACCATAAGGGTTAATCTTCTTAATCTTTCCTGAGCTCAGCTGTGATCCTTTCTGCAAAACAATCAACACTCCGTTAAGCTCGTTAAGAGGGGAATATGGGGGTTTCCCTCTTAACCACTCTCCGGCATGAGAATAAGTACTCGTTTTGAGGAAATAAGTCTGTGTTAAGAGTGAGAGAGTAGAGAGCAGAATGGTTTAACCTGTGTATGAAGGACCCTATTTATAGCCGGAGTAGTGTAGAAGGAGATGGGCTGATGGGCCTTGGGCCTGAAGACGACAACAAGGAATATCCGCCTTGTCTCATCGGTGACAACCGATAGTATCTTCTAGAAGATCTTCGGTGCTGGCGCACCTTGATTGGAGCCACGTGTCCGGGTTGTCGTCCTTGTTGTCTCTCTGACATCAGTAGGTGAGTGGAGATCATGGGGAAGTTGTCGCCGCCCCCTGATTGGTGCCATGTAGGCGTCCTTGTGTACTTTTTGTCTCCTGCACGATTGCTAATTGTGTAGCACGATAGAATACAGCCTGTTGGACGCTTATTGGCTTATTCCTCTGCCACTCGTACCTTTCGTGCCTCCTGGAATGAACCTGCGCTGCTTCCCTCGCGCGGTCTTTGGCGTGTGTTCTGTTAGCCTGCGCGAGGTCTAGGCATTGAGGGCTCTCATTTAGGATGCTAAGTGTGGAATCTGAGCTTTATCCTTGCTTGGGCCCCGCGCGCAGCTTAGGCTTTGTCTAAGTAGTCCGCGCGGGGTCTGCAGATTAGCCAGATTAATGTATAAGGAGTATGGTCCTGCGCGCGACCTGATTGGTCTGCGCGGCTTTTTGGGACCATACCCCTTCAAGTTCTCCCCAGTCCAGTGCTGCTTCCATCCGCGAAGTAAATGGTTGGAGCTCTGGACTTAGAAAAAAAGAAGTGGATTGCTTTTGGAGCATTTGCTGAGTCTTGGTGGCCGGCGCGCGTGTAAGTGGTTGTTAATTACTACGGCATGGCTACCAGGCTTGTTTATTGATAGCTGTTGCTTTTGAGGGTTGGCGCGCATGATCATTGACTGATGATGTATGCGGTACAACCCTTGCTATCTTCCATATGAAGTTTCGTTGTAAGTTTAGGTGGGAAGTTCCTCGAATTTTGAATTTTGACAGGTTGGTGCAAATGTCGTTGATGGCGACCCTTGAGTTGACTGCTGACACGGCGATCATCATGCTGTTACTGACGGTTCGTCTTTTGTTAGGGGAGTGAGGCCCACGCACACGTGGTAACCCTCACTCCTAGAATCCCGCCCTACGTGGCGGTCTCTGGTTGGTTACACGCGCGGTGTATTCGGCACGTTTACCCATCGCATTAAATGCGATGGGTATATATATTCGAAGATATAGAGAGAACTTCACATCCATTCCTTCGAATTTTCTCCTTTCTCTCTCTGATCTTCATATCACCTTCAAATCTTCAAAGATTTCTTAAGACAATCTTCAAACTTTTTCCAGAAATCTGGGTATATTTTCATCTATCTTTTTATTCACTCGAATCTGATATACATGGCTGAAGAAGAAGCAGTTCCGGTTGAGGAAGGTGCTGGACCGGTCCCCGTTCTCAAATGGGACCAAGGATTATTCGAGCAGATAGTCAGAGGATTTCAGTTTCCGGCTGAATGGGATGCACGTTATCCCCAGCAAGGCCAGATAGCCACTGATGCCCCTCCCGGCTACATAATGTTATTTGCTGATTTCTTTCTTGACGGCAACTTCCGTTTGTCGGCCACCACCTTCATGGCATCGATATTACATTTCTATGGCTTCCACATATCCCAGATGAGTCCTATGGGAATGGTCAGGGTCAGACACTTCGAGTTTATCTGTAGATCTCAGGGACTGGAGCCATCCGTTGAGAAGTTCAGAGCATTTTATCAGTTAATCATGTTGGTGCATGTTTGTGACAACAGCTTAGATTTGGTCTTTGGATATCTTGTAATTAGTTAAACGATAAACGGTTAGCGGGTTTAGCTTTGTAATAGTTTGATTATAGAGTTTGGACTAAACAAAACCCACATTGGGTCTAGGGGGACGAATTGAGCTTTGCCCATGTAGGAAACCTTAGCCCAAGTAGCAACCTTGTGTTATATAAACAAGGTTAGGCTTTAGGGTTTAGGTTAATCAGCCAAAACAGTTTTGAGAGAGAATTCGTGAGAGATTAGAAGTCTTGGACGAATTTGAGTGGTTAGGGTTTTGATTGATTGTAATTCGTGAGATTGATAATCAATAGAAACCCGGTTTGATTGGAATTGCTGTTTCTGTTCTTCTACTTGTTTCTGTGATATTTTGATCAAGAGGATTCCGCACTCTTGATTAGGATTCCGCCCGGTATCAGATTGAAGCAGTATGTTACTGAGAAGTTAAAGTGATGAGTTGCTGAGAAGATGAGAGTTTGATTGGATGCATGGTAGAACCTCCTTTCTACATTGCAAACAAGTTGAAGAGTTTGAAGATTGCTCTACATATGCTGAACTGGAGTTTACTCAAACGCTAAAGTTTTTGAAGATTTGGTGATTGGATGCATCAGCTTAGGGGGAGTCTGTTGCTGACAGAAGCTATTGAAGCTGAAGCTATCCAAAGACCAAAGACAGTGCAAGAATACATGAAGATTGCAAGAAGACTGAAGACAAAGTTATTTTATGAAGTTATTGTCAAGGGGGAGTTTGTTGGTGCATGTTTGTGACAACAGCTTAGATTTGGTCTTTGGATATCTTGTAATTAGTTAAACGATAAACGGTTAGCAGGTTTAGCTTTGTAATAGTTTGATTATAGAGTTTGGGCTAAACAAAACCCAGATTGGGTCTAGGGGGACGAATTGAGCTTTGCCCATGTAGGAAACCTTAGCCCAAGTAGCAACCTCGTGTTATATAAACAAGGTTAGGCTTTAGGGTTTAGGTTAATCAGCCAAAACAGTTTTGAGAGAGAATTCGTGAGAGATTAGAAGTATTGGACGAATTTGAGTGGTTAGGGTTTTGATTGATTGTAATTCGTGAGATTGATAATCAATAGAAACCCGGTTTGATTGGAATTGCTGTTTCTGTTCTTCTACTTGTTTCTGTGATATTCTGATCAAGAGGATTCCGCACTCTTGATTAGATTGACAATTCTGTGAAAGATCCATACGACCAGGGGACCTACAAATCAGGAATATGGGTTTTTACTCATTTGGTCTTCGCGCTGCTAAGAAGATATTGATAAACCCACCCAAAGGCTTTCATGAATGGAAAATGAAATTCTTCTTCATTAGAGAAGAAGTTATTCTGATCGCGATGATCTTTCGGGAGTCGAATAAGATTGAAAAGGAAGAACTTCCAATTCCAAAGATGGCTGACTGGTACATGCACTTATTCGCAACACCAAACAGGATTTTTGGTGAACATGTGTTGGTTGCCGTGGGCATAAGTGATAAGTGGCCAGAGCGTAGTGAAGAAGTTCTTATTTTGATGTTCCATGGTGAAGGTATGCCTTAACACTTTCGTTCTCTTTTCTTTTAGCAACACTTGCGCCCGATTTTTGTTCCTTGCTATAGTTGCTTAGCTCTGTCAGGCTGCATTCCCTACTTTTGGTGGGGCGATGGGCGTGCGTCCATTGGAAGCTGGTGAAGTGTACTTGTATGAGCAAATCAAAGCCAATTTCCTATATCCACCAGCGAGAGCCTTTGCCAATCCTCCTACTGCAACCGAAGGTGCCCAACTTCCCAAACCAAGACCTTTGCGAGGCTTGACTTCTGCTGGAAAAGTGATTTTGTATCTTTCCAGCGAGGAGCCCGTAGGCTCGTCGCATGAAGAGTTGAGCTCATGGTCTAGCATATTTGCAGGTGTGTTGCGCGACCTAGGGATAGAACCGGAGGAGAAACCAAAGAAGGCCCCGGCGAAGAAGAAGACAACTTCAAAGAAGAAGGTGACTGTTGACACTGGCGCAACGAGCAAGAAAGCGGGAGGTAGCCGCGCCATCCCTGAAAAAAGGTACTTTTCGATTTCGACAGTAACCTTGAAGACTATGTTGTTGCCAGTGACTCATTAGAGGGTTTGTCACGTATAGGTGAGAAGAAGAAAAGCAGCGTGGCTGCATCAAAGAGCTCTGGGAGCGCAGGGTCCCGGGCTCCTGAGTCCGGCGCGACTCCGTCCTCCCTTCATAAGGAAGAGGTTGAAGAAGAAGGTGTTAGGCTGGTGACCAGGAAGAGGTCGCGCGAGGAGACCACTGCTGGTGACACTCCACCAGCACAAAAGGCTGCTATGACCCAAGTGATAGGGAAATAGGGTAGCTTGTGGAGCCTTTACAAATTTTCACCAGGTTGGTGTTTTATCCTTTTTTGTTTTATGTTTTCTGCCTTAGTAAAATTTCTAACACTTTTCCCTTCTGCAGAGGCACTGAAGAAGGATGCGGAGAAGGTTAAAGGTCCTGAGCTGAAAAAGGCTAAGGAGACATAGCCCAAGAAGACCAAGTTTGTCATTATCCATCCGAAGACAACTGAGAAGGAGGCTGAGAAAAGGGTTGAAGAGCCTGCGGGCAATGTTATTCCTGCAAAAGAAGTGCTGCAAGAGACCGAGACCCTTGCTACCACCACTCAATATAAGGTGCAGGGTCCGGAGGTCATTCATGTTACTGGACTTGACCAGCCTTTGAAGAGTAAAGGACCAAAAGTTGCTACTCCTAGTGTAGCCGCGCAGCACGACGCCCCCACCCAAACTGCACAAGTGACATCTGTTGCTGGGGGGTCTGCTGCCAACGTACAGGCGCAGGTGGCGCATAAAGATACTTCTGCCACTACGGCCAGCACGGGTACTGGTGGTTCTGGCGCGGCTAGCCAGAAAGACGATGGGAAGAAGATTCCAAGGCCACGATCCCCCATAGGTGCGGAGGACACATTGGTGTTGGTGCATACGTCTGTCGACTTCGTCTTGTATCGAGTCTTGTATTTGTTTAGATAAATCAGGGCACACAAAACGAGAAAAGTGTGTTTGTGGGTATTTTGCACGAAATAACACATACGTTATTTCGTACGAAATTAAGTGGTAATTTCGCACGAAATTAGATTTCGTATGAAACTAATTTCGCTTGGGCTATTCCGTGCGAAATTAGCTCTCCTATAAATACCTTTGATGCCTTGTCATTTGTAACTTTCCGGTTTCAGTACCGAACTGCTGCCGAAGTGTCTACTCGCTGTAAATCTTTGTCAAATCAATCAAAAGACAGTTTAAAGTGTATTGCAAGCTGAATTAACTCGATACGTTTGTTTCCGCCTCTCGTATTGAGCAAAAACTCTTCTGAACGACTCGTTTGGTCGGTAAAACGATCCTACAAGTGGTATCAGAGCTCAGGAGGAAGAGTTCATACCAATTCAGCTGCAAAATCTGTTTTCTACACCTTCTTTTTCAAAATTAACATGCTTTCACGGACAAAATGACTTGAATTTCACACATTATATGCGAAACTGTGTTTTAACAAAACCTTGAAAGAATTGGACCTAAAATCAGCTTAAAATCTGATCAATTTTGGCAAAAACAGCTCGAGATGATGACATCAGCAGTATTTCGCATGAAATAAGGTTCTAATTTCGCACGAAATAGCCTTATTTCACACCAGATTGTCATTTCGTTTGAAAAGAGTACTTAATTTCGTACGAAATTACCTATTTCGTTCGAAACCACGTTATTTCGCTTGGAAGGTCAGTTATTTCATACGAAATCACTTATTTCGCACGAAATTAGTGTATTTCGCACCAAAGTGGTTATTTCGTTTGAGGTGATTTCGCATCTAAGTCCATTTCGTTTGAAAGACAATTTTGTGAAATTTTGAAACCGAATCATGGAAGAAGAGTTTTACAACGCCTTTGCTACTCCGATTAGTATTGTTCAGAACACAATGTTAGAAAATGAAACGGGTACCATGCAAAAACCGCCAAAGCTCATGAACATTGAGGAGTATAAAGGATGGGAAGAACGGTTTGAGAATTGGGTTCAAGCAAATTATTTGGATGCTTGGGAATGTGTTGAGACAAAATATGTTAGACCAATGACTGATGATGAGGAGGTGATTGCAATTAAAGATCTTAGTGCTGAAGATAAAAAGAAATATAAAAATGAAAAGATGATGACGAGCTTATTGCAACAAGCTGTTAAGGAAGATATCTTGGTTTTATTGCAACACAATGGAACTGCTTATTCAATTTGGAAAACTTTAAAATCAAAGTTTGTTGGAAGTAAAGAAATGATTAAAAACAAGAAATAATTTTTGAAGAAAGAATTTGATCTATTTCGTGGTTTGAGAACTGAAAGTACTAAGCAGATCATCGAAAGATATTGCAATTTGTTAGTTAACATGAAGAGGGTGAGCATCACAAAGGACAATGAAGAATTAATTGAGAAGTTGGCTGATGCATTGCCACATGAAACTTGGGGCACATATCTGATGATGTTGAGAAATAAGAAAGATTTTAGCAATCTAACACTGAGCAAGTTCATTGAGAAACTTGAAGCTCAGGAGATTGAACAAAGGAAGATCTCGAGAATGAAGGATTTTGATGGTGAACAAGATATCGGTCTTTATTACAAAGGAGGTATCAGTGACAAGACCAACATGTCACCAAAGGTTGAAACTGCATTCAATGCTAAAAGTTCATCAGGAGGGTCATCTAAAGGATCAAACAGCAAAACTGAATTTTCTTCATATCCATCATATGATCCAAACTTTTCAACAACCAAGAATGGAAAGAAGCTACAATGCAACATGGTATTAGACCTTGAAAATGGTCAAAATTACACTGAGGAGGTTGCAAAAAGTCACATGTCTTTGTTGGTGACTGTGTTAGAGTCATATGAGAGTTTAGTGGCAGGTCGGATCGGGAATCCAATGTTGACAAAAGAGGATTACGATCAAATCGATGCTGAAGAGATGGAATTAATGGACATAAAGTGGTGTTTGGCGAGTGTGTTGAGACGAGCTGAGAAATTTAAATAGATCACAGGGAGAGATGACTTCCGTGATGCTAATGTTTCTACTTTAGGTTTTGATAAATCTAAAGTTACTTGTTTTCGTTGCAGGGAAAAAGGACACTTCAAGAGGGAGTGCACAAACCGCGAAGCAAGTGGAGCTCAAAATCCGTTCAACAACAATGATTATTATCGAAAAGCAATCTATCATCAAGTTGCTCAACAACCACAAACTGCTCATGCCAGAAAGGAGATTGAAGAATCATCAAAGAGAGCTTGTATGGTGAATCAAGAAGATAACAAATCATCGAAAGGATTCAGTTGGGACAAATATGTTTCAGCTGATAGTAAAGCATGTCTGATAAATCAAGATATGATGAAAAATTACCAGAGAGGTTTAGCTGGGCAAATTTCAGTTGGGATGATCATGATCCTAACAAAACTTCAAATCATAAAGCTTTTGTTGCTCGAGTTGCTGAAGACAGTGATAATGATGATGATTATTATGCAAGAAGAATGGAAGAGCACTTAAGAATGCTAGAGGAGAGCGACAGTGATGATGAAAAAGCTAAAAAGAAAAAGAAGAAAGTTAAAAAACCTGTCAGCAGTGATGATGAAGAAGTTCCTGTGATAAGAAAGAAAATAAAAGACATTCCAGTTTTTAAAGTTGAAGCAGAAGCTGATGCACAAAAGATTCCTGTGATATGTGAAAACTATGAAGCAGTGAAGAAGCAAAACAGTACTTTGATTCATAACAGGAACAGACTGAAAGAATCCTATGATGTTCTAAACAAAGCAATGAATCAGTACAATCAAACAAGTAGTGAACAAGCAACAGCCATGAAAACACTTCAAGGAGCTTTCATGACAAAGCAGAAAGTTGTCAACAATTATATTGAAAAGTGTGCTGTGTTGGAACAGAAATTGGAAACACAGAGGATTGAAACAGAGAGAGTAAATAGGTTGTTAAAAAGTTACTCATGTACTTCTTATGTTATTGACAAGATTTATCCAACCGTTGAAGGCATGAAGGCATTTGATGAAGAGGAAGTATCAGAAGACAAGAGCTCTGAAAAGAAGAAGGATACTGAAATGAAAGATTCTGGTAAGAAACATAGTGCCAGTTACAACAAGTGTCCACCCCCGCTTGAAAATGGATATTCTCCACGAAATCCAAATTCAGAAAGAGTCAAAAAGGCAACCTATTTACAGTGGGAGTCTGAGTCTTCATAAAATTTGCCTGACAACATTGATGTTACTTTCACATCATCTGACACTGATCATGAGTCCGAATTAATAAAGAAAGTGGTTGATCAGGTGTTGGATAACGATGAAACCGAGGAGTCAAAGTCGGAGTCAAACTCGGAGTCAAACTCAGAGTCAAAGTCAGACAAGTCAAAGTCAACAGTCAAAAAGGACAAACGGGTTTATAATAAAGAATTTTTGTTATCAAAATCTAATTTGAATGACGAAATGTTCAAAGTAGCCTATACTTTGAATGATTCTGACAAATTATATTCTGATGAAGAATTTCCAATAAGAGGTGTTAAAACTGAAATGATCAAAAATGTTTTCAAACTAACAGAAATTAATATTTCTGAAATAAAAAATGTAAATTTTGCTGAAAAACCTAAAAAGTACACCTCAAGAGATCAACAACGGTTAAACAAGAAAAAGGGTTACAGTTCTGGTTCAGGTTATCGAAAGAAACCAAATCATAACGGTAATTTCAAAAGAAAAGGTCTTGGATTTATTCCACCAAAAAATTATAAAAATGAGAAAACTTATAAAACAAAATCTTTTTTTGTTTCAGGAATATCATCTGAAGAAGAAAAGGAGTAATTGTTCAGAAAGCAAACAAATAAAGAATTCCTTGCGAATAAGCAAGAAGAAATGGAGAGAAATGTTGCTCAACAGAAAAAAGAGACGAGAACCTGTTTTCAATGCAAAACAGTTGGCCATATTGCCAAGCATTGTCCTAAGGCAATTCAATCAAAACAGGAAGTGTCTCGTAAACTGAAAGAGAAGATAGTTGAAAATGAACTGCCAACCAAACCTTTTATAGTTTTCAAAAACTCAAAATTTGAGGTTGGTGAATGTTCAAAAAGGTTTTACAAGAGAAAAGCAAATCTTGACAATAAAAAATGGGTTGTTAAGATATCTGATGGTAGGTCTAGCAATGATTCTGATTCGTCAAAATCAGAGAAGCTATCGTATGGCAATGAATCTGATTCCACAAAGTCATAGGAGCCACAAGTTGAGATGAAAGAAGAGAAATCAGTTCCGCCATTTGATGATGAAAATTTTCCACCATTGCGGGCTGAAATTTTAAAATCAATGATTGGAAAAGTTGAAATTTCAAATCAATTCTTTTCTGAAAAGAAATAATTTGATGTTGAAAAAGCCTTTAACCCCAAAGTGAAACACATTTTTGGAAAAATGGTTGATAGGAAGGTAAAGGGGGTTAAAGAATTTTACGAGAAGAAAACAAAGAAACCGAGTGTTGGTAACTCGGAATCTCCCAAGGTCTGTCAGGCTTGGGAAAATCTCTTTAACTGAAAAACCTGACTTACCGGAGCTCCCAAGTTAATAATCGTGGAGCATGAATCGGCATCATTCTTAAAAATTTGTACTTCTAAAATTGTTAAAATCTACAGGTGGTGGAATTGCCGGAACTCCCAGGTTGGTAAGAGTGGAGTAGGAATCGGCATTGTTCTTACAAGTGGTATTTCAGTTTGGAAGTGGTAGTTGTTCTTAAAATTGTTATATGTTATTTTACATCTGGTAAAGTTGAACCTACAAGTGGTTAATCAAGGTCATTAAGTTGAACTTGATTTAACTTTCATTCAAAGGGTTGAAAAACAATGTGATGAATGAATCCCCATTTTTACAAATGGTTTGTATAAATCAACAAAACTAATTTTCTGGAAAAACCATTTTGATTAAAACAAATTTAAGTGTTTTGAAATCACAATGGGAAAATGGTTTGTTGTAAGGGGGAGTTCTGATTGTTTATGCCAAGTGGATGGCGAATTGAAGCAATTCACATCATGTTGTCATTTTACCTTGTACAGTTTGTTTTCAAATTTGTTTAAATGCTTTTGCATTTTAGGGGGAGTAAGAATTTTCAGAAAATCCAAAACATTTGAAAATTTGAAAAAATAAAAAACATGATAAAATCAAAAATGAGTTTTGTTGAGAAAAGAGGAAATGATAGTACATCAGTGGACATTCATGGCATGCTAAAGAATTGGAAAGTCAAAATGTGATAAACGGTCTCACTGATGATATGCCAGTAGGTTTTTACACACTTAGTAGATTGTGTTCGAGATATAAACCTAAATTTCAAACTTACTTATCTCGTGGGGAACATCTCTTGGATATATGGGTAACCCCCGAAATCTTGTTTGAAAGGTCCCTCTTTCTGAGATACTAGGTCTTTATGCTTAGTGATATCTGGGGTATTATTCCGGGACTTCTGATTTTGCGGAAGCAATGGCCTAGTCCCCGTATAATACTTTCTGCTTGCTTGAAATATAGCACCCCCCTCAGCATAAAAAATGATGAAACATTGCAAAATGCTAATCATGTGCTGTTGAAGAAAAGATTCTCTAAAGGGAACACACCTAAAGTCGAAGCCATCATCTCTCTGATTTTGCGGAAGCAATAGCCTGAGCTCTCATGGCCCTCGCATTTAACCCTTTACAGATATCATCTAGGTATACTCACCTGTAAGACTGAATATTGGGATCTGGATACGGGAGTATATTCTGAGATGGGACACGCGTATAAGTTTAAGTCTCTAAAACATTAATCTCGTATCTCGAAACAGTTGAAATTTGTGTGAAAATTTAAGTGGATCAGTATACTGACAATCTAAGTGAATTGTTTAGAACTTAAAATGTTTAAAGCTTAACGGTGTTGGTGATGTGTCTCATAAACTGATATGATCCTCTTACACAAACTCACAAAAATATTGTTTGTAAATATTTGTTTTCTGCATTTCATTCAAATCAAAAATCCAAAAAGATTTTCAGTGTGTTTTAGCATAAAATTTTGAAAAATTCAAAAAGATTTCATTTCATCTTATTTTTCGACAACTGATGATGAAAAGCTGATTTTCAAAATTCCGAGTGCTAAACATGATGAAAAGGTTTGAAAAGGAAGATGTTATTTCTACAAGTGGTTCATCAGAGATTAACATTGTTAAATCATTTATTGATTGATTAATACCTACAAGTGGTATAAAAATTTGTCAAATTTTAAATTTGTGAAATTTATTGTGAGGTAGAGATGTGTGCAGGTTAGCCAGGTTCCTGATCTTAAGCAGAATGTGAGCCAGATTACAATCCTGGAAGCCAAGTTTTGATTCTGGAACTGGAAATGCTGATGCTGATGAACTTAAGGAATCAAGAGATCTGATCAAGAGAATTAGAAAGCTTGAAAGCCAAGTTGCGATTCTTGAATTAAAGATTAAATCTACATTCAAGCGGGAGTTTGGTTGATAAAGAGAAGAGAGAAGATTGAGGATGCTTTACATTGTCATATACTTCGAGAGAGAATGAGAAGACTGATTAAGACTGATGATTGAAGACTCGACAGCGAAGACTTCGTCAACATCCGAGGGGGAGTCTGTTGGTGCATACGTCTGTCGACTTCGTCTTGTATCGAGTCTTGTATTTGTTTAGATAAATCAGGGCACGCAAAACGAGAAAAGTGTGTTTGTGGGTATTTCGCACGAAATTAGATTTCGTATGAAACTAATTTCGCTTGGGCTATTCCGTGCGAAATTAGCTCTCCTATAAATACCTTTGATGCCTTGTCATTTGTAACTTTCCGGTTTCAGTACCGAACTGCTGCCGAAGTGTCTACTCGCTGTAAATCTTTGTCAAATCAATCAAAAGACAGTTTAAAGTGTATTGCAAGCTGAATTAACTCGATACGTTTGTTTCCGCCTCTCGTATTGAGCATAAACTCTTCTGAACGACTCGTTTGGTCGGTAAAACGATCCTATAATTGGGGGACATCTACTATATGACTTATACTAAGGAACAACGTGGCAAAGAAAAACATATCCCCGTCTGGAGTTTGAAGTAAAAAGATACTTTTGTTGATTTTGGAACATGCCAAGACTGGTTCCTGGGTACTTTTCCTCCAGGGGAGGTAAATCGCTAAAGGGCACGCAACCACGAGGGTTTGTACCGCGCTTATATTGTTGGTGAGGCCAACACTGCTGCTGCTAACCATTAGATCGTGCGCAAGTGGTGTACGATGTACAAGGAGCGAGCGAGTTGGGAGAAGTACCGAGAGCGTCTGCTAGCGGAGGCCCAGGAGTTTGAACAAATGAAGAACAAGTTTTTGGAAGGGAAGGCCTCCTTCGAGTAGGAGAAAAAGTCTTAGGAGTGGGGGCGTGATGGGTTGAAGAATAAACTCCATGCTGCTGAAGAGCTTCTGGAGAAGGAGAGCCAGAATTTAAGAAGGCTTTTAGTGGCACTTTTTTATCTGCCAGTACAAACTTTTGAGCTTTTAGTGGCACATATTTTTTGCCACAAAAATCACATCAAATTAAATGCCATTGACGTTTATCATATTAATTTTAATTAATTGCAATGATCATTTATTTATTTACATTAAAAAATAAAAACAAAATTGTCAAAAGTAGAAATCATAAATAATAACTTCAATTAAAGTTCAATCGATCTTCCAAAGATTCCAAATGTCTAATAAGTGTCGATCTAAGTCTAATGATCAAACATATAACCCAAATAAACTAACAAGTGTATGAATAAAAACTCAAAACTTCCTTGTGTTCATGAATCTCTTTCACAATCTTCATGCGAGTTAAATAATCATCGTGTCAACGTTTTCTTAGTAGTCATACTTCCACTTCATAGTTCCCAGCACTTACTACTTATTGTCGCTACGTCAGCCAACTGACTATACTCAACCTGAAATTTCACAATTCATGTTAAATTGATTAGATCTGATAACCATAGCTATCAAAGATGTAAGATCAGTTAATAAAAGGCAAAATTACTTCTTTTGACATCACTTTAAGCTCTTCAACCAAAAGATTGGGTGGTTTTTTCAACACCCCTGATTGTCGGAATTGACATCACCTAACAACAAGAGAGTTCATGATGAGAATGTTTACCCTTCAGTTTATAATAAGTCGAATTGAGTTATCTTCTGTCTTAGACAGGTCAATTGATGAACTAAAACATTGCTAAAGATATGGTGAATGGGTCAATAAGGTAAAAAGATGCCCAAAGTATATTCTTTAAGCATGCAGTCTCTATTTTTTGTACTGATGTAGTTTTTTAATCAATTAAAACCTGCTAACTAGAAGTTACACCTCTAGATGGAGTAATAGAACACACGCATACCTGTAAACATGGTAGGCTCTTAATATCTTGTTTAGTAAAAAAACCACCTCGAGAAAATGCATAAGTGAATTAAAGTTAATACAACACACCTTCAAATTTGTAGCATATAAGATGAGTAACCTTGGTTGCAATCAGCGGTTTCGAATTCAACCATGATCTGAAATATAGCACATAACAAAAGTTTCATATGATGTAAATCCATTATCTTGTATAATAAGAAAGTTTGCAGTAAAAATAGCAAATTGAAAATAGACTAACCATAATGTCCTCTCGATATTCACGTTGATATCCTGTCAAACATATAACAAGTGACATTGCACCTGGAATCCCATTCAAATCTCTCACCGGTATGTACATTACCTGATAAAAATACAAATGCACATACTTCACAAACCAGTAACTCAGTACTGTAAATAAAAGAAAAAAAAACACAGGCGTCATGTTTAGATTGTAACTAGGCCTATAAACAAACCGAACGTTCATGAACTGTCCGTGAACTTGTTCGGCGGGAAGTTCGTTTATGTTTGTTTATTAATAAACGAACCAACACAAACACAAACACTAATTCTTGTTCATTGAACTAAAAGAACGAACATGAAGACACGTTTTGTTCGTTTATTTACATTTGTTTATAGTCGTTCGAACATGAACAAAAAAATGTGCTCAATTATATGTTTGTGTTCGGTTAAAGTTAAATGAACAAACATGCCTCTGTTCGGTTAAAGTTAAATGAACAAACATGCCTCTGTTCGTGTTTGTTCGGTTCATTTACAAGCCTAACCGGTACTGAAAGCTCTCTCTACGAGGTATTGGTACTGAACTGGGACCGATAACAAAAATACCTAGTTACGGAATACCGGTACAGTATTCAAATCTTCATCCCTAGTTAGAATAATGTAAGAATTTGGTAAAATCATTATCATCCTTAACCCTATCAATATACCATGGTCAATCTAATTTCGAGAGCCTAACCAAATAACTAATCCTAAATGAGTTGAGTTGTATACAAGCTTAGTATTAAAAGTAACTGAAATCTCGTTATTTATGGCTACATATTCGACCTATACGCTATGCTATTTGCTATAGCGACCATAGCGACCGCTATTGACAACTATGCGTTTGACCAATTTAACCCGTTCCCTTTTTGAAGTTATTAGTGAATTTTGATGAGCAGATATTAGCATACCTTCGGTACTGGTGCTTGTGTACGTCTATGTTTTACCGATAATCCATGTCTTGCAAGATTCAATACCACTGGTTGACCATCAGCCGGATGTTTTCCCTAACAATAGATCCACATGTAAATTTAAACAGTATGCTAAATATTATTATTTCAATATGCTGAATGCTTTACCAGTTCGCCAAATTTTGACCCATTCGCCCATTTGACCTGAGACTTTTTGGTTTTACACGTTTGACCAGTTAAATATATCGTGTATATATATAACATACCAAAGTGATGGGGTAACGAAGCAACTGAAGAGCCATTTCCACCGTAATGGGGCTGATATCTGGAATCTGTTTTTGCAACATCAAAAATAATAAAACTCATAAATGGAGCTAATAAATATCAAACACGGGTCATAAAACTAGTCGGTATATACCTGGGAAACAGAAGCTCGTGTATTACAAATACCAAATTAACTTCAAAACTTTTGTAAAATTGTTTTTAAACAGAATTTCGTGTTAGGTTCACATCGTGTCAGAAATTCACACCCCAATGTGTGACATAGAGAGAGAGAGAGAGAGAGGGGGACCTGTACAGGTGTTGCTGCAACCAGTGACCCAGCAACTCCACCGCCCAAAACCCGACCGTCTGAACTTGCAAGGGAAACGCTCAATCCACTTGACCTGCTGCTTTGGTTACCGTCACTGTCTGTCAGCAGGAATGAGCCCGGTAAAGAAATTACCTCGAACCGGCCCTAAAAGATGACATCGTCAGCCCAATAAGATTTACCAGTTCAACAAAAAAAAGAACTTATAGGTGACAAGATGGACGGGTGAATAACATGTCAAAATGGGTTCGAGTAAAAACAGGTACTTTTGTACGTTGCTTAGACACGAAACACTTGTTGCTCAATTTTTTTAATATAATTATGATCACAAAATCTATAATATTTACACGAATAATCTAAGTTATTGAGTATAGCAATTTAGAAAGTTGCATGAACAAATATACACCTTGAGTGTCAGCCCATTTGAGCCGTTTCATATGTCGCCCATTTGAACTATTAAAGATAAATCATAGCCCAAATACCAAAAGTTGCGAATGTAGCGAAACTAATACATTCAAAATATGTAAAAAACCAATCTACACCACTAAAATTATGTCGTACAACTACAGCAATGTAGATAGCAAATGTAGCGAAACTAATACATTCAAACCAATCTACACCACTAAAATTATGTCGTACACCTACAGCAACGTAGATAAAAGAGTGAAAAAGTACTAATATATAAATATATTATACATATAAATGTGTAGGTGTTGGACTCAAAAGAGAACCATTAAACTTTTAGCAAGATGGAAGCATTTATGTACTGGAAGAGATATAATTGTCCCTAAAATATGATCCAAAGGCCAGAAAATAGTTTATTTTGTTCATAATAAATTAATGGTTCTCATTTTGAACCTCCTTATACATACAGCCATATTCATACATAGAGGGGGCAACAGAAAGTTGAGAAGTGCCCACAATTAAATATATTTGGCAACAGAAAGTTGAGAAGTGCCCACAATTAAATATATTTGGCAACAGAAAGTTGAGAAGTGCCCACAATTCCTCAAGATTGTTCTGCAAAATGAGATGGTAAACCATGATTTATTACAAAGATACTTAGTGTATTCAATTGCAGTTCTTAAAGTATAGGATAAAACATCCACATGACTAAAAAGCATAAAACAAAAAAAAAAAAAATACTAAAAACGACCAAACTGCAATGAAGATCTAAAATCATAGTCAAACCTGCAAAGGAGTTCCAGTCAAAAGCAATCTGTGAGAGCTACGATAATGCTTCAAGTCTGCATTTAACTTGCAAGAAGCATTGTTAATGCGATGACCTTCATTAATTATAATATAATGCCACTGTATTTTGCTCAGTTTTGGTCTATCATGTTTGTTCATGAGATACTCATATGTTATCAAAAGAACATTGAATTTTTGCTGAATAATTTTCTCCCAGTGATTCAAACAAGGCTCTAATAATTAAGAATTTAATTGAACTGAGGGTCCAAACAACTACAAGTTTAGCTAGCATACTTGAATAATTTTTGGCGCTCCTCAGGAGGCCCAAAGTAGACAATTTTGTTCATGCTTGGGGCACAAAAGCTAATTTCTGACTCCCACCCAGGCAGAACCGAGGATGGGATAACCACCAAAAAGGGCCCTCTATCATTTTTGTTTTCCATGAGATAACAGAGTAAGGAAATAACCTGCAGAAACAACATATCAAAGTAATAACTAACTTCTTACTTTACATACAACCAACGAAAATAATAAAGAATAGAACACCTGAACAGTTTTCCCCAGTCCCATTTCATCTGCAAGAATTCCGTTCAAATGATTGTTGTATAGTGACAGTAACCATCTTAACCAGTTCATCTGATACCTGAGGACAAACAGTATATAAACATGCAATACTCAAAAGGAGCATAGTGACAAACACATCCAGTTGTTTTATTTTCAAAAATTATATCTGTCAGTCACTTTAGCGAATAGACGACAGCGACTACTAGAATAACGTTTCTATAGCTTACTCTCGCAATTTTCCACCAACAAGATATCCCTATAGTGTCTAGAACAAAGATATTAAGCTTATTCTTCGGATGTAACCCGCGTGGCTGGTGTGTGTATTTTACTATAAATGGGGCCAAGACGCAGTCATAAAACGCAATCCATATTCTAAGTGAAATGATCATGAATATGTTGAATGACGCAGCCGGGACCTCGAACTATGAGGTGACATGACGATTCTTTGTTTTTGCTTGGAGTGTTGGGAAAGTCGGTGGCATGGTTGTGAATATTAGAATGCCTGTGGACCACAACGGTAGTACCCGAATTAGCGATTTGAGGGATTCCACGTCCCCTTAACCAAACAAATGGTGGGTTGCAACTGGTGTCGAGTCCATCACAAAAAGGTGTTAATTGTGGAACCACTGAAGTCAACCAGAGAAAAATCATCCCCTACAATCCATCCATACAACAAAGAACATTTATAAAATGAATACCCAATTATATAAAACTGTAAAAGAAAGATGAAAGAGCAAAATTGGATGGTTTTGGCTTACAAGAAGGGCAGAAAAAGACCCGGTTGCAATGACCCGAAACCGACCCAAAGTGCTGACAAGATAGAAAGTATGCTTGTTCCAGACACAAGTTCCATTTGATAAACTTCCATTACCAGTGATATCGACGAGTTACTTGTCTGGCTAGGGTTTGGAGATGAAGAACGGAGGTCGATGAAACACCTGTGAAGATTAAGGTCAGGTTTTGAGAACGAAATGTGATTCTATGTGGCTAGGGTTTTGTTATTCATGCGAGGGAAGAAATTTGGATGGGAGGGAAATGATTTGGGGGAAATTTTATTAAAAAATCTGAAGGAGGGAAATTTTCAAGAACAATAAAAAACATTTAAATATTCAGTGGCATACATAAAGTGCCAATAAAAACATAAATTAATAGCATTAATTGCTAAATGCCACTAAACGTATATGTAGATAAAAATGGTATATACCAAGTGTCGTTAAAAACCTAAATTAGTGGCACAAAACCTAAATGCCATTAAAATCGTGTGCCACTAATTGGCATTTTTTTGTAGTGTATACAGTCAACAAAATTGTTGCTGACAGAAGCTGTTGAAGCTGAAGCTATCCAAAGACCAAAGACAGTGCAAGATTACATGAAGATTGCAAGATGACTGAAGACAAAGTTATTTTATGAAGCTATTGTCAAGGGGGAGTTTGTTGGTGCATGTTTGTGACAACAGCTTAGATTTGGTCTTTGGATATCTTGTAATTAGTTAAACGATAAACAATTAGCGGGTTTAGCTTTGTATTAGTGAGATAATAGAGTTTGGGCTAAACAAAACCCACACTGGGTGATGGGAGGAGAATTGGGCCTGTCCAATTCGCAGTCCATGTTGGAAGCCTTGGCCCAAGTAGCAAACCTTGTGTTATATAAGCCAGGTTAGGCTTTAGGGTTAAGGTTAATTAGCTAATCAGCCAAAACAGTTTGTGAGAGCAATTTCGTGAGAGTGCTTAGGCTTGGACGAAATTGTGTGTGGTTAGGGTTTGATTGATTGTAAAACGTTTGTTTGGATAATCAATAGAAACCCGGATTGAAAGTGATTTGCTGTTTCTGTTTTCTACTTGTTTCTGTGATATTCTGATCAAGAGGAACTGGAAGAAGTAGTTGGCAAGCTGAGAGCTTATGAGCTCAGTATGAAGAAGAAAGACACTGGATATGATCAGGTTCAAGATCCAACGATTTACAATGGGCTTGCATCTTCTTCTTCTCACAACGCTTCTAGCGACTCTGCTACTGCGTTTCTTTCGTGTGAGAATGAGCAGGTCATAGTGAATGAAGATGGTGATGTGTGTTTTGTAGCTGCTTCAGGAGGATCAACAAGAGCCAAGAAAACATCAGCCTCTAAGCAGAGTAGTGGTGTTAAGTCAATGCCAATGAGTGTGAAGTCTGCTGAAGAGCATCTTGCTCTACTTGCTTCATTTGTGGCTTCTTATGAGAACTACATTCAAGGGAAGATATCTGATCCTGCCACTTTGGATGAAGATTATGATCAGATTGACCCTGATGATCTTGAAGATATGGATTTGCAGTGGCAAATGGCTATGATTACTAGAAGAGTGAAGAGATTTATGAACCGAACAGGAAGGAAGTTTATAGGAAAGACGGTTGGTTTCGACAAGACCAAAGTGAGGTGCTTTAACTGTCAAAGTTATGGGCATTTTGCTAGGGAATGTCAAAAACAAAAGCAAGAGACTTCGAGTCAGAGTTCAAACAACAGGAATGCATCAAACAACTCTAACTCGAGAGCGCTGATCTCTACTGCTAGAGAAGGTTCATATGACTGGAGTATTCACTTGGAAAAAGATGACAATGTCACACAGGCATTCATGGCAGAGATAACTCCAATTGATGACGGTGAAGCTACTGTGGGAGATGCTGAAGCAAAAATGGATGATGAGGCTGAGGTGAAGGCAGAGAGTAAAGCTGAAGAAAAGAAGGCTGATCGGACAACAGATGCTGAGGAGAAAAAGGAAAAGTCTGACCAGGAACGGGAAGCTGAAGAAAAGGAAGCTGAATACAAAAGAGTGAAAGATCAGCTTGCAGCTCTCATGGCCAACCTTGATAAACAAACAGGAGAGGTAAAGTCTAATTCTGTGTGTTTAAAATGTCGTGAATTACAGGGTGAAGTTGACAGGTTGTCCACACAAAACCAAAGTCTGGTGGGCGAGATGTCTACCATAAAAGAAGCAAACTTTTTTGCTAGAAGAAATGAGTCATCATACTTGAAGAAGATAAAAGGTTATGAAAGTAAAATTGAAGTGGTAACCTGCAAATTAAATGAAAAACTTCAAGTCATAGACTTAGCTCATGAAATGATGGCTGAGAAAACAAAAGAGATTTCTGATAAATGCAAAGAGTTGTCAGATGCACAACTCAAAATTGTTGAACTTGAAAAGAAATTAGGTCAATTCAGGGATTCTACTTTTGTTATGAAACATATGATGGGTGGCTTGAAGAAAGGTAATGACAAAACCAGTGTGGGATTTCATGGTTTCAATGAAGTTCCACCTCCTGTTAGTCATGACTATTCTTTCTTGCCTAATGAAGATGAGCTCATGGACTTTGGGTCAACATTGCCAAGTAGTTCCACGTCACGTCAAGGAAATGTTTTTGAGAATGCTGATGCTAAGAAGGATATTAACAGCAAACCTGTTTTGAAAAAGAACACATCACATCCTAAGAATAAAAATCCAACTTTTGTTAAAAGTGTTAATTTTGTTCAAGGAAGTGACATGAAAGATGAAACAGTTGTTATTGAAAACGAATCTAATGTAGAGTTTGCTAAAAATAAGAACAAAGAAAATTCTGAAACTAAGCAAACTGAACCAAATCCTTCTAAGGCATCATCAGAAGAAAAACCCGAATCTAGTTCAAAGGCTTCAGAAAAGAAGTCTTCGAAACAGAGATCATGCTTCAAATGTCACACCAAGGGACATGTAGCTAGCTGCTGTCCTAACAAAAAGAGTGAAGCACAAGTGAGTGAGAGAAAGCAAGAGAAATCACCTGAGAAGATAGGTGATAATAAGGAGAAAGTTGCAAATTCTCCAAAGAAATCTGCTCCTAAGCAACCAGAAAATGTTGCTGTTGGTGTAGATAAGGCTGAAAAAGGAACTCCACAAGTTCCACGTTTTCAAAGAAATCAACAAAGATTTCAGCCTAGATCTCCACCAGGCAGATTTGAGAGACCTAGAAGCAGTTCACCTAGAATGAACAATTTTAATGGGCATACAAATAATTTCAGAAGTCAAGGTCAATATCAAAATCGATACCAAAATGATGGTGGTCGAACTTTTTATAACAATGGCTTTAGAAATTACAACAATAATGCTTCTTGGAGTCAAAATTCAAGGTACCAAAATCAAAATTTCCAAAGGTCAAATAGTCCAAACATGTATAGGAACCCTTAGGACCAAAGACCTAGTGGAAATCAAAATCAAATTCCATCAACAGGTCAAAGATCCAAGACTCCAGTTAGGAGTAATGGATATTGGATGGATGTTCGAGTAGTTGGTGAATTTGGACGACCCAAGACCATTAAGGCTTGGGTCCCCCAATCTAACTAATTTCTTGGTTGGTGTGTGCAGGAGCTGCTAAAGAGGATTATCAACTTATGGTATGTTGATAGTGGCTGCTCCAGGCACATGACGGGGGATGCGAGATTGTTGACTGAATTTGAAGATTATGATGGTGGAAATGTGAATTTTGCGGGTGCTAAAGGTGGTAGAATTACAGGTCGAGGTAAAGTGACAAATGGGAAGATCACACTGGACAAAGTGAACTATGTGGAGCAGCTAAAACACAATCTGATGAGCGTGTCACAAGTCTGCGACAAGGGTCACTCGGTCCATTTTACCAAGAATGAAGCATTAGTATTGAAACCAGGTTTGAAGATTCCGGACGATTGGATAGTGATGCGAGCGCCAAGGAGAAATGACACTTATGTCATGGACATGGGTGCTAAGGATCCAACTGCTGTGGTGGCGTGTTTACTATCAAAAGCATCTGAAGCTGAATCGATGTTGTGGCACAGACGCATGGCCCATATTCACTATCGAAAAATGAATTACCTTGTTAAAAATGAGCTAGTGAAAGGGGTTCCAATGCAGAGGTTTCACGTGGAAGATAAATGTCTTCCATGTCAAAAGGGAAAACAACATAAGAAACCTCACAAATCTAAAACAGTAAATTCCATAGATGCCCCTTATGAATTACTTCACATGGATTTATTCGGTCCAGTGAACGTGAGGAGCATAGGTGGAAAGTACTATTGTTTAGTTGTCATAGATGATTACTCACGTTATTCATGGGTTTTCTTTTTAGGTACAAAAGATGAGACGGCGGAGATGCTGATAGATCTTTTTACGAAATTGGAAAACGTCCATGATGCAAGAATCAAGAGGATAAGGAGTGATAATGGCACGGAGTTCAAGAATCGAATTCGGGATCTCGATTGTCTTCGCAAGGGAATTGAACATCAATATTCTGCTCCTTATACGCCTCAACAAAATGGAGTTGCTGAGAGGAAAAACAGGACGTTGATTGAAGCCGCTAGGACGATGCTTTCAGATTCAAAGCTACCAGTTCTTTTCTGGGGAGAAGCTGTGAATACAGCTTGCTACGTCCTGAACAAAGTTTTGACTGTTAAACGTTTTAATAAAACTTGTCATGAATTAATGTTTAACAAGAAACCAAACTTAGAAGGCTTTAAACCATTTGGATTACCCTGCACCATTGTGCGTAATAAAGATAAGCAAAAATTCGGTGAGGTGGCTGACGAAGGCTACTTTCTAGGTTACGTACCTGGCACACCGAATAAAAGGGTTTTTAATCTAAAAACTGGTAAAATTGAGGTTGTTTATAATGTGGAAATTACTTCATACAAACCTCAACAATCAACGAGTGGTCCAGCTATATTATATGATTATGAAAGCACTTTTAAGTCATTTAATATTCCTGAGTTTCCAAATGCAGATGATTCTCAGTTGATTCAAACAATGATTGGTGGAGACGATGAAGGCGAGTTCATGCCTAGATCGAATGTTGATATGACAGATGCTGCGGAAACTTCCCATGGTGCTGCTGATCCTGATTCGAGTGATAGTGACTCTGAACCCATTGAGGGGGAGGATTTCATTAATCCATTTGTAGATCAGAACATTCAGGGGGAGGTTGGATCAAACCTGGGTGATAATCTTGAAGTTGATACTGTTGCTACTACACGAGCAAATAGAGATCATCCAGTTGACATGATACTTGGAGATCCCAATGCAGGTGTTCAGACGAGAAGAAGCATAGCAGCGAATTCTGGTTTATTTGTGTCTATTGAGAAGACTGGGATTGTAAACGAGTGCTTGTATAGCTGTTTTATTTCCCAAGAGGAGCCGAAGAACATTCATATGGCTCTTAAAGACAATTCATGGGTTGAAGCTATGCAAGAGGAATTGGCCCAGTTTGCAAAGTTGAAGGTTTGGGAGTTGGTTGACCTTCCTAAAAGGAAAGAGAGATAGGCACTAAATGGGTGTTTAAGTGCAAGAAGGATGACAGAGGGATAGTGACGCGAAACAAAGCTCGATTGGTGGTAAAAGGTTTCAATCAGCAAGAAGGGATTGATTATAATGAAGTGTTTGCACCAGTGGCAAGGTTGGAGGCAATTCGTTTGTTTCTAGCTTTCGCATATCCTCTTGATTCTTGCATCATGGACGTTTAACTAATTACAAGATATCCAAAGACCCGCTAACTGTTTATAGTTTAACTCATAAGCTCTCAGCTTGCCAACTACTTCTTCCAGTTCCTTTGTTTCATAATCAGCTTCTCCCTTTATCATAAGAGATTTGTTAAACTGAATAACAGATTAAGCCGTTTCCAATTTATCACCAACACGCAAAACTTTTTAATCACACCCTATAACCCGCATGATTTAAAATTTTGAACTCACTTTCTAACACTGTCTCCCCCTATCAGTAACAATTCCTCCAAGAATAACAGTTTTCCGTACGTTAAGAATTTTAAACAGAAAAAAAACACTATTTTTGGATTTTTATATTTTCTGAAAGCAAGTAAATAACAAAAGCAATAAACACTCTATTTTTGTGAGAATCACTGGTAATAAGATCATATCAACAAAATCAAACTGTTTTACACTATTAGATAATACTTTATTTAATTTTTCATGAAAAGCAGTCCACGACCATTACTAGTATGTTTGTCCTTTTAAACAAAATGCATGAACATTTCAAGTACCATTACCATATGATACGTTAAGGTAAGTTTAATACTGATATACTAGTGTGTCCCACTTCAGGATATACCCCCACGATCAAGGTATGCACAAAGATTCATCGTAGTAGGTGAGTATACTGATGTCATCCTTTAAGATATCCTGACAGTGTCTAGATCTGCATATAATCTGTTTTATCATGTTTTGATTGCTTAACAATGAACACCCAAATAAATACTAATCAAATTCTGGAAATATAAACAACACACTCTATCATGCAAGTATCTTCCCTACCACATATTTCACAAGTCCAATCCAGATTTCGGAAATCTTAACTGGGAATAGGTTGAGAAGAGAACATAATAGATCTTTAGGAGAGATGGTATAATATACAGATCAAATGAGGTTTTTCTCAGTTTGATATAGGTTTATTGGGTTTCTTTTGGGCACTAGAGGGCCTCTTTCGGGTGTATTAGATCTATAGTTCGACAACGTACAGCTAGGTCAGCATGTATCTGGATGCAGCAGAAGCTGTCGTTGCCTAGCACCTCCAGGTCAGCATATATCTGGATGCAGTAGAGGAGGTACACGACTTTTTCAGAGAAGATTTCAGAATCAGATCAAAATTGTGTGTATCGGGACAACATACAGACATTCAAATAGAAATGAGCTAATTCCAAGTGACTTTCTTTTTTGGGGTCATGTACAATTTTAGTTCTGAACAGAAAGAACAGTCAAGATATCCCCGGATGAAATAACAGTATAAAGACCCAAAACTTCAGATTTTGGCAATCTATCAACGCAAGATTTAAGGTCATTAAACCATACACCACTGATGTGTTCCCCACTCATACACAGTTCATTTAGGTTTATATCACATTGGTAAGTTGATTATTTCATGCTTTTTGCCTACTGGTACATCATATGATGAAGCTGCTATCACACTTAAGCATTTTAATTTCAGTTTCAGTGTGACAGTCTAACTTGCTGATGTACTATCATTTCTCCTTTTTCACACAGTGAAAACTCATTTTTGATTTTCCATTTTTTTTATGTTTTTGATTTTTCAAATTTTTTTATTTTTGATTTTTAAGAAAAGCAATAAACTATTTACAAAAATTCTTATGAAAAACCAGTTATTCAGGATTCTCATCCCGTTGAGTTCGACTAAATGTTCAAAGCGAGCCCTGTCAAATGCTTTAGTATAAAGATCTGCCAGGTTATCTTCGGTGTCGACTCGATGTAATTCAATTAGTCGTTTTTCAGCACAATCCCGTATAAAATGATGACGTATGTCAATATGTTTTGTGCGACTGTGTTTCACGGGATTATTAGTTATTGAAATTGTGGCATTATTGTCTATCATAATAGGAGTACGAGTGAAATCCAAACCGTAATCGCGCATCTGCTGTTGAATCCAGAGAACCTGAGAGCAGCAGCTACCCGCAGCAATATATTCAGCTTCACATGTAGATGTAGACACACAGGATTGCTTCTTGCATTGCCAAGACACGATCCTGCCTCCCAAGAACTGACAACCACCTGTTGTAGACTTCCTGTTCGACTTGCATCCTCCAAAGTCTGAGTCAGTGTAAGCGACAAAATTCAAATCACTATCAGCTGGATACCACAACCCAAGTTTAGGTTTCCCCTTCAAGTAACGAAGAATACGCTTGACTGCTTTCATGTGTGACTCTTTTGGATTAGCCTGATATCTAGCACACAAGCATACTGCAAACATAATGTCAGGTCTTGAAGCAGTCAAGTACATTAGAGAACCAATCATTGCCCTGTATTGAGATGGATCAACGTCTTCAGTACTTTCGTGATCTGGGCCAAGATTGTGATTTTCACATATGGGTGTGTTGAAAGTAGAAAAATCATTCATTTTGAACCGACTCAAAATGTCATACACATACTTTGTTTGATGAATAAACATCCCATCCTCCTTCTGTTCAACTTGTAATCCCAGAAAGTAAGACAGCTCACCCATAGCACTCATTTCGAACTTGCTCTTCATCACCTGCTCGAACTCTTTACACATGCTCTCATCTGATGACCCAAAGATGATGTCATCCACGTACACCTGTACTAGCAGAAAATCTTCCTTCTTCCTCTTGATGAACAGTGTACTGTCAATCTGACCTTTTTCAAAACCATTCTTGATCAGATGTGTAGACAGTGTCTCGTACCACGCCCTGGGAGCTTGATGTAACCCATACAAAGCCTTATCAAGTTTGTACACTCGATCTGGATAATCTGGATCAACGAACCCATCTGGTTGTGAGACATACACCACTTCTTGGACTTTCCCGTAAAGAAATGCACTCTTCACGTCTAGTTGGTAAACTTTGAAGCCCTTGAATAAGCTAGAAACAAACGAATTGCCTCCAACATTGCCACTGGTGCAAACACTTCATTATAATCAATCCCTTCTTGCTGATTGAAACCTTTTACCACCAATCGAGCCTTGTTTCGCGTCACTATCCCTCTGTCATCCTTCTTGCACTTAAACACCCATTTAGTGCCTATCTCTCTTTCGCAAACTGTGCAAACTGTGCCAATTCCTCTTGCAAACTGTGCCAATTCCTCTTGCATTGCTTCAACCCATGAATTGTCTTTAAGAGCCATATGAATGTTCTTCGGCTCCTCTTGGGAAATAAAACAGCTATACAAGCACTTGTTCACAATCCCAGTCTTCTCAATCGACACAAATAAACCAGAATTCGCTGCTATGCTTCTCCTTGTCTGAACACCTGCATTAGGATCTCCAAGTATCATGTCAACTGGATGATCTCTATTTGCTCGTCTAGTAGCAACAGTATCAACTTCAAGATTATCACCCAGGTTTGATCCAACCCCCCCTGAATGTTCTGATCTACAAATGGATTAATGAAATCCTCCCCCTCAATGGGTTCAGAGTCACTATCACTCGAATCAGGATCAGCAGCACCATGGGAAGTTTCCGCAGCATCTGTCATATCAACATTGGATCTAGGCATGAACTCGCCTTCATCGTCTCCACCAATCATTGTTTGAATTAACTGAGAATCATCTCCATTTGGAAACTCAGGAATATTAAATGACTTAAAAGTGCTTTCATAATCATATAATATAGCTGGACCACTCGTTGATTGTTGAGGTTTGTATGAAGTAATTTCCACATTATAAACAACCTCAATTTTACCAGTTTTTAGATTAAAAACCCTTTTATTCGGTGTGCCAGGTACGTAACCTAGAAAGTAGCCTTCATCAGCCACCTCACCGAATTTTTGCTTATCTTTATTACGCACAATGGTGCAGGGTAATCCAAATGGTTCAAAGCCTTCTAAGTTTGGTTTCTTGTTAAACATTAATTCATGACAAGTTTTATTAAAACGTTTAACAGTCAAAAATTTGTTTAGGACGTAGCAAGCTGTATTCACAGCTTCTCCCCAGAAAAGAACTGGTAGCTTTGAATCTGAAAGCATCGTCCTAGCGGCTTCAATCAACGTCCTGTTTTTCCTCTCAGCAACTCCATTTTGTTGAGGTGTATAAGGAGCAGAATATTGATGTTCAATTCCCTTTCGAAGACAGTAGAGATCCAAAATTCGATTCTTGAACTCCGTGCCATTATCACTCCTTATCCTCTTGATTCTTGCATCATGGACGTTTTCCAATTTCGTAAAAAGATCTATCAGCATCTCCGCCGTCTCATCTTTTGTACCTAAAAAGAAAACCCATGAATATCGTGAATAATCATCAGTGACAACTAAACAATAGTACTTTCCACCTATGCTCCTTACGTTCACTGGACCGAATAAATCCATGTGAAGTAATTCATAAGGGGCATCTATTGAATTTACTGTTTTAGATTTGTGAGGTTTCTTATGTTGTTTTCCCTTTTGACATGGAAGACATTTATCTTCCACGTGAAACCTCTGCATTGGAACCCCTTTCACTAGCTCATTTTTAACAAGGTAATTCATTTTTCGATAGTGAGTATGGGCCATGCGTCTGTGCCACAACATCGATTCAGCTTCAGATGCTTTTGATAGCAAACACGCCACCACAGCAGTTGGATCCTTAGCACCCATGTCCATGACATAAGTGTCATTTCTCCTTGGCGCTCGCATCACTATCCAATCGTCCGGAATCTTCAAACCTGGTTTCAACACTAATGCTTCATTCTTGGTAAAATGGACCGAGTGACCCTTGTCGCAGACTTGTGACACGCTCATCAGATTGTGTTTTAGCTGCTCCACATAGTTCACTTTGTCCAGTGTGATCTTCCCATTGGTCACCTTTCCTCGTCCTGTAATTCTACCACCTTTAGCACCCGCAAAATTTACTTTTCCACCATCATAATCTTCAAATTCAGTTAACAATCTCGCATCCCCCGTCATGTGCCTGGAGCAGCCACTATCAATATACCATAAGTTGATAATCCTCCTTAGCAGCTCCTGCACACACCAACCAAGAAATTAGTTAGATTGGGGGACCCAAGCCTTAATGGTCTTGGGTCGTCCAAATTCACCAACTACTGGAACATCCATCCAATATCCATTACTCCTAACTGGAGTCTTGGATCTCAGACCTGTTGATGGAATTTGATTTTGATTTCCACTAGGTCTTTGGTCCTGAGGGTTCCTATACATGTTTGGACTATTTGACCTTTGGAAATTTTGATTTTGGTACCTTGAATTTTGATTCCAAGAAGCATTATTGTTGTAATTTCTAAAGCCATTGTTATAAAAAGTTCGACCACCATCATTTTGGTATCGATTTTGATATTGACCTTGACTTCTGAAATTATTTGAATATCCATTAAAATTGTTCATTCTAGGTGAACTGCTTCTAGGTCTCTCATATCTGCCTGGTGGAGATCTAGGCTGAAATCTTGGTTGATTTCTTTGAAAACGAGGAACTTGTGGAGTTCCTTTTTCAGCCTTATCTTCACCAACAGCAACATTTTCTGGTTGCTTAGGAGCAGATTTCTTTGGAGAATTTGCAACTTTCTCCTGTTCATCACCACTATTCTCTGGTGACTTCTCTCTCTTCCTCTCACTCACTTGTGCTTCACTCTTTTTGTTAGGACAGCAGCTAGCTACATGTCCCTTGGTGTGACATTTGAAGCACGATTTCTTTTTCGAAGACTTCTTTTCTGAAGCCTTTGAACTAGATTCGGGTTTTTCTTCTGATGATGCCTTAGAAGGATTTGGTTCAGTTTGCTTAGTTTCAGAATTTTCTATGTTCTTGTTTTTAGCAAACTCTATATTAGATTCATTTTCAATAACAGCTGTTTCGTTTTTCATGTCACTTCCTTGAACAAAATTAACCTTTTTAACAAAAGTTGTATTGTTATTTTTAGGATGTGATGTGTTCTTTTTCAAAACAGGTTTGCTGTTATTATCCTTCTTAGCATCAGCATTCTCAAAAGCATTTCCTTGACGTGAAGTGGAACTACTTGGTGATGTTGACCCAAAGTCCATGAGATCATCTTCATCAGGCAAGAAAGAATAGTCATGACTAACAGGAGGTGGAACTTCATAGAAACCATGAAATCCCACACTGGTTTTGTCATTACTTTTCTTCAAGCCACCCATCATATGTTTCATAACAAAAGTAGAGTCTCTGAATTGACCTAATTTCTTTTCAAGTTCAACAATTTTGAGTTGTGCATCTGACAACTCTTTGCATTTATCAGAAATCTCTTTTGTTTTCTCAGCCATCATTTCATGAGCTAAGTCTATGACTTGAAGTTTTTCATTTAATTTGCAGGTTACAGCTTCAATTTTACTTTCATAACCTTTTATCTTCTTCAAGTATGATGATTCATTTCTTTTAGCAAAAAAGTTTGCTTCTTTTATGGTAGACATCTCGCCCACCAGACTTTGGTTTTGTGTGGACAACTTGTCAACTTCACCCTCTAATTCACGACATTTTAAACACACAGAATTAGACTTTACCTCTCCTGTTTGTTTGTCAAGATTGGCCATTAGTGCTGCAAGCTGAGCTTCCATTCTTTTATACTTAGCATCCTTTTCTTCAGCTTCACGTTCCTGGTCAGATTTTTGCTTTTTCTCCTCAGCATCTGTTGTCTGATCAGCCTTCATTTCTTCAGCTTTACTCTCTGCCTTCACCTCAGCCTCATCATCCACTTTTGCTTCTGCATCTTCCACAGTAGCTTCACCGTCATCAATTGGAGTTATCTCTGCCATGAATGCATGTGTGACATTGTCATCTTTTTCCAAGTGAATACTCCAGTCATATGAACCTTCTCTAGCAGTAGAGATCAGCGCTCTCGAGTTAGAGTTGTTTGATGCATTCCTGTTGTTTGAACTCTGACTCGAAGTCTCCTGCTTTTGTTTTTGACATTCCCTAGCAAAATGCCCATAACTTTGACAGTTAAAGAACCTCACTTTGGTCTTGTCGAAACCAACCGTCTTTCCTATAAACTTCCTTCCTGTTCGGTTCATAAATCTCTTCACTCTTCTAGTAATCATAGCCATTTGCCACTACAAATCCATATCTTCAAGATCATCAGGGTCAATCTGATCATAATCTTCATCCAAAGTGGCAGGATCAGATATCTTCCCTTGAATGTAGTTCTCATAAGAAGCCACAAATGAAGCAAGTAGAGCAAGATGCTCTTCAGCAGACTTCACACTCATTGGCATTGACTTAACACCACTACTCTGCTTAGAAGCTGATGTTCTCTTGGCTCCTGTTGATCCTCCTGAAGCAGCTACAAAACACACATCACCATCTTCATTCACTGTGACCTGCTCATTCTCACACGAAAGAAACGCAGTAGCAGAGTCGCTAGAAGCGTTGTGAGATGAAGAAGATGCAAGCCCATTGTAAATCGTTGGATCTTGAACCTTATCATATCCAGTGTCTTTCTTCTTCATACTGAGCTCATAAGCTCTCAGCTTGCCAACTACTTCTTCCAGTTCCTTTGTTTCATAATCAGCTTCTCCCTTTATCATAAGAGTGTAGATATCCCATTTAGTAGGAAGAGCATCAAGTAGCTTGTCATTTTTCTCTATGTCAGTGTAGCAATCTATATCATAATTGTCCAATTTTGACATCAGATGGTAATATCGAGTGATGACGTCTTCAAGTGACTCATTTTTCATGTACTTGAACACAGCAAACTGCTTCTTCAGTAGATCAACTTTGTTCTTCTTCACATCAGGATTACCCTCATATCTCTTCTCTAGTGCATCCCACATTTCCTTTGAAGTAGTGTACTTCTTAAAGGTATGTTTGATGCCATCAGGTAAAGACATTTTAATGGCAGCCAAGGCTCTCTTTTCAGCCTCATACATTTTCTTTTGTTCGGCATCCATATCAACATAAGCAGTTATACGTTGTCTTCCCTCGAACTCATGAGTTGGGTTCACATACCCATCATCTATACATATCCACATACGAGTGTCCTGGTACTCAACAAAGGATTGAAACCTATCCTTCCATGTCAAGTAGTTTTCCACCTTCATCATCTTAGGTGGTTTGTTCGTTGTGCCTACCTCATGTTCCATCCTTAAGAGTTCGTTCAATTTAGACATGATCGACATTTTAACTTAAGCAGACTGGTAAAACCGTACAATTTTAGTCCGAAATCTGTTTTTACCAAGTTATACCGTTAGATTCGTCTCGAGATTACGATTCCAATGATATATAATGTCGAAAACCGTTTTCGGGATTTTCCAGAGTCCAAACGGTTCTGTCTCACGAGCTACGGATCAATTTCTATTTTCAAAACACTGAAATATTATCGACGCTTGCCAACAAAAATTCCACCCTGTTAATTTTGCTGGTTTTCCTGTTAAATTCGCTGGATATATTGCTAAATTCGCTGGGTATATTGTTCAAATTCGCTGGTCAACGTTCGCTGTCAAGTTCACTGGTCAATTTCTCGATTACGACGACCTGTAAAATCGCTGAAACCGTGATGATTTCGCTGTGGACAATCACACGGTTACCAAAGTCGCCTTTGGATTTACTTTGCCGGTCACCGAGATATTATGTCCCAATTTCGCTGGTCAGTTAAATATGCTACTTGAGTCTGCGAAGTTGTTAAATTCGCAGGTACTACAAATTCGCTGGTCCAGAAAATATGGAAACTTGATCTGTTTTATATTCTGAAGATTCTCCAACACAATCTGCAAAATCAAAACAGCAAATCAGCACAATAATGTCGAAAATTATCAAGAACAGATTGAAAACCACGAAGAACAGTCTTCGAATTCCAGCCAAAAACTCGTCAAAATCCAACCGAAATCGTCCCGAAAACCTGCAAATCAGCAAACAAACAAAGCAGAATATCAAAGCAGCCAATAAATCTCGAAAATTTTTATCAAAACAACCAAGAATTTCGAAAATTTTTATCAAACAAACAGAAAAGTTTCGAAAATTTCAAAACCCTAGTTTTCAAAAATTCGAAAAACTCCCTGTTTCTGCAGCAACCAATTCTGAACCGAGCCTTCAAGAGCCTAATGCTCTGATACCAATTGTAGGTCCCCTTGATGTGTATGGATCTTTCACAGAATTGTCAATCCGATCAAGAGTGCGGAATCCTCTTGATCAGAATATCACAGAAACAAGTAGAAAACAGAAACAGCAAATCACTTTCAATCCGGGTTTCTATTGATTATCCAAACAAACGTTTTACAATCAATCAAACCCTAACCACACACAATTTCGTCCAAGCCTAAGCACTCTCACGAAATTGCTCTCACAAACTGTTTTGGCTGATTAGCTGATTAACCTTAACCCTAAAGCCTAACCTGGTTTATATAACACAAGGTTTGCTACTTGGGCCAAGGCTTCCAACATGGACTGCGAATTGGACAGGCCCAATTCGCCTCCCATCACCCAGTGTGGGTGTTGTTTAGCCCAAACTCTATTATCTCACTAACACAAAGCTAAACCCGCTAATTGTTTATCGTTTAACTAATTACAAGATATCCAAAGACCAAATCTAAGCTGTTGTCACAAACATGCACCAACAAAAATCAAGAGCAATGGTGATATATATGCGGATTAGACACCAAAAAATAAACACTCAAAAAATGGCTACAATTTAAGGATTGTGTTTAGTGATGGCATCAGATTCCTAATTGATGGAGAAAGGTCTGGTGGCAAGAAAAGCTGCTTCCAGGAGGTTGTCAAGTGTTTTTCGCTCGACGATTCCATTCTTGGGTGGTTGGTTTGGCCCTTGTTCCTGTAACTCGAATCCTAGCCCGGTATATCTCATTTTACTTTTACACCATTGTGAACCTTACGCCTTTTTTACTCTCTGATCAAGGTTCTCGGCATTGAAAAATCTTGGTAAACTAAATCACAAGTGTATATGTTGACATTTAAGAGATATACAGTCAAGAAAATCAAGAGAAATGGTGATATATCTGCGGATTAGACACCAAAAAATAAACAATCAAAATATGGCTACAATTTAATGAATGTGTTCAGTGACGACATCAGATTCCTAATAGATGAAGAAAGGTCTGGTGGCAAGAAAATCTGCTTCCAGGAGGTTGACAAGTGTTTTCGCTCGATGATTCCGTTCTTGGGTGGTTGGTTTAGCCCTTTTTCCTGTAACTCGAATCCTAGCCCGTTATATCCCATTTTAGTTTTACACCATTGTGAACCTTACGCCTTTTTTACTCTCTGATCGAGGTTCTCGGCATTGAAAAATCTTAGTAAACAAAATCACAGGTGTATATGTTGACATTTAAGAGATATACAGTCAAGAAAGTCAAGAGCAATGGTGATATATAAGCGGATTAGACACCAAAAAATAAACACTAAAAAATGGCTACAATTTAAGAAATGTGTTTAGTGACAACATCAGATTCCTAATTGATGGAGAAAGGTCTGGTGGCAAGAAAAGCTGCTTCCAGGAGGTTGTTAAGTGTTTTCGCTCGACGATTCCATTCTTGGGTGGTTGGTTTGGACCTTGTTCCTGTAACTCGAATCCTAGCCCGGTACATCCCATTTTAGTTTTACACCATTGTGAACCTTACGCTTTCTTTACTCTCTGATCGAGGTTCTCGGCATTGAAAAATCTTCGTAAACTAAATCACACGTGTATATGTTGACATTTAAGAGATACACAGTCAAGAAAATCAAGATCAATGTTGATATATATGCAGATTAGAAACCAAAAAATAAACACTCAAAAAATGGCTACAATTTAAGGAATTTGTTTAGTGATGGCATCAGATTCCTAATTGATGGAGAAAGGTCTGGTGGCAAGAAAAGCTGCTTCCAGGAGGTAATGAAGTGTTTTCGCTCGACGATTCCATTCTTGGGTGACCCTTGTTCTTGTAACTCGAATCCTAGCCCGGTGTATCCCATTTTAGTTTTACACCATTGTGAACCTTACGCCTTTTTTACTCTCTGATCGAGGTTCTCGGCATTGAAAAATCTTCGTAAACTAAATCACAAGTGTATATGTTGACATTTAAGAGATGTACAGTCAAGAAAATCAAGATCAATGGTGATATATATACGGATTAGACAACAAAAAATAAACACTCAAAAAATTGCTACAATTTAAGGAATGTGTTTAGTGACTGCATCAGATTCCTAATTGATGGAGAAAGGTCTGGTGGAAAGAAAAGCCGCTTCAAGGAGGTTTATAAGTGTTTTCGCTCGACGATACCATTCTTGGGTGGTTGGTTTGGCCCTTGTTCCTCTAACTCGAATCCTAGCCCGGTATATCCCATTTTAATTTTACACCATTGTAAACCTTACGCCTTTTTACTCTCTGATCGAGGTTCTCAGCATTGAAAATCTTCGTAAACTAAATCACACGTGTTTAAGAGATATACGGTCAAGAAAATCAAGAGCAATGGTGATATATATGCGGATTAGACACCAAAAAATAAACACTCGAAAATGGCTAAAATTTACGGAATGTGTTTAGTGACGGCATCAGATTCCCAATTGATGGAGAAAGGTCTGGTGGCAAGAAAAGCTGCTTCCAGGTGGTTGTCAAGTGTTTTCGCTCGACGATTCCATTCTTGGGTGGTTGGTTTGGCCCTTGTTCCTGTAACTCGAATCCTAGCCCGGAATTTCCCATTTTAGTTTTACACCATTGTGAACGTTACGCCTTTTTTACTCTCTGGTTGAGGTTCTCGGCCTTGAAAAATCTTCGTAAACTAAATCACACGTGTATATGTTGACATTTAAGAGATATACAGTCAAGAAAATCAAGAGCAATGTTGATATATATGCGGATTAGACACCAAAAAATAAACACACAAAAAATGGCTACAATTTAAGGAATTTGTTTTGTGACGGAATCAGATTCCTAATTGATGGAGAAATGTCTGGTGGCAAGAAAAGCTGCTTCCAGGAGGTTGTCAAATGTTTTCGCTCGACCATTCCATTCGTGGGTGGTTGATTTGACCCTTGTTCCTGTAACTCGAATCCTAGCCCGGTGTATCCCATTTTAGTTTTACACCATTGTGAACCTTACGCCTTTTTTACTCTCTGATCGAGGTTCTCGGCATTTAAAATTCTTTGTAAACTAAATCACACGTGTATATGTTGACATTTAAGAGATATAAAGTCAAGAAAATCCAGAGCAATGGTGATATATATACGGATTAGACAACAAAAAATAAACACTCAAAAAATGGCTACAATTTAAGGATGTGTAAAGTGACGACATCAGATTCCTAATTGATGGAGAAAGGTCTGGGGGCAAGAAAAGCTGCTTCCAGGAGGTCGTCAAGTGTTTTCGCTCGACGATACCATTCTTGGGTGGTTTGTTTTGGCCCTTGTTCCTGTAACTCGAATCCTAGCCCGATATATCCCACTTTAGTTATACACCAATGTGAACCTTGCGCCTTTTTTATTCTCTGATTGATGTTCTCGGCATTGAAAAATTTTCGTAAACTAAATCACACGTGTATATGTTGACATTTAAGAGCTATACAGTCAAGAAAATCAACAGCAATTGTGATATATACGTGGATTAGACACCAAAAAATAAACACTCAAAAAATGGCTACAATTTAAGGAATGTGTTTAGTGACGGCATCAGATTCCTAATTGATGGAGAAAGGTCTGGTGGCAAGAAAAACTGCTTCGAGGAGGTTGTCAAGTGTTTTCGCTCGAAGATTCCATTCTTGGGTGGTTGGTTTGGTCCTTGTTGCTGTAACTCGAATCCTAGCCCGGTGTATCCCATTTTAGTTTTACACCATTGTGAACCTTACGCCTTTTTTACTCTCTGATCGAGGTTCTCTGCATTGAAAAATCTTCGTAAACTAAATCACACGTGTATATGTTTGAAGAAACACTGGTTTAATTGATCAGAATAAACTGAACCAGGGGGTTTGAATTTGCATAAAAGGGTTATATCTTCTCATTTGATTCATGGGTGAATGATCTTCTTCTTCTAACAATCAACTGCAAAACAAACAGCCGTTAGACTCACCACAGGGAGAATGGAGATTCTCTCCGTGACCACCATCCGGCGTGAGAATAAGTAAAGGTTTTGATGAAGAAGAAGTAAAGTGAAGTGAGAGTAACTTAAGAATTATACCTGAATTATCCTTCTATTTATAGCTAAAGTTTGGGCGGGAAATCCCCTATTGGACCAAATCATTTGTAATTTAATTTTATTCCTAGCTTAAAATTATGTTTTCGTTCTTCGTTTACCGGGCACTCCCCCATTGGACCAAATCATTTCTAAATTAATTTTATTCCTAGCTTAAAATTACGTTTTCGTCTTTCGTTTAAAAATACGTTTTTGCCTCCAGCTCCCTTAGAAATCATAGATTACATGCATGTTCCGTTATTTGCTTAAAATTGACCATTTTGCCCTTTTGATTTAAAAACGAAATTTTCAGTGGTTATTTTTTCATTCCGTTAATCACTAACGAGTGTGTATGCACACGGATCGTGATCTTGATCAACGATTAGGGTGATACCACGTGGAAAGTGGGTAAGTGTAGATCTTTCCTTCAATTCAGGGCTATCATCATAACTTCGAGGGAGCCAGGGATGATGCCACGTGGCCATTCGGTTATAACCGAATGGTGGTGCACGATCAAGCCTTCTAGAGATATACAGTCAAGAAAATCAAGGGCAATGGTGATATATATTCCATTTTAATTTTACACCATTGTGAACCTTACGCCTTTTTTACTCTCTTATCGAGGTTCTCGACATTAAAAAATCTTCGTAAACTAAATCACACGTGTATATGTTGACATTTAAGAGATATACAATCAAGAAAATCAAGGGCAATGGTGATTAATATGCTGATTAGACACCAAAAAAAACACTCAACAAATGGCTACAATTTAAGGATTGTGTTTAGTGACGGCATCAGATTCCTAATTGATGGAGAAAGGTCTAGTGGCAAGAAAAGCTGCTTCTAGGAGGTTGTCATGTGTTTTCGCTCGATGATTCCATTCTTGCATGGTTGGTTTGACCCTTGTTCCTGTAACTCGAATCCTAGCCCGGTATATCCCATTTTAATTTTACACCATTGTGAACCTTACGACTTTTTTAATCTCTGATCGAGGTTCTCGGCATAGAAAAATCTTCGAAAACTAAATCACACGTGTATATGTTGACATTTAAGAGATATACAGTCAAGAAAATCAAGGGCAATGGTGATATATATGCGGATTAGACAGCAGAAAAAACACCCAACAAATGGCTACAATTTAAGGAATCTGTTTAGTGACGGCATCAGATTCCTAATTGATGGAGAAAGGTCTGGTGGCAAGAAAAGCTGCTTCTAGGAGGTTGTCAAGTGTTTTCGCTCGACAATTCCAATCTTGGGTGGTTGGTTTGGCCCTTGTTCCTCTAACTCAAATCGTAGCCCGGTATATCCCATTTTAATTTTACCCCATTGTGAACCTTACGCCATTTTTACTCTCTGATCGAGGTTCTCGGCATTGAAAAATCCTCGTAAACTAAATCACACGTGTATATGTTGACATTTAAGAGATATACAGTCAAGAAAATCAAGGGCAATGGTGATATATATGCGGATTAGACACAAAAAAAAAACACTCAACAAATGGCTACAATTTAAGGAATGTGTTTAGTGACGGCATCAGATTCCTAATTGATGGAGAAAGGTCTGGCGGCAAGAAAAGCTGCATCTAGGAGGTTGTCAAGTGTTTTTGCTCGACGATTCCATTCTTGGGTGGTTGGTGTGGCCCTTGTTCCTGTAACTCGAATCCTAGCCCGGTATATTCCATTTTAATTTTACACAATTGTGAACCTTACGCCTTTTTTACTCTCTGATCGAGGTTGTTGGCATTGAAAAATCTTCGTAAACTAAATCACACGTGTATATGTTGACATTTAAGAGATATACAGTCAAGAAAATCAAGGGCAATGGTGATATATGCGGATTAGACACCAAAGAAAAACACTCAACAAATGGCAACAATTTAAGGAATGTGTTTAGTGACGGAATCAGATTCTTAATTGATAGAGAAAGGTCAGGTGGTAAGAAAAGCTGCTTCTAGGAGGTTGTCAAGTGTTTTCGCTCGACGATTCCATTCTTGGTGGTTGGTTTGGCCCTTGTTCCTGTAACTCGAATCCTAGCCCGGTATATCCCAGTTTAATTTTACACCATTGTGAACCTTACGCCTTTTTTACTCTCTGATCGGGGTTCTCGGCATTGAAAAATCTTCGTAAACTAAATCACATGTGTATATGTTGACATTTAAGAGATATACAGTCAAAAAAATCAAGGGCAATGATATATATGCGGATTAGACAGCCAAAAAAAAAAAAACTCAACAAATGGCTACAACTTAAGGAATGTGTTTAGTGACGGCATCAGATTCCTAATTGATGAAGAAAGGTCTGGTGGCAAGAAAAGCTGCTTCTAGAAGGTTTTCAAGTGTTTCCGCTCGACGATTCCGTTCTTGTGTGGTTGGTTTGGCCCTTATTCCTGTAACTCGAATCGTAGCCCGGTATATCCCATTTTAATTTTACCCCATTGTGAACCTTACGCCTTTTTTACTCTCTGATCGAGGTTCTCGGCATTGAAAAATCTTCGTAAACTAAATCACACGTGTATATGTTGACGTTTAAGAGATATACAGTCAAGAAAATCAAGGGCAATGGTGATATATATGCGGATTAGACACAAAAAAAAAACACTCAACAAATGGCTACAATTTAAGGAATGTGTTTAGTGACGGCATCAAATTCCCTATTGATGGAGAAAGGTCTCGTGGAAAGAAAAGCTGCTTCAGGGAGGTTGTCAAGTGTTTTCGCTCGATGATTCCATTCTTGGGGGGTTGGTTTGGCCTTTGTTCCTGTAACTCGAATCCTGGCTCGGTATATCCCATTTTATTTTTACACCATTGTGAACGTTATGCCTTTTTTACTCTCTGATCGAGGTTCTCGGCATTGAAAAATCTTCGTAAACTAAATCACACGTGTATATGTTAACATTTAAGAGATATACAGTCAAGAAAATCAAGGGCAATGGTGATATATGCGGATTTGACACCAAAAAAAAAAACACTCTACAAATGGCATCTATTTAAGGAATGTGTTTAGTGACGGAATCAGATTCCTAATTGATGGAAAAGGTCTGGTGGCATGAAAAGCTGCTTCTAGGATGTTGTCAAGTGTTTTCGCTTGACGATTCCATTCTTGGATGGTTGGTTTGGCCCTTGTTCCTGTAACTCGAATCCTATCCTGGTATATCCCATTTTAATTTTACACCATTGTGAACCTTACGCCTTTTTTACTCTCTGATCGAGGTTCTCGGCATTGAAAAATCTTCGTAAACTAAATCACACGTGTATATGTTGACATTTAAGAGATAAACAGTCAAGAAAATCAAGGGCAATGGTGATATATATGCGGATTAGACACAAAAAAAAAACACTCAACAAATGGCTACAATTTAAGGAATGTGTTTAGTGACGGCATCTGATTCTTAATTGATGGAGAAAGGTCTGGTGGCAAGAAAAGCTGCTTCTAGGAGGCTGTCAAGTGTTTTCGTTTGACGATTCCATTCTTGGGTGGTTGGTTTGGCCCTCGTTCCTGTAACTCGAATCCTAGCCCGGTATATCCCATTTTAATTTTACACCATTGTGAACCTAACGCCTTTTCTATTCTCTGATCGAGGTTCTCGGCATTGAAAAATCTTCGTAAACTAAATCACACGTGTTTGTGTTGACATTTAAGAGATATACAGTCAAGGAAATCAAGGGCAATGGTGATATATATGCGGATTAGACACAAAAAAAAACACTCAACAAATCGCTACAATTTAAGGAATGTGTTTAGTGACGGCATCAGATTCCTAATTGATGGAGAAAGGTCTCGTGGCAAGAAAAGCTGCTTCTAGGAGGTTGTCAAGTGTTTTCGCTCGACGATTCCATTCTTGGGTGGTTGGTTTGGCCCTTGTTGCTGTAACTCGAATCCTAGCCCGGTATATCCCATTTAAATTTTACACCATTGTGAACCTTACGCCTTTTTTACTCTCTGATCAAGGTTCTCGGCATGGAAAATTCTTCATAAACTAAATCACACGTGTATATGTTGACATTTAAGAGATATACAGTCAAGAAAATCAAGGGCAATGGTGATATATATATGCGGATTAGACACAAAAAAAACACTCAACAAATGGCTACAATTTAAGGAATGTGTTTAGTGACGGCATCAGATTCCTAATTGATAGAGAAAGATCTGGTGGCAAGAAAAGCTGCTTCTAGGAGGTTGTCAAGTGTTTTCGGTCGAAGATTCCATTCTTGGGTGGTTGGTTTGGCCCTTGTTCCTGTAACTTGAATTCTTTCCCGGTATATCCCATTTTAATTTTACACCATTGTGATCCTTACGCCTTTTTTACTTTCTGATCGAGGTTCTCGGCATTGAAAAATCTTCGTAAACTAAATCACACGTGTATATGTTGACATTTAAGAGATGTATATGTTGACATTTAAGAGATATACAGTCAAGAAAATCAAGGGCAATGGTGATATATATGCGGATTAGACACCAAAAAAAAAAAAACACTCAACAAATGACTATAATTTAAGGAATGTGTTTAGTGACGGTATCAGATTCCTAATTGATGGAGAAAGGTCTGGTGGCAAGAAAAGCTGCTTCTAGGAGGTTGTCAAGTGTTTTCGTTCGACGATTCCATTCTTGGGTGGTTGGTTTGGCTCTTGTTCCTGTAACTCGAATCCTAGCCCGGTATATACCATTTTAATTTTACACCATTGTGAACCTTATGCCTTTTTTTTCTCTAATCGAGGTTCTCGGCATTAAAAAATCTTCGTAAACTAAATCACACGTGTATAGGTTTAGATTTAAGAGATATACAGTCAAGAAAATCAAGGGCAATGGGGATATATATGGGGATTAGACAAAAAAAATGGCTACAATTTAAGGAATGTGTTTAGTGAAGGCATCAGATTCCTAATTGATGGAGAAGGTCTGGTGGCAAGAAAAGCTGCTACTAGGTGGTTGTCAAGTGTTTTCGCTCGACGATTCCATTCTTGGGTGGTTGGTTTGGCCCTTGTTGCTGTAACTCGAATCCTAGCCCGGTATATCCCATTTTAATTTTACACCATTGTGAACCTTACGCCTTTTTTACTCTCTGATCAAGGTTCTCGGCAGGGAAAAATCTTCGTAAACTAAATCACATGTGTATATGTTGACATTTAAGAGATATACAGTTAAAAAAATCAAGGGCAATGGTGATATATATGCGGATTAGACAGCAAAAAAAAAAAAAAACTCAACAAATGGCTACAACTTAAGGAATGTGTTTAGTGACGGCATCAGATTCCTAATTGATGAAGAAAGGTCTGGTGGCAAGAAAAGCTGCTTCTAGAAGGTTATCAAGTGTTTTCGCTTGATGATTCCGTTCTTGTGTGGTTGGTTTGGCCCTTGTTCCTGTAACTCGAATCGTAGCCCGGTATATCTCATTTTAATTTTACCCCATTGTGAACCTTACGCCTTTTTTACTCTTTGATCGAGGTTCTCTGCATTGAAAAATCTTCGTAAACTAAATCACACGTGTATATGTTGACGTTTAAGAGATATACAATCAAGAAAATCAAGGGCAATGGTGATATATATGTGGATTAGACACCAAAAAAAACACTCAACAAATGGCTACAATTTAAGGAATATGTTTAGTGACGGCATCGAATTCCTAATTGATGGAGAAAGGTCTCGTGGCAAGAAAAGCTGCTTCTAGGAGGTTGTCAAGTGTTTTCGCTCGATGAATCCAATCTTGGGGGGTTGGTTTGGCCTTTGTTCCTGTAACTCGAATCCTGCCTCGGTATATCCCATTTTATTTTTACACCATGGTGAACGTTATGCCTTTTTTACTCTCTGATCGAGGTTCTCGGCATTGAAACATCTTCGTAAACTAAATCACACGTGTATATGTTGACGTTTAAGAGATATACAGTCAAGAAAATCAAGGGCAATGGTGATATATATGCGGATTAGACACCCAAAAAAACACTCAACAACTGGCTACAATTTAAGGAATGTGTTTAGTGACGGCATCAGATTCCTAATTGATGGAGAAAGGTCTGGCGGCAAGAAAAGCTGCATCTAGGAGGTTGTCAAGTGTTTTTGCTCGACGATTCCATTCTTGGGTGGTTGGTGTGGCCCTTGTTCCTGTAACTCGAATCCTAGCCCGGTATATCCCATTTTAATTTTACACCATTGTGAACCTAACGCCTTTTCTATTCTCTGATCGAGGTTCTCGGCATTGAAAAATCTTCGTAAACTAAATCACACGTGTATGTGTTGACATTTAAGAGATATACAGTCAAGGAAATCAAGGGCAATAGTGATATATATGCGGATTAGACACAAAAAAAAAAACACTCAACAAATCGCTACAATTTAAGGAATGTGTTTAGTGACGGCATCAGATTCCTAATTGATGGAGAAAGGTCTCGTGGCAAGAAAAGCTGCTTCTAGGAGGTTGTCAAGTGTTTTCGCTCGACGATTCCATTCTTGGGTGGTTGGTTTGGCCCTTGTTGCTGTAACTCGAATCCTAGCCCGGTATATCCCATTTAAATTTTACACCATTGTGAACCTTACGCCATTTTTACTCTCTGATCAAGGTTCTCGGCATGGAAAAATCTTCATAAACTAAATCACACGTGTATATGTTGACATTTAAGAGATATACAGTCAAGAAAATCAAGGGCAATGGTGATATATATATGCGGATTAGACACAAAAAAAACACTCAACAAATGGCTACAATTTAAGGAATGTGTTTAGTGACGGCCTCAGATTCCTAACTGATGGTGAAAGGTCGGGTGGCAAGAAAAGCTGCTTCTAGGAGGTTGTCAAGTGTTTTCGGTCGAAGATTCCATTCTTGGGTGGTTGGTTTGGCCCTTTTTCCTGTAACTTGAATTCTTTCCCGGTATATCCCATTTTAATTTTACACCATTGTGATCCTTACGCCTTTTTTACTTTCTGATCGAGGTTCTCGGCATTGAAAAATCTTCGTAAACTAAATCACACGTGTATATGTTGACATTTAAGAGATGTATATGTTGACATTTAAGAGATATACAGTCAAGAAAATCAAGGGCAATGGTGATATATATGCGGATTAGACACCAAAAAAAAACACTCAACAAATGACTATAATTTAAGGAATGTGTTTAGTGACGGTATCAGATTCCTAATTGATGGAGAAAGGTCTGGTGGCAAGAAAAGCTGCTTCTAGGAGGTTGTCAAGTGTTTTCGTTCGACGATTCCATTCTTGGGTGGTTGGTTTGGCTCTTGTTCCTGTAACTCGAATCCTAGCCCGGTATATACCATTTTAATTTTACACCATTGTGAACCTTATGCCTTTTTTTTCTCTAATCGAGGTTCTCGGCATTAAAAAATCTTCGTAAACTAAATCACACGTGTATAGGTTTACATTTAAGAGATATACAGTCAAGAAAATCAAGGGCAATGGGGATATATATGGGGATTAGACAAAAAAAATGGCTACAATTTAAGGAATGTGTTTAGTGAAGGCATCAGATTCCTAATTGATGGAAAAGGTCTGGTGGCAAGAAAAGCTGCTTCTAGGTGGTTGTCAAGTGTTTTCGCTCGACGATTCCATTCTTGGGTGGTTGGTTTGGCCCTTGTTGCTGTAACTCGAATCCTAGCCCGGTATATCCCATTTTAATTTTACACCATTGTGAACCTTACGCCTTTTTTACTCTCTGATCAAGGTTCTCGGCAGGGAAAAATCTTCGTAAACTAAATCACATGTGTATATGTTAACATTTAAGAGATATACAGTTAAAAAAATCAAGGGCAATGGTGATATATATGCGGATTAGACAGCAAAAAAAAAAAACTCAACAAATGGCTACAACTTAAGGAATGTGTTTAGTGACGGCATCAGATTCCTAATTGATGAAGAAAGGTCTGGTGGCAAGAAAAGCTGCTTCTAGAAGGTTTTCAAGTGTTTTCGCTCGATGATTCCGTTCTTGTGTGGTTGGTTTGGCCCTTGTTCCTGTAACTCGAATCGTAGCCCGGTATATCTCATTTTAATTTTACCCCATTGTGAACCTTACGCCTTTTTTACTCTCTGATCGAGGTTCTCTGCATTGAAAAATCTTCGTAAACTAAATCACACGTGTATATGTTACCTTTTAAGAGATATACAGTCAAGAAAATCAAGGGCAATTGTGATATATATGCGGATTAGACACCAAAAAAAATACTCAACAAATGACTATAATTTAAGGAATGTGTTTAGTGACGGTATCAGATTCCTAATTGATGGAGAAAGGTCTGGTGGCAAGAAAAGCTGATTCTAGGAGGTTGTCAAGTGTTTTCGTTCGACGATTCCATTCTTGGGTGGTTGGTTTGGCCCTTGTTCCTGTAACTCGAATCCTAGCCCGGTATATACCATTTTAATTTTACACCATTGTGAACCTTATGCCTTTTTTTTCTCTAATCGAGGTTCTCGGCATTAAAAAATCTTCGTAAACTAAATCACACGTGCATAGGTTTACATTTAAGAGATATACAGTCAAGAAAATCAAGGGCAATGGTGATATATATGGGGATTAGACAAAAAAAAAAAAAACAAATGGCTACAATTTAAGGAATGTGTTTAGTGAAGGCATCAGATTCCTAATTGATGGAGATGGTTTGGTGGCAAGAAAAGCTGCTTCAAGGTGGTTGTCAAGTGTTTTCGCTCGACGATTCCATTCTTGGGTGGTTGGTTTGGCTCTTGTTCCTGTAACTCGAATCCTAGCCCGGTATATCCCATTTTAATTTTACACCATTGCGAACCTTACGCCTTTTACTTCTCTGATCGAGGTTCTCGGCATTGAAAAATCTCCGTGAACTAAATCACACGTGTATTTGTTGACATTTAAGAGATATACAGTCAAGAAAATCATGGGCAATGGTGATATATATGCGGATTAGAGAAAAAAAAAACACTCAACAAATGGCTACAATTTAAGGAATGTGTTTAGTGACGGCATCAGATTCCTAATTGATGGAGAAAGGTCTGGTGGCAAGAAAAACTGCTTCTAGGAGGTTGTCAAGTGTTTTCGCTCGACGATTCCATTCTCGGGTGGATGGTTTGGCCCTTGTTCTTATAACTCGAATCCTAGCCCGGTATATCCTATTTTAATTTTACACCATTGTGAACCTTACACCTTTTTTACTCTCTGATCAAGGTTTTCCTTCGGCATTAATAAATCTTCGTAAACTAAATCGCACGTGTATATGTTGACATTTAAAAGATATACGGTCAAGAAAATCAAGGGCATTGGTGATATATATGCGGATTTGACACCAAAAAAAAACATTCAACAAACGGCTACAATTTAAGGAATGTGTTTAGTGACGGCATCAGATTCCTAGGAGGTTGTCAAGTGTTTTCGCTCGACGATTCCATTCTTTGGTGGTTGGTTTGGCCCTTGTTACTGTAACTCGAATCCTAGCCCGGTATATCCCATTTTAATTTTACACCATTGTGAACTTTACACCTTATTTACACCCTGACCGAGGTTCTCGGCATTGAAAAATCTTCGTAAACTAAATCACATATGTATATGTTGACATTTAAGAGATATACAGTTAAGAAAACAAGGGCAATGGTGATATATATGCGGATTAGACACAAAAAAAAACACTTAACAAATGGCTCCAATTTAAGGAATGTGTTTAGTGACGGCATCAGATTTCTAATCGATGGAGAAAGGTCCGGTGGCAAGAAAAACTGCTTCTAGGAGGTTGTCAAGTGTTTTCGCTCGACGATTCCATTCTTGGGTGGTTGGTTTGGCCCTTGTTCCTGTAACTCGAATCCTAGCCCGTTATATCCCATTATAATTTTACACCATTGTGAACCTTACGCCTTTTTTACTCTCTGATCGAGGTTCTCGGTATTGAAAAAATCTTCGTAAATTAAATCACACGTGTATATGTTGACATTTAAGAGATATATACAGTCAAGAAAATCAAGGGCAATGGTGATATATATGCGGATTAGACACCAACAAAAAACACTCAACAAATGGCTACAATTTAAGGAATGTGTTTAGTGATGGCATCAGATTCCTAATTGATGGAGAAAGGTCCGGTGGCAAGAAAACCTGCTTCCTGGAGGTTATCAAGTGTTTTCGCTCGATGATTCCATTCTTGGGTGGTTGGTTTGGCCCTTGTTCCTGTAATTCGAATCCTAGCCCGGTATATCCCAATTTAATTTTACACCATTGCGAACCTAACCCCTTTTTTACTCCCTGATCGAGGTTCTCAGCATTGAAAAATCTTCGTGAACTCACACATGTATATGTTGACATTTAAGAGATATACAGTTAAGAAAATCATGGGTAATGGTGATATATATGTGGATTAGACACCAAAAAAACACTCAACAAATGGCTACAATTTAAGGAATGTGTTTAGTGACGGCATCAGATTCCTAATTGATGGATAAAGGTCTGGTGGCAAGAAAAGCTGCTTCTAGGAGGTTGTCAACTGTTTTCGCTCGACGATTCCATTATTGGGTGGTTGGTTTGGCCCTTGTTCCTGTAACTCGAATCCTAGCCCGGTATATACCATTTTAATTTTACACCATTCTGAACCTTACGCCTTTTTTTTCTCTAATCGAGGTTCTCGGCATTAAAAAATCTTCGAAAACTAAATCACACGTGTATAGGTTGACATTTAAGAGATATACAGTCAAGAAAATCAAGGGCAATGGTGATATATATGCGGATTAGACAAAAATGGCTACAATTTAAGGAATGTGTTTAGTGAAGACATCAGATTCCTAATTGATGGAATAGGTCTGGTGGCAAGAAAAGCTGCTTCTAGGTGGTTGTCACGTGTTTTCGCTCGACGATTTCATTCTTGGGTGGTTGGTTTGGCCCTTGTTCCTGTAACTCGAATCCTAGCCCGGTATATCCCATTTTAATTTTACACCATTGCGAACCTTACGCCTTTTTTACTCTCTGATCGAGGTTCTCGGCATTGAAAAATCTTCGTGAACTAAATCACACGTGTATATGTTGACATTTAAGAGATATACAGTCAAGAAAATCATGGGCAATGGTGATATATATGCGGATTAGACAAAAAAAACACACAACAAATGGCTACAATTTAAGGAATGTGTTTAGTGACGGCATCAGATTCCTAATTGATGGAGAAAGGTTTGGTGGCAAGAAAAACTGCTTCTAGGAGGTTGTCAAGTGTTTTCGCTCGACGATTCCATGCTCGGGTGGATGGTTTGGCCCTTGTTACTGTAACTCGAATCCTAGCCCGGTATATCTCATTTTAATTTTACCCCATTGTGAACCTTACACCTTTTTTACTCTCTTATTAAGGTTCTCGACATTGATAAATCTTCGTAAACTAAATCACACGTGTATATGTTGACATTTAAAAGATATACGGTCAAGAAAATCAAGGGGAATGGTGATATATATGCGGATTTGACACCAAAAAAAAAACATTCAACAAACGGCTACAATTTAAGGAATGTGTTTAGTGACGACATCAGATTCCTAATTGATGGGGATAGGTCTGGTGGCAAGAAAAACTGCTTCTAGGAGGTTGTCAAGTGTTTTCGCTCGACGATTCCATTCTTGGGTGGTTGGTTTGGCCCTAGTTCCTGTAACTCGAATCCTAGCCCAGTATATCCCATTTTAATTTTACACCATTGTGAACTTTACGCCTTTTTTACTCTCTGATCGAGTTTCTCGGCATTGAAAAACCTTCGTAAACTAAATCACACGTGTATATATTGACATTTAAGAGATATACAGTCAAGAAAACAAGGGCAATGGTGATATATACGCGGATTAGACACCAAAAAAAAACACTAACAAACGGCTACAATTTAAGGAATGTGTTTAGTGACGGCCTCAGATTCCTAATTGATGGTGAAAGGTCGGGTGGCAAGAAAAGCTGCTTCTAGGAGGTTGTCAAGTGTTTTCGGTCGAAGATTCCATTCTTGGGTGGTTGGTTTCGCCCTTGTTCCTGTAACTTGAATTCTATCCCGGTATATCCCATTTTAATTTTACACCATTGCGAACCTTACGCCTTTTTTACTCTCTGATCGAGGTTCTCGGCATTGAAAAATCTTCGTGAACTAAATCACACGTGTATATGTTGACATTTAAGAGATACACAGTCAAGAAAATCATGGGCAATGGGGATATATATGCGGATTAGACACAAAAAAAACACTCAACAAATGGCTACAATTTAAGGAATGTGTTTAGTGCCGGCATCAGATTCCTAATTGATGGAGAAAGGTCTGGTGGCAAGAAAAGCTGCTTCTAGGAGGTTGTCAAGTGTTTTCGCTCGACGATTCCATTCTTGGGTGGTTGGTTTGGCCCTTGTTCCTGTAACTCGAATCCAAGCCCGGTATATCCCATTTTAATTATACACCATTGTGAACCTTACGCCTTTTTTACTCTCTGATCGAGGTTCTCGGCATTGAAAAATCTTCGTAAACTAAATCACACGTGTATATGTTGACATTTAAGAGATATATATACAGTCAAGAAAATCAAAGGCAATGGTGATATATATGCGGATTAGACACCAAAAAAAACACTCAACAAATGGCTACAATTTAAGGAATGTGTTTAGTGACGGCATCAGATTGCTAATTGATGGAGAAAGGTCTGGTGGCAAGAAAAGCTGCTTCTAGGAGGTTGTCAAGTGTTTTCGCTCGATGATTCCATTCTTGATTGGTTGGTTTGGCACTTGTTCCTGTAACTCGAATCCTAGCCCGGTATAACCCATTTTAATTTTACACCATTGCGAACCTTACGCCTTTTTTACTCTCTGATCGAGGTTCTCGGCATTGAAAATTCTTCGTGAACTAAATCACACGTGTATATGTTGACATTTAAGAGATACACAGTCAAGAAAATCATGGGCAATGGGGATATATATGCGGATTAGACACAAAAAAACACTCAACAAATGGCTACAATTTAAGGAATGTGTTTAGTGCCGGCATCAGATTCCTAATTGATGGAGAAAGGTCTGGTGGCAAGAAAAGCTGCTTCTAGGAGGTTGTCAAGTGTTTTTTCTCGACGATTCCATTCTTGGGGGGTTGGTTTGGCCCTTGTTCCTGTAACTCGAATCCTAGCCCGGTATATCCTATTTTAATTATACACCATTGTGAACCTTACGCCTTTTTTACTCTCTGATCGAGGTTCTCGGCATTGAAAAATCTTCGTAAACTAAATCACACGTGTATATGTTGACATTTAAGAGATATATATACAGTCAAGAAAATCAAGGGCAATGGTGATATATATGCGGATTAGACACCAAAAAAAACACTCAACAAATGTCTACAATTTAAGGAATGTGTTTAGTGACGGCATCAGATTGCTAATTGATGGAGAAAGGTCTGGTGGCAAGAAAAGCTGCTTCTAGGAGGTTGTCAAGTGTTTTCGCTCGATGATTCCATTCTTGATTGGTTGGTTTGGCACTTGTTCCTGTAACTCGAATCCTAGCCCGGTATATCCCATTTTAATTTTACACCATTGCGAACCTTACGCCTTTTTTACTCTCTGATCGAGGTTCTCGGCATTGAAAAATCTTCGTGAACTAAATCACACGTGTATATGTTGACATTTAAGAGATATACAGTCAAGAAAATCATGGGCAATGGTGATATATATGCGGATTAGACACAAAAAAAACACTCAACAAATGGCTAGAATTTAAGGAATGTGTTTAGTGATGGCATCAGATTCTAATTGATGGAGAAAGGTCTGGTGGCTAGAAAAGCTGCTTCTAGGAGGTTGTCAAGTGTTTTCGCTAGATGATTCGATTCTTGGGTCGTTGGTTTGGCCATTGTTCCTGTAACTCGAATCCAAGCCCGGTATATTCCATTTTAATTTTACACCATTGCGAACCTTACGCCTTTTTTACTCTCTGATCGAGGTTCTCGGCATTGAAAAATCTTCATGAACTTAATCACACGTGTATATGTTGACATTTAAGAGATATATAGTCAAGAAAATCATGGCCAATGGTGATATATATGCGGATTAGACACCAAAAAAAACTATTAACAAACGGCTACAATTTAAGGAATGTGTTTAGTGACGGTATCAGATTCCTAATTGATGGAGAAAGGTCGGGTGGCAAGAAAAGCTGCTTTTAGGAGGTTGTCAAGTGTTTTAGCTCCACGATTCCATTCTTGGGTGGTTGGTTTGGCCCTTGTTCCTGTAACTCGAATCCTAGCCCGGTATATCCCATTGTAATTTTACACTATTGTTTACCTTACACACTTTTTACTCTCTGATCGAGGTTCTCGGCATTGAAAAATCTTCGTAAACTAAATCACACGTGTATATATCGACATTTAAGAGATATACAGTCAAGAAAATTAAGGGCAATGGTGATATATATGCGGATTAGACACAAAAAAAAACACTTAACAAATGGCTACAATTTAAGGAATGTGTTTAGTGACGGCATCAGATTCCTAATTGATGGAGATAGGTCTGGTGGCAAGAAAAGCTGCCTCTAGGTGGTTGTCAAGTGTTTTCGCTCGACGGTTCCATTTTTGGGTTGTTGGTTTGGCCCTTGTTCCTGTAACTCGAATCCTAGCCCGGTATATTCCATTTTAATTCTACACCATTGTGAACCTTACGCCTTTTTTACTCTTTGATCAAGGTTCTCGGCATTGAAAAATCTTCGTAAACTAAATCACACGTGTATATGTTGACATTTAAGAGATATACGGTCAAGAAAATCAAGGACAATGGTGATATATACGCGGATTAGACACCAAAAAAAAACACTAACAAACGGCTACAATTTAAGGAATGTGTTTAGTGACGGCCTCAGATTCCTAACTGATGGTGAAAGGTCGGGTGGCAAGAAAAGCTGCTTCTAGGAGGTTGTCAAGTGTTTTCGCTCCACGATTCCATTCTTGGGTGGTTGGTTTCGCCCTTGTTCCTGTAACTCGAATCCTAGCCCGGTATATCCCATTTTAATTTTACACCATTGTGAACCTTACGCCTTTTTTACTCTCTAATCAAGGTTCTCGGCATTAAAAAATCTTCGTAAACTAAATCACACGTGTATATATTGACATTTAAGAGATATACAGTCAAGAAAATTAAGGGCAATGGCGATATATATGCGGATTAGACACAAAAAAAAAAACACTCAACAAATTGCTACAATTTAAGGAATGTGTTTAGTGACGCCATCGTTTTCCTATTTGATGGAGAAAGGTCTGGTGGCAAGAAAAGCTGCTTCTAGGTGGTTGTCAAGTGTTTTCGCTCGACGATTCCATTCCTGGGTGGTTGGTTTGGCCCTTGTTCCTGTAACTCGAATCCTTGCCCGGTATATCCCTTTTTAATTTTACACCATTGTGAACCTTACACCTTTTTTACTCTCTGGTCGAGGTTCTCGGCCTTGAAATATCTTCGTAAACTAAATCACACGTGTATATGTTGACATTTAAGAGATATATAGTCAAGAAAATCAAGGGCAATGGTGACATATATGCGGATTAGACACCAAAAAAAACACTCAAGAAATGGATACAATTTAAGGAATGTGTTTAGTGACGGCATCAGATTCCTAATTGATGGAGAAACGTCTGGTGGCAAGAAACGCTGCTTCTAGGAGGTTGTCAAGTGTTTTCGCTCGACGATTCCACTCTTGGGTGGTTGGTTTGGCCCATGTTCCTGTAACTCGAATCCTAGGCCGTTATATCCCATTTTAATTTTACACCATTGTGAACCTTACGCCTTTTTTACTCTCTAATCAAGGTTCTCGGCATTAAAAAATCTTCGTAAACTAAATCACACGTGTATATGTTGACATTTAAGAGATATACGGTCAAGAAAATCAAGGGCAATGGAGATATATATGCGGATTAGACACAAAAAAAAAAACACTCAACAACCGTCTACAATTTAAGGAATGTGTTTAGTGACGGCATCAGATTCCTAATTAATGGTGAAAGGTCGGGTGGCAAAAAAAGCTGCTTCCAGGAGGTTGTCAAGTGTTTTCGCTCCACGATTCCATTCTTGGGTGGTTGGTTTGGCCCTTGTTCATGTAACTCGAATCCTAGCCCGGTATATCCCATTTTAATTTTACACCATTGTGAACCTTACGCCTTTTTTACTCTCTAATCAAGGTTCTCGGCAATAAAAAATCTCCGTAAACTAAATCACACGTGTATATGTTGACATTTAAGAGATATACAGTCAAGAAAATTAAGGGCAATGGTGATATATATGCGGATTAGACAAAAAAAAACACTCAACAAATGGCTACAATTTAAGGAATGTGTTTAGTGACGGCATCATATTTCTAATTGATGGAGAAAGGTCGGGTGGCAAGAAAAGCTGCTTCTAGGAGGTTGTCAAGTGTTTTCGCTCGAAGATTCCATTCTTGGGTGGTTGGTTTGGCCCATGTTCCTGTAACTCGAATCCTAGCCCGTTATATCGCATTTTAATTTTACACCATTGTGAACCCTACGCCTTTTTTACACTCTGATCGAGGTTCTAGGCATTGAAAAATCTTTGTAAACTTAATCACACGTGTATTTGTTGACATTTAAGAGATATACAGTCAAGGAAATCAATGGTGATATATATGCGGATTAGACACAAAAAAAAAACACTCAACAAATGGTTAAAATTTATGGAATGTGTTTAGTGACGGCATCAGATTCCTAATTGATGGAGAAAGGTCTGGTGGCAAGAAAAGCTGCTTCTAGGTGGTTGTCAAGTGTTTTCGCTCGACGATTCAATTCCTGGGTGATTGGTTTGGCCCTTGTTCCTGTAACTCGAATCCTAGCCCGGTATATCCCATTTTAATTTTACACCATTGTGAACCTTACGCCTTTTTTATTCTCTAATCAAGGTTCTCGGCATTAAAAAATCTTCGTAAACTAAATCACACGTGTATATGTTGACATTTAAGAGATATACGGTCAAGAAAATCAAGGGCAATGGAGATATATATGCGGATTAGACACAAAAAAAAAACACTCAACAAACGTCTACAATTTAAGGAATGTGTTTAGAGACGGCATCAGATTCCTAATTGATGGTGAAAGGTCGGGTGGCAAGAAAAGCTGCTTCTAGGAGGTTGTCAAGTGTTTTCGCTCCACGATTCCATTCTTGGGTGGTTGGTTTGGCCCTTGTTCCTGTAACTCGAATCCTAGCCCGGTATATACCATTTTAATTTTACACCATTGTGAACCTTACGCCTTTTTTACTCTCTAATCAAGGTTCTCGGCAATAAAAAATCTCCGTAAACTAAATCACACGTGAATATGTTGACATTTAAGAGATATACAGTCAAGAAAATTAACGGCAATGGTGATATATATGCGGATTAGACAAAAAAAAACACTCAACAAATGGCTACAATTTAAGGAATGTGTTTAGTGACAGCATCATATTTCTAATTGATGCAGAAAGGTCTGGTGGCAAGAAAAGTTGCTACTAGGTGGTTGTCAAGTGTTTTCGCTCGACGATTCCATTCTTGGGTGGTTGGTTTGGCCCTTGTTCCTATAACTCGAATCCAAGCCCGGTATATCCCATTTTAATTTTACACCATTGTGAACCTTACGCCTTTTTTACTCTCTGATCAAGGTTCTCGGCATTGAAAAATCTTCGTAAACTAAATCACACGTGTATATGTTGACATTTAAGATATATACGGTCAAGAAAATGAAGGGCAATGGTGATATATAGGCGGATTAGACACAAAAAAAAAACACTCAACAAATGGCTACAATTTAAGGAATGTGTTTAGTGACGGCATCATATTTCTAATTGATGGAGAAAGGTCTGGTGGCAAGAAAAGCTGCTTCTAGGAGGTTGTCAAGTGTTTTTGCTCAACGATTCCATTCTTGGGTGGTTGGTTTGGCGCTCGTTCCTCTAACTCGAATCCTAGCCCGGTATATCCCATTTTAATTTTACACCATTGCGAACCTTACGCTTTTTTTACTCTCTGATCGAGGTTCTCGGCATTGAAAAATCTTCGTGAACTAAATCACACGTGTATATGTTGACATTTAAGAGATATACAGTCAAGAAAATCAAGGGCAATGGTGATATATATGCGGATAAGACACCAAAAAAAAAACACTCAACAAATGGCTACAATTTAAGGAATGTGTTTAGTGACGGCATCAGATTCCTAATTGATGGAGAAAGGTCTGGTGGCAAGAAAAGCTGCTTCTAGGAGGTTGTCAAGTGTTTTCACTCGACGATTCCATTCTTGGGTGGTTGGTTTGGCCCTTGTTCCTATAACTCGAATCCTAGCCCGTTATATCCCATTTTAATTTTACACCATTGTGAATCTTACGCCTTTTTTACTCTCTGATCGAGGTTCTCGGCATTGAAAAATCTTTGTAAACTAAATCACACGTGTATTTGTTGACATTTAGGAGATATACAGTCAAGAAAATCACGGGAAATGTTGATATATATGCGGATTAGACATGAAAAAAAAAAACTCAACAAATGGCTACAATTTAAGGAATGTGTATAGTGACGGCATCAGATTCCTAATTGATGGAGAAAGGTCTGGTGGCAAGAAAAGCTGCTTCTAGGAGGTTGTCAAGTGTTTTCGCTCGACGATTCCATTCTTGGATGGTTGGTTTGGCCCTTGTTCCTGTAACTCGAATCGTAGCCCGGTATATCCCAATTTAATTTTACACCATTGTGAACCTTACGCCTTTCTTACTCTCTGATCGAGGTTCTCGACATTGAAAAATCTTTGTAAACTAAATCAAACGTGTATATATTGACATTTAAGACATATACAGTCAAGAAAATTAGGGGCAATGGTGATATATATGCGGATTAGACCCCAAAAAAAACTCAACAAACGGCTACAATTTAAGGAATGTGTTTAGCGACGACATCAGATTCCTAATAGATGGAGAAATGTCTGGTGGCAAGAAAAGCTGCTTCTAGGAGGTTGTCAAGTGTTTTCGCTCGACGATTCCATTCTTGGGTGGTTGGTTTGGCCCTTGTTCCTGTAACTCGAATCCTAGCCCGGTATATCCCGTTTTAATTTTACACCATTGTGAACCTTACGCCTTTTTTACTCTCTGATCGAGGTTCTCGGCATTGAAAAATCATCGTAAACTAAATCACACGTGCATATATTGACATTTAAGAGATATACAGTCAAGAAAATTAAGGGCAATGGTGATATATATGCGGATTAGACAAAAAAAAACACTCAACAAATGGCTACAATTTAAGTAATGTGTTTAGTGACGACATCAGATTCCTAATTGATGGAGAAAGGTCTGGTGGCAAGATATGCTGCTTCTAGGAGGTTGTCAAGTGTTTTCACTCGACGATTCCATTCTTGGGTGGTTGGTTTGGCCCTTGTTCCTGTAACTCGAATCCTAGCCCAGTATATCCCATCTTAATTGTACACCATTGTGAACCTTACGCCATTTTACTCTCTAATCAAGGTTCTCAGCATTGAAAAATCTTCGTAAACTAAATCACACGTGTATATGTTGACATTTAAGAGATAGACGATCAAGAAAATCAAGGGCAATGGTGATATATATGTGGATTAGACACCAAAAAAAACTCAACAAACGGCTACAATTTAAGGAATGTGTTTAGCGACGGCATCAGATTCCTAATAGATGGAGAAATGTCTGGTGGCAAGAAAAGCTGCTTCTAGGAGGTTGTCAAGTGTTTTCGCTCAACGATTCCATTCTTGGGTGGTTGGTTTGGCCCTTGTTCCTGTAACTCGAATCCTAGCCCGTTATATCCCATTTTAATTTTACACCATTGTGAACCTTACGCCTTTTTTACTCTCTGATCGACGTTCTCGGCATTGAAAAATATTTGTAAACTAAATCACACGTGTATTTGTTGACATTTAAGAGATATACAGTCAAGAAAATCAAGGGAAATGTTGATATATATGCTGATTACACACAAAAAAAAACACTCAACAAATGGCTACAATTCAAGGAATGTGTATAGTGACGGCATCAGATTCCTAATTGATGGAGAAAGGTCTGGTGGCAAGAAAAGCTGCTTCTTGGAGGTTGTCAAATGTTTTCGCTTGACGATTCCATTCTTGGATGGTTGGTTTGGCCCTTGTTCCTGTAACTCGAATCCTAGCCCGGTATATCCCATTTTAATGTTACACCATTGTGAACCTTACACCTTTTTTACTCTCTAATCGAGGTTCTCGGCAGTGAAAAATCTTTGTTAACTAAATCACACGTGTATTTGTTGACATTTAAGAGATATACAGTCAAGAAATTAAAGGGAAATGTTGATATATATGCGGATTAGACAAAAAAAAACACTCAACAAATGACTACAATTTAAGGAATGTGTATAGTGACGGCATCAGATTCCTAATTGAAGGAGAAAGGCCTGGTGGCAAGAAAAGCTGCTTCTAAGAGGTTGTCAAGTGTTTTCGCTCGACGATTCCATTAATGGGTGGTTGGTTTGGCCCTTGTTCCTGTAACTCGAATCCTACCCCGGTATATCCCATTTTAATTTTACACCATTGTGAACCTTACGCCTTTTTTACTTTCTGATCGAGGTTCTCGGCATTGAAATATCATCGTAAACTAAATCACACGTGTATATATTGACATTTAAGAGATATACAGTCAAGAAAATTAAGGGCAATGGTGATATATATGCGGATTAGACACAAAAAAAAAAAACACTCAGCAAATGGCTACAATTTAAGGAATGTGTTTAGTGACGGCATCAGATTCCTAATTGATGGAGAAAGGTCTGGTGGCAAGAAAAGCTGCTTCTAAGAGGTTGTCAAGTGTTTTCGCTCTACGATTCCATTCTTCGGTGGTTGGTTTGGCCCTTGTTCCTGTAACTCGAATTCTAGCCCGCTATATCCCATTTTAATTTTACACCATTGTGAAACTTACGCCTTTTTTACTCTCTGATCGAGGTTCTCGGCATTGAAAAATCTTCGTGAACTAAATCACACGTGTATATGTTGACATTTAAGAGATATACAGTCAAGAAAATCTAGGGTAATGGTGATATATATGCGGATTAGACACCAAAAAAAATACTCAACAAATGGCTACAATTTAAGGAATGTGTTTAGTGACGGCATCAGATTCCTAATTTTTGGAGAAAGGTCTAGTGGCAAGAAAAGGTGCTTCTAGGAGGTTGTCAAGTGTTTTCGCTCGACGATTCCATTCTTGGGTGGTTGGTTTGGCCCTTGTTCCTGTAACTCGAATCCTAGCCCAGTATATCCCATTTCAATTTTACACCATTGTGAACCTTATGCCTTTTTTTCTCTCTGATCGAGGTTCTCGGCGTTGAAAAATCTTCGTAAACTAAATCACACGTGTATATATTGACATTTAAAAGATATATACAGTCAAGAAAATCAAGGGCAATGGTGATATATATGCGGATTAGACACAAAAAAAAAACACTCAACAAATGGGTACAATTTAAGGAATGTGTTTAGTGACGGCATCAGATTCCTAATTGATGGAGAAAGGTCTGGTGGCAAGAAAAGCTGCTTCTAGGAGGTTGTCACGTGTTCTCGCTCGACGATTCCATTCTTGAGTGATTGGTTTGACCCTTGTTCCTGTAACTCGAATCCTAGCCCGGTATATCCCATTTTAATTTTACACCATTGTAAACCTTACGCCTTTTTTACTCTCGGATCAAGGTTCTCGGCATTGAAAAATCTTCGCAAACTAAATCACACGTGTATATGTTGACATTTAAGAGATATACGGTCAAGAAAATCAAGGGCAATGGTGATATATATGTGGATTAGACAAAAAAAACACTCAATAAATGGCGACAATTTACGGAATGGGTTTAGTGACGGCATCAGATTCCTAATTGATGGAGAAAGGTCGGGTGGCAAGAAAAGCTGCTTCAAGGAGGCTGTCAAGTATTTTCGCTCCACGATTCCATTCTTGGGTGGTTGGTTTGGCCCTTGTTCATGTAACTCGAATCCTAGCCCAGTATATCCCGTTTTAATTTTACACCATTGTGAACCTCACACCTTTTTTACTCTCTGATCGAGGTTCTCGGCATTTAAAAATCTTTGTAAACAAAATAACACGTGTATATGTTGACATTTAAGAGATATACCGTCAAGAAAACAAGGGCAATGGTGATATATATGCGGATTAGACACAAAAAAAACATTCAACAAATGACTACAATTTAAGGAATGTGTTTAGTTACGGCATCAGATTCCTAATTGATGGAGACTGGTCTGATGGCAAGAAAAGCTGCTTCTAGGAGGTTGTCAAGTGCTTTCGCTCAACGATTCCATTCTTGGGTGGTTGGTTTGGCCCTTGTTCCTGTAACTCGAATCCTAGCCCGCTATATCCCATTTTAATTTTACACCATTGTGAAAGTTACGCCTTTTTTACTCTCGGATCGAGGTTATCGGCATTGAAAAATCTTCGTAAACTAAATCACACGTGTATATGTTGACTTTTAAGCGATATATAGTCAAGAAAATCAAGGGCAATGGTGATATATATGCGGATTAGACACAAAAAAAAACACTCAACAAATGGCTACAATTTAAGGAATGTGTTTGGTGACGGCATCAGATTTCTAATTGACGGAGAAAGGTCTGGTGGTAAGAAAAGCTGCTTCTAGGAGGTTGTCAAGTGTTTTCGCTCGATGATTCCGTTCTTGGGTGGTTGGTTTGGCCCTTGTTCCTGTAACTCGAATCCTAGCCCGGTATATCCCATTTTACTTTTACACCATTGTGAACCTTACGCCTTTTTTACTCTCTGATCGAGGTTCTCGGCATTGAAAAATCTTCGTGAACTAAATCACACGTGTATATGTTGACATTTAAGAGACATACAGTCAAGAAAATCAAGGGCAATGGTGATATATATGCGGATTAGACACAAAAAAAAACACTCAATAAATTGCTAAAATTTAAGGAATGTGTTTAGTGACGGCATCAGATTCCTAATTGATGGAGAAAGGTCTGGTGGCAAGAAAAGGTGCTTCTAGGAGGTTGTCAAGTGTTTTCGCTCGATGATTCCATTCTTGGGTGGTTGGTTTGGCCCTTGTTCCTGTAACTCGAATCCTAGCCCAGTATATCCCATTTCAATTTTACACCATTGTGAACCTTACGCCTTTTTTACTCTCTGATCGAGGTTCTCGACATTGAAAAATCTTCGTAAACTAAATCACACGTGTATATGTTGACATTTAAAAGATATATACAGTCAAGAAAATCAAGGGCAATGGTGATATATATGCGGATTAGACACAAAAAAAACACTCAACAAATGACTACAATTTAAGGAATGTGTTTAATGACGGCATCAGATTCCTAATCGATGGAGAAAGTTTTGGTGGCAAGAAAAGCTGCTTCTAGGAGGTTGTGAAGTGTTTTCGGTCGACGATTCCATTCTTGGGTGGTTGGTTTGGCCTTTGTTCCTGTAACCTGAATCCTAGCCTGGTATATCCCATTTTAATTTTACACCATTGTGAACCCTACGCCATTTTTACTCTCTGGTCGAGGTTCTCGTCATTGAAAAATCTCCGTAAACTAAATCACACGTATATATGTTGACATTTAAGAGATATACAGTCAAGAAAATCAAGGGCAATGGTGATATATATGCGGATTAGACACAAAAAAAAACACTCAACAAATCGCTACAATTTAAGGAATGTGTTTAGTGACGGCATCAGATTCCTAATTGGTGGAGAAAGGTATGGTGGCAAGAAAAGCTGCTTCTAGGAGATTGTCAAGTGTTTTCGCTCGACGATTCCATTCTTGGGTGGTTGGTTTGGCCCTTGTTCCTGTAACTCGAATCCTAACCCGTTATATCCCATTTTAATTTTACACCATTGTGAACCTTACGCCTTTTTTACTCTCTGACCGAGGTTCTCGGCATTGAAAAATCTTTATAAACTAAATCACACGGTTATTTGTTGACATTTAAGAGATATACACTCAAGAAAATCAAGGGAAATGGTGATATATATGCGGATTAGACACAAAAAAAAAACACTCAACAAATGGCTACAATTTAAGGAATGTGTTTAGTGACAGCATCAGATTACTAATTGATGGAGAAAGGTCCGGTGGCAAGAAAAGCTGCCTCTAGGAGGTTGTCAAGTGTTTTCGCTCGACGATTCCATTCTTGGGTGGTTGGTTTGGCCCTTGTTCCTGTAACTCGAATTCTAGCCCCGTATATCCCATTTTAATTTTACACCATTGTGAACCTTACGCCTTTTTTACTCTCTGATCGAGGTTCTCAGCATTGAAAAATCTTCGTAAACTAAATCACACGTGTATATTTTGACATTTAAGAGATATACAGTCAAGAAAATCAAGGGCAATGGTGATATATATGCGGATTAGACACAAAAAAAAAAACTCAACAAATGGCTACAATTTAAGGAATGTGTTTAGTGACGGCATCAGATTCCTAATTGATGGAGAAAGGTCTGGTGGCAAGAAAACCTGCTTCTAGGAGGTTGTCAAGTGTTTTTGCTCGACGATTCCATTCTTGGGTGGTTGGTTTGGCCCTTGTTCCTGTAACTCGAATCCTAGCCCAGTATATCCCATTTCAATTTTACACCATTGTGAACCTTCGCCTTTTTTACTCTCTGATCGAGGTTCTCGGCATTTAAAAATCTTCGTAAACTAAATCACATGTGTATATGTTGACATTTAAAAGATATACACTGTCAAAAAATCAAGGGCAATGGTGATATATATGCGGATTAGACACAAAAAAAAAACACTCAACAAATGACTACAATTTAAGAAATGTGTTTAGTAACGGCATCAGATTCCTAATCGATGGAGAAAGGTCTGGTGGCAAGAAAAGCTGCTTCTAGGAGGTTGTGAAGTGTTTTCGCTCGACGATTCCATTCTTGGGTGGTTGGTTTGTCCCTTGTTCCTGTAACTCGAATCCTAGCCCGGTATATCCCTATTTAATTTTACACCATTGTTAACCGTACGCCTTTTTTACTCTCTGATCGAGGTTCTCGGCATTGAAAAATCTTCGTAAACTAAATCACACATGTATATGTTGACATTTAAAAGATATATACAGTCAAGAAAATCAAGGGCAATGGTGATATATATGCGGATTAGACACAAAAAAAAAACAGTCAACAAATGACTACAATTTAAGGAATGTGTTAAATGACGGCATCAGATTTCTAATCGATGGAGAAAGTATTGGTGGCAAGAAAAGCTGCTTCTAGGAGGTTGTGAAGTGTTTTCGCTCGACGATTCCATTCTTGGGTGGTTGGTTTGGCCCTTGTTCCTATAACTTGAATCCTAGCCCGGTATATCCCATTTTAATTTTACACCATTGTGAACCCTACGCCTTTTTTACTCTCTGATCGAGGTTCTCGTCATTGAAAAATCTCCGTAAACTAAATCACACGTATATATGTTGACATTTAAGAGATATACAGTCAAGAAAATCAAGGGCAATGGTGATATATATGCGGATTAGACAAAAAAAAACACTCAACAAATGGCAACAATTTAAGGAATGTGTTTAGTGACGACATCAGATTCCTAATTGATGGAGAAAGGTCTGGTGGCAAGAAAAGCTGCTTCTAGGAGGTTGTCAAGTGTTTTCCCTCGACGATTCCATTCTTGGGTGGTTGGTTTGGCCCTTGTTCCTGTAACTCGAATCCTAGCCCAGTATATCCCATTTCAATTTTACACCATTGTGAGCCTTACGCCCTTTTAACTCTCTGATCGAGGTTCTCGGCATTGAAAAATCTTCGTAAACTAAATCACACGCGTATATGTTGACATTTAAAAGATATATACAGTCATGAAAATCAAGGGCAATGGTGATATATATGCAGATTAGACACAAAAAAAAAAAAACACTCAAGAAATCGCTACAATTTAAGGAATGTGTTTAGTGACGGCATCAGATTCCTAATTGGTGGAGAAATGTATGGTGGCAAGAAAAGCTGCTTCTAGGAGGTTGTCAAGTATTTTCGCTCGACGATTCCATTCTTGGGTGGTTGGTTTGGCCCTTGTTCCTGTAACTCGAATCCTAACCCGTTATATCCCATTTTAATTTTACACCATTGTGAACCTTACGCCTTTTTTACTCTCTGACCGAGGTTCTCGGCATTGAAAAATCTTTATAAACTAAATCACACAGTTATTTGTTGACATTTAAGAGATATACACTCAAGAAAATCAAGGGAAATGGTGATATATATGCGGATTAGACACAAAAAAAAACACTCAACAAATGGCTACAATTTAAGGAATGTGTTTAGTGACGGCATAAGATTACTAATTGATGGAGAAAGGTCCGGTGGCAAGAAAAGCTGCCTCTAGGAGGTTGTCAAGTGTTTTCGCTCGACGATTCCATTCTTGGGTGGTTGGTTTGGCCCTTGTTCCTGTAACTCGAATCCTAGCCTCGTATATCCCATTTTAATTTTACACCATTGTGAACCTTACGCCTTTTTTACTCTCTGATTGAGGTTCTCGGCATTGAAAAATCTTCGTAAACTAAATCACACGTGTATATTTTGACATTTAAGAGATATACAGTCAAGAAAATCAAGGGCAATGGTGATATATATGTGGATTAGACACCAAAAAAAAACTCAACAAATGGCTACAATTTAAGGAATGTGTTTAGTGACGACATCAGATTCCTAATTGATGGAGAAAGGTCTGGTGGCAAGAAAAGCTGCTTCTAGGAGGTTGTCAAGTGTTTTTGCTCGACGATTCCATTCTTGGGTGGTTGGTTTGGCCCTTGTTCCTGTAACTCGAATCCTAGCCCAGTATATCCCATTTCAATTTTACACCATTGTGAACCTTACGCCTTTTTTACTCTCTGATCGAGGTTCTCGGCATTTAAAAATCTTCGTAAACTAAATCACATGTGTATATGTTGACATTTAAAAGATATATACTGTCAAGAAAATCAAGGGCAATGGTGATATATATGCGGATTAGACACAAAAAAAAAACACTCAACAAATGACTACAATTTAAGAAATGTGTTTAGTAACGGCATCAGATTCCTAATCGATGGAGAAAGGTCTGGTGGCAAGAAAAGCTGCTTCTAGGAGGTTGTGAAGTGTTTTCGCTCGACGATTCCATTCTTGGGTGGTTGGTTTGTCCCTTGTTCCTGTAACTCGAATCCTAGCCCGGTATATCCCTATTTAATTTTACACCATTGTTAACCGTACGCCTTTTTTACTCTCTGATCGAGGTTCTCGGCATTGAAAATTCTTCGTTAACTAAATCACACATGTATATGTTGACATTTAAGAGATATACAGTTAAGAAAATCAAGGGTAATGGTGATATATATGCGGATTAAAGACAAAAGAAAACACTCAACAAATGGCTACAATTTAAGGAAGGTGTTTAGTGACGGCATCAGATTCCTAATTGATGGAGAAAGGTCTGGTGGCAAGAAAAGCTGCTTCTTGGAGGTTGTCAAGTGTTTTCGATCGACAATTCCATTCTTGGGTGGTTGGTTTGTCCCTTGTTCGTGTAACTCGAATCCAAGCCCGGTATATCCCATTTTAATTTTACTCCATTGTGAACCTTACGCCTTTTTTACTCTCTGATTGAGGTTCTCGGCATTGAAAAATCTTTGTAAACTAAATCACACGTGTATATGTTGACATTTAAGAGATATACAGTCAAGAAAATTTAGGGCAATGGTAATATATATGTGGATTAGACACAAAAAAAAAAACACTCAACAAATGGCTACAATTTAAGGAATGTGTTTAGTGACGGCATCATATTCCTAATTGACGGAGAAAGATCTGGTGGCAAGAAAAGCTGCTTCTAGGAGGTTGTCAAGTGTTTTCGCTTGACGATTCCATTCTTGGGTGGTTGGTTTGGCCCTTGTTCCTGTAACTCGAATCCTAGCCCGGTATATCCCATTTTAATTTTACACCATTGTATCAGACAATGCTGGTGAGTTCATAGTTTTACGAAAACGTTAGTTACTAAGTGGTTAATTACGTTCATTGATTACAATGTTGATAATACCTCGGATACAAGACGGCTCCAGATTTATTTTGCCCTTTCCTCAATGCTCCTATCAAAGCATTGGTCATGACTAGGTCATTAGTTCACACCCGTCCTCTCCGGTACGGGGTGAGGGTGCCAAACCTAAGTGGCGCTACCAACTAATACCCTGTTACCTCTCAGGTAACAAACAACAAGGAGGGAATTTAATGGTGATAGGACGAGTATATTTTCCAACATTCCAGATTTTACCCACAAGACATATTCCTCTCATGAATACCAATGATTTACCCAAAAACCTATCCCTCTCTGGGATACCCAATGACTCTCCCAACCACCGGGACGCATGCTTAAGAGGAATGAACTCACATTGGTTTTGCTCGGTAAGACTAGTTTGTGTTCAAGTTGCTCAAACAAATCCTAACATGGTTACTATCGACTGTCAGTTTCTTAAACACTTAACACAAGTCGTAACACATATTACACAAGTAGCATTCACATATCATTATTCACATTGTATAAATTCACCAAGAAATCTAACCATATTATATATCATAATATTACATAGTAGGTGTTGCATCACCCAATAACGGTTTGTTTGCATATCCACACCCAATCAGATTACAATTCTAACATTCATGCAAGGGTGTGTGCGCGCATCCGATTAGTTCCAGGCCCAACATCAGCCGTCCAGTTACGAAGTGTGCCACTAAAATCAGCTTCCGCCCAAGAACAGTGTATGCTTGGGCTCTAGTATGTGAGTCATTTCAAGTGTGCGGCCCAAAACAACGTCCTGCTTAAAAACTGTGCACCCCATTGATCCGAGGCCCAACCAGAGCTGTATTACACTGCGCGGTCTAGTACAAATTATGATGTGTGGAGTCCGACATCATAGGCCCGCGGATCAGTTGTGCACCCCAACTTAAGTCCGATTGGCTGTGCGATCTATCTTAATTAGCAGCCCAATTTAAGAGGTTCACTTATGAGGCCCAATTAACATAACGTGATCCCAAATCGATTTCGAAGTCTACTGCCCAACTCCAAACTCACAACCCCACTTCAATACTCGTTTAATTAAGTCTAACATCATCACTAATGAGAGCTAGATTTGCATAAATCCTAATAGTCCACCAACAGTTTGTATGTTATTGTTTCATAATCATTCAAGTCAATATTCAGTTTAATGTGAATGCACAATCATTATCATGTGACCCTAAAAACCATAAATAAATTCTTGTTACACAACCATATTTAATCGCATGAAATAGTTTCTTCATAACACAATTTATCATTCGATCTTTCGTGAACCAACATTACGAACTCTCCTACCATCATGCAATCCTAGATTCATATCAAACGTTAAATACCCTAGTCATTCTTTAATTTCTCACGATTGGATCATATCAATTGTGCACCTTGTTCATAACATACATATGCAACTTTTGTTAATTAGTTCACACATAAATCAAGCTCAAACAATTGAGAATTACAACAGATATGAAACTACTAACCAAGGGGCTCGACTAGAGAAGATGATGCCTCGATGAGATCTACTTTCGTCGTTAGTTTTGGGGCATAGGGTTTACAAGTGGTTGTGTAATATCATACAAGTTATACGTAAATAAGGGAGAGGAGAGGTGGACTCAGATTGATTTGGGCTTGCGAGACCGGGCTGAGGGGTAATAAAGGTTTACAGTGGATTACAATAATTTCATGGTCCAATTAGATCCTAAGGTTCAAAAATTGTCGGCCACTCTTGCATGTGATCTGATAAGATTTTTGGGCCACTATTTCAAATTGAACCAGCTTTAAATTGACGGTCCAATAACATGTTTGCATAAAGTCTAATTTAGATATCGATGAATTAATGGTTGTCAGTATATTGAGTAAAGTTAATAAAATGGATTGTATATATAATCATTTCAGTTTGCATACGTCATCAGTCCATGTGTATTTGCATATGCTTTGTTAGAAATTAATAGTACATTGTTCTAAATATGCTGGGCCGCAACTACATGGGCCGAAGGCCCTTATGGAGAAATCCCCATAGACGAAAGATGTCTTTCATCGAGCAGTATCGAGCAGCACCTTCGCCGAGCAGTCTTTCGTCGAGCATGACTTGCGACGAAAAACCCTACATTATGTTATTTATTTATCACTACACTTTTTAACCACCAAGCATTACACATACTCACTTAACAATCAAACATCATACATAACATTAATCATTCAGGTAATTGCACACGACACCACACAGATCAAATTGTAAAACAGGATTTGCAAAACAAATAATATGCATAGGAAGGACCTTGAAACTTCGGGTTGTCACATTATCCCCAACTTGAAAGAAATTTCATCCCGAAATTTGACAAGTAACCCAAAGCAACAAGATGTTAACTCAGGATGACTGTGGATTTTCCGCGGGTACCACATCATCCCCAACTTGAAAGGGAATTTCATCCAGAAATTCTCAAATGATATCGGTTCCATCCAATCATTGCGTTTCCACGTGAACTCCGGTCCACGTCTTGAGTTCCAATGACTCTCTCAATTGGAATCTCGACTATGGTAATGAAACTTGACTTCCTGGCCCATGCCTACGATAGATTCCTTAACAACTGCAACTTGTCGTTAGCCTTAGCATCTAGTAAGGGTAACAAGTGTTTCATCAGACAAACACTTCCTTAGATTCGAAACATAAATGACATCATGTACGTTATCCAATTCGCTAGGTAACCCGAGTTTGTGAGCCACGTCACCGATTCTTTCCAGAATTCTGAATGTCCCAACATATCGTAATTAAGCTTGCCATGCTTCCCAGAGCATACCGCACCCTCCCAGAGTGAGACTTCCAATATGACACGTTCACCTGCAGTGAACTCCCAGTGCTTCCTTTCCTGGCGATCACGCGTTATCGCCACACGATTTCCAATCCAAATAATCTTCCCAAGAGTTTCAAGTGCAAGTCCTGGACCCGTGATTAGATTGTCATCCACCTCAGTCTAACAAGGAGGTTGGCATTATTATCCAAGAAATGACTCAAACAGAGCCGTAAGCATACTAAAACGGTAGCGGCTGCAGTAGAACTCACCCAAAGATAAGTGTCCTTCCAAATGTTTACTAAAGTCAATCACACATGCTCGCAGCATATCTTCGAGTGTCTGGGTGGTTCCTTCATTCTGACTTTCTGTCTGAGGGTGATAAGTAGTGCTCATGTCTAGACGTGAGCCATGGGTTTATGTACTGCCTGCCCCAAATCGAATGTAAACACAGATCAAATAAGAGGTAATAGAAGTTGGCACCTCGTGCCTAGAAACCGCCTCTCTCAGAGGAATATTCACAAACTGTGAAGACTCGTCTTTCCTTGATTGCAAGAAAGTGTGCGGGTAACGTGAGACCATCAACGATCACCCAGGTGATATTGTTTCCATTTTGAGTTATAAGTAGACTAGTGACAGAATTCATGGTAGTCTGTTCTCATTTCCATATAGGTGTTTCTGCTTGCTGATACTCCACCTTGACTTTTCTACAAGTCAAACATCATTCACATACATAGCTAGGTGGGCCTTCATGCCCGATTACCAGTACAAGATTTTATAGATCCTAATATCTCTCATCAAAACCTAGACGACTAGAATATCGAGGCCGGTGTGCTTTGCTCCACACGAGTTCCCTACAGTTGCCATATAATGAGACCCACATTCCTCCTATGAGGTAGCGATTATCGTCCGACCTGCCAACGGCTGCTTCTCCAAGCCCCGCATGGGTTTAACTTGAAAATCCTCTTCCTTCAGTTCTCCAGTTTGGACAGAGCGAGTCATATCCGGTAGGTTAGAGCCGATAGTGAGCTACAAAGCTCGTGCACGTTCAGGTTTCACAGTCGTAATCATTCAAAAGTTCCATCCAGCTATTACATGTTTAGCTCTTCCGAAACAAAGGTACACGGGAAGCTCTTGTGATCGGTCTAAGTAGTGCACTTGGTACCGTCTAAGTAATGCCTCCAGGCTACCACCCCAGGTTGTGAGTCGTGCAATTCTTCCTGTTACTCCACTATGTAAGGCATCACCTCCTCGTGTTGCATCGGCGTGTAACTAGGACTCTGATTCGAACCATCATGGTATACCACTAAATCACCCGTACCCTTGGTTAAAGACGATGCTCAGTGTGACAACTCGAAATTTAGAACCTTTCGTTGTATCTTGGTGTAGCTTGCTTGAAATGTTATGTGATTAGTTAACTTGTTGGTTTAATGATATAAGTGAACATTCTATGTGATTATGTGTTACGTTTATATGTATGTGTGTATGTATAATGAGCCGAGACACAAGAACCCGACTCGAGACCATGCGGTCTCGAGTGAACAGTAACAGTTGGGCCGGATCGGGCCACGCACCTCATTTAACCCAACCGAAAGCCCATTAGGGTGCACTACTTGGAACGGATATATAACCTTGGTGGATAGCCATGTTTGCCATTTCTTTGGACAACACACTCACTCTCACACGCACCTTCTCCTACACACACTCTCTCTCTCTAGAAAAACATTAAACCATAGAGGATCAAGCATCACAAACCCTCTTCTCACTCTCGGATCAAACCAGCCGACCACAAAAGGGTTCTCGGATTAGCTCGTTCACACCAAACAAAGCTTCATCTTTCACCACTACTTCTCTAACCGGTTAGTGATTCTTATTATGTGTTGTGTTTCGGTTGATAATGATGTATGATGAAGCCATAGGGGAATATGTTTGCTTGATAAGATTTATACATGATTAAAGTGTAGATTATGTGATAATATGTTTACTTGTTAAGCTTTATGCATGATGAATACACCCTTCTTGAGTAATCGGTTCATAAGTGCTTCATGTTATGTGTTTATATTCGGTCGATGAGGATTATAGGATAATGTATTGATTTTGTTAGGATGAATAATGTATACTTGACTATGAATGAGTGTAATCGGTTCTATATAGGCTCAATTCCGAATGGTTTGGTTATGTTTAGGAGGGTTGTGTTCAATGAAATCGGACTAACACATGTTGATGATAAATCCTATATAAGTATGCTATTGTATTGATCGAACATGATAGATGTATGAGCCGATGATGTTACTAACTTGAGTTCATGCCATAATAGATTTTCTTGATGAAGCATGTTGATTATAATATGATGAACTACTTGAATATTTGAAGAACATGATGAATATGATATGAATGTGGCTTGAATATTTGAAAACTTGTTGTTTGATCCGTTTTTGATTAGTAGTAGACAAGGGAACATGTTTATGAAATATCATTGGTTAGTACATTATCTCATGAACATGAAATTCTATTGGTTTAGTACATGTACCAGCGATCAGCAGATGTGTCTGTCGAGACCCTTGGTCTCGACTCGAGACCACCACATGACAACTCGAGATCCCCGGTTTCGACACAAGTTGCGAGTCGAGAACCTATAGTCTCGACTCGAGACCACACTTGATCAGCACACAAACCTCATGACTCGAGACCATGCTTGCGAGTCCAGTTGCGACTCGAGACCAATACATGCATGACCCGAGACCTCCTCAGATTGCGACTCGAGAACTTGTAAGCTACAACTCGAGACCGCACAGTCTCGACTAGAGACCGCACAGTCTCGACTCGAGACCATACACATGTGCACGCTATTTGGACTTTCACACTGTTACGGGCCTAAGTGATTGGACCGAACATATGGGCCGTATGTGCTACTGTTAATTGAGTATGTTGTGCACTGTAGTTCAATTGCCATGATAAACGTGAATGCCATGATCGTCACTTGTGTACAATACGTGTAGAACATACGTGCACTACTTGGATATGAACCTGACGTGAATGATATCTATGTTAGGACGTAGTTGACCACTTACAACTTGATTAACTTTTCTGTGTATCTGCCGAGCAAACCAAGGTGAGTTCACACCCTCTACAAAGCATGGGATTCCCAGGGGTTTGGGAATGGGGTTAAGGAATGTGGATTCCTCGTCCTCCTTGGGTAGAACAGCATCGGTTCAGGAATATAAATTCCTCGTCCTCATGGACAGATAACTCGTACTATACCAAAACTCTATCACGAAGTCCCTCCTTTTTATATCGACTTAATCGCCGGGCCAATGGCGAGCGGGTCATTAGTTAGATAGCGCTATTTAGGTCTGACAAACCTCACACCGTGCCGCAGAGGACGAGCGTGAACTAATGGATCTGGGGCACGTCAATGATGATAGACATTGACAGTTTCAGGGCACATAAACATGACTACAGTCAGCAGTCGATATGGTAACGAGTCTAGTGTATACATGGGGTAGCCCCCATGGCCGAAATGCCAGATAACTAACACGGGGTAGCCCCCACGGCTGGATTGCCAGAGTAACCGGGAATAAACAAGTCACGTTTTTAACTATGGGGTAACTCCCATGGCAGGATGCCAGATAAAGGAAACTGTTTTCGAAACAACTTAAAACGAACACCCAACCGTGAACTCACTCAACTTGTTGTTGACTCGTTACTACATGCTTTGCAGGTCTTTATGTACTTAGCTGGAGCTTGCATGGAAGAGGGTCGTTGTGGGACATGGACAGCTGTGTGCCATGTTAAACTTTGAACATTTAAACTTATGTTTTGATTTTAAACGTTATGCTTCCGCTTACAACTTAACTAGGTTTTTTTTGGACACCAATTGTATTGGTTAAACTTTTATATCCTTTAACTTGCATGTTCAATATGATTGGTGGCTGGATCCTGGTCAGTCACGCCTCCAAGCGGTGGTATTCCGCAGGTGGATTTTGGGGGTGTGACACTCAGTGCATTGTAGTGTTGGGTTTCAAAAGCTGAAATGACGTTCTCATGTTTGTCTCCCACGAATACACAACACCCTGCTGTGCTAAAGAGATTAAAGTTGCGAAATCCTCGAAAATCCTGTGATGAATCTACGATAGTATCTAGCTGGACCAATAAATTATTGTATCCCCGCTGGACTATTTAGTTCCGATCAATATCTAATGAAATGGAACTTTTAGCGAGATCTGCATGTATCCCCCATTCGTTGACTACATGACCAAGAAAGTGTACTCCTCGGATCCTGAAGTCACACTTTGGTAGGCTTCGCATGGAGTTGCTCCTCCCCTAGGAGCTCTAAGATAAGATACAAGTGTCGTTCATGGTGTTCTTTTCTCCTGGAAGTGATTTCAAGTGTCATCAATAAACACGGTTGACAGTTTGACGAGATGAGGTTTACACTTTCGATTCATGTGGTCCAAAAAACTGCAGGTGCGTGGAATAACTTGAATGACATACACAGAAAATCGTAGTAGCCGTACTGTGTTTGATATGCCATCTTAGGAACATCCTCCCCCTGGACTTCCATCTGATGATTACCCGATCTCAAGTCGGTTTCCGAGTAAATGATTGACTCGTGCAGCTTGCCAAGCAGGTCGTCCATGTGAGGCGATGGGTGATGGTTTCCGACTTGCACCCTGCTAAGTTTACGGTAGCCGGTTCACGAATGAAAGGACTCGTCCTTCTTTTCACAGGTAGAGCTCGGGCTCCCCAAAGCAAGGAGCTAATCCGTCAAGACCCCTTTCCAGCGGTTCCTGAAGTTGACTAGGCAGTTCTTGCAACCTTCCTGATGTGAGATGATAAGGGATACTAGTAATCCGGGCGGCTTCTGACATGATACCGATCCGATATTCCACCTGACGATGTGGAGGTGAACCTGATAGTTCTTCTGGTAGCTCATAGGGAGAAATCACGAAAAGTTGGCCGATCCTCTTCTCCTTAGCCTTATCATCAGTAACGAGTGCTAACATAGCGGGGTAATCCTTCCGTAGACATTCCTGGGCCCTTATTGCCGAAATGATGCTAACCTTTACACCACTCTGACACTTTTAGGCCAGACGATGATTCTCCACTAGGGAAAGGGATATGTAGAATTTTCTCCTCACCGGGTATATCTGCGTAATATCTGGATAACCAATCCATGCTAACCACTGCATCAAACTATCAAGGGTAGTTGAAGGAAGGTTGATGTCGAACACTTGTCCCACAAGGTCGAGTTTGCATTCCAACGAACATATGAGGTTTCATTTGACTAGCCATCAGTCGATTCCACAACAGGTTGGTTTCAAGAAGCATCAGGGTTAAACAGAACAAGAACGAGGCACTTAGTTTCCAAGAACGTGCAGGCCACCTTGTTGCTATAATCCTGGCGTCTCCCATGTCAATTCCTGAATGTCCTTCCATGAGCACCACTACCAGTGGTGTTATCGTTACGAGGATTTCCAGTACTGACGTCGTTCTCTTGATTGTTGTCGTCTTGATTTAACAATGGCCAGTCCATGTCGTGGGCACCTCCATTTCCATACTGTTGGCTACAATTACGAGTATCTTGATGTTTTTGTGACTGTTACCCCTAATGTCGTCGCTTGAAACGGAGCCCTATGATTTTTCACCGTTAAAGTCCATCTTTTCACATTCTGCGCCACATCCTAATGCACTACCCACTGTGCTGGCAGTTACACATACCATACTATAGTCAATTGCCATTGCTTATGCCTCGATGAACTCGTAAGAGTTGACTCCCATAAGTCGCTGACTCGGGTTAAATATTCGATTGGAGTCAAATTGCTAATGTTCATTGCTGGTAGTCAGGGTCTTCCAAATACTGAAGTCGGTAAAGTACTACGGTCATCCTCTTGTCCATCGTTCTTGCAAGCTGATGGAGTAATACACGGTATGTTGCTAGAGTGTTACAGAAGTGATCGCACTTCGGGACCTAAGGTGCCAATACGTTGAGTTCCAACCAATGAAGAGGAGTGAGAAGGGTATCGACCAAACATTCGACGCTGCGACATCCAACTCAGGGATGTTCGTACAAGCACCTAACATTCTATCCAGTTTGCTAGGCGTTCATATGGGCGTTCAGGCAATACTCGATAACATCGAGATTCGAAAGAATTCAGAGAGGAGTGAAAAGATCACGTTCGAGTAAAAGACAATCACTTCTATGACTCCCATAGATTTGTTATATTTCTCATCGATCAAATAACGGAACGGAACCCCTTTTTCACTTGTTAAGCCTCACTGGGACTCACATGAACCCCACATTATTATTATGTGTGCACCCACAATACTATTGTGATTTGCATGCTCATCTCAGTTCCTCATAACTCGTGTCAAATGGTTCTTCAAACTCAGATATTAAACGAGGGTTATCAAAATGAAAAGATCACATAAATCCAAGGACTGTGGCATACTATCCACGCATCCTAAAGTAAGCAAGCAATCCATGCCATCATGTTATAGTGACGAGTGTGTGTTCGTATATTACGTCATAAACAAATGTGTACTAGTCATGTAATGTATGCAACAAGTGAGAAAGACGAACCTTGCAATCTGGAGCTGAGTGTCATGGTCGTATTCACGTATTCAGAACTGTTCGGTTATAGTCTGGTTTTATAAAAACATTTTTAAAACCAAGTTCACTATAACTAGTGGCTCTGATACCAAACTATCACACCCCAAAATACCCTAAGCGGAAGCCCCCGCGAGGTGTGTGATGTACCAGGATCTAGCCACCAATCACATTGAACTCATACAAGATTTTAAATAAAACTTTCATTCATTAACATAAAGTGTTACAAAACAATAGATACAAATCATCGTATTCAGCGGAAGCACAAATCATTAGTTAAGTGTTTCAAAAACCATATGTATGAAAACCATTAGACTCGTCTCGTGATTCCATGTATCTCGACCGATGACCACTCCAGCATCCCAGACAGCAAGTTCCACATCCACACATACCTATAACCTGCGAGCATGCACACACGTGTATCAGACAACGCTGGTGAGTTCATAGTTTTACGAAAACGTTAGTTACCAAGTGTTTAATTACGTTCATTGATTACAATGTTGATAATACCTCGGATACAAGACGGCTCCAGATTTATTTTGCCCTTTCCCCAATGCTCCTATTAAAGCATTGGTCATGACTAGGTCATTAGTTCACACCCGTCCTCTCCAGTACGGGGTGAGGGTGCCAAACCTAAGTAGCGCTACCAACTAATACCCTATTACCTCTCAGGTAACAAACAACAAGAAGGGACTTTAATGGTGATAGGACGAGTATATTATCCAACATTCCAGATTTTACCCACAAGACATATTCCTCTCATGAATACCCATGATTTACCCAAAAACCTATCCCTCTCAGGGATACCCAATGACTGTCCCAACCACCGGGACACATGCTCAAGAGGAATGAACTCACCTTGGTTTTGCTCGGTAAGACTAGTTCGTGTTAAAGTTGCTCAAACCAATCCTAACATGGTTACTATCGACTGTCAGTTTCTTAAACACTTAACGCAAGTCGTAACACATATTACACATGTAGCATTCACATATCATTATTCACATTGTATAAATTCACCAAGAAATCTAACCATATTATATATTATAATATTACATAGTAGGTGTTGCATCCCCCAATAACGGTTTGTTTGCATGTCCACACCCAATCAGATTACAATTCTAACATTCATGCAAGGGTGTGTGTGCGCATCTGATTAGTTCCAGGCCCAACATCAGCCGTCCAGTTACGAAGTGTGCCACTAAAATCAGCTTCGGCCCAAGAACAGTGTATGCTTGGGCTCTAGTATGTGAGTCATTTCAAGTGTGCGGCCCAAAACAACGTCCTACATAAAAACTGTGCACCCCATTGGTCCGAGGCCCAACCGGAGCTGTATTACACTGCGAGGTCCAGTACAAATTATGATGTGTGGAGTCCGACATCATAGGCCCGCGGATCAGTTGTGCAACCCAACTTAAGTCCGATTGGCTGTGCGATCTATCTTAATTAGCAGCCCAATTTAAGAGGTTCACATATGAGGCTCAATTAACATAACGTGATGCCAAATCGATTTCGAAGTCTACTGCCCAACCCCAAACTCACAACCCCACTTCATTACTCATTTAATTAAGTCTAAAATCATCACTAATGAGAGCTAGATTTTCATGAATCCTAATAGTCCACCAACAGTTTGTATGTTATTGTTTCATACTCATTCAAGTCAATATTCAGTTTAATGTGAACGCACAATCATTATCATGTGACCCTAAAAACCATAAATAAATTCTTGTTACACATCCATATTTAATCGCATGAAACAGTTTCTTCATAACACAATTTATCATTCGATCTTTTGTGAACCAACATTACGAAGTCTCCTAACATCATGCAATTCAAGATTCATATCATACGTTAAATACCCTAGTCATTCTTTAATTTCTCACGATTGTATCTTATCAATTGTGCACCTTGTTCATAACATACATATGAAACTTTTGTTAATTAGTTCACACATAAATCAAGATCAAACAATTGAGAATTACAATAGATATGAAACTACTAACCAAGGGGCTCGACTAGAGAAGATGATGCCTCGATGAGATCTACTGCCGGCGTTAGTTTTGGGGCATAGGGTTTACAAGTGGTTGTGGAATATCATACAAGTTATACGTAAATAAAGGAGAGGAGAGGTGGGCTCGGATTGATTTGGGCTTGCTAGACCGGGCCGAGGGGTAATAAAGGTTTTCAATGGATTACAATAATTTCATGGTCCAATTAGATCCTAAGGTTCAAAAATTGTCGGCCATTCTTACATGTGATCTGATAAGATTTTTGGGCCACTATTTCAAATTGCACCAGCTTTAAATTGACGGTCCAACAACATGTTTGCGTAAAGTCCAATTTAGATATCGATGAATTAATGGTTGCTAGTATATTGAGTAAAGTTGATAAAATGGACTGTATATATAATCATTTCAGTTTGCATACGTCATCAGTCCATCTGTATTTGCATATGCTTTGTTAGAAATTAATATTACATTGTTCTAAATATGTTGGGCCGTAACTACATGGGCCGAAGGCCCTTATGGCGAAACCCCCATAACGAAAGATGTCTTTCATCGAGCAGCACCTTCGCTGAGCAGTCTTTCGTCGAGCATGACTCGTGACGAAAAACCCTACATTATGTTATTTATTTATCACTACACTTTTTAACCACCAAGCATTACACATACTCACTTAACAATCAAACATCATACATAACATTAATCATTCAGGTAAATGCACACGACACCACATAGATCAAATTGTAAAACAGGATTTGCAAAACAAATAATATGCACAGGAAGGACCGTGAAACTTCGGGTGGTCATAGAGGTTCTTGGCCTTGAAAAATCTTTGTAAACTAAATCACACGTGTATATGTTGATATTTAAGAGATATACAGTGAAGAAAATCATGGGCAATGGTGATATTTATGCGGATTAGACACCAAAAAAAAACACTCAACAAATGGCTACAATTTAAGTAATGTGTATAGTGACGGCATCAGATTCCTAATTGATGGAGAAAGGTCTGGTGGCAAGAAAAGCTGCTTCTAGGAGGTTGTCAAGTGTTTTCGCTCGACTATTCCATTCTTGGGTGGTTGGTTTGGCCCTTGTTCCTGTAACTCGAATCCTAGCCCGGTATATCCCATTTTAATTTTACACCATTGTGAACCTTACGCCTTTTTTACTCTCTAATCGAGGTTCTCGGCAGTGAAAAATCTTTGTAAACTAAATCACACGTGTACATGTTGACATTTACGAGATATACAATCAAGAAAATCAAGGGCAATGTTGATATATATGCGGATTAGACACCAAAATAAAGAAGACTCAACAAATACCTATAATTTAAGGAATGTGTTTAGTGACGGCATCAGATTCCTAATTGATGGAGAAAGGTCTGGTGGCAAGAAAAGCTACTTCTAGGAGGTTGTCAAGTATTTTTGCTCGACGATTCTATTCTTGGGTGGTTGGTTTGGCCCTTGTTCCTGTAACTCGAATCCTAGCCCGGTATATCCCATTTTAATTTTACACGATTGTGAACCTTATGCCTTTTTTACTCTCTGATCGAGGTTCTCGGCATTGAAAAATCTTCGTAAACTAAATCACACGTGTATATGTTGACATTTAAGAGATATACAGTCAAGAAAATCAAGAGCAATGGTGATATATATGTGGATTAGACTAAAAAAAACTCAATAAATGGCTAGAATTTAAGGAATGTTTTAGTGATGACATCAGATTCCTAATTGATGGAGAAAGGTCTGGTTGCAAAAAAAGCTGCTTCTAGGAGGTTGTCAAGTGTTTTCGCTCGACGTTTCCATTCTTGGGTGGTTTGTTTGGCGCTTGTTCCTGTAACTCGAATCCTAGCCCGATATATCCCATTTTAATTTTACACCATTGTACCTTACGCCTTTTTTACTCTCTGATCGAGTTTCTCGGCATTGAAAAATCTTCGTAAACTAAATCACACGTGTATATGTTGATATTTAAGAGATATACAGTTAAGAAAATCAAGGGCAATGGTGATATTTATGCGGATTAGACACAAAAAAAAAACACTCAACAAATGGCTACAATTAAAGGAATGTGTTTAGTGACGGCATAAGATTCCTAATTGATGGAGAAAGGTCTGGTGGCAAGAAAAGCTGCTTCTAGGAGGTTGTCAAGTGTTTTCGCTCGACGATTCCATTCTTGGGTGGTTGGTTTGGCACTTGTTCCTCTAACTCGAATCCTAGCCCGGTATATCCCATTTTAATTTTACATCATTGTGAACCTTACGCCTTTTTTACTCTCTGATCGAGGATCTCGGCATTGAAAAATCTTCGTGAACTAAATCACACGTGTATATGTTGACATTTAAGAGATATATAGTCAAGAAAATCAAGGGCAATGGTGATATATATGAGGATTAGACACCAACAAAAAAACACTCAATAAATTGCTACAATTTAAGGAATGTGTTTAGTGATGGCATCAGATTCCTAATTGATGGAGAAATGTCTGGTGGCAAGAAAAGCTGCTTCTAGGAGGTTGTCAAGTGTTTTCGCTCGACGATTCCATTCTTTGGTGGTTGGTTTGGCCCTTGTTCTTGTAATACGAAGCCTAGCCTTATATATCCTATTTTAATTTTACACGATTGTGACGCCTTTTTTACTCTCTGATCGAGGTTCTCGGCATTGAAAAATCTTTATTAACTAAATCACACGTGTATATGTTGACATTGAAGAGATATACAGTCAAGAAAATCAAGGGCAATGGTGATATATATATGCGGATTAGACACAAAAAAAACACTCAACAAATGGCTACAATTTAAGGAATGTGTTTAGTGACGGCATCAGATTTCTAATTGATGGAGAAAGGTCTGGTGGCAAGAAAAGCTGCTTCTAGGAGGTTGTCAAGTGTTTTCGCTCAACGTTTCCATTCTTGGGTGGTTTGTTTGGCCCTTGTTCCTGTAACTCGAATCCTAGCCCGGTATATCCCATTTGAATTTTACACCATTGTGAACCTTACGCCTTTTTTACTCTCTGATCGAGTTTCCCGGCATTGAAAAATCTTTGTAAACTAAATCACACGTGTATATGTTGATATTTAAGAGATATACAGTGAAGAAAATCATGGGCAATGGTGATATTTATGCGGATTAGACACCAAAAAAAACACTCAACAAATGGCTACAATTTAAGTAATGTGTATAGTGACGGCATCAGATTCCTAATTGATGGAGAAAGGTCTGGTGGCAAGAAAAGCTGCTTCTAGGAGGTTGTCAAGTGTTTTCGATCAACGATACCATTCTTGGGTGGTTGGTTTGGACCTTGTTCCTGTAACTCGAATCCTAGCCCAGTAAATCCCATTTTAATTTTACTCCATTGTGAACCTTACGCCTTTTTTACTCTCTGATCAAGGTTCTCGGCGTTGAAAAATCTTTGTAAACTAAATCACACGTTTATATGTTGACATTTAGGAGATATACAGTCAAGAAAATCAAGGGCATTGATGATATATATGTGGATTAGACACCAAAAAAAAACACTCAACAAATGGCTATAATTTAAGGAATGTGTTTAGTGACGTCATCAGATTCCTAATTGATGGAGAAAGGTCTGGTGGCAAGAAAAGCTGCTTCTAGGAGGTTGTCAAGTGTTTTCGCTTGACGATTCAATTCTTGGGTGGTGGGTTTGGCCCTTGTTCCTGTAACTCGAATCCTAGCCCGGTATATCCCATTTTAATTTTACACCATTGTGAACCTTACGCCTTTTTTACTCTCTGAACGAGGTTCTTGGCATTGAAAAATCTTCGTAAACTAAATCGCATGTGTATATGTTGACATTTAAGAGATATACAGTCAAGAAAATCAAGGGCAATGGTGATATAAATGCGGATTAGACAAAAAAAACACTCAACAAATGCCTACAATTTAAGGATTGTGTTTAGTGACGGCATCAGATTCCTAATTGATAGAGAAAGGTCCGGTGGCTAGAAAAGCTGCTTCTAGGAGGTTGTCAAGTGTTTTCGCTCGACGATTCCATTCTTGGGTGGTTGGTTTGGCCCTTGTTCCTGTAACTCGAATCCTAGCCCGGTATATCCCATTTTAATTTTACACCATTGTGAACCTTAAGCCTTTTATTCTCTCTGATCGAGGTTCTCGGCATTGAAAAATCTTCGTAAACTAAATCACACGTGTATATTGTGACATTTTAGAGATATACAGTTAATAAAATCAAGGGGAATGGTGATATATATGCGGATTAGACACAAAAAAACACTTAACAAATGGCTACAATTTAAGGAATGTGTTTAGTGACGGCATCCGATTCCTAATTGATGGAGAAAGGTCTGGTGGCAAGAAAAGCTGCTTCTAGGACCGTCGTCAAGTGTTTTTTGTCGACGATTCCATTCTTGGGTGGTTTGGCCCTTGTTCCTGTGACTCGAATCCTAGCCCGGTATATACCATTTTAATTTTACACCATTGTGAACCTTACGCCTTTTTTACTGTCTGATCGAAGTTCTCGGCATTGAGAAATTTCCGTAAACTAAATCACATGTGTATATGTTGACATTTAAGAGATATACAGTCAAGAAAATCAAGGGCAATGGTGATATATATGCGGATTAGACACCAAAAAAAAAACACTCAACAAATGGCTACAATTTAAGGAATGTGTTTAGTGACAGCATCAGATTCCTAATTGATGGAGAAAGGTCTGGTGGCAAGAAAAGCTGCTTCTAGGAGGTTGTCAAGAGTTTTCGCTCGACGATTCCATTCTTGGGTGGTTGGTTTGTCCCTTGTTCCTGTAACTCGAATCCTAGCCGGGTATATCCCATTTTAATTTTACACCATTCTGAACCTTACGCCTTTTTTACTCTCCGATCGTGGTTCTCGGCATTTAAAAATCTTCATAAACTAAATCACACGTGTATATGTTGACATTTAATAGATATACAGTCAAGAAAATCAAGGGCAGTAGTGATATATATGCGGATTAGACACAAAACAAAAACACTCAACAAATGGCTACAATTTAAGGAATGTGTTTAGTGACGGCATCAGATTCAAATTGGTGGAGAAAGGTCTGGTTGCAAGAAAAGCTTCTTCTAGGAGGTTATCAAGTGTTTTCGCTCGACGATTCCATTCTTGGGTGGTTGGTTTGGCACTTGTTCCTGTAACTCGAATCCTAGCCCGGTATATCCCATTTTAATTTTACATCATTGTGAACCTTACGCCTTTTTTACTCTCTGATCGAGGTTCTCGACATTGAAAAATCTTCGTGAACTAAATCACACTTGTATATGTTGACATTTAAGAGATATATAGTCAAGAAAATCAAGGGCAATGGTGATATATATGAGGATTAGACACCAAAAAAAAAAAACTCAATAAATTGCTACAATTTAAGGAATGTGTTTAGTGACGGCATCAGATTCCTAATTGATGGAGAAATGTCTGGTGGCAAGAAAAGCTGCTTCTAGGAGGTTGTCAAGTGTTTTCGCTCGACGATTCCATTCTTTGGTGGTTGGTTTGGCCCTTGTTCTTGTAACACGAATCCTAGCCTGATATATCCTATTTTAATTTTACACGATTGTGACGCGTTTTTTACTCTCTGATCGAGGTTCTCGACGTTGAAAAATCTTTGTAAACTAAATCACACGTTTATATGTTGACATTTAGGAGATATACAGTCAAGAAAATCAAGGGCATTGATGATATATATGTGGATTAGACACCAAAAAAAAAACACTCAACAAATGGCTATAATTTAAGGAATGTGTTTAGTGACGTCATCAGATTCCTAATTGATAGAGAAAGGTCTGGTGGCAAGAAAAGCTGCTTCTAGGAGGTTGTCAAGTGTTTTCGCTTGACGATTCAATTCTAGGGTGGTGGGTTTGGCCCTTGTTCCTGTAACTCGAATCCTAGCCCGGTATATCCCATTTGAATTTTACACCATTGTGAACCTTACGCCTTTTTTACTCTCTGAACGAGGTTCTTGGCATTGAAAAATCTTCGTAAACTAAATCACACGTGTATATTGTGACATTTTAGATATATACAGTTAATAAAATCAAGGGGAATGGTGATATATATGCGGATTAGACACAAAAAAACACTTAACAAATGGCTACAATTTAAGGAATGTGTTTAGTGACGGCATCCGATTCCTAATTGATGGAGAAAGGTCTGGCGGCAAGAAAAGCTGCTTCTAGGACCGTCGTCAAGTGTTTTTTGTCGACGATTCCATTCTTGGGTGGTTTGGCCCTTGTTCCTGTGACTCGAATCCTAGCCCGGTATATACCATTTTAATTTTACACCATTGTGAACCTTACGCCTTTTTTACTGTCTGATCGAAGTTCTCGGCATTGAGAAATTTCCGTAAACTAAATCACATGTGTATATGTTGACATTTAAGAGATATACAGTCAAGAAAATCAAGGGCAATGGTGATATATATGCGGATTAGACACCAAAAAAAACACTCAACAAATGGCTACAATTTAAGGAATGTGTTTAGTGACAGCATTAGATTCCTAATTGATGGAGAAAGGTCTGGTGGCAAGAAAAGCTGCTTCTAGGAGGTTGTCAAGAGTTTTCGCTCGACGATTCCATTCTTGGGTGGTTGGTTTGTCCCTTGTTCATGTAACTCGAATCCTAGCCCGGTATATCCCATTTTAATTTTACACCATTGTGAACCTTACGCCTTTTTTACTCTCCGATCGTGGTTCTCGGCATTTAAAAATCTTCATAAACTAAATCACACGTGTATATGTTGACATTTAATAGATATAAGGTCAAGAAAATCAAGGGCAGTAGTGATATATATGCGGATTAGACACAAAACAAAAACACTCAACAAATGGCTACAATTTAAGGAATGTGTTTAGTGACGGCATCAGATTCAAATTGGTGGAGAAAGGTCTGGTTGCAAGAAAAGCTGCTTCTAGGAGGTTATCAAGTGTTTTCGCTCGACGATTCCATTCTTGGGTGGTTGGTTTGGCACTTGTTCCTGTAACTCGAATCCTAGCCCGGTATATCCCATTTTAATTTTACATCATTGTGAACCTTACGCCTTTTTTACTCTCTGATCGAGGTTCTCGACATTGAAAAATCTTCGTGAACTAAATCACACTTGTATATGTTGACATTTAAGAGATATATAGTCAAGAAAATCAAGGGCAATGGTGATATATATGAGGATTAGACACCAAAAAAAAACTCAATAAATTGCTACAATTTAAGGAATGTGTTTAGTGACGGCATCAGATTCCTAATTGATGGAGAAATGTCTGGTGGCAAGAAAAGCTGCTTCTAGGAGGTTGTCAAGTGTTTTCGCTCGACGATTCCATTCTTTGGTGGTTGGTTTGGCCCTTGTTCTTGTAACACGAATCCTAGCCTGATATATCCTATTTTAATTTTACACGATTGTGACGCGTTTTTTACTCTCTGATCGAGGTTCTCGGCATTGAAAAATCTTCATTAACTAAATCACACGTGTATATGTTGACATTGAAGAGATATACAGTCAAAAAAATCAAGGGCAATGGTGATATATATATGCGGATTAGACACAAAAAAAACACTCAACAAATGGCTACAATTTAAGAAATGTGTTTAGTGACGGCATCAGATTTCTAATTGATGGGGAAAGGTCTGGTGGCAAGAAAAGCTGCTTCTAGGAGGTTGTCAAGTGTTTTCGCTCAACGTTTCCATTCTTGGGTGGTTTGTTTGGCCCTTGTTCCTGTAACTCGAATCCTAGCCCGGTATATCCCATTTGAATTTTACACCATTGTGAACCTTACGCCTTTTTTACTCTCTGATCGAGTTTCTCGGCATTGAAAAATCTTCGTAAACTAAGTCACACGTGTATATGTTGATATTTAAGAGATCTGCAGTTAAGAAAATCAAGGGCAATGGTGATATTTATGCGGATTAGACACCAAAAAAAACACTCAACAAATGGCTACAATTTAAGGAATGTGTATAGTGACGGCATCAGATTCCTAATTGATGGAGAAAGGTTTGGTGGCAAGAAAAATTGCTTCTAGGAGGTTGTCAAGTGTTTTCGCTCGATGATTCCATTCTTGGGTGGGTGGTTTGGCACTTTTTCCTGTAACTCGAATCCTAGCCCGGTATATCCCATTTTAATTTTACATCATTGTGAACCTTACGCCTTTTTTACTCTCTGATCGAGGTTCTCGGCATTGAAAAATCTTCGTAAACTAAATCACACGTGTATATGTTGACATTTAAGAGATATATAGTCAAGAAAATCAAGGGCAATGGTGATATACATGTGGATTAGACACAAAAAAAAAACACTCAACAAATGGCTACAATTAAAGGAATGTGTTTAGTGACGGTAAAAGATTCCTAATTGATGGAGAAAGGTCTGGTGGCAAGAAAAGCTGCTTCTAGGAGGTTGTCAAGTGTTTTCGCTCGACGATTCCATTCTTGGGTGGTTGGTTTGGCACTTGTTCATGTAACTCGAATCCTAGCCCGGTATATCCCATTTTAATTTTACATCATTGTGAACCTTATGCCCTTTTTACTCTCTGATCGAGGTTCTCGGCATTGAAAAATCTTCGTGAACTAAATCACACGTGTAAATGTTGACATTTAAGAGATATACAGTCAAGAAAATCAAGGGCAATGGTGATATATATGCGGATTAGATACAAAAAAAAACACTCAATAAATTGCTAAAATTTAATGAATGTGTTTAGTGACGGCATCAGATTCCTAATTGATGGAGAAAGGTCTGGTGGCAAGAAAAGCTGCTTCTAGGAGGTTGTCAAGTGTTTTCGCTCAACGATTCCATTCTTGGGTGGTTGGTTTGGACTTTGTTCCTGTAACTCGAATCCTAGCCCGTTAAATCCCATTTTAATTTTACTCAATTGTGAACCTTACGCCTTTTTTACTCTCTGATCAAGGTTCTCGGCATTGAAAAATCTTTGTAAACTAAATCACACGTTTATATGTTGACATTTAAGAGATATACAGTCAAGAAAATCAAGGGCATTGATGATATATATGTGGATTAGACACAAAAAAAAAACTCAACAAATGGCTATAATTTAAGGAATGTGTTTAGTGACGGCATCAGATTGCTAATTGATGGAGAAAGGTCTGGTGGCAAGAAAAGCTGCTTCTAGGAGGTTGTCAAGTGTTTTCGCTTGACGATTCAATTCTTGGGTGGTTGGTTTGGCCCTTGTTCCTGTAACTCGAATCCTAGCCCGGTATATCCCATTTTAATTTTACACCATTGTGAACCTTACGCCTTTTTTACTCTCTGAACGAGCTTCTTGGCATTGAAAAATCTTCGTAAACTAAATCGCATGTGTATATGTTGACATTTAAGAGATATACAGTCAAGAAAATCAAGGGTAATGGTGATATAAATGCGGATTAGACACACAAAAAAAAAAACACTCAACAAATGCCTACAATTTAAGGATTGTGTTTAGTGACGGCATCAGATTCCTAATTAATAGAGAAAGGTCTGGTGGCTAGAAAAGCTGCTTTTAGGAGGTTGTCAAGTGTTTTCGCTCGACGATTCCATTCTTGGGTGGTTGGTTTGGCCCTTGTTCCTGTAACTCGAATCCTAGCCCGGTATATCCCATTTTAATTTTACACCATTGTGAACCTTAAGCCTTTTATACTCTCTGATCGAGGTTCTCGGCATTGAAAAATCTTCGTAAACTAAATCACACGTGTTTATTGTGACATTTAAGAGATATACAGTTAATAAAATCAAGGGGAATGGTGATATATATGCGGATTAGACACAAAAAAACACTTAACAAATGGCTACAATTTAAGGAATGTGTTTAGTGACGGCTTCCGATTCCTAATTGATGTAGAAAGGTCTGGTGGCAAGAAAAGCTGCTTCTAGAACCGTCGTCAAGTGTTTTTTTGTCGACGATTCCATTCTTGGGTGGTTTGGCCCTTGTTCCTGTGACTCGAATCCTAGCCCGGTATATACCATTTTAATTTTACACCATTGTGAACCTTACGCCTTTTTTACTGTCTGATCGAGGTTCTCGGCATTGAGAAATTTCCGTAAACTAAATCACATGTGTATATGTTGACATTTAAGAGATATACAGTCAAGAAAATCAAGGGCAATGGTGATATATATGCGGATTAGACACCAAAAAAACACTCAACAAATGGCTACAATTTAAGGAATGTGTTTAGTGACGGCATCAGATTCAAATTGATGGAGAAAGGTCTGGTTGCAAGAAAAGCTGCTTCTAGGTGGTTGTCAAGTGTTTTCGCTCGACGATTCCATTCTTGGGTGGTTGGTTTGGCTAGTGTTGCTGTAACTCGAATCCTAGCCCGTTATATCCCATTTAAATTTTACACCATTGTGAACCTTACGCCTTTTTTACTCTCTGAACGAGGTTCTTGGCATTGAAAAATCTTTATAAACTAAATCACATTTGTATATGTTGACATTTAAGAGATATACAGTCAAGAAAATCAATGGCAATGGTGATATATATGCTGATTAGACACAAAAAAAAAACACTCAACAAATGGCTACAATTTAAGGATTGTGTTTAGTGATGACACCAGTTTCCTAATTAATGGAGAAAGGTCTGGTTGCAAGAAAAGCTGCTTCTAGGAGGTTGTCAAGTGTTTTCGTTCAACGATTCCATTCTTGGATGGTTGGTTTGGCTAGTGTTCCTGTAACTCGAATCCTAGCCCGGTATATCCCATTTTAATTTTACACCATTGTGAACCTTACGCCTTTTTTACTCTCTGATCGAGGTTCTCGGCATTGAAAATTCTTTGTAAACTAAATCACACGTGTATATGTTGACATTTAAGAGATATACAGTCAAGAAAATCAAGGGCAATGGTGATATACATGTGGATTAGACACAAAAAAACACTCAACAAATGACTACAATTAAAGGAATGTGTTTAGTGACGGAATAAGATTCCTAATTTATGGAGAAAGGTCTGGTGGCAAGAAAAGCTACTTCTAGGAGGTTGTCAAGTGTTTTCGCTCGACGATTCCATTCTTGGGTGGTTGGTTTGGCACTTGTTCCTGTAACTCGAATCCAAGCCCGGTATATCCCATTTTAATTTTACATCAATGTGAACCTTACGCCTTTTTTACTCTCTGATCGAGGTTCTCGGCATTGAAAAATCTTCGTGAACTAAATCACACGTGTATATGTTGACATTTAAGAGATATACAGTCAACAAAATCAAGGGCAATGGTGATATATATGCGTATTAGACACCAAAAAAAACACTCAATAAATTGCTACAATTTAAGAAATGTGTTTACTGACGGAATCTGATTCCTAATTGATGGAGAAAGGTCTGGTGGCAAGAAAAGCTGCTTCTAGGAGGTTGTCAAGTGTTTTCGCTCGATGATTCCATTCTTGGGTGGTTGGTTTGGACCTTGTTCCAGTAACTCGAATCCTAGCCCGGTAAATCCCATTTTAATTTTACTCCATTGTGAACCTTACGCCTTTTTTACTCTCTGATCAAGGTTCTCGGCATTGAAGAATCTTTGTAAACTAAATCACACGTGTATATGTTGACATTTAAGAGATATACAGTCAAGAAAATCAAGGGCAATGGTGATATATATATGGATTAGACACCAAAAAAAAAAACACTCAACAAATGGCTATAATTTAAGGAATGTGTTTAGTGACGACATCAGATTCCTAATTGATGGAGAAAGGTCTGGTTGCAAGAAAAGCTGCTTCTAGGAGGTTATCAAGTGTTTTCGCTCGACGATTCCATTCTTGGGTGGTTGGTTTGGCTAGTGTTCCTGTAACTCGAATCCTAGCCCGGTATATCCCATTTTAATTTTACACCATTGTGAACCTTACGCCTTTTTTACTCTCTGATCGAGGTTCTCGGCATTGAAAATTCTTTGTAAACTGAATCACACGTGTATATGTTGACATTTAAGAGATATACAGTCAAGAAAATCAAGGGCAATGGTGATATACATGTGGATTAGACACAAAAAAACACTCAACAAAGGACTACAATTAAAGGAATGTGTTTAGTGACGGCATAAGATTCCTAATTTATGGAGAAAGGTCTGGTGGCAAGAAAAGCTACTTCTAGGAGGTTGTCAAGTGTTTTCGTTCGACGATTCCATTCTTGGGTGGTTGGTTTGGCACTTGTTCCTGTAACTCGAATCCAAGCCCGGTATATCCCATTTTAATTTTACATCAATGTGAACCTTACGCCTTTTTTACTCTCTGATCGAGGTTCTCGGCATTGAAAAATCTTCGTGAACTAAGTCACACGTGTATATGTTGACATTTAAAAGATATACAGTCAACAAAATCAAGGGCAATGGTGATATATATGCGTGTTAGACACAAAAAAAAAACACTCAATAAATTGCTACAATTTAAGGAATGTGTTTACTGACGGAATCAGATTCCTAATTGATGGAGAAAGGTCTAGTGGCAAGAAAAGCTGCTTCTAGGAGGTTGTCAAGTGTTTTCGCTCGACGATTCCATTCTTGGGTGGTTGGTTTGGACCTTGTTCCTGTAACTCGAATCCTAGCCCGGTAAATCCCATTTTAATTTTACTCCATTGTGAACCTTACGCCTTTTTTACTCTCTGATCAAGGTTCTCGGCATTGAAAAATCTTTGTAAACTAAATCACACGTGTATCTGTTGACATTTAAGAGATATACAGTCAAGAAAATCAAGGGCAATGGTGATATATATGTGGATTAGACACCAAAAAAAAAAAACACTCAACAAATGGCTATAATTTAAGGAATGTGTTTAGTGACGACATCAGATTCCTAATTGATGGAGAAAGGTCTGGTTGCAAGAAAAGCTGCTTCTAGGTGGTTATCAAGTGTTTTCGCTCGACGATTCCATTCTTGGGTGGTTGGTTTGGCTAGTGTTCCTGTAACTCGAATCCTAGCCCGGTATATCCCATTTTAATTTTACACCATTGTGAACCTTACGCCTTTTTTACTCTCTGATCGAGGTTCTCGGCATTGAAAATTCTTTGTAAACTAAATCACACGTGTATATGTTGACAGTTAAGAGATATACAGTCAAGAAAATCAAGGGCAATGGTGATATACATGTGGATTAGACACAAAAAAACACTCAACAAATGACTATAATTAAAGGAATGTGTTTAGTGACGGCATAAGATTCCTAATTTATGGAGAAAGGTCTGGTGGCAAGAAAAGCTACTTCTAGGAGGTTGTCAAGTGTTTTCGCTCGACGATTCCATTCTTGGGTGGTTGGTTTGGCACTTGTTCCTGTAACTCGAATCCAAGCCCGGTATATCCCATTTTAATTTTACATCAATGTGAACCTTACGCCTTTTTTACTCTCTGATCGAGGTTCTCGGCATTGAAAAATCTTCGTGAACTAAATCAGACGTGTATATGTTGACATTTAAGAGATATACAGTCAACAAAATCAAGGGCAATGGTGATATATATGCGTATTAGACACCAAAAAAAACACTCAATAAATTGCTACAATTTAAGGAATGTGTTTACTGACGGAATCAGATTCCTAATTGATGGAGAAAGGTCTGGTGGCAAGAAAAGCTGCTTCTAGGAGGTTGTCAAGTGTTTTCGATCGACGATTCCATTCTTGGGTGGTTGGTTTGGACCTTGTTCCTGTAACTCGAATCCTAGCCCGGTAAATCCCATTTTAATTTTACTCCATTGTGAACCTTACGCCTTTTTTACTCTCTGATCAAGGTTCTCGGCATTGAAAAATCTTTGTAAACTAAATCACACGTGTATATGTTGACATTTAAGAGATATACAGTCAAGAAAATCAAGGGCAATGGTGATATATATGTGGATTAGACACAAAAAAAAAAAACACTCAACAAATGGCTATAATTTAAGGAATGTGTTTAGTGAAGACATCAGATTCCTAATTGATGGAGAAAGGTCTGGTTGCAAGAAAAGCTGCTTCTAGGAGGTTATCAAGTGTTTTCGCTCGACGATTCCATTCTTGGGTGGTTGGTTTGGCTAGTGTTCCTGTAACTCGAATCCTAGCCCGGTATATCCCATTTTAATTTTACACCATTGTGAACCTTACGCCTTTTTTACTCTCTGATCGAGGTTCTCGGCATTGAAAATTCTTTGTAAACTAAATCACACGTGTATATGTTGACATTTAAGAGATATACAGTCAAGAAAATCCAGGGCAATGGTGATATATATGCGGATTAGACACAAAAAAAAAACACTCAACAAATGACTACAATTTAAGGATTGTGTTTAGTGACGACATCAGTTTCCTAATTGATGGAGAAAGGTCTGGTGGCTAGAAAATCTGCTTCTAGGAGGTTGTCAAGTGTTTTCGCTCGACGATTCCATTCTTGGGTGGTTGGTTTGGCCCTTGTTCCTGTAACTCGAATCTTAGCCCGGTATATCCCATTTTAATTTTACGCCATTGTGAACCTTAAGCCTTTTTTACTCTCTGATCGAGGCTCTCGGCATTGAAAAATCTCCATAAACTAAATTGCACGTGTATATGTTGACATTTAAGAGATATACAGTTAATAAAATCAAGGGGAATGGTGATATATATGCAGATTAGACACAAAAAAACACTTAACAAATGGCTACAATTTAAGGAATGTGTTTAGTGACGGCATCATATTCCTAAATGATGGAGAAAGGTCTGGTGGCAAGAAAAGCTGCTTCTAGGACCGTCGTCAAGTGTTTTTTTGTCGACGATTCCATTCTTGGGTGGTTTGGCCCTTGTTCCTGTAACTCGAATCCTAGCCCGGTATATACCATTTTAATTTTACACCATTGTGAACCTTACTCCTTTTTTACTCTCTGATCGAGGTTCTCGGCATTGAGAAATTTCCGTAAACTAAATCACATGTGTATATGTTGTCATTTAAGAGATATACTGTCAAGAAAATCAAGGGCACTGGTGATATATATGCGGATTAGAGACCAAAAAAAACACTCAACAAATGGCTACAATTTAAGGAATGTGTTTAGTGACAGCATCAGATTCCTAATTGATGGAGAAAGGTCTGGTGGCAAGAAAAGCTGCTTCTAGGAGGTTGTCAAGAGTTTTCGCTCGACGATTCCATTCTTGGGTGGTTTGTTTGTCCCTTGTTCCAGTATCTCGAATCCTAGCCCGGTATATCCCATTTTAATTTTACACCATTGTGAACCTTACGCCTTTTTTATTCTCCGATCGTGGTTCTTGGCATTTAAAAATCTTCGTAAACTTAATCACACGTGTATTTGTTGACATTTTTTAGATATACAGTCAAGAAAATCAAGGGCAATAGTGATATATATGCGGATTAGACAAAAAAAAAACACTCAACAAATGGCTACAATTTAAGGAATGTGTTTAGTGACGCCATCAGATTCAAATTGATGGAGAAAGGTCTGGTTGCAAGAAAAGCTGCTTCTAGGAGGTTGTCAAGTGTTTTCGCTCGACGATTCCATTCTTGGGTGGTTGGTTTGGCTAGTGTTCCTGTAACTCGAATCCTTGCCCGGTATATCCCATTTTAATTTTACACCATTGTTAACCTTACGCCTTTTTTACTCTCTGAACGAGGTTCTTGGCATTGAAAAATCTTCGTAAACTAAATCACATGTGTATATGTTGACATTTAAGAGATATACAGTCAAGAAAATCAAGGGCAATGGTGATATATATGTGGATTAGACAAAAAAAAACACTCAACAAATGGCTACAATTTAAGGATTGTGTTTAGTGACGACATCAGTTTCCTAATTGATGGAGAAAGGTCTGGATGCTAGAAAATCTGCTTCTAGGAGGTTGTCATGTGTTTTCGCTCGACGATTCCATTCTTGGGTGGTTGGTTTGGCCCTTGTTCCTGTAACTCGAATCCTAGCCCGGTATATCCCATTTTAATTTTACGCCATTGTGAACCTTAAGCCTTTTTTTACTCTCTGATCGAGGTTCTCGGCATTGAAAAATCTTCGTAAACTAAATCACACATGTATATGTTGAATTTTAAGATATACATAGTCAAGAAAATCAAGGACAATGGTGATATATATGCGGGTTAGACCCAAAAAAAAAAACACTCAACAAATGGCTACAGTTTAAGGAATGTGTTTAGTGACGGCATCAGATTCCTAATTGATGGAGAAAGGACTGGTGGCAAGAAAAGCTGCTTCTAGGAGGCCGTCAAGTGTTTTTGGTCGACGATTCCATTCTTGGGTGGTTTGGCCCTTGTTCCCGTAACTCGAATCCTAGCCCGGTATATACCATTTTAATTTTACACAATTGTGAACCTTACGCCTTTTTTACTCTCTGATCGAGGTTCTCCGCATTGAAAAATTTTCGTAAACTAAATCAAACGTGTATATGTTGACATTTAAGAGATATACAGTCAAGAAAATCAAGGGCAATGGTGATATTTATGCGGATTAGACACCAAAAAAAAAAACTCAAAAAATGGCTACAATTTAAGGAATGTGTTTAGTGACGACATCAGATTCCTAATTGATGGAGAAAGGTCTGGTGGCAAGAGAAGCTGCTTCTAGGAGGTTGTCAAGTGTTTTCGCTCGACGATTCCATTCTTGGGTGGTTGGTTTGTCGCTTGTTCCTGTCACTCGAATTCTAGCCCGGTATATACCATTTTAGTTTTACACCATTGTGAACCTTACGCCTTTTTTACTCTCTGATCGAGGTTCTCGGCATTGAAAAATCTTCGTAAACTAAATCACTCGTGTATATGTTGACATCTAAGAGATACACAGTTAAGAAAATCAAGGGCAATGGTGATATATATGCGGATTAGACACAAAAAAAAACACTCAACAAATGGCTACAATTTAAGGAATGTGTTTAGTGACGGTATCAGATTCCTAATTGATGGCGAAAGGTCTGGTGGCAAGAAAAGCTGCTTCTAGGAGGTCGTCAAGTGTTTTTGGTCGACGATTCCATTCTTGGGTGGTTTGGCCCTTGTTCCGGTAACTCGAATCCAAGCCCGGTATATACCATTTTAATTTTACACCATTGTGAACCTTACGCCTTTTTTACTCTCTGATCGAGGTTCTCGGCGTTGAAAAATCTTCGTAAACTAAATCACACGTGTATATGTTGACATTTAAGAGATATACATTCAAGAAAATCAAGGGCAATGTTGATATATATGCGGATTAGACACCCAAAAAAAAAAACACTCAACAAATGGCTACAATTTAAGGAATGTGTTTAGTGACAGCATCAGATTCATAATTGAAGGAGAAAGGTATGGTGGCAAGAAAAGCTGCTTCTAGGAGGTTGTCAAGTGTTTTCGCTCTACGATTCCATTCTTGGGTGGTTGGTTTGTCCCTTGTTCCTGTCACTCGAATCCTAGCCCGGTATATCCCATTTTAGTTTTACACCATTGTGAACCTTACGCCTTTTTTACTCTCCGATCGAGGTTCTCGGCATTTAAAAATCTTCATAAACTAAATCACACGTGTATATGTTGACATTTAACAGATATGCAGTCAAGAAAATCAAGGGCAATAGTGATATATATGCGGATTAGACACAAAAAAAACACTCAACAAATGGCTACAATTTACGGAATGTGATTAGTGACGGCATCAGATTCAAATTGATGGAGAAAGGTCTGGTTGCAAGAAAAGCTGCTTTTAGGAGGTTGTCAAGTGTTTTCGCTCGACGATTGCATTCTTGGGTGGTTGGTTTGGCCCGTGTTCCTGTAACTCGAATCCTAGCCCGGTATATGCCATTTTAGTTTTACACCATTGTGAACCTTACGCCTTTTTTACTCTCTGATCGAGGTTCTCGGCATTGAAATATCTTCGTAAACAAAATCACACATGTATATGTTGAAATTTAAGAGATATACAGTCAAGAAAATCAAGGACAATGGTGATATATATGCGGGTTAGACCCAAAAAAAACACTCAACAAATGGCTACAATTTAAAGAATGTGTTTAGTGACGACATCAGATTCCTAATTGATGGAGAAAGGTCTGGTGGCAAGAAAAGCTGCTTCTAGGTGGTTTTCAAATGTTTTCGCTCGACGATTCCATTCTTGGGTGGTTGGTTTGGCCCTTGTTCCAGTAACTCGAATCCTAGCCCGGTATATCCCATTTTAATTTTACACCATTGTGAACCTTACGCCTTTTTTACTCTCTAATCGAGGTTCTCGGCACAGAAAAATCTCCGTAAACTAAATCACACGTGTATATGTTAACATTTAAGAGATATACAGTCAAGAAAATCAAGGGCAATGGTGATATATACGCGGATTAGACACCAAAAAAAAACCACTCAACAAATGGCTACAATTTAAGGAATGTGTTTAGTGACGGCATCAGATTCCTCATTGATGGAGAAAGGTCTGGTCGCAAGAAAAGCTGCTTCTAGGAGGTTGTCAAGTGTTGTTGCTCGACGATTCCATTCTTGGGTGGTTGGTTTGGCCCTTGTTCCTGTAACTCGAATCCTAGCCCGGTATATCCCATTTTAATTTTACACCATTGTGAACCTTACGCCTTTTTTACTCTCTGATCGAGGTTCTCGACATTGAAAAATCTTCGTAAACTAAATCACACGTGTATATGTTGACATTTAAGAGATATACAGTTAAGAAAATCAAGGGCAATGGTGATATATATGCGGATTAGAAAAAAAAAAGCACTCAACAAATGGCAACAATTTAAGGAATATGTTTAGTGACGGCATCAGATTCCTAATTGATGGAGAAAGGTCTAGTGTCAAGAAAAGCTGCTTCTCAGAGGTTGTCAAGTGTTTTCGCTCGACGATTTCATTCTTGGGTGGTTGGTTTGGCCCTTGTTCCGATAACTCGAATCCTAGCCCGGTATATCCCATTTTAATTTTACACCATTGTGAGCCTTACGCCTTTTTTACTATCTGATCGAGGTTCTCGGCATTGAAAAATCTTCGTAAACTAAATCACACGTGTATATGTTGACATTTAAGAGATATACAGTCAAGAAAATCAAGGGCAATGGTGATATATATGCGGATTAGACACCAAAAAAACACTCAACAAATGGCTAGAATTTAAGGAATGTGTTTAGTGACGGCATCAAATTCCTAATTGATGGAGAAAGGTCTGGTGGCAAGAAAAGCTGCTTCTACGAGTTCGTCAAGTGTTTCGCTCGACGTTTCCATTCTTGGGTGGTTGGTTTGGCCCTTGTTCCTGTAAGTCGAATCCTAGCCCGGTATATCCCATTTTAATTTTACACCATTGTGAACCTTACGCCTTTTTTACTCTCTGATCGAGGTTCTCGGCATTGAAAAATCTTCGTAAACTAAATCACACATGTATACGTTGAAATTTAAGAGATATACAGTCAAGAAAATCATGGGCAATGGTGATATATATGCGGATTAGACACAAAAAAAACACTCAACAAATGGCTACAATTTAAGGAATGTGTTTAGTGACGGCATCAGATTTCTCATTGATGGAGAAATGTCTGGTTGCAAGAAAAGCTGGTTCTAGGAGGTTGTCAAGTGTTGTCGCTCGACGATTCCATTCTTAGGTGGTTGGTTTGACCCTTGTTCATGTAACTCGTATCCTAGCCCGGTATATCCCATTTTAATTTTACACCATTGTGAACCTTACGCCTTTATTACTCTCTGATCGAGGTTCTCGGCATTGAAAAATCTTCGTAAACTAAATCACACGTGTATATGTTGACATTTAAGAGATATACAGTTAAGAAAATAAAGGGCAATGGTGATATATATGCGGATTAGACACCAAAAAAAAACATTCAACAAATGGCTACAATTTAAGGAATGTGTTTAGTGACGGCATCAGATTCCTATTTGATGGAGAAAGGTCTGGTGGCAAGAAAAGCTGCATCTAGGAGGTTGTCAAGTGTTTTCGCTCGACGATTCCATTCTTGAGTGGTTGGTTTGGCCCTTGTTCCGGTAACTCGAATCCTAGCCCGGTATATCCCATTTTATTTTTACACCATTGTGAGCCTTACGCCGTTTTTACTCTCTGATCGAGGTTCTCGGCATTGAAAAATCTTCGTAAACTAAATCACACGTGTATATGTTGACATTTAAGAGATATACAGTCAAGAAAATCAAGGGCAATGGTTATATATATATGCGTATTAGACACCAAAAAACACTCAACAAATGGCTACAATTTAAGGAATGTGTTTAGTGACGACATCAAATTCCTAATTGATGGAGAAAGGTCTGGTGGCAAGAAAAGCTGCTTCTAGGAGGTCGTCAAGTGTTTTCGCTCGACGTTTCCATTCTTGGGTGGTTAGTTTGGCCCTTGTTCCTGTAACTCGAATTCTAGCCCGGTATATCCCATTTTAAATTTACACCATTGTGAACCTTACGCCTTTTTACTCTCTGATCGAGGTTCTCGGCATTGAAAAATCTTCGTAAACTAAATCACACATGTATATGTTGAATTTTAAGAGATACACAGTCAAGAAAATCAAAGACAATGGTGATATATATGCGGATTAGACCCAAAAAAAAAACACTCAACAAATGGCTACAATTTAAGGACTGTGTTTAGTGACGGCATCAGATTCCTAATTGATGGAGAAAGGTCTGGTGGCAAGAAAAGCTGCTTCTAGGAGGTTGTCAAATGTTTTCGCTCGACGATTCCATTCTTGGGTGGTTGGTTTGGCCCTTGTTCCTGTAACTCGAATCCTAGCCCGGTATATCCCATTTTAATTTTACACAATTGTGAACCTTACGCCTTTTTTACTCTCTAATCGAAGTTCTCGACATTGAAAAATCTTCGTAAACTAAATCACACGTGTATATGTTAACATTTAAGAGATATACTGTGAAGAAAATCAAGGGCAATGTTGATATATATGCGGATTAGACACAAAAAAAAAACACTCAACAAATGGCTACAATTTAAGGAATGTGTTTAATGACGTCATCAGATTCCTCATTGATGGAGAAAGGTCTGGTTGCAAGAAAAGTTGTTCTAGGAGGTGGTCAAGTGTTGTCGCTCGACGATTCCATTCTTGGGTGGTTGGTTTGGCCCTTGTTCCTGTAACTCGAATCCTAGCCCGGTATATTCCATTTTAATTTTACACCATTGTGAACCTTACGCCTTTTTTACTCTCTGATCGAGGTTCTCGGCATTGGAAAATCTTCGTAAACTAAATCACACGTGTATATTTTGACATGTAAGAGATATACAGTTAAAGAAAATCAAGGGCAATGGTGATATATATGCGGATTAGACACCAAAAAAAAACACTCAACAAATGGCTACAATTTAAGGAATGTGTTTAGTGACGGCATCAGATTCCTATTTGATGGAGAAAGGTCTGGTGGCAAGAAAAGCTGCATCTAGGAGGTTGTCAAGTGTTTTCGCTCGACGATTCCATTCTTGAGTGGTTGGTTTGGCCCTTGTTCCGGTAACTCGAATCCTAGCCCGGTATATCCCATTTTATTTTTACACCATTGTGAACCTTACGCCTTTTTTACTCTCTGATCGAGGTTCTCGGCATTGAAAAATCTTCGTAAACTAAATCACACGTATATATGTTGACATTTAGGAGATATACAGTCAAGAAAATAATGGGCAATGGTTATATATATGCGGATTAGACACCAAAAAAACACTCAACAAATGGCTACAATTTAAGGAATGTGTTTAGTGACGACATCAAATTCCTAATTGATGGAGAAAGGTCTGGTGGCAAGAAAATCTGCTTCTAGGAGGTCGTCAAGTGTTTTCGCTCGACGTTTCCATTCTTGGGTGGTTAGTTTGGCCCTTGTTCCTGTAACTCGAATCCTAGCCCGGTATATCCCATTTTAAATTTACACCATTGTGAACCTTACGCCTTTTTACTCTCTGGTCGAGGTTCTCGGCATTGAAAAATCTTCGTAAACTAAATCACACATGTATATGTTGAATTTTAAGAGATACACAGTCAAGAAAATCAAGGACAATGGTGATATATATGCGGATTAGACCCAAAAAAAAAACACTCAACAAATGGCTACAATTTAAGGAATGAGTTTTGTGACGGCATCAGATTCCTAATTGATGGAGAAAGGTCTGGTGGCAAGAAAAGCTGATTCTAGGAGGTTGTCAAGTGTTTTCGCTCGACGATTCCATTCTTGGGTGGTTGGTTTGTCCCTTGTTCCTGTCACTCGAATCCTAGCCCGGTATATCCCATTTTAAATTTACACCATTGTGAACCTTACGCCTTTTTTACTATCCGATCGAGGTTCCCGGCATTTAAAAATCTTCATAAACTAAATCACACATGTATATGTTGAATTTTAAGAGATATACAGCCAAGAAAAACAAGGACAATGGTGATATATATGCGGATTAGACCCAAAAAAAAAACACTCAACAGATGGCTACAATTTAAGGAATGTGTTTTGTGACGGCATCAGATTCCTAATTGATGGAGAAAGGTCTGGTGGCAAGAAAAGCTGCTTCTAGGAGGTTATCAAATGTTTTCGCTCGACGATTCCATTCTTGGGTGGTTGGTTTGGCCCTTGTTCCGGTAACTCGAATCCTAGCCCGGTATATCCCATTTTAATTTTACACCATTGTGAGCCTTACGCCTTTTTTATTCTCTGATCGAGGTTCTCGGCATTGAAAAATCTTTGTAAACTAAATCACACGTGTATATGTTGACATTTAAGAGATATACAATCAAGAAAATCAAGGGCAATGGTGATATATATGCGGATTAGACACCAAAAAAACACTCAACAAATGGCTACAATTTAAGGAATGTGTTTAGTGACGGCATCCGATTCCTAATTGATGGAGAAAGGTCTGGTGGCAAGAAAAGCTGCTTCTAGCAGGTTGTCAAGTGTTTCCGCTGGACGATTCCATTCTTGGGTGGTTGGTTTGGCCCTTGTTCCTGTAACTCGAATCCTAGCCCGGTATATCCCATTTTAATTTTACCCCATTGTGAACCTTACACCTTTGTTACTCTCTGATCGAGGTTCTCGGCGTTGAAAAATCTTCGTAAACTAAATCATACGTGTATATGTTGACATTTAAGATATATACAGTCAAGAAAATTAAGGGCAATAGTGATATATATGCGGATTAGACAAAAAAACATTCAACAAATGGCTACAATTTAAGGAATGTGTTTAGTGACGGCATCAGATTCCTAATTGATGGAGAAAAGTCTGGTGGCAAGAGAAGCTGCTTGTAGGAGGTTGTCAAGTGTTTCGCTCGACGTTTCCATTCTTGGGTGGTTGGTTTGGCCCTTGTTCCTGTAAGTCGAATCCTATCCCGGTATATCCCATTTTAATTTTACACCATTGTGAACCTTACGTCTTTTTTACTCTCTGATCGAGGTTCTCGGCATTGAAAAATCTTCATAAACTAAATCACACGTGTATATGTTGAAATTTAAGAGATATACAGTCAAGAAAATCAAGGGCAATGGTGATATATATGCGGATTAGACACAAAAAAAACACTCAACAAATGGCTACAATTTAAGGAATGTGTTTAGTGACGGCATCAGATTCCTCATTGATGGAGAAATGTCTGGTTGCAAGAAAAGCTGGTTCTAGGAGGTTGTCAAGTGTTTTTGCTCGACGATTCCATTCTTGGGTGGTTGGTTTGGTCCTTGTTCCTGTAACTCGAATCCTAGCCCGGTATATCCCATTTTAATTTTACACCATGGTGAACCTTACACTACACCTTTTTTACTCTCTGGTCGAGGTTCTCGGCATTGAAAAATCTTCGTAAACTAAATCACACGTGTATATGTTGAAATTTAAGAGATATAAAGTCAAGAAAATCAAGGGCAATGGTTATATATATGTTGATTAGACAACAAAAAAAAACACTCAACAAATGGCTACAATTTAAGGAATGTGTTAAGTGACGGCATCGGATTCCTAATTGATGGAGAAAGGTCTGGTGGAGAGAAAAGATGCTTCTAGGAGGTTGTCAAGTGTTTTCGCTAGACCATTTCATTCTTGGGTGGTTGGTTTGGTCCTTGTTCCTGTAACTCGAATCCTAGCCCGGTATATCCCATTTTAATTTTACACCATTATGAACCTTACGCCTTTTTTACCCGCTGATCGAGGTTCTCGGCATTGAAAAATCTTCGTAAACTAAATCACACGTGTATATGATGACATTTAAGAGATATACAGTCATTAAAATCAAGGGCAATGGTAATATATATGCGGATTAGACACAAAAAAAACACTCAACAAATGGCTACAATTTAAGGAATGTGTTTAGTGACGCCATCAGATTCCTAATTGATGGAGAAAAGTCTGGTGGCAAGAAAAGCTGCTTCTAGGAGGTTGTCAAGTGTTTTCGCTTGACGATTCCATTCTTGGGTGGTTGGTTTGGCCCTTGTTCCTGTAACTCGAATCCTAGCCCGGTATATCCCATTTTAATTTTACACCATTGTGAGCCTTACGCCTTTTTTATTCTCTGATCGAGGTTCTCGGCATTGAAAAATCTTTGTAAACTAAATCACACGTGTATATGTTGACATTTAAGAGATATACAATCAAGAAAATCAAGGGCAATGGTGATATATATGCGGATTAGACACCAAAAAAACACTCAACAAATGGCTACAATTTAAGGAATGTGTTTAGTGACGGCATCCGATTCCTAATTGATGGAGAAAGGTCTGGTGGCAAGAAAAGCTGCTTCTAGCAGGTTGTCAAGTGTTTCCGCTCGACGATTCCATTCTTGGGTGGTTGGTTTGGCCCTTGTTCCTGTAACTCGAATCCTAGCCCGGTATATCCCATTTTAATTTTACCCCATTGTGAACCTTACACCTTTTTTACTCTCTGATCGAGGTTCTCGGTATTGAAAAATCTTCGTAAACTTAATCACACGTGTATATGTTGACATTTAAGATATATACAGTCAAGAAAATTAAGGGCAATAGTGATATATATGCGGATTAGACAAAAAAACATTCAACAAATGGCTACAATTTAAGGAATGTGTTTAGTGACGGTATCAGATTCCTAATTGATGGAGAAAAGTCTGGTGGCAAGAGAAGCTGCTTGTAGGAGGTTGTCAAGTGTTTCGCTCGACGTTTCCATTCTTGGGTGGTTGGTTTGGCCTTTGTTCCTGTAAGTCGAATCCTATCCCGGTATATCCCATTTTAATTTTACACCATTGTGAACCTTACGTCTTTTTTACTCTCTGATCGAGGTTCTCGGCATTGAAAAATCTTCATAAACTAAATCACACGTGTATATGTTGAAATTTAAGAGATATACAGTCAAGAAAATCAAGGGCAATGGTGATATATATGCGGATTAGACACAAAAAAAACACTCAACAAATGGCTACAATTTAAGGAATGTGTTTAGTGACGGCATCAGATTCCTCATTGATGGAGAAATGTCTGGTTGCAAGAAAAGCTGGTTCTAGGAGGTTGTCAAGTGTTTTCGCTCGACGATTCCATTCTTGGGTGGTTGGTTTGGTCCTTGTTCCTGTAACTCGAATCCTAGCCCGGTATATCCCATTTTAATTTTACACCATGGTGAACCTTACCCTACACCTTTTTTACTCTCTGGTCGAGGTTCTCGGCATTGAAAAATCTTCGTAAACTAAATCACACGTGTATATGTTGAAATTTAAGAGATATAAAGTCAAGAAAATCAAGGGCAATGGTTATATATATGTTGATTAGACAACAAAAAAAAACACTCAACAAATGGCTACAATTTAAGGAATGTGTTAAGTGACGGCATCGGATTCCTAATTGATGGAGAAAGGTCTGGTGGAGAGAAAAGTTGCTTCTAGGAGGTTGTCAAGTGTTTTCGCTAGACCATTTCATTCTTGGGTGGTTGGTTTGGCCCTTGTTCCTGTAACTCGAATCCTAGCCCGGTATATCCCATTTTAATTTTACACCATTATGAACCTTACGCCTTTTTTACCCTCTGATCGAGGTTCTCGGCATTGAAAAATCTTCGTAAACTAAATCACACGTGTATATGATGACATTTAAGAGATATACAGTCATTAAAATCAAGGGCAATGGTAATATATATGCGGATTAGACACAAAAAAAACACTCAACAAATGGCTACAATTTAAGGAATGTGTTTAGTGACGCCATCAGATTCCTAATTGATGGAGAAAAGTCTGGTGGCAAGAAAAGCTGCTTCTAGGAGGTTGTCAAGTGTTTTCGCTTGACGATTCCATTCTTGGGTGGTTGGTTTGGCGCTTGTTCCTGTAACTCGAATCCTAGCCCGGTATATCCCATTTTCATTTTACACCATTGTGAACCTTAGGCATTTTGTATTCTCTGATCGAGGTTCTCGGCGTTGAAAAATCTTCGTAAACTAAATCACATGTGTATATGGTAACATTTAAGAGATATATAGTCAAGAAAATCAAGGGCAATGGTGATATATATATATATGCGGATTAGACACAAAAAAAAAACACTCAATAAATGGCTACAATTTAAGGATTGTGTTTAGTGACGGCATCAGATTCCTAATTGATGGAGAAAGGTCTGGTGGCATGAAAAGCTGCGTTTAGGAGGTTGTCAAGTGTTTTCTCTTGACGATTCCATTCTTGGGTGGTTGGTTTGGCCCTTGTTCCTTTAACTCGAATCCTAGCCCGGTATATCCCATTTTAATTTTACACCATTGTGAACCTTACGCCTTTTTTACTCTCTGATCGAGGTTCTCGGCGTTGAAAAATCTTCGTAAACTAAATCATACGTGTATATGTTGACATTTAAGAGATATACAGTCTAGTAAATTATGGGCAATGGTGATATATATATGCGGATTAGACACAAAAAAAAAACACTCAACAAATGGCTACAACTTAAGGAATGTGTTTAGTGACGGCATCGGATTCCTAATTGATGGAGAAAGGTCTGGTGGCATGAAAAGCTGCGTCTAGGAGGTTGTCAAGTGTTTTCTCTTGATGATTCCATTCTTGGGTGGTTGGTTTGGCCCTTGTTCCTTTAACTCGAATCCTAGCCCGGTATATCCCATTTTAATTTTACACCATTGTGAACCTTACGCCTTTTTTACTCTCTGATCGAGGTTCTCGGCGTTGAAAAATCTTCTTAAACTAAATCACACGTGTATATGTTGACATTTAAGAGATATACAGTTAAGAAAATCAAGGGCACTGGTGATATATATGCGGATTAGACACCCAAAAAAAACAATCAACAAATGGCTACAATTTAAGGAATGTGTTTACTGACGGCATCAGATTCCTAATTGATGGAGAAAGGTCTGGTGGCAAGCAAAGCTGCGTCTAGGAGGTTGTCAAGTGTTTTCGCTTGACGATTCCATTCTTGGGTGGTTAGTTTGGCCCTTGTTACTGTAACTCGAATCCTAGCCCGGTATATCCCATTTTAATTTTACACCATTGGGAACCTTACGCCTTTTTTATTCTCTGATTTAGGTTCTCGGCATTGAAAAATCTTCGTAAACTATATCACACGTGTATATGTTAACATTTAAGAGATATACAGTCAAGAAAATCAAGGGCAATGGTGATATATATGCGGATTAGACACAAAAAAAAACACTCAACAAATGGCTACAATTTAAGGAATGTGTTTAGTGATGGCATCGGATTCCTAATTGATGGAGAAAGGTCTGGTGGCAAGGAAAACTGCTTCTAGGATGTTATCCAGTGTTTTCGCTCGACGATTACATTCTTGGGTGGTTGGTTTGTCCCTTGTTCCTGCAACTAGAATCCTAGCCCGGTATATCTCATTTTAATTTTACACCAATGTGAACCTTTTTACTCTCTGCTCGAGGTTATCCGCGTTGAAAAATGTTCGTAAACTAAATCACACGTATACATGTTGACATTTAAGAGATATACAGTCAAGAAAATCAAGGGCAATGGTAATATATATGCGGATTAGACACCAACAAAAAAAACACTCAACAAATGGTTACAATTTAAGAAATGTGTTTAGGGATGGCATAAGATTCCTAATTGATGGAGAAAGGTCTGGTGGCAAGAAAAGCTGCTTCTAGGAGGTTGTCAAGTGTTTTTGCTCGACGATTACATTCTTGGGTGGTTGGTTTGGCCCTTGTTCCTGTAACTCGAATCCTAGCCCGGTATATCACATTTTAATTTTACACCATTGTGAACCTTACGCCTTTTTTACTCTCTGATCGAGGTTCTCAGCATTGAAAAATCTTCGCAAACTAAATCAAACGTGTATATCTTGACATTTAAGAGATATACAGTCAAGAAAATCAAGGGCAATGGTGATATATATGCGGATTAGACACCAAAAAAACACTCAACAAATGGCTACAATTTAAGGAATGTGTTTAGTGACGGCATGAGATTCCTAATTGATGGAGAAAGGTCTGGTGGCAAGAAAAGCTGCTCCAAGTAGGTTGTCAAGTGTTTTCGCTCGACGATTCCATTCTTGGTTGGTTGGTTTGGTCCTTGTTCCTTTAAATCGAATCCTAGCCCGTATATCCCATTTTAATTTTACACCAATGTGAACCTTACGCCTTTTTTACTCTCTAATCGAGGTTCTCGGCGTTGAAAAATCTTCGTAAACTAAATCACACGTGTATATGTTGACATTTAAGAGATATACAGTCAAGAAAATCATGGGCAATGGTGATATATATGCGGATTAGACACAAAAAAAAAACACTCAACAAATGGCTACAATTTAAGGAATGTGTTTTGTGACGGCATGAGATTCCTAATTAATGGAGAAAGGTCTGGTGGCAAGAAAAGCTGCTTCTAGGAGGTTGTCAAGTGTTTTCGCTCGACGATTCCATTCTTGGGTGGTTGGTTTGGCCCTTGTTCCTGTAACTCGAATCCTAGCCCGGTATATCCCATTTTAATTTTACACCAATGTGAACCTTACACCTTTTTTACTCTCTGATCGAGGTTCTCGGCGTTGAAAAATCTTCGTAAACTAAGTCACACGTGTATATGTTGACATTTAAGAGATATACAGTCAAGAAAATCAAGGGCAATGGTGATATATATGCGGATAAGACACCAAAAAAACACTCAACAATTGGCTACAATTTAAGGAATGTATTTAGTGACGGCATCAGATTCCTATTTGATGGAGAAAGGTCTAGTGGAAATGAAAAGCTGCTTTAGGAGGTTGTCAAGTGTTTTTGCTCGACGATTCCATTCTTGGGTGGTTGGTTTGGCCCTTGTTCCTGCAACTCGAATTCTAGCCCGGTATATCCCATTTTAATTTTACACCATTGTGAACCTTACGCCTTTTTTACTCCCTGATCTAGGTTCTTGGCACTGAAAAATCTTCGAAAACTATATCACACGTGTATATGTTGACAATTAAGAGATATACAGTCAAGAAAATCAAGGGCAATGGTGATATATATGCGGATTAGACACAAAAAAAAAAACACTCAACAAATGACTACAATTTAAGGAATGTGTTTAGTGACGGCATGAGATTCCTAATTGATGGACAAAGGTCTGGTGGCAAGAAAAGCTGCTTCTAGGAGGTTGTCAAGTGTTTTCGCTCGACGATTCCCTTCTTGGGTGGTTGGTTTGTGTAACACCCCGAAAACGGGTTTGGTAATCAAATCACGTTTACATTAAAAGACGGGTAATTTACCTTTAGTGGTAAAAGTAACCCGGTGAATATTTGGATTATTAAATAAACAAGAATTTACTGACTAGGAATTATAACCTAGTTAGCTAATATTCTAGAAATAACCTATGATAAGGTTAAAAACATGCCAAACTATAAGTTACACAAAAGATGAGGGGTTAATCTTGTAAAAAGTGAAACTAGAAATAATTAAAACAAAAACCAAACACACCATTTTGGTGTCTGGTTCGATCAGGAGAAGAGAAGGGCGACCAGGGTTCTTCAAACCAAAAAACTTCACAAATCTCAGAAATTGGAGGTTCAATTCAGTCCCAAATCAAGTTCTAAACACGAATTAATGATCACCTCACTGAAGGGATCATAAGGTATGCGAAATTCTAGTATTTTGATTCATCTCAAGTTCTAGGTTAATTGTGAAAAACTGAAATTGAGCTTGATTGTGTCATGCATGAGTGAATCTTGAAGTAATATGATGTCTAGGAGTAAACCCTAGTCAAATAACATGTTAGATTGTTGGATAATCTATGAGATTCATGATGATCCATTGATAAGCTAAGTGGGTTTTATGTTGATATGATGAACACTCATGTTAGAATGTAAGATTTATGAATATTGAGATGATGATATAAGTTCTTGATATAGTTCATGAACACTAGACTTAGAGGTTTAAATGTGTTGATGTAAATCTTGGTAAAGATAACTAGTTATGAACTAGTTAGTAAATAAGTAATATTATGCACATTAGGTGTTTGTTAAAATGCCCGAATGAATGTTGACATAATGAAAGTATGAAAGAAACGCGTAATTGGCTAACTCGACTAACTACGTGTAATACGGAATAATAGGGGTTCGAAACGTGATGTTGATTGAGCTTATTGTGTGTATAATGTGATTGAAGTTAGTTGACTATTGAAAGTCAAACTGACCTATAATCCGATAAATGGTAGTTTTGATATGAAATTTGTAAGGTGGAATAATCGTATTAAATTATGATTAAACTAACCACCTTGAAAACGATGATGATAGTTTGATGATTAACAAGCTAGGTGAGAGCTTGGGAACAAAGCGGGTCAAACGAAGCAAGAATGACGGAAAAGCATAATTCGGATGCAAGGTAAGTATAGCTTACACTAGTCTTATATGTTAGAATACTCCCTTACCGTATTAGTTACGAAAAAGACAAATACATAATTGAGGTATGATGTTCCGACGTGTAAACGTACGGAACAAGGTAGTCTAGCACGACAAGAAACCATGTTGATGGTTTAAAAGGAATTAAATCGGTAATTCGATCATTTTATGACAAATGGAAAATGAGCCTTTGAATGGTTACCTTATAGGGTACACCAAAACAAACAATAAGGGTAAAAAGGTAAATTGGTCATGCGTTGACCATAACTATTGGTTTTGAAAGACACTGTAAGGCGTAAGCCATAACAGGCTAAAAAGCGTTAAGAAAATCAATTAATAAGTGAAATGGCCACACGGTGTAAACCGAAGCGAGTCGTATAGATGAGATGGTAATAAATATCATCTCGCCAACATAATCGGTCACTTAGACCAAATGGGTCAAACGGTGAAGATATCACCCTTTGACAATAACGACTAATGATTATTGTCGAGCTATATTATTTCAGGTGTAAATGTCAAATTGGTGTTAGCAATGCTATGAATTAGCGGTTATAAAAGCAAGGTGTTAAAAACGGGTCAATATATTGATATGCGCCAGGTATGTGAAATAAGGTAACACTCATTTAGAACATATGGTTCAAGAGTGTTAAAAGAGGTCAAAACGGACATTTGGTTACTTGTTAGGTAAACCAAATGTTTTATGTAATGAACATGGCGTTTGGAAAGCTTAATGACTTTTCAAACATAATTATAGATTAAAAGAGGGATTATGGGTCCAATATACTTTCAAAAGTCCTTCATTGTTAATAAAGGACTAAAATGGACCAAAACTGTCAAAACGGACATTTGGTTACTTGTTAGGTAAACCAAATGTTTTATGTAATGAACATGGCGTTTGGAAAGCTTAATGACTTTTCAAACATAATTATAGATTAAAAGAGGGATTATGGGTCCAATATACTTTCAAAAGTCCTTCATTGTTAATAAAGGACTAAAATGGACCAAAACGCCCTTGGTGGCTAAATTGACCAAACAACCTTTAAAAGTTGTTCGTAAATGAGTTTTATGATTAAATGAATACTTAGATTAATTATAGAAGCAATTGAAAGCGATTTTAGGCTCGAAAGTGCTTAAGAACCCTTAACGGGTCAAAATAAGCATACGAGTGAAAACGGGTTTAAATTGTGTAATAAACCTATGATTAGAATCTAAAATGGTAAGTAATATTAAATTAAAGAGTTGTATGTGATATAGGAATCAAACAAATACGTTTGTTTGATAAAATGCGTAAACGGGTCAAATTTTGGTAAAAGAGTAATAAGCCGAAGACTTAAAGGTCTTAAATTTTGTTAAGCCGAATGTCGGATTTTAACTCCATATGATGGAGAATTAAATTACAATCATGTAGGAAGAAACGGTAGGTCAAACGGATAAGCGGTTTGAAAGATACGAAAGATTTCGTGTCAAATTACGGCGAAATGGAAAGGTGGGATGCAGGTGCCGCCGTAAATTACGGTGCCACCGTAATTTACGGTGGACCTGATGTGGTTACGGTAGTAACCTTCTGATTTACGGCAGAAGAATATGAACCAAAGGGCCACCGTAAATTACGGTTCCACCGTAATTTACGGTGGAGGTTATTTTCAATTTCTTGTTTTTAGGATAAATTGTTTCCCGGATTGTTTGAATACGTTTTAGACCCCGTAAGACTAAAGCATTTCATGTTTAATGAAATGTAGGTACACTTTGGGATGCCGGAAGACGATCAAGCTCAACGAAGAACCGAACACGATAATGATACACGCTTCCGCACTTTGACCCATTGTAAATGTTAAACAACGAATCCAACCACGATAGTTAGAATAACTTATGATTTGCAAAAGTTTTAATAAACCCGTATTTCCGATGTATATGATTATCTTTCAAAATATACGTTAAACCTTGGTTTACAAGAACGGGTGTTACAAGTTGGTATCAGAGCGCTGGTTTAAGAGATTCAAGTATGGTGGGAAAACTATGCTTGGACTTAAACCTTATGCTCCTAATAAAGATGGGTGTTCGGTTCGAGGCTTGATCGCAAATCCGGTAAGTACACGTATGCTAATAGTTTAGTATGCTAATTGTTGTAAATAACACATAGGGCTATCGTGTAACACACGTTACCCCAATTAAACGATTGATGTAGTTGACGAAAATACGCGCGTTGACATGTATAGAAGAAAATGCCTTGTATTATAATACGGGCGATTATTGAAGTTGACTTTACTAACTTTTGTGAATGTTTTAAATGAAGGACACTCGCGTTTGAAGATGACGAGAGTCAAACGAATTATGGATATGATGATGGAACGGTCCGAGGTACGACAGGAAGAGCATACTCATTAAGGACCAAAATCGCGTAACGGTCGCGAACAAGACTAATGACAAGAGAAGCCCGTTAGGGCAAGCATCACCAGGTGCACACTTTTAAATTTAATCGCACGAGTCGTTATATGCAACAAACACGTAAGTAATAACGGTTGCATACACATATGACAGAACTTGGAAAACCTGATTTCCAAGAGAAATTTAATAGGAAATGTGTTATTCACAATGATGAATAACAAATGAATAACAAGACTTATTTATATAGAAACTTGGACGAGAGTGATCATCCAAGTAAGTATTCTCAATACAAATCCTATTGAGAAATCACATCAATGAATGTGAATAAATGTTTATAAAAAGGGACATTGTACATGTTCAAGGATAAACGATTAAAGCTAATAATTGTTAACTAACAATTAAATAAAGTTTTACCACATGAAACCATAAACATGAGGATAATTTGAGGAGTTACTTACATGGGACGTGATGTGGTAATTATAATAAGGTCACGCGTACCACGTGTTGATCGCTTACTCTGGCCAAGTAAGTAGTGAACACATGATAGCATGAGCTTCTTATAATGAGCGCAGTTATGTCCGATGTAGTAAGGGCGGGGTGAATGGGACTAAGTAAAAAGTACCCAAATGAATCAGACAAGCAAAATATTTGATAATAATGTAAACGCACAACCGAGTGACGGAAGCGTATTACATTAGGATAATGAGCCCGAGTGAAGGGACAAAGAAGCATGATTAAACAAGTATTGGGAGGGAGTGTACTTACACTCGAACCCAGAAAACGCAAGCGTGATTAAACAAGTATTGGGAGGGAGTGTACTTACACTCGAAACCAGAAAACGCAAGCATGTTAGACAAGTATTGGGAGGGAGTGTACTTACACTCGAACCCAGAAAACGCAAGCATGATTAGACAAGTATTGGGAGGGAGTGTACTTACGCTCGAACCCGGAAATTGCAAATGAGTCCCTTAACGGGTCGTTTTTGTAAAACGTCCAACTTAAAGACAAAGTCGGAATATAAAAATGAAGCGAGGTCTTAATGCATACCGGAAGGGTTGCAATAATAACGACTTCGGTAAAACACCCGGTTGATGGGTAAGGATTTAAACACATGCGTAAACCGAGAGACGAGAACATGAATTTAAAGTCAAAAGACTCGGATTATGAGTTATGACTAAAAGACCATAAAATTTCGTAAACAGAAATTTTGATAATTATATTCAACCATTTTGAGGTTGAACGGGTTGAATAAAGTATAAATGCTTAATGGCATAAGTAAGCGCAAGCCGGATAACGGTAAGCTTGAGACAAACTGACGCGTAAATAACGTCAGAAGTCATAAAGTCGGAGGATTAGCCCGGAAGTAAACAAATGAAGCCTTAGACTACGGTCAAGGTCAAATGAAGATCAAGGGTAAAAAAAAACAAATGATTTTCAAACATAAAAAGAGTGCTTTGACACCATATATATATATTTCAATATAGACATGCGTAAAGAATGATCTACGGGATCAATATAACCCTTGGGGTTATAAACAATGGAAAAGTCTACGAGACTAATATGACCTACGGGTCACGACTAGAAAGAAATAGACTACAAGGACCTAGCCTTAAAGAGGTGAAAGTCTAATAAAATAGCCTATAGAGCAAAACGATAAAACTTACGGGGTTAATTAGACAAAGCGACAGATAAATTGAGAATCTCCGCATAAAACAAAGGCTGTAAAAGAATAAATTTTGGACTGTCAATATCCTGGAATGGATAATTGACAGAACTTAAAGAGAAGATCCTAAAACTAAAACTTCGGTTTTAGTAAGAAATAGTGTTTTTACAAACATGAATTCTGATAGGAATTTAAACGATAAGTATGAAAGATACAAGTCTTGACACTGTTAGGCGCAAGACAATATATTCGAAAAGTGAGATATTTTCGAAAATGAAAGGTTGATATAAATTAAATATGATGTAACACATTCACGGTCAAGAAATGTAATGTGAAGTAGAATCACATTATAACAAAGCAAGCGGTAAAAAGGAACTGAACAAATAAGTCTAGTTAGTGAAACCGACCAAAGTCAGCAATTCAAGTTAAGAAATTTGGTTCGCTTGTAAACAGTAAATTCGATATAACTAAACCGAATGAATAAATTTGAAAATAAAAGAAATTGTTGCTAGAGGTGAAAGATTTCACTAGAGACCTTTAAATGGGTCAAAGTAATGGATTCATAAAGAATTCGATAGTATATGAAAGCGAGGAATATCGCTAAGTTAATTAAACTAGTGGAAATAACGAGATTGCGTTATTTCCAGTCGCATTATGTCATGTAAGATACGTAGATGATTAATAACCAAAAGAATATTACCATACTTTTCTGGTAATACTAACAATCAATTAAGATATGAGAAATGCTTAATTGATTATCGAGAACAAATACATGGAATTGAACTCGATAAATTAAGTAAGAAAAGGTTTCGAGGACGAAACCACTTTAAGGGGGGTAGACTTGTAACACCCCGAAAACGGGTTTGGTAATCAAATCACGTTTACATTAAAAGACGGGTAATTTACCTTTAGTGGTAAAAGTAACCCGGTGAATATTTGGATTATTAAATAAACAAGAATTTACTGACTAGGAATTATAACCTAGTTAGCTAATATTCTAGAAATAACCTATGATAAGGTTAAAAACATGCCAAACTATAAGTTACACAAAAGATGAGGGGTTAATCTTGTAAAAAGTGAAACTAGAAATAATTAAAACAAAAACCAAACACACCATTTTGGTGTCTGGTTCGATCAGGAGAAGAGAAGGGCGACCAGGGTTCTTCAAACCAAAAAACTTCACAAATCTCAGAAATTGGAGGTTCAATTCAGTCCCAAATCAAGTTCTAAACACGAATTAATGATCACCTCACTGAAGGGATCATAAGGTATGCGAAATTCTAGTATTTTGATTCATCTCAAGTTCTAGGTTAATTGTGAAAAACTGAAATTGAGCTTGATTGTGTCATGCATGAGTGAATCTTGAAGTAATATGATGTCTAGGAGTAAACCCTAGTCAAATAACATGTTAGATTGTTGGATAATCTATGAGATTCATGATGATCCATTGATAAGCTAAGTGGGTTTTATGTTGATATGATGAACACTCATGTTAGAATGTAAGATTTATGAATATTGAGATGATGATATAAGTTCTTGATATAGTTCATGAACACTAGACTTAGAGGTTTAAATGTGTTGATGTAAATCTTGGTAAAGATAACTAGTTATGAACTAGTTAGTAAATAAGTAATATTATGCACATTAGGTGTTTGTTAAAATGCCCGAATGAATGTTGACATAATGAAAGTATGAAAGAAACGCGTAATTGGCTAACTCGACTAACTACGTGTAATACGGAATAATAGGGGTTCGAAACGTGATGTTGATTGAGCTTATTGTGTGTATAATGTGATTGAAGTTAGTTGACTATTGAAAGTCAAACTGACCTATAATCCGATAAATGGTAGTTTTGATATGAAATTTGTAAGGTGGAATAATCGTATTAAATTATGATTAAACTAACCACCTTGAAAACGATGATGATAGTTTGATGATTAACAAGCTAGGTGAGAGCTTGGGAACAAAGCGGGTCAAACGAAGCAAGAATGACGGAAAAGCATAATTCGGATGCAAGGTAAGTATAGCTTACACTAGTCTTATATGTTAGAATACTCCCTTACCGTATTAGTTACGAAAAAGACAAATACATAATTGAGGTATGATGTTCCGACGTGTAAACGTACGGAACAAGGTAGTCTAGCACGACAAGAAACCATGTTGATGGTTTAAAAGGAATTAAATCGGTAATTCGATCATTTTATGACAAATGGAAAATGAGCCTTTGAATGGTTACCTTATAGGGTACACCAAAACAAACAATAAGGGTAAAAAGGTAAATTGGTCATGCGTTGACCATAACTATTGGTTTTGAAAGACACTGTAAGGCGTAAGCCATAACAGGCTAAAAAGCGTTAAGAAAATCAATTAATAAGTGAAATGGCCACACGGTGTAAACCGAAGCGAGTCGTATAGATGAGATGGTAATAAATATCATCTCGCCAACATAATCGGTCACTTAGACCAAATGGGTCAAACGGTGAAGATATCACCCTTTGACAATAGCGACTAATGATTATTGTCGAGCTATATTATTTCAGGTGTAAATGTCAAATTGGTGTTAGCAATGCTATGAATTAGCGGTTATAAAAGCAAGGTGTTAAAAACGGGTCAATATATTGATATGCGCCAGGTATGTGAAATAAGGTAACACTCATTTAGAACATATGGTTCAAGAGTGTTAAAAGAGGTCAAAACGGACATTTGGTTACTTGTTAGGTAAACCAAATGTTTTATGTAATGAACATGGCGTTTGGAAAGCTTAATGACTTTTCAAACATAATTATAGATTAAAAGAGGGATTATGGGTCCAATATACTTTCAAAAGTCCTTCATTGTTAATAAAGGACTAAAATGGACCAAAACTGTCAAAACGGACATTTGGTTACTTGTTAGGTAAACCAAATGTTTTATGTAATGAACATGGCGTTTGGAAAGCTTAATGACTTTTCAAACATAATTATAGATTAAAAGAGGGATTATGGGTCCAATATACTTTCAAAAGTCCTTCATTGTTAATAAAGGACTAAAATGGACCAAAACGCCCTTGGTAGCTAAATTGACCAAACAACCTTTAAAAGTTGTTCGGAAATGAGTTTTATGATTAAATGAATACTTAGATTAATTATAGAAGCAATTGAAAGCGATTTTAGGCTCGAAAGTGCTTAAGAACCCTTAACGGGTCAAAATAAGCATACGAGTGAAAACGGGTGTAAATTGTGTAATAAACCTATGATTAGAATCTAAAATGGTAAGTAATATTAAATTAAAGAGTTGTATGTGATATAGGAATCAAACAAATACGTTTGTTTGATAAAATGCGTAAACGGGTCAAATTTTGGTAAAAGAGTAATAAGCCGAAGACTTAAAGGTCTTAAATTTTGTTAAGCCGAATGTCGGATTTTAACTCCATATGATGGAGAATTAAATTACAATCATGTAGGAAGAAACGGTAGGTCAAACGGATAAGCGGTTTGAAAGATACGAAAGATTTCGTGTCAAATTACGGCGAAATGGAAAGGTGGGATGCAGGTGCCGCCGTAAATTACGGTGCCACCGTAATTTACGGTGGACCTGATGTGGTTACGGTAGTAACCTTCTGATTTACGGCAGAAGAATATGAACCAAAGGGCCACCGTAAATTACGGTTCCACCGTAATTTACGGTGGAGGTTATTTTCAATTTCTTGTTTTTAGGATAAATTGTTTCCCGGATTGTTTGAATACGTTTTAGACCCCGTAAGACTAAAGCATTTCATGTTTAATGAAATGTAGGTACACTTTGGGATGCCGGAAGACGATCAAGCTCAACGAAGAACCGAACACGATAATGATACACGCTTCCGCACTTTGACACATTGTAAATGTTAAACAACGAATCCAACCACGATAGTTAGAATAACTTATGATTTGCAAAAGTTTTAATAAACCCGTATTTCCGATGTATATGATTATCTTTCAAAATATACGTTAAACCTTGGTTTACAAGAATGGGTGTTACAGTTTGGCCCTAGTTCCTGTAACTCGAATCCTAGCCCGGTATATCCCATTTTAATTTTACACCAATGTGAAACTTACACCTTTTTTACTCTCTGATCGAGGTTCTCGACGTTGAAAAATCTCCGTAAACTAAATCACACGTGTATATGTTGACATTTAAGAGATATACAGTCAAGAAAATCAAGGGCAATGGTGATATATATGCGGATTAGACACCAAAAAAACACTCAACAAATGGCTACAATTTAAGGAATGTGTTTAGTGACGGCATCAGATTCCTAATTGATGGAGAAAGGTCTGGTGGCAAGCAAAGCTGCTTCTAGGAGGTTATCAAGTGATTTCGCTTGACGATTCCATTCTTGGGTGGTTGGTTTGGCCCTTTTTCCCGTAACTCGAATCCTAGCCCGGTATATCACATTTTAATTTTACACCATTGTGAACCTTACACCTTTTTTACTCTCTGAACGAGGTTCTCGGCGTTGAAAAATCTTTGTAAACTAAATCACACGTGTATATGTTGACATTTAAAAGATATACAGTCAAGAAAATAAAGGGCAATGGTGATATATATGCGGATTAGACCCCAAAAAAACACTCAACAAATGGCTACAATTTAAGAAATATGTTGAGTGACGGCATCAGATTCCTAATTGATGGAGAAAGGTCTGGTGGAAATGAAAAGCTGCTTCTAGGAGTTTGTCAAGTGTTTTTGCGCGACGATTCCATTCTTGGGTGGTGGGTTTGGCACTTGTTCCTGTAACTCGAATCCTAGCCCGGTATATCCCATTTTAATTTTACACCATTGTGAACCTTACGCCTTTTTTACTCTGTGATCTAGGTTCTCGGCATGGAAAAATCTTCGTAAACTAAATCACACGTGTATATGTTGACATTTAAGAGATATACAGTCCAGAAAATCAAGGGCAATGGTGATATATAAGCGGATTAGACACAAAAAAAAACACTCAACAAATGGCTACAATTTAAGGAATGTGTTTAGTGATGGCATGAGATTCCTAATTGATGGAGAAAGGTCTGGTGGCAAGAAAAGCTGCTTCTAGGAGGTTGTCAAGTGTTTTCGCTCGACGATTCCATTCTTGGGTAGTTGGTTTGGCCCTTGTTCCTGTAACTCGAATCCTAGCCCGGTATACCCTATTTTAATTTTACACCAATGTGAACCTTACACCTTTTTTACTCTCTGATCGAGATTCTCGACGTTGAAAAATCTTCGTAAACCAAATCACACGTGTATATGTTGATATTTAAGAGATATACAGTCAAGAAAATCAAGGGCAATGGTGATATATATGCGGATTAGACACCAAAAAAACACTCAACAAATGGCTACAATTAAAGGAATGTGTTTAGTGACGGAATCAGATTCCTAATTGATGGAGAAAGGTCTGGTGGTAAGCAAAGCTGCTTCTAGGAGGTTATCAAGTGTTTTCGCTTAACGATTCCATTCTTAGGGGGTTGGTTTGGCCCTTTTTCCTGTAACTCGAATCCTAGCCCGGTATATCCCATTTTAATTTTACACCATTGTGAACCTTACACCTTTTTTACTCTCTGATCGAGGTTCTCGGCGTTGAAAAATCTTCGTAAACTAAATCACACGTGTATATGTGGACATTTAAAAGATATACAGTCAAGAAAATAAAGGGCAATGGTGATATATATGCGGTTTAGACCCCAAAAAAAAACACTCAATAAATGGCTACAATTTAAGAAATGTGTTGAGTGACGGCATCAGATTCCTAATTGATGGAGAAAGGTCTGGTGGAAATGAAAAGCTGCTTCTAGGAGGTTGTCAAGGGTTTTTGCGCGACGATTCCATTCTTGGGTGGTGGGTTTGGCCCTTGTTCCTGTAACTCAAATCCTAGCCCGGTATATCCCATTTTAATTTTACACCATTGTGAACCTTACGCCTTTTTTACTCTCTGATCTAGGTTCTCGGCATTGAAAAATCTTTGTAAACTATATCACACGTGTATATGTTGACATTTAAGAGATACACAGTCAAGAAAATCAAGGGCAATGTTGATATATATGCGGATTAGACACCAAAAAAACCCTCAACAAATGGCTACAATTTAAGGAATGTGTTTAGTGATGGCATCGGATTCCTAATTGATGGAGAAAGGTCTGGTGGCAAGGAAAGCTGCTTCTAGGAGGTTGTCAAGTGTTTTCGCTCGACGATTACATTCTTGGGTGGTTGGTTTGGCCCTTGTTCCTGTAACTCGAATCCTAGCCCGGTATATCCCATTTTAATTTTACACCATCGTGAACCTTATGCCTTTTTTACTCTATGATCGAGGTTCTCGGCATTGAATAATCTTTTTAAACTAAATCACACGTGTATATGTTGACATTTAAGAGATATATAGTCAAGAAAATCAAGGGCAATGGTGATATATATGTGGATTAGAGACAAAAAAAACACTCAACAAATGGCTACAATTTAAGGAATGTGTTTAGTGACGGCATGAGATTCCTAATTGATGGAGAAAGGTCTGGTGGCAAGAAAAGCTGCTTCTAGGAGGGTGTCTAGTGTTTTTCGCTCGACGATTCCATTCTTGGGTGGTTGGTTTGGCTCTTGTTCCTATAACTCGAATCCTAGCCCGGTATATCCCATTTTAATTTTACACCAATGTGAACCTTACGCCCTTTTTACTCTCTGATCGAGGTTCTCGGCGTTGAAAAATATTCGTAAACAAAATCAAACGTGTATATGTTGACATTTAAGAGATATACAGTCAAGAAAATCAAGGGCAATGGTAATATATATGCGGATTAGACACAAAAAAAAACACTCAACAAATGGCTACAATTTAAGGAATGTGTTTAGGGATGGCATCAGATTCCTAATTGATGGAGAATGGTCTGGTGGCAAGAAAAGCTGCTTCTAGGAGGTTGTCAAGTGTTTTCGCTCGACGATTACATAATTGGGTGGTTGGTTTGGCCCTTGTTCCTGTAACTCGAATCCTAGCCCGGTATATCCCATTTTAATTTTACACCAATGTGAACCTTACGCCTTTTTTACTCTCTGATCGAGGTTCTCGGTATTGAAAAATCTTCGTAAACTAAATCACACGTGTATATGTTGACATTTAAGAGATATACAGTCATGAAAATCAAGGGCAATGGTGATATATATGCGGATTAGACCCCAAAAAAACACTCAACAAATGGCTACAATTTAAGAAATGTGTTGAGTGACGGCATCAGATTCCTAATTGATGGAGAACGTTCTGGTGGAAATGAAAAGCTGCTTCTAGGAGGTTGTCAAGTGTTTTTGCGCGACGATTCCATTCTTGGGTGGTGGGTTTGGCCCTTGTTCCTGTAACTTGAATCCTAGCCCGGTATATCCCATTTTAATTTTACACCATTGTGAACCTTACGCCTTTTTTACTCTCTGATCTAGGTTCTCGGCATTGAAAAATCTTCGTAAACTAAATCACACGTGTATATGTTGACATTTAAGAGATATACTGTCAAGAAAATCAAGGGCAATGGTGATATATAAGCGGATTAGACACCAAAAAAAACACTCAACAAATGGCTACAATTTAAGGAATGTGTTTAGTGACGGCATGAGATTCCTAATTGATGGAGAAAGGTCTGGTGGCAAGAAAAGCTGCTTCTAGGAGGTTGTCAAGTGTTTTCGCTCGACGATTCCATTCTTGGGTGGTTGGTTTGGCCCTTGTTCCTGTAACTCGAATCCTAGCCCGGTATATCCCATTTTAATTTTACACCAATGTGAACCTTACGCCCTTTTTACTCTCTGATCGAGGTTCTCGGCGTTGAAAAATCTTCGTAAACAAAATCAAACGTGTATATGTTGACATTTAAGAGATATACAGTCAAGAAAATCAAGGGCAATGGTAATATATATGCGGATTAGACACAAAAAAAACACTCAACAAATGGCTACAATTTAAGGAATGTGTTTAGTGACGGCATCAGATTCCTAATTGATGGGGAAAGGTCTGGTGGTAAGCAAAGCTGCTTCTAGGAGGTTATCAAGTGTTTTCGCTTAACGATTCCATTCTTAGGGGGTTGGTTTGGCCCTTTTTCCTGTAACTCGAATCCTAGCCCGGTATATCCCATTTTAATTTTACACCATTGTGAACCTTACACCTTTTTTACTCTCTGATCGAGGTTCTCGGCGTTGAAAAATCTTCGTAAACTAAATCACACGTGTATATGTGGACATTTAAAAGATATACAGTCAAGAAAATAAAGGGCAATGGTGATATATATGCGGTTTAGACCCCAAAAAAAACACTCAACAAATGGCTACAATTTAAGAAATGTGTTGAGTGACGGCATCAGATTCCTAATTGATGGAGAAAGGTCTGGTGGAAATGAAAAGCTGCTTCTAGGAGGTTGTCAAGGGTTTTTGCGCGACGATTCCATTCTTGGGTGGTGGGTTTGGCCCTTGTTCCTGTAACTCAAATCCTAGCTCGGTATATCCCATTTTAATTTTACACCATTGTGAACCTTACGCCTTTTTTACTCTCTGATCTAGGTTCTCGGCATTGAAAAATCTTCGTAAACTAAATCACACGTGTATATGTTGACATTTAAGAGATATACAGTCAAGAAAATCAAGGGCAATGGTGATATATAAGCGGATTAGACACAAAAAAAAACACTCAACAAATGGCTACAATTTAAGGAATGTGTTTAGTGACGGCATGAGATTCCTAATTGATGGAGAAAGGTCTGGTGGCAAGAAAAGCTGCTTCTAGGAGGCTGTCAAGTGTTTTCGCTCGACGATTCCATACTTGGGTGGTTGGTTTGGCCCTTGTTCCTGTAACTCGAATCCTAGCCCGGTATATCCCATTTTAATTTTACACCAATGTGAACCTTACACCTTTTTTACTTTCTGATCGAGGTTCTCGACGTTGAAAAATCTTCGTAAACTAAATCACACGTGTATATGTTGACATTTAAGAGATATACAGTCAAGAAAATCAAGGGCAATGGTGATATATATGCGGATTAGACACCAAAAAAACACTCAACAAATGGCTACAATTTAAGGAATGTGTTTAGTGACGGCATCAGATTCCTAATTGATGGAGAAATGTCTGGGGCAAGCAAAGCTGCTTCTAGGAGGTTATCAAGTGTTTTCGCTTGACGATTCCATTCTTGGGTGGTTGGTTTGGCCCATTTTCCTGTAACTCGAATCCTAGCCCGGTATATCCCATGTTAATTTTACACCATTGTGAACCTTACACCTTTTTTACTCTCTGATAGAGGTTATCGGCGTTGAAAAATCTTCGTAAACTAAATCACACGTGTATATGTGGACATTTAAAAGATATACAGTCAAGAAAATAAAGGGCAATGGTGATATATATGCGGATTTGACCCCAAAAAACACTCAACAAATGGCTACAATTTAAGAAATGTGTTGAGTGACAGCATCCGATTCCTAATTGATGGAGAAAGGTCTGGTGGAAATGAAAAGCTGCTTCTAGGAGGTTGTCAAGTGTTTTTGCGCGACGATTCCATTCTTGGGTGGTGGGTTTGGCCCTTGTTCCTGTAACTCGAATCCTAGCCCGGTATATCCCATTTTAATTTTACACAATTGTGAACCTTACTCCTTTTTTACTCTCTGATCTAGGTTCTCGGCATTGAAAAATCTTCGTAAACTATATCACACGTGTATATGTTGACATTTAAGAGATATACAGTCAAGAAAATCAAGGGCAATGGTGATATATATGCGGATTAGACACCAAACAAAAACCCTCAACAAATGGCTACAATTTAAGGAATGTATTTAGTGATGGCATCGGATTCCTAATTGATGGAGAAAGGTCTGGTGGCAAGGAAAGCTGCTTCTAGGAGGTTGTCAAGTGTTTTCGCTCGACGATTACATTCTTGGGTGGTTGGTTTGGCCCTTGTTCCTGTAACTCGAATCTTAGCCCGGTATATCCCATTTTAATTTTACACCATCGTGAACCTTATGCCTTTTTTACTCTTTGATCGAGGTTCTCGGCATTGAATAATCTTTTTAAACTAAATCACTCGTGTATATGTTGACATTTAAGAGATATATAGTCAAGAAAATCAAGGGCAATGGTGATATATATGCGGATTAGACACAAAAAAAAAACACTCAACAAATGGCTACAATTTAAGGAATGTGTTTAGTGACGGCATGAGATTCCTAATTGATGGAGAAAGGCCTGTGGCAAGAAAAGCTGCTTCTAGGAGGTTGTCTAGTGTTTTTCGCTCGACGATTCCATTCTTGGGTGGTTGGTTTGGCCCTTGTTCCTATAACTCGAATCCTAGCCCGGTATATCCCATTTTAATTTTACACCAATGTGAACCTTACGCTCTTTTTACTCTCTGATCGAGGTTCTCGGCGTAGAAAAATCTTCGTAAACAAAATCAAACGTGTATATGTTGACATTTAAGAGATATACAGTCAAGAAAATCAAGGGCAATGGTAATATATATGCGGATTAGACACCAAAAAAAACACTCAACAAATGGCTACAATTTAAGGAATGTGTTTAGGGACGGCATCAGATTCCTAATTGATGGAGAAAGGTCTGGTGGCAAGAAAAGCTGCTTCTAGGAGGTTGTCAAGTGTTTTCGCTCGACGATTACATAATTGGGTGGTTGGTTTGGCCCTTGTTCCTGTAACTCGAATCCTAGCCCGGTATATCTCATTTTAATTTTACACCAATGTGAACCTTACGCCTTTTTTACTCTCTGATCAAGGTTCCCGGCATTGAAAAATCTTCGTAAACTAAATCACACATGTATATGTTGACATTTAAGAGATATACAGTCAAGAAAATCAAGGGCAATGGTGATATATATGCGGATTAGACCCCAAAAAAACACTCAACAAATGGCTACAATTTAAGAAATGTGTTGAGTGACGGCATCAGATTCCTAATTGATGGAGAACGGTCTGGTGGAAATGAAAAGCTGCTTCTAGGAGGTTGTCAAGTGTTTTTGCGCGACGATTCCATTCTTGGGTGGTGGGTTTGGCCCTTGTTCATGTAACTCGAATCCTAGCCCGGTATATCTCATTTTAATTTTACACCATTGTGAACCTTACGCCTTTTTTACTCTCTGATCTAGGTTCTCGGCATTGAAAAATCTTCGTAAACTATATCACACGTGTATATGTTGACATTTAAGAGATATAGAGTCAAGAAAATCAAGGGCAATGGTGATATATAAGCGGATTAGACACCAAAAAAAACACTCAACAAATGGCTACAATTTAAGGAATGTGTTTAGTGACGGCATGAGATTCCTAATTGATGGAGAAAGGCCTGGTGGCAAGAAAAGCTGCTTCTAGGAGGTTGTCAAGTGTTTTCGCTCCACGATTCCATTCTTGGGTGGTTGGTTTGGCCCTTGTTCCTGTAACTCGAATCCTAGCCCGGTATATCCAATTTTAATTTTACACCAATGTGAACCTTACACCTTTTTTACTCTCTGATCGAGGTTCTCGACGTTGAAAAATCGTCGTAAACTAAATCACACGTGTATATGTTGACATTTAAGAGATATACAGTCAAGAAAATCAAGGGCAATGGTGATATATATGCGGATTAGACACCAAAAAAACACTCAACAAATGGCTACAATTTAAGGAATGTGTTTAGTGACGGCATCAGATTCCTAATTGATGGAGAAAGGTCTGGTGGCAAGCAAAGCTGCTTCTAGGAGGTTATCAAGTGTTTTCGCTTGACGATTCCATTCTTGGGTGGTTGGTTTGGCCCTTTTTCCTGTAACTCGAATCCTAGCCCGGTATATCCCATGTTAATTTTACACCATTGTGAACCTTACACCTTTTTACTCTCTGATCGAGGTTCTCGGCGTTGAAAAATCTTCGTAAACTAAATCACACGTGTATATGTGGACATTTAAAAGATATACAGCCAAGAAAATAAAGGGCAATGGTGATATATATGCGGAATAGACCCCAAAAAAACACTCAACAAATGGCTACAATTTAAGAAATGTGTTGAGTGACGGCATCAGATTCCTAATTGATGGAGAAAGGTCTGGTGGAAATGAAAAGCTGCTTCTAGGAGGTTGTCAAGTGTTTTTGCGCGACGATTCCATTCTTGGGTGGTGGGTTTGGCCCTTGTTCCTGTAACTCGAATCCTAGCCCGTTATCTCCCATTTTAATTTTACACCATTGTGAACCTTACGCCTTTTTTACTCTCTGATCTAGGTTCTCGGCATTGAAAAATCTTCGTAAACTATATCACACGTGTATATGTTGACATTTAAGAGATCTACAGTCAAGAAAATCAAGGGCAATGGTGATATATATGCGGATTATACACCAAAAAAAAAACCCTCAACAAATGGCTACAATTTAAGGAATGTCTTTAGTGATGGCATCGGATTCCTAATTGATGGAGAAAGGTCTGGTGGCAAGGAAAGCTGCTTCTAGGAGGTTGTCAAGTGTTTTCGCTCGACGATTACATTCTTGGGGGGTTGGTTTGGCCCGTGTTCCTGTAACTCGAATCCTAGCCCGGTATATCCCATTTTAATTTTACACCATCGTGAACCTTATGCCTTTTTTACTCTATGATCGAGGTTCTCGGCATTGAATAATCTTTTTAAACTAAATCACACGTGTATATGTTGACATTTAAGAGATATATAGTCAAGAAAATCAAGGGCAATGGTGATATATATGCGGATTAGACACCAAAAAAAAACACTCAACAAATGGCTACAATTTAAGGAATGTGTTTAGTGACGGCATGAGATTCCTAATTGATGGAGAAAGGTCTGGTGGCAAGAAAAGCTGCTTCTAGGAGGTTGTCTAGTGTTTTTCGCTCGACGATTCCATTCTTGGGTGGTTGGTTTGCCCCTTGTTCCTATAACTCGAATCCTAGCCCGGTATATCCCATTTTAATTTTACACCAATGTGAACCTTACGCCCTTTTTACTCTCTGATCGAGGTTCTCGGAGTTGAAAAATCTTCGTAAACAAAATCACACGTGTATATGTTGACATTTAAGAGATACACAGTCAAGAAAATCAATGGCAATGGTAATATATATGCGGATTAGACACAAAAAAAAACACTCAACAAATGGCTACAATTTAAGGAATGTGTTTAGGGACGACATTAGATTCCTAATTGATGGAGAAAGGTCTGGTGGCAAGAAAAGCTGCTTCTAGGAGGTTGTCAAGTGTTTTCGCTCGACGATTACATAATTGGGTGGTTGGTTTGGCCCTTGTTCCTGTAACTCGAATCCTAGCCCGGTATATCCCATTTTAATTTTACACCAATGTGAACCTTACGCCTTTTTTACTCTCTGATCGAGGTTCTCGGCATTGAAAAATCTTCGTAAACTAAATCACACGTGTATATGTTGACATTTAAGAGATATACAGTCAAGAAAATCAAGGGCAATGGTGATATATATGCGGATTAGTCACAAAAAAAAACCCTCAACAAATGGCTACAATTTAAGGAATGTGTTTAGTGATGGCATCGGATTCCTAATTGATGGAGAAAGGTCTGGTGGCAAGGAAAGCTGCTTCTAGGAGGTTGTCAAGTGTTTTTGCTCGACGATTACATTCTTGGGTGGTTGGTTTGGCCCTTGTTCCTGTAACTCGAATCCTAGCCCGGTATATCCCATTTTAATTTTACACCAATGTGAACCTTACGCCTTTTTTACTCTCTGATCGAGGTTCTCGGCGTTGAAAATCTTCGTAAACTAAATCACACATGTATATGTTGACATTTAAGAGATATACAGTCAAGAAAATCAAGGGCAATGGTGATATATATGCAGATAAGACACCAAAAAATACACAACAAATGGCTATAATTTAAGGAATGTATTTAGTGACGGCATCAGATTCCTATTTGATGGAGAAAGGTCTGGTGGAAATGAAATGCTGCTTCTAGGAGGTTGTCAAGTGTTTTTGCTCGACGATTCCATTCTTGGGTGGTTGGTTTGTCCCTTGTTCCTGCAACTCGAATCCTAGCCCGGTATATCCCATTTTAATTTTACACCATTGTGAACCTTACGCCTTTTTTACTCTCTGATCTAGGTTCTCGGCATTGAAAAATTTTCGTAAACTATATCACACGTGTATATGTTGACATTTAAGAGATATACAGTCAAGAAAATCAAGGGCAATGGTGATATATATAAGAGGATTAGACACCAAAAAAACCACTCAACAAATGGCTACAATTTAAGGAATGTGTTTAGTGAAGGCATCGGATTCCTAATTGATGGAGAAAGGTCTGGTGGCAAGGAAAGCTGCTTCTAGGAGGTTGTCCAGTGTTTTCGCTCGACAATTACATTCTTTGGTGGTTGGTTTGGCCCTTGTTCCTGCAACTCGAATCCTGGCCCGGTATATCCCATCTTAATTTTACCCCATTGTGAACCTTACGCCTTTTTTACTCTCTGATCGAGGTTCTCGGCGTTGAAAATCTTCGTAAACTAAATCACACATGTATATGTTGACATTTAAGAGATATACAGTCAAGAAAATCAAGGGAAATGGTGATATATATGCAGATAAGACACCAAAAAATCACACAACAAATGGCTATAATTTAAGGAATGTATTTAGTGACGGCATCAGATTCCTATTTGATGGAGAAAGGTCTGGTGGAAATGAAATGCTGCTTCTAGGAGGTTGTCAAGTGTTTTTGCTCGACGATTCCATTCTTGGGTGGTTGGTTTGTCCCTTGTTCCTGCAACTCGAATCCTAGCCCGGTATATCCCATTTTAATTTTACACCATTGTGAACCTTACGCCTTTTTTACTCTCTGATCTAGGTTCTCGGCATTGAAAAATCTTCGTAAACTATATCACACGTGTATATGTTGACATTTAAGAGATATACAGTCAAGAAAATCAAGGGCAATGGTGATATATATAAGAGGATTAGACACCAAAAAAAACACTCAACAAATGGCTACAATTTAAGGAATGTGTTTAGTGAAGGCATCGGATTCCTAATTGATGGAGAAAGGTCTGGTGGCACGGAAAGCTGCTTCTAGGAGGTTGTCTAGTGTTTTCGCTCGACAATTACATTCTTTGGTGGTTGGTTTGGCCCTTGTTCCTGCAACTCGAATCCTGGCCCGGTATATCCCATCTTAATTTTACCCCATTGTGAACCTTACGCCTTTTTTACTCTCTGATCGAGGTTCTCGGCATTGAAAAATCTTCGTAAACTATATCACACGTGTATATGTTGACATTTAAGAGATATACAGTCAAGAAAATCCAGGGCAATGGTGATATATATAAGCGGATTAGATACCAAAAAAAACACTCAACAAATAGCTACAATTTAAGGAATGTGTTTAGTGACGGCATCAGATTCCTAATTGATGGAGAAAGGTCTGGTGGAAATGAAAAGCTGCTTCTAGGAGGTTGTAAAGTGTTTTTGCACGACGATTCCATTCTTGGGTGGTTGGTTTGGCCCTTGTTCCTGTAATTCGAATCCTAGCCCGGCATTGAAAAATCTTCGTAAACTATATCACACGTGTATATGTTGACATTTAAGAGATATACAGTCAAGAAAATCAAGGGCAATGGTGATATATATAAGCGGATTAGACACCAAAAAAACACTCAACAAATGGCTACAATTTAAGGAATGTGTTTAGTGAAGGCATCGGATTCCTAATTGATGGAGAAAGGTCTGGTGGCAAGGAAAGCTGCTTCTATGAGGTTGTCCAGTGTTTTTCGCTCGACGAGTCCATTCTTGGGTGGTTGGTTTGGCCCTTGTTCCTATAACTCGAATCCTAGCCCGGTATATCCCATTTTAATTTTACACCAATGTGAACCTTACGCCCTTTTTACTCTCTAATCGAGGTTCTCGGCGTTGAAAAATCTTCGTAAACAAAATCACACGTGTATATATATGCGGATTAGACACAAAAAAAACACTCAACAAATGGCTACAATTTAAGGAATGTGTTTAGGGACGGCATCAGATTCCTAATTGATGGAGAAAGGTCTGGTGACAAGAAAAGCTGCTTCTAGGAGGATGTCAAGTGTTTTCGCTCGACGATTACATAATTGGGTGGTTGGTTTGGCCCTTGTTCCTGTAACTCGAATCCTAGCCCGGTATATCCCATTTTAATTTTACACCAATGTGAACCTTACGCCTTTTTTACTCTCTGATCTAGGTTCTCGGCATTGAAAAATCTTCGTAAACTAAATCACACGTGTATATGTTGATATTTAAGAGATATACAGTCAAGAAAATCAAGGGCAATGGTGATATATATGCGGATTAGACACCAAAAAAAACCCCTCAACAAATGGCTACAATTTAAGGAATGTGTTTAGTGATGGCATCGGATTCCTAATTGATGGAGAAAGGTCTGGTGGCAAGGAAAGCTGCTTCTAGGAGGTTGTCAAGTGTTTTTACTCGACGATTACATTCTTGGGTGGTTGGTTTGGCCCTTGTTCCTGTAACTCGAATCCTAGCCCGGTATATCCCATTTTAATTTTACACCAATGTGAACCTTACGCCTTTTTTACTCTCTGATCGAGGTTCTCGGCGTTGAAAAATCTTCGTAAACTAAATCACACATGTTTATGTTGACATTTAAGAGATATACAGTCAAGAAAAACAAGGGCAATGGTGATATATATATGCAGATAAGACACCAAAAAAACACACAACAAATGGCTACAATTTAAGGAATGTATTTAGTGACGGCATCAGATTCCTATTTGATGGAGAAAGGTCTAGTGGAAATGAAATGCTGCTTCTAGGAGGTTGTCAAGTGTTTTTGCTCGACGATTCCATTCTTGGGTGGTTGGTTTGTCCCTTGTTCCTGCAACTCGAATCCTAGCCCGGTATATCCCATTTTAATTTTACACCATTGTGAACCTTACGCCTTTTTTACTCTCTGATCTAGGTTCTCGGCATTGAAAAATCCTCGTAAACTATATCACACGTGTATATGTTGACATTTAAGAGATATACAGTCAAGAAAATCAAGGGCAATGGTGATATATATAAGCGGATTAGACACAAAAAAAAAACACTCAACAAATGGCTACAATTTAAGGAATGTGTTTAGTGAAGGCATCGGATTCCTAATTGATGGAGAAAGGTCTGGTGGCAAGGAAAGCTGCTTCTAGGAGATTGTCCAGTGTTTTCGCTCGACGATTACATTCTTTGGTGGTTGGTTTGGCCCTTGTTCCTGCAACTCGAATCCTAGCCCGGTATATCCCATCTTAATTTTACCCCATTGTGAACCTTACGCCTTTTTTACTCTCTGATCGAGGTTCTCGGCATTGAAAAATCTTCGTAAACTATATCACACGTGTATATGTTGACATTTAAAAGATATACAGTCAAGAAAATCAAGGGCAATGGTGATATATATAAGCGGATTAGACACCAAAAAAAACACTCAACAAATGGCTACAATTTAAGGAATGTGTTTAGTGACGGCATCAGATTCCTAATTGATGGAGAAAGGTCTGGTGGAAATGAAAAGCTGCTTCTAGGAGGTTGTAAAGTGTTTTTGCACGACGATTCCATTCTTGGGTGGTTGGTTTGGCCCTTGTTCCTGTAATTCGAATCCTAGCCCGGTATATCCCATCTTAATTTTACCCCATTGTGAACCTTACGCCTTTTTTACTCTCTGATCGAGGTTCTCGGCATTGAAAAATCTTCGTAAACTATATCACACGTGTATATGTTGACATTTAAGAGATATACAGTCAAGAAAATCAAGGGCAATGGTGATATATATGCAGATTAGACACAAAAAAAAACACTCAACAAATGGCTACAATTTAAGGAATGTGTTTAGTGACGGCATCCGATTCCTAATTGATGGAAAAAGGTCTGGTGGCAAGGAAGGCTGCTTCTAGGAGGTTGTCAAGTGTTTTCGCTCGACGATTTCATTCTTGGGTGGTTGGTTTGGCCCTTGTTACTGTAACTCGAATCCTAGCCCGGTATATCCCATTTTAATTTTACACCATTGTGAACCTTATGCCTTTTTTACTCTATGATCGAGGTTCTCGGCATTGAATAATCTTTTTAAACTAAATCACTCGTGTATATGTTGACATTTAAGAGATATACAGTCAAGAAAATCAAGGGCAATGGTGATATATATGCGGATTAGACACAAAAAAAAAAACACTCAACAAATGGCTACAATTTAAGGAATGTGTTTAGTGACGGCATCCGACTCCTAATTGATGGAAAAAGGTCTGGTGGCAAGGAAAGCTGCTTCTAGGAGGTTGTCAAGTGTTTTCGCTCGACGATTACATTCTTGGGTGGTTGGTTTGGCCCTTGTTACTGTAACTCGAATCCTAGCCTGGTATATCCCATTTTAATTTTACACCATTGTGAACCTTACGACTTTTTTACTCTCTGATCGAGGTTCTCGGCATTGAAAAATCTTCGTAAACTAAATCACACGTGTATATGTTGACATTTAAGAGATATACAGTCAAGAAAATCAAGGGCAATGGTGATATATATGCGGATTAGACACAAAAAAAAACACTCAACAAATGGCTACAATTTAAGGAATGTGTTTAGTGACGGAATGAGATTCCTAATTGATGGAGAAAGGTCTGGTGGCAAGAAAAGCTGCTTCTAGGAGGTTGTCAAGCGTTTTTGCTCGATGATTCCATTCTTGGGTGGTTGGTTTGGCCCTTGTTCCTGTAACTCGAATCCTAGCCCGGTATATCCCATTTTAATTTTACACCAATGTGAACCTTACACCTTTTTTAATCTCTGATCGAGGTTCTCGACGTTGAAAAATCTTCGTAAACTAAATCACACGTGTATATGTTGACATTTAAGAGATATACAGTCAAGAAAATCAAGGGCAACGGTGATATATATGCGGATTACACACCAAAAAAACACTCAACAAATGGCTACAATTTAAGGAATGTGTTTAGTGACGGCATCAGATTCCTAATTGATGGAGAAAGGTCTGGTGGCAAGCAAAGCTGCTTCTAGGAGTTTATTAAGTGTTTTCGCTTGACGATTCCATTCTTGGGTGGTTGGTTTGGCCCTTATTCCTGTAACTCGAATCCTAGCCCGGTATATCCTATTTTAATTTTACACCATTGTGAACCTTACACCTTTTTTACTCTCTGATCGAGGTTCTCGGCGTTGAAAAATCTTCGTAAACTAAATCACACGTGTATATGTTGACATTTAGAAGATATACAGTCAAGAAAATCAAGGGCAATGGTGATATATATGCGGATTAGACCCCAAAAAAACACTCAACAAATGGCTACAATTTAAGAAATGTGTTGAGTGACGGCATCAGATTCCTAATTGATGGAGAAAGGTCTGGTGGAAATGAAAAGCTGCTTCTAGGAGGTTGTCAAGTGTTTTTGCGCGACGATTCCATTCTTGGGTGGTGGGTTTGGCCCTTGTTCCTGTAACTCGAATCCTAGCCCGGTATATCCCATTTTAATTTTACACCATTGTGAACCTTACGCCTTTTTTACTCTCTGATCTAGGTTCTCGGCATTGAAAAATCTTCGTAAACTATATCACACGTGTATATGTTGACATTTAAGAGATATACAGTCAATAAAATCAAGGGCAATGGTGATATATATGCGGATTAGACACCAAAAAAAAACCCTCAACAAATGGCTACAATTTAAGGAATGTGTTTAGTGATGGCATCGGATTCCTAATTGATGGAGAAAGGTCTGGTGGCAAGGAAAGCTGCTTCTAGGAGGTTGTCAAGTGTTTTCGCTCGACGATTACATTCTTGGGTGGTTGGTTTGGCCCTTGTTCCTGTAACTCGAATCCTAGCCCGGTATATCCCATTTTAATTTTACACCATCGTGAACCTTATGCCTTTTTTACTCTCTGATCGAGGTTCTCGGCATTGAAAAATCTTTGTAAACTAAATCACACGTGTATATGTTGACATTTAAGAGATATATAGTCAAGAAAATCAAGGGCAATGGTGATATATATGCGGATTAGACACCAAAAAAAAAACACTCAACAAATGGCTACAATTTAAGGAATGTTTTTAGTGACGGCATGAGATCCCTAATTGATGGAGAAAGGTCTGGTGGCAAGAAAAGCTGCTTCTAGGAGGTTGTCTAGTGTTTTCGCTCGACGATTCCATTCTTGGGTGGTTGGTTTGGCCCTTGTTCCTATAACTCGAATCCTAGCCCGGTATATCCCATTTTAATTTTACACCAATGTGAACCTTACGCCCATTTTACTCTCTGAACGAGGTTCTCGGCGTTGAAAAATCTTCGTAAACTAAATCACACGTGTATATGTTGACATTTAAGAGATATACAGTCAAGAAAATCAAGGGCAATGGTAATATATATGCGGATTAGACACAAAAAAAAACACTCAACAAACGGCTACAATTTAAGGAATGTGTTTAGGGACGGCTTCAGATTCCTAATTGATGGAGAAAGGTCTGGTGGCAAGAAAAGCTGCTTCTAGGAGGTTGTCAAGTGTTTTCGCTCGACGATTATTGGGTGGTTGGTTTGGCCCTTGTTCCTGTAACTCGAATCCTAGCCCGGTATATCCCATTTTAATTTTACACCAATGTGAACCTTACGCCTTTTTTACTCTCTGATCGAGGTTCTCGGCATTGAAAAATCTTTGTAAACTAAATCACACGTGTATATGTTGACATTTAGAAGATATACAGTCAAGAAAATCAAGGGCAATGGTGATATATATGCGGATTAGACCCCAAAAAAACACTCAACAAATGGCTACAATTTAAGAAATGTGTTGAGTGACGGCATCAGATTCCTAATTGATGGAGAAAGGTCTGGTGGAAATGAAAAGCTGCTTCTAGGAGGTTGTCAAGTGTTTTTGCGCGACGATTCCATTCTTGGGTGGTGGGTTTGGCCCTTGTTCCTGTAACTCGAATCCTAGCCCGGTATATCCCATTTTAATTTTACACCATTGTGAACCTTACGCCTTTTTTACTCTCTGATCTAGGTTCTCGGCATTGAAAAATCTTCGTAAACTATATCACACGTGTATATGTTGACATTTAAGAGATATACAGTCAATAAAATCAAGGGCAATGGTGATATATATGCGGATTAGACACCAAAAAAAAACCCTCAACAAATGGCTACAATTTAAGGAATGTGTTTAGTGATGGCATCGGATTCCTAATTGATGGAGAAAGGTCTGGTGGCAAGGAAAGCTGCTTCTAGGAGGTTGTCAAGTGTTTTCGCTCGACGATTACATTCTTGGGTGGTTGGTTTGGCCCTTGTTCCTGTAACTCGAATCCTAGCCCGGTATATCCCATTTTAATTTTACACCATCGTGAACCTTATGCCTTTTTTACTCTCTGATCGAGGTTCTCGGCATTGAAAAATCTTTGTAAACTAAATCACACGTGTATATGTTGACATTTAAGAGATATATAGTCAAGAAAATCAAGGGCAATGGTGATATATATGCGGATTAGACACCAAAAAAAAACACTCAACAAATGTCTACAATTTAAGGAATGTTTTTAGTGACGGCATGAGATCCCTAATTGATGGAGAAAGGTCTGGTGGCAAGAAAAGCTGCTTCTAGGAGGTTGTCTAGTGTTTTCGCTCGACGATTCCATTCTTGGGTGGTTGGTTTGGCCCTTGTTCCTATAACTCGAATCCTAGCCCGGTATATCCCATTTTAATTTTACACCAATGTGAACCTTACGCCCATTTTACTCTCTGATCGAGGTTCTCGGCGTTGAAAAATCTTCGTAAACTAAATCACACGTGTATATGTTGACATTTAAGAGATATACAGTCAAGAAAATCAAGGGCAATGGTAATATATATGCGGATTAGACACAAAAAAAAAACACTCAACAAACGGCTACAATTTAAGGAATGTGTTTAGGGACGGCTTCAGATTCCTAATTGATGGAGAAAGGTCTGGTGGCAAGAAAAGCTGCTTCTAGGAGGTTGTCAAGTGTTTTCGCTCGACGATTACATAATTGGGTGGTTGGTTTGGCCCTTGTTCCTGTAACTCGAATCCTAGCCCGGTATATCCCATTTTAATTTTACACCAATGTGAACCTTATCGCTTCAAATGAAAACATGACAATCCTATATATAGTGGTCAGGCTTTCGCTTGAAGAAACACATATCATCTTCAAGCGAAACCTCTAGATGCCTTGAAGCGAAACCCACATGCTTTTGTCTTCAAGCGAAATACAAACAAATATTAGAATCTGATTCGGATATGTATGCTATTCTATGTGATGATGTCATATTCATTATGTCATGGATGATGTCATGAGTGTGATGTCATCATTAGATATGATGACATCATCCTTGATTAGAGCTGCAATGTTACCGAGACTTGATATAAGACTAAGACGACAGATGTGTGCACCAACAGACCCCCCCCCTCAGATGTTGACGAGTCTTAAGTGTCGAGTCTTCGCATCTTCAGTCTTTATCAGTCTGTTCACTTTCTTCAAAATTCTCCATTGTAATCATCCTCAATCAATCTCTTACACTTTCTCGTAATCTTCAGGATCTGAATCTGTCTCTACAATCTTCAGACTCCCTCTTAATGTCTTCAGACTCCCCCTTTCACTAAGCTGGGATCGCAGTCTGGAATTCACTTTCCACAGGTTCTTAGATCGTAACTTGACACTCAAATAACTCAGGTATCGGAACCTGGCTAACCTGCATAACTCTACCCAAAAATAAGTTTTCTGATAGTCATTTGTGGATAAGATTTTCAAATCTAATTTACCACTTGCAGGAATAACGTTTTTATTGCAAAACCTTTTCTCATTTCATTTCAACAATCTTCAAATACTTTCACCCAAACCATTTGTTCATCAAGTTTAGCACTCGGAATTTTGAAAATCAGCTCTCCAAAATCAGTTGTCGAAAACTTTTTGGATTTTTCTAAATTTATGCTAAAACACACTAAAAATCTTTTGGATTTTCTGAAAGAAAGTAACTAACACCACTTGTAGAATAAAGAAAATTCAGAAATGAAATATATACAAACAATATTTTTGTGAGTTCGTGCAAGAGGATCATATCAGTTTTTGAGACACATCACCAACACCGTTAAGCTTCATTTCATTTTAAGTTCTAAACGATTCACTTAGATTGTCAGTATACTGGTCCACTTAAATTTTCACAGAAAGTTCAACTGTTTCGAGATACGAAATTAATGTCTTAAGTACTTAAACTCAATCGTGTGTCCCACCTCAGAATATACTCCCGTATCCAGATCCCAATATTAAGTCTTACAGGTAATTATGACACAAATGATATTTGTACATAAATTAGGTAATGCGAGGGCCGAGGGATCTCAGGTCGATACTTCCGTATACGCAGAGAGATATCAGCTTTGACTTTTCGGTATGTCCCCTTTAGAGGATCTTTTAGCTACAACAACAGCGACTATCAATTTTATTGTTTCATCAGCATGCTGAGGGTTTATGCTATGTTTCAAGCATTTGCGGAAAGTATTATCCAAGGACTAGGTCAGAACCATCGTTCAGCAGAAGTCCCGGAATAATACCCCAGACATCATTGAGTATAAAGACCTAGTATATCAGATTATGAGACCTTTCAAACGAGATTTCAGGGGTTACCTATATATCCGAGAGATGTTCCCCACGATATAAGCAAGTTTGAAATTTAGGTTTATATCTCGTCACAATCTACTAAATGTGTAAAAACCTACTGACACATCATCTGTGAGACCGTTTATCACATTTTAACTTTCCATTTCTTTAGCATGTTGTGACAGTCCACTGATGTACTATCATTTCCTCTTTTGTGCAACAAAAACTCATTTTTTATTTTATCATGTTTTTGACTTTTTCAAATTTTCAAATGTTTTTGGATTTTCAGAAATTTCTTACTCCCCCTAAAATGAAAACACATTTTAGGAAATTTGAAAACAAACTGTACAAGTAACATGACAACTGATATCGAATTGCCTCAATTCTCCATCCATTTGGCTTAAACAATCAGAACTCCCCCTCACAACAAACTATTTTCCCATAATAATTTCAAAACACTCAAGTTTGTTTTAATCAAAATGGTTTTTTCTGGAAAATAAGTTTTGTTGATTTTACCACTTGTAGGTTTGGGGATAAACTCATCACTTTGTTTTTCAACCACTTGTAGAAAATCAGATACAACTTAATGTCCCTGATTTACCACTTGTAAGATCAATCTGATTCAAATTCTGAACCACTTGTAAAAATCACAACCATACAACTCAAACCTACTTTTCAACCAATTTACCATTTGTTGGTTGAATTCTCATGGTGCCGATACCTACTCCTCACATACCAACCTGGGAGTTCCGGCAAGTCCTGCAAAACTTCTCAAAAACAAATTATACAAACATGATAAAGAATGATGCCGATTCATGATCCACGATTACCAACTTGGGATCTCCGGCAAGTCAGGTTTTTACTGTTTGAAAAATATATCCACCCAAGCCTGACCTTCCTTGGTTGTAACAACATTTTCTTCTTCATCTTTTCTTTCAACAGACTTGTGAACACGTCTTTTAGAAGCATAAAATTCTTTGACACTTTTGGCCTTACCATTGACCATTTTGCCAAAAATATGTTTCACAGTTCCGTTGAAAGCCTTATCAACATCAAATTTCTTCTTATCAGAGTAAAATTGATTTGATATTTCAACTTTTCCAACTTTCTTCATAAAATTTTCAGCACACAACGGTGGAAAATTTTCATCGTTCATAGTTGGAACTGATTTTTCAACCTTTTTCTCAACACGTGGCTCCTCTGATTTTGTGGAATCAGATTCATCACCAGAATTATTACCTGAACCTTTCACAACCCATTTTTTATTTTTTACATTTTCTTTTCTTTTCAAAAGACTCTTTGAACATTCTCCCTTCTCAAAGGTTGAATTTTCAAAGCCAGTAAATGGTTTGGTTGTAAGTTCAGTTTTCTCCACAACTTTCTCTTTCAATTTACCAGATACTTCCTATTTTGGTTTGAATGTTTTCGGACAATTCCTAGCAACATGACCAGCAATCTTGTACTGAAAACAGGTTCTGGTTTCTATCTTCTTTGGAACAGCATTTTTCTTCAACTCTTCTTGTTTCTTGGCAAGGAATTCCTGATTTGTCTGTTTTCTGAATGCTTGTTCTTTCTCATCATCTAAAGAATTTCCTGAAACAAACACAGTTTTTGGTTTAGAAAATTTTTCATTTTTATAATTTTTCGGTGGTACAAAACCTAATCCTTTCTTTTTGTAATTACGATTATGGTTTGGTTTCTTTTGGAAACTATAACCACAATTGTAACCCATTTTCTTGTTAAATCTTTGTTGATCTCTTGAAGTGTATTGTTTTGGTTTTCCATTAAGATTTAAATCTTTTATTTCAGAAATATTAATTTCTGTGAGTTTGAAAACCTTTTGAATCATTTCAAATCTAACACTTCTTATTGGAAAACTCTCACCAGAATATAATTTGTCAGAACCTTTCAAAGTATATGCTACTTTGACTGATTCATCATTCAAATTAGATTTCGATAGCAAAAATTGTTTGTCATAAACCCGTTTATCCTTTTTAATTGTAGACTTTGACGCATCAGACTCAGACTGTGACTCGGTTTTGGACTCCATGTTTGACTCCTCACTGTCATCTTTATCTAACACCTGATCGACCACACTTTTTATCAACTTTGACTCGTGATCAGTGTCGGATGACGTGTATGTAACATTAATATTTTCTGGCAAGTTATCCGACAGCCCAGACTCCCATTGTAAGTTTATTGCCTTTTCGACTCTTTCGGAATTTGGATTTCGAGGTAAAAATCCATTTTCGACCGGAGGTGGACATTTGTTATAGACAACACTTGATTTCTCACCAGAAATCTTCACTTCATCATCTTTTCTTGTCTCTGACTTCTTTCCTTCTGAAGTCTTCACTTCTTCAAAAGTCTTCAAATTCTCTACAACCGGATAAATCCTGTCAACATCAAAAGTAGAACATGAGTAACTTTCTAATAACTTGTTGACTCTTTCAGTTTCTATCTTTTGTGTTGCCAACTTCAACTCTAGATCAACACATTTCTTTATGTGAAAGTTGACATCATCAAGTTGTCTCAGGTACGCTTTCTTCAGCGTATTCATTGCCACAACTTGTTCACCGTTTGAATTAGTATACTTGTTAATTTCTCTGTTCATTGTATCATAGGATTCTTTCAATCTGTTTATATTGTGCAGCAACTCATTTTTCTGCTTGATTAAAGAATCACAATTCATGCACTTTCTCACTTTGACAGGTTCTGCATCAACTTTGACTTCAAATTCAGGAACCTCTTTGATTGTTCGGTTTGATTGTAAAAATTCAGCTCTTCTCTTTTTCTCAGCTTTAGCTTCAGCTTTTAATCTCTCTTCCTCTTCTTCCTCTTCTTCAAGCTTTCTCCGTCTTGCTTCAGCAGCTTCTATGACTTTCCTGCACTTTTCAGCACATTTCAAATCATAAGCATTTGCAATTAAAGCTTTAGCATTTGAAGAGTCTTGATCTGGGCAAAAATCATCCCAACTGAAACCTTCAGCCAGTTTTTCATCATCTTGTTATGCCAAACACACTTTGCTGTTTGTTGGAACGTATTTATCCCAGCTAAAATTATCATATTTGCCCTGATTAACTATACACGCTCTTTTTGAACCTTCAATCACATCTCTCCCATGTGCAGTTTGTGCCTGACGCGATGCTGGTGGTGTGATTTGATGATAAATTGCCTTTTTGTGATAATCGTTGTTTCCAAAAGGATTCTGGGCTCCAGTAGCTTCACGATTTTTGCACTCCCTCTTGAAATGCCCCTTTTCCCTGCAACGAAAACATGTAACTTTAGATTTATCAAAGCCTAAATTTGAAACACTTGCATCAAGAAAATCATTTCTTCCCGTAATTTGTTTAAACTTCTCAGCTCTTCTCATTACACTGGCCATGCACCATTTAATATCCATCAATTCCATTTCCTCAGCATCGATTTGATCGTAATCCTCTTTTGTGAGCATTGGATTACCGATCTTTCCGGCCACAAAACTACTATAAGACTCTAGAACCATTCCCAACAAAGACATTTGATTTTTGGCAACTTCTTCAGAATAATCTTGGTCACTTTCAAGATTTAATACAATATTACACTGAAGTTTTCTTCCATTCTTTGTTGCAGAAATGTTTGGATCGAATGATGAAAATCTTGTGCTGCTTGATCCCTGGGATGATTTCTTTTCTGAAGAAACTTTTGCACTGTAAGCAGTTTCGACTTTTGGAGAAAAATTTGACTTTTCGTTGACACCACCTTTGTAATACAAGCTGATATCTTGTTCTCCATCGTAGTTCTTCATCCTGGCAATCTTCCTCTGCTCCATCTCTTGAGCTTCCAGGTGTTTGATGAAGTCTCCCAATGTCATGTTTTTATAATCTTTTCTGGTGGATCTCAACATCATCAAAAACGTTCCCCAAGTTTCATGAGGTAGTGCATCTGCAAGTTTTTCAATCAATTCATCAGTATCCTTTTTAATACCAAGTTTTGTCATATTTCTCACCAAATTACAATATCTATCAATTATTTGCTTGGTGTTTTCAGATTTTAAACCACGGAATAAATCAAACTCTTTCTTCATGAGAGACATCTTGTTTTTGAGCATATCATCACTTCCAACAAATTTTGCTTCCAATTCTGTCCAAATTGAATAAGCAGTTCCATCATGTTGAAGCAGTATCAAGATATCTTCTTTTATCGCCTGCTGAAGCAGACTCACCATCAATTTCTCATCTCGATATTTCTTTTTATCTTCTGTACTCATTTCCCTAATTGTTTGCTGAATATTATTCGTTGTGGGTCTAACATATGGTTCTTCGGTGTGTTCCCAAGCATCTAAGTGATAAGCTTCAACCCAATTTCCAAACCGTTCGGACCATGCATTGTAATCATCAATATCCATGAGTTTGGGTGGTTTCTGAGACGTCCCGGTTTCATTTTCATGCAAAGCACTCTGAGTGATTGTAATTGGACTAGCAAAAGCATTGTAGAACTCGTTCTCCATGTTTCGAATTTTTCAAATGAGCTGTATCACCTTGAAAAAAAAATACATGAAACAGACAAACAAATGATCAATTTGAAAAAAAAAACTTATCGATTAACAGAATAACACTGGTACTCGAACTAGTGATAATTCTGTGCAGACTGACGGTTGACACACTGTACGGACTTCTATGACCCGGATCAAAATAAACCGAACTTTTCCAATGACCTCACTAAATCACACGACCTTGAACTAGTTTGAATTTAAACAGACTGACCGCCTCTTCTTTGATTTTTAAAAAAATCAAAGTCAAACTTTTAATAAACTGCCAAGATATGGATGACTTGACAATTGGACTTCAAACACTTCACATGTTTACTTTAATGAGCTGACAACATCACATGCACCTAATATTAAAAGCCTTTTGAAATAAACCCCTCCCATTGGACCGAATAATCTAGTTCACTTGATGACAGTTGTGGTTTATATGATTCCAATACTTGTTGAATGGCAATTTTTCCAGTAATTCACGTGATTTCTTTTCCACTTTGTAGAACCGAGACACTTTATCAAATTCGTGAACCCAATTCACATGCGCCTGACACACAAACTCGTGATTTCTTGTCCCAACTAACTGACAACCTCGATAAATGTTACATATGGCTGACACCCTCGATAAAAGTATTGCACAACACGATGTTCTTTTCACATGAGTCCTCTCCAATTTTCACGATTTTTTTTAAAACAAATGGCCGACAATCTTTACTTTTCTCATGCAAACTGACCAACTTGTGATTTCAATTTCCGACTTACTGTAACCTTGTTTAATGTGTCACACAATACACTATGCACTTTTAATAACTTTCAAGCGGTGTGTCAGTTTCAAGCGAAAGCCACTCAAGTGAGACCTGAACTTTTCAAGCGAAATACCCGGTTTCGCTTCAAACTACACTATTTTTCAAGCGAAAGCCAGCATGATGTCAGCAAATAACGAACAACTTTCAAGCGAGCAGATGATTATAACCAGTTTTTACGTTGATTTTAGTGCTGAAACTTTCCAGGATTCATTTAAACATGATTACGCACAATATGTGAAAGTTTGAACCGTTTTTACCGTGAAAATTTTTCAAATTTGTAAAAGAATGGTGTAGAAATAAGAAAAAGTGACAAAAACAAGCTGTTTTTGCAAGATCTCTTCCTCCTGAGCTCTGATACCACTTGTAGGATCGTTTTGTGACCCAAACGAGTCGTTCAGAAGAGATATTATTAGTTTCAGATGCAGAAAATAAGAAACCGACTATGAAACAACTTGAATATCACTTTAAATCTCTTGTATATTGATTTATCAATGATTACAAGCACAAAATATACCGGCAGCACTTCGGTACAAGTTACAACGCTCTGATCTGTCCTGACCTGATCGCTTCAAATGAAAACATGACAATCCTATATATATTGGTCAGGCTTTCGCTTGAAGAAACACATATCATCTTCAAGCGAAACCTCTAGATGCCTTGAAGCGAAACCCACATGCTTTTGTCTTCAAGCGAAATACAAACAAATATTAGAATCTGATTCGGATATGTATGCTATTCTATGTGATGATGTCATATTCATTATGTCATGGATGATGTCATGAGTGTGATGTCATTGACGGGTGGTCCATTGGACAACCCTTAATCATGTTAAAAGACGAAATAATCATTCACTTAATCGTGTAATTATCTTGAATTAGATAACTACTGTGCTTATGTTTCAGGTGCGGTTCGGGAGCTTAAAGTGGATAAAATGCAGCTTTGGAGGGTATTAAAGATGAACGGGTCGAGCAAGGAACAAAAGATGAAACAAGGAAGATAAATCAGCTCACCACCGTAAATTACGGTCCTACCGTAATTTACGGTGGACCTGGATTTCATTTGGATGCCACCGTAAAGCAGTCTTGCAGCACCGTAACATGTTGAAGTCCACCGTAAATTACGGTGGAGCCGTAATTTACGGTGGAGGCCGCGATCAGAACCGTAACTGCCCTCATAAATTAGTTTTTATTGTGTCTTTTCACATGTTCTCATCATTGGACGGTTTTTGGAGACACTAGGGGCGAATTTTAGCTGGCTTGCTTGGTTTTTGAACAATTTCTAACATTCGGTTTGTGTTTATGATTCCTATGAACATTAGATTTGTTAGTATGATGATTCACCAAACTATGTCCGGCTAAACTTTTCGGTGATCATCTTAGGTGAAGGTTTCTATTGAACTTTTGTGTGTTTATTTCCGAATTTCTAGAATGATAACTTGCGTTGCTTGAATATCATGGTGTATGTTTAATTGCTTGTAACTTGTTAATTGATATTGCAATTTCTAGTCTCAATCGTACGTTCTTGGTGCCGTTGGCAATCGAGATATCACGGGAAGGGTTAGGGTTGGTTATTGATTAATTGGTCATCGGGAAACAACCTCGCGTTTATATAATCCGAGTACTTTGTTCCCTTTTATCACTTCGATTATGCATGCACGAGTTATGTCTATGTAACTCTTTCTAGTTGGAATTGCACACAATCGTTTAAAGAAACTGGAACCTAGGATGGTCATTGTTCTCTCCTAATCTGTTTTAAAACCTACATTTGATTTGCCATTAGTTATTAATTTAGTTTTCTAAAATCACAATCTAAATCATTGATCTTTATTTTTCTGCAAATTAGGTTAATTGTAGTTTAATTGTAAGGCTATACAATTGACATATTTTCCACATACTCCCTGAGTTCGATACCCTATTACCGCTATCTATAGTTGTATTTGGGATTAAATTTGCGTGACCCACGACAATCACGTCAAATTTTGGCGCCGTTGCCGGGGATTTGCTAGAAACTGCATAAATTGTCAAAAGATGGGAAGTATATCGAAGAGGGATGAGATGCCATTACAACCAATCTTGGTTGTAGAGATATTTGATGTATGGGGTATAGACTTTATGGGTCCTTTTCCGAATTCGAATGGCTTTCTATACATTTTGGTAGCGGTGGATTATGTCTCGAAGTGGATCGAAGCTATTGCAACACGCACAAACGACCATTCGGTTGTTTGTAAGTTTGTTCAATCCAACATCTTCTCTCGTTTTGGCATTCCGCGGGTCATTATAAGCGATGGTGGTTCGCATTTCAAGAACTTCAACTTTGGGAAATTATTGAAGAGACATAGCGTGAATCATCGGATTGCCACACCTTACCATCCGCAAACGAGTGGACAAGTCGAAGTGTCCAACCGTCAAATCAAGGAAATTCTCATGAAGACGGTAAGAACGGATAGGAAGGATTGGTCGAGTAAGTTAGATGATGCGTTGTGGGCATACCGAACGGCCTACAAAACTCCTATTGGCACAACACCTTACCGGATGGTGTATGGAAAGGGTTGCCATTTGCCAATGGAGTTAGCGCATCGGGCACATTGGGCAATTAAGACGGTTAATGAGGATTATGACGAGGCGGGGAAGTTGAGGAAGTTGCAATTAAGCGAGATCGAAGAGATTCGAGATGAGGCATATGAATGTGCACCGGCGTATAAAGATAAACTCAAGAAGGTGCATGATGCAAAATTACGAAAGAAAACATTCGAAGTGGGTCAAAAAGTTTGGTTGTATAACTCAAGGCTAAAGATGTTCGCGGGCAAGCTCAAAAGTAAATGGATGGGTCCGTATGTCATTCGGAGAGTTGGTAGATTTGGTGACGTAGACATCCAAGACGAGCAAACATTGAAGCAACAAACAGTGAACGGTCACCGGTTAAAGCCGTACTTGGATGGGAATGACATAAACACTTTGGAGCTTGACAAAGCGGGCTACATCTTACGCCCGGTCGATGAGGAACAACCATGAGAGGCCCAGGTTTGGTAGTGTAAATAGTAGTGTTTCATTTTGTTTGTTTTGTATAGTTGCACAATTACCGTATTTCTTCGAAACCCGTGTTTGAAACAAGTGTGGGGATATTCGGGTCACGAATTATTCTAACATTGTGTTGAGGACAACACGGAATTTTTGAGGGGGTAGGGTGATTTTTACACGTTTTTGAAAAATTTTAAAAACATAAAAAAAAACAAAACAAAACTAAAAAAAATAAAAAAAGGAACCTTAAAATTGCATTTTGCATGAATCAGGATCGCCCAGTATCCACCGTAATTTACGGTTTTACCGTAATTTACGGTGGTAAGGAAATGTGTTTGATCTTTACGGTGTAAATCTCCTGTATTACGGTAGAAATAGATTTTTAGGGTGTACCGTAATTTACGGTCTGACCGTAAATTACGGTGAGTGATGAAAAAGTTTGGGTTTTACGGCGCAAGTCTACTGATTTACGGTGAAATTTGTGAATCAGATCCCTACCGTAAATTACGGTCAGACCGTAATTTACGGTACGCACAAAATGTTGATCCGTCGTTCTGGGTTCCGTATGCATAAAAAAAAAAAAAAAAAAACACAAAAGCATATCACGTGAGTATACCCTGGCCACACAATCTTACTCCCTCTATCACCATCCATCTTCATCTCTCTCAAGACCCACAAGCCATCTTCTTCACCAACCTTCAATCTTCCATAACCTTCTCAATTCTTGTCCAAACTAAGTGAAATAGGAGTCTATCTTGACTAATTTTTCACGTAGTTTCTGATTTTGGCAAGAGATTTACAAGAAATCACAGTTTTCGGGTCCGAAATTCGAACCCTAATTCGAAAATTTTTGGGGGTTTTTGGAGCTTTTGTTTCACAAGCACTTTAGCATCTTCAAGTAAAGGTATGAAAGCTTATTTGTTGTATTTTGATGCTACATTGTGAAAAGTAAGGTTATTTAGGTTGCTTGCCCATACCCACTTGCTTGTTCTTAGATATGATTATGAAATTGATTACTTGAACATGGTTATGGTTGTAGATGTAAGATTTGTGGTTAAAGTAGTGAACTTTTGGGGATCTCTACATTGTAGAGACACCATGCCCAATTTTTGAAAAATTGTTGATATACTTTTGGTTCACTAGCATCTACAACCATGATAACAAGCAAGTGTGGGGATGTTTTGGAAAAGGGGTTTAATTTTGTTTCTTTGGTTGTGTTGTTTACTCTAATGTGTGTAGGAATGACACGAACTAAAGAAAAGACGGGAGCTGGTTCGTCTTCGTCTTCAAAGGGAAAGGGTAAACAGCCGGAACAACAACCAAAGAAGAGACAATATTTGGGTAGAGTGGATGAAAGTGAAAGCGAAAAAGAGATGGAATTGGACCCGGCAGAGAAACCGAAATGGGACTCGGGTCCTTTGGATGAACAACCAGAGGCATGGCAGCCAACGTTGTATAATGATTTCATGAACAAGTTGAAGAATAAGGCAGCGGCCTTTATTTGTGAAAGGGATGTTCGAGAAGCGGAGTTTGGGCAGTTTGGGGTATTTGATAAGTTCCGGGCTCTAGGTTGGGAGTCGGCACTTAGTTGCTTTGACAAAGATAAAAGCAACTTGTTTATCACCGAAATCCAAGAATGGATGGCAACTCTTAAGGTCAACACGTATGACAGGCCATCGAATATGAAGCTGACGGGTGTTGTGAATGGAGTTCCCATGGAAATGTCTTTTGATACCTTGAAGAAGCTCGGAAAATATGACAGTTTGCCAGCCCGCGATTATATGATACCAACTTTGGATGATCTTCTTGTGAAGCCGGAGAAACATCAGCAATGGAATGATATGTTGGCAGCATTGTTCTTACCCGGTAGATATAGTGGTATCTTATACCGGAAGAATTTGAAAATTGAAGCTAAATTGTTGCATACAACCTGTCTTCTCAATGTTATTCCAAGGAGGGGAGATAAAGAACAGGTGAGGTTTCCTGAAGTACCTGTTCTTTATTCGTTGATGCACGGGGGTCCGCGTTTTCCGATACGTTACCTTATTATGAACCACTTATGGATCTGTCGGAACAAGTATGGAAGAGACATCGTCCCGTACTGTTGAATAATTACATGGTTGATGAAACAACAGAAGGCGATTACATCCGAAGATCGGGGAGCAACGAAAAGGCATCAGCCTTTTACGTTGGATAAGTTGGGGAATGTTTGGACGTATACTCAGTCGGAGCGGTATCACAAGTTGAAATCGGAAGGGCAACGGTGGAGGGCACTAAAGTTGGGTGCACGAGATTTGTTACCGGGAGAGCCGGATGAGCCAGAGAGCGATGAAGAGGTAGTTCCGAGCGGAGATGAAGACTATGCGGACGAGCCGCATGTTGGTGAAAATATAGTTCAAGGTGGTTATGGTCAGGGTCATGGTGGGATGTTTTATGATTATACGCAGCAGTCGTATGTGCCGGGATGGGCCTATGAAGGCACAATGCAAGAAGTAATTGCAAATCAACGCCCTCCGGCATCCGTGTTTGATACGTGGTCGGGCTCGGAGAGGACGCTTTTTGATCAAAACACGAGAAATAGTGCAAGTATGGAGCGGGCCTTGAAACATAGCTTGGATCGTCAAGAGTTATGGAATCGCACTCATGCGTATTCCCGGGAAGTGGAAATAAATAACAATTATTTTGATGATCAAGAGAGGCGATTGCATGCGGATTATCATGCCGGGCGGCCGGTGGTTGTGGATCCACAACATGTGGATTATGCCTCATTACCACCATATGATGGTAGTATGTCGTATCCAACCCCGCCGATCCACCACTCGCAATGGGTTGACCCGAGGCAACGAGAGGGAGCGCAACAACAAGAAGGAGGAAGTAGTAGTGGTTCGTTCGCGTTCGGTGAATGGAATGACGTGATGTCTTCCGTTTTTGGACCTCCGGGACCGCGCTATTATTAGTAAGGTTGTGTTTCTCTTTTTGTATATTTTTGTGCATATTTGATAGTTTGTTTGTTTAAGGATTGGGAGGTTGGGTGGTGTTTTGATATGTTGTGTTTGGGTTAGTGCTTGTTAGTGGTGTCTTATGTTAAAAAGAAGAAAAACATAAAAAAAAATTATAAAATGAAAAATCCAAAAAGAAATTTGGGGTTTGAGTGAAAAAGCGCTTTTTGTTGATGTTGAAAAAGTTAGTGGTCAAAGCCTTTCAAAACCATACATTGGGGTCAATGTATCCCAAGTGTGGGGATGGGGGGAATTTTTTTGAAGATTTTGAAAAATTTTGAGCCAAGTGAAACGATGTGAAAATTTGAACACCCTAGATTAACCCCAAGTTGGTGCACCGGCAACCCTTGATATTTTTTTTTCATTCTTGGTGAGATTTGTAGCCACAATTGTACATAAATAATGATTTTCTTTTATGAGTGTGGCTACGGGTGGGGGTGCATTAGAACTTGTGCTTGAATGCGATTTGAGTCCTTAGTTAGATATAAATGCAAAAAGGATAAGGGCATTTAGGTAGCCTCGTCGTTGGTGTGAGCGAGTGTGGGATTTGGGGGGTTGGACCTCATAAGTTATATATATGAGCATGGTAGTGAGAGGGGCGGGGGGTTTGGACATTTAGTTGCCATTTTGTGCCTTAAAAGCCTATCAATTGTTACCCCTAGCTACTTACCTAAAAATTTACCCAACTTGATCCGGTTTTATAGTGATTAGTGATTGTTTAGTAGTATGTAATGTTATTTGATGTATGTTGGAAGTATTACTTGAAAAAAAAATCAGAAAAAAAAATTAGAAAAGAAAAAAAAAAAGAGAAAAAGCAATGAAAAATGAAAAAAAAAAAAGAAGTGATGTTAGTTATCTTGTGTATAGTAGTTAAGTTTGATAGTTGTTTGTTTGTTTGTTTGTGTAATAAAAGACCGGGTCAAGTTTTCGCTACTCCATATATATTCCATTTCCTACCCATACGCCTAGCCACGTTTTAACCTTGAAAGTCCCTTTGATTTGCATTTATGTTTGACACATTTTAGGAGAATGATTGATTTAGGTACAAGCCTATGATTGTGCAACCACCCGTTTGCCTAGTGTGTGTCTAGCTTATCTTTGCTAGTTTTCACTTGTAGCCAAGAGGAGAGATTTAGAGAGGGGTGCATTGGTTGGGTGTTAAAAAGGGGTTAGTAAAAAGATTGCTTGTTTTGCTTGGTTTAATTTGATCACTTATTTTGAAACTGATTTGATGGGTTGCTTGGGACAAGCAACGGTTAAGTGTGGGGATGTGACGGGTGGTCCATTGGACAACCCTTAATCATGTTAAAAGACGAAATAATCATTCACTTAATCGTGTAATTATCTTGAATTAGATAACTACTGTGCTTATGTTTCAGGTGCGGTTCGGGAGCTTAAAGTGGATAAAATGCAGCTTTGGAGGGTATTAAAGATGAACGGGTCGAGCAAGGAACAAAAGATGAAACAAGGAAGATAAATCAGCTCACCACCGTAAATTACGGTCCTACCGTAATTTACGGTGGACCTGGATTTCATTTGGATGCCACCGTAAAGCAGTCTTGCAGCACCGTAACATGTTGAAGTCCACCGTAAATTACGGTGGAGCCGTAATTTACGGTGGAGGCCGCGATCAGAACCGTAACTGCCCTCATAAATTAGTTTTATTGTGTCTTTTCACATGTTCTCATCATTGGACGGTTTTTGGAGACACTAGGGGCGAATTTTGGCTGGCTTGCTTGGTTTTTGAACAATTTCTAACATTCGGTTTGTGTTTATGATTCCTATGAACATTAGATTTGTTAGTATGATGATTCACCAAACTATGTCCGGCTAAACTTTTCGGTGATCATCTTAGGTGAAGGTTTCTATTGAACTTTTGTGTGTTTATTTCCGAATTTCTAGAATGATAACTTGCGTTGCTTGAATATCATGGTGTATGTTTAATTGCTTGTAACTTGTTAATTGATATTGCAATTTCTAGTCTCAATTGTACGTTCTTGGTGCCGTTGGCAATCGAGATATCACGGGAAGGGTTAGGGTTGGTTATTGATTAATTGGTCATCGGGAAACAACCACGCGTTTATATAATCCGAGTACTTTGTTCCCTTTTATCACTTCGATTATGCATGCACGAGTTATGTCTATGTAACTCTTTCTAGTTGGAATTGCACACAATCGTTTAAAGAAACTGGAACCTAGGATGGTCATTGTTCTCTCCTAATCTGTTTTAAAACCTACATTTGATTTGCCATTAGTTATTAATTTAGTTTTCTAAAATCACAATCTAAATCATTGATCTTTATTTTTCTGCAAATTAGGTTAATTGTAGTTTAATTGTAAGGCTATACAATTGACATATTTTCCACATTCTCCCTGAGTTCGATACCCTATTACCGCTATCTATAGTTGTATTTGGGATTAAATTTGCGTGACCCACGACAATCACGTCAGTCATCATTAGATTTGATGACATCATCCTTGATTAGAGCAGCAATGTAACCGAGACTTGATATAAGACGAAGACGACAAATGTGTGCACCAACATGTTGACATTTAAAAGATATACAGTAAAGAAAATCAAGGGCAATGGTGATATATATGCGGATTAGACCCCAAAAAAACACTCAACAACTGGCTACAATTTAAGAAATGTGTTGAGTGACGGCATCAGATTCCTAATTGATGGAGAAAGGTCTGGTGGAAATGAAAAGCTACTTCTAGGAGGTTGTCAAGTGTTTTTGCGCGACGATTACATTCTTGGGTGGTTGGTTTGGCCCTTGTTCTTGTAACTCGAATCCTAGCCCGATATATCCCATTTTAATTTTACACCATTGCGAATCTTACGCCTTTTCTACTCTTTGATCTAGGTTCTCGGCATTGAAAAATCTTCGTAAACTATATCACACGTGTATATGTTAACATTTAAGAGATATACAGTCAAGAAAATCAAGGGCAATGGTGATATATATGCGGATTAGACACAAAAAAAACACTCAACAAATGGCTACAATTTAAGGAATGTGTTTAGTGATGGCATCGGATTCCTAATTGATGGAGAAAGGTCTGGTGGCAAGGAAAGCTGCTTCTAGGAAGTTGTCAAGTGTTTTCGCTCGACGATTACATTCTTGGGTGGTTGGTTTGGCCCTTGTTCCTGTAACTCAAATCCTAGCCCGGTATATCCCATTTTAATTTTACACCATTGTGAACCTTAAGCCTTTTTTACTCTCTGATCGAGGTTCTCGGCATTGAAAAATCTTTGTAAACTAAATCACACGTGTATATGTTGACATTTAAGAGATATACAGTTAAGAAAATCAAGGGCAATGGTGATATATATGCGGATTAGACACCAAAAAAAAACACTCAACAAATTGCTACAATTTAAGGAATGTGTTTAGTGACGGCATGAGATTCCTAATTGATGGAGAAAGGTCTGGTGGCAAGAAAAGCTGCTTCTAGGAGGTTGTCAAGTGTTTTCGCTCGACGATTCCATTCTTGGGTGGTTGGTTTGGCCCTTGTTCCTGTAACTCGAATCCTAGCCCGGTATATCTCATTTTAATTTTACACCAATGTGAACCTTACGCCATTTTTACTCTCTGATCGAGGTTCTCGGCGTTGGAAAAAACTTCGTAAACTAAATCACACGTGTATATGTTGACATTTATTAGATATACAGTCAAGAAAATCAAGGGCAATGGTAATATATATGCGGATTAGACACCAAAAAAAAAACACTCAACAAATGGCTACAATTTAAGGAATGTGTTTAGGGACGGCATCAGATTCCTAATTGATGGAGAAAGGTCTGGTGGCAAGAAAAGCTGCTTCTAGGAGGTTATCAACTGTTTTCGCTCGACGATTACATAATTGGGTGGTTGGTTTGGCCCTTGTTCCTGTTACTCGAATCCTAGCCCGGTATATCCCATTTTAATTTTACACCAATGTGAACCTTACGCCTTTTTACTCTCTGATCGAGGTTCTCGGCATTGGAAAATCTTCGTAAACTAAATCACACGTGTATATGTTGACATTTAAGAGATATACGGTCAAGAAAATCAAGGGCAATGGTGATATATATGCGGATTAGACACAAAAAAAAAACACTCAACAAATGGCTACAATTTAAGGAATGTGTTTAGTGACGGCTTCAGATTCCTAATTAATGGAGAAAGGTCTGGTGGCAAGGAAAGCTGCTTCTAGGAGGGTGTCAAGTGTTTTCACTCGACGATTTCATTCTTGGGTGGTTGATTTGGCCCTTGTTCCTGTAACTCGAATCCTTGCCCGGAATATCCCATTTTAATTTTACACCATTGTGAACCTTACGCCTTTTTTACTCTCTGATCTTGGTTCTCGGAATTGAAAAATCTTCGGAAACTAAATCACACGTGTATATGTTGACATTGAAGAGATATACAGTCAAGAAAATCAAGGACAATGGTGATATATATGCGGATTAGACACAAAAAAAAAACACTCAACAAATGGCTACAATTTAAGGAATGTGTTTAGGGACGGAAACAGATTCCTAATTGATGAAGAAAGGTCCGGTGGCAAGAAAAGCTGCTTCTAGGAGGTTGTCAAGTGTTTTCGCTCGATGATTCCATTCTTGGGTGTTTGGTTTGGCCCTTGTTCCTGTAACTCGAATCCTAGCCCGGTATATCCCATTTTAATTTTACACCAATGTGAACCTTACGCCTTTTTTACTCTCTGATCGAGGTTCTCGGCATTGAAAAATCTTTGTAAAGTAAATCACACGTGTATATGTTGACATTTAAGAGATATACAGTCAAGAAAATCAAGGGCAATGGTGATATATATGGGGATTAGACACCAAAAAAAAACACTCAACAAATGGCTACAATTTAAGGAATGTGTTTAGTGACGGCATCGGATTCCTAATTGATGGAAAAAGGTCCGGTGGCAAGGAAAGCTGCTTCTAGGAGGTTGTCAAGTGTTTTCGCTTGACGATTCCATTCTTGGGTGGTTGGTTTGGCCCTTGTTCCTGTAACTCGAATCCTAGCCCGGTATATCTCATTTTAATTTTACACCATTGTGAACCTTACACCTTTTTTACTCTCTGATCGAGGTTCTCGGCGTTGAAAAATCTTCGTAAACCAAATCACACGTGTATATGTTGACATTTAAGAGATATACAGTCAAGAAAATCAAGGGCAATGGTGATATATATGCGGATTAGACACAGAAAAAAACACTCAACAAATGGCTACAATTTAAGGAATGTGTTTAGTGACGGCATCAGATTCCTAATTGATGGAGAAAGGTCTGGTGGCAAGGAAAGCTGCTTCTAGGAGGGTGTCCAGTGTTTTCGCTCGACGATTTCATTCTTGGGTGGTTGATTTGGCCCTTTGATGTGCTCGAAACGGGTCAACTAAAACAACTAAAATTACCCTAAATCTAGACTCTCTAAGTTTTAAATTTATAAAACTAAGACTCTCTAAACCCTAAATCACACGACCGACAACTGTACCGATCGATGAAGTATAGCCTATGGAAGTCCGAGTATCGAACCCAAGAGACTCTACTAATCACGATAACGACTCTATCTAGACTTAGACTGACACGACTTAACTAAATGTTTATTAATTGGGGGGGGGGGGTTCTAAAAATCCTAAGAATGCAAATAACGAATACCAACTAGACTAGACGAACTAGACACGAACTCACACGAAGACTGAACTCAAGGATGATGAAAGAACTACCTAGACAGGAATCCTGATTGCTTTTAGTTATGATTATAATTGGAAGTTGTCTGCTATGGAACCGGGATCTTAAAATTCTCACCTATCGGGAAATCTAAGGACCCCTCTCAAGAGCACGCTAAGATCCCCTAAAGGTTGTTAAATTATCAGTTATTAGACTCCCTTACAAGACATCTAATGGGTTTATAACAGTATCCTACAAGGCTCACTCCCTTACGAGACCTAAACCTAGGATAGGTTTGTTTTCTCAGCTAGACTTGCTAGACAGCAGCCAAAAGGTTAACTTCCTAAGAAGGACCCACCTTGCGGTTTAATCACTTAGACCTAGCAATAATCTCGCACCTTACAGCTATTGACGATTAGTAGAACACTTGATTTTATTAAATTACCAACTATTACTTCTAAGGTTACTTGTGCACTTTTCACCCTAAAGGATCAAAGGTTTATTATGTGATATAGACACTCCCCAAAACCTAAAACCCTAGCCCGACTCTATTCCGTGATAAAGACCGTCACCAAGATTCAAGCGAAGCAATAATCAATAATAAAATAACATCAAGCACGCAAACACATCTAACTGATAGAACAAACCGTTTACAATTTATAAACAATCCATAGCTTCCATAAATCGAAAAATAATCAAATCATATAGCAATCATTCATCCATGTCTAGGTAGTAAAGGAAATCTAGCCAATAATCATAATCAGAAACAAGTTCATAATCCAAGTATATTCAGAATTCATCATTAAACAATCAAAACAAACGAAAAACGAAGAAACAAGATTGTATAACCCGTTAACTTCAATCCCGTGTGCTCCTGAACGTACTCCGATGATTCCTAACGATCCCGAGCCTTCAAAACCTCTGAAAACAGCCTTCCAAGCTCGTCTAGAACCCTAAAATTCGTAATTGTGTTCCCCCCTTTCGGCTTTTATTCTATTTTTTTTTCAACGAGATAATGACCAAAAACTCTAACGATCTGAACGGCATCCCTTATACTATTTTTGGCGGTTTCAATTTCCCCACTTTCCCTAGATGAGAACCCACTAGTAGACCGACAATTAGGTAATTTTAAATCAAAGGAACCCAGAACCAAATCGAGCCTACCCGCGCATCCCAAACTAGACACAAGCACGAATATTTTTTCTCATATTATTATTATTTGAACCCGAACAAAAACCCAACTTTTCTATCATTTTCCGTTTTTATTTTGCAAACTTCTTATTTCAAAAGACATTTTCTCATTTTTTCAATTTTTTTTTTGATTTTTTTTATGACTCAAGACTCTACTAACTAAACACTAAACGATAGTTTCCTATCCCCACACTTAAACTCTACATTGCCCTCAATGTAGGATGGAAACCGACTCAAAAACTAAAAATAAATAAGAAATAAAAAACCAAGGGCAAATCGGAAAGGACTTAGCTGGTTTAATTCACGCATGCTCCAAAGTCTTTCGTCCAATCCAGCTCGATCGTATAGCATTTCATTCGCGATCGGCTTTGACTCTAACTGGTATGCTTGATAGATGCCTGAAATCTGATCAACAGCTCCAAATTCACCCGAATGGAGATTGAGTACGGGTTGTACATATTCAAACCTGCATCAACAAAAACAAGCAAAATACCAAAGCAATACCGACTCGACACAAATGACTGACTCAATACTACTAACTCTATACAAACTCTACAAAACCTCCCCACACTTGAATTTAATCAGGAGGTTTCTCTTTGACCTGGACCCTGTCCAACCCGTTTAATTCCACCCGAACCTCAAAAATTTTCAAAAATAAAGTGGTGGAATTATAAAATATTTTAAAAATTTGAAATGGGTCAGACCACCAAAATTTAAACATACCTGGAAGAAACCGGATGTGTGGCATGTAACGAGAAGAATGATCATGCGTGAACGGCTTCTTCCTCTCCATCTCTCCCCAACCTTCGATCCTCTTCCGGTTCAGATCCTTTATCTTCCTTTTCTTTGCCCTCTCCCGTGGTGTTGTTGATTTTTCAGTTTCACTTAGTACTAACACCAGGGGCCAGCTGTGGTGCTCTTCCTCTTCCACCACCACTTCTTCTTCTTTGATGTCTGTCATTGGGTTTCCTTCAAGTAAAACTTCTAAGTAAGCAAGGTCTCCCTCCGGATCAAACTCCTTTACCTCTTCATCTACCGGCAACCTATCTAGTTCTTCCCTAAATTCATTTTCCCAAGACATCTGATCTTCACTAGATAGCTGCTCAACTTCTTCCTCCTCTTCTTCTTCTCTTTCTACCTCTACTTTTTCTGCCTTACTCTCCACATATCCCCATATTGTCTCTCCTTCAGCAAGCTCGGGGAGTACTATTGCCTTATAATATGAGCTTTGAACTGTAACCCACTCATCATCATCAGCATAGCCCCACTGTATCTGTTGTGTCCGCTCTCTACTTCCCCAGCCCATTCCAAACCGAGCAACAATCACACATTCTTCATACCGGTGTGATCCACCACATTCTTCACACCTTGGATCCCTCTGCCGACTGAGGTCACACTCTATATTTGGGCCAATTTGCTCGAACATTCGATCATGTAGATCGATCATTCTTGGTAACCTTGGATCCCCGTACTCCAACTCTTTTATTGCTCGCACACACTCCAAAATTAATTCCCTGAGCTCGAAAAAATTAGGAAACATCTCCTTAGCATTTGCGGGATACCCCTGCAAAGAATATTGTTGTGGCTGCACAAAGGGGTTAGTATCATAATCCGCAGAGGACCCCTCATACTAGGGACATTTAACTGTAAAGTGAGGTCCTCCACAAATTTCACACATATCTACTAGACTAAAAAAAAATAAAAAAATACGGACAATTAGACTCCTACGACTCAAACAAAAGAACAAATAGCACGTATAATGTCAAACAAGTCCAAACAAAGTAATCAACGCAATCGCCAAAGAGTCCCCGGCAACGGCGCCAAAAACTTGATGTGCTCGAAACGGGTCAACTAAAACAACTAAAATTACCCTAAATCTAGACTCTCTAAGTTTTAAATTTATAAAACTAAGACTCTCTAAACCCTAAATCACACGACCGGCAAGTGTACCGATCGATGAAGTATAGCCTAAGGAAGTCCGAGTATCGAACCCAAGAGACTCTACTGATCACGATAACGACTCTATCTAGACTTAGACTGACACGACTTAACTAAATGTTTATTAATTGGGGGGGGGGGGGGTTTCTAAAAATCCTAAGAATGCAAATAACAAATACTAACTAGACTAGACGAACTAGACACGAACTCACACGAAGACTGAACTCAAGGATGATGAAAGAACTACCTAGACAGGAATCCTGATTGCTTTTAGTTATGATTATAATTGGAAGTTGTCTGCTATGGAACCGGGATCTTAAAATTCTCACCTATCGGGAAATCTAAGGACCCCTCTCAAGAGCATGCTATGATCCCCTAAAGGTTGTTAAATTACCGGTTATTAGACTCCCTTACAAGACATCTAATGGGTTTATAAAAGTATCCTACAAGGCTCACTCCCTTACGAGACCTAAACCTAGGATAGGTTTGTTTTCTCAGCTAGACTTGCTAGACAACAGCCAAAAGGTTAACTTCCTAAGAAGGACCCACCTTGCGGTTTAATCACTTAGACCTAGCAATAATCTCGCACCTTACAGCTATTGACGATTAGTAGAACACTTGATTTAATTAAATTACCAACTATTACTTCTAAGGTTACTTGTGCACTTTTCACCCTAAAGGATCAAAGGTTTATTATGTGATATAGACACTCACCAAAACCTAAAACCCTAGCCCGACTCTATTCCGTGATAAAGACTGTCACCAAGATTCAAGCGAAGCAATAATCAATAATAAAATAACATCAAGCACGCAAACACATCTAACTGATAGAACAAACCGTTTACAATTTATAAACAATCCATAGCTTCCATAAATCCAAAAATAATCAAATCATATAGCAATCATTCATCCATGTCTAGGTAGTAAAGGAAATCTAGCCAATAATCATAATCAGAAACAAGTTCATAATCCAAGTATATTCAGAATTCATCATTAAACAATCAAAACAAACGAAAAACGAAGAAACAAGATTGTATAACCCGTTAACTTCAATCCCGTGTGCTCCTGAACGTACTCCGATGATTCCTAACGATCCCGAGCCTTCAAAACCTCTGAAAACAGCCTTCCAAGCTCGTCCAGATGTCACACCCCGATTTCCACGTGTCACCGGTGGGCCCGGTGGGGAGTATCGTGACGTCATGGTTGGCAACGTAATAGTCAAACAACACAATATCAATATGCACAGCGGAAGCAATTTAAAGTATGATACAACCGAATTTATTATTGTAATATCAATTGTCACAATATTCGGAAGTTTATCCACAGAAGGATCGAACATAAAATGGAAACAATAGTTCAACAGACTTTTAGGCATCTTAAGCTTGCGAGACTTCTATTGATGCTAAGGAGACATATCCAGCCAATTTCGTATAGTACCTGCATTTAGCCTTTTTGGAAAATACGTCAGTTTACACTGGTAAATACATTCAACTGATTCATTTTGGAAAAAGAGTTTGTAAATTGTTTTGAATGCACGTGACACAAAATATCTTGACACATTGATTAAAATGCACAGAGGCAAAATTAATCTTTTTAACTTGGGAGAATTATTTAATATGATAATCTTGTGAACGAATTACATGTTACTTATGCGTTCAGTAGCCCGGAACGTATCCGGGTTAAAGATCAATAGACACACCACTTTAAGTGAGTTATACACGGGAGTACGCCTACACCCCGTGCTCAGGTCGTGGCCATCTCGTAAGATGATGCCAGGGATATCCGGGACATGGTCATTAACCCCCCAAAGGCTGTAAAGTAAACACATCTGTTTAAAACGAGCCGATCAAACTATTCAACTACCCACTAAGCGTGGAGATTTGATGCCCGATCAAGCGGTACGCTATGTACCGTAACCCAAGCCCGTATAGGGAAAATAAGTTAAAAGTATTTACCTGAGCTAAATATAAATTCAATCCCAGCCGTATATCAAATCAGCAAGTACAGATAGCTTTTACTGGGCTCCTAATCTGGAACGAAGGTTTTTAATAACCTATTAGAATCCTAACGGGTCTTTAATTAAGCTTAAGCTTAGACCGGCTAGTTTCAAAGATACGGTTCGTACGCACGATTAAGCGAAGACCGGATAGAATGTGATTCTGACCCGACAAGTTTGAAGACTTGTTTAATATGGGTTCATTATTCACATTCTGGATTTTGAGATAAAACCGATAAGGTTTGACCCGTTTCGGCTAATTTATGTAAGCTTGTTACATAAACCGCACCGAACGCGAAATAAGCGTAACGGGTATCCGCAAGAGCCATATACAGGTTTCCTAAGTTAATATGCTTCAAATATATTGTGACATCAGTAGGATGTCTTTCGTTATGCCCCGAACTAATTTAAACACAAACTATGCCCCGTAGGGGTAGTTTGGTCATTTTAAAGTTTGTAAAAGAGTTTAATTGTTTAACTGAGCTACAGGTCTGATGTAAACAGCAAACATACTCAATTTGATAAGTTATATCAGTAGGCTAAATCTTATATGTGAAATTTATCATCTTTAACCAAACTATGCCCCGTAGGGGTATTTTGGTAATTTCACATAAGCCGAAAAGCTCAAAAACGAAGTCTGAGTTTATCAACCTTTGCTTACTGTTAAAATATCATAATTTGCCTTATATATCATTAGGTATCAACCCGGGTATGTTCAATATGATTTTAAAACATACTATGCGTTAAAAACGCTAATTAAGGCGATTAAAGGCCATTTCCGGGTTTGGTACTTAAATCTGATATTTTTATATTTCCAGAGGGCTTAATATAATTTATTTATCATATGTGATCAGTAGCAAAAGGTTTGGAGTCGTTTAGATATGTAAAACTCATTTTATGGCCCGTAAGGGCAAAACCGACAATTACCGGATTAAGCCTACGACTACTAGTTATGCTCAGCCTAAAATTAATTAAAAATCTTTAAAAATCCCAAAATACTATATTACATCAGTGGGTAAAATATTTGATATCAAAAAGTATGTTTAACTAGGCTATACGCTAATTACGCCATTTTGTTAACATAAAGCTTTAATTTAGCGACAATGAGCATAACTCTTAATCTACAAGTCAAACTGATGTCAAACTTTGCATACAAGTTTATATATCAGTAACTAAGGTTTCTACGCTTTTACATTTTCATAAATCATGATTTAAGGTAATAAGGGCATAACGGTCAACGTATGAGCAATTAACGGAAATATGCATATTAATTGGATAACTAGTGAACCAAGGTGTATGATCACAGAGGGTTGTTCTAACTTGTATCCTAATCCAATTAAAGCTCTGAGGCATTTCTAAAATATGCCCAAACGGGTCAGAACTGAAAGTCAACGGGAAAGTCAAACTATGTGACTTTCGGTTCCGAACCGGGTCTAAACAGGAAATAGTCGGGTTGAACATGTTTGGACATGTTCTTACACTTGTTACTAAGTTATAACAATGATCAAACAGGTTATAAATGATCTAGATAGCTAATTATGCATAAATGACATTTTAAGCATTATGTTGACTTTTTAAGTAAAGGTTTGACCCGACATTTGACCTGGTTAGGATGGTGATCAGGGGAAACCCTTTTGGGGTTTTATTACCCACATGAATACCAACTTATAACCACTTTTAATTCGAGATATGACTGAGCCATAAATGACTAATCTCGAAGTCAAACCGTATTTACGACGGTTTGACTTTTAGCTAATTAAACAAGCTAAACTCAAATAAAGAAGGACTAGCATACTTACAAGAGTCCTATGCACGACTCATGATCAGGTGGATCTGCTTGGGAGCTCCAGAATTGATCAGTTATGCACTTGAAGGTGTGAAGAACAATTGTGAACTTGAAGGCCTATTTATAGTGGGTTTACACACCACATTTGATTGACAAATAAGTCTAGCACACACCACAATCAATCAACACTTGTTACTAGTGTGTAGGGGGTGTTTTTAGGGGCCAAGTGAAGTGAAAAATTGGTTAAAATCGCGTCTAAGATCAAAGACAGCCGAGAAAACGAAATCAGGAGCTGGCACCCCCCCTCGCGTGACGCGAGGGGCCCCTCGCGTGGCGCAAGGACTGCATAACTCAGCTTTGTTATCTTTTGCGATTTGGTCCTTGTCCCTTCAAAACTCGAATAGGCACTTGTTTTCTTGCATTGTAACCCTTCACAATTGATCTAATAAGGCCTTAAAACATATGCCCACTTTGTTAGGTCCCCGGTTAACATAATTGTCACCCGAAAAGTCCTAACTTTCAACGTTTACGCTTTAACCCTTCGCACACGAATTTGGTCATAACTTTCTCATACGGTAACGAAACTTTATGAAATTTTCATGGTGCATTCTCATGAGCATAATTAATATTTACAAAGCTTCGGGTTCGTCAAAAGGTCACTCAGAGGTATAAATTAAACATGTTGACACATTTGGTCCCTGTAGTTTGAAATCACACACATTTAGCTTCGTATGATCCATGATTTATTCGTTTGAAGGTATGAGCATCGTGTAGGGGTAATATATAATATAATTATTCACAGTTGACACTTAGAATACGTATATTCACATACTTTCCACGTTTGTCAACTTTAGTCCTTCTATAATATTTCTTTCACACGTTTAAACATTATGACACGTGTCAACACATTATAGGACGTGAATTTTTCGAGGTGTTACATCCTCACCCCCTTAAAATAAATCTCGACCCGAGATTTACTGAAATAAGTAAGGGTACTTTTCTTTCATCGTGGATCCAACCTCCCACGTGTATTCGGGACTCCTACGGGCATCCCATTTGACCTTTACAAAAGGTATATGCTTTCTTCGAAGCTTCCTTACCTGTCGATCTTCAATCGACAAAGGTTTTTCCACAAACGTTAAGCTCTTATCTATTTGTACATCTGTATGTGGCATGACATGTGAATCGTCAGCGGAACACTTCTTTAGATTACAGATGTGGAACACATTGTGAATTCCACTGAGCTCTTCTGGTAAGTTCAACTTGCAGGCAACTGACCCGACACGTTCAATAACCTCGAAAGGTCCTATGTATCTCGGGCTTAGTTTGCCTTTCTTACCAAACCGCATCACCCCTTTCCATGGTGACACTTTAAGTAGGACTTTGTCACCTACTTCGAAGTGAAAATCCTTACGACTTGGATCCGCGTAACTCTTCTGCCTATTTCGGGCAGCTTGGAGTTTGTTACGAATCTGGACAATCTTGTCCGTCGTTTCGAACACGATCTCTGGTCCTGATAACTGGACTTCTCCAACTTCCGCCCAACAAACTAGCGATCTACACTTTCTACCGTATAATGCCTCTAAAGGCGCAGCCTCTATGCTGGTATGGTAGCTATTGTTGTAGGAGAATTCGATCAATGGTAGGTTCTTATCCCAGCTACCTCCTAAATCGATCGCACATGCGCGTAGCATGTCTTCCAACGTTTGAATAGTACGCTCACTCTGACCGTCTGTCTGAGGAGGGTAAGCCGTACTAAAGTTCAAACGTGTGCCCAAAAATGGTTGGAAACTCTTCCAAAAATGTGTCGTGTACCTAATATCTCTGTCAGAGATAACAGCTACAGGCATGCCATGTAGGGCTACAATCTTATCCATGTATAACTGGGCTGATATATCGGAGCTATAAGTCTCCTTGATGGGTAGGAAATGTGTGGACTTAGTCAGTCTGTCAACTGTAACTCTTATCATATCATTTCCTTTCCTTGTCTTGGGTAACTTGGTAATAAAATCCATAGTTACCATTTCCCACTTCCACGTAGGAAGTTCAGGCTGTCGAAGCAAGCCTGACGGCTTTTGATGCTCGGTTTTGACTTGCGCACATGTCAAGCATTTAGCTACATGGGTGGCTACTGACTTGTTCAAGCCTATCCACCAATAATTTGCCCTTAGATCCTGGGTAGCTGATGGCAAATTCTTAATCGTTGCCTAATTAGGGTTGCGGCATGTATGCATAAGCAATATGAACCGTCTTTCTTATTTACACTATCAAACTTTCGGAATATCGAGATAGGCTATATGAACCCTCAGAATACTGAGTCAGGCTATATGAGCCTATGTCTTAAGACCTACTTAATCAAGGTTTCGATTAAACATGGAGTTTTCACAATACTCCATCCCACAGCGGGATACAATCTTAATTCTACCTGCCTTCCCGGAGGTACGTAGGGAAAACTTATGAGAAGATAATCAAGATTGCAAGGAGGCTACAGAGATTTTCCATATCTCAGGCTCCAGTTCATCCATCATTGTTCGTGTTAAATGAGTGACACCTTTATGTTACAAGTCCACGAATTCCTTAATCGGGAACATTTACTTGGAAAAAAAATTTCCATTTTTTTGGATATCTTCTTTGAATACTACTAGTCGACTTTAGTACAATATGACCATTAGGATATCTCAGGGGTTCCATGTATTAAACCTCCATGCTGATCAGACATGGAAATAATCTATGGGACACACTAGGATACGCCAGTCCTCATATGACACTTTAATCAAACATAGTTTGGCATTCACAGGCGATAGAAAACAATGAGAAAATAATTAAAATAACATATGTTGTCGTACTCTATGCAAAGAAAGAGTGCTCTTAGGTTTTCGGAAGGTTTTTCTTGCCGATACGAGAAGAATCGGTTACTATGGTTTCCTTGGTAATTATACCTTGTGGATGATAATAAATTTTTTTTGCTAAGTTTATGGTTCATGAAGATTTATTATTGCCTGTATTAAAACAGGACATTTAGCAGAAATTATCATTGATAAATGATAAGGAAGTTTATTGCACAAGTGCTTATATTTAATCAATAATGGAAGTTTCACAAACTAGGCACCTAGCTCGGTTGGCTAGGCGCGCGAAAGGGTGCGGCCTAGACCCAGGTTCGATTCCGGGGACAGCCAATTCCACCATTTTTTTTTGTTTAATTTTAATTAATCGCACGGACACGTGTAATTATGAGAGTTGTCTCATAAGGAGTCTTGATAATTAATTGCTTCTTATCACCCACGATATGGGCTTGATTTTTCGAGGCAACCAATCGACTTTTATCACTTTATTTAGTCCTTATATTCAACGAAACTAGGACATCGGAAAAATGATTCCTTATGGATATAAAACATCCATCTAATAGTGCTGAAGCAGTCTCAGAGGTATACAGGCTTTTTATTAAGCCTGTACTCGCTCTCTTTCTCAGATTTCCGGGAGTTATCCTCCTTCTTTGGTTCATCCTTCATATACGAAGTGTGAACAAAACCTCTTCTCATGAGTAATTGAACATGGTTTTTAAATGAACTTCAGAGCGAGGAGCATTCGGCTCTTTAGATTATTTCATGATCTTTCCATGGTCCTTTCAACTGCTGCGTCAACTACAGCTTGAAGATTAACTCCATTAATATTGAGGCTTACGTTTGTAGTTTTATTAACTTTCGTCGCCTTATTAGCATTGCGACTTTCGTCTACCTCATCCGAGTTTTCCATACTCGAAACTTGGTACCAATCACCAAGATTTAACCATTATTAGTCATCATCCTGATGACCTGACTTAGGTTAGCCATGACATTCATAAACCGTATGGGCTATTTTGTTCCGAACATTCATAGTGAATGTTATTTGAACGTATCTCCATTATATTTAGCCTAGGTCACAACGGGACCATCAATGGCATGCAAAGTTTGGAGCGAGTCCAATACCTGCTTGACAGGGGACCATAATGTCACAACTGTCTTTGTCACTAGGACGATTATAAATAGCTCTAAGGCTTTTATTATATATATACATATATGGTATAGAAGCCTGTCTCGAGGGACGTAGAAAAATATGGCATAAAGCACAGTCATGAAGGACATAAGTAATCATATGGCGCGAAGGCCTTGTCATGATGACATTTAGATATGGCACAAACGACCTTGTTATAAGGACATTCATCAAATCTAGTACAAAGGCATGTCACCATGAATGTTAACATTTAATATGTTAACTTGTCACGAATGACCAATTATGCACATAGGCTTGTCATGAATGACTTTAAAACATAACTTGATGGTCTATTACCAAGGACCTGAATTTATAAGCCGCAATCTTATTAGATTAGGGCTTCAAGGTTTGAACGTGGTTCTTCACCTTTGGACAGGGAGTCGTAGACTACAACTGTCATCGTCTTGAAGGACGATTCTTTTGGCAGAAAAATATGCCAAGCAACATCACTAATGGATGTTCATATATAACCATTGTATCTAATGATATTAGTCATGATCACATCGATCATATTGACTATTAGGTTTGGGTGTAATCACACCATTTTGAACAGGGGATCATAAAGATCACTACTATCTTTGTCTTACCGACACTAGAATAAAGTATAGCCCGTAGGCATTTCATCACGAGGGATATTAATATTATGATCAGCATACTGAGGATACTAGTCAGGATCGCACTGATAGTATAGACTATGGAAATTGAGTATAGCTCACCCCCTTGGCAAAGAATCACAAAAGATTACAATTGCCTTGTCTCAGTTGGACGATATAATATAGCCCTTAGGCAAAACATCATTACGGATGTTTTAAAATTTTTTAATCATCGTATTGATGATTTTTGTCATGATCGTATTGATCATATGAACTATTTGGCTTGAGCATAGCTCCCCACCTTAGACAAGGAATCATAAAGATAATAATGTCCATGTCTCAAATGGACAATATATTATAGCCCGTAGGCAAGACATCACTAAAGGATGTTAAATAATATGATCATCGTATTAGATGATGTTAATCATGATCGCATTGATCATATAGACTATTATGTTTGGACATAGTCCAACATTTTAGACAGGAGGTCAAAGACCACCACTGTCGTTGTCTTATCGGACAACTAGTTTATTCCGTAGGTGCTTCATTACTAACATATGTTTATAATATGATCATCTTATAGGATGATATAAGCCATGATTCCTAGATCACTAGGCTAGATTTGAGAATTGGAAGAATCCAATATAAGGATGACTGTTGTGATTTTCTCGAATCACATTTGTCAGGAGTGCTAACACATTCCTAGGTGTTAACAAGGATGTGAATCCCTTGAGTAGGTTTCACCATCTTGGCCGCATAGGTTAGGTTTCACCTTTAAGATTCCCTTCCATTGCATACTGACAGAGAAGGAAGGATATTTATTTTATTCAGGATTTTTATCATGAATCCTAATTCATAAGTTAATAATAGCACCAATGGCCCAGTCGCGTAGACAAGTTAAATTTATAAGCCATGATTTCAGAGAATCGTGGCCTTCAGGTTTGAATCAAAGTTCATTACCTTTTCTTGACAGGGAGCTGTAGGCTACCACTGTCTTTAGTCTCAGAGGACATTAACTATAGCCCGTAGGCACTTCCCTTATAAAAGATGTTTATTACGGAATTACCCCTTAGGGAAATTCATTAACCATGGTAAACAGAGACCATATTTGGTTAATTTATTAATCATATTTATTTAGGATTTCTATTATAATTTATCCTAATTATAAAACATTAACAGTTTTATTAGTGGCACCCAATGGCCTGGTCACATGGACATTTATAAATTATAAGCTTATGATTTCAGAGAATCAAAGCATGAAAGTATATTGGCACAATAGGCCTAGTCACAAGGACATTTATAAATTATAAGCTTATGATTTCAGAGAATCAAAGCATGACAGTATCTTGGCATAATAGGCCTAGTCACAAGGACAATTTTAAATTATATGCTAGGATTTCAGAGAATCAAAGCATTTGAGGTTTGAACCTAGTTCATTACTTTTATCTGACAGGGAGTCATAGCTACCACTGTATTTTGGCTCATGTAGAAATGAGCAAGGCCCGTAGGCACTATATTACCACCTATGGTTTAAAATATGATCATCTTAATTAATGATGTAAACCCAGGATTCAGGGATCATTAAACTGGGTTAGGAATCTTTTGAAGAATCCTATGTAAAAATGATGTGTGTGATTTTAAGTGAATCACATCTGCCAGGAGTGTTAACATGTTTTAAGATGTTAACAGGGAATTGAATCTTTTTAAACAGGTCTTACCATCTTGGCCCGGTCTTATAATTGACCTGAGGCTAGGTTTCACACATAAGATTCTTAATTAATGATTTGAATCTTTTTAACAGGTCTTACCATCTTGGCCCGGTCTTATAATTGACCCGAGGCTAGGTTTCACACTTAAGATTCTTAATTTATAATTAACGCAGAACAATTTTAAATTGAGGTGTAAATATGGATCTTAATCTAAATTGCGGAACTGCCATTTTGGCCGGTCTTAATATGACCCGAAGCTAGGTCTTGCCCTTTTAGATTTTGCCATTTTATTATAATGGTAGATCTTGCAAAAAGGAAATGTTATTTTTTCATTTATTTAATATTTCTTATTTAGAATGAAAGTTTAAACTTAATCATTCCATTATATAAAAATAAAAGTATAACGTTGCCATAAGCGGGACTTGAAAGAAATAATGTTGTCCTCGGAGGGACTGAAATATAATTATGTCCTTATAAGGACTAATAAGGAAACGATCTTCAACAAAAGGAGTTTCTTCTTCATTCAATCCCTGAATGCTTTCTCCGAGGTTGTACGTTTCATCCTGGTCGCGGTACGAAGCTCAGCATTCCAAGGCTCCAGATATGGAGAATTCTTATTACAGCTTCTTCGCTTGGCGACGTATATATAAAAATTTTGGAAGCAAAAATTTTCCATATTAGGATTTGAGAATATTCCTAAGTTAAGTCTAGACTCAGAAGTTTAGAATTGTGCAATTGTGTAACTGAGATTAAACACTAAGGCTAGTGTTTAATTCACTCAGTGTTGGCTCTGATACCAACCTGTCACACCCCGATTTCCATGTGTCACCGGTGGGCCCGGTGGGGAGTATCGTGACGTCATGGTTGGCAACGTAATAGTCAAACAACACAATATCAATATGCACAGCGGAAGCAATTTAAAGTATGATACAACCGAATTTATTATTGTAATATCAATTGTCACAATATTCGGAAGTTTATCCACAGAAGGATCGAACATAAAATGGAAACAATAGTTCAACCGACTTTTAGGCATCTTAAGCTTGCGAGACTTCTATTGATGCTAAGGAGACATATCCAGCCAATTTCGTATAGTACCTGCATTTAGCCTTTTTGGAAAATACGTCAGTTTACACTGGTAAATACATTCAACTGACTCATTTTGGAAAAAGAGTTTGTAAATTGTTTTGAATGCACGTGGCACAAAATATCTTGACACATTGATTAAAATGCACAGAGGCAAAATTAATCTTTTTAACTTGGGAGAATTATTTAATATGATAATCTTGTGAACGAATTACATGTTACTTATGCGTTCAGTAGCCCGGAACGTATCCGGGTTAAAGATCAATAGACACACCACTTTAAGTGAGTTATACACGGGAGTACGCCTACACCCCGTGCTCAGGTCGTGACCATCTCGTAAGATGATGCCAGGGATATCCGGGACATGGTCATTAACCCCCCAAAGGCTGTAAAGTAAACACATCTGTTTAAAACGAGCCGATCAAACTATTCAACTACCCACTAAGCGTGGAGATTTGATGCCCGATCAAGCGGTACGCTATGTACCGTAACCCAAGCCCGTATAGGGAAAATAAGTTAAAAGTATTTACCTGAGCTAAATATAAATTCAATCCCAGCCGTATATCAAATCAGCAAGTACAGATAGCTTTTACTGGGCTCCTAATCTGGAACGAAGGTTTTTAATAACCTATTAGAATCCTAACGGGTCTTTAATTAAGCTTAAGCTTAGACCGGCTAGTTTCAAAGATACGGTTCGTACGCACGATTAAGCGAAGACCGGATAGAATGTGATTCTGACCCGACAAGTTTGAAGACTTGTTTAATATGGGTTCATTATTCACATTCTGGATTTTGAGATAAAACCGATAAGGTTTGACCCGTTTCGGCTAATTTATGTAAGCTTGTTACATAAACCGCACCGAACGCGAAATAAGCGTAACGGGTATCCGCAAGAGCCATATACAGGTTTCCTAAGTTAATATGCTTCAAATATGTTGTGACATCAGTAGGATGTCTTTCGTTATGCCCCGAACTAATTTAAACACAAACTGTGCCCCGTAGGGGTAGTTTGGTCATTTTAAAGTTTGTAAAAGAGTTTAATTGTTTAACTGAGCTACCGGTCTGATGTAAACAGCAAACATACTCAATTTGATAAGTTATATCAGTAGGCTAAATCTTATATGTGAAATTTATCATCTTTAACCAAACTATGCCCCGTAGGGGTATTTTGGTAATTTCACATAAGCCGAAAAGCTCAAAAACGAAGTCTGAGTTTATCAACCTTTGCTTACTGTTAAAATATCATAATTTGCCTTATATATCAGTAGGTATCAACCCGGGTATGTTCAATATGATTTTAAAACATACTATGCGTTAAAAACGCTAATTAAGGCGATTAAAGGCCATTTCCGGGTTTGGTACTTAAATCTGATATTTTTATATTTCCAGAGGGCTTAATATAATTTATTTATCATATGTGATCAGTAGCAAAAGGTTTGGAGTCGTTTAGATATGTAAAACTCATTTTATGGCCCGTAAGGGCAAAACCGACAATTACCGGATTAAGCCTACGACTACTAGTTATGCTCAGCCTAAAATTAATTAAAAATCTTTAAAAATCCCAAAATACTATATTACATCAGTGGGTAAAAGATTTGATATCAAAAAGTATGTTTAACTAGGCTATACGCTAATTACGCCATTTTGTTAACATAAAGCTTTAATTTAGCGACAATGAGCATAACTCTTAATCTACAAGTCAAACTGATGTCAAACTTTGCATACAAGTTTATATATCAGTAACTAAGGTTTCTACGCTTTTACATTTTCATAAATCATGATTTAAGGTAATAAGGGCATAACGGTCAACGTATGAGCAATTAACGGAAATATGCATATTAATTGGATAACTAGTGAACCAAGGTGTATGATCACAGAGGGTTGTTCTAACTTGTATCCTAATCCAATTAAAGCTCTGAGGCATTTCTAAAATATGCCCAAACGGGTCAGAACTGAAAGTCAACGGGAAAGTCAAACTATGTGACTTTCGGTTCCGAACCGGGTCTAAACAGGAAATAGTCGGGTTGAACATGTTTGGACATGTTCTTACACTTGTTACTAAGTTATAACAATGATCAAACAGGTTATAAATGATCTAGATAGCTAATTATGCATAAATGACATTTTAAGCATTATGTTGACTTTTTAAGTAAAGGTTTGACCCGACATTTGACCTGGTTAGGATGGTGATCAGGGGAAACCCTTTTGGGGTTTTATTACCCACATGAATACCAACTTATAACCACTTTTAATTCGAGATATGACTGAGCCATAAATGACTAATCTCAAAGTCAAACCGTATTTACGACGGTTTGACTTTTAGCTAATTAAACAAGCTAAACTCAAATAAAGAAGGACAAGCATACTTACAAGAGTCCTATGCACGACTCATGATCAGTTGGATCTGCTTGGGAGCTCCAGAATTGATCAGTTATGCACTTGAAGGTGTGAAGAACAATTGTGAACTTGAAGGCCTATTTATAGTGGGTTTACACACCACATTTGATTGACAAATAAGTCTAGCACACACCACAATCAATCAAAACTTGTTACTAGTGTGTAGGGGGTGTTTTTAGGGGCCAAGTGAAGTGAAAAATTGGTTAAAATCGCGTCTAAGATCAAAGACAGCCGAGAAAACGAAATCAGGAGCTGGCACCCCCCTCGCGTGACGCGAGGGGCCCCTCGCGTGGCGCGAGGACTGCATAACTCAGCTTTGTTATCTTTTGCGATTTGGTCCTTGTCCCTTCAAAACTCGAATAGGCACTTGTTTTCTTGCATTGTAACCCTTCACAATTGATCTAATAAGGCCTTAAAACATATGCCCACTTTGTTAGGTCCCCGGTTAACTTAATTGTTACCCGAAAAGTCCTAACTTTCAACGTTTACGCTTTAACCCTTCGTACACGAATTTGGTCATAACTTTCTCATACGGTAACGAAACTTTATGAAATTTTCATGGTGCATTCTCATGAGCATAATTAATATTTACAAAGCTTCGGGTTCGTCAAAAGGTCACTCAGAGGTATAAATTAAACATGTTGACACATTTGGTCCCTGTAGTTTGAAATCACACACATTTAGCTTCGTATGATCCATGATTTATTCGTTTGAAGGTATGAGCATCGTGTAGGGGTAATATATAATATAATTATTCACAGTTGACACTTAGAATACGTATATTCACATACTTTCCACGTTTGTCAACTTTAGTCCTTCTATAATATTTCTTTCACACGTTTAAACATTATGACACGTGTCAACACATTATAGGACGTGAATTTTTCGAGGTGTTACACCAGAACTCTAAAATTCGTAATTGTGTTCCCCCCTTTCGGCTGTTGTTGATGATATTGTTATATAATCACCAAACCCTAAAATCCGATGCTGGCACAATCTAATTCGCGATCACATGTCCCTCGCGGCCCGCATCATGATTGATGGTAAGTCCAAGCGGGCCGTGCGCCACTTATCATCCGGAAACACAATTCAAGTTGATTCGGCCCACTTCAAAAGTGATGTTAATCTTATGCGGGCCGCCTAGAACCTTCAGAACTGCATTTTTTCAACATATTTCCGCTCACGAGCTTCCGGTTCTTGACCCGACACTTTCCCTTGTCATAATTTACTCGTTTCCGCTCCTTTTCAGCTCAACATACCTGACAACACAAATAAATCAAAAGCATATACATTCTAATCTAAAACCAGACACAACCGACTATCTAACGACTAAAACTAGACGCGAATAAAGATGTATTTTACAATACATCAAATATATGGGGAATAAAGATGTATTTTTACTCTCTGATCGAGGTTCTCGGCATTGAAAAATCTTCGTAAACTAAATCACACGTGTATATGTTGACATTCAAGAGATAAACAGTCAAGAAAATCAAGGGCAATGGTGATATATATGGGGATTAGACACCAAAAAAAACACTCAACAAATGGCTACAATTTAAGGAATGTGTTTAGTAACGGCATCGGATTCCTAATTGATGGAAAAAGGTCTGGTGGCAAGGAAAGCTGCTTCTAGGAGGTTGTCAAGTGTTTTCGCTTGACGATTCCAATCTTGGGTGGTTGGTTTGGCCTTTGTACCTGTAACTCGAATCCTAGCCCGGTATATCCCATTTTAATTTTACACCATTGTGAACCTTACACCTTTTTTACTCTCTGATCGAGGTTCTCGCCGTTGAAAAATCTTCATAAACCAAATCACACGTGTATATGTTGACATTTAAGAGATATACAGTCAAGAAAATCAAGGGCAATGGTGATATATATGCGGATTAGACCCCAAAAAAACACTCAACAAATGGCTACAATTTAAGAAATGTGTTTAGGGACGGCATCAGATTCCTAATTGGTGGAGAAAGGTCTGGTGGAAATGAAAAGCTGCTTCTAGGAGGTTGTCAAGTGTTTTTGCTCGATGATTCCATTCTTGGGTGGTTGGTTTGGTTCTTGTTCATGTAACTCGAATCCTAGCCCGGTATATCCCATTTTAATTTTACACCATTGTGAACCTTACGCTTTTTATTCTCTGATCTAGGTTCTCGGCATTGAAAAATCTTCGTAAACTATATCACACGTGTATATGTTGACATTTAAGAGATATACAGTCAAGAAAATCAAGGGCAGTGGTGATATATATGCGGATTAGACACAAAAAAAAACACTCAACAAATGGCTACAATTTAAGGAATGTGTTTAGTGATGGCATCGGATTCCCAATTGATGGAAAAAGGTCTGGTGGCAAAGAAAGCTGCTTCTAGGAGGTTGTCAAGTGTTTTCGCTCGACGATTACATTCTTGGGTGGTTGGTTTGGCCCTTGTTCCTGTAACTCGAATCCTAGCCCGGTATATCCCATTTTAATTTTACACCATTGTGAACCTTACGCCTTTTTTACTCTCTGATCGAGGTTCTCGGCATTGAAAAATCTTTGTAAACTAAATCACACGTGTATATGTTGACATTTAAGAGATATACAGTTAAGAAAATCAAGGGCAATGGTGATATATATGCGGATTAGACACCAAAAAAAACACTCAACAAATGGCTACAATTTAAGAAATGTGTTTAGTGACGGCATGAGATTCCTAATTGATGGAGAAAGGTTCGTGGCAAGAAAAGCTGCTTCTAGGAGGTTGTCAAGTGTTTTCGCTCGACGATTCCATTCCTGGGTGGTAGGTTTGGCCCTTGTTCCTATAACTCGAATCCTAGCCCGGTATATCCCATTTTAATTTTACACCAATGTGAACCTTACGCCCTTTTTACTCTCTGATCGAGGTTCTCGGCGTTGAAAAATCTTCATAAACTAAATCACACGTGTATATGTTGAGATTTAAGAGATATACAGTCAAGAAAATCAAGGGCAATGATAATATATATGGGGATTAGACACCAAAAAAAAACACTCAACAAATGGCTACAATTTAAGGAATGTGTTTAGGGACGGCATCAGATTCCTAATTGATGAAGAAAGGTCTGGTGGTAAGAAAAGCTGCTTCTAGGAGGTTGTCAAGTGTTTTCGCTCGATGATTACATTCTTGGGTGGTTGGTTTGGCCTTTGTTCCAGTAACTCGAATCCTAGCCCGGTATATCCCATTTTAATTTTACACCAATGTGAACCTTACGCCATTTTTACTCTCTGATCGAGGTTCTCGGCATTGAAAAATCTTCGTAAACTAAATCACACGTGTATATGTTGACATTTAAGAGATATACAGTCAAGAAAATCAATGGCAATGGTGATATATATGCGGATTAGACACCAAAAAAAACACTCAACAAATGGCTACAATTGAAGGAATGTGTTTAGTGACGGCATCAGATTCCTAAATGATGGAGAAAGGTCTGGTGGCAAGGAAAGCTGCTTCTAGGAGGGTGTCAAGTGTTTTCGCTCGACGATTTCATTCTTGGGTGGTTGATTTGGCCCTTGTTCCTGTAACTCGAATTCTTGCCCGGTATATCCCATTTTAATTTTACACCATTGTGAACCTTACGCCTTTTTTACTCTCTGATCGAGGTTCTCGGCATTGAAAAATCTTTGTAAACTAAATCACACGTGTATATGTTGATATTTAAGAGATATACAGTTAAGAAAATCAAGGGCAATGGTGATATATATGCGGATTAGACACCAAAAAAAACACTCAACAAATGGCTACAATTTAAGAAATGTGTTTAGTGACGGCATGAGATTCCTAATTGATGGAGAAAGGTCTGGTGGCAAGAAAAGCTGCTTCTAGGAGGTTGTCAAGTGTTTTCGCTCGACGATTCCATTCTTGGGTGGTAGGTTTGGCCCTTGTTCCTATAACTCGAATCCTTGCCCGGTATATCCCATTTTAATTTTACACCATTGTGAACCTTAAGCCTTTTTTATACTCTGATCTAGGTTCTCGGCATTGAAAAATCTTCGTAAACTATATCACACGTGTATATGTTGACATTTAAGAGATATACAGTCAAGAAAATCAAGGGCAATGGTGATATATATGCGGATTAGACACAAAAAAAACACTCAACAAATGGCTACAATTTAAGGAATGTGTTTAGTGATGGCATCGGATTCCTAATTGATGGAGAAAGGTCTGGTGGCAAGGAAAGCTGCTTCTAGGAGGTTGTCAAGTGTTTTCGCTCGACGATTACATTCTTGGGTGGTTGGTTTGGCCCTTGTTCCTGTAACTCGAATCCTAGCCCGGTATATCCCATTTTAATTTTACACCATTGTGAACCTTACGCATTTTTTACTCTCTGATCGAGGTTCTCGGCATTGAAAAATCTTTGTAAACTAAATCACACGTGTATATGTTGATATTTAAGAGATATACAGTTAAGAAAATCAAGGGCAATGGTGATATATATGCGGATTAGACACCAAAAAAAACACTCAACAAATGGCTACAATTTAAGAAATGTGTTTAGTGACGACATGAGATTCCTAATTGATGGAGAAAGGTCTGGTGGCAAGAAAAGCTGCTTCTAGGAGGTTGTCAAGTGTTTTCGCTCGACGATTCCATTCTTGGGTGGTAGGTTTGGCCCTTGTTCCTATAACTCGAATCCTAGCCCGGTATATCCCATTTTAATTTTACACCAATGTGAACCTTACGCCCTTTTTACTCTCTGATCGAGGTTCTCGGCGTTGAAAAATCTTCATAAACTAAATCACACGTGTATATGTTGAGATTTAAGAGATATACAGTCAAGAAAATCAAGGGCAATGATAATATATATGCGGATTAGACACCAAAAAAACACTCAACAAATGGCTACAATTTAAGGAATGTGTTTAGGGACGGCATCAGATTCCTAATTGATGAAGAAAGGTCTGGTGGTAAGAAAAGCTGCTTCTAGGAGGTTGTCAAGTGTTTTCGCTCGACGATTACATTCTTGGGTGGTTGGTTTGGCCTTTGTTCCAGTAACTCGAATCCTAGCCCGGTATATCCCATTTTAATTTTACACCAATGTGAACCTTACGCCATTTTTACTCTCTGATCGAGGTTCTCGGCATTGAAAAATCTTCGTAAACTAAATCACACGTGTGTATGTTGACATTTAAGAGATATACAGTCAAGAAAATCAATGGCAATGGTGATATATATGGGGATTAGACACCAAAAAAAACACTCAACAAATGACTACAATTTAAGGAATGTGTTTAGTAACGGCATCGTATTCCTAATTGATGGAAAAAGGTCTGGTGGCAAGGAAAGCTGCTTCTAGGAGGTTGCAAGTGTTTTCGCTTGACGATTCCATTCTTGGGTGGTTGGTTTGGCCTTTGTACCTGTAACTCGAATCCTAGCCCGGTATATCCCATTTTAATTTTACACCATTGTGAACCTTACACCATTTTTACTCTCTGATCGAGGTTCTTGGCGTTGAAAAATCTTCGTAAACCAAATCACACGTGTATATGTTAACATTTAAGAGATATACAGTCTAGAAAATCAAGGGCAATGGTGATATATATGCGGATTAGACCCCAAAAAAACACTCAACAAATGGCTACAATTTAAGAAATGTGTTTAGGGACGGCATCAGATTCCTAATTGGTGGAGAAAGGTCTGGTGGAAATGAAAAGCTGCTTCTAGGAGGTTGTCAAGTGTTTTTGCTCGATGATTCCATTCTTGGGTGGTTGGTTTGGTTCTTGTTTATGTAACTCGAATCCTAGCCCGGTATATCCCATTTTAATTTTACACTATTGTGAACCTTACGCCTTTTTTATTCTCTGATCTAGGTTCTCGGCATTGAAAAATCTTCGTAAACTATATCACACGTGTATATGTTGATATTTAAGAGATATACAGTCAAGAAAATCAAGGGCAATGGTGATATATATGCGGATTAGACACAAAAAAAAACACTCAACAAATGGCTACAATTTAAGGAATGTGTTTAGTGATGGAATCGGATTCCTAATTAATGGAGAAAGGTCTGGTGGCAAGGAAAGCTGCTTCTAGGAGGTTGTCAAGTGTTTTCGCTCGACGATTACATTCTTGGGTGGTTGGTTTGGCCCTTGTTCCTGTAACTCGAATCCTAGCCCGGTATATCCCATTTTAATTTTACACCATTGTGAACCTTACGCCTTTTTTACTCTCTGATCGAGATTCTCGGCATTGAAAAATCTTTGTAAACTAAATCACACGTGTATATGTTGACATTTAAGCGATATATAGTCAAGAAAATCAAGGGCAATGGTGATATATATGCGGATTAGACACCAAAAAAAACACTCAACAAATGGCTACAATTTAAGGAATGTGTTTAGGGACGACATCAGATTCCTAATTGATGAAGAAAGGTCTGGTGGTAAGAAAAGCTGCTTCTAGGAGGTTGTCAAGTGTTTTCGCTCGACGATTACATTCTTGGGTGGTTGGTTTGGCCTTTGTTCCAGTAACTCGAATCCTAGCCCGGTATATCCCATTTTAATTTTACACCAATGTGAACCTTACGCCATTTTTACTCTCTGATCGAGGTTCTCGGCATTGAAAAATCTTCGTAAACTAAATCACACGTGTGTATGTTGACATTTAAGAGATATACAGTCAAGAAAATCAATGGCAATGGTGATATATATGCGGATTAGACACCAAAAAAAAACACTCAACAAATGGCTACAATTTAAGGAATGTGTTTAGTGACGGCATCAGATTCCTAAATGATGGAGAAAGGTCTGGTGGCAAGGAAAACTGCTTCTAGGAGGGTGTCAAGTGTTTTCGCTTGACGGTTTCATTCTTGGGTGGTTGATTTGGCCCTTGTTCCTGTAACTCGAATCCTTGCCCGGTATATCCCATTTTAATTTTACACCATTGTGAACCTTACGCCTTTTTTACTCTCTGATCTTGGTTCTCGGCATTGAAAAAATCTTTGTAAACTAAATCACCCGTGTATATGTTGACATTTAAGAGATATACAGTCAAGAAAATCAAGGGCAATGGTGATATATATGCGGATTAGACCCCAAAAAAACACTCAACAAATGGCTACAATTTAAGAAATGTGTTTAGGGACGGCATCAGATTCCTAATTGGTGGAGAAAGGTCTGGTGGAAATGAAAAGTTTGCTTCTAGGAGGTTGTCAAGTGTTTTCGCTCGACGATTACATTCTTGGGTGGTTGGTTTGGCCCTTGTTCCTGTAACTCGAATCCTAGCCTGGTATATCCCATTTTAATTTTACACCATTGTGAACCTTACGCCTTTTTTACTCTCTGATCGAGGTTCTCGGCATTGAAAAATCTTTGTAAACTAAATTACACGTGTATATGTTGACATTTAAGAGATATACAGTTAAGAAAATCAAGGGCAATGGTGATATATATGCGGATTAGACACCAAAAAAAACACTCAACAAATGGCTACAATTTAAGAAATGTGTTTAGTGACGGCATGAGATTCCTAATTGATGGAGAAAGGTCTGGTGGCAAGAAAAGCTGCTTCTAGGAGGTTGTCAAGTGTTTTCGCTCGACGATTCCATTCTTGGGTGGTAGGTTTGGCCCTTGTTCCTATAACTCGAATCCTAGCCCGGTATATCCCATTTTAATTTTACACCAATGTGAACCTTACGCCCTTTTTACTCTCTGATCGAGGTTCTCGGTGTTGAAAAATCTTCATAAACTAAATCACACGTGTATATGTTGAGATTTAAGAGATATACAGTCAAGAAAATCAAGGGCAATGATAATATATATGTGGATTAGACACCAAAAAAAACACTCAACAAATGGCTACAATTTAAGGAATGTGTTTAGGGACGGCATCAGATTCCTAATTGATGAAGAAAGGTCTGGTGGTAAGAAAAGCTGCTTCTAGGAGGTTGTCAAGTGTTTTAGCTCGACGATTACATTCTTGGGTGGTTGGTTTGGCCTTTGTTCCAGTACTCGAATCCTAGCCCGGTATATCCCATTTTAATTTTACACCAATGTGAACCTTACGCCATTTTTACTCTCTGATCGAGGTTCTCGGCATTGAAAAATCTTCGTAAACTAAATCACACGTGTATATGTTGACATTTAAGAGATATACAGTCAAGAAAATCAATGGCAATGGTGATATATATGCGGATTAGACACCAAAAAAAACACTCAACAAATGGCTACAATTTAAGGAATGTGTTTAGTAACGGCATCGGATTCCTAATTGATGGAAAAAGGTCTGGTGGCAAGGAAAGCTGCTTCTAGGAGGTTGTCAAGTGTTTTCGCTTGACGATTCCATTCTTGGGTGGTTGGTTTGGCCTTTGTACCTGTAACTCGAATCCTAGCCCGGTATATCACATTTTAATTTTACACCATTGTGAACCTTACACCTTTTTTACTCTCTGATCGAGGTTCTCGGCGTTGAATAATCTTCGTAAACCAAATCACACGTGTATATGTTGACATTTAAGAGATATACAGTCAAGAAAATCAAGGGCAATGGTGATATATATGCGGATTAGACCCCAAAAAAACACTCAACAAATGGCTACAATTTAAGAAATGTGTTTAGGGATGACATCAGATTCCTAATTGGTGGAGAAAGGTCTGGTGGAAATGAAAAGCTGCTTCTAGGAGGTTGTCAAGTGTTTTCGCTCGACGATTACATTCTTGGGTGGTTGGTTTGGCCCTTGTTCCTGTAACTCGAATCCAAGCCTGGTATATCCCATTTTAATTTTACACCATTGTGAACCTTACGCCTTTTTTACTCTCTGATCGAGGTTCTCGGCATTGAAAAATCTTTGTAAACTAAATTACACGTGTATATGTTGACATTTAAGAGATATACAGTTAAGAAAATCAAGGGCAATGGTGATATATATGCGGATTAGACACCAAAAAAAACACTCAACAAATGGCTACAATTTAAGAAATGTGTTTAGTGACGACATGAGATTCCTAATTGATGGAGAAAGGTCTGGTGGCAAGAAAAGCTGCTTCTAGGAGGTTGTCAAGTGTTTTCGCTTGACGATTCCATTCTTGGGTTGTTGGTTTGGCCCTTGTTCCTGTAACTCGAATCCTAGCCCAATATATCCCATTTTAATTTTACACCATTGTGAACCTTACACCTTTTTTACTCTTTGATCGAGGTTCTCGGCGTTGAAAAATCTTCGTAAACTAAATCACACGTGTATATGTTGACATTTAAGAGATATACAGTCAAGAAAATCAAGGGAAATGATAATATATATGCGGATTAGACACCAAAAAAAAACACTCAACAAATGGCTACAATTTAAGGAATATGTTTAGGGACGGCATCAGATTCCTAATTGATGGAGAAAGGTCTGGTGGTAAGAAAAGCTGCTTCTAGGAGGTTCTCAAGTGTTTTCGCTCGACGATTACATTATTGGGTGGTTGGTTTGGCTCTTGTTCCTGTAACTCGAATCCAAGCCCGGTATATCCCATTTTAATTTTACACCAATGTGAACCTTACGCCTTTTTTACTCTCTGATCGAGGTTCTCGGCATTGAAAAATCTTCGTAAACTAAATCACACGTGTATATGTTGACATTTAAGAGATATACAGTCAAGAAAATCAAGGGCAATGGTGATATATATGCGGATTAGACACCAAAAAAAACACTCAACAAATGGCTACAATTTAAGGAATGTGTTTAGTGACGGAATCAGATTCCTAATTGATGGAGAAGGGTCTGGTGGCAAGGAAAGCTGCTTCTAGGAGGGTGTCAAGTGTTTTCGCTCGACGATTTCATTCTTGGGTGGTTGATTTGGCCCTTGTTCCTGTAACTCGAATCCTTGCACGGTATATCCCATTTTAATTTTACACCATTGTGAACCTTACGCCTTTTTTACTCTTTGATCTTGGTTCTCGGCATTGAAAAATCTTTGTAAACTAAATCACACGTGTATATGTTGACATTTAAGAGATATACAGTCAAGAAAATCAAGGGCAATGGTGATATATATGCGGATTAGACACCAAAAAAAACACTCAACAAATGGCTACAATTTAAGGAATGTGTTTAGGGACGGCATCAGATTCCTAATTGATGAAGAAAGGTCCGGTGGCAAGAAAAGCTGCTTCTAGGAGGTTGTCAAATGTTTTCGCTTGACGATTCCATTCTTGGGTGGTTGGTTTGGCCCTTGTTCCTGTAACTCGAATCCTAGCCCGGTATATCCCATTTTAATTTTACACCAATGTGAACCTTACGCCTTTTTTACTCTCTGATCTAGCTTCTCGGCATTGAAAAATCTTCGTAAACTAAATCACACGTGTATATGTTGACATTTAAGAGATATACAATCAAGAAAATCAAGGGCAATGGTGATATATATGCGGATTAGACACCAAAAAAAACACTCAACAAATGGCTACAATTTAAGGAATGTGTTTAGTGACGGCATCGGATTCCTAATTGATGGAAAAAGGTCTGGTGGCAAGGAAAGCTGCTTCTAGGAGGTTGTCAAGTGTTTTCGCTTGACGATTCCATTCTTGGGTGGTTGGTTTGGCCCTTGTTCCTGTAACTCGAATCCTAGCCCGATATATCCCATTTTAATTTTACACCATTGTGAACCTTACACATTTTTTACTCTTTAATCGAGGTTCTCGGCGTTGAAAAACCTTCATAAACTAAATCACACGTGTATATGTTGACATTTAAGAGATATACAGTCAAGAAAATCAAGGGCAATGGTGATATATATGCGGATTAGACCCCAAAAAAACACTCAACAAATGGCTACAATTTAAGAAATGTGTTTAGTGACGGCATCAGAATCCTAATTGATGGAGAAAGGTATTGTGGAAATGAAAAGCTGCTTCTAGGAGGTTGTCAAGTGTTTTTGCTCGACGATTCCATTCTTGGGTGGTTGGTTTGGCCCTTGTTTCTGTAACTCGAATCCTAGCCCGGTATATCCCATTTTCATTTTACACCATTGTGAACCTTACGCCTTTTTTACTCTCTGATCTAGGCTCTCGGCATTGAAAAATCTTAGTAAACTATATCACACGTGTATTTGTTGACATTTAAGAGATATACAGTCAAGAAAATCAAGGGCAATGGTGATATATATGCGGATTAGACACCCAAAAAAAACACTCAACGAATGGCTACAATTTAAGGAATTTGTTTAGTGATGGCATCGGATTCCTAATTGATGGAGAAAGGTCTGGTGGCAAGGAAAGCTGCTTCTAGGAGTTTGTCAAGTGTTTTCGCTAGATGCTTACATTCTTGGGTGGTTGGTTTGGCCCTTGTTCCTGTAACTCGAATCCTAGCCCGGTATATCCCATTTTAATTTTACACCATTGTGAACCTTACGCCTTTTTTACTCTCTGATCGAGGTTCTCGGCATTGAAAAATCTTCGTAAACTAAATCACACGTGCATATGTTGACATTTAAGAGATATATAGTCAAGAAAATCAAGGGCAATGGTGATATATATGCGGATTAGACACCAAAAAAAAACACTCAACAAATGGCTACAATTTAAGGAATGTGTTTAGTGACGACATAAGATTCCTAATTGATGGAGAAAGGTCTGGTGGCAAGAAAAGCTGCTTCTAGGAGGTTGTCAAGTGTTTTCGCTCGACGATTCCATTCTTGGGTGGTTGGTTTGGCCCTTGTTCCTGTAACTCGAATCCTAGCCCGGTATATACCATTTTAATTTTACACCAATGTGAACCTTACGCCCTTTTTACTCTCTGATCGAGGTTCTCGGCGTTGAAAAAACTTCGTAAACTAAATCACACGTGTATATGTTGACATTTAAGAGATATACAGTCAAGAAAATCAAGGGCAATGGTAATATATATGCGGATTAGACACCAAAAAAAACACTCAACAAATGGCTACAATTTAAGGAATGTGTTTAGGGACGGCATCAGATTCCTAATTGATGGAGAAAGGTCCGGTTGCAAGAAAAGCTGCTTCTAGGAGGTTGTCAAGTGTTTTTGCTCGACGATTACAATCTTGGGTGGTTGGTTTGGCCCTTGTTCCTGTAACTCGAATCCTAGCTCGGTATATCCCATTTTAATTTTACACCAATGTGAACCTTACGCCTTTTTTACTCTCTGATCTAGCTTCTCGGCATTGAAAAATCTTTGTAAACTAAATCACACGTGTATATGTTGACATTTAAGAGATATACAGTCAAGAAAATCAAGGGCAATGGTGATATATATGCGGATTAGACACCAAACAAAACACTCAACAAATGGCTACAATTTAAGGAATGTGTTTAGTGACGGCATCGGATTCCTAATTGATGGAAAAAGGTCTGGTGGCAAGGAAAGCTGCTTCTAGGAGGTTGTCAAGTGTTTTCGCTTGACGATTCAATTCTTGGGTGGTTGGTTTGGCCCTTGTTCCTGTAACTCGAATCCTAACCCGGTATATCCCATTTTAATTCTACACCATTGTGAACCTTACGCCTTTTTTACTCTCTGATCGAGGTTCTCGGCATTAAAAATCTTCGTAAACTAAATCACATGTGTATAAGTTGACGTTTAAGAGATATTCATTCAAAAACATCAGGGGCGTTGGTGATATATATGTGGATTAGTCATAAAAAAACACTCAACAAATGGCTACAATTTAAGAAATGTGTTTAGTGACGGCATCAGATTCCTAATTGATGAAGAAAGGTCTGGTGGCAAGAAAAGCTGCTTCTAGGAGGTTGTCAAGTGTTTTCGCTCGATGATTCCATTTTTGGGTGGTTGGTTTTGGCCCTTGTTCCTGTAACTCGAATCCTAGCCCGGTATATCCCATTTTAATTTTACACAATTGTGAACCTTACGCCTATTTTACTCTCTGATCGAGGTTCTCGGCATTGAAAAATCTTCGTAAACTAAATCACACGTGTATTTGTTGACATTTAAGAGATTTGCAATCTAGAAAATCAAGGGCAATGATGATATATATGCAGATTTGACACAAAAAAAAGCACTCAACAAATGGCTACAATTTAAGGAATGTGTTTAGTGACGGCATCAGATTCCTAATTGATGGAGAAAGGTCTGGTGGCAAGAAAAGCTGCATCTAAGAGGTTGTCAGGTGTTTTCGCTCGACGATTCCATTCTTGGGTGGTTGGTTTGGCCTTTGTTCATGTAACTCGAATCCTAGCCCGGTATATCCCATTTTAATTTTGCACCATTGTGAACCTTACGCCTTTTTTACTCTCTGATCGAGGTTCTCGGAATTCAAAAATCTTTGTAAACTAAATCACACGTGTATATGTTGACATTTAAGAGATATACAGTCAAGAAAATCAAGGGCAATGGTGATATATATGCGGATTAGACACCAAATAAAAACACTCAACAAATGGCTACAATTTAAGAAATGTATTTAGTGACGGCATCAGATTCCTAATTGATGGAGAAAGGTCTGGTGGCAAGAAAAGCTGCTTCTAAGAGGTTGTCAGGTGTTTTCGCTCGACGATTCCATTCTTGGGTGGTTGGTTTGGCCTTTGTTCATGTAACTCGAATCCTAGCCCGGTATATCCCATTTTAATTTTGCACCATTGTGAACCTTACGCCTTTTTTACTCTCTGATCGAGGTTCTCGGAATTCAAAAATCTTTGTAAACTAAATCACACGTGTATATGTTGACATTTAAGAGAAATACAGTCAAGAAAATCAAGGGCAATGGTGATGTATATGCGGATTAGACACCAAAAAAAACACTCAACAAATGGCTACAATTTAATGAATGTGTTTAGTGACGACATGAGATTCCTAATTGATGGAGAAAGGTCTGGTGGCAAGAAAAGCTGCTTCTAGGAGGTTGTCAAGTGTTTTCGCTCGACGATTCCATTCTTGGGTGGTTGGTTTGGCCCTTGTTCCTGTAACTCGAATCCTAGCCCGGTATATACCATTTTAATTTTACACCAATGTGAACCTTACGCCCTTTTTACTCTCTGATCGAGGTTCTCGGCGTTGAAAAAACTTCGTAAACTAAATCACACGTGTATATGTTGACATTTAAGAGATATACAGTCAAGAAAATCAAGGGCAATGGTAATATATATGCGGATTAGACACCAAAAAAAACACTCAACAAATGGCTACAATTTAAGGAATGTGTTTAGGGACGGCATCAGATTCCTAATTGATGGAGAAAGGTCCGGTTGCAAGAAAAGCTGCTTCTAGGAGGTTGTCAAGTGTTTTTGCTCGACGATTACAATCTTGGGTGGTTGGTTTGGCCCTTGTTCCTGTAACTCGAATCCTAGCTCGGTATATCCCATTTTAATTTTACACCAATGTGAACCTTACGCCCTTTTTACTCTCTGATCGAGGTTCTCGGTGTTGAAAAATCTTCGTAAACTAAATCACACGTGTATATGTTGACATTTAAGAGATATACAGTCAAGAAAATCAAGGGAAATGGTAATATATATGCGGATTAGACACAAAAAAAAACACTCAACAAATGGCTACAATTTAAGGAATGTGTTTAGGGACGGCATCAGATTCCTAATTGATGAAGAAAGGTCCGGTGGCAAGAAAAGCTGCTTCTAGGAGGTTTTCAAGTGTTTTCGCTCGACGATTCAATTCTTGGGTGGTTGGTTTGGCCCTTGTTCCTGTAACTCGAATCCTAACCCGGTATATCCCATTTTAATTCTACACCATTGTGAACCTTACGCCTTTTTTACTCTCTGATCGAGGTTCTCGGCATTAAAAATCTTCGTAAACTAAATCACATGTGTATATGTTGACGTTTAAGAGATATTCATTCAAAAACATCAGGGGCGTTGGTGATATATATGTGGATTAGTCATAAAAAAACACTCAACAAATGGCTACAATTTAAGAAATGTGTTTAGTGACAGCATCAGATTCCTAATTGATGAAGAAAGGTCTGGTGGCAAGAAAAGCTGCTTCTAGGAGGTTGTCAAGTGTTTTCGCTCGACGATTCCATTCTTGGGTGGTTGGTTTGGCCCTTGTTCCTGTAACTCGAATCCTAGCCCGGTATATCCCATTTTAATTTTACACAATTGTGAACCTTACGCCTATTTTACTCTCTGATCGAGGTTCTCGGCATTGAAAAATCCTCGTAAACTAAATCATACGTATATTTGTTGACATTTAAGAGATTTGCAATCAAGAAAATCAAGGGCAATGATGATATATATGCAGATTAGACACAAAAAAAAGCACTCAACAAATGGCTACAATTTAAGGAATGTGTTTAGTGACGGCATCAGATTCCTAATTGATGGAGAAAGGTCTGGTGGCAAGAAAAGCTGCTTCTAAGAGGTTGTCAGGTGTTTTCGCTCGACGATTCCATTCTTGGGTGGTTGGTTTGGCCTTTGTTCATGTAACTCGAATCCTAGCCCGGTATATCCCATTTTAATTTTGCACCATTGTGAACCTTACGCCTTTTTTACTCTCTGATCGAGGTTCTCGGAATTTAAAAATCTTTGTAAACTAAATCACACGTGTATATGTTGACATTTAAGAGATATACAGTCAAGAAAATCAAGGGCAATGGTGATATATATGCGGATTAGACACCAAATAAAAACACTCAACAAATGGCTACAATTTAAGAAATGTGTTTAGTGACGGCATCAGATTCCTAATTGATGGAGAAAGGTCTGGTGGCAAGAAAAGCTGCTTCTAAGAGGTTTTCAGGTGTTTTCGCTCGACGATTCCATTCTTGGGTGGTTGGTTTGGCCTTTGTTCATGTAACTCGAATCCTAGCCCGGTATATCCCATTTTAATTTTGCACCATTGTGAACCTTACGCCTTTTTTACTCTCTGATCGAGGTTCTCGGAATTCAAAAATCTTTGTAAACTAAATCACACGTGTATATGTTGACATTTAAGAGATATACAGTCAAGAAAATCAAGGGCAATGGTGATATATATGCGGATTAGACACCAAAAAAAAAAACACTCAACAAATGGCTACAATTTAAGGAATGTGTTTAGTGACGACATGAGATTCCTAATTGATGGAGAAAGGTCTGGTGGCAAGAAAAGCTGCTTCTAGGAGGTTGTCAAGTGTTTTCGCTCGACGATTCCATTCTTGGGTGGTTGGTTTGGCCCTTGTTCCTGTAACTCGAATCCTAGCCCGGTATATACCATTTTAATTTTACACCAATGTGAACCTTACGCCCTTTTTACTCTCTGATCGAGGTTCTCGGCGTTGAAAAAACTTCGTAAACTAAATCACACGTGTATATGTTGACATTTAAGAGATATACAGTCAAGAAAATCAAGGGCAATGGTAATATATATGCGGATTAGACACCAAAAAAAACACTCAACAAATGGCTACAATTTAAGGAATGTGTTTAGGGACGGCATCAGATTCCTAATTGATGGAGAAAGATCTGGTTGCAAGAAAAGCTGCTTCTAGGAGGTTGTCAAGTGTTTTTGCTCGACGATTACAATCTTGGGTGGTTGGTTTGGCCCTTGTTCCTGTAACTCAAATCCTAGCTCGGTATATCCCATTTTAATTTTACACCAATGTGAACCTTACGCCCTTTTTACTCTCTGATCGAGGTTCTCGGTGTTGAAAAATCTTCGTAAACTAAATCACACGTGTATATGTTGACATTTAAGAGATATACAGTCAAGAAAATCAAGGGAAATGGTAATATATATGCGGATTAGACACAAAAAAAACACTCAACAAATGGCTACAATTTAAGGAATGTGTTTAGGGACGGCATCAGATTCCTAATTGATGAAGAAAGGTCCGGTGGCAAGAAAAGCTGCTTCTAGGAGGTTTTCAAGTGTTTTCGCTCGACGATTCAATTCTTGGGTGGTTGGTTTGGCCCTTGTTCCTGTAACTCGAATCCTAACCCTGTATATCCTATTTTAATTCTACACCATTGTGAACCGAACGCCTTTTTTACTCTCTGATCGAGGTTCTCGGCATTAAAAATCTTCGTAAACTAAATCACATGTGTATATGTTGACGTTTAAGAGATATTCATTCAAAAACATCAGGGGCGTTGGTGATATATATGTGGATTAGTCATAAAAAAAACACTCAACAAATGGCTACAATTTAAGAAATGTGTTTAGTGACGGCATCAGATTCCTAATTGATGAAGAAAGGTCTGGTGGCAAGAAAAGCTGCTTCTAGGAGGTTGTCAAGTGTTTTCGCTCGACGATTCCATTCTTGGGTGGTTGGTTTGGCCCTTGTTCCTGTAACTCGAATCCTAGCCCGGTATATCCCATTTTAATTTTACACAATTGTGAACCTTATGCCTATTTTACTCTCTGATCGAGGTTCTCGGCATTGAAAAATCTTCGTAAACTAAATCACACGTGTATTTGTTGACATTTAAGAGATTTGCAATCAAGAAAATCAAGGGCAATGATGATATATATGCAGATTAGACACAAAAAAAGCACTCAACAAATGGCTACAATTTAAGGAATGTGTTTAGTGACGGCATCAGATTCCTAATTGATGGAGAAAGGTCTGGTGGCAAGAAAAGCTGCTTCTAAGAGGTTGTCAGGTGTTTTCGCTCGACGATTCCATTCTTGGGTGGTTGGTTTGGCCTTTGTTCATGTAACTCGAATCCTAGCCCGGTATATCCCATTTTAATTTTGCACCATTGTGAACCTTACGCCTTTTTTACTCTCTGATCGAGGTTCTCGGAATTCAAAAATCTTCGTAAACTAAATCACATGTGTATATGTTGACATTTAAAAGATATACATTCTAGAAAATCAAGGGCGATGGTGATATATATGCGGATTAGACACAAAAAAAAAACACTCAACAAATGGCTACAATTTAAGGAATGTGTTTAGGGACGGCATCAGATTCCTAATTGATGGAGAAAGGTCTGGTGGCAAGAAAAGTTGTTTCTAGGAGGTTGTCAAGTGTTTTCGCTGGACGATTCCATTCTTGGGGGGTTGGTTTGGCCCTTGTTCCTGTAACTCGAATCCTAGCCCGGTATATCCCATTTTAATTTTACACCATTGCGAACTTTACGCATTTTTTACTCTCTGATCGAGGTTCTCGGCATTGAAAAATCTTCGTAAACTAAATCACACATGTATATGTTGACATTTAAGAGATATTCAGTCAAGAAAATCAAGGGCAATGGTGATATATATGCGGATTAGACACAAAAAAAACATTCAACAAATGGCTACAATTTAAGGAATGTGTTTAGTGACGGCATCAGATTCCTAATTATTGGAGAAAGGTCTGGTGGCAAGAAAAGGTGCTTCTAAGAGGTTGTCATGTGTTTTCGCTCGACGAGTCCATTCTTGGGTGGTTGGTTTGGCCCCTGTTCCTGTAACTCGAATCCAAGCCTGGTATATCCGATTTTAATTTTACACCATTGTGAACCTTACGCCTTTTTTACTATCTGATCGAGGTTCTCGGCATTGAAAAATCTTCGTAAACTAAATCACACGTGTATATGTTGACATTTAAGAGATATATAGTCATGAAAATCAAGGGCAATGGTGATATATATGCGGATTATACACAAAAAAAACACTCAACAAATGGCTACAATTTAAGGAATGTGTTTAGTGACGACATTAGATTCCTAATTGATGGAGAAAGGTCTGGTGGCAAGAAAGGCTGCTTCTAGGAGTTTGTTAAGTGTTTTCGCTTGATGATTCCATTCTCTTGGGTGGTTGGTTTGGCCCTTGTTCCTGTAACTCGAAACCTAGCCCGGTATATCCCATTTTAATTTTACTCCATTGTGAACCTTACACCTTTTTAACTCTCTGATCAAGGTTCTCGGCATTGAAAATCCTCCTAAACTAAATCACACTTGTATATGTTGACATTTAAGAGATATACAGTTAAGAAAATCAAGGGCCATGGTGATATATATGTGGGTTAGACACCCAAAAAAAACACTCAACAAATGGCTACAATTTAAGAAATGTGTTTAGTAACGGCTTCAGATTCCTAATTGATGAAGAAAGGTCTGGTGGCAAGAAAAGCTGCTTCTAGGAGGTTGTCAAGTGTTTTCGCTCGACGATTCCATTCTTGGGTGGTTGGTTTGGCCCTTGTTCCTGTAACTCGAATCCTAGCCCGGTATATCCCATTTTATTTTTACACTATTGTGAACTTTACGCATTTTTTACTCTCTGATCGAGGTTCTCGGCATTGAAAAATCTTCGTAAACTAAATCACACGTGTATATGTTGACATTTAAGAGATGTACAAACAAGAAAATCAAGGGCAATGGTGATATATATGCGGATTAGACACAAAAAAAAACACTCAACAAATGGCTACAATTTAAGGAATGTGTTTAGTGACGGCATCAGATTCCTAATTGATAGAGAAAGGTCTGGTGGCAAGAAAAGGTGCTTCTAGGAGGCTGTCATATGTTTTCGCTCGACGATTCCATTCTTGGGTGGTTGGTTTGGCCATTGATCCTGTAACTCAAATCCTAGCCCATTATATCCCATTTTAATTTTACACCATTGTGAACCTTACGCCTATTTTTACTCTCAGATCGAGGTTCTCGGCATTGAAAAATCTTCGTAAACTAAATCACACGTGTACATGTTGATATTTAAGAGATATACAATCAAGAAAATCAAGGGCAATGGTAATATATATGCGGATTAGACACAAAAAAAAAACACTCAACAAATAGCTACAATTTAAGGAATGTGTTTAGTGACGGCATCAGATTCCTTATGGATGGAGAAAGGTCTGGTGGCAAAAAAAACTGCTTGTAGAAGGTTGTCAAGTGTTTTCGCTCGCCGATTCTATTCTTGGGTGGTTGGTTTGGCCCTTGTTCCTTTAACTCGAATCCTAGCCCGGTATATCCCATTTTAATTTTACACCATTGTGAACCTCAAGCCTTTTTTACTCTCTGATCGAGGTTCTCGGCATTGAAAAATCTTCGTAAACTAAATCACACGTGTATATGTTGACATTTAAGAGATATACAATCAAGAAAATCAATGGCAATGGTGATATATAAGCGGATTAGACACAAAAAAAAAAACACTCAACAAATAGCTACAATTTAAGGAATGTGTTTAGTGACGGCATCAGAGTCCTAATTGATGGAGAAAGGTCTGGTGGCAAGAAAAGCTGTTTCTAGAAGGTTGTCAAGTGTTTTCGCACGACAATTCCATTCTTGGGTGGTTTGTTTGGCCCTTGTTCCTGTAACTCGAATCCTAGCCCGGTATATCGCATTTTAATTTTACACCATTGTGAACCTTACGCCTTTTTACTCTCTAATCGAGGTTCTCGGCATTGAAAAATCTTCGTAAACTAAATCACATGTGTATATGTTGACATTTAAAAGATATAGATTCAAGAAAATCAAGGGCGATGGTGATATATATGCGGATTAGACACAAAAAAAAACACTCAACAAATGGCTACAATTTAAGGAATGTGTTTAGGGACGGCATCAGATTCCTAATTGATGTAGAAAGGTCTGGTGGCAAGAAAAGCTGTTTCTAGGAGGTTGTCAAGTGTTTTCGCTCGATGATTCCATTCTTGGGTGGTTGGTTTGGCCCTTGTTCCTGTATCTCGAATCCTAGCCCGGTATAGCCCATTTTAATTTTACACCATTGCGAACTTTACGCATTTTTTACTCTCTGGTCGAGGTTCTCGGCATTGAAAAATCTTCGTAAACTAAATCACACATGTATATGTTGACATTTAAGAGATATACAGTCAAGAAAATCTAGGGCAATGGTGATATATATGCGGATTAGACACAAAAAAAAAACACTCAACAAATGGCTACAATTTAAGGAATGTGTTTAGTGACGGCATCAGATTCCTAATTATTGGAGAAAGGTCTGGTGGCAAGAAAAGGTGCTTCTAGGAGGTTGTCATGTGTTTTCGTTCGACGATTCCATTCTTTGGTGGTTGGTTTGGCCCCTGTTCCTATAACTCGAATCCAAGCCTGGTATATCCGAATTTAATTCTACACCATTGTGAACCTTACGCCTTTTTTACTCTCTGATCGAGGTTCTCGGCATTGAAAAATCTTCGTAAACTAAATCACACGTGTATATGTTGACATTTAAGAGATATATAGTCATGAAAATCAAGGGCAATGTTGATATATATGCGGATTATACACAAAAAAAAAACACTCAACAAATGGCTACAATTTAAGGAATGTGTTTAGTGACGACATTAGATTCCTAATTGATGGAGAAAGGTCTGTTGGCAAGAAAGGCTGCTTCTAGGAGGTTGTTCAGTGTTTTCGCTTGATGATTCCATTCTTGGGTGGTTGGTTTGGCCCTTGTTCCTGTAACTCGAATCCTAGCCCGGTATATCCCATTTTAATTTTACGCCATTGTGAACCTTACGCCTTTTTAACTCTCTGATCAAGGTTCTCGGCATTGAAAATCCTCCCAAACTAAATCACACTTGTATATGTTGACATTTAAGAGATATACAGTTAAGAAAATCAAGGGCAATGGTGATATATATGCGGGTTAGACACCCAAGAAAAAAACACTCAACAAATGGCTACAATTTAAGAAATGTGTTTAGTAACGGCTTCAGATTCCTAATTGATGAAGAAAGGTCTGGTGGCAAGAAAAGCTGCTTCTAGGAGGTTGTCAAGTGTTTTCGCTCGATGATTCCATTCTTGGGTGGTTGGTTTGGCCCTTGTTCCTGTAACTCGAATCCTAGCCCGGTATATCCCATTTTAATTTTACACCATTGTGAACTTTACGCATTTTTTACTCTCTGATCGAGGTTCTCGGCATTGAAAAACCTTCGTAAACTAAATCACACGTGTATATGTTGACATTTAAGAGATGTACAAACAAGAAAATCAAGGGCAATGGTGATATATATGCGGATTAGACACAAAAAAACACTCAACAAATGGCTACAATTTAAGGAATGTGTTTAGTGACGACATCAGATTCCTAATTGATAGAGAAAGGTCTGGTGGCAAGAAAAGGTGCTTCTAGGAGGCTGTCATATGTTTTCGCTCGACGATTCCATTCTTGGGTGGTTGGTTTGGCCATTGATCATGTAACTCGAATCCTAGCCCATTATATCCCATTTTAATTTTACACCATTGTGAACCTTACGCCTTTTTTTACTCTCAGATCGAGGTTCTCGGCATTGAAAAATCTTCGTAAACTAAATCACACGTGTACATGTTGACATTTAAGAGATATACAATCAAGAAAATCAAGGGCAATGGTGATATATATGCGGATTAGACACAAAAAAAACACTCAACAAATAGCTACAATTTAAGGAATGTGTTTAGTGACGGCATCAGATTCCTTATGGATGGAGAAAGGTCTGGTGGCAAAAAAAGCTGCTTGTAGAAGGTTGTCAAGTGTTTTCGCTCGACGATTCTATTCTTGGGTGGTTGGTTTGGCCCTTGTTCCTTTAACTCGAATCCTAGCCCGGTATATCCCATTTTAATTTTACACCATTGTGAACCTCAAGCCTTTTTTACTCTCTGTTCGAGGTTCTCGGCATTGAAAAATCTTCGTAAACTAAATCACACGTGTATATGTTGACATTTAAGAGATATACAATCAAGAAAATCAATAGCAATGTTGATATATATGCGGATTATACACAAAAAAAAATCAAGTGTTTTCGCTCGACAATTCCATTCTTGGGTGGTTTGTTTGACCCTTGTTCCTGTAACTCGAATCCTAGCCCGGTATATCCCATTTTAATTTTACACTAGCCCGGTATATCCCATTTTAATTTTACACCATTGTGAACCTTACGCCTTTTTACTCTCTAATCGAGGTTCTCGGCATTGAAAAATCTTCGTAAACTAAATCACATGTGTATATGTTGACATTTAAAAGATATAGATTCAAGAAAATCAAGGGCGATGGTGATATATATGCGGATTAGACACAAAAAAAAAACACTCAACAAATGGCTACAATTTAAGGAATGTGTTTAGGGACGGCATCAGATTCCTAATTGATGTAGAAAGGTCTGGTGGCAAGAAAAGCTGTTTCTAGGAGGTTGTCAAGTGTTTTCGCTCGACGATTCCATTCTTGGGTGGTTGGTTTGGCCCTTGTTCCTGTATCTCGAATCCTAGCCCGGTATAGCCCATTTTAATTTTACACCATTGCGAACTTTAGCATTTTTTACTCTCTGGTCGAGGTTCTCGGCATTGAAAAATCTTCGTAAACTAAATCACACATGTATATGTTGACATTTAAGAGATATACAGTCAAGAAAATCTAGGGCAATGGTGATATATATGCGGATTAGACACAAAAAAACACTCAACAAATGGCTACAATTTAAGGAATGTGTTTAGAGACGGCATCAGATTCCTAATTATTGGAGAAAGGTCTGGTGGCAAGAAAAGGTGCTTCTAGGAGGTTGTCATGTGTTTTCGCTCGACGATTCCATTCTTGGGTGGTTGGTTTGGCCCCTGTTCCTATAACTCGAATCCAAGCCTGGTATATCCGAATTTAATTCTACACCATTGTGAACCTTACGCCTTTTTTACTCTCTGATCGAGGTTCTCGGCATTGAAAAATCTTCGTAAACTAAATCATACGTGTATATGTTGACATTTAACAGATATATAGTCATGAAAATCAAGGGCAATGTTGATATATATGCGGATTATACACAAAAAAAAACACTCAACAAATGGCTACAATTTAAGGAATGTGTTTAGTGACGACATTAGATTCCTAATTGATGGAGAAAGGTCTGTTGGCAAGAAAGGCTGCTTCTAGGAGGTTGTTCAGTGTTTTCGCTTGATGATTCCATTCTTGGGTGGTTGGTTTGGCCCTTGTTCCTGTAACTCGAATCCTAGCCCGGTATATCCCATTTTAATTTTACGCCATTGTGAACCTTACGCCTTTTTAACTCTCTGATCAAGGTTCTCGGCATTGAAAATCCTCCTAAACTAAATCACACTTGTATATGTTGACATTTAAGAGATATACAGTTAAGAAAATCAAGGGCAATGGTGATATATATGCGGGTTAGACACCCAAGAAAAAAACACTCAACAAATGGCTACAATTTAAGAAATGTGTTTAGTAACGGCTTCAGATTCCTAATTGATGAAGAAAGGTCTGGTGGCAAGAAAAGCTGCTTCTAGGAGGTTGTCAAGTGTTTTCGCTCGATGATTCCATTCTTGGGTGGTTGGTTTGGCCCTTGTTCCTGTAACTCGAATCCTAGCCCGGTATATCCCATTTTAATTTTACACCATTGTGAACTTTACGCATTTTTTACTCTCTGATCGAGGTTCTCGGCATTGAAAAATCTTCGTAAACTAAATCACACGTGTATATGTTGACATTTAAGAGATGTACAAACAATAAAATCAAGGGCAATGGTGATATATATGCGGATTAGACACAAAAAAACACTCAACAAATGGCTACAATTTAAGGAATGTGTTTAGTGACGGCATCAGATTCCTAATTGATAGAGAAAGGTCTGGTGGCAAGAAAAGGTGCTTCTAGGAGGCTGTCATATGTTTTCGCTCGACGATTCCATTCTTGGGTGGTTGGTTTGGCCATTGATCCTGTAACTCGAATCCTAGCCCATTATATCCCATTTTAATTTTACACCATTGTGAACCTTACGCCTTTTTTGTCACACCCCCAAAATCCACCTGCGGAGCACTACCGCTTGGAGGCGTGACTGACCAGGATCCAGCCACCAATCATATTGAACAAGCATGTAAGTAGTTATAAAATCCAACCAATACAATTGGTGTTTCAACAAAACATAGTTAAGTTGCAAGCGGAAGCATAATGTTTAAAATCATAACACAAGTTTAAATGTTTCAAGTTGAACATGGCACACATCTGTCCATGCCCCACAACGACCCTCCTCCATGCCAGCTCCAGCTAAGTACCTATTGACCTGCAAAGCATGTAGTAACGAGTCAACAACAGGTTGAGTGAGTTCACGGTTGGGTGTTCGTTTTATGTTGTTTCGAAAACAGTATCCTTTATCTGGCATCCTGCCGTGGGGGTTACCCCATAGTAAAAAATGTGACTTGTTTATTCCTGGTTACTCTGGCAATCCAGCCGTGGGGGCTACCCCGTGTTGGTTATCTGGCATTTCGGCCGTGGGGGCTACCCCATGTACACACTAGACTCGTTACCATATCGACTGCTGACTGTAGTCATGTTTATGTGCCCTGAAACTGTCAATGTCTATCATCATTGACGTGCCCCAGATCCATTAGTTCACGCCCGTCCTCTGCGGCACGGTGTGATGTTTGTCAAACCTAAATAGCGCTATCTAACTAATGACCCGCTCGCCATTGGCCCGGCGATTAAGTCGATACAAAAAAATGAGGGACTTCATGATAGAGTTTTGGTCTAGTACGAGTTATCTGTCCGTGAGGACGAGGAATTACATTCCTGAACCATTGCTGTCCTACCCAAGGAGGACGAGGAACCCATGTTCCTTAACCCCAATTCCCGACCCCTGGGAATCCCATGCTTTGTAAAGGGTGTGAACTCACCTTGGTTTGCTCGGTAGATACATAGAAAGTCTAACAAGCAATATTGTGGTCACTCGCGTCCTATCATAGTTGTATTATACAAGTCAGGTTCAAACCACGTATTGCACGTATGTCCTACACGTATGCTAGCACATTGCATCCAAGAATCATTCATGGCAGTCTATTAACATTCACGTTCAATCAGGAACGTACAAGATCTATGCATCAGGCCCAAAAGTCCGGCCCAATTACTTAAGCCCATAATCATGCAAGTCCAATTCCGCGTGCACAAGTGTGTGGTCTCGAGTCGAGACTGTACGGTCTCTACTCGAGACTGTGCGGTCTCGAGTTGTGCTCATGTGTTCTCGAGTCGCAAACGTGAAGGTCTCGGTTCATGCATGTTCTGGTCTCGAGTCGCAACCGGACTCGCAACTGAGATTTCGAGTTGTGCTGTTTTGGTTTCGAGTCGAGACTATGGGTCCTCGACTCGCAATCTGTGTCGCAACCGGGGATCTCGACTTGTTCCGTGGTGGTCTCGAGTCGAGACTGAAGTTCTCGGCTGGGGACATGTGCTGAATTCCACATTGTACTAGACCAATGGGATTTCACTGTTGTGATTTTTATGTACTATCCAATAACAATGCACTAACATGTCTAATTGTCTAACACTTAACCAAAATAGATCAAACATGGCAATTTTCAAATATCATAACACATTCATATCACATTCATCATGTTCTTCAAATATTCATGTAGTTCATCATATCATCATTCATATGGGCCTTAATCAAATGAAATCATGAACAACAACTTATCAACATCTATGATATCAACACAATAAATCACCCTAATAGTAAGCTTTCGGTTCTTAACACAAGAGTATAAAAATCGATTTATATGAACATTATCTAACATACATGTGCAAGCCGGTTTCATGAACATTAACAACCATGGTTTAAATCACATTTAGCCACAAGACATCATAAGTTCATTAGGTAACATTTCCGAAAACAAAACATGTTAGCCGATTATCAACATCGCACCCATCCGATTCACAACAACATCATCAAGCATACAACTAGTTAAACCATACCATTCATACTATCATTTAACAACAATAAACATCATCAAGGCACTAACCGATTGATGGGTTTCAAGGGTGAGTATGAAGCTTCCCAATGTGTGTGTGTGTGAGCCGATCCGCGAGTCCTAGTGTCACCGGTTTGATCCGAGAATGAAGGAGGAGAGGTGATGTTGAGACTTAGGGTTTAATGGTTTCTAGAGAGAGAGTAGGGGAGTGTGTGTGTGTTGTCCAAGAAAATGGCAAAGATGGCTAGGTGCATAACATATATGCTAGCTTCAAGTGGTGCACCCTAATGGGTTTCGGATGAGGTGCACGGCCCAACCGGCCCATATGTTACACTGTTCACTCGAGACCGCATGGTCTCGAGTCGAGTCCTTGTGTCTCGGTTCATATATAGTTATACGCACAAGCACACACATAATCATATAAGTTCACATATATCATTCATTAAATCATCAAATCAGTTAGTCACTTAACGTTCAAGCATACAACGAAAGGTTCTAAATTTCGAGTTGTCACATCATCCCCAAGTTGAAAGAAATTTCATCCGGAAATTTGGTAAGCACTCACTGAGGAAGCTAGTTAAGTTGTATGGTTTTCCCGGTTTTCCTGGGGTGTCACATCCACCCCCCGTTGATCTGGAATTTCGTCCCGAAATTCCGTAGCTTCGGCCTCAGTAGTGGGTGTACTGTTTGCGAACAGTTGGGGATACTTTTGTTTCATCTGATCTTCGCGCTCCCAGGTGAACTCTGGGCCGCGACGTGAGTTCCAACGAACTCGAACGAGAGGTATTCTGGTGCTCTTGAGGACCTTAACATCCCGGTCCGTGATTTCGACTGGTTCCTCGACGAATCGTAGCTGTTCGTCGATAGTGAGTTCCTTCAGAGGAACTACGTGGGTCTCATCTGACGGACACTTCTTCAGATTCGACACGTGAAAAACGTTGTGAACTGCACCGAGTTCTGCTGGTAAGTTCAGTCTGTAGGCCACCCTGCCTATTTTCTCAATGACTTCGAAGGGTCCAACGTATCGTGGGTTAAGTTTGCCGCGTTTACCAAAACGAACCACACCCTTCCAGGGTGAAACTTTGAGTAGTACCCGCTCCCCAACCTGGAGCTCAAGCGGTTTCCTGCCCATGTCGGCCTAAACTTTCTGACGGTCGCGAGCTGCCGCCATGCGTTTTCGTATTTGGGCAATCTGTTCGGTTGTGTCTACCACATGTTCTGGACCAGTGATCTGACTATCTCCCACCTCTGCCCAGCAAAGAGGTGACCGGCATTTACGTCCGTACAATGCCTTAAATGGAGCAGCTTTAATGCTGGTGTGGTAGCTGTTATTGTACGAGAATTCCACCAGTGGCAGATGCTTCTCCCAGCGGTTGCCAAAATCGATTACACATGCACGAAGCATGTCTTCTAAGGTTTGAATAGTGCGCTCGGACTGCCCGTCCGTCTGAGGGTGGTATGCTGTGCTCATGTCTAATCGTGAGCCAAAGGGTTTGTGCATTGCTTGCCACAGTTCTGAAGTAAAACGCGCATCTCGATCCGAGATAATGGAGGTGGGCACCCCGTGCCTCGAAACGACTTCCTTAAGGTATATTTCTGCAAGAGTGGAGAACTTATCCGTCTCCTTGATAGCCAAGAAGTGTGCAGACTTTGTGAGTCGATCCACGATCACCCAAATCGTATCATTCCCGCGCTGGGATCTAGGTAGGCCAGTAACAAAATCCATGGAAATCTGCTCCCATTTCCATTGTGGTATCTCTGGTTGTTGGGGTAGGCCTGAGGGTTTCTGGTATTCAGACTTGACTCTTGCACAAGTCAAACACTTGCTGACGTAAGTTGCTATGTGGTCCTTCATGCTAGGCCACCAGTACGTAGCTTTGATATCGTGGTACATTTTATCCGAACCAGGATGCACCGAGTAGCGAGACTTGTGTGCTTCGTCCATCACAAGCTCTCGTAGGTTGCCATAGAGTGGGACCCAAGTGCGTCCCGTTACGTAGTAAGCGCCGTCTTCCTTTGGTTCTAATAGTTGCCTTGATCCGCGTAGGGCCTCAGCCCTGACGTTTTCTGGTTTCAGTGCCTCTATCTGAGCGGCTCGTATTTGGGAAGGGAGACTAGAGTGGATCGTGAGTTGTAAAGCTCGCACGCGCTTAGGCGCAGTGTCCTTCCGACTGAGGGCGTCAGCCACAACATTGGCCTTGCCCGGGTGATACCTGATTGAGCACTCGTAGTCATTTAGTAGCTCGACCCATCATCGTTGCCGCATATTCAGTTCCTTCTGCTTGAAGATATGCTCGAGGCTCCTGTGGTCGGTGTAGATCGCGCACTTGGTACCATACAGGTAATGCCGCCATAACTTAAGTGCAAAAACAACAGCTCCCAGCTCTAAATCGTACGTAGTGTAGTTCTTTTCGTGAACCTTAAGCTGGCGTGAGGCGTAGGCTATAACTTTGTCTCGTTGCATCAACACGCAACCAAGACCCTGAATTGATGCGTCGCAGTAAACCACAAAGTCGTCTGTGCCCTCCGGTAAGGAAAGGATAGGTGCGCTACAAAGTCTATCCTTTAGGTGCTGAAATGCCAACTCCTGTGCGTTTCCCCAGCGATAAACAACGCCCTTCTGCGTTAGTGAGGTGAGAGGCTGTGCAATCTTAGAAAAATCCTTTATGAATCTCCGGTAGTATCCCGCCAAACCCAAGAATTGGCGAATTTCCTTTGGTGTACGAGGTGCAGGCCAGTTCTTAATCGAGTCTATCTTGGATGGATCAACGTGAATCCCATCCTTGTTTACCACGTGGCCTAGGAAATGGACTTCTCGAAGCTAGAAGTCGCATTTCGAGAACTTTGCATAAAGCTGTTCTGTTCGAAGGAGTTCCAGAATAAGTCGTAGATGCTGCTCGTGTTCCTCCTGACTCTTAGAATAGATCAGGATGTCGTCGATGAAGACTATAACGAACTTGTCCAGGTAAGGCTTGCACACTCTGTTCATCAAGTCCATGAAAACCGTAGGTGCGTTTGTCATCCCAAAAGGCATGACCAAAAACTCATAGTGCCCGTATCGAGTTCTGAAAGTTGTTTTGGAGACGTCCTCTTCCCGGACTCTCAGCTGGTGATAACCCGATCTCAAATCGATCTTCGAATAGTAGCTCGACCCTTGCAGCTGGTCGAACAAGTCGTCGATACGCGGTAGAGGGTAACGAATCTTCACCGTCACCTTGTTGAGTTCCCGGTAGTCGATGCACATTCTGAAAGTACCGTCCTTCTTCTTCACAAATAATACTGGAGCCCCCCAGGGCGATGAGCTTGGACGAATAAAACCCTTATCCAGGAGCTCTTGTAGTTGCGTAGAGAGTTCCTTCAACTCTGATGGGGCTAAACGATAAGGTGCACGGGCTATGGGCGCAGCTCTAGGAGCTAGTTCGATCTGAAACTCGACTTGGCGATGAGGCGGAAGACCAGGTAATTCTTCAGGAAATACCTCTGGATAATCGCGTACAACTGGAAAATCTTCTATCTTCTTCTCTTTTTCTGAGGTGTCAGTAACGAGAGCCAAAATGGCAGTGTGGCCCTTTCGCAAGCACTTTTGGGCCTTAAGGAGAGATATGACGTTCTCAACAGCACTCCTCTTGTCGCCATGAATCATGAGAGGTTCACCACCGGGACCTGGAATACGGACAACCTTCTCGTTGCAAAGAATCTCTGCTCGGTGTTGGGATAACCAATCCATCCCAATGACAACGTCGAAACTACCCAAGACAATAGGAATAAGGTCGATAGAGAAGGTCTGGTCAGCGAGAATAAGTTTACAACCCTTGACTATGTGTGTGGCTTCTAAACTCTTACCATTTGCTAGCTCTACGGTGTGCTTGTTGTTCAAAGGTGTTGGAATACGCTTAAGCATTCGACTAACTTCTAGTGACATGTAGCTAGTATCGGCACCCGAATCAAATAAAACTGAAACATAAAAGTCGTCGAGAAGGAACTTACCCGCCACAACATTGGGGTCATTCCTTGCTTCACCTTGGCCAATCACAAACATCCGCCCCCTGGCGCCATTGTTGTTGTTGTTCCCATTGTTACCATTCCCTTGATTGTTGTTATTGTTGTTGTTGTTGTTCTGGTTCCTATTCAGTTGGGGACAATCTCTCTTGAAGTGGCCCTCAGCTCCACACTGAAAGCACCCTTTGTTGTCACCTTGCTGCTGCTGGCGCTGGTTCTGTTGAGCTTGATGACGATTCTGATTGGCGGGGTATAAGCTCCTGCAATCCTTTGCAGCGTGACCAGGCTTGTTGCACCGATGACAGTTGCCCCTGGTGCATGGCCCGCTGTGGTGCAGGCTGCAGCGATTGCATTTGGGGTGATTTCCTTTGTACCCACCATGGCCTTGACCACCAGACGGTTGCTGATTAGGGCTCTTGTAGTCATCAGTCTTTCTCTGCTGAGACTGGGACTGAATCAGAAGTCGAACCCTTACTTGAAGTTCCATCCCATTTCCGTTTGTTGTCACTTGAGGTACCAGAAGTAGTTGCGGCACCTATGCGTTTTGGTAACTTGTTCTGCTCCACCGCCTGGTCCGTGAGACGGTGAGCCAACTGAACAGTTTGCTGGTAGGTGGCGAGGTTCGCTGAAGTCACATGACTTTGGATTTCTGGCACTAAGCCCTGAAGAAATAGTTCGATGCGTTTAATGGGAGGATCCACCATAGTAGGACACAGGATTGCCAGTTCGTTCGACCTTTTCACATAAGCTTCAATTTCGGACCCCGTCATCTTGAGGTTGAAGAACTCCACTTCCAGTTTGTGAATCTCATCACGACTGCAGTATTCCTCCTTGATCATCTCTTTAAAATTTTCCCATGGGGTGGCGTTGGCAGCAACCAACCCCAGCATCTGAACCTGAGCGTTCCACCATGTGAGGGCTAAACCCTCGAGAGTACCAGTAGCATACTTCACCCTGCGCGCCTCAGGGCATTCGCACATTTCGAAGACAGATTCTAGTTTCTCAAACCAGTGTAGGAGACCTACTGCTCCTTCAGTGCCGCTAAAAGTAGTTGGTCGGCAGTCCATGAAAGTCTTAAAAGTGCACACGGGTGGTTGAACATGCTGACCTATCGTGGGTGAAAGAAAAGACAGAGTTTAACACAAAGGTTGGTTCACGAGGGTAGGATTCTAAAGATCCTAGAATGATTTCGGACTGCAGGATATACCTCCTGCGTGTGCAGCTGCAAGTGCTGCGGCAACTCGTTCGTTGATCAGAGCCGTCAACTGGGCTTGTGTCAGGTTAACGCGTCCAGACATGATCTTCATATCAAGAAGAACGTGAGTGAGAGGGGTTCGCGAAAATACGACGATAAAATAGAGTAAGCACGCACGTGTTCACGCAACAGTAGTTATACTAACCCAGCATACCATAAGCAATGTACCATGTAACTAACAAGTAGGCAATATATACACAGATCATATCACCTAGAATGTCGAGCCTTGCATGTGGAGTGAAGCGTCGTTGTGGATCGTAGAGCACTGTTCAGGTTATAGTCTGATTTTAATAACACTTTTCCCCTTATTAAAACCAAGTTCTCTATAACCAATGGCTCTGATACCAATCTGTCACACCCCCAAAATCCACCTGCGGAGCACTACCGCTTGGAGGCGTGACTGACCAGGATCCAGCCACCAATCATATTGAACAAGCATGTAAGTAGTTATAAAATCCAACCAATACAATTGGTGTTTCAACAAAACATAGTTAAGTTGCAAGCGGAAGCATAATGTTTAAAATCATAACACAAGTTTAAATGTTTCAAGTTGAACATGGCACACATCTGTCCATGCCCCACAACGACCCTCCTCCATGCAAGCTCCAGCTAAGTACCTATTGACCTGCAAAGCATGTAGTAACGACTCAACAACAGGTTGAGTGAGTTCACGGTTGGGTGTTTGTTTTATGTTGTTTCGAAAACAGTATCCTTTATCTGGCATCCTGCCGTGGGGGTTACCCCATAGTAAAAAATGTGACTTGTTTATTCCTGGTTACTCTGGCAATCCAGCCGTGGGGTCTACCCCGTGTTAGTTATCTGGCATTTCGGCCGTGGGGGCTACCCCATGTACACACTAGACTCGTTACCATATCGACTGCTGACTGTAGTCATGTTTATGTGCCCTGAAACTGTCAATGTCTATCATCATTGACGTGCCCCAGATCCATTAGTTCACGCCCGTCCTCTGCGGCACGGTGTGAGGTTTGTCAGACCTAAATAGCGCTATCTAACTAATGACCCGCTCGCCATTGGCCCGGCGATTAAGTCGATACAAAAAAATGAGGGACTTCATGATAGAGTTTTGGTCTAGTACGAGTTATCTGTCCGTGAGGACGAGGAATTACATTCCTGAACCATTGATGTCCTACCCAAGGAGGACGAGGAACCCATGTTCCTTAACCCCAATTCCCGACCCCTGGGAATCCCATGCTTTGTAAAGGGTGTGAACTCACCTTGGTTTGCTCGGTAGATACACAGAAAGTCAAACAAGCAATATTGTGGTCACTCGCGTCCTATCATAGTTGTATTATACAAGTCAGGTTCAAACCACGTATTGCACGTATGTCCTACACGTATGCTAGCACATTGCATCCAAGAATCATTCATGGCAGTCTATTAACATTCACGTTCAATCAGGAACGTACAAGATCTATGCATCAGGCCCAAAAGTCCGGCCCAATTACTTAAGCCCATAATCATGCAAGTCCAATTCCGCGTGCACAAGTGTGTGGTCTCGAGTCGAGACTGTACGGTCTCTACTCGAGACTGTGCGGTCTCGAGTTGTGCTCATGTGTTCTCGAGTCGCAAACGTGAAGGTCTCGGTTCATGCATGTTCTGGTCTCGAGTCGCAACCGGACTCGCAACTGAGATTTCGAGTTGTGCTGTTTTGGTTTCGAGTCGAGACTATGGGTCCTCGACTCGCAATCTGTGTCGCAACCGGGGATCTCGACTTGTTCCGTGGTGGTCTCGAGTCGAGACTGAAGTTCTCGGCTGGGGACATGTGCTGAATTCCACATTGTACTAGACCAATGGGATTTCACTGTTGTGATTTTTATGTACTATCCAATAACAATGCACTAACATGTCTAATTGTCTAACACTTAACCAAAATAGATCAAACATGGCAATTTTCAAATATCATAACACATTCATATCACATTCATCATGTTCTTCAAATATTCATGTAGTTCATCATATCATCATTCATATGGGCCTTAATCAAATGAAATCATGAACAACAACTTATCAACATCTATGATATCAACACAATAAATCACCCTAATAGTAAGCTTTCGGTTCTTAACACAAGAGTATAAAAATCGATTTATATGAACATTATCTAACATACATGTGCAAGCCGGTTTCATGAACATTAACAACCATGGTTTAAATCACATTTAGCCACAAGACATCATAAGTTCATTAGGTAACATTTCCGAAAACAAAACATGTTAGCCGATTATCAACATCGCACCCATCCGATTCACAACAACATCATCAAGCATACAACTAGTTAAACCATACCATTCATACTATCATTTAACAACAATAAACATCATCAAGGCACTAACCGATTGATGGGTTTCAAGGGTGAGTATGAAGCTTCCCAATGTGTGTGTGTGTGAGCCGATCCGCGAGTCCTAGTGTCACCGGTTTGATCCGAGAATGAAGGAGGAGAGGTGATGTTGAGACTTAGGGTTTAATGGTTTCTAGAGAGAGAGTAGGGGAGTGTGTGTGTGTTGTCCAAGAAAATGGCAAAGATGGCTAGGTGCATAACATATATGCTAGCTTCAAGTGGTGCACCCTAATGGGTTTCGGATGAGGTGCACGGCCCAACCGGCCCATATGTTACACTGTTCACTCGAGACCGCATGGTCTCGAGTCGAGTCCTTGTGTCTCGGTTCATATATAGTTATACGCACAAGCACACACATAATCATATAAGTTCACATATATCATTCATTAAATCATCAAATCAGTTAGTCACTTAACGTTCAAGCATACAACGAAAGGTTCAAAATTTCGAGTTGTCACATTTTTATACTCTCAGATCGAGGTTCTCGGTATTGAAAAATCTTCGTAAACTAAATCACACGTGTACATGTTGACATTTAAGAGATATACAATCAAGAAAATCAAGGGCAATGGTGATATATATGCGGATTAGACACAAAAAAAACACTCAACAAATAGCTACAATTTAAGGAATGTGTTTAGTGACGGCATCAGATTCCTTATGGATGGAGAAAGGTCTGGTGGCAAAAAAAGCTGCTTGTAGAAGGTTGTCAAGTGTTTTCGCTCGACGATTCTATTCTTGGGTGGTTGGTTTGGCCCTTGTTCCTTTAACTCGAATCCTAGCCCGGTATATCCCATTTTAATTTTACACCATTGTGAACCTCAAGCCTTTTTTACTCTCTGATCGAGGTTCTCGGCATTGAAAAATCTTCGTAAACTAAATCACACGTGTATATGTTGACATTTAAGAGATATACAATCAAGAAAATCAATGGCAATGGTGATATATATGCGGATTAGACACAAAAAAAACACTCAACAAATAGCTACAATTTAAGGAATGTGTTTAGTGACGGCATCAGAGTCCTAATTGATGGAGAAAGGTCTGGTGGCAAGAAAAGCTGTTTCTAGAAGGTTGTCAAGTGTTTTCGCTCGACAATTCCATTCTTGGGTGGTTTGTTTGGCCCTTGTTCCTGTAACTCGAATCCTAGCCCGGTATATCCGATTTTAATTTTACACCATTGTGAACCTTACGCCTTTTTACTCTCTAATCGAGGTTCTCGGCATTGAAAAATCTTCGTAAACTAAATCACACATGTATATGTTGACATTTAAAAGATATACATTCAAGAAAATCAAGGGCGATGGTGATATATATGCGGATTAGACACAAAAAAAAAACACTCAACAAATGGCTACAATTTAAGGAATGTGTTTAGTGACGGCATCAGATTCCTAATTATTGGAGAAAGGTCTGGTGGCAAGAAAAGGTGCTTCTAGGAGGTTGTCATGTGTTTTCGCTCGACGATTCCATTCTTGGGTGGTTGGTTTGGCCCCTGTTCCTGTAACTCGAATCCAAGCCTGGTATATCTGAATTTAATTTTACACCTTTGTGAACCTTACGCCTTTTTTACTCTCTGATCGAGGTTCTCGGCATTGAAAAATCTTCGTAAACTAAATCACACGTGTATATGTTGACATTTAAGAGATATATAGTCATGAAAATCAAGGGCAATGGTGATATATATGCGGATTATACACACAAAAAACACTCAACAAATGGCTACAATTTAAGAAATGTGTTTAGTGACGACATTAGATTCCTAATTGATGGAGAAAGGTCTGGAGGCAAGAAAGGCTGCTTCTAGGAGGTTGTTCAGTGTTTTCACTTGATGATTCCATTCTTGGGTGGTTGGTTTGGCCCTTGTTCCTGTAACTCGAATCCTAGCCCGGTATATCCCATTTTAATTTTACGCCATTGTGAACCTTACGCCTTTTTAACTCTCTGATCAAGGTTCTCGGCATTGAAAATCCTCCTAAACTAAATCACACTTGTATATGTTGACATTTAAGAGATATACAGTTAAGAAAATCAAGGGCAATGGTGATCTATATGCGGGTTAGACACCCAAAAAAAACACTCAACAAATGGCTACAATTTAAGAAATGTGTTTAGTAACGGCTTCAGATTCCTAATTGATGAAGAAAGGTCTGGGGGCAAGAAAAGCTGCTTCTAGGAGGTTGTCAAGTGTTTTCGCTCGACGATTCCATTCTTGGGTGGTTGGTTTGGCCCTTGTTCCTGTAACTCGAATCCTAGCCCGGTATATCCCATTTTAATTTTACACCATTGTGAACTTTACGCATTTTTTACTCTCTGATCGAGGTTCTCGGCATTGAAAAATCTTCGTAAACTAAATCACACGTGCATATGTTGACATTTAAGAGATGTACAAACAAGAAAATCAAGGGCAATGGTGATATATATGCGGATTAGACACAAAAAAACACTCAACAAATGGCTACAATTTAAGGAATGTGTTTAGTGACGGCATCAGATTCCTAATTGATAGAGAAAGGTCTGGTGGCAAGAAAAGGTGCTTCAAGGAGGCTGTCATATGTTTTCGCTCGACGATTCCATTCTTGGGTGGTTGGTTTGGCCATTGATCCTGTAACTCGAATCCTAGCCCATTATATCCCATTTTAATTTTACACCATTGTGAACCTTATGCCTTTTTTTACTCTCAGATCGAGGTTCTCGGCATTGAAAAATCTACGTAAACTAAATCACACGTGTACATGTTGACATTTAAGAGATATACCATCAAGAAAATCAAGGGCAATGGTGATATATATGCGGATTAGACAAAAAAAAAACACTCAACAAATAGCTACAATTTAAGGAATATGTTTAGTGACGGCATCAGATTCCTTATGTATGGAGAAAGGTCTGGTGGCAAAAAAAGCTGCTTGTAGAAGGTTGTCAAGTGTTTTCGCTCGACGATTCTATTCTTGGGTGGTTGGTTTGGCCCTTGTTCCTGTAACTCGAATCCTAGCCCGGTATATCCCATTTTAATTTTACACCATTGTGAACCTCAAGCCTTTTTTACTCTCTGATCGAGGTTCTCGGCATTGAAAAATATTCGTAAACTAAATCACACGTGTATATGTTGACATTTAAGAGATATACAATCAAGAAAATCAATGGCAATGGTGATATATATGCGGATTAGACACACAAAAAAACACTCAACAAATAGCTAGAACTTAAAGAATGTGTTTAGTGACGGCATCAGAGTCCTAATTGATGGAGAAAGGTCTGGTGGCAAGAAAAGCTGTTTCTAGAAGGTTGTCAAGTGTTTTCGCTCGACAATTCCATTCTTGGGTGGTTTGTTTGTCCCTTGTTCCTGTAACTCGAATCCTAGCCCGGTATATCCCATTTTAATTTTACACCATTGTGAACCTTACGCCTTTTTACTCTCTAATTGAGGTTCTCAGCATTGAAAAATCTTCGTAAACTAAATCACATGTGTATATGTTGACATTTAAAAGATATACATTCAAGAAAATCAAGGGCGATGGTGATATATATGCGGATTAGACACAAAAAAAAACACTCAACAAATGGCTACAATTTAAGGAATGTGTTTAGGGACGGCATCAGATTCCTAATTGATGGAGAAAGGTCTGGTGGCAAGAAAAGCTGTTTCTAGGAGGTTGTCAAGTGTTTTCGCTCGACGATTCCATTCTTGGGTGGTTGGTTTGGCCCTTGTTCCTGTAACTCGAATCCTAGCCCGGTATAGCCCATTTTAATTTTACACCATTGCGAACTTTACGCATTTTTTATTCTCTGGTCGAGGTTCTCGGCATTGAAAAATCTTCGTAAACTAAATCACACATGTATATGTTGACATTTAAGAGATATACAGTCAAGAAAATCTAGGGCAATGGTGATATATATGCGGATTAGACACAAAAAAAAACACTTAACAAATGGCTACAATTTAAGGAATGCGTTTAGTGACGGCATCAGATTCCTAATTATTGGAGAAAGGTCTGGTGGCAAGAAAAGGTGCTTCTAGGAGGTTGTCATGTGTTTTCGCTCGACGATTCCATTCTTGGGTGGTTGGTTTGGCCCCTGTTCCTGTAACTCGAATCCAAGCCTGGTATATCCGAATTTAATTTTACACCATTGTGAACCTTACGCCTTTTTTACTCTCTGATCGAGGTTCTCGGCATTGAAAAATTTTCGTAAACTAAATCACACGTGTATATGTTGACATTTAAGAGATATATAGTCATGAAAATCAAGGGCAATGGTGATATATATGCGGATTATACACAAAAAAAACACTCAACAAATGGCTACAATTTAAGGAATGTGTTTAGTGACGACATTAGATTCCTAATTGATGGAGAAAGGTCTGGTGGCAAGAAAGGCTGCTTCTAGGAGGTTGTTAAGTGTTTTCGCTTGATGATTCCATTCTTGGGTGGTTGGTTTGGCCCTTGTTCCTGTAACTCGAATCCTAGCCCGGTATATCCCATTTTAATTTTACGCCATTGTGAAGCTTACGCCTTTTTAACTCTCTGATCAAGGTTCTCGGCATTGAAAATCCTCCTAAACTAAATCACACTTGTATATGTTGACATTTAAGAGATATACAGTTAAGAAAATCAAGGGCAATGGTGATATATATGCGGGTTAGACACCAAAAAAAAAACCTCAACAAATGGCTACAATTTAAGAAATGTGTTTAGTAACGGCTTCAGATTCCTAATTGATGAAGAAAGGTCTGGTGGCAAGAAAAACTGCTTCTAGGAGGTTGTCAAGTGTTTTCGCTCGACGATTCCATTCTTGGGTGGTTGGTTTGGCCCTTGTTCCTGTAACTCGAATCCTAGCCCGGTATATCCCATTTTAATTTTACACCATTGTGAACTTTACGCATTTTTTACTCTCTGATCGAGGTTCTCGCCATTGAAAAATCTTCGTAAACTAAATCACACGTGTATATGTTGACATTTAAGAGACGTACCATCAAGAAAATCAAGGGCAATGGTGATATATATGCGGATTAGACACAAAAAAAACACTCAACAAATGGCTACAATTTAAGGAATGTGTTTAGTGACGACATCAGATTCCTAATTGATGGAGAAAGGTCTGGTGGCAAGAAAAGGTGCTTCTAGGAGGTTGTCATGTGTTTTCGCTCGACGATTCCATTCTTGGGTGGTTGGTTTGGCCCCTGTTCCTGTAACTCGAATCCTAGCCTGGTATATCCGATTTTAATTTTACACCATTGTGAACCTTACGCCTTTTTTACTCTCTGATCGAGGTTCTCGGCATTGAAAAATCTTCGTAAACTAAATCCCACGTGTATATGTTGACATTTAAGAGATATACAGTCATGAAAATCAAGGGCAATGGTGATATATATGCGGATTATACACAAAAAAAACACTCAACAAATGGCTACAATTTAAGGAATGTGTTTAGTGACGACATTAGATTCCTAATTGATGGAGAAAGGTCTGGTGGCAAGAAAGGCTGCTTCTAGGAGGTTGTTAAGTGTTTTCGCTTGATGATTCCATTCTTGGGTGGTTGGTTTGGCCCTTGTTCCTGCAACTCGAATCCTTGCCCGGTATATCCCATTTTAATTTTACGCCATTGTGAACCTTACGCCTTTTTAACTCTCTGATAATGGTTCTCGGCATTGAAAATCCTCCTAAACTAAATCACACTTGTATATGTTGACATTTAAGAGATATATACAGTTAAGAAAATCAAGGGCAATGATGATATATATGCGGGTTAGACACCAAAAAAAAAAACACTCAACAAATGGCTACAATTTAAGGAATGTGTTTAGTGACGGCATCAGATTCCTAATTGATGGAGAAAGGTCTGGTGGCAAGAAAAGGTGCTTCAAGGAGGTTATCAGGTGTTTTCGCTCGATGATTCCATTCTTGGGTGGTTGGTTTGGCCCCTGTTCCTGTAACTCGAATCCTAGCCTGGTATATCCGATTTTAATTTTGCACCATTGTGAACCTTACGCCTTTTTTACTCTCTGATCGTGGTTTTCGGCATTGAAAAATCTTTGTAAACTAAATCACACGTGTATATGTTGACATTTAAGAGATATACAGTCATAAAAATCAAGGGCAATTGTGATATATATGCGGATTATACACAAAAAAAAAACACTCAACAAATGGCTACAATTTAAGGAATGTGTTTAGTGACGACATTAGATTCCTAATTGATGGAGAAAGGTCTGGTGGCAATAAAAGGCTGCTTCTAGGAGGTTGTTAAGTGTTTTCGCTTGATGATTCCATTCTTGGGTGGTTGGTTTGGCCCTTGTTCCTGTAACTCGAATCCTAGCCCGGTATATCCCATTTTAATTTTACACAATTGTGAACCTTACGCCTATTTTACTCTCTGACTGAGGTTCTCGGCATTGAAAAATATTCGTAAACTAAATCACACGTGTATATGTTGACATTTAAGAGATGTACAATCAAGAAAATCAAGGGCAATGGTGATATATATGCAGATTAGACACAAAAAAACACTCAACAAATGGCTACAATTTAAGGAATGTGTTAAGTGACGACATCAGATTCCTAATTGATGAAGAAAGGTCTGGTGGCAAGAAAAGCTGCTTCTAGGAGGTTGTCAAGTGTTTTCGCTCGACGATTCCATTCTTGGGTGGTTGGTTTGGCCTTTGTTCCTGTAACTCGAATCCTAGCCCGGTATATTCCATTTTAATTTTACACCTTTGTGAACCTTAAGCCTTTTTTACTTTCTGATCGAGGTTCTTGGCATTGAAAAATCTTCGTAAACTAAATCACAAGTGTATATGTTGACATTTAAGAGATATACAGTCAAGAAAATCAAGGGCAATGGTGATATATATGCGGATTAGACACAAAAAAACACTCAACAAATGGCTACAATTTAAGGAATGTGTTTAGTGACGACATCAGATTCCTAATTGAAGGAGAAAGGTCTGGTGGCAAGAAAAGGTGCTTCTAGGAGGTTGTCATGTGTTTTCGCTCGACGATTCCATTCTTGGGTGGTTGGTTTGGCCCCTGTTCCTGTAACTCGAATCCTAGCCTGGTATATCCGATTTTAATTTTACACCATTGTGAACCTTACTCCTTTTTTACTCTCTGATCGAGGTTCTCGGCATTGAAAAATCTTCGTAAACTAAATCACACGTGTATATGTTGACATTTAAGAGATATACAGTCATGAAAATCAAGGGCAATGGTGATATATTTGCGGATTATACACAAAAAAAAACACTCAACAAATGGCTACAATTTAAGGAATGTGTTTAGTGACGACATTAGATTCCTAATTGATGGAGAAAGGTCTGGTGGCAAGAAAGGCTGCTTCTAGGAGGTTGTTAAGTGTTTTCGCTTGATGATTCCATTCTTGGGTGGTTGGTTTGGCCCTTGTTCCTGCAACTCGAATCCTAGCCCGGTATATCCCATTTTAATTTTACGCCATTGTGAACCTTACGCCTTTTTAACTCTCTGATAAAGGTTCTCGGCATTGAAAATCCTCCTAAACTAAACCACACTTTTATATGTTGACATTTAAGAGATATATACAGTTAAGAAAATCAAGGGCAATGGTGATATATATGCGGGTTAGACACCAAAAAAAAAAACACTCAACAAATGGCTACAATTTAAGAAATGTGTTTAGTGACGGCTTCAGATTCCTAATTGATGAAGAAAGGTCTGGTGGCAAGAAAAGCTGCTTCTAGGAGGTTGTCAAGTGTTTTCGCTCGACGATTCCATTCTTGGGTGGTTGGTTTGGCCCTTGTTCCTGTAACTCGAATCCTAGCCCGGTATATCCCTTTTTAATTTTACACCATTGTGAACTTTACGCATTATTTACTCTCTGATCGAGTTTCTCGGGATTGAAAAATCTTCGTAAACTAAATCACACGTGTATATGTTGACATTTAAGAGATGTACAATCAAGAAAATCAAGGGCAATGGTGATATATACGCGGATTAGGCACAAAAAAACACTCAACAAATGGCTACAATTTAAGGAATGTGTTTAGTGACGGCATCAGATTCCTAATTGATGGAGAAAGGTCTGGTGGCAAGAAAAGGGGCTTCATGGAGGTTATCAGGTGTTTTCGCTCGACGATTCCATTCTTGGGTGGTTGGTTTGGCCCCTGTTCCTGTAACTCGAATCCTAGCCTGGTATATCCGATTTTAATTTTGCACCATTGTGAACCTTACGCCTTTTTTACTCTCTGATCGAGGTTTTCGGCATTGAAAAATCTTTGTAAACTAAATCACACCTGTATATGTTGACATTTAAGAGATATACAGTCATGAAAATCAAGGGCAATGGTGATATATATGCGGATTATACACAAAAAAAACACTCAACAAATGGCTACAATTTAAGGAATGTGTTTAGTGACGACATTAGATTCCTAATTGATGGAGAAAGGTCTGGTGGCAATAAAAGGCTGCTTCTAGGAGGTTGTTAAGTGTTTTCGCTTGATGATTCCATTCTTGGGTGGTTGGTTTGGCCCTTGTTCCTGTACCTCGAATCCTAGCCCGGTATATTCCATTTTAATTTTACGCCATTGTAAACCTTACGCCTTTTTAACTCTCTAATCAAGGTTCTCGGCATTGAAAATCCTACTAAACTAAATCACACTTGTATATGTTCACATTTAAGAGATATACAGTTAAGAAAATCAAGGGCAATGGTGATATATATGCGGGTTAGACACTAAAAAAAAAAACATTCAACAAATGGCTACAATTCAAGAAATGTGTTTAGTGACGGCTTCAGATTTCTAATTGATGAAGAAAGGTCTGGTGGCAAGAAAAGCTGCTTCTAGGAGGTTGTCAAGTGTTTTCGCTCGATGATTCCATTCTTGGGTGGTTGGTTTGGCCCTTGTTCCTGTAACTCGAATCCTAGCCCGGTATATCCCATTTTAATTTTACACAATTGTGAACCTTACGCCTATTTTACTCTCTGACTGAGGTTCTCGGCATTGAAAACTATGCGTAAACTAAATCACACGTGTATATGTTGACATTTAAGAGATGTACAATCAAGACAATCAAGGGCAATGGTGATATATATGCAGATTAGACACAAAAAAACACTCAACAAATGGCTACAATTTAAGGAATGTGTTTAGTGACGGCATCAGATTCCTAATTGATGGAGAAAGGTCTGGTGGCAAGAAAGCTGCTTCTAGGAGGTTGTCAGGTGTATTCGCTCGACGATTCCATTCTTGGGTGGTTGGTTTGGCCCTTGTTCATGTAACTCGAATCCTAGTCCGGTATATCCCATTTTAATTTTACACCATTGTGAAACTTACGGCTTTTATACTCTCTGATCGAGGTTCTCGGAATTCAAAAATCTTTGTAAACTAAATCACACGTGTATATGTTGACATTTAAGAGATATACAGTCAATAAAATCAAGGGCAATGGTGATATATGTGCGGATTAGACACCAAATAAAAACACTCAACAAATGGCAACCATTTACGGAATGAGTTTAGTGACGACATCAGATTCCTAATTGATGGAGAAAGGTCTGGTGGCAAGAAAAGCTGCTTCTAAGAGGTTGACAAGTGTTTTCGCTCGACGATTCCATTCTGCGGGTGGTTGGTTTGGCCATTGTTCCTGTAACTCGAATCCTAGCCCGTTATATCCCATTTTAATTTTACACCATTGTGAACCTTAAGCCTTTTTTACTCTCTGATCGAGGTTTTCGGCGTTGAAAAATCTTTGTAAACTAAATCACACGTGTATATGTTGACATTTAAGAGATATACAGTCATGAAAATCAAGGGCAATGGTGATATATATGCGGATTAGACACACAAAAAAAACACTCAACAAATGGCTACAATTTAAGGAATGTGTTAAGTGACGGCATCAGATTCCTAATTGATGAAGAAAGGTCTAGTGGGAAGAAAAGCTGCTTCTAGGAGGTTGTTAAGTGTTTTCGCTCGACGATTCCATTCTTGGGTGGTTGGTTTGGCCTTTGTTCCTGTAACTCGAATCCTAGCCCGGTATATCCCATTTTAATTTTACACCTTTGTGAAACTTAACCCTTTTTTACTTTCTGATCGAGGTTCTTGGCATTGAAAAATCTTCGTAAGCTAAATCACAAGTGTATATGTTGACATTTAAGAGATATACAGTCAAGAAAATCAAGGGCAATGGTGATATATGTGCGGATTAGACAACAAAAAAACCACTCAACAAATGGCTACAATTTAAGGAATGTGTTTAGTGACAGCATCAGATTCCTAATTGATGGAGAAAGGTCTGGTGGCAAGAAAAGCTGCTTCTAGGAGGTTGTCAAGTGTTTTCGCTCGACGATTCCATTCTTGGGTGGTTGGTTTGGCCCTTGTTCCTGTAACTCGAATCCTAGCCTGGTATATCTCATTTTAATTTTACACCATTGTGAACATTACGCCTTTTTTACTCTCTGATCGAGGTTCTCGGTATTGAAAAATCTTTGTAAACTAAATCACACGTGTATATGTTGACATTTAAGAGATATACAGTCAAGAAAATCAAGGGCAATGGTGATATATATGCGGATTAGACACAAAAAAAACACTCAACAAATGGCTACAATTTAAGGAATGTGTTTAGTGACGACATCAGATTCCTAATTGATGGAGAAAGGTCTGGTGGCAAGAAAAGTTGCTTCTAGGTGGTTGTCAAGTGTTCTCGCTTGACGATTCCATTCTTGGGTGGTTGGTTTGGCCCTTGTTCCTGTAACTCGAATCCTAGCCCGGTATAACCCATTTTAAGTTTACACCATTGTGAACCTTACACCTTTTTTACTCTCTGATCGAGGTTCTCGGCATTGAAAAATCTTCATAAACTAAATCACATGTGTATAAGTTGACATTTAAGAGATATACAGTCAAGAAAATGAAGGGCAATGGTGATATATATGCGGATTAGACACCAAAAAAAAACACTAAACAAATGGCTAAAATTTAAGGAATGTGTTTAGTGACGGCATCAGATTCCTATTTGATGGAGAAAGGTCTAGTGGCAAGAAAAGCTGCTTCTAGGAGGTTGTCAAGTGTTTTCGCTCGACGATTCCATTCTTGGGTGGTTGGTTTAGCCCTTGTTCCTGTAACTCGAATCCTAGCCCGGTATATCCCATTTAAATTTTAGACCATTGTGAACCTTACGCCTTTTTTACTATCTGATCGAGGTTCTCGGCATTGAAAAATCTTCGTAAACTAAATCACACGTGTATATGTTGACATTTAAGAGATATACAGTCAAGAAAATCAAGGTAAATGGTGTTATATATGCGGATTAGACACAAAAAAAAACTCAACAAATGGCTACAATTTAAGGAATGTGTTTAGTGACGGCATCAGATTCCTGATTAATGGAGAAAGGTCTGGTGGCAAGAAAAGCTGCTTCTAGGAGGTTGTCAAGTGTTTTCGCTCGACGATTCCATTCTTGGGTGGTTGGCGTGGCCCTTGTTACTGTAACTCGGATCCTAGCCCGGTATATCCCATTTTAATTTTACACCATTGTGAACCTTACGCCTTTTTTACTCTCTGATCGAGGTTCTCGGCATTGAAAAATCTTCGTAAACTAAATCACACGTGTATATGTTGACATTTAAGAAATATACAGTGAAGAAAATCAAGGGCAATGGTGATATATATGTAGATTAGACACAAAAAAAAAACACTCAACAAATGGCTACAATTTAAGGAATGTGTTTAGTGACGGCATTGTTTTGGTCAAAAATTACCGAAGCAATTAAGTGATCAAATTAGTTAAGTGAGGTAGTGTGCTTGAAATGTGTATTGAAAATATTTTAGTTAAGTTATTTGCAAAAAACAGTTTCAGGATACGGCTCAGGATATAGAGCTGTATCTATGATCAAACAATGAGCGAAAATGTAAAGTTTGACACAGGATGTACGAGGAAAGTCTTTGATCAATCTAGATCGCCGGCACAAAACCTCGGGAGCTGACAATCGCAGCTGCCTTGTTCTTCTATTACTTCAAATATCAGGATACAGTGCAGGATATGATGCGGATCAACTAGGTGTTACAATGTGACTCGAGTACAAGTGTTTGAGTGTAGTGATTGTTTGCAACAGGAGAGTAAAAGTGTGCATAAGAGTGTGTGCCTTAATATGATCCGATCAATCTATTTATAGTAAAAGAAAACTAACTAAATATCCTATTATTCCGGGATTCGGCGGATATTCCCCATACGAACGTTGCAGTCCTGGTCTTTCGGGTTCAACGTCTACAAGCTAACTGATTTGCCCGAGTCTTGAGGGGAAGAAGTCTACTTGAACGTTGGAGACTTGCACCTCCTAATCTGCACGTGGTTAAATAAGTTAATACAAGGATATCGTACCAGGATGTTACCAATATCCTGATCCGGTATCCTGATCACAAATAAACAATCAAAGCCAAAATATTAGTCAGGATATATGTTTAGAAAATGACCCATAACAATTGTCCCCAAATATATCTGTTGGTTTACCAATCCAATGGATATATTTTAAAACTTTATCTCGTAAACCTGGGTAATTAAAACGAAATGACGATTGAGGTGACATTGTGCAACTTCCAATGTGACATTTACTCTTTACCCCCTATATCCAGCCTATATTAACTGAGGGATTCTTCACTATGACCATCTCTATCTTCAAGCAAATTTCAGGTATTTTCTCTCTCTCCCTTCCCTGTTTTCCTTGTTTAAATCACTTGTTCTCTGGTCGTGATCCTCCATGGCTACCCGCACTAGATCCCAAACGACGGATTCCGTTCCCCCCTTTCACAAACAAAACCTGCTTAAGGAATCCTCAAAAGAGGTGTGTTCATTCGATAATGCCGATATCATGACTTTACGAGCTTCCGGTGCCTTTCCTGCCAGGACAATCTTTCGTCCATTCGACCGAGAGGTCCGATCGGATTTTTGTTCCTACGAGTGGGTATACTTTTTTGCTTATCCTTTCTCCATAGGGCTTCAGTATCCATTTTCACCCTTCATATCTTCTTTCTTCGAGCTTACTAGCCTTAGCTTCGCCCAAACCATGCCCATGGTTTGGCGCGTATTAGTTACCTTGGAGCGGATTAAGGCTCGTCACACGCCGAACTTGTGCATTGAAGATCTTCCGATGGCCTATCATTTAAGATCACATGGTTCCAGCCAGTTCCTTCTATTTTCTATCTCCAAAGATCCTCTCATTCTTAAGGCTACCAAGAACGAGGATAAATGGACAAGAAAATTCTTTTTTGTGAAAAGGGACTCCATCGACATGGGTTTTGACCTTCCTAAGAAATGGTTGACTTCTTGTAGGATTTAGGGTTTAGGAATATCCCCAATCATATCCAGAGACTACATCTTGAACTGATATCCTGATATGTTTATTTTTTGCAGCAAACTTCAAGGAATTAGCTCTCCCAAGTGCCGAATCGGAAGGAAGAATAAAAGAAATCTACAAGCGTCCGGAAAGTGAGAGGACTTTCACCTTGCTACTTAAAAATTCAAGTCAAAGATCAAGTTCCAACATGTCCAGTAAGCATATTTTCAGAAGTTATTATTATTATTATTATTATTATTATTATTATTATTATTATTATTATTATTATTATTTATCAAACCGATTATATTTTAATGGTATAACAAGATTGAACGTATCTTCCCTTAAGTAGTGCCGGTTATTAACCTTGAAGGCTTCCAACTCGACGAGTTGGATACTTACTCTAGCCTCGCACCTGCCAAGCAAGAATCCAATCCGAAGTCATCTGTCACACCGAAGCCTACCGGTTCGAAGACTGCTACTGCTCCCAAAGCTCCCCCAGTATCCAGGACCTGGACCTCCAGCTCCCGGAAGAGGAAGGAAGCAGATTACCCTGCTACCCCCCCCCCCCACGTGTTCCCATTTGAGAATTATGGGTTCACAGAATCCAGCAAATTCATGATCGGCTTCCTCAACCAGGTTAGTATCCTTGTCCTATATCCTGCACCATATGTTGGTTATAAATGTTTATTAAAGCTAATACTTGTTCTCTTATTTTGCAGGGTCTCGAACGTTTGGTATTCCTTTATGAAGACACGTGTGGAAAAAACGTCATGCTGGAGAGCAAGCTGAAAAAGGATGAAGCCACCATTGCAGATCAAGCAACAATTGCCACTGCCAAATCGGAGCATTACGAGGCTAAATACAAGGCAATGGTCTAAGAGCATCAGTCTGCCATCCAGAAGATCACCTAGGAGGCCCAAGCTAAGTCTGATGCTGCCCAAGTTCAACACGAGCAGGACATGGCTTCATATTGTGAAAGCCTCAAGAACTCAGTTGTCATCTCCCTCCTCCAGGCCAGGCTGAAAATGGCTTATGAGGCTACAACTTTGGGCGTTGAATGCCCTTCGTGGAATATCAAAGCTTGGGAGATGAAAATGAAGGATCTTGTTGGTAACCCTGTGGAGCCCCCTTCAAAGCCTGCTGCAGAGGAGCCCGCTAAGGTGGTCGAGAAGGTAGATGATGCTGGTGCTTCAAAGGATGCTGGTGGTGATGCTGGAACGAATGTTGGAGAGGATACTAGAAGGGATGCCAGAGAAGATTTCGCTAATGAAGTCATGATGGAAGAGGGTGATGCCCCTTAAAAGCAGTGAAGTGGGCAATGATGGATGTTTGTGCCTAGGCCGGAGCCCACTTTTTTAATTCTGATGGTTGTTGTCTGTTTGAACAATTTACTTTTCCTGTCTTTGAACAATTTACATTTCCTGCACTAGAACAATATGATGACCAAAGGTGGATGGGTCCTGGGTTTCAGGATTAAGCCCTTGGTCATCAATTAGTATAATCTGTTTTGAATGATGCAATGGTTGGAGGCAGATGGGTCTCGTTTTGAGACGAAACCTTCAACCGTTGCGTAAATATGGTAAAAAAAAACTAGTCGTGCTTTTGGCGGATGGGCCTCAGTTTGAGGTGAAACCAAAAGCACAACTTTTGACATGTTAATAATAGAACCACCTTTAGACTTATTTGCTGTTGCCCTTTAATTTTTTTGTCATGCATTACTCAGTTTAGATTTCAACTTTGCAAAATTATTTTTTGAAAATATCCTGATCAACATACTCGGCGGTATCCTACGAAGACTTTCGTCAAATAGGGTTTTTCAAAATTCAAAGAATTTAGATAAAGTCTTTAAAGAATAAAGGACAATTTATTTCTCAAAATCCGTTTTGATAATACTTGTTCGACCAGAGTATTTATTTTCAACCCAAGTATTATACCCCAAACGTTCCAATCAAATATCCTGAAACATATCCCGAAAACATATTTTGAGAATATATCCTAAGGATATAATCCTAATCAGGATATTTAAGCCTTAAACATAGTTTCAAAAGTTTAAACAACTTATGTAAAGTTCACAAAGGAAAGATCATACCAGGAATAGAGTGTAACCCTAGTATCGAGCTTTAATCCTTTTGCAACTTCTTCCACTAAGATATCCCCAGTCAGAGATACTTAGTACACTAGGTTCAAATTTGATTCTTTGAGCCTTACACAATCGCCTTAGGAGGAATGTCCCCTGTGCATAAACTCTTTGAACACTTAGAAAATATTTTGAACATTAGTTTCAATCATCTGAACAGTTCTTATGTTACAGGGGGTAAACCCTAAAATATACTGGAGATAATTCCTTAGTATCCTGGGGATAAACCCATAGGTATCTTGGGGAAAATCCCAAATTTTCATGCGCTACAGGCGGGAGTGTATAAACTCCAAGACTTAGAAAGGTGAAAACCTTTAAACCTTAGAGAGTATGAAAATACCCTTTCGCGAGAGAGGGTGATCAATCCTCATATACCTTAAGGATCCAGGATATAGCCAACAGTGACGAAATTTTCAGCCACTTTTACATGAACTGGTCCCGCCACCTTGAACTATCCCTGGATAGCTTGCGCTCCAGGCGGGGTGTTTAAACCCAATTCGTGAGAAAGGTGAATACCTTTAAACCTGTGAAGGGATCAGAATCCCTTAAACGTGAGAGAGGGGGCCAATCCTCTAATCTTTCGAAGTATCCTGAATGTGTATCCTGGAGCTATAACCCGAAGCATATACTGCAAAACAATTGTAAGCTAAGGTGGGTGTTAGCTTGGCTAACACCCCTCCGATGCCTAAGTCAGTAATGGGTTCAAAACAATAAATAATATTAAAAATATATTAAAAGAAATAGAATCCATACCATCCTGAGTTAGAATTTAAATTCCAAACTCACTTGAGATAGAGCTTCAGATGTATAGCATTCCAGGATCTTGGTAGCATATACCCCTCCATATTCTTGAATCGGTATGCTCCTTTTCCAGATTCTGATTCAATCTCATAGGGTCCTTCCCATTTCGGAGCCAACTTTCCATCTGCAGGATTAGTAGTATTCTGAAAAACCTTTCTCAATACCCAATCTCCGACCTGGAACCTTCTAGTCCTTATATTCTTGTTATATGCTTTAGATATCCTCTGTTTATATGTTGCCATCCTTAGCGTTGCTACGTTTCTTGTCTCATCAACCGTATCCAATTCCTGGCAAAGGACTTCAGGATTCTGCTCAGGATCCCGGAGGTTGGATCTTGCTGTTGGTATCACCATTTCCGTTGGGATTATCGCTTCTTCTCCAAATACTAGGGAAAATAGGGTTTGACCAGTTGCACTTTTCACCGTCGTTCTATCAGCCCATAAAACAAAAGGTACTTCTTCCGCCCATCTTCCTTTTTTAGCTCCTAGTCTCTTTTTCAGGTTGTTGACAATTATCTTGTTTGAGGACTCTGCTTGTCCATTTGCTTGAGGATGTACCGGTGTGGATGTGATCATTTTGATTCCCCAACTCTTGCAAAAGTCGGTAGTCCTCTTACTTATAAACTGAGATCCATGGTCACAAATTATCTCAACTGGTACTCCAAACCTAGTCAGGATATTCCTTTTTATGAAGGATACCACTTCTTGATCTCTAACTTGGACAAATGCTTCAGCTTCGACCCACTTAGAGAAATAATCAGTCATTGCCAACATGAAGACCTTTCCTCCTGGAGCCTTTGGCAATTTTCCTACTATATCCATTCCCCACTTCATGAATGGCCAAGGGGAAGCTATAGGATAAAGTGGCTCAGCCGGCTGGTGTAATATATTACTGTGTCTTTGACAAGCATCACATCTTCGAGCATATTCCGCAACATCTTTTCTCATTGTCGACCAATAATATCCTGTCCTTAACACCTTTGAGAATAATGACCTGCCCCTAGTATGGTTACCACAATCCCCTTCATGTATATCCTGAAGCACTTCTTTGGTTTCAGGGATCCTCCAAGCACCTCAGATATGGTCCTGCAAGAGATTTCTTATACAAAACATTATTTATAATAGTGAATCGTGATACCTTCATTCTAAAGGCCTTAGGATTCTCATCCTTTGGGATGTGTCCTTCCTTGAGATATCTCATGATTGGAGCCGTCCAGGACATAGGATCCTTCTCAGGATATTCAACACCAGGATCCTGAACACTTACTACTTCCTTATCCAGAGGATCCATCGCAGGATATAGGATATGCACTATCGGTATTTGGGTTCCTTCCGGTATCCTGACTGATGATCCTAGATTTGCCAAGGCATCAGCTTTAGCATTATCCTCTCTTGGTACTTGTTCAAGTGTAAAAATATTGAAATATCCTCCTATTTTTTTGAGGATTTCGAGATACTCGATTAACCTCTCACCTTTGACTGCATATGATCCATTAAAATGATTAGTAATTAACAAAGAATCAACATATACTTGCAAACTCTTGATATTCATACTTTTAGCCAATTCTAATCCTGCAATTAAAGCTTTATATTCTGCTTCATTATTAGTGGTAGGAAACTCACATCTAATAGCCTGGGGTAATATGTCCCCCTATGGCGATTTTAGTAGTATACCCAAACCTACACCTCTTACATTAGACGCACCATCAGTATATAACGTCCAGGATTCTAAGTTTTCTCCTAGTTTTTGTACTTCTAGGTCTACTTCACTTTGAATATCACTACTGAAATCAGCCACAAAGTCAGCTAAAGCCTGAGACTTTATGGCATTTCTAGGTTCATACACTAGATCATATGCACTTAATTTCACTGACCACTTTGCCAACCTACCTGACATCTCTGGTTTCCTAAGCACGTTTTTTACAGGATAGTTGGTTTTAACATGAATCATATGTGTTTCAAAATAGTGTCTAAGTTTCGTTGACGCCATAACTAGGGCTAATACTAATTTCTCTAAATGAGAGTACCTAGTTTCAGCATCTAATAAACTTTTACTAACATAATAAACAGGATACTGCTGACCTTCATGATCCTTTACAAGGACAACACTTACTGCATTCCCCGACACTGCAAGATACAGGGATAATGGTTCACCATCCTCAGGCTTCATCAATAGAGGTGCGGTTGAAAGATACCGCTTCAAATCCTGCAAGGCTGCTTCATGCTTTATTCCCCATTGAAAATTCTTGTTCTTCTTCAGGATATCATAAAATTCCTTTCATTTTTCTGAGGATCTTGAAATAAACCTATTCAATGCTGCCACTCGTCTTGTCAGTGTTTGAACATCTTTCATGTTAGAAGGTGATTTGATATCCAAGATGGCTTTGATCTGTTCTGGGCTTGCTTCTATCCCTCTTTTAGTCACCATATATCCTAGAAACTTTCCTGCTTCCACTCCAAAATGGCACTTAGCAGGATTTAGCTTCATGTTATACTGATCCAGGATATCAAATGCTCCCTTAATATCCTGGAGGTGATCCTCAGCCTTCTTAGATTTTACTACCATGTCATCGATGTACACCTCCATAGTGTCCCCCAGCTTGTCTTTAAACATCATATTCACCAATCTTTGATATGTTACACCTGCATTTTTCAAACCAAAGGGCATGGCAGTGTAGCAATAAATACATGTTGGTGTCATGAAGGCAGTATCCTCTTGGTCTGAAGGCTCCATTTGGATCTGCTGGAATCCTGAAGATGCATCCATGAAGGTTAACATCTCATGGCCGGCAGTAGCATCCACCATTGAGTCAATATGAGGAAGAGGAAATGGGTCTTTGGGACAAGCTTTGTTTAAGTCCGTGTAATCTACACAAACTCTCAATTTCCCATTTTTCTTTTGCACCACAACTACATTTGCCAGCCATTTAGGAAACTTCACTTCCCTAATCATCTTGCTCCTTAGTAGTCTTTCAACTTCCTCTTGGATGATTACATTTCGCTCCGGAGCAAATTTCCTTCTCTTTTATTGGACAGGCTTGAATGACCTGTCAATACCGAGCTTATGTGTTATAATATCCTTGGAAATACCTGTCATATCCTCGTGCTTCCACGCGAATGTTGACATCCTGCATTTCAAAAAATTAGTCAATCGATCTTCAATATCCTGAGGGATATTGGTTCCCACGAGCACCGAGATATCCTGATTATTCTGATCCAGGACAACTATCTTTACATCCTGCTCTGAAGCCTCCATGATATCCTGGCCTCGAATCTTTAATTGCTATGCTGCACTAGGCTTTGTTGAGGACTTCATCGAAGAAGAATAACACTCCTTTGCTTCCTGTTGATCACTTTCCACTTTGACAACTCCCCAAGGAGTAGGGATCCTGATGCATTGATGGTAGGTTGACGGAACAACTTTCATATCATGGATCCAAGGCCTACCTAGTATAATATTATAGCAGGATAAAGAGTCCATGACACAAAAGCGCTGCATTGAGTTGACCCCTTGAATATATACGGGCAACTTTATTTCTCCTACGGTATTCCTAGCTTCTCCACTGAAACCAACGAGCACAGTGGACTTCGAGGTAATATCCATCGGGGATACATTCATCCTCTTCAATGTTTCCTGCTGAATTATGTTGACTGAGCTGCCATTATCCACTAATATCCTGCGTACAAAATGGTTAGCAACATATAACGTTATTACTAAAGCATCATGATGGGGATCCTGGACAGTATCCCAGTCATCATTGTCGAACGTGATGACTTTGTCAGTCGTGAGGGTTGACATCCTTGTCGGCTTATCTCCCCTCTCTGCTTCGGCTTCCTTCGCGTGTCTTTTTGCCGCAGAATATGATGTGCCGCAGATGTCGGATCCTCCCTAAATAAAGTTAATTATTTTTGCATCCGCAGGAGGTGAAGCTGCACGTTCAGGATCCTTCTCAGGATCCTGACCCTTATTCCTCTTTCTTCCCAAGAGGTCCTTCAGATATCCCTTACTCAAGAGATAGCTTATTTCTTTTCTCAAAGCGATGCAATCCTCAGTAACATGTCCAAAATCCTCATGGAAAGCACACCATTTGGACTTGTCCTTCCAATCAGCTTTTTGTTGATTCTTTCGGGGCCATCTTGCTTTGTCTCCAAAACCCTGCATAGCATACATCAGTTCAGGTATCTTAACAAAAAACAATATTCAGACAACTCAGGATACTCCTCAGGATCCTCATCTTCAAGAGCATTCACTTTTTTGCCATCATTTCTGCCATACGGTATAGAGCGATTTGGTTTATATGAGGATTCTGATTTCCTGTTGGTTGACTCATAGGTTGTGGACGAATTCATCCTCTCTTGCATCTTTTTGTCATCCTCCATGTTGCTGCATATGTCTGTCGACTTCGTATTGTATCAAGTCTTGTAATAGTATGATAGACCAGGGCACGAAAAACGAGGAATTTATAGATTGTGACCATTTCGCACGAAATGGACATTGTCCATTTTGCACGAAATGAGACTTAATCATCTCGTACGAGATGGTCAGTCTATAAATACCCAGCTTGTTCATTTCGTTTGTAACTTTCCGATTCCAGAGCCAAAGTGCTGCTGAAGTGTCTACTCAATGAAAAACGTTGATATATCAATAAAAAACACAATTAGAGTGTATATCAAGCTGTTTCAAAGTCGATACGTTAGTTTTCGCCTCTTGTATTGACAAGAACTCTTCTGAACGACTCGTTTTGGTCGTGCAAACGATCCTACACTCTAGGCGAATGTACTTCAAAGCCCTATTAAGAGCTTCGTCCAGATTCCTACAGGGATTCATTACAAGATACTGATAAAACTGAGAATCTTTTTGTAATCCCATCTTAAAAGCCTGCACAGCTGTTGCAACATCAAGATGTGGGATATCTAAGGATTCCCGACTAAACTTGTTCACATAATCCCTCAAGGATGTCACACCCCAACCGATGGCGGAATCGTCGGGGCGCGGCACTGAGCGAAACAGATTGTCCAGAAGTTTCCACAACAACTATCATTACCATTTAATTAAAGCAATACGTCCCATACCGTATCTTAAATAGCAAACAAGTTATTACAGACAAAAACTAAACAAATATTCTGTTCCGACAACTCAGATTTAAACATAATAATTTATTCGTTGGTTTCTAGGACTCCAGTTCCTAGCTTCAATTTCATCACAGCCCGAGAAGCATATAAACAACCTAGGCACCTGTCACATACGTTAAAATAATGTCAATACATAAAATGTAAAGGTGAGCATACAAGTTTGTTAATAGCATAATAGAGTTCGAATTCGTTTACGCATAACCAGCACGTCCACATAGTGAAATGAAGCACGTTAGTTATCGACATAGATCCATCGATACCAATGACTGCGGGTTGACTGCCCGAGGCAGTTCGCAATACATGATTACCACCGTAATCCATGCAAGTAAAAGATCCTTAACAACCCCCGTGTGAACGGGTGCTGAGTCCAAACTATAGTACTATCGTTGCTAAGGCAGGTAGACAACATTCCATGTGTAAACATAACAAACAAGCATTCATAAGCCACGTATAACATGCATTAATGGTTTAGCGTTAAAATAGCTTGAGTAGTGTGATAGTTGTAGTTTGAATAGTTGTAACGTATGTAACACCCAAAAGTGCTAAAGCAAAAAGGGTTCGAGTATACTCACAGCGATTGCGGATTGAAGGGAGCGCCTTACAGCGAGTACGGTTAGCCTGAATAGATTTGATAACGTAACGATAAGTGTCGCGTAAAACAATACAAAGTGAGAGTGGTTAGGATGGCTGGTCGTGCGGATCAGCTATCCGTGAGTAGAAGTCATCCGTGCGTATGACCTATCCGTGCGGATGGTGATGCGTGCGGATGGTGATGCGTGCGAGTGGGGTTCCATCCGGATAAGCCGTCCGTGCATGCGAGCTGTCCGTGCGGATGACTTATCCGTACGGAGAAGTTGTTTGTGTGGATAAACGTTCAAGTGGATTGTTTCTTCCTAAGATGTGTTTGTGTATGATGGCTTGTGCTTTGGAGTTTTCGATGTAGTATTTAGAAACCACATAAGTGTTTCTACCTTTCAAGCCGGTCGCGCGGGCGACGATCCGTGCGTATGGTAGTCCGTGCGGACAGCCTGTGCGCGCGGGCAGAGACAATCCGTCCGGATAGCCTGTCCGTGCGTACGGCTTGGCCGTGCGGATGAACATTGTTTGATTTTCCTTTTAAGGCCTTAGTATCTCATGATCCGAAGAGTAATCCATTCAGAGGTCGTCCGTCCAGATTGCTCATTCGTCGATACTCAAACCTGGTTTGGAAAGTGGATCCCATGGGTAGCTCGTCCGGGTGACAACTCGTCCGGATGACCTGTGCGTGCGGATGGTAATCCGTGCGCACAGCTTGTCCGTGCGGACAGTTTGTCCGTGCGGACAGTCTCTGGTCAGATTGTCCCGTTCGTCTACTCTTGGTTTCTGCTGTCGTTTATCGAGACGTTCTGGTTACGTGGCAACCACTTGGAATTGTATTCTCACCCGCGTGACTAGACCGGTCAGGAACCATCCTAACTCGGCCTGTCGGCGACTCAGAACGGTTATTCCGGTTGACCCCGAAATCAGTTGTCTGTGGGTAGGATTCCAGATCTGGAACTAGTGCATCACTATTATCGAGTAGAGACTAGAACCGATCAGATTCGTACCGATTCTTAAGGGAAAAAGAAGGAGAGAACTTAGGTTTATTTCTTTTAACTCTTTTATCCTTAGAAAAGTTTAGATCTAGGTGAAGTTATTGTGAAATCTTGTAGAAATTGTTTAGATCTGAGTGATTCTTGGTGGAATGAGGTCAAGCTTGAAGTTCATAAGAACTTCACGATGACGTCACCCGAGAATACCTCAAATCCGGATGATTTCATGGTTAAAAGTGAAGATTTGAAAGATGGAAATGTGTAGAATTGTGTAGTGATCAAAGATGTACAAGAATTAGTGCAAGATCTTACCTGGATTGAGGGAAATCTGAGAAAAGGTGAAGAATGCGTGTGGTTCGGACGTCACTTGCCAAAAGTGGAAAAAGTGGAGAGTGACCCGTGTATTTATAGGATGCCATAAAGGGAAAGGGTGAGCCATGCGCATGGCACGCACCCGGGTAGGCTACCCGCGCGGACTGGTCATCCGTGCGGATTGGCAATCCGTGCGGATTGGCCATCCGTGTGGATGCTGCCTGCTTTGGGGTGTTCGGTGCGATGTTGCTTGGGTCTCGATTCGCGAGCGATTTGATAGGGTTTCCTAGTCAAATTACTTTCAGTCCCAACTACTTCTTATATGGTTCGACTCGGAATTCGGGTTCGGGTTCGTTTACATTCGAGTTCGGCGTCGAGTTCGATTGAGTTCGCTTGATTATCACACATAACATAAAATAAACATGCACAGGTAACACGTAAGGCACACACACACGTATAACTAACAAGTAACATGTACAGTTCGAGTTACGGTTCGATGTCGATTGACTAGCATAGCTTGATTAACTTTATCGCATTGTTACTTCCAATCATTCACAGTCGTAGGTCGATTGAAATACGGTTAACATGATTCGATTATTGTAATGTACGACATTTACTCCACATAATATAATTAAAATAAAAACATTTCTACGAGTCAAGTCGCGCGAAATCGGTCGTTGACTTTGACCTTGACTTTGACTTTCACTCGTGAAAACACGGGGTGTTACAGCCTCCCTTTGTTTAGGGAATTTCATCCCGAAATTAAGCTGGAAGCCGTAACTAACCGTGGATCACCTGTGAGAGTCCTTCGTTTGGACCATTGAAAATCGTCAAATTAATCGGGATTTTACGGTTAAAATCGCTGATTTTGGATATGATGTGCGAAAACATCTAACCTATAAGGTTTTAGATTTTAATTCGAAGTCGTTTGAGAGAAATCTTTTCTAATTTCCAATTTTTCATTTTCAAAACCTTTTTCTTTTTCTTTCAAAACCTTGATTATTGTAGGTCCGGATTTATCTCCGATTCGATTGCGTAACAACTCGTTCGCCGTGCGGAATCCGTGAACGTGCTCACATTGTAGGTCCCGGTTTGAATCCGTTTCGATTGCGAACCGACTCGTGAACGTGCGGAATCCGTACGCGATCATGACCGAACACACAAAAACATACAATTAACCGTGATTCAATAGATTCGTATGACGTGTACAAAGCCGAGAATCACGTTTTGCCTTTCTCTCTCTAGCCCTTATTTACAAGTATGCCACCTTGTCTTTCTAAATCGGACATTACTCATTCGTTAAACAGCTGTGGATACTTTGCCTTCATGTCGCTTTCAAGTTCCCAAGTGAACTCTGCGCCTCGTTTACCTTCCCATCGGACTTTCACAATAGGAATGCGTGATTGCCTGAGTTCTTTGGTTTGGCGATCCATGATCTCGATAGGCTTTTCCACGAAGTGTAATGTTTCTTTCACTTGTAGATCGTCTAGAGGGACATGTAAGTCGTGGTCGGCGATGCACTTTCGGAGGTTTGACACGTGGAAAGTCGAATGGACATTGCTAAGTTCTTTCGGTAACTCGAGTCTGTAGGCGACTTTCCCGATTCTTTCCAGAATCTTAAAAGGTCCAACATATCGAGGCACGAGTTTCCCCTTCTTGCCGAATCGGACTACACCCTTCCAAGGTGATACCTTTAGGAGTACGTAGTCACCAACGCCATATTCACGGTGCTTGCGCTTTTTATCGGTGAGAACTTTCTGTCTATCCCGAGCTTTCGCTAGATTGTCTCGAATTTGGAAAATTTTGTCTGTCGTTTCTTGTAGCAGCTCTGGACCGGTTAGTTGCGAGTGACCGATCTCGTGCCACACAATGGGCGATCGACATCTTCTTCCGTATAAGGCCTCGAAAGGTGCCATCTGAATGCTGGCTTGGTAGCTGTTGTTGTACGAGAATTCGACTAACGGGAGGTGTCTATCCCAATTACCACCGAAGTCTAGAACACACGAACGGAGCATGTCTTCAAGTGTACGAATCGTTCTTTCAGTCTGACCGTCGGTTTGTGGGTGGAACGCAGTACTTAGATTAAGCGTTGTACCGAGTGCCGTTTGAAATGTCTCCCACAATCGTGAAGTAAACCGAGCATCACGATCAGAGATGATGTCACGAGGCGTCCCATGTCGACAAATGATCTCGTCGGTGTAGATTCGGGCTAATCGTTCTACTTTGTAGTCTTCTCGTATTGGCAGAAAATGAGCTGATTTAGTCAAACGGTCAATAACAACCCAAATGCTGTCGTGACCTGATGACGTGGTTGGAAGCTTGGTTACGAAATCCATAGCTATGCTCTCCCACTTCCACATGGGAATTGGTGGTTGTTCGAGCAAGCCAGAGGGTCTTTGATGTTCAGCCTTGATTCTAGCACAGGTTAGGCATTTTCCGACGTAGAGTGCGATATCCCGTTTCATACCCGGCCACCAGTACCTATAGCGAAGATCATGGTACATTTTGTCAGCACCGGGATGAATAGAGTATCGGGATTTGTGGGCTTCATCCATGATAATCTGTCGCAGGTTGGTTCGCTTGGGAATCCAAATTCGGTCTAAGAATTGGAATATCCCATTTGATTTGCTCACAAGCTGGGCTCCATCGTGGTAGATTCTTTCCTTCTTCAAGGTGCGTTCGTTGAAACATGCATGTTGGGCGTCGCGAATGAGAGCTTCGAGGTTGTGTTGGGCTTGAACATTTCGAGTGCTAAGCAGATAGCTCCGTCTGCTAAGTGCATCGGCAACAACATTTGCCTTGCCTGGGTGATAACGAATCTCATAGTCGTAGTCGTTGAGAAGTTCTACCCATCGGCGTTGACGCATATTTAGTTCCTTCTGATTAAAGATATGTTGTAGGCTCTTATGATCGGTGAAGATCGTACACCTTGTACCGTACAGGTAGTGTCGCCAAATCTTTAATGCAAAAACAACTGCTCCTAGCTCGAGATCGTGGGTTGTATAGTTCTTCTCGTGGATTTTGAGCTGACGAGATGCGTAAGCTATGATCTTGTCTCGTTGCATTAGGACACAACCGAGACCAAGATTGGAAGCATCACAGTAGACAAAGAAATTATCGTTTCCGTCGGGTAGTGTGAGAACAGGAGCATTGCAAAGCATGTGTTTGAGGGTTCGAAAGGCAGACTCTTGTTTGGTTCCCCAAACAAAAGGTTGATCCTTATGAGTGAGAGAGGTAAGCGGTACAGCAATCTTCGAGAATCCTTCGATAAATCGTCGATAATAGCCCGCTAGTCCGAGAAAGGAGCGGATTTCAGTCGGGTTCTTAGGCGTAACCCAGCTCTTAACAGCTTCAATCTTTGCAGGATCGACGTGAATACCCTGACTATTTACGATGTGACCCAGAAACTGAACCTCCCCCAACCAAAATTCGCACTTGGAGAATTTAGCGTAGAGTTGGTTCCCCTGGAGTAACTCGAGAACCAAACGTAGATGTTGCGCGTGTTCGGCTCTCGTTTTGGAATAGATCAGGACATCGTCGATGAATACGATGACGAAACGGTTGAGATATGGTTTACACACTCGATTCATCAGATCCATGAAAACTGCTGGTGCGTTTGTTAGGCCAAAAGGCATGACAACGAATTCGCAATGATCGTAACGAGTGCGAAATGCGGTTTTGGGTATATCCTCCTCCTGTATACGCAGCTGATGATATCCTGAACGTAGATCGATCTTCGAGAAACACGTAGCGCCTTGTAGCTGATCAAACAAATCGTCGATTCGGGGCAGAGGATAGCGGTTCTTGATAGTCAACTTATTCAATTCCCGGTAGTCGATGCACATCCGGAACGACCCGTCCTTCTTTTTGACGAAAAGGACTGGTGCGCCCCTAGGAGAGGTGCTCGGGCGAATAAAGCCTTTTTCAAGCAATTCCTGGAGTTGGGTTGAGAGTTCGCGCATTTCGGACGGCGCGAGTCGATAAGGAGCTCTGGCGATGGGATTAGCTCCAGGAATGAGATCAATGCGAAAGTCAATATCAAGCTTAGGAGGCAGTCCGGGAAGATCCTCTGGAAAAACTCGAGGAAATTCTCAAACCACAGGAACGTCTTTCACTTCCTTCTTCTCTTTCTTTTCCTTCTCCGCTGCTACAATGTTAGCCAAGAAAGCTCTGTATTCCTTGCAGAGATACTTGCTAGCTTGTAGACATGACATAAGCTTGAGACCCTTCAAAGTAGTATCACCATAAACGCACAATGAATCACCATTTGCGAGCGAGAAACGAATCATCTTATCGAAGCACACAACTTCGGCATGGTTTTCGCGAAGAAAGTCCATGCCTACTATGACATCAAAGCTTCCTAGTTGCATTGGAATGAGATCGATTGAGAAGATGTGATTGTTGAGCTCGAGAGTGCAATCACGAATAACAGAGTTTACAGCGACGGTTCTTCCAGTAGCGACTTCAACATCGAATGCAGAGGAGAGTCGGGAACGTTTACGACTAAGGAGTTTCTCAAATTCGAGTGACACAAAGCAATTATCGGCTCCAGTATCAAACAAACATGAAGCTTAAATACCATTCACAAGGAACGTACCATTGACCACGTTGTTGTCGGCCTGGGCTTGACGCACATTGAGATTGAAAGTTCTGGCACGTGCTGCCTGCTGTTGCTGTTGTTGCTGCTGCTGTGGCGGCTGCTGTTGCGGTTCTTGTTTCACTACCCTGTTCGGGCACATGTTGGCGAAATGGTTCGGGTCGCCACACGTGAAGCATGCTCTGGCTTTGGCTGCGGGTGCCGGAGGAGCTTGTTGACCCTGTGGGGCAGCGAGTAGAGCTTGATTGGCAGGAGCTTGACGAATACGGCAGTTGGCAGTAAAGTGGCCGTAGACGTTGCAATGAGCACAGAAGCGGCATTGAATAGCAGTCGGGTGATGATAGGTGCAAGTAGGGCAGAGTGGGTGTGGCCCAATATATGCACGCTTTGTAGGCGGTGCATTGGCCACAGGCGCCACTACTTGACGCTGTTGGGCAGGTACAGCTTGAATCGGTGCAGCAGTAATCGCACAGTTCTTGTTGGTGGAGCTGTTCTTTCTCTTGTTCTTTCTCTTGTTGCTTGACGAGGTGGTTTCGGTAGCTGGTGCAGTAGCGGTAGCTTGATGCAGATGCTTGGAGGTCTTGTCCCACACCCCAGCCTTAACCGTTTTGTCATTGATCTCAGCGGCCAGCAGATAGGTTTCTTCGATCGTGGTAGTCTTAGCCGCTTGCACGAAATCAGCAACGCAGTCGGGCAAAGCTCGAATGTACTTCTTGATGGTCATATCATGAGTCTTGACCTGGTCGGGACAGATAATGCTGTGCTGTTTGAAGCGAGCAGTGAGACCAGCATTGTCTCCATCCTTCTGTTGTATGTGCCAAAATTCATCTTCCAGCTTTTGACGCTCGTGAGGAGGGCAGAATTCCTCTAGCATGACTTCCTTGAGCTCGTCCCACGACAAACCGTAAGCTGCATCATTCCCTCTCTTGTTCCTCTCGGCCGTCCACCAGTCCAAAGCACGGGACTGAAAGACGCCGGTAGCGTTCAGAGTTCGAAGGTCATCAGGGCAACCACTTTGTCGTAGAGTAACCTCGATAGAGTCAAACCAGTGGAATAGAGCAGTAGGAACTCCTTCGCCTGTGAATTCTTTCGGCCCACATGACTTGAATTGTTTGAAACTGAAAGGTCTTGCGACAGCTCTAGGACCTTCAGTCCTTGATTCCTCGGATGATTTGCTGGCATTCTCATAGGCATCGCTCACAGCCTTTGCTACAGCCTTCGCGACGATGGAAGCAAGACGTCTGTCTTTCCTTTCCTGACGAGAGAGTGAATGACGGGATCCAGACGACATTGTCTGCAATAGACATCGCCATGGAACTCAACACATGTATTCGAATCTCACCTCACACGTCTACTACTACTAAAGCTCAGTAACACGTACCATGTAAACGCATATAGTCACAAAATCACAGAGTTGCACAAAATCACATAATCACATAGAGCACAATATTCCTAAACACGTAAGCATAATAGCAAGAACACATATAACTTAATCACTAAAGCACATACGAGTGTACAAAACATTCTGACTGCCTCTATTGTCGATTCATTAGCGATGAGTTGTGTGGGTTTTGCGTTTCAGCAGGAGCAATAGTGTTGGGTCGAAACCAATAGTACCTCAAAACGTTAACAAATAATAGAAAATGCATAAAATTTCCATAAAGATCATTAAATCGAAGGTAGATCGTCTGTGGCTAATAGACTTCGACTAACCAAAGTGGCTCGACTATTCGCAAGGATCCTGCACAATTACCTCCAGGACTATGCCTTTGCCTTGATTCTTGGGCGTTGGCGCAATTCCCATTGGTTATATTGTGTCTTTAGATCGTTGGAGTCCATCGAACTTTGGTGGGAGTTTTTTTTTTGTATAAAAGCTGGACGAGTCGTCAAGGTTAGGGTTTCACCCCTATCTTGCAACTTCCGTCCTCGTTTTCGATAAAAAAAAATGAGGAGATTATTCATCAAAATATGGATTTCACTCCTGATTTGGTATGATTCTCCTCGTTTGTAGATAAAACGCAAGCTTTAGGCAACTTTAGTCAAGAGTTTGCGGTTTTCACACCTATTCTCGACCTCATTACCTGTTCACAACTTGAAAATTCGAGTGCAGTGGTAGAATAGAGTGAGTGATAGTGGCGAGTTCACGCATACGCGTGAGTTGGTCTGTTGGTTCTTAAATATAGATTAGGTCTCTAAGACTTCGACCCAGACTAGGTCGAGTCTTGCCTAATTCCCTATAGTTATGGCTCTGATACCAATCTGTCACACCCCAACCGATGGCGGAATCGTCGGGGCGCGGCACTGAGCGAAACAGATTGTCCAGAAGTTTCCACAACAACTATCATTACCATTTAATTAAAGCAATACGTCCCATACCGTATCTTAAATAGCAAACAAGTTATTACAGACAAAAACTAAACAAATATTCTGTTCCGACAACTCAGATTTAAACATAATAATTTATTCGTTGGTTTCTAGGACTCCAGTTCCTAGCTTCAATTTCATCACAGCCCGAGAAGCATATAAACAACCTAGGCACCTGTCACATACGTTAAAATAATGTCAATACATAAAATGTAAAGGTGAGCATACAAGTTTGTTAATAGCATAATAGAGTTCGAATTCGTTTACGCATAACCAGCACGTACACATAGTGAAATGAAGCACGTTAGTTATCGACATAGATCCATCGATACCAATGACTGCGGGTTGACTGCCCGAGGCAGTTCGCAATACATGATTACCACCGTAATCCATGCAAGTAAAAGATCCTTAACAACCCCCGTGTGAACGGGTGCTGAGTCCAAACTATAGTACTATCGTTGCTAAGGCAGGTAGACAGCATTCCATGTGTAAACATAACAAACAAGCATTCATAAGCCACGTATAACATGCATTAATGGTTTAGCGTTAAAATAGCTTGAGTAGTGTGATAGTTGTAGTTTGAATAGTTGTAACGTATGTAACACCCAAAAGTGCTAAAGCAAAAAGGGTTCGAGTATACTCACAGCGATTGTGGATTGAAGGGAGCGCTTTACAGCGAGTACGGTTAGCCTGAATAGATTTGATAACGTAACGATAAGTGTCGCATAAAACAGTACAAAGTGAGAGTGGTTAGGATGGCTGGTCGTGCGGACCAGCTATCCGTGAGTAGAAGTCATCCGTGCGCATGACCTATCCGTGCGGATGGTGATGCGTGCGGATGGTGATGCGTGCGAGTGGGGATCCATCAGGATAAGCCGTCCGTGCGTGCGAGCTGTCCGTGCGGATGACTTATCCGTACGGACAAGTTGTTTGTGTGGATAAACGTTCAAGTGGATTGTTTCTTCCTAAGATGTGTTTGTATATGATGGCTTGTGCTTTGGAGTTTTCGTTGTAGTATTTAGAAACCACATAAGTGTTTCTACCTTTCAAGCCGGTCGCGCGGGCGACGATCCGTGCGTATGGTAGTCCGTGCGGACAGCCTGTGCGCGCGGGCAGAGACAATCCGTCCGGATAGCCTGTCCGTGCGTACGGCTTGGCCATGCGGATGAACATTGTTTGATTTTCCTTTTAAGGCCTTAGTATCTCATGATCCGAAGAGTAATCCATTCAGAGGTCGTCCGTCCGGATTGCTCATTCGTCGATACTCAAACCTTGTTTGGAAAGTGAGTCCCATGGGTAGCTCGTCCGGGTGACAACTCGTCCGGATGACCTGTGCGTGCGGATGGTAATCTGTGCGCACAGCTTGTCCGTGCGGACAGTTTGTCCGTGCGGACAACTGGTCCGTGCGGACGGTCTCTGGTCTGATTGTCCCGTTCGTCTACTCTTGGTTTCTGCTGTCGTTTATCGAGATGTTCTGGTTACGTGGCAACCACTTGGAATTGTATTCTCACCCGCGTGACTAGACCGGTCAGGAACCACCCTAACTCGGCCTGTCGGCGACTCAGAACGGTTATTCCGGTTGACCCTGAAATCAGTTGTCTGTGGGTAGGATTCCAGATCTGGAACTAGTGCATCACTATTATCGAGTAGAGACTAGAACCGATCAGATTCGTACCGATTCTTAAGGGAAAAAGAAGGAGAGAACTTAGGTTTATTTCTTTCAACTCTTTTATCCTTAGAAAAGTTTAGATCTAGGTGAAGTTGTTGTGAAATCTTGTAGAAATCGTTTAGATCTGAGTGATTCTTGGTGGAATGAGGTCAAGCTTGAAGTTCATAAGAACTTCACGATGACGTCACCCGAGAATACCTCAAATCCGGATGATTTCATGGTTAAAAGTGAAGATTTGAAAGATGGAAATGTGTAGAATTGTGTAGTGATCAAAGATGTACAAGAATTAGTGCAAGATCTTACCTGGATTGAGGGAAATCTGAGAAATGGTGAAGAATGCATGTGGTTCGGACGTCACTTGCCAAAAGTGGAAAAAGTGGAGAGTGACCCGTGTATTTATAGGATGCCATAAAGGGAAAAGGTGAGTCGTGCGCATGGCACGCACCCGGGTAGGCTACCCGCGCAGACTGGTCATCCGTGCGGATTGGCAATCCGTGCGGATTGGCAATCCGTGCGGATGCCGCCTGCTTTGGGGTGTTCGGTGCGATGTTGCTTGGGTCTCGATTCGCGAGCGATTCGATAGGGTTTCCTAGTCAAATTACTTTCAGTCCCAACTACTTCTTATATGGTTCGACTCGGAATTCGGGTTCGGGTTCGTTTACATTCGAGTTCGACGTCGAGTTCGATTGAGTTCGCTTGATTATCACACATAACATAAAATAAACATGCACAGGTAACACGTAAGGCACACACACACGTATAATTAACAAGTAACATGTACAGTTCGAGTTACGGTTCGATGTCGATTGACTAGCATAGCTTGATTAATTTTATCGCATTGTTACTTCCTATCATTCACAGTCGTAGGTCGATTGAAATACGGTTAACATGATTCGATTATTGTAATGTACGACATTTACTCCACATAATATAATTAAAATATAAACATTTCTACGAGTCAAGTCGCGCGAAATCGGTCGTTGACTTTGACCTTGACTTTGACTTTCACTCGTCAAAACACGGGGTGTTACAAAGGATTCCTGAGGTCCTTGAGTTATCCTGTAAAGATCGCTGGTTAGTTTCTCAAAACTCCAGCTGCAAGAAAATTGACTATTAAATAAATTAACTAAATGAGCAAATGAAGTAATTGAGTGAGGAGGAACGTTTAAGAGCCATTTTAAGGTTGATCCTGTTAAGCTAGAACCAAAACCCTTGCACAAGCATGCTTCTTTGAGATCTGGAGGGATAGGTGTAGGTCCCTATCCCGTATGGATCGTAACAAAACTGACAATCTACCAAGGGTGCGGAATCCCCTTGATAAACCAAATAAACAGAAACAAGAACACCAGACAATTTACCAACTGATCTTCTATGATTATCCAACGAAAACGTTTACAATCACTAAAGATCTCCACGAACCAACAGCCGATTTCTGTTTGTTCTAAAACTCTCACTATTCGAATGTTCTCAATAATCTCCAAAAGTCTAACCCTAAAACTCTAGGTAAAGGTTGTTTATATACACACAACCATACAATTCGAACTGGGCTCAGCCCATACGAATTCTGTTTACAATTCGGGCTAAACTAGATAGACTATAACTTGATACAAACTTGGACTAGATTGGGCTTCAACAAACTCGAATTCTATTCAGTCTTCATAAGTCTTCGCGGCCCAAACACGTTTAATATCCAAAGACCAATCCAACGCTGTTGTCACATAACATGCACCAACAAACTCCCCCTTGACAATAGCTTGCAAAGGAAACTTTAGTCTTCAGAATCTCACAGTCTTTTGGTCTTTGGATAGCGTCAGCTTCAACATGAATTCTGTCAGCAAAAGACTCCCCCTAAGCTGATGTGTCCAATCACCAAATCTTCCAAGTTTTGATTCAGCATTCCAAATAAGTCTTCACAGCATCCATTCTGCATTGTAGAAGGAGGACTCTACCAAGCAGCAACAAACTCCTCATCTCTTCAAAGCAACTTCTCATCAACAAACTGCTTCAATCTGTATACTATAAAACAAACATCTCGGGAAACCATAAGAATTTTTCAACATAGTTAAGGAATTATTATTATTCAAGAGATAGTTAAACTGTATAACAGATTAAGCACCTTCCAATTCAACACCAACACGCACAAATTTTTAAACAAACACCTTATAACCTGCATCATTTCAAAATTTTGAACCCACTTACTAACACCGTCTCCCCCTATCAGTAACAACTCCTCCACGAATAACAGTTTTCCGTACATTAAGAATTTTAAACAGAAAAAGACACTATTTTTGTATTTTTGTAATTTTCTGAAAGCAAATAAATACAAAAAGCAATAAACACTCTATTTTTGTGAGAATCACTTGTAAGAAGATCATATCAGCATAATCAAACTGTTTCACACCATTAGTTAATTCTTTATTTAATTTTCCATGAAAAGCAGTTCAAGACGATTACCAGTATGTTTGTCCACTTAAACAAATGCATGAACATTTCAAGTACCATTACCGTATGATACGTTAAGGTAATTTTATATCTGAAATATGTAGTGTGTCCCACTTCAGGATATACCCCCGTGATCAAGGTATGCACAAAGATTCATCGTAGTAGGTGAGTATACTGAATTCATCCGTTTTATTTTTCAAATTTTTCAACGATAGATACTTGGTGAATAGGTCAGTACTTCCGTACAGCAGAGAGACCAAAATATCATATCGAGGGCTAAGACAGATACCATGTTTGGTACGAATTATGCATTTTGCACTTTTTGAATGACTCTCTATGAGAGCTTCTTCATTTTTAGGGTTTTGGCATTTTTAGCTCTTTTAAGATATCCTGGGTATGTCTAGGTCAGCATATATCTGGATGCAGCAGAAGGACACCCCTGATATCCCCAGATGAAATAACAGTATAAAGACCCAAAACTTCAGATGTTGGCAATCTATCAACGCAAGATTTAAGGTCATAAAACCATACACCACTGATGTGTTCCCCACTCATACTCAGTGCTTTTATGTTTATATCACTTTGGTAAGTTGATTATTTCATGCTTTTGCCTACTGGTACATCATATAATGAAGCTGCTATCACACTTAAGCATTTTAATTTCATTTTCAGTGTGACAGTCTAACTTGCTGATCTACTATCATTTCTTCTTTTTCACACAGTGATAACTCATTTTTAATTTTCTATTTTTTTATGTTTTTCAATTTTTTAATGTTTTTGTATTTTTGGATTTTTAAGAAAAACAGTAAACTATTTACAAAATTCTTATGAAAAACCAGTTATTCAGGATTCCTCATCCCGTTGAGTTCGACTAAGTGTTCAAAGCGAGCTCGATCAAAAGCTTTAGTGTAAAGATCAGCAAGGTTATCTTCTGTGTGGACTCGATGTAATTCAATTAGTCGTTTTTCAGCACAATCCCGTATAAAATGATAACGTATGTCAATATGTTTAGTTCTACTGTGGTTTACGGGATTGTTTGTGATTGATATGGTGGCATTATTATCTATCATAATAGGAGTACGAGTGAAATCCAAACCGTAATCGCGCATCTGCTGTTGAATCCAGAGAACCTGAGAGCAACAGCTACCCGCAGCAATATATTCAGCTTCACACGTAGATGTAGACACACAGGATTGCTTCTTGCATTGCCAAGACACGATCCTGCCTCCTAAGAACTGACAACCACCTGTTGTAGACTTCCTGTTTGATTTGCATCCTCCAAAGTCTGAATCAGTGTAAGCAACGAACCTCAAATCACTATCAGTTGGATACCACAACCCAAGTTTAGGTTTCCCCTTCAAGTAACGAAGAATACGCTTCACTGCTTTCATGTGTGACTCTTTCGGATTCGCCTGATATCTGGCACACAAGCATACGGCAAACATGATGTCAGGTCTTGAAGCAGTCAAGTACATTAGAGAACCAATCATCGCCCTGTATTGAGTAGGATCAACATCTTCAGTACTTTCATGATCTGGGCCAAGATTGTGATTTTCACAAATGGGTGTGTTGAAAGTAGAGCAATCATTCATTTTGAACCTATCCAAAATGTCATACACATACTTCGTTTGATGAATAAACATCCCATCTTCCTTCTGTTCAACTTGTAATCCCAGAAAGTAAGACAGCTCACCCATAGCGCTCATTTCAAACTTACTCTTCATCACCTGTTCAAAATCCTTACACATGTTCTCATCTGATGACCCAAAGATGATGTCATCCACGTATACCTGTACCAGTAGAAAATCTTCCTTCTTTCTCTTGATGAATAGTGTACTGTCAATCTGACCTCTCTCAAAACCATTCTTGATCAGATGTGTAGACAGTGTCTCGTACCACGCCCTAGGAGCTTGATGTAACCCATATAAAGCCTTATCAAGTTTGTAAACTCGATCTGGATAGTCTGGATCAACGAACCCATCTGGCTGTGAGACATACACCACTTCTTGGACTTTCCCGTAAAGAAATGCACTCTTCACGTCTAGTTGGAAAACTTTAAAGCCCTTGAATGAAGCGAAAGCTAGAAACAAACGAATTGCCTCCAACCTTGCCACTGGTGCAAACACTTCATTATAATCTATCCCTTCTTGCTGATTAAACCCTTTTACCACTAACCGAGCCTTGTTGCGCGTGACAATACCTCTATCATCCTTCTTGCACTTAAACACCCACTTAGTGCCAATCTCTCTTTCACCTTTAGGAAGGTCCACTAACTCCCAAACCTTCAACTTCGCAAACTGGGCCAATTCTTCTTGCATAGCTTCAACCCATGAATTGTCTTTAAGAGCCATGTGAATGTTCTTCGGCTCCTCTTCGGAAATAAAGAAACTATACAAGCATTCATTCACTATCCCAGTCTTCTCAATCGAAACAAATAACCCAGAATTCGCTGCTATGCTTCTTCTCGTCTGAACACCTGCAGTAGGATGATCTTTATTTGCTCGTGTAGTAGCAACTGTATCGACTTCTAGATTATCACCCAGGTTTGATCCAATCTCCCCCTGAATATTCTGATTTGCAAACGGATTAATGAACTCCTCCCCCTGAATAGGTTCAGAGTCACTATCACTTGAATCAGGATCAGCAGCACCTTGGGAAATTTCCGGAGCATCTGAAATATCAACATTCGATCTAGGCATGAATTCGCCTTCATCGTCTTCACATACCACTGTTTGAATCAGCTGAAAATCATCTGCATCAGAAACCTCAGGAATATTAAATGATTTAAACACACTTTCATAATCATACAGTATAGCAGGACCACTCGTTGATTGTTGAGGTTTGTAGGAAGTAATTTCCACATTAAAAACAACCTCAATTTTACCAGTTTTGAGATTAAAAACCCTTTTATTCGGTGTGCCAGGCACGTAACCCAGAAAGTAGCCTTCGTCAGCCACCTCACCGAATTTTTGTTTATCTTTGTTTCGCACAATGGTGCAGGGTAATCCAAATGGTTCAAAGCCTGTTAAGTTTGGTTTTTCGTTAAACATCAACTCATGACAAGTTTTGTTAAAACATTTAACGGTTAAAACTTTGTTTAGGACATAGCAAGCTGTATTCACAGCTTCTCCCCAGAAAAGAACTGGTAGCTTTGAATCTGAAAGAATCGTCCTAACGGCTTCAATCAACGTCCTGTTTTTCCTCTCAGCGACTCCATTTTGTTGAGGTGTATAAGGAGCAGAATATTGATGTTCAATTCCTTTTCGAAGACAGTAGAGATCCAGAATCCGATTCTTGAACTCCATGCCATTATCACTCCTTATCCTCTTGATCCTTGCATAATGGACGTTTTCCAATTTTGTAAAAAGATCTATCAGCAACTCTGCTGTCTCATCTTTTGAACCTAAAAAGAAAACCCATGAATAACGTGAAATTTTTCGGTCCAAACGGTTTGTCCAGGTGAGTTACAGATAATTCTCTAAACACGAAACAGTGAAATTTTTCCTACGATTGCCTAGAAAAATTCCACCACTTTCAAACTTGCAACCACTCAGTCCAGTCGACACCACTGTTTCGAGTCGAGACTACTGTTGCGAGTCGAGACTTCCGTTTCGAGTCAAATCAGCACAAATCGAGACCACGGTTGCGAGTCGAGACCACTGTTGCGAGTAAAATCAGCATAAGTCGAGACTACAGTTTCGAGTCGAGACTACTGTTGCGAGTCGAGACTTCCGTTTCGAGTCAAATCAGCACAACTCGAGACCACGGTTGCGAGTCGAGACCACTGTTGCGAGTAAAATCAGCACAAGTCGAGACTACAGTTTCGAGTCGAGACCAGCTATTTTCCAATCAAAATACCGAAAAATCAGCACCTTTTACACCAACGAATCCTCTGATTGATAACTTTCCAACTGAAACTCCTAAAAACAAGCAAACAAATCAGATCAATAACCAAAGCGAATCAAACACTCACAATTTTTGACTGTTCTTCGATGTTCTTCACACAGAATCCTAAAATCTTCAAACACGAACACAATCCTTGAATCTGTAATATCAGTTTTGAACCGTACACAAGAGCAAACATTCTGATACCAATTGTAGGTCCCTATCCCGTATGGATCGTAACAAAACTGACAATCTACCAAGGGTGCGGAATCCCCTTGATAAACCAAATAAACAGAAACAAGAACACCAGATAATTTACCAACTGATCTTCTATGATTATCCAATGAAAACGTTTACAATCACTAAAGATCTCCACGAACCAACAGCCGATTTCTGTTTGTTCTAAAACTCTCACTATTCGAATGTTCTCAATAATCTCCAAAAGTCTAACCCTAAAACTCTAGGTAAAGGTTGTTTATATACACACAACCATACAATTCGAACTGGGCTCAGCCCATACGAATTATGTTTACAATTCGGGCTAAACTAGATAGACTTTAACTTGATACAAACTTGGACGAGATTGGGCATCAACAAACTCGGATTCTATTCAGTCTTCATAAGTCTTCGCGGCCCAAACACATTTAATATCCAAAGACCAATCCAACGCTGTTGTCACATAACATGCACCAACAATAGGGTTGATTTCCATCCTTTCCCTATACTGGGTAATATGATCCTCAGGATCCGTAGTCCTGTCATAGAGTTTCATGTTGGGGGTTTGAAATCTTTTTGGGATTTCAGTATCACAAATGGGATACGCAAACCGGGATATCCTGTGGCTGTCCTGGGATACTTCAGGAATTGGCTAAACACCCCAGGTACACTTGATATCATGTCCTTCAGTTTTTGAAGCTCCCTGGAAAATGCTGATGTCATACCTGCATCCTCCAAAGATCCAACACCATTAGTAGCAAGAGTATTATTATTATTATTATTATTAGATACATTACCAGTTTGGGGATTCTGGCCATATCCTGAAGCATATCCTGAGCTTCTCACAGTTGATACTCTTACTGAAGAAGGTATCTCAGGAGTATGATTCTGGGAATGGCTAGGCACAATATTCCCCCGGTTATCCTCAGTATAAACTGTAGAACCGAAGTTCAAAGCCCTGGGTTGCAAGGGAGTGACAGTATCTTCAGCAGGCCTACTCGAGCTGGATTTCAGGAGTTGTATCTCTCTCATCAGCATCTGATTAGTTTCCTGCTGCTGCCTCATCTGTTCCTGTACACTACCAAACAAATTTAGAATTTCTTTGTTGGAAGCCAAAACAGGACCAGATCCCTGGATATTGCGATCGGGGATTACATCCCCAGCCACATGACTTTCAGTTCCCTGTGAAGAGGCTTGCATTCTCAGAGGAGGTGGTGGAAGCACCGAACCAATTGTTGCAGTGGTTGTAGCAGACACGGTGGAAGAGCTCATGTTTTATCTCAAGGCCATTGAAGATAGTGTAGCAAAAAGCTTTGAAAATAGAAAACCAAGTAACGATTTTACAAAAGCTTTTAGTAGAAATAGCACCACTTGCCCCACGGTGGGCGCCAAATTGTTTTGGTCAAAAATTACCGAAGCAATTAAGTGATCAAATTATTTAAGTGAGGTAGTGTGCTTGAAATGTGTGTTGAAAATATTCTAGTTAAGTTATTTGCAAAAAACAGTTTCAGGATACGGCTCAGGATATAGAGCTGTATCAATGATCAAACAATGAGCGAAAATGTAAAGTGTGACACAGGATGTACGAGGAAAGCCCTTGATCAATCTAGATCACCGGCACAAAACCTTGGGAGCTGACAATCGCAGCTGCCTTGTTCTTTTATTACTTCAAATATCAGGATACAGTGCAGGATATGATGCAGATCAACTAGGTGTTACAATGTGATTCGAGTACAAGTGTTTGAGTGTAGTGATTATTTGCAACAAGAGAGTAAAAGTGTGCGTAAGAGTGTGTGCCTTAATATGATCCAATCAATCTATTTATAGTAAAAGAAAACTAACTAAATATCCTATTATTCTGGGATTCAGGGGATATTCCCCATACGAACGTTGCAGTCCTGGTCTTTCGGGTTCAACGTCTACAAGCTAACTGATTTGCCCGAGTCTTGAGGGGAAGAAGTCAACTTGAACGTTGGAGACTTGCACCTCCTAATCTGCACGTGGTTCAATCAGTTAATACCAGGATATCGTACTAGGATGTTACCAATATCCTGATCCGGTATCCTGATCACAAATAAACAATCAAAGCCAGAATATTAGTCAGGATATATGTTCAGAAAATGACCCATAACAGGCATCAGATTCCTAATTAATGGAGAAAGGTCTGGTGGCAAGAAAAGCTGCTTCTAAGAGGTTGTCAAGTGTTTTTGCTCGACGATTGCATTCTTGGGTGGTTGGTTTGGCCCTTGTTCCTGTAACTCGAATCCTAGCCCGGTATATCCCATTTTAATTTTACACCGTTGTGAACCTTACGCCTTTTTAACTCTCTGATCGAGGTTCTCGGCATTGAAAAATCTTCGTAAACTAAATCACACATGTATATGTTGACATTTAAGAGATATATACAGTCAAGAAAATCAAGGGCAATGGTGATATATATGCGGATTAGACAAAAAAACACTCAACACAGCATCAGATTCCTAATTGATGGAGAAATGTCTGGTGGCAGGAAAAGCAGCTTCTTGGAGGTTGTCAAGTGTTTTTGCTCGACGATTCCATACTTGGGTGGTTGGTTTAGCCCTTGTTCCTGTAACTCGAATCCTAGCCCGGTATATCCCATTTTAATTTTACACCATTGTGAACCTTACACCTTTTTTACTCTCTAATCGAGGTTCTCGGCATTGAAAAATCTTCGTAAACTAAATCACACGTGTATATGTTGACATTTAAGAGATATACAGTCAAGAAAATCAAGGGCAATGGTGATATCTATGCGGATTAGACACAAAAAAAAACACTCAACAAATGACTACAATTTAAGGAATGTGTTTAGTGACGGCATCAGATTCCTAATTGATGGAGAAAGGTCTGGTGGCAAGAAAAGCTGCTTCTAGGCGGTTGTCAAGTGTTTTCGCTCGACGATTCCATTCTTGGGTGGTTGGTTTCGCCCTTGTTCTTGTAACTCGAATCCTAGCCCAGTATATCCCATTTTAATTTTACACCATTGTGAACCTTACGCCTTTTACTCTCCGATCGAGGTTCTCGGCATTGAAAAATCTTCGTAAACTAAACCACACGTGTATATGTTGAAATTTATGTCACACCCCCAAAATACCACATGCGGAGAACCCCCGCGGGGCGAGTGACATACCAGGATCTAGCCACCAATCACATTGAACTCGTAATTATAAATAAATAAAACTTTCATTTATTATTGATTGAAGTGTTACAAAACATTATTTAACATTCAGCGGAAGCATAATACATTAATTAAGAAATTCATAAACCAAGTGTGTGAAAGCCATTAGATTCGTCTCGCGCTTCCATGTATCTCGACCCATGACCACTCCAGCCTCCCAGACAGCAAGTTCCAAATAATATAAGCATATAGTCCTGCAAGGCATGTAACAATGAGTCAACAACAAAGTTGAGCGAGTTCACAGTTGGTTGTTCGTTTTAAGTTGTTTCAAAAACATAGTTGTTCTATAGCTGGCTTACTTGCCGTGGGGGTTACCCCATAGTTGAAAATATGATTAACCGATTCCTTCTTTCCCAAACCATAACCAGTGGGGGCTTCCCCATGTGAACCACTAGACTGTTACCATATCGACTACTGACGAAAGTAAGTTGTGCCCTAGGTCAATGTCTATCATCATTGACTGTTTTCCATGATCCATTAGTACACGCCCGTCCGACAGGCACGGTGTGAGATTTGTCAAACCTAATAGCGCTATTAACTAATCACCCGCTCGCCATCGGCCTTAGCGATTAAGTCGATATAAAATGAGGGACTTAATGATAGAGTTTTTTCTAGTAAGTTTAAGGTTGTTATCCTACCCAAGGAGGACGAACGTACGTATTCTACCCAAGGAGAATACGCAGGATTAGTATTGGCATCCCCATGGAGGATGGCGGTACATATCCTACCCAAGGAGGATATGTAGGTTCCGTTTTAACTCTTTAACCCATTCCCAACCACCGGGAATCCCATGCCTTAGAAAGTGTGTGAACTCACCTTGGTTTGCTCGGTATGACTAGTTACTTTGTTTACGTTTACAATTGGTCAACCAAATCCTAGCATAGTTACCAACGGTAATCAGTTTATATGCACATAATTCATGTATTCCATATTCACATTACACAAATAGCGGATACATAACCAGCAGTTAAATCTCACGCCCGTTTTAATACATGTTCATGTTCTTAATAATGGTTATCAATATCAGTCAGTTCCATGTAAGCATAAAACATGTGTCCTTTGCATTTATTACACACACTACAAATCAGCAAAACACACATCATCACGCAAGTCTTAGAAAGTATATGAATCCTATTTACAATCACATTACTAGTTCATATCATATCTTATCACCAAATAGCTCAGTTGACATTTAAGTACGTACATTAACAGTGACAAGAAATCATACGTATCTCATAAACACATAAGCAAGACAATTCTAACATGCAACCTAAACAAAACACCCTTAGTGCCCTAAATACTGAATCGGCCCAATTGTAAGAGAAGGGACTGGCCCAACTCCCACTTAGTTCACAAACAGTCTAACCTATATATATTCTTTATGCAGCCCACTTCAGCCCCTCGGCCCATTATACAAAATCAATTACCCATCGGACCACTATCCCAATATTCATCCAGTGGATTAACATTCTATCAACACAGCGTGATATTAACTAACGTTGATCATAGTTAGCCTTATCAAGAAATCATGAATTCAAGTATCACAAAGTTCACATGTGTTAATCTAAGCTGTTAATTGATCGAACCCCACTTATAAAAAATAAAGTCATGCAAGATTCATGATTTCACATATTAAAAACCTAGAACAAGATTTCACATAAGCCCAAACACACATGGTCCCGGCTGCTTGTAACCGAGTCCCATCCCAGATGCGGTCCAAACAACTACTCGGCCCAAGCAATGGGCAGCTTCAACCGGATGAAGCCCATCGCATTCTGTTTGGCCCGTTGATCAACAGTAGCAACATTCACAATTTAATTTGCACAATTCCAACAATTCAATACATCCATCACAAACTATACTATGTGATCTATTCTCTTAATACATCGTGCATAAGCAACCTAAATCCTCAATATTCAGCTCGGTTATACAAGGCTAAACATGACAACTAACAAAATAACGCAAAGGTTATTCAGATTAGTTCATGAATTGTAAGATATACAATAACATCATGCAACATATTATCACAATTAATCACACATATATGGATGTCACACCTTCAATGTCACATGTAAACAATACCATACAAACATAAAGATCGACAAATACTAAACACTAACCAGAAACTTGACCGCTAATGGGTGCTATCTCGAACAGGGGGGAAATCTCCTACTGAAGTCGTGCAATCAGGAGAAAAGCCTTAGGGTTTATGACTTGTGATATAAGTTTAATCTAATTTGATCCACATCCCATGTGAAACATGCTGATCTATTATGTGAGTCCTAATCAAGTTTAAGGAATCATATTGGTACTAGAGTTTGCACATGAGAAACAATTAATTGTGTATCGGCCCATTTAATAATTGTCAGACCCACTAATTGAATTGGCCCAATCAAATATTATGTGATCTGAATTGATACATATATTGTCGGCCATTTGCAAATCTTTATCAAGCTTGCATGTGATTGTAATAATTAGATCCATTACTCGATCAAAGTTGAGGTCCAATAACAAAATTGTTTGTTTCAGTCCATCACGTGAAGATTTGAACGATGCTATCATGATAATCATTTTCAAAATTGTCGGACATGTTAGAATCACGAGATCAAACGGTAAAAACCTTGAGAGTTCGGGTTGTCACATCATCCCCAACTTGAAAGAAATTTCGTCCCGAAATTTAGCACATAGTTACTGAGGAAGCTAGTTAGGTTGCGTAGTTTTCCTGGGGTGTCACATCATCCTCCCGTTGATTTGGAATTTCGTCCCGAAATTCCGCAGTAGCTTCAGCCTCAGTAGTGGTTTCATTGTTCTCGAACAACTGAGGATATTTTTGTTTCATTTGCTCTTCTCGTTCCCAGGTAAACTCTGGGTCACGACGGGAGTTCCAACGAACTCGAACAACAGGTATCCTGGCGCGTTTGAGAATCTTGACCTCCCGGTCCAAGATTTCCACTGTTTCTTCGACAATTCACAACTGATCGTCGCTGGTGAGCTCCTTGAAATGAACTATGAGGGTTTCATCTGACAGACACTTCTTCAGATTCGACACATAGAATACGTTGTGAACTCCACTGAGTTCTTCGGGTAGTTTCAATCTGTAGGCCATCTTGCCAATTTTCTCCGTGATTTCGAAAGGTCCAACATAACGCGGGTGGAGTTTGTCTCGTTTACAAAAACGAACTACACCTTTCCAAGGTGAGACTTTAAGTAGTACTCGATCCCCAACCTAGAATTCGAGTGGTTTCCTACGTTTAGCAGCGTAGCTTTTCTGACGGTCACGAGCTGCCACCATTCGTTGTCGTATCTGAGCAACCTTCTCTGTTGTGTCTACGACGAGTTCTGGGCCAGTGATTTGGCAGTTTCCAACTTCTGCCCAACAAAAGGTGATCGGCACTTCCGCCCGTACCATGCCTCGAACGGAGCAGCCTGGATGCTGGTGTGGTAATTGTTGTTATACTAAAACCCCACTAAAGGTAGATGTCGCTCCCTGCCGTTACCAAAGTCGATTACACAGGCTTTAAGCATGTCTTCAAGAGTTTGGATGGTGCGTTCAGTCTACCCATCCGTCTGTGGATGTTATGCTGTGCTCATGTCTAGACGTGTGCCAAAGGATTTGTGCATCGCTTGCCACAAATCAGATGCAAATCGTGGGTCGCGATCAGAGATAATGGAGGTTGGCACCCCGTGCCTAGCAACCACTTCTTTCAAGTAGATGACTGCAAGTGTAGAAAAACTTATCCGCTTCCTTGATGGCTAGAAGGTGTGCTAGTTACGTGAGACAATCAATGATCATCAGGTGCTAATGTTTCCGTTTCGAGTTGTAAGTAGCCCAGTGATAAAATCCATGGCAGTCCGTTCTCGTTCCCATGTGGGTGTTTCTGGTTGCTAATACTTCACCTTGACTTTCCCACAAGTCAACATCATCCCCATACCCAGCTAGGTGAGCCGTCATGCCCGATCACCAGTACAAGGTTATAAATCCTAATGTCTCTCATCAAAACCCAGACGACCGGAAATATCAAAGCCGGTGCGCTTTGCTCAACATGAGTTCCCTACAATTGCCGTATAATGAGGTCCACACTCGTTCTTGAGGTAGTGAATATCATCTGTCCTGCCCGAGGTTGCTTCTCCAAGCCCCGCATAGGTCCGACTTCAACGTCTTCTTCCTTCTGTTCTCCAGTTTGAACCGAGAGAGTCTGATCAGGTATGTTAGAGTCGATAGCGAGCTGCAGAGCTCGTGTATGTTTAGGGTTCACAGTCGTACTCATCCAGTAGTTCCATCCAGCGATGTCATTGCATGCTTTAGCACTTGCGAACATCGATTCACGGGAGGCCCTTGTGATCGGTCTAGGTAACGCATTCGGTACCGTCCAAGAAATGCCTCCAAGTAAATCCAAGGACCACGGTTTCCACCGCCGGTTGTGTCGTTCGGTTCCTCTGGTAACTCTATTACGTAAATCATCACTCTCTTGCGTTGCGTCGGCGTGTAAACATTGCAGAGTTGGGATTCGAAAGCTGAAAGGTATCCTCCTGTTTTGTCTTTCCCGAACATAGCACCCTACTGTGCTAAAGAGATTTAAGTTGCGCGATCTTCAAAAATCCTGTGGTGAATCTGCGATAGAGTGTAGTGTGACCTAGAAATTGCTGCATTCTCGAAGGGATCTTTGGTGCCGAACAATATTTAACGAAATGGATCTTTAGCGAGATCCATGTGTATTCCCACTCTGTTGATCATATGACCAAAAAGGTATCTCTCAAATCCAGAAGTTACCTTTAACAAGACATCACGGCGAGTGGCTCCTCCCTCAGGAGCTCTAAAATAAGATACAAATGCTACCCACGGCGTTCCATTCTCCTGGTCAGGATTCAGAACCTTGTAAACAAATACGGTCGATTCATGCGATCCCTAAAGCTGCTGGTGTGTTGATCAACTCAATGATCATGATGTACAAAGTTGAAATGGCTGCATTGCGTTCGACATGCTGTTCTAAGAGCATTCTCCTCTTGGAGTTCCATCTGATGATAGCTCGTCCACTAGCCAATCATCGAATGGAAGCTTATTCCTCGAAACTGGTTAACAGGGTGTTACTACATGGTCGAAGCGAACGGTTCTTGACTGTCACCTTGTTGAGTTCTCGATAACAGTACACATATCCAATGATACAACCTATCTTCCTGGATATAGCTGGGGCTCCCCAAAGCAAAAACTAGGTCCGACAAAGCTCCTGTCCAACAGTCCCTGTTGTTGATTTTGACAACTCTCGCAACCCTCCTGGTGCAAGGTGGTAAGAGATACGAAAAATCAGGGCTGCCTCTGGCGTGAGATCAAGCTGAGAGTCTGTCTAATAGTTGTGGAAGTAAACATGATAGTTCCTCCCGTAGAATGCTGAGTGGAATCACGAAAAATTGGTGGATCCTCGATCCTCTTTTCCTTAGCCTTGACATCAGTAACGAGTGCTATCATAGCGGGATAATCCTTCTGTGGACACTTCTGGCCTTCACTGCTGAATTGATGCTAACCTCTGCATCACTCTGATGCATTAGAACAGATAACAATCCTCCACTAGGAGAGGGATACGTAGAATCTTCTCTTCACAGGGTACATCTAGCAAGAACAACTGAAGAGATGTCTATGTCGAACATTTGTCCCACAAGGTCGAGTTTGCATCCCAACGATCATATGAGGTTTCCATTGTCTTGCTATCAGCCGATTCCACAACAGGTTCGGTTTCAAGATGCATCAGGGTTAACCAGAACAGTGGCGAAGTGATTAGTCACCAAGAACACGTAGGCCACCATGTTGTTATAATCCCGTCGTCGCCCACGCCAATCCCTAATGTCCCTCCATGAGCATCGTTCCCTTGGTTGTTGTCGTTGGATTTAACATTGGCCACTCCATGCCGTAGGCATCTTCACTTTCCATACTGTTGGTTATCATTACAAATTCCTTGATGTTGTCGTGTTTGTTGCCTCTAGGGCTGTTGTTTGAAACGGAGCTCTACGACCTTTTACCGACAAGGTCCACCTCTTCACATTCCATGGTGTTATGGGTGAAATTCTAAGCCCATATCCTGACTTTGTATCTTGATTTTTTATTAGTTGTATATGATCAGGATACCATATCTGGATACCGGGCCAGGATATTGATAATATCCTGAGGCAGTATCCTGACTATTACTAACGATTGGTTTGTAAAACGTTGGTTGCAAGGTACCAACGTTAAAAGACTTGATCTACCTGAAGATTCGCTCAAGGTGGTTGAAAAATGGACGTTGATGGTGGAAGGATGGGTCTTGTAACGGTCAGAAAGGCATATTCCGCGAGAATATCGGATGTTGGTCAATGTTATTGACATTGTAACGGTTATATGAGCTGAAGACCCGGTTTTGTAGTCAATAAGCACGTGGAAAACGAGTAGAAGCAGCCCCCAACGTTTAGAATGGAATATTCCCAGCATCTCGGAATAATAGGAGAGTTAGTTTGTTATCTGTAACTATAAATAGGAGGCCAGATCAATAGGAACACACACTTCACTCTCTATCTCTACACTCGAACTCACACTTCTTTTTTCTTTCTATTACGCACAAACACTCAACACTTTCAATCGTTGTACCACTTAGCATTGATCTGAGCCATATCCTGCACTGTATCCTGTTATTCAAGCAATAAGAAGAACAAGGCAGCCGACGATTGTCAGCTCCCGAGGTTTTATGCCGGAGATCTAGATTGATCAAGGGCTTTCCTCGTATATCTCGTGTCAACCTTTACTTTTTTGCTCATTGTTTGATCATAGATACAGCTCTATATCCTGAGCCGTATCCTGAAACTGTTTTCATATCTAATTTTGTTAACACATTCTTCACACATAATTTTAGCACACTACCTCACTTAACTAATTTGATCACTTAATTGCTTCGGTAATTTTTGACCAAAACAATTTGGCGCCCACCGTGGGGCAAGTGGTGCTCTCTTTACTAAATTTTTTTGTGAAATCGTTAATCGGTTTTTTGTTTTCAAAACTTTTTGCCACATCATTTACAATGGCCTCTAGATCAAACATGAGCTATTCCACCGTGTCGGCTACAACTTCAGCAACTATTGGCTCGGTGCTTCCACCACCCCCTCCAAGGATTCCAGCTTCTTCATTTACTCAAGATGTTATCCCTACTCGGAGTGTTCAGGAATCTGCTCCCATTTTAGTTTCTAATGATGAAATTCTAACCTTGTTTGGAAGTGTGCAGGAACAAATGAGGCAGCAACAGGAAATAAACCAAATGCTGTTGAAGGAAATACAACTCCTGAAGTCTGGCTCGAGCAGATCTGCTGAGGATATCGTCACTCCCTTACAACCCAGAACTTTGAACTTCAGTTCGGTTGTGTATACTGAAGATAATAGGGGAAATATTGTGCCTAACCATTCCCAGAATCATACTCCTGAAATACCCTCCTCGATCAGGATGTCAACTGTGAGGAGCTCAGGATATGCTTCAGGATATGGCCAGAATCCTCAGACGGGTAACATGACAAATAATAATATTCATGCTACTAATAATGGTGGATCTTTGTAGGATGCAGGTATGACGTCAACATTTACTAGGGAGCTTCAGAAATTGAAGGACATGATATCTAGTGTACATGGAGTGGTCCAGCCAATTCCGGAAGTGTCCCAAGACAACCACAGGATATGTCGTTTCGCACATCCTATCTGTGATGCTGAGATCCCGAAGAGATTTCAAACCCCTAACATGAGGCTGTGTGATGGGACGACGGATCCTGAGGAGCATATTGCCCAGTATAGGGAGACTCTACAGCCCGGGATGCTGAACTTTAGTTCAGCAACATTTACCGAGGATAATCAAGGCAACATGATACCAAGTCAGTCCCGGAGCGACATGCTGGAGATACCATCGTCCGCCAGGATATCGACCGTGTGGGATCCGGGATATGATCAAGGATATGGTCCAGGATATGGCAAAAGTCAACAGGCTGGTAACATGTTTGCCAATATTAGTATCCCTGCTACTAATAATTATGATTCTTTGCAGGATATAGGTGTAACACCAACTGACCAGGGAACTTCAAAAATTGAAGGATATGATATTAAGCGTTCCTAGAGTAGTGCAGCCTATACCGGAAGTATCTCAGGATAGTCACAGGATATCCTGATTTGCTCATCCAATTTGTGATGCTGAAATTCCAAAAAGATTCCAGACTCCCAGCATGAAGTTGTATGATGGGATGACAGATCCTAAGGAGCATATTGCCCAAAATAGGGATAGTATGGAAATAAATCCAATCCTACCAGAACTTAAGAAAGCATGCTTATACAAAGGCTTCGGTTCAACTTTAACAGGATCGGCCTTAAAATGGCTTTTAAATGTTCCACCTTATTCAATTACATCACTTTCTCATTTAGTTAATTTCTTTATCAGTCAATTTTCTTGTAGCAAGGGCTTTGAGATACTAACAAGTGATCTTTACAGGATAACACAAGGATCACAAAAATCCCTAAGGGATTATGTTAACAAATTTAGTAGAGAATCCCTGGATATCCCGAACCTTGATATTGCTACGGCAGTACAAGCGTTCAAAATGGGGTTACGGAAGGGTTGTCAATTTTATCAGGATCTTGTAATGAATCCTTGCAGGAATTTAGATGAAGCTCGGAATAGGGATTTGAGATACATAAGGCTTGAAGATGATAAGAAAATGCATGAGAGGATGAACACATCTTCAACATATGAATTGACGAATAGGAAGTCGGAATCTTCCTACAAACAGTACTATTCAAAGCCATATGCTAAGAACGATAATAAGAAAGTGAATGCTGTTGAAGACGAGGATCCTGAAGAATATCCTGAAATCCCAGAGTATTGTTTTTCTGTAAATGTTCCTGAGTTAATGTATGCTATGCAGGGACTGGGGGACAAAGCTAGGTGGCCGAAAAAGAATCCAAGGAATACAGGTTGGAAGGATAAATCTAAATGATGTGCCTTCGATGAAGACTTCGGGCATATAACAGATGATTCCATTGCCCTGAAGAAAGAAATAAGCTATCTGCTGAGCAAAGGATATCTGAAGGATCTCCTGGGAAGAAAGAAGAACAAGGGTCAGGATACTGGGAAGGATCCTGAACGAGCAGCATCACCTCCTGCAGATACCAAGATAATTAACTTTATTTCAGGAGGATCCGATATCTGTGGGACCTCTTATTCTGCAGAAAAAAAGACATGCAAAAGAGGCTAAGGCAGAAAGGGGAGATAAGCCAACCAGGATGTCAACCCTTACAACTGATAAAGTGATCACGTTCGGCAGTGATGACAGGGATACTGTCCAGGATCCTCACCATGATGCTTTGGTAATAACTTTATATGTTGCTAATGATTTTGTGCGCAGGATACTGGTGGATAATGGCAGCTCCGTCAACATAATTCAGCTGGAAACACTGAGGAGGATAAATGTATCCCCGATGGATATTACTTCGAAATACATTATTGGGTTCAGTGGAGAAGCCAGGAGTACCGTGGGAGAAATAAAGTTGCATGTGTATGTTGAAGGGGTCAACTCAATGCAACGCTTCTGTGTCATGGACTCCTTATCCCGCTACAATATTATATTGGGTAGGCCATGGATCCATGACATGAAGGTTGTGCCATCGACTTATCATCAGTGCATCAAGATCCCTACCCCTTGGGGGGTTGTCAAAGTTGATAGTGATCAGCAGGAGGCTAAGGAGTGTTACTCATCCTCGATGAAATCCTCAACCAAGCCCAATGCAGCATAGCAATTAAAGATACGAGCCCAGGATATCACGGAGTGTTCAGAGCAGGATGTTGAGAAAATTATCCTAGACCAGGATAATCCAGATATCTTGGTGGAAACAATATCCCTCAGAATATTGAGGAACAACTTACTAACTTTTTGAAATGCAGGATATCCACGTTTGCATGAAAACATGAAGACATGACAGGATTCCAGCATATCCAAATGGAACCTTCGGGCCAGGAGGATGCTGCTTTCATGACACCAACAGGTATTTATTGTTATACTGCTATGCCTTTTTGGTTTAAAAAATGCAGGTGCAACATATCAGTGGCTGGTAAACATGATGACATGGTAGTAAAATCTAAGAAGGCTGAGGATCACCTCCGGGATATCAAGGGAGCATTTGATATCCTGGATCAGCATAACATGAAGCTGAATCCTGCCAAATGCCATTTTGGAATGGGGACAGAAAAGTTTCTAGGATATATGGTGACTAAAAGAGGGATAGAAGCAAGCCCAGAATAGATCAAAGCCATCTTGGACGTCAAATCACCTTCCAACTTGAAAGATATACAAAGATTGATAGGCCGAGTGGCAGCATTGAACAGATTCATCTCAAGATCCTCCGAGAAATGCAAAGAATTTTATGATATCCTGAAGAAAAACAAGAAGTTCGAAAGGGGAGAGAAGCATGAAGCAGCCCTGCAGGATTTGAAGCAGTATCTTTCAACTGCACCTCTATTGATGAAGCCTGAGAATGGTGAACCACTGTCCCTATACCTCGCAGTATCGGGGAACGCTGTAAGTGTCGTCCTTATAAAGGATCATGAAGGTCAGCAATATCCTGTCTATTATGTTAACAAAAGTTTATTAGATGCTAAAACTAGATATTCTCATTAGCCTTAGTGATGGCATCGACAAAGCTTAGACATTACTTTGAAACACATAGGATTCATGTTAAAACCAATTATCCTGTTAAAAATGTACTTAGGAAACCGAAAATGTCGGGTAGAATGGCTAAGTGGTCAGTAAAGTTAAGTGCCTATGATTTAGTATATGAACCTAGGAATGCCGTAAAGTCTCAGGCTTTAGCTGACTTTGTGGCTGATTTTAGTAGTGACATTCAGGATGAGGTAGACCTAGAAGTTCAACAGCTAGGAGAATCCTCAACATCCTGGACATTATATACTGATGGTGCATCTAATATAAGAGGAGTAGGATTAGGAATACTACTAAAATCACCACAGGGGGACATATTACCCCAGGCTATTAGGTGTGAATTTCCTGCTACCAATAATGAAGCAGAATATGAGGCTTTAATCGCAGGATTAGAGTTGGCTAAGAGCATGAGTATCAAAAATTTACAAGTATATGTTGATTCTTTGTTAATTACTAACCATTTTAATGGATCCTATGCAGTTAAGGGTGAGAAATTAATAGAATATCTTGATATTCTCAAAAAATTAGCAGGATATTTCGATGTTTTTACACTTGAACAGGTACCAAGGGAGGATAATGCAGAAGCAGATGCTTTAGCAAATTTGGGATCATCAATCAGGATACCTGAAGGGACCCAAATACCAATATTACATGTCTTATATCCTGCAACGAATCCTCAGGATAAAGAAGTAGCGGGTATTCGGGATCCTGAAGTGGAATATCCTGAACAGGATCCTAAATCCTGGACGGCTCCAATTGTGAGATATCTCAAAGAAGGACGCATCCCTGGAAATGAAAATCCTAAGGCATTTAGGATGAAGGTATCACGATTCACTATTATAAATAATGTTTTATACAAGAAATCTCTTGCAGGACCGTACTTGAGGTGCTTGGAGGATCCTGAAGCCAAGGAAGTACTTCAGGATATACATGAAGGGGATTGTGGTAATCACACCGGGGGCAGATCATTGTTCTCGAAAGTATTAAGGACAAGATATTATTGGCCAACGATGAGGAAAGATGCTGCAGAATATGCTCGAAGATGTGATGCATGTCAAAGACATAGTAACATACTACATCAACCAGCTGAACCATTATATCCTGTAGTTTCCCCTTGGCCATTCATGAAGTGGGGGATGGATATAGTAGGGAAGTTACCAAAAGCTCCGGGAGGAAAAGTCTTTATGTTAGCTATGACAGATTATTTCTCCAAGTGGGTTGAGGCTGAAGCATTTGTCCAAGTTAGAGACCAAGAAGTAGTATCCTTCATAAAGAGGAATATCCTGACTAGGTTTGGAGTACCAGCTGAGATCATTTGTGATAATGGGTCCCAGTTCATAAGCAAAAGGACTACTGACTTTTGCAAAAGTTAGGGAATCAAAATGATCACATCTACTCCGGTACATCCTCAAGCGAATGGACAAGCTGAATCTTCAAACAAGATAATAGTTAATAACTTAAAGAAGAGACTTGGGGCCAAAAAAGGAAGATGGGCAGAAGAGTTACCCTTTGTTTTATGGGCTGACAGGACAACGGTAAAAAATGCAACCGGCCAAACCCCATTCTCCTTAGTATTCGGAGCAGAGGCGATGATTCCAACGGAAATGGCGATACCTACTGCAAGATCTATCTTACAGGATCCTGAACAGAATCCTGAAGCCTTATGTCAAGATTTGGATACTATAGATGAAAAAAGAGACGCAGCAAGGCTAAGGATGGCAGCATATCAGCAAAGAATATCCAGGGCATATAACAAGAACATAAGGACTAGAAGATTTCGAGTTGGTGATTGGGTACTTAGAAAAGCTTTTCAAAATACCACTAATCCTGCCGATGGCAAGCTAGCTCCTAAATGGGAAGGACCTTATGAAGTCGAGTCTGAGGCAGGGAAAGGAGCATATCGACTCAGAAATATGGAAGGGGATATGCTACCAAGATCCTGGAATGCAATACATTTGAAGCTCTATTTCAAGTAAGAGTAGAATTTATTTTCTATCTCGGAATGGTATGTATTCTATCTCTTTTAAATATATTTGTTTATTATCTTGAACCCAATACTGACTTAAGCATCGGAGGGGTGTTAGCCAAGCTAACACCCACCTTAGTTTACAGTTGTTTTGTAGCATATGTTTCAGGATATAGCTCCAGGATATGTACTCAGGATAACTCGAAAGATTAGAGGATTGGCCCCCTCTCTCAAGTTTAAGGGATCCTGATCCCTTCACAGGTTTAAAGGTATTCACCTTTCTCACGAATTGGGTTTAAACACCCCGCCTGGAGCGCAAGTTATCCAGGGATAGTTCAAGGTGGCGGGACCAGTTCATGTAAAAGTGGCTGACAATTTCGTTACTGTTGGCTATACCCTGGATCCTTAAGGTATATGAGGATTGATCACCCTCTCTCGCGAAAGGGTATTTTCATACTCTCTAAGGTTTAAAGGTTTTCACCTTTCTAAGTCTTGGGGTTTATACACTCCCGCCTGTAGCGCACGAAAACAAGAGTGTTTTCACACTCTTCTAAGGTTTAAAGGTTTTCACCTTTCTAAGTTTTGGGGTTTCCACACCCTCGCCTGTAGCGCACGAAACGTGGGTAAAATCCCCAGTAAAACTCAAAGACTTAAAGGTTTTCACCTTTTCAAGTCTTGAGGTTCTTATACTCCGGCTTAAATGCCTGGAAAATGGGTTTAGTCCCAATAAAATACAAAGTTTTTGGATAATCCCAAAGTATATTTTCAAAAAACATAATCATTTACGAGTCTACATAAATTTTTGAAAAAAGATTGCTAAGTTTAAACAACTGGTTGAAGAATTGCTAAAGGATCATATCCCGGCACAACATACTGGTCCTGCACAGACAGGGGACATCCGTGATGGAACATGCCGTATGCTTATACTATATCCTACTGGGGACATTTATGCTGGAGCGAGAAGGTAACCTATGCCAACATTATATCCCACTGGGGACATTGCGAATGATTCAAAGGTTTAAGAATGAAGATTATTGCCTAGGTGTTTCTGGTATGGATTCTTACTTTTCTTAAGTTTGAAGGCCTTATCTGAGTAAGTTAAGTTTTTATGAAAATTTGTATTTAACTAAGTTTTTGTCAAACATTTTGAACAAAGGGGACAAAGCAATTAAGTTTCATACCAGTATCCTGATCAGGATATTCAGAACAAATTTTTCAAAATAACATATAACACGGAGATAAGGTCGAAAAGGTTAGTTTATTGTTATTAGTCCAAAAAATTGTATTCTTGGTTTCATCTCAAAAAGAGACCCATTCACCGAGAACACAATTAAGTTTTTAAAGCATATTTACATAAACAGTTGAAGGCTTCGTCCTGAAAACACAGGATTCCTCCACCTTCAACTGTCAAACTATTCTACTTGCAGGAAAATAAAATTGTTCTAAGTGCAGGACGACCAGATAATTTAGACCCTACAAAATATAAGTATCACTAAAGACAAACTGACCAGGATACAGGTTCAGTATATGTGTACGGGATACAGGATCTGGATACTTACCTTATTAGGGAAGGAGATTATGGGCTCGATGGATTCCATGAAGCCAAGGTCACCATAAGAGAAACCTTCGGAAGCAGCAAAAGAGGGCTTAGAGCTGATGGCAACATATGGTTCCTTTTTCACCAAGGCAGGCTTAGAAAAGCTGTCAAGCTCCTCTGGATAAAAAGTAGCAGGGTCCTTGATGGAATCTGCGTAAAAGGGAGTAATTCTAATTTCATCACATGATAGTCTTCTGAAGTAACCAAACCTATGCAGGAATATTTAAAACAAATATCCTTACCAGACATGTTGGAATGACTAAAAAATATATCCGTTGGAATCAGGATATCCAACAGTTATATTTTTGGGGACAATTGTTATGGGTGAAATTCTGAGCCCATATCCTGACTTTGTATCTTGATTTTTTATTAGTTGTATATGATCAGGATACCGATCAGGATACCATATCTGGATACCAGGCCAGGATATTGATAATATCCTGAGGCAGTATCCTGACTATACTAACGATTGGTTTGTAAAACGTTGGTTGCAAGGTACCAACGTTAAAAGACTTGATCTACCTGAAGATTCGCTCAAGGTGGTTGAAAAATGGACGTTGATGGTGGAAGGATGGGTCTTGTAACGGTCAGAAAGGCATATTCCGCGAGAATATCGGATGTTGGTCAATGTTATTGACATTGTAACGGTTATATGAGCTGAAGACCCGGTTTTGTAGTCAATAAGCACGTGGAAAACGAGTAGAAGCAGCCCCCAACATTCAGAATGGAATATTCCCAGCATCTCGGAATAATAGGAGAGTTAGTTTGTTATATGTAACTATAAATAGGAGGCCAGATCAATAGGAACACACACTTCACTCTCTACACTCGAACTCACACTTCTTTTTTCTTTCTATTACGCACAAACACTCAACACTTTCAATCGTTGTACCACTTAGCATTGATCTGAGCCATATCCTGCACTGTATCCTGTTATTCAAGCAATAAGAAGAACAAGGAAGCCGACGATTGTCAGCTCCCGAGGTTTTATGCCGGAGATCTAGATTGATCAAGGGTTTTCCTCGTATATCTCGTGTCAACCTTTACTTTTTTGCTCATTGTTTGATCATAGATACAGCATATCCTGAGCCGTATCCTGAAACTGTTTTCATATCTAATTTTGTTAACACATTCTTCACACATAATTTTAGCACACTACCTCACTTAACTAATTTGATCACTTAATTGCTTCGGTAATTTTTGACCAAAACACATGGTACGTGCTAAGGCACTACTCACTGTGCGGGGAGTTTCACATTCCATTCTACAGTCAGTTTTCATTGCTTATCTCCTGATTAATTCGTAAAAGTTGCCTCCCAAGAGTCGCTGGCTGGGTTTAAGGATTCGATTGAAGTCAAATCGCTGATATTCATTGTTGGTAACTAGGGTCGTTCAAATGCTGAAGTCCATCGTTCTTGCAAGTTGACTGAGTAATACACGACATGTTACGAGGGTGTTGCAGAAGTGATCGCACTTCGGGATCTAAGGCGTCAAAACATGAGTTCCAGCAAACGAAGAGGAGTAGGGAAGGTATCGATCAATCATTCGACATGGCGACATCCAACTCAGGGATGTTCGTTTAAGCACCTAACATTCTACACGGTTCGCTAGGTGTTCAGGTAATACCCGATAGCATCGAGATTCGAAAGGATCCAAAGGTGAATGAAAAGTTCACGTTCGAGTAGGGGACAATCACTTCTATGACCCCTATAGGTTTGTTACGTTTTACATCGATCAAATAACGAAACGGGACCCCTTTTCCACTTGTTAAGGCTTACTGGGACTCTCATGCACCCCACATTATTATTATGTGTGCACCCACAATAATATTGTGATTTGCATGCTCACCTCAGCTCCTCTTAACTCATGTCAAATGGTTCCTCAAACTCGAGTAGCAAACAAAGAGTATCACGAAGCGTAAGTCATGAAGGTTTAGGGAAATACCACCCTATCAGTCACATAACACATGCGAGTATACATGAATTCATACTGTTGTGCTAAACATGCAATCACATGCAATATCATATGTAGGTGTCCACTAATTATGCAGTACAATGAGTATACGAGAGGCGAACCTTGCAATCTGGAGGTGAGTGTCATGGTCGTATTCACGTCTTTAGAACTGTTCGGTTATAGTCTGGTTTAACAAAAACGTTTTCCCCTTTTAAAATAAAACCAAGTTCACTATAACCAATGGCTCTGATACCAATCTGTCACACCCCCAAAATACCACATGCGGAGAACCCCCGCTGGGCGAGTGACGTACCAGGATCTAGCCACCAATCACATTGAAATCATAATTATAAATAAATAAAACTTTCATTTATTATTGATTGAAGTGTTACAAAACATTATTTAACATTCAGCGGAAGCATAATACATTAATTAAGAAATTCATAAACCAAGTGTGTGAAAGCCATTAGATTCGTCTAGCGTTTCCATGTATCTCGACCCATGACCACTCCAGCCTCCCAGATAGCAAGTTCCAAATAATATAAGCATATAGTCCTGCAAGGCATGTAACAACGAGTCAACAACAAAGTTGAGCGAGTTCACAGTTGGTTGTTCGTTTTAAGTTGTTTCAAAAACATAGTTGTTCTTTAGCTGGCTTACTTGCCGTGGGGGTTACCCCATAGTTGAAAATATGATTAACCGATTCCTTCTTTGCCAAACCATAACCAGTGGGGGCTTCCCCATGTGAACCACTAGATCGTTACCATATCGACTACTGACGAAAGTAAGTTGTGCCCTAAGTCAATGTCTATCATCATTGACTGTTTGCCATGATCCATCAGACGACCGGCACGGTGTGAGGTTTGTCAAACCTAATAGCGCTATTAACTAATGACCCTCTCGCCATCGGCCTCGGCGATTAAGTCGATATAAAATGAGGGACTTAATGATAGAGTTTTGTATAGTAAGTTTAAGGTTGTTGTCCTACCCAAGGAGGACGAACGTGCGTATTCTACCCAAGGAGAATACAGAAGATTAATATTGGCATCCTACCCATGGAGGATGGCGGTACATATCCTACCCAAGGAGGATATGTAGGTTCCGTTTTAACTCTTTAACCCACTCCCAACCACCAGGAATCCCATGCCTTAGAAAGTGTGTGAACTCACCTTGGTTTGCTCGGTATGACTAGTTACTTTGTTTACGTTTACAATTGGTCAACCAAATCCTAGCATACTTACCAACGGTAATCAGTTTACATGCACATAATTCATGTATTCCATATTCACATTACACAAATAGCGGACACATAACCAGCAGTTAAATCTCACGCCCGTTTTAATACATGTTCATGCTCTTAATAATGGTTATCAATATCAGTAAGTTCCATGTAAACATAAAACATGTGTCCTTTGCATTTATTACACATACTACAAATCAGCAAAACACACATCATCACGCAAGTCTTCGCAAGTATATGAATCCTATTTACAATCACATTACTAGTTCATATCATATCTTATCACCAAATAGCTCAGTTGACATTTAAGTACGTACACTAACAGTGACAAGAAATCATACGTATCTCATAAACACATAAGCAAGACAATTCTAACGTGCAACCTAAACAAAACAACCTTAGTGCCCTAAATACTGAATCGGCGCAATTGTAAGAGAAGGGACTGGCCTGACTCCCACTTAGTTCACAAACAGTCTAACCTATATATATTCTTTATGCAGCCCACTTCAGCTCCTCGGCCCATTATACAAAATCAATTACCCATCGGCCCACTATCCCAACATTCATCCAGTGGATTAACATTCTATCAACATAGCGTGATATTAACTAACGTTGATCATAGTTATCCTTATCAAGAAATCATCAATTCAAGTATAAAAAAGTTCACACGTGTTAATCTAAGCTGTTAATTGATCGAACCCCACTTATACAAAACAAAGTCATGCAAGATTCATGATTTCACATATTAAAAACATAGACCAAGATTTCACATAAGCCCAAACACACATGGTCCTGGCTGCTTGTAACCGAGTCCCGTCCCAGATGCGGCCCAAACAACTACTCGGCCCAAGCAATGGGCAGCTTCAACCAGATGAAGCCCATCACATTCTGTTTGGCCCGTTAATCAACAGTAGCAACATTCACAATTTAATTTGCACAATTCCAACAATTCAATACATCCATCACAAACTATACTATGTGAACTATTCTCTTAATACATCGTGCATAAGCAACCTAAATCCTCAATATTCAGCTCGGTTATACAAGGCTAAATAAGACAACTAACAAAATAACGCAAAGGTTATTCAGATTAGTTGATGAATTGTAAGATATACAATAACATCATGCAACATATTATCACAATTAATCACACATATATGGATGCCACACCTTCAATGTCACATGTAAACAATACCATACAAACATAAAGATCGACAAATACTAAACACTAACCAGAAACTTGACCGCTAATGGGTGCTATCACGAACAGGGGGAAAATATCCTACTGAAGTCGTGCGATCAGGAGAAAAGCCTTAGGGTTTATGACTTGTGATATAAGTTTAATCCAATTTGATCCACAGCCCATGTGAAACATGCTGATCTATTATGTGAGGCCCAATCAAGTTTAAGGAATCATATTGGTACTAGAGTTTGCACATGAGAAACAATTAATTGTGTATCGGCCCATATAATAATTGTCAGACCCACTAATTGAATTGGCCAAATCAAATATTATGTGATCTGAATTGATACATATATTGTCGGCCATTTGCAAATCTTTATCAAGCTTGCATGTGATTGTAATAATTAGATCCATTACTCGATCAAAGTTGAGGTCCAATAACAAAATTGTTCGTTTCAGTCCATCACGTGGAGATTTGAACGGTGCTATCATGATAATCATTTTCAAAATTGTCGGACATGTTAGAATCACGAGATCAAACGGTACAAACCTTGAGAGTTTGGGTTGTCACAATTTAAGTGATATACAGTCAAGATAATCAAGGGCAATGGTGATATATATGCGGATTAGACACAAAAAAAAACACTCAACAAATGGCTACAATTTAAGGAATGTGTTTAGTGACGGCATCAGAATCCTAATTGATGGAGAAAGGTCTGGTGGCAAGAAAAGCTGCTTCTAGGATGTCAAGTGTTTTCGCTAGACGATTCCATTCTTGGGTGGTTGGTATGGCCCTTGTTCCTGTAACTCGAATCCTAGCCCGGTATATCCTATTTTAATTTTGTTAGGAAACATTATTTGTAAGTATTGAAGAAAATCACAATCAACTGGATCTATGAAGAGATCACAGTCCTGAAGATCACAAACAAGAAAAAGAAGATCAGATAGGACAACTGAAATGCACAGGATCTACTTCAAATAAAGACAGGTGGATCAAGAGCTGAATTGGATTATCAGAGAAGGTCATTTCTGATGGATCTGATGATATTTCTGATGAAATATCATCAATTTCTGACGATTCTGATCATCAGGATTTTTCTGATGATTTGTTCATCAGAATTTCTGATGAAGTGGTTTATCAGAATTCTAATGAAATTCCCCACTTATCTGAAATTGGCTCTATCCTGCCACACTTACCGAAGCAAGTTGACATTATTGGATATCATGATGAAAAAGGCAACTTGAACGTTGGATTCAATGAATATGTCAATTGGCCACTTTTTGCAGGACTTATTGCATGAATAAACTATTGTTTATTCATGCACCCAGCCTTCTATAAATAGAAGTCCCAACCAGCAGAAGACAATTGAGTTTAAAGCTTAGCATTCACACATACATCAAAACTCCATTGCCCTCTCACCCACATAATTCAAGATTCATTTGTACTAGATAATAATCTTACAATCACCTTGTAAACCATTTTGTTTCAAAGTGATATAAACTTGATAATTCTGTAGGTCTTGTTTCTGAAAGTCTGATTTCCATTTCCGCACATCTATTTCACATTTACTGAAATCACTTGCCATATTACGTGAAAAGAAGTTGTTTAAGGCCATATTGGGTCCAACAATTGGTTTCAGAGCAGATTGAATAAACTATTTTCAAACGATCAATCGCTCATCTTCTTTTCTCTAAATATGGCCAGCTTTCAATCCTGGAATAATGCTTTTAACATTGGTTCTATGTCCAAACCTCTGAATCTGGTCAGAGAGGAATACCCCCAATGGAAAATCAGGATGCTCAATTTCCTTAATGGTCATGACCGAGCTTTGTTTCAATCCATTGAAAGGGGTCCACATATACCAATGACTATAATACTAGCTATTCCAGCAACTGACCAATCACCTGCTATCCCTGCCTCCCAAGCTCCCAAAAGTGAAATACTTTGGAGTGAGGAAGACAAGGAAAAGGTGGCTGGGGATGAAAGGGCAAAGTCACTTTTAATCATGGCCATCCCCAATGAAATATTTTCACAAGTTGATGCATGTGCATCAGCTAAGGAAATATGGGATCAGTTGGAAAATCTTTGTGAAGGAGGAGAAAGGATGAGAACAAACAAGAGAACAAACAATGTCTCATCTTATGAAAGGTTTAAAAGTTTGCCAAATGAAAGATTAAATGATACACATCAAAGATTTAAAAAACTTTTAAACGAGCTAAAGAAATTTGGAATAACTAAGTCAAATGATGAAAGAAACATAAAATTTCTTGATGCCCTTCATAGAGAATGGAGAAGTCTAACCATGACCTTGGCCTCAACCTTAGAACTAGGAAATATGAGTCTTCATGACTTATATAGCATCTTGGTCCCCAGAGAGGAAGAAATATTTGAAGAAACCATTCAAAGAGGGGGATCTTTAGCTCTTATCTCAAACTCACAAAGATCAACAACTACCAATGATCCACAACCATCAAACAGCCAAAATCTTGAAACTTCTGATACATCATCAGACTTTTCAGCTTTTGCTGAAGCAATAGCACTGCTCACCAAAACATTTGAGCAGAGGTTGAGGGGAGGTAGCCAGAGATACCAGAGAAGTGACAGAGGAAGGATGGATGGGAGATCTAAAGAGGAATTTAGATCTAAGGATAAAGGGAAGGCTGAAGTTGTGTGTTACAAGTGCAAGTAGAGAGGTCACTATGCATCAGAATGCAAGACCAAAAAGCTCAAGGATGTTGCTTACTATGAGAAAAAGCTTGAAGAAGCAAAGAAGCAGCAACAAGTTAGCTTAATTGCAGGAACAGATACATGGTTATCTGATGATTCTTCTGATGATGAAGAACTAGAATTGGCAAATTTCTGCCTCATGGCACTTTCTAAAGGTCTACCAGAAACTTCAGAAAAAAGGTAAATTTAGACAATCTTGATCTTGAACACAAGCTAAACAAGCTCATGTCAGATTTTCTAAATCTGCAAGAAAAACATCAATCAGATATTAGAAAATCTGATGAGTTGCAAAGGACTTTGAATAAAATAATTCTTGAAAACCAACTTCTTATAGAGGATAGTTTAGATCAAAGAGCTAAAATTGAGTTTTATGAAAGTGAAAGAAAAGATCTTTACAAGAAAATCAATGACAAAGAAACCAATGTAAGAGGTTTTCAACAAGCCAAAGAAATCATAAATTTTATTGAGTCCACACCAAAGAACAAAGAAGAGGGTTTAGGATATATAAGATCAAATGGAAATAAACCCACTGTCTTTGTAAAAGTAACTCATCAGAATTCTGATAAATTTTCATCAGAATCTGAATCTTGCAAAACAACCTGTTCTGAATACTCTTTTGAAAAACCAAACTTCAAAACAAACACAAGTGAATGCAGTCAAGAATCTGTAAAGACTCCAGAAGCAGTTCACTCATCTTTTCAAAATTATCCACTCATTCCATCACAAGAAGAAATATCAGAAAATTCTGATAAAACTTGCATGTGTGTTGACATACTGAAGCTTGTTCAACACCATCTTCAAAAGAAAAATGTAAAATTTGTTAATGGCTCAGCATATAACATAATTTCTGATGCAAAACCAAGAAGAAAAAATAAATTGATTAGGATTCCATCAGAAACAGTACCCAAGCATGCCTGGGTACCAAAAACCCTCTAATCATTCCATTTCAGGACCATCATGTGCAGCAGATCTGGTACTACGATTCAGGAAGCTCCAAGCACATGACTGGGGACAGGAGCTTACTCAGCAACTTTGTTTCAAAGCTGGGTAGAATGGTAAATTTTGGAAATGAAGTAAAAGGAAGGATCATAGGATATGGATGCATAAGGTATGGATGTTTAACCATAGAGAAAGTAGCCTATGTTGAAGGCTTAAAGTATAATTTGCTGAGTTGTGGTCAATTCTGTGACAACGGTTTTCAGGTAACCTTTTTACCAGAAAAATGCTTGTTAATAGGTATAGATGATAATAAAATCTATTTAAGTGGGAAAAAGATAAGAACATCAATTTACTATTTTGACTTCAAAGAAGAAAGTGAACATCCAAAACTATGTTTATTTTCAAAAATCAACAAAGGTAGTAGTTGGTTATGGCACAAAAGGCTAGCCCACTTAAATTTCAAAAACCTAAGCAAACTAGCAAGCAAAGGTCTGGTAAAAGGATTACCTTTGATATCCTCAAAGAAGGATAAAATTTGTGAAGCATGTGAGATGGGTAAATCCAAGAGAAGCACACATAAATCAATTTCTGAGTCTTCTATTTCACAAAATTTGGAACTTTTACACATGGATTTGTGTGGACCCATACGTACCGAAAGTTTTTCTGGAAAGAAATACATACTAGTAATAGTAGATGACTTTTCCAGGTACACATGGGTAGAATTTTTGAGAAAGAAAAATGAAACTCCTGATCTGATCATTAATTTTATCAAGAAAATTGAAAATCTGTTAAAACTAACAGTCAAAAGGATCAGATCAGACAATGGAACAGAGTTTAAGAATTCAAAAATTGAGAATTTCCTTGTGAGTAAAGGAATTTCTCATGATTTTTCTGCTCCCAGAACACCCCAACAGAATGGGGTGGTTGAAAGAAGGAATAGGACCTTGGTAGAAGCTGCCAGAACCATGCTTGCTTATGCTAAGCTGCCCACTCACTTTTGGGCAGAAGCTATAGCAAATGCATGTTTTACCCAAAATAGATCCATAATTAACAAAAGGCACAACAAAACACCTTACAACATTATCAATGGAAGAATTCCAAGTATAAAATTTTTGCATACATTTGGTTGTAGATGTTTTGTTTTCAATGATTTTGAAAGCCTTGAAAAATTTGACAAAAAAACAGAAAAATGTATTTTTCTTGGTTACTCTTTGTCATCAAAAGCATATAGAATTTTTATTCTCAACACAAGGAAAATCAGAGAAAGTCTGTATGTTTCATTTGATGACTCATCAGAAACAGAGGTTTCTGATGAATACATGAAAGAAATAAATTTTTCTGACAAACAAGAAAAATATGAACATCTCTTTGAAATGATAAATGAAGATTTCCTAGAACATGATAATCCTTTCAAAAACAAATCAAAAGATACTTCATGTACTAACTCTGCAGAACAAAGGTGTAGTACATCAGAGCCTCAGAATTCTGATATCTTACACACAAATGAAGCACCTATTCAGGGGGAAACTTCAAATCCATCAGAACCAACAACTTTTCACAACAAGTTAAGATGGATCAAAGGACATGTTCATTCTGACATCATTGGCAATCCTGCAGATGGTTTCAGAACAAGATCTGCAACTGCACATGAGTGTGCATTTTCTGGGTTCTTAAGCAAGGTAGAACCCAAATCTGTCAAAGAAGCTCTAAGTGACCCAGACTGGATTCAAGCAATGCAAGAAGAGCTTGATCAGTTTGAAAGGAGCAAGGTATGGGATCTGGTACCCAAGCCAAAAGACAAATCTGTCATAGGCTCAAAATGGGTATTTAGGAATAAATCTGATGAGAATGGCATAATCACAAGAAACAAAGCAAGGTTAGTGGTCAAGGGTTACTGTCAACAAGAAGGTATTGATTATGACGAAACTTTTGCACCAGTAGCTAGATTAGAAGCTGTAAGAATTTTTCTTGCTTATGCTGCATCCAAGGATTTCAAAGTTTATCAAATGGATGTAAAATCAGCTTTTCTGAATGGTAAAATTGAGGAAGAAGTTTATGTGCAGTAACCAGAAGGCTTTGTTGATCCAAAATTTCAAAATCATGTTTACATATTAAACAAAGCCTTGTATGGGTTGAAGCAAGCTCCTAGAGCCTGGTATGAAACTTTATCAAACTTCTTACTCAATTCTGGGTTTACCAAAGGTACTATTGACACCACACTTTTCCTCAAAACACACAAAGGTCATACTTTGCTGGTCCAGATGTATGTTGATGACATTATATTCGAATCAACAAATGAAAAAAATTGTAACAAATTTCAAAAGTTGATGACCAGCCACTTTGAAATGAGTATGATGGGTGAGTTAACCTTTTTCTTAGGGTTACAAGTTAAAGAAAGAAATGATGGAATATTTTTGAGTCAATCAAAATATGTGAAAACAATTCTACAAAAATACTCACTTGAAAACTGCTCTGTTTCAAAAACTCCTATGGCAACAGGGAACAAGTTAGATTCTGATAAGGATGGAAGAAGTGTTGATATTAAAACCTATAGAGGGATGATAGGATCACTGCTATATTTAACTGCAAGCAGACCAGATATCATGTTTGCAACATGCTTTCTGGCCAGATATCAATGTGATCCCAAAGAATCCCATCTAAAAGCTGTAAAAAGGGTTTTTAAATATCTTAGAGGCACATCAGAAATTGGTCTCTGGTATCCTAAGGATACAAACCTTGAATTAATTGCATACACAGATGCAGATTATGCAGGGTGTAAAATTGACAGAAAAAACACATGTGGTGCCTGTCAACTCTTGGGAGAAAAATTGGTATGTTGGGCAAGCAAGAAACAAAACTGTGTTGCCACATCAACAGCAGAATCAGAATATGTAGCAGCAGCAAGTTGCTGTTCACAAGTGCTGTGGATGCAAACTCAACTGAAAGATTATGGAGTAACTCTGACAAAAATACCAATTCTATGTGACTCAAAGAGTGCTATTGCAATAACAGAAAATCCAGTTCATCACTCAAGAACCAAACACATAGATGTCAGATATCACTTCATAAAAGATCATGTGGAGAAAGGTAACATTGAAATATATTTTGTACCAACTGAAAACCAAATTGCTAATATCTTTACAAAGCCTCTTGATGAAAAGAGACACAATTTTTTGATCAGCAAACTTGGCATGGTTAATCTAAATGATGAAGATTTTTCAGAAAAGACAAGGACACAAATTGAAAACCATATTGATGATCATCAAAGTTCTGATAATCAAAGAACAAATCAACTGGTTTCTGACAAAGCAATCCATCAATCTGATGGAACATCAGAAAATCTGACGAATCTTCAATAAATGATGATTTATCAGAATATCTGAGGAAATATCAGAATATCTGGTGAAATCACCAGAAGTTCTAATATAAAATCAGAAACCAGGTTGAAACATCAGAATAATTTGTTATCTTCATAAACTTACATCTTCATGCATATCCCACACATTGTATATATTAATATTTTTGTATTGTTTGTTTTTGTATTTCTTTTTTTTAACCAAAAAAAACACAAAAGGGGGAAAAGTAACATGCATAAAGATAAAATTCTATATTGCTATGAAAATCAAAGTGACACGTAGGCACTAGAATGATTAGGAGCAATGAAAGTAGCCGCCTAGTCATTAAATGCTTACTCACACATGGGGCTTAGTAGACTGTCACATTCACTGTTACATTCACTGTTACATTCACTGCAACATATATCATCTTAATTGAAGAGAAAAGGGTTGGTTGTTAATATCATTTATAGGGAACCATCACTTTCATCTATAAATATTAACAACCTGAAAAGAACTTACTTCACACCAAAATCATCTCTTCAAAAGCCCTTTGACAGAATTTTTCTTATCTTAAAATGGGTCGCCCAAAATTGATGAAGGCTACTCAATTCCCTCTCCCATTTCACAGACTTCATAATCTTAGATTAAGATCCAACTTGGAAGGACCTGCATGGGAGGACTGCAGGTTTCTGTACAATATGATCATGCGAAGTCCTTTGGGCTTTGCTGTATCATCACATGTCACAATTTATCCAAAACTTCTCCAAGAGTTCTGGTGGAACTCTGAAATCATTTTTAGTGGTACTTCCGTGTGGATTGAGAGTGAGGTTATGGGGGTAAAAATTACCCTAAAAGAGGAAACAATCAGAAATGTCGTCAAACTGGGTAATGATCATGAAATCAAATTTCTGGATAAGGCAAATGTGCAACAGACCTTGACTGAAATGGGCTATCATACAAACAACTCGTCAAGGGCTGTTAGCAAATCTGGTTTTATACCACCTTTCCAGTTTTTGGTAACACAGCTAAGTGTCTGCTTCTCCAAGAAGATTGGACACTTCAACGAGCTGTCTCATAAGATGATGGAAGTGGTTCATGCTGTTGTGCAGGAAAAATCTTACAACTATGCTAAGTTTCTCATGAGAGACCTAGAAGCAAACTTCCACGACCGTCAACCCTTTCTGATCTACCCTCGATTCGTAACCAAGGTGATCACAAGTCAGCTGGACTTCGGAGGAGTGAGAAGCTGCTATCCAAGAGCAGAACTGGTACTTCAAGAAAACATAAGTGAAGCCACCCTGGTGCCATCAACGAATCACACTGGTCGAATAACCAGTCTTTGGTTATATGTGAAGTGCATGTACGACGTGTTGGAGGAGGAGTAGTTGTTGTTTGTTTTTCTTTGCCGTGTGTTTTATATTTTTTTTTTTGGTTTATATATATCAGGTTTGCTTTAATCTCTTTTCATTAAAAAAAATGATTCAATAGATCTAGGGGGAACTAACACAACATGTCTGATAAAAACAAGGAAAATCTGGCGAAATTCAAATAGGATCTGACAGGATTTAGTGGTACTCAGAAAATCTGATAATCAATCAGAAAATCTGGTATTTATTCAGAAAACTCATCACACGAATCTGATCATTCACCAGAAAATTTTCAAAGTAACCAGAACATCTGACAATAAATCAGAAAATCAAATTTTTATCAGAAAAATCTCTTGAAAGCCAGGAAGTTTGACATATCATCAGAAAAACAATGCTTTTAACCAGATTTAAAGAAACTTATGACCATCTAATTTTTTGTTGAAATAAGTTTCATTCAAAAATGTTTTTCTGAGGACTGGAACAAGCTGTATGAAAAATACTTCCTGTATATTAGAACAAAGGTGTGGAGTTCAGAACTGCAAGACTGCAATGTAAGTAAAAATATTGGAACTCTACTTATTCCCTCTCATCTCAAAAAAAAAAAATAAAAAAAAAATCTGATGATTCATCCTTTGTAAATGAATCAAATGAATTCTGATGATATATGAAGAAAATACAACTCTCAAAAGTTTTATTCAAAATCTTCTGATATATATCATCAAGAGGAAAACCTGGGAAGACACACAAACTCGGAAAAAGGTTTTTATTGGACCTTTTGAAACTAAAAGGGTCCCACATGGAGAAAAGGTGCAAGTTGGACATTAGTGTTTATCCGCAAAATCATTGGAATCTCTAAGTCTCTTTAAAGGATTTACATTAAATTAGAGATAAACCAAAGGTTTTTCAAAAACGGTTGTTTCCTTTAAGGATTAAAACATCATAAAGGTGTCATTAACCACCTTGAATACAAACAAACCATGACAAACACTCAAGAATCTATGTCAGTACACACTATAAATACCTCATTCAAAAACAGAGTCTTCCATTTCAACCTTCAAATTCGAAACCCTAAAACCCTTTTCCGAAACAAAAACAAAAATTCTCAATGGCAGCTATCAACATCAACATACCACCAACTGAACACTCTGTTCCCTTCATCACTAAAGCTGAATTTCTTCCATTAAAGAGCAATAATGAAGCAATGAATGATAACATTGAAGAGTATGATTTGAAGTGTCAAATTCTCATTGAATTTCTGACCAAATGTTCTATAGCTCATGCCCTCACAAAGACCAGAGAGGTACCAGAAGAACTCATACAACAGGTTGTAAAAACTCTCAAAGTCTCAAATCAACATGAGCTAACAGCACATGTGTGGGGAAATATCTTTATTACAATCTCACCAGAGAAAATAAGGGAATGTTTGGAACTACCCTTAAACCAAAGCTATGAAGAAGCACCAGAAAAAGAAGACATGTTCTCACAACTTGATGCTGTAATGGGCTACAAGACAAAGATTTCAAAAATCAATGAATTCAAAAGAAACAAGCTACTTGCCTTCTAGCAAGTTCTAATGGAAATTCTGAACAAGTGTCTATCTTCAAAGATTGGAGGTACAGATCAGATAAATAAGAATATTCTAACAATCATGTTTAGTCTCATTAGTGGGTTGAACATTGATTTTGGAACAGAAATATTTATTCTGATCAGAAGATCAATTCTGACAAACACTTGGAGGATAGATTCACATCTACCCTTTCCCAGATTTCTATCAATCATAATTTCTGATGCCTTTGCTGAAAGGAACCTAGAAATTCCAGCATCAGAAAATATGTGGAAAACAGAAATAATGAGACCTTGGACTGCCATAGGATCTTGGAAGTCAGATTATGATGTGCCTGCTCTATTAGAAAGAATGATGAATCTGATACCAGAAGATTCACCATACAGAGCAGAATATCTGAAGATGTTGAACAAAAGGCCAGAAAACAAAGGAGTTTTTGAACATGTGTCCCCCATGGAGCATGATGCACAAGAGTCAAGCACACCAAGAATGGAACAACAGGGTGAATCTGATCCTCATCCAGCTGATGAAGATGTGAATATGAGTCCTGTGGCAGAAGAACATCATGCTGAAATCTCACATATGGGAGAAACAGGTGCACTACACTCCAAACTAAACATATTTCCTTTCTCTGAGAGTGATTCTGATGAATCAATTCAAGGAAAACGTGAAATTTTATATAGAGGCACTATTTCTGCAAAACAAAATGTGAGTAAAACCAAGGACCCATCTTCTGAATCAGATTCTGAGGAGGAAAATATGGTAGCAACAGATGGAGATCAGTCTGCTGATCAAGGAAACCTGGATGAGAAAACTAAGAGTTTCTTAACAACTCATGGAGAACCTGAAAAGGTTCAAGGATATGAGGAAAACCAGAACTTGAATGTGTTTCAATTTTCTGGTGAGGATATAGAGAATTTGGAATCTTCCAATCCTCTTAACCTCAGAACAGCAGAAAATGTGTTTTCTGTTGGTGTTATAAGGGGAACATCAGTTGTTTCTCCTATTTCCCAAGGACATCAATCTATGTCCCCTAAACAACTTTACAAGGAACTTGAAGACACAACTGCTACTGTGAAAACAGCCACAGAAGGAAAACTTGATCTGATACTAGAAGAAATCAGAAATCAAAAGTTAGATATCAAGGTTTTGTCAGAAACTGTCAAAGCTGTGCAGAAGCAAACAGAAGACAATGCTGCAGCCGTCAACAAACTGCAAAAGTCATCAGAAAACAAAGAGTGCTCATCAGAATTAGAGAAGGCTCTTAAGGAACTGCATGATATCAAGAAAAAGATGGCTGAGGTTGCAACTGCGGGAGAAAGCTCAAGTTCAGGGAAGATTCTTGAAGAAATACAGTTCCTCAGAGCCAACAATAGCAGCATGGCTGAGGCTTTTGAGAAACTGTTGATGGAATTGACTGCACAAAGAAATCAAGAAAACCAAGAGTTTCAAAAAATGAAGAAACAAGAAGAAACAAATACTCAACTTCTCAATAATGTTCATTTGTTAGTAGAGAGATTGCAGTATAATGTTGCTAGATTAGCAAAAGTCGATCTTCATGAACTGAAAGCCCCAATTCCACAAGAAAGACAAGCAAGGAGATCAGAAACTCCTCAAAACCAACCAGAAACCATTCAACAAGTTCAAACCAAACAAACAGAAACTTCGACAGCTCAAAAACAGAAGCAACCCATGGGTCCACCTCCAGATAACCAAAAATTACTCATGGGTCCTCCACCAAATGTCCCAAAGCCAGACACATCAAGGGTACAGCAGAAAGACCATGTTCCAGTTCAGTCATCTTCTACAGCCATCACAGGAGAAACAGAGTTAAGCATAAGGATGGATACAAAAGAGAAGAGAATAATGGAACTTAAAGTGACTTCCTCAAAAAGACCAAGAAAAGAATTGATAGAAGATTCAAAAGGGAACATCAGAGAAATGGATGTGCTGAAAGGTGATTTACACACTATTATGTACCCTGAAGAACATCTAAAGCATTACTATTGGAAAGGTCCAGAAGACAACCCAAAGAGACCACTCTCTCCATTGAGTAGAGGTATTGTTGAAAATAGAAACAATGGAGGTTGGGTAATTCTACACAAGCACATGACCAATCCAATAGTATCAATTGAAAGAATTGATACTTTGACCACTGGAGGAGGTATCTTAGGTTATGAAGCACAAAACAAGTATACCCTGATCAGAAAAGATAACAGTGAACAAAAGGTTACTGATGCAAATCTGGCTGATGATATTCACCCATTGGGAATAGTCAAAATGAAGAATATCATTGATGAAATGAAAGGTAATTCAGCTGTGGTCAGAAGAGCCCTTGAAAGCCTCAAAAGTGCAGGAGCAAAGCTATACAAAAGGGCTGCACTGGCAGACTTTGATCCATGTATCAATTTTGAGTACAGTGACAAGTCTTCAAAGATGCTAATGAAGAGAAAGCTCTGTTTAGAATCAGTGAAATATGCAGGTACTCCAATCAAACTCTGAAATATATAAGGAACTGCATGAATGAAAAACAAGAGCAGCTCAAGAAGAAGGGAAAGAGCAATGAACAGCTGAGAAAAACAATTGAAGAATGCATTGATAACTGGATGGAGTCAAGAGGATGGTACAAAGAAATGTACAAACAAACTCAAAAGGCAATTGATCACAAGAAAAGGCTGAAACCAGGAGACAAATACAAAGGTGGAGTGAAGATCAATTAATGAATTGATGAGATTAAATTTCTGTTTTTGAACAATATTTTATTTTTGTTTGATTTATGGTTGGTTTGACTATGTTCTATGTTTCTGAACTTAGTTGTTTTTAAATTTCTCTTTCAAGAAAGTTGTTTATGTTAGATATAGAGATAGTTCATTTTCTTACAATACTTAGGGGGAAACTGTTAGGAAACATTATTTGTAAGTATTGAAGAAAATCACAATCAACTGGATCTATGAAGAGATCACAGTCCTGAAGATCACAAACAAGAAAAAGAAGATCAGATAGGACAACTGAAATGCACATCATCTACTTCAAAGAAACAAAGGTTGATCAAGAGCTGAATTGGATTATCAGAGAAGGTCATTTCTGATGGATCTGATGATATTTCTGATGAAATATCATTAGTTTCTGACGATTCTGATCATCAAGATTTTTCTGATGATTTGTTCATCAGAATTTCTGATGAAGTGGTTTATCAGAATTCTGATGAAATACCCCACTTGTCTGAAATTGGCTCTATCCTGCCACACTTACCGAAGCAAGTTACATTATTGGATATCATGATGAAAAAGGCAACTTGAACGTTGGATTCAATGAATATGTCAATTGGCCACTTTTTGCAGGACTTATTGCATGAATAAACTATTGTTTATTCATGCACCCAGCCTTCTATAAATAGAAGGCCCAACCAGCAGAAGACAATTGAGTTTGAAGCTTAGCATTCACACATACATCAAAACTCCATTGCCCTCTCACCCACAAAATTCAAGATTCATTTGTACTAGATAATAATCTTACAATCACCTTGTAAACTATTTTGTTTCAAAGTGATATAAACTTGATAATTATGTAGGTCTTGTTTCTGAAAGTCTGATTTCCATTTCCGCACATCTTTTTCACATCTACTGAAATCACTTGCCATATTACGTGAAAAGAAGTTGTTTAAGGCCATACTGGGTCCAACAATTGGTATCACTTGTTGGTCCCCTTTGGCGCCCCTATTAGAACGATGCAACTTTTTTCTCTCGTTGAGACGGGTGTTTGTGAAGTATATAAACATTCAAAGAAAAAAATAGAGACAATGAGAGTGATATATCTTCAATGGTTAATTCTTATTAAACAAAGAAGTAGGGGTCGATCCAAGAATAAACTCGAATCTAAATGTCACCCCCCTGGGTCAAACCAGGGGGTAAACTCACAAGAAAAACTCTATGATGAAATATAACTTTACAATGCACACTTAATTCATTCGTAGGAATCATGTATATATAGAGAAATTCAAGATCATATCTCAAATGTGATTGGATGATGGAAAGTTGGTATGTGTGCCCATCCATTATTTTAAGAGTGAATTTCAAGGATTGTCCTTTATTTTTATACTCGTTTTCAGGCGATGTCCTTTATGTTTAAGAGTGAAATTCAAAGGTTGCAGAAGCTTTGAGCTGTAAATCTGCCGTTGAATTTAACTTTGAATTGACAAAAATGCCCTCATGTGCAAAGCATATGACCAAATTTAACTGAAAAAACTAACTGAGTTAGGCCTGAAGGACAAAACGTGTATGATATGAAAAAATAAAGGACAAAACTCGTCAATTTTGAACATAAAGGACAACGCCTGAAAATGGGTATACAGATAAAGGACAATTCTTGAAATTCACTCTTATTTTAATGTGGCTTATCGTCTTTTATCACCAACTTGTTCCTTTACTTTTCTGATGAATCCTTCAATATTTGAGAATATATATTTTCTGATGAAATGCTTTATCAAAAAGGAAAAAATTCCTTTTCCTTTTCTGGTGATTTCTTTTCTAAAGGAAATATTCATTTTCTCTACAAAAGGAAAAGATTCATTTTTACAACAATGTTTCTTTCTTGCTTTTTCTCATATGAATTTTTTCTTTTGAAGCCTTTTTCATAGAAAATACTTAATGTGTTAATAAGATATATTATCATATTAACACAATTCTTTGACTATATATGTTGTATACTCCATAATGTCCCGTTGACATTTTGAAGTCTTGTAACCTTGCCGTGATCTTTAATCAAAGAATTTAGAAGCTTCAATATTTAGAGCTTATGGGACGGTTCGTCGATCGCTTCGTGTTGACGGAATTATTTCTAAGTAACTTAAACTATTTTTAACAACAAATATAATAAAGTTTCCTAACAGTCACCCCCTATTTGTTGTTAAAAATACAAACAATGCATTTATACTTAGAAATAAGAAATAAACTTGCTGAAGATGTATCTTTTTTTTTTTTTTTTGGCACGTTATCATGTAGGCATCTTTTTAGTGATATTCGTTGACTGTATCTTCATTGGCATGAAAGTTTATTTGGCAAACGTCCGATATTTTATGGATGATCATCTAATTATATTTCATTTGTCGTTATAATTCTTCACCTCGATTTATAATTCCACCTAAATGTAAGAATTATATCTTGTATCCCCACCAAATAGGATATAAGTATCTTCAATCCAATATAGGATATGTGTTTAGGCTGCCGATTGATGAGGCTTCAAAAAATAACGAATCATGCAAGGCTATAAATAACGAATCTGATGAAATTTCTGATAAAACCAAAAAAAATAGTTTTTTTAACAGAAAATCTGATGTTTTCTGATAAATTCTGATGAAATAATCAGAAAATCTGAAAAAAGTTTTTTTTTAACAGAATTTTCTGATCAATCTGATGACATTTCTGATAAAATAATCAGAAAATCTGAAAAAAGTCTTTTTTTTAACCAGAAAATCTGACGAACGCATCAGAAATCATCAGAAAATCTGACGAACGCATCAGAAAATTCGAATTTTTTTTTTGAGATGAGAGAGAATAAGTAAGGAAAAGAGATATTACTTACACATATTTTTCTGGTGGAAGTCTAAGTACATGTTCTTTTCTTCAAGGAATATTTTGTGAAAACTTTTTAAAAGATAATAATTATAAGTATATTTTCTTAAAGGAATATTTTGTGAAAACTTTTTAAAAGATAATAATTATAAGTATATTTTCTGATAAATTCTCATTTTATCATTATCATTTCTTATTTTTTTTGAAGATTAACTAACCGGAATTTGGAGTTATTTCATTAAATAAGATTCGAACAAACTTTCTTTTATCAGAAACTCTCTTTTTAGATATCAAAATTTTTCTTTCTGATAAACTAAAGTTCATTTATCTTTGTTTAACTTCTTTTTTTTGTGTTTTAATATCCTTTTTCTACACCTCTTTTTATACAAAAAAAGTACTAATAGAGATAATAATAATAATAATAATAATAATAATAATAATAATAATAATAATAATAATAATAAAAGCAATAATAAAAGTAATGAAAATAACAGAAAAAAATAATAACTGTACTACATACTTTATTTTTTTGGATCTGCAAAAAAAAAAGTTTTTCTTATTACCTTTAACAGATCATGAATATACGTCTCTCTTACAGGAGCAAGGGATCTTGGAAATAATTTATCCAATCTGCTCTGATACCACTTGTTGGTCCCCTTTGGCGCCCCTATTAGAACGATGCAACTTTCTTCTCTCGTTGAGACGGGTGTTTGTGAAGTATATAAACATTAAAAAAAATAGAGACAATGAGAGTGATATATCTTCAATGGTTAATTCTTATTAAACAAAGAAGAATGGGTCGATCCAAGAATAAACTCGAATCTAAATGTCACCCCCTGGGCCAAACCAGGGGGTAAACTCACAAGAAAAACTCTATGATGAAATATAACTTTACAAAGCACACTTAATTCCTTCGTAGGAATCATGTATATATAGAGAAATTCAAGATCATATCTCAAATGTGATTGGATGATGGAATGTTGGTATGTGTGTCCATCCATTATTTTAATGTGGCTTATTTTCTTTTGTCACCAACTTGTTCCTTTACTTTTCTGATGAATCCTTCAACATTTGAGAATATATATTTTCTGATGAAATACTTTATCAAAAAGGAAAAGATTTCTTTTCCTTTTTTGGTGATTTCTTTTCTAAAGGAAAAGATTCATTTTCTCTACAAAAGGAAAATATTCCTTTTTACTAGAATGTTTCTTTCTTGCTTTTTCCCATATGAATCTTTTCTTTTGAAGCCTTTTTCATAGAAAATATTTAATGTGTTAATAAGATATATTATCTTATTAACACAATTCTTTGACTATATATCTTGTATACTCCATAATGTCCCGCTGACATTTTGAACCTTACGCCTTTTTTAATCTCTGATCGAGGTTCTCGGCATTGAAAAATATTCGTAAACTAAATCACACGTGTATATGTTGACATTTAAGAGATATACAGTCAAGAAAATCAAGAGCAATGGTGATATATATGCAGATTAGACACCAAAAAAAAAACACTCAACAAATGGCTACAATTTAAGGAATGTGTTTAGTGACGACATCAAATTCCAAATTGATGGAGAAAGGTCTGGTGACTAGAAAAGCTGCTTCTAGGAGGTTGTCAAGTGTTTTTGCTCGACGATTCCATTCTTGGGTGGTTGGTTTGGCCCTTGTTCCTGTAACTCGAATCCTAGCCCGTTATATCCCATTTTAATTTTACACCAATGTTAACCTTACGCCTTTTTTACTCTCTAATCGAGGTTCTCGGCATTGAAAAATATTCATAAACTAAATAACACGTGTATATGTTGACATTTAAGAGATACACAATCAAGAAAATCAAGGGCAATGGTGATATATATGCGGATTAGACACCAAAAAAACGCTCAACAAATGGTTACAATTTAAGGAATGTATTTAGTGACGACATCAGATTCCTAATTGATGGAGAAAGGTCTGGTGGCAAGAAAAGCTGCTTCTAGAAGGTTGTCAAGTGTTTTCGCTCGACGATTCCATTCTTGGGTGGTTGATTTGGCCCTTGTTCCTGTAACTCGGATCCTAGCCCTGTATATCCCATTTTAATCTTACTCCATTGTGAACCTTACGCCTTTTTTACTCTCTGATCGAGATTCTCGGCATTGAAAAATCTTCATAAACTAAATCACACGTGTATATGTTGACATTTAAGAGATATTCAGTCAAGAAAATCAAGGGCAATGGTGATATATAAGCGGATTAGACTCCAAAAAAAACACTCAACAAATGGCTACAATTTCAAAAATGTGTTTAGTGACGGCATCAGATTCCTAACTGATGGAGAAAGGTCTGGTGGCATGTAAAGCTACTTCTAGGAGGTTGTCAAGTGTTTTCGCTCAACGATTCCATTCTTGGGTGGTTGGTTTGGCCTTTGTTCCTGTAACTCGAATCCTAGCCCGGTATATCCCATTTTAATTTTACACCATTGTGAACCTTACGCCTTTTTTAATCTCTGATCTAGGTTCTCGGCATTGAAAAATCTTCGTAAAGTAAATCACACGTGTATGTGTTGACATTTAAGAGATATACAATCATGAAAATCAAGGGTAATGGTGATATATATGCGGATTAGACACCAAAAAGAAAAACACTCAACAAATGGCTACAATTTAAGGAAAGTGTTTAGTGACGACATCAGATACCTAATTGATGGATAAGGGTCTGGTGGCAAGAAAAGCTGCTTCTAGGAGGTTGTCAAGTGTTTTCGCTTGACGATTCCATTCTTGGTTGGTTGGTTTGGCCCTTGTTCTTGAAACTCGAATCCTAGCCCTGTATATCCTATTTTAATCTTACTCCATAATAAACCTTACGCCTTTTTTACTCTCTGATCGAGATTCTCGGCATTGAAAAATCTTCGTAAACTAAATCACACGTGTATATGTTGACATTTAAGAGATATACAGTCAAGAAAATCAAGGGCAATGGTGATATATATGCGGATTAGACACCAAAAAAAAACACTCAACAAATGGCTACAATTTAAGTAATGTGTTTAGTGATGGCATCAGATTCCTAATTCATGGAGGAAGGTCAAGTGTTTTCGCTCGACGATTCGATTCTTGGGTAGTTGGTTTGGCCCCTGTTCCTGTAACTCGAATCCTAGCCTGGTATATCCCATTTTAATTTTACACCATTGTGAACCTTACGCATTTTTTACTCTCTGATCGAGGTTCTCGGCATTGAAAAATCTTCGTAAACTAAATCAAACGTGTGTATGTTGACATTTAAGAGATATACAGTCAAGAAAATCAAGGGCAATGGTGATATATATATGCGGATTAGACACCAAAAAAAAAACACTCTACAAATGGGTACAATTTAAGGAATGTGTTTAGTAACAACATCAGATTCTTAATTTATGGAGAAAGGTCTGGTGGCGAGAAAAGCTGCTTCTAGAAGGTTGTCATGTGTTTTCGCTCGACGATTCCATTCTTGGGTGGTTTGTTTGGCCCTTGTTCCTGTAACTCGAATCCTAGCCCGATATATCCCATTTTAATTTTACACCATTGTGAACTTTACACCTTTTTACAGTCCGATTGAGGTTCTAGGCATTGAAAAATCTCCGTAAACTAAATCACACGTGTATATGCAGTCAAGAAAATCAAGGGCAATGGTGATATATATGCGGATTAGACACAAAAAAAAAACACTCAACAAATGGTTACAATTTAAGGAATGTGTTTAGTGACGGCATCAGATTCCTAATTGATGGAGAAAGGTCTGGTGGCAAGAAAAGCTGCTTCTAGGAGGTTGTCAAGTGTTTTCGCTCGACGATTGCATTCTTGGGTGGTTAGTTTGGTCCTTGTTTCGATAACTCGAATCCTAGTCTGGTATATCCCATTTTAATTTTACACGACTGTGAACCTAACGCCTTTTTTACTCTCTGGTCGAGGTTCTCGGCATTGAAAAATCTTTATAAACTAAATCACACGTGTATATGTTGACATTTAAGAGACATACAATCAAGAAAATCATGGGTAATGGTGATATATATGCGGATTAGACGCCAGAAAAAAAACACTTAACAAATGACTACAATTTAAGGAATGTGTTTAGTGACTGCATCGGATTCCTAATTGATGGAGAAAGGTCTGGTGGCAGGAAAATCTGCTTCTAGGTGGTTGTCAAGTGTTTTCGCTCGACGATTCCATTCTTGGGTGGTTGGTTTATCCCTTGTTCCTATAACTCGAATCCTAGCCCGGTATATCCCATTTTAATTTTACACCATTGTGAACCTTACACCTTTTTTACTCTCTAATCGAGGTTCTCGACATTGAAAAATCTTCATAAACTAAATCACACGTGTATATGTTGACATTTAAGAGATATGCAGTCAAGAAAATCAAGGGCAATGGTGATATATATGCGGATTAGACAACAAAAAAAAACACTCAACAAATGGCTACAATTTAAGGAATGTGTTTAGCGACGACATCAGATTCCTAATTGATGGAGAAAGGTCTGGTGGCAAGAAAAGCTGCTTCTAGGAGGTTGTCAAGTGTTTTCGCTCGCCGATTCCTTTCTTGCGTGGTTGGTTTGGCCCTTGTTTCTGTAACTCGAATCCTAGCCCAGTTTATCCCATTTTAAATTTACACCATTGTGATCCTTACGCCTTTTTTTTACTCTAGATCGATGTTCTCGGCATTGAAAAATCTTCGTAAACTAAATGACACGTGTATATGTTGACATTTAAGAGATATACAATCAAGAAAATCAAGGGCAATGGTGATATATATGCGGATTAGACACAAAAAAAAACAATCAACAAATGGCTACAATTTAAGGAATGTGTGTAGTGACGGCATCAGATTTCTAATTAATGGAGAAAGGTCTGGGGGCAAGAAAAGCTGCTTCTAGGAGGTTGTCAAGTTTTTTCTCTCAACGGTTCCATTCTTGGGTGGTTGGTTTGGCCCTTGTTCCTGTAACTCGAATCCTAGCCCGGTATATCCCATTTTAATTTTACACCATTGTGAACCTTACGCCTTTTTTACTCTCTGATCGAGGTTCTCGGCATTGAAAAATATTTGTAAACTAAATCACACATGTATATGTTGACATCTAAGAGATATACAGTCAAGAAAATCAAGGGCAATGGTGATATATATGCAGATTAGACACAAAAAAAAAACACTCAACAAATGGCTACAATTTAAGGGATGTGTTTAGCGACGGCATCAGATTCCTCATTGATGGAGAAAGGTCTGGTGGCAAGAAAAGCTGCTTCTAGGAGGATGTCAAGTGTTTTCGCTCGATGATTCCATTCTTGGGTGGTTGGTTTGGCCCTTGTTCCTGTAACTCGAATCCTAGCCCGGTATATCCCATTTTAATTTTACACCATTGTGAACCTTACGCCTTTTTTACTCTCTGATCGAAGTTCTTGGTATTGAAAAATCTTCATAAACTAAATCACACGTGTATATGTTGACATTTATGAGATATACAGTCAAGAAAATCAAGGGCAATGGTGATATATATGCGGATTAGACACAAAAAACACTCAACAAATGGCTACAATTTAAGGAATGTGTTCAGTGACGACATCAGATTCCTAATTGATGGAGAAAGGTCTGGTGGCAAGAAAAGATGCTTCTAGAAGGTTGGCAAGTGTTTTCGCTCGACGATTCCATTCTTGGGTGGTTGGTTTGCCCTTGTTTCTGTAACTAGAATCCTAGCCCGGTATATGCCATTTTATTTTTACACCATTGTGAACCTTACGCGTTTTTAACTCTCGAATTGAGGTTCTCGGCATTGAAAAATCATCGTACACTAAATCATACGTGTATATGTTGACATTTAAGAGATACACAGTCAAGAAAATTAAGGGCAATGGTGATATATATGCGGATTAGACACCAGAAAAAAACACTCAACAAATGGCTACAATTTAAGGAATGTGTTTAGTGATGGCATCGGATTACTAATTGATGGAGAAAGGTCTGGTGGTAGGAAAAGCTGCTTCTAGGAGGTTGTCAAGTGTTTTCGCTCGACGATTCCATTCTTGGGTGGTTGGTTTAGCCCTTGTTCCTGTAACTAGAATCCTAGCCCGGTATATCCCATTTTAATTTTACACCATTGTGAACCATACGCCTTTTTTCCTTTCTGATCGAGGTTCTCGGTATTGAAAAATCTTCATAAACTAAATCAAACGTGTATATGTTGACATTTAAGAGATATACAGTCAAGAAAATCAAGGGAAATGGTGATAAATATGCGGATTAGACACCAAAAAAAACACTCAACAAATGGCTGCAAATTAAGGAATGTGTTTAGTGACGGCATCAGATTCCTAATTGATGCAGAAAGGTCTGGTGGCAAGAAAAGCTGCTTCTAGGAGGTTGTCAAGTGTTTTCGCTCGACGATTCCATTCTTGGGTGGTTGGTTTGGCCCTTGTTCCTGTAACTCGAATCCTAGCCCGGTATATTCCCTTTTAATTTTACACCATTGTGAACCTTACGCCTTTTTTACTCTCTGATCGAGGTTCTCGGCATTGAAAAATCTTCGTAAACTAAATCACACGTGTATACGTTGACATTTCAGAGATATACAGTCAAGAAAATCAAGGGCAATGGTGATATATATGCGGATTAGACAAAAAAAAACACTCAACAAACGGCTACAATTTAAGGAATGTGTTTAGTGATGACATCAGATTCTTAATTGATGGAGAAAGTTCTGGTGGAAGAAAAGCTGCTTCTAGGTGGTTGTCAAGTGTTTTCGCTCGACGATTCCATTCTTGGGTGGTTGGTTTGGCCCTTGTTCCTGTAACTCGAATCCTAGCCTGGTATATCCCATTTTAATTTTACACCATTGTGAACCTTACGCCTTTTTTACTCTCTGATCGAGGTTCTCGGCATTGAAAAGTCTTCGTAAACTAAATCACACGTGTATATGTTGAGATTTAAGAGATATACAGTCAAGAAAATCAAGGGCAATGGTGATATATATGCGGATTAGACACCAAAAAAAGACACTCAACAAATAGCTACAATTTAAGGAATGTGTTTAGTGACGGCATCAGATTCATAATTGATGGAGGATGATCTGGTGGCAAGAAAAGGTGCTTCTAGGAGGTTGTCAAGTGTTTTCGCTCGACGATTCCATTTTTGGGTGGTTTGTTTGTCCCTTGTTCCTGTAACTCGAATCCAAGCCCGGTATATCCCATTTTAATTTTACACCATTGTGAAGCTTACGCCTTTTTTACTCTCTAATCGAGGTTCTCGGTATTGAAAAATCTTCGTAAACTAAATCACACGTGTATATGTTGACATTTAAAAGATATACAGTCAAGAAAATCAAGGGCAATGGTGATATATATGCGGATTAGACACCAGAAAAAAACACTCAATAAATGGCTACAATTTAAGGAATGTGTTTAGTGACGGCATCGGATTCCTAATTGATGGAGAAAGGTTTGGTGGCAGGAAAAGCTGCTTCTTGGGTGGTTGGTTTGGCCCTTGTTCCTGTAACTCGACTCCTAGCCCGGTATATCCCATTTTAATTTTACACCATTGTGAATCTTACCCCTTTTTTACTCTCTGATCGAGGTTATCGGCATTGCAAAATCTTCGTAAACTAAATCACACGTGTATATGTTGACATTTAAGAGATATACAGTCAAGAAAATCAAGGGCAATGGTGATATATATGCGGATTAGACACAAAAAAAAACACTCAACAAATGGCTACAATTTAAGGAACGTGTTTAGTGATGGCATCAGATTCCTAATTGATGGAGAAAGGTCTGGTGGCAAGAAAAGCTGCCTCATGGAGGTTGTCAAGTGTTTTCGCTCGACGATTCCATTCTTGTGTGGTTGGTTTGGCCCTTGGTCCCGTAACTCGACTCCTAGCCCGGTATATCCCATATTAATTTTACACCATTGTGAACCTTACGCCTTTTTTACTCTCTAATCGAGGTTCTCGGCATTGAAAAATCTTCGTAAACTAAATCACATGTGTATATGTTGACATTTAAGAGATATACAGTCAAGAAAATCAAGGGAAATGGTGATATATATGCAGATTAGACACAAAAAAAACACACAACAAATGGCTACAATTTAAGGAATGTGTTTTGTGACGGCATCATATTCCTAATTTATGGAGAAAGGTTTGGTGGCAAGAAAAGATGATTCTAGGAGGTTGGCAAGTGTTTTCGCTCCATGATTCTATTCTTGGGTGGTGGGTTTGGCCCTTGTTCCAATAACTCGAATCCTAGCCCGGTATATACCATTTTAATTTTACACCATTGTGAACCTTACGCCTTTTTTACTCTCTGATCGAGGTTCTCGGCATTGAAAAATCTTCGTAAACTAAATCACACGTGTATATGTTGACATTTGAGAGATTTACAGTCAAGAAAATCAAGGGAAATGGTGATATAAATGCGGATTAGACACAAAAAAAACACACAACAAATGGCTACAATTTAAGGAATGTGTTTTGTGACGGCATCATATTCCTAATTTATGGAGAAAGGTCTGGTGGCAAGAAATGATGATTCTAGGAGGTTGGCAAGTGTTTTCGCTCGACGATTCTATTCTTGGGTGGTTGGTTTGGCCCTTGTTCCAATAACTCGAATCCTAGCCCGGTATATCCCATTTTAATTTTACACTATTGTGAACCTTACGCCTTTTTTACTCTCTGATTGACGTTCTCGGCATTGAAAAATCTTCGTAAACTAAATCACACGTGTATATGTTGACATTTGAGAGATTTACAGTCAAGAAAATCAAGGGAAATGGTGATATAAATGCGGATTAGACACAAAAAAAACACACAACAAATGGCTACAATTTAAGGAATGTGTTTTGTGACGGCATCATATTCCTAATTTATGGAGAAAGGTCTGGTGGCAAGAAATGATGATTCTAGGAGGTTGGCAAGTGTTTTCGCTCGACGATTCTATTCTTGGGTGGTTGGTTTGGCCCTTGTTCCAATAACTCGAATCCTAGCCCGGTATATCCCATTTTAATTTTACACTATTGTGAACCTTACGCCTTTTTTACTCTCTGATTGACGTTCTCGGCATTGAAAAATCTTCGTAAACTAAATCACACGTATATATGTTGACATTTAAGAGATTTACAGTCAAGAAAATCAAGGGCAATGGTGATATAAATGCGGATTAGACACAAAAAAACACTCAACAAATGGCTACAATTTAAGGAATGTGTTTAGTGACGGCATCAGATTCCTAATTGATGGAGAAAGGTCTGGTGGCAAGAAAAGCTGCTTCTAGGAGGTTGTCAAGTGTTTTCGCTCGACGATTCCATTCTTGTGTGGTTGGTTTGGCCCTTGGTCCCGTAACTCGACTCCTAGCCCGGTATATCCCATATTAATTTTACACCATTGTGAACCTTACGCCTTTTTTACTCTCTAATCGAGGTTCTCGGCATTGAAAAATCTTCGTAAACTAAATCACATGTGTATATGTTGACATTTAAGAGATATACAGTCAAGAAAATCAAGGGAAATGGTGATATATATGCAGATTAGACACAAAAAAAACACACAACAAATGGCTACAATTTAAGGAATGTGTTTTGTGACGGCATCATATTCCTAATTTATGGAGAAAGGTTTGGTGGCAAGAAAAGATGATTCTAGGAGGTTGGCAAGTGTTTTCGCTCCATGATTCTATTCTTGGGTGGTGGGTTTGGCCCTTGTTCCAATAACTCGAATCCTAGCCCGGTATATACCATTTTAATTTTACACCATTGTGAACCTTACGCCTTTTTTACTCTCTGATCGAGGTTCTCGGCATTGAAAAATCTTCGTAAACTAAATCACACGTGTATATGTTGACATTTGAGAGATTTACAGTCAAGAAAATCAAGGGAAATGGTGATATAAATGCGGATTAGACACAAAAAAAACACACAACAAATGGCTACAATTTAAGGAATGTGTTTTGTGACGGCATCATATTCCTAATTTATGGAGAAAGGTCTGGTGGCAAGAAATGATGATTCTAGGAGGTTGGCAAGTGTTTTCGCTCGACGATTCTATTCTTGGGTGGTTGGTTTGGCCCTTGTTCCAATAACTCGAATCCTAGCCCGGTATATCCCAATTTAATTTTACACTATTGTGAACCTTACGCCTTTTTTACTCTCTGATTGACGTTCTCGGCATTGAAAAATCTTCGTAAACTAAATCACACGTATATATGTTGACATTTAAGAGATTTACAGTCAAGAAAATCAAGGGCAATGGTGATATAAATGCGGATTAGACACAAAAAAACACTCAACAAATGGCTACAATTTAAGGAATGTGTTTAGTGACGGCATCAGATTCCTAATTGATGGAGAAAGGTCTGGTGGCAAGAAAAGCTGCTTCTAGGAGGTTGTCAAGTGTTTTCGCTCGACGATTCCATTCTTGGGTGGTTGGTTTGGCCCTTGTTCCTGTAACTCGACTCCTAGCCCGGTATATCCCATTTTAATTTCACACCATTGTGAACCTAACGCCTTTTTTACTCTCTGATAGAGGTTCTCGGCATTGAAAAATCTTAGTAAACTAAATCACACGAGTATATGTTGACATTTAAGAGATATACAGTCAATAAATCAAGGGCAATGGTGATATATATGCGGATTGTTGGATCGTTTTACCGACCAAAATGGGTCGTTCAGAGGCGTTCTACTCAAAATGAAAGGCGGAAACAGACATATTGAGTTTGATTCAGCTAGATATTCACTTTAACTGTCTTTCTGATTGATTTGAAAAAGTTTTACAGCAAAACGACACTTCGGCAGCACTTCGGCTCCGGAATCACACATACACGTCTTCTTTAAAAGAAATCAGGAAACACCTATTTATAGACATGCTAATTCCGCTTGAACAGGCTCAAGCGGAATCACTTTCAAACGTAATCAGCTTCAATTGAAATCAACAGAGTTAATTTCATTTGAAATGACCAGTTTGTCATTTCAAGCGAAATTACCTTCCATCCTATATTTAACATTTTTCTCGTATTGCGTGCCCTGATCTATCTAATCTAAAGCAAGACTCGATACAAGACGAAGTCAACAGACATATGCACCAACATACTCCCCCTCGAATGTTGACGAGTGTTCAGTGTCGAGTCTTCAACGTCTTCAGTCTTTATCAGTCTTTAACTCTTCCTGAAGTATCTGACACTGTAAAGCATCCTCAATCTTCTTTTTCTTTCTTCCAGAATCACAACCTGGCTCTAAACTCCTCTTGATCAGATCTCTTGATTCCTTAAGTTCATCAGCATCATCAGCTTGCATAAACATTAGGTCCAGGATCAAAACTTGGCTCTCAAGATCGTAACCTGGTTTGCTCTTTGCTTAGAATCGAAACTCAGCTCTCTCTCATATCTGCACAATCTCTACCTCACAATAAATTTCACAAGTTTAAAATTTGACAACATTAAACTTTATTTACCACTTGATAAATCCTGCTTAAAATATCAATTATGATATAACAATTTTAATTTCTGATGACCACATGTAGGAAAATCTTTTCTTATATAAACACAGACTCCCCCTCACGAAATGCTCATCATGTTTAGCACTTGGAATTTTGAAAATCAGCTCTCCAACATGAGTTGTCGAAAATCTTTTTGAATTTTTCAAAACATAAGCTAAAACACACTTAAAAATCTTTTTGGATTTTGTACTAGAATGAAATGCAGCAAAGAAATACTTACAGACATTATTTTTGTGAGTTTGTGTAAGAGGATCATATCAGTTATTGAGACAAATCACCAACACCGTTAAGCTTTAAACATTTTCAGTTCTAAACGATTCACTTAGATTGTTAGTATACTGATCCACTTAAATTCTCACACAAAGTTCAATTGTTTCGAGATACGAGATTAATGTTTTAGAGACTTAAACTTATTCGCGTGTCCCACCACTTGAATATACTCCCGTATCTAGATCCCAATATTCAGTCTTACAGGTGAGTATACCACAAATGATATCTGTAAGGGGTTAGATGGATGGCCGTGAGAGCTCAGGCTATTGCTTCCGCAAAATCAGAGAGATGACGGCTTTGACTTTTGGTGAGGGAAGTTTCATCATTTTTTTGTACTGAAGGTGGTGCTATATTTCAAGCAAGCGTAAAGTATTCTCCGGGGACTAGGCCATTGCTTCCACAAAATTAGAAGTCCCGGGATAATACCCCAGATATCACTGAGTATAAAGACCTAGTATCTCAGAAAGTGGGACCTTTCAAACAAGATTTCGGGGGTTACCCATATATCCGAGAGATGTTCCCCACGATATAAGTAAGTTTGAAATTTAGGTTTATATCTCGTCACAGTCTACTAAATGTGTAAAAACCTACTGGCATATCATCAGTGAGACCGTTTATCACATTTTGACTTTCCAATTCTTTAGCATGTTGTGATAATCCACTGATGTACTATCATTTCCTCTGTTTCACAACAAAACTCATTTTTGATTTTATCATGTTTTTTACTTTTTCAAATTTTCAAATGTTTTTGGATTTTCTGAAATTCTTACTCCCCCTAAAATGCAAAATCATTTAAAGTAAATTTGAAAACAAACTATATAAGTAAAGTGACAACTGATATCGAATCACTTCAATTCGCCATCCTCTTGGCATAAACAATCAGAACTCCCCCTTACAACAAACTATTTTCCCATTATGATTTCAAAACACTTAAGTTTGTTTTAATCAAATGGTTTTTACGGAAAATTAGTTTTGTTGTTTTAATAAAACCACATTGTAGGTTAGGGGATTCACTCATCACCTTGTTCTATCAACCACTTGAAAAATATAACATTTTTAAGTTTAAACATCAAACACCACTTGTAGAAAATCAAGTACAATTTATTGTCCCTGATTTACCACATGTAAATCGAAATATCACCAGAGTGAATTTCTCAAGAAAAATGCCGATACCTGCTTCACACTTACCAACCTGGAAGCTCCGGCAAGTCATACCTCTTCAAAAACATTTTTTTAAGAATGATGCCGATTCATGCTCCACGATTACCTACTTGGGAGCTCTGGCAAGTCATACTTCTCACATATGAAAAACAGACATCCAAGCTTCACCAAACTTGGATGTTTCCTCCTCAACTTCACTTGGGTAGTAAGATGCTTTCTTTGTTTCATAAAAATCTTTTACCCCTTTGACTTTTCCCTCGACCATCTTTCCAAAAATCTTTTTAACATTTCCATTAAAAACCTTTTCAACATCAAATTCTTTCTTTTCAGAATAGAATTGATTCAAGATCTCAACCTTTCCAACCTTTTGTTTAAAATTCTTAGCCCGTAATGGTGGAAAATTGACATCATCCATTGGCGGTACTGATGTTTCCAATTTTTGAACAACTTGTGGCTCCTCTGACTTTGTGGAATCAGATTTATCGCCAGATTTTACATCAAATTTCTTAACAACCCATTTTTGGTTGTCAAGATTCACTCTTCTCTTGTAAAATCTTTTCGAACATTCACCAACCTCATATGTTGAGTTTTTAAACACTTTGAATTTTTCAGTTGGTGGTTCAGTTTTATCAACAATTTTCTCTTTAAGTTTAGAAACAACTTCCTGTTTTGTTTTGGTTGCCAATGGACAGTTCCAGGCAATGTGACCAACTTCTTGACATCTATAACAGGTTCTTGTCTCCTTTCTCTGGTAAGTTCCATTCTTCTCAAACTTTTGCTTTTCTGCAAAGAACTCTTTGTTTGTTTGCTTCCAGAATGAGCTCTTTTGTTCTTCTTCCGAACTTGTCCCTGAAACAAATACAGTTTTTGGTTTATCATTTTTATAATTTTTATGATTTTCAGGTGGAATAAAACCAAGACCCTTCTTTTTGTAATTACCATTATGGTTTGGTCTCTTTAGAAAACCAGAACCAGAATTGTAACCCTTTTTCTTATTTAACTTTTGTCTAACTCTTGAGGTGTAAGGTCTAGGTTTTTGAGAAAGATTTACATCTTTTATTTCATAAATATTGATTTCTGTTAGTTTGAAAACCTTTTTGATCATTTCTGGTTTAACACCTCTTATTGGAAATTCCTCATCAAAATATAATTTGTCTGAATCAATCAAAGTATATGCCATTTCGATTGGCTCGTCATTCAAATTAGATTTTGATAACATAAATTCTTTATTGTAAACCCTTTTAACTGACGACTTTGGATTGTCAACTGATGATGAACTCGAACTTTTGGACTCCAACTTTGACTCTGACTCCTCATCCTTATCCAACACCTGATCGACCACCTTTTTTATTAACTCAGACTCATGATCAGTGTCAGACGATGTGAACGTGACGTCAATATTTTCTGGTAACTCATCAGTTATTTCGGACTTTAACTTTATATTGACTGCCTTTTTGACTTGATCCTCGTTTGGTTTTCTGGGAGAATAACCTTCCCAAATTGGAGGCAGACACTTGTTATAATTTGCACTTTGTTTCTTACCAGTATCCTTTTCTTCAGTCTTCTTATCTTGAAAGGCTTCAAATCCTGCAACAGCTGGATAAATTCTATCAATCAAATAATCAGAACTAGAATAACTTTTCAATAATCTTCTAATTCTTTCATTTTCAATCCTCTCTGTCTCCAACTCCTGCTTCAGCTTAGCACATTCTTCAATGTAATGATTAATAGCCTTCTGCTTTGTTATCATCACAGCATTCATCATAGTCAAAGCATCTTCTCTTTCAGAATTTGTCTTTTGAAGACCAGTCACTGTTCTATTCAAAACATCATATGATTCTTTCACGTAATTGAGATTGAACAATAATTGATCTTTCACCTTGTCTTGCTCATTCAACTTCTCATCTTTCTCTTCACACTGCTTACACAATTCCAAACACTTTAAACAAGATTTGATAACTTCAACAATCTTTTCAACTTCGATATTCTTTTCTACTTCGACTATCTTCTCAACTTCAATCACTTTCTCAACTTCAACTACCCTTTCAGCAGTTTCAACTTCTTTCTCAGATTCAACCACCTCTTCAACTTCAACTACTTCCTCTGTTTCAACCACTTTCTCATCAACAAACACCTTTTTCTTTTCTTTTGCTGCTTGTTTCTCCTTCAGCTTTTCCACTCTATCTGCAAAATAAAATTGAAAACTTTCAGGAGATAAATGAGTTTTTGCAATATTAATATGTAATTCTTCCTCATCATCACTATCATCATTTGATGATTGATCAAACACTTGTGTCTGTTCTGAGCTATCATCTGAAGAACTAGATTCATCATCTTGATTCTTCTCATCACTAGCAAATGCTTTCATCCATCCAGTCATCAAATCTGGCTCTTGAACTATTTGTGCAATAAGAGCTGCTACTTTTGAATGTGGTGGAATGTATTTGTCCCAACTAAAACCTGCAGCCACTTTCTCATCATCTTGATCAATGATACCATAATAAGCTTACTTATTTGCATCTTCGATCATTTTAGCATGTGCAGTTTGTGGTTCTTTTTGTTGATACGGTTGATGAGCAACTTGTTGATAAATGGCTTTCCGATAGTAATCATCTTTTCCAAATGGATTCTGTGCTCCACTTGCTTCTCGATTGTTACTTTCTCTTTTGAAATGTCCTTTCTCCCTGCATCGAAAACAAGTAACTTTAGATTTATCAAAACCCAAAGTAGATACATTTGCATCCAGAAAATCATTTCTTCCTGTAATCATTTTGAATTTTTCAGCTCTCCTCAACACACTCGCTAAACACCACTTTATATCCATCAGTTCCATTTCTTCTACGTCAATCTGATCGTAATCCTCTTTTGTCAGCATAGGATTTCCGATCCTTCCTGTAACCAAACCTTCATATGATTCCAATGCTGTAACAAGTAACGCCATATGATTTTTGACAACTTCTTCAGAAAAATTTTGACCATTCTGAAGATGCAAGGCGATGTTGCAATTTAAGACATGACCATTGTTGTTGTTTGAGCTTTGAACTTGATGACTTGAATTTGAAGCTTTCGGATTTACATTCGGATATGAGAGAGAATCCACTGCTGCTGCTGTTTGAACTTTGATGTATTGATTCAGATGATTTTTCTATACTGAATGTAGTTTGGATTTTCGGGCTTGCTTCTACATTCTGAGCACTCCCTTTGTAGTACATCTTAACATCTTGTTGTGCACTTGGATTGTTCATTCTTGCAATCTTCTGCTGTTCTAGATCTTGACCTTCAATCTTTTCAATAAACTGGGAAATAGTCAATCCATCATATTCTCCAGTATTCTTCAAGATCATCAAATAAGTACCCCATTCTTTCTGAGGTAAAGCATTAGCTAATTTGTCTACCCATTCTTCACGATCTTTGATGATGTCTAACAATGACATTGAACGTACTAAGTGACAATATCTTTCAATCAGTTTCTTTGTATCTTCTCCTGGCAAACTTGAGAATAAATCAAATTCTTTCTTTAACAATGCTTTTTTACTCTTGATCATTTTCTCACTTCCCTCAAATTTGATTCGAAGTGCTTCCCAAATTGAACATGAAGTTTTATCATGTTGAAGCAATACGAATACGTCTTCTTTAATAGTTTGCTGGAGTAAACTGATCATCATCTTTTCTGCTTTATATATATCTCTTTCTTTATCAGTAAATTCATAAATTTTCTTTTCAATTCCCAAATCTGTACATGGTAGCACATACTTTTTCTCCAAACATTCCCAAGATCTCAAATGGTTAGCTTGAACCCAGTTTTCAAATCGATATATCCAACCATAATACTCCTCAATTCCCATTAGCTTCGGGGATTTTTGCATAGTTCCGGTTTCATTTTCCATGTTCATGTTCTTAGCAATTTCAGCCGGAGTAGTCGGGGCAGTAGCAAACACGTTGTAGAATTCGTCTTCCATGTTTCGGCAAAATTTTCAAAACCTGACACTTTCAAACGAAATCCCGTTTAAACGAAATACCAGTTGAAACGAAATCACCTGCACAACAATTTCAAGCGAAATACCAATTCAAGCGGAATTACACCTTTCACACGAAATAAGCCTTTCAAACGGAATCACTCAAGCGAAATATCAATTTCAAGCGAGATAACTAATTCCGTGCGGAATTAACAGCAGTTTCAAACGAAATTATCCTCAAAACGTAATTCCGTGCGAAATTATGATGCACTTTCAAACGGAATTATGCTGACATCATCATATCGATGAAATTTTTCAAGCGAAATTACAAATTCTATCAATTTTAGATCGAATTAAGGTCCAATTCTTTCAAGGATTTGTTAAAACACAGTTTCGCACAATATATGTGAAAATTCGCCGATTTTAACCGTGAAAAGTTGTTTAATTTCGAAAAGAAGGGGTAGAAGTTAGAAAATCTAATGAAATCAAGCTGAATATGGTAGAACTCTTCCTCCTGAGCTCTGATACCACACGTAGGATCGTTTTACCGACCAAAATGAGTCGTTCAGAGGCGTTCTACTCAATATGAAAGGCGGAAACAGACATATCGACTTTGATTCAGCTAGATATTCACTTTACAGCAAAACGACACTTCGGCAGCACTTCAGCTCCGGAATCACACATACACGTCTTCTTCAAACGAAATCAGGAAACACCTATTTATAGACATACGGAATCAGCTTCAAGCGAAATTACCTTCCATCCTATATTTGACATTTTTCTCGTATTGCGTGCCCTGATCTATCTAATCTAAAGCAAGACTCGATATAAGACGAAGTCGACAGACGCATGCACCAACAGATTCGACAACAAAAAAAAACACACAACAAATGGCTACAATTGAATGAATGTGTTTAGCGACGGCATCAAATTCCTAATTGATGGAGAAAGGTCCGGTGGCAAGAAAAGCTGCTTCTAGGAGGTTGTCAAGTGTTTTCGCTCGACGATTCCATTCTTGGGTGGTTGGTTTGGCCCTTGTTCCTGTAACTCGAATCCTAGCACGGTATATCCCATTTTCATTTTACACCATTGTGAACCTTAAGCCTTTTTTACTCTCTGATAGAGGTTCTTGGCATTGAAAAATCTTCATAAACTAAATCACACGTGTATATGCTGACATTTAAGAGATATACAGTCAAGAAAATCAAGGGCAATAGTGATATATATGCGGATTATACACAAAAAAAACACTCAACAAATGGCTACAATTTAAGGAATGTGTTTAGTGACGGCATCAGATTCCAAATTGATGGAGAAAGGTCTGGTGGTAAGAAAAGCTCCTTCTAGGAGGTTGTCAAGTGTTTTCGCTCGACGATTCCATTCTTGGGTGGTTGGTTTGGCCCTTGTTCATGTAACTCGAATCCTAGCCCGGTATATCCTATTTTAAATTTACACCTTCCATTCTTGGGTGGTTGGTTTGGCCCTTGTTCATGTAACTCGAATCCTAGCCCGGTATATCCTATTTTAAATTTACACCATTGTGAACCTTACGCCTTTTTTACTCTAGATCGAGGTTCTCGGCGTTGAAAAATCTTCGTAAACTAAATCACACGTGTATATGTTGACATTTAAGATATATACAGTCAAGAAAATCAAGGGAAATGGTGATATATATGCGGATTAGACACACAAAAAAAAAAACACTCAACAAATGGCTTCAATTTAAGGAATGTGTTTAGTGACGGCATCAGATTCCTAATTGATGGAGAAACGTCTGTTGGCAAGAAAAGCTGCTTTTAGGAGGTTGTCAAGTGTTTTCGCTCGACGACTCCATTCTTAGGTGGTGGGTTTGGCCGTTGTTCCTTTAACTCGAATCCTAGCCCGGTATATTCCATATTAAATTTACACCATTGTGAACCTTACGCCTTTTTTACTCTAGATCGAGGTTCTCGGCATTGAAAAATCTTCATAAACTAAATCACACATGTATATGTTGAGATTTAAGAGATATACAGTCAACAAAATCAAGGGCAATGGTGATATATATGCGGATTAGACACAAAAAAAAACACTCAACAAATGGCTACAATTTAAGGAATGTGTTTAGTGACGGCATCAGATTCCTAATTAATGGAGAAAGGTCTGGTGGCAAGAAAAGCTGCTTCTAGGAGGTTGTCAAGTGTTTTTGCTCGACGATTCTATTCTTGGGTGGCTGGTTTGGCCCTTGTTACTGTAACTCGAATCCTTGCCCGGTATATCCCATTTTAATTTTACACCATTGTGAACCTTCCACCTTTTTTACTCTCTGATCAAGGTTCTCGGCATTGAAAAATCTTCATAAACTAAATCACACGTGTATATGTTGACATTTAAGAGATATACAGTCAAGAAAATCAAGGGCAATGGTGAAATATATACGGAGTAGATACAAAAAAACACTCAACAAATGGCTACAATTTAAGGAATGTGTTTAGTGACGGCATCATATTTCTAATTCATGGAGAAACATCTAGTGGCAAGAAAACCTGCTTTTAGGAGGATGTCAAGTGTTTTCGCTCAATGACTCCATTCTTGGGTGGTTGGTTTGGCCCTTGTTCCTTTAACTCGAATCCTAGCCCGGTATATCCCATTTTAAATTTACACCATTGTGAACCTTACGCCTTTTTTACTCAAGATCGAGGTTCTCGGCATTGAAAAATCTTCATAAACAAAATCACACATGTATATGTTGACATTTAAGAGATATACAGTCAACAAAATCAAGGGCAATGGTGATATATATGCGGATTAGACACAAAAAAAAAAAACACTCAACAAATGGCTACAATTTAAGGAATGTGTTTAGTGGCGGCATCAGATTCCTAATTAATGGAGAAAGGTCTGGTGGCAAGAAAAGCTGCTTCTAGGAGGTTGTCAAGTGTTTTCGCTCGACGATTCTATTCTTCGGTGGTTGGTTTGACCCTTGTTCCTATAACTCGAATCCTAGCCCGGTATATCCTATTTTAATTTTACACCATTGTGAATCTTACGCCTTTTTTACTCTCTGGTCGAGGTTCTTGGCATTGAAAAATCTTTGTAAAATAAATCACACATGGATATGTTGACATCTAAGAGAAATACAGTCAAGAAAATTAAGGGCAATTGTGATATATATGCGGATTAGACACACAAAAAAAAAACTCTCAACAAATGGCTACAATTTAAGGAATGTATTTAGCGACGGCATCAGATTCCTAATTGATGGAGAAAGGTCTGGTGGCAAGAAAAACTGCTTCTAGGAGGTTGTCAAGTGTTTTCGCTTGACGATTCCATTCTTGGGTGGTTGGTTTGGCCCTTGTTCCTGTAACTCGAATCCTATCCTGATCTGTCCCATTTTAATTTTACACCATTGTGAACCTTACGCCTTTTTTACTCTCTGATCGAGGTTCTCGGCATTGAAAAATCTTCATAAACTAAATCACACGTGTATATGTTGACATTTAAGAGATATACAGTCAAGAAAATCAAGGGCAATGGTGATATATATGCTGATTAGACACAAAAAAAACACTCAACCACTGGCTACAATTTAAGGAATGTGTTTAGTGACGGCATCAGATTCCTAATTGATGGAGAAAGGTCTGGTGGCAAGAAAAGCTGCTTCTAGAAGGTTGTCAAGTGTTTTCGCTCGACGATTCCATTCATGGGTGGTCGGTTTGGCCCTTGTTCCTGTAACTCGAATGCTAGCCCGGTATATCCCATTTTAAATTTACACCATTGTGAACCTTACGCCTTTTTTACTCTAGATCGAGGTTCTCGGCATGGATAAATCTTCGTAAACTAAATCACATGTGTATATGTTGACATTTAAGAGATATACAGTCAAGAAAATCAAGGGCAATAGTGATATATATGCGGATTAGACACAAAAAAAAAAAAAAACTCAACAAATGGCTACAATTTAAGGAATGTGTTTAGTGACGGCATCAGATTCCAAATTGATGGAGAAAGGTCTAGTGGTAAGAAAAGCTGCTTTTAGGAGGTTGTCAAGTGGTTTCGCTCGACGATTCCATTCTTGGGTGGTTGGTTTGACCCTTGTTCATGTAACTCGAATCCTAGCCCGGTATATCCTATTTTAAATTTACACCATTGTGAACCTTACGCCTTTTTTTCTCTAGATCGAGGTTCTCGGCATTGAAAAATCTTCGTAAACTAAATCACACGTGTATATGTTGACATTTATGAGATATACAGTTAAGAAAATCAAGGGCAATGGTGATATATATGCGGATTAGACACAAAAAAAAAAACACTCAACAAATGGCTACAATTTAAGGAATGTGTTTAGTGACGGCATCAGATTCCTAATTGATGGAGAAACGTCTGGTGGCAAGAAAAGCTGCTTTTAGGAGGTTGTCAAGTGTTTTCGCTCGACGACTCCATTCTTAGGTGGTTCGTTTGGCCCTTGTTCCTTTAACTCGAATCCTATCCCGGTATATCACATATTAAATTTACACCATTGTGAACCTTACGCCTTTTTTACTCTAGATCGAGGTTCTCGGCATTGAAAAATCTTCATAAACTAAGTCACACATGTATATGTTGACATTTAAGAGATATACAGTCAACAAAATCAAGGGCAATGGTGATATATATGCAGATTAGACACAAAAAAAAACACTCAACAAATGGATACAATTTAAGGTATGTGTTTAGTGACGGCATCAGATTCCTAATTAATGGAGAAAGGTCCGGTGGCAAGAAAACCTGCTTCTAGGAGGTTGTCAAGTGTTTTTGCTCGACGATTCTATTCTTGGGTGGCTGGTTTGGCCCTTGTTACTGTAACTCGAATCCTAGCCCGGTATATCCCATTTTAATTTTACACCATTGTGAACCTTACACCTTTTTTACTCTCTGATCAAGGTTCTCGGCATTGAAAAATCTTCATAAACTAAATCACACGTGTATATGTCGACATTTAAGAGATATACAGTCAAGAAAATCAAGGGCAATGGTGATATATATGCGGATTAAACATCAAAAAAACACTCAACAAATGGCTAGAATTTATGGAATGTGTTTAGTGACGGCATCAGATTCCAAATTGATGGAGAAAGGTCTGGTGGTAAGAAAAGCTGCTTCTAGGAGGTTGTCAAGTGTTTTCGCTCGACGATTCCATTCATGGGTGGTCGGTTTGGCCCTTGTTTCTGTAACTCGAATCCTAGCCCGGTATATCCCATTTTAAATTTACACCATTGTGAACCTTACGCCTTTTTTACTCTAGATCGAGGTTCTCGGCATTGAAAAATCTTCATAAACTAAATCACACATGTATAAGTTGACATTTAAGAGATATACAGTCAAGAAAATCAAGGGCAATGGTGATATATATGCGGATTAGACACAAAAAAAAACACTCAACAAATGGCTACAATTTAAGGAAAGTGTTTAGTGACGGCATCATATGCCTAATTGATGGAGAAACGTCTGGTGGCAAGAAAAGCTGCTTTTAGGTGGTTGTCAATTGTTTTCGCTCAACGACTCCATTCTTGGGTGGTTGGTTTGGCCCTTGTTCCTTTAACTCGAATCCTAGCCCGGTATATCCCATTTTAAATTTACACCATTGTGAACCTTACGCCTTTTTTACTCTAGATCGAGGTTTTTGGCATTGAAAAATCTTCATAAACAAAATCACACGTGTATATGTTGCATTTAAGAGATATACAGTCAACAAAATCAAGGGCAATGGGGATATATATGCGGATTAGACACAAAAAAAACACTCAACAAATGGGTACAATTTAAGGAATGTGTTTAGCGACGGCGACAGATTCCTAATTAATGGAGAAAGGTCTGGTGGCAAGAAAAGCTGCTTCTAGGAGGTTGTCAAGTGTTTTCGCTCGGCGATTCCATTCTTCGGTGGTTGGTTTGGCCCTTGTTCCTGTAACTCGAATCCTATCCCGGTATATCCTATTTTAATTTTACACCATTGTGAATCTTACGCCTTTTTTACTCTCTGGTCGAGGTTCTTGGCATTGAAAAATCTTTGTAAAATAAATCACACATGGATATGTTGACATCTAAGAGAAATACAGTCAATAAAATTAAGGGCAATGGTGATATATATGCAGATTAGACACACGAAAAAAAACACTCAACAAATGGCTACAATTTAAGGAATGTATTTAGCGACGGCATCAGATTCCTAATTGATGGAGAAAGGTCTGGTGGCAAGAAAAGCTGCTTCTAGGAGGTTGTCAAGTGTTTTCGCTTGACGATTCCATTCTTGGGTGGTTGGTTTGGCCCTTGTTCCTGTAACTCGAATCCTAGCCCGATCTGTCCCATTTTAATTTTACACCATTGTGAACCTTACGCCTTTTTTACTCTCTGATCGAGGTTCTCGGCATTGAAAAATCTTCATAAACTAAATCACACGTGTATATGTTGACATTTAAGAGATATACAGTCAAGAAAATCAAGGGCAATGGTGATATATATGCTGATTAGACACAAAAAAAAAACACTCAACCACTGGCTACAATTTAAGGAATGTGTTTAGTGACGGCATAAAATTCCTAATTGATGGAGAAAGGTCTGGTGGCAAGAAAAGCTGCTTCTAGGAGGTTGTCAAGTGTTTTCGCTCGACGATTCCATTCTTGGGTGGTAGGTTTGGCCCTTGTTCCTGTAACTCGACTCCTAGCCCGGTATATCGTATATTAATTTACACCATTGTGAACCTTACGCCTTTTTTACTCTCTAATCTAGGTTCTCGGCATTGAAAAATCTTCGTAAACTAAATCACACGTGTATATGTTGACATTTAAGAGATATATAGTCAAGAAAATCAAGGGAAATGGTGATATATATGCGGATTAGACACCAAAAATAAAAACACTCAACAAATGGCTACAATTTAAGGAATGTGTTTAGTGATGGCATCAGATTCCTAATTGATGGAGAAAGGTCTGGTGGTAAGAAAAGCTGCATCTAGGAGGTTGTCAAGTGTTTTCGCTCGACGATTCCATTCTTGGGTGGTTGGTTTGGCCCTTGTTCCTGTAACTCGAATCCTAGCCCGGTATATCCCATATTAATTTTAAATCATTGTGAACCTTACGCCTTTTTTACTCTAGATGGAGGTTCTCGGCATTGAAAAATCTTCGTAAACTAAATCACACGTGTATATGTTGATATTTAAGAGATATACAGTCAAGAAAATCAAGGGCAATGGTGATATATATGCGGATTAGACACCCAAAAAAAAAACACTCAACAAATGGCTACAATTTAAGGAATGTGTTTACTGACGGCATCAGATTCCTAATTGATGGAGAAAGGTCTGGTGGTAAGAAAAGCTGCTTCTAGGAGGTTGTTAAGTGTTTTTGCTCGACGATTCCATTCTCGGTTGGTTGGTTTGGCCCTTGTTCCCGTAACTCGAATCCTAGCCCGGTATATCCCATTTCAATTTTACACCATTGTGAACCTTATGCCTTTTCTACTCTCCGATCGAGGTTCTCGGCATTGAATAATCTTCGTAAACTAAATCACACGGGTATATGTTGACATTTAAGAGATATGCAGTCAAGTAAATCAAGGGCAATGGTGATATATATGCGGATTGGACGCAAAAAAAAAACTCAACAAATGGCTACAATTTAAGGAATGTGTTTAGTGACGGCATTAGATTCCTAATTGATGGAGAAAGGTCTGGTGGCAAGTAAAGCTGCTTCTAGGAGGTTGTCAAGTGTTTCCGCTCGACTATTCTATTATTGGGTGGTTAGTTTGGCCCTTCTTCCGGTAACTCGAAATCTATCCCGGTATATCACATTTTAATTTTACACCATTGTGAACCTTACGCCTTTTTTACTCTCTGATCGAGGTTCTCGGCATTGAAAAATCTTCGTCAACGAAATCACACGTGTATAGGTTGACATTTAAGAGATATACAGTCAAGAAAATCAAGGGCAATGGTGATATATATGCGTATTAGACACCAAAAAAACACTCAACAAATGGCTACAATTTAAGGAATGTGTTTAGCCACGACATCAGATTCCTAATTGATGGAGGTTGTCAAGTGTTTTCGCTCGACGATTTCATTCTTGGGTGGTACGTTTGGCCCTTGTTCCTGTAACTCGAATCCTAGCCCGGTATATCCCAATTTAATTTTACACCATTGTGAACCTTACGCCTTTTTTACTCTCTGATCGAGGTTCTCGGCATTGAAAAATTTTCATAAACTAAATCACATGTGTATATGTTGACATTTAAGAGATATAAAGTCAAGAAAATCAAGGGCAACGGTGAGATATATGCGGATTAGACACGAAAACAAAAACACTCAACAAATGGCTACAATTTAAGGAATGTGTTTAGTGACGGCATTAGATTCCTAATTAATGGTGAAAGGTCTGGTGGCAAGAAAATCTGCTTCTAGGAGGTTGTTAAGTGTTTTCGCTCGACGATTCCATTCTTGGGTGGTTGATTTGGCCCTTGTTCCTGTAACTCGAATTCTAGCCTGGTATATCCCATTTTAATTTTACACCATTGTGAACCTTACGCCTTTTTTACTCTCTGGTCGAGGTTCTCGGCATTGAATAATCTTCGTAAACTAAATCACACGTGTATATGTTGACATTTAAGTGATATACAGTCAAGAAAATCAAGGGCAATGGTGATATATATGCGAATTGGACACAAAAAAAACACTCAACAAATGGCTACAATTTAAGGAATGTGTTTAGTGACGGCATCAGATTCCTAATTGATGGAGAAAAGTCTGGTGGCAAGAAAAGCTGCTTCTAGGTGATTGTCAAGTGTTTTCGCTCGACGATTCCATTCTTGGGTGGTTGGTTTGGCCCTTGTTCCTGTAACTCGACTCCTAGCCCGGTATATCCCATTTTAATTTTACACCACTGTGAACCTTACGCCTTTTTTATTCTCTGATCGAGGTTCTCGGCATTGAAAAATCTTCATAAACTAAATCACACGTGTATATGTTGACATTTAAGAGATATAAAGTCAAGAAAATCAAGGGCAACGGTGAGATATTTGCGGATTAGACACCAAAACAAAAACACTCAACAAATGGCTACAATTTAAGGAATGTGTTTAGTGACGGCATTAGATTCCTAATTGATGGTGAAAGGTCTGGTGGCAAGAAAATCTGCTTCTAGGAGGTTGTTAAGTGTTTTCGCTCAACGATTCCATTCTTGGGTGGTTGGTTTAGCCCTTTTTCCTGTAACTCGAATTCTAGCCTGGTATATCCCATTTTAATTTTACACCATTGTGAACCTTATACCTTTTTTACTCTCCGATCGAGGTTCTCGGCATTGAATAATCTTCGTAAACTAAATCACACGGGTATATGTTGACATTTAAGAGAAATGCAGTCAATTAAATCAAGGACAATGGTGATATATATGCAGATTGGACACAAAAAAAACACTCAACAAATGGCTACAATTTAAGGAATGTGTTTAGTGACGGCATCAGATTCCTAATTGATGGAGAAAAGTCTGGTGGCAAGAAAAGCTGCTTCTAGGTGGTTGTCAAGTGTTTTCGCTCGACGATTCCATTCTTGGGTGGTTGGTTTGGCCCTTGTTCCTGTAACTCGACTCCTAGCCCGGTATATCCCATTTTAATTTTACACCACTGTGAACCTTACGCCTTTTTTATTCTCTGATCGAGGTTCTCTGCATTGAAAAATCTTCATAAACTAAATCACACGTGTATATGTTGACATTTAAGAGATATAAAGTCAAGAAAATGAAGGGAAACGGTGAGATATTTGCGGATTAGACACCAAAACAAAAACACTCAACAAATGGCTTCAATTTAAGGAATGTGTTTAGTGACGGCATTAGATTCCTAATTGATGGTGAAAGGTCTGGTGGCAAGAAAATCTGCTTCTAGGAGGTTGTTAAGTGTTTTCGCTCAACGATTCCATTCTTGGGTGGTTGGTTTGGCCCTTTTTCCTGTAACTCGAATTCTAGCCTGGTATATCCCATTTTAATTTTACACCATTGTGAACCTTATACCTTTTTTACTCTCCGATCGAGGTTCTCGGCATTGAATAATCTTCGTAAACTAAATCACACGGGTATATGTTGACATTTAAGAGATATGCAGTCAATTAAATCAAGGACAATGGTGATATATATGCAGATTGGACGCAAAAAAAAATCAACAAATGGCTACAATTTAAGGAATGTGTTTAGTGACGGCATTAGATTCCTAATTGATGGAGAAAGGTCTGGTGACAAGTAAAGCTGCTTCTAGGAGGTTGCCAAGTGTTTTCGCTCGACTATTCTATTATTGGGTGGTTGGTTTGGCCCTACTTCCGGTAACTCGATTCCTAGCCCGGTATATCACATTTTAATTTTACACCATTGTGAACCTTACGCCTTTTTTACTCTCTGATCGAGGTTCTCGGCATTGAAAAATCTTCGTCAACGAAATCACACGTGTATATGTTGACATTTAAGAGATATACAGTCAAGAAAATCAAGGGCAATGGAGATATATATGCGGATTAGACACCAAAAAAACACTCAGCAAATGGCTACAATTTAAGGAATGTGTTTAGCGACGACATCAGATTCCTAATTGATGGAGAAAGGTCTGGTAGTAAGAAAAGCTGCATCTAGGAGGTTGTCAAGTGTTTTCGCTCGACGATTTCATTCTTGGGTGGTAGGTTTGGCCCTTGTTCCTGTAACTTGAATCCTAGCCCGGTATATCCCATTTTAATTTTACACCATTGTGAACCTTACGCCTTTTTTACTCTCTGATCGAGGTTCTCGGCATTGAAAAATCTTCATAAACTAAATCACATGTGTATATGTTGACATTTAAGAGATATAAAGTCAAGAAAATCAAGGGCAACGGTGAGATATATGCGGATTAGACACCAAAACAAAAACACTCAATAAATGGCTACAATTTATGGAATGTGTTTAGTGACGGCATTAGATTCCTAATTAATGGTGAAAGGTCTGGTGGCAAGAAAATCTGCTTCTAGGAGGTTGTTAAGTGTTTTCGCTCGACGATTCCATTCTTGGGTGGTTGGTTTGGCCCTTGTTCCTGTAACTCGAATTCTAGCCTGGTATATCCCATTTTAATTTTACACCATTGTGAACCTTATGCCTTTTTTACTCTCTGATCGAGGTTCTCGACATTGAATAATCTTCGTAAACTAAATCACACGTGTATATGTTGACATTTAAGAGATATACAGTCAAGAAAATCAAGGGCAATGGTGATATATATGCGGATTGGACACAAAAAAAACACTCAACAAATGGCTACAATTTAAGGAATGTGTTTAGTGACGGCATCAGATTCCTAATTGATGGAGAAAAGTCTGGTGGCAAGAAAAGCTGCTTCTAGGTGGTTGTTAAGTGTTTTCGCTCGACGATTCCATTCTTGGGTGGTTGGTTTGGCCCTTGTTCCTGTAACTCGACTCCTAGCCCGGTATATCCCATTTTAATTTTACACCATTGTGAACCTTACGCCTTTTTTATTCTCTGATCGAGGTTCTCGGCATTGAAAAATCTTCATAAACTAAATCACACGTGTATATGTTGACATTTAAGAGATATAAAGTCAAGAAAATCATGGGCAACGGTGAGATATTTGCGGATTAGACAACAAAACAAAAACACTCAACAAATGGCTACAATTTAAGGAATGTGTTTAGTGACGGCATTAGATTCCTAATTGATGGTGAAAGGTCTGGTGGCAAGAAAATCTGCTTCTAGGAGGTTGTTAAGTGTTTTCGCTCAACGATTCCATTCTTGGGTGGTTGGTTTGGCCCTTTTTTCCTGTAACTCGAATTCTAGCCTGGTATATCCCATTTTAATTTTACACCATTGTGAACCTTATACCTTTTTTACTCTCCGATCGAGGTTCTCGGCATTGAATAATCTTCGTAAACTAAATCACACGGGTATATGTTGACATTTAAGAGATATGCAGTCAAGTAAATCAAGGACAATGGTGATATATATGCGGATTGGACGCAAAAAAAAAATCAACAAATGGCTACAATTTAAGGAATGTGTTTAGTGACGGCATTAGATTCCTAATTGATGGAGAAAGGTCTGGTGGCAAGTAAAGCTGCTTCTAAGAGGTTGCCAAGTGTTTTCGCTCGACTATTCTATTATTGGGTGGTTGGTTTGGCCCTACTTCCGGTAACTCGAATCCTAGCCCGGTATATCACATTTTAATTTTACACCATTGTGAACCTTACGCCTTTTTTACTCTCTGATCAAGGTTCTCGGCATTGAAAAATCTTCGTCAACGAAATCACACGTGTATATGTTGACATTTAAGAGATATACAGTCAAGAAAATCAAGGGCAATGGTGATATATATGCGGATTAGACACCAAAAAAACACTCAACAAATGGCTACAATTTAAGGAATGTGTTTAGCGACGACATCAGATTCCTAATTGATGGAGAAAGGTCTGGTAGTAAGAAAAGCTGCATCTAGGAGGTTGTCAAGTGTTTTCGCTCGACGATTCCATTCTTGGGTGGTAGGTTTGGCCCTTGTTCCTGTAACTCGAATCCTAGCCCGGTATATCCCATTTTAATTTTACACCATTGTGAACCTTACGCCTTTTTTACTCTCTGATCGAGGTTCTCGGCATTGAAAAATCTTTATAAACTAAATTACATGTGTATATGTTGACATTTAAGAGATATAAAGTCAAGAAAATCAAGGGCAACGGTGAGATATATGCGGATTAGACACCAAAACAAAAACACTCAACAAATGGCTACAATTTAAGGAATGTGTTTAGTGACGGCATTAGATTCCTAATTAATGGTGAAAGGTCTGGTGGCAAGAAAATCTGCTTCTAGGAGGTTGTTAAGTGTTTTCGCTCGACGATTCCATTCTTGGGTGGTTGGTTTGGCCCTTGTTCCTGTAACTCGAATTCTAGCCTGGTATATCCCATTTTAATTTTACACCATTGTGAACCTTACGCCTTTTTTACTCTTTGATCGAGGTTCTCGGTATTGAATAATCTTCGTAAACTAAATCACACGAGTATATGTTGACATTTAAGAGATATACAGTCAAGTAAATCAAGGGCAATGGTGATATATATGCGGATTGGACACAAAAAAAACACTCAACAAATGGCTACAATTTAAGGAATGTGTTTAGTGACGGCATCAGATTCCTAATTGATGGAGAAAAGTCTGGTGGCAAGAAAAGCTGCTTCTAGGTGGTTGTCAAGTGTTTTCGCTCGACGATTCCATTCTTGGGTGGTTGGTTTGGCCCTTGTTCCTGTAACTCGACTCTTAGCCCGGTATATCCCATTTTAATTTTACACCATTGTGAACCTTACGCCTTTTTTACTCTCTGATCGAGGTTCTCGGCATTGAAAAATCTTCGTACACAAAATCACACGTGTATATGTTGACATTTAAGAGATATACAGTCAAGAAAATAAAGGGCAATGCTGATATATATGCGGATTAGAGACAAAAGAAAAAACACTCAACAAATGGCTACGATTTAAGGAATGTGTTTAGTGACGGTATCAGATTCCTAATTGATAGAGAAAGGTCTGGTGGCAAGAAAAGCTGTTTCTAGGAGGTTGTCAAGTGTTTTCGCTCGACTATTCTATTATTGGGTGGTTGGTTTGGCCCTTCTTCGGGTAACTAGAATCCTAGCCCGGTATATCCCATTTTAATTTTGCACCATTGTGAACCTTACGCCTTTTTTACTCTCTGAACGAGGTTCTCGGCATTGAAAAATCTTCGCAAACTAAATCACACGTGTATATGTTGACATTTAAGAGATATACAATCAAGAAAATCATCGGCAACGGTGATATATATGAGGATTAGACACAAAAAAAAACACTCAACAATTGGCTACAATTTAAGGAATGTGTTTAGTGACGGCATCAGATTCCTAATTGATGGAGAAAGGTCTGGTTGCAAGAAAAGCTGCTTCTAGGTGGTTGTCAAGTGTTTTCGCGCGACGACTCCATTCTTGGGTGGTTTGTTTAGTCCATGTTCCTGTAACTCGAATCCTAGCCCGGTATAACCCATTTTAATTATACACCATTGTGAACCTTACGCCTTTTTTACTCTCTAATCGAGGTTCTCGGCATTGAAAAATCTTCGTACACAAAATCACACATGTATATGTTGACATTTAAGAGATATACAGTCAAGAAAATAAAGGGCAATGTGGATATATATGCGGATTAGACACAAAAAAAACACTCAACAAATGGCTACAATTTAAGGAATGTGTTTAGTGACGGCATTAGATTCCTAATTGATGGTATGGTGAATGGTCTGGTGGCAAGAAAATCTGCTTCTAGGAGGTTATTAAGTGTTTTCACTCGACGATTCCATTCTTGGGTGGTTGGTTTGGCCCTTGTTCCTGTAACTCGAATTCTAGCCTGGTATACCCATTTTTATTTTACACTATTGTGAACCTTATGCCTTTTTTACTCTCTGATCGAGGTTCTCGACATTGAATAATCTTCGTAAACTAAATCACATGTGTATATGTTGACATTTAAGAGATATACAGTCAAGAAAATCAAGGGCAATGGTGATATATATGTGGATTGGACACAAAAAAAAACACTCAACAAATGGCTACAATTTAAGGAATGTGTTTAGTAACGGCATCAGATTCCTAATTGATGGAGAAAAGTCTGGTGGCAAAAAAAGCTGCTTCTAGGAGGTAGTCAAGTGTTTTCGCTCGACGATTCCATTCTTGGGTGGTTGGGTTTGCCCTTGTTCCTGTAACTCGACTCCTAGCCCGGTATATCCCATTTTAATTTTACACCATTGTGAACCTTACGCCTTTTTTACTCTCTACTCGAGGTTCTCGGCATTGAAAAATCTTCGTAAACTAAATCACACGTGTATATGTTGACATTTAAGAGATATACAGTCAAGAAAATCAAGGGCAACGGTGATATATATGCGGATTAGACACAAAAAAACACTCAACAAATGGCTACAATTTAAGAAATGTGTTTAGTGACGACATCAGGTTCCTAATTGATGGAGAAAGGTCTGGTGGCAAGAAAACCTGCATCTAGGTGGTTGTCAAGTGTTTTCGCTCGACGATTCCATTCTTGGGTGGTTGGTTTGGCCCTTGTTCCTGTAACTCGACTCCTAGCCCGATATATCCCATTTTAATTTTACACCATTGTGAACCTTACGCCTTTTTTACTCTCTAATCGAGGTTCTCGGCATTGAAAAATCTTCGTAAACTAAATCACACGTGTATATGTTGACATTTAAGAGATATACAGTCAAGAAAATCAAGGGCAACGGTGATATATATGCGGATTAGACACAAAAAAAACACTCAACAGATGGCTACAATTTAAGGAATGTGTTTAGTGACGGCATCAAATTCCTAATTGATGAAGAAAGGTCTGGTTGCAAGAAAAGCTGCTTCTAGGAGGTTGTCAAGTGTTTTCGCGCGAAGTCTCCATTCTTGGGTGGTTTGTTTGGCCCTTGTTCCTGTAACTCGAATCCTAGCCCAGTATAACCCATTTTAATTTTACACCATTGTGAACTTACGCCTTTTTTACTCTCTGATCGAGGTTCTCGACATTAAAAAATCTTCGTACACAAAATCACACGTGTATATGTTGACATTTAAGAGATATACAGTCAAGAAAATCAAGGGCAACGGTGAGATATATGCGGATTAGACACCAAAACAAAAACACTCAACAAATGGCTACAATTTAAGGATTGTGTTTAGTGACGGCATTAGATTTCTAATTGATGGTGAAAGGTCTGGTGGGAAGAAAATCTTCTTCTAGGAGGTTGTTAAGTGTTTTCGCTCGACGATTCCATTCTTGGGTGGTTGGTTTGGCCCTAGTTCCTGTAACTTGAATTCTAGCCTGGTATATCCCATTTTAATTTTACACCATTGTGAACCTTACGCCTTTTTTACTCTCCGATCGAGGTTCTCGGCATTGAATAATCTTCGTAAACTAAATCACACGTGTATATGTTGATATTTAAGAGATATACAGTCAAGAAAATCAAGGGCAATGGTGATATATATGTGGATTGGACACAAAAAGAAAACACTCAACAAATGGCTACAATTTAAGGAATGTGTTTAGTGACGGCATCAGATTCCTAATTGATGGAGAAAATTCTGGTGGCAAGAAAAGCTGCTTCTAGGTGGTTGTCAAGTGTTTTCGCTCGACGATTCCATTCTTGGGTGGTTGGTTTGGCCCTTGTTCCTGTAACTCGACTCCTAGCCCGGTATACCCCATTTTAATTTTACACCATTGTGAACCTTAACCCTTTTTTACTCTCTGATCGAGGTTCTCGGCATTGAAAAATCTTCGTACACAAAATCACACGTGTATATGTTGACATTTAAGAGATATAAAGTCAAGAAAATAAAGGGCAATAGTGATATATATGCGGATTTGAGACAAAAGAAAAAACACTCAACAAATAGCTACGATTTAAGGAATGTGTTTAGTGACGGTATCAGATTCCTAATTGATAGAAAAAGGTCTGGTGGCAAGAAAAGCTGCTTCTAGGAGGTTGTCAAGTGTTTTCGCTCGACTATTCTATTTTTGGGTGGTTGGTTTGGCCCTTCTTCCGGTAACTAGAATCCTAGCCCGGTATATCCCATTTTAATTTTACACCATTGTGAACCTTACGCCTTTTTTACTCTCCGATCGAGGTTCTCGGCATTGAAAAATCTTCATAAACTAAATGACACGTGTATGTGTTGACATTTAAGAGATATACAGTCAAGAAAATCATGGGCGACGGTGATATATATGAGGATTAGATACAAAAAAAAAACACTCAACGAATGGCTACAATTTAAGGAATGTGTTTAGTGACGGCATCAGATTCCTAATTGATGGAGAAAGGTCTGTTTGCAAGAAAAGCTGCTTCTAGGTGGTTGTCAAGTGTTTTCGTGCGACGACTCCATTCTTGGGTGGTTTGTTTGGCCCATGTTCCTGTAACTCGAATCCTAGCCCGGTATAACCCATTTTAATTATACACCATTGTGAACCTTACGCCTTTTTTACTCTCTGATCGAGGTTCTCGGCATTAAAAAATCTTCGTACATAAAAGCACACATGTATATGTTGACATTTAAGAGATATACAATCAAGAAAATAAAGGGCAATGTGGATATATATGCGGATTAGACACAAAAAAAAAACACTCAACAAATGGCTACAATTTAAGGAATGTGTTTAGTGACGGCATTAGATTCCTAATTGATGGTGAAAGGTCTGGTGGCAAGAAAATCTGCTTCTAGGAGGTTGTTAAGTGTTTTCGCTCGACGATTCCATTCTTGGGTGGTTGGTTTGGCCCTTGTTCCTGTAACTCGAATTCTAGCCTGGTATATCCCATTTGAATTTTTCACCATTGTGAACCTTACGCCTTTTTTACTCTCTGATCGAGGTTCTCGGCATTGAATAATCTTCGTAAACTAAATCTCATGTGTATATGTTGACATTTAAGAGATATACAGTCAAGAAAATCAAGGGCAATGGTGATATATATGCGGATTGGACACAAAAAAAAAACACTCAACAAATGGCTACAATTTAAGGAATGTGTTAAGTGACGGCATCAAATTCCTAATTGATGGAGAAAAGTCTGGTGGCAAAAAAAGCTGCTTCTAGGTGGTTGTCAAGTGTTTTCGCTCGACGATTCCATTCTTGGGTGGTTGGTTTGCCCTTGTTCCTGTAACTCGACTCCTAGCCCGGTATATCCCATTTTAATTTTACACCATTGTGAACCCTACGCCTTTTTTACTCTCTAATCGAGGTTCTCGGCATTGAAAAATCTTCGTAAACTAAATCACACGTGTATATGTTGACATTTAAGAGATATACAGTCAAGAAAATCAAGGACAATGGTGATATATATATATGCAGATTAGACACCAAAAACACACTCAACAAATGGCTACAATTTAAGGAATGTGTTTAGCGACGGCATCAGATTCCTAATTGATGGAGAAAGGTTTGGTGGTAAGAAAAGCTGCATCTAGGAGGTTGTCAAGTGTTTTCGCTCGATGATTCCATTCTTGGGTGATTGGTTTGGCCCTTGTTCCCGTAACCCGAATCCTAGCCCGGTATATCCCATTTTAATTTTACACCATTGTGAACCTTACACCTTTTTTACTCTCTGATCGAGGTTCTCGGCATTGAAAAATCTCCATAAATTTATGTCACACCCCCAATGAAAAATCTTCGTAAACTAAACCACACGTGTATATGTTGAAATTTATGTCACACCCCCAAAATACCACATGCGGAGAACCCCCGCGGGGCGAGTGACATACCAGGATCTAGCCACCAATCACATTGAACTCGTAATTATAAATAAATAAAACTTTCATTTATTATTGATTGAAGTGTTACAAAACATTATTTAACATTCAGCGGAAGCATAATACATTAATTAAGAAATTCATAAACCAAGTGTGTGAAAGCCATTAGATTCGTCTTGCGCTTCCATGTATCTCGACCCATGACCACTCCAGCCTCCCAAACAGCAAGTTCCAAATAATATAAGCATATAGTCCTGCAAGGCATGTAACAACGAGTCAACAACAAAGTTGAGCGAGTTCACAGTTGGTTGTTCGTTTTAAGTTGTTTCAAAAACATAGTTGTTCTTTAGCTGGCTTACTTGCCGTGGGGGTTACCCCATAGTTGAAAATATGATTAACCGATTCCTTCTTTCCCAAACCATAACCAGTGTGGGCTTCCCCATGTGAACCACTAGACTGTTACCATATCGACTACTGACGAAAGTAAGTTGTGCCCTAGGTCAATGTCTATCATCATTGACTGTTTGCCATGATCCATTAGTACACGCCCGTCCGACAGGCACGGTGTGAGATTTGTCAAACCTAATAGCGCTATTAACTAATCACCCGCTCGCCATCGGCCTTGGCGATTAAGTCGATATAAAATGAGGGACTTAATGATAGAGTTTTTTTCTAGTAAGTTTAAGGTTGTTGTCCTACCCAAGGAGGACGAACGTACGTATTATACCCAAGGAGAATACACAGGATTAATATTGGCATCCCCATGGAGGATGGCGGTACATATCCTACCCAAGGAGGATATGTAGGTTCCGTTTTAACTCTTTAACCCATTCCCAACCACCGGGAATCCCATGCCTTAGAAAGTGTGTGAACTCACCTTGGTTTGCTCGGTATGACTAGTTACTTTGTTTACGTTTACAATTGGTCAACCAAATCCTAGCATAGTTACCAACGGTAATCAGTTTATATGCACATAATTCATGTATTCCATATTCACATTACACAAATAGCGGATACATAACCAGCAGTTAAATCTCACGCCCGTTTTAATACATGTTCATGTTCTTAATAATGGTTATCAATATCAGTCAGTTCCATGTAAGCATAAAACATGTGTCCTTTGCATTTATTACACACACTACAAATCAGCAAAACACACATCATCAAGCAAGTTTTAGCAAGTATATGAATCCTATTTACAATCACATTACTAGTTCATATCATATCTTATCACCAAATAGCTCAGTTGACATTTAAGTACGTACATTAACAGTGACAAGAAATCATACGTATCTCATAAACACATAAGCAAGACAATTCTAACATGCAACCTAAACAAAACACCCTTAGTGCCCTAAATACTGAATCGGCCCAATTGTAAGAGAAGGGACTGGCCCAACTCCCACTTAGTTCACAAACAGTCTAACCTATATATATTCTTTATGCAGCCCACTTCAGCCCCTCGGCCCATTATACAAAATCAATTACCCATCGGACCACTATCCCAATATTCATCCAGTGGATTAACATTCTATCAACACAGCGTGATATTAACTAACGTTGATCATAGTTAGCCTTATCAAGAAATCATGAATTCAAGTATCACAAAGTTCACATGTGTTAATCTAAGCTGTTAATTGATCGAACCCCAGTTATAAAAAATAAAGTCATGCAAGATTCATGATTTCACATATTAAAAACCTAGAACAAGATTTCACATAAGCCCAAACACACATGGTCCCGGCTGCTTGTAACCGAGTCCCATCCCAGATGCGGTCCAAACAACTACTCGGCCCAAGCAATGGGCAGCTTCAACTGGATGAAGCCCATCACATTCTGTTTGGCCCGTTGATCAACAGTAGCAACATTCACAATTTAATTTGCACAATTCCAACAATTCAATACATCCATCACAAACTATACTATGTGATCTATTCTCTTAATACATCGTGCATAAGCAACCTAAACCCTCAATATTCAGCTCGGTTATACAAGGCTAAACATGACAACTAACAAAATAACGCAAAGGTTATTCAGATTAGTTCATGAATTGTAAGATATACAATAACATCATGCAACATATTATCACAATTAATCACACATATATGGATGTCACACCTTCAATGTCACATGTAAACAATACCATACAAACATAAAGATCGACAAATACTAAACACTAACCAGAAACTTGACCGCTAATGGGTGCTATCTCGAACAGGGGGGAAATCTCCTACTGAAGTCGTGCAATCAGGAGAAAAGCCTTAGGGTTTATGACTTGTGATATAAGTTTAATCTAATTTGATCCACATCCCATGTGAAACATGCTGATCTATTATGTGAGTCCCAATCAAGTTTAAGGAATCATATTGGTACTAGAGTTTGCACATGAGAAACAATTAATTGTGTATCGGCCCATTTAATAATTGTCAGACCCACTAATTGAACTGGCCCAATCAAATATTATGTGATCTGAATTGATACATATATTGTCGGCCATTTGCAAATCTTTATCAAGCTTGCATGTGATTGTAATAATTAGATCCATTACTCGATCAAAGTTGAGGTCCAATAACAAAATTGTTTGTTTCAGTCCATCACGTGAAGATTTGAACGATGCTATCATGATAATCATTTTCAAAATTGTCGGACATGTTAGAATCACGAGATCAAACGGTACAAACCTTGAGAGTTCGGTTTGTCACATCATCCCCAACTTGAAAGAAATTTCGTCCCGAAATTTAGCACATAGTTACTGAGGAAGCTAGTTAGGTTGCGTAGTTTTCCTGGGGTGTCACATCATCCTCCCGTTGATTTGGAATTTCGTCCTGAAATTCTGCAGTAGCTTCAGCCTCAGTAGTGGTTTCATTGTTCTCGAACAACTGAGGATATTTGTGTTTCATTTGTTCTTCTCGTTCCCAGGTAAACTCTGGGTCACGACGGGAGTTCCAACGAACTCGAACAACAGGTATCCTGGCGCGTTTGAGAATCTTGACCTCCCGGTCCAAGATTTCCACTGTTTCTTCGACAATTCACAACTGATCGTCGCTGGTGAGCTCCTTGAAATGAACTATGAGGGTTTCATCTGACAGACACTTCTTCAGATTCGACACATAGAATACGTTGTGAACTCCACTGAGTTCTTCGGGTAGTTTCAATCTGTAGGCCATCTTGCCAATTTTCTCCGTGATTTCGAAAGGTCCAACATAACGCGGGTGGAGTTTGTCTCGTTTACAAAAACGAACTACACCTTTCCAAGGTGAGACTTTAGGTAGTACTCGATCCCCAACCTAGAATTCGAGTGGTTTCCTACGTTTAGCAGCGTAGCTTTTCTGACGGTCACGAGCTGCCACCATTCGTTGTCGTATCTGAGCAACCTTCTCTGTTGTGTCTACGACGAGTTCTGGGCCAGTGATTTGGCAGTTTCCAACTTCTGCCCAACAAAAGGTGATCGGCACTTCCGCCCGTACCATGCCTCGAACGGAGCAGCCTGGATGCTGGTGTGGTAATTGTTGTTATACTAAAACCCCACTAAAGGTAGATGTCGCTCCCTGCCGTTACCAAAGTCGATTACACAGGCTTGAAGCATGTCTTTAAGAGTTTGGATGGTGCGTTCAGTCTACCCATCCGTCTGTGGATGTTATGCTGTGCTCATGTCTAGACGTGTGCCAAAGGATTTGTGCATCGCTTGCCACAAATCAGATGCAAATCGTGGGTCGCGATCAGAGATAATGGAGGTTGGCACCCCGTGCCTAGCAACCACTTCTTTCAAGTAGATGACTGCAAGTGTAGAAAAACTTATCCGCTTCCTTGATGGCTAGAAGGTGTGCTGGTTACGTGAGACAATCAATGATCATCAGGTGATAATGTTTCCGTTTCGAGTTGTAAGTAGCCCAGTGATAAAATCCATGGCAGTCCGTTCTCGTTCCCATGTGGGTGTTTCTGGTTGCTAATACTTCACCTTGACTTTCCCACAAGTCAACATCATCCCCATACCCAGCTAGGTGAGCCGTCATGCCCGATCACCAGTACAAGGTTATAAATCCTAATGTCTCTCATCAAAACCCAGACGACCGGAAATATCAAAGCCGGTGCGCTTTGCTCAACATGAGTTCCCTACAATTGCCGTATAATGAGGTCCACACTCGTTCTTGAGGTAGTGAATATCATCTGTCCTGCCCGAGGTTGCTTCTCCAAGCCCCGCATAGGTCCGAATTCAACGTCTTCTTCCTTCTGTTCTCTAGGTAACGCATTCGGTATCGTCCAAGAAATGCCTCCAAGTAAATCCAAGGACCACGGTTTCCACCGCCGGTTGTGTCGTTCGGTTCCTCTGGTAACTCTATTACGTAAATCATCACTCTCTTGCGTTGCGTCGACGTGTAAACATTGCAGAGTTGGGATTCGAAAGCTGAAAGGTATCCTCCTGTTTTGTCTTTCCCGAACACAGCACCCTATTGTGCTAAAGAGATTTAAGTTGCGCGATCTTCAAAAATCCTGTGGTGAATCTGCGATAGAGTGTAGTGTGACCTAGAAATTGCTGCATTCTCGAAGGGATCTTTGGTGCCGAACAATATTTAACGAAATGGATCTTTAGCGAGATCCATGTGTATTCCCACTTCGTTGATCATATGACCAAAAAGGTATCTCTCAAATCCAGAAGTTACCTTTAACAAGACATCACGGCGAGTGGCTCCTCCCTCAGGAGCTCTAAAATAAGATACAAATGCTACCCACGACGTTCCATTCTCCTGGTCAGGATTCAGAACCTTGTAAACAAATACGGTCGATTCATGCGATCCCTAAAGCTGCTGGTGTGTTGATCAACTCAATGATCATGATGTACAAAGTTGAAATGGCTGCATTGCGTTCGACATGCTGTTCTAAGAGCATTCTCCTCTTGGAGTTCCATCTGATGATAGCTCGTCCACTAGCCAATCGTCGAATGGAAGCTTATTCCTCGAAACTGGTTAACAGGGTGTTACTACATGGTCGAAACGAACGGTTCTTGACTGTCACCTTGTTGAGTTCTCGATAACAGTACACATATCCCATGATATAACCTATCTTCCTAGATATAGCTGGGGCTCCCCAAAGCAAAAACTAGGTCCGACAAAGCTCCTGTCCAACAGTCCCTGTTGTTGATTTTGACAACTCTCGCAACCCTCCTGGTGCAAGGTGGTAAGAGATACGAAAAATCAGGGCTGCCTCTGGCGTGAGATCAAGCTGAGGGTCTGTCTAATATTTGTGGAAGTAAACATGATAGTTCCTCCCGTAGAATGCTGAGTGGAATCACGAAAAATTGGTGGATCCTCGATCCTCTTTTCCTTAGCCTTGACATCAGTAACGAGTGCTATCATAGCGGGATAATCCTTCTGTGGACACTTCTGGCCTTCACTGCTGAATTGATGCTAACCTCTGCATCACTCTGATGCATTAGAACAGATAACAATCCTCCACTAGGAGAGGGATACGTAGAATCTTCTCTTCACAGGGTACATCTAGCAAGAACAACTGAAGAGATGTCTATGTCGAACATTTGTCCCACAAGGTCGAGTTTGCATCCCAACGATCATATGAGTTTTCCATTGTCTTGCCATCAGCCGATTCCACAACAGGTTCGGTTTCAAGATGCATCAGGGTTAACCAGAATAGTGGCGAAGTGATTAGTCACCAAGAACACGTAGGCCACCATGTTGTTATAATCCCGGCGTCGCCCACGCCAATCCCTAATGTCCCTCCATGAGCATCGTTCCCTTGGTTGTTGTCGTTGGATTTAACATTGGCCACTCCATGCCGTAGGCATCTTCACTTTCCATACTGTTGGTTATCATTACAAATTCCTTGATGTTGTCGTGTTTGTTGCCTCTAGGGCTGTTGTTTGAAACGGAGCTCTACGACCTTTTACCGACAAGGTCCACCTCTTCACATTCCATGGTGTTATGGGTGAAATTCTGAGCCCATATCCTGACTTTGTATCTTGATTTTTTATTAGTTGTATATGATCAGGATACCGATCAGGATACCATATCTGGATACCGGGCCAGGATATTGATAATATCCTGAGGCAGTATCCTGACTATTACTAACGATTGGTTTGTAAAACGTTGGTTGCAAGGTACCAACGTTAAAAGACTTGATCTACCTGAAGATTCGCTCAAGGTGGTTAAAAATGGACGTTGATGGTGGAAGGATGGGTCTTGTAACGGTCAGAAAGGCATATTCCGCGAGAATATCGGATGTTGGTCAATGTTATTGACATTGTAACGGTTATATGAGCTGAAGACCCGGTTTTGTAGTCAATAAGCACGTGGAAAACGAGTAGAAGCAGCCCCCAACGTTCAGAATGGAATATTCCCAGCATCTCGGAATAATAGGAGAGTTAGTTTGTTATCTGTAACTATAAATAGGAGGCCAGATCAATAGGAAGACACACTTCACTCTCTACACCCGAACTCACACTTCTTTTTTCTTTCTATTACGCACAAACACTCAACACTTTCAATCGTTGTACCACTTAGCATTGATCTGAGCCATATCCTGCACTGTATCCTGTTATTCAAGCAATAAGAAGAACAAGGCAGCCGACGATTGTCAGCTCCCGAGGTTTTATGCCGGAGATCTAGATTGATCAAGGGCTTTCCTCGTATATCTCGTGTCAACCTTTACTTTTTTGCTCATTGTTTGATCATAGATACAGCTCTATATCCTGAGCCGTATCCTGAAACTGTTTTCATATCTAATTTTGTTAACACATTCTTCACACATAATTTTAGCACACTACCTCACTTAACTAATTTGATCACTTAATTGCTTCGGTAATTTTTGACCAAAACAATTTGGCGCCCACCGTGGGGCAAGTGGTGCTCTCTTTACTAAATTTTTTTGTGAAATCGTTAATCGGTTTTTTGTTTTCAAAACTTTTTGCCACATCATTTACAATGGCCTCTAGATCAAACATGAGCTATTCCACCGTGTCGGCTACAACTTCAGCAACTATTGGCTCGGTGCTTCCACCACCCCCTCCAAGGATTCCAGCTTCTTCATTTACTCAAGATGTTATCCCTACTTGGAGTGTTCAGGAATCTCCTCCCATTTTAGTTTCTAATGATGAAATTCTAACCTTGTTTGGAAGTGTGCAGGAACAAATGAGGCAGCAACAGGAAATAAACCAAATGCTGTTGAAGGAAATACAACTCCTGAAGTCTGGCTCGAGCAGATCTGCTGAGGATATCGTCACTCCCTTACAACCCAGAACTTTGAACTTCAGTTCGGTTGTGTATACTGAAGATAATAGGGGAAATATTGTGCCTAACCATTCCCAGAATCATACTCCTGAAATACCCTCCTCGATCAGGATGTCAACTGTGAGGAGCTCAGGATATGCTTCAGGATATGGCCAGAATCCTCAGACGGGTAACATGACAAATAATAATATTCATGCTACTAATAATGGTGGATCTTTGTAGGATGCAGGTATGACGTCAACATTTACTAGGGAGCTTCAGAAATTGAAGGACATGATATCTAGTGTACATGGAGTGGTCCAGCCAATTCCGGAAGTGTCCCAAGACAACCACAGGATATGTCGTTTCCCACATCCTATCTGTGATGCTGAGATCCCGAAGAGATTTCAAACCCCTAACATGAGGCTGTGTGATGGGACGACGGATCCTGAGGAGCATATTGCCCAGTATAGGGAGACTCTACAGCCCGGGATGCTGAACTTTAGTTCAGCAACATTTACCGAGGATAATCAAGGCAACATGATACCAAGTCAGTCCCGGAGCGACATGCTGGAGATACCATCGTCCGCCAGGATATCGACCGTGTGGGATCCGGGATATGATCAAGGATATGGTCCAGGATATGGCCCAGGATATGGCAAAAGTCAACAGGCTGGTAACATGTTTGCCAATATCAGTATCCCTGCTACTAATAATTATGATTCTTTGCAGGATATAGGTGTAACACCAACATTGACCAGGGAACTTCAAAAATTGAAAGATATGATATCAAGCGTTCCTAGAGTAGTGCAGCCTATACCGGAAGTATCTCAGGATAGTCACAGGATATCCTGATTTGCTTATCCAATTTGTGATGCTGAAATTCCAAAAAGATTCCAGACTCCCAGCATGAAGTTGTATGATGGGATGACAGATCCTGAGGAGCATATTGCCCAAAATAGGGATAGTATGGAAATAAATCCAATCCTACCAGAACTTAAGAAAGCATGCTTATACAAAGGCTTCGGTTCAACTTTAACAGGATCGGCCTTAAAATGGCTTTTAAATGTTCCACCTTATTCAATTACATCACTTTCTCATTTAGTTAATTTCTTTATCAGTCAATTTTCTTATAGCAAGGGCTTTGAGATACTAACAAGTGATCTTTACAGGATAACACAAGGATCACAAAAATCCCTAAGGGATTATGTTAACAAATTTAGTAGAGAATCCCTGGATATCCCGAACCTTGATATTGCTACGGCAGTACAAGCGTTCAAAATGGGGTTACGGAAGGGTTGTCAATTTTATCAGGATCTTGTAATGAATCCTTGCAGGAATTTAGATGAAGCTCGGAATAGGGCTTTGAGATACATAAGGCTTGAAGATGATAAGAAAATGCATGAGAGGATGAACACATCTTCAACATATGAATTGACGAATAGGAAGTCGGAATCTTCCTACAAACAGTACTATTCAAAGCCATATGCTAAGAACGATAATAAGAAAGTGAATGCTGTTGAAGACGAGGATCCTGAAGAATATCCTGAAATCCCAGAGTATTGTTTTTCTGTAAATGTTCCTGAGTTAATGTATGCTATGCAGGGACTGGGGGACAAAGCTAGGTGGCCGAAAAAGAATCCAAGGAATACAGGTTGGAAGGATAAATCTAAATGATGTGCCTTCCATGAAGACTTCGGGCATATAACAGATGATTCCATTGCCCTGAAGAAAGAAATAAGCTATCTGCTGAGCAAAGGATATCTGAAGGATCTCCTGGGAAGAAAGAAGAACAAGGGTCAGGATACTGGGAAGGATCCTGAACGAGCAGCATCACCTCCTGCAGATACCAAGATAATTAACTTTATTTCAGGAGGATCCGATATCTGTGGGACCTCTTATTCTGCAGAAAAAAAGACATGCAAAAGAGGCTAAGGCAGAAAGGGGAGATAAGCCAACCAGGATGTCAACCCTTACAACTGATAAAGTGATCACGTTCGGCAGTGATGACAGGGATACTGTCCAGGATCCTCACCATGATGCTTTGGTAATAACTTTATATGTTGCTAATGATTTTGTGCGCAGGATACTGGTGGATAATGGCAGCTCCGTCAACATAATTCAGCTGGAAACACTAAGGAGGATAAATGTATCCCCGATGGATATTACTTCGAAATCCACTATGCTTATTGGGTTCAGTGGAGAAGCCAGGAGTACCGTGGGAGAAATAAAGTTGCATGTGTATGTTGAAGGGGTCAACTCAATGCAACGCTTCTGTGTCATGGACTCCTTATCCCGCTACAATATTATATTGGGTAGGCCATGGATCCATGACATGAAGGTTGTGCCATCGACTTATCATCAGTGCATCAAGATCCCTACCCCTTGGGGGGTTGTCAAAGTTGATAGTGATCAGCAGGAGGCGAAGGAGTGTTACTCATCCTCGATGAAATCCTCAACCAAGCCCAATGCAGCATAGCAATTAAAGATACGAGCCCAGGATATCACGGAGTGTTCAGAGCAGGATGTTGAGAAAATTATCCTGGACCAGGATAATCCAGATATCTTGGTGGAAACAATATCCCTCAGAATATTGAGGAACAACTTACTAACTTTTTGAAATGCAGGATATCCACGTTTGCATGAAAACACGAAGACATGACAGGATTCCAGCATATCCAAATGGAACCTTCGGGCCAGGAGGATGCTGCTTTCATGACACCAACAGGTATTTATTGTTATACTGCTATGCCTTTTTGGTTTAAAAAATGCAGGTGCAACATATCAGTGGCTGGTAAACATGATGACATGGTAGTAAAATCTAAGAAGGCTGAGGATCACCTCCGGGATATCAAGGGAGCATTTGATATCCTGGATCAGCATAACATGAAGCTGAATCCTGCCAAATGCCATTTTGGAATGGGGACAGAAAAGTTTCTAGGATATATGGTGACTAAAAGAGGGATAGAAGCAAGCCCAGAACAGATCAAAGCCATCTTGGACGTCAAATCACCTTCCAACTTGAAAGATATACAAAGATTGATAGGCCGAGTGGCAGCATTGAACAGATTCATCTCAAGATCCTCCGAGAAATGCAAAGAATTTTATGATATCCTGAAGAAAAACAAGAAGTTCGAATGGGGAGAGAAGCATGAAGCAGCCCTGCAGGATTTGAAGCAGTATCTTTCAACTGCACCTCTATTGATGAAGCCTGAGAATGGTGAACCACTGTCCCTATACCTCGCAGTATCGGGGAACGCTGTAAGTGTCGTCCTTATAAAGGATCATGAAGGTCAGCAATATCCTGTCTATTATGTTAGCAAAAGTTTATTAGATGCTAAAACTAGATATTCTCATTAGCCTTAGTGATGGCATCGACAAAGCTTAGACATTACTTTGAAACACATAGGATTCATGTTAAAACCAATTATCCTGTTAAAAATGTACTTAGGAAACCGGAAATGTCGGGTAGAATGGCTAAGTGGTCAGTAAAGTTAAGTGCCTATGATTTAGTATATGAACCTAGGAATGCCGTAAAGTCTCAGGCTTTAGCTGACTTTGTGGCTGATTTTAGTAGTGACATTCAGGATGAGGTAGACCTAGAAGTTCAACAGCTAGGAGAATCCTCAGGATCCTGGACATTATATACTAATGGTGCATCTAATATAAGAGGAGTAGGATTAGGAATACTACTAAAATCGCCACAGGGCGACATATTACCCCAGGCTATTAGGTGTGAATTTCCTGCTACCAATAATGAAGCAGAATATGAGGCTTTAATCGCAGGATTAGAGTTGGCTAAGAGCATGAGTATCAAAAATTTACAAGTATATGTTGATTCTTTGTTAATTACTAACCATTTTAATGGATCCTATGCAGTTAAGGGTGAGAAATTAATAGAATATCTTGATATTCTCAAAAAATTAGCAGGATATTTCGATGTTTTTACACTTGAACAGGTACCAAGGGAGGATAATGCTGAAGCAGATGCTTTAGCAAATTTGGGATCATCAATCAGGATACCTGAAGGGACCCAAATACCAATATTACATGTCTTATATCCTGCAATGAATCCTCAGGATAAAGAAGTAGCGGGTATTCGGGATCCTGAAGTGGAATATCCTGAACAGGATCCTAAATCCTGGACGGCTCCAATTGTGAGATATCTCAAAGAAGGACGCATCCCTGGAAATGAAAATCCTAAGGCATTTAGGATGAAGGTATCACGATTCACTATTATAAATAATGTTTTATACAAGAAATCTCTTGCAGGACCGTACTTGAGGTGCTTGGAGGATCCTGAAGCCAAGGAAGTACTTCAGGATATACATGAAGGGGATTGTGGTAATCACACCGGGGGCAGATCATTGTTCTCGAAAGTATTAAGGACAAGATATTATTGGCCAACGATGAGGAAAGATGCTGCAGAATATGCTCGAAGATGTGATGCATGTTAAAGACATAGTAACATACTACATCAACCAGCTGAACCATTATATCCTGTAGTTTCCCCTTGGCCATTCATGAAGTGGGGGATGGATATAGTAGGGAAGTTACCAAAAGCTCCGGGAGGAAAAGTCTTTATGTTAGCTATGACAGATTATTTCTCCAAGTGGGTTGAGGCTGAAGCATTTGTCCAAGTTAGAGACCAAGAAGTAGTATCCTTCATAAAGAGGAATATCCTGACTAGGTTTGGAGTACCAGCTGAGATCATTTGTGATAATGGGTCCCAGTTCATAAGAAAAAGGACTACTGACTTTTGCAAAAGTTAGGGAATCAAAATGATCACATCTACTCCGGTACATCCTCAAGCGAATGGACAAGCTGAATCTTCAAACAAGATAATAGTCAATAACTTAAAGAAGAGACTTGGGGCCAAAAAAGGAAGATGGGCGGAAGAGTTACCCTTTGTTTTATGGGCTGACAGGACAACGGTAAAAAATGCAACCGGCCAAACCCCATTCTCCTTAGTATTCGGAGCAGAGGCGATGATTCCAACAGAAATGGCGATACCTACTGCAAGATCTATCTTACAGGATCCTGAACAGAATCCTGAAGCCTTATGTCAAGATTTGGATACTATAGACGAAAAAAGAGACGCAGCAAGGCTAAGGATGGCAGCATATCAGCAAAGAATATCCAGGGCATATAACAAGAACATAAGGACTAGAAGATTTCGAGTTGGTGATTGGGTACTAAGAAAAGCTTTTCAAAATACCACTAATCCTGTCGATGGCAAGCTAGCTCCTAAATGGGAAGGACCTTATGAAGTCGAGTCTGAGGCAGGGAAAGGAGCATATCGACTCAGAAATATGGAAGGGGATATGCTACCAAGATCCTGGAATGCAATACATTTGAAGCTCTATTTCAAGTAAGAGTAGAATTTATTTTCTATCTCGGAATGGTATGTATTCTATCTCTTTTAAATATATTTGTTTATTATCTTGAACCCAATACTGACTTAAGCATCGGAGGGGTGTTAGCCAAGCTAACACCCACCTTAGTTTACAGTTGTTTTGTAGCATATGTTTCAGGATATAGCTCCAGGATATGTACTCAGGATAACTCGAAAGATTAGAGGATTGGCCCCCTCTCTCAAGTTTAAGGGATCCTGATCCCTTCACAGGTTTAAAGGTATTCACCTTTCTCACGAATTGGGTTTAAACACCCCGCCTGGAGCGCAAGTTATCCAGGGATAGTTCAAGGTGGCGGGACCAGTTCATGTAAAAGTGGCTGACAATTTCGTTACTGTTGGCTATACCCTGGATCCTTAAGGTATATGAGGATTGATCACCCTCTCTCGCGAAAGGGTATTTTCATACTCTCTAAGGTTTAAAGGTTTTCACCTTTCTAAGTCTTGGGGTTTATACACTCCCGCCTGTAGCGCACGAAAACAAGAGTGTTTTCACACTCTTCTAAGGTTTAAAGGTTTTCACCTTTCTAAGTTTTGGGGTTTCCACACCCTCGCCTGTAGCGCACGAAACGTGGGTAAAATCCCCAGTAAAACTCAAAGACTTAAAGGTTTTCACCTTTTCAAGTCTTGAGGTTCTTATACTCCGGCTTAAATGCCTGGAAAATGGGTTTAGTCCCAATAAAATACTAAGTTTTTGGATAATCCCAAAGTATATTTTCAAAAAACATAATCATTTACGAGTCTACATAAATTTTTGAAAAAAGATTGCTAAGTTTAAACAACTGGTTGAAGAATTGCTAAAGGATCATATCCCGGTACAACATACTGGTCCTGCATAGATAGGGGACATCCGTGATGGAACATGCCGTATGCTTATACTATATCCTACTGGGGACATTTATGCTAGAGCGAGAAGGAAACCTATGCCAACATTATATCCCACTGGGGACATTGCGAATGATTCAAAGGTTTAAGAATGAAGATTATTGCCTAGGTGTTTCTGGTATGGATTCTTACTTTTCTTAAGTTTGAAGGCCTTATCTGAGTAAGTTAAGTTTTTATGAAAATTTGTATTTAACTAAGTTTTTGTCAAACATTTTGAACAAAGGGGACAAAGCAATTAAGTTTCATACCAGTATCCTGATCAGGATATTCAGAACAAATTTTTCAAAATAACATATAACACGGAGATAAGGTCGAAAAGGTTAGTTTATTGTTATTAGTCCAAAAAATTGTATTCTTGGTTTCATCTCAAAAAGAGACCCATTCACCGAGAACACAATTAAGTTTTTAAAGCATATTTACATAAACAGTTGAAGGCTTCGTCCTGAAAACACAGGATTCCTCCACCTTCAACTGTCAAACTATTCTACTTGCAGGAAAATAAAATTGTTCTAAGTGCAGGACGACCAGATAATTTAGACCCTACAAAATATAAGTATCACTAAAGACAAACTGACCAGTATACAGGTTCAGTATATGTGTACGGGATACAGGATCTGGATACTTACCTTATTAGGGAAGGAGATTATGGGCTCGATGGATTCCATGAAGCCAAGGTCACCATAAGAGAAACCTTCGGAAGCAGCAACAGAGGGCTTAGAGCTGATGGCAACATATGGTTCCTTTTTCACCAAGGCAGGCTTAGAAAAGCTGTCAAGCTCCTCTGGATAAAAAGTAGCAGGGTCCTTGATGGAATCTGCGTAAAAGGGAGTAATTCTAATTTCATCACATGATAGTATTCTGAAGTAACCAAACCTATGCAGGAATATTTAAAACAAATATCCTTACCAGACATGTTGGAATGACTAAAAAATATATCCGTTGGAATCAGGATATCCAACAGTTATATTTTTGGGGACAATTGTTATGGGTGAAATTCTGAGCCCATATCCTGACTTTGTATCTTGATTTTTTATTAGTTGTATATGATCAGGATACCGATCAGGATACCATATCTGGATACCAGGCCAGGATATTGATAATATCCTGAGGCAGTATCCTGACTATACTAACGATTGGTTTGTAAAACGTTGGTTGCAAGGTACCAACGTTAAAAGACTTGATCTACCTGAAGATTCGCTCAAGGTGGTTGAAAAATGGACGTTGATGGTGGAAGGATGGGTCTTGTAACGGTCAGAAAGGCATATTCCGCGAGAATATCGGATGTTGGTCAATGTTATTGACATTGTAACGGTTATATGAGCTGAAGACCCGGTTTTGTAGTCAATAAGCACGTGGAAAACGAGTAGAAGCAGCCCCCAACGTTCAGAATGGAATATTCCCAGCATCTCGGAATAATAGGAGAGTTAGTTTGTTATCTGTAACTATAAATAGGAGGCTAGATCAATAGGAACACACACTTCACTCTCTACACCCGAACTCACACTTCTTTTTTCTTTCTATTACGCACAAACACTCAACACTTTCAATCGTTGTACCACTTAGCATTGATCTGAGCCATATCCTGCACTGTATCCTGTTATTCAAGCAATAAGAAGAACAAGGCAGCCGACGATTGTCAGCTCCCGAGGTTTTATGCCGGAGATCTAGATTGATCAAGGGCTTTCCTCGTATATCTCGTGTCAACCTTTACTTTTTTGCTCATTGTTTGATCATAGATACAGCTCTATATCCTGAGCCGTATCCTGAAACTGTTTTCATATCTAATTTTGTTAACACATTCTTCACACATAATTTTAGCACACTACCTCACTTAACTAATTTGATCACTTAATTGCTTCGGTAATTTTTGACCAAAACACATGGTACGTGCTAAGGCACTACTCACTGTGCGGGGAGTTTCACATTCCATTCTACAGTCAGTTTTCATTGCTTATCTCCTGATTAATTCGTAAAAGTTGCCTCCCAAGAGTCGCTGGCTGGGTTTAAGGATTCGATTGAAGTCAAATCGCTGATATTCATTGTTGGTAACTAGGGTCGTTCAAAAGCTGAAGTCCATCATTCTTGCAAGTTGACTGAGTAATACACGACATGTTACGAGGGTGTTGCAGAAGTGATCGCACTTCGGGATCTAAGGCGTCAAAACATGAGTTCCAGCAAACGAAGAGGAGTAGGGAAGGTATCGATCAATCATTCGACATGGCGACATCCAACTCAGGGATGTTCGTTTAAGCACCTAACATTCTACACGGTTCGCTAGGTGTTCAGGTAATACCCGATAGCATCGAGATTCGAAAGGATCCAGAGGTGAATGAAAAGTTCACGTTCGAGTAGGGGACAATCACTTCTATGACCCCTATAGGTTTGTTACGTTTTACATCGATCAAATAACGAAACGGGACCCCTTTTCCACTTGTTAAGGCTTACTGGGACTCTCATGCACCCCACATTATTATTATGTGTGCACCCACAATAATATTGTGATTTGCATGCTCACCTCAGCTCCTCTTAACTCATGTCAAATGGTTCCTCAAACTCGAGTAGCAAACAAAGAGTATCACGAAGCGTAAGTCATGAAGGTTTAGGGAAATACCACCCTATCAGTCACATAACACATGCGAGTATACATGAATTCATACTGTTGTGCTAAACATGCAATCACATGCAATATCATATGTAGGTGTCCACTAATTATGCAGTACAATGAGTATACGAGAGGCGAACCTTGCAATCTGGAGCTGAGTGTCATGGTCGTATTCACGTCTTTAGAACTGTTCGGTTATAGTCTGGTTTAACAAAAACGTTTTCCCCTTTTAAAATAAAACCAAGTTCACTATAACCAATGGCTCTGATACCAATCTGTCACACCCCCAAAATACCACATGCGGAGAACCCCCGCTGGGCGAGTGACGTACCAGGATCTAGCCACCAATCACATTGAACTCATAATTATAAATAAATAAAACTTTCATTTATTATTGATTGAAGTGTTACAAAACATTATTTAACATTCAGCGGAAGCATAATACATTAATTAAGAAATTCATAAACCAAGTGTGTGAAAGCCATTAGATTCGTCTAGCGTTTCCATGTATCTCGACCCATGACCACTCCAGCCTCCCAGATAGCAAGTTCCAAATAATATAAGCATATAGTCCTGCAAGGCATGTAACAACGAGTCAACAACAAAGTTGAGCGAGTTCACAGTTGGTTGTTCGTTTTAAGTTGTTTCAAAAACATAGTTGTTCTTTAGCTGGCTTACTTGCCGTGGGGGTTACCCCATAGTTGAAAATATGATTAACCGATTCCTTCTTTGCCAAACCATAACCAGTGGGGGATTCCCCATGTGAACCACTAGATCGTTACCATATCGACTACTGACGAAAGTAAGTTGTGCCCTAAGTCAATGTCTATCATCATTGACTGTTTGCCATGATCCATCAGACGACCGGCACGGTGTGAGGTTTGTCAAACCTAATAGCGCTATTAACTAATGACCCTCTCGCCATCGGCCTCGGCGATTAAGTCGATATAAAATGAGGGACTTAATGATAGAGTTTTGTATAGTAAGTTTAAGGTTGTTGTCCTACCCAAGGAGGACGAACGTGCGTATTCTACCCAAGGAGAATACAGAAGATTAATATTGGCATCCTACCCATGGAGGATGTCGGTACATATCCTACCCAAGGAGGATATGTAGGTTCCGTTTTAACTCTTTAACCCACTCCCAACCACCAGGAATCCCATGCCTTAGAAAGTGTGTGAACTCACCTTGGTTTGCTCGGTATGACTAGTTACTTTGTTTACGTTTACAATTGGTCAACCAAATCCTAGCATACTTACCAACGGTAATCAGTTTATATGCACATAATTCATGTATTCCATATTCGCATTACACAAACAACGGACACATAACCAGCAGTTAAATCTCACGCCCGTTTTAATACATGTTCATGTTCTTAATAATGGTTATCAATATCAGTAAGTTCCATGTAAACATAAAACATGTGTCCTTTGCATTTATTACACATACTACAAATCAGCAAAACACACATCATCACGCAAGTCTTCGCAAGTATATGAATCCTATTTACAATCACATTACTAGTTCATATCATATCTTATCACCAAATAGCTCAGTTGACATTTAAGTACGTACACTAACAGTGACAAGAAATCATACGTATCTCATAAACACATAAGCAAGACAATTCTAACGTGCAACCTAAACAAAACAACCTTAGTGCCCTAAATACTGAATCGGCGCAATTGTAAGAGAAGGGACTGGCCTGACTCCCACTTAGTTCACAAACAGTCTAACCTATATATATTCTTTATGCAGCCCACTTCAGCTCCTCGGCCCATTATACAAAATCAATTACCCATCGGCCCACTATCCCAACATTCATCCAGTGGATTAACATTCTATCAACATAGCGTGATATTAACTAACGTTGATCATAGTTATCCTTATCAAGAAATCATCAATTCAAGTATAAAAAAGTTCACACGTGTTAATCTAAGCTGTTAATTGATCGAACCCCACTTATACAAAACAAAGTCATGCAAGATTCATGATTTCACATATTAAAAACATAGACCAAGATTTCACATAAGCCCAAACACACATGGTCCTGGCTGCTTGTAACCGAGTCCCGTCCCAGATGCGGCCCAAACAACTACTCGGCCCAAGCAATGGGCAGCTTCAACCAGATGAAGCCCATCACATTCTGTTTGGCCCGTTAATCAACAGTAGCAACATTCACAATTTAATTTGCACAATTCCAACAATTCAATACATCCATCACAAACTATACTATGTGAACTATTCTCTTAATACATCGTGCATAAGCAACCTAAATCCTCAATATTCAGCTCGGTTATACAAGGCTAAATAAGACAACTAACAAAATAACGCAAAGGTTATTCAGATTAGTTGATGAATTGTAAGATATACAATAACATCATGCAACATATTATCACAATTAATCACACATATATGGATGCCACACCTTCAATGTCACATGTAAACAATACCATACAAACATAAAGATCGACAAATACTAAACACTAACCAGAAACTTGACCGCTAATGGGTGCTATCACGAACAGGGGGAAAATATCCTACTGAAGTCGTGCGATCAGGAGAAAAGCCTTAGGGTTTATGACTTGTGATATAAGTTTAATCCAATTTGATCCACAACCCATGTGAAACATGCTGATCTATTATGTGAGGCCCAATCAAGTTTAAGGAATCATATTGGTACTAGAGTTTGCACATGAGAAACAATTAATTGTGTATCGGCCCATATAATAATTGTCAGACCCACTAATTGAATTGGCCAAATCAAATATTATGTGATCTGAATTGATACATATATTGTCGGCCATTTGCAAATCTTTATCAAGCTTGCATGTGATTGTAATAATTAGATCCATTACTCGATCAAAGTTGAGGTCCAATAACAAAATTGTTCGTTTCAGTCCATCACGTGGAGATTTGAACGGTGCTATCATGATAATCATTTTCAAAATTGTCGGACATGTTAGAATCACGAGATCAAACGGTACAAACCTTGAGAGTTTGGGTTGTCACAATTTAAGTGATATACAGTCAAGATAATCAAGGGCAATGGTGATATATATGCGGATTAGACACAAAAAAAAAACACTCAACAAATGGCTACAATTTAAGGAATGTGTTTAGTGACGGCATCAGAATCCTAATTGATGGAGAAAGGTCTGGTGGGAAGAAAAGCTGCTTCTAGGAGGTTGTCAAGTGTTTTCGCTAGACGATTCCATTCTTGGGTGGTTGGTATGGCCCTTGTTCCTGTAACTCGAATCCTAGCCCGGTATATCCCATTTTAATTTTGTTAGGAAACATTATTTGTAAGTATTGAAGAAAATCACAATCAACTGGATCTATGAAGAGATCATAGTCCTGAAGATCACAAACAAGAAAAAGAAGATCAGATAGGACAACTGAAATGCACAGCATCTACTTCAAATAAACACAGGTGGATCAAGAGCTGAATTGGATTATCAGAGAAGGTCATTTCTGATGGATCTGATGATATTTCTGATGAAATATCATCAGTTTCTGACGATTCTGATCATCAGGATTTTTCTGATGATTTGTTCATCAGAATTTCTGATGAAGTGGTTTATCAGAATTCTAATGAAATTCCCCACTTATCTGAAATTGGCTCTATCCTGCCACACTTACCGAAGCAAGTTGACATTATTGGATATCATGATGAAAAAGGCAACTTGAACGTTGGATTCAATGAATATGTCAATTGGCCACTTTTTGCAGGACTTATTGCATGAATAAACTATTGTTTATTCATGCACCCAGCCTTCTATAAATAGAAGTCCCAACCAGCAGAAGACAATTGAGTTTGAAGCTTAGCATTCACACATACATCAAAACTCCATTGCCCTCTCACCCACAGAATTCAAGATTCATTTGTACTAGATAATAATCTTACAATCACCTTGTAAACCATTTTGTTTCAAAGTGATATAAACTTGATAATTCTGTAGGTCTTGTTTCTGAAAGTCTGATTTCCATTTCCGCACATCTATTTCACATCTACTGAAATCACTTGCCATATTACGTGAAAAGAAGTTGTTTAAGGCCATACTGGGTCCAACAATTGGTTTCAGAGCAGATTGAATAAACTATTTTCAAACGATCAATCGCTCATCTTCTTTTCTCTAAATATGGCCAGCTTTCAATCCTGGAATAATGCTTTTAACATTGGTTCTATGTCCAAACCTCCGAATCTGGTCAGAGAGGAATACCCCCAATGGAAAATCAGGATGGTCAATTTCCTTAATGGTCATGACCGAGCCCTGTTTCAATCCATTGAAAGGGGTCCACATATACCAATGACTATAATACTAGCTATTCCAGCAACTGACCAATCACCTGCTATCCCTGCCTCCCAAGCTCCCAAAAGTGAAATACTTTGGAGTGAGGAAGACAAGGAAAAGGTGGCTGGGGATGAAAGGGCAAAGTCACTTTTAATCATGGCCATCCCCAATGAAATATTTTCACAAGTTGATGCATGTGCATCAACTAAGGAAATATGGGATCAGTTGGAAAATCTTTGTGAAGGAGGAGAAAGGATGAGAACAAACAAGAGAACAAACAATGTCTCTTCTTATGAAAGGTTTAAAAGTTTGCCAAATGAAAGATTAAATGATACACATCAAAGATTTAAAAAACTTTTAAACGAGCTAAAGAAATTTGGAATAACTAAGTCAAATGATGAAAGAAACATAAAATTTCTTGATGCCCTTCATAGAGAATGGAGAAGTCTAACCATGACCTTGTCCTCAACCTTAGAACTAGGAAATATGAGTCTTCATGACTTATATAGCATCTTGGTCCCCAGAGAGGAAGAAATATTTGAAGAAACCATTCAAAGAGGGGGATCTTTAGCTCTTATCTCAAACTCACAAAGATCAACAACTACCAATGATCCACAACCATCAAACAGCCAAAATCTTGAAACTTCTGATACATCATCAGACTTTTCAGCTTTTGCTGAAGCAATAGCACTGCTCACCAAAACATTTGAGCAGAGGTTGAGGGGAGGTAGCCAGAGATACCAGAGAAGTGATTGAGGAAGGATGGATGGGAGATCTAAAGAGGAATTTAGATCTAAGGATAAAGGGAAGGCTGAAGTTGTGTGTTACGAGTGCAAGTAGAGAGGTCACTATGCATCAGAATGCAAGACCAAAAAGCTCAAGGATGTTGCTTACTATGAGAAAAAGCTTGAAGAAGCAAAGAAGCAGCAACAAGTTAGCTTAATTGCAGGAACAGATACATGGTTATCTGATGATTCTTCTGATGATGAAGAACTAGAATTGGCAAATTTCTGCCTCATGGCACTTTCTAAAGGTCTACCAGAAACTTCAGAAAAAAAGGTAAATTTAGACAATCTTGATCTTGAACACAAGCTAAACAAGCTCATGTCAGATTTTCTAAATCTGCAAGAAAAACATCAATCAGATATTAGAAAATCTGATGAGTTGCAAAGGACTTTGAATAAAATAATTCTTGAAAACCAACTTCTTATAGAGGATAGTTTAGATCAAAGAGCTAAAATTGAGTTTTATGAAAGTGAAAGAAAAGATCTTTACAAGAAAATCAATGACAAAGAAACCAATGTAAGAGGTTTTCAACAAGCCAAAGAAATCATAAATTTTATTGAGTCCACACCAAAGAACAAAGAAGAGGGTTTAGGATATATAAGATCAAATGGAAATAAACCCACTGTCTTTGTAAAAGTAACTCATCAGAATTCTGATAAATTTTCATCAGAATCTGAATCTTGCAAAACAACCTGTTCTGAATACTCTTTTGAAAAACCAAACTTCAAAACAAACACAAGTGAATGCAGTCAAGAATCTGTAAAGACTCCAGAAGCAGTTCACTCATCTTTTCAAAATTATCCACTCATTCCATCACAAGAAGAAATATCAGAAAATTCTGATAAAACTTGCATGTGTGTTGACATACTGAAGCTTGTTCAACACCATCTTCAAAAGAAAAATGTAAAATCTGTTAATGGCTCAGCATATAACATAATTTCTGATGCAAAACCAAGAAGAAAAAATAAATTGATTAGGATTCCATCAGAAACAGTACCCAAGCATGCCTGGGTACCAAAAACCCTCTAATCATTCCATTTCAGGACGATCATGTGCAGCAGATCTGGTACTACGATTCAGGAAGCTCCAAGCACATGACTGGGGACAAGAGCTTACTCAGCAACTTTGTTTCAAAGCTGGGTAGAATGGTAAATTTTGGAAATGAAGTAAAAGGAAGGATCATAGGATATGGATGCATAAGGTATGGATGTTTAACCATAGAGAAAGTAACCTATGTTGAAGGCTTAAAGTATAATTTGCTGAGTTGTGGTCAATTCTGTGACAACGGTTTTCAGGTAACCTTTTTACCAGAAAAATGCTTGTTAATAGGTATAGATGATAATAAAATCTATTTAAGTGGGAAAAAGATAAGAACATCAATTTACTATTTTGACTTCAAAGAAGAAAGTGAACATCCAAAACTATGTTTATTTTCAAAAATCAACAAAGGTAGTAGTTGGTTATGGCACAAAAGGCTAGCCCACTTAAATTTCAAAAACCTAAGCAAACTAGCAAGCAAAGGTCTGGTAAAAGGATTACCTTTGATATCCTCAAAGAAGGATAAAATTTGTGAAGCATGTGAGATGGGTAAATCCAAGAGAAGCACACATAAATCAATTTCTGAGTCTTCTATTTCACAAAATTTGGAACTTTTACACATGGATTTGTGTGGGCCCATACGTACCGAAAGTTTTTCTGGAAAGACATACATACTAGTAATAGTAGATGACTTTTCCAGGTACACATGGGTAGAATTTTTTAGAAAGAAAAATGAAACTCCTGATCTGATCATTAATTTTATCAAGAAAATTGAAAATCTGTTAAAACTAGCAGTCAAAAGGATCAGATCAGACAATGGAACAGAGTTTAAGAATTCAAAAATTGAGAATTTCCTTGTGAGTAAAGGAATTTCTCATGATTTTTCTGCTCCCAGAACACCCCAACAGAATGGGGTGGTTGAAAGAAGGAATAGGACCTTGGTAGAAGCTGCCAGAACCATGCTTGCTTATGCTAAGCTGCCCACTCACTTTTGGGCAGAAGCTATAGCAAATGCATGTTTTACCCAAAACAGATCCATAATTAACAAAAGGCACAACAAAACACCTTACAACATTATCAATGGAAGAATTCCAAGTATAAAATTTTTGCATACATTTGGTTGTAGATGTTTTGTTTTCATTGATTTTGAAAGCCTTGAAAAATTTGACAAAAAACAGTAAAATGTATTTTTCTTGGTTACTCTTTGTCATCAAAAGCATATAGAATTTTTATTCTCAACACAAGGAAAATCAGAGAAAGTCTGTATGTTTCATTTGATGACTCATCAGAAACAGAGGTTTCTGATGAATACATGAAAGAAATAAATTTTTCTGACAAACAAGAAAAATATGAACATCTCTTTGAAATGATAAATGAAGATTTCCTAGAACATGATAATCCTTACAAAAACAAATCAAAAGATACTTCATGTACTAACTCTGCAGAACAAAGGTGTAGTACATCAGAGCCTCAGAATTCTGATATCTTACACACAAATGAAGCACCTATTCAGGGGGAAACTTCAAATCCATCAGAACCAACAACTTTTCACAACAAGTTAAGATGGATCAAAGGACATGTTCATTCTGACATCATTGGCAATCCTGCAGATGGTTTCAGAACAAGATCTGCAACTGCACATGAGTGTGCATTTTCTGGGTTCTTAAGCAAGGTAGAACCCAAATCTGTCAAAGAAGCTCTAAGTGACCCAGACTGGATTCAAGCAATGCAAGAAGAGCTTGATCAGTTTGAAAGGAGCAAGGTATGGGATCTGGTACCCAAGCCAAAAGACAAATCTGTCATAGGCTCAAAATGGGTACTTAGGAATAAATCTGATGAGAATGGCATAATCACAAGAAACAAAGCAAGGTTAGTGGTCAAGGGTTACTGTCAACAAGAAGGTATTGATTATGACGAAACTTTTACACCAGTAGCTAGATTAGAAGCTGTAAGAATTTTTCTTGCTTATGCTGCATCCAAGGATTTCAAAGTTTATCAAATGGATGTAAAATCAGCTTTTCTGAATGGTAAAATTGAGGAAGAAGTTTATGTGCAGTAACCAGAAGGCTTTGTTGATCCAAAATTTCAAAATCATGTTTACAGATTAAACAAAGCCTTGTATGGGTTGAAGCAAGCTCCTAGAGCCTGGTATAAACCTTATCAAACTTCTTACTCAATTCTGGGTTTACCAAAGGTACTATTGACACCACACTTTTCCTCAAAACACACAAAGGTCATACTTTGCTGGTCCAGATGTATGTTGACGACATTATATTCGAATCAACAAATGAAAAAAATTGTAACAAATTTCAAAAGTTGATGACCAGCCACTTTGAAATGAGTATGATGGGTGAGTTAACCTTTTTCTTAGGGTTACAAGTTAAACAAAGAATTGATGGAATATTTTTGAGTCAATCAAAATATGTGAAAACAATTCTACAAAAATACTCACTTGAAAACTGCTCTGTTTCAAAAACTCCTATGGCAACAGGGAACAAGTTAGATTCTGATAAGGATGGAAGAAGTGTTGATATTAAAACCTATAGAGGGATGATAGGATCACTGCTATATTTAACTGCAAGCAGACCAGATATCATGTTTGCAACATGCTTTCTGGCCAGATATCAATGTGATCCCAAAGAATCCCATCTAAAAGCTGTAAAAAGGGTTTTTAAATATCTTAGAGGCACATCAGAAATTGGTCTCTGGTATCCTAAGGATACAAACCTTGAATTAATTGCATACACAGATGCAGATTATGCAGGGTGTAAAATTGACAGAAAAAACACATGTGGTGCCTGTCAACTCTTGGGAGAAAAATTGGTATGTTGGGCAAGCAAGAAACAAAACTGTGTTGCCACATCAACAGCAGAATCAGAATATGTAGCAGCAGCAAGTTGCTGTTCACAAGTGCTGTGGATGCAAACTCAACTGAAAGATTATGGAGTAACTCTGACAAAAATACCAATTCTATGTGACTCAAAGAGTGCTATTGCAATAACAGAAAATCCAGTTCATCACTCAAGAACCAAACACATAGATGTCAGATATCACTTCATAAAAGATCATGTGGAGAAAGGTAACATTGAAATATATTTTGTACCAACTGAAAACCAAATTGCTGATATCTTTACAAAGCCTCTTGACGAAAAGAGACACAATTTTTTTATCAGCAAACTTGGCATGGTTAATCTAAATGATGAAGATTTTTCAGAAAAGACAAGGACACAAATTGAAAACCATATTGATGATCATCAAAGTTCTGATAATCAAAGAACAAATCAACTGGTTTCTGACAAAGCAATCCATCAATCTGATGGAACATCAGAAAATCTGACGAATCTTCAATAAATGATGATTTATCAGAATATCTGAGGAAATATCAGAATATCTGGTGAAATCACCAGAAGTTCTAATATAAAATCAGAAACCAGGTTGAAACATCAGAATAATTTGTTATCTTCATAAACTTACATCTTCATGCATATCCCACACATTGTATATATTAATATTTTTGTATTGTTTGTTTTTGTATTTCTTTTTTTTAACCAAAAAAAACACAAAAGGGGGAAAAGTAACATGCATAAAGATAAAATTCTATATTGCTATGAAAATCAAAGTGACACGTAGGCACTAGAATGATTAGGAGCAATGAAAGTAGCCGCCTAGTCATTAAATGCTTACTCACACATGGGGCTTAGTAGACTGTCACATTCACTGTTACATTCACTGTTACATTCACTGCAACATATATCATCTTAATTGAAGAGAAAAGGGTTGGTTGTTAATATCATTTATAGGGAACCATCACTTTCATCTATAAATATTAACAACCTGAAAAGAACTTACTTCACACCAAAATCATCTCTTCAAAAGCCCTTTGACAGAATTTTTCTTATCTTAAAATGGGTCGCCCAAAATTGATGAAGGCTACTCAATCCCCTCTCCCATTTCACAGACTTCATAATCTTAGATTAAGATCCAACTTGGAAGGACCTGCATGGGAGGACTGCAGGTTTCTGTACAATATGATCATGCGAAGTCCTTTGGGCTTTGCTGTATCATCACATGTCACAATTTATCCAAAACTTCTCCAAGAGTTCTGGTGGAACTCTGAAATCATTTTTAGTGGTACTTCCGTGTGGATTGAGAGTGAGGTTATGGGGGTAAAAATTACCCTAAAAGAGGAAACAATCAGAAATGTCGTCAAACTGGGTAATGATCATGAAATCAAATTTCTGGATAAGGCAAATGTGCAACAGACCTTGACTGAAATGGGCTATCATACAAACAACTCGTCAAGGGCTGTTAGCAAATCTGGTTTTATACCACCTTTCCAGTTTTTGGTAACACAGCTAAGTGTCTGCTTCTCCAAGAAGATTGGACACTTCAACGAGCTGTCTCATAAGATGATGGAAGTGGTTCATGCTGTTGTGCAGGAAAAATCTTACAACTATGCTAAGTTTCTCATGAGAGACCTAGAAGCAAACTTCCATGACCGTCAACCCTTTCTGATCTACCCTCGATTCGTAACCAAGGTGATCACAAGTCAGCTGGACTTCGGAGGAGTGAGAAGCTGCTATCCAAGAGCAGAACTGGTACTTCAAGAAAACATAAGTGAAGCCACCCTGGTTCCATCAACGAATCACACTGGTCGAATAACCAGTCTTTGGTTATATGTGAAGTGCATGTACGACGTGTTGGAGGAGGAGGAGTAGTAGTTGTTGTTTGTTTTTCTTTGCCGTGTGTTTTATATTTTTTTTTGGTTTATATATATCAGGTTTGCTTTAATCTCTTTTCATTAAAAAAAATGATTCAATAGATCTAGGGGGAACTAACACAACATGTCTGATAAAAACAAGGAAAATCTGGCGAAATTCAAATAGGATCTGACAGGATTTAGTGGTACTCAGAAAATCTAATAATCAATCAGAAAATCTGGTATTTATTCAGAAAACTCATCACACGAATCTGATCATTCACCAGAAAATTTTCAAAGTAACCAGAACATCTGACAATAAATCAGAAAATCAAATTTTTATCAGAAAAATCTCTTGAAAGCCAGGAAGTTTGACATATCATCAGAAAAACAATGCTTTTAACCAGATTTAAAGAAACTTATGACCATCTAAATTTTTGTTGAAATAAGTTTCATTCAAAAATGTTTTTCTGAGGACTGGAACAAGCTGTATGAAAAATACTTCCTGTATATTAGAACAAAGGTGTGGAGTTCAGAACTGCAAGACTGCAATGTAAGTAAAAATATCGGAACTCTACTTATTCCCTCTCATCTCAAAAAAAAAAAAAAATCTGATGATTCATCCTTTGTAAATGAATCAAATGAATTCTGATGATATATGAAGAAAATACAACTCTCAAAAGTTTTATTCAAAATCTTCTGATATATATCATCAAGAGGAAAACCTGGGAAGACACACAAACTCGGAAAAAGGTTTCTATTGGACCTTTTGAAACTAAAAGGGTCCCACATGGAGAAAAGGTGCAAGTTGGACATTAGTGTTTATCCGCAAAATCATTGGAATCTCTAAGTCTCTTTAAAGGATTTACATTAAATTAGAGATAAACCAAAGGTTTTTCAAAAACGGTTGTTTCCTTTAAGGATTAAAACATCATAAAGGTGTCATTAACCACCTTGAATACAAACAAACCATGACAAACACTCAAGAATCTATGTCAGTACACACTATAAATACCTCATTCAAAAACAGAGTCTTCCATTTCAACCTTCAAATTCGAAACCCTAAAACCCTTTTCCGAAACAAAAACAAAAATTCTCAATGGCAGCTATCAACATCAACATACCACCAACTGAACACTCTGTTCCCTTCATCACTAAAGCTGAATTTCTTCCATTAAAGAGCAATAATGAAGCAATGAATGATAACATTGAAGAGTATGATTTGAAGTGTCAAATTCTCATTGAATTTCTGACCAAATGCCCTATAGCTCATGCCCTCACAAAGACCAGAGAGGTACCAGAAGAACTCATACAACAGGTTGTAAAAACTCTCAAAGTCTCAAATCAACATGAGCTAACAGCACATGTGTGGGGAAATATCTTTATTACAATCTCACCAGAGAAAATAAGGGAATGTTTGGAACTACCCTTAAACCAAAGCTATGAAGAAGCACCAGAAAAAGAAGACATGTTCTCACAACTTGATGCTGTAATGGGCTACAAGACAAAGATTTCAAAAATCAATGAATTCAAAAGAAACAAGCTACCTGCCTTCTAGCAAGTTCTAATGGAAATTCTGAACAAGTGTCTATCTTCATAGATTGGAGGTACAGATCAGATAAATAAGAATATTCTAACAATCATGTTTAGTCTCATTAGTGGGTTGAACATTGATTTTGGAACAGAAATATTTATTCTGATCAGAAGATCAATTCTGACAAACACTTGGAGGATAGATTCACATCTACCCTTTCCCAGATTTCTATCAATCATAATTTCTGATGCCTTTTCTGAAAGGAACCTAGAAATTCCAGCATCAGAAAATATGTGGAAAACAAAAATAATGAGACCTTGGACTGCCATAGGATCTTGGAAGTCAGATTATGATGTGCCTGCTCTATCAGAAAGAATGATGAATCTGATACCAGAAGATTCACCATACAGAGCAGAATATCTGAAGATGTTGAACAAAAGGCCAGAAAACAAAGGAGTTTTTGAACATGTGTCCCCCATGGAGCATGATGCACAAGAGTCAAGCACACCAAGAATGGAACAGCAGGGTGAATCTGATCCTCATCCAGCTGATGAAGATGTGAATATGAGTCCTGTGGCAGAAGAACATCATGCTGAAATCTCACATATGGGAGAAACAGGTGCACTACACTCCAAACTAAACATATTTCCTTTCTCTGAGAGTGATTCTGATGAATCAATTCAAGGAAAACGTGAAATTTTATATAGAGGCACTATTTCCGCAAAACAAAATGTGAGTAAAACCAAGGACCCATCTTCTGAATCAGATTCTGAGGAGGAAAATATGGTAGCAACAGATGGAGATCAGTCTGCTGATCAAGGAAACCTGGATGAGAAAACTAAGAGTTTCTTAACAACTCATGGAGAACCTGAAAAGGTTCAAGGATATGAGGAAAACCAGAACTTGAATGTGTTTCAATTTTCTGGTGAGGATATAGAGAATTTGGAATCTTCCAATCCTCTTAACCTCAGAACAGCAGAAAATGTGTTTTCTGTTGGTGTTATAAGGGGAACATCAGTTGTTTCTCCTATTTCCCAAGGACATCAATCTATGTCCCCTAAACAACTTTACAAGGAACTTGAAGACACAACTGCTACTGTGAAAACAGCCACAGAAGGAAAACTTGATCTGATACTAGAAGAAATCAGAAATCAAAAGTTAGATATCAAGGTTTTGTCAGAAACTGTCAAAGCTGTGCAGAAGCAAACAGAAGACAATGCTGCAGCCGTCAACAAACTGCAAAAGTCATCAGAAAACAAAGAGTGCTCATCAGAATTAGAGAAGGCTCTTAAGGAACTGCATGATATCAAGAAAAAGATGGCTGAGGTTGCAACTGCGGGAGAAAGCTCAAGTTCAGGGAAGATTCTTGAAGAAATACAGTTCCTCAGAGCCAACAATAGCAGCATGGCTGAGGCTTTTGAGAAACTGTTGATGGAATTGACTGCACAAAGAAATCAAGAAAACCAAGAGTTTCAAAAAATGAAGAAACAAGAAGAAACAAATACTCAACTTCTCAATAATGTTCATTTGTTAGTAGAGAGATTGCAGTATAATGTTGCTAGATTAGCAAAAGTCGATCTTCATGAACTGAAAGCCCCAATTCCACAAGAAAGACAAGCAAGGAGATCAGAAACTCCTCAAAAACAACCAGAAACCATTCAACAAGTTCAAACCAAACAAACAGAAACTTCGACAGCTCAAAAACAGAAGCAACCCATGGGTCCACCTCCAGATAAACAAAAATTACTCATGGGTCCTCCACCAAATGTCCCAAAGCCAGACACATCAAGGGTACAGCAGAAAGACCATGTTCCAGTTCAGTCATCTTCTACAGCCATCACAGGAGAAACAGAGTTAAGCATAAGGATGGATACAAAAGAGAAGAGAATAATGGAACTTAAAGTGACTTCCTCAAAAAGACCAAGAAAAGAATTGATAGAAGATTCAAAAGGGAACATCAGAGAAATGGATGTGCTGAAAGGTGATTTACACACTATTATGTACCCTGAAGAACATCTAAAGCATTACTATTGGAAAGGTCCAGAAGACAACCCAAAGAGACCACTCTCTCCATTGAGTAAAGGTATTGTTGAAAATAGAAACAATGGAGGTTGGGTAATTCTACACAAGCACATGACCAATCCAATAGTATCAATTGAAAGAATTGATACTTTGACCACTGGAGGAGGTATCTTAGGTTATGAAGCACAAAACAAGTATACCCTGATCAGAAAAGATAACAGTGAACAAAAGGTTACTGATGCAAATCTGGCTGATGATATTCACCCATTGGGAATAGTCAAAATGAAGAATATCATTGATGAAATGAAAGGTAATTCAGCTGTGGTCAGAAGAGCCCTTGAAAGCCTCAAAAGTGCAGGAGCAAAGCTATACAAAAGGGCTGCACTGGCAGACTTTGATCCATGTATCAATTTTGAGTACAGTGACAAGTCTTCAAAGATGCTAATGAAGAGAAAGCTCTGTTTAGAATCAGTGAAATATGCAGGTACTCCAATCAAACTCTGAAATATATAAGGAACTGCATGAATGAAAAACAAGAGCAGCTCAAGAAGAAGGGAAAGAACAATGAACAGCTGAGAAAAACAATTGAAGAATGCATTGATAACTGGATGGAGTCAAGAGGATGGTACAAAGAAATGTACAAACAAACTCAAAAGGCAATTGATCACAAGAAAAGGCTAAAACCAGGAGACAAATACAAAGGTGGAGTGAAGATCAATTAATGAATTGATGAGATTAAATTTCTGTTTTTGAACAATATTTTATTTTTGTCTGATTTATGGTTGGTTTGACTATGTTCTATGTTTCTGAACTTAGTTGTTTTTAAATTTCTCTTTCAAGAAAGTTGTTTATGTTAGATATAGAGATAGTTCATTTTCTTACAATACTTAGGGGGAAACTGTTAGGAAACATTATTTGTAAGTATTGAAGAAAATCACAATCAACTGGATCTATGAAGAGATCACAGTCCTGAAGATCACAAACAAGAAAAAGAAGATCAGATAGGACAACTGAAATGCACATCATCTACTTCAAAGAAACAAAGGTTGATCAAGAGCTGAATTGGATTATCAGAGAAGGTCATTTCTGATGGATCTGATGATATTTCTGATGAAATATCATTAGTTTCTGACGATTCTGATCATCAAGATTTTTCTGATGATTTGTTCATCAGAATTTCTGATGAAATGGTTTATCAGAATTCTGATGAAATACCCCACTTGTCTGAAATTGGTTCTATCCTGCCACACTTACCGAAGCAAGTTACATTATTGGATATCATGATGAAAAAGGCAACTTGAACGTTGGATTCAATGAATATGTCAATTGGCCAATTTTTGCAGGACTTATTGCATGAATAAACTATTGTTTATTCATGCACCCAGCCTTCTATAAATAGAAGGCCCAACCAGCAGAAGACAATTGAGTTTGAAGCTTAGCATTCACACATACATCAAAACTCCATTGCCCTCTCACCCACAGAATTCAAGATTCATTTGTACTAGATAATAATCTTACAATCACCTTGTAAACTATTTTGTTTCAAAGTGATATAAACTTGATAATTATGTAGGTCTTGTTTCTGAAAGTCTGATTTCCATTTCCGCACATCTTTTTCACATCTACTGAAATCACTTGCCATATTACGTGAAAAGAAGTTGTTTAAGGCCATACTGGGTCCAACAATTGGTATCACTTGTTGGTCCCCTTTGGCGCCCCTGTTAGAACGATGCAACTTTTTTTTCTCGTTGAGACGGGTGTTTGTGAAGTATATAAACATTCAAAGAAAAAAAATAGAGACAATGAGAGTGATATATCTTCAATGGTTAATTCTTATTAAACAAAGAAGAAGGGGTCGATCCAAGAATAAACTCGAATCTAAATGTCACCCCCTGGGCCAAACCAGGGGGTAAACTCACAAGAAAAACTCTATGATGAAATATAACTTTACAATGCACACTTAATTCATTCGTAGGAATCATGTATATATAGAGAAATTCAAGATCATATCTCAAATGTGATTGGATGATGGAAAGTTGGTATGTGTGCCCATCCATTATTTTAAGAGTGAATTTCAAGGATTGTCCTTTATTTTTATACTCGTTTTCAGGCGATGTCCTTTATGTTTAAGAGTGAAATTCAAAGGTTGCAGAAGCTTTGAGCTGTAAATCTGCCGTTGAATTTAACTTTGAATTGACAAAAATGCCCTCATGTGCAAAGCATATGACCAAATTTAACTGAAAAAACTAACTGAGTTAGGCCTGAAGGACAAAACGTGTATGATATGAAAAAATAAAGGACAAAACTCGTCAATTTTGAACATAAAGGACAACGCCTGAAAATGGGTATAAAGATAAAGGACAATTCTTGAAATTCACTCTTATTTTAATGTGGCTTATCGTCTTTTATCACCAACTTGTTCCTTTACTTTTCTGATGAATCCTTCAATATTTGAGAATATATATTTTCTGATGAAATGCTTTATCAAAAAGGAAAAAATTCCTTTTCCTTTTCTGGTGATTTCTTTTCTAAAGGAAATATTCATTTTCTCTACAAAAGGAAAAGATTCATTTTTACAAGAATGTTTCTTTCTTGCTTTTTCTCATATGAATCTTTTCTTTTGAAGCCTTTTTCATAGAAAATATTTAATGTGTTAATAAGATATATTATCATATTAACACAATTCTTTGACTATATATCTTGTATACTCCATAATGTCCCGCTGACATTTTGAAGTCTTGTAACCTTGCCGTGATCTTTAATCAAAGAATTTAGAAGCTTCAATATTTAGAGCTTATGGGACGGTTCGTCGATCGCTTCGTGTTGACGGAATTATTTCTAAGTAACTTAAACTATTTTTAACAACAAATATAATAAAGTTTCCTAACAGTCACCCCCTATTTGTTGTTAAAAATACAAACAATGCATTTATACTTAGAAATAAGAAATAAACTTGCTGAAGATGTATCTTTCTTTTCTTTTTGGCACGTTATCATGTAGGCATCTTTTTAGTGATATTCGTTGACTGTATCTTCATTGGCATGAAAGTTTATTTGGCAAACGTCCGATATTTTATGGATGATCATCTAATTATATTTCATTTGTCGTTATAATTCTTCACCTCGATTTATAATTCCACCTAAATGTAAGAATTATATCTTGTATCCCCACCAAATAGGATATAAGTATCTTCAATCCAATATAGGATATGTGTTTAGGCTGTCGATTGATGAGCCTTCAAAAAATAACGAATCATGCAAGGCTATAAATAACGAATCTGATGAAATTTCTGATAAAACCAAAAAAAATAGTTTTTTTAACAGAAAATCTGATGTTTTCTGATAAATTCTGATGAAATAATCAGAAAATCTGAAAAAAGTTTTTTTTTAACAGAATTTTCTGATCAATCTGATGACATTTCTGATAAAATAATCAGAAAATCTGAAAAAAAAAAGTCTTTTTTTTAACCAGAAAAAATATGACGAACGCATCAGAAATCATCAGAAAATCTGACGAACGCATCAGAAAATTCGAATTTTTTTTTTTGAGATGAGAGGGAATAAGTAAGGAAAAGAGATATTACTTACACATATTTTTCTGGTGGAAGTCTAAGTACATGTTCTTTTCTTCAAGGAATATTTTGTGAAAACTTTTTAAAAGATAATAATTATAAGTATATTTTCTTAAAGGAATATTTTGTGAAAACTTTTTAAAAGATAATAATTATAAGTATATTTTCTGATAAATTCTCATTTTATCATTATCATTTCTTATTTTTTTGAAGATTAACTAACCGGAATTTGGAGTTATTTCATTAAATAAGATTCGAACAAACTTTCTTTTATCAGAAACTCTCTTTTTAGATATCAAAATTTTTCTTTCTGATAAACTAAAGTTCATTTATCTTTGTTTAACTTCTTTTTTTTGTGTTTTAATATCCTTTTTCTACACCTCTTTTTATACAAAAAAAGTACTAATAGAGATAATAATAATAATAATAATAATAATAATAATAATAATAATAATAATACTAATAAAAGCAATAATAAAAGTAATGAAAATAACAGAAAAAAAATAATAACTGTACTACATACTTTATTTTTTTGGATCTGCAAAAAAAAAAGTTTTTCTTTTTACCTTTAACAGATCATGAATATACGTCTCTCTTACAGGAGCAAGGGATCTTGGAAATAATTTATCCAATCTGCTCTGATACCACTTGTTGGTCCCCTTTGGCGCCCCTATTAGAACGATGCAACTTTCTTCTCTCGTTGAGACGGGTGTTTGTGAAGTATATAAACATTCAAAAAAAAAATAGAGACAATGAGAGTGATATATCTTCAATGGTTAATTCTTATTAAACAAAGAAGAAGGGGTCGATCCAAGAATAAACTCGAATCCAAATGTCACCCCCTGGGCCAAACCAGGGGGTAAACTCACAAGAAAAACTCTATGATGAAATATAACTTTACAAAGCACACTTAATTCCTTCGTAGGAATCATGTATATATAGAGAAATTCAATATCATATCTCAAATGTGATTGGATGATGGAATGTTGGTATGTGTGTCCATCCATTATTTTAATGTGGCTTATCTTCTTTTGTCACCAACTTGTTCCTTTACTTTTCTGATGAATCCTTCAACATTTGAGAATATATATTTTCTGATGAAATACTTTATCAAAAAGGAAAAGATTTCTTTTCCTTTTTTGGTGATTTCTTTTCTAAAGGAAAAGATTCATTTTCTCTACAAAAGGAAAATATTCCTTTTTACTAGAATGTTTCTTTCTTGCTTTTTCCCATATGAATCTTTTCTTTTGAAGCCTTTTTCATAGAAAATATTTAATGTGTTAATAAGATATATTATCTTATTAACACAATTCTTTGACTATATATCTTGTATACTCCATAATGTCCCGCAGACATTTTGAACCTTACGCCTTTTTTAATCTCTGATCGAGGTTCTCGGCATTGAAAAATATTCGTAAACTAAATCACACGTGTATATGTTGACATTTAAGAGATATACAGTCAAGAAAATCAAGAGCAATGGTGATATATATGCAGATTAGACACCAAAAAAAAAACACTCAACAAATGGCTACAATTTAAGGAATGTGTTTAGTGACGACATCAAATTCCAAATTGATGGAGAAAGGTCTGGTGACTAGAAAAGCTGCTTCTAGGAGGTTGTCAAGTGTTTTTGCTCGACGATTCCATTCTTGGGTGGTTGGTTTGGCCCTTGTTCCTGTAACTCGAATCCTAGCCCGTTATATCCCATTTTAATTTTACACCAATGTGAACCTTACGCCTTTTTTACTCTCTAATCGAGGTTCTCGGCATTGAAAAATATTCATAAACTAAATAACACGTGTATATGTTGACATTTAAGAGATACACAATCAAGAAAATCAAGGGCAATGGTGATATATATGCGGATTAGACACCAAAAAAAACGCTCAACAAATGGTTACAATTTAAGGAATGTGTTTAGTGATGGCATCAGATTCCTAATTGATGGAGAAAGGTCTGGTGGCAAGAAAAGCTGCTTCTAGAAGGTTGTCAAGTGTTTTCGCTCTACGATTCCATTCTTGGGTGGTTGGTTTGGCCCTTGTTCCTGTAACTCGGATCCTAGCCCTGTATATCCCATTTTAATCTTACTCCATTGTGAACCTTACGCCTTTTTTACTCTCTGATCGAGATTCTCGGCATTGAAAAATCTTCATAAACTAAATCACACGTGTATATGTTGACATTTAAGAGATATTCAGTCAAGAAAATCAAGGGCAATGGTGATATATAAGCGGATTAGACTCCAAAAAAAAACACTCAACAAATGGCTACAATTTCAAAAATGTGTTTAGTGACGGCATCAGATTCCTAACTGATGGAGAAAGGTCTTGTCACACCCCCAAAATCCACACGCGGAGTACCACCGCTTGGAGGCGTGACATGACCAGGATCAAGCCACCAATCATATTGAACATAAGTATGTATATCAAAAGTAATTCATCAATACGAAAGGTGTTTACAAAACCAAAGATAAACAAGTGTGTAGCGGAAGCATTAAAGTAAAACCCAACATAAGTTTAAGTACAAAATGTTTATAACATTTAACAACACATTCACGAATCCATGTCCACAACGACTGTGCCTCCCGTGCAAGCTCCGTAAGTACTTATGGTCCTGCAAGGCATGTAACAGAGAGTCAACAACTAGTTGAGCGAGTTCACAGTTGGTTATTTAGTTATAATGTTCGTATCGTAAATCGTATGTAATAGCATCGCGGCCCTCTAGGCATGTTTGCGAAGTTTAGTGGGGGTTTCCCAAATGTTTATAGACTAGTTATATTTGTATCGCGGCCCTCCAGGCATGTTTGCGAAGATTTAAGTATAGTTCGCGGCCATTCCAGGCATGTTTGCGAAGATTGTTCTAGTATAGTTCGCGGCCATTCCCGGCATGTTTGCGAAGATTGTTATAGTATGTGTATCACTAGTCTAATAGTATCTACCATTGACCTTCCTCTCCCGAGGTCAATGGTATGTAATTCCAATAACTCTTAAGCGTAAATAATCAATCAACCCATTCCCATCCCCGGGAATCCCATGCCTTGGTAGAAGTGTGAACTCACTTTGGTTTGCTCGGTATGCTAGGTGTATGCTCGCAAGTAATCAATCACGTCCTAAAGTATGCACGTATACATAATCAGTTTGTGTTCAAGTTGTTCACGTATAAGCATGCAACACGTAATCACAGTCATGTACAATATGGTTACACTTAACAGCAGTTAACTAACCCAGTTAACACTTAACAGAATTAACTCAAGTTACTGCGCAGATTAACTGTTCGGCGAAATACACATAATGGCGAAACACAGATTTGACGAAACACATTCTGTTTCGTCGGGGTCTTATTTGGCGAAACAGAATTCAATTTCGTCGATTACTCTTGGCGAAACACTTTCTGTTTCGCCGAGAGTTCTGTTTCGTCGGATGTCAATTTCGCAGACATCAGTAACAGCAGATTCGGATAACACAGAAACCCTAATCGCCGATACAACAGTTTTACAGAAAACGTTCAATCCTCGCTCAATATAATGAGTCTTATGTTACTAATCATTAATCTATGCATCTCAACCGAAGCATCAATGAAACAGGGATCATATCATCATCATCATCAATAAAATCATGTAATCATCACAAAACAACACTCATAAAATCCATATTCTATGCATACCCGCTAACATGCATAATCATTGAGAGGTTCATGAAACCCTAAGTATTCATCATACACATATACTCCTATAATCCAGAAATCAAGCATATACACAACATGTATAAAGAAAACAAAGAACAAAGAAACCGATTAGACGAGCACGCACTAACCGAGATATCCGGGATGAACAAGGGAGGATTCGAGAGAGAAAGATGATGGTTGAAGATGGTTATCGCCTTCACAGAGTGGAGAGTTCTAGGGTTTCTATTTTAGTTCAAAGTGTGAAACAGGGAGTCGGTTCACGTTAATATACACGAATTACCGTTCTGGGCCCTTAATGGGCTTTGCGAATCAGTGGGCCGGCGAAACAAATCAGTTTCGTCGGGAAGTTCAATGGCGAAACACACTGTTTCGTCGAGTTGCTTGATGGCGAAACACATCTTGTTTCGTCGGGATGTATATGGCGAAATAGTCTGTTTCGTCGGGTCCTTTCGTGTGTTAAACAGTTTAAGTTTTCAACAGGTGTTTCATGTTATGCAACCAAACACAAAATCATACTAACACAATGCGTTTTATTATAATATAACGTGTACAGTTACAAGTTAAACAAGTCAAACAACTAACAGTCAAAGTCAACGTGCACTTAATGCGAAAATGAAAGTCGGAAACTCGGGTTGTCACATTATCCCCAACTTGAAAGAAATTTCGTCCCGAAATTTTTGCATGCGGTTACTGAGGAAGCTAGGTAAGTTGTATCGTTTACTGGTTTTCCTGGGGTGTTACATCATCCCCCCGTTGAGTTGGAATTTCATCCCGAAATTCTGTAGTAGCTTCAGCCTCAGTAGTAGTAGCATTGTTTTCGAACAACTGGGGATATTTGAGTTCCATTTGGTCTTCTCGTTCCCAGGTATACTCTGGGCCACGACGGGAGTTCCAACGAACTCGAACAAGAGGTATTCTGGTGTTCTTGAGGACCTTAACATCCCGGTCCGTGATTTCAACTGGTTCTTCGACGAAATGCAACCGTTCGTCGATAGTGAGCTCCTTCAAAGGAACTATGAAGGTCTCATCTGACTGCCACTTCTTCAGATTCGACACATGAAAGACGTTGTGAACTGCACTGAGTTCAGCTGGTAAGTTCAGTCTGTAGGCCACTTTGCCTATCTTTTCTATGACTTCAAATGGTCCAACGTATCGTGGATTTAGCTTGCCTCGTTTGCCAAAACGAACAACACCCCTCCAGGGTGAAACTTTGAGTAGTGCTCGATCCCCAACTTGGAATTCGAGTATTTTCCTGTCTTTATCAGCGTATACTTTCTGACGGTCACGAGCTGCCGCCATGCGTTGTCGTATTTGAGCAATCTTTTCAGTAGTATCAACTACCATTTCTGGACCTGTGATCTGACTGTCACCCACCTCTGCCCAACAAAGAGGTGATCGGCATTTACGCCCGTACAATGCCTCAAATGGAGCAGCCTTTATGCTGGTGTGGTAACTGTTGTTGTATGAAAATTCCACAAGTGGCAGATGTTTTTCCCAGCCTTTGCCAAAGTCAATTACGCACGCCCGAAGCATGTCTTCTAGAGTTTGAATAGTGCGCTCAGACTGCCCATCTGTCTGAGGATGATAAGCTGTGCTCATGTCTAATCGAGAGCCAAAAGATTTGTGCATTGCTTGCCACAATTCTGAAGTAAAACGTGCGTCACGATCAGAGATAATAGATGTGGGCACCCCGTGCCTCGAGACAACTTCTTTAAGGTATACGTCTGCTAGAGTGGAGAACTTATCCGTTTCCTTGATAGCCAAGAAGTGAGCAGACTTGGTGAGTCGATCCACGATCACCCAAATAGTATCATTCCCACGTTGAGATCTAGGCAGGCCAGTAACAAAATCCATGGAAATTTGCACCCATTTCCATTGTGGTATCTCAGGTTGTTGGAGTGGGCCTGATGGTTTCTGATATTCTGCTTTGACTCTCGCACAAGTCAAACACTTGCTAACGTAAGTTGCTATGTGGGCCTTCATGCTAGGCCACCAATATGTAGTTCTGAGGTCGTGGTACATCTTATCTGAACCAGGATGTACTGAGTAGCGAGACTTATGAGCTTCATCCATTACAAGTTCGCGTAAATTACCATAGAGTGGGACCCAGATGCGTCCGGTTACATAGTAGGCGCCGTCTGCCCTTGGTTCTAACCGTTGCCTTGAACCGCGTAGAGCTTCAGCCCTGACGTTTTCTGGTTTCAATGCTTCTACCTGAGCATCTCGTATCTGTGAAGGAAGACTAGACTGAATAGTGAGTTGCAAAGCTCGTACACGCCTAGGTATAGTATCCTTTCGACTGAGGGCGTCGGCCACCACATTGGCCTTGCCTGGATGGTACTTTATAGCACATTCGTAATCGTTCAGTAACTCGACCCATCGACGTTGTCGCATGTTCAATTCTTTCTGCTTGAAGATATGCTCAAGACTCCTGTGATCGGTGTAGATGGTGCACTTGGTGCCATACAGATAATGTCGCCATATCTTGAGCGCAAAAACAACAGCTCCAAGCTCTAAATCGTGCGTAGTGTAGTTCCGTTCGTGAATCTTAAGTTGGCGCGAAGCATAAGCAATGACTTTATCCCGCTGCATCAACACACATCCAAGACCTTGGATAGATGCATCACAGTAGACTACAAAATCGTCCGTGCCTTCAGGCAATGAGAGGATAGGTGCGCTACAAAGTCTATCCTTTAAGTGCTGAAATGTTGTATCCTGTGTATCACTCCAACGGTAAGCAACACCTTTCTGTGTCAGTAATGTAAGCGGCTGTGCAATCTTTGAGAAGTCTTTGATAAACCGTCTGTAATAACCCGCCAAACCCAAGAATTGGCGTATTTCTGTCGGTGTACTAGGTGCAGGCCAGTTCTTGATCGAATCTACCTTGGATGGATCGACATGAATCCCATCCTTAGTTACCACATGGCCTAGAAAGTGGACTTCACGAAGCCAGAAGTCGCATTTTGAAAACTTAGCGTACAGTTGTTCCGTTCGAAGGAGTTCCAAAATAAGTCGTAAATGTTGTTCGTGTTCCTCCCGATTCTTCGAATAAATTAGGATGTCATCAATAAAAACAATAACAAACTTGTCAAGATAAGGTTTGCACACCCTGTTCATAAGATCCATGAAAACCGCAGGCGCGTTCGTTAGCCCGAATGGCATGACCAAAAACTCGTAATGACCGTAGCGAGTTCTGAATGCTGTTTTGGAGACGTCCTCATCCCGGACTCTCAGTTGATGGTAACCTGACCTTAGATCAATCTTTGAGTAATAGCTCGACCCTTGCAACTGGTCGAATAAGTCGTCGATGCGTGGGAGTGGATAGCGATTCTTCACGGTCACCTTGTTTAGTTCGCGGTAATCTATGCACATACGAAAGGTACCGTCTTTCTTCTTCACAAATAACACTGGAGCTCCCCAGGGCGAAGAGCTAGGACGTATGAAACCCTTCTCCAAGAGTTCTTGTAATTGCTTAGACAGTTCTTCCAGTTCAGTTGGAGCTAAGCGATAAGGTGCTCGAGCTATAGGTGCTGCTCCTGGAGCTAGCTCGATCTGAAATTCGACCTGGCGATGGGGCGGTAACCCAGGTAACTCTTCAGGAAACACTTGAGGAAAGTCGCGTACTACAGGAATATCCCCAATCTTTTTCTCTGTCGACGATGTATCAGTAACGAGTGCTAAAATAACTATGTGGCCCTTTCGCAGACACTTCTGAGCCTTCAAGAAGGAGATGATGCCACTCACGACACCACTCTTGTCGCCTTGAACTTCGAGAGGTTCTTTTCCCGAACAAGGAATACGAATGATCTTCTCCTTGCATAGGATCTCTGCTTGTTGTTGGGATAACCAATCCATACCGATGACAATGTCGAAACTACTCAGAGTTATAGGAATGAGATCGATAGAAAAAGTCTGACCAGCGAGGATAAGATTACAACCCTGAACTATGTGTGTGGCTTCTAGACTTTTACCGTTAGCTAACTCTACGACATGTTTGGTGTTCAAAAGTGTTGGTGCGCGTTTAAGCATTTGACTAACGTTCAGAGACATATAACTGGTATCCGCACCCGAATCAAATAATACGGTAACATAAAAGTCGTCGAGAAGAAACTTACCCGTAACCACATTAGGATCGTTCCTTGCGTCACTCTGGCCAATCACAAACATACGACCTTTTGCACCATTGTTGTTGTTGTTTCCCCCATTGTTGTTCCCACTGCCCTGATTATTGTTGTTGTTATTCTGATTCTGGTTTAATTGGGGACAGTTCCGCTTGAAATGACCTTCAGCCCCACACTGAAAGCATGTCTTATTTCCTTGCTGTTGTTGCTGTGACTGGTTTCGTGGAACGGGTGACTGTTGTTGCTGGTTCTGACTCGCAGGCCTTGAGCTCCTGCAATCTTTAGCGTCATGACCTACTCTTAGACATCTCTGACAGCGGCCTTTACGACACTGACCACTGTGGTGTTTGTTGCACCTGTTACACAGTGGATGAATTCCCCGATATCCACTCTGCCCCTGACCACCAGACGATTGCTGACTCGAACTCTGGTAATCACTAGTCTTGCGCTGTTGCTGTGCTTGAGACTGTACAATAGCTGAACCCCTGCTGGAATCCCCTTCCCATTTCCGCTTGTTGTCACTGGGAATAGCAGGAGTAGCTGGAGTAGTAACGGTAGTAGCGCTGATACGTTTAGGCAGCCTGTTCTGTTCAACCGCCTGATCGGTGAGGCGATGAGCTAGCTTGACGATCTGTTGAATAGTGCCCAGATTCGCTGAAGTTACGTGGCTTTGAATCTCCGGCACCAGACCATTGAGATACAGTTCGATACGCTTAATGGGAGGGTCCACCATAGTAGGACACAGAATAGCCAACTCATTTGATCTTCTGGTGTACGCTTCAATTTCTGACCCCGTCATTTTCAAATGGTAAAATTCTACCTCCAGCTTATGAATATCATCACGGCTACAGTATTCTTCTTTAATCAATTCCTTGAAACCGTTCCAGGGTGTGGCGTTAGCAACAGCCAACCCTAACATCTGAACTTGCGCATTCCACCAACTCAGCGCAATGCCTTCTAAAGTACCAGTGGCGTACTTCACCCTGCGAGCCTCAGGGCATTCGCACATTTCAAATACGGACTCGAGCTTTTCAAACCAATGGAGGAGTCCAACCGCTCCTTCCGTGCCACTAAAAGTACTGGGACGACAGTCCATGAACGTTTTGAAGGTACAAACAGGTGGTTGACCTCCTGCTTGTGCGGCTGCAACTGCCGCAGCGACTTGTTCGTTAATAAGAGCCGTCAGTTGGGCTTGCGTCATGTTAATACGTCCAGACATGATCTTCATAGCAAATATGACGTAAGTGAGAGAGGTTCGAGAGTAGTGCGATAACAAAAGGGAATAATCACATAAATGTTCTCATGCAATAGTGTTAAGTTAACCTAAGCATACCCGGAGCAAAGTTCTATGCAATTCTAGCAAGTAGGCAGTAAAACATGTACCATATTACCTAGGATGTCGAGTCTTGCACGTGGAGCGAGGCGTCGTTGTGGATCGTTGAGCACTGTTTCGGTTATAGTCTGGTTTTAATAAAAATGTTTTCCCCTTATTAAAACCGAGTTCTCTATAACCAATGGCTCTGATACCAATCTGTCACACCCCCAAAATCCACACGCGGAGTACCACCGCTTGGAGGCGTGACATGACCAGGATCAAGCCACCAATCATATTGAACATAAGTATGTATATCAAAAGTAATTCATCAATACGAAAGGTGTTTACAAAACCAAAGATAAACAAGTGTGTAGCGGAAGCATTAAAGTAAAACCCAACATAAGTTTAAGTACAAAATGTTTATAACATTTAACAACACATTCACGAATCCATGTCCACAACGACTGTGCCTCCCGTGCAAGCTCCGTAAGTACTTATGGTCCTGCAAGGCATGTAACAGAGAGTCAACAACTAGTTGAGCGAGTTCACAGTTGGTTATTTAGTTATAATGTTCGTATCGTAAATCGTATGTAATAGCATCGCGGCCCTCTAGGCATGTTTGCGAAGTTTAGTGGGGGTTTCCCAAATGTTTATAGACTAGTTATATTTGTATCGCGGCCCTCCAGGCATGTTTGCGAAGATTTAAGTATAGTTCGCGGCCATTCCAGGCATGTTTGCGAAGATTGTTCTAGTATAGTTCGCGGCCATTCCCGGCATGTTTGCGAAGATTGTTATAGTATGTGTATCACTAGTCTAATAGTATCTACCATTGACCTTCCTCTCCCGAGGTCAATGGTATGTAATTCCAATAACTCTTAAGCATAAATAATCAATCAACCCATTCCCATCCCCGGGAATCCCATGCCTTGGTAGAAGTGTGAACTCACTTTGGTTTGCTCGGTATGCTAGGTGTATGCTCGCAAGTAATCAATCACGTCCTAAAGTATGCACGTATACATAATCAGTTTGTGTTCAAGTTGTTCACGTATAAGCATGCAACACGTAATCACAGTCATGTACAATATGGTTACACTTAACAGCAGTTAACTAACCCAGTTAACACTTAACAGAATTAACTCAAGTTACTGCGCAGATTAACTGTTCGGCGAAATACACATAATGGCGAAACACAGATTTGACGAAACACATTCTGTTTCGTCGGGGTCTTATTTGGCGAAACAGAATTCAATTTCGTCGATTACTCTTGGCGAAACACTTTCTGTTTCGCCGAGAGTTCTGTTTCGTCGGATGTCAATTTCGCAGACATCAGTAACAGCAGATTCGGATAACACAGAAACCCTAATCGCCGATACAACAGTTTTACAGAAAACGTTCAATCCTCGCTCAATATAATGAGTCTTATGTTACTAATCATTAATCTATGCATCTCAACCGAAGCATCAATGAAACAGGGATCATATCATCATCATCATCAATAAAATCATGTAATCATCACAAAACAACACTCATAAAATCCATATTCTATGCATACCCGCTAACATGCATAATCATTGAGAGGTTCATGAAACCCTAAGTATTCATCATACACATATACTCCTATAATCCAGAAATCAAGCATATACACAACATGTATAAAGAAAACAAAGAACAAAGAAACCGATTAGACGAGCACGCACTAACCGAGATATCCGGGATGAACAAGGGAGGATTCGAGAGAGAAAGATGATGGTTGAAGATGGTTATCGCCTTCACAGAGTGGAGAGTTCTAGGGTTTCTATTTTAGTTCAAAGTGTGAAACAGGGAGTCGGTTCACGTTAATATACACGAATTACCGTTCTGGGCCCTTAATGGGCTTTGCGAATCAGTGGGCCGGCGAAACAAATCAGTTTCGTCGGGAAGTTCAATGGCGAAACACACTGTTTCGTCGAGTTGCTTGATGGCGAAACACATCTTGTTTCGTCGGGATGTATATGGCGAAATAGTCGGTTTCGTCGGGTCCTTTCGTGTGTTAAACAGTTTAAGTTTTCAACATGTGTTTCATGTTATGCAACCAAACACAAAATCATACTAACACAATGTGTTTTATTATAATATAACGTGTACAGTTACAAGTTAAACAAGTCAAACAACTAACAGTCAAAGTCAACGTGCACTTAATGCGAAAATGAAAGTCGGAAACTCGGGTTGTCACAGGTCTGGTGGCATGAAAAGCTACTTCTAGGAGGTTGTCAAGTGTTTTCGCTCAACGATTCCATTCTTGGGTGGTTGGTTTGGCCTTTGTTCCTGTAACTCGAATCCTAGCCCGGTATATCCCATTTTAATTTTACACCATTGTGAACCTTACGCCTTTTTTAATCTCTGATCTAGGTTCTCGGCATTGAAAAATCTTCGTAAAGTAAATCACACGTGTATATGTTGACATTTAAGAGATATACAATCATGAAAATCAAGGGTAATGGTGATATATATGCGGATTAGACACCAAAAAGAAAAACACTCAACAAATGGCTACAATTTAAGGAATGTGTCTAGTGACGACATCAGATACCTAATTGATGGATAAGGGTCTGGTGGCAAGAAAAGCTGCTTCTAGGAGGTTGTCAAGTGTTTTCGCTCGACGATTCCATTCTTGGTTGGTTGGTTTGGCCCTTGTTCTTGAAACTCGAATCCTAGCCCTGTATATCCTATTTTAATCTTACTCCATCATGAACCTTACGCCTTTTTTACTCTCTGATCGAGATTCTCGGCATTGAAAAGTCTTCGTAAACTAAATCACACGTGTATATGTTGACATTTAAGAGATATACAGTCAAGAAAATCAAGGGCAATGGTGATATATATGCGGATTAGACACCAAAAAAAACACTCAACAAATGGCTACAATTTAAGTAATGTGTTTAGTGATGGCATCAGATTCCTAATTCATGGAGAAAGGTCAAGTGTTTTCGCTCGACGATTCGATTCTTGGGTGGTTGGTTTGGCCCCTGTTCCTGTAACTCGAATCCTAGCCTGGTATATCCCATTTTAATTTTACACCATTGTGAACCTTACGCATTTTTAACTCTCTGATCGAAGTTCTCGGCATTGAAAAATCTTCGTAAACTAAATCAAACGTGTATATGTTGACATTTAAGAGATATACAGTCAAGAAAATCAAGGGCAATGGTGATATATATATGCGGATTAGACACAAAAAAAACACTCAACAAATGGGTACAATTTAAGGAATGTGTTTAGTGACAACATCAGATTCTTAATTTATGGAGAAAGGTCTGGTGGCAAGAAAAGCTGCTTCTAGAAGGTTGTCATGTGTTTTCGCTCGACGATTCCATTCTTGGGTGGTTTGTTTGGCCCTTGTTCCTGTAACTCGAATCCTAGCCCGATATATCCCATTTTAATTTTACACCATTGTGAACTTTACACCTTTTTACAGTCCGATTGAGGTTCTAGGCATTGAAAAATCTCCGTAAACTAAATCACACGTGTATATGCAGTCAAGAAAATCAAGGGCAATGGTGATATATATGCGGATTAGACACAAAAAAAAAACACTCAACAAATGGTTACAATTTAAGGAATGTGTTTAGTGACGGCATCAGATTCCTAATTGATGGAGAAAGGTCTGGTGGCAAGAAAAGCTGCTTCTAGGAGGTTGTCAAGTGTTTTCGCTCGACGATTGCATTCTTGGGTGGTTAGTTTGGTCATTGTTTCGATAACTCGAATCCTAGCCTGGTATATCCCATTTTAATTTTACACGATTGTGAACCTAACGCCTTTTTTACTCTCTGGTCGAGGTTCTCGGCATTGAAAAATCTTTATAAACTAAATCACACGTGTATATGTTGACATTTAAGAGACATACAGTCAAGAAAATCAAGGGTAATGGTGATATATATGCGGATTAGACACAAGAAAAAAAACACTTAACAAATGGCTACAATTTAAGGAATGTGTTTAGTGACTGCATCGGATTCCTAATTGATGGAGAAAGGTCTGGTGGCAGGAAAATCTGCTTCTAGGTGGTTGTCAAGTGTTTTCGCTCGACGATTCCATTCTTGGGTGGTTGGTTTATCCCTTGTTCCTATAACTCGAATCCTAGCCCGGTATATCCCATTTTAATTTTACACCATTGTGAACCTTACACCTTTTTTACTCTCTAATCGAGGTTCTCGACATTGAAAAATCTTCGTAAACTAAATCACACGTGTATATGTTGACATTTAAGAGATATGCAGTCAAGAAAATCAAGGGCAATGGTGATATATATGCGGATTAGACAACAAAAAAAAACACTCAACAAATAGCTACAATTTAAGGAATGTGTTTAGCGACGGCATCAGATTCCTAATTGATGGAGAAAGGTCTGGTGGCAAGAAAAGCTGCTTCTAGGAGGTTGTCAAGTGTTTTCGCTCGACGATTCCATTCTTGGGTGGTTTGTTTGGCCCTTGTTTCTGTAACTCGAATCCTAGCCCAGTTTATCCCATTTTAAATTTACACCATTGTGATCCTTACGCCTTTTTTTTACTCTAGATCGATGTTCTCGGCATTGAAAAATCTTCGTAAACTAAATGACACGTGTATATGTTGACATTTAAGAGATATACAGTCAAGAAAATCAAGGGCAATGGTGATATATATGCGGATTAGACACAAAAAAAAAACAATCAACAAATGGCTACAATTTAAGGAATGTGTGTAGTGACGGCATCAGATTTCTAATTAATGGAGAAAGGTCTGGGGGCAAGAAAAGCTGCTTCTAGGAGGTTGTCAAGTTTTTTCTCTCAACGATTCCATTCTTGGGTGGTTGGTTTGGCCCTTGTTCCTGTAACTCGAATCCTAGCCCGGTATATCCCATTTTAATTTTACACCATTGTGAACCTTACGCCTTTTTTACTCTCTGATCGAGGTTCTCGGCATTGAAAAATATTTGTAAACTAAATCACACGTGTATATGTTGACATCTAAGAGATATACAGTCAAGAAAATCAAGGGCAATGGTGATATATATGCAGATTAGACACAAAAAAAAAACACTCAACAAATCGCTACAATTTAAGGGATGTGTTTAGCGACGGCATCAGATTCCTCATTGATGGAGAAAGGTCTGGTGGCAAGAAAAGCTGCTTCTAGGAGGATGTCAAGTGTTTTCGCTCGACGATTCCATTCTTGGGTGGTTGGTTTGGCCCTTGTTCCTGTAACTCGAATCCTAGCCCGGTATATCCCATTTTAATTTTACACCATTGTGAACCTTACGCCTTTTTTACTCTCTGATCGAAGTTCTTGGTATTGAAAAATCTTCATAAACTAAATCACACGTGTATATGTTGACATTTATGAGATATACAGTCAAGAAAATCAAGGGCAATGGTGATATATGTGCGGATTAGACACAAAAAACACTCAACAAATGGCTACAATTTAAGGAATGTGTTCAGTGACGACATCAGATTCCTAATTGATGGAGAAAGGTCTGGTGGCAAGAAAAGATGCTTCTAGAAGGTTGGCAAGTGTTTTCGCTCGACGATTCCATTCTTGGGTGGTTGGTTTGCCCTTGTTTCTGTAACTCGAATCCTAGCCCGGTATATGCCATTTTATTTTTACACCATTGTGAACCTTACTCGTTTTTAACTCTCGAATTGAGGTTCTCGGCATTGAAAAATCATCGTACACTAAATCATACGTGTATATGTTGACATTTAAGAGATACACAGTCAAAAAAATTAAGGGCAATGGTGATATATATGCGGATTAGACACCAGAAAAAAACACTCAACAAATGGCTACAATTTAAGGAATGTGTTTAGTGATGGCATCGGATTAATAATTGATGGAGAAAGGTCTGGTGGTAGGAAAAGCTGCTTCTAGGAGGTTGTCAAGTGTTTTCGCTCGACGATTCCTTTCTTGGGTGGTTGGTTTAGCCCTTGTTCCTGTAACTAGAATCCTAGCCCGGTATATCCCATTTTAATTTTACACCATTGTGAACCATACGCCTTTTTTCCTTTCTGATCGAGGTTCTCGGTATTGAAAAATCTTCATAAACTAAATCAAACGTGTATATGTTGACATTTAAGAGATATACAGTCAAGGAAATCAAGGGAAATGGTGATAAATATGCGGATTAGACACCAAAAAAAACACTCAACAAATGGCTGCAATTTAAGGAATGTGTTTAGTGACGGCATCAGATTCCTAATTGATGCAGAAAGGTCTGGTGGCAAGAAAAGCTGCTTCTAGGAGGTTGTCAAGTGTTTTCGCTCGACGATTCCATTCTTGGGTGGTTGGTTTGGCCCTTGTTCCTGTAACTCGAATCCTAGCCTGGTATATCCCATTTTAATTTTACACGATTGTGAACCTAACGCCTTTTTTACTCTCTGATCGAGGTTCTTGGCATTGCAAAATCTTCTTAAACTAAATCACACGTGTATATGTTGACATTTAAGAGATATAAAGTCAAGAAAATCAAGGACAATGGTGATATATATGCGGATTAGACACCGGAAAAAAACACTCAACAACTGGCTACAATTTAAGGAATGTCTTAAGGGATGGCATCGGATTCCTAATTTATGGAGAAAGGTCTGGTGGCAGGAAAAGCTGCTTCTAGGGGGTTGTCAAGTGTTTTCTCTCGACGATTCCATTCTTGGGTGGTTGGTTTAGCCCTTGTTCCTGTAACTAGAATCCTAGCCCGGTATATCCTATTTTAGTTTTACACCATTGTGAACCTTACGCCTTTTTTACTCTCTGATCGAGGTTTTCGGCATTGAAAAATCTTCATAAACTAAATCACACGTGTATATGTTGACATTTAAGAGATATACAGTCAAGAAAATCAAGGGCAATGGTGATATAATGCGGATTAGACACCAAAAAAAACACTCAACAAATGGCTACAATTTAAGGATTGTGTTTAGTGACGACATCAGGTTCCTAATTGATGGAGAAAGGTCTGGTGGCAAGAAACGCTGCTTCTCGTAGGTTGTCAAGTGTTTTCGCTTGACGATTCCATTCTTGGGTGGTTGGTTTGGCCCTTGTTCCTGTAACTCGAATCCTAGCCTGGTATATCCCATTTTAAATTTACACCATTGTGAACCTTACGCCTTTTTTTACTCTAGATTGAGGTTCTCGGCATTGAAAAATCTTCGTAAACTAAATCACACGTGTATATGTTGACATTTAAGAGATACACAGTCAAGAAAATCAAGGGTAATGGTGATATATATGCGGATTAGACACCAAAAAGAAAAACACTCAACAAATGGCTACAATTTAAGGAATGTGTCTAGTGACGACATCAGATACCTAATTGATGGATAAGGGTCTGGTGGCAAGAAAAGCTGCTTCTAGGAGGTTGTCAAGTGTTTTCGCTCGACGATTCCATTCTTGGTTGGTTGGTTTGGCCCTTGTTCTTGAAACTCGAATCCTAGCCCTGTATATCCTATTTTAATCTTACTCCATCATGAACCTTACGCCTTTTTTACTCTCTGATCGAGATTCTCGGCATTGAAAAGTCTTCGTAAACTAAATCACACGTGTATATGTTGACATTTAAGAGATATACAGTCAAGAAAATCAAGGGCAATGGTGATATATATGCGGATTAGACACCAAAAAAAACACTCAACAAATGGCTACAATTTAAGTAATGTGTTTAGTGATGGCATCAGATTCCTAATTCATGGAGAAAGGTCAAGTGTTTTCGCTCGACGATTCGATTCTTGGGTGGTTGGTTTGGCCCCTGTTCCTGTAACTCGAATCCTAGCCTGGTATATCCCATTTTAATTTTACACCATTGTGAACCTTACGCATTTTTAACTCTCTGATCGAAGTTCTCGGCATTGAAAAATCTTCGTAAACTAAATCAAACGTGTATATGTTGACATTTAAGAGATATACAGTCAAGAAAATCAAGGGCAATGGTGATATATATATGCGGATTAGACACAAAAAAAACACTCAACAAATGGGTACAATTTAAGGAATGTGTTTAGTGACAACATCAGATTCTTAATTTATGGAGAAAGGTCTGGTGGCAAGAAAAGCTGCTTCTAGAAGGTTGTCATGTGTTTTCGCTCGACGATTCCATTCTTGGGTGGTTTGTTTGGCCCTTGTTCCTGTAACTCGAATCCTAGCCCGATATATCCCATTTTAATTTTACACCATTGTGAACTTTACACCTTTTTACAGTCCGATTGAGGTTCTAGGCATTGAAAAATCTCCGTAAACTAAATCACACGTGTATATGCAGTCAAGAAAATCAAGGGCAATGGTGATATATATGCGGATTAGACACAAAAAAAAAACACTCAACAAATGGTTACAATTTAAGGAATGTGTTTAGTGACGGCATCAGATTCCTAATTGATGGAGAAAGGTCTGGTGGCAAGAAAAGCTGCTTCTAGGAGGTTGTCAAGTGTTTTCGCTCGACGATTGCATTCTTGGGTGGTTAGTTTGGTCATTGTTTCGATAACTCGAATCCTAGCCTGGTATATCCCATTTTAATTTTACACGATTGTGAACCTAACGCCTTTTTTACTCTCTGGTCGAGGTTCTCGGCATTGAAAAATCTTTATAAACTAAATCACACGTGTATATGTTGACATTTAAGAGACATACAGTCAAGAAAATCAAGGGTAATGGTGATATATATGCGGATTAGACACAAGAAAAAAAACACTTAACAAATGGCTACAATTTAAGGAATGTGTTTAGTGACTGCATCGGATTCCTAATTGATGGAGAAAGGTCTGGTGGCAGGAAAATCTGCTTCTAGGTGGTTGTCAAGTGTTTTCGCTCGACGATTCCATTCTTGGGTGGTTGGTTTATCCCTTGTTCCTATAACTCGAATCCTAGCCCGGTATATCCCATTTTAATTTTACACCATTGTGAACCTTACACCTTTTTTACTCTCTAATCGAGGTTCTCGACATTGAAAAATCTTCGTAAACTAAATCACACGTGTATATGTTGACATTTAAGAGATATGCAGTCAAGAAAATCAAGGGCAATGGTGATATATATGCGGATTAGACAACAAAAAAAAACACTCAACAAATAGCTACAATTTAAGGAATGTGTTTAGCGACGGCATCAGATTCCTAATTGATGGAGAAAGGTCTGGTGGCAAGAAAAGCTGCTTCTAGGAGGTTGTCAAGTGTTTTCGCTCGACGATTCCATTCTTGGGTGGTTTGTTTGGCCCTTGTTTCTGTAACTCGAATCCTAGCCCAGTTTATCCCATTTTAAATTTACACCATTGTGATCCTTACGCCTTTTTTTTACTCTAGATCGATGTTCTCGGCATTGAAAAATCTTCGTAAACTAAATGACACGTGTATATGTTGACATTTAAGAGATATACAGTCAAGAAAATCAAGGGCAATGGTGATATATATGCGGATTAGACACAAAAAAAAAACAATCAACAAATGGCTACAATTTAAGGAATGTGTGTAGTGACGGCATCAGATTTCTAATTAATGGAGAAAGGTCTGGGGGCAAGAAAAGCTGCTTCTAGGAGGTTGTCAAGTTTTTTCTCTCAACGATTCCATTCTTGGGTGGTTGGTTTGGCCCTTGTTCCTGTAACTCGAATCCTAGCCCGGTATATCCCATTTTAATTTTACACCATTGTGAACCTTACGCCTTTTTTACTCTCTGATCGAGGTTCTCGGCATTGAAAAATATTTGTAAACTAAATCACACGTGTATATGTTGACATCTAAGAGATATACAGTCAAGAAAATCAAGGGCAATGGTGATATATATGCAGATTAGACACAAAAAAAAAACACTCAACAAATCGCTACAATTTAAGGGATGTGTTTAGCGACGGCATCAGATTCCTCATTGATGGAGAAAGGTCTGGTGGCAAGAAAAGCTGCTTCTAGGAGGATGTCAAGTGTTTTCGCTCGACGATTCCATTCTTGGGTGGTTGGTTTGGCCCTTGTTCCTGTAACTCGAATCCTAGCCCGGTATATCCCATTTTAATTTTACACCATTGTGAACCTTACGCCTTTTTTACTCTCTGATCGAAGTTCTTGGTATTGAAAAATCTTCATAAACTAAATCACACGTGTATATGTTGACATTTATGAGATATACAGTCAAGAAAATCAAGGGCAATGGTGATATATGTGCGGATTAGACACAAAAAACACTCAACAAATGGCTACAATTTAAGGAATGTGTTCAGTGACGACATCAGATTCCTAATTGATGGAGAAAGGTCTGGTGGCAAGAAAAGATGCTTCTAGAAGGTTGGTAAGTGTTTTCGCTCGACGATTCCATTCTTGGGTGGTTGGTTTGCCCTTGTTTCTGTAACTCGAATCCTAGCCCGGTATATGCCATTTTATTTTTACACCATTGTGAACCTTACTCGTTTTTAACTCTCGAATTGAGGTTCTCGGCATTGAAAAATCATCGTACACTAAATCATACGTGTATATGTTGACATTTAAGAGATACACAGTCAAAAAAATTAAGGGCAATGGTGATATATATGCGGATTAGACACCAGAAAAAAACACTCAACAAATGGCTACAATTTAAGGAATGTGTTTAGTGATGGCATCGGATTAATAATTGATGGAGAAAGGTCTGGTGGTAGGAAAAGCTGCTTCTAGGAGGTTGTCAAGTGTTTTCGCTCGACGATTCCTTTCTTGGGTGGTTGGTTTAGCCCTTGTTCCTGTAACTAGAATCCTAGCCCGGTATATCCCATTTTAATTTTACACCATTGTGAACCATACGCCTTTTTTCCTTTCTGATCGAGGTTCTCGGTATTGAAAAATCTTCATAAACTAAATCAAACGTGTATATGTTGACATTTAAGAGATATACAGTCAAGGAAATCAAGGGAAATGGTGATAAATATGCGGATTAGACACCAAAAAAAACACTCAACAAATGGCTGCAATTTAAGGAATGTGTTTAGTGACGGCATCAGATTCCTAATTGATGCAGAAAGGTCTGGTGGCAAGAAAAGCTGCTTCTAGGAGGTTGTCAAGTGTTTTCGCTCGACGATTCCATTCTTGGGTGGTTGGTTTGGCCCTTGTTCCTGTAACTCGAATCCTAGCCTGGTATATCCCATTTTAATTTTACACGATTGTGAACCTAACGCCTTTTTTACTCTCTGATCGAGGTTCTTGGCATTGCAAAATCTTCTTAAACTAAATCACACGTGTATATGTTGACATTTAAGAGATATAAAGTCAAGAAAATCAAGGACAATGGTGATATATATGCGGATTAGACACCGGAAAAAAACACTCAACAACTGGCTACAATTTAAGGAATGTCTTAAGGGATGGCATCGGATTCCTAATTTATGGAGAAAGGTCTGGTGGCAGGAAAAGCTGCTTCTAGGGGGTTGTCAAGTGTTTTCTCTCGACGATTCCATTCTTGGGTGGTTGGTTTAGCCCTTGTTCCTGTAACTAGAATCCTAGCCCGGTATATCCTATTTTAGTTTTACACCATTGTGAACCTTACGCCTTTTTTACTCTCTGATCGAGGTTTTCGGCATTGAAAAATCTTCATAAACTAAATCACACGTGTATATGTTGACATTTAAGAGATATACAGTCAAGAAAATCAAGGGCAATGGTGATATAATGCGGATTAGACACCAAAAAAAACACTCAACAAATGGCTACAATTTAAGGATTGTGTTTAGTGACGACATCAGGTTCCTAATTGATGGAGAAAGGTCTGGTGGCAAGAAACGCTGCTTCTCGTAGGTTGTCAAGTGTTTTCGCTTGACGATTCCATTCTTGGGTGGTTGGTTTGGCCCTTGTTCCTGTAACTCGAATCCTAGCCTGGTATATCCCATTTTAAATTTACACCATTGTGAACCTTACGCCTTTTTTTACTCTAGATTGAGGTTCTCGGCATTGAAAAATCTTCGTAAACTAAATCACACGTGTATATGTTGACATTTAAGAGATACACAGTCAAGAAAATCAAGGGTAATGGTGATATATATGCGGATTAGACACAAAAAAAAAACACTCAACAAATGGCTACAATTTAAGGAACGTGTTTAGTGACGGCATCAGATTCCTAATTAATGGAGAAAGGTCTGGGGGCAAGAAAAGCTGCTTCTAGGAGGTTGTCAAGTGTTTTCGCTCAACGATTCCATTCTTGGGTGGTTGGTTTGGCCCTTGTTCCTGTAACTCGAATCCTAGCCCGATATATCCCATTTTAATTTTACACCATTGTGAACCTTACGCCTTTTTTACTCTCTGATCATGGTTCTCGTCATTGAAAAATCTTCATAAACTAAATCACACGTGTATATGTTGACATTTAAGAGATATACAGGCAAGAAAATCTAGGGCAATGGTGATATATATGCGGATTAGACACAAAAAAAACACTCAACAAATGGCTACAATTTAAGGAATGTGTTTAGTGACGCATCAGATTCCTAATTGATGGAGAAAGGTCTGGTGGTAAGAAAAGCTGCTTATAGGAGGTTGTCAAGTGTTTTCGCTCGACGATTCCATTCTTGGGTGGTTGGTTTGGCCCTTGTTCCTGTAACTTGAATCCTAGCCCGGTATATCCCATTTTAATTTTACACCATTGTGAACCTTACGTCTTTTTTACTCTCTGATCGAGGTTCTCGGCATTGAAAAATCTTCATAAACTAAATCACACGTGTGTATGTTGACATTTATGAGATATACAGTCAAGAAAATCAAGGGCAACGGTGATATATATGCGGATTAGACACAAAAAAAAAACACTCAACAAATGGCTACAATTTAAGGAATGTGTTTAGTGACGGCATCAGATTCCTAATTTATGGAGAAAGGTCTGGTGGCAAGAAAAGCTGCTTCTAGGAGGTTGTCAAGTGTTTTCGCTCGATGATTCCATTCTTGGGTGTTTGGTTTTGCCCTTGTTCCTGTAACTCGAATCCTAGCCTGGTATATCCCATTTTAATTTTACACCATTGTGAACCTTACGCCTTTTTTACTCTCTGATCGAGGTTCTCGGCATTGAAAAATCTTCGTAAACTAAATCACACGTGTATATGTTGACATTTAAGAGATACACAGTCAAGAAAATCAAGGGTAATGGTGATATATATGCGGATTAGAGACAAGAAAAAAAACACTTAACAAATGGCTACAATTTAAGGAATGTGTTTAGTGACTGCATCGGATTCCTAATTGATGGAGAAAGGTCTGGTGGCAGGAAAATCTGCTTCTAGGTGGTTGTCAAGTGTTTTCGCTCGACGATTCCATTCTTGGGTGGTTGGTTTATCCCTTGTTCCTATAACTCGAATCCTAGCCCGGTATATCCCATTTTAATTTTACACCATTGTGAACCTTACACCTTTTTTACTTTCTAATCGAGGTTCTCGACATTGAAAAATCTTCGTAAACTAAATCACACGTGTATATGTTGACATTTAAGAGATATGCAGTCAAGAAAATCAAGGGCAATGGTGATATATATGCGGATTAGACAACAAAAAAAAACACTCAACAAATGGCTACAATTTAAGGAATGTGTTTAGCGACGGCATCAGATTCCTAATTGATGGAGAAAGGTCTGGTGGCAAGAAAAGCTGCTTCTAGGAGGTTGTCAAGTGTTTTCGCTCGACGATTCCATTCTTGGGTGGTTTGTTTGGCCCTTGTTTCTGTAACTCGAATCCTAGCCCAGTTTATCCCATTTTAAATTTACACCATTGTGATCCTTACGCCTTTTTTTTTACTCTAGATCGATGTTCTCGGCATTGAAAAATCTTCGTAAACTAAATGACACGTGTATATGTTGACATTTAAGAGATATACAGTCAAGAAAATCAAGGGCAATGGTGATATATATGCGGATTAGACACAAAAAAAAAACAATCAACAAATGGCTACAATTTAAGGAATGTGTGTAGTGACGGCATCAGATTTCTAATTAATGGAGAAAGGTCTGGGGGCAAGAAAAGCTGCTTCTAGGAGGTTGTCAAGTTTTTTCTCTCAACGATTCCATTCTTGGGTGGTTGGTTTGGCCCTTGTTCCTGTAACTCGAATCCTAGCCCGGTATATCCCATTTTAATTTTACACCATTGTGAACCTTACGCCTTTTTTACTCTCTCATCGAGGTTCTCGGCATTGAAAAATATTTGTAAACTAAATCACACGTGTATATGTTGACATCTAAGAGATATACAGTCAAGAAAATCAAGGGCAATGGTGATATATATGCAGATTAGACACAAAAAAAAAACACTCAACAAATCGCTACAATTTAAGGGATGTGTTTAGCGACGGCATCAGATTCCTCATTGATGGAGAAAGGTCTGGTGGCAAGAAAAGCTGCTTCTAGGAGGATGTCAAGTGTTTTCGCTCGACGATTCCATTCTTGGGTGGTTGGTTTGGCCCTTGTTCCTGTAACTCGAATCCTAGCCCGGTATATCCCATTTTAATTTTACACCATTGTGAACCTTACGCCTTTTTTACTCTCTGATCGAAGTTCTTGGTATTGAAAAATCTTCATAAACTAAATCACACGTGTATATGTTGACATTTATGAGATATACAGTCAAGAAAATCAAGGGCAATGGTGATATATATGCGGATTAGACACAAAAAACACTCAACAAATGGCTACAATTTAAGGAATGTGTTCAGTGACGACATCAGATTCCTAATTGATGGAGAAAGGTCTGGTGGCAAGAAAAGATGCTTCTAGAAGGTTGGCAAGTGTTTTCGCTCGACGATTCCATTCTTGGGTGGTTGGTTTGCCCTTGTTTCTGTAACTCGAATCCTAGCCCGGTATATGCCATTTTATTTTTACACCATTGTGAACCTTACTCGTTTTTAACTCTCGAATTGAGGTTCTCGGCATTGAAAAATCATCGTACACTAAATCATACGTGTATATGTTGACATTTAAGAGATACACAGTCAAGAAAATTAAGGGCAATGGTGATATATATGTGGATTAGACACCAGAAAAAAACACTCAACAAATGGCTACAATTTAAGGAATGTGTTTAGTGATGGCATCGGATTAATAATTGATGGAGAAAGGTCTGGTGGTAGGAAAAGCTGCTTCTAGGAGGTTGTCAAGTGTTTTCGCTCGACGATTCCTTTCTTGGGTGGTTGGTTTAGCCCTTGTTCCTGTAACTAGAATCCTAGCCCGGTATATCCCATTTTAATTTTACACCATTGTGAACCATACGCCTTTTTTCCTTTCTGATCGAGGTTCTCGGTATTGAAAAATCTTCATAAACTAAATCAAACGTGTATATGTTGACATTTAAGAGATATACAGTCAAGAAAATCAAGGGAAATGGTGATAAATATGCGGATTAGACACCAAAAAAAACACTCAACAAATGGCTGCAATTTAAGGAATGTGTTTAGTGACGGCATCAGATTCCTAATTGATGCAGAAAGGTCTGGTGGCAAGAAAAGCTGCTTCTAGGAGGTTGTCAAGTGTTTTCGCTCGACGATTCCATTCTTGGGTGGTTGGTTTGGCCCTTGTTCCTGTAACTCGAATCCTTGCCCGATATATTCCATTTTAATTTTACACCATTGTGAACCTTACGCCTTTTTTACTCTCTGATCGAGGTTCTCGGCATTGAAAAATCTTCGTAAACTAAATCACACGTGTATACGTTGACATTTCAGAGATATACAGTCAAGAACATCAAGGGAAATGGTGATATATATGCGGATTAGACCAAAAAAAAAAACACTCAACAAGTGGCTACAATTTCAGGAATGTGTTTAGTGACGGCATCAGATTCCTAATTGATGGAGAAAGGTCTGGTGGCATGAAAAGCTGCATCTAGGAGGTTGTCAAGTGTTTTCGCTCGACGATTCCATTCTTGGGTGGTTGGTTTGGCCCTTGTTCCTGTAACTCGAATCCTAGCCCGGTATATTTCATTTTAATTTTACACCATTGTGAACCTTACCCCTTTTTTACTCTCTGATCGAGGTTCTCGGCATTGAAAAATCTTCGTAAACTAAATCATACGTGTATATGTTGACATTTAAGAGATATACAGTCAATAAAATCAAGGGCAATGGTGATATATATGCGGATTAGACACCAAAAAAAACACTCAACAAATGGCTACAATATAAGGAATGTGTTTAGCGACGGTATCAGATTCCTAATTGATGGAGAAAGGTCTGGTGACGAGCAAAGCTGCTTCTAGGAGGTTGTCAAGTGTTTTCGCTCGACGATTCCATTCTTGGGTGGTTTGTTTGGCCCTTGTTCCTGTAACTCGAATCCTAGCCCGGTATATCCCATTTTAATTTTACACCATTGTGAACCTTACGCCTTTTTTACAGTTTGATCGAGGTTCTAGGCGTTGAAAAATCTTCGTAAACTAAATCACATGTGTATATGATGACATTTAAGAGATATATAGTCAAGAAAATCAAGGGCAATGGTGATATATATGCGGATTAGACACCAAAAAAAACACTCAACAAATGGCTACAATTTAAGGAATGTGTTTAGTGATGGCATCAGATTCCTAATTGATGGAGAAAGGTCTGGTGGCAAGAAAAGCTGCTTCTAGGAGGTTGTCAAGTGTTTTCGCTCGACGATTCCATTCTTGGGTGGTTGGTTTGGCCCTTGTTCCTGTAACTCGAATCCTAGCCTGGTATATCCCATTTTAATTTTACACGATTGTGAACCTAACGCCTTTTTTACTCTCTGATCGAGGTTCTTGGCATTGCAAAATCTTCTTAAACTAAATCACACGTGTATATGTTGACATTTAAGAGATATAAAGTCAAGAAAATCAAAGACAATGGTGATATATATGCGGATTAGACACCGGAAAAAAAAACACTCAACAAATGGCTACAATTTAAGGAATGTGTTAAGGGATGGCATCGGATTCCTAATTTATGGAGAAAGGTCTGGTGGCAGGAAAAGCTGCTTCTAGGGGGTTGTCAAGTGTTTTCTCTCGACGATTCCATTCTTGGGTGGTTGGTTTAGCCCTTGTTCCTGTAACTAGAATCCTAGCCCGGTATATCCTATTTTAGTTTTACACCATTGTGAACCTTACGCCTTTTTTACTCTCTGATCGAGGTTTTCGGCATTGAAAAATCTTCATAAACTAAATCACACGTGTATATGTTGACATTTAAGAGATATACAGTCAAGAAAATCAAGGGCAATGGTGATATAATGCGGATTAGACACCAAAAAAAACACTCAACAAATGGCTACAATTTAAGGATTGTGTTTAGTGACGACATCAGGTTCCTAATTGATGGAGAAAGGTCTGGTGGCAAGAAACGCTGCTTCTCGTAGGTTGTCAAGTGTTTTCGCTTGACGATTCCATTCTTGGGTGGTTGGTTTGGCCCTTGTTCCTGTAACTCGAATCCTTGCCCGGTATATCCCATTTTAAATTTACACCATTGTGAACCTTACGCCTTTTTTTACTCTAGATTGAGGTTCTCGGCATTGAAAAATCTTCGTAAACTAAATCACACGTGTATATGTTGACATTTAAGAGATACACAGTCAAGAAAATCAAGGGTAATGGTGATATATATGCGGATTAGACACAAAAAAAAAAAAACACTCAACAAATGGCTACAATTTAAGGAATGTGTTTAGTGACGGCATCAGATTCCTAATTAATGGAGAAAGGTCTGGGGGCAAGAAAAGCTGCTTCTAGGAGGTTGTCAAGTGTTTTCGCTCAACGATTCCATTCTTGGGTGGTTGGTTTGGCCCTTGTTCCTGTAACTCGAATCCTAGCCCGATATATCCCATTTTAATTTTACACCATTGTGAACCTTACGCCTTTTTTACTCTCTGATCATGGTTCTCGTCATTGAAAAATGTTCATAAACTAAATCACACGTGTATATGTTGACATTTAAGAGATATACAGGCAAGAAAATCTAGGGCAATGGTGATATATATGCGGATTAGACACAAAAAAAAACACTCAACAAATGGCTACAATTTAAGGAATGTGTTTAGTGACGCATCAGATTCCTAATTGATGGAGAAAGGTCTGGTGGTAAGAAAAGCTGCTTATAGGAGGTTGTCAAGTGTTTTCGCTCGACGATTCCATTCTTGGGTGGTTGGTTTGGCCCTTGTTCCTGTAACTTGAATCCTAGCCCGGTATATCCCATTTTAATTTTACACCATTGTGAACCTTACGTCTTTTTTACTCTCTGATCGAGGTTCTCGGCATTGAAAAATCTTCATAAACTAAATCACACGTGTGTATGTTGACATTTATGAGATATACAGTCAAGAAAATCAAGGGCAACGGTGATATATATGCGGATTAGACACAAAAAAAAACACTCAACAAATGGCTACAATTTAAGGAATGTGTTTAGTGACGGCATCAGATTCCTAATTTATGGAGAAAGGTCTGGTGGTAAGAAAAGCTGCTTCTAGGAGGTTGTCAAGTGTTTTCGCTCGATGATTCCATTCTTGGGTGTTTGGTTTTGCCCTTGTTCCTGTAACTCGAATCCTAGCCTGGTATATCCCATTTTAATTTTACACCATTGTGAACCTTACGCCTTTTTTACTCTCTGATCGAGGTTCTCGGCATTGAAAAATCTTCGTAAACTAAATCACACGTGTATATGTTGACATTTAAGAAATATACAGTCAAGAAAATCAAGGGCAATGGTGATATATATGCGGATTAGACACTAAATAAAACACTCAACAAATGGCTACAATTTAAGGAATGTGTTTAGTGACGCATCAGATTCCTAATTGATGGAGAAAGTTCTGGTGGTAAGAAAAGCTGCTTATAGGAGGTTGTCAAGTGTTTTCGCTCGACGATTCTGTGACAACTGGCCCAAACCGGTAATTTCCATACACATTAATTATTGCTTAATGACTGCAATTATGAGTTTAATTGTCAGCAATGTCTGAACACATGATTAAACAAGTGAATTCATGCACGTTGTATACTACAAAATATTGCTTTATGCATAAACGAGAGCGTTGCGTCAGAATAATAGTAAACTCACCGGTAAGACACTATGTGTCAACGAAACTGTAGAAAGCAGTCAGACAATAAAATTGAGGCCTAGGTGTAGTTCCGACGACAAAAGAGCATTAAAACCCAAGAGTACATACAAGGGTTAATATATATGCAATACGAAAGCAAAAATAAGCACTAAAAAGCACCCGAAACGCACTTTAAGTGCAGAATTTATACAAATCAGCAATAATTCAGCATTTAGACATATAAATATTATGCAGAAATGTCGTTTTATTATCCAGAATATTTACCTAAGTGTTGGGAATTGAAAGAGTACAAGAAAGGTACTTAAACGACACTAAAAAGTGCAATTTGGCACTTTAACGAATCGGTATGTAACCGAACAACCGGACAATACCCGGAACATGAAAATATTATTATTTTCATTATGTAACTTTTTCGGAGCTAGTTAGGGTCCCAGATTACCCTAACACCCACTAAAACATGCTATACACAAGTAACTGAGTTAAACACTTAACCTAACCTACTTAACTCAACAAACCCCTAACTATCTAGTTAGAATCGGATTTGGACCCCCCCCCCCTTTCTCTAACCGGCCCCAAACTAAGGGGGACACACTTGGTACCATCTTGATTATTTTAATCACAATGCTTAAGATCTAAGTGACACAAGGACCTTTGGATAATGCACATCCTAATTGCCTATAAGTTGGAAGATTAGCACATGAGATCATTCACACATAAACTCAACACCACTCCTCTCTCTCTTGCCCCCTAAAGCTTACGGCCAAACACCCCTTCCACATACATCCATTTTCAAGTTTGATTCTTGCCATTCCAAGATCATTCAAGCAACAAGGATCACGTATTAGGAAGCTTGGAGCAAGCGGAACGCGAAGGACCGCTCTACCTTGCTTTTATCCACTCGATTTGTGCTTAGAATCTTCCCTAGCCTTGAGCTAGAGGTATAACACTTAGAACTCGTATTTAAACTTATCTAAAGTGGTTAAAAGGATTTGTGTTGGTTAAATCTCGTTAAAATGCGAAAAGATGCACAAAAGTCTACTAAAAGCATGAAAAATGATGGTTAATAGCACATAAGTTGTGTAAAAGTTGTAGTATTTGAAATATATGGTTATCTAGACCCGATCTATGATGTGGTAGCTCGGATCATCGTTTAACCCGGTTTGGTAAGATCATGGATCTTAACATAAAGCTATTTTAGAAGTAACAAGGGTTAAAAGGTGAAACCCTACCACACATAAACCATGAACTTGTGTAAAAATGTTTTAACTTGTACAAAAGTGTTTAAAACTAGTAGATCTATGTATCTACAAGTGGTATTTTCAAAAGACCAAGCATCAAAAGAAATAACATGTTCTAAACCGGATCTTACACAAACAAAAGTGGTTTTTGTGAACAAACAAGTGTATGGACACTTGTGTAACATGAGTTTTAACAAAGAAATAATTTGCGTAAAAACCGACTAGAAGTTGTGAAACTTCATATTCTTTAAAAATAAAGTTTTTAAGAAACTAAATTTATTTTTAAAGATAACAAGACTTACTAAATGTGCTAGTAAGTTACTACACATTTTTGTAAATATTCAAGTTCATGAAATGGGGAAAAGTAGTGATTATTGTTGATAATTGTTGTTGATGATTATTGATGATTGTTGACAATTCAAAAGAAAATAAACACATGTTTTGAAAACATGGGAAACGTTCATTTTTAGGGGAAACTCTGTCAAAATTTTTATAAATTTTGACACTTAGAAAAATATAAGTTTTTGAGAAACTTATTCCCTAAAAATGTGTTTAAAAGTATTACTAAGGTTTCCCTAATTTTTGGTGATAAGAAATGAGGATTTCTTCAAGAATAAAATGGATATTAAGTATATATTTTTGAAAGAAAAATATATATTATTTGATCACCAACTTTTGTGCTAAGTGTATATAGTATGTGTTATACGTGCTAGTGTATTAAGACTTAAAAATACACTAATTACTCATGAGGAGTAGGAATATAAAAATACACCTACAACATACAAAATACATAATTCGGGTGCAAAGTGCAAAACACAAAAGACTTATATTTATTTTTGGAGAAAATAATATAAGTAAGATACGTAGTTAAAAATATAAGAATATTTTTAACACAGGAAAATATACACAAAAGAGAGTGACTGTACTTGTGCGACGCAAGTCTAGTGACTAACGTTAAGAAAACGCGTATAGGTTACGACGTTAATTAAGCAAATCCGGTGGAGTTTACGACGCTAGGAACGCAAAGTTGTGAGTTCATGCTCCCCCTTTTCTCTTTAACTGTTTTCAGTTTTTATAACTTCGGGGGTGAAATACATGTACAAATGTACAAAATTTATAATTGGTATGATATAAATAGAAGAAGTACACTTGGTGAGAACGAGAACCAAGTGTGACGAAATATAAGAATACAAGAAGTACACTTGGTGAGAACGAGAACCAAGTGTGACGAAATATAAGAATACAAGAAGTACACTTGGTGAGAACGAGAACCAAGTGTGACGAAATATAAGAATATGAGAAGCGCACTTGGTGAGAACGAGAACCAAGTATGAGGCGCTGTGAGAAATGATAACAAGAAACGCGCTTGGTGAGAACGAGAACCAAGTAGGGTGCGTTATGAGAAATAGTGTCACGAATAGGGTACAGAAGCACCATTAATCATGTACATACTTAGACCGCAGAACAAAAGGTTAGATCTAACGGGTGCCTGGCAGCCACACTACCGATCGGGGCGAGAATCGAGTAGTGCTTTTGTGTCTCAGAATATACCAATTAAATGCCTTAGGTTTGGTGACTTCCTATGCCGTGTCACATGTTAATGGCTTTGCAACCCATTAACAATCTGATAATTACAGAAATACTGTATTTACATAAAATTCATACCATACAAAAATTGATATATAACTTGAAGTACGTGGGGTACTCAAGAGGATTGATATATAACTTGAAGTACGTGGGGTACTCAAAAGGATTGATATATAACTTGAAGTACGTGGGGTACTCAAGAAAAACTCGATTTATTCACAACTATGTTTTGATACAAAGTATACAAACGTGAAATACAAAACTGCATGAATTCACACCAACTTTATGTTGACGTTTTTCCAAAAACTCACATGTATTTCAGGTAACTAGGATGGATGTGCGTGTGGTCTTGCTTATGCTCGTGGATGTCGCTTGTGTTTAACTTTAAATAAAGTTGTAAGCATTTAAGACAATGCTTTATGCGACTTAGCGATGTAAACGCTAACGTATGTTTTCAAATTATGGTATTTGAAGTTATTTTCTTGAGCATGTAGCATGTTTACTCTTCGTATGCAATGAGAACCTTTCATGATCACACCTCGTGCTTCCGCCGTAGAAAGGGGTGTGACAGATTGGTATCAGAGCTGCGATTGTAGTGAACCAGGATTCCTTCTTGAGTCTAGTCTACAATCTCTAGGATCCTTTCACGAAAACAATTTTCAAAGAGTTTTCATTGCATAAAACGTCCCGCGACATCCACTACCTGAAACTGTCTACATGAGTCTAGAAAAGACGCTACGAGACTTAGAGTGCACTTGAGTAGCACCTGTCGTTGACTAGAAATTACTTGCAATTATGTGTAATAATTAGCATGTACTAGAAGTAGAATGTCACGAGTATACGTGACTTTACCTGAAAGCGATGGCCCATCTGAAGGAAGAAATACGAGGATGAAACGAACTGTGCGGACTGTGCAAGGAGTTACGTAATTATGGATGCATACATAATTATGGAATTCAGTGCACAGAAATCACAGCAAGTCTTGTCACGTATAGATTCCCTCAGTGCAAGCCTACTAAATACTCTGCTAGAGTAATAATTGTTTGACGTCACTTATGTGGCATATATACCTGTGAATATATATACTACTACTGCCTAGTAGGACGATAACAAACAAATGCCTGACCCTGCTGTGTTATGTTCTGTCAGAACATGGCACCCAGGAAAGCTGTGAATGCTCGCAATGACGATCTACCTCCTCCTCCCCCACTGCCAAGAACTGCTGAAGAGCTGGACGCTCTACTGGAGGAAAGGATCTCCGCTGCTATCGCCCAGTACGAGGCGAACCGACCTCAAGACAGTGGAGGACCAAGAAACGCTAGGCGTAATGGGAATGGAGATTCGTCTGGAGGCAATGCAACTCAAGGCTGCACTTTCAAGCAGTTCCTCGACTGCAAGCCGATGAACTATGACGGCACAGGAGGTGTAGTAGCATTTGTGCGCTGGACGGAGAAGACTGAAGCTACTTTCCGAATGAGCAAGTGTACCGCGGATCAACAAGTCACCTTTGCTACTAGGTTATTTGTCGATGAAGCTCTGACTTGGTGGAACCTGCAAGCCCAAACTTTGGGTGATGACGCCGCTTATGGCCTCACTTGAGAGGAACTGAAGGAAAGAATGAGAGAGAAGTACTGCTCTCGTGCGGAACTCCAAAGGCTGGAAACGGAGTTCTGGCACTTGACTATGGAAGGTGCTGACATCAATGGTTACACTCGAAGGTTCCACGACCTGTCGAGAGTGCTTCCCTACATGGTGACTCCTGAATTTAAGCGTGTGGAACGCTACATTTGGGGACTGGCCTCAGAGTTTCGTGGCATGGTGACGTCGGCCAAACCACAAACAATCACCGAGGCTGTAACTCTGGCTGTCAGCCTTACTGAAGATTGTGTTCGTATGAAGAAGCTATCACTGAACCCGACAGAGAAGACCGAGACACATGCTGAGTCGTCCGGTGACAAAAAGAGAAAACATGCAAACCTGAACCAAGCAACTCGGAACAACAAGGGTTTCAGCAAGAAGCGTGACACTAATCCGCCTCAGGAGGCGAATACCCATGCAACCAAAGCATACCAAGGCTCCATGCCTAGATGCCAAAAGTGTAAGTATCATCATGATGGAGCTTGTCGCATTCCAAGGTGCGACAAATGTGGTAAATTGGGTCATCGAACAGAAGACTGTTGGGGAAAAGGAAAGAACCGAAATGGGAACGGTGCTGGTAACAAGGATGGTAACGGGAAAGGGCGGAACCAAGGATGCTTCAAGTGTGGAAGCAATGATCATTTCATGAAGGACTGCCCAGAGAGAAACAATGCTCAGGCTAGAGCATTTGTGATTGGAGCAAGAGACGCACGCGAGGACCCTAACGTGGTCACCGGTACGTTTCTCATTAACAATCACTTTGCATCCATACTGTTTGACACTGGCGCCGATTATAGCTTCATGTCTGTGGAATTTAAACGCATACTCGGAATAGAATCTAGTAGATTAGGAATTCCTTATTCCATAGAACTAGCCAATGGTAAACTTGTTGAGTCGGGCGAAGTTGTCAGAGGCTGCACACTAGAACTTGGCGAACGAAGATTTAGCATCGACCTCTTACCTATTCAATTAGGTAGCTTCGATGTAGTGGTCGGAATGGACTGGTTGTCCAAGAACAAAGCTGAAGTCATTTGTCATGAGAAAATCATTCGCATCCCTCTGACGAATGATGAAACTCTCATAGTACATGGAGAAAGATGAAACGCGCCTCTACGAATCATCAGTTGTATGAAGGCACAGAAGTGCCTAAGGAAAGGATGTGTTGCTTTCCTAGCACACGTTATAGACAAGAAGGCTGAGGAGCCGAAACTTGAAGACATTCCTGTGGTGAAGGAATTTCCTGATGTGTTCCCTGAAGATCTGCCAGGACTACCTCCGCAACGACAAGTCGAATTCCGTATAGACTTGGTTCCAGGAGCTGCTCCTGTAGCCAAGGCACCCTATCGACTTGCACCATCCGAAATGCAAGAATTATCTACACAACTTCAGGAGTTGTTGGATAAAGGATTCATAAGGCCAAGCTTCTCACCCTGGGGAGCTCCAGTATTGTTCGTGAAGAAGAAGGATGGAACACTGCGGATGTGTATCGATTACAGGGAACTGAACAAGCTCACAATCAAGAATCGGTATCCGCTACCAAGGATTGATGACTTATTTGATCAATTGCAAGGATCAAGCTACTATTCCAAGATCGACCTTCGATCTGGATACCATCAGCTGAGAATCCAAGAAGAAAGCGTGCCAAAGACTGCATTCAGAACGCGATATGGGCACTATGAATTTCTTGTGATGCCATTTGGATTGACAAATGCACCAGCGGTCTTTATGGACCTAATGAACCGCGTATGCAAACCATATCTCGATAAATTCGTGATTGTATTTATCGATGATATCCTGATTTACTCGCGAACGAAAGAAGAGCATGAGCAACATCTCAGAACCATCTTGGAACTACTGAAGAAAGAGAAACTTTATGCAAAGTTCTCAAAATGCGAATTCTGGATTCGCGAAGTACAATTTCTTGGTCACGTTGTGAATGAGAAGGGCATTCATGTAGACCCGTCCAAGATAGAAGCAATAAAGAATTGGGAAGCTCCCAAGACCCCAACTGAAGTTCGACAATTTTTGGGCTTAGCGGGCTATTATCGGCGATTCATCGAGAATTTCTCAAAAATAGCTCAACCGCTAACGACCCTTACACAGAAGGACAAGAAGTACGACTGGGGTCACAAACAAGAAGAAGCCTTTCAGCTACTTAAGAGCAAGCTATGCGATGCACCGATACTGTCATTACCCGAAGGCACTGAAGACTTCGCGGTATACTGTGACGCCTCACGACAAGGCTTGGGTTGCGTGCTCATGCAACGCCAAAAAGTCATCGCTTATGCTTCAAGACAACTGAAGGTTCATGAGAGAAATTATACCACTCACGACCTGGAGCTGGGTGCAGTGGTATTCGCCTTAAAGATTTGGCGACATTATTTATATGGTACTCGATGTACAATCTTCACAGATCACAAAAGTTTACAACACATATTCGATCAGAAGGAATTGAATATGCGCCAGCGACGTTGGGTCGAGCTGCTAAACGATTATGGCTGTGAGATTAAGTACCATCCTGGAAAGGCAAACGTTGTAGCGGACGCGTTGAGCCGAAAGGAAAGGGTTAAGACCCTAAGGGTTCGAGCACTGGAAATGACGATTCGAACGAACCTCACAGCACGCATTCGAGATGCACAACAAGAAGCTCTTAAAGAAGAGAACCGTAAAGCTGAATACCTACGGGGTATGCTGAAATACATGGTGCCAAATGAAGAGGGAGCCTTATACTTTAAAAAGCGCATTTGGGTTCCGCTCTATGGTGGCCTACGAGAAGTCATCCTTAATGAAGCCCACAAATCGAGATATTCGATCCACCCAGGATCGGACAAGATGTATCAAGACTTGAAGGAGTACTATTGGTGGCCGAGACTCAAAAGCGACGTTGCTGTGTATGTTGGAAAATGCCTAACCTGTGCCAAGGTTAAGGCAGAATATCAGAAACCGTCCGGCCTACTACAACAACCAGAGATTCCCGTGTGGAAGTGGGAACAAATCTCGATGGACTTCATAACGAAATTACCCAGGACCCCGAGAGGGCACGATATGATATGGGTAATAGTTGATCGATTGATGAAGTCTGCGCATTTCCTACCAATCCGAGAAAAGGATAGCACTGGAAAGCTGGCAGAGATATACTTAAGAGAAATTGTGGCACGTCATGGAGTGCCAATCTCAATCATTTCAGACAGAGATGGACGCTTTGTCTCAAGAATCTGGCAATCATTTCAGGAAGCCTTTGGATCTCAGTTAGATCTGAGCATGGCATTCCATCCGCAAACAGATGGCCAGAGCGAACGGACTATACAAACGTTAGAAGATATGCTTCGCGCATGTGTCATGGATCTAGGCGGCAGCTGGGATACTCATCTACCTCTAGTTGAGTTTTCCTACAATAACAGTTATCATACGAGCATAAAAGCCGCGCCGTTCGAAGCTCTGTATGGCCGCAAATGCCGATCGCCCTTATGTTGGGCAGATGCCGGAGATAAACGTATGGTTGGTCCTGAACTTGTACAAGAGACCACCGACAAGATTGCGCAGATCCGAGAACGCATTAAGGCGGCTCGAGAGCGACAAAAGAGCTACGCGGATCCAAATAGAAAATCGGTAGATTTCAAGGTGGGAGACAAAGTGTTGTTAAAAGTCTCACCATGGAAGGGCGTAGTCAGGTTTGGAAAGCGTGGAAAGCTGAATCCACGATACATCGGACCATTCAGAATTTTGAAGAGAATTGGTACCGTGGCATACAAGTTGGAGTTACCGGAAGAACTTAATGGAGTACATGATACGTTTCATGTATCCAACCTGAAGAAGAGCCCAACACAAGAAAACGTGATCATCCCGATGGATGAAGTGCATATTGATGAAGCCCTCCGATTTACAGAAAAACCCGTTGAGGTTACTGACTGGAAGGTCAACAAGACGAGGAGGAGCAGCGTAAAACTTGTCAAGGTACGTTGGAGCTCTAAGCACGGACCCAAGTACACATGGGAACGTGAAGACCAGTTCAAGAAAAAGTATCCCCACCTATTCAAGAAGACTCCAGCGAGGGTGAGTTCAGTCTGAATTTCGGGACGAAATTCTTTTAACGGGGGGAGACTGTGACAACTGGCCCAAACTGGTAATTTCCATACACATTAATTATTGCTTAATGACTGCAATTATGAGTTTAATTGTCAGCAATGTCTGAACACATGATTAAACAAGTGAATTCATGCACGTTGTATACTACAAAATATTGCTTTATGCATAAACGAGAGCGTTGCGTCAGAATAATAGTAAACTCACCGGTAAGACACTATGTGTCAACGAAACTGCAGAAAGCAGTCAGACAATAAAATTGAGGCCTAGGTGTAGGTCCGACGACAAAAGAGCATTAAAACCCAAGAGTACATACAAGGGTTAATATATATGCAATACGAAAGCAAAAATAAGCACTAAAAAGCACCCGAAACGCACTTTAAGTGCAGAATTTATACAAATCAGCAATAATTCAGCATTTAGACATATAAATATTATGCAGAAATGTCGTTTTATTATCCAGAATATTTCCCTAAGTGTTGGGAATTGAAAGAGTACAAGAAAGGTACTTAAACGACACTAAAAAGTGCAATTTGGCACTTTAACGAATCGGTATGTAACCGAACAACCGGACAATACCCGGAACATGAAAATATTATTATTTTCATTATGTAACTTTTTCGGAGCTAGTTAGGGTCCCAGATTACCCTAACACCCGCTAAAACATGCTATACACAAGTAACTGAGTTAAACACTTAACCTAACCTACTTAACTCAACAAACCCCTAACTATCTAGTTAGAATCGGATTTGGACCCCCCCCCCCTTTCTCTAACCGGCCCCAAACTAAGGGGGACACACTTGGTACCATCTTGATTATTTTAATCACAATGCTTAAGATCTAAGTGACACAAGGACCTTTGGATAATGCACATCCTAATTGCCTATAAGTTGGAAGATTAGCACATGAGATCATTCACACATAAACTCAACACCACTCCTCTCTCTCTTGCCCCCTAAAGCTTACGGCCAAACACCCCTTCCACATACATCCATTTTCAAGTTTGATTCTTGCCATTCCAAGATCATTCAAGCAACAAGGATCACGTATTAGGAAGCTTGGAGCAAGCGGAACGCGAAGGACCTCTCTACCTTGCTTTTATCCACTCGATTTGTGCTTAGAATCTTCCCTAGCCTTGAGCTAGAGGTATAACACTTAGAACTCGTATTTAAACTTATCTAAAGTGGTTAAAAGGATTTGTGTTGGTTAAATCTCGTTAAAATGCGAAAAGATGCACAAAAGTCTACTAAAAGCATGAAAAATGATGGTTAATAGCACATAAGTTGTGTAAAAGTTGTAGTATTTGAAATATATGGTTATCTAGACCCGATCTATGATGTGGTAGCTCGGATCATCGTTTAACCCGGTTTGGTAAGATCATGGATCTTAACATAAAGCTATTTTAGAAGTAACAAGGGTTAAAAGGTGAAACCCTACTACACATAAACCATGAACTTGTGTAAAAATGTTTTAACTTGTGCAAAAGTGTTTAAAACTAGTAGATCTATGTATCTACAAGTGGTATTTTCAAAAGACCAAGCATCAAAAGAAATCACATGTTCTAAACCGGATCTTACACAAACAAAAGTGGTTTTTGTGAACAAACCAGTGTATGGACACTTGTGTAACATGAGTTTTAACAAAGAAATAATTTGCGTAAAAACCGACTAGAAGTTGTGAAACTTCATATTCTTTAAAAATAAAGTTTTTAAGAAACTAAATTTATTTTTAGAGATAACAAGACTTACTAAATGTGCTAGTAAGTTACTACACATTTTTGTAAATATTCAAGTTCATGAAATGGGGAAAAGTAGTGATTATTGTTGATAATTGTTGTTGATGATTATTGATGATTGTTGACAATTCAAAAGAAAATAAACACATGTTTTGAAAACATGGGAAACGTTCATTTTTAGGGGAAACTCTGTCAAAATTTTTATAAATTTTGACACTTAGAAAAATATAAGTTTTTGAGAAACTTATTCCCTAAAAATGTGTTTAAAAGTATTACTAAGGTTTCCCTAATTTTTGGTGATAAGAAATGAGGATTTCTTCAAGAATAAAATGGATATTAAGTATATATTTTTGAAAGAAAAATATATATTATTTGATCACCAACTTTTGTGCTAAGTGTATATAGTATGTGTTATACGTGCTAGTGTATTAAGACTTAAAAATACACTAATTACTCATGAGGAGTAGGAATATAAAAATACACCTACAACATTCAAAATACATAATTCGGGTGCAAAGTGCAAAACACAAAAGACTTATATTTATTTTTGGAGAAAATAATATAAGTAAGATACGTAGTTAAAAATATAAGAATATTTTTAACACAGGAAAATATACACAAAAGAGAGTGACTGTACTTGTGCGACGCAAGTCTAGTGACTAACGTTAAGAAAACGCGTATAGGTTACGACGTTAATTAAGCAAATCCGGTGGAGTTTACGACGCTAGGAACGCAAAGTTGTGAGTTCATGCTCCCCCTTTTCTCTTTAACTGTTTTCAGTTTTTATAACTTCGGGGGTGAAATACATGTACAAATGTACAAAATTTATAATTGGTATGATATAAATAGAAGAAGTACACTTGGTGAGAACGAGAACCAAGTGTGACGAAATATAAGAATACAAGAAGTACACTTGGTGAGAACGAGAACCAAGTGTGACGAAATATAAGAATACAAGAAGTACACTTGGTGAGAACGAGAACCAAGTGTGACGAAATATAAGAATATGAGAAGCGCACTTGGTGAGAACGAGAACCAAGTATGAGGTGCTGTGAGAAATGATAACAAGAAACGCGCTTGGTGAGAACGAGAACCAAGTAGGATGCGTTATGAGAAATAGTGTCACGAATAGGGTACAGAAGCACCATTAATCATGTACATACTTAGACCGCAGAACAAAAGGTTAGATCTAACGGGTGCCTGGCAGCCACACTACCGATCGGGGCGAGAATCGAGTAGTGCTTTTGTGTCTCAGAATATACCAATTAAATGCCTTAGGTTTGGTGACTTCCTATGCCGTGTCACATGTTAATGGCTTTGCAACCCATTAACAATCTGATAATTACAGAAATACTGTATTTACATAAAATTCATACCATACAAAAATTGATATATAACTTGAAGTACGTGGGGTACTCAAGAGGATTGATATATAACTTGAAGTACGTGGGGTACTCAAAAGGATTGATATATAACTTGAAGTACGTGGGGTACTCAAGAAAAACTCGATTTATTCACAACTATGTTTTGATACAAAGTATACAAACGTGAAATACAAAACTGCATGAATTCACACCAACTTTATGTTGACGTTTTTCCAAAAACTCACATGTATTTCAGGTAACTAGGATGGATGTGCGCGTGGTCTTGCTTATGCTCGTGGATGTCGCTTGTGTTTAACTTTAAATAAAGTTGTAAGCATTTAAGACAATGCTTTATGCGACTTAGCGATGTAAACGCTAACGTATGTTTTCAAATTATGGTATTTGAAGTTATTTTCTTGAGCATGTAGCATGTTTACTCTTCGTATGCAATGAGAACCTTTCATGATCACACCTCGTGCTTCCGCCGTAGAAAGGGGTGTGACAGATTCCATTCGTGGGTGGTTGGTTTGGCCCTTGTTCCTGTAACTTGAATCCTAGCCCGGTATATCCCATTTTAATTTTACACCATTGTGAACCTTACGCCTTTTTTACTCTCTGATCGAGGTTTTCGGCATTGAAAAATCTTCATAAACTAAATCACACGTGTGTATGTTGACATTTAAGAGATATACAGTCAAGAAAATCAAGGGCAACGGTGATATATATGCGGATTAGACACAAAAAAAACACTCAACAAATGGCTACAATTTAATGAATGTGTTTAGTGACGGCATCAGATTCCTAATTTATGGAGAAAGGTCTGGTGGCAAGAAAAGCTGCTTCTAGGAGGTTGTCAAGTATTTTCGCTCGATGATTCCATTCTTGGGTGTTTGGTTTGGCCCTTGTTCCTGTAACTCGAATCCTAGCCTGGTATATCCCATTTTAATTTTACACCATTGTGAACCTTACGCCTTTTTTACTCTCTGATCGAGGTTCTCGGCATTGAAAAATCTTTGTAAACTAAATCACACGTGTATATGTTGACATTTAAAAGATATAAAGTCAACAAAATCAAGGGAAATGGTGATATACATGCGGATTAGACACTAAATAAAACAGTCAACAAATGGCTACAATTTAAGGAATGTGTTTAGTGACAACATCAGATTCCTAATTGATGGAGAAAGGCCTGGTGGCAAGAAAAGCTGCTTCTAGGTGGTTGTCAAGTGTTTTCGATCGACGATTCCATTCTTGGGTGGTTTGTTTGGCCTTTGTTCCTGTGACTCGAATCCTAGCCCGATATATCCCATTTTAATTTTACACCAATGTGAACCTTACGCGTTTTTTACTCTCTGATCGAGGTTCTCAGCATTGAAAAATCTTCGTAAACTAAATCACACGTGTATATGTTGATATTTAAGAGATATACAGTCAAGAAAATCAAGGGCAATGGTGATATATATGCGGATTAGACAAAAAAAAAACACTCAACAAACGGCTACAATTTAAGGAATGTGTTTAGTGACGACATCAGATTCTTAATTGATGGAGAAAGTTCTGGTGGAAGAAAAGCTGCTTCTAGGTGGTTGTCAAGTGTTTTCGCTCGACGATTCCATTCTTGGGTGGTTGGTTTGGCCCTTGTTCTTGTAACTCGAATCCTAGCCTGGTATATCCCATTTTAATTTTACACCATTGTGAACCTTACGCCTTTTTTACTCTCTCATCGAGGTTCTCGGCATTGAAAAGTCTTCGTAAACTAAATCACACGTGTATATGTTGAGATTTAAGAGATATACAGTCAAGAAAATCAAGGGCAATGGTGATATATATGCGGATTAGACACCAAAAAAAGACACTCAACAAATAGCTACAATTTAAGGAATGTGTTTAGTGACGGCATCAGATTCATAATTGATGGAGGATGATCTGGTGGCAAGAAAAGTTGCTTCTAGGAGGTTGTCAAGTGTTTTCGCTCGACGATTCCATTTTTGGGTGGTTTGTTTGACCCTTGTTCCTGTAACTCGAATCCAAGCCCGGAATATCCCATTTTAATTTTACACCATTGTGAAGCTTACGCCTTTTTTACTCTCTAATCGAGGTTCTCGGTATTGAAAAATCTTCGTAAACTAAATCACGCGTGTATATGTTGACATTTAAAAGATATACAGTCAAGAAAATCAAGGGCAATGGTGATATATATGCGGATTAGACACCAGAAAAAAACACTCAATAAATGGCTACAATTTAAGGAATGTGTTTAGTGACGGCATCGGATTCCTAATTGATGGAGAAAGGTCTGGTGGCAGGAAAAGCTGCTTCTTGGGTGGTTGGTTTGGCCCTTGTTCCTGTAACTCGACTCCTAGCCCGGTATATCCCATTTTAATTTTACACCGTTGTGAATCTTACGCCTTTTTTACTCTCTGATCGAGGTTATCGGCATTGCAAAATCTTCGTAAACTAAATCACACGTGTATATGTTGACATTTAAGAGATATACAGTCAAGAAAATCAAGGGCAATGGTGATATATATGCGGATTGGACACAAAAAAAAACACTCAACAAATGGCTACAATTTAAGGAACGTGTTTAGTGATGGCATCAGATTCCTAATTGATGGAGAAAGGTCTGGTGGCAAGAAAAGCTGCCTCATGGAGGTTGTCAAGTGTTTTCGCTCGACGATTCCATTCTTGTGTGGTTGGTTTGGCCCTTGTTCCCGTAACTCGACTCCTAGCCCGGTATATCCCATATTAATTTTACACCATTGTGAACCTTACGCCTTTTTTACTCTCTAATCGAGGTTCTCGGCATTGAAAAATCTTCGTAAACTAAATCACATGTGTATATGTTGACATTTAAGAGATATACAGTCAAGAAAATCAAGGGAAATGGTGATATATATGCAGATTAGACACAAAAAAAAACACACAACAAATGGCTACAATTTAAGGAATGTGTTTTGTGACGGCATCATATTCCTAATTTATGGAGAAAGGTTTGGTGGCAAGAAAAGATGATTCTAGGAGGTTGGCAAGTGTTTTCGCTCCATGATTCTATTCTTGGGTGGTGGGTTTGGCCCTTGTTCCAATAACTCGAATCCTAGCCCGGTATATACCATTTTAATTTTACACCATTGTGAACCTTACGCCTTTTTTACTCTCTGATCGAGGTTCTCGGCATTGAAAAATCTTCGTAAACTAAATCACACGTGTATATGTTGACATTTGAGAGATTTACAGTCAAGAAAATCAAGGGAAATGGTGATATAAATGCGGATTAGACACAAAAAAAACACACAACAAATGGCTACAATTTAAGGAATGTGTTTTGTGACGGCATCATATTCCTAATTTATGGAGAAAGGTCTGGTCGCAAGAAAAGATGATTCTAGGAGGTTGGCAAGTGTTTTCGCTTGACGATTCTATACTTGGGTGGTTGGTTTGGCCCTTGTTCCAATAACTCGAATCCTAGCCCGGTATATCCCATTTTAATTTTACACTATTGTGAACCTTACGCCTTTTTTACTCTCTGATTGACGTTCTCGGCATTGAAAAATCTTCGTAAACTAAATCACACGTGTATATGTTGACATTTAAGAGATTTACAGTCAAGAAAATCAAGGGCAATGGTGATATAAATGCGGATTAGACACAAAAAAAAACACTCAACAAATGGCTACAATTTAAGGAATGTGTTTAGTGACAGCATCAGATTCCTAATTGATGGAGAAAGGTCTGGTGGCAAGAAAAGCTGCTTCTAGGAGGTTGTCAAGTATTTTCGCTCGACGATTCCATTCTTGGGTGGTTGGTTTGGCCCTTGTTCCTGTAACTCGACTCCTAGCCCGGTATATCCCATTTTAATTTCACACCATTGTGAACCTAACGCCTTTTTTACTCTCTGATAGAGGTTCTCGGCATTGAAAAATCTTAGTAAACTAAATCACACGAGTATATGTTGACATTTAAGAGATATACAGTCAATAAAATCAAGGGCAATGGTGATATATATGCGGATTGTTGGATCGTTTTACCGACCAAAATGGGTCGTTCAGAGGCGTTCTACTCAAAATGAAAGGCGGAAACAGACATATTGAGTTTGATTCAGCTAGATATTCACTTTAACTGTCTTTCTGATTGATTTGAAAAAGTTTTACAGCAAAACGACACTTCGGCAGCACTTCGGCTCCGGAATCACACATACACGTCTTCTTTAAACGAAATCAGGAAACACCTATTTATAGACATGCTAATTCCGCTTGAACAGGCTCAAGCGGAATCACTTTCAAACGTAATCAGCTTCAATTGAAATCAACAGAGTTAATTTCATTTGAAATGACCAGTTTGTCATTTCAAGCGAAATTACCTTCCATCCTATATTTGACATTTTTCTCGTATTGCGTGCCCTGATCTATCTAATCTAAAGCAAGACTCGATACAAGACGAAGTCAACAGACATATGCCCCAACATACTCCCCCTCGAATGTTGACGAGTCTTCAGTGTCGAGTCTTCAACGTCTTCAGTCTTTAACTCTTCCTGAAGTATCTGACACTGTAAAGCATCCTCAATCTTCTTTTTCTTTCTTCCAGAATCACAACCTGGCTCTAAACTCCTCTTGATCAGATCTCTTGATTCCTTAAGTTCATCAGCATCATCAGCTTGCATAAACATTAGGTCCAGGATCAAAACTTGGCTCTCAAGATCGTAACCTGGTTTGCTCTTTGCTTAGAATCGAAACTCAGCTCTCTCTCATATCTGCACAATCTCTACCTCACAATAAATTTCACAAGTTTAAAATTTGACAACATTAAACTTTATTTACCACTTGATAAATCCTGCTTAAAATATCAATTATGATATAACAATTTTAATTTCTGATGACCACATGTAGGAAAATCTTTTCTTATATAAACACAGACTCCCCCTCACGAAATGCTCATCATGTTTAGCACTTGGAATTTTGAAAATCAGCTCTCCAACATGAGTTGTCGAAAATCTTTTTGAATTTTTCAAAACATAAGCTAAAACACACTTAAAAATCTTTTTGGATTTTGTACTAGAATGAAATGCAGTAAAGAAATACTTACAGACATTATTTTTGTGAGTTTGTGTAAGAGGGTCATATCAGTTATTGAGACAAATCACCAACACCGTTAAGCTTTAAACATTTGCAGTTCTAAACGATTCACTTAGATTGTCAGTATACTGATCCACTTAAATTCTCACACAAAGTTCAATTGTTTCGAGATACGAGATTAATGTTTTATAGACTTAAACTTATTCGCGTGTCCCACCACTTGAATATACTCCCGTATCTAGATCCCAATATTCAGTCTTACAGGTGAGTATACCACAAATGATATCTGTAAGGGGTTAGATGGAGGGCCGTGAAAGCTCAGGCTATTGCTTCCGCAAAATCAGAGAGATGACGGCTTTGACTTTTGGTGAGGGAAGTTTCATCATTTTTTTGTACTGAAGGTGGTGCTATATTTCAAGCAAGCGTAAAGTATTCTCCGGGGACTAGGCCATTGCTTCCACAAAATCAGAAGTCCCGGGATAATACCCCAGATATCACTGAGTATAAAGACCTAGTATCTCAGAAAGTGGGACCTTTCAAACAAGATTTCGGGGGTTACCCATATATCCGAGAGATGTTCCCCATGATATAAGTAAGTTTGAAATTTAGGTTTATATCTCGTCACAGTCTACTAAATGTGTAAAAACCTACTGGCATATCATCAGTGAGACCGTTTATCACATTTTGACTTTCCAATTCTTTAGCATGTTGTGATAATCCACTGATGTACTATCATTTCCTCTGTTTCACAACAAAACTCATTTTTGATTTTATCATGTTTTTTACTTTTTCAAATTTTCAAATGTTTTTGGATTTTCTGAAATTCTTACTCCCCCTAAAATGCAAAATCCTTTAAAGTAAATTTGAAAACAAACTATATAAGTAAAGTGACAACTGATATCGAATCACTTCAATTCGCCATCCTCTTGGCATAAACAATCAGAACTCCCCCTTACAACAAACTATTTTCCCATTATGATTTCAAAACACTTAAGTTTGTTTTAATCAAATGGTTTTTCCGGAAAATTAGTTTTGTTGTTTTAATAAAACCACATTGTAGGTTAGGGGATTCACTCATCACCTTGTTCTATCAACCACTTGAAAAATATAACATTTTTAAGTTTAAACATCAAACACCACTTGTAGAAAATCAAGTACAATTTAATGTCCCTGATTTACCACTTGTAAATCGAAATATCACCAGAGTGAATTTCTCAAGAAAAATGCCGATACCTACTTCACACTTACCAACCTGGAAGCTCCGGCAAGTCATACCTCTTCAAAAACATTTTTTTAAGAATGATGCCGATTCATGCTCCACGATTACCTACTTGGGAGCTCTGGCAAGTCATACTTCTCACATATGAAAAACAGACATCCAAGCTTCACGAAACTTGGATGTTTCCTCCTCAACTTCACTTGGGTAGTAAGATGCTTTCTTTGTTTCATAAAAATCTTTTACCCCTTTGACTTTTCCCTCGACCATCTTTCCAAAAATCTTTTTAACATTTCCATTAAAAACCTTTTCAACATCAAATTCTTTCTTTTCAGAATAGAATTGATTCAAGATCTCAACCTTTCCAACCTTTTGTTTAAAATTCTTAGCCCGTAATGGTGGAAAATTGACATCATCCATTGGCGGTACTGATGTTTCCAATTTTTGAACAACTTGTGGCTCCTCTGACTTTGTGGAATCAGATTTATCGCCAGATTTACATCAAATTTCTTAACAACCCATTTTTGGTTGTCAAGATTCACTCTTCTCTTGTAAAATCTTTTCGAACATTCACCAACCTCATATGTTGAGTTTTTAAACACTTTGAATTTTTCAGTTGGTGGTTCAGTTTTATCAACAATTTTCTCTTTAAGTTTAGAAACAACTTCCTGTTTTGTTTTGGTTGCCAATGGACAGTTCCAGGCAATGTGACCAACTTCTTGACATCTATAACAGGTTCTTGTCTCCTTTCTCTGGTAAGTTCCATTCTTCTCAAACTTTTGCTTTTCTGCAAAGAACTCTTTGTTTGTTTGCTTCCAGAATGAGCTCTTTTGTTCTTCTTCCGAACTTGTCCCTGAAACAAATACAGTTTTTGGTTTATCATTTTTATAATTTTTATGATTTTCAGGTGGAATAAAACCAAGACCCTTCTTTTTGTAATTACCATTATGGTTTGGTCTCTTTAGAAAACCAGAACCAGAATTGTAACCCTTTTTCTTATTTAACTTTTGTCTAACTCTTGAGGTGTAAGGTCTAGGTTTTTGAGAAAGATTTACATCTTTTATTTCAGAAATATTGATTTCTGTTAGTTTGAAAACCTTTTTGATCATTTATGGTTTAACACCTCTTATTGGAAATTCCTCATCAAAATATAATTTGTCTGAATCAATCAAAGTATATGCCATTTCGATTGGCTCGTCATTCAAATTAGATTTTAATAACATAAATTCTTTATTGTAAACCCTTTTAACTGACGACTTTGGATTGTCAACTGATGATGAACTCGAACTTTTGGACTCCAACTTTGACTCTGACTCCTCATCCTTATCCAACACCTGATCGACCACCTTTTTTATTAACTCAGACTCATGATCAGTGTCAGACGATGTGAACGTGACGTCAATATTTTCTGGTAACTCATCAGTTATTTCGGACTTTAACTTTATATTGACTGCCTTTTTGACTTGATCCTCGTTTGGTTTTCTGGGAGAATAACCTTCCCAAATTGGAGGCGGACACTTGTTATAATTTGCACTTTGTTTCTTACCAGTATCCTTTTCTTCAGTCTTCTTATCTTGAAAGGCTTCAAATCCTGCAACAGTTGGATAAATTCTATCAATCAAATAATCAGAACTAGAATAACTTTTCAATAATCTTCTAATTCTTTCATTTTCAATCCTCTCTGTCTCCAACTCCTGCTTCAGCTTAGCACATTCTTCAATGTAATGATTAATAGCCTTCTGCTTTGTTATCATCACAGCATTCATCATAGTCAAAGCATCTTCTCTTTCAGAATTTGTCTTTTGAAGACCAGTCACTGTTCTATTCAAAACATCATATGATTCTTTCACGTAATTGAGATTGAACAATAATTGATCTTTCACCTTGTCTTGCTCATTCAACTTCTCATCTTTCTCTTCACACTGCTTACACAATTCCAAACACTTTAAACAAGATTTGATAACTTCAACAATCTTTTCAACTTCGATAATCTTTTCTACTTCGACTATCTTCTCAACTTCAATCACTTTCTCAACTTCAACTACCCTTTCAGCAGTTTCAACTTCTTTCTCAGATTCAACCACCTCTTCAACTTCAACTACTTCCTCAGTTTCAACCACTTTCTCATCAACAAACACCTTTTTCTTTTCTTTTGCTGCTTGTTTCTCCTTCAGCTTTTCCACTCTATCTGCAAAATAAAATTGAAAACTTTCAGGAGATAAATGAGTTTTTGCAATATTAATATGTAATTCTTCCTCATCATCACTATCATCATTTGATGATTGATCAAACACTTGTGTCTGTTCTGAGCTATCATCTGAAGAACTAGATTCATCATCTTGATTCTTCTCATCACTAGCAAATGCTTTCATCCATCCAGTCATCAAATCTGGCTCTTGAACTATTTGTGCAATAAGAGCTGCTACTTTTGAATGTGGTGGAATGTATTTGTCCCAACTAAAACCTGCAGCCACTTTCTCATCATCTTGATCAATGATACCATAATAAGCTTACTTATTTGCATCTTCAATCATTTTAGCATGTGCAGTTTGTGGTTCTTTTTGTTGATACGGTTGATGAGCAACTTGTTGATAAATGGCTTTCCGATAGTAATCATCTTTTCCAAATGGATTCTGTGCTCCACTTGCTTCTCGATTTTTACTTTCTCTTTTGAAATGTCCTTTCTCCCTGCATCGAAAACAAGTAACTTTAGATTTATCAAAACCCAAAGTAGATACATTTGCATCCAGAAAATCATTTCTTCCTGTAATCATTTTGAATTTTTCAGCTCTCCTCAACACACTCGCTAAACACCACTTTATATCCATCAGTTCCATTTCTTCTGTGTCAATCTGATCGTAATCCTCTTTTGTCAGCATAGGATTTCCGATCCTTCCTGTAACCAAACCTTCATATGATTCCAATGCTGTAACAAGTAACGCCATATGATTTTTGACAACTTCTTCAGAAAAATTTTGACCATTCTGAAGATGCAAGGCGATGTTGCAATTTAAGACATGACCATTGTTGTTGTTTGAGCTTTGAACTTGATGACTTGAATTTGAAGCTTTCGGATTTACATTCGGATATGAGAGAGAATCCACTGCTGCTGCTGTTTGAACTTTGATGTATTGATTCAGATGATTTTTCTATACTGAATGCAGTTTGGATTTTCGGGCTTGCTTCTACATTCTGAGCACTCCCTTTGTAGTACATCTTAACATCTTGTTGTGCACTTGGATTGTTCATTCTTGCAATCTTCTGCTGTTCTAGATCTTGACCTTCAATCTTTTCAATAAACTGGGAAATAGTCAATCCATCATATTCTCCAGTATTCTTCAAGATCATCAAATAAGTACCCCATTCTTTCTGAGGTAAAGCATTAGCTAATTTGTCTACCCATTCTTCACGATCTTTGATGATGTCTAACAATGACATTGAACGTACTAAGTGACAATATCTTTCAATCAGTTTCTTTGTATCTTCTCCTGGCAAACTTGAGAATAAATCAAATTCTTTCTTTAACAATGCTTTTTTACTCTTGATCATTTTCTCACTTCCCTCAAATTTGATTCGAAGTGCTTCCCAAATTGAACATGAAGTTTTATCATGTTGAAGCAATACGAATACGTCTTCTTTAATAGTTTGCTGGAGTAAACTGATCATCATCTTTTCTGCTTTATATATATATCTCTTTCTTTATCAGTAAATTAATAAATTTTCTTTTCAATTCCCAAATCTGTACATGGTAGCACATACTTTTTCTCCACACATTCCCAAGATCTCAAATGGTTAGCTTGAACCCAGTTTTCAAATCGATATATCCAACCATAATACTCCTCAATTCCCATTAGCTTCGGGGATTTTTGCATAGTTCCGGTTTCATTTTCCATGTTCATGTTCTTAGCAATTTCAGCCGGAGTAGTCGGGGCAGTAGCAAACGCGTTGTAGAATTCGTCTTCCATGTTTCGGCAAAATTTTCAAAACCTGACACTTTCAAACGAAATCCCGTTTAAACGAAATACAAGTTGAAACGAAATCACCTGCACAACAATTTCAAGCGAAATACCAATTCAAGCGGAATTACACCTTTCACACGAAATAAGCCTTTCAAACAGAATCACTCAAGCGAAATATCAATTTCAAGCGAGATAACTAATTCCGTGCGGAATTAACAGCAGTTTCAAACGAAATTATCCTCAAAACGTAATTCCGTGCGAAATTATGATGCACTTTCAAACGGAATTATGCTGACATCATCATATCGATGAAAATTTTCAAGCGAAATTACAAATTCTATCAATTTTAGATCGAATTAAGGTCCAATTCTTTCAAGGATTTGTTAAAACACAGTTTCGCACAATATATGTGAAAATTCGCCGATTTTAACCGTGAAAAGTTGTTTAATTTCGAAAAGAAGGGGTAGAAGTTAGAAAATCTAATGAAATCAAGCTGAATATGGTAGAACTCCTCCTCCTGAGCTCTGATACCACACGTAGGATCGTTTTACCGACCAAAATGAGTCGTTCAGAGGCGTTCTACTCAATATGAAAGGCGGAAACAGACATATCGACTTTGATTCAGCTAGATATTCACTTTACAGCAAAACGACACTTCGGCAGCACTTCAGCTCCGGAATCACACATACACGTCTTCTTCAAACGAAATCAGGAAACACCTATTTATAGACATACGGAATCAGCTTCAAGCGAAATCAACAGAGTTAATTTCGTTTGAAATGACCAGTTTGTCATTTCAAGCGAAATTACCTTCCATCCTATATTTGACATTTTTCCCGTATTGCGTGCCCTGATCTATCTAATCTAAAGCAAGACTCGATATAAGACGAAGTCGACAGACGCATGCACCAACAGATTCGACAACAAAAAAAAACACACAACAAATGGCTACAATTTAAGGAATGTGTTTAGCGACGACATCAGATTCCTAATTGATGGAGAAAGGTCCGGTGGCAAGAAAAGCTGCTTCTAGGAGGTTGTCAAGTGTTTTCGCTCGACGATTCCATTCTTGGGTGGTTGGTTTGGCCCTTGTTCCTGTAACTCGAATCCTAGCACGGTATATCCCATTTTAATTTTACACCATTGTGAACCTTAAGCCTTTTTTACTCTCTGATAGAGGTTCTTGGCATTGAAAAATCTTCATAAACTAAATCACACGTGTATATGTTGACATTTAAGAGATATACAGTCAAGAAAATCAAGGGCAATAGTGATATATATGCGGATTAGACACAAAAAAAATACTCAACAAATGGCTACAATTTAAGGAATGTGTTTAGTGACGGCATCAGATTCCAAATTGATGGAGAAAGGTCTGGTGGTAAGAAAAGCTCCTTCTAGGAGGTTGTCAAGTGTTTTCGCTCGACGATTCCATTCTTGGGTGGTTGGTTTGGCCCTTGTTCATGTAAATCGAATCCTAGCCCGGTATATCCTATTTTAAATTTACACCTTCCATTCTTGGGTGGTTGGTTTGGCCCTTGTTCATGTAACTCGAATCCTAGCCCGGTATATCCTATTTTAAATTTACACCATTGTGAACCTTACGCCTTTTTTACTCTAGATCGAGGTTCTCGGCGTTGAAAAATCTTCGTAAACTAAATCACACGTGTATATGTTGACATTTAAGATATATACAGTCAAGAAAATCAAGGGAAATGGTGATATATATGCGGATTAGACACACAAAAAAAAACACTCAACAAATGGCTGCAATTTAAGGAATGTGTTTAGTGACGGCATCAGATTCCTAATTGATGGAGAAACGTCTGTTGGCAAGAAAAGCTTCTTTTAGGAGGTTGTCAAGTGTTTTCGCTCGACGACTCCATTCTTAGGTGGTTGGTTTGGCCGTTGTTCCTTTAACTCGAATCCTAGCCCGGTATATTCCATATTAAATTTACACCATTGTGAACCTTACGCCTTTTTTACTCTAGATCGAGGTTCTCGGCATTGAAAAATCTTCATAAACTAAATCACACATGTATATGTTGACATTTAAGAGATATACAGTCAACAAAATCAAGGGCAATGGTGATATATATGCGGATTAGACACAAAAAAACACTCAACAAATGGCTACAATTTAAGGAATGTGTTTAGTGACGGCATCAGATTCCTAATTAATGAAGAAAGGTCTGGTGGCAAGAAAAGCTGCTTCTAGGAGGTTGTCAAGTGTTTTCGCTCGACGATTCCATTCTTCGGTGGTTGGTTTGGCCCTTGTTCCTGTAACTCGAATCCTAGCCCGGTATATCCTATTTTAATTTTACACCATTGTGAATTTTACACCTTTTTTACTCTCTGGTCGAGGTTCTTGGCATTGAAAAATCTTTGTAAAATAAATCACACATGGATATGTTGACATCTAAGAGAAATACAGTCAAGAAAATTAAGGGCAATTGTGATATATATGCGGATTAGACATACAAAAAAAAAACTCTCAACAAATGGCTACAATTTAAGGAATGTATTTAGCGACGGCATCAGATTCCTAATTGATGGAGAAAGGTCTGGTGGCAAGAAAAGCTGCTTCTAGGAGGTTGTCAAGTGTTTTCGCTTGACGATTCCATTCTTGGGTGGTTGGTTTGGCCCTTGTTCCTGTAACTCGAATCCTATCCCGATCTGTCCCATTTTAATTTTACACCATTGTGAACCTTACGCCTTTTTTACTCTCTGATCGAGGTTCTCGGCATTGAAAAATCTTCATAAACTAAATCACACGTGTATATGTTGATATTTAAGAGATCTACAGTCAAGAAAATCAAGGGCAATGGTGATATATATGCTGATTACACACAAAAAAAAAACACTCAACCACTGGCTACAATTTAAGGAAGGTGTTTAGTGACGGCATCAGATTCCTAATTGATGGAGAAAGGTCTGGTGGCAAGAAAAGCTGCTTCTAGAAGGTTGTCAAGTGTTTTCGCTCGACGATTCCATTCAAGGGTGGTCGGTTTGGCCCTTGTTCCTGTAACTCGAATCCTAGCCCGGTATATCCCATTTTAAATTTACACCATTGTGAACCTTACGCCTTTTTTACTCTAGATCGAGGTTCTCGGCATTGAAAAAAATCTTCGTAAACTAAATCACATGTGTATATGTTGACATTTAAGAGATATACAATCAAGAAAATCAAGGGCAATGGTGATATATATGCGGATTAGACACAAAAAAAAAACTCAACAAATGGCTACAATTTAAAGAATGTGTTTAGTGACGGCATCAGATTCCAAATTGATGGAGAAAGTTTTGGTGGTAAGAAAAGCTGCTTCTAGGAGGTTGTCAAGTGTTTTCGCTCGACGATTCCATTCTTGGGTGGTTAGTTTGGCCCTTGTTCATGTAACTCGAATCCTAGCCCGGTATATCCTATTTTAAATCTACACCATTGTGAACCTTACGCCTTTTTAAGTCTAGATCGAGGTTCTCAGCATTGAAAAATCTTCGTAAACTAAATCATACATGTATATGTTGACATTTAAGAGATATACAGTCAAGAAAATCAAGGGCAATGGTGATATATATGCGGATTAGACACAAAAAAACACTCAACAAATGGCTACAATTTAAGGAATGTGTTTAGTGACGGCATCAGATTCCTAATTGATGGAGAAACGTCTGGTGGCAAGAAAAGCTGCTTTTAGGAGGTTGTCAAGTGTTTTCGCTCGACGAATCCATTCTTAGGTGGTTGGTTTGGCCCTTGTTCCTTTAACTCGAATCCTAGCCCGGTATATCTCATATTAAATTTACACCATTGTGAACCTTACGCCTTTTTTACTCTAGATCGAGGTTCTCGATATTGAAAAATCTTCATAAACTAAATCACACATGTATATGTTGACATTTAAGAGATATACAGTCAAAAAAATCAAGGGCAATGGTGATATATATGCGGATTAGAAACAAAAAAAAAACACTCAACAAATGGATACAATTTAAGGAATGTGTTTAGTGACGGCAACAGATTCCTAAGTAATGGAGAAAGGTCTAGTGGCAAGAAAAGCTGCTTCTAGGAGGTTGTCAATAGTTTTTGTTCGAAGATTCTATTCTTGGGTGGCTGGTTTGGCCCTTGTTACTGTAACTCGAATCCTAGCCCGGTATATCACATTTTAATTTTACACCATTGTGAACCTTACACCTTTTTTACTCTCTGATCAAGGTTCTCGGCATTGAAAAATCTTCATAAACTAAATCACACGTGTATATGTTGACATTTAAGAGATATACAGTCAAGAAAATCAAAGGCAATGGTGATATATATGCGGATTAAACACCAAAAAAAACACTCAACAAATGGCTAGAATTTATGGAATGTGTTTAATGACGGCATCAGATTCCAAATTGATGGAGAAAGGTCTGGTGGTAAGAAAAGCTGCTTCTAGGAGGTTGTCAAGTGTTTTCGCTCGACGATTCCATTCATGGGTGGTCGGTTTGGCCCTTGTTCCTGTAACTCGAATCCTAGCCCGGTATATCCCATTTTAAATTTACACCATTGTGAACCTTACGCCTTTTTTACTCTAGATCAAGGTTCTCGGCGTTGAAAAATCTTCGTAAACTAAATCACACGTGTATATGTTGACATTTAAGAGATATACAGTCAAGAAAATCAAGGGCAATAGTGATATATATGCGGATTAGACACAAAAAAAACTCAACAAATGGCTACAATTTAAGGAATGTCTTTAGTGACGGCATCAGATTCCAAATTGATGGAGAAAGGTCTGGTGGTAAGAAAAGCTGCTTCTAGGAGGTTGTCAAGTGGTTTCGCTCGATGATTCCATTCTTGGGTGGTTGGTTTGGCCCTTGTTCATGTAACTCGAATCCTAGCCCGGTATATCCTATTTTAAATTTACACCATTGTGAACCTTACGCCTTTTTTACTCTAGATCGAGGTTCTCGGCATTGAAAAATCTTCGTAAACTAAATCACACGTGTATATGTTGACATTTATGAGATATACAGTCAAGAAAATCAAGGGCAATGGTGATATATATGTGGATTAGACACAAAAAAAACACTCAACAAATGGCTACAATTTAAGGAATGTGTTTAGTGACGGCATCAGATTCCTAATTGATGGAGAAACGTCTGGTGGCAAGAAAATCTGCTTTTAGGAGGTTGTCAAGTGTTTTCGCTCGACGACTCCATTCTTAGGTGGTTCGTTTGGCCCTTGTTCCTTTAACTCGAATCCTATCCCGGTATATCTCATATTAAATTTACACCATTGTGAACCTTACGCCTTTTTTACTCTAGATCGAGGTTCTCGGCATTGAAAAATCTTCATAAACTAAGTCACACATGTATATGTTGACATTTAAGAGATATACAGTCAACAAAATCAAGGGCAATGGTGATATATATGCAGATTAGACACAAAAAAAAAACACTCAACAAATGGATACAATTTAAGGAATGTGTTTAGTGACGGCATCAGATTCCTAATTAATGGAGAAAGGTCCGGTGGCAAGAAAACCTGCTTCTAGGAGGTTGTCAAGTGTTTTTGCTCGACGATTCTATTCTTGGGTGGCGGGTTTGGCCCTTGTTACTGTAACTCGAATCTTAGCCCGGTATATCCCATTTTAATTTTACACCATTGTGAACCTTACACCTTTTTTACTCTCTGATCAAGGTTCTCGGCATTGAAAAATCTTCATAAACTAAATCACACGTGTATATGTTGACATTTAAGAGATATACAATCAAGAAAATCAAGGGCAATGGTGATATATATGCGGATTAAACACCAAAAAAAACACTCAACAAATGGCTAGAATTTATGGAATGTGTTTAGTGACGGCATCAGATTCCAAATTGATGGAGAAAGGTCTGGTGGTAAGAAAAGCTGCTTCTAGGAGGTTGTCAAGTGTTTTCGCTCGACGATTCCATTCATGGGTGGTCGGTTTGGCCCTTGTTTCTGTAACTCGAATCCTAGCCCGGTATATCCCATTTTAAATTTACACCATTGTGAACCTTACGCCTTTTTTACTCTAGATCGAGGTTCTCGGCATTGAAAAATCTTCATAAACTAAATCACACATGTATAAGTTGACATTTAAGAGATATACTGTCAAGAAAATCAAGGGCAATGGTGATATATATGCGGATTAGACACAAAAAAAAAAACACTCAACAAATGACTACAATTTAAGGAAAGTGTTTAGTGGCGGCATCATGTGCCTAATTGATGGAGAAACGTCTGGTGGCAAGAAAAGCTGCTTTTAGGAGGTTGTCAATTGTTTTCGCTCAACGACTCCATTCATGGGTGGTTGGTTTGGCCCTTGTTCCTTTAACTCGAATCCTAGCCCGGTATATCCCATTTTAAATTTACACCATTGTGAACCTTACGCCTTTTTTACTCTAGATCGAGGTTCTTGGCATTGAAAAATCTTCATAAACAAAATCACACGTGTATATGTTGCATTTAAGAGATATACAGTTAACAAAATCAAGGGCAATGGGGATATATATGCGGATTAGACACAAAAAAAAAACACTCAACAAATGGGTACAATTTAAGGAATGTGTTTAGCGACGGCGACAGATTCCTAATTAATGGAGAAAGGTCTGGTGGCAAGAAAAGCTGCTTCTAGGAGGTTGTCAAGTGTTTTCGCTCGGCGATTCCATTCTTCGGTGGTTGGTTTGGCCCTTGTTCCTGTAACTCGAATCCTATCCCGGTATATCCTATTTTAATTTTACACCATTGTGAATCTTACGCCTTTTTTACTCTCTGGTCGAGGTTCTTGGCATTGAAAAATCTTTGTAAAATAAATCACACATGGATATGTTGACATCTAAGAGAAATACAGTCAAGAAAATTAAGGGCAATGGTGATATATATGTAGATTAGACACACGAAAAAAAACACTCAACAAATGGCTACAATTTAAGGAATGTATTTAGCGACGGCATCAGATTCCTAATTGATGGAGAAAGGTCTGGTGGCAAGAAAAGCTGCTTCTAGGAGGTTGTCAAGTGTTTTCGCTTGACGATTCCATTCTTGGGTGGTTGGTTTGGCCCTTGTTCCTGTAACTCGAATCCTAGCCCGATCTGTCCCATTTTAATTTTACACCGTTGTGAACCTTACGCCTTTTTTACTCTCTGATCGAGGTTCTCGGCATTGAAAAATCTTCATAAACTAAATCACACGTGTATATGTTGACATTTAAGAGATATACAGTCAAGAAAATCAAGGGCAATTGTGATATATATGTTGATTAGACACAAAAAAAAACACTCAACCACTGGCTACAATTTAAGGAATGTGTTTAGTGACGGCATAAAATTCCTAATTGATGGAGAAAGGTCTGGTGGCAAGAAAAGCTGCTTCTAGGAGGTTGTCAAGTGTTTTCGCTCGACGATTCCATTCTTGGGTGGTTGGTTTGGCCCTTGTTCCTGTAACTCGACTCCTAGCCCGGTATATCGTATATTAATTTACACCATTGTGAACCTTACGCCTTTTTTACTCTCTAATCTAGGTTCTCGGCATTGAAAAATCTTCGTAAACTAAATCACACGTGTATATGTTGACATTTAAGAGATATATAGTCAAGAAAATCACGGGAAATGGTGATATATATGCGGATTAGACACCAAAAATAAAAACACTCAACAAATGGCTACAATTTAAGGAATGTGTTTAGTGATGGCATCAGATTCCTAATTGATGGAGAAAGGTCTGGTGGTAAGAAAAGCTGCATCTAGGAGGTTGTCAAGTGTTTTCGCTCGACGATTCCATTCTTGGGTGGTTGGTTTGGCCCTTGTTCCTGTAACTCGAATCCTAGCCCGGTATATCCCGTTTTAATTTTACATCATTGTGAACCTTACGCCTTTTTTACTCTAGATGGAGGTTCTCGGCATTGAAAAATCTTCGTAAACTAAATCACACGTGTATATGTTGACATTTAAGAGATATACAGTCAAGAAAATCAAGGGCAATGGTGATATATATGCGGATTAGACACCCAAAAAAAACACTCAACAAATGGCTACAATTTAAGGAATGTGTTTACTGACGGCATCAGATTCCTAATTGATGGAGAAAGGTCTGGTGGTAAGAAAAGCTGCTTCTAGGAGGTTGTTAAGTGTTTTTGCTCGACGATTCCATTCTCGGTTGGTTGGTTTGGCCCTTGTTCCCGTAACTCGAATCCTAGCCCGGTATATCCCATTTCAATTTTACACCATTGTGAACCTTACGCCTTTTTTACTCTCTGATCGAGGTTCTCGGCATTGAAAAATCTTCATAAACTAAATCACACGTGTATATGTTGACATTTAAGAGATATATAGTTAAGAAAATCAAGGGCAATTGTGATATATATGCGGATTAGACACCAAAAAAAGACTCAACAATTGGCTACAATTTAAGAAATGTGTTTAGTGACGGCATCAGATTCCTAATTGATGGAGAAAGGTCTTGTGGCAAGAAAAGCTGCTTCTAGGAGGTTGTCAAGTGTTTTCGCTCGACGATTCCATTCTTGGGTGGTTGGTTTCGCCCTTGTTCCTGTAACTCGAATCCTAGCCCGTTATATCCCATTTTAATTTTACACCATTGTGAACCTTACGCCTTTTTACTCTCCGATCGAGGTTATCGGCATTGAAAAATCTTCATAAACTAAATCACAAGTGTATATGTTGACATTTAAGAGATATACAGTCAAGAAAATCAAGGGCAATGGTGATATATATGCGGATTAGACACCAAAAATAAACTCAACAAACGGCTACAATTTAAGGAATGTGTTTAGCGACGACATCAGATTCCTAATTGATGGGGAAAGGTCTGGTGGTAAGAAAAGCTGCATCTAGGAGGTTGTCAAGTGTTTTCGCTCGACGATTCCATTCTTAGGTGATTGGTTTGGCCCTTGTTCTCGTAACTCGAATCCTAGCCCGGTATATCCCATTTTAATTTTACACCATTGTGAACCTTACGCCTTTTTTACTCTCTGATCGAGGTTCTCGGCATTGAAAAATCTTCATAAACTAAATCACACGTGTATATGTTGACATTTAAGAGATGTAAAGTCAAGAAAATCAAGGGCAACGGTGAGATATATGCGGATTATACACCAAAACAAAAACACTCAACAAATGGCTACAATTTAAGGAATGTGTTTAGTGACGGCATTAGATTCCTAATTGATGGTGAAAGGTCTGGTGGCAAGAAAATCTGCTTCTAGGAGGTTGTTAAGTGTTTTCGCTCAACGATTCCATTCTTGGGTGGTTGGTTTGGCCCTTTTTCCTGTAACTCGAATTCTAGCCTGGTATATCCCATTTTAATTTTACACCATTGTGAACCTTATGCCTTTTCTACTCTCCGATCGAGGTTCTCGGCATTGAATAATCTTCGTAAACTAAATCACACGGGTATATGTTGACATTTAAGAGATATGCAGTCAAGTAAATCAAGGGCAATGGTGATATATATGCGGATTGGACGCAAAAAAAAAACTCAACAAATGGCTACAATTTAAGGAATGTGTTTAGTGACGGCATTAGATTCCTAATTGATGGAGAAAGGTCTGGTGGCAAGTAAAGCTGCTTCTAGGAGGTTGTCAAGTGTTTCCGCTCGACTATTCTATTATTGGGTGGTTGGTTTGGCCCTTCTTCCGGTAACTCGAATCCTATCCCGGTATATCACATTTTAATTTTACACCATTGTGAACCTTACGCCTTTTTTACTCTCTAATCGAGGTTCTCGGCATTGAAAAATCTTCGTCAACGAAATCACACGTGTATATGTTGACATTTAAGAGATATACAGTCAAGAAAATCAAGGGCAATGGTGATATATATGCGGATTAGACACCAAAAAAACACTCAACAAATGGCTACAATTTAAGGAATGTGTTTAGCCACGACATCAGATTCCTAATTGATGGAGAAAGGTCTGGTAGTAAGAAAGTTGCATCTAGGAGGTTGTCAAGTGTTTTCGCTCGACGATTTCATTCTTGGGTGGTACGTTTGGCCCTTGTTCCTGTAACTCGAATCCTAGCCCGGTATATCCCATTTTAATTTTACACCATTGTGAACCTTACGCCTTTTTTACTCTCTGATCGAGGTTCTCGGCATTGAAAAATCTTCATAAACTAAATCACATGTGTATATGTTGACATTTAAGAGATATAAAGTCAAGAAAATCAAGGGCAACGGTGAGATATATGCGGATTAGACACGAAAACAAAAACACTCAACAAATGGCTACAATTTAAGGAATGTGTTTAGTGACGGCATTAGATTTCTAATTAATGGTGAAAGGTCTGGTGGCAAGAAAATCTGCTTCTAGGAGGTTGTTAAGTGTTTTCGCTCGACGATTCCATTCTTGGGTGGTTGATTTGGCCCTTGTTCCTGTAACTCGAATTCTAGCCTGGTATATTCCATTTTAATTTTACACCATTGTGAACCTTACACCTTTTTTACTCTCTGGTCGAGGTTCTCGGCATTGAATAATCTTCGTAAACTAAATCACACGTGTATATGTTGACATTTAAGAGATATACAGTCAAGAAAATCAAGGGCAATGGTGATATATATGCGAATTGGACACAAAAAAAAAACACTCAACAAATGGCTACAATTTAAGGAATGTGTTTAGTGACGGCATCAGATTCCTAATTGATGGAGAAAAGTCTGGTGGCAAGAAAAGCTGCTTCTAGGTGGTTGTCAAGTGTTTTCGCTCGACGATTCCTTTCTTGGGTGGTTGGTTTGGCCCTTGTTCCTGTAACTCGACTCCTAGCCCGGTATATCCCATTTTAATTTTACACCATTGTGAACCTTACGCCTTTTTTATTCTCTGATCGAGGTTCTCGGCATTGAAAAATCTTCATAAACTAAATCACACGTGTATATGTTGACATTTAAGAGATATAAAGTCAAGAAAATCAAGGGCAACGGTGAGATATTTGCGGATTAGACACCAAAACAAAAACACTCAACAAATGGCTACAATTTAAGGAATGTGTTTAGTGACGGCATTAGATTCCTAATTGATGGTGAAAGGTCTGGTGGCAAGAAAATCTGCTTCTAGGAGGTTATTAAGTGTTTTCGCTCAACGATTCCATTCTTGGGTGGTTGGTTTGGCCCTTTTTCCTGTAACTCGAATTCTAGCCTGGTATATCCCATTTTAATTTTACACCATTGTGAACCTTATACCTTTTTTACTCTCCGATCGAGGTTCTCGGCATTGAATAATCTTCGTAAACTAAATCGCACGGGTATATGTTGACATTTAAGAGATATGCAGTCAAGTAAATCAAGGACAATGGTGATATATATGCAGATTGGACGCAAAAAAAAAAATCAACAAATGGCTACAATTTAAGGAATGTGTTTAGTGACGGCATTAGATTCCTAATTGATGGAGAAAGGTCTGGTGGCAAGTAAAGCTGCTTCTAGGAGGTTGCCAAGTGTTTTCGCTCGACTATTCTATTATTGGGTGGTTGGTTTGGCCCTATTTCCGGTAACTCGATTCCTAGCCCGGTATATCACATTTTAATTTTACACCATTGTGAACCTTACGCCTTTTTTACTCTCTGATCGAGGTTCTCGGCATTGAAAAATCTTCGTCAACGAAATCACACGTGTATATGTTGACATTTAAGAGATATACAGTCAAGAAAATCAAGGGCAATGGTGATATATATGCGGATTAGACACCAAAAAAACACTCAACAAATGGCTACAATTTAAGGAATGTGTTTAGCGACGACATCAGATTCCTAATTGATGGAGAAAGGTCTGGTAGTAAGAAAAGCTGCATCTAGGAGGTTGTCATGTGTTTTCGCTCGACGATTTCATTCTTGGGTGGTAGGTTTGGCCCTTGTTCCTGTAACTCGAATCCTAGCCCGGTATATCCCATTTTAATTTTACACCATTGTGAACCTTACGCCTTTTTTACTCTCTGATCGAGGTTCTCGGCATTGAAAAATCTTCATAAACTAAATCACATGTGTATATGTTGACATTTAAGAGATATAAAGTCAAGAAAATCAAGGGCAACGGTGAGATATATGCGGATTAGACACCAAAACAAAAACACTCAATAAATGGCTACAATTTATGGAATGTGTTTAGTGACGGCATTAGATTCCTAATTAATGGTGAAAAGTCTGGTGGCAAGAAAATCTTCCTCTAGGAGGTTGTTAAGTGTTTTCGCTCGACGATTCCATTCTTGGGTGGTTGGTTTGGCCCTTGTTCCTGTATCTCGAATTCTAGCCTGGTATATCCCATTTTAATTTTACACCATTGTGAACCTTATGCCTTTTTTACTCTCTGATCGAGGTTCTCGGCATTGAATAATCTTCGTAAACTAAATCACACGTGTATATGTTGACATTTAAGAGATATACAGTCAAGAAAATCAAGGGCAATGGTGATATATATGCGGATTGGACACAAAAAAAACACTCAACAAATGGCTACAATTTAAGGAATGTGTTTAGTGACGGCATCAGATTCCTAATTGATGGAGAAAAGTCTGGTGGCAAGAAAAGCTGCTTCTAGGTGGTTGTTAAGTGTTTTCGCTCGACGATTCCATTCTTGGGTGGTTGGTTTGGCCCTTGTTCCTGTAACTCGACTCCTAGCCCGGTATATCCCATTTTAATTTTACACCATTGTGAACCTTACGCCTTTTTTATTCTCTGATCGAGGTTCTCGGCATTGAAAATCTTCATAAACTAAATCACACGTGTATATGTTGACATTTAAGAGGTATAAAGTCAAGAAAATCAAGGGCAACGGTGAGATATTTGCGGATTAGACAACAAAACTAAAACACTCAACAAATGGCTACAATTTAAGGAATGTGTTTAGTGACGGCATTAGATTCCTAATTGATGGTGAAAGGTCTGGTGGCAAGAAAATCTGCTTCTAGGAGGTTGTTAAGTGTTTTCGCTCAACGATTCCATTCTTGGGTGGTTGGTTTGGCCCTTTTTCCTGTAACTCGATTTCTAGCCTGGTATATCCCATTTTAATTTTACACCATTGTGAACCTTATACCTTTTTTACTCTCCGATCGAGGTTCTCGGCATTGAATAATCTTCGTAAACTAAATCACACGGGTATATGTTGACATTTAAGAGATATGCATTCAAGTAAATCAAGGACAATGGTGATATATATGCGGATTGGACGCAAAAAAAAATCAACAAATGGCTACAATTTAAGGAATGTGTTTAGTGACGGCATTAGATTCCTAATTGATGGAGAAAGGTCTGGTGGCAAGTAAAGCTGCTTCTAGGAGGTTGCCAAGTGTTTTCGCTCGACTATTCTATTATTGGGTGGTTGGTTTGGCCCTACTTCCGGTAACTCGAATCCTTGCCCGGTATATCACATTTTAATTTTACACCATTGTGAACCTTACGCCTTTTTTACTCTCTGATCGAGGTTCTCGGCATTGAAAAATCTTCGTCAACGAAATCACATGTGTATATGTTGACATTTAAGAGATATACAGTCAAGAAAATCAAGGGCAATGGTGATATATATGCGGATTAGACACCAAAAAAACACTCAACAAATGGCTACAATTTAAGGAATGTGTTTAGCGACGACATCAGATTCATAATTGATGGAGAAAGGTCTGGTAGTAAGAAAAGCTGCATCTAGGAGGTTGTCAAGTGTTTTCGCTCGACGATTTCATTCTTGGGTGGTAGGTTTGGCCCTTATTCCTGTAACTCGAATCCTAGCCCGGTATATCCCATTTTAATTTTACACCATTGTGAACCTTACGCCTTTTTTACTCTCTGATCGAGGTTCTCGGCATTGAAAAATCTTCATAAACTAAATCACATGTGTATATGTTGACATTTAAGAGATATAAAGTCAAGAAAATCAAGGGCAACAGTGAGATATATGCGGATTAGACACCAAAACAAAAACACTCAACAAATGGCTACAATTTAAGGAATGTGTTTAGTGACGGCATTAGATTCCTAATTAATGGTGAAAGGTCTGGTGGCAAGAAAATATGCTTCTAGGAGGTTGTTAAGTGTTTTCGCTCGACGATTCCATTCTTGGGTGGTTGGTTTGGCCCTTGTTCCTGTAACTCGAATTCTAGCCTGGTATATCCCATTTTAATTTTACACCATTGTGAACCTTACGCCTTTTTTACTCTCTGATCGAGGTTCTCGGTATTGAATAATCTTCGTAAACTAAATCACACGAGTATATGTTGACATTTAAGAGATATACAGTCAAGTAAATCAAGGGCAATGGTGATATATATGCGGATTGGACACAAAAAAAACACTCAACAAATGGCTACAATTTAAGGAATGTGTTTAGTGACGGCATCAGATTCCTAAATGATGGAGAAAAGTCTGGTGGCAAGAAAAGCTGCTTCTAGGTGGTTGTCAAGTGTTTTCGCTCGACGATTCCATTCTTGGGTGGTTGGTTTGGCCCTTGTTCCTGTAACTCGACTCCTAGCCCGGTATATCCCATTTTAATTTTACACCATTGTGAACCTTACGCCTTTTTTACTCTCTGATCGAGGTTCTCGGCATTGAAAAATCTTCGTACACAAAATCACACGTGTATATGTTGACATTTAAGAGATATACAGTCAAGAAAATAAAGGGCAATGGTGATATATATGCGGATTAGAGACAAAAGAAAAAACACTCAACAAATGGCTACGATTTAAGGAATGTGTTTAGTGACGGTATCAGATTCCCAATTGATAGAGAAATGACTGGTGGCAAGAAAAGCTGCTTCTAGGAGGTTGTCAGGTGTTTTCGCTCGACTATTCTATTATTGGGTGGTTGGTTTGGCCCTTCTTCGGGTAACTAGAATTCTAGCCCGGTATATCCCATTTTAATTTTGCACCATTGTGAACCTTACGCCTTTTTTACTCTCTGATCGAGGTTCTCGGCATTGAAAAATCTTCGTAAACTAAATCACACGTGTATATGTTGACATTTAAGAGATATACAATCAAGAAAATCATCGGCAACGGTGATATATATGAGGATTAGACACAAAAAAAAAACACTCAACAATTGGCTACAATTTAAGGAATGTGTTTAGTGACGGCATCAGATTCCTAATTGATGGAGAAAGGTCTGGTTGCAAGAACAGCTGCTTCTAGGTGGTTGTCAAGTGTTTTCGCGCGATGACTCCATTCTTGGGTGGTTTGTTTAGTCCATGTTCCTGTAACTCGAATCCTAGCCCGGTATAACCCATTTTAATTATACACCATTGTGAACCTTACGCCTTTTTTACTCTCTAATCGAGGTTCTCGGCATTGAAAAATCTTCGTACACAAAATCACACATGTATATGTTGACATTTAAGAGATATACAGTCAAGAAAATAAAGGGCAATGTGGATATATATGCGGATTAGACACAAAAAAAAACACTCAACAAATGGCTACAATTTAAGGAATGTGTTTAGTGACGGCATTAGATTCCTAATTGATGGTATGGTGAATGGTCTGGTGGCAAGAAAATCTGCTTCTAGGAGGTTATTAAGTGTTTTCGCTCGACGATTCCATTCTTGGGTGGTTGGTTTGGCCCTTGTTCCTGTAACTCGAATTCTAGCCTGGTATACCCATTTTAATTTTACACTATTGTGAACCTTATGCCTTTTTTACTCTCTGATCGAGGTTCTCGACATTGAATAATCTTCGTAAACTAAATCACATGTGTATATGTTGACATTTAAGAGATATACAGTCAAGAAAATCAAGGGCAATGGTGATATATATGTGGATTGGACACAAAAAAAAAACACTCAACAAATGGCTACAATTTAAGGAATGTGTTTAGTGACGGCATCAGATTCCTAATTGATGGAGAAAAGTCTGGTGGCAAAAAAAGCTGCTTCTAGGAGGTTGTCAAGTGTTTTCGCTCGACGATTCCATTCTTGGGTGGTTGGGTTTGCCCTTGTTCCTGTAACTCGACTCCTAGCCCGGTATATCCCATTTTAATTTTACACCATTGTGAACCTTACGCCTTTTTTACTCTCTAATCGAGGTTCTCGTCATTGAAAAATCTTCGTAAACTAAATCACACGTGTATATGTTAACATTTAAGAGATATACAGTCAAAAAATCAGGGGCAATGGTGATATATATGCGGATTGGACACAAAAAAAGACACTCAACAAATGACTACAATTTAAGGAATGTGTTTAGTGACGGCATCAGATTCCTAATTGATGGAGAAAAGTTTGGTGGCAAGAAAAGCTGCTTCTTGGTGGTAGTCAAGTGTTTTCGTTCGACGATTCCATTCTTGGGTGGTTGGTTTGGCCCTTGTTCCTGTAACTCGACTCCTAGCCCGGTATATCCTATTTTAATTTTACACCATTGTGAACCTTACGCCTTTTTTACTCTCTACTCGAGGTTCTCGGCATTGAAAAATCTTCGAAAACTAAATCACACGTGTATATGTTGACATTTAAGAGATATACAGTCAAGAAAATCAAGGGCAACGGTGATATATATGCGGATTAGACACAAAAAAAAACACTCAACAAATGGCTACAATTTAATAAATGTGTTTAGTGACGACATCAGGTTCCTAATTGATGGAGAAAGGTCTGGTGGCAAGAAAACCTGCTTCTAGGTGGTTGTCAAGTGTTTTCGCTCGACGATTCCATTCTTGGGTGGTTGGTTTGGCCCTTGTTCCTGTAACTCGACTCCTAGCCCGGTATATCCCATTTTAATTTTACACCATTGTGAACCTTACGCCTTTTTTACTCTCTAATCGAGGTTCTCGGCATTGAAAAATCTTCGTAAACTAAATCACACGTGTATATGTTGACATTTAAGAGATATACAGTCAAGAAAATCAAGGGCAACGGTGATATATATGCGGATTAGACAAAAAAAAAACACTCAACAGATGGCTACAATTTAAGGAATGTGTTTAGTGACGGCATCAGATTCCTAATTGATGAAGAAAGGTCTGGTTGCAAGAAAAGCTGTTTCTAGGAGGTTGTCAAGTGTTTTCGCGCGACGACTCCATTCTTGGGTGGTTTGTTTGGCCCTTGTTCCTGTAACTCGAATCCTAGCCCAGTATAACCCATTTTAATTTTACACCATTGTGAACTTACGCCTTTTTTACTCTCTGATCGAGGTTCTCGACATTAAAAAATCTTCGTACACAAAATCACACGTGTATATGTTGACATTTAAGAGATATACAGTCAAGAAAATCAAGGGCAACGGTGAGATATATGCGGATTAGACACCAAAACAAAAAAACACTCAACAAATGGCTACAATTTAAGGATTGTGTTTAGTGACGACATTAGATTTCTAATTAATGGTGAAAGGTCTGGTGGGAAGAAAATCTTCTTCTAGGAGGTTGTTAAGTGTTTTCGCTCGACGATTCCATTCTTGGTTGGTTGGTTTGGACCTTGTTCCTGTAACTTGAATTCTAGCCTGGTATATCCCATTTTAATTTTACACCATTGTGAACCTTACGCCTTTTTTACTCTCCGATCGAGGGTCTCGGCATTGAATAATCTTCGTAAACTAAATCACACGTGTATATGTTGATATTTAAGAGATATACAGTCAAGAAAATCAAGGGCAATGGTGATATATATGCGGATTGGACACAAAAAAAAAACACTCAACAAATGGCTACAATTTAAGGAATGTGTTTAGTGACGGCATCAGATTCCTAATTGATGGAGAAAATTCTGGTGGCAAGAAAAGCTGCTTCTAGGTGGTTGTCAAGTGTTTTCGCTCGACGATTCCATTCTTGGGTGGTTGGTTTGGCCCTTGTTCCTGTAACTCGACTCCTAGCCCGGTATATCCCATTTTAATTTTACACCATTGTGAACCTTACACCTTTTTTACTCTCTGATCAAGGTTCTCGGCATTGAAAAATCTTCATAAACTAAATGACACGTGTATGTGTTGACATTTAAGAGATATACAGTCAAGAAAATCATGGGCGACGGTGATATATATGAGGATTAGATACAAAAAAAAAACACTCAACGAATGGCTACAATTTAAGGAATGTGTTTAGTGACGGCATCAGATTCCTAATTGATGGAGAAAGGTCTGCTTGCAAGAAAAGCTGCTTCTAGGTGGTTGTCAAGTGTTTTCGTGCGACGACTCCATTCTTGGGTGGTTTTTTGGCCCATGTTCCTGTAACTCGAATCCTAGCCCGGTATAACCCATTTTAATTATACACCATTGTGAACCTTACGCCTTTTTTACTCTCTGATCGAGGTTCTCGGCATTAAAAAATATTCGTACATAAAATCACACATGTATATGTTGACATTTAAGAGATATACAATCAAGAAAATAAAGGGCAATGTGGATATATATGCGGATTAGACACAAAAAAAACACTCAACAAATGGCTACAATTTAAGGAATGTGTTTAGTGACGGCATTAGATTCCTATTTGATGGTGAAAGGTCTGGTGGCAAGAAAATCTGCTTCTAGGAGGTTGTTAAGTGTTTTCGCTCGACGATTCTATTCTTGGGTGGTTGGTTTGGCCCTTGTTCCTGTAACTCGAATTCTAGCCTGGTATATCCCATTTGAATTTTACACCATTGTGATCCTTACGCCATTTTTTACTCTCTGATCGAGGTTCTCGGCATTGAATAATCTTCGTAAACTAAATCTCATGTGTATATGTTGACATTTAAGAGATATACAGTCAAGAAATCAAGGGCAATGGTGATATATATGCGGATTGGACACAAAAAAAACACTCAACAAATGGCTACAATTTAAGGAATGTGTTAAGTGACGGCATCAGATTCCTAATTGATGGAGAAAAGTCTGGTGGCAAAAAAAGCAGCTTCTAGGTGGTTGTCAAGTGTTTTCGCTCGACAATGGTGATATATATATATGCAGATTAGACACCAAAAACACACTCAACAAATGGCTACAATTTAAGGAATGTGTTTAGCGACAGCATCAGATTCCTAATTGATGGAGAAAGGTCTGGTGGTAAGAAAAGCTGCATCTAGGAGGTTGTCAAGTGTTTTCGCTCGACGATTCCATTCTTGGGTGATTGGTTTGGGCCTTGTTCCCGTAACCCGAATCCTAGCCCGGTATATCCCATTTTAATTTTACACCATTGTGAACCTTACACCTTTTTTACTCTCTGATCGAGGTTCTCGGCATTGAAAAATCTCCATAAACTAAATCACATGTGTATATGTTGACATTTAAGATATATAAAGTCAAGAAAATCAAGGGCAACAGTGAGATATATGCGGATTAGACACCAAAACAAAAACACTCAACAAATGGCTACAATTTAAGGAATGTGTTTAGTGACGGCATTAGATTCCTAATTGATGGTGAAAGGTCTGGTGGCAAGAAAATCTGCTTCTAGGAGGTTGTTATGTGTTTTCGCTCGACGATTCCATTCTTGGGTGGTTGGTTTGGCCCTTGTTCCTGTAACTCGAATTCTAGCCTGGTATATCCCATTTGAATTTTACACCATTGTGAACCTTACGCCTTTTTTACTTTCTGATCGAGGTTCTCGGCATTGAATAATCTTCGTAAACTAAATCTCATGTGTATATGTTGACATTTAAGAGATATACAGTCAAGAAAATCAAGGGCTATGGTGATATATATGCGGATTGGACACAAAAAAAAACACGCAAACAAATGGCTACAATTTAAGGAATGTGTTTAGTGACGGCATCAGATTCCTAATTGATGGAGAAAAGTCTGGTGGCAAAAAAAGCTGCTTTTAGGTGGTTGTCAAGTGTTTTCGCTCGACGATTCCATTCTTGGGTGGTTGGTTTTGCCCTTGTTCCTGTAACTCGACTTCTAGACCGGTATATCCCATTTTAATTTTACACCATTGTGAACCTTATGCCTTTTTTACTCTCTAATCGAGGTTCTCGGCATTTAAAAATCTTCGTAAACAAAATCACACGTGTATATTTTGACATTTAAGAGATATACAGTCAAGAAAATCAAGGGCAATGGTGATATATATGCGGATTAGACACCAAAAATACACTCAACAAATGGCTACAATTTAAGGAATGTGTTTAGCGACGGCATCAGATTCCTAATTGATGGAGAAAGGTCTAGTGGTAAGAAAAGCTGCATCTAGGAGGTTGTCAAGTGTTTTCGCTCGACGATTCCATTCTTGGGTGATTGGTTTGGCCCTTGTTCCCGTAACTCGAATCCTAGCACGGTATATCCCATTTTAATTTTACACCATTGTGAACCGTACGCCTTTTTTACTCTCTGATCGAGGTTCTCAGCATTGAAAAATCTTCATAAACTAAATCACACGTGTATATGTTGACATTTAAGATATATAAAGTCAAGAAAATCAAGGGCAACAGTGAGATATATGCGGATTAGACACCAAAACAAAAACACTCAACAAATGGCTACAATTTAAGGAATGTGTTTAGTGACGGCATTAGATTCCTAAATGATGGTGAAAGGTCTGGTGGCAAGAAAATCTGCTTCAAGGAGGTTGTTAAGTGTTTTCGCTCGACGATTCCATTCTTGGGTGGTTGGTTTGGCCCTTTTTCCTGTAACTTGAATTCTAGCCTGGTATATCCCATTTTAATTTTACACCCTTGTGAACCTTATGCCGTTTTTACTCTCCGATCGCGGTTCTCGGCATTGAATAATCTTCGTACACAAAATCACACGTGTATATGTTGACATTTAAGAGATATACAGTCAAGAAAATAAAGGGCAATGGTGATATATATGCGGATTAGAGACAAAAGAAAAAAACACTCAACAAATGTCTACGATTTAAGGAATGTGTTTAGTGACGGTATCAGATTCCTAATTGATAGAGAAAGTTCTGGTGGCAAGAAAAGCTGCTTCTAGGAGGTTGTCAAGTGTTTTCGCTCGACTATTCTATTATTGGGTGGTTAGTTTGGCCCATGTTCCTGTAACTCGAATCCTAGCCCGGTATATCCCATTTTAATTTTACACCATTGTGAACCTTACGGCTTTTTTACTCTCTGATCAAGGTTTTCGCCATTGAAAAATCTTTGTAAACTAAATCACACGTGTATATGTTGACATTTAAGAGATATACAGTCAAGAAAATCATGGGCAACGGAGATATATATGAGGATTAGACACAAAAAAAAACACTCAACAAATGGCTACAATTTAAGGAATGTGTTTAGCGACGACATCAGATTCCTAATTGATGGAGAAAGGTCCGGTGGTAAGAAAAGCTGCATCTAGGAGGTTGTCAAGTGTTTTCGCTCGATGATTCCATTCTTGGGTGGTAGGTTTGGCCCTTGTTCCTGTAACTCGAATCCTAGCCCGGTATATCCCATTTTAATTTTACACCATTGTGAACCTTACCCCTTTTTTACTCTCTGATCAAGGTTCTCAGCATTGAAAAATCTTCATAAACTAAATCACACGTGTATATGTTGACATTTAAGAGATATAAAGTCAAGAAAATCAAATCCAACGGTGAGAGATATGCGGATTAGACACCAAAACAAAAACACTCAACAAATGGCTACAATTTAAGGAATGTGTTTAGTGACGGCGTTAGATTCCTAATTGATGGTGAAAGGTCTGGTGGCAAGAAAATCTGCTTCTAAGAGGTTGTTAAGTGTTTTCGCTCGACGATTCCATTCTTGGGTGGTTGGTTTGGCCCTTATTCCTGTAACTCAAATTCTAGCCTGGTATATCCCATTTTAATTTTACACCATTGTGAACCTTACGCCTTTTTTACTCTCTGATCGAGGTTCTCGGCATTGAATAATCTTTGTAAACTAAATCACACGTGTATATGTTGACATTTAAGAGATATACAGTCAAGAAAATCAAGGGCAATGGTGATATATTTGCGGATTGGACACAAAAGAAAAAACACTCAACAAATGGCTACAATTTAAGGAATGTGTTTAGTGACGGCATCAGATTCCTAATTGATGGAGAAAAGTCTGGTGGCAAGAAAAGCTGCTTTCTAGGTGGTTGTCAAGTATTTTCGCTCGACGATTCCATTCTTGGGTGGTTGGTTTGGCCCTTGTTCCTGTAACTCGACTCCTAGCCCGGTATATCCCATTTTAATTTTACCCCATTGTTAACCTTACGCATTTTTTACTCTCTGATCGAGGTTCTCGGCATTGAAAAATCTTCGTACACAAAATCACACGTGTATATGTTGACATTTAAGAGATATACAGTCAAGAAAATAAAGGGCAATGGTGATATATATATATATGCAGATTAGAGACAAAAGAAAAAACACTCAACAAATGGCTACAATTTAAAGAATGTGTTTAGTGACGGCATCAGATTCCTAATTGATGGAGAAAGGTCTGGTGGCAAGAAAAGCTGCTTCTAAGAGGTTGTCAAGTGTTTTCGCTCGACTATTCTATTAATGGGTGGTTGGTTTGGCCCTTCTTCCGGTAACTCGAATCCTAGCCCTCTATATCCCATTTTAATTTTACACCATTGTGAACCTTACGCCTTTTTTACTCTCTGATCGAGGTACTCGGCATTGAAAAATCTTCGTCAACGAAATCACACGTGTATATGTTGACATTTAAGAGATATACAGTCAAGAAAATCAAGGGCAATGGTGATATATATGCGGATTAGACACCAAAAAAACACTCAACAAATGGCTACAATTTAAGGAATGTGTTTAGCGACGACATCAGATTCCTAATTGATGGAGAAAGGTCTGGTGGTAAGAAAAGCTGCATCTAGGAGGTTTTCAAGTGTTTTCGCTCGATCATTCCATTCTTGGGTGGTAGGTTTGGCCCTTGTTCCTGTAACTCGAATCCTAGCCCGGTATATCCCATTTTAATTTTACACCATTGTGAACCTTACGCCTTTTTTACTCTTTGATCGAGGTTCTCGGCATTGAAAAATCTTCATAAACTAAATCACACGTGTATATGGTGACATTTAAGAGATATAAAGTCAAGAAAATCAAGGGCAACGGTGAGATATATGCGGATTAGACACCAAAACAAAAACACTCAACAAATGGCTACAATTTAAGGAATGTGTTTAGTGACGGCATTAGATTCCTAATTGATGGTGAAAGGTCTGGTGGCAAGAAAATCTGCTTCTAGGAGGTTGTTAAGTGTTTTCGCTCGACGATTCCTTTCTTGGGTGGTTGGTTTGGCCCTTGTTCCTGTAACTCGAATTCTAGCCTGGTATATCCCATTTTAATTTTACACCATTGTGAACCTTACGCCTTTTTTACTCTCTGATCGAGGTTCTCGGCATTGAATAATCTTCGTAAACTAAATCACAGGTGTATATGTTGATATTTAAGAGATATACAGTCAAGAAAATCAAGGGAAATGGTGATATATACGCGGATTGGACACAAAAAAAAAACACTCAACAAATGGCTACAATTTAAGGAATGTGTTTAGTGACAGCATCAGATTCCTAATTGATGGAGAAAAGTCTAGTGGCAAGAAAAACTGCTTCTAGGTGGTTGTCAAGTGTTTTCGCTCGACGATTCCATTCTTGGGTGGTTGGTTTGGCCCTTGTTCCTGTAACCCGACTCCTAGCCCGGTATATCCCATTTTAATTTTACACCATTGTGAACCTTACAACTTTTTCTAATCGAGGTTCTCGGCATTGAAAAATCTTCGTAAACAAAATCACACGTGTATATGTTGACATTTAAGAGATATACAGTCAAGAAAATCAAGGGCAACGGTGATATATATTCGGATTAGACACCAAAAAAAAACACTCCACAAATGGCTACAATTTAAGGAATGTGTTTAGTGACGGCATCAGATTCCTAATTGATGGAGAAAGGTCTGGTTGCAAGAAAAGCTGCTTCTAGGAGGTTGTCAAGTGTTTTCGCGTGACGACTCCATTCTTGGGTGGTTTGTTTGGCCCTTGTTCCTGTAACTCGAATCCTAGCCCGGTATAACCCATTTTAATTTTTCACCATTGTGAACCTTACGCCTTTTTTACTCTCTGATTGAGGTTCTCGGCATTGAAAAATCTTCGTACACTAAATCACACGTATATATGTTGACATTTAAGAGATATACAGTCAAGAAAATAAAGGGCAATGGTGATATATATGCGGATTAGACACAAAAAAAAAACACTCAACAAATGGCTACAATTTAAGGAATGTGTTTAGTGACGGCATCAGATTCCTAATTGATGGAGAAAGGTCTGGTTGCAAGAAAAGCTGCTTCTAGGAGGTTGTCAAGTGTTTTCGCGTGACGACTCCATTCTTGGGTGGTTTGTTTGGCCCTTGTTCCTGTAACTCGAATCCTAGCCCGGTATAACCCATTTTAATTTTTCACCATTGTGAACCTTACGCCTTTTTTACTCTCTGATTGAGGTTCTCGGCATTGAAAAATCTTCGTACACTATATCACACGTATATATGTTGACATTTAAGAGATATACAGTCAAGAAAATAAAGGGCAATGGTGATATATATGCGGATTAGACACAAAAAAAAAACACTCAACAAATGGCTACAATTTAAGGAATGTGTTTAGTGACGGCATCAGATTCCTAATTGATGGAGAAAGGTCTGGTGGCAAGAAATGCTGCTTCTAGGAGGTTGTCAAGTGTTTTCGCTCGACTATTCTATTATTGGGTGGTTGGTTTGGCCCTTCTTCCGGTAACTCGAATCCTAGCCCGGTTTTCTCCCATTTTAATTTTACACCATTGTGAACCTTACGCCTTTTTTACTCTCTGATCGAGGTTCTCGGCATTGAAAAATCTTCGTAAACTAAATCACACGTGTATATGTTGACATTTAAGAGATATACAATCAAGAAAATTAAGGGCAATGGTGATATATATGCGGATTAGACACCAAGAAAAAACACTCAACAAATGGCTAGGATTTAAGGAATGTGTTTAGTGACGGCATCAGATTCCTATTTGATGGAGAAATGTCTGGTGGCATGAAAAGCTGCTTCTAGGAGGTTGTCAAATGTTTTCGCTCGACGATTCCATTCTTGGGTGGTTGGTTTGGCCCTTCCTGTAACTCGAATCCTAGCCTGGTATATCTCATTTTAATTTTACACCATTGTGATCCTTACGCCTTTTTTACTCTGTAATCGAGGTTCTCGACATTGAAAAATCTTCGTAAACTAATTCACACGTGTATATGTTGACATTTAAGAGATATACAGTCAAGAAAATCAAGGGCGATGGTGATGTATATGCGGATTAGACACAAAAAAAAACACTCAACAAATGGCTACGATTTAAGGAATGTGTTTAGTGTCCGCATCAGTTTCCTAATTGATGGAGAAAGGTCTAGTGGCAAGAAAAGCTGCTTATAGGAGGTTGTCAAGTGTTTTCGCTCGACGATTCCATTATTGGGTGGTTGGTTTGGCCCTTCTTCCTGTAACTCGAATCCTTGCCCGGTATATCCCATTTTAATTTTACAGCATTGTGAACCTTACGCCTTTTATACTCTCTGATTGAGGTTCTCGGCATTGAAAAATCTTCGTAAACTAAATCACACGTGTATATGTTGACATTTAAGAGATATACAGTCAAGAAAATCATGTGCAATGGTGACATATATGCTGATTAGACACCAAAAAAAACACTCAACAAAAGGCTACAATTTAAGGAATGTGTTTAGTGACGGCATCAGATTCCTAATTGATGGAGAAGGGTCTGGTGGTAAGAAAAGCTGCTTCTAGGAGGTTGTCAAGTGTTTCCGTTCGACGATTCCATTCTTGGGTGGTTGGTTTGGCCTTTGTTCCTATAACTCGAATCCTAGCCCGGTATATCCCATTTTAATTTGACACCATTGTGAACCTTACGCCTTTTTTATTCTCTGATCGAGGTTCTCGGCATTGAAAAATCTTCGTAAACTAAATCACACGTGTATATATTGACATTTAAGAGATATACAGTCAAGAAAATCAAGGGCAATGTTGATATATATGCGGATTAGACACCAAAAAAAACACTCAACAAATGGCTACAATTTAAGGAATGTGTTTAGTTACGGCATCAAATTTCTAATTGATGGAGAAAGGTCTGGTGGCAAGAAAAGATGCTTCTAGGAGGTTGTCAAGTGTTTTCGCTCGACGATTCCATTCTTGGGTGGTTGGTTTGGCCCTTGTTCCTGTAACTCGAAACCTAGCCCGGTATATCCCATTTTAATTTTACTGCATTGTGAACCATATACCTTTTTTACTCTCTGATCGAGGTTCTCGGCATTGAAAAATCTTCGAAAACTAAATCACACGTGTATATGTTGACATTTAAGAGATATACAGTCAAGAAAATCAAGAGCAATGGTGATATATATGCGGATTGGACACCAAAAAAACACTCAACAAATGGCTACAATTTAAGGAATGGGTTTAGTGACGGCATCAGATTCCTAATTGATGGAGAAAGGTCTGGTGGCAAGAAAAGCTACTTCTAGGAGTGTCACACCCCCCAAAATCCACTTGTGGAGTATCACCGCTTGGAGGCATAACTAACCAGGATCCAGCCACCAATCATATTGAACAAGCATATAAGTAATTATAAAAGTCAAACCAATACAATTGGTGTCCAAACAAAACATAGTTTAAGTTGCAAGCGGAAGCATAATGATTAAAACCAAATAAAAAATATAAGTTCAAATGTTTCAATGTTTAACATGGCACACAACTGTCCATGTCCCACAACGACCCTTCCCCATGCAAGCTCCAGCTAAGTACCTATTGACCTGCAAAGCATGTGGTAACGAGTCAAGAACAAAGTTGAGCGAGTTCACAGTTGGGTGTTTACTTTAAGTTATTTCGAAAACGGTTTCCTTTAACTGGCATCTCTCCTGTGGGGGTTACCTCGTAGTTGAAAACGTGTTTTGTTTATTCCCCTTTACTCTGGCAATCCAGCCGTGGGGGCTACCCCATGTTTAATTATCTGGCTCTCCGGCCGTGGGGGCTACCCCATGTATATACTACTAGACTCGTTACCATATCAACTGCTGACTGTAGTCATGTTTATGTGCCCTGAACTGTCAATGTCTATCATCATTGACGTGCCCAGATCCATTAGTTCACGCCCGTCCTCTGCGGTACGGTGTGAGGCTTGTCAAACCTAAATAGCGCTATCTAACTAATGACCCGCTCGCCATTGGCCCGACGATTAAGTAGATATAATAAGGAGGGACTTCGTGATAGAGTTTTGGTCTAGTAAAAGTTAACTGTCCATGAGGACTAGGAATTACGTTCTTGAATCCGTACAGTCCTACCCAAGTAGGACGAGGAATCCATATTCCTTAACCCATTCCCAACCCCTGGGAATCCCATGCTTTGTAGAAAGTGTGAACTCACCCTAGGTTAGCTCGGCAGATAAACGAAAGGTCAATCGAGTTGCTTGGGGTTAACAACGTCCTAACATGGTTACCATACAAGTCAGGTTTTGGTTTCGAGTAGTACACATAAGTCTCACATAAGCTAGCAGGTTATGAACACATATAGATCATGGAAACAGACACATCCCGTTTAACAGTCATAACATATCCGAACTTGTGCGATCAAAATATTGGGCTCGCACAAGTCTAACGGCCTTGTGCGAGTCACCCGTTGATACCCAATAGTACCCGGCCCAATAACAAGAAACCCAAACAAATCTATAAGCCTAAACACGACCCAATTAAATAAACAGATAACATATCTTGTGCGATCCGTTTAAGCTTTTGCGACTGAGTTGTCCTTGTGCGATCCGGATAACTTGTGCGACTGGGTTTTGGGCCATTCGGTCCAATAACATGTGAAGTTCAAACAGTGTGTAAGGCCCAAGATCTTGTGCGATCGGCACCATCTTGTGCGATCCACTAGATCTTGTGCGATCATGCATAACGGTGAGTTTAAACAATTGCACCTATCTTGTGTGACTGCACTTGTGTGTTTGGTCTTGTCCGATCAGTTATAATTTCCTAATTTCATGCAATCATTTACCAATTCCAAATCAATTCGTTTGACCCAATTAACAGTTTCCATACATGCAATTCTTGATCAAACAAGGATTTTAACATCCATTCTCATGAACCCTAAAATAAGCATAACATTAACAATAATCACAACACTTAAACATATCCATCTAGGGGTTTCAAATCATCATATAACACTTCATAATCGACCATACAACTAATCCGATTTCACATACATTCAGCCGATTAACAAGCATTCGGTTCTAGAACAATGATATGCAAATCCGATTAACATCTACACGGTTCTAAATCAATAACATGTAACCCGAATCATATGAGTATTACCACATCAAGAAATATTTATTATTCATACCAAGAACCCTAACTATTACATAAACTCATGGTAACCATAATCTTATCTAACAACAAGCATCATAAAACACTAACCGGTTATCAAGCTTCAAATAAGAATAATCTGAATCGAGAGAGCTTCGAAGAGATGGATGTTGTTGCCGTCGGGATCGAGAGAGAGAAAGAGAGCTAGGGTTTGTGTGTTTAGAGTGTTTGACAAACAATGAAGAGTATACCCCCCCCCCTCCTATGAGGTTATGCGTAAATAAGAGAATGGGCCGAACCCATTACGGGTTGCCTTTGTGGTTCAAGTGCAAGGTGTGTGGCGCAACAAAGGCTTATACGATCGGGTTGTGTTGTGCGATCCGAGTTATCATATATATATATATACATACAAGATTCACATAATACAAACATAAAGTCTCATAACATTCATTAAATCAACATATCAGATTATCACACAAGGTTCACATACGTTACATTAAGCACAAAGATATGTTCTGAAATACGAGTTGTCACATTATACCCAAGTTGAAAGAAATTTCGTCCCGAAATTTGGTACGTACTCACTGAGGAAGCTAGTTAACTTGCATGGTTTTCCTGGGGTGTCACATCCTCCCCCCATTGATCTGGAATTTCGTCCCGAAATTCCGTAGTAGCTTCAGCCTCAGTAGTGGTTGTATTGTTTGCGAACAATTGGGGATACTTTTGTTTCATCTGATCTTCGCGTTCCCTGGTGAACTCTGGGCCACGACGTGAGTTCCAACGAACTCGAACAAGAGGAATTCTAGTACGCTTGAGAATCTTCACATCTCGGTCAGTAATCTCTACTGGTTCCTAGACGAATCGTAACTGCTCGTCGATAGTGAGCTCCTTCAAAGGAACTATGAGGGTCTCATCTGACAGACATTTCTTCAGATTCGAAACGTGGAAAACGTTGTGAACTCCACTGAGTTCTGTTGGCAAGTTCAATTTGTAGGCCACTTTGCCTATTTTCTCTATGATGTCGAATGGTCCGACGTATCGTGGGTTAAGTTTGCCTCGTTTGCCAAAACGAACAACACCCTTCCAGGGTGAGACTTTGAGTAGCACTCGATCCCCAACCTGGAACTCGAGTGGTTTTCTGCCCTTATCGGTGTAGCTTTTCTGACGGTCACGAGCTGCCGCCATTCATTGTCGTATTTGAGCAATTCGTTCTGTTGTGTCTACCACAAGTTCTGGGCCAGTGATCTGACTATCCCCCACCTCTGCCCAACAAAGAGGTGATCGGCATTTACGCCCGTACAATGCCTCAAATGGAGCGGCCCGAATGCTGGTGTGGTAACTGTTATTATACGAGAACTCCACTAACGGGACATGCTTTTCCCAGCCGTTACCAAAGTCAATGACACATGACCTAAGCATGTCTTCAAGAGTCTGGATGGTGCGTTCAGACTGCCCATTCGTTTGCGGGTGATAAGCTGTGCTCATATTTAAACGTGAGCCAAAGGACTTGTGCATTGCTTGCCACAGTTCAGAAGTAAAACGTGCATCCCGATCAGAGATAATAGAGGTGGGCACCCCGTGCCTCGAAACAACTTCCTTAAGATATACGTCTGCTAGAGTGGAGAACTTATCCGTTTCCTTGATAGCCAAGAAGTGTGCAGACTTTATGAGTCGATCCACGATCACCCGAATAGTATCATTTCCATGTTGAGATCTAGGCAGGCCAGTAACAAAATCCATGGAAATTTTCTCCCATTTCCATTATGGTATCTCTGGTTGTTGGAGTAGGCCCGAGGGTTTCTAGTATTCGGTCTTGACTCTTGCACAAGTTAAACACTTGCTGACGTAAGTTGCTATGTGGGCCTTCATACTAGGCCACCAGTGTGTGGTTCTGAGGTCGTGGTACATCTTATCCGAACCAGGATGTACTGAGTAACGGGACTTGTATGCCTCATCCATCACAAGCTCTCGTAGGTTGCCATAGAGTGGGACCCAAATGCGTCCTGTTACATAGTAAGCACCGTCTTCCTTTTGCTCTAACCGTTGCCTTGAGCCACGTAGGGCTTCAGCCCTGACGTTTTCTGGTTTCAATGCTTCTACCTGAGCATCTCGTATCTGGGAAGGAAGACTAGATTGAATGGTAAGTTGCAGTGCTCGCACGCGCCTAGGCGTAGTGTCCTTCCGACTGAGGGCGTCAGCCACAACATTGGCTTTGCCTGGATGGTACTTGATCGCGCATTCATAATCGTTCAGTAGCTCGACCCATCGACGTTGACGCATGTTTAACTCTTTTTGCTTAAAGATATGTTCGAGACTCCTGTGATCGGTGTAAATGGAGCACCTGGTACCGTACAGGTAATGTCTCCATATCTTGAGTGCGAAAACTACAGCTCCCAGCTCCAAATCGTGTGTAGTGTAGTTATGTTCGTGAATCTTAAGTTGACGTGACGCATAAGCAATGACCTTTTCACGTTGCATCAGCACACATCCAAGTCCCTGAATGGATGCGTCGCAATAAACCACAAAATCGTCTGTGCCTTCAGGCATTGAGAGGATAGGGGCGCTACAAAGTCTATCCTTTAAGTGTTGAAACGCAGTTTCCTGTGCATCACCCCAACGGTAGGTGACACCTTTCTGTGTTAGTGAGGTGAGAGGTTGCCCAATCTTGGAGAAATCCTTGATAAACCTTCTGTAGTAACCGGCCAAGCCCAAGAATTGGCGGATTTCTGTTGGTGTTCTAGGTGCAGGCCAGTCTTTGATCGAGTCTACCTTGGATGGATCAACAGGAATCCCATCCTTGTTTACCACGTGGCCTAGGAAATGGACTTCACGAAGCCAGAAGTCGCATTTCGAGAACTTTGCATAAAGCTGTTCTGTTCAAAGGAGTCCCAAAATAAGTCATAGATGGTGCTCGTGTTCCTCCTGACTCTTCGAATAGATCAGGATGTCGTCGATGAATACTATAACGAACTTGTCTAGGTAAAGCTTGCACACTCGATTCATAAGGTCCATGAAAACCGCAGGTGCGTTTGTCAGCCCAAAAGGCATGACCAAAAACTCGTAGTGTCCATAACGAGTTCTAAAGGCTGTTTTGGAGACGTCCTCTTCTCGGACTCTCAGCTGGTGATATCCTGATCTTAAATCAATCTTCGAGTAAAAGCTCGACCCTTGCAACTGGCCGAATAAATCGTTGATACGTGGAAGAGGATAGCGATTCTTCACGGTCACCTTGTTAAGTTCACGGTAGTCTATGCACATCCTGATGGTACTGTCTTTCTTCTTTACAAATAATACTGGAGCTCCCCAAGGCGAAGATCTAGGACGAATAAAACCCTTATCCAATAGTTCTTGTAGTTGCGTAGAGAGTTCTTCCAACTCTGATGGAGCTAAACGATACAGTGCACGAGCTATTGGTGCGGTTCCAGGAGCTAGCTCGATTTGAAACTCGACTTGACGGTGAAGCATAAGACCAGGTAATTCCTCAGGGAATACCTCAGGATAGTCACGTACAATCGGAAAATCTTCTATCTTCTTTTCTTTCTTTGAGGTGTCCGTAACGAGAGCCAAAATAGCAGTGTTGCCCTTTCGTAAACACTTTTGGGCCTTAAGGAAAGAGATGATGCTCACGACAGCACCACTCTTGTCGCCACGAATCATGAGAGGTTCATCACCCGAACGAGGAATAGGGACAATCTTCTCGTGGCAAAGGATCTCAGCTTGGTGTTGGGATAACCAATCCATCCCAATGACAACGTCGAAACTACCCAGAACGATTGGAATGAGGTCGATAGAGAAGGTGTGATAAGCAAGAACAAGATTACAACCCTTGACTACGTGTGTGGCCTCTAAACTCTTACCGTTAGCTAGCTCTACAGTGTGTTTGGTGTTCAATAGTGTTGGGGTACGCTTAAGCATTTGACTAACTTTTAAGGATACGTAGCTAGTATCGGCACCCGAGTCAAATAAAACTGTAACGTAAAATTCGTCGAGAAGGAACTTACCCGTCACAACATTGGGATCATTCCTCGATTCGCCCTGGCCAATAACGAATACACGACCCCTTGCACCATTGCCATTGTTACCCCCGTTGTTTCCATTCCCCTGGTTGTTATTATTGTTGTTGTTTTGGTTCCGGTTCAGCTGGGGACAATCTCTCTTGAAGTGGCCCTCAGCTCCACACTGAAAGCACCATTTGTTGATGCCTTGCTGCTGCTGCTGGCGTTGATTCTATGGGGCTTGTTGTTGCTGACGATTCTGGTTTGCAGGGTATAAACTTCTGCAATCCTTTGCGGCGTGGCCTGGCTTGTTGCACCTATGACAGTTACCCCTGGTGCATGGCCCGCTGTGGTGTACGTTACAACGATTGCATTTGGGGTGAACTCCCCTGTACCCTCCTTGACTTTGACTACCAGACGATTGCTGACTAGGGCTCTTGTAGTCGTCAGTCCTTCTCTGCTGAGACTAAGATTGAACAGAAGTTGAACCTTGGCTTGAAGCTCCATCCCATTTTCGCTTGTTGTCACTAGGAGCATCTGAAGTAGCTGTAGCACTAATACGTTTTGGTAACCTGTTCTGCTCCACCGCCTGATCAGTGAGACGTTGAGCCAATTGAACAACTTGCTGGATGTTGGCGAGGTTTGCTGAAGTCACATGACTTTGAATCTCTGTAACTAAACCCTTGAGATACAATTCAATACGCTTAATGGGGGGATCCACCATAGTAGGACATAAGATGGCTAGCTAATTCGATCTTTTTGTATAAGCTTCAGTTTCTGACCCCGTCATTTTGAGGTTGAAGAACTCTACCTCCAACTTGTGGATGTCATCACAATTGCAATACTCTTCCTTAATCATTTCCTTAAAATTGTTCCATGGGGTGGCGTTAGCAGCAACCAACCCCAGCATTTGGACCTGAGCGTTCCACCACGTGAGTGCTATACCCTCGAGAGTACCGGTAGCATACTTCACCCTACCGCTCCTTCGGTACCACTAAAGGTACTAGGTCGACAGTCCATAAAGGTCTTGAAAGTGCACACAGGAGGCTGTGCAGGTTGACCTGTCGTGAGAGTAAGAAAGGATAAAGTTTAACACAAAGGTTGGTTCACGAGAGTAGGATCTAAGGATCCTAGAGTAAGTTTCGACTGTAGGATATACCTCCTGCCTGTGCGGCTGCAAGTACCGCAGCAAGTTGTTGGTTAATCAGAGCCGTCAACTGAGCTTGAGTCATATTAATGCGTCCAGCCATGATCTTCATATCAAGGGAAACATGAGTGAGAGGGGTTCGCGAAAGTGCGATGACAGAACAGAGTGAGCACACACGTATTTTCAATTAACAGTTGCTACGTTTATCTAAGCATACCATGAGTAAAGTTCTGTGTAATCTAGCAAGTAGGCAATATAAACATAAATCATATCACCTAGAATGTCGAGCCTTGCACGTGGAGTGAAGTGTCGTTGTGGATCATTGAGCACTGTACAGGTTATAATCTGGTTTTAACAAAAACTTTTTCCCTTTATTAAAACCAAGTTCACGATAACCAATGGCTCTGATACCAATCTGTCACACCCCCCAAAATCCACTTGCGGAGTATCACCGCTTGGAGGCGTGACTGACCAAGATCCAGCCACCAATCATATTGAACAAGCATATAAGTAATTATAAAAGTCCAACCAATACAATTGGTGTCCAAACAAAACATAGTTTAAGTTGCAAGCGGAAGCGGAACGATTAAAACCAAATCACAAATATAAGTTCAAATGTTTCACTATTTAACATTGCACACAACTGTCCATGTCCCACAACGACCCTTCCCCATGCAAAGTCCAGCTAAGTACCTATTGACCTGCAAAGCATGTAGTAACGAGTCAACAACAAAGTTGAGCGAGTTCACAGTTGGGTGTTTGTTTTAAGTTATTTCGAAAACGGTTTCCTTTAACTGGCATCCCTACCGTGGGGGTTACCCCGTAGTTGAAAACATGTTTTGTTTATTCTCATTTACACTGGCAATCCAGCCGTGGGGGCTACCCCATGTTTAATTATCTGGCTCTCCGGCCATGGGGGCTACCCCATGTATATACTACTAGACTCGTTACCATATCGACTGCTGACTGTAGTCATGTTTATGTGCCCTGAACTGTCAATGTCTATCATCATTGACGTGCCCAGATCCATTAGTTCACGCCCGTCCTCTGCGGTACGGTGTGAGTCTTGTCAAACCTAAATAGCGCTATCTAACTAATGACCCGCTCGCCATTGGCCCGGCGATTAAGTCGATATAACAAGAAGGAACTTCGTGATAGAGTTTTGGTCTAGTAAAAGTTAACTGTCCATGAGGACAAGGAATTACGTTCCTGAACCCGTACTGGCCTACCCAAGAAGGATGAGGAATCCATATTCCTTAACCCATTCCCAACCCCTGGTAATCCCATGCTTTGTAGAAAGTGTGAACTCACCTTAGGTTAGCTCGGCAGATAAACGAAAGGTCAATCGAGTTGCTAGGGGTCAACCACGTCCTAACATGGTTACCATACAAGTCAGGTTTTGGTTTCGAGTAGTACACATAAGTCTCACATAAGCTAGCAGGTTATGAACACATATAGATCATGGTAACACACATCACGTTTAACAGTCATAACATATCCGAACTTGTGCGATCAAAAGATTGGGCTCGCACAAGTGTAACGTCCTTGTGCGAGTCACCCGTTGATACCCAATAGTACCCGGCCCAATAACAAGAAACCCAAACAAATCTATAAGCCTAAACACGGCCCAATTAAATAAACAGATAACATAACTTGTGCGATCCGTTTGAGCTTTTGCGACTGAGTTGTCCTTGTGCGATCCGGATAACTTGTGGGACTGGGTTTTGGGCCATTCGGTCCAATAACATGTGAAGTTCAAACAGTGTGTAAGGCCCAAGATCTTGTGCGATCGGCACCATCTTGTGCGATCCACTAGATCTTGTGCGATCATGCATAACGGTGAGTTTAAACAATTGCACCTATCTTGTGCGAATGCACTTGTGTGTTTGGTCTTGTGCGACCAGAGCCTCTTATGCGATTAAGAGACTTGTGTGATCAGTTATAATTTCCTAATTTCATGCAATCATTTACTAATTCCAAATCAATTCGTTTGACCCAATTAACAGTTTCCATACATGCAATTCTCGATCAAACAAGGATTTTAACATCCATTCTCATGAACCCAAACATAATCATAACATGAACAATAATCAAAACACTTAAACATATCCATCTAGGGGTTTCAAATCATCATATAACACTTCATAATCGACCATACAACTAATCCGATTTCACATACATTCAGCCGATTAACAAGCATTCGGTTCTAGAACAATGATTTGCAAATCCGATTAACATCCACACAGTTCTAAATCAATAACATGTAACCCGAATCATATGAGTATTACCACATCAAGAAATATTTATTATTCATACCAAGAACCCTAACTATTACATAAACTCATGGTAACCATAATCTTATCTAACAACAAGCATCATAAAACACTAACCGGTTATCAAGCTTCAAATAAGAATAATCCGAATCGAGAGAGCTTCGAAGATATGGATGTTGTTGCCGTCGGGATCGAGAGAGAGATAGAGAGCTAGGGTTTGTGTGTTTAGAGTGTTTTGACAAACAATGAAGAGTATACCCCCCTCCTATGAGGTTATGCGCAAATAAGAGAATGGGCCGAACCCATTACGGGTTGCCTTTGTGGCTCGAGTGCAAGGTGTGTGGCCCAACAAAGGCTTGTACGATCGGGTTTTGTTTTGCGATCCGAGTTATCATATATATATATATATATACATACAAGATTCACATAATACAAACATAAAGTCTCATAACATTCATTAAATCAACATATCAGATTATCACACAAGGTTCACATACGTTACATTAAGCACAAAGATATGTTCTGAAATACGAGTTGTCACAAGGAGGTTGTCAAATGTTTTATCTCGACGATTCAATTCTTGGGTGGTTGGTTTGGCCCTTGTTCCTGTAACTCGAATCCTAGCCCGGTATATCTCATTTTAATTTTACACCATTGTGAACCTTACGCCTTTTTTACTCTCTGATCGAGTTTCTCGGTATCGAAAAATCTTCGTAAACTAAATCACACGTGTATATGTTGACATTTAAGAGATATACAGTCAAGAAAATCAAGGGCATTGGATATATATATGCGGAGGCACCAAAAAAAAACACTCAACAAATGGCTACAATTTAAGGAATGTGTTTAGTGACGGCATCATATTCCAAATTGATGAAAAAATGTCTGGTGGCAAGAAAAGCTGCTTCTAGGAGGTTGTCAAGTGTTTTCGCTCAACGATTCCATTCTTGGGTGGTTGGTTTGGCCCCTGTTCCTGTAACTCGAATCCTAGCCCGGTATATCCCATTTTAATTTTACACCATTGTGAACCTTACTCCTTTTTTTCTCTCTAATCGAGGTTCTCGGCATTGAAAAATCTTTGAAAACTAAATCACACGTGTATATGTTGACATTTAAGAGATATACAGTTAAGAAAATCAAGAGCAATGGTGATATATATGCGGATTGGACACAAAAAAAAACTGAACAAATGGCTACAATTTAAGGAATGTGTTTAGTGACGGCATCAGATTCCTAATTGATGGAGAAAGGTCTGGTGGCAAGAAAAGCTACTTCTAGGAGGTTGTCAAATGTTTTCGCTTGACGATTCGATTCTTGGGTGGTTGGTTTGGCCCTTGTTCCTATAACTCAAATCCTAGCCCCGGTATATCCCATTTTAATTTTACACAATTTTGAACCTTACGCCTTTTTTACTCTCTGATCGAGTTTCTCGGTATTGAAAAATCTTCGTAAACTAAATCACACGTGTATATTTTGACATTTAAGAGATATACAATCAAGAAAATCAAGGGCAATGGTTATATATATGTAGATTAGGCACCAAAAAAAACACTGAACAAATGGCTACAATTTAAGGAATGTGTTTAGTGACGGCATCAGATTCCTAATTGATGGAAAAATGTCTGGTGGCAAGAAAAACTGCTTCTAGGAGGTTGTCAAGGGTTTTCGCTCAACGATTCCATTCTTGGGTGGTTGGTTTGGCCCCTGTTCCTGTAACTCGAATCCTAGCCCGGTATATCCCATTTTAATTTTACACCATTGTGAACCTTACTCCTTTTTTACTCTCTGATCGAGGTTCTCGGCATTGAAAAATATTCGAAAACTAAATTGCACGCATATATTTTGACATTTAAGAGATATACAGTCAAGAAAATCAAGGGCAATGGTGATATATATGCGGATTAGACACCAAGAAAAAAAAACATTCAACTAATGGCTACAATTTAAGGAATGTGTTTAGTGACGGCATCAGATTCCTAACTGATGGGGAAATATCTGGTGGGAAGAAAAGCTGCTTCTAAGAGGTTGTCAAGTGTTTTCGCTCGACGATTCCATTCTTGGGTGGTTGGTTTGGCCCTTGTTCCTGTACCTCGAATCCTAGCCCGGTATATCCCATTTTAATTTTACAACATTAAGAACCTTACACCTTTTTTACTCTCTAATCGAGGTTCTCGGCATTGAAAAATATTTGTAAACTAAATCACATGTGTAAATGTTGACATTTAGGAGATATACAGTCAAGAAAATCAAGAGCAATGGTGATATTTATGCGGATTAGACACCAAGAAAAAAAACACTCAACAAACGGCTACAATTTAAGGAATGTGTTTCGTGATGGCATCACATTCCTAATTGATGGACAAAGGTCTGGTGGCAAAAAAAGCTGCTTCTAGGAGGTTGTCAAGTGTTTCCGCTCGATGATTCCATTCTTGGGTTGTTGGTTTGGCCCTTGTTTCTTTAACTCGAATCCTAGCCCGGTATATCCCATTTTAATTTGACACCATTGTGAACCTTACGCCTTTTTTACTCTTTAATCGAGGTTCTCGGCATTGAAAAACCTTCGTAAATTAAATCACACGTGTATATGTTGACATTTAAGAGATATACAGTAAAGAAAATCAAGGGCAATGGTGATATATATGCGGATTAGACACCAAAAAAAAATACTCAACAAATGGCTACAATTTAAGGAATGGGTTTAGCGACGACATCAGATTCCTAATTGATGGAGAAATGTCTGGTGGCAAGAAAAGCTACTTCTAGGAGGTTGTCAAGTGTTTTCGCTCGACGATTCCATTTTTGAGTGGTTGGTTTGGCCCTTGTTCCTGTAACTCGAATCCTAGCACGGTATATCCCATTTTAATTTTACACCATTGTGAACCTTACACCTTTTTTACTCTCTAATCGAGGTTCTCGGCATTGAAAAATTTTCGTAAACTAAATCACACGTGTATATGTTGACATTTAAGAGATATACAGTCAAGAAAATCAAGGGCAATGGTGATATATATGCGGATTAGACACCAAAAAAAAAACACTCAACAAATGGCTACGATTTAAGGAATGTGTTTAGTGAGGGCATCATATTCCTAATAGATGGAGAAAGGTCCAGTGGCAAGAAAAGCTGCTTCTAGGAGGTTGTCAAGTGTTTTTGCTCGACGATTCCATTCTTGGGTGGTTGGTTTGGCCCTTGTTCCCGTAACTCGAATCCAAGCCCGGTATATCCGATTTTAATTTTACAGCATTGTGAACCTTACGCCTATTTTACTCTCTGAACGAGGTTCTCGGCATTGAAAAATCTTCGTAAACTAAATCACACGTGTACATCTTGACATTTCCGAGATATACAGTCAAGAAAATCAAGGGCAATGGTGACATATATGCGGATTAGACACAAAAAAAAACACTCAACAAAAGGCAACAATTTAAGGAATGTGTTTAGTGACGGCATCAGATTCCTAATTGATGGAGAAGGGTCTGGTGGTAAGAAAAGCTGCTTCTAGGAGGTTGTCAAGTGTTTCCGCTCGACGATTCCATTCATGGGTGGTTGGTTTGGCCCTTGTTCTCATAACTCGAATCCTAGCCCGGTATATCCCATTTTAATTGGACACCATTGTGAACCTTACGCCTTTTTTACTCTTTGATCGAGGTTCTCAGCATTGAAAAATCTTCGTAAACTAAATCACACGTGTATATGTTGACATTTAAGAGATATACAGTCAAGAAAATCAAGGGCAATGGTGATATATATGCAGATTAGACACCAAAAAAAACACTCAACAAATGGCTACAATTTAAGGAATGTGTTTAGTGATCGCATCAGATTCCTAATTGATGGAGAAAGGTCTGGTGGCAAGAAAAGCTGCTTCTAGGAGGTTGTCAAGTGTTTCCGCTCGATGATTCCATTCTTGGGTTGTTGGTTTGGCCCTTGTTCCTTTAACTCGAATCCTAGCCCGGTATATCCCATTTTAATTTGACACCATTGTGAACCTTACGCCTTTTTTACTCTTTGATCGAGGTTCTCGGCATTGAAAATCTTCGTAAATTAAATCACACGTGTATATGTTGACATTTAAGAGATATACAGTCAAGAAAATCAAGGGCAATGGTGATATATATGCGGATTAGACACCAAAAAAAAATACTCAACAAATGGCTACAATTTAAGGAATGGGTTTAGTGACGACATCAGATTCCTAATTGATGGAGAAATGTCTGGTGGCAAGAAAAGCTGCTTCTAGGAGGGTGTCAAGTGTTTTCGCTCGACGATTCCATTCTTGGGTGGTTGGTTTGGCCCTTGTTCCTGTAACTCGAATCCTAGCTCGGTATATCCCATTTTAATTTTACACCATTGTGAACCTTACACCTTTTTTACTCTCTAATCGAGGTTCTCGGCATTGAAAAATATTCGTAAACTAAATCACACGTGTATATGTTGACATTTAAGAGATATACAATCAAGAAAATCAAGGGCAATGGTGATATATATGCGGATTAGGCACCAAAAAAAACACTCAACAAATGGCTACGATTTAAGGAATGTGTTTAGTGACGGCATCATATTCCTAATAGATGGAGAAAGGTCCAGTGGCAAGAAAAGCTGCTTCTAGGAGGTTGTCATGTGTTTTTGCTCGACGATTCCATTCTTGGGTGGTTGGTTTGGCCCTTGTTCCCATAACTCGAATCCAAGCCCGGTATATCCCATTTTAATTTTACAGCATTGTGAACCTTACGCCTATTTTACTCTCTGATCGAGGTTCTCGGCATTGAAAAATCTTCGTAAACTAAATCACATGTGTACATCTTGACATTTACGAGATATACAGTCAAGAAAATCAAGGGCAATGGTGACATATATGCGGATTAGACACCAAAAAAAAACACTCAACAAAGGGCAACAATTTAAGGAATGTGTTTGGTGACGGCATCAGATTCCTAATTGATGGAGAAGGGTCTGGTGGCAAGAAAAGCTGCTTCTAGGAGGTTGTCAAGTGTTTCCGCTCGACGATTCCATTCATGGGTGGTTGGTTTGGCCCTTGTTCTCATAACTCGAATCCTAGCCCGGTATATCCCATTTTAATTGGACACCATTGTGAACCTTACGCCTTTTTTACTCTCTGATCGAGGTTCTCGGCATTGAAAAATCTTCGTAAACTAAATCACACGTGTATATGTTGACATTTAAGAGATATACAGTCAAGAAAATCAACGGCAATGGTGATATATATGTGGATTAGACACCAAAAAAAACACTCAACAAATGGCTACGATTTAAGGAATGTGTTTAGTGACGGCATCATATTCCTAATAGATGGAGAAAGGTCCAGTGGCAAGAAAAGCTGCTTCTAGGAAGTTGTCAAGTGTTTTTGCTCGACGATTCCATTCTTGGGTGGTTGGTTTGGCCCTTGTTCCCGTAACTCGAATCCAAGCCCGTTATATCCCATTTTAATTTTACAGCATTGTGAACCTTACGCCTATTTTACTCTCTGATCGAGGTTCTCGGCATTGAAAAATCTTCGTAAACTAAATCACACGTGTATATGTTAACATTTAAGAGATATAGAGTCAAGAAAATCAAGGGCAATGGTGACATATATGCGGATTAGACACCAAAAAAACACTCAACAAAGGGCAACAATTTAAGGAATGTGTTTAGTGACGGCATCAGATTCCTAATTGATGGAGAAGGGTCTGGTGGCAAGAAAAGCTGCTTCTAGGAGGTTGTCAAGTGTTTCCGCTCGACGATTCCATTCATGGATGGTTGGTTTGGCCCTTTTTCTCATAACTCGAATCCTAGCCCGGTATATCCCATTTTAATTGGACACCATTGTGAAACTTACGCCTTTTTTACTCTCTGATCGAGGTTCTCGGCATTGAAAAAACTTCGTAAACTAAATCACACGTGTATATGTTGACATTTAAGAGATATACAGTCAAGAAAATCAAGGGCAATGGTGATATATATGCGGATTAGACACCAAAAAAAACACTCAACAAATAGCTACAATTTAAGGAATGTGTTTAGTGATGGCATCAGATTCCTAATTGATGGAGAAAGGTCTGGTGGCAAGAAAATCTGCTTCTAGGAGGTTGTCAAGTGTTTCCGCTCGATGATTCCATTCTTGGGTTGTTGGTTTGGCCCTTGTTCCTTTAACTCGAATCCTAGCCCGGTATATCCCATTTTAATTTGACACCATTGTGAACCTTACGCCTTTTTTACTCTTTGATCGAGGTTCTCGGCATTGAAAAATCTTCGTAAATTAAATCACACGTGTATATGTTGACATTTAAGAGATATACAGTCAAGAAAATCAAGGGCAATGGTGATATATATGCGGATTAGACACCAAAAAAAATACTCAACAAATGGCTACAATTTAAGGAATGGGTTTAGTGACGACATCAGATTCCTAATTGATGGAGAAATGTCTGGTGGCAAGAAAAGCTGCTTCTAGGAGGTTGTCAAGTGTTTTCGCTCGACGATTCCATTCTTGGGTGGTTGGTTTGGCCCTTGTTCCTGTAACTCGAATCCTAGCCCGGTATATCCCATTTTAATTTTACACCATTGTGAACCTTACACCTTTTTTACTCTCTAATCGAGGTTCTCGGCATTGAAAAATCTTCGTAAACTAAATCACACGTGTATATGTTGACATTTAAGAGATATACAATCAAGAAAATCAAGGGCAATGGTTATATATATGCGGATTAGACACCAAAAAAAAACACTCAACAAATGGCTACGATTTAAGGAATGTGTTTAGTGACGGCATCCTATTCCTAATAGATGGAGAAAGGTCCAGTGGCAAGAAAAGCTGCTTCTAGGAGGTTGTCAAGTGTTTTTGCTCGACGATTCCATTCTTGGGTGGTTGGTTTGGCCCTTGTTCCCGTAACTCGAATCCAAGCCCGGTATATCCCATTTTAATTTTACAGCATTGTGAACCTTACGCCTATTTTACTCTCTGATCGAGGTTCTCGGCATTGAAAAATCTTCGTAAACTAAATCACACGTGTACATCTTGACATTTACGAGATATACAGTCAAGAAAATCAAGGGCAATGGTGACATATATGCGGATTAGACATCAAAAATAAAACACTCAACAAAGGGCAACAATTTAAGGAATGTGTTTAGTGACGGCATCAGATTCCTAATTGATGGAGAAGGGTTTGGTGGCAAGAAAAGCTGCTTCTAGGAGGTTGTCAAGTGTTTCCGCTCGACGATTCCATTCATGGGTGGTTGGTTTGGCCCTTGTTCTCATAACTCGAATCCTAGCCCGGCATATCCCATTTTAATTGGACACCATTTTGAACCTTACGCCTTTTTTACTCTCTGATCGAGGTTCTCGGCATTGAAAAATCTTCGTAAACTAAATCACACGTGTATATGTTGACATTTAAGAGATATACAGTCAAGAAAATCAAGGGCAATGGTGATATATATGCGGATTAGACTCCAAAAAAAACACCAACAAATGGCTACAATTTAAGGAATGTGTTTAGTGACGGCATCAGATTCCTAATTGATGGAGAAAGGTCTGGTGGCAAGAAAAGATGCTTCTAGGAGGTTGTCAAGTGTTTTCGCTCGATGATTCCATTCTTGGGTGGTTAGTTTGGCCCTTGTTCCTGTAACTCGAATCCTAGCCCGGTATATCCCATTTTAATTTTACAGCATTGTGAACCTTACACCTTTTTTACTCTCTGATCGAGGTTCTCGGCATTGAAAAATCTTCGTAAACTAAATCACACGTGTATATGTTGACATTTAAGAGATATACAGTCCAGAAAATCAAGAGCAATAGTGATATATATGCGGATTGGACACCAAAAAAAAAACACTCAACAAATGGCTGCAAATTAAGGAATGTGTTTAGTGACGGCATCAGATTCCTAATTGATGGAGAAAGGTCTGGTGGCAAGAAAAGCTACTTCTAGGAGGTTGTCAAATGTTTTCGCTCGACGATTCGATTCTTGGGTGGTTGGTTTGGCCCTTGTTCCTGTAACTCGAATCCTAGCCCGGTATATCCCATTTTAATTTTACGCCATTGTGAACCTTACGGCTTTTTTACTCTCTGATCGAGTTTCTTGGTATTGAAAAATCTCCGTAAACTAAATCACACGTGTATATGTTGACATTTAAGAGATATACAGTCAAGAAAATCAAGGGCAATGGTTATATATATGCGGATTAGGCACCAAAAAAAACACTCAACAAATTGCTACAATTTAAGGAATGTGTTTAATGACGGCATCAGATTCCTAATTGATGGAAAAATGTCTGGTGGTAAGAAAAGCTGCTTCTAGGTGGTTGTCAAGTGTTTTCGCTCAACGATTCCATTCTTGGGTGGTTGGTTTGGCCCCTGTTCCTGTAACTCGAATCCTAGCCCGATATATCCCATTTTAATTTTACACCACTGTGAACCTTACGCCTTTTTTACTCTCTGATCGAGGTTCTCGGCATTGAAAAATCTTCGTAAACTAAATTACACGTGTATATGTTGACATTTAAGATATATACAGTCAAGAAAATCAAGTGCAATGGTGATATATATGCGGATTAGACACCAAGAAAAAAAAAACACTCAACAAAAGGCTACAATTTAAGGAATGTGTTTAGTGACGGCATCAGATTCCTAATTGATGGAGAAAGGTCTGGTGGCAAGAAAAGCTGCTTCTAGGAGGTTGTCAAGTGTTTCCGCTCGATGATTCCATTCTTGGATTGTTGGTTTGGCCCTTGTTCCTGTAACTCGAATCCTAGCCCGGTATATCCCATTTTAATTTGACACCATTGTGAACCTTTCGCCTTTTTTACTCTTTGATCGAGGTTCTCGGCATTGAAAAATCTTCGTAAATTAAATCACACGTGTATATGTTGACATTTAAGAGATATACAATCAAGAAAATCAAGGGCAATGGTGATATATATGCGGATTAGACACCAAAAAAAACACTCAACAAATTGCTACAATTTAAGGAATGTGTTTAGTGACGGCATCAGATTCCTAATTGATGGAGAAATGTCTGGTGGCAAGAAAATCTTCTTCTAGGAGGTTGTCAAGTGTTTTCGCTCGACGATTCCATTCTTTGGTGGTTGGTTTGGCCCTTGTTCCTGTAACTCGAATCCGAGCCCAGTATATCCCATTTTAATTTTACACCATTGTGAACCTTACACCTTTTTTACTCTCTAATCGAGGTTCTCGGCATTGAAAAATATTCGTAAACTAAATCACACGTGTATATGTTGAAATTTATGAGATATGCATTCAAAGAAAATCAAGGGCAATGGTGATATATTTGCAGATTAGACACGAAAAAAACACTCAACAAATGGCTACAATTTAAGGAATGTGTTTAGTGACGGCATCAGATTCCTAATTGATGGAAAAAGGTCTGGTGACAAGAAAAGCTGCTTTTTAGGAGGTTGTCAAGTGTTTTCGATCAACGATTCCATTCTGGGTGGTTGTTTTGGCCCTTGTTCCTGTAACCCGAATTCTAGCCCGGTATATCCCATTTTAATTTTACACCATTGTGAACCTTACTTCTTTTTTACTCTCTGATCGAGGTTCTCGGCTTCGATAAATCTTCGTAAACTAAATCACACGTGTATATGTTGACATTTATGAGATATACAGTTAAGAAAATCAAGGGCAACGGTGATATATATGCAGATTAGACACCAAACAAAAAACACTCAACAAATGGCTACAATTTAAGGAATGTGTTTAATGACGGCAACAGATTCCTAATTGATAGAGAAAGGTCTGGTGACAAGAAAAGCTGCTTCTAGGAGGTTGTCAAGTGTTTTCGCTCGACGATTCCATTTTTGGGTGGTTGGTTTGGCCCTTGTTCCTGTGACTCGAATCCTAGCCCGTTATATCCCATTTTAATTTTACACAATTGTGAACCTTACGCCTTTTTTACTCTCTGATCGAGGTTCTCGGCATTGAAAAATCTTCGTAAACTAAATCACACGTGTATATGTTGACATTTAAGAGATATACAGTCAAGAAAATCAAGGGCAATGGTGATCTATATGCGGATTAGACACCAGAAAAAAACCCTCAACAAACGGCTACAATTTAAGGAATGTGTTTAGTGACGGCATCAGATTCCTAATTGATGGAGAAATGTCTGGTGGTAAGAAAAGCTGCTTCTTGGAGGTTGTCAAGTGTTTTCGCTCAACGATTCCATTCTTGGGTGGTTGGTTTGGCCCTTGTTCCTGTAACTCTAATCCTAACCCGGTATATCCCATTTTAATTTTACACCAATGTGAACCTTACACCTTTTTTACTCTCTAATCGAGGTTCTCGGCATTGAAAAATATTTGTAAACTAAATCACACATGTATATGTTGACATTTAAGAGATATACAGTCAAGAAAATCAAGAGCAATGGTGATATATATGCGGATTAGACACCAAAAAAAAACTCTCAACAAATGGCTACAATTTAAGGAATGTGTTTAGTGACGGCATCAGATTCCTAATTGATGGAGAAAGGTCAGGTGGCAAGAAAAGCTACTTCTAGGAGGTTGTCAAGTGTTTTCGCTCGACGATTCGATTCTTGGGTGGTTAGTTTGGCCCATGTTCCTGTAACTCGAATCCTAGCCCTTTATATCCCATTTTAATTTTACATCATTGTGAACCTTACGCCTTTTTTACTCTCTGATAGAGTTTCTCGGCATTGAAAATTTTTTGTAAACTAAATCACACGTGTATATGTTGAAATTTAAGAGATATACAAACAAGAAAATCAAGGGAAATGGTGATATATTTGCGGATTAGACACAAAAAAAAACACTCAACAAATGGCAACAATTTAAGGAATGTGTTTAGTGATGACATCAGATTCCTAATTGATGGAAAAAGGTCTGGTGGCAAGAAGAGCTGCTTCTAGGAGGTTGTCAAGTGTTTTCGCTCTACAATTCCATTCTTGGTTGGTTGGTTTGGCCCTTGTTCATGTAACTCGAATCCTAGCCTGGTATATCCCATTTTAATTTTACACCATTGTGAACCTTACGCCTTTTTTACTCTCTGCTCGAGGTTCTCGGCATTGAAAAATATTCGTAAACTAAATCACACGTGTATATGTTGACATTTAAGAGATATACAGTCAAGAAAATCAAGGGCAATGATGATATATATGCGGATTAGACACCAAAAAAAACAATCAACAAATGGCTACATTTTAAGGAATGTGTTTAGTGACGGCATCAGATTCCTAATTGATAGAGAAAGGTCTGGTGGCAAGTAAAGCTGCTTCAAGGAGGTTGTCAAGTGTTTTCGCTTGACGATTCCAGTCTTGGGTGGTGGGTTTGGCCCTTGTTCCTGTAACTCGAATCCTAGCCAGGTAAATCCCATTTTAATTTTACACCACTGTGAACCTTACGCCTTCTTTACTCTCTGATCGAGGTTCTCGGCATTGAAAAATCATCGTAAACTAAATTACACGTGTATATGTTGACATTTAAGATATATACAGTCAAGAAAATCAAGGGCAATGGTGATATATATGCGGATTAGACACAAAAAAAAAACACTCAACAAATGGCTACAATTTAAGGAATGTGTTTAGTGAAGGCATCAGATTCCTAATTTATGGAGAAAAGTCTGGTGGCAAGAAAACCTGCTTTTAGGAAGTTGTCAACTGTTTTCGCTCGACGATTCCATTCTTAGGTGGTTGGATTGGCCCTTGTTCCTGTAACTCGAATCCTAGCTCGGTATATCCCATTTTAATTTTAAACCATTGTGAACCTTACGCCTTTTTTACTCTCTGATCGAGGTTCTCGGCATTAAAAAATCTTCGTAAACTAAATCACACGTGTATATGTTAACATTTAAGAGATATAGAGTCAAGAAAATAAAGGGCAACGGTGATATTTATACGGATTAGACACCAAAAAACACTCAACAAATGGCTACAATTTAAGAAATGTGTTTAGTGACGGCATCAGATTCCTAATTGATGGAGAAAGGTCTGGTGGCAAGAAAAGCTGCTTCTAGAAGGTTGTAAAGTGTTTTCGCTCGACGATTCCATTCTTGGGTGGTTGGTTTGGCCCTTGTTCCTGTAACTCGAATCCTAGCCCGGTATATCCCATTTTAATTTTACACCACTGTGAACCTTACGCCTTTTTTACTCTCTGATCGAGGTTCTCGGCATTGAAAAATCTTCGTAAACTAAATCACACGTGTATATGTTGACATTTAGGAGATATACAGTCAAGAAAATCAAGGTCAATGGTGATATATATGCGGATTAGACACCCAAAACAACCACTCAACAAATGGCTACAATTTAAGGAATGTGTTTAGTGACGGCATCTGATTCCTAATTGATGGAGAAAGGTCTGGTGGCAAGAAAAGCTGCTTCTAGGAGGTTGTCAAGTGTTTTTGCTCGACGATTCCATTCTTGGGTGGTTGGTTTGGCCCTTGTTCCTGTAACTCGAATCCTAGCCAGGTATATCCCATTTTAATTTTGCAACATTGTGAACCTTACGCCTTTTTTACTCTCTGATCGAGGTTCTCGGCATTGAAAAATCTTCGTAAACTAAATCACACGTGTATATGTTGACATTTAAGAGATATACAGTCAAGAAAATCAAGGGCAATGGTGATATATATGCGGATTAGACACCAAAAAAAACACTCAACAAATGGCTACAATTTAAGAAATATGTTTAGTGACGACATCAGATTCCTAATTGATGGAGAAAGGTCTGGTGGCAAGAAAAGCTGCTTCTACGAGGTTGTCAAGTGTTTTCACTCGACGATTCCAGTCTTGGGTGGTTGGTTTGGCCCTTGTTCCTGTAACTCGAATCCTAGCCCGGTATATCCCATTATAATTTTACACCACTGTGAACCTTACGCCTTTTTTACTCTCTGATCGAGGTTCTCGGCATTGAAAAATCTTCGTAAACTAAATCACACGTGTATATGTTGACATTTAAGAGATATACAGTCAAGAAAATTAAGGGCAATGGGGATATATATGCGGATTAGACACCAAGAAAAAAAAAACACTAAACTAATGGCTACAATTTAAGAAATGTGTTTAGTGACGGCATCAGATTCCTAATTGATGGAAAAAGATCTGGTGGGAAGAAAAGCTACTTCTAATAGGTTGTCAAGTGTTTTCGCTCGACGATTCCATTCTTGGGTGGTTGGTTTGGCTCTAGTTCCTGTAACTCGAATCCTATCCCTGTATATCCCTTTTTAATTTTACACCATTGTGAACCTTACACCTTTTTTACTCTCTAATCGAGGTTCTCGGCATTGAAAAATATTCGTAAACTAAATCACACGTGTATATGTTGACATTTAAGAGATATACAGTCAAGAAAATCAAGGGCAATGGTGATATATATATGGATTAGACACCAAGAAAAGCTGCTTCTAGGAGGTTGTCAAGTGTTTCCGCTCGATGATTCCATTCTAGGGTTGTTGGTTTGGCCCTTTTTCCTGTAACTCGAATCCTAGCCAGGTATATCCCATTTTAATTTTACAACATTGTGAACCTTACGCCTTTTTTACTCTCTGATCGAGGTTCTCGGCATTGAAAAATCTTCGTAAACTAAATCACACGTGTATATGTTGACATTTAAGAGATATAGAGTCAAGAAAATAAAGGGCAATGGTGATATATATACGGATTAGACACCAAAAAAAACACTCAACAAATGGCTACAATTTAAGAAATGTGTTTAGTGACGGCATCAGATTCCTAATTGATGGAGAAAGGTCTGGTGGCAAGAAAAGCTGCTTCTAGGAGGTTGTAAAGTGTTTTCGCTCGACGATTCCATTCTTGGGTGGTTGGTTTGGCCCTTGTTCCTGTAACTCGAATCCTAGCCCGGTATATCCCATTTTAATTTTACACCATTGTGAACCTTACGCCTTTTTTACTCTCTGATCGAGGTTCTCGGCATTAAAAAATCTTCGTAAACTAAATCACACGTGTATATGTTGACATTTAAGAGATATAGAGTAAAGAAAATAAAGGGCAATGGTGATATATATACGGATTAGACACCAAAAAACACGCAACAAATGGCTACAATTTAAGAAATGTGTTTAGTGACGGCATCAGATTCCTTATTGATGGAGAAAGGTCTGGTGGCAAGAAAAGCTGCTTCTAGGAGGTTGTAAAGTGTTTTCGTTCGACGATTCCATTCTTGGGTGGTTGGTTTGGCCCTTGTTCCTGTAACTCGAATCCTAGCCCGGTATATCCCATTTTAATTTTACACCACTGTGAACCTTACGCCTTTTTTACTCTCTGATCGAGGTTCTCGGCATTGAAAAATCTTCGTAAACTAAATCACACGTGTATATGTTGACATTTAGGAGATATACAGTCAAGAAAATCAAGGGCAATGGTGATATATATGCGGATTAGACACCCAAAAAAACCAATCAACAAATGGCTACAATTTAAGGAATGTGTTTAGCGACGGCATCTGATTCCTAATTGATGGAGAAAGGTCTGGTGGCAAGAAAAGCTGCTTCTAGGAGGTTGTCAAGTGTTTTCGCTCGACGATTCCATTCTTGGGTGGTTGGTTTGGCCCTTGTTCCTGTAACTCGAATCCTAGCCAGGTATATCCCATTTTAATTTTACACCACTGTGAACCTTACGCCTTTTTTACTCTCTGATCGAGGTTCTCGGCATTGAAAAATCATCGTAAACTAAATTACACGTGTATATGTTGACATTTAAGATATATACAGTCAAGAAAATCAAGGGCAATGGTGATATATATACGGATTAGACACCAAAAAAAACTCAACAAATGGCTACAATTTAAGAAATGTGTTTAGTGACGGCATCAGATTCCTAATTGATGGAGAAAGGTCTGGTGACAAGAAAAGCTGCTTCTAGGAGGTTGTAAAGTGTTTTCGCTCGACGATTCCATTCTTGGGTGGTTGGTTTGGCCCTTGTTCCTGTAACTCGAATCCTAGCCCGGTATATCCCATTTTAATTTTACACCACTGTGAACCTTACGCCTTTTTTACTCTCTGATCGAGGTTCTCGGCATTGAAAAATCTTCGTAAACTAAATCACACGTGTATATGTTGACATTTAGGAGATATACAGTCAAGAAAATCAAGGGCAATGGTGATATATATGCGGATTAGACACCCAAAAAAACCAATCAACAAATGGCTACAATTTAAGGAATGTGTTTAGTGACGGCATCTGAATCCTAATTGATGGAGAAAGGTCTGGTGGCAAGAAAAGCTGCTTCTAGGAGGTTGTCAAGTGTTTTCGCTCGACGATTCCATTCTTGGGTGGTTGGTTTGGCCCTTGTTCCTGTAACTCGAATCCTAGCCAGGTATATCCCATTTTAATTTTACACCACTGTGAACCTTACGCCTTTTTTACTCTCTGATCGAGGTTCTCGGCATTGAAAAATCATCGTAAACTAATTTACACGTGTATATGTTGACATTTAAGATATATACAGTCAAGAAAATCAAGGGCAATGGTGATATATATGCGGATTAGACACAAAAAAAATCACTCAACAAATGGCTACAATTTAAGGAATGTGTTTAGTGAAGGCATCAGATTCCTAATTTATGGAGAAAGGTCTGGTGGCAAGAAAACCTGCTTTTAGGAGGTTGTCAAGTGTTTTCGCTCGACGATTCCATTATTAGGTGGTTGGATTGGCCCTTGTTCCTGTAACTCGAATCCTAGCTCGGTATATCCCATTTTAATTTTACACCATTGTGAACCTTACGCCTTTTTTACTCTCTGATCGAGGTTCTCGGCATTAAAAAATCTTCGTAAACTAAATCACACGTGTATATGTTGACATTTAAGAGATATAGAGTCAAGAAAATAAAGGGCAATGGTGATATATATACGGATTAGACACCAAAAAACCCTCAACAAATGGCTACAATTTAAGAAAAGTCTTTAGTGACGGCATCAGATTCCTAATTGATGGAGAAAGGTCTGGTGGCAAGAAAAGCTGCTTCTAGGAGGTTGTAAAGTGTTTTCGCTCGACGATTCCATTCTTAGGTGGTTGGTTTGGCCCTTGTTCCTGTAACTCGAATCCTAGCCCGGTATATCCCATTTTAATTTTACACCACTGTGAACCTTACGCCTTTTTTACTCTCTGATCGAGGTTCTCGGCATTGAAAAATCTTCGTAAACTAAATCACACGTGTATATGTTGACATTTAGGAGATATACAGTCAAGAAAATCAAGGGCAATGGTGATATATATGCGGATTAGACACCCGAAAAAACCACTCAACAAATGGCTACAATTTAAGGAATGTGTTGAGTGACGGCATCTGATTCCTAATTGATGGAGAAAGGTCTGGTGGCAAGAAAAGCTGCTTCTAGGAGGTTGTAAAGTGTTTTCGCTCGACGATTCCATTCTTGGGTGGTTGGTTTGGCCCTTGTTCCTGTAACTCGAATCCTAGCCAGGTATATCCCATTTTAATTTTACACCACTGTGAACCTTACGCCTTTTTTACTCTCTGATCGAGGTTCTCGGCATTGAAAAATCTTCGTAAACTAAATCACACGTGTATATGTTGACATTTAAGAGATATACAGTCAAGAAAATTAAGGGCAATGGGGATATATATGCGGATTAGACACCAAGAAAAAAAACACTAAACTAATGGCTACAATTTAAGAAATGTGTTTAGTGACGGCATCAGATTCCTAATTGATGGAAAAAGATCTGGTGGGAAGAAAAGCTACTTCTAATAGGTTGTCAAGTGTTTTCGCTCGACGATTCCATTCTTGGGTGGTTGGTTTGGCTCTAGTTCCTGTAACTCGAATCCTATCCCGGTATATCCCATTTTAATTTTACACCCTTGTGAACCTTACACCTTTTTTACTCTCTAATCGAGGTTCTTGGCATTGAAAAATATTCGTAAACTAAATCACACGTGTATATGTTGACATTTAAGAGATATACAGTCAAGAAAATCAAGGGCAATGGTGATATATATATGGATTAGACACCAAGAAAAAAATACACTTAACAAAAGGCTACAATTTAAGGAATGTGTTTTGTGGCGGCATCAGATTCCTAATTGATGGAGAAACGTCTGGTGGCAAGAAAAGCTGCTTCTAGGAGGTTGTCAAGTGTTTCCGCTCGATGATTCCATTCTTGGGTTGTTGGTTTGGCCCTTGTTCCTATAACTCGAATCCTAGCCAGGTATATCCCATTTTAATTTTACAACATTGTGAACCTTACGCCTTTTTTACTCTCTGATCGAGGTTCTCGGCACTGAAAAATTTTCGTAAACTAAATCACACGTGTATATGTTGACATTTAAGAGATATAGAGTCAAGAAAATAAAGGGCAATGGTGATATATATACGGATTAGACACCAAAAAAATACTCAACAAATGGCTACAATTTAAGAAATGTGTTTAGTGACGCATCAGATTCCTAATTGATGGAGAAAGGTCTGGTGGCAAGAAAATCTGCTTCTAGGTGGTTGTAAAGTGTTTTCGCTCGACGATTCCATTCTTGGGTGGTTAGTTTGGCCCTTGTTCCTGTAACTCGAATCCTAGCCCGGTATATCCCATTTTAATTTTACACCATTGTGAACCTTACGCCTTTTTTACTCTCTGATCGAGGTTCTCGGCATTAAAAAATCTTCGTAAACTAAATCACACGTGTATATGTTGACATTTAAGAGATATAGAGTCAAGAAAATAAAGGGCAATGGTGATATATATACGGATTAGACACCAAAAAACACTCAACAAATGGCTACAATTTAAGAAATGTGTTTAGTGACGGCATCAGATTCCTAATTGATGGAGAAAGGTCTGGTGGCAAGAAAAGCTGCTTCTAGGAGGTTGTAAAGTGTTTTCGCTCGACGATTCCATTCTTGGGTGGTTGGTTTGGCCCTTGTTCCTGTAACTCGAATCCTAGCCCGGTATATCCCATTTTAATTTTACACCACTGTGAACCTTACGCCTTTTTTACTCTCTGATCGAGGTTCTCGGCATTGAAAAATCTGCGTAAACTAAATCACACGTGTATATGTTGACATTTAGGAGATATACAGTCAAGAAAATCAAGGGCAATGGTGATATATATGTGGATTAGACACCCAAAAAAACCAATCAACAAATGGCTACAATTTAAGGAATGTGTTTAGTGACGGCATCTGATTCCTAATTGATGGAGAAACGTCTGGTGGCAAGAAAAGCTGCTTCTAGGAGGTTGTCAAGTGTTTCCGCTCAATGATTCCATTCTTGGGTTGTTGGTTTGGCCCTTGTTCCTGTAACTCGAATCCTAGCCAGGTATATCCCATTTTAATTTTACAACATTGTGAACCTTACGCCTTTTTTACTCTCAGATCGAGGTTCTCGGCATTGAAAAATCTTCGTAAACTAAATCACACGTGTATATGTTGACATTTAGGAGATATACAGTCAAGAAAATCAAGGGCAATGGTGATATATATGCGGATTAGACACCCGAAAAAACCACTCAACAAATGGCTACAATTTAAGGAATGTGTTTAGTGACGGCATCTGATTCCTAATTGATGGAGAAAGGTCTGGTGGCAAGAAAAGCTGCTTCTAGGAGGTTGTCAAGTGTTTTCGCTCGACGATTCCATTCTTGGGTGGTTGGTTTGGCCCTTGTTCCTGTAACTCGAATCCTAGCCAGGTATATCCCATTTTAATTTTACACCACTGTGAACCTTACGCCTTTTTTACTCTCTGATCGAGGTTCTCGGCATTGAAAAATCTTCGTAAACTAAATCACACGTGTATATGTTGACATTTAAGAGATATACAGTCAAGAAAATTAAGGGCAATGGGGATATATATGCGGATTAGACACCAAGAAAAAAAACACTAAACTAATGGCTACAATTTAAGAAATGTGTTTAGTGACGGCATCAGATTCCTAATTGATGGAAAAAGATCTGGTGGGAAGAAAAGCTACTTCTAATAGGTTGTCAAGTGTTTTCGCTCGACGATTCCATTCTTGGGTGGTTGGTTTGGCTCTAGTTCCTGTAACTCGAATCCTATCCCGGTATATCCCATTTTAATTTTACACCCTTGTGAACCTTACACCTTTTTTACTCTCTAATCGAGGTTCTTGGCATTGAAAAATATTCGTAAACTAAATCACACGTGTATATGTTGACATTTAAGAGATATACAGTCAAGAAAATCAAGGGCAATGGTGATATATATATGGATTAGACACCAAGAAAAAAATACACTTAACAAAAGGCTACAATTTAAGGAATGTGTTTTGTGGCGGCATCAGATTCCTAATTGATGGAGAAACGTCTGGTGGCAAGAAAAGCTGCTTCTAGGAGGTTGTCAAGTGTTTCCGCTCGATGATTCCATTCTTGGGTTGTTGGTTTGGCCCTTGTTCCTGTAACTCGAATCCTAGCCAGGTATATCCCATTTTAATTTTACAACATTGTGAACCTTACGCCTTTTTTACTCTCTGATCGAGGTTCTCGGCATTGAAAAATTTTCGTAAACTAAATCACACGTGTATATGTTGACATTTAAGAGATATAGAGTCAAGAAAATAAAGGGCAATGGTGATATATATACGGATTAGACACCAAAAAAACACTCAACAAATGGCTACAATTTAAGAAATGTGTTTAGTGACGCATCAGATTCCTAATTGATGGAGAAAGGTCTGGTAGCAAGAAAAGCTGCTTCTAGGGGGTTGTAAAGTGTTTTCGCTCGACGATTCCATTCTTGGGTGGTTAGTTTGGCCCTTGTTCCTGTAACTCGAATCCTAGCCCGGTATATCCCATTTTAATTTTACACCATTGTGAACCTTACGCCTTTTTTACTCTCTGATCGAGGTTCTCGGCATTAAAAAATCTTCGTAAACTAAATCACACGTGTATATATTGACATTTAAGAGATATAGAGTCAAGAAAATAAAGGGCAATGGTGATATATATACGGATTAGACACCAAAAAACACTCAACAAATGGCTACAATTTAAGAAATGTGTTTAGTGACGGCATCAGATTCCTAATTGATGGAGAAAGGTCTGGTGGCAAGAAAAGCTGCTTCTAGGAGGTTGTAAAGTGTTTTCGCTCGACGATTCCATTCTTGGGTGGTTGGTTTGGCCCTTGTTCCTGTAACTCGAATCCTAGCCCGGTATATCCCATTTTAATTTTACACCACTGTGAACCTTACGCCTTTTTTACTCTCTGATCGAGGTTCTCGGCATTGAAAAATCTTCGTAAACTAAATCACACGTGTATATGTTGACATTTAGGAGATATACAGTCAAGAAAATCAAGGGCAATGGTGATATATATGTGGATTAGACACCCAAAAAAACCAATCAACAAATGGCTACAATTTAAGGAATGTGTTTAGTGACGGCATCTGATTCCTAATTGATGGAGAAACGTCTGGTGGCAAGAAAAGCTGCTTCTAGGAGGTTGTCAAGTGTTTCCGCTCAATGATTCCATTCTTGGGTTGTTGGTTTGGCCCTTGTTCCTGTAACTCGAATCCTAGCCAGGTATATCCCATTTTAATTTTACAACATTGTGAACCTTACGCCTTTTTTACTCTCTGATCGAGGTTCTCGGCATTGAAAAATCTTCGTAAACTAAATCACACGTGTATATGTTGACATTTAAGAGATATAGAGTCAAGAAAATAAAGGGCAATGGTGATATATATACGGATTAGACACCAAAAAAACACTCAACAAATGGCTACAATTTAAGAAATGTGTTTAGTGACGCATCAGATTCCTAATTGATGGAGAAAGGTCTGGTGGCAAGAAAAGCTGCTTCTAGGAGGTTGTAAAGTGTTTTCGCTCGACGATTCCATTCTTGGGTGGTTAGTTTGGCCCTTGTTCCTGTAACTCGAATCCTAGCCTGGTATATCCCATTTTAATTTTACACCATTGTGAACCTTACGCCTTTTTTACTCTCTGATCGAGGTTCTCGGCATTAAAAAATTTCGTAAACTAAATCACACGTGTATATGTTGACATTTAAGAGATATAGAGTCAAGAAAATAAAGGGCAATGGTGATATATATACGGATTAGACACCAAAAAACACTCAACAAATGGCTACAATTTAAGAAATGTGTTTAGTGACGGCATCAGATTCCTAATGGATGGAGAAAGGTCTGGTGGCAAGAAAAGCTGCTTCTAGGAGGTTGTAAAGTGTTTTCGCTCGACGATTCCATTCTTGGGTGGTTGGTTTGTCCCTTGTTCCTGTAACTCGAATCCTAGCCCGGTATATCCCATTTTAATTTTACACCACTGTGAACCTTACGCCTTTTTTACTCTCTGATCGAGGTTCTCGGCATTGAAAAATCTTCGTAAACTAAATCACACGTGTATATGTTGACATTTAGGAGATATACAGTCAAAAAAATCAAGGGCAACGGTGATATATATGTGGATTAGACACCCAAAAAAACCAATCAACAAATGGCTACAATTTAAGAATTGTGTTTAGTGATGGCATCTGATTCCTAATTGATGGAGAAAGGTCTGGTGGCAAGAAAAGCTGCTTCTAGGAGGTTGTCAAGTTTTTTCGCTCGACGATTCCATTCTTGGGTGGTTGGTTTGGCCCTTGTTCCTGTAACTCGAATCCTAGCCAGGTATATCCCATTTTAATTTTACAACATTCTGAACCTTACGCCTTTTTTACTCTCTGATCGAGGTTCTCGGCATTGAAAAATCTTCGTAAACTAAATCACACGTGTATATGTTAACATTTAAGAGATATAGAGTCAAGAAAATAAAGGGCAATGGTGATATATATACGGATTAGACACCAAAAAAACACTCAACAAATGGCTACAACTTAAGAAATGTGTTTAGTGACGGCATCAGATTCCTAATTGATGGAGAAAGGTCTGGTGGCAAGAAAAGCTGCTTCTAGGAGGTTGTAAAGTGTTTTCGCTCGACGATTCCATTCTTGGGTGGTTGGTTTGGCCCTTGTTCCTGTAACTCGAATCCTAGCCCGGTATATCCCATTTTAATTTTACACCACTGTGAACCTTACGCCTTTTTTACTCTCTGATCGAGGTTCTCGGCATTGAAAAATCTTCGTAAACTAAATCACACGTGTATATGTTGACATTTAGGAGATATACAGTCAAGAAAATCAAGGGCAATGGTGATATATATGCGGATTAGACACCCTAAAAAACCAATCAACAAATGGCTACAATTTAAGGAATGTGTTTAGTGACGGCATTTGATTCCTAATTGATGGAGAAAGGTCTGGTGGCAAGACAGCTGCTTCTAGGAGGTTGTCAAGGGTTTTCGCTCGACGATTCCATTCTTGGGTGGTTGGTTTGGCCCTTGTTCCTGTAACTCGAATCCTAGCCAGGTATATCCCATTTTAATTTTACAACATTCTGAACCTTACGCCTTTTTTACTCTCTGATCGAGGTTCTCGGCATTGAAAAATCTTCGTAAACTAAAGCACACGTGTATATGTTGACATTTAAGAGATATAGAGTCAAGAAAATAAAGGGGAATGGTGATATATATACGGATTAGACACCAAAAAAACACTCAACAAATGGCTACAATTTAAGAAATGTGGTTAGTGACGGCATCAGATTCCTAATTGATGGAGAAAGGTCTGGTGGCAAGAAAAGCTGCTTCTAGGAGGTTGTAAAGTGTTTTCGCTCGACGATTCCATTCTTAGGTGGTTGGTTTGCCCCTTGTTCCTGTAACTCGAATCCTAGCCCGGTATATCCCATTTTAATTTTACACCACTGTGAACCTTACGCCTTTTTTACTCTCTGATCGAGGTTCTCGGCATTGAAAAATCTTCGTAAACTAAATCACACGTGTATATGTTGACATTTAGGAGATATACAGTCAAGAAAATCAAGGGCAATGGTGATATATATGCGGATTAGACACCCAAAAAAACCACTCAACAAATGGCTACAATTTAAGGAATGTGTTTAGTGACGGCATCTGATTCCTAATTGATGGAGAAAGGTCTGGTGGCAAGAAAAGCTGCTTCTAGGAGGTTGTCAAGTGTTTTCGCTCGACGATTCCATTCTTGGGTGGTTGGTTTGGCCCTTGTTCCTGTAACTCGAATCCTAGCCAGGTACATCCCATTTTAATTTTACAACATTGTGAACCTTACGCCTTTTTTACTCTCTGATCGAGGTTCTCGCCATTGAAAAATCTTCGTAAACTAAATCACACGTGTATATGTTAACATTTAAGAGATATACAGTCAAGAAAATCAAGGGCAATGGTGATATATATGCGGATTAGACACCAAAAAAACACTCAACAAATGGCTACAATTTAAGAAATATGTTTAGTGACGACATCAGATTCCTAATTGATGGAGAAAGGTCTGGTGGCAAGAAAAGCTGCTTCTAGGAGGTTGTAAAGTGTTTTCGCTCGACGATTCCATTCTTGGGTGGTTGGTTTGGCCCTTGTTCCTGTAACTCGAATCCTAGCCCGGTATATCCCATTTTAATTTTACACCACTGTGAACCTTACACCTTTTTTACTCTCTAATCGAGGTTCTCGGCATTGAAAAATCTTCGTAAACTAAATCACACGTGTATATGTTAACATTTAAGAGATATACAGTCAAGAAAATCAAGGGCAATGGGGATATATATGCGGATTAGACACCAAGAAAAAAAAACACTCAACTAATGGCTACAATTTAAGGAATGTGTTTAGTGACGGCATCAGATTTCTAATTAATGGAAAAAGATCGGGTGGGAAGAAAAGCTACTTCTAATAAGTTGTCAAGTATTTTCGCTCGACGATTCCATTCTTGGGTGGTTGGTTTGGCCCTTGTTCCTGTAACTCGAATCCTAGCCCGGTATATCCCATTTTAATTTTACACCATTGTGAACCTTACACCTTTTTTACTCTCTAATCGAGGTTCTCGGCATTGAAAAATATTCGTAAACTAAATCACACGTGTATATGTTGACATTTAAGAGATATACAGTCTAGAAAATCAAGGGCAATGGTGATATATATACGGATTAGACACCAAGAAAAAAAACACTCAACAAAAGGCTACAATTTAAGGAATGTGTTTAGTGACGGCATCAGATTCCTAATTGATGGAGAAACGTCTGGTGGCAAGAAAAGCGGCTTCTAGGAGGCTGTCAAGTGTTTCCGCTCGATGATTCCATTCATGGGTTGTTGGTTTGGCCCTTGTTCCTGTAACTCAAATCCTAGCCCGGTATATCCCATTTTAATTTGACACCATTGTGAACCTTACGCCTTTTTTACTCTTTGATCGAGGTTCTCGGCATTGAAAAATCTTCGTAAATTAAATCACACGTGTATATGTTGACATTTAAGAGATATACAATCAAGAAAATCAAGGGCAAAGGTGATATATATGCGGATTAGACACCAAGAAAAAAAAAACACTCAACTAATGGCTACAATTTAAAGAATAGGTTTAGTGACGGCATCTGATTCCTAATTGATGGAGAAATGTCTGGTGGCAAGAAAAGCTGCTTCTAGGAGGTTGTCAAGTGTTTTCGTTCGACGATTCCATTCTTGGGTGGTTGGTTTGGCCCTTGTTCCTGTAACTCGAATCCTAGCCCGGTATATCCCATTTTAATTTTACACCATTGTGAACCTTACACCTTTTTTACTCTCTGATCGAGGTTCTCGGCATTGAAAAATATTCGTAAACTAAATCACACGTGTATATGTTGACATTTAAGAGATATACAGTCAAGAAAATCAAGAGCAATGGTGAAATATATGCGGAATAGACACCAAAAAAACACTCAACAAATGGCTACAATTTAAGGAATGTGTTTAGTGACGGCATCAGATTCCTAATTGATAGAGAAAGGTCAGGTGGCAAGAAAAGCTACTTCTAGGAGGTTGCCAAGTGTTTCCGCTCAACGATTCCATTCTTGGGTGGTTGGTTTGGCCCCTGTTCCTGTAACTCGAATCCTAGCCCGGTATATCCCATTTTAATTTTACACCATTGTGAACCTTACGCCTTTTTTACACTCTAATCGAGGTTCTCGGCATTGAAAAATATTCGTAAACTAAATCACACGTGTATATGTTGATATTTAAGAGATATACAGTCAAGAAAATCAAGGGCAATGGTGATATATATGCGGATTAGACACAAAGAAAAAAAAAACACTCAACAAAAGGCTACAATTTAAGGAATGTGTTTAGTGACGGCATCAGACTCCTAATTGATGGAGAAAGGTCTGGTGGCAAGAAAAGCTGCTTCTAGAAGGTTGTCAAGTGTTTCCGCTCGATGATTCCACTCTTGGGATGTTGGTTTGGCCCTTGTTCCTGTAACTCGAATCCTAGCCCGGTATATGCCATTTTAATTTGACTCCATTGTGAACCTTACGCCTTTTTTACTCTCTGATCGAGGTTCTCGGCATTGAAAAATATTCGTAAACTAAAACACACGTGTATATGTTGACATTTAAGAGATATACAGTCAAGAAAATCAAGGGCAATGGTGATATATATGCGGATTAGACACAAAAAAACACTTAAAAAATGGCTACAATTTATGGAATGTGTTTAGTGACGGCATCAGATTCCTAATTGATGGAGAAAGGTCTGTTGGCAAGAAAAGCTGCTTCTAGGAGGTTGTCAAGTGTTTTTGCTCGACTATTCCATTCTTAGGTGGTTGGTTTGGCCCTTGTTCCTGTAACTCGAATCCTAGCCAGGTATATCACATTTTAATTTTACACCATTGTGAACCCTACGCCTTTTTTACTCTCTGATCGAGGCTCTCGGCATTGAAAAATCTTCGTAAACTAAATCACACGTGTATATGTTGACATTTAAGAGATATATAGTCAAGAAAATCAAGGGCAATGATGATATATATGTGGATTAGACACCAAAAAAAACACTCAACAAATGGCTACAATTTAAGGAATGTGTTTAGTGACGACATCAGATTCCTAATTGATGGAGAAAGGTCTGGCGGCAAGAAAAACTGCTTCTAGGAGGTTGCCAAGTGTTTTCGCTCTACGATTCCATTCTTGGTTGGTTGGTTTGGCCCTTGTTCCTGTAAATCAAATCCAAGCCTGGTATATCCCATTTTAAATTTACACCATTGTGAACCTTACGCCTTTTTTATTATCTGATCGAGGTTCTCAGCATTGAAAAATCTTCGTAAACTAAATCACACGTGTGTATGTTGACATTTAAAAGATATACAGTCACGAAAATCAAGGGCAATGGTGATATATATGCGGATTAGACACCAAAAAAACACTCAACAAATGGCTACAATTTAAGAAATGTGTTTGGTGACGGCATCTGATTTCCAATTGATGGAGAAAGCTCTGGTGGCCAGAAAAGCTGCTTCTAGGAGGTTGTCAAGTGTTTTCGCTCGACGATTCCATTCTTGGGTGGTTGGTTTGGCCCTTGTTCCTGTAACTCGAATCCTAGCCCGGTAGATCCCATTTCAATTTTACACCATTGTGAACCTTACGCCTTTTTACTCTCTGATCGAGGTTCTCGGCATTGAAAAATCTTCGTAAACTAAATCACACGTGTATATCTTGACATTTAAGAGATATAAAGTCAAGAAAATCAAGGGCAATGGTGATATATATGCGGATTAGACACCAAAAAAACACTCAACAAATGGCTACAATTTAAGGAATGTGTTTAGTGACGGCATTAGATTCCTAATTGATAAAGAAAGGTCTGGTGGCAAGAATAGCTGCTTCTAGGAGGTTGTCAAGTGTTTTCGCTCGACGATTCCATTTTTGGGTGGTTGGTTTGGCCCTTGTTCCTGTAACTCGAATCTTAGCCCAGTATATCCCATTTTAATTTTACACCATTGTGAACCTTACGCCTTTTTACTCTCTGATCGAGGTTCTCGGCATTGAAAAATCTTCGTAAACTAAATCACACGTGTATATGTTGACATTTAAAAGATATACAGTCAAGAAAATCAAGGGCAATGGTGATATATATGCGGATTTGACCCCAAAAAAATAAACACTCAACAAATGGCTACAATTTAAGGAATGTGTTTAGTGATGGCATCTGATTCCTAATTGATGGAGAAAGGTCTGGTGGCAAGAAAAGCGGCTTCTAGGAGGTTGTCAAGTGTTTTTTCTCGACGATTCCATTCTTGGTGGTTGGTTTCGCCCATGTTCCTGTAACTCGAATCCTATCCCGGTATATCCCATTTTAATTTTACACCATTGTGAACCTTGCGCCTTTTTACTCTCTGATCGAGGTTCTCGGCATTGAAAAATCTTTGTAAACTAAAACACACGTGTATATGTCGATATTTAGGAGATATATAGTCTAGAAAATCAAGGGCAATGGTGATATATATGCGGATTAGACACCAAAAAAAACACTCAACAAATGGCTACAATTTAAGGAATGTGTTTAGTGACGGCATCAGATTCCTAATTGATGGAGAAAGGTTTGGTGGCAAGAAAAGCTGCTTCTAGGAGGTTGTCAAGTGTTTTCGCTCGACGATTCCAATCTTGGGTGGTTGGTTTGGCCCTTGTTCCTGTAACTCGTATCCTAGCCCGGTATATCCCTTTTTAATTTTACACCATTTTGAACCTTACGTATTTTTACTCTCTGAACGAGGTTCTCGGCGTTGAAAAATCTTCGTAAACTAAATAACACGTGTATATGTTGATATTTAAGAGATAAACAGTTAAGAAAATCAAGGGAAATGGTGATATATATGCGCATTAGACACCAAAAAAAAACACTCAACAAATGTCTACAATTTAAGGAATGTGTTTAGTGACGGCATCAGATTCCTAATTGATGGAGAAAGGTCTGGTGGCAAGAAAAGCTGCTTCTTGGAGGTTGTCAAGTGATTTCACTCGACGATTCCATTCTTGGGTGGTTGGTTTGGCCCTTGTTCCTGTAACTCGAATACTAGCCCGGTATATCCCATTTTAATTTTACACCATTGTGAACCTTACGCCTTTTTTACTCTCTGATCGAGGTTCTCGGCATTGAAAAATCTTCGTAAACTAAATCACACCTGTATATGTTGATATTTAAGAGATATACAGTCAAGAAAATCAAGGGCAATGGTGATATATATGCGGATTAGACACAAAAAAAACACTCAACAAATGACTACAATTTAAGGAATGTGTTTAGTGACGGCATCAGATTCCTAATTGATGGAGAAAGGTCTTGTGGCAAGAATAGCTGCTTCCAGGAGGTTTTCAAGTGTTTTCGCTTGACGATTCCAGTCTTGGGTGGTTGGTTTGGCCCTTGTTCCTGTAACTCGAATCCTAGCCCGGTATATCCCATTTTAATTTTACACCATTGTGAACCTTACGCCTTTTTTACTCTCTGATCGAGGTTCTCGGCGTTGAAATTTCTTCGTAAACTAAATAACACGAGTATATGTTGATATTTAAGAGATATACAGTTAAGAAAATCAAGGAAAATGGTGATATATATGCGCATTAGACACCAAAAAAAAACACTCAACAAATGTCTACAATTTAAGGAATGTGTTTAGTGACGGCATCAGATTCCTAATTGATGGAGAAAGGTCTGGTGGCAAGAAAAGCTGCTTCTAGGAGGTTGTCAAGTGTTTTCACTCGACGATTCCATTCTTGGGTGGTTGGTTTGGCCCTTGTTCCTGTAACTCGAATCCTAGCCCGGTATATCCCATTTTAATTTTACACCATTGTGAACCTTACGCCTTTTTTACTCTCTGATCGAGGTTCTCGGCATTGAAAAATCTTCGTAAACTAAATCACACGTGTATATGTTGATATTTAAGAGATATACAGTTAAGAAAATCAAGGGCAATGGTGATATATATGCGGATTAGACACAAAAAAACACTCAACAAATGACTACAATTTAAGGAATGTGTTTAGTGACGGCATCAGATTCCTAATTGATGGAGAAAGGTCTTGTGGCAAGAATAGCTGCTTCCAGGAGGTTTTCAAGTGTTTTCGCTTGACGATTCCAGTCTTGGGTGGTTGGTTTGGCCCTTGTTCCTGTAACTCGAATCCTAGCCCGGTATATCCCATTTTAATTTTACACCATTGTGAACCTTACACCTTTTTTACTCTCTGATCGAGGTTCTCGGCATTGAAAAAGCTTCGTAAACTAAGTCACACGTGTATATGTTGATATTTAAGAGATATACAGTTAAGAAAATCAAGGGCAATGGTGATATATATGCGGATTAGACACCAAAAAAAACACTCAATAAATGGCTGCTTCCAGGAGGTTTTCAAGTGTTTTCGCTTGACGATTCCAGTCTTGGGTGGTTGGTTTGGCCCTTGTTCCTGTAACTCGAATCCTAGCCCGGTATATCCCATTTTAATTTTACACCATTGTGAACCTTACGCCTTTTTTACTCTCTGATCGAGGTTCTCGGCGTTGAAAAATCTTCGTAAACTAAATAACACGTGTATATGTTGATATTTAAGAGATATACAGTTAAGAAAATCAAGGGAAATGGTGATATATATGCGCATTAGACACCAAAAAAAACACTCAACAAATGTCTACAATTTAAGGAATGTGTTTAGTGACGGCATCAGATTCCTAATTGATGGAGAAAGGTCTGGTGGCAAGAAAAGCTGCTTCTAGGAGGTTGTCAAGTGTTTTCACTCGACGATTCCATTCTTGGGTGGTTGGTTTGGCCCTTGTTCCTGTAACTCGAATCCTAGCCCGGTATATCCCATTTTAATTTTACACCATTGTGAACCTTACGCCTTTTTTACTCTCTGATCGAGGTTCTCGGCATTGAAAAATCTTCGTAAACTAAATCACACGTGTATATGTTGATATTTAAGAGATATACAGTTAAGAAAATCAAGGGCAATGGTGATATATATGCGGATTAGACACAAAAAAACACTCAACAAATGACTACAATTTAAGGAATGTGTTTAGTGACGGCATCAGATTCCTAATTGATGGAGAAAGGTCTTGTGGCAAGAATAGCTGCTTCCAGGAGGTTTTCAAGTGTTTTCGCTTGACGATTCCAGTCTTGGGTGGTTGGTTTGGCCCTTGTTCCTGTAACTCGAATCCTAGCCCGGTATATCCCATTTTAATTTTACACCATTGTGAACCTTACACCTTTTTTACTCTCTGATCGAGGTTCTCGGCATTGAAAAAGCTTCGTAAACTAAGTCACACGTGTATATGTTGATATTTAAGAGATATACAGTTAAGAAAATCAAGGGCAATGGTGATATATATGCGGATTAGACACCAAAAAAAACACTCAATAAATGGCTGCTTCCAGGAGGTTTTCAAGTGTTTTCGCTTGACGATTCCAGTCTTGGGTGGTTGGTTTGGCCCTTGTTCCTGTAACTCGAATCCTAGCCCGGTATATCCCATTTTAATTTTACACCATTGTGAACCTTACGCCTTTTTTACTCTCTGATCGAGGTTCTCGGCGTTGAAAAATCTTCGTAAACTAAATAACACGTGTATATGTTGATATTTAAGAGATATACAGTTAAGAAAATCAAGGGAAATGGTGATATATATGCGCATTAGACACCAAAACAAAACACTCAACAAATGTCTACAATTTAAGGAATGTGTTTAGAGACGGCATCAGATTCCTAATTGATGGAGAAAGGTCTGGTGGCAAGAAAAGCTGCTTCTAGGAGGTTGTCAAGTGTTTTCACTCGACGATTCCATTCTTGGGTGGTTGGTTTGGCCCTTGTTCCTGTAACTCGAATCCTAGCCCGGTATATCCCATTTTAATTTTACACCATTGTGAACCTTACGCCTTTTTTACTCTCTGATCGAGGTTCTCGGCATTGAAAAATCTTCGTAAACTAAATCACACGTGTATATGTTGATATTTAAGAGATATACAGTCAAGAAAATCAAGGGCAATGGTGATATATATGCGGATTAGACACAAAAAAAACACTCAACAAATGACTACAATTTAAGGAATGTGTTTAGTGACGGCATCAGATTCCTAATTGATGGAGAAAGGTCTTGTGGCAAGAATAGCTGCTTCCAGGAGGTTTTCAAGTGTTTTCGCTTGACGATTCCAGTCTTGGGTGGTTGGTTTGGCCCTTGTTCCTGTAACTCGAATCCTAGCCCGGTATATCCCATTTTAATTTTACACCATTTTGAACCTTACGTATTTTTACTCTCTGATCGAGGTTCTCGGCGTTGAAAAATCTTCGTAAACTAAATAACACGTGTATATGTTGATATTTAAGAGATATACAGTTAAGAAAATCAAGGGAAATGGTGATATATATGCGCATTAGACACCAAAAAAAACACTCAACAAATGTCTACAATTTAAGGAATGTGTTTAGTGACGGCATCAGATTCCTAATTGATGGAGAAAGGTCTGGTGGCAAGAAAAGCTGCTTCTAGGAGGTTGTCAAGTGTTTTCACTCGACGATTCCATTCTTGGGTGGTTGGTTTGGCCCTTGTTCCTGTAACTCGAATCCTAGCCCGGTATATCCCATTTTAATTTTACACCATTGTGAACCTTACGCCTTTTTTACTCTCTGATCGAGGTTCTCGGCATTGACAAATCTTCGTAAACTAAATCACACGTGTATATGTTGATATTTAAGAGATATACAGTCAAGAAAATCAAGGGCAATGGTGATATATATGCGGATTAGACACAAAAAAAACACTCAACAAATGACTACAATTTAAGGAATGTGTTTAGTGACGGCATCAGATTCCTAATTGATGGAGAAAGGTTTGGTGGCAAGAAAAGCTGCTTCTAGGAGGTTGTCAAGTGTTTTCGCTCGACGATTCCATTCTTGGGTGGTTGGTTTGGCCCTTGTTCCTGTAACTCGTATCCTAGCCCGGTATATCCCATTTTAATTTTACACCATTTTGAACCTTACGTATTTTTACTCTCTGGTCGAGGTTCTCGGCGTTGAAAAATCTTCGTAAACTAAATAACACGTGTATATGTTGATATTTAAGAGATATACAGTTAAGAAAATCAAGGGAAATGGTGATATATATGCGCATTAGACACCAAAAAAAAAACACTCAACAAATGTCTACAATTTAAGGAATGTGTTTAGTGACGGCATCAGATTCCTAATTGATGGAGAAAGGTCTGGTGGCAAGAAAAGCTGCTTCTAGGAGGTTGTCAAGTGTTTTCACTCGACGATTCCATTCTTGGGTGGTTGGTTTGGCCCTTGTTCCTGTAACTCGAATCCTAGCCCGGTATATCCCATTTTAATTTTATACCATTGTGAACCTTACGCCTTTTTTACTCTCTGATCGAGGTTCTCGGCATTGAAAAATCTTCGTAAACTAAATCACACGTGTATATGTTGATATTTAAGAGATATACAGTCAAGAAAATCAAGGGCAATGGTGATATATATGCGGATTAGACACAAAAAAAAACACTCAACAAATGACTACAATTTAAGGAATGTGTTTAGTGACGGCATCAGATTCCTAATTGTTGGAGAAAGGTCTTGTGGCAAGAATAGCTGCTTCCAGGAGGTTTTCAAGTGTTTTCGCTTGACGATTCCAGTCTTGGGTGGTTGGTTTGGCCCTTGTTCCTGTAACTCGAATCCTAGCCCGGTATATCCCATTTTAATTTTACACCATTGTGAACCTTATGCCTTTTTTACTCTCTGATCGAGGTTCTCGGCATTGAAAAAGCTTCGTAAACTAAATCACACGTGTATATGTTGATATTTAAGAGATATACAGTTAAGAAAATCAAGGGCAATGGTGATATATATGCGGATTAGACACCAAAAAAAACACTCAATAAATGGCTACAATTTAAGGAATGTGTTTAGTGACGGCATCAGATTCCTAATTGATGGAGAAAGGTCTGGTGGCAAGAAAAGCTGCTTCTAGGAGGTTGTCAAGTGTTTTCGCTCGACGATTCCATTCTTGGGTGGTTGGTTTGGCCCTTGTTCCTGTAACTCGAATCCTAGCCCGATATATCCCATTTTAATTTTACACCATTGTGAACCTTACGCCTTTTTTTACTCTCTGATCGAGGTTCTCGGCATTGAAAAATCTTCGTAAACTAAATCACACGTGTATACGTTGATATTTAAGAGATATACAGTCAAGAAAATCAAAGGCAATGGTGATATATATGCGGATTAGACACAAAAAAAAACACTCAACAAATGCCTACAATTTAAGGAATGTGTTTAGTGATGGCATCAGATTCCTAATTAATGGAGAAAGGTCTGGTGGTAAGAAAAGCTGCTTCTAGGAGGTTGTCAACTGTTTTCGCTCTATGATTCCATTCTTGGGTGGTTGGTTTGGCCCTTGTTCCTGTAACTCGAATCCTATCCCGGTATATCCCATTTTAATTTTACACCATTGTGAACCATATGCCTTTTTTACTCTCTGGTCGAGGTTCTCGGCATTGAAAAATCTTCGTAAACTAAATCACACGTGTATATGTTGATTTTTAAGAGATCTACAGTCAAGAAAATCAAGGGAAATGGTGATATATATGGGGATTAGACACCAAAAGAAGAACTCAACAAATGGCTACAATTTAAGCAATGTGTTTAGTGACGGCATCAGATTCCTGATTGATGGAGAAAGGTCTGTTGGCAAGAAAAGCTGCTACTAGGAGGTTGTCAAGTGTTTTCGCTCGACGATTCCATTCTTGGGTGGTTGGTTTGGCTTGTTCCTGTAACTCGAATCCTAGCCCGGTATATCCCATTTTAATCTTACTCCATTGTGAACCTTACGCCATTTTTACTCTCTGAATGAGGTTCTCGGCGTTGAAAAATCTTCGTAAACTAAATCACACGTGTATATGTTGATATTTAAGAGATATACAGTTAAGAAAATCAAGGGAAATGATGATATATATGCGGATTAAACACCAAAAAAAAAACACTCAACAAATGGCTACAATTTAAGGAATGTGTTTAGTGACGGCATCAGATTCCTAATTGATGGAGAAAGGCCTGGTGGCAAGAAAAGCTGCATCTAGGAGGTTGTTAATTGTTTTCGCTCGACGATTCCATTCTTGGGTGGTTGGTTTGGCCCTTGTTCCTGTAACTCGAATCCTAGCCCGGTATATCCCATTTTAATTTTACACCATTATGAACCTTACGCCTTTTTTACTCTCTGATAGAGGTTTTCGGCATTGAAAAATCTTCGTAAACTAAATCACAAGTGTATATGTTTACATTTAAGAGATATACAGTCAAGAAAATCAAGGGCAATGGTGATATTTATGCGGATTAGACACCAAAAAAAACACTCAACAAATGGCTACAATTTAAGGAATGTGTTTAGTGACGGCATCAGATTCCTAATTGATGGAGAAACGTCTGGTGGCAAGAAAAGCTGCTTCTAGGAGGTTGTCAAGTGTTTTTGCTCGACGATTCCATTCTTGGGTGGTTGGTTTGGCTTGTTCCTGTAACTCGAATCCTAGCCCGGTATATCCCATTTTAATCTTACTCCATTGTGAACCTTACGCCATTTTTACTCTCTGATCGAGGTTCTCGGCGTTGAAAAATCTTCGTAAACTAAATCACACGTGTATATGTTGATATTTAAGAGATATACAGTCAAGAAAATCAAGGGCAATGGTGATATATATGCGGATTAGACACAAAAAAAAAACACTCAACAAATGGCTACAATTTAAGGAATGTGTTTAGTGACGGCATCAGATTCCTAATTGATGGAGACAGGCCTGGTGGCAAGAAAGGCTGCTTCTAGGAGGTTGACAAGTGTTTTCACTCGACGATTCCATTCTTGGCTGGTTGGTTTGGCCCTTGTTCCTGTAACTCGAATCCTAGCCCGGTATATCCCACTTTAATTTTACACCATTGTGAACCTTACGCCTTTTTTACTCTCTGATCGAGGTTCTCGGGATTGAAAAATCTACGTAAACTAAATCACACGTGTATATGATGACATTTAAGAGATATACAGTCAAGAAAATCAAGGGCAATGGTGATATATAGGCGGATTAAACACCAAAAAAAACACTCAACAAATGGCTACAATTTAAGGAATGTGTTTAGTGACGGCATCAGATTCCTAATTGATAGAGAAAGGTCTGGTGGCAAGAAAAGCTGCTTCTAGGAGGTTGTCAAGTGTTTTCGGTCAACGATTCCATTCGTGGGTGGTTGGTTTGGCTGTTGTTCCTGTAACTCGAATCCTAGCCCGGTATATCGCATTTTAATTTTACACCATTGTGAACCTTACGCCTTTTTTACTCTCTGATCGAGGTTCTCGGCATTGAAAAATCTTTGTAAACTAAATCACTCGTGTATATGTTGATATTTAAGAGATCTACAGTCAAGAAAATCAAGGGCAATGGTGATATATATGCAGATTAGACACCAAAAAAACACTCAACAAATGGCTTCAATTTAAGGAATGTGTTTAGTGACGGCATCAGATTCCTAATTGATGGAGAAAGGTCTGGTGGCAAGAAAAGCTGCTTCTAGGAGGTTGTCAAGTGTTTTCGGTCGACGATTCCATTCTTGGGTGGTAGGTTTGGCTCTTGTTCCTGTAACTCGAATCCTAGCCCGGTATATCCCATTTTAATTTTACACCATTGTGAACCTTACGCCTTTTTTACTCTCTGATCGAGGTTCTCGACATTGAAAAATCTTCGTAAACTAAATCACACGTGTATATGTTGATATTTAAGAGATATACAGTCAAGAAAATCAAGGCTAATGGTGATATATATGCGGAATAGACACCAAAAAAAACACTCAACAAATGGTTACAATTTAAGCAATGTGTTTAGTGACGGCATCAGATTCCTAATTGATGGAGAAAGGTCTGGTGGTAAGAAAAGCTGCTTCTAGGAGGTTGTAAAGTGTTTTCGCTCGACGATTCCATTCTTAGGTGGTTGGTTTGGCCCTTGTTCCTGTAACTCGAATCCTAGCCTGGTATATCCCATTTTAATTTTACACCATTGTGAACCTTACGCCTTTTTTACTCTCTTATCGAGGTTCTCGGCATTGTAAAATCTTCGTAAACTAAATCACACGTGTATATGTTGATATTTAAGAGATATACAGTCAAGAAAATCAAGGGTAATGGTGATATATATGCGGATTAGACACCAAAAAAAACACTCAACAAATGGCTACAATTGAAGGAATGTGTTTAGTGACGGCATCAGATTCCTAATTGATGGAGAAAGGTCTGGTGGTAAGAAAAGCTGCTTCTAGGAGATTGTCAAGAGTTTTCGCTCGACGATTCCATTCTCGGATGGTTGGTTTGGCCCTTGTTCTTGTAACTCGAATCCTACCCCGGTATATCCCATTTTAATTTTACACCATTGTGAACCTTACGCCTTTTTTACTCTCTGATCGAGGTTCTCGGCATTGAAAAATTCTCGTAAACTAAATAACACGTATATATGTTGACATTTAAGAGATATACAGTCAAGAAAATCAAGGGCAATGGTGATATATATGCGGATTAGACACCAAAAAAAACACTCAACAAATGGCTACAATTTAAGGAATGTGTTTAGTGACGGCATCAGATTCCTAATTGATGGAGAAAGGTCTGGTGGCAAGAAAAGCTGCTTCTAGGAGGTTGTCAAGTGTTTTCGCTAGACGATTACATTCTTGGATGGTTGGTTTGGCCCTTGTTCCTGTAACTCGAATCCTTGCCCGGTATATCCCATTTTAATTTTACACCATTATGAACCTTACGCCTTTTTTACTCTCTGATCGAGCTTCTCGGTGTTGAAAAATCTTCGTAAACTAAATCACACGTGTATATTTTGATATTTAAGAGATATACAGTCAAGAAAATCAAAGGCAATGGTGATATATATGCGGATTAGACACCAAAAAAAACACTCAACAAATGGCTACAATATAAAGAATGTGTTTAGTGACGGCATCAGATTCCTAATTGATGGAGAAAGGTCTGGTGGCAAGAAAATCTGCTTCTAGGAGGTTGTCAAGTGTTTTTGCTCGACTATTCAATTCTTGGGTGGTTGGTTTGGCCCTAGTTCCTGTAACTCGAATCCTAGCCCGGTATATCCCATTTTAATTTTACACCATTATGAACCTTACGCCTTTTTTACTCTCTGATCGAGGTTATCGGCATTGAAAAATCTTCGTAAACTAAATCACAAGTGTATATGTTGATATTTAAGAGATATACAGTCAAGAAAATCAAGGGCAATGGTGATATATATGCGGATTTGACACAAAAAAAACACTCAACAAATGGCAACATTTAAGGAATGTGTTTTGTGACGGCATCAGATTCCTAATTGATGGAGAAAGGTCTGGTGGCAAGAAAAGCTGCTTCTATGAGGTTGTCAAGTGTTTTCGCTCGACGATTCCATTCTTGGGTGGTTGGTTTGGCCCTTGTTCCTTAAACTCGAATCCTAGCCCGGTATATCCCATCTTAATTTTACACCATTGTGAACCTTACGCATTTTTTACTCTCTTATCGAGGTTCTCGGCATTGAAAAATCTTCGTAAACTAAATCACACGTGTATAAGTTGATATTTAAGAGATATACAGTCAAGAAAATCAAGGGCAATGGTTATATATATGCGGATTAGACACCAAAGAAAACACTCAACAAATGGCTACAATTTAAGGAATGTGTTTAGTGACGGCATCAGATTCCTAATAGATTGACAAAGGTCCGGTGGCAAGAAAAGCTGCTTCTAGGAGGTTGTCAAGTGTTTTCGCTCGACGATTCCATTATTGGGTGGTTGGTTTGGCCCTTGTTCCTGTAACTCGAATCCTAGCCCGGTATATCCTATTTTAATCTTACACCATTGTTAACCTTACGTCTTTTTTTCTCTCTAATCGAGGTTCTCGGCATTGAAAAATCTTCGTAAACTAAATCACACGTGTATATGTTGACATTTAAGAGATATACAGTCAAGAAAATCAAGGGCAATGGTGATATATATGCGGATTAGACACAAAAAAAACACTCAACAAATGGCTATAGTTTAAGGAATGTGTTTAGTGACGGCATCAGATTCCTAATTGATGGAGAAAGGTCTGGTGGCAAGAAATTCTACTTCTAGGAGGTTGTCAAGTGTTTTCGCTCGACGATTCAATTCTTGGGTGGTTGATTTGGCCCTTGTTCCTGTAACTCGAATCCTAGCCCGGTCTATCCCATTTTAATTTTACACCATTGTGAACCTTACGCCTTTTTTACTCTCTGATCGAGGTTCTCGGCATTGAAAAATCTTTGTAGACTAAATCACACGTGTATATGTTGATATTTAAGAGATATACAGTCAAGAAAATCAAGGGCAATGGTGATATATATGCGGATTAGACACCAAAAAACACTCTCAACAAATTGCTACAATTTAAGGAATGTGTTTAGTGACGGCATCAGATTCCTAATTGATGGAGAAAGGTCTGGTGGCAAGAAATTCTGTTTCTAGGAGGTTGTCAAGTGTTTTCGCTCGACGATTCAATTCTTGGGTGGTTGGTTTGGCCCTTGTTCCTGTAACTCGAATCCTAGCCCGGTATATCCCATTTTAATTTTACACCATTATGAACCTTACGCCTTTTTTACTCTTTGATCGAGGTTATCGGCGTTGAAAAATCATCGTAAACTAAATCACACGTGTATATGTTGATATTTAAGAGATATACAGTTAAGAAAATCAAGGGCAATGGTGAATTATATGCGGATTAGACACCCAAAAAAACACTCAACAAATGGCTACAATACAAGGAATGTGTTTAGTGACGGCATCAGATTCCTAATTGATGGAGAAAGCTATGGTGGCAAGAATAGCTGCTTCTAGGAGGTTGTCAAGTGTTTTCGCTCGATGATTCCATTCTTGGGGGGTTGGTTTAGCCCTTGTTCTTGTAACTCGAATCCTAGCCCGGTATATCCCATTTTAATTTTACACCATTGTGAACCTTACGCCTTTTTTACTCTCTGGTCGAGGTTCTCGGCATTGAAAAATCTTCGTAAACTAAATCACACATGTATATGTTGACATTTAAGAGATATATAGTCAAGAAATTCAAGGGCAACGGTGATATATATGCGGATTAGACACAAAACAAACACTTAACAAATGGCTATAATTTAAGTAATGTGTTTAGTGACGGCATCAGATTCCTAATTGATGGAGAAAGGTCTGGTGGCAAGAAATTCTGCTTCCAGGAGGTTGTCAAGTGTTTTCGCTCGACGATTCCATTCTTGGGTGGTTGGTTTGGCCCTTGTTCCTGTAACTCGAATCCTTGCCCGGTATATCCCATTTTAATCTTACACCAATGTGAAGCTTACATCCTTTTACTCTCTGATCGAGGTTCTCGGCATTGAAAAAACTTCGTAAACTAAATCACACATGTATATGTTGATATTTAAGAGATATACAGTCAAGAAAATCAAGGGCAATGGTGATATATACGCAGATTAGACACCAAAAAAAACACTCAACAAATGGGTACAATTTAAGGAATGTGTTTAGTGACGGCATCAGATTCCTAATTGATGGAGAAAGGTCTGGTGGCAAGAAAAGCTGCTTCTAGGACGTTGTCAAGTGTTTTCGCTCGACGATTCCATTCTTGGGTGGTTGGTTTGGCCCTTGTTCCTGTAATTCGAATCCTAGCCCGGTATATACCATTTTAATTTTACACTATTGTGAACCTTACGCCCTTTTTACTCTCTGATCGAGGTTCTCGGCATTGAAAAAACTTTGTAAACTAAATCACACGTGTATATGTTGATATTTAAGAGATATACAGTCAAGAAAATCAAGGGCAATGGTGATATATATGCGGATTAGACACCAAAAAAAAACACTCAACAAATGACTACAATTTAAGAAATGTGTTTAGTGACGGCATTAGATTTCTAGTTGATGGAGAAAGGTCTGGTGGAAAGAAAAGCTGCTTCTAGGAGGTTGTCAAGTGTTTTCGCTCGACGATTCTATTCTTGGGTGGTTGGTTTGGCCCTTGTTCCTGTAACTCGAATCCTAGCCCGGTATATCCCATTTTAATTTCACCATTGTGAACCTTTCGCCTTTTTTACTCTCTGATTGAGGTTCTTGGCATTGAAAAATCTTCGTAAACTAAATCACACGTGTATATGTTGATATTTAAGAGATATACAGTTAAGAAAATAAAGGGAAATGGTGATATATATGCGGATTAGACACCAAAAAAAACACTCAACAAATGTCTACAATTTAAGGAATGTGTTTAGTGACGGCATCAGATTCCTAATTGTTGGAGAAAGGTCTGGTGGAAAGAAAAGCTGCTTCTAGGAGGTTGTCATGTGTTTTCGCTCGGCGATTCCATTCTTGGGTGGTTGGTTTGGCCCTTGTTCCTGTAACTCGAATCCTATCCCGGTATATCCCATTTTAATTTTACACCATTGTGAACCTTACGCCCTTTTTACTCTCTGATCGAGTTTCTCGGCATTGAAAAATCTTCGTAAACTAAATCACACGTGGATTTGACATTTAAGAGATATACACTCAAGTAAATCAAGGGCAATGTTGATATATATGTGGATTGGACACAAAAAAAACACTCAACAAATGGCTACAATTTAAGGAATGTGTTTAGTGACGACATCACATTCCTAATTGATGGAGAAAGGTCTAAAGGCAAGAAAAGCTGCTTCTAGGAGGTTGTCAAGTGTTTTCGGTCGACGATTCCATTCTTGGGTGGTTGGTTTGGCTCTTGTTCCGATAACTCGAATCACACGTGTATATGTTGATATTTAAGAGATATACAGTCAAGAAAATCAAGGGCAATGGTGATATATATGCGGATTAGACACCAAAAAAAACACTCAACAAATGGCTACAATATAAGGAATGTGTTTAGTGACTGCATCAGATTCCAAATTGATGGAGAAAGGTCTGGTAGCAAGAATAGCTGCTTCTAGGAGATTGTCAAGTGTTTTCGCTTGACGATTCTAGTCTTGGGTGGTTGGTTTGGCCCTTGTTCCTGTAACTTGAATCCTTGCCCGGTATATCCCATTTTAATTTTACACCATTGTGAACCTTACGCCTTTTTTACTCTCTGATCGAGGTTCTCGGCATTGAAAAATCTTCGTAAAGTAAATCACAAGTGTATATGTTGATATTTAAGAGCTATACAGTTAAGAAAATCAAGGGCAATGGTGATATATATGTGGATTAGACACCAAAAAAAACACTCAACAAATGGCTACAATTTAAGGAATGTGTTTATTGACGGCATCAGATTCCTAATTGATGGAGAAAGGTCTGGTGGGAAGAAAAGCTGCTTCTAGGAGGTTGTCAAGTGTTTTCGCTCGACGATTCCATTCTTGGGTGGTTGGTTTGGCCCTTGTTCCTGTAACTCGAATCCTAGCCCGGTATATCCCATTTTAATTTTACACCATTGTGAACCTTACGCCTTTTTTACTCTCTGATCGAGGTTCTCGACATTGAAAAATCTTCGTAAACTAAATTACACGTGTATATGTTGATATTTAAGAGATATACAGTTAAGAAAATCAAGGGCAATGGTGATATATATGTGGATTAGACACCAAAAAAAACACTCAACAAATGGGTACAATGTAAGGAATGTGTTTAGTGACGGCATCAGATTCCTAATTGATGGAGAAAGGTCTGGTGGCAAGAAAAGCTGCTTCTAGGAGGTTGTCAAGTGTTTTCGCTCGACGATTCCATTCTTGGGTGGTTGGTTTGGCCCTTGTTCCTGTAATTCGAATCCTAGCCCGGTATATACCATTTTAATTTTACACTATTGTGAACCTTACGCCCTTTTTACTCTCTGATAGAGGTTCTCGGCATTGAAAAAACTTTGTAAACTAAATCACACGTGTATATGTTGATATTTAAGAGATATACAGTCAAGAAAATCAAGGGCAATGGTGATATATATGCGGATTAGACACAAAAAAAACACTCAACAAATGACTACAATTTAAGAAATGTATTTAGTGACGGCATCAGATTTCTAGTTGATGGAGAAAGGTCTAGTGGCAAGAAAAGCTGCTTTTAGGAGGTTGTAAAGTGTTTTCGCTCGACGATTCTATTCTTGGGTGGTTGGTTTGGCCCTTGTTCCTGTAACTCGAATCCTAGCCCGGTATATCCCATTTTAATTTCACCATTGTGAACCTTTCGCCTTTTTTACTCTCTGATTGAGGTTCTTGGCATTGAAAAATCTTCGTAAACTAAATCACACGTGTATATGTTGATATTTAAGAGATATACAGTTAAGAAAATAAAGGGAAATGGTGATATATATGCGGATTAGACACCAAAAAAAACACTCAACAAATGTCTACAATTTAAGGAATGTGTTTAGTGACGGCATCAGATTCCTAATTGTTGGAGAAAGGTCTGGTGGAAAGAAAAGCTGCTTCTAGGAGGTTGTCAAGTGTTTTCGCTCGGCGATTCCATTCTTGGGTGGTTGGTTTGGCCCTTGTTCCTGTAACTCGAATCCTAGCCCGGTATATCCCATTTTAATTTTACACCATTGTGAACCTTACACCCTTTTTACTCTCTGATCGAGTTTCTCGGCATTGAAAAATCTTCGTAAACTAAATCACACGTGGATTTGACATTTAAGAGATATACACTCAAGAAAATCAAGGGCAATGTTGATATATATGTGGATTGGACACAAAAAAAAACACTCAACAAATGGCTACAATTTAAGGAATGTGTTTAGTGACGACATCACATTCCTATTTGATGGAGAAAGGTCTGAAGGCAAGAAAAGCTGCTTCTATGAGGTTGTCAAGTGTTTTCGGTCGACGATTCCATTCTTGGGTGGTTGGTTTGGCTCTTTTTCCGATAACTCGAATCACACGTGTATATGTTGATATTTAAGAGATATACAGTCAAGAAAATCAAGGGCAATGGAGATATATATGCGGATTAGACACCAAAAAAAACACTCAACAAATGGCTACAATATAAGGAATGTGTTTAGTGACTGCATCAGATTCCAAATTGATTGAGAAAGGTCTGGTGGCAAGAATAGCTGCTTCTAGGAGATTGTCAAGTGTTTTCGCTTGACGATTCTAGTCTTGGGTGGTTGGTTTGGCCCTTGTTCCTGTAACTCGAATCCTAGCCCGGTATATCCCATTTTAATTTTACACCATTGTGAACCTTACGCCTTTTTTACTCTCTGATCGAGGTTCTCGGCATTGAAAAATCTTCGTAAAGTAAATCACAAGTGTATATGTTGATATTTAAGAGCTATACAGTTAAGAAAATCAAGGGCAATGGTGATATATATGTGGATTAGACACCAAAAAAAAACACTCAACAAATGGCTACAATTTAAGGAATGTGTTTAGTGACGGCATCAGATTCCTAATTGATGGAGAAAGGTCTGGTGGGAAGAAAAGCTGCTTCTAGGAGGTTGTCAAGTGTTTTCTCTCGACGATTCCATTCTTGGGTGGTTAGTTTGGCCCTTGTTCCTGTAACTCGAATCCTAGCCTGGTATATCCCATTTTAATTTTACACCATTGTGAACCTTACGCCTTTTTTACTCTCTGATCGAGGTTCTCGACATTGAAAAATTTTCGTAAACTAAATTACACGTGTATATGTTGATATTTAAGAGATATACAGTTAAGAAAATCAAGGGCAATGGTGATATATATGTGGATTAGACACCAAAAAAAACACTCAACAAATGGGTACAATTTAAGGAATGTGTTTAGTGACGGCATCAGATTCCTAATTGATGGAGAAAGGTCTGGTGGCAAGAAAAGCTGCTTCTAGGAGGTTGTCAAGTGTTTTCTCTCGACGATTCCATTCTTGGGTGGTTGGTTTGGCCCTTGTTCCTGTAATTCGAATCCTAGCCCGGTATATACCATTTTAATTTTACACTATTGTGAACCTTACGCCCTTTTTACTCTCTGATCGAGGTTCTCGGCATTGAAAAAACTTTGTAAACTAAATCACACGTGTATATGTTGATATTTAAGAGATATACAGTCAAGAAAATCAAGGGCAATGGTGATATATATGCGGATTAGACACCAAAAAAAAACACTTGACAAATGGCTACAATTTAAGGAATGTGTTTAGTGATGTTATCAGATTCCTAATTGATGGAGAAAGGTCTGGTGGCAAGAAAAGCTACTTCTAGGAGGTTGTCAACTGTTTTCGCTCGACGATTCCATTCTTGGGTGGTTGGTTTGGCCCTTGTTCCTGAAACTCGAATCCTAGCCCGGCATATCCCATTTTAATTTTACACCATTGTGAACCTGACGCCTTTTTTACTCTCTGATCGAAGTTCTCGGCATTGAAAAATCTTCATAAACTAAATCACACGTGTATATGTTGATATTTAAGAGATATATAGTCAAGAAAATCAAGGGTAATGGTGATATATATGCGGATTAGACACCAAAAAAAGAACTCAACAAATGGCTACAATTTAAGGAATGTGTTTAGTGACGGCATCAGATTCCTAATTGATGGAGAAAGGTCCGGTGGCAAGAAAAGCTGCTTCTAGGAGGTTGTCAAGTGTTTTCGCTCGACGAATCCATTCTTGGGTGGTTGGTTTGGCTTGTTCCTGTAACTCGAATCCTAGCCCGGTATATCCCATTTTAATCTTACACCATTGTGAACCCTACGCCATTTTTACTCTCTGATCGAGGTTCTCGGCGTGGAAAAATCTTCGTAAACTAAATCGCACGTGTATATGTTGATATTTAAAAGATATACAGTCAAGAAAATCAAGGGAAATGGTGATATATATGTGGATTAGACACCAGAAAAAAACACTCAACAAGTGGCTACAATTTAAGGAATGTGTTTAGTGACGGCATCAGATTCCTAATTGATGGAGAAAGGTCTGGTGGCAAGAAAAGCTGCATCTAGGAGGTTGTCAATTGTTTTCGCTCGACGATTCCATTCTTAGGTGGTTGGTTTGGCCCTTGTTCCTGTAACTCGAATCCTAGCCCGGTATATCCCATTTTAATTTTACACCATTGTGAACCTTACGCCTTTTTTACTCTCTGATAGAGGTTTACGGCATTGAAAAATCTTCGTAAACTAAATCACAAGTGTATATGTTGACATTTAAGAGATATACAGTCAAGAAAATCAAGGGTAATGGTGATATATATGCGGATTAGACACCAAAAAAAAACTCAACAAATGGCTACAATTTAAGGAATGTGTTTAGTGACGGCATCAGGTTCCTAATTGATGGAGAAACGTCTGGTGGCAAGAAAAGCTGCTTCTAGGAGGTTGTCAAGTGTTTTTGCTCGACGATTCCATTATTGGGTGGTTCGTTTGGCCCTTGTTCCTGTAACTCGAATCCTAGCCCGGTATATCCCATTTTAATTTTACACCGTTGTGAACCTAACGCCTTTTTTACTCCCTGGTCGAGGTTCTCGTCAGTGAAAAATCTTCGTAAACTAAATCACACGGGTATATGTTGATATTTAAGAGATATACAGTCAAGAAAATCAAGGGTAATGGTGATATATATGCGGATTAGACACCAAAAAAAGAACTCAAGAAATGGCTACAATTTAAGGAATGTGTTTAGTGACGGCATCAGATTCCTAATTGATGGAGAAAGGTCTGGTGGCAAGAAAAGCTACTTCTAGGAGGTTGTCAAGTGTTTTCGCTCGACGATTCCATTCTTGGGTGGTTGGTTTGGCTTGTTCCTGTAACTCGAATCCTAGCCCGTTATATCCCATTTTAATCTTACACCATTGTGAACCTTACAGCATTTTTACTCTCTGATCGAGGTTCTCGGCGTTGAAAAATCTTCGTAAACTAAATCACACGTGTATATGTTGATATTTAAGAGATACACAGTCAAGAAAATCAAGGGCAATGGTGATATATATGCGGATTAGACACAAAAAAAAACAATCAACAAATGGCTACAATTTAAGGAATGTGTTTAGTGACGGCATCAGATTCCTAATTGATGGAGAAAGGTCTGGTGGCAAGAAAAGCTGCTTCTAGGAGGTTGTCAAGTGTTTTCGGTCAACGATTCCATTCGTGGGTGATTGTTTTGGCTCTTGTTCCTGTAACTCGAATCCTAGCCCGGTATATCGCATTTTAATTTTACACCATTGTGAACCTTACGCCTTTTTTACTCTCTGATCGAGGTTCTCGGCATTGAAAAATCTTCGTAAACTAAATCACACGTGTATATGTTGATATTTAAGAGATATACAGTCAAGAAAATCAAGGGCAATGGTGATATATATGCAGATTAGACACTAAAAAAACACTCAACAAATGGCTACAATTTAAGGAATGTGTTTAATGACGGCATCGGATTCCTAATTGATGGAGAAAGGTCTGGTAGCAAGAAAAACTGCTTCTAGGAGGTTGTCAAGTGTTTTCGGTCGACGATTCCATTCTTGGGTGGTTGGTTTGGCTCTTGTTCCGATAATTCGAATCACACGTGTATATGTTGATATTTAAGAGATATACAGTCAAGAAAATCAAGGGCAATGGTGATATATATGCGGATTAGACACCAAACAAAACACTCAACAAATGGCTACAATTTCAGGAATGTGTTTAGTGACGGCATCTGATTCCTAATTGATGGAGAAAGGTCTGATGGCAAGAAAAGCTGCTTCTAGGAGGTTGTCAAGTGTTTTCGCTCGACGATTCCATTCTTGGGTGGTTGGTTTGGCACTTGTTCCTGTAACTCGAATCCTAGCCCGGTATATTCCATTTTAATTTTACACCATTGTGAACATTATGCCTTTTTTACTCTTTGATCAAGGTTCTCGCCATTGAAAAATCTTCGTAAACTAAATCACACGTGTATATGTTGATATTTAAGAGATATACAGTCAAGAAAATCAAGGGCAATGGTGATATATATGCGGATTAGACACCAAAAAAAAACACACAACAAATGGCTACAATATAAGTAATGTGTTTAGTTACGTCATCAGATTCCTAATTGATGGAGAAATGTCTGGTGGAAAGAATAGCTGCTTCTAGGAGGTTGTCAAGTGTTTTCGCTCGACGATTCCATTCTTGGGTGGTTGGTTTGGCCCTTGTTCCTGTAACTCTTATCCTAGCCCGGTATATCCCATTTTAATTTTACACCATTGTGAACCTTACGCCTTTTTTACTCTCTGATCGAGGTTCTCGGCATTGCAAAATCTTCGTAAACTAAATCACACGTGTATATGTTAATATTTAAGAGATATACAGTAAAGAAAATCAAGGGCAATGGTGATATATATGCGGATTAGACACCAAAAAAAACACTCAACAGATGGCTACAATTTAAGGAATGTGTTTAGTAACGGCATTAGATTCCTAATTGATGGAGAATGGTCTGGTGGCAAGAAAAGCTGCTTCTAGGAGGTTGTCAAGTGTTTTCGCTCGACGATTCCATTCTTGGGTGGTTGGTTTAGCTCTTGTTCCTGTAACTCGAATCCTAGCCCGGTATATCCCATTTTAATTTTACACCATTGTGAACCTTACGCCTTTTTTACTCTCTGATCGAGGTTCTCGGCATTGTAAAATCTTCGTAAACTAAATCACACGTGTATATGTTGATATTTAAGAGATATACAGTCAAGAAAATCAAGGGTAATGGTGATATATATGCGGATTAGACACCAAAAAAACACTCAACAAATGTCTACAATTTAAGGATTGTGTTTAGTGACGGCATCTGATTCCTAATTGATGGAGAAAGATCTGGTGGCAAGAAAAGCTACTTCTAGGAGGTTGTCAAGTGTTTTCGCTCGACGATTCCATTCTTGGGTGGTTGGTTTTGTGACAACCCTCACCAAACCAGGTATCCGTACAAATTAATTAATATTTAATTACCACTTAATTACGGTGCTTGTTTATAACTGTGATTAAACTGCTTACTGATTCCTGATACGTACATACTCATGCATCACATTTTATACTCTCACTCCATTATTTACACACAAACCTTAGTGACAACCTTGATGCACAAAAGCACAGTGAGCATACTATACGGGATACCCAGTAAACATGCTGACATAGCCAGCATCAGACAGTTACTGTCTCTGAGGCCAGTATGAGCCGGGAATAGTTTACTACACTAGTAGGGAGTGTAGGGAGGTGAGAATTGTTAAACTGCTTCACTAGGTAATAATTATAGTGACCGGGTGTGCCTAAAACATGTGTTAATTACAAAATTCTGCACTTTAATATAAAATTCAGCCTTTAATCATGTGAGTTACTTGCAAAAATAAATATGGCAAAACAGTCTTGTATGCTTTCCTAAGTGTTGGAATTAAATTCGTTACAAAAAGATGTATAAAAGACCCTATGCGATACAATTTAACACTTTAACGGAACGTTACCCAACCGAACAACTGGACATTACCCAGGATACTAAATTTTTGTCAATAACATTGTTTTATTATTTTTGGCTAGACATGATCCCCGTTTGCCATAACACCCACTAAAAACTTTATAATTATCAAGTAATATCATTTTACTTATAATATAACCTATGGTTACATAAGTGGAAATTTTGCAATCATACTTTCCCCCTCACAACCGATTATGGAAAATGTGGGACTTCCCACTCTTGATCCTTTAGAATTAAAAATGATATTATGTTAGGTATTTGTCTAGATAATGCAATTATTAATAATGTGTTGATAAATCCCACTAATTTTCCCCACCCACATATCCGTTCGTTTTTTTTTATGTGGGATACACCACAATTTTTTTTAAACAATCTTGCCTAATATCTAGGAAGCATTTAACAATGGGTATTATTGTATTAGTAAAATATGGACTATAAGAAAACCAATGCAGCACCACTTTCACTCAACAAATCTCAACACAAAATTTCCATTTTCCTTCTCCTTGTCTTGCTTACTGCCGAGAGCCACAACACACCTATCAACATCTTTCAATTTTGTATTAGCAATTTTATTTACTTCCAAGTGTGTTAGAGCTCATACGAGGAGACCCGGTGTTTACGGAATCGCGAGGACCTCTCTACACCGCTAATAACCACATTGTTTTCGCCTAGATTCTTCCCTAGCCTTGTGCTAGTTGTAAGTGATTCTAAACACACTCTTGATTTTATGTAATGTGGTTAATAAGAAATTTGTCGGATAAAAATAATGATAAACATGGTGGTTAATGAATGAATGTTAGTGTAAAACTTTTGAAACTAGTTTTGATATGAATATTTATTGTTGGTTGAATTTATAAAAGAAAATGATACGCTTGAAAGCGTGGCCACCTCCAGTTACAGAGGAAACTCTGGCGAAATTTTTCCAAAAATATAATACTTGGAAAATATTTTTTTTACGACAAGTGCTATGAATATATTTTCAACTTGTTTTACCAAACAAACTTCGCCATGAATTTTTATTACAAAATCTCCAAGTGTCGGATGTGGGATTATCATAAATAAAACTTATTAAAAATATATATTTAGTATATATATATATATATATTTTTTTTTCATAGTAACACTTGTATAATTTTTTTTTATGATTATTTGTGAAATACATAAATATTATTTTTAGAGTAAAAATAATATTACTGGTACACATTGAATATTCACGGCTCCAAAATAATGCTAACGCCTTCACAGTAAATATTTAAGTTACACCGGTAATATTTATTACCACCCGAACTTTACAACGTAACTTACGTATTTTCAGAAAATACCCATAAGTGTGTATTTTGACAAAGTATTATTTTGGAAAATATATGGAATAAAATATAATATTTTGGGAAAAATATTTTTATTTTGGAAGTAAAGTATTTTGGACAAATGAAATAAAATATATTACATTAAGTGAAACTTAATAATATATTTCGAAGTTATACGAACGCACATGTATTAAAACCCCTATCCTTGGGAAGGAATATATTTATAAAATAATTACGAAGTGTAACTATGAAATAGTTGCCTAACTATTTCCCAAAGACACTAAACCTTAAACTAAGGCACGACCGTCCGTCTAATAGAAGTTAGTACGTGTAGGTCGTCGCACAGCAGGTTGACCGGGATATTTCTTGTTAGAGACGCAATTCAGTGAGTTCATGTTCCCCTTTTCTCTTAACTGTTTTCAGTTTTATACTTCGGGGGTGGAATACATGTTACAATTACTACAGACAATTTTATACATGGTATGGTTAGCTTAAGGAGGGTTTACTACTTAGATCATGTGAGTGGGTAGGCAGGAACTGAAGGCCATTAATCCTCAGTGTAGGACCGAGAGACAGTTGTCACACCCTGGCTTTGCGGAAGCGTGGTTAATTTTTGGTGTGACTTCTTAATACCATAGCTTAACCATAACAAGCTATATGAATTAAAAACCATGCAAGTCATCCATTAAGTTTTAAAAATCAAACACAATACCATAGTTTTAACATGCAACCATAACCTTGTTCAGTAGACACTACAACTTATAACGTAACATAAACGTGGGTTAAGGACTGCGTCTTGTCCAGGAAAGAGACACATCCCCTAAACCCTGATGACTCCATGACAAGTGCAGCGGAAAACGTTCCATACCGTGCCAGATCCGTTTAATTTCCTGAAATACATGTGAGTTGAAAAATCAACAATAATGTTGAGCGAGTTCATGTGCAAGTGAGTACGTAAACACTTGTAAGTATAAAAGTTTTCCTGGTATGAAGCAGTGTAAGAGGACTTGTGATCACCAATGGTTTGCAAGGCCATTAGCATGTTGTGAAATGCAAGTAGTAAGACACGACCTAGCCGATTTTTGCGTCGGGCACAAAGTCACTCAAGGTCCGTTCTGTTGGTCCTCATGGAGGTCCGTTCTGTTGGGCCTAGAGTTGGGCTCGCTACACCCAGATAGATCTACCGCTACTGTCCCTCGGTCCTTCTGCCTACCCATTCACATGATCTAAACCTCCTTACGTTAACCATACCGTGTATAGAGTACTTGTAAACAAAGTAACATGTATTTCACCCCCGTAGTTAAGTAAACTGAAAACAGTTAGAGAAAAGGGGGACATGAACTCACAGTGAATGCGTATCTCTATCAAGCGTCTCCAATACAGTAAGCTGTGCAACGACCTACAAGTGCTAATTCTATTAGACGGACGGCCGTGCTTTAGCTTTACAGTTTATGTTTGCGGGAAATAGTTAGACAACTATTTCGTGTTACATTTTGTATATACTTGATAGTTATTTTCCTTCCCAAGGATGGGGGATTTAATACATGTGCGTACAATTTCATCATTAAGTCTCACTTAATCTTTATAAATTCCTAACTCCAAAATATAAGTATTTATCCAAAATACGTTGTTAAAGTACGCGTTCATAAATATTTCCGTAATCGTGTAAGTTACGTTTTAACATACGAGTGGTAATTTATTTACCGGTGTTACTTATATATTTATGGCGAAAGCGTTGGTATTATTTTGGAGTCGTTATCGTTCGTAAACATTATTTTTTTCTCTAAAAATAATATTTATGTATTTCACAAAATAATCATAAACAGTGTGTGAAAATATATATTTATCACGTTAATATTTTGTGAAAATCCCACCTCCGAATATTTAGTAATAAAATCTTGGCGAAATTTATGTTTCGAAAACATGTCAAAAATGATTCTAACACTTGTAATGCAAACAAGTTTAAGTGTTAGGTTTTTAGGAAAATTTCGCCAGAGTTTCCTCTGTAACTGGAGGTGGCCACGCTTTCAAGCGTATCATTTTCTTTTAACAAATCAATTCAACAACTTCTTTATCCAATCAAACAATTTCCGACACATCAAACTAGTCGACAAGTATGTAAATTGCATAATCGCATGAACTTGTAGTTTTTCCGAATCCATAGTGTAAATCCCCTTTATATGTGTAGATCTTTATATAAAGTAACTTTAATCTTGTAAAAACCTTGTGTTTAGAGAAATCCGACTTTACAACTTCTAGTAACAAGTGACAAAACTAGTCCTTTGTCGGATCTGCTTGTTTCACGAGTGTTTACACACTTGTGGTTTGAAAAATCATGTTTATTAGTACAAGATTTATTCTTTAGAAAACACGATTCTTTTAAAGTGTGGTCCTTCAAAAATACCACTTGCAGATACGTAGATCCGCTAGTTTTAAACATCTTTGTACCGGTTAAATCACTTTTACACAAGTAAAATATTTTTACACAAGTTCATGTATCTTGTGTGGTAGAGTTTCGCCTTTTAACCCTTATGGTAACCAAAAACGAGCTTATGTGAAGATCCATGATCTTACAAAGTCGGGTTAAACGGAGATCCGAGCTACCACATCATAGATCGGGTCTCAAAAATCACAAATCCTAAATACTACAACTTTTACACAAGTTACAAGCTATTAACCACCACTTTTATAGTTTTTACTAGACTTTAATACTTCGAAATGTAAGTTATCGATATTTAACCGACAATATTCCTTTTAACCACCTTAGATAAGCTTAAAAACAAGTTTTAAGTGTTATACCTCTAGCTCAAGGCTAGGGAAGATCTTTGATGAAAAACGCGTGGATAAAAGCTAACGGGAGTGGTCCTTCGTGTTCCGAGTGCACCCAAGCTCCTAATACGCAACCCTTAGAGCTTGTATGATCTTGGAATGTAGTGATCAAGAGCCGAAAATATGATGGTGGGGAGAGGGGTGTTCGACCGAAGGTTTTAGAGAAGAGAAGAGAGAGTGAAATGTGGAGTTTAGTGATGATGATTATCTAATGTGTTAAGTGGTATTTATAGGCAATTTTAAGTGTCATTATCCATTGGTCAATATGTCACAAAGATACTAGACATTCAAGATTCAACAAGATCACAAGTACAAGGGGGTGTCCCCTAGGTAACCGAATCGGTCATGGGGGGGGGGGTCTTGGTTCGATTTTAAGTAGTAATTAGGAGGCTTAGTTTAGTTAAAAGGGTTAACTAAGTATTTAACTTAGTTAGTTGTATGTTATGTGTTATGACGGGTGTTAGGGTAATCAGGGACCCTAACTGGCTCAGAAAAATATAAATAGTGAAAATACTAATATTTTCATGTTCCGGGTAAAGTCCGGGTGTCCGGTTGGATAGTAATCCGTTAAAGCGTTACTAAAGCTTTAAAGTGTTGTTATTAACATTTTTAGTGACACAATTTGTTTTCCCGACACTTTAGAAAGTGTCTAGTGTTATCTTCTCATGTTCTGGCACTTTACTAGTCAGCTAGAAGCTGGTTAAATTATTAAAGTGCTGTGTTTTGTACTTAAAGTACGTTTTAGGCACATCCGAATCAGTGTATCTTATTCCTAGAGACGCAGTACCACAATCCTTATATCCCTACACTCACTACCAGTGTAGCCAGAATATATGAGGCTCTTAACAGGCCTTAGAGGCAGTGTCTGCCTGATGCTGGTTATATCAGCATGTTTATTGTGTATCCGTTTAGTGCTACTGTGCTTTTTGTGCATCGTGTTTGTCACTAGGGTTCAGCATGTAAATAATGTAGTGACAGCAAATAAAGTACGATGCAAGTAAGTGCATGTATCAGTATGCAGGTAGCAGTTTATCAGCTAGTTCAAACAAGCACAGTAATTAAGCAGTAATTAATCATTAATTAAGTTGTACGGATACCTGGTTTAGTGCGGGTTGTCACAACAGTAGCGGTAGATCTATCTGGGTGTAGCGAGCCCAGCCCCAGGCCCAAACAGTACAGACCTCGGGGTGACTTTGTGCCCGACGCATAAATCTGCTAGGTTTGAGTCTTCCTACAGCATTTCACACATATCAATGGCCTTGCAAACCATTGGTGATCTCTTTATTTCCTTAATTGCTACATACCAGGGATTTTACACTTACAAAGGTTTTACATACTCACTTACACATGAACTCGCTCAACATTTTCGTTGATTTTTCCAACTTACATGTATTTCAGGGAACTAAGGATTTGGCACAGTATGCTACGTTTTCATGCTGCGTTAGAGTTGGGATCATCCGAGTTTAGGGGTTGTGGCTTTTATCTGGATGAGTCACAGTTCTTAAAATACGTCTACTTTAAGTTGTGGTTGTGTCTATCAAACAATGTTTTTATGATATTAGGTTGAAATTTCCGTTGCTTGTATCAACGCCTTAAGACAATGTTGTGGTATTTGACTTAAATAAATGGATGATCTGCATGGTTTTATTTTCATATAGCTTTGTTGTGATTAAGCTATGGTATTAAGAAGTCACACCAAATAAACCCACGCTTCCGCAAAGCCAGGGTGTGACAGCTTGGTATCAGAGCCTCGATCATAGCGAACTAGGATTCTTTCTCGAGTCTAGACTATGATCACTAGGGCTCTCACAAAAATGTTTTCAAACATTTTTACATTGCATACCATTTAAGTCCATATCCAAGTCATAAAACGTTTTTACAAACAAAAGTTGAGCACATTTTATTTGATAGTTAAGGCTCAGTCTGGGAGGCTGAGGGAGGTGTCTAGTGGGACTAGGGAGTCAGTCTGGGAGGCTGGGAGAATTATCTAGTGAGACTAGGGAGTCAGTCTGGGAGGCTGGGAGAATTGTCTAGTGGGACTAGGGAGTCAGTCTGGGAGGCTAGTGGGACTAGGAGGATTACTTGCTTGCATTTATTAAGACTTACATGTTTACAGGATTATATATTAATATACGTGCCTATGTTGTGGTTATGTTATTACAGACACTATGTCATCATCAAGTGAAGTTTCTGACCCCATGGCGATCATGTCAGATGACGAGATGCTGTCAGAACAAGAGGTTTACACATCAGACACCACCAGCACTGATGACGACGATTTCCAACCGTTCGCGCTGCCTGATGTCGGAGTAGAGCCTGCTGATGGCCTTCCTGCCGGGGATTTACCACTTGCGGTGATCCCTGCTCCTGTACCCCTTGCAGCTGATCCCGTTGTCGATATGCCCCTCGACGTTGTCTCTGACGATGATGTCGATCTTTTCGAAGATGACCCACTTCAGGACGAGGCCCTTGTTGCTGCCGGTGATATTCCACTACATGCTGGTGTTCCTGCCCGGGAGGCTCCCGTTCATTCACCTGTCCCAGACTCCTTTGAGTCTGTGGCATCTACACATGCTTCCGCACACAGTGTTGAGTCTGATCATGAAGTTGATTCAGATCCTGTTTTTCCACCTGGTTTTGGCCCAGACCATGACCTACCCGTTGTTGCTCCTTTTGCTGTTGATATTCCTGTTGATCCTGTTGTTGCACCTTTTCCTGATCCAGTCCCGGTGATGTTTGATCGTGCACTTTTTGAGGCCCATGTTGATCCACGAGATGCTGACACCCACAATGGGTGGATACAGGACGATGATGATTTTCCGCCTTTTGTAGTACCAGTTACACCAGTTTCAGCACCAGCTTCAGCTCCTTTTGATGTACCCTTGTTCCCCACCCACACTGCTGATGCTCACCGCACAGACCTGCCTATTACTTTTCTCCAGGTAATCCCTCCGCCGCGTCCTGGAGACGGCCTATCTCATCAGCCTTTTGGCCATGCACCTTTTTAGACTGGAGGAGATCAGTTTGCACCACAGATCCCCCACCATACTGCTGATCCCCCTGTTCCACCGTTTGCAATACCACCCTTTGCTCCGTCCAGTGCTCCTTTTCTTTGGACTTCACCACCTATTATGCCGCCGACAGATCCATATCACCCATTTTATGTCGGGCCTTCTACTGAGGATGTCCTTGTTTCTTTCATGATACAGCATGATGCGATGACGCGTCGTATCCAGGTCTTGGAGCAGCAGATAGCGTGTCTGTTGCGTTCTCACCGAGCCATGGAGGAGGATTGGCTCCTCATGCGCCGTTTGTTCTATTCTCATTTTCCCCCTCCTCCACCGCCATCAGCGTAGGGTCATTTTGTACGACACGGGTGGACTTTTGTTGAGAAGACGGCGATTGCACAAATTGCACAGCTTTTGGGAGACTGCATAATGATCCTGACTTTTGTTGTTATGTATATTGGATATGTTAACACTGGTTTGATATTTTGGACTGGGGTGATGTAGCCCTTAGTCATTGATGTTGTATGATACAGTTGTGTACTTGTAAACTTTACATTGTGGTCTCGATTTATGGCAATGCAATCGCAGTATTCTCATCATTTGTGGTTGATTTATTAATAACATGAGATTTTATGTGTTGATATTGTTGAATACATACGTACTCTTTACTTACTATGACCTAACCAACACAATCATCTTTTAGAAGATGCCTCCGCGACGCGACCCAGGCATGCCTAATACCCAGGCAGAACTTCAAGAGATAATTACCGCGGCCATAGCACAATATGCGGCCTCCCAAGGAGGAACTAGCGGGAACAATTCGAACAACAACGGAAACAACAATCCACCCCATGGGTGCACCTACAAACAATTCCTTGATTGTAAGCCAGTAAATTTCAATGGCACTGGAGGTGCTGTTGCGTTTGTCAGATGGGCCGAAAAGACAGAGTCTGTTCTTCGAATGAGCAAGTGCGCTCCAGACCAGCAAGTTACTTACATTTCTGGGCTATTCTTGGACGGAGCCCTGTCCTGGTGGAACTTACAAGTTCAAACTCTTGGTGAAGCCGCTGCTTACGCACTAACCTGGGCTGAGTTAAAAGAGTTGATGAGAAAGAAGTATTGTTCTCGTGCTGAAATTCAAAAGTTGGAAACTGAGTTTTGGCATCTGAAGATGGAAGGTCCCAAAATTGCGGAATATGTTCAGAGGTTTCACGACTTATCTCATGTGGTACCTTACATGGTTACACCGGAATTCAAGCGAATCGAGCGCTTCATTTGGGGTTTAGCTCCTCAAATCATAAGTATGGTGACCTCTTCAAAGCCGACAACAATCACTGAGGCAATTGATCTGAGCGTGGCTCTTACTGAGGAGGCTATCCGCCTAAGCAAGTTTTCTGATGTTGAGCAAAAGAAGAAGGAGAATCACGTAGAGTCGTCCGGGGGTAACAAAAGAAAATTCTCGAACTTCAAACAAGGCACAAGCAGTAATGGCAGGAAAGGAGAACCAAGCGCACCAGTACAAGCTACAACCGGTGGTGGGAAGAAAGGAAAGGGGTATATGGGTACTCATCCCAAGTGTAACACCTGCCAGCGTCACCATTCTGGCCGGTGTGGGTCAAAAGTACGTGAAGTATGTGGAAAGGTTGGTCACTCGAAGGATACTTGCTGGGCCACTGTTGGCCGGGGAGGCCAAGGAGGTTTTGGAAATAGGAACAATAATCGTGGTGGTAATGGAAATCGCGCACAAGGAAACAACGGAGGGAATGGAAATCGAGGCAACAACGCGAATCAAGCTGGTACTGTAAACCGAAACCAAAACAACAATCAAGCTGGAAATGGAAGTGGAAACGGGCAGAAACTGGGTTGTTTTAACTGTGGTGAAATTGGGCATTTTAAGAGGGACTGCCCAGAATTGAACCAAGCACGAGGAAGGGTTTTCAATATCGAAGCGAGGGAAGCGCGCCAGGATCCCAATGTTGTTACTGGTACGTTCCCTATAAACCAACACTTTGCATTCGTTTTGTTTGATACTGGTGCCGATTATAGCTTCGTGTCGTTAGAATTTAAGAATATGCTTGGTTTAGCCGCTAGTAAACTAGATATCCCGTACTCAATCGAATTGGCGAATGAAAAGTTAGTAGAAGCTAATGAAGTGGTCAGAGGTTGTGTAATCAAATTGGGAGAGCGCGGGTTTGCTTTGGATCTACTACCAGTCCAGTTGGGAAGCTTCGACGTGGTAGTGGGAATGGATTGGTTATCAAGCAACAAGGCAGAAATTGTCTGCCACGAGAAGATCATTCGCATCCCAACCGAAGATGGTGAAACGATTGTGGTTCATGGAGAGAAACGTGATACGCCTTTAAGAATCATCAGCTGTCTGAAAGCGCAAAAGTGTTTACAGAAGGGATGTGTGGCCTTCTTGGCACACATCGTGGATAAGAAAGCTGCTGAGCCGAATATCGAAGACATCCCTGTCGTAAGGGAGTATCCTGAAGTCTTCCCTGAGGACTTACCAGGATTTCCACCCCAGAGACAAGTGGAGTTCCGTATAGACCTAGTTCCAGGCGCCGCGCCTGTAGCTAGAGCACCTTATAGACTTGCACCATCAGAGATGCAGGAATTGTCGACACAACTCCAAGAGTTGCTAGACAAAGGATTCATCAGACCAAGCTTCTCACCTTGGGGAGCTCCGGTCCTGTTTGTTAAGAAGAAAGACGGTAGTTTTCGTATGTGCATTGACTACCGGGAGTTGAACAAGTTGACTATCAAGAATAGGTATCCCCTGCCAAGGATCGATGACTTATTCGATCAGCTCCAAGGTTCAAGTTTCTACTCAAAGATTGATTTGCGATCAGGATACCATCAGTTGAGAATTCAAGAGGAAAGTTTTCCAAAGACAGCCTTCAGAACTCGTTATGGACACTACGAGTTCCTAGTTATGCCGTTTGGGTTGACAAACGCGCCTGCTGTTTTTATGGACCTAATGAACCGAGTCTGCAAGCCGTATCTCGATAAGTTCGTGATTGTATTCATTGATGACATTTTAATTTATTCAAAGACAAAGGCTGAACACGAACATCACTTAAGAGCTATTTTGGAGTTGCTGAAGAAGGAACAGTTGTATGCCAAATTCTCTAAGTGCGAGTTTTGGCTACGTGAAGTCCAATTTCTTGGACATGTGGTAAATGGAGATGGGATTCATGTAGACCCCACCAATATTGGGGCGATAAAGAATTGGGAGACCCCAAAGACGCCAACCGAGATTCGACAATTCTTGGGTTTGGCTGGTTACTATCGAAGGTTCATTGAGGATTTTTCAAAAATCGCTCAACCACTGACACTCCTCACGCAAAAGGATAAGAAGTTTGATTGGGGAATCAAACAGGAGGAAGCGTTTCAGTTGTTAAAGGATAAGCTCTGCAATGCGCCAATCTTAGCACTACCGTAAGGTACAGACGATTTCGTGGTATACTGTGACGCCTCACGACAAGGATTGGGTTGCGTGCTGATGCAACGCCAGAAAGTTATAGCTTACGCGTCACGTCAGTTGAAAGTTCATGAAAAGAACTATACCACGCATGATTTGGAGCTTGGTGCAGTGGTATTTGCGTTGAAAATCTGGCGACATTATTTATATGGTACGAAATGTACAATCTTTACGGATTATAAAAGTCTGCAGCACATATTCAACCAGAAAGAGCTGAATATGAGACAAAGACGTTGGGTTGAATTGTTGAACGACTACGACTGCGAGATCAAGTATAACCCAGGGAAAGCGAACGTGGTCGCTGATGCCCTGAGTCGTAAAGAAAGGATTAAGCCCATAAGGGTTAGGGCTTTAGAAATGATTATCCAAACAGATCTTTCTCTGCGAATTCGTACTGCGCAGAAAGAAGCACTTAAGGAAAGAAACCTTGAAGAAGAATATCTCCGTGGGATGGAGAAGCAATTAGTGCCAAACGAGGAAGGAACGTTATGTTTTATGAAAAGGATTTGGGTTCCTCTATTTGGTGGTTTGAGAAAAGTTATTTTTGATGAGGCACACAAATCACGGTACTATATTCATCCCGGGGCGGATAAGATGTACCAAGATCTTAAGGATTATTATTGGTGGCCTAGAATGAAAGGCGACGTTGCTGTTTATGTGAGCAAGTGTTTAACGTGTGCTAAAGTGAAAGTTGAATACCAGAAGCCTTCAGGACTTCTGCAACAACCAGAAATTCCCAAGTGGAAATGGGAACAGATTTCAATGGATTTTATAACGAAGTTGCCAAGGACGCCCAGGGGTCATGATACTATTTGGGTGATAGTTGATCGCCTAACAAAGTCCGCGCACTTTTTGCCAATCAAGGAAAAGGATAACACAAGTAAACTGGCTGAAATATATATGCGAGAGATAGTTACACATCATGGAGTGCCTCTTTCAATTATCTCTGATAGAGATGGACGCTTCGTGTCAAGGATTTGGCAATCCTTCCAAGAAGCTTTTGGCTCGCAATTGAACCTAAGTACTGCATTTCATCCTCAAACTGATGGCCAAAGTGAAAGAACTATTCAAACATTGGAGGATATGCTGAGAGCATGTGTAATGGATCTTGGTGGTAGCTGGGATAAGCATTTACCATTGGCCGAATTCTCATACAACAACAGCTACCACACCAGTATTGGAGCTGCGCCATTTGAAGCTCTTTATGGACGCAAGTGTCGATCACCCCTATGCAGGGCTGACGCAGGTGATAGGCAGCTTGTTGGTCCCGAAATTGTCCAAGAGACGACAGACAAGATTGCGCAAATTCGAAAACGCATCGAAGCGGCTCGGGACAGACAGAAAGCCTATGCAGATCCAAACCGGAAACATTTGGAATTCCAAGTTGGAGATATGGTTTTATTGAAAGTTTCACCCTGGAAGGGTGTGGCACGCTTCGGGAAGCGTGGGAAGTTGAATCCGCGATACATTGGCCCATTCAAAATTCTGAAGAGGGTTGGTTTGGTAGCATACAAGTTGGACCTACCTGCTGAACTTAATGGTGTTCACGATACATTTCATGTATCTAATCTGAAAAAGAGTCCAACTCAAGTGACAGTTGTCATTCCTGCTGATGAAGTTCATATCGATGACACACTCCATTTTGTTGAAGAACCTGTTGAGGTCACTGATTGGAAGATTAACAAAACGCGCCGGAGTAGTGTCAAACTCGTCAAAGTTCGATGGAATGCACGACACGGCCCAGAATTCACGTGGGAACGTGAGGATCGTATGAAGGCTAAGTACCCACATTTATTCCCCAAGACCCCTGCAACTAGATGCAGATCCTAAAATTTCGGGACGAAATTTCTTTAACGGGGGGAGAATGTGACAACCCTCACCAAACCAGGAATCCGTACAAATTAATTAATATTTAATTACCACTTAATTACGGTGCTTTTTTATAACTGTGATTAAACTTCTTACTGATTCCTGATACGTACATACTCATGCATCACATTTTATACTGTCACTCCATTATTTACACACAAACCTTAGTGACAACCTTGATGCACAAAAGCACAGTGAGCATACTATACGGGATACCCAGTAAACATGCTGACATAGCCAGCATCAGACAGTTACTGTCTCTGAGGCCAGTATGAGCCGGGAATAGTTTACTACACTAGTAGGGAGTGTAGGGAGGTGAGAATTGTTAAACTGCTTTACTAGGTAATAATTATAGTGACCGGGTGTGCCTAAAACATGTGTTAATTACAAAATTATGCACTTTAATATAAAATTCAGCCTTTAATCATGTGAGTTACTTGCAAAAATAAATATGGCAAAACAATCTTGTATGCTTTCCTAAGTGTTGGAATTAAATTCGTTACAAAAAGATGTATAAAAGACCCTATGCGATACAATTTAACACTTTAACGGAACGTTACCCAACCGAACAACCGGACATTACCCGGGATACTAAATTTTTGTCAATAACATTGTTTTATTATTTTTGGCTACACATGATCCCCGTTTGCCATAACACCCACTAAAAACTTTATAATTATCAAGTAATATCATTTTACTTATAATATAACCTATGCTTACATTAGTGGAAATTTTGCAATCATACTTTCCCCCTCACAACCGATTATGGAAAATGTGGAACTTCCCACTCTTGATCCTTTAGAATTAAAAATGATATTATGTTAGGTATTTGTCTTGATAATGCAATTATTAATAATGTGTTGATAAATCCCACTAATTTTCCCCACCCACATATCCGTTCGTTTTTTTTATGTGGGATACACCACAATTTTTTTTAAACAATCTTGCCTAATATCTAGGAAGCATTTAACAATGGGTATTATTGTATTAGTAAAATATGGACTATAAGAAAACCAATGCAGCACCACTTTCACTCAACAAATCTCAACACAAAATTTCCATTTTCCTTCTCCTTGTCTTGCTTACTGCCGAGAGCCACAACACACCTATCAACATCTTTCAATTTTGTATTAGCAATTTTATTTACTTCCAAGTGTGTTAGAGCTCATACGAGGAGACCCGGTGTTTACGGAATCGCGAGGACCTCTCTACACCGCTAATAACCACATTGTTTTCGCCTAGATTCTTCCCTAGCCTTGTGCTAGTTGTAAGTGATTCTAAACACACTCTTGATTTTATGTAATGTGGTTAATAAGAAATTTGTCGGATAAAAATAATGATAAACATGGTGGTTAATGAATGAATGTTAGTGTAAAACTTTTGAAACTAGTTTTGATATGAATATTTATTGTTGGTTGAATTTATAAAAGAAAATGATACGCTTGAAAGCGTGGCCACCTCCAGTTACAGAGGAAACTCTGGCGAAATTTTTCCAAAAATATAATACTTGGAAAATATTTTTTTTACGACAAGTGCTATGAATATATTTTCAACTTGTTTTAGCAAACACACTTCGCCATGAATTTTTATTACAAAATCTCCAAGTGTCGGATGTGGGATTATCATAAATAAAACTTATTAAAAATATATATTTAGTATATATATATATATATATATATATATATTTTTTTTTTCATAGTAACACTTGTATAATTTTTTTTTATGATTATTTGTGAAATACATAAATATCTCTAAAAATAATATTACTGGTACACACTGAATATTCACGGCTCCAAAATAACGCTAACGCCTTCACAGTAAATATTTAAGTTACACCGGTAATATTTATTACCACCCGAACTTTACAACGTAACTTACGTATTTTCAGAAAATACCCATAAGTGTGTATTTTGACAAAGTATTATTTTGGAAAATATATGGAATAAAATATAATATTTTGGAAGTAAAGTATTTTGGACAAATGAAATAAAATATATTACATTAAGTGAAACTTAATAATATATTTCGAAGTTATACGAACGCACATGTATTAAAACCCCTATCCTTGGGAAGGAATATATTTATAAAATAATTACGAAGTGTAACTATGAAATAGTTGCCTAACTATTTCCCAAAGACACTAAACCATAAACTAAGGCACGACCGTCCGTCTAATAGAAGTTAGTATGTGTAGGTCGTCGCACAGCAGGTTGACCGGGATATTTCTTGTTAGAGACGCAATTCAGTGAGTTCATGTTCCCCTTTTCTCTTAACTGTTTTCAGTTTTATACTTCGGGGGTGGAATACATGTTACAATTACTACAGACAATTTTATACATGGTATGGTTAGCTTAAGGAGGGTTTACTACTTAGATCATGTGAGTGGGTAGGCGGGAACTGAAGGCCATTAATCCTCAGTGTAGGACCGAGGGACAGTAGCGGTAGATCTATCTGGGTGTAGCGAGCCCAGCCCTAGGCCCAAACAATACGGACCTCGGGGTGACTTTGTGCCCGACGCATAAATCTGCTAGGTTTGAGTCTTCCTACAGCATTTCACACATATCAATGGCCTTGCAAACCATTGGTGATCTCTTTATTTCCGTAATTGCTACATACCAGGGATTTTACACTTACAAAGGTTTTACATACTCACTTACACATGAACTCGCTCAACATTTTCGTTGATTTTTCCAACTTACATGTATTTCAGGGAACTAAGGATTTGGCACAGTATGCTACGTTTTCATGCTGCGTTAGAGTTGGGATCATCCGAGTTTACGGGTTGTGGCTTTTATCTGGATGAGTCACATTTCTTAAACTACGTCTACTTTAAGTTGTGGTTGTGTCTTTCAAACAATGTTTTTTATGATATTAGGTTGAAATTTCCGTTGCTTGTATCAACGCCTTAAGACAATGTTGTGGTATTTTACTTAAATAAATGGATGATCTGCATGGTTTTATTTTCATATAGCTTTGTTGTGATTAAGTTATGGTATTAAGAAGTCACACCAAATAAACCCACGCTTCCGCAAAGCCAGGGTGTGACAGGTTTGGTCCTTGTTCCTGTAACTCGAATCCTAGCCCGGTATATCCCATTTTAATTTTATACCATTGTGAACCTTACGCCTTTTTTACTCTCTGATCGAGGTTCTCGGTATTGAAAACTCTTCATAAACTAAATCACACGTGTATATGTTGATATTTAAGAGATATACAGACAAGAAAATCATGGCTAATGGTGATATATATGCGGATTAGACACCAAAAAAAACACTCAACAAATGGCTACAATATAAGGAATGTGTTTAGTGACGGCATCAGATTCCTAATTGATGGAGAAAGGTCTGGTGGTAAGAAAAGCTGCTTCTAGGAGGTTGTCAAGTGTTCTCGCTCAACGATTCCATTCTCGGGTGGTTGGTTTGGACCTTGTTCTTGTAACTCGAATCCTAACCCGGTATATCCCATTTTAATTTTACACCATTGTGAACCTTACGCCTTTTTTACTCTCTGATCGACGTTCTCGTCATTGAAAAATTCCCGTAAACTAAATCACACGTGTATATGTTGACATTTAAGAGATATACAGCCAAGAAAATCAAACGCAATGGTGATATATATGCGGATTAGACACCAAAAAAAAACACTCAACAAATGGCTACAATTTAATGAATGTGTTTAGTGACGGCATCTGATTCCTAATTGATGGAGAAAGGTCTGGTGGCAAGAAAAGCTACTTCTAGGAGGTTGTCAAGTGTTTTCGCTCGACGATTCCATTCTTGGGTGGTTGATTTGGTCCTTGTACCTGTAACTCGAATGCTAGCCTGGTATATCCCATTTTAATTTTACACCATTGTGAACCTTACGCCTTTTTTACTCTCTGATCGAGGTTCTCGGCATTGAAAAATCTTCGTAAACTAAATCACACGTGTATATGTTGATATTTAAGAGATATACAGTCAAGAAAATCAAGGGTAATGGTGATATATATACGGATTAGACACCAAAAAAACACTCAAAAATGGCTACAATTTAAGGAATGTGTTTAGTGAGGGCATCTGATTCCTAATTGATGGAGAAAGGTCTGGTGGCAAGAAAAGCTACTTCTAGGAGGTTGTCAAGTGTTTTCGCTCGAGGATTCCATTCTTGGGTGGTTGGTTTGGGCCTTGTTCCTGTAACTCGAATCCTAGCCCGGTATATCCCATTTTAATTTTACACCATTGTGAACCTTACGCCTTTTTTACTCTCTGATCGAGGTTCTCGGCATTGAAAAATCTTCGTAAACTAAATCACACATGTATATGTTGATATTTAAAAGATATACAGTCAAGAAAATCACGGCTAATGGTGATATATATGCAGATTAGACACCAAAAAAAACACTCAACAAATGGCTACAATTTAAGGAATGTGTTTAGTGACGGCATCAGATTCCTAATTGATGGAGAAAGGTCTGGTGGTAAGAAAAGCTGCTTCTAGTAGGTTGTCAAGTGTTTTCGCTCGACGATTCCATTCTTGGGTGGTTGGTTTGGCCCTTGTTCCTGTAACTCGAATCCTAGCCCGGTATATCCCATTTTAATTTTACACCATTGTGAACCTTACGCATTTTTTACTCTCTGATCGAGGTTCTCGGCATTGTAAAATCTTCGTAAACTAAATCACACGTGTATATGTTGATATTTAAGAGATATACAGTCAAGAAAATCAAGGGTAATGGTGATATATATGCGGATTAGACACCAAAAAACACTCAACAAATGGCTACAATTTAAGGAATGTGTTTAGTGAGGGCATCTGATTCCTAATTGATGGAGAAAGGTCTGGTGGAAAGAAAAGCTACTTCTAGGAGGTTGTCAAGTGTTTTCGCTCGACGATTCCATTCTTGGGTGGTTGGTTTGGGCCTTGTTCCTGTAACTCGTATCCTAGCCCGGTATATCCCATTTTAATTTTACACCATTGTGAACCTTACTGTAACACCCGTTCTTGAAAACCAAGGTTTAACGTATATTTTGAAAGATAATCATGTAATTAATCACTATCATATACATCGGGAATACGGGTTTATTAAAACTTTTGCAAATCATAAGTTATTCCACATAACGTGGTTGAATGCGTTGTTTAAAATTTACAATGTGTCAAAGTGCGGAAGCGTGTGTCTTTATCGTGTTCGGTTCTTCACTGAGCTTGATCGTCTTCCGGCGTCCTAAAGTACCTACATTTCAATAACATGAAATGATTTAGTTATACGGGGTTTAAATCCTGTCCGAATGAAGTCCGGGAAAACAATTGATTTTTCAATTGAAAAACAAAATATATAAAAAATATCTCCACCGTAAATTACGGTGGGACCGTAATTTACGGTGGCACCTGGATTCAAGCTTTTCTACCGTAAAACAGTAGACCTTCATCGTAAACAAATCATCTCCACCGTAAATTACGGTGGGACCGTAATTTACGGTGGACCCTGGGTTCAGCCTTTCCATTTTGCCGTAATTTGACACGAAATCTTTCGTATCTTTCAAACCGCTTATCCGTTTGACCTACCGTTTCTTCCTACATATTTGTAATTTGATTCTCCATCAAATGGAGTTAAAATCCAACATCCAACTTAATAAATTTTGAGACTTCAAAGCCTTCGACTCGTTACCCCTTTACCGAATTTTAACCCGTTGATGTATTTTATCAAACAAACGTATTTGTTTGATTCCTATATCACATACACTTCTTCAAATTAATGTTACCTACTATATTAGGTTCTAATCATAGGTTTATTACACCATTTAAACCCTTTTTCGCTTGTATGCTTATTTTGACCCGTTAAGGGTATTTAAGCACTTTAAAGCTTGAAATCGCTTTCATTTGTATCTAACTTTATATTTCCACATTTCTTACCAAGTAGTCTTCCACCACAACTATATTTGTGGTGGATTTAATGTGGAGATACATATATTCCGAGTTTTATCACTCGGACTATCATTTTCCGGCAAAGACCCATATTGAGTCTTTTGACCCAAGATTTACCCTTTTCATTCTCTATACCTATTCAAAGTATTTGCTTGATCATATAACTTGTTTTTAAACGACTCTTATGGTTCATTTACTCGATTTTGCTTACGAGGGCGTTTTGGTCATCTTAAACCCTTTATTTACAACAAAGGATTTTTCATGTCGTAATTGACCAAAATTCCACTTTTTAGACTAGGATTTTGTTTAAATAGTCATTATGTTTTTAAAACGCAATGACAATAACTTAAATCATTCGGTTTACTTAAAAGATAACCCAATGTCCATTTTAACTTGTTTAGCCCTCATTGAACTTCAAGTTCTAATGACGATTTGACCAATTATACATACCTGGCTCGAATCAATATATTGATTCGTTTTGATACCTTGCCTTAGTAGCCGCTAAGCGATAGCGATGTACATATCCATCCGATATTTATTTCTATGATCACATAGCTCAACAAACTATTAGTCGATATTGTCAAAGGGTGATAATTTCACCTTTTGACCCGTTTGGTCTAAAGGACCATGAAACTCTATGAGATGATGTTTATTACCATATTATCAATATGACTAACTTCGGTTTACACTGTATAGTCGTTCTACTTGTAAATCATCTATCGATTTCTTTGACCCATTATAACCCAAGCTATAATGTGTCTTTTCCCCAATTTAACGGTTATTGTCAACAGGTGACCAAAGTACCATTTTACCCTTATTATTTGCAATGGTTTACCTTATAAGGTAACCATTTAGAAACTCATTATCTTTTAGTCATTTCCTGACTAATTAACCGCATTAGCTCCTTTTTATCTATTAAACATGATTTATGACCATTGTCTTTTGTTCCGGACCACACTTGCCGTGTCGGAACATCATAATTTAAAACAAGACTTACTATTCACGACCTATCAAACCAATAGGTATCAAATAACTAGAGTGTAAGCTTTACTTACCTTGCATCCGAATTACGCTTTTCTTTTCTCACTTGCTTCGATTGACCCGCTTTCTCCCCAAGCATCATCTAGCTTGTTAAGCGCCTACTATCATCATAATTCATAAGATGGTTAGATTAGTCATTATTAATTATGACTACTCCATCTAACGGGTCTTATGTCGACTTTATCACTTGATTAAATCATTGGTTAGTTTGACTTCCTAGAAGCCAATTGATCTATCATCATACTAAAATGCACACTTCACATGGAATTTCTACATTTTAGCTTCGTTTAGGCATTTTAACAAACACCTAGCGGGCATAATTTTACATATTTACTAACTAGTTCGTAACTAGTTATTTTTACCAAGATTAACATCAAAATTCATCACTATCACTTATGATCAAATACTCAAACTTGCAAATCGTTTAAGTATTTCCCGATTACTAACATGCATGATGATCCTAATCACAATCATATCATCAAATTCATCATATGATTAAAACCCACTTAACCTAGTGTGGTAAATCACCAAATTCATCAATCTATAGCATGTTATGTATGATTTTCACTTAGGGTTTCCTTCCTAAGCAAATATACATCACTAATCTAGCCATAGCCTCTCTAATTCATGCCTAATTCGCGATTAGGATGATTATCAAAATTTTACATCTTCACGAATGTTAGAAATTCGACATACCTTACGATCCCCTTGACTCGGTGACCGTTTCTATGTGTTCAAATCCGAATTTGGCCCTTGTTTGATCCTCCAATTTGAAGAATTTGTTGAGTTTAGGGTTAGCTCCCATGGAGCTTGTCTCCTGTTCTTTCTCACGCACACACACACACTCTAGTGTGTGTGTTTGTGTTTTATTTTAAGTTTATAAGTCTAGTTTCAAGTTACCCGGTTTTGGTCCCTCATGTTTGGTTAGTTATTAATTAGGCCACAACCTAATTATTTTCAACAATACTCTCACTTATTAACTAGGTTTAATATTCCTAGTTAACTTAGCGGGTTCGGGATTATTTACGACTAAGTTTATTTTAGGTCCCGTTAGCTCGGGCCTTTTATCTATTTTATTTGCTTAAAGCTTTTATTCACTTTTATTTATTATTAGGATTAATTATTTAAATCCTAATATTCCACCGGGTAAATTTTACCACTTACGGTACTTTTACCCATCTTTTAGTATTAACGGGGTTTAATTACTAAACCCGTTTTCGGGGTGTTACACTTACGCCTTTTTTACTCTCTGATCGAGGTTCTCGGCATTGAAAAATCTTCGTAAACTAAATCACATGTGTATATGTTGATATTTAAGAGATATACAGTCAAGAAAATCACGGCTAATGGTGATATATATGCGGATTAGACACCAAAAAAAACACTCAACAAATGGCTACAATATAAGGAATGTGTTTAGTGACGGCATCAGATTCCTAATTGATGGAGAAAGGTCTGGTGGTAAGAAAAGCTGCTTCTAGGAGGTTGTCAAGTGTTCTCGCTCGACGATTCCATTCTCGGGTGGTTGGTTTGGACCTTGTTCTTGTAACTCGAATCCTAACCCGGTATATCCCATTTTAATTTTACACCATTGTGAACCTTACGCCTTTTTTACTCTCTGATCGACGTTCTCGTCATTGAAAAATTCTCGTAAACTAAATCACACGTGTATATGTTGACATTTAAGAGATATACAGTCAAGAAAATCAAAGGCAATGGTGATATATATGCGGATTAGACACCAAAAAAAACACTCAACAAATGGCTACAATTTAATGAATGTGTTTAGTGACGGCATGTGATTCCTAATTGATGGAGAAAGGTCTGGTGGCAAGAAAAGCTACTTCTAGGAGGTTGTCAAGTGTTTTCGCTCGACGATTCCATTCTTGGGTGGTTCATTTGGTCCTTGTTCCTTAAACTCGAATCCTAGCCCGGTATATCCGATTTTAGTTTTACACCATTGTGAACCTTACGCCTTTTTTACTCTCTGATCGAGGTTCTCGGCATTGAAAAATCTTCGTAAACTAAATCACACGTGTATATGTTGATATTTAAGAGATATACAATCAAGAAAATCAAGGGTAATGGTGATATATATGTGGATTAGACACCAAAAAAACACTCAAAAATGGCTACAATTTAAGGAATGTGTTTAGTGAGGGCATCTGATTCCTAATTGATGGAGAAAGGTCTGGTGGCAAGAAAAGCTACTTCTAGGAGGTTGTCAAGTGTTTTCGCTCGAGGATTCCATTCTTGGGTGGTTGGTTTGGGCCTTGTTCCTGTAACTCGAATCCTAGCCCGGTATATCCCATTTTAATTTTACACCATTGTGAACCTTACGCCTTTTTTACTCTCTGATCGAGGTTCTCGGCATTGAAAAATCTTCGTAAACTAAATCACACGTGTATATGTTGATATTTAAAAGATATACAGTCAAGAAAATCACGGCTATTGGTGATATATATGCAGATTAGACACCAAAAAAAAACACTCAACAAATGGCTACAATTTAAGGAATGTGTTTAGTGACGGCATCAGATTCCTAATTGATGGAGAAAGGTCTGGTGGTAAGAAAAGCTGCTTCTAGGAGGTTGTCAAGTGTTTTCGCTCGACGATTCCATTCTTGGGTGGTTGGTTTGGCCCTTGTTCCTGTAACTCGAATCCTAGCCCGGTATATCCCATTTTAATTTTACACCATTGTGAACCTTACGCATTTTTTACTCTCTGATCGAGGTTCTCGGCATTGTAAAATCTTCGTAAACTAAATCACACGTGTATATGTTGATATTTAAGAGATATACAGTCAATAAAATCAAGGGTAATGGTGATATATATGCGGATTAGACACCAAAAAACACACAACAAATGGCTACAATTTAAGGAATGTGTTTAGTGAGGGCATCTGATTCCTAATTGATGGAGAAAGGTCTGGTGGAAAGAAAAGCTACTTCTAGGAGGTTGTCAAGTGTTTTCGCTCGACGATTCCATTCTTGGGTGGTTGGTTTGGGCCTTGTTCCTGTAACTCGTATCCTAGCCCGGTATATCCCATTTTAATTTTACACCATTGTGAACCTTACGCCTTTTTTACTCTCTGATCGAGGTTCTCGGCATTCAAAAATCTTCGTAAACTAAATCACACGTGTATATGTTGATAATTAAGAGATATACAGTCAAGAAAATCACGGTTAATGGTGATATATATGCGGATTAGACACCAAAAAAACACTCAACAAATGGCTACAATATAAGGAATGTGTTTAGTGATGGCATCAGATTCCTAATTGATGGAGAAAGGTCTGGTGGTAAGAAAAGCTGCTTCTAGGAGGTTGTCAAGTGTTCTCGCTCGACGATTCCATTCTCGGGTGGTTGGTTTGGACCTTCTTCTTGTAACTCGAATCCTAACCCGGTATATCCCATTTTAATTTTACACCATTGTGAACCTTACGCCTTTTTTACTCTCTGATCGACGTTCTCGTCATTGAAAAATTCTCGTAAACTAAAACACACGTGTATATGTTGACATTTAAGAGATATACAGTCAAGAAAATCAAAGGCAATGGTGATATATATGCGGATTAGACACCAAAAAAAACACTCAACAAATGGCTACAATTTAATGAATGTGTTTAGTGACGGAATCTGATTCCTAATTGATGGAGAAAGGTCTGGTGGCAAGAAAAGCTACTTCTAGGAGGTTGTCAAGTGTTTTCGCTCGACGATTCCATTCTTGGGTGGTTGATTTGGTCCTTGTTCCTGTAACTCGAATGCTAGCCCGGTATATCCCATTTTAAATTTACACCATTGTTAACCTTACGCCTTTTTTACTCTCTGATCGAGGTTCTCGGCATTGAAAAATCTTCGTAAACTAAATCACACGTGTATATGTTGATATTTAAGAGATATACAGTCAAGAAAATCAAGGGCAATGGTAATATATATGTGGATTTGACACCAAAAAAAACACTCAACAAATGGCTACAATTTAAGGAATGTGTTTAGTGACGGCATCAGATTCCTAATTGATGGAGAAAGGTCTGGTGGCAAGAAAAGCTGCTTCTAGGAGGTTGTCAAGTGTTTTCGCTCGACGATTCCATTCTTGGGTGGTTGATTTGGCCCTTGTTCCTTAAACTCGAATCCTAGCCCGGTATATCCGATTTTAGTTTTACACCATTGTGAACCTTACGCCTTTTTTACTCTCTGATCGAGGTTCTCGGCATTGAAAAATCTTCGTAAACTAAATCACACGTGTATATGTTGATATTTAAGAGATATACAGTCAAGAAAATCAAGGGTAATGGTGATATATATGCGGATTAGACACCAAAAAAACACTCAAAAATGGCTACAATTTAAGGAATGTGTTTAGTGAGGGCATCTGATTCCTAATTGATGGAGAAAGGTCTGGTGGCAAGAAAAGCTACTTCTAGGAGGTTGTCAAGTGTTTTCGCTCGAGGATTCCATTCTTGGGTGGTTGGTTTGGGCCTTGTTCCTGTAACTCGAATCCTAGCCCGGTATATCCCATTTTAATTTTACACCATTGTGAACCTTACGCCTTTTTTACTCTCTGATCGAGGTTCTCGGCATTGAAAAATCTTCGTAAACTAAATCACACGTGTATATGTTGATATTTAAAAGATATACAGTCAAGAAAATCACGGCTATTGGTGATATATATGCAGATTAGACACCAAAAAAAACACTCAACAAATGGCTACAATTTAAGGAATGTGTTTAGTGACGACATCAGATTCCTAATTGATGGAGAAAGGTCTGGTGGTAAGAAAAGCTGCTTCTAGGAGGTTGTCAAGTGTTTTCGCTCGACGATTCCATTCTTGGGTGGTTGGTTTGGCCCTTGTTCCTGTAACTCGAATCCTAGCCCGGTATATCCCATTTTAATTTTACACCATTGTGAACCTTACGCATTTTTTACTCTCTGATCGAGGTTCTCGGCATTGTAAAATCTTCGTAAACTAAATCACACGTGTATATGTTGATATTTAAGAGATATACAGTGAATAAAATCAAGGGTAATGGTGATATATATGCGGATTAGACACCAAAAAACACACAACAAATGGCTACAATTTAAGGAATGTGTTTAGTGAGGGCATCTGATTCCTAATTGATGGAGAAAGGTCTGGTGGAAAGAAAAGCTACTTCTAGGAGGTTGTCAAGTGTTTTCGCTCGACGATTCCATTCTTGTAACGCCCCAAAACCCGAATGTTTATATATTCACCACATGTTCCTGTATGTTATAATATGAAACAAATAACTAGGCTAATTAACCTAGTTAAGTGTAGGGTAAAAACTTTTAAAGGTTTAAAAGTTTGTGCCAATTATATTTAAAGGGTGAACACGAGGGGCTAAATTGTAACATGGAAACTTATGTTTTATAAAACAACAATTTAACACACAACATACATTTAGTGTGTGTGTGTGTCGAATGTTCAGGAGAAGAACAAGGGGTTCAAACCCTAGTTCTTCAAGAAGCTTCAAGTTGGATGATGAATTAAAGCTCAAACTCAGAACCGAACACGAATTTGTGATCACCTACACTAGGGGATCATAAGGTATGTCTTAGATTCTAGATTGGTGATTACCCACGAAGTGGGTTATGTTGTAAATCATGAATTGGTATGAAATTAAGCATGTAGAGGTGTTAGAAACACCAAATAGAACTTTTGTTATGAATAATTTCAAGTAATTGAATGATTTAGAATGAAACCCATTGCATGAGTGTGAAGATGATGATCATGATGAACTTGTAGATGTAATAGTGTGATCTTTTGATGTATAAGGTGTTGTATGATAGACTAAGATAGATAAACTTGATGTGGAATTTATGATTATGAGATTTTGCTTGAATGTAATGGTTCATAAGATGAAGTAAGGAAGAACATGCTTTAAGCACTTGTACATTATGCTTAGAAAGTGTTATGCACACCAAGTGTTTGATGAAATGCTTAGGAGAAAATGACAAGTGAAATTGTATGCTAATAATGAATGTGATGACATGTATGGATAGGAGTCATGTCAACATGGACACAAGCATGGAAGGGCAACGGGCTAAGGATAGACACGGAAGCTATGCTTGAACTCGGACGCACGAGGTAAGTGCACTCCGAACTTACCCTTTTGTTTGGTACAGTAGTTATGATATAGGGTACTTATTGAAAGTAGTGTGAGAAGATATGAATCGATGTTATTACCAAGTTAAGTTTAGTACAAATGAGTTGGGAGTGGTTAAGAAAGAGATTCGATTAAGTTTGGGTAAGAAAGGGAACTTACATAATGAATTAGGCATAAAGATGAGTTAGAATATGTTCATATGAAGGGAAGTTAATGATACTAACCGTTTCTATTGAGAGTTAATGTAAAGTATAGGCATGTTAACAATGAAAGTGAAGGTTAGCTGCGCAATCCGATGCTAGTGAAGGAATGGATCCATGAAGGGGCTGGTATAAGAGAAAGCAGGATATGTTGACACTTTACTATGCATGTGTTAAGATTTATAATTTTTTATTATGTCACCTGTTGCTAATGATTTGATTGAATGTGGTGACTGCAGGCCGTACAGGGTTTTGGATGTTTCATCAAGAAATGTACGCGGTTGAAGATCGAGTCAATACATGGATTGTACGTGGGTGTGTTGTTGTCACTTAAATTGATATAAGTATGTTAGTTTTTGATTAATTTATAAAAAGGGATTAATGTATTTAATTGAAAGAAAGATTATCATGAAAGAAATTTTAGGTATGTACTTTCCGCTGCGATAAATTGGGTTAAAACGTTTTAGGGTGTAACAATTCTTGGGTGGTTGGTTTGGGCCTTGTTCCTGTAACTCGTATCCTAGCCCGGTATAAACCATTTTAATTTTACACCATTGTGAACCTTACGCCTTTTTTACTCTCTGATCGAGGTTCTCGGCATTCAAAAATCTTCGTAAACTAAATCACACGTGTATATGTTGATAATTAAGAGATATACAGTCAAGAAAATCACGGCTAATGGTGATATATATGTGGATTAGACACCAAAAAAAACACTCAACAAATGGCTACAATATAAGGAATGTGTTTAGTGACGGCATCAGATTCCTAATTGATGGAGAAAGGTCTGGTGGTAAGAAAAGCTGCTTCTAGGAGGTTGTCAAGTGTTCTCGCTCGACGATTCCATTCTCGGGTGGTTGGTTTGGACCTTGTTCTTGTAACTCGAATCCTAACCCGGTATATCCCATTTTAATTTTACACCATTGTGAACCTTACGCCTTTTTTACTCTCTGATCGACGTTCTCGTCATTGAAAAATTCTCGTAAACTAAATCACACGTGTATATGTTGACATTTAAGAGATATACAGTCAAGAAAATCAAAGGCAATGGTGATATATATGCGGATTAGACACCAAAAAAAAACACTCAACAAATGGCTACAATTTAATGAATGTGTTTAGTGACGGAATCTGATTCCTAATTGATGGAGAAAGGTCTGGTGGCAAGAAAAGCTACTTCTAGGAGGTTGTCAAGTGTTTTCGCTCGACGATTCCATTCTTGGGTGGTTGATTTGGTCCTTGTTCCTGTAACTCGAATGCTAGCCCGGTATATCCCATTTTAAATTTACACCATTGTTAACCTTACGCCTTTTTTACTCTCTGATCGAGGTTCTCGGCATTGAAAAATCTTCGTAAACTAAATCACACGTGTATATGTTGATATTTAAGAGATATACAGTCAAGAAAATCAAGGGCAATGGTAATATATATGTGGATTTGACACCAAAAAAAAACACTCAACAAATGGCTACAATTTAAGGAATGTGTTTAGTGACGGCATCAGATTCCTAATTGATGGAGAAAGGTCTGGTGGCAAGAAAAGCTGCTTCTAGGAGGTTGTCAAGTGTTTTCGCTCGACGATTCCATTCTTGGGTGGTTGATTTGGCCCTTGTTCCTTAAACTCGAATCCTAGCCCGGTATATCCGATTTTAGTTTTACACCATTGTGAACCTTACGCCTTTTTTACTCTCTGATCGAGGTTCTCGGCATTGAAAAATCTTCGTAAACTAAATCACACGTGTATATGTTGATATTTAAGAGATATACAGTCAAGAAAATCAAGGGTAATGGTGATATATATGCGGATTAGACACCAAAAAAACACTCAAAAATGGCTACAATTTAAGGAATGTGTTTAGTGAGGGCATCTGATTCCTAATTGATGGAGAAAGGTCTGGTGGCAAGAAAAGCTACTTCTAGGAGGTTGTCAAGTGTTTTCGTTCGAGGATTCCATTCTTGGGTGGTTGGTTTGGGCCTTGTTCCTGTAACTCGAATCCTAGCCCGGTATATCCCATTTTAATTTTACACCATTGTGAACCTTACGCCTTTTTTACTCTCCGATCGAGGTTCTCGGCATTGAAAAATCTTCGTAAACTAAATCACACGTGTATATGTTGATATTTAAAAGATATACAGTCAAGAAAATCACGGCTATTGGTGATATATATGCAGATTAGACACCAAAAAAAACACTCAACAAATGGCTACAATTTAAGGAATGTGTTTAGTGACGGCATCAGATTCCTAATTGATGGAGAAAGGTCTGGTGGTAAGAAAAGCTGCTTCTAGGAGGTTGTCAAGTGTTTTCGCTCGACGATTCCATTCTTGGGTGGTTGGTTTGGCCCTTGTTCCTGTAACTCGAATCCTAGCCCGGTATATCCCATTTTAATTTTACACCATTGTGAACCTTACGCATTTTTTACTCTCTGATCGAGGTTCTCGGCATTGTAAAATCTTCGTAAACTAAATCACACGTGTATATGTTGATATTTAAGAGATATACAGTCAATAAAATCAAGGGTAATGCTGATATATATGCGGATTAGACACCAAAAAACACTCAACAAATGGCTACAATTTAAGGAATGTGTTTAGTGAGGGCATCTGATTCCTAATTGATGGAGAAAGGTCTGGTGGAAAGAAAAGCTACTTCTAGGAGGTTGTCAAGTGTTTTCGCTCGACGATTCCATTCTTGGGTGGTTGGTTTGGGTCTTGTTCCTGTAACTCGTATCCTAGCCCGGTATATCCCATTTTAATTTTACACCATTGTGAACCTTACGCCTTTTTTACTCTCTGATCGAGGTTCTCGGCATTGAAAAATCTTCGTAAACTAAATCACACGTGTATATGTTGATATTTAAGAGATATACAGTCAAGAAAATCATGGCTAATGGTGATATATATGCGGATTAGACACCAAAAAAAACACTCAACAAATGGCTACAATATAAGGAATGTGTTTAGTGACGGCATCAGATTCCTAATTGATGGAGAAAGGTCTGGTGGTAAGAAAAGCTGCTTCTAGGAGGTTGTCAAGTGTTCTCGCTCGACGATTCCATTCTCGGGTGGTTGGTTTGGACCTTATTCTTGTAACTCGAATCCTAACCCGGTATATCCCATTTTAATTTTACACCATTGTGAACCTTACGCCTTTTTTACTCTCTGATCGACGTTCTCGTCTTTGAAAAATTCTCGTAAACTAAATCACACGTGTATATGTTGACATTTAAGAGATATACAGTCAAGAAAATCAAAGGCAATGGTGATATATATGCGGATTAGACACCAAAAAAAAAACACTCAACAAATGGCTACAATTTAATGAATGTGTTTAGTGACGGCATCTGATTCCTAATTGATGGAGAAAGGTCCGGTGGCAAGAAAAGCTACTTCTAGGAGGTTGTCAAGTGTTTTCGCTCGACGATTCCATTCTTGGGTGGTTGATTTGGTCCTTGTTCCTGTAACTCGAATGCTAGCCCGGTATATCCCATTTTAATTTTACACCATTGTTAACCTTACGCCTTTTTTACTCTCTGATCGAGGTTCTCGGCATTGAAAAATCTTCGTAAACTAAATCACACGTGTATATGTTGATATTTAAGAGATATACAGTCAAGAAAATCAAGGGTAATGGTGATATATATGCGGATTAGACACCAAAAAAACACTCAAAAATGGCTACAATTTAAGGAATGTGTTTAGTGAGGGCATCTGATTCCTAATTGATGGAGAAAGGTCTGGTGGCAAGAAAAGCTACTTCTAGGAGGTTGTCAAGTGTTTTCGCTCGAGGATTCCATTCTTGGGTGGTTGGTATGGGCCTTGTTCCTGTAACTCGAATCCTAGCCCGGTATATCCCATTTTAATTTTACACCATTGTGAACCTTACGCCTTTTTTACTCTCTGATCGAGGTTCTCAGCATTGAAAAATCTTCGTAAACTAAATCACACGTGTATAGGTTGATATTTAAAAGATATACAGTCAAGAAAATCACGGCTAATGGTGATATATATGCAGATTAGACACCAAAAAAAACACTCAACAAATGGCTACAATTTAAGGATTGTGTTTAGTGACGGCATCAGATTCCTAATTGATGGAGAAAGGTCTGGTGGTAAGAAAAGCTGCTTCTAGGAGGTTGTCAAGTGTTTTCGCTCGACGATTCCATTCTTGGGTGGTTGGTGTGGCCCTTGTTCCTGTAACTCGAATCCTAGCCCGGTATATCCCATTTTAATTTTACACCATTGTGAACCTTACGCATTTTTTACTCTCTGATCGAGGTTCTCGGCATTGTAAAATCTTCGTAAACTAAATCACACGTGTATATGTTGATATTTAAGAGATATACAGTCAAGAAAATCAAGGGTAATGGTGATATATATGCGGATTAGACACCAAAAAACACTCAACAAATGGCTACAATTTAAGGAATGTGTTTAGTGAGGGCATCTGATTCCTAATTGATGTAGAAAGGTCTTGTGGAAAGAAAAGCTACTTCTAGGAGGTTGTCAAGTGTTTTCGCTCGACGATTCCATTCTTGGGTGGTTGGTTTGGGCCTTGTTCCTGTAACTCGTATCCTAGCCCGATATATCCCATTTTAATTTTACACCATTGTGAACCTTACGCCTTTTTTACTCTCTGATCGAGGTTCTCGGCATTGAAAAATCTTCGTAAACTAAATCACACGTGTATATGTTGATATTTAAGAGATATACAGTCAAGAAAATCACGGCTAATGGTGATATATATGCGGATTAGACACCAAAAAAAACACTCAACAAATGGCTACAATTCAAGGAATGTGTTTAGTGACGGCATCAGATTCCAAATTGATGGACAAAGGTCTGGTGGTAAGAAAAGTTGCTTCTAGGAGGTTGTCAAGTGTTTTCGCTCGACGATTCCGTTCTCGGGTGGTTGGTTTGGCCCTTGTTCGTGTAACTCGAATCCTAACCCGGTATATCCCATTTTAATTTTACACCATTGTGAACCTTACGCCTTTTTTACTCTCTGATCGAGGTTCTCGGCATTGAAAAGTTCTCGTAAACTAAATCATACGTGTATATGTTGACATTTAAGAGATATACAGTCAAGAAAATCAAGGGCAATGGTGATATATATGCGGATTAGACACAAAAAAAAACACTCAACAATTGGCTACAATTTAAGGAATGTGTTTAGTGACGGCATCAGATTCCTAATTGATGGAGAAAGGTCTGGTGGCAAGAAAAGCTGCTTCTAGGAGGTTGTGTTTTCGCTCGATGATTCCATTCTTGGGTGGTTGGTTCGGCCCTTGTTCCTGTAACTCGAATCCTTGCCCGGTATATCCCATTTTAATTTTACACCATTATGAACCTTACTCCTTTTTTACTCTCTGACCGAGGTTCTCGGCATTGAAAAATCTTTGTAAACTAAATCACACGTGTATATGTTGATATTTAAGAGATATACAGTCAAGAAAATCAAGGGCAATGGTAATATATATGTGGATTTGACACCAAAAAAAACACTCAACAAATGGCTACAATTTAAGGAATGTGTTTAGTGACGGCATCAGATTCCTAATTGATGGAGAAAGGTCTGGTGGCAAGAAAAGCTGCTTCTAGGAGGTTGTCAAGTGTTTTCGCTCGACGATTCCATTCTTGGGTGGTTGATTTGGCCCTTGTTCCTTAAACTCGAATCCTAGCCCGGTATATCCGATTTTAGTTTTACACCATTGTGAACCTCACGCCTTTTTTACTCTCTGATCGAGGTTCTCGGCATTGAAAAATCTTCGTAAACTAAATCACACGTGTATATGTTGATATTTAAGAGATATACAGTCAAGAAAATCAAGGGCAATGGTGATTTATATGCGGATTAGACACCAAAAAAACACTCAACAAATGGCTACAATTTAAAGAATGTGTTTAGTGACGGCATCAGATTCCTAATTGATGGAGAAAGGTCTGGTGGCAAGAAAAGCTGCTTCTAGGAGGTTGTCAAGTGTTTTCACTCGACGATTCCATTATTGGGTGGTTGGTTTGGCCCTTTTTCCTGTAACTCGAATCCTAGCCCGGTATATCCCATTTTAATCTTACACCATTGTGAACCTTACGTCTTTTTTACTCTCTGATCGAGGTTCTCGGCATTGAAAAATCTTCGTAAACTAAATCACACGCGTATATGTTGACATTTAACAGATATACAGTCAAGAAAATCAAGGGCAATGGTGATATATATGTGGATTAGACACAAAAAAAAAACACTAAACAAATGGCTATAATTTAAGGAATGTGTTTAGTGACGGCATCAGATTCCTAATTGATGGAGAAAGGTCTGGTGGCAAGAAATTCTACTTCTAGGAGGTTGTCAAGTGTTTTCGCTCGACGATTCAATTCTTGGGTGGTTGGTTTGGCCCTTGTTCCAGTAACTCGAATCCTAGCCCGGTATATCCCATTTTAATTTTACACCATTGTGAACCTTACGCCTTTTTTACTCTCTGATCGAGGTTCTCGGCATTGAAAAATCTTTGGAAACTAAATCACACGTGTATGTGTTGATATTTAAGAGATATACAGTCAAGAAAATCAAGGGCAATAGAGATATATATGTGGATTAGACACCAAAAAAAACTCTCAACAAATGGCTACAATTTAAGGAATGTGTTTAGTGACGGAATCAGATTCCAAATTGATGGAGTAAGGTCTGGTGGCAAGAAATTCTGCTTCTAGGAGTTTGTCAAGTGTTTTCGCTCGACGATTCAATTCTTGGGTGGTTGGTTTGGCCCTTGTTCCTTAAACTCGAATCCTAGCCCGGTATATCCCATTTTAATTTTACACCATTGTGTGGCTTACGCCTTTTTTACTCTCTGGTCGAGGTTCTCGGCATTGAAAAATCTTCGTAAACTAAATCACACGTGTATATGTTTACATTTAAGAGATATACAGTCAAGAAAATCAAGGGCAATGGTGATATATATGCGGATTAGGCACAAAAAAAACACTCAACAAATGGCTATAATTTAAGGAATGTGTTTAGTGACGGCATCAGATTCCTAATTGATGGAGAAAGGTCTGGTGGCAAGAAAAGCTGCTTCTAGGAGGTTGTCAAGTGTTTTCGCTCGACGATTCCATTCTTGGGTGGTTGATTTGGCCCTTGTTCCTTAAACTCGAATCCTAGCCCGGTATATCCCATTTTAATCTTACACCATTGTGAACCTTACGTCTTTTTTACTCTTTGATCGAGGTTCTCGGCATTTAAAAATCTTCGTAAACTAAATCACACGCGTATATGTTGACATTTAACAGATATACAGTCAAGAAAATCAAGGGCAATGGTGATATATATGTGGATTAGACACAAAAAAAAACACTAAACAAATGGCTATAATTTAAGGAATGTGTTTAGTGACGGCATCAGATTCCTAATTGATGGAGAAAGGTCTGGTGGCAAGAAATTCTACTTCTAGGAGGTTGTCAAGTGTTTTCGCTCGACGATTCAATTCTTGGGTGGTTGGTTTGGCCCTTGTTCCTGTAACTCGAATCCTAGCCCGGTATATCACATTTTAATTTTACACCATTGTGAACCTTACGCCTTTTTTACTCTCTGATCGAGGTTCTCGGCATTGAAGAATCTTTGTAAACTAAATCACACGTGTATGTGTTGATATTTAAGAGATATACAGTCAAGAAAATCAATGGCAATAGAGATATATATGTGGATTAGACACCAAAAAAAACTCTCAACAAATGGCTACAATTTAAGGAATGTGTTTAGTGACGGAATCAGATTCCAAATTGATGGAGTAAGGTCTGGTGGCAAGAAATTCTGCTTCTAGGAGTTTGTCAAGTGTTTTCGCTCGACGATTCAATTCTTGGGTGGTTGGTTTGGCCCTTGTTCTTTAAACTCGAATCCTAGCCCGGTATATCCCATTTTAATTTTACACCATTGTGTGGCTTACGCCTTTTTTACTCTCTGGTCGAGGTTCTCGGCATTGAAAAATCTTCGTAAACTAAATCACACGTGTATATGTTTACATTTAAGAGATATACAGTCAAGAAAATCAAGGGCAATGGTGAAATATATGCGGATTAGGCACAAAAAAAAACACTCAACAAATGGCTATAATTTAAGGAATGTGTTTAGTGACGGCATCAGATTCCTAATTGATGGAGAAAGGTCTGGTGGCAAGAAATTCTGCTTCTAGGAGGTTGTCAAGTGTTTTCGCTCGACGATTCCATTCCTGGGTGGTTGGTTTGGCCCTTGTTCCTGTAACTCGAATCCTAGCCCGGAATATCCCATTTTAATCTTACACCATTGTGAAGCTTACGTCTTTTTTACTCTCTAATCGAGGTTCTCGGCATTGAAAAATCTTCGTAAACTAAATCACACGCGTATATGTTGACATTTAAGAGATATACAATCAAGTAAATCAAGGGCAATGGTGATATATATGCGGATTAGACACAAAAAAACAATCAACAAATGGCTATAATTTAAGGTATGTGTTTAGTGATGGCATCAGATTCCGAATTGATGGAGAAAGGTCTGGTGGCAAGAAATTCTGCTTCAAGGAGGTTGTCAAGTGTTTTCGCTCGACGATTCCATTCATGGGTGGTTGGTTTGGACCTTGTTCCTGTTACTCAAATCCTAGCCCGGTATATCCCCTTTTAATTTTACACCATTGTGAACCTTACTCCTTTTTTACTCTCTGGTCGAGGTTCTCGGCATTGAAAAATCTTCGTAAACTAAATCACACGTGTATATGTTGACATTTAAGAGATATACAGTCAAGAAAATCAAGGGCAATGGTGATATATATGCGGATTAGACACCAAAAAAAAAACTTGACAAATGGCTACAATTTAAGGAATGTGTTTAGTGATGGCATCAGATTCCTAATCGATGGAGAAAGGTCTGGTGGCAAAAAAAGCTGCTTCTAAGAGGTTGTCAACTGTTTTCGCTCGACGATTCCATTCTTGGGTGGTTGGTTTGGCCCTTGTTCCTGTAACTCGAATCCTAGCCCGGTATATCCCATTTTAATTTTACACCATTATGAACCTTACGCATTTTTTACTCTTTGATCGAGGTTATCGGCATTGAAAAATCTTCGTAAACTAAATCACACGTGTATATGTTGATATTTAAGAGATATACAGTCAAGAAAATCAAGGGCAATGGTGATATATATGCGGATTAGACACCAAAAAAACACTCAACAAATGGCTACAATACAAGGAATGTGTTTAGTGACGGTATCAGATTCCTAATTGATGGAGAAAGGTCTGGTGGCAAGAAAAGCTGCTTCTAGGAGGTTGTCAAGTGTTTTCGCTCGACGATTCCATTATTGGGTGGTTGGTTTGGCCCTTGTTCCTGTAACTCGAATCCTAGCCCGGTATATCCCATTTTAATCTTACACCATTGTGAACCTTACGTCTTTTTTACTCTTTGATCGAGGTTCTCGGCATTGAAAAATCTTCGTAAACTAAATCACACGCGTATATGTTGACATTTAACAGATATACAGTCAAGAAAATCACGGGCAATGGTGATATATATGTGGATTAGACACAAAAAAAAACACTAAACAAATGGCTATAATTTAAGGAATGTGTTTAGTGACGGCATCAGATTCCTAATTGATGGAGAAAGGTCTGGTGGCAAGAAATTCTACTTCTAGGAGGTTGTCAAGTGTTTTCGCTCGACGATTCAATTCTTGGGTGGTTGGTTTGGCCCTTGTTCCTGTATCTCGAATCCTAGCCCAGTATATCCCATTTTAATTTTACACCATTGTGAACCTTACGCCTTTTTTACTCTCTGATCGAGGTTCTCGGCATTGAAAAATCTTTGTAAACTAAATCACACGTGTATGTGTTGATATTTAAGAGATATACAGTCAAGAAAATCAAGGGCAATAGGGATATATATGTGGATTAGACACCAAAAAAAACTCTCAACAAATGGCTACAATTTAAGGAATGTGTTTAGTGACGGAATCAGATTCCAAATTGATGGAGTAAGGTCTGGTGGCAAGAAATTCTGCTTCTAGGAGTTTGTCAAGTGTTTTCGCTCGACGATTCAATTCTTGGGTGGTTGGTTTGGCCCTTGTTCCTTAAACTCGAATCCTAGCCCGGTATATCCCATTTTAATTTTACACCATTGTGAGGCTTACGCCTTTTTTACTCTCTGGTCGAGGTTCTCGGCATTGAAAAATCTTCGTAAACAAAATCACACGTGTATATGTTTACATTTAAGAGATATACAGTCAAGAAAATCAAGGGCAATGGTGATATATATGCGGATTAGGAACAAAAAAAAAACACTCAACAAATGGCTATAATTTAAGGAATGTGTTTAGTGACGGCATCAGATTCCTAATTGATGGAGAAAGGTCTGGTGGCAAGAAATTCTGCTTCTAGGAGGTTGTCAAGTGTTTTCGCTCGACGATTCCATTCTTGGGTGGTTGGTTTGGCCCTTGTTCCTGTAATTCGAATCCTAGCCCGGAATATCCCATTTTAATCTTACACCATTGTGAAGCTTACGTCTTTTTTACTCTCTAATCGAGGTTCTCGGCATTGAAAAATCTTCGTAAACTAAATCACACGCGTATATGTTGACATTTAAGAGATATACAATCAAGTAAATCAAGGGCAATGGTGATATATATGCGGATTAGACACAAAAAAACAATCAACAAATGGCTATAATTTAAGGTATGTGTTTAGTGATGGCATCAGATTCCGAATTGATGGAGAAAGGTCTGGTGGCAAGAAATTCTGCTTCATGGAGGTTGTCAAGTGTTTTCGCTCGACGATTCCATTCATGGGTGGTTGGTTTGGACCTTGTTCCTGTAACTCGAATCCTAGCCCGGTATATCCCATTTTAATTTTACACCATTATGAACCTTACGCATTTTTTACTCTTTGATCGAGGTTATCGGCATTGAAAAATCTTCGTAAACTAAATCACACGTGTATATGTTGATATTTAAGAGATATACAGTCAAGAAAATCAAGGGCAATGGTGATATATATGCGGATTAGACACCAAAAAAAACACTCAACAAATGGCTACAATACAAGGAACGTGTTTAGTGACGGTATCAGATTCCTAATTGATGGTGAAAGGTCTGGTGGCAAGAATAGCTACTTCTAGGAGGTTGTCAAGTGTTTTCGCTCGACGATTCCATTCTTGGGTGGTTGGTTTAGCCCTTGTTCTTGTAACTCGAATCCTATCCCGGTATATCCCATTTTAATTTTACACCATTGTGAATCTTACGCCTTTTTTACTCTCTGATCGAGGTTCTTGGCATTGAAAAATCTTTGTAAACTAAATCACACGTGTATACGTTTATATTTAAGAGATATACAGTCAAGAAAATCAAGGGCAATGGTGATATATATGCGGATTAGACACCAAAAAAACTCTCAACAAATGGCTACAATTTAAGGAATGTGTTTAGTGACGGCATCAGATTCCTAATTGATGGAGAAAGGTCTGCTGGCAAGAAATTCTGCTTCTAGGAGGTTGTCAAGTGTTTTCGCATGACGATTCAATTCTTGGGTGGTTGGTTTGGCCCTTGTTCCTGTAACTCGAATCCTAACCCGGTATATCCCATTTTAATTTTACACCATTATGAACCTTACGCCTTTTTTTAACTTTTATAGAGGTTATTGGCATTGAAAACTCTTCGTAAACTAAATCACACGTGTATATGTTGATATTTAAGAGATATACAGTCAAGAAAATCAAGGACAATGGTGATATATATGCGGATTAGACACCAAAAAAACACTCAACAAATGGCTACAATACAAGGAATGTGTTTAGTGACGGCATTAGATTCCTAATTGATGGAGAAAGGTCTGGTGGCAAGAATAGCTGCTTCTAGGAGGTTGTCAAGTGTTTTCGCTCGACGATTCCCTTCTTGGGGGGTTGGTTTGGACCTTGTTCTTGTAACTCGAATCCTAGCCCGGTATATCCCATTTTAATTTTACACCATTGTGAACCTTACGCCTTTTTTACTCTCTGGTCGAGGTTCTCGGCATTGAAAAATCTTCGTAAACTAAATCGCACGTGTATATGTTGACATTTAAGAGATATACAGTCAAGAAAATCAAGGGCAATGGTGATATATATGCGGATTACACACCAAAAAAAACACTTGACAAATGGCTAGAATTTAAGGAATGTGTTTAGTGATGGCATAAGATTCCTAATAGATGGAGAAAGGTCTGGTGGCAAGAAAAGCTGCTTCTAGGGGGTTGTCAACTGTTTTCGCTCGACGATTCCATTCTTGGGTGGTTGGTTTGGCCCTTGTTCCTTAAACTCGAATCCTAGCCCGGTATATCCCATTTTAATTTTACACCATTGTGAACCTTACGCCTTTTTTGTGACAACTCGAATTTCCGACATTCTTTATTTGCATTTAATGCACGTTGACTTTGACTATTTAGTTGTGTTATGATAAAACCTAGTGTGTTTGCATGGTTATGTGTGATTGTATAACATGTGTACTGTTTGTAAAACTTAAACTGTTAAACCATATAAGAATCCGACGAAACACAAGTGTGATTCGCCATGTACATTTCGACGAAACTGATTCAGTTTCGCCAACAACCTTCTCGACGAAACAGGCTGTTTCGCCGAGCCCAGTTTCGCCGAAGGCCCAGTACGGCCCAGAATGTTATTTCGCGAATATTTACGTGAAACGGGTTCAGTTTCACAAGTTAGGCAATCAGAAAAACCCTAGAACTCTCTCTCTTCTGTGCGACGGCAACAACCATTGTTCACCATCATCCCTAGCTCTCGAATCCTTGTTTCTTCATCTTGAATCGGTTAGTGTGTGTTTGTTAATCGATTCCATGTTTCTGTTATATCACGATTCTTGCTTGCGTATATGATTGATGTGTGTTACTGCTGTGATAAGAGTATGATTATGATGTTGTAGATTTTGATATGTATGATGTAGTAGGATTTATATAAAATGCTATGCGAAACCTAATACAATCGAGTGCTCGGTTCTGGATATTGTTATTATGTTCTGATTATGAATACAAGTTAGTATCTTGATAGGGTGCAATGATATGATGTTGTATGTTGATAGGTTATACACATAAACTAGGGTTTATGCTAGACAATGACTCTTGGATGATTGATTTTATGATGATTTGATATGCACATTAACCTTCGTATGATTTCTGTTATTGATGACGGCTGCTAGAATGATTAGGGTTTAGGTGTTATTCGCATCTGCTGTAACTGATGTCTGCGAAACAGACATCCGACGAAACAGGACTCTCGGCAAAACAGAATGTGTTTCGCCAAGAGTCATCAACGAATTAGAATCCTGTTTCGCCAAACAAGCTCACGACGAAACAGAACGTGTTTCGTCAAATATGTGTTTCGCCAACTTATGTGTTTCGCCATATATGTGTTTCGCCGAGCTATGCTGTAACTTGAGTTAATTCTGTTAAGTGTTAACTGGAATATTTAACTGCTGTTAGACGTTAAACATGACTTGTATGATTGTGATTACGTGTACATGTTTATACATGCACAACTTGAACACAAACTGATTTCACATACGTGCATACTTTAGGACGTGATTGATTACTTGCGAGCATACACTTAGCATACCGAGCAAACCAAGGTGAGTTCACACAGCCAAGGCATGGGATTCCCAGGATGGGAATGGGTTGGATTATTTATTTGTTCAGTAAATGGAACTTAGATATATGATTCCCGGGAGAGGAAGGATTATGGATAAGAACTGACTAGACTGGTTATACTAATTAAACTGATCTTCGCACACACGCCAAGTGTTGGCCGCGATATTATGACAATCTTCGCACACATGCCTAGGAAGGGCCGCGAACTATATACTCTAATCTTCGCACACATGCCTAGGAAGGGCCGCGAACTATATACTCTAATATTCGCAAACATGCCAGGAAGGGCCGCGATACTACTAACCTAGTCTAGCATATATGGGAAAACCCCACTAACTTCGCAAACATGCCTAGAGGGCTGCGATACGATACATACGATACATGATTACTAAATGAACATACGATCTACATTATGAACACTATAACTAAACAAACTCACTCTGAACTCGCTCAACTAGTTGTTGATTCTCTGTTACATGCCTTGCAGGACCTTAGGTACTTATGGAGCTTGCACGGGAGGCACGGGAGGCACGGTCGTTGTGGGCACATATTATGGATCTTATGATGAACGGCACTTAAACATTTGAACTTGCTATTTATGATTTGGGTTTATTTTATGCTTCCGCTAAACGTTGAACTTATGCTATATTTTGAACACCTTTCATATAGATTGGTTTGGTTTAATTACATTACTTTTACTATTTATATTTGTTCTATATGATTGGTGGCTTGATCCTGGTCAGTCACGCCTCCAAGCGGTGGTACTCCGCGGGTGGATTTTTGGGGGTGTGACGGATTGGTATCAGAGCCATTGGTTATAGAGAACTCGGTTTTAATAAGGGAAAACGTTTTTATTGAAACCAGACTATAACCGGAACAGTGCTCAACGATCCACAACGACACCTCGCTCCACGTGCAAGACTCAACATCCTAGGTAATAAGGTTTATGTTTATTGCCTACTTGCTAGAATTACATAGAACTTTGCTCGTGGTATGCTTAGATTACATTGATTACTATTCGTTACTGCCTGAGAACGCTTATATGCTCACACTCTTCTGTCATCGCACGATTCGCGATCCTCTCTGACTTATGCTATCTTTACTATGAAGATCATGTCTGGACGTATCAACATGACACAAGCCCAATTGACGGCTCTCATCGCTGAACAAGTTACTGCGGCAGTTGCAGCCGCACAAGCAGGAGGTATACCCTGCAGTTGAAACTCACACTAGGGTCCTTAGATCCTACATTCTTAAACCAACTCTTGTGCTAAAATTTTTGTTCATTCTACGCACACGACAGGTCAACCACCTGTCTGCACTTTCAAAACGTTCATGGACTGTCGTCCCAGTACTTTCAGCGGCACGGAGGGAGCAGTCGGACTCCTCCACTGGTTTGAAAAGATTGAAACTGTATTCGAGATGTGTGAATGCCCTGAGGCACGCAGGGTGAAGTATGCCACCGGTACCCTAGAGGGTTTAGCTCTCACATGGTGGAAAGCTCAGGTGCAAATGCTGGGGTTGGTTGCTGCTAACGCTACCCCATGGAACAACTTTAAGGAAATGATCAAAGAGGAGTATTGCAGTCGGGATGATATTCATAAGCTGGAGGTCGAGTTTTTCAATCTCAAGATGAAGGGGTCAGAGATTGAGGCATACACCAAAAGATCTAATGAACTTGCTCTATTGTGTCCTACGATGGTGGACCCTCCAATCAAGCGAATCGAACTGTTCCTCAAGGGTCTAGTGCCAGAGATCCAGAGTCACGTCACTTCAACAAACCTCGCCACTTATCAACAGATTGTACAGCTGGCTCACCGTCTCACGGATCAGGCGGTGGAGCAGAACAAGTTGCCTGAACGCATCAGCACTACTACCGCTACTACTCCAGTCACTCCTGCTACTCCGAGTGACAACAAGCGGAAATGGGATGGAGACTCCAGCAAAGGTTCAGCTATAGTTCAATCTCAGGCTCAGCAACGCAAGACTAATGACTACCAAAGCCCAAGTCAGCAAACTTCTGGTGGGCAGAGGCAGGGTGGTTATCGGGGAAATCATCCACTGTGTAACAGGTGCTACAAACACCACAGTGGTCAGTGTCGCAAGGCCTACTGTCAGAGATGTCTCAAAACCGGGCACGAAGCTAAAGATTGCAGGAGTTCACGACTTGCGAATCAGAACCAGCAACAACCACCTGCTCCACGAAACCAGCCTCAGCAGCAGCAGCAGGGAAACAAGGGATGCTTCCAGTGTGGGGCTGAAGGTCATTACAAGCGGAATTGCCCTCAGTTAAACCAGAACCAGAACAATAACAACAACAATCAGGGTAATGGGAACAACAACAACGGTGGGAACAATAACAACAATGGTGCTAGAGGCCGTATGTTTGTGATCGGTCAGGGTGATGCCAGAAATGATCCCAACGTGGTTATGGGTAAGTTTCTTCTTGACGACTTTTATGTTACTGTACTATTTGATTCTGGTGCGGATACAAGTTACATGTCTCTAAAAGCTAGTGAAATGTTAAAACGTGCACCAACTCTCTTAAACACCAAACATGTTGTAGAGTTACCTAACGGTAAAAGTCTAGAGGCCACACACATAGTTAAAGGGTGTAATCTTATCCTCGCTGGTCAGACTTTCTCCATCGATCTCATTCCTATAACCTTGGGTAGCTTTGACGTCGTCATTGGCATGGATTGGTTATCTCAACAACAAGCGGAGATTTTATGCAAAGAAAAAGTTATTCGTATTCCTCGGTCGGGCAAAGAACCTCTCGAAGTTCAAGGCGACAAGAGTGGTGTCGTGAGTGGCATCATTTCCTTCTTGAAGGCTCAGAAGTGTCTGCGCAAGGGTCACACAGCTGTTTTAGCTCTCGTCACTGATACCTCGAAGAAAGAGAAAAAGATGGAAGATATTCCTGTAGTACGTGACTTTTCTCAAGTGTTTCCTGAGGAATTACCTGGGTTACCGCCTCATCGTCAAGTCGAATTTCAGATCGAGCTCGCTCCAGGAGCAGCACCTATAGCTCGAGCACCTTACCGTTTAGCTCCAACTGAATTGGAAGAACTGTCAAAGCAGCTACAAGAACTCTTGGAAAAGGGTTTTATACGTCCTAGCTCTTCGCCTTGGGGAGCTCCAGTGTTATTCGTAAAGAAGAAAGACGGTACGTTCAGGATGTGTATAGACTACCGTGAACTCAACAAGGTGACGATCAAGAATCGTTATCCTCTTCCGCGCATAGATGATTTAGTCGACCAGCTGCAAGGGTCGAGCTACTACTCCAAGATAGACTTAAGGTCAGGATATCACCAGCTGAGAGTCCGGGATGAGGACGTCTCTAAAACAGCCTTTAGAACTCGCTACGGCCACTACGAGTTTATGGTCATGCCATTTGGGCTAACGAACGCGCCTGCCGTATTTATGGATCTTATGAACAGGGTGTGCAAACCCTATCTCGACAAGTTCGTCATTGTTTTCATCGACGACATTCTGATTTATTCGAAAAGTCAGGAGGAACACGAGCAGCACCTACGACTGATACTGGAACTTCTACGAACGGAACAGCTATACGCTAAGTTTTCTAAATGTGACTTCTGGCTTCGTGAAGTCCACTTCTTAGGCCACGTGGTAAACAAGGATGGGATTCATGTCGATCCATCCAAGGTGGATTCGATCAAGAACTGGCCTACACCTCGTACACCAACAGAAATACGCCAATTCTTGGGTTTGGCAGGTTACTACAGAAGGTTCATCAAAGACTTTTCAAAGATTGCACAGCCGCTTACACTACTGACGCAGAAAGGTGTTGTTTACCGTTGGGGTAATACACAGGAGTCAGCGTTTCAGCACTTAAAGGATAGACTTTGCAGCGCACCTATCCTCTCACTGCCTGAAGGCACCGATGATTTTGTAGTCTACTGTGATGCATCAATCCAAGGTCTTGGATGTGTATTGATGCAACGGGATAAGGTTATTGCTTACGCGTCGTGCCAACTAAAGATTCATGAACGGAATTATACTACACATGATTTAGAGCTGGGAGCTGTTGTTTTTGCGCTCAAGATATGGCGACATTACTTGTATGGCACTAAGTGCACCATCTACACAGATCACAGGAGCCTTGAACATATCTTCAAACAGAAAGAATTGAACATGCGACAACGACGATGGGTCGAATTGTTGAACGACTACGAATGCGCTATAAAGTACCATCCAGGCAAAGCCAATGTTGTGGCTGACGCCCTCAGTCGAAAAGACACCGCGCCTAAGCGCGTGCGAGCTTTAGAACTCACCATACAGTCTAGCCTTCCTTCCCAGATACGAGATGCTCAGATAGAAGCATTGAAACCAGAAAATGTCAGGGCTGAAGCCCTACGCGGCTCAAGACAACGATTAGAACAGAAGGAAGATGGTGCTTACTACGTCACAGGACGCATTTGGGTCCCACTGTATGGTAACTTACGCGAGCTTGTAATGGATGAAGCTCATAAGTCCCGTTACTCGGTACATCCAGGTGCGGATAAAATGTACCACGATATCAAAACAACATACTGGTGGCCTAGCATGAAGGCCCACATAGCCACATACGTTAGCAAATGCTTGACTTGTGCGAGAGTCAAGGCAGAATATCAGAAACCGTCAGGACCACTCCAACAACCTGAGATACCACAATGGAAATGGGAACAAATTTCCATGGATTTTGTTACTGGCCTACCTCGATCTCAGCGCGGAAATGATACTATTTGGGTGATCGTGGATCGACTCACGAAGTCTGCTCACTTCTTGGCTATCAAAGAAACAGACAAGTTCTCTACCTTAGCAGACATTTACTTAAAAGAAGTGGTCTCGAGGCACGGGGTGCCCACCTCCATCATCTCTGATCGTGACGCACGTTTTACTTCAGAACTGTGGCAAGCAATGCATAAATCTTTTGGCTCTCGTTTAGACATGAGCACGGCGTATCATCCTCAGACGGATGGGCAGTCTGAGCGCACTATTCAAACTCTAGAAGACATGCTTCGGGCGTGCGTAATTGACTTTGGAAACGGTTGGGAAAAACATCTGCCACTTGTGGAATTCTCATACAATAACAGCTACCACACGAGCATTAAAGCTGCACCATTCGAGGCATTGTACGGGCGTAAATGCCGGTCACCTCTCTGTTGGGCAGAGGTGGGAGATAGTCAGATCACAGGTCCAGAAATCGTAGTTGATACTACTGAAAAGATTGCTCAAATACGACAACGCATGGCGGCAGCTCGTGACCGTCAGAAAGTATACGCTGATAAAGACAGGAAACTACTCGAATTCCAGGTTGGGGATCGAGCGCTACTCAAAGTTTCGCCCTGGAAGGGTGTGGTTCGTTTTGGCAAACGCGGCAAACTCAATCCACGATACGTCGGACCTTTCGAAGTTATTGAGAAAATAGGCAAAGTGGCCTACAGACTGAACTTACCACCTGAACTCAGTGCAGTTCACAACGTCTTTCACGTGTCGAATCTGAAGAAGTGGACGTCAGATGAGACCCACATAGTTCTTTTGAAGGAACTCACTATCGATGAGCGGTTGCACTTCGTCGAGGAACCTGTTGAGATCACAGACCGGGATGTTAAGGTCCTCAAGAACACGAGAATCCCTCTTGTACGAGTTCGTTGGAACTCCCGCCGCGGCCCAGAGTTCACCTGGGAGCGTGAAGATCAAATGGAACTCAAATATCCCCAGTTATTCGGAACCAATGCAACTCCTACTGAGGCTGCAGCTACCAATACAGAATTTCGGGACGAAATTCCAAATCAACGGGGGGATGATGTGACACCCCAAGGAAACCAGTAATCTTCGCAAACCTGCTCGGGGAGCCGCGATACAATACAGGTAAATAACGTCACACCATTAGCTTTCCTCAGTAACTGCATACTAAATTTCGGGACGAAATTTCTTTCAAGTTGGGGATAATGTGACAACTCGAATTTCCGACATTCTTTATTTGCATTTAATGCACGTTGACTTTGACTATTTAGTTGTGTTATGATAAAACCTAGTGTGTTTGCATGGTTATGTGTGATTGTATAACATGTGTACTGTTTGTAAAACTTAAACTGTTAAACCATATAAGAATCCGACGAAACACAAGTGTGATTCGCCATGTACATTTCGACGAAACTGATTCAGTTTCGCCAACAACCTTCTCGACGAAACAGGCTATTTCGCCGAGCCCAGTTTCGCCAAAGGCCCAGTATGGCCCAGAATGTTATTTCGCGAATATTTACGTGAAACGGGTTCAGTTTCACAAGTTAGGCAATCAGAAAAACCCTAGAACTCTCTCTCTTCTGTGCGACGGCAACAACCATTGTTCACCATCATCCCTAGCTCTCGAATCCTTGTTTCTTCATCTTGAATCGGTTAGTGTGTGTTTGTTAATCGATTCCATGTTTCTGTTATATCACGATTCTTGCTTGCGTATATGATTGATGTGTGTTACTGCTGTGATAAGAGTATGATTATGATGTTGTAGATTTTGATATGTATGATGTAGTAGGATTTATATAAAATGCTATGCGAAACCTAATACAATCGAGTGCTCGGTTCTGGATATTGTTATTATGTTCTGATTATGAATACAAGTTAGTATCTTGATAGGGTGCAATGATATGATGTTGTATGTTGATAGGTTATACACATAAACTAGGGTTTATGCTAGACAATGACTCTTGGATGATTGATTTTATGATGATTCGATATGCACATTAACCTTCGTATGATTTCTGTTATTGATGACGGTTGCTAGAATGATTAGGGTTTAGGTGTTATTCGCATCTGCTGTAACTGATGTCTGCGAAACAGACATCCGACGAAACAGGACTCTCGGCGAAACAGAATGTGTTTCGCCAAGAGTCATCAACGAATTAGAATCCTGTTTCGCCAAACAAGCTCACGACGAAACAGAACGTGTTTCGTCAAATATGTGTTTCGCCAACTTATGTGTTTCGCCATATATGTGTTTCGCCGAGCTATGCTGTAACTTGAGTTAATTCTGTTAAGTGTTAACTGGAATATTTAACTGCTGTTAGACGTTAAACATGACTTGTATGATTGTGATTACGTGTACATGTTTATACATGCACAACTTGAACACAAACTGATTTCACATACGTGCATACTTTAGGACGTGATTGATTACTTGCGAGCATACACTTAGCATACCGAGCAAACCAAGGTGAGTTCACACAGCCAAGGCATGGGATTCCCAGGATGGGAATGGGTTGGATTATTTATTCGTTCAGTAAATGGAACTTAGATATATGATTCCCGGGAGAGGAAGGATTATGGATAAGAACTGACTAGACTGGTTATACTAATTAAACTGATCTTCGCACACACGCCAAGTGTTGGCCGCGATATTATGACAATCTTCGCACACATGCCTAGGAAGGGCCGCGAACTATATACTCTAATCTTCGCACACATGCCTAGGAAGGGCCGCGAACTATATACTCTAATCTTCGCAAACATGCCAGGAAGGGCCGCGATACTACTATACCTAGTCTAGCATATATGGGAAAACCCCTCTAACTTCGCAAACATGCCTAGAGGGCCGCGATACGATACATACGATACATGATTACTAAATGAACATACGATCTACATTATGAACACTATAACTAAACAAACTCACTGTGAACTCGCTCAACTAGTTGTTGATTCTCTGTTACATGCCTTGCAGGACCTTAGGTACTTATGGAGCTTGCACGGGAGGCACGGTCGTTGTGGGCACATATTATGGATCTTATGATGAACGGCACTTAAACATTTGAACTTGCTATTTATGATTTGGGTTTATTTTATGCTTCCGCTAAACGTTGAACTTATGCTATATTTTGAACACCTTTCATATAGATTGGTTTGGTTTAATTACATTACTTTTACTATTTATATTTGTTCTATATGATTGGTGGCTTGATCCTGGTCAGTCACGCCTCCAAGCGGTGGTACTCCGCGGGTGGATTTTTGGGGGTGTGACATTTTTTACTCTCTGATCGAGGTTCTCGGCATTGAAAAATCTTCGTAAACTAAATCACACGTGTATATGTTGATACCTAAGAGATATACAGTCAAGAAAATCAAGGACAATGGTGATATATATGCGGATTAGACCCCAAAAAAAACACTCAGCAAATGGCTACAATTTAAGGAATGTGTTTAGTGACGGCATCAGATTCCTAATTGATGGAGAAAGGTCTGGTGGCAAGAAAAGCTGCTTCTAGGAGGTTGTCAAGTGTTTTCGCTTGACGATTCCATTATTGGGTGGTTGGTTTGGCCCTTGTTCTTGTAACTCGAATCCTAGCCTGGTATATCCCGTTCTAATCTTACACCATTGTGAACCTTATGTCTTTTTTACTCTCTGATCGAGGTTCTCGGCACTGAAAAATCTTCGTAAACTAAATCACACGTGTATATGTTGACATTTAAGAGATATACAGACAAGAAAATCAAGGGCAATGGTGATATATATGTGGATTAGACACAAAAAAACACTCAACAAATGGCTATAATTTAAGGAATGTGTTTAGTGACGACATCAGATTCCTAATTGATGGAGAAAGGTCTGGTGGCAAGAAATTCTGCTTCTAGGAGGTTGTCAAGTGTTTTCGCTCGACGATTCCATTCTTGGGTGGTTGGTTTGGCCCTTGTTCCTGTAACTTGAATCCTAGCCCGATATATCCCATTTTAATTTTACACCATTGTGAACCTTACGCCTTTTTTACTCTCTGGTCGAGGTTCACGACATTGAAAAATCTTCGTAAACTAAATCACACGTGTATATGTTGACATTTAAGAGATATACATTCAAGAAAATCAAGGGCAATGGTGATATATATGCGGATTAGACACAAAAAAACACTCAACAAATGGCTACAATTTAAGGAATGTGTTTAGTGACGGCATCAGATTCCTAATTGATGGAGAAAGGTCTGGTGGCAAGAAAAGCTGCTTCTAGGAGGTTGTCAAATGGTTTTGCTCGACGATTCCATTCTTGGGTGGTTGGTTTGGCCCTTGTTCCTGTAACTCGAATCCTGGCCCGGTATATCCCATTTTAATTTTACACCATTGTGAACCTTACGCCTTTTTTACTCTCTGATCGAGGTTCTCGGCATTGAAAAATCTTCGTAAACTAAATCACATGTGTATATGTTGATATTTAAGAGATTTACTATCAAGAAAATCAAGGGCAATGGTGATATATATGCGGATTAGACACCAAAAAAAACACTCAACAAATGGCTACAATTTAAGGAATGTGTTTAGTGACGGCATCAGATTCCTAATTGATGGAGAAAGGTCTGGTGGCAAGAAAAGCTGCTTCTAGGAGGTTGTCAATTGTTTTCGCTCGACAAATCCATTCTTGGGTGGTTTGTTTGGCCCTTGTTCCTGTAACTCGAATCCTAGCCCGGTATATCCCATTTTAATGTTACACCATTGTGAACCTTACGCCTTTTTTACTCTCTGATCGAGGTTCTCGGCATTGAAAAATCTTCATAAACTAAATCACACGTGTATATGTTGATATTTAAGAGATATACAGTCAAGAAAATCATGGGCAATTGTTGGTGCACTACATCTGTCGACTTCGTCTTGTATCGAGTCTTAGTTTTATGTTGTTAGATTAGGGCACGTTTTACGAGAAAACTGGAGAGAATTTGTCATTTAGAGAGTAGGTCCGCATATACGGACATAGGAGGTCCGCTTATGTGTCATGTCCGTATATGGGAACCTATTTGGTTAGGTCCGCTTATTCGTACATGTCCGTATATGGGAACCTACCTGTTCAGGTCCGCTTATACGAACATGTCCATATGTGGGGACCTACCAACTCTATAAATACCCCATAAGCGGATCTCCTTTGTAACTTTTGAGAGATTCCATACCGAGGTGCTGCAGATGTGAGATTTGTATGTAAACGTTGTAATATCAATCAGAAAAGTGATTTAAGTGAAGATCTAGTTGTTTCTACGTCAGGTACTTGTTTTCCGCACCTGTATCTGATCAAAACTCCTCTGATAGACTCGTTCGGGTCAAAACACGATCCTACAAGTGGTATCAGAGCTTCAGGAGGAGGAGTTCTATAGAGATTTGCTGGATTTCATCTAAAATTCTTACTTCTACACCTTCTTTATTCATCAGAACGAGATTTTACGGTCGGAATTCGCTCAAAATTTCACAGATTGTAGATTATTGAACATTGTCAAATCCCTAAAAGTTTGACCTTAAAATTCACACTAAAAATGGTTCACATTAACCTTCGATTAAGGTCCATTTTTATGAACAAGGCATAGTTCCGCTTTTGTGAACATTCAGGTTCGCTTTTTCGGACACTTTTTGAGAAGATCCGCTCCAAAGGTTCGCTTATTAGACACGTGATCCACTCATTTGACATCATAGTTCCGCTTTTGTGTCACTCCTAAGCATCTAGGTTCGCTTTTATGTCAACCCTAGAGATCTAGGTCCGCTTTTATGACCATCGAAAACACCTAGGTCCGCTCTAAATTGCATAAAGGTCCGCTTATAAGACCTTTCAAGTTCGCTCAAGAGGTTCGCTTGTAGTTACATTTAGTTGGGGTCCGCTCTTGTAGATCCGCTTATTCGAACATCAGGAGATCCGCTTATTCTAACATCAGGAGATCCGCTCCGCTTATTCGAACATCAGGAGATCCGCTTATTCGAACATTCTGGTCCGCTCATTTGAACATTCTGGTCCACTTAAACTCAGTTCACGTGTTTAATCAGGTTTATTATCATTTAAGGCCCAATCAAAGTAAACCGCATATATGTCCATTATATCGAAGCATGTGTTGAAAGATAAAGTGTGTCGGTTTTGTTCAGGAAGTGCATGTGAACAATAGAAAGTGTCAGACATTATAAAATTGTTTGATTCAAGAAGTGAATTGTGAGGTCCTATGAGATTTTAAATGTATGCTTTAAAAGTCTTCGAGTTGTCAGTATACTGAAGTCGTTGAAGTGATAAAGGTCAAATTGAAGTAATTGGGTTATATAGTGTCAGTTTAGTGGGGTGTGCATAATTTGTCGGATTAAAAGTTACGGCCCAATTACAGTTTGAGGATTAAAATTCATTTAAATGTCACGGCCCATGTAGTGTGATTTTAGTTGTCAGCCCATCACACGGCCCAATCAATCACGGTTTAAGTTTGTCAGTCCATTCAAAGGTCCAGTCCACTTGAACTTTGAACCAGTTCGTTTGGAAGTCGAACAAGTTGTTTGGAAGTCCAAGTCGTGTTTTGTGAACCAGGTCGTTTGAAAAGGTCGCTTGAATTCAGTTTAGATTGCTTGAAACTATACCAGTTCGTACGGTTTGGAGTTCACAATTGTCAAAAGTTCATCCGGTCGTTCGAAAGTCAATCCGTTCGCACGTAGTGAGTCTGGTTGTTTGAAATTGATCCGAGTCATAGCAGTTCTCACGGTTTGCCAATTTAAACCTCAGTTCGCACAGAATATTCATCAGTTCGAATGATTCAGTTCGCACAGAGTATCAGTTTGATTCAGTTGTTTTGATAAGTCTTTAAACTGATTGTGTTTTTTGTTTGTTTGTGTACGTCAGGTGATTTACGAGGTGAACCAGTTCATTTGAAAGCTTGTTTAAGAAATTCTTCGTTACCGAAACATGGATTCTGAATTCTACAACGCTTTTGCTTCAACTCCAACTAATCCATCCGACATTGCTAAGAACATGAACATGGAGAATGAAACCGGAACAATGCAAAAACCCCCTGAAACTTATGGGAATTGAAGATTATCATGGATGGAAGAAACGGTTTGAGAATTGGGTTCAGGCGAATCATCTAAAAGCTTGGGAGAGCATCGAAACTGAATATGAGAGGCCAAAGAATTCAGCGGGAGTCGATAAAATAATTTCAGATTTCACTGAGCAAGAAAGAGAGAGTTACAAAGGAGAAAAAATGATGATCAATTTGTTACAACAAGCTGTTAAAGAAGATATATTTGTGTTGCTTCAACATGATGAAAACGCTTATTCTATTTGGGAAGCTCTTAAAACAAAATTCGAAGGAAGTACTGAGATGCTTCAAAGTAAAGCAGCATTGCTGAAAAAGGAGTTTGAACTATTTGCGTGCATGCCTGGTGAAACAACAAAGAGTCTTATTGAAAGATATTGTCATCTTGTACGCACCATGTCACAATTGAAGATTACAAAAACTCCAGCAGAATGGGTTGAAAAGCTTGCTGACGCGTTACCGCAAAAGGAATGGGGTACATATCTGATGATATTAAAGAATTCCGGATAGTTTAAAAGGTTATCGATTGCACAGTTTATAGAAAAGTTGGAGGCACAGGATCTAGAGCAGCAGAAAATTGCTAGAATGAATAGTTCAACTCATCAACAAGATATTAAATTGTACTATACAGGAAATGTTCAAACTGCTGAAGCCAGTCCAAAGATACAAACTGCATTTAGTGCTGGAAATCAGTTTACACCAAGCAGTCAAGGATCAGTCAACACTAGTGGGTTCTTAACGGTAAATCCTCTAAGTGTTCAAAGTGCATCTGCTAGAAATGGGCATTCGATTCAGTGTAATGTAGCTTTACATCTTCAAAATGGTCAAAATTATTCTGAAGAAGTTGTAAAGCATCATATGGGATTATTGGTCACTGCATTAGAGTCTTATGAAGGGTTGATTGCCGAAAGAATTGGCAATCCAATGCTCACAAAAGAAGATTATGATCAGATTGATGCAGAGGAGCTGTAACTAATGGATATTAAATGGGCCTTAGCGAGCGTTTTGAGGAGAGCAGAAAAATTTAGATTGGTTACAGGAAGAACTGATTTCTTGGATGCAAATCTTTCTAATCTTGGATTTGATAAATCTAAAGTTGTTTGTTTTCGTTGCAGGGAGAAAGGCCATTTTAAAAGGGAGTGCAAAAATCAGGAACCGAGAGGAGCAAAGGACTCTGCTGGGAAAGATGATTATTATCGAAAGACCATTTATCAGCAAATTACTCACCAACCGCATCAACAAAAGGAACCTCAAACGGCACATGGAAGAATGATCGAAGATGCAAACGAAAAAGCTTACTATGGCATCATGGATCAAGACGATGAGAAAGTAGCTGATGGTTTTAGCTGGGACAAGTACATTCCAGCTGATCCTAATGTTAAAGCTTTTATTGCTCAGATTGTTCAAAAGCCAGAGTTGATAAAGGAATGGATGGCTGTGATGTCAGATGATGAGGAGAGTCAAGATGGAAAATTTGTTTCTTCTGAAAGCAGTGATAGTGATGAAGAGATGGAACAGATAAATTTGGGAAAAACTCATTTATCTTCTAACACTTTTGAATTTTATTTTGCAGAAAAATTGAAGAAACTGAAAGAAAGGAAAGCTGCAAAAGATTTAAAAGAAGTCAGAGTGATTGAAAAGATTGTGGAAGTTGAAAAGATAGTTGAAGTTGAGAAGATCGTTGAAGTCACAAAACCTTGTTTTACATGTTTAGAGTCTTGTAAACAATGTATAGAGAAAGATGCGAGGTTTAGTGAGTTAGAAAAAGTTGAAAGAAAAGTTGTTGTTTGATGTAAAAAATTTGAAACAGTCATATGATGTATTGAACAGAACTGTGAATAGTCTGGAAAAGACTAACTTTGAAAGAGTGAGAGCTTTGAAGATGTTGAATGCTACTATGATGACAAAGCAGAAAGAAATCAACTTGTACATAGAAGAATGTGCAAAGTGGAAGAAAGAGTTGGATAGTGAAGCAACTGAGAACGAAAGAATCAGAAGATTGCTGCAAAGTTACAAAGGTTGTGACTACATAATTGATAGAATTTATCCAACAGTTGAAGGATTTGGAGCGTTTAAAGGTGAAGAAACAAAGCCAAAGAAGAAAAAGGATACTGGTAAGAAACAGGGTGTCTGTTATAATAAGTGTCCGCCTCCAATTTGGGAAGGGTACTCATCTAGAAAACCTAACGAGGAAGAACTAAAAAAGGCAGTCAATATAAAATTGGAGTCCGAGATAACCGATGTTTTACCTGACAATATTGACGTCACATTCACAGCGTCCGACACAGATCATGAGTCAGAACTGATAAAAAGAGTGGTTGATCAGGTGTTGGATAAGGATGAGGAGTCAGAGTCAAAATCCGAGTCCGAAAGTTCGTGTCAGTCAGTCGGGAGTTCGAGGTCGTCCGAAAAGAGTTCAAAGTCGTCAGGAAAACGGGTGTATAGTAAAGAATTTTTGTTGTCAAAATCTAATTTGAATGACGAAACATATGAAGTTACATATACTTTGAATGGTTCTGACAAATTATATTTTGATAAAGAATTTCCAATAAGAAGTGTTCGTTTTGACATGATCAAAAAGGTTTTCAAAATGACAGAAATTAATATTTCTGAAATAAAAGGTTTAAATCTTACTGGAAAACCTAAGAAATACACTTCAAGAGTTCAACAACGGCTGAACAAGAAAAAGAATTACGGTTCTGGTTATGGTTTTCAAAAGAAACCAAACCGTAACGGTAATTACAAAAAGAAAGGATTAGGTTTTATTCCACCTAAAAAATATAAAAATGAAAAATATGTTCGAGATTATAAATCAAAAATGACATATATTGCAGGAACTAGCCATGAAGAAGAAGCAAAGAGCTCATTCTGGAAACAGTCAAACCAGGAGTTTCTTGATGAAAAGATGAAGAATGGAGCTTATCAAAGGAAAGAAACAAGAATCTGTTTCCGATGCAATGAAGCTGGTCACATTGCATGGAACTGTCCAAAAGCGACAAACACAAAACAGGGAGTTTCTGGAAAACTGAAAGAAGTTGTTGTTGATAAAACCGAACCACCAACTGAAAAATTTAAAGTTTTCAAAAATTCAATATTTGAAGTTGGTGAATGTTCGAAGAGATTTTACAAACGAAGTGTGAAACTTGACAACCAAAAATGGGTTGTTAAGAAATCAGAAGTAAAATCTGGCGATGAATCTGATTCCACAAAAACAGAGGAGCCACAGTTTGATGAGAGTGATGAAAACTCAGTTCCTTCAATGGATGATGAGAACTTTCCACCATTGAAGACTGAAAATTTTAAAAGGAAAACTGGAAAGTCTGAAATCTCAAATCCGGGTTATTCTGAAAAGGATAACTTTGATGATGAGAAAGCGTTTAATGGAAAAATTAAGTAGATTTTCGAAAAGATGGTCGATGGGAAGGTTAAAGGGGTTAAGGAGTTTTATGCTAAAAAGAAAGCAACTTACACTCCAACTGCTTCTGAATTGAAAACACCCAAGGCTGGTCAGGCTTGGGTGGACATTTTCTTTGCTTGAAAAACCTGACTTGCCGGAGATCCCAAGTTTGTTATCGTGGATCAGGAATTGGAATCTTTCATGTTTAATAAATTTTTTTTGAAAATGCTTGAAATTGTTAAATTTTACAGATTGTGAATTGTCGGAGCTTCCAGGTTGGTAAGTGTGAAGCAGGAATCGGCATCTTGATTGGTAAAATGGTTTGTGTAGATGGTTTATTCCTACATATGTTTTAAATGTTGGATATTCTTACAAGTGGTAAGAGGTTGCTTAATTGCAAATAGTGAATCAAGGACATTAAGTTGTACTTGATTTACTACAGTTGATAAAACAGACAAGATGATGAACCATATCCCCGTACTTAAACAAGTGGTAAAAACAAACTCATTTTCCGGGAAAATCATTTTGATTAAAACAAACTTAAGTGTTTTGAGATCTAAATGAGAAAATGGTTTGTGATAGGGGGAGTTCTGATTGTTTATGCATAGTGAATGGTGATTTGATGTGATTCGATGTCAGTTGTCAAGTTTTTGTACAGTTCATGTTATGTTTCAAGTGGGTCAAGAGTCTAGTAGTTTTCAAATTTCCTAAAATGTGTTTGCATTTTAGGGGGAGTAGAAGTTTTCAGAAAATCCAAAAACATTTGAAAATTTAAAAAAGACAAAAACATGATAAATTCAAAAATGAGTTTTTGTGTCAAAGAAGAGGAAATGATAGTACATCAGTTGACAGTCACAGTATGCTAAAGAAATGTAATGTTTAAATAGCGTTAAACAGTCTCACTGATGATATGTCGATAGGTTTTTACACATTTAGTAAGCTTTTTCGGGATATAAACTAAATTTCAAACTTGCTTATTTCGTTGGGAACACTACTTGGATATATAGGTAACCCCTGAAATCTCGTTTGAAAGGTCCCTCTTTCTGAGATACTAGGTCTTTATGCTCAGTGATATCTGGGGTATTATCCCGGGACTTCTGATTTTGCGGAAGCAATGGCCTAGTCCCCGGAGAATACTTTCTGCATGCTTGAAACATAGCACAGCCCTCAGCAAATTGATGAAACAATAAAATTGATAGGCATTGCTGTTGTAATACAAAAGATCCTCTAAAGGGGACCCACCAAAAGTCGAAGCCGTCATCTCTCTGCGTATCGAAAGATCGACCTGAGCTCTCACGACCCTCGCAATTTAACCCCTTACAGATATCATCTGTTGTATACTCACCTATAAGACTTAATATTGGGATCTGGATACGGGAGTATATTCAAGAGGTGGGACACCTGAATGAGTTTAAGTTCTTAAAACACCTAACTCCTATCCTGAATCAGTTGAAATTTGTGTGAGAATTTAAGTGGATCAGTATATCGGCAATCTAAGTGAATTGTTTAATTCTTAATGTGTAACTAAGCTCAACGGTACTTGTGACTTGTCAAAAACTGATATGATCCTCTTACACAAAACTCACAAAAATATTGTCTGTAAATATTTCTTTACTGCATTTCTTTACATTCAAAAATCGAAAAAGATTTTGAGTGTGTTTTAGCATAAACTTTTGAAAAAGTCAAAAAGATTTTCGACAACTGATGTTGGAAAGCTGATTGTCAAAATTCCAAGTGCTAAACATGATGACATTGTTGTGAGGGGGAGTGTGTTTTAAAATGTCAAAATGTATTTTCTAAATCATCAAGTGGTTCATCATGAGTTTGTGATCTGAGGGAGAGTGATTGTTGTTGCTTATGTTTATGAGAGGGAGTCATCTGATTATATCAGAATGTTGGTGCATTTAAATTGTTAAATTTAGAAATTCATTTCTGGGTTAAGAATGTGTAGGAATAGTCAAGTTTCGATTCTGAAAATGAATTGCTGTGAAAGTCAGACAAAGATCTTGAAGCAGATGTTGCTGAAGAACAAAGGAATGCCAGCAAATCGTTAGGGGGAGTCTGAAGATTTTCAAAGTCAAGAGGAGAATATTGAAAAAGATAGAGAGAGAAAAGCCCAGAGACTGATCAAGACTGAAGAAGTGAAGACACAGCATTGTCGTGACTCGATAGTCGACTCGTCAACATCTGAGGGGGAGTCTGTTGGTGCACTACATCTGTCGACTTCGTCTTGTATCGAGTCTTAGTTTTATATTGTTAGATTAGGGCACGTTTTACGAGAAAACTGGAGAGAATTTGTGATTTAGAGAGTAGGTCCGTATATACGGACATAGGAGGTCCGCTTATGTGTCATGTCCGTATATGGGAACCTATTTGGTTAGGTTCGCTTATTCGTACATGTCCGTATATGGGAACCTACCTGTTCAGGTCCGCTTATACGAACATGTCCATATGTGGGGACCTACCAACTCTATAATTACCCCATAAGCGGATCTCATTTGTAACTTTTGAGAGATTCCATACCGAGGTGCTGCCGGTGTGAGATTTGAATGTAAACGTTGTAATATCAATCAGAAAAGTGATTTAAGTGAAGATCTAGCTGTTTCTACGTCAGGTACTTGTTTTCCGCACCTGTATCTGATCAAAACTCCTCTGATAGACTCGTTCGGGTCAAAACACGATCCTACAGCAATGGTGATATATATGCGGATTAGACACCAAAAAAAACACTCTACAATTGGCTACAATTTAAGGAATGTGTTTAGTGACGGCATCAGATTCCTAATTGATGGAGAAAGGTCTGGTGGTAAGAAAAGCTACTTCTAGGAGGTTGTCAAGTGTTTTCGTTCGACGATTCCATTCTTGGGTGGTTGGTTTGGCCCTTGTTCCTGTAACCCGAATCCTAGCCCGGTATATCCCATTTTAATTTTACACCATTGTGAACCTTACGCCTTTTTTACTCTCTAATCGAGGTTCTCGGCATTGAAAAATCTTTGTAAACTAAATCACACGTGTATATGATGATATGTTGGTGCACTGAATGTCTGTTGATTACATCATTATCAAGTCTTGTGTCTAGGATTGTTTGATTAAATATGTATTAGGGTTTAAGTTAGGGTTTTATGTGATTAAACACAAGATTTCGCTTGAGATGGTTTGTGATAGCTTGAAGCGAAATCAACATGAAGATTTCGCTTGAACAATCCTCAAGCGAAATCATGGTTCCTATATATAGGTGGTTAGTTCCTTGAAGGGAAATAACGAGGTCATTGTATGTGTGACGAAGTGCTGACGGATCTGTATCAGAAAACCTTGTACAAGCACTCAAATCAATCAGAAAAGAAAGATTAAAAGGATTAGAGCTGTTATGACTTAGTTTACTTTGATTCCGCCTCTATAAACTGAGATGAATTGCCTTGACTGACGTTTTAGGGTCATACAACGGTCCAACAAGTGGTATCAGAGCTCAGGACGAGGAGTTCATACCATAGCAGCGGATTATCTTCTTTCTACTCACTTCTTTTTACATTTTTCAGATCTGAACTATTTCCAACGGTCAAAATGGTCTAATTTTCGAATATAACGTGTAAAACTGAGTTTTAACAAAGCCTACAAAGTTTCGGATTAAAATTCAGCTTAAAAAGTGTTAAAATTGACCTAGAACTAGATTTCGCTTGAAAGGTGTTCGAGTTTATAAGTTGATTTCGCTTCAGATCTACTATTTGGACTGGTTCGCTTGAAAATCTGCTGAAGCGAAATAGAGTTGTTTGATTTCGCTTGGAGGTCTGTTTTCCTGAAGCGAAATAGAGTTGTTTGATTTCGCTTGAAGTTTGATTTTGGTTGAAGCGAAATAGTTGGGTTCGCTTGAAACGTTTTGGTTTGTATCTTGTTTTGTTGAAGCGAAATAGAGTATTTCGCTTGAATTAGTTTGTTATCTGTTTTCGCTTGAAGCTGTTTACTTCAAGGATTTCGCTTGAACTGTTAATCTTTTCAAAACCTAAAATTTTTCTAAGTGTTTGATAATCTTGCAGGTACGATCAAGATGGATGATATTTTCATGAATCCTTTCAGCGACATGTACGCATTCGCTGGAGATTCCGGAAACAAAGAAACGTCTTCAAGTGATGCAAACAAAAGTCCACCGAAAGAAAGGAAAAAGGAAGCTTGGGAGTCCGAAAGCGCATTTGGAACGTTTAACAAACCTCCTAAGCTGATGGCTATAGAAGATTATAGTAGGTGGGCAACAAAATTCGAAGACTGGTTGATGGCATTTGCTTTTCCTAGCTGGAAGAGTATGAAGAATGGTTTTGAACAAGGAAAGAAAAATGGTGAAGCATTAAGATCAACTGAAGAGATTGACAATTTTGTGGCTGAGCAAAAATGTGTGGCATTATTGTTTCAGTCGGTGCGTGAAGACATCATTTCACTGATTGATTACTCAAATTCTAAAGACTTATGGGAAAAACTTGAAAAGAAGTGTCTTGGAAGCAAAGAGATTGTAAAAAATAAAAGGAAACTTCTTAGGAAAGAGTTTGATATGTTTGGTTGTCTTAAAAATGAATCGGTGTGTAAAATGATTGAAAGGTTTGGTCATCTGAAGTTGGAATTAGCAAGACATGATATCAAATATTCTGATGAGGTGCAAGTAGACAAGTTGTTCGATGCATTGCCAGACGAGATGGAGTGGAGATATTATGTTCTCATGCTTAAAAACACTATTCCTTCTGATTTGTTGAAACCAGATTTGGTGATTGAGAAACTGGAAAGTCATGAACTGGAATTGAAGAAGACGTACAAAGTTAATCATTCATCTTATCAACAAAATCTGGATCTATACTATCCAAAGAGCATGATGCCAAAAGCTACTTCTCCAAAGACTGCATTTTCTGCTGAAAATGTGTCGACAGTCGGCAAAGAAAGTCAAAGTGGTCAAAGCAGTGGAAGTCATAGTGGTTATCACAGTGGATCTACGTCTTCTGCAAATCATTCTGATGCGAAGTTTTCTTGCAATATCGCTATAGATCTGAAGAACGCACAGAATTTTGATGCAGAGTCGGCCAAGCAACAAATGGTCTTTCTAGCGTCTGTTTTGGAATCCTACGAAGGATTGGTAGCTGGAAAAATCAGGAATACAAATCTGACGAAAGAAGACTATGATCAGATAGACCCTGAAGAAATGGAGCTGATCGATATTCGTTGGGCAATGGCAAGTGCAGTTCGACGTGCACAACGCTTCATGGAGATTACAGGGAGAAAAACGATCGGTGGTCCGTCTACTAAGTTGGGGTTCGATAAATCGAAGGTGACTTGCTTCAAGTGTAAGCAGAAGGGTCATTTTAAGAGAGAATGCCGAAACGCTTATGCTGATGAATCAGAGAATCCTTTTCGAGATGATTATTACAAAAAGGCAATCTACCATCAGAATAAATCTGAGCCGCCTAGATTGAAGCAGTCTGAAGATAACAGAGACAAATCAAGGGCTCTTGCTGTGATTTATGATGATGAAGGGTATGATTGGAGTAAGGAAGTTCTACCGGAAGAAGATGCGGTTGGTTACGCATTCATGGCAAGCAATGATGAACCTAAGCCATGGAAAGATGATCGTACTGAAGAACAGAAATATAAATACCGGAAGATGACTGCTGAAACAAAGATTATTAGACTTTCTGGTATCTTTCTGGAAGCTAGAAGAGCAAACAGATGGGATCCAGATAGAGAGTGCTATCTTGATAGATATGGCAACATTGCAATTGATGACAAAACGATTGATATTGAAGCCATCATCAAGGAGTATCAAGAAGAAGATGAATATTGGCAGCACAAGTGGTGGGGAACACCAACATCAAAGATGATTGAAGAAGCGAAAGAGAAAGAGAGAAAGGAGAAAGAAGAGAAAGAGGAGAAAGAGAAGAAAGAAAAGCAGGTTGATACAGGCATAATTGATACTACGCAAGAGTTGACAGCTGAGAACCTGGGAGTGATGGCTGACAAAGTGCTAGCTGCAAAAGCACTTGAGGTAGATCCTAATTCTGTCACTGAGTCAAAGGGATCGGTCAGTCAAAGTGTGTCAACAAATGCGTCAGGTAACAAAATTGATGGGAATGCTGACTGCAAAAATTGCACCAAACAATGCAATTTTTGTAGCACTGTCACGTATCTTAACAATGAGAAAATTCAGAATCTGACAACAAAGGTTAGAAATGTTGAAAATCAGATTCTCGATCGTGACAAAAGTGTAAGAGCTTCAACTGAACGGAACAAAGAATTAACGGCTCAAATTGAAAATGATAAAAAGGAACATGAGAAACTAAAATCTGAAAATGAAAAGTTAATTCTTGAAAACCGTCAGATTTCCGAAAAGTTTGAAAAATTGAAAAACATTGTCAAAGATAGTGATGATCGTAATGGAAAAACTTTTAAAGAAAATGAACATCTAAGAGCTGTTTTGAGATTAAAAAAAGAATCGATTAATGAACAACTGGATCAAATTGCTAAATTGAAACTTAAAGTTCAAGAAGCTGAAATTGAGAATGAACGAATCCAGTTGAAGCTTAACAGCTATAAATCGGCAAGCTTTGTTTTGCAGCATATTGTTCCTAAACCTATAGGGAAAAACAAAGATGGCGAGGATGTGTTTTCTGATGGAACGGGTGTAGGTTTTCACAAAGTTCCACCGCCAATTTTAGACAACTACACGAAAAAGCAGTCTAGTTTGGTGGAAATTGAGGAAGAAAGTGAAGTTAAACTTCCTGAAAACATTGATGTCACGTTTACATCTTCCAATGAAGAGGGTGTCCAAAATGATGTGGTGAAAAGTGTGGTAGACAAAGTGCTTAAACCGGATTGTGACACTTCTGAGGAGGATGGGTGTTTCTTTGATAAATACATTCCGAAACAAAAGTCCAAAAACAACTTAAGTGATGAATCGGGTCTTGTGATGTACAAGATGGCTGGATCTGATAAGTTGTTTTCGGATTCAGAGTTTCCCATTGAGAATGTTAACATGAACAAATTAACAAATGTTTTCAAACTTGTTGAAGTCGAGTTGTCAGCTGTGAACAATCTGAGTCAAAAGAAAGACAGGGTTTATAACAAGAAAACTGTTTATTCACCACGTTTTTACAATAACAATCGAAACAATTGGTCGGGTGATTATCGGGGTGGTAATAGTTATCGGAAGAACAGTTTTCAAAACAAGAGGTTTACTGAAAAGAAGGTGTTTGTGAATGGTTCACGGTTACTTTCTGATGAGAAAAATGAAATTTTTTCAAAATCGAATGAAGAGTTCTTTGAGAAGAGAGCTTCGCAGGCTCAGTCTGAAGGCATGAGTCGAGTAGTTGATACTCGTACTTGTTTTAGATGTGAACAAGTTGGTCATATTGCACGAAAGTGTACATATGTGAAGCCTAAGACTGAAGCTGTGAAGGTTCAACAAAAAAAGGTTGATGTGAAGGGTAAATCACCTATGTATGTTGAGAAGAAAGTGGTTGAGAAGCAAAACGTTAAAATCAACAATGTAAAAGCAAAAAATGAACCTGTAAAGAAATTGGTAACTCAAAATGACAAGTTTTATAAACGGGTTGCATTAACTGAACAAACTTGGAAACCAAAAGGTGAAATGAAAAGTTCAACTTCTGAAGTGAAAAAGGCTGAAGAATCAATTTCGGTTGATTATGATGCAAATTTTCCGCCTTTGAAGGCTAAAAATTTCAAAATTCAAATTGCGAGAGTCAAGGCTACACCTAAGGCTGATGAGGCCTGGGTGGACACCATGTTTGAATAAGTAGTTTGAATTGCCGGAGCTTCCTGGATCGCGAAGCATGAATCGGCATCTTTCTTGAAGTTGGTTAAATTGTAGTTTGTTTTGTGCAGGATCTTCCACAACTAATATCCAGATGGATTATGGATAGTGGTGCATCTCGACATATGACAGGGAAGACCGCATTGCTGTATGATGTGAGAAACATTAATGGTGGTTATGTGGGATTTGCTGGTCATGAAGGTGGTAGAATTGTTGGTGAAGGAACGTTATCCAATGGGATCGTGACGTTTGAGAGAGTTAACTACATCACTGAGCTGGAGAACAATCTGCTTAGTATCTCGCAGATTTGTGACAATCAGTATACTACTCACTTCACTAATAAGGAATGTTTGATTCTGAAACCTGGTTTTGTTGTTCCTGAAGAATGGATTATCATGAGGGCACCTAGAGTGAATGATTTATATGTGTTAGACATGTCTGTAGTAACTATAACTACTGGTCAAGCACATTGTTTTGTGTCTAGAGCAACTGAGAAAGAATCCAGATTGTGGCACCGCAAGATGGGGCATATTCACCTAAGGAAGATGAATCACTTGGTGCACAATGATTTGGTATTGGGAGTTAATATCAAAGGTTTTCATCTGGAAGGGGAGTGCATTAGCTGTATCAAAGGCAAGCAGAAGAAAAAGTCACACCCTACAAAGCAAGTCAATTCAGTTTCAAGACCTCTGGAAAGACTTCACATGGATTTGTTTGGTCCTGTGAATGTTAAAAGTGTTACAGGAGATTACTATTGTTTGGTCGTTACTGATGATTATTCCAGATTTTCATGGGTTTCTTTCTTGAAGACAAAAGATGAAACATTTGACAGTTTGATGGGACTGTTCAGGAAGATAGAGAATTTGTACCAAAGGCGTATCAAGAAAATTAGAAGTGATAATGGTACTGAATTCAAGAACAGCAAGATGGAAGAATTTTGTGATGAAAGAGGTATTTTGCATGAGTTTAGTGCTCCGTACACTCCGCAGCAGAATGGAGTCGCAGAACGCAAAAACCGGACGCTAATCGAAACGGCTAGAACTATGCTCGCAGATTCAAAGTTACCGATTAATTTTTGGGCTGAAGCTGTTTCTGCCGCATGCTATACGCTTAACAGGGTTCTAACTGTCAAGAAGTTCAACAAAACATGCTTTGAGCTAATCAATAACCGCAAACCGAATTTGAAGTATCTAGAACCGTTTGGGTCACCTTGTACGGTTATAGAGCCTTTTGGAAAGTTTGGTCCGAAGTGCATTGAGGGTATATTTGTTGGTTATTCAAATCCATTGTTACGTGTCTTCGTTCCAAGTGAGAAGCGGATTATTGAAGCTGCAAATGTTGAATGTCAAGGTTATACTATGCCGCCGCAGAATCCTGGTGATTCATGGCGTTATCATTATGACAAACTTTGGGATTCGTTTGACATGAGAGAAGAATCAGAGGATGATGAAGATTTCTTTGATGAGTTGGATATTTTGCGTGAATATGAGTCACAACTAAGATTCCCAGCTGAGTATTCGAGAAGACCACGGGAAACTTCAAATGACGATGAAGCAGGTCCAAGTAATGCTGGTGAACATGATGATGTCCAACAGAATGAAGTTGCTCAGGATAATCAGTCGGTTCAGAATGATAATTTAGAAGCTGAAAACATGCCAATATTTGATCATGGTGATTCAGATTCTGAGGGAGAGCAAATTCAGATTTCAAGTCAAACAAACCAAGTTGGTGAACAAGATGCAGAGCAGAATGTTACTAATCTAGAGGGAAATGTAGATGTTCCAAGCGAAGTGATGCCGCGAACTTTTTCATATCATCCAGAGGAACTGATCATAGGAGAATTACAGGCTGGAGTTCGCACTCGAAATCAGATTGATAAAGGGCTTACATGTTTTTATACAAAAGTTGCTCCTTTGCAAACTGAATTTTCTTTGAGTTGTTTTATCTCGCAGGTTGAGCCAAGAACTTACAAAGAGGCGCTTACTGAAGACTCTTGGATCAATGCAATGCAGGAGGAACTTAGTCAATTCGAGAAATTGGGAGTGTGGAAGTTAGTTGATTTGCCGGATGGTCAGAGGAAAATTAACACTAAGTGGGTGTTTAAGTGTAAGAGGGACGATAGAGGAGTTGTCATAAGGAACAAAGCTCGACTCGTTGTTCAGGGATTTAGTCAACAGGAGGGAATTGATTTTACCGAAGTCTATGCTCCTGTAGCACGACTAGAGGCAATCAGAATTTTTCTTGCATTTGCGTCTTGGAAGAATTTCAAAGTATATCAGTTGGATGTTAAATCGGCGTTTCTTTACGGGAAGGTTAAAGAGGAGGTTTATGTTGGTCAGCCGCCGGGCTTTACTGACCCAATCCACAAAAACAAGGTCTACTTATTGGACAAAGCGTTGTATGGTTTACATCAGGCACCGAGAGCCTGGTACGAGACTTTGTCTCAACACCTACTCGCTAACAAGTTCATACGTGGAACAGTGGATGCCACTCTCTTCACGAAAGTCGTTGATGGTCATTTGCTGATAGTACAGATTTATGTGGACGATATAATCTTTGGGTCGACGAATGAAAATCTATGCAAAGATTTTGAATCAGTGATGAAGCAAAAGTTTGAAATGTCATCAATGGGGGAGATGAAATTCTTTCTGGGATTACAAGTTGAACAACTTCCTGAGGGAATTTTCATTCATCAGTCAAAGTATGTTCATGATATTCTAGAGAAATTTGGGATGTCAAGTTCTACTCCAGCTGCTACCCCACTTGCAACAAATCATGGGATTCATCCAGATCTCACCGGAGACAGGGCTGATGAAACTTTTTATCGATCCATGATAGGTTCTTTAATGTACCTAACTGCTTCACGTCCTGATATTATGTACCCAACGTGCCTCGCAGCAAGATTTCAGTCTAACCCGAGAGCATCACATATGATTATTGTGAAGAGGATATTGCGCTACCTGAAAGGAACTCCTTCATTGGGGTTGTGGTATCCTAGGAAAGGTGATTTTACGCTCGAAGGGTATTCCGATTCGGATTTCGGATGCTGCAAAGTCAATTCAAAATCAACAACTGCAGGATGCCAGTTCTTTGGTCCTAGATTGGTTACCTGGCAGTGTAAGAAACAAACGTCTGTGGCGTTATCTACTTGTGAAGCGGAGTACGTATCTGCTAGCAGTTGCTGCTCTCAGATCTTGTGGATACAGCAACAGATGCGCGACTACGGTTTGCAGTTTCTTAACACACCTCTTTTTGTTGATAATGAGGCCGCAATAAATATAACTAAAAATCCAGTACATCACGCTAAAACGAAACACATAGAAATTCGTCATCACTTTATTCGTGATTGCTTTGAGAAAAAATTGATACGAATTGAGAAAATCCACACAGACGAACAGAAAGCTGATTTACATACCAAAGCTTTTGATAAAAATCGGTTTAAATATCTGTTAAAACTGAATGGTATGAAGCTTCTGTCGGTGTCGGATGGCATTATTGGCGTTGATGAGGGTACTGTTGCGGATGAAGACGAGAAACAATCTGCAATGGTTTGTCGCATTTTTACTGGTTTTGGTATTTAGGGGGAGTAGATGTTTGTACATAGTTTATTTTCTGAAAATACAAAAACAGTAAAAAATGCAAAAATACAAAAACATGATAAAATCTGAAAAAGAGCTTGTGTATATGGGAAAATGATAGTACATTGGCTAGACGATCACGGTATGCTAAAGATTTGGAATGTTTAAAAGAGTTAAACAATCTTACTGATGATGTGTCGATAGGTTTTCGTACATTTAGTAGATTTATTCGGGATATAAACCTAAATTCAAACTTGTGAATTCGTGGGGAACACTACTTGGATATATAGGTAACCCCTGAAATCTCGTTTGAAAGGTCTCTTAATCTGATATACTAGGTCTTTATACTCTATGATGTCTGGGCTATTATTCCGGGACTTCTGCTGAACGGTGGTTCTGACCTAGTCCCTGGCTAATACTTGCTGCAATGCTTGAAACACAGCATTAAACCCTCAGCATGCTGAAACAATAAAATTGATATATGCTGCTGTTGTAAGCAAAAAGATCCTCTAAAGGGGACACACCTGAAAGTCGAAGCTGATATCTCTCTGCGTATACGGAAGTATCGATCTGAGATCCCTCGGCCCTCGCATACCTAAATTATATACAGATATCATTGTAGTATTCTCACCTGTAAGACTGATTATTGAGATTCTGGATACGGGAGTATATTCAAGAGGTGGGACACATGAATGATCTAAGTTCTTAATTCACCTAAATCGTATCCTGAATAGATTGAAATTTGTGTGAGAATTTAAGATGGATCAGTATATCGACAATCAAGGTAAATTGTTTAAATCTGAGTATGTAATGTAGCTTAACGATACTTGTGATTTGTCTGAGTAGCTGATATGATTCCCTGACACACTCACCAAAAATATGTTTGTAAATAGTTTACTTTGTTTAATGTCTGCAATTTAAGTTTTCTGTATTTCATTTCTTAGTTTAGATCACTTTATAAAATCCAAAAAGATTTTATTTCTGCTTTATTTTAGACAAACCAAAGTGGAGAGTTGATTGTTGGATTCTCAGATGTTTGAAGCAGATGCAGGAGATTCTGAGCTGAAGAATGAGGAGAGCTTACTTTGTTGAAGTTTGGATTGTTTGAAATGACAAAAACAAGTTCATTAACTTGATACTTGTTATTTTCGGAAAATGTTTGAAAATGTTGTTTTTAAAATCAGTTTAATTCGTCAAAAGATCATCCAAGGTCATTAATTTGGACTTGGTAGATTAATTGAGTAATCAGGGTCATTAACTTGAACCTGAATACTTGAGTGGATTGTTAAAACTGATTGAGTTTGTGGTAGAATAGTTATGTTTGTTGGTTGAGTAACAGGATTGGACTTCATTATTTCCAACGGAAGCTTATTGACAAAGCTTGAACCAGATATCTCAGATTCTAGCATATTGAGAGGGGGAGTCTGTGAAAGGGGGAGTCTGGATCAACAGTCAAAGGGAAGATTGAAGTTTAAAGTTTAAAGATTGATTAGAGTTTTTACAATGTTTGAAGATTGTGAAAGACAAAGACTTGAAGCCAAAGACTTCATCAACATCCGAGGGGGAGTCTGTTGGTGCACTGAATGTCTGTTGATTACATCATTATCAAGTCTTGTGTCTAGGATTGTTTGATTAAACATGTATTAGGGTTTAAGTTAGGGTTTTATGTGATTAAACACAAGATTTCGCTTGAGATGGTTTGTGATAGCTTGAAGCGAAATCAACATGAAGATTTCGCTTGAACAATCCTCAAGCGAAATCATGGTTCCTATATATAGGTGGTTAGTTCCTTGAAGGGAAATAACGAGGTCATTGTATGTGTGACGAAGTGCTGACGGATCTGTATCAGAAAACCTTGTACAAGCACTCAAATCAATCAGAAAAGAAAGATTAAAAGGATTAGAGCTGTTATGACTTAGTTTACTTTGATTCCGCCTCTGTAAACTGAGATGAATTGCCTTGACTGACGTTTTAGGGTCATACAACGGTCCAACATGATATTTAAGAGATATACAGTCAAGAAAATCAATGGCAATGGTGATATATATGCGGATTAGACAGACAAAAAACACTCAACAAATGGCTACAATTTAAGGAATGTGTTTAGTGACGGCATCAGATTCCTAATTGATGGAGAAAGGTCTGGTGGTAAGAAAAGCTGCTTCTAGGAGGTTGTCAAGTGTTTTCGCTCGACGATTCCATTCTTGGGTGGTTGGTTTGACCCTTGTTCCGGTAACTCGAATCCTAGCCCGATATATCCCATTTTAATTTTACACCATTGTGAACCTTATGCCTTTTTTACTCTCTGATCGAGCTTCTCGGCATTGAAATATCTTCGTAAACTAAATCACACGTGTATATGTTGATATTTAAGAGATATACAGTCAAGAAAATCAAGGGCAATGGGGATATATATATATATATATATATATATGCGGATTAGACACAAAAAAAACACTCAACAAATCCCTACAGTTTAAGGAATGTGTTTAGTGATGGCATCAGATTCCAAATTGATGGAGACAGGTCTTGTGGCAAGAAAAGCTGCTTCTAGGAGGTTGTCAAGTGTTTTCACTCGACGATTCCTTTCTTGGGTGGTTGGTTTGGCCCTTGTTCCTGTAACTCGAATCCTAGCCCGGTATATCCCATTTTAATTTTACACCATTGTGAACCTTAAGCCTTTTTTACTCTCTGGTTGAGGTTCTCGGCATTGAAAAATCTTCGTAAACTAAATCACACGTGTATATGTTGACATTTAAGAGATATACAGTCAAGAAAATCAAGGGCAATGGTGATATATATATGCGGATTAGACACCAAAAAAAAACACTCAACAAATGGCTACAATTTAAGGAATGTGTTTAGTGACGGCATCAGATTCCTAATTGATGGAGAAAGGTCTAGTGGCAAGAAAAGCTGCCTCTAGGAAGTTATCAAGTGTTTTCGCTTGACGATTCCATTCTTGGGTGGTTGGTTTGGCCCTTTTTCCTGTAACTCGAATCCTAGCCCAGTATATCCCATTTTAATTTTACACCATTGTGATCCTTATGCCTTTTTACTCTCTGATTGAGGTTCTCGACATTGAAAAATCTTCGTAAACTAAATCACACGTGTATATGTTGATATTTAAGAGATATACAGTCAAGAAAATCAAGGGAAATGGTGATATATATGCGGATTAAACACAAAAAAAGCACTCAACAAATGGCTACAATTTAAGGAATGTGTTTAGTGACTGCATCAGATTCCTAATTGATGGAGAAAGGTCTGGTGGCAAGAAAAGCTGCTTCTAGGAGGTCGTCAAGTGTTTTCGCTCGACGATTCCATTCTTGGGTGGTTGGTTTGGCCCTTGTTCCTGTAACTCGAATCCTAGCCCGGTATATCCCTTTTTAATCTTACACCATTGTGAACCTTACACCTTTTTACTCTCTGATCGAGGTTCTCAGCATTGAAAAATCTTCGTAAACAAAATCACACATGTATATGTTGATATTTAAGAGATATACAATCAAGAAAATCAAAGGAATGGTGATATAAATGCGGATTAGACACCAATAAAAACACTCAACAAATGGCTACAATTTAAGGAATGTGTTTAGTGACGGCATCAGATTCCTAATTGATGGAGAAAGGTCTGGTGGCAAGAAAACCTGCTTCTAGGAGGTTGTCAAATGTTTTTGCTCGACGATTCCATTCTTGGGTGGTTGGTTTGGCCCTTATTCCTGTAACTCGAATCCTAGCCCGGTATACCCCATTTTAATTTTACACCATTGTGAACCTTACGCTATTTTTACTCTCTGATCGAGGTTCTCAGCATTGAAAAATCTTTGTAAACTAAATCACACGTGTATATGTTGACATTTAAGAGATATACAGTCAAGAAAATCAAGGGAAATGGTGATATATATGCGGATTAGACACCAAAAAAAACACTCAACAAATGGCTACAATTTAAGGAATGTGTTTAGTGACGGCATCAGATTCCTAATTGATGGAGAAAGGTCTGGGGGTAAGAAAAGCTGCTTCTAGGAGGTTGTCAAGTGTTTTCGCTCGACGATTCCATTCTTGGGTGGTTGGTTTGGCCCTTTTTCCTGTAACTCGAATCCTAGCCCGGTATATCCCATTTTAATTTTACACCATTGTGAACCTTACGTCTTTTTTACTCTCTGATCGAGGTTCTCGGCATTGAAAAATCTTCGTAAACTAAATCACACGTGTATATGTTGATATTTAAGAGATATACAGCCAAGAAAATCAAGGGCAATGGTGATATATATGCGGATTAGACAAACAAAAAACACTCAACAAATGGCTACAATTTAAGGAATGTGTTTAGTGACGGCATCAGATTCCTAATTGATGGAGAAAGGTCTGGTAGCAAGAAAAGCTGCTTCTAGGAGGTCGTCAAGTGTTTTCGCTCGACGATTCCATTCTTGGGTGGTTGGTTTGGCCCTTGTTCCTGTAACTCGAATCCTAGCCCGGTATATCCCATTTTAATTTTACACCATTGAGAACCTTACGCCTTTTTTACTCTCTAATTGAGGTTCTCGGCATTGAAAAATCTTCGTAAACTAAATAACACGTGTATATGTTGATATTTAAGAGATATACAGTCAAGAAAGTCAAGGGCAATGGTGACATATATGCGGATTAGACACTAAAAAAAACACTCAACAAATGGCTACAATTTAAGGAATGTGTTTAGTGACGACATCAGATTCATAATTGATGGTGAAAGGTCTGGTGGCAAGAAAAGCTGCTTCTTGGAGGTTGTCAAGTGTTTTCACTCGACGATTCCATTCTTGGGTGGTTGGTTTGGCCCTTTTTCTTGTAACTCGAATCCTAGCCTGGTATATCCCATTTTAATCTTACACCATTGTGAACCTTACGCCTTTTTTACTCTCTGATCGTGGTTCTCGGCATTGAAAAATCTTCGTAAACTACATCACACGTGTATATGTTGACATTTAAGAGATATACAGTCAAGAAAATCAAGGGCAATGGTTATATATATGCGGATTAGAAACCAAAAAAAACACTCAACAAATGGCTACAATTTAAGGAATGTGTTTAGTGACGGCATCAGATTCCTAATTGATGGAGAAAGGTCTGTTGGTAAGAAAAGCTGCTTCTAGCAGGTTGTCAAGTGTTTTCGCTCGACGATTCCATTCTTGGATGGTTGGTTTGGCCCTTGTTCCTGTAACTCAAATCCTAGCCCGGTATATCCCATTTTAATTTTACACCATTGTGAACCTTACGCCTTTTATACTCTCTGATCGAGGTTTCGGCATTGAAAAATCTTCGTAAACTAAATAACACGTGTATATGTTGATATTTAAGAGATATACAGTCAAGAAAGTCAAGGGCAATGGTGACATATATGCGGATTAGACACTAAAAAAACACTCAACAAATGGCTACAATTTAAGGAATGTGTTTAGTGACGACATCAGATTCATAATTGATGGTGAAAGGTCTGGTGGCAAGAAAAGCTGCTTCTTGGAGGTTGTCAAGTGTTTTCACTCGACGATTCCATTCTTGGGTGGTTGGTTTGGCCCTTTTTCTTGTAACTCGAATCCTAGCCTGGTATATCCCATTTTAATCTTACACCATTGTGAACCTTACGCCTTTTTTACTCTCTGATCATGGTTCTCGGCATTGAAAAATCTTCGTAAACTACATCACACGTGTATATGTTGACATTTAAGAGATATACAGTCAAGAAAATCAAGGGCAATGGTGATGTATATGCGGATTAGACACCAAAAAAAACACTCAACAAATGGCTACAATTTAAGGAATATGTTTAGTGACGGCATCAGATTCCTAATTGATGGAGAAAGGTTTGTTGGCAACAAAAGCTACTTCTAGGAGGTTGTCAAGTGTTTTCGCTCGACGATTCCATTCTTGGATGGTTGGTTTGGCCCTTGTTCCTGTAACTCAAATCCTAGCCCGGTATATCCCATTTTAATTTTACACCATTTTGAACCTTACGCCTTTTATACTCTCTAATCGAGGTTTCGGCATTGAAAAATCTTCGTAAACTAAATCACACGTGTATATGTTGATATTTAAGAGATATACAGTCAAGAAAATCAAGGGCAATGGTGATATATATGCGGATTAGACACCAAGAAAACACTCAACAAATAGCTACAATTTAAGGAATGTGTTTAGTGACGGCATCAGATTCCTAATTGATGGAGAAAGGTCTGGTTGTAAGAAAAGCTACTTCTAGGAGGTTGTCAAGTGTTTTCGCTCGACGATTCCATTCTTGGATGGTTGGTTTGGCCCTTGTTCCTGTAACTCAAATCCTAGCCCGGTATATCCCATTTTAATTTTACACCATTTTGAACCTTACGCCTTTTATACTCTCTAATCGACGTTCTCAACATTGAAAAATCTTCGTAAACAAAATCACACATGTATGTGTTGATATTTAAGAGATATACAATCAAGAAAATCAAAGGAATGGTGATATAAATGCGGATTAGACACCAAAAAAAACACTCAACAAATGGCTACAATTTAAGGAATGTGTTTAGTGACGGCATTAGATTCCTATTTGATAGAGAAAGGTATGGTGGCAAGAAAACCTGCTTCTAGGAGGTTATCCAATGTTTTTGCTCGACAATTCCATTCTTGGGTGGTTGGTTTGGCCCTTGTTCCTGTAACTCGAATCCTAGCCCGGTATACCCCATTTTCATTTTACACCATTGTGAACCTTACGCTATTTTTACTCTCTGATCGAGGTTCTCGGCATTGAAAAATCTTTGTAAACTAAATCACACGTGTATATGTTGACATTTAAGAGATATACAGTCAAGAAAATCAAGGGAAATGGTCATATATATGCGGATTAGACACCAAAAAAACACTCAACAAATGGCTACAATTTAAGGAATGTGTTTAGTGACGGCATCAGATTCCTAATTGATGGAGAATGGTCTGGTGGTAAGAAAAGCTACTTCTAGGAGGTTGTCAAGTGTTTTCGCACGACGATTACATTCTTGGGTGGTTGGTTTGGCCCTTTTTCCTGTAACTCGAATCCAAGCCCGGTATATCCCATTTTAATTTTACACCATTGTGAACCTTACGTCTTTTTTACTCTCTGATCGAGGTTCTCGGCATTGAGAAATCTTCGTAAACTAAATCACACGTGTATATCTTGATATTTAAGAGATATATAGCCAAGAAAATCAAGGGCAATGGTGATATATATGCGGATTAGACAAACAAAAAACACTCATCAAATGGCTACAATTTAAGGAATGTGTTTAGTGACGGCATCAGATTCCTAATTGATGGAGAAAGGTCTGGTGGTAAGAAAAGCTGCTTCTAGGAGGTTGTCAAGTGTTTTCGCTCGACGATTCCATTCTTGGGTGGTTGGTTTGACCCTTGTTCCGGTAACTCGAATCCTATCCCGGTATATCCCATTTTAATTTTACACCATTGTGAACCTTATGTCTTTTATACTCTCTGATCGAGGTTCTCGGCATTGAAAAATTTTCGTAAACTAAATCACACGTGTATATGTTGATATTTAAGAGATATACAGTCAAGAAAATCAAGGGCAATGGTGATATATATATGCGGATTAGACAGACAAAAAACACTCAACAAATGCCTGCAATTTAAGGAATGTGTTTAGTGACGGCATCAGATTCCTAATTAATGGAGAAAGGTCTGGTGGCTAGAAAACCTGCTTCTAGGAGGTTGTTAAGTGTTTTCGCTCGACGATTCCATTCTTGGGTGGTTGGTTTGGCCCTTTTTCCTGTAACTCGAATCCTAGCCCGGTATATCCCATTTTAATTTTACACCATTGTGATCCTTATGCCTTTTTTACTCTCTGATCGAGGTTCTCGGCATTGAAAAATCTTCGTAAACTAAATCACACGTGTATATGTTGATATTTAAGAGATATACAGTCATGAAAATCAAGGGCAATGGTGATATATATGCGGATAAGACACCAAAATAAAACACTCAACAAATGGCTACAATTTAAGGAATGTGTTTAGTGACGGCATCAGATTCCTAATTGATGGAGAAAGGTCAGGTGGTAAGAAAAGCTGCTTCTAGGAGGTTGTCAAGTGTTTTCACTCGACGATTCCATTCTTGGGTGGTTGGTTTGGCCCTTGTTCCTGTAACTCGAATCCTAGCCCGGTATATCCCTTTTTAATCTTACACCATTGTGAACCTTACACCTTTTTACTCTCTGATCGAGGTTCTCAGCATTGAAAAATCTTCGTAAACTAAATTACACGTGTATATGTTGATATTTAGGAGATATACTGTCAAGAAAATCAAGGGCAATGGTGATATATGTGCGGATTAGACACCAAAAAAAGCACTCAACAAATGGCTACAATTTAAGGAATGTGTTTAGTGACAGCATCAGATTCCTAATTGATGGAGAAATGTCTGTTGACAAGAAAACCTGCTTCTAGGAGGTTGTTAAGTGTTTTCGCTCGACGATTCCATTCTTGGGTGGTTGGTTTGGCCCTTTTTCCTGTAACTCGAATCCTAGCCCGGTATATCCCATTTTAATTTTACACCATTGTGAACCTTACGCCTTTTTACTCTCTAACTGAGGTTCACGGCATTGAAAAATCTTCGTAAACTAAATAACACGTGTATATGTTGATATTTAAGAGATATACAGTCAAGGAAGTCAAGGGCAATGGTGATATATATGCGGATTAGACACTAAAAAAACACTCAACAAATGGCTACAATTTAAGGAATGTGTTTAATGACGACATCAGATTCCTAATTGATGGAGAAAGGTCTGGTGGCAAGAAAAGCTGCTTCTAGGAGGTTGTCAAGTGTTTTCGCTCAACGATTCCATTCTTGGGTGGTTGGTTTGGCCCTTTTTCTTGAAACTCGAATCCTAGCCCGGTATATCCCATTTTAATCTTACCCCATTGTGAACCGTACGCCTTTTTTACTCTCTGGTCGTTTTTCTCGGCATTGAAAAATCTTCGTAAACTACATCACACGTGTATATGTTGACATTTAAGAGATATACAGTCAAGAAAATCAAGGGCAATGGTGATATATATGCGGATTAGACACCAAAAAAAACACTCAACAAATGGCTACAATTTAAGGAATGTGTTTAGTGACGGCATCTGATTCCTAATTGATGGAGAAATGTCTGTTGGCAAGAAAAGCTGCTTCTAGGAGGTTGTCAAGTGTTTTCGCTGGACGATTCCATTCTTGGATGGTTGGTTTGGCCCTTGTTCCTGTAACTCAAATCCTAGCCCCGGTATATCCCATTTTAATTTTACACCATTGTGAACCTTACGCCTTTTATACTCTCTGATCGAGGTTTCGGCATTGAAAAATCTTCGTAAACTAAATTACACGTGTATATGTTGATATTTAAGAGATATACAGTCAAGAAAATCAAGGGCAATGGTGATATATATGCGGATTTGACACTAAAAAAACACTCAACAAATGGCTACAATTTAAGGAATGTGCTTAGTGACGACATCAGATTCCTAATTGATGGAGAAAGGTCTGGTGGCAAGAAAAGCTGCTTCTAGGAGGTTGTCAAGTGTTTTCGCTCAACGATTCCATTCTTAGGTGGTTGGTTTGGCCCTTTTTCTTGAAACTCGAATCCTAGCCCGGTATATCCCATTTTAATCTTACACCATTGTGAACCTTACGCCTTTTTTACTCTCTGATCGTGTTTCTCGGCATTGAAAAATCTTCGTAAACTACATCACATGTGTATATGTTGACATTTAAGAGATATACAGTCAAGAAAATCAAGGGCAATGGTGATATATATGCGGATTAGACACCAAAAAAAAACACTCAACAAATGGCTACAATTTAAGGAATGTGTTTAGTGACGGCATCAGATTCCTAATTGATGGAGAAATGTCTGTTGACAAGAAAAGCTGCTTCTAGGAGGTTGTCAAGTGTTTTCGCTCGACGATTCCATTCTTGGATGGTTGGTTTGGCCCTTGCTCCTGTAACTCAAATCCTAGCCCGGTATATCCCATTTTAATTTTACACCATTGTGAACCTTACGCCTTTTATACTCTCTGATCGAGGTTTCGGCATTGAAAAATCTTCGTAAACTAAATCACACGTGTATATGTTGATATTTAAGAGATATACAGTCAAGAAAATCAAGGGCAATGGTGATATATATGCGGATTAGACATCAAAAAAACACTCAACAAATGGCTACAATTTAAGGAATGTGTTTAGTGACGGCATCAGATTCCTAATTGAAGGAGAAAGGTCTGGTTGTAAGAAAAGTTGTTTCTCGGAGGTTGTCAAGTGTTTTCGCTCGACGATTCCATTCCTGGGTGGTGGGTTTGGCCCTTGTTCCTGTAACTTGAATCCTAGCCCGGTATATCGCATTTTAATTTTACACCATTGTGAACCTTACGCCTTTTTTACTCTCTGATCGACGTTCTCAGCATTGAAAAATCTTCGTAAACAAAATCACACATGTATATGTTGATATTTAAGAGATATACAATCAAGAAAATCAAAGGAATGGTGATATATATGCGGATTAGACACAAAAAAAAAACACTCAACAAATGGCTACAATTTAAGGAATGTGTTTAGTGACGACATTAGATTCCTAATTGATGGAGAAAGGTCTGGTGGCAAGAAAACCTGCTTCTAGGAGGTTATCAAATGTTTTTGCTCGACGATTCCATTCTTGGGTGGTTGGTTTGGCCCTTGTTCCTGTAACTCGAATCCTAGCCCGGTATATCCCATTTTAATTTTACACCATTGTGAACCTTACGCTATTTTTACTCTCTGATCGAGGTTCTCGGCATTGAAAAATCTTTGTAAAATAAATCACACGTGTATATGTTGACATTTAAGAGATATACAGTCAAGAAAATCAAGGGAAATGGTGATATATAGGTGGATTAGACAGCAAAAAAAACACCCAACAAATGGCTAAAATTTAAGGAATGTGTTTAGTGACGGCATCAGATTCCTAATTGATGGAGAAAGGTCTGGTGGTAAGAAAAGCTGCTTCTAGGAGGTTGTCAAGTGTTTTCGCTCGACGATTCCATTCTTGGGTGGTTGGTTTGGCCATTGTTCCTGTAACTCGAATCCTAGCCCGGTATATCCCATTTTAATTTTACACCATTGTGAACCTTACGTCTTTTTTACTCTCTGATCGAGGTTCTCGACATTGAAAAATCTTCGTAAGCTAAATCACACGTGTATATGTTGATATTTAAGAGATATACAGTCAATAAAATCAAGGGCAATGGTGATATATATGCGGAATAGACACCAAAAAAAACACTCAACAAATGGCTACAATTTAAGGAATTTGTTTAGTGACGGCATCAGATTCCTAATTGATAGAGAAAGGTCTGGTGGCAAGAAAAGATGCTTCTAGAAGGTCGTCAAATGTTTTCGCTCGACGATTCCATTCTTGGGTGGTTGGTTTGTCCCTTGTTCCTGTAACTCGAATCCTAGCCCGGTATATCCCATTTTAATTTTACACCATTGTGAACCTTACGCCTTTTTTACTCTCAGATCGAGGTTCTCGGCATTGAAAAATCTTCGTAAACTAAATCACACGTGTATATGTTGATAGTTAAGAGATATATAGTCAAGAAAATCAAGGGCAATGGTGATATATATGCGGATTAGTCACCAAAAAAAACACTCAACAAATGGCTACAATTTAAGGAATGTGTTTAGTGACGGCATCAGATTCCTAATTGATGGAGAAAGGTCTGGTGGTAAGAAAAGCTGCTTCCATTCTTGGGTGGTTGGTTTGGCCCTTGTTCTTGTAACTCGAATCCTAGCCCGGTATGTCCCATGTTAATGTTACACCATTGTGAACCTCACGCCTTTTTACTCTCAGATCGAGGTTCTCGGCATTGAAAAATCTTCGTAAACTAAATCACACGTGTATATGTTGACATTTAAGAGATATACAGTCAAGAAAATCAAGGGCAATGGTGATATATATGCGGATTAGACACAAAAAAACACTCAACAAATGGCTACAATTTAAGGAATGTGTTTAGTGACGGCATCAGATTCCTAATTGATGGAGAAAGGTCTGGTGGCAAGAAAAGCTGCTTCTAGGAGGTTGTCAAATGTTTTCGCTCGACGATTCCATTCTTGGGTGGTTGTTCGGCCCTTGTTCCTGTAACTCGAATCCTAGCCCGGTATATCCCATTTTAGTTTTACACCATTGTGAACCTTACGCCTTTTTTACTCTCTGATCGAGGTTCTCGGCATTGAAAGATCTTCGTAAACTAAATCTCACGTGTATATGTTGATATTTAAGAGATTTACAGTCAAGAAAATCATGGGAAATGGTGATATATATGCGGATTAGACACCAAAAAAAACACTCAACAAATGGCTACAATTTAAGGAATGTGTTTAGTGATGGCATCAGATTCCTAATTGATGGAGAAAGGTCTGGTGGCAAGAAAAGCTGCTTCTAGGAGGTTGTCAAATGTTTTCGCTCGACGATTCCATTCTTGGGTGGTTGTTTTGGCCCTTGTTCCTGTAACTAGAATCCTAGCCCGGTATGTCCCATTTTAATTTTACACCATTGTGAACCTTACGCCTTTTTTACTCTCTGATCGTGTTTCTCGGCATTGAAAAATCTTCATAAACTATATCACACGTGTATATGTTGACATTTAAGAGATATACAGTCAAGAAAATCAAGGGCAATGGTGATATATATGCGGATTAGACACCAAAAAAAACACTCAACAAATGGCTACAATTTAAGGAATGTGTTTAGTGACGGCATCAGATTCCTAATAGATGGAGAAATGTCTGTTGGTAAGAAAAGCTGCTTCTAGGAGGTTGTCAAGTGTTTTCGCTCTACGATTCCATTCTTGGATGGTTGGTTTGGCCCTTGTTCCTGTAACTCAAATCCTAGCCCGGTATATCCCATTTTAATTTTACACCATTGTGAACCTTACGCCTTTTATACTCTCTGATCGAGGTTTCGGCATTGAAAAATCTTCGTAAACTAAATCACACGTGTATATGTTGATATTTAAGAGATATACAGTCAAGAAAATCAAGGGCAATGGTGATATATATGCGGATTAGACACCAAAAAAACACTCAACAAATGGCTACAATTTAAGGAATGTGTTTAGTGACGGCATCAGATTCCTAATTGAAGGAGAAAGGTCTGGTTGTAAGAAAAGTTGTTTCTCGGAGGTTGTCAAGTGTTTTCGCTCGACGATTCTATTCCTGGGTGGTTGGTTTGGCCTTTGTTCCTGTAACTTGAATCCTAGCCCGGTATATCGCATTTTAATTTTACACCATTGTGAACCTTATACCTTTTTTACTCTCTGATCGACGTTCTCAGCATTGAAAAATCTTCGTAAACAAAATCACACATGTATATGTTGATATTTAAGAGATATACAATCAAGAAAATCAAAGGAATGGTGATATATATGCGGATTAGACACACAAAAAAAACACTCAACAAATGGCTACAATTTAAGGAATGTGTTTAGTGACGGCATTAGATTCCTAATTGATGGAGAAAGGTCTGGTGGCAAGAAAACCTGCTTCTAGGAGGTTATCAAATGTTTTTGCTCGACGATTCCATTCTTGGGTGGTTGGTTTGGCCCTTGTTCCTGTAACTCGAATCCTAGCCCGGTATATCCCATTTTAATTTTACACCATTGTGAACCTTACGCTATTTTTACTCTCTGATCGAGGTTCTCGGCATTGAAAAATCTTTGTAAACTAAATCACACGTGTATATGTTGACATTTAAGATATATACAGTCAAGAAAATCAAGGGAAATGGTGATATATAGGCGGATTAGACAGCAAAAAAAACACTCAACAAATGGCTAAAATTTAAGGAATGTGTTTAGTGACGGCATCAGATTCCTAATTGATGGAGAAAGGTATGGTGGTAAGAAAAGCTGCTTCTAGGAGGTTGTCAAGTGTTTTTGCTCGACGATTCCATTCTTGGGTGGTTGGTTTGGCCATTGTTCCTGTAACTCGAATCCTAGCCCGGTATATCCCATTTTAATTTTACACCATTGTGAACCTTACGTCTTTTTTACTCTCTGATCGAGGTTCGCATTGAAAAATCTTCGTAAGTTAAATCACACGTGTATATGTTGATATTTAAGAGATATACAGTCAAGAAAATCAAGGGCAATGGTGATATATATGCGGAATAGACACCAAAAAAACACTCAACAAATGGCTACAATTTAAGGAATTTGTTTAGTGACGGCATCAGATTCCTAATTGATGGAGAAAGGTCTGGTGGCAAGAAAAGATGCTTCTAGAAGGTTGTCAAATGTTTTCGCTCGACGATTCCATTCTTGGGTGGTTGGTTTGGCCCTTGTTCCTGTAACTCGAATCCTAGCCCGGTATATCCCATTTTAATTTTACACCATTGGGAACCTTAAGCCTTTTTTACTCTCAGATCGAGGTTCTCGGCATTGAAAAATCTTCGTAAACTAAATCATAGGTGTATATGTTGATAGTTAAGAGATATATAGTCAAGAAAATCAAGGGCAATAGTGATATATATATGCGGATTAGTCACCAAAAAACACACTCAACAAATGGCTACAATTTAAGGAATGTGTTTAGTGACGGCATCAGATTCCTAATTGATAGAGTAAGGTCTGGTGGTAAGAAAAGTTGCTTCAATTCTTGGGTGGTTGGTTTGGCCCTTGTTCTTGTAACTCGAATCCTAGCCCGGTATGTCCCATTTTAATGTTACACCATTGTGAACCTCACGCCTTTTTACTCTCGGATCGAGGTTCTCGGCATTGAAAAATCTTCGTAAATTAAATCACACGTGTATATGTTGACATTTAAGAGATATACAGTCAAGAAAATCAAGGGCAATGGTGATATATATGCGGATTAGACACAAAAAAACACTCAACAAATGGCTACAATTTAAGGAATATGTTTAGTGACGGCATCAGATTCCTAATTGATGGAGAAAGGTCTGGTGGCAAGAAAAGCTGCTTCTAGGAGGTTGTCAAATGTTTTCGCTCGACGATTCCATTCTTGGGTGGTTGTTTGGCCCTTGTTCCTGTAACTCGAATCCTAGCCCGGTATATCCCATTTTAGTTTTACACCATTGTGAACCTTACGCCTTTTTTACTCTCTGATCGAGGTTCTCGGCATTGAAAAATCTTCGTAAACTAAATCTCACGTGTATATGTTGATATTTAAGAGATTTATTGTCAAGAAAATCAAGGGAAATGGTGATATATATGCGGATTAGGCACCAAAAAAAAAAACACTCAACAAATGGCTACAATTTAAGGAATGTGTTTAGTGATGGCATCAGATTCCTAATTGATGGAGAAAGGTCTGGTGGCAAGAAAAGCTGCTTCTAGGAGGTTGTCAAATGTTTTCGCTCGACGATTCCATTCTTGGGTGGTTGTTTTAGCCCTTGTTCCTGTAACTCGAATTCTAGCAAGGTATATCCCATTTTAATTTTACACCATTGTGAACCTTACGCCTTTTTTACTCTCTGATCGAGGTTCTCGGCATTTAAAAATCTTCGTAAACTAAATCACACGTGTATATGTTGACATTTAAGAGATATACAGTCAAGAAAATCAAGGGCAATGGTGATATATATGCGGATTAGACACCAAAAAAACACTCAACAAATGGCTACAATTTAAGGAATGTGTTTAGTGACGACATCAGATTCCTAATTGAAGGAGAAAGGTCTGGTTGTAAGAAAAGCTGTTTCTCGGAGGTTGTCAAGTGTTTTCGCTCGACGATTCCATTCCTGGGTGGTTGGTTTGGCCCTTGTTCCTGTAACTTGAATCCTAGCCCGGTATATCGCATTTTAATTTTACCCCATTGTGAACCTTATGCCTTTTTTACTCTCTGATCGACGTTCTCAGCATTGAAAAATCTTCGTAAACAAAATCACACATGTATATGTTGATATTTAAGAGATATACAATCAAGAAAATCAGAGGAATGGTGATATATATGCGGATTAGACACACAAAAAAAACACTCAACAAATGGCTACAATTTAAGGCATGTGTTTAGTGACGGCATTAGATTCCTAATTGATGGAGAAAGGTCTGGTGACAAGAAAACCTGCTTCTAGGAGGTTATCAAATGTTTTTGCTCGACGATTCCATTCTTGGGTGGTTGGTTTGGCCCTTGTTCCTGTAACTCGAATCCTAGCCCGGTATATCCCATTTTAATTTTACACCATTGTGAACCTTACGCTATTTTTACTCTCTGATCGAGGTTCTCGGCATTGAAAAATCTTTGTAAACTAAATCACACGTGTATATGTTGACATTTAAGAGATATACAGTCAAGAAAATCAAGGAAAATGGTGATATATAGGCGGATTAGACAGCAAAAAAAACACTCAACAAATGGCTAAAATTTAAGGAATGTGTTTAGTGACGGCATCAGATTCCTAATTGATGGAGAAAGGTCTGGTGGTAAGAAAAGCTGCTTCTAGGAGGTTGTCAAGTGTTTTCGCTCGACGATTCCATTCTTGGGTGGTTGGTTTGGCCATTGTTCCTGTAACTCGAATCCTAGCCCGGTATATCCCATTTTAATTTTACACCATTGTGAACCTTACGTCTTTTTTACTCTCTGATCGAGGTTCTCGGCATTGAAAAATCTTCGTAAGCTAAATCACACGTGTATATGTTGATATTTAAGAGATATACAGTCAAGAAAATCAAGGGCAATGGTGATATATATGCGGAATAGACACCAAAAAAAACACTCAACAAATGGCTACAATTTAAGGAATTTGTTTAGTGACGCCATCAGATTCCTAATTGATGGAGAAAGGTCTGGTGGCAAGAAAAGATGCTTCTAGAAGGTTGTCAAATGTTTTCGCTCGACGATTACATACTTGGGTGGTTGGTTTGGCCCTTGTTCCTGTAACTCGAATCCTAGCCCGGTATATCCCATTTTAATTTTACACCATTGTGAACCTTACGCCTTTTTTACTCTCAGATCGAGGTTCTCGGCATTGAAAAATCTTCGTAAACTAAATCACAGGTGTATATGTTGATAGTTAAGAGATATATAGTCAAGAAAATCAAGGGCAATAGTGATATATATGCGGATTAGTCACCAAAAAAAACACTCAACAAATGGCTACAATTTAAGGAATGTGTTTAGTGACGGCATCAGATTCCTAATTGATGGAGAAAGGTCTGGTGGTAAGAAAAGTTGCTTCCATTCTTGGGTGGTTGGTTTGGCCCTTGTTCTTGTAACTCGAATCCTAGCCCGGTATGTCCCATTTTAATGTTACACCATTGTGAACCTCACGCCTTTTTACTCTCGGATCGAGGTTCTCGGCATTGTAAAATCTTCGTAAATTAAATCACACGTGTATATGTTGACATTTAAGAGATATACAGTCAAGAAAATCAAGGGCAATGGTGATATATATGCGGATTAGACACAAAAAAAACACTCAACAAATGGCTACAATTTAAGGAATGTGTTTAGTGACGGCATCAGATTCCTAATTAATTGAGAAAGGTCTGGTGGCAAGAAAAGCTGCTTCTAGGAGGTTGTCAAATGTTTTCGCTCGACGATTCCATTCTTGGGTGGTGTTTGGCCCTTGTTCCTGTAACTCGAATCCTAGCCGGTATATCCCATTTTAGTTTTACACCATTGTGAACCTTACGCCTTTTTTACTCTCTGATCGAGGTTCTCGGCATTGAAAAATCTTCGTAAACTAAATCTCACGTGTATATGTTGATATTTAAGAGATTTATTGTCAAGAAAATCTTGGGAAATGGTGATATATATGCGGATTAGACACCAAAAAAAAACACTCAACAAATGGCTACAATTTAAGGAATGTGTTTAGTGATGGCATCAGATTCCTAATTGATGGAGAAAGGTCTGGTGGCAAGAAAAGCTGCTTCTAGGAGGTTGTCAAATGTTTTCGCTCGACGATTCCATTCTTGGGTGGTTGTTTTAGCCCTTGTTCCTGTAACTCGAATCCTAGCAAGGTATATCCCATTTTAATTTTACACCATTGTGAACCTTACGCCTTTTTTACTCTCTGATCGAGGTTCTCGGCATTTAAAAATCTTCGTAAACTAAATCACACGTGTATATGTTGACATTTAAGAGATATACAGTCAAGAAAATCAAGGGCAATGGTGATATATATGCGGATTAGACAGCAAAAAAAACACTCAACAAATGGCTAAAATTTAAGGAATGTGTTTAGTGACGGCATCAGATTCCTAATTGATGGAGAAAGGTATGGTGGTAAGAAAAGCTGCTTCTAGGAGGTTGTCAAGTGTTTTTGCTCGACGATTCCATTCTTGGGTGGTTGGTTTGGCCATTGTTCCTGTAACTCGAATCCTAGCCCGGTATATCCCATTTTAATTTTACACCATTGTGAACCTTACGTCTTTTTTACTCTCTGATCGAGGTTCGCATTGAAAAATCTTCGTAAGCTAAATCACACGTGTATATGTTGATATTTAAGAGATATACAGTCAAGAAAATCAAGGGCAATGGTGATATATATGCGGAATAGACACCAAAAAAAACACTCAACAAATGGCTACAATTTAAGGAATTTGTTTAGTGACGGCATCAGATTCCTAATTGATGGAGAAAGGTCTGGTGGCAAGAAAAGATGCTTCTAGAAGGTTGTCAAATGTTTTCGCTCGACGATTCCATTCTTGGGTGGTTGGTTTGGCCCTTGTTCCTGTAACTCGAATCCTAGCCCGGTATATCCCATTTTAATTTTACACCATTGGGAACCTTAAGCCTTTTTTACTCTCAGATCGAGGTTCTCGGCATTGAAAAATCTTCGTAAACTAAATCACAGGTGTATATGTTGATAGTTAAGAGATATATAGTCAAGAAAATCAAGGGCAATAGTGATATATATGCGGATTAGTCACCAAAAAAACACTCAACAAATGGCTACAATTTAAGGAATGTGTTTAGTGACGGCATCAGATTCCTAATTGATGGAGTAAGGTCTGGTGGTAAGAAAAGTTGCTTCCATTCTTGGGTGGTTGGTTTGGCCCTTGTTCTTGTAACTCGAATCCTAGCCCGGTATGTCCCATTTTAATGTTACACCATTGTGAACCTCACGCCTTTTTACTCTCGGATCGAGGTTCTCGGCATTGAAAAATCTTCGTAAATTAAATCACACGTGTATATGTTGACATTTAAGAGATATACAGTCAAGAAAATCAAGGGCAATGGTGATATATATGCGGATTAGACACAAAAAAACACTCAACAAATGGCTACAATTTAAGGAATATGTTTAGTGACGGCATCAGATTCCTAATTGATGGAGTAAGGTCTGGTGGCAAGAAAAGCTGCTTCTAGGAGGTTGTCAAATATTTTCGCTCGACGATTCCATTCTTGGGTGGTTGTTTGGCCCTTGTTCCTGTAACTCGAATCCTAGCCCGGTATATCCCATTTTAGTTTTACACCATTGTGAACCTTACGCCTTTTTTACTCTCTGATCGAGGTTCTCGGCATTGAAAAATCTTCGTAAACTAAATCTCACGTGTATATGTTGATATTTAAGAGATTTATTGTCAAGAAAATCAAGGGAAATGGTGATATATATGCGGATTAGACACCAAAAAAAAAACACTCAACAAATGGCTACAATTTAAGGAATGTGTTTAGTGATGGCATCAGATTCCTAATTGATGGAGAAAGGTCTGGTGGCAAGAAAAGCTGCTTCTAGGAGGTTGTCAAATGTTTTCGCTCGACGATTCCATTCTTGGGTGGTTGTTTTAGCCCTTGTTCCTGTAACTCGAATCCTAGCAAGGTATATCCCATTTTAATTTTACACCATTGTGAACCTTACGCCTTTTTTACTCTCTGATCGAGGTTCTCGGCATTTAAAAATCTTCGTAAACTAAATCACACGTGTATATGTTGACATTTAAGAGATATACAGTCAAGAAAATCAAGGGCAATGGTGATATATATGCGGATTAGACACCAAAAAAACACTCAACAAATGGCTACAATTTAAGGAATGTGTTTAGTGACGACATCAGATTCCTAATTGAAGGAGAAAGGTCTGGTTGTAAGAAAAGCTGTTTCTCGGAGGTTGTCAAGTGTTTTCGCTCGACGATTCCATTCCTGGGTGGTTGGTTTGGCCCTTGTTCCTGTAACTTGAATCCTAGCCCGGTATATCGCATTTTAATTTTACCCCATTGTGAACCTTATGCCTTTTTTACTCTCTGATCGACGTTCTCAGCATTGAAAAATCTTCGTAAACAAAATCACACATGTATATGTTGATATTTAAGAGATATACAATCAAGAAAATCAGAGGAATGGTGATATATATGCGGATTAGACACACAAAAAAAACACTCAACAAATGGCTACAATTTAAGGAATGTGTTTAGTGACGGCATTAGATTCCTAATTGATGGAGAAAGGTCTGGTGGCAAGAAAACCTGCTTCTAGGAGGTTATCAAATGTTTTTGCTCGACGATTTCATTCTTGGGTGGTTGGTTTGGCCCTTGTTCCTGTAACTCGAATCCTAGCCCGGTATATCCCATTTTAATTTTACACCATTGTGAACCTTACGCTATTTTTACTCTCTGATCGAGGTTCTCGGCATTGAAAAATCTTTGTAAAATAAATCACACGTGTATATGTTGACATTTAAGAGATATACAGTCAAGAAAATCAAGGAAAATGGTGATATATAGGCGGATTAGACAGCAAAAAAAACACTCAACAAATGGCTAAAATTTAAGGAATGTGTTTAGTGACGGCATCAGATTCCTAATTGATGGAGAAAGGTCTGGTGGTAAGAAAAGCTGCTTCTAGGAGGTTGTCAAGTGTTTTCGCTCGACGATTCCATTCTTGGGTGGTTGGTTTGGCCATTGTTCCTGTAACTCGAATCCTAGCCCGGTATATCCCATTTTAATTTTACACCATTGTGAACCTTACGTCTTTTTTACTCTCTGATCGAGGTTCTCGGCATTGAAAAATCTTCGTAAGCTAAATCACACGTGTATATGTTGATATTTAAGAGATATACAGTCAAGAAAATCAAGGGCAATGGTGATATATATGCGGAATAGACACCAAAAAAAACACTCAACAAATGGCTACAATTTAAGGAATTTGTTTAGTGACGCCATCAGATTCCTAATTGATGGAGAAAGGTCTGGTGGCAAGAAAAGATGCTTCTAGAAGGTTGTCAAATGTTTTCGCTCGACGATTCCATTCTTGGGTGGTTGGTTTGGCCCTTGTTCCTGTAACTCGAATCCTAGCCCGGTATATCCCATTTTAATTTTACACCATTGTGAACCTTACGCCTTTTTTACTCTCAGATCGAGGTTCTCGGCATTGAAAAATCTTCGTAAACTAAATCACAGGTGTATATGTTGATAGTTAAGAGATATATAGTCAAGAAAATCAAGGGCAATAGTGATATATATGCGGATTAGTCACCAAAAAAAACACTCAACAAATGGCTACAATTTAAGGAATGTGTTTAGTGACGGCATCAGATTCCTAATTGATGGAGAAAGGTCTGGTGGTAAGAAAAGTTGCTTCCATTCTTGGGTGGTTGGTTTGGCCCTTGTTCTTGTAACTCGAATCCTAGCCCGGTATGTCCCATTTTAATGTTACACCATTGTGAACCTCACGCCTTTTTACTCTCGGATCGAGGTTCTCGGCATTGAAAAATCTTCGTAAATTAAATCACACGTGTATATGTTGACATTTAAGAGATATACAGTCAAGAAAATCAAGGGCAATGGTGATATATATGCGGATTAGACACAAAAAAAACACTCAACAAATGGCTACAATTTAAGGAATGTGTTTAGTGACGGCATCAGATTCCTAATTGATTGAGAAAGGTCTGGTGGCAAGAAAAGCTGCTTCTAGGAGGTTGTCAAATGTTTTCGCTCGACGATTCCATTCTTGGGTGGTTGTTTGGCCCTTGTTCCTGTAACTCGAATCCTAGCCCGGTATATCCCATTTTAGTTTTACACCATTGTGAACCTTACGCCTTTTTTACTCTCTGATCGAGGTTATCGGCATTGAAAAATCTTCGTAAACTAAATCTCACGTGTATATGTTGATATTTAAGAGATTTATTGTCAAGAAAATCATGGGAAATGGTGATATATATGCGGATTAGACACCAAAAAAAAACACTCAACAAATGGCTACAATTTAAGGAATGTGTTTAGTGATGGCATCAGATTCCTAATTGATGGAGAAAGGTCTGGTGGCAAGAAAAGCTGCTTCTAGGAGGTTGTCAAATGTTTTCGCTCGACGATTCCATTCTTGGGTGGTTGTTTTAGCCCTTGTTCCTGTAACTCGAATCCTAGCAAGGTATATCCCATTTTAATTTTACACCATTGTGAACCTTACGCCTTTTTTACTCTCTGATCGAGGTTCTCGGCATTTAAAAATCTTCGTAAACTAAATCACATGTGTATATGTTGACATTTAAGAGATATACAGTCAAGAAAATCAAGGGCAATGGTGATATATATGCGGATTAGCACAAAAAAAACACTCAACAAATGGCTACAATTTAAGGAATGTGTTTAGTGACGGCATCAGATTCCTAATTGATGGAGAAAGGTCTGGTAGCAAGAAAAGCTGCTTCTAGGAGGTTGTCAAATGTTTTCGCTCGACGATTCCATTCTTGGGTGGTTGTTTGGCCCTTGTTCCTGTAACTCGAATCCTAACCCGGTATATCCCATTTTAATGTTACACCATTGTGAACCTTACGCCTTTTTTACTCTCTGAACGAGGTTCTCGGCAATGAAAAATATTCATAAACTAAATCACACGTGTATATGTTGATATTTAAGAGATATACAGTCAAGAAAATCAAGGGCAATGGTGATATATATGCGGATTAGACACCAAAAAAAACACTCAACAATTGGCTACAATTTAAGAAATGTGTTTAGTGACGGCATCAGATTCCTAATTGATGGAGAAAGGTCTGGTGGTAAGAAAAGCTGCTTCTAGGAGGTTGTCAAGTGTTTTCGCTCGACAATTCCATTCTTGGGTGGTTGGTTTGGCCCTTGTTCCTGTAACTCGAATCCTAGCCCGGTATATCCCATTTTAATGTTACACCATTGTGAACCTTACGCCTTTTTTACTCTCCGATCCAGGTTCTCGACATTGAAAAATCTTCGTAAACTAAATCACACGTGTATATATGTTGATATTTAAGATATATACAGTCAAGAAAATCAAGGGCAATGGTGATATATATGTAGATTAGACACCAAAAAAAATACTCAACAAATGGCTACAATTTAAGGAATGTGTTTAGTGACGGCATCAGATTCCTAATTGATGGAGAAAGGTCTGGTGGTAAGAAAAGCTGCTTCTAGAAGGTTGTTAAGTGTTTTCGCTCGACGATTCCATTCTTATGTGGTTGGTTTGGCCCTTGTTCCTGTAACTCGAATCCTAGCCCGGAATATCCCATTTTAATTATACACCGTTGTGAACCTTACGCCTTTTTTACTCTCTGATCGAGGTTCTCGGCATTGAAAAATCTTCGTAAATTAAATCACACGTGTATATGCTGACATGTAAGAGATATACAGTCAAGAAAATCAAGGGCAATGGTGATATATATGCGGATTAGACACCAAAAAAACACTCAACAAATGGCTACAATTTAAGGAATGTGTTTAGTGACGGTATCAGTTTCCTAATTGATGGAGAAAGGTCTGGTGGCAAGAAAAGTTGCTTCTAGGAGGTTCTCAAGTGTTTTCACTCGACGATTCCATTCTTGGGTGGTTGGTTTGGCCCTAGTTCCTGTAACTCGAATCCTAGTCCGGTATATCCCATTTTAATTTTACACCATTGTAAACCTTACGCCTTTTTTACTCTCTGATCGAGGTTCTCGGCATTGAAAAATCTTCGTAAACTAAATCACACGTGTATATGTTAATATTTAAGAGATATATAGTCAAGAAAATCAAGGGCAATGGTGATATATATGCGGATTAGACACAAAAGAAACACTCAACAAATGGCTACAATTTAAGGAATGTTTTTAGTGACGGAAACAGATTCCTAATTGATGGAGAAAGGTCTGGTGGTAAGAAACGCTGCATCTAGGAGGTTGTCAATTGTTTTCGCTCGATGATTCCATTCTTGGCTGGTTGGTTTGGCCCATGTTCCTGTAACTCGAATCCTAGCCCGGTATATCCCATTTTAATTTTACACCATTGTGAACCTTACGCCTTTTTTACTCTCTGATCAAGGTTCTCGGCGTTGAAAAATCTTTGTAAACTAAATAACACGTGTATATGTTGACATTTAAGAGATATACAGTCAAGAAAATCAAGGGCAATGGTGATATATATGCGGATTAGACACCAAAAAAAACACTCAACAAATGGCTACAATTTAAGGAATGTGTTTAGTGACGGCATCTGATTCCTAATTGATGGAGAAAGGTCTGTTGGCAAGAAAAGCTGCTTCTAGGAGGTTGTCAAGTGTTTTCGCTCGACGATTCCATTCTTGGGTGGTTGGTTTGGCCCTTGTTCCTGTAACTCGAATCCTAGCCCGGTATATCCCATTTTAATTTTACACCATTGTGAACCTTAAGCCTTTTTTACTCTCTGATCGAGGTTTCGGCATTGAAAAATCTTCGTAAACTAAATCACACGTGTATATGTTCATATTTAAGAGATATACAGTCAAGAAAATCAAGGGCAATGGTGATATATATGCGGATTAGACACCAAAAAAACACTCAACAAATGGCTACAATTTAAGGAATGTGTTTAGTGACATCATCAGATTCCTAATTAATGGAGAAAGGTCTGGTAGTAAGAAAAGCTACTTCTAGGAGGTTGTCAAGTGTTTTCGCTCGACGATTCCAATCCTGGGTGGTTGGTTTGGCCCTTTTTCCTGTAACTTGAATCCTAGCCTGGTATATCGTATTTTAATTTTACACCATTGTGAACCTTACGCCTTTTTTACTCTCTGATCGAGGTTCTCAGCATTGAAAAATCCTCGTAAACAAAATCACACATGTATATTTTGATATTTAAGAGATATACAATCAAGAAAATCAAGGGCAATGGTGATATATATGCGGATTAGACACCAAATAAAAAAACACTCAACAAATGGCTACAATTTAAGGAATGTGTTTTGTGACAGCATCAGATTCCTAATTGATGGAGAAAGGTCTGGTGGCAAGAAAAGCTGCTTCTAGGAGGTTGTCAAATTTTTTCGCTCGACGATCCCATTCTAGGGTGGTTAGTTTGGCCCTTGTTCCTGTAACTCGAATCCTAGACCGGTATATCCCATTTTAATTTTACACCATTGTGAACCTTACGCCTTTTTTACTCTCTGATCGAGGTTCTCGGCATTAAAAAATCTTCGTAAACTAAATCACACGTGTATATGTTGATATTTAAGAGATATACAGTAAGAAAATCAAGGGCAATGGTGATATATATGCAGATTAGACACCAAAAAAAACATTCAACAAATGGCTACAATTTAAGGAATTTGTTTAGTGACGGCATCAGATTCCTAATTGACGGAGAAAGGTCCGTTGGCAAGAAAAGCTGCTTCTAGGAGGTTGACAAGTGTTTTCGCACGACGATTCCATTCTTGGGTGGTTTGTTTGGCCCTTGTTCCTGTAACTCGAATCCTAGCCCGGTATATCCCATTTTAATTTTACACCATTGTGAACCTTACGCGTTTTTTACACTCTGGTCGAGGTTTCGGCATTGAAAAATCTTTGTAAACTAAATCACACGTGTATACGTTGATATCTAAGAGATATACAGTCAAGAAAATCAAGGGCAATGGTAATATATATGCGGATTAGACACCAAAAAAACACTCAACAAATGGCTACAATTTAAGGAATGTGTTTAGTGACGACATCAGATTCCTAATTGATGGAGAAAGGTCTGGTAGTAAGAAAAGCTGCTTCTAGGAGGTTGTCAAGTGTTTTCACTCGACGATTCCATTCCTGAGTGGTTAGTTTGGCCCTTGTTCCTGTAACTTGAATCCTAGCCCGGTATATCGCATTTTAATTTTACACCATTGTGAACCTTACGCCTTTTTTACTCTCTGATCGAGGTTCTCAGCATTGAAAAATCCTCATAAACAAAATCACACATGTATATGTTGATATTTAAGAGATATACAATCAAGAAAATCAAGGGCAATGGTGATATATATGCGGATTAGACACCAAATAAAAAAACACTCAACAAATGGCTACAATTTAAGGAATGTGTTTTGTGACGACATCAGATTCCTAATTAATGGAGAAAGGTCTGGTGGCAAGAAAAGCTGCTTCTAGGAGGTTGTCAAATGTTTTCGATCGACGATTCCATTCTTTGGTGGTTGGTTTGGCCCTTGTTCCTGTAACTCGAATCCTAGACCGGTATATCCCATTTTAATTTTACACCATTGTGAACCTTACGCCTTTTTTACTCTCTGATCGAGGTTCTCGGCATTGAAAAATCTTCGTAAACTAAATCATACGTGTATATGTTGACATTTAAGAGATATACAGTCAAGAAAATCAAGGGCAATGGTGATATATATGCGGATTAGACAACAAAAAAAACACTCAACAAATGGCTACAATTTAAGGAATGTGTTTAATGACGGCATCAGATTCCTAATTGATGGAGAAAGGTCTGGTGGCAAGAAAAGCTGCTTCTAGGAGGGTATCAAGTGTTTTCGCTCGACGATTCCATTCTTGGGTGGTTGGTTTGGCCCTTGTTCCTGTAACTCGAATCCTAGCCCAGTATATCCCATTTTTATTTTACACCATTGTGAACCTTACGCCTTTTTTACTCTCTGGTCGAGGTTCTCAGCATTGAAAAATCTTCGTAAACTAAATCACACGTGTATATGTTGATATTTAAGAGATATATAGTCAAGAAAATCAAGGGCAATGGTGATATATATGCGGATTAGACACAAAAAAAACACTCAACAAATGGCTACAATTTAAGGAATGTGTTTACTGACGGCATCAGATTCCTAATTGATGGAAAAGGTCTGGTGGTAAGAAAAGCTGTTTCTAGGAGGTTGTCAATTGTTTTCGCTCGACGATTCTATTCTTGGGTGGTTGGTTTGGCCGTTGTTCTTGTAACTTGAATCCTAGCCCGGTATATCACATTTTAATTTTACACCATTGTGAACCTTACGCCTTTTTTACTCTCTGATCGAGGTTCTCGGCATTGAAAAATCTTCGTAAGAGATATATATGTTGATATTTAAGAGATATACGATCAAGAAAATCAAGGCCAATGGTGATATATATGCGGATTAGACACCAAATAAAAAAAACACTCAACAAATGGCTACAATTTAAGGAATGTGTTTAGTGGCGGCATCAGATTCCTAATTGATGGAGAAAGGTCTGGTGGCTAAAAAAGCTGCTTCTAGGAGGTTGTCAAATGCTTTCGCTCGACGATTCCATTCTTGGGTGGTTGGTTTGGCCCTTGTTCGTGTAACTCAAATCCTAGACCGGTATATCCCATTTTAATTTTACACCATTGTGAACCTTACGCCTTTTTTACTCTCTGATCGAGGTTCTCGGCATTGAAAAATCTTCGTAAACTAAATCATACGTGTATATGTTGACAATTAAGAGATATACAGTCAAGAAAATCAAGGGTAATGGTGATATATATGCAAATTAGACACCAAAAAAACACTCAACAAATGGTTACAATTTAAGGAATGTGTTTAATGACGGCATCAGACTCCTAATTGATGGAGAAAGGTCTGGTGGCAAGAAAAGCTGCTTCTAGGAGGGTGTCAAGTGTTTTCGCTTGATGATTCCATTCTTGGGTGGTTGGTTTGTCCCTTGTTCCTTTAACTCGAATCCTAGCCCGGTATATCCCATTTTAATTTTACACCATTGTGAACCTTACGCCATTTTTACTATCTGATCGAGGTTCTCGGCATTGAAAAATATTTGTAAACAAAATCACACGTGTATATGTTGACATTTAAGAGATATACAGTCAAGAAAATCAAGGGCAATGGTGATATATAAGCGGATTAGACACCAAAAAAAACACTCAACAAATTGCTACAATTTAAGGAATGTGTTTAGTGACGGCATCAGATTCCTAATTGATGGAGAAACGGCTGGTGGCAAGAAAAGCTGCTTCTAGGAGGTTGTCAAATGTTTTCGCTCGATGATTCCATTCTTGGGTGGTTGGTTTGGCCCTTGTTCCTGTAACTAGAATCCTAGACCGGTATATCCCATTTTAATTTTACACCATTGTGAACCTTACGCCTTTTTTACTCTCTGATCGAGGTTCTCGGCATTGAAAAATCTTCGTAAACTAAATCATACGTGTATATGTTGACATTTAAGAGATATACAGTCAAGAAAATCAACGGCAATGGTGATATATATGCAGATTAGACAACAAAAAAAACACTCAACAAATTGCTACAATTTAAGGAATGTGTTTAGTGACGGCATCAGATTCCTAATTGATAGAAAAGGTCTGGTGGCAAGAAAAGCTGCTTCTAGGAGGTTGTCAAGTGTTTTCGCTCGACGATTCCATTCTTGGGTGGTTGGTTTGGCCCTTGTTCCTGTAACTCGAATCCTAGCCCGGTATATCCCATTTTAATTTACACCATTGTGAACCTTACGTCTTTTTTACTCTCTGATCGAGGTTTCGGCATTGAAAAATCTTCGTAAACTAAATCACACGTGTATATGTTGATATTTAAGAGATATACAGTCAAGAAAATCAAGGGCAATGGGGATATATATGCGGATTAGGCACCAAAAAAACACTCAACAAATGGCTACAATTTAAGGAATGTATTTAGTGACAGCATCAGATTCCTAATTGATGGAGAAAGGTCTGGTAGTAAGAAAAGCTGCTTCTAGGAGATTGTCAAGTGTTTTCGCTCGACTATTCCATTCCTGGGTGGTTGGTTTGGCCCTTGCTCCTGTAACTTGAATCCTTGCCCGGTATCTCGCATTTTAATTTTACACCATTGTGAACCTTACGCCTTTTTTACTCTCTGATCGAGGTTCTCAGCTCTGAAAAATCCTCGTAAACAAAATCACACATGTATATGTTGATATTTAAGAGATATAAAATCAAGGGCAATGGTGATATATATGCGGATTAGACACCAAATAAAAAAACACTCAACAAATGGCTACAATTTAAGGAATGTGTTTAGTGATGCATCAGATTCCTAATTGATGGAGAAAGGTTTGGTGGCAAGAAAAGCTGCTTCTAGGAGGTTGTCAAATGTTTTCGCTCGACGATTCCATTCTTTGGTGGTTGGTTTGGCCCTTGTTCCTGTAACTCGAATCCTAGACCGGTATATCCCATTTTAATTTTACACCATTGTGAACCTTACGCCTTTTTTACTCTTTGATCGAGGTTCTCGGCATTGAAAAATATTTGTAAACAAAATCACACGTGTATATGTTGACATTTAAGAGATATACAGTCAAGAAAATCAAGGGCAATGGTGATATATAAGCGGATTAGACACCAAAAAAAAACACTCAACAAATTGCTACAATTTAAGGAATGTGTTTAGTGACGGCATCAGATTCCTAATTGATGGAGAAACGGCTGGTGGCAAGAAAAGCTGCTTCTAGGAGGTTGTCAAATGTTTTCGCTCTATGATTCCATTCTTGGGTGGTTGGTTTGGCCCTTGTTCCTGTAACTCGAATCCTAGACCGGTATATCCCATTTTAATTTTACACCATTGTGAACCTTACGCCTTTTTTACTCTCTGATCGAGGTTCTCGGCATTGAAAAATCTTCGTAAACTAAATCATACGTGTATATGTTGACATTTAAGAGATATACAGTCAAGAAAATCAACGGCAATGGTGATATATATGCAGATTAGACAACAAAAAAAACACTCAACAAATTGCTACAATTTAAGGAATGTGTTTAGTGACGGCATCAGATTCCTAATTGATAGAAAAGGTCTGGTGGCAAGAAAAGCTGCTTCTAGGAGGTTGTCAAGTGTTTTCGCTCGACGATTCCATTCTTGGGTGGTTGGTTTGGCCCTTGTTCCTGTAACTCGAATCCTAGCCCGGTATATCCCATTTTAATTTACACCATTGTGAACCTTACGTCTTTTTTACTCTCTGATCGAGGTTTCGGCATTGAAAAATCTTCGTAAACTAAATCACACGTGTATATGTTGATATTTAAGAGATATACAGTCAAGAAAATCAAGGGCAATGGGGATATATATGCGGATTAGGCACCAAAAAAACACTCAACAAATGGCTACAATTTAAGGAATGTATTTAGTGACAGCATCAGATTCCTAATTGATGGAGAAAGGTCTGGTAGTAAGAAAAGCTGCTTCTAGGAGATTGTCAAGTGTTTTCGCTCGACTATTCCATTCCTGGGTGGTTGGTTTGGCCCTTGCTCCTGTAACTTGAATCCTTGCCCGGTATCTCGCATTTTAATTTTACACCATTGTGAACCTTACGCCTTTTTTACTCTCTGATCGAGGTTCTCAGCTCTGAAAAATCCTCGTAAACAAAATCACACATGTATATGTTGATATTTAAGAGATATAAAATCAAGGGCAATGGTGATATATATGCGGATTAGACACCAAATAAAAAAACACTCAACAAATGGCTACAATTTAAGGAATGTGTTTAGTGATGCATCAGATTCCTAATTGATGGAGAAAGGTTTGGTGGCAAGAAAAGCTGCTTCTAGGAGGTTGTCAAATGTTTTCGCTCGACGATTCCATTCTTTGGTGGTTGGTTTGGCCCTTGTTCCTGTAACTCGAATCCTAGACCGGTATATCCCATTTTAATTTTACACCATTGTGAACCTTACGCCTTTTTTACTCTTTGATCGAGGTTCTCGGCATTGAAAAATCTTCGTAAACTAAATCACACGTGTATATGTTGATATTTAAGAGATATATAGTGAAGAAAATCAAGGGCAATGGTGATATATATGCGGATTAGACACAAAAAAAAACACTCAACAAATGGCTACAATTTAAGGAATGTGTTTAATGACGGCATCAGATTCCTAATTGATGGAGAAAGGTCTGGTGGCAAGAAAAGCTGCTACTAGAAGGTTGTCAAATGTTTTTGCTCAACGATTCCATTCTTGGGTGGTTGGTTTGGCCCTTGTTCCTATAACTCGACTCCTAGCCCGGTATATCCCATTATAATCTTACACCATTGTGAACCTTACGCCTTTTTTACTCTCTGATCGAGGTTCTCGGCATTGAAAAATCTTCGTAAACTACATCACACGTGTATATGTTGATATTTAAGAGATATACAGTCAAGAAAATCAAGGGCAATGGTGATATATATGCGGATTAGACACCAAAAAAAACACTCAACAAATGGCTACAATTTAAGGAATGTGTTTAGTGACGGCATCAGATTCCTAATTGACGGAGAAAGGTCTGTTGGCAAGAAAAGCTGCTTCTAGGAGGTTGTCAAGTGTTTTCGCTCGACGATTCCATTCTTGGGTGGTTGGTTTGGCCCTTGTTCCTGTAACTCGAATCCTAGCCCGGTATATCCCATTTTAATTTTACACCATTGTGAACCTTACGCCTTTTTTACTCTCTGATCGAGGTATCGGCATTGAAAAATCTTCGTAAACTAAATCACACGTGTATATGTTGATATCTAAGAGATATACAGTCAAGAAAATCAAGGGCAATGGTGATATATATGCGGATTAGACACCAAAAAAACACTCAACAAATGGATACAATTTAAGGAATCTGTTTAGTGACGGCATCAGATTCCTAATTGATGGAGAAAGGTCTGGTAGTAAGAAAAGCTGCTTTTAGGAGGTTGTCAAGTGTTTTCGCTAGACGATTCCATTCCTGGGTGGTTGGTTTGGCCCTTGTTCTTGTAACTTGAATCCTAGCCCGGTATATTGCATTTTAATTTTACACCATTGTGAACCTTACGCCTTTTTTACTCTCTGATTGAGGTTCTCAGCATTGAAAAATCCTCGTAAACAAAATCACACATGTATATGTTGATATTTAAGAGATATACAATCAAGAAAATCAAGGGCAATGGTGATATATATGCGGATTAGACACCAAATAAAAAAAACACTCAACAAATGGCTACAATTTAAGGAATGTGTTTAGTGACGGCATCAGATTCCTAATTGATGGAGAAAGGTCTGGTGGCTAGAAAAGCAGCTTCTAGGAGGTTGTCAAATGCTTTTGCTCGACGATTCCATTCTTGGGTGGTTGGTTTGGCCCTTGTTCGTGTAACTCGAATCCTAGACCGGTATATCCCATTTTAATTTTACACCATTGTGAACCTTACGCCTTTTTTACTATCTGATCGAGGTTCTCGGCGTTGAAAAATCTTCGTAAACTAAATCATACGTGTATATGTTGACATTTAAGACATATACAGTCAAGAAAATCAAGGGCAATGGTGATATATATGCAAATTAGACACCAAAAAAACACTCAACAAATGGCTACAATTTAAGGAATGTGTTTAATGACGGCATCAGACTCCTAATTGATGGAGAAAGGTCTGGTGGCAAGAAAAGCTGCTTCTACGAGGGTGTCAAGTGTTTTCGCTTGATGAATCCATTCTTGGGTGGTTGGTTTGGCCCTTGTTCCTTTAACTCGAATCCTAGCCAGGTATATCCCATTTTAATTTTACACCATTGTGAACCTTACGCCATTTTTAATATCTGATCGAGGTTCTCGGCATTGAAAAATCTTTGTAAACTAAATCACACGTGTATATGTTGACATTTAAGAGATATATAGTCAAGAAAATCATGGGCAATGGTGATATATATGCAAATTAGACACCAAAAAAACACTCAACAAATGGCTACAATTTAAGGAATGTGTTTAATGACGGCATCAGACTCCTAATTGATGGAGAAAGGTCTGGTGGCAAGAAAAGCTGCTTCTACGAGGGTGTCAAGTGTTTTCGCTTGATGAATCCATTCTTGGGTGGTTGGTTTGGCCCTTGTTCCTTTAACTCGAATCCTAGCCAGGTATATCCCATTTTAATTTTACACCATTGTGAACCTTACGCCATTTTTAATATCTGATCGAGGTTCTCGGCATTGAAAAATCTTTGTAAACTAAATCACACGTGTATATGTTGATATTTAAGAGATATACAGTCAAGAAAATCAAGGGCAATGGGGATATATATGCGGATTAGGCACCAAAAAAACACTCAACAAATGGCTACAATTTAAGGAATGTATTTAGTGACAGCATCAGATTCCTAATTGATGGAGAAAGGTCTGGTAGTAAGAAAAGCTGCTTCTAGGAGATTGTCAAGTGTTTTCGCTCGACTATTCCATTCCTGGGTGGTTGGTTTGGCCCTTGCTCCTGTAACTTGAATCCTTGCCCGGTATATCGCATTTTAATTTTACACCATTGTGAACCTTACGCCTTTTTTACTCTCTGATCGAGGTTCTCAGCTCTGAAAAATCCTCGTAAACAAAATCACACATGTATATGTTGATATTTAAGAGATATAAAATCAAGGGCAATGGTGATATATATGCGGATTAGACACCAAATAAAAAAACACTCAACAAATGGCTACAATTTAAGGAATGTGTTTAGTGATGGCATCAGATTCCTAATTGATGGAGAAAGGTCTGGTGGCAAGAAAAGCTGCTTCTAGGAGGTTGTCAAATGTTTTCGCTCGACGATTCCATTCTTTGGTGGTTGGTTTGGCCCTTGTTCCTGTAACTCGAATCCTAGACCGGTATATCCCATTTTAATTTTACACCATTGAGAACCTTACGCCTTTTTTACTCTCTGATCGAGGTTCTCGGCATTGAAAAATCTTCGTAAACTAAATCACACGTGTATATGTTGATATTTAAGAGATATATAGTGAAGAAAATCAAGGGCAATGGTGATATATATGCGGATTAGACACAAAAAAAAACACTCAACAAATGGCTACAATTTAAGGAATGTGTTTAATGACGGCATCAGATTCCTAATTGATGGAGAAAGGTCTGGTGGCAAGAAAAGCTGCTACTAGAAGGTTGTCAAATGTTTTTGCTCAACGATTCCATTCTTGGGTGGTTGGTTTGGCCCTTGTTCCTATAACTCGACTCCTAGCCCGGTATATCCCATTATAATCTTACACCATTGTGAACCTTACGCCTTTTTTACTCCCTGATCGAGGTTCTCGGCATTGAAAAATCTTCGTAAACTACATCACACGTGTATATGTTGATATTTAAGAGATATACAGTCAAGAAAATCAAGGGCAATGGGGATATATATGCGGATTAGGCACCAAAAAAACACTCAACAAATGGCTACAATTTAAGGAATGTATTTAGTGACAGCATCAGATTCCTAATTGATGGAGAAAGGTCTGGTAGTAAGAAAAGCTGCTTCTAGGAGATTGTCAAGTGTTTTCGCTCGACTATTCCATTCCTGGGTGGTTGGTTTGGCCCTTGCTCCTGTAACTTGAATCCTTGCCCGGTATATCGCATTTTAATTTTACACCATTGTGAACCTTACGCCTTTTTTACTCTCTGATCGAGGTTCTCAGCTCTGAAAAATCCTCGTAAACAAAATCACACATGTATATGTTGATATTTAAGAGATATAAAATCAAGGGCAATGGTGATATATATGCGGATTAGACACCAAATAAAAAAACACTCAACAAATGGCTACAATTTAAGGAATGTGTTTAGTGATGCATCAGATTCCTAATTGATGGAGAAAGGTCTGGTGGCAAGAAAAGCTGCTTCTAGGAGGTTGTCAAATGTTTTCGCTCGACGATTCCATTCTTTGATGGTTGGTTTGGCCCTTGTTCCTGTAACTCGAATCCTAGACCGGTATATCCCATTTTAATTTTACACCATTGTGAACCTTACGCCTTTTTTACTCTTTGATCGAGGTTCTCGGCATTGAAAAATCTTCGTAAACTAAATCACACGTGTATATGTTGATATTTAAGAGATATATAGTGAAGAAAATCAAGGGCAATGGTGATATATATGCGGATTAGACACAAAAAAAAAACACTCAACAAATGGCTACAATTTAAGGAATGTGTTTAATGACGGCATCAGATTCCTAATTGATGGAGAAAGGTCTGGTGGCAAGAAAAGCTGCTACTAGAAGGTTGTCAAATGTTTTTGCTCAACGATTCCATTCTTGGGTGGTTGGTTTGGCCCTTGTTCCTATAACTCGACTCCTAGCCCGGTATATCCCATTATAATCTTACACCATTGTGAACCTTACGCCTTTTTTACTCTCTGATCGAGGTTCTCGGCATTGAAAAATCTTCGTAAACTACATCACACGTGTATATGTTGATATTTAAGAGATATACAGTCAAGAAAATCAAGGGCAATGGTGATATATATGCGGATTAGACACCAAAAAAAACACTCAACAAATGGCTACAATTTAAGGAATGTGTTTAGTGACGGCATCAGATTCCTAATTGACGGAGAAAGGTCTGTTGGCAAGAAAAGCTGCTTCTAGGAGGTTGTCAAGTGTTTTCGCTCGACGATTCCATTCTTGGGTGGTTGGTTTGGCCCTTGTTCCTGTAACTCGAATCCTAGCCCGGTATATCCCATTTTAATTTTACACCATTGTGAACCTTACGCCTTTTTTACTCTCTGATCGAGGTATCGGCATTGAAAAATCTTCGTAAACTAAATCACACGTGTATATGTTGATATATAAGAGATATACAGTCAAGAAAATCAAGGGCAATGGTGATATATATGCGAATTAGACACCAAAAAAACACTCAACAAATGGATACAATTTAAGGAATCTGTTTAGTGACGGCATCAGATTCCTAATTGATGGAGAAAGGTCTGGTAGTAAGAAAAGCTGCTTTTAGGAGGTTGTCAAGTGTTTTCGCTCGACGATTCCATTCCTGGGTGGTTGGTTTGGCCCTTGTTCTTGTAACTTGAATCCTAGCCCGGTATATTGCATTTTAATTTTACACCATTGTGAACCTTACGCCTTTTTTACTCTCTGATTGAGGTTCTCAGCATTGAAAAATCCTCGTAAACAAAATCACACATGTATATGTTGATATTTAAGAGATATACAATCAAGAAAATCAAGGGCAATGGTGATATATATGCGGATTAGACACCAAATAAAAAAAACACTCAACAAATGGCTACAATTTAAGGAATGTGTTTAGTGACGGCATCAGATTCCTAATTGATGGAGAAAGGTCTGGTGGCTAGAAAAGCAGCTTCTAGGAGGTTGTCAAATGCTTTTGCTCGACGATTCCATTCTTGGGTGGTTGGTTTGGCCCTTGTTCGTGTAACTCGAATCCTAGACCGGTATATCCCATTTTAATTTTACACCATTGTGAACCTTACGCCTTTTTTACTATCTGATCGAGGTTCTCGGCGTTGAAAAATCTTCGTAAACTAAATCATACGTGTATATGTTGACATTTAAGACATATACAGTCAAGAAAATCAAGGGCAATGGTGATATATATGCAAATTAGACACCAAAAAAACACTCAACAAATGGCTACAATTTAAGGAATGTGTTTAATGACGGCATCAGACTCCTAATTGATGGAGAAAGGTCTGGTGGCAAGAAAAGCTGCTTCTACGAGGGTGTCAAGTGTTTTCGCTTGATGAATCCATTCTTGGGTGGTTGGTTTGGCCCTTGTTCCTTTAACTCGAATCCTAGCCAGGTATATCCCATTTTAATTTTACACCATTGTGAACCTTACGCCATTTTTAATATCTGATCGAGGTTCTCGGCATTGAAAAATCTTTGTAAACTAAATCACACGTGTATATGTTGACATTTAAGAGATATATAGTCAAGAAAATCAAGGGCAATGGTGATATATATGCAAATTAGACACCAAAAAAACACTCAACAAATGGCTACAATTTAAGGAATGTGTTTAATGACGGCATCAGACTCCTAATTGATGGAGAAAGGTCTGGTGGCAAGAAAAGCTGCTTCTACGAGGGTGTCAAGTGTTTTCGCTTGATGAATCCATTCTTGGGTGGTTGGTTTGGCCCTTGTTCCTTTAACTCGAATCCTAGCCAGGTATATCCCATTTTAATTTTACACCATTGTGAACCTTACGCCATTTTTAATATCTGATCGAGGTTCTCGGCATTGAAAAATCTTTGTAAACTAAATCACACGTGTATATGTTGATATTTAAGAGATATACAGTCAAGAAAATCAAGGGCAATGGGGATATATATGCGGATTAGGCACCAAAAAAACACTCAACAAATGGCTACAATTTAAGGAATGTATTTAGTGACAGCATCAGATTCCTAATTGATGGAGAAAGGTCTGGTAGTAAGAAAAGCTGCTTCTAGGAGATTATCAAGTGTTTTCGCTCGACTATTCCATTCCTGGGTGGTTGGTTTGGCCCTTGCTCCTGTAACTTGAATCCTTGCCCGGTATATCGCATTTTAATTTTACACCATTGTGAACCTTACGCCTTTTTTACTCTCTGATCGAGGTTCTCAGCTCTGAAAAATCCTCGTAAACAAAATCACACATGTATATGTTGATATTTAAGAGATATAAAATCAAGGGCAATGGTGATATATATGCGGATTAGACACCAAATAAAAAAACACTCAACAAATGGCTACAATTTAAGGAATGTGTTTAGTGATGGCATCAGATTCCTAATTGATGGAGAAAGGTCTGGTGGCAAGAAATCTGCTTCTAGGAGGTTGTCAAATGTTTTCGCTCGACGATTCCATTCTTTGGTGGTTGGTTTGGCCCTTGTTCCTGTAACTCGAATCCTAGACCGGTATATCCCATTTTAATTTTACACCATTGTGAACCTTACGCCTTTTTTACTCTCTGATCGAGGTTCTCGGCATTGAAAAATCTTCGTAAACTAAATCACACGTGTATATGTTGATATTTAAGAGATATATAGTGAAGAAAATCAAGGGCAATGGTGATATATATGCGGATTAGACACAAAAAAAAACACTCAACAAATGGCTACAATTTAAGGAATGTGTTTAATGACGGCATCAGATTCCTAATTGATGGAGAAAGGTCTGGTGGCAAGAAAAGCTGCTACTAGAAGGTTGTCAAATGTTTTTGCTCAACGATTCCATTCTTGGGTGGTTGGTTTGGCCCTTGTTCCTATAACTCGACTCCTAGCCCGGTATATCCCATTATAATCTTACACCATTGTGAACCTTACGCCTTTTTTACTCTCTGATCGAGGTTCTCGGCATTGAAAAATCTTCGTAAACTACATCACACGTGTATATGTTGATATTTAAGAGATATACAGTCAAGAAAATCAAGGGCAATGGTGATATATATGCGGATTAGACACCAAAAAAAACACTCAACAAATGGCTACAATTTAAGGAATGTGTTTAGTGACGACATCAGATTCCTAATTGACGAAGAAAGGTCTGTTGGCAAGAAAAGCTGCTTCTAGGAGGTTGTCAAGTGTTTTCGCTCGACGATTCCATTCTTGGGTGGTTGGTTTGGCCCTTGTTCCTGTAACTCGAATCCTAGCCCGGTATATCCCATTTTAATTTTACACCATTGTGAACCTTACGCCTTTTTTACTCTCTGATCGAGGTATCGGCATTGAAAAATCTTCGTAAACTAAATCACACGTGTAAATGTTGATATCTAAGAGATATACAGTCAAGAAAATCAAGGGCAATGGTGATATATATGCGGATTAGACACCAAAAAAACACTCAACAAATGGATACAATTTAAGGAATCTGTTTAGTGACGGCATCAGATTCCTAATTGATGGAGAAAGGTCTGGTAGTAAGAAAAGCTGCTTTTAGGAGGTTGTCAAGTGTTTTCGCTCGACGATTCCATTCCTGGGTGGTTGGTTTGGCCCTTGTTCTTGTAACTTGAATCCTAGCCCGGTATATTGCATTTTAATTTTACACCATTGTGAACCTTACGCCTTTTTTACTCTCTGATTGAGGTTCTCAGCATTGAAAAATCCTCGTAAACAAAATCACACATGTATATGTTGATATTTAAGAGATATACAATCAAGAAAATCAAGGGCAATGGTGATATATATGCGGATTAGACACCAAATAAAAAAAACACTCAACAAATGGCTACAATTTAAGGAATGTGTTTAGTGACGGCATCAGATTCCTAAGTGATGGAGAAAGGTCTGGTGGCTAGAAAAGCAGCTTCTAGGAGGTTGTCAAATGCTTTTGCTCGACGATTCCATTCTTGGGTGGTTGGTTTGGCCCTTGTTCGTGTAACTCGAATCCTAGACCGGTATAACCCATTTTAATTTTACACCATTGTGAACCTTACGCCTTTTTTACTATCTGATCGAGGTTCTCGGCGTTGAAAAATCTTCGTAAACTAAATCATACGTGTATATGTTGACATTTAAGACATATACAGTCAAGAAAATCAAGGGCAATGGTGATATATATGCAAATTAGACACCAAAAAAACACTCAACAAATGGCTACAATTTAAGGAATGTGTTTAATGACAGCATCAGACTCCTAATTGATGGAGAAAGGTCTGGTGGCAAGAAAAGCTGCTTCTACGAGGGTGTCAAGTGTTTTCGCTTGATGAATCCATTCTTGGGTGGTTGGTTTGGCCCTTGTTCCTTTAACTCGAATCCTAGCCAGGTATATCCCATTTTAATTTTACACCATTGTGAACCTTACGCCATTTTTAATATCTGATCGAGGTTCTCGGCATTGAAAAATCTTTGTAAACTAAATCACACGTGTATATGTTGACATTTAAGAGATATATAGTTAAGAAAATCAAGGGCAATGGTGATATATATGCGGATTAGACACCAAAAAAAACACTCAACAAATTGCTACAATTTAAGGAATGTGTTTAGTAACGGCATCAGATTTCTAATTGATGGAGAAAGGGCTGGTGGCAAGAAAAGCTGCTTCTAGGAGGTTGTCAAATGTTTTCGCTCGATGATTCCATTCTTGGGTGGTTGGTTTGGCCCTTGTTCCTGTAACTCGAATCCTAGACCGGTATATCCCATTTTAATTTTACACCATTGTGAACCTTACGCCTTTTTTACTCTCTGATCGAGGTTCTCGGCATTGAAAAATCTTCGTAAACTAAATCATACGTGTATATGTTGACATTTAAGAGATATACAGTCAAGAAAATAAATGGAAATGGTGATATATATGCGGATTAGACAACAAAAAAAACACTCAACAAATTGCTACAATTTAAGGAATGTGTTTAGTGACGGCATCAGATTCCTAATTGATAGAAAAGGTCTGGTGGCAAGAAAAGCTGCTTCTAGGAGGTTGTCAAGTGTTTTCGCTCGACGATTCCATTCTTGGGTGGTTGGTTTGGCCCTTGTTCCTGTAACTCGAATCCTAGCCCGGTATATCCCATTTTAATTTTACACCATTGTGAACCTTACGCCTTTTTTACTCTCTGATCGAGGTGCCGGCATTGAAAAATCTTCGTAAACTAAATCACACGTGTATATGTTGATATTTAAGAGATATACAGTCAAGAAAATCAAGGGCAATGGTGATATATATGCGGATTAGGCACCAAAAAAACACTCAACAAATGGCTACAATTTAAGGAATGTGTTTAGTGACGGCATCAGATTCCTAATTGATGGAGAAAGGTCTGGTAGTAAGACAAGTTGCTTCTAGGAGATTATCAAGTGTTTTCGCTCGACGATTCCATTCCTGGGTGGTTGGTTTGGCCCTTGTTCCTGTAACTTGAATCCTTGCCCGGTATATCGCATTTTAAATTTACACCATTGTGAACCTTACGCCTTTTTTACTCTCTGATCGAGGTTCTCAGCACTGAAAAATCCTCGTAAACAAAATCACATGTATATGTTGATATTTTAGAGATATAAAATCAAGAAAATCAAGGGCAATGGTGATATATATGCGGATTAGACACCAAATAAAAAAACACTCAACAAATGGCTACAATTTAAGGAATGCGTTTAGTGACGGCATCAGATTCCTAATTGATGGAGAAAGGTCTGGTGGCAAGAAAAGCTGCTTCTAGGAGGTTGTCAAATGTTTTCGCTCGACGATTCCATTCTTGGGTGGTTGGTTTGGCCCTTGTTCCTATAACTCGAATCCTAGACCGGTATATCCCATTTTAATTTTACACCATTGTGAACCTTACGCCTTTTTTACTCTCTAATAGAGGTTCTCGGCATTGAAAAATCTTCGTAAACAAAATCATACGTGTATATGTTGACATTTAAGAGATATACAGTCAAGAAAATCTAGGGCAATGTTGATATATATGCGGATTAGACAACAAAAAAAAACACTCAACAAATGGCTACAATTTAAGGAATGTGTTTAATGACGGCATCAGATTCCTAATTGATGGAGAAATGTCTGGTGGCAAGAAAAGCTGCTTCTAGGAGGGTGTCAAGTGTTTTCGCTCGACGATTCCATTCTTGGGTGGTTGGTTTGGCCCTTGTTCCTGTAACTCGAATCCTTGCCTGGTATATCCCATTTTAATTTTACACCATTGTGAACCTAACGCCTTTTTTAATCTTTGATCGAGGTTCTCGGCATTGAAAAATCTTCGTAAACTAAATCACACGTGTATATGTTGATATTTAAAAGATATATAGTGAAGAAAATCAAGGGCAATGGTGATATATATGCGGATTAGAGACAAAAAAAAACACTCAACAAATGGTTACAATTTAAGGAATGTGTTTAGTGACGGCATCAGATTCCTAATTGATGGAGAAAGGTCTGGTGGTAAGAAAAGCTGCTTCTAGGAGGGTGTCAATTGTTTTCGCTCGACGATTCCATTCTTGGGTGGTTGGTTTGGCCCTTGTTCCTGTAACTCAAATCCTAGCCCGGTATATCCCATTTTAATTTTACACCATTGTGAACCTTACGCCTTTTTTACTCTCTGATCGAGGTTCTCGGCATTGAAAAATCTTTGTAAACTAAATCACACGTCTATTTGTTGATATTTAAGAGATATACAATCAAGAAAATCAAGAGCAATGGTGATATATATGCTGATTAGACACCAAAAAAAACACTCAACAAATGGCTACAATTTAAGGAATGTGTTTAGTGACGGCATCAGATTCCTAATTGATGGAGAAAGGTCTGGTGGCAAGAAAAGCTGCTACTAGGAGGTTGTCAAATGTTTTCGCTCAACGATTCCTTTCTTGGGTGGTTGGTTTGGCCCTTGTTCCTGTAACTCGACTCCTAGCCCGGTATATCCCATTTTAATCTTACACCATTGTGAACCTTACGCCTTTTTTACTCTCTGATCGAGGTTCTCGGCATTGAAAAATCTTCGTAAACTACATCACACGTGTATATGTTGATATTTATGAGATATACAGTCAAGAAAATCAAGGGCAATAGTGATATATATGCGGATTAGACACCAAAAAAAACACTCAACAAATGGCTACAATTTAAGAAATGTGTTTAGTGACGGCATCAGATTCCTAATTGACGGAGAAAGGTCTGTTGGCATGAAAAAGCTGCTTCTAGGAGGTTGTCAAGTGTTTTCGCTCGACGATTCCATTCTTGAGTGGTTGGTTTGGCCCTTGTTCCTGTAACTCGAATCCTAGCCCGGTATATCCCATTTTAATTTTACACCATTGTGAACCTTACGCCTTTTTTACTCTCTGATCGAGGTGTCGGCATTGAAAAATCTTCGTAAACTAAATCACACGTGTATATGTTGATATTTAAGAGATATACAGTCAAGAAAATCAAGGGCAATGGTGATATATATGCGGATTAGGCACCAAAAAAACACTCAACAAATGGCTACAATTTAAGGAATGTGTTTAGTGACGGCATCAGATTCCTAATTGATGGAGAAAGGTCTGGTAGTAAGAAAAGTTGCTTCTAGGAGATTGTCAAGTGTTTTCGCTCGACGATTCCATTCCTGGGTGGTTGGTTTGGCCCTTGTTCCTGTAACTTGAATCCTTGCCCGGTATATCGCATTTTAAATTTACACCATTGTGAACCTTACGCCTTTTTTACTCTCTGATCGAGGTTCTCAGCACTGAAAAATCCTCGTAAACAAAATCACACATGTATATGTTGATATTTAAGAGATATAAAATCAAGAAAATCAAGGGCAATGGTGATATATATGCGGATTAGACACCAAATAAAATAACACTCAACAAATGGCTACAATTTAAGGAATGTGTTTAGTGAAGGCATCAGATTCCTAATTGATGGAGAAAGGTCTGGTGGCAAGAAAAGCTGCTTCTAGGAGGTTGTCAAATGTTTTCGCTCGACGATTCCATTCTTGGGTGGTTGGTTTGGCCCTTGTTCCTGTAACTCGAATCCTAGACCGGTATATCCCATTTTAATTTTACACCATTGTGAACCTTACGCCTTTTTTACTCTCTGATAGAGGTTCTCGGCATTGAAAAATCTTCGTAAACTAAATCATACGTGTATATGTTGACATTTAAGAGATATACAGTCAAGAAAATCTAGGGCAATGTTGATATATATGCGGATTAGACAACAATAAAAACACTCAACAAATGGCTACAATTTATGGAATGTGTTTAATGAGGGCATCAGATTCCTAATTGATGGAGAAAGGTCTGGTGGCAAGAAAAGCTGCTTCTAGGAGGGTGTCAAGTGTTTTCGCTCGACGATTTCATTCTTGGGTGGTTGGTTTGGCCCTTGTTCCTGTAACTCGAATCCTAGCCCGGTATATCCCATTTTAATTTTACACCATTGTGAACCTTACGCCTTTTTTACTCTTTGATCGAGGTTCTCGGCATTGAAAAATCTTCGTAAACTAAATCACACGAGTATATGTTGATATTTAAGAGATATATAGTGAAGAAAATCAAGGGCAATGGTGATATATATGCGGATTAGAGACAAAAAAAACACTCAACAAATGGTTACAATTTAAGGAATGTGTTTAGTGACGGCATCAGATTCCTAATTGATGGAGAAAGGTCTGGTGGTAAAAAAAGCTGCTTCTAGGAGGGTGTCAATTGTTTTCGCTCGACGATTCCATTCTTGGGTGGTTGGTTTGGCCCTTGTTCCTGTAACTCAAATCCTAGCCCGGTATATCCCATTTTAATTTTACACCATTGTGAACCTTACGCCTTTTTTACTCTCTGGTCGAGGTTCTCGGCATTGAAAAATCTTTGTAAACTAAATCACACGTCTATTTGTTGATATTTAAGAGATATACAATCAAGAAAATCAAGAGCAATGGTGATATATGCGGATTAGACACCAAAAAAAAACACTCAACAAATGGCTACAATTTAAGGAATGTATTTAGTGACGGCATCAGATTCCTAATTGATGGAGAAAGGTCTGGTGGCAAGAAACGCTGCTACTAGGAGGTTGTCAAATGTTTTCGCTCAACGATTCCATTCTTGAGTGGTTGGTTTGGCCCTTGTTCCTGTAACTCGACTCCTAGCCCGGTATATCCCATTTTAATCTTACACCATTGTGAACCTTACGCCTTTTTTACTCTCTGATCGAGGTTCTCGGCATTGAAAAATCTTCGTAAACTACATCACACGTGTATATGTTGATATTTAAGAGATATATAGTGAAGAAAATCAAGGGATATGGTGATATATATGCGGATTAGAGACAAAAAAAACACTCAACAAATGGTTACAATTTAAGGAATGTGTTTAGTGACGGCATCAGATTCCTAATTGATGGAGAAAGGTCTGGTGGTAAGAAAAGCTGCTTCTAGGAGGGTGTCAATTGTTTTCGCTCGACGATTCCATTCTTGGGTGGTTGGTTTGGCCCTTGTTCCTGTAACTCAAATCCTAGCCCGGTATATCCCATTTTAATTTTACACCATTGTGAACCTTACGCCTTTTTTACTCTCTGATCGAGGTTCTCGGCATTGAAAAATCTTTGTAAACTAAATCACACGTCTATTTGTTGATATTTAAGAGATATACAATCAAGAAAATCAAGAGCAATGGTGATATATATGCGGATTAGACACCAAAAAAAAACACTCAACAAATGGCTACAATTTAAGGAATGTGTTTAGTGACGGCATCAGATTCCTAATTGATGGAGAAAGGTCTGGTGGCAAGAAAAGCTGCTACTAGGAGGTTGTCAAATGTTTTTGCTCAACGATTCCATTCTTGGGTGGTTGGTTTGGCCCTTGTTCCTGTAACTCAAATCCTAGCCCGGTATATCCCATTTTAATCTTACACCATTGTGAACCTTACGCTTTTTTTACTCTCTGATCGAGGTTCTCGGCATTGAAAAATCTTCGTAAAATACATCACACGTGTATATGTTGATATTTATGAGATATTCAGTCAAGAAAATCAAGGGCAATAGTGATATATATGCGGATTAGACACCAAAAAAAACACTCAACAAATGGCTACAATTTAAGAAATGTGTTTAGTGACGGCATCAGATTCCTAATTGACGGAGAAAGCTCTGTTGGCATGAAAAAGCTGCTTCTAGGAGGTTGTCAAGTGTTTTCGCTCGACGATTCCATTCTTGAGTGGTTGGTTTGGCCCTTGTTCCTGTAACTCGAATCCTAGCCCGGTATATCCCATTTTAATTTTACACCATTGTGAACCTTACGCCTTTTTTACTCTCTGATCGAGGTGTCGGCATTGAAAAATCTTCGTAAACTAAATCACACGTGTATATGTTGATATTTAAGAGATATACAGTCAAGAAAATCAAGGGCAATGGTGATATATATGCGGATTAGGCACCAAAAAAACACTCAACAAATGGCTACAATTTAAGGAATGTGTTTAGTGACGGCATCAGATTCCTAATTGATGGAGAAAGGTCTGGTAGTAAGGAAAGTTGCTTCTAGGAGATTGTCAAGTGTTTTCGCTCGATCCATTCCTGGGTGGTTGGTTTGGCCCTTGTTCCTGTAACTTGAATCCTTGCCCGGTATATCGCATTTTAAATTTACACCATTGTGAACCTTACGCCTTTTTTACTCTCTGATCGACGTTCTCAGCACTGAAAAATCCTCGTAAACAAAATCACACATGTATATGTTGATATTTAAGAGATATAAAATCAAGAAAATCAAGGGCAATGGTGATATATATGCGGATTAGACACCAAATAAAATAACACTCAACAAATGGCTACAATTTAAGGAATGTGTTTAGTGACGGCATCAGATTCCTAATTGATGGAGAAAGGTCTGGTGGCAAGAAAAGCTGCTTCTAGGAGGTTGTCAAATGTTTTCGCTCGACGATTCCATTCTTGGGTGGTTGGTTTGGCCCTTGTTCCTGTAACTCGAATCCTAGACCGGTATATTCCATTTTAATTTTACACCATTGTGAACCTTACGCCTTTTTTACTCTCTGAAAGAGGTTCTCGGCATTGAAAAATCTTCGTAAACTAAATCATACGTGTATATGTTGACATTTAAGAGATATACAGTCAAGAAAATCTAGGGCAATGTTGATATATATGCGGATTAGACAACAATAAAAACACTCAACAAATGGCTACAATTTATGGAATGTGTTTAATGAGGGCATCAGATTCCTAATTGATGGAGAAAGGTCTGGTGGCAAGAAAAGCTGCTTCTAGGAGGGTGTCAAGTGTTTTCGCTCGACGATTTCATTCTTGGGTGGTTGGTTTGGCCCTTGTTCCTGTAACTCGAATCCTAGCCCGGTATATCCCATTTTAATTTTACACCATTGTGAACCTTACGCCTTTTTTACTCTTTGATCGAGGTTCTCGGCATTGAAAAATCTTCGTAAACTAAATCACACGAGTATATGTTGATATTTAAGAGATATATAGTGAAGAAAATCAAGGGCAATGGTGATATATATGCGGATTAGAGACAAAAAAAACACTCAACAAATGGTTACAATTTAAGGAATGTGTTTAGTGACGGCATCAGATTCTTAATTGATGGAGAAAGGTCTGGTGGTAAGAAAAGCTGCTTCTAGGAGGGTGTCAATTGTTTTCGCTCGACGATTCCATTCTTGGGTGGTTGGTTTGGCCCTTGTTCCTGTAACTCAAATCCTAGCCCGGTATATCCCATTTTAATTTTACACCATTGTGAACCTTACGCCTTTTTTACTCTCTGGTCGAGGATCTCGGCATTGAAAAATCTTTGTAAACTAAATCACACGTCTATTTGTTGATATTTAAGAGATATACAATCAAGAAAATCAAGAGCAATGGTGATATATATGCGGATTAGACACCAAAAAAAACACTCAACAAATGGCTACAATTTAAGGAATGTGTTTAGTGACGGCATCAGATTCCTAATTGATGGAGAAAGGTCTGGTGGCAAGAAACGCTGCTACTAGGAGGTTGTCAAATGTTTTCGCTCAACGATTCCATTCTTGGGTGGTTGGTTTGGCCCTTGTTCCTGTAACTCGACTCCTAGCCCGGTATATCCCATTTTAATCTTACACCATTGTGAACCTTACGCCTTTTTTACTCTCTGATCGAGGTTCTCGGCATTGAAAAATCTTCGTAAACTACATCACACGTGTATATGTTGATATTTATGGGATATACAGTCAAGAAAATCAAGGGCAATAGTGATATATATGCGGATTAGACACCAAAAAAAACACTCAACAAATGGCTACAATTTAAGGAATGTGTTTAGTGACGGCATCAGATTCCTAATTGATGGAGAAAGGTCTGGTGGTAAGAAAAGCTGCTTCTAGGAGGGTGTCAATTGTTTTCGCTCGACGATTCCATTCTTGGGTGGTTGGTTTGGCCCTTGTTCCTGTAACTCAAATCCTAGCCCGGTATATCCCATTTTAATTTTACACCATTGTGAACCTTACGCCTTTTTTACTCTCTGATCGAGGTTCTCGGCATTGAAAAATCTTTGTAAACTAAATCACACGTCTATTTGTTGATATTTAAGAGATATACAATCAAGAAAATCAAGAGCAATGGTGATATATATGCGGATTAGACACCAAAAAAAAACACTCAACAAATGGCTACAATTTAAGGAATGTGTTTAGTGACGGCATCAGATTCCTAATTGATGGAGAAAGGTCTGGTGGCAAGAAAAGCTGCTACTAGGAGGTTGTCAAATGTTTTCGCACAACGATTCCATTCTTGGGTGGTTGGTTTGGCCCTTATTCCTGTAACTCGACTCCTAGCCCGGTATATCCCATTTTAATCTTACACCATTGTGAACCTTACGCCTTTTTTACTCTCTGATCGAGGTTCTCGGCATTGAAAAATCTTCGTAAACTACATCACACGTGTATATGTTGATATTTATGAGATATACAGTCAAGAAAATCAAGGGCAATAGTGATATATATGCGGATTAGACACCAAAAAAAACACTCAACAAATGGCTACAATTTAAGAAATGTGTTTAGTGATGGCATCAGATTCCTAATTGACGGAGAAAGGTCTGTTGGCATGAAAAAGCTGCTTCTAGGAGGTTGTCAAGTGTTTTCGCTCGACGATTCCATTCTTGAGTGGTTGGTTTGGCCCTTGTTCCTGTATCTCGAATCCTAGCCCGGTATATCCCATTTTAATTTTACACCATTGTGAACCTTACGCCTTTTTTACTCTCTGATCGAGGTGTCGGCATTGAAAAATCTTCGTAAACTAAATCACACGTGTGTATGTTGATATTTAAGAGATATACAGTCAAGAAAATCAAGGGCAATGGTGATATATATGCGGATTAGGCACCAAAAAAACACTCAACAAATGGCTACAATTTAAGGAATGTGTTTAGTGACGGCATCAGATTCCTAATTGATGGAGAAAGGTCTGGTGGCAAGAAACGCTGCTACTAGGAGGTTGTCAAATGTTTTCGCTCAACGATTCCATTCTTGGGTGGTTGGTTTGGCCCTTGTTCCTGTAACTCGACTCCTAGCCCGGTATATCCCATTTTAATTTTACACCATTGTGAACCTTACGCCTTTTTTACTCTCTGATCGAGGTGTCGGCATTGAAAAATCTTCGTAAACTAAATCACACGTCTATTTGTTGATATTTAAGAGATATACAATCAAGAAAATCAAGAGCAATGGTGATATATATGCGGATTAGACACCAAAAAAAACACTCAACAAATGGCTACAATTTAAGGAATGTGTTTAGTGACGGCATCAGATTCCTAATTGATGGAGAAAGGTCTGGTGGTAAGAAAAGCTGCTTCTAGGAGGGTGTCAAGTGTTTTCGCTCGACGATTCCATTCCTGGGTGGTTGGTTTGGCCCTTGTTCCTGTAACTTGAATCCTTGCCCGGTATATCGCAATTTAATTTTACACCATTGTGAACCTTACGCCTTTTTTACTCTCTGGTCGAGGATCTCGGCATTGAAAAATCTTTGTAAACTAAATCACACGTCTATTTGTTGATATTTAAGAGATATACAATCAAGAAAATCAAGAGCAATGGTGATATATATGCGGATTAGACACCAAAAAAACACTCAACAAATGGCTACAATTTAAGGAATGTGTTTAGTGACGGCATCAGATTCCTAATTGATGGAGAAAGGTCTGGTGGTAAGAAAAGCTGCTTCTAGGAGGGTGTCAATTGTTTTCGCTCGACGATTCCATTCTTGGGTGGTTGGTTTGGCCCTTGTTCCTGTAACTCAAATCCTAGCCCGGTATATCCCATTTTAATTTTACACCATTGTGAACCTTACGCCTTTTTTACTCTCTGATCGAGGTTCTCGGCATTGAAAAATCTTTGTAAACTAAATCACACGTCTATTTGTTGATATTTAAGAGATATACAATCAAGAAAATCAAGAGCAATGGTGATATATATGCGGATTAGACACCAAAAAAAAACACTCAACAAATGGCTACAATTTAAGGAATGTGTTTAGTGACGGCATCAGATTCCTAATTGATGGAGAAAGGTCTGGTGGCAAGAAAAGCTGCTACTAGGAGGTTGTCAAATGTTTTCGCACAACGATTCCATTCTTGGGTGGTTGGTTTGGCCCTTATTCCTGTAACTCGACTCCTAGCCCGGTATATCCCATTTTAATCTTACACCATTGTGAACCTTACGCCTTTTTTACTCTCTGATCGAGGTTCTCGGCATTGAAAAATCTTCGTAAACTACATCACACGTGTATATGTTGATATTTATGAGATATACAGTCAAGAAAATCAAGGGCAATAGTGATATATATGCGGATTAGACACCAAAAAAAACACTCAACAAATGGCTACAATTTAAGAAATGTGTTTAGTGATGGCATCAGATTCCTAATTGACGGAGAAAGGTCTGTTGGCATGAAAAAGCTGCTTCTAGGAGGTTGTCAAGTGTTTTCGCTCGACGATTCCATTCTTGAGTGGTTGGTTTGGCCCTTGTTCCTGTATCTCGAATCCTAGCCCGGTATATCCCATTTTAATTTTACACCATTGTGAACCTTACGCCTTTTTTACTCTCTGATCGAGGTGTCGGCATTGAAAAATCTTCGTAAACTAAATCACACGTGTGTATGTTGATATTTAAGAGATATACAGTCAAGAAAATCAAGGGCAATGGTGATATATATGCGGATTAGGCACCAAAAAAACACTCAACAAATGGCTACAATTTAAGGAATGTGTTTAGTGACGGCATCAGATTCCTAATTGATGGAGAAAGGTCTGGTAGTAAGAAAAGTTGCTTCTAGGAGATTGTCAAGTGTTTTCGCTCGACGATTCCATTCCTGGGTGGTTGGTTTGGCCCTTGTTCCTGTAACTTGAATCCTTGCCCGGTATATCGCAATTTAAATTTACACCATTGTGAACCTTACGCCTTTTTTACTCTCTGATCGAGGTTCTCAGCACTGAAAAATCCTCGTAAACAAAATCACACATGTATATGTTGATATTTAAGAGATATAAAATCAAGAAAATCAAGGGCAATGGTGATATATATGCGGATTAGACACCAAATAAAATAACACTCAACAAATGGCTACAATTTGAGGAATGTGTTTAGTGACGGCATCAGATTCCTAATTGATGGAGAAAGGTCTGGTGGCAAGAAAAGCTGCTTCTAGGAGGTTGTCAAATGTTTTCGCTCGACGATTCCATTCTTGGGTGGTTGGTTTGGCCCTTGTTCCTGTAACTCGAATCCTATACCGGTATATCCCATTTTAATTTTACACCATTGTGAACCTTACGCCTTTTTTACTCTCTGATAGAGGCTCTCGGCATTGAAAAATCTTCGTAAACTAAATCATACGTGTATATGTTGACATTTAAGAGATATACAGTCAAGAAAATCTAGGGCAATGTTGATATATATGCGGATTAGACAACAATAAAAACACTCAACAAATGGCTACAATTTATGGAATGTGTTTAATGAGGGCATCAGATTCCTAATTGATGGAGAAAGGTCTGGTGGCAAGAAAAGCTGCTTCTAGGAGGGTGTCAATTGTTTTCGCTCGACGATTCCATTCTTGGGTGGTTGGTTTGGCCCTTGTTCCTGTAACTCGAATCCTAGCCCGGTATATCCCATTTTAATTTTACACCATTGTGAACCTTACGCCTTTTTTACTCTTTGATCGAGGTTCTCGGCATTGAAAAATCTTCGTAAACTAAATCACACGAGTATATGTTGATATTTAAGAGATATATAGTGAAGAAAATCAAGGGCAATGGTGATATATATGCGGATTAGAGACAAAAAAAAACACTCAACAAATGGTTACAATTTAAGGAATGTGTTTAGTGACGGCATCAGATTCCTAATTGATGGAGAAAGGTCTGGTGGTAAGAAAAGCTGCTTCTAGGAGGGTGTCAATTGTTTTCGCTCGATGATTCCATTCTTGGGTGGTTGGTTTGGCCCTTGTTCCTGTAACTCAAATCCTAGCCCGGTATATCCCATTTTAATTTTACACCATTGTGAACCTTACGCCTTTTTTACTCTCTGGTCGAGGTTCTCGGCATTGAAAAATCTTTGTAAACTAAATCACACGTCTATTTGTTGATATTTAAGAGATATACAATCAAGAAAATCAAGAGCAATGGTGATATATATGCGGATTAGACACCAAAAAAAACACTCAACAAATGGCTACAATTTAAGGAATGTGTTTAGTGACGGCATCAGATTCCTAATTGATGGAGAAAGGTCTGGTGGCAAGAAACGCTGCTACTAGGAGGTTGTCAAATGTTTTCGCTCAACGATTCCATTCTTGGGTGGTTGGTTTGGCCCTTGTTCCTGTAACTCGACTCCTAGCCCGGTATATCCCATTTTAATCTTACACCATTGTGAACCTTACGCCTTTTTTACTCTCTGATCGAGGTTCTCGGCATTGAAAAATCTTCGTAAACTACATCACACGTGTATATGTTGATATTTATGGGATATACAGTCAAGAAAATCAAGGGTAATAGTGATATATATGCGGATTAGACACCAAAAAAAACACTCAACAAATGGCTACAATTTAAGAAATGTGTTTAGTGACGGTATCAGATTCCTAATTGACGGAGAAAGGTCTGTTGGCATGAAAAAGCTGCTTCTAGGAGGTTGTCAAGTGTTTTCGCTCGACGATTCCATTCTTGGGTGGTTGGTTTGGCCCTTGTTCCTGTAACTCGAATCCTAGCCCGGTATATCCCATTTTAATTTTACACCATTGTGAACCTTGCGCCTTTTTTACTCTCTGGTCGACGTTTCAGCATTGAAAAATCTTCGTAAACTAAATCACACGTGTATATGTTGATATCTAAGAGATATACAGTCAAGAAAATCAAGGGCAATGGTGATATATATGCGGATTAGACACCAAAAAAACACTCAACAAATGGCTACAATTTAAGGAATGTGTTTAGTGACGGCATCAGATTCCTAATTGATGGAGAAAGGTCTGGTGGTAAGAAAAGCTGCTTCTAGGAGGTTGTCAAGTGTTTTCGCTCGACGATTCCATTCCTGGGTGGTTGGTTTGGCCCTTGTTCTTGTAACTTGAATCCTAGCCCGGTATATCGCATTTTAATTTTACACCATTGTGAACCTAACACCTTTTTTATTCTCTGATTGAGGTTCTCAGCATTGAAAAATCCACGTAAACAAAATCACACATGTATATGTTGATATTTAAGAGATATACAATCAAGAAAATCAAGGGCAATGGTGATATATATGCGGATTAGACACCAAATAAAAAAACACTCAACAAATGGCTACAATTTAAGGAATGTGTTTAGTGACGGCATCAGATTCCTAATTGATGGAGAAAGGTCTGGTGGATAGAAAAGTTTCTTCTAGGAGGTTGTCAAGTGTTTTTGCTCGACGATTCCATTCTTGGGTGGTTGGTTTGTCCCTTGTTCCTGTAACTCGAATCCTAGCCCGGTATATCCCATTTTAATTTTACACCATTGTAAACCTTACGCCTTTTTTACTCTCTGATCGAGGTGTCGGCATTGAAAAATCTTCGTAAACTAAATCACACGTGTATATGTTGATATTTAAGAGATATACAGTCAAAAAAATCAAGGGCAATGGTGATATATATGCGGATTAGGCACCAAAAAAACACTCAACAAATGGCTACAATTTAAGGAATGTGTTTAGTGACGGCATCAGATTCCTAATTGATGGAGAAAGGTCTGGTAGTAAGAAAAGTTGCTTCTAGGAGATTGTCAAGTGTTTTCGCTCGACGATTCCATTCCTGGGCGGTTGGTTTGGCCCTTGTTCCTGTAACTTGAATCCTTGCCCGGTATATCGCATTTTAAATTTACACCATTGTGAACCTTACGCCTTTTTTACTCTCTAATCGAGGTTCTCAGCACTGAAAAATCCTCGTAAACAAAATCACACATGTATATGTTGATATTTAAGAGATATAAAATCAAGAATATCAAGGGCAATGGTGATATATATGCGGATTAGACACCAAATAAAAAAACACTCAACAAATGGCTACAATTTAAGGAATGTGTTTAGTGACGGCATCAGATTCCTAATTGATGGTGAAAGGTCTGGTGGCAAGAAAAGCTGCTTCTAGGAGGTTGTCAAATGCTTTCGCTCGACGATTCCATTCTTGGGTGGTTGGTTTGGCCCTTGTTCCTGTAACTCGAATCCTAGACCGGTATATCCCATTTTAATTTTACACCATTGTGAACCTTACGCCTTTTTTACTCTCTGATAGAGGTTCTCGGCATTGAAAAATCTTCGTAAACTAAATCATACGTGTATATGTTGACATTTAAGAGATATACAGTCAAGAAAATCTAGGGCAATGTTGATATATATGCGGATTAGACAACAAAAAAACACTCAACAAATGGCTACAATTTAAGGAATGTGTTTAATGACGGCATCAGATTCCTAATTGATGGAGAAAGGTCTGGTAGTAAGAAAAGCTGCTTCTAGGAGGGTGTCAAGTGTTTTCGCTCGACGATTCCATTCTTGGGTGGTTGGTTTGGCCCTTGTTCCTGTAACTCGAATCCTAGCCCGGTATATCCCATTTTAATTTTACAGCATTGTGAACCTTACGCCTTTTTTACTCTCTGATCGAGGTTCTCGGCATTGAAAAATCTTCGTAAACTAAATCACACGTGTATATGTTGATATTTAAGAGATATATAGTTAAGAAAATCAAGGGCAATGGTGATATATATGCGGATTAGACACAAAAAAGACACTCAACAAATGGCTACAATTTAAGGAATGTGTTTAGTGACGGAATCAGATTCCTAATTGATGGAGAAAGGTCTGGTGGTAAGAAAAGCTGCTTCTAGGAGGGTGTCAATTGTTTTCGCTCGACAATTCCATTCTTGGGTGGTTGGTTTAGCCCTTGTTCCTGTAACTCAAATCCTAGCCCGGTATATCCCATTTTAATTTTACACCATTGTGAACCTTACGCCTTTTTTACTCTCTGATCGAGGTTCTCGGCATTGAAAAATCTTTGTAAACTAAATCACACGTCTATTTGTTGATATTAAAGAGATATACAATCAAGAAAATCAAGAGCAATGGTGATATATATGCGGATTAGACACAAAAAAAACACCCAACAAATGGCTACAATTTAAGGAATGTGTTTAGTGACGGCATCAGATTCCTAATTGATGGAGAAAGGTCTGGTGGCAAGAAAAGCTGCTAGTAGGAGGTTGTCAAATGTTTTCGCTCAACGATTACATTCTTGGGTGGTTGGTTTGGCCCTTGTTCCTGTAACTCGAATCCTAGCCCGGTATATCCCATTTTAATTTTACACCATTGTGAACCTTACGCCTTTTTTACTCTCTGATCGAGGTTCTCGGCATTGAAAAATCTTCGTAAACTAAATCACACGTGTATATGTTGACATTTAAGAGATATACAGTCAAGAAAATCAAGGGCAATGGTGATATATATGCGGATGAGACACCAAAAAAACACTCAACAAATGGCTACAATTTAAGGAATGTGTTTAGTGACGGCATCAGATTCCTAATTGATGGAGAAAGGTCTGGTAGTAAGAAAAGCTGCTTCTAGGAGGTTGTCAAGTGTTTTCGCTCGACGATTCCATTCCTGGGTGGTTGGTTTGGCCCTTGTTCTTGTAACTTGAATCCTAGCCCGGTATATCGCATTTTAATTTTAGACCATTGTGAACCTTACGCCTTTTTTACTCTCTGATTGAGGTTCTCAGCATTGAAAAATCCACGTAAACAAAATCACACATGTATATGTTGATATTTAAGAGATATACAATCAAGAAAATCAAGGGCAATGGTGATATATATGCGGATTAGACACCAAATAAAAAAACACTCAACAAATGGCTACAATTTAAGGAATGTGTTTAGTGACGGCATCAGATTCCTAATTGATGGAGAAAGGTCTGGTGGCTAGAAAAGCTGCTTCTAGGAGGTTGTCAAATGTTTTTGCTCGACGATTCCATTCTTGGGTGGTTGGTTTGGCCCTTGTTCGTGTAACTCGAATCCTAGACCGGTATATCCCATTTTAATTTTACACCATTGTGAACCTTACGCCTTTTTTACTCTCTGATCGAGGTTCTCGGAATTCAAAAATCTTCGTAAACTAAATCATACGTGTATATGTTGACATTTAAGAGATATACAGTCAAGAAAATCAAGGGCAATGGGGATATATATGTGGATTAGACACCAAAAAAACACTTAACAAATGGCTACAATTTATGGAATGTGTTTAGTGACGGCATCAGATTCCTAATTGATGGAGAAAGGTCTAGTGGGAAGAAAAGCTGCTTCTAGGAGGTTGTCAAGTGTTTTCACTCGATGATTCCATTCTTGGGTGGTTGGTTAGGCCATTGATCCTTTAACTCGAATCCTAACCCGGTATATCCCATTTTAATTTTACACCATTGGGAACCTTACGCCATTTTTACTCTCTGATCGAGGTTCTCGGCATTGAAAAATCTTTGTAAACTAAATCACACGTGTATATGTTGACAGTTAAGAGATATACAGTCAAGAAAATCAAGGGCAATGGTGATATATATGCGGATTAGACCCCCAAAAAACACTCAACAAATTGCTACAATTTAAGGAATGTGTTTAGTGACGGCATCAGATTCCTAATTGATGGAGAAAGGTCTGGTGGTAAGAAAAGCTGCCTCTAGGAGGTTGTCAAGTGTTTTCGCTTGACGATTCCATTCTTGGGTGGTTGGTTTGGCCATTGTTCCTGTAACTCGAATCCTTGCCCGGTATATCCCATTTTAATTTTACACCATTGTGCACCTTACGCCTTTTTTACTCTCTGATCGAGGTTCTCGGCATTGAAAAATCTTCGTAAACTTAATCACACGTGTATATGTTGATATTTAAGAGGTATACTGTCAAGAAAATCAAGGGCAATGGTGATACATATGCGGATTAGACACCAAAAAAACACTCAACAAATGGCTACAATTTAAGGAATGTGTTTAGTGACGGTATCAGATTCCTAATTGATGGAGAAAGGTCTGGTGGCAAGAAAAGCTGCTTCTAGTAGGTTGTCAAATGTTTCTGCTCGATGATTCCATTCTTGGGTGGTTGGTTTGGCCCTTGTTCCTGTAACTCAAATCCTAGCCCGGTATATCCCATTTTAATTTTACACCATTGTGAACTTTACGCCTTTTTTACTCTCAGATCGACGATCTCGGCATTGAAAAATCTTCGTAAACTAAATCACACGTGTATATGTTGATATTTAAGAGATATATAGTCAAGAAAATCAAGGGCAATGGTGATATATATGCGGATTAGACACAAAAAAAACACTCATCAAATGGCTACAATTTAAGGAATGTGTTTAGTGACGGCATCAGATTCCTAATTGATGGAGAAAGGTCTGGTGGTAAGAAAAGCTGCTTCTAGGAGGTTATCAATTGTTTTCGCTCGACGATTCCATTCTTGGGTGGTTAGTTTGGCCCTTGTTCCTGTAACTCGAATCCTAGCCCGGTATATCCCATTTTAATGTTACACCATTGTGAACCTTACGCCTTTTTTACTCTCTGATCGAGGTTCTCGGCATTGAAAAATCTTCGTAAACTAAATCACACGTGTATATATTAACATTTAAGAGATATACAGTCAAGAAAATCAACGGCAATGGTGATATATATGCGGATTAGACACAAAAAAAAAACACTCAACAAATGGCTACAATTTAAGGAATGTGTTTAGTGACGGCATCAGATTCCTAATTGATTGAGAAAGGTCTGGTTGCAAGAAAAGCTGCTTCTAGGAGGTTATCAAGTGTTTTCGCTCGATGATTCCATTCTTGGGTGGTTGGTTTGGCCCTTGTTCCTGTAACTCGAATCCTAGCCCGTTATATCCCATTTTAATCTTACACCATTGTGAACCTTACGCATTTTTATCTCTGATTGAGGTTCTCGGCATTGAAAATTCTTCGTAAACTAAATCACACGTGTATACGTTGATATTTAAGAGATATACAGTCAAGAAAATCAAGGCAATGGTGATATATATGCGGATTAGACACCAAAAAAAATCACTCAACAAATGGCTTCAATTAAGGAATGTGTTTAGTAACGGCATCAGATTCGTAATTAATGGAGAAAGGTCTGGTGGTAAGAAAAGCTGCTTCTTGGAGGTTGTCAAGTGTTTTCGCTCGACGATTCCATTCTTGGGTAGTTGGTTTGGCCCTTGTTCCTGTAACTCGAATCCTAGCCCGGTATATCCAATTTTAATTTTACACCATTGTGAACCTTACGCCTTTTTTACTCTCTGATCGAGGTTCTCGGCATTGAAAAATCTTCATAAACTAAATCACACGTGTATATGTTGATATTTAAGAGATATACAGTCAAGAAAATCAAGGGCAATGGGGATATATATGCGGATTAGACACCAAAAAAACACTCAACAGTTGGCTACAATTTAAGGAATGTGTTTAGTGACGGCATCAGATTCCTAATTGATGGAGAAAGGTCTGGTGGCAAGAAAAGCTGCTTCTAGGAGGTTGTCAAGTGTTTTCGCTCGATGAATCCATTCTTGGGTGGTTGGTTTGACCCTTGTTCCTGTAACTCGAATCCTAGCCCGGTATATCCCATTTTAATCTTACACCATTGTGAACCTTACGCCTTTTTTTATCTCTGATAGAGGTTCTCGGGATTGAAAAATATTCGTAAACTAAAAGACACGTGTATATGTTGATATTTAAGAGATATACAGTCAAGAAAATCAAGGCAATGGTGATATATATGCGGATTAGACACCAAAAAAAATCACTCAACAAATGGCTACAATTTAAGGAATGTGTTTAGTGACGGCATCTGATTCCTAATTAATGGAGAAAGGTCTGGTGGTAAGAAAAGCTTCTTTTTGTAGGTTGTCAAGTGTTTTCGCTCGACGATTCCATTCTTGGGTGGTTGGTTTACCCTTTTTGATGGAGAAAGGTGTGGTGGCAAGAAAAGATGCTTCTAGAAGGTTGTCAAGTGTTTTCGATCGACGATTCCATTCTTGGGTGGTTGGTTTGGCGCTTGTTCCTGTAAATCGAATCCTAGCCCGGTATATCCCATTTTAATTTTACACCATTGTGAACCTTACGCCTTTTTACTCTCTGATTGAGGTTCTCGACATTGAAAAATCTTCGTAAACTAAATCACACGTGTATATGTTGACATTTAAGAGATATACAGTCAAGAAAATCAAGGGCAATGGTGATATATATGCGGATTATACACCAAAAAAACACTCAGCAAATGGCTACAATTTAAGGAATTTGTTTAGTGACGGCATCAGATTTCCTAATTGATGGAGAAAGGTCTGGTGGCTAGAAAAGCTGCTTCTAGGAGGTAGTCAAGTGTTTGCGCTCGACGATTCCATTCTTGGATGGTTGGTTTGGCCCTTGTTACTATAACTCGAATCCTAGCCCGTTATATCCCATTTTAATTTTACCCCATTGTGAACCTTACGCCTTTTTTACTCTCTGATCGAGGTTCTCGGCATTGAAAAATCTTCGTAAACTAAATCACACATGTATATGTTGACATTTAAGAGATATACAGTCAAGAAAATCAAGGGCAATGGTGATATATATGCGGATTAGACACCAAAAAAAACACTCAACAAATGGCTACAATTTAAGGAATGTATTTAGTGACGGAATCAGATTCCTAATTGATGGAGAAAGGTCTGGTGGCAACAAAAGCTGCTTCTAGGAGGTTGTCAAGTGTTTTCGCTCAATGATTCCATTCTTGGGTGGTTAGTTTGGCCATTGTTCCTGTAACTCGAATCCTAGCCCGTTATATCCCATTTTAATTTTACACAATTGTGAACCTTACGCCTTTTTTACTCTTTGATCGAGGTTCTCGGTATTGAAAAATCTTCGTAAACTAAATCACAAGTGCGTATGTTGACATTTAAGAGATATACAGTCAAGAAAATCAAGGGAAATGGTGATATATATGCGGATTAGACAACAAAAAAACACTCAACAAATGGCTACAATTTAAGGAATGTGTTTAGTGACGGCATCAGATTCCTAATTGATGGAGAAAGGTCTGGTGGCAAGAAAAGCTGCTTCTAGGAGGTTGTCAAGTGTTTTTGCTCGACGATTCCATTCTTGGGTGGTTGGTTTGGCCCTTGTTCCTGTAACTCGAATCCTAGCCCAGTATATCCCATTTTACTTTTACTCTATTGTGAACCTTACGCCTTTTTTACTCTCTGATCGAGGTTCTAGGCATTGAAAAATCTTCGTAAACTAAATCACACGTGTATATGTTGACATTTAAGAGATATACAGTCAAGAAAATCAAGGGCAATGGGGATATATATGTGGATTAGACACCAAAAAAACACTTAACAAATGGCTACAATTTATGGAATGTGTTTAGTGACGGCATCAGATTCCTAATTGATGGAGAAAGGTCTAGTGGCAAGAAAAGCTGCTTCTAGGAGGTTGTCAAGTGTTTTCACTCGATGATTCCATTCTTGGGTTGTTGGTTTGGCCCTTGTTCCTGTAACACGAATCCTAGCCCGATATATCACATTTTAATTTTACACCATTGTGAACCTTACGCCTTTTTTACTCTCTGATCAAGATTCTCGGCATTGAAAAATCTTCGTAAACTAAATCACACGTGTATATGTTGACATTTAAGAGATATACAGTCAAGAAAATCAAGGGCAATGGTGATATATATGCGGATTAGACACCAAGAAAAACACTCAACTAATGGCTACAATTTAAGGAATCTGTTTAGTGACGGCATCAGATTCCTAATTGATGGAGAAAGGTCTGGTGGCAAGAAAAGCTGCTTTTAGGAGGTTGTCAAGTGTTTTCGCTCGACGATTCCATTCTTGGGTGGTTAATTTAGCCCTTGTTCCTGTAACTCGAATCCTAGCCCGGTATATCCCATTTTAATTTTACACCATTGTGAACCTTACGCCTTTTTTACTCTCTAATCGAGGTTCTCGGCATTGAAAAATCTTCGTAAACTAAATCACACGTGTATATGTTGACTTTTAAGAGATATACAGTCAAGAAAATCAAGGGCAATGGTGACATATATACGGATTAGACACCAAAAAAAACACTCAACAAATGGCTACAATTTAAGGAATGCGTTTAGTGACGGCATCAGATTCTTAATTAATGGAGAAAGGTCTGGAGGCAGAAAAAGCTGCTTCTAGGAGGTTGTCAAGTGTTTTCGCTCGACGATTCCATTCTTGGGTGGTTGGTTTGGCCCTTTTTCCTGTAACTCGAATCCTATCCAGGTATATCCAATTTTAATTTTACACCATTGTGAACCTTACGCCTTTTTTACTCTCAGATCGAGGTTCTCGGCATTAAAAAATCTTCGTAAACTAAATCGTACGTGTATATGCTGACATTTAAGAGATATACAGTCAAGAAAATCAAGGGCAATGGTGATATATATGCGGATTAGACGACAAAAAAAAACACTCAACAAATGGCCACAGTTTAAGGAATGTGTTTAGTGACGGCATCAGATTCCTAATTGATGGAGAAAGGTCTGGTGGCAACAAAAGCTGCTTCTAGAAGGTTGTCAAGTGTTTTCGCTCCACGATTCCATTTTTGGGTGGTTGGTTTGGCCCTTGTTCCTGTAACTCGGATCCTAGCCCGGTATATCTCATTTTAATTTTACACAATTGTGAACCTTACGCCTTTTTTACTCTTTGATCGAGGTTCTCGGTATTGGAAAATCTTCGTAAACTAAATCACAAGTGCGTATGTTGACATTTAAGAGATATACAGTCAAGAAAATCAAGAGAAATGGTGATATATATGCGGATTAGACAACAAAAAAACACTCAACAAATGGCTACAATTTAAGGAATGTGTTTAGTGACGGCATCATATTCCTAATTGATGGAGAAAGGTCTGGTGGCAAGAAAAGCTGCTTCTAGGAGGTTGTGAAGTGTTTTCGCTCGACGATTCCATTCTTGGGTGGTTGGTTTGGCCCTTGTTCCTGTAACTCGAATCCTAGCCCAGTATATCCCATTTTACTTTTACTCTATTGTGAACCTTACGCCTTTTTTACTCTCTGATCGAGGTTCTAGGCATTGAAAAATCTTCGTAAACTAAATCACACGTGTATATGTTGACATTTAAGAGATATACAGTCAAGAAAATCAAGGGCAATGGGGATATATATGTGGATTAGACACCAAAAAAACACTTAACAAATGGCTACAATTTATGGAATGTGTTTAGTGACGGCATCAGATTCCTAATTGATGGAGAAAGGTCTAGTGGCAAGAAAAGCTGCTTCTAGGAGGTTGTCAAGTGTTTTCACTCGATGATTCCATTCTTGGGTTGTTGGTTTGGCCCTTGTTCCTGTAACACGAATCCTAGCCCGATATATCACATTTTAATTTTACACCATTGTGAACCTTACGCCTTTTTTACTCTCTGATCAAGATTCTCGGCATTGAAAAATCTTCGTAAACTAAATCACACGTGTATATGTTGACATTTAAGAGATATACAGTCAAGAAAATCAAGGGCAATGGTGATATATATGCGGATTAGACACCAAGAAAAACACTCAACTAATGGCTACAATTTAAGGAATCTGTTTAGTGACGGCATCAGATTCCTAATTGATGGAGAAAGGTCTGGTGGCAAGAAAAGCTGCTTTTAGGAGGTTGTCAAGTGTTTTCGCTCGACGATTCCATTCTTGGGTGGTTGATTTGGCCCTTGTTCCTGTAACTCGAATCCTAGCCCGGTATATCCCATTTTAATTTTACACCATTGTGAACCTTACACCTTTTTTACTCTCTAATCGAGGTTCTTGGCAATGAAAAATCTTCGTAAACTAAATCACACGTGTATATGTTGACTTTTAAGAGATATACAGTCAAGAAAATCAAGGGCAATGGTGACATATATACGGATTAGACACCAAAAAAAACACTCAACAAATGGCTACAATTTAGGGAATACGTTTAGTGACGGCATCAGATTCTTAATTGATGGAGAAAGGTCTGGAGGCAGAAAAAGCTGCTTCTAGGAGGTTGTCAAGTGTTTTCGCTCGACGATTCCATTCTTGGGTGGTTGGTTTGGCCCTTGTTCCTGTAACTCGAATCCTATCCAGGTATATCCAATTTTAATTTTACACCATTGTGAACCTTACGCCTTTTTTACTCTCAGATCGAGGTTCTCGGCATTAAAAAATCTTCGTAAACTAAATCGTACGTGTATATGTTGACATTTAAAAGATACACAGTCAAGAAAATCAAGGGCAATGGTGATATATATGCGGATTAGACGACAAAAAAAAACACTCAACAAATGGCCACAGTTTAAGGAATGTGTTTAGTGACGTCATCAGATTCCTAATTGATGGAGAAAGGTCTGGTGGCAACAAAAGCTGCTTCTAGGTGGTTGTCAAGTGTTTTCGCTCCACGATTCCATTCTTGGGTGGTTGGTTTGGCCCTTGTTCCTGTAACTCGAATCCTAGCCCGGTATATCTCATTTTAATTTTACACCATTGTGAACCTTACGCCTTTTTTACTCTCTGGTTGAGGTTCTCGGCATTGAAAAATCTTCGTAAACTAAATCACACGTGTATATGTAGACATTTAAGAGATATACAGTCAAGAAAATCAAGGACAATGGTGATATATATGCGGATTAGACACCAAAAAAACACTCAACTAATGGCTACAATTTAATGAATCTGTTTCGTGACGGCATCAGATTCCTAATTGATGGAGAAAGGTCTGGTGGCTTAAAAAGCTGCTTCTAGGAGGTTGTTAAGTGTTTTCGCTCGACGATTCCATTCTTGGGTGGTTGATTTGGCCCTTGTTCCTGTAACTCGAATCCTAGCCCGGTATATCCCATTTTAATTTTACACAATTGTGAACCTTACTCCTTTTTTACTCTCTGATTGAGGTTCTCAGCATTGAAAAATCTTCGTAAACTAAATCACACGTGTATATGTTGACATTTAAGAGATATACCGTCAAGAAAATCAAGGGCAATGGTGATATATATGCGGATTAGACACAAAAAAAAACACTCAACAAATGGCTACAATTTAAGAAATGTGTTTAGTGACGGCATCAGATTCTTAATTGATTGAGAAAGGTCTGGTGGCAAGAAAACCTGCTTCTTGGAGGTTGTCTATTGTTTTCGCTCGACGATTCCATTCTTGGGTGGTTGGTTTGGCCCTTGTTCCTGTAACTCGAATGCTAGCCAGGTATATCCTATTTTAATTTTACACCATTGTGAACCTTATGCCTTTTTTACTCTCTGATCGAGGTTCTCAGCATTGAAAAATCTTCGTATACTAAATCACAAGTGCGTATGTTGACATTTAAGAGATATACAGTCAAGAAAATCAAGGGCAATGGTGATATATATGCGGATTAGACACCAAAAAACACTCAACAAATGGCTACAATTTAAGGAATGTGTATAGTGACGGCATTAGATTCCCAGTTGATGGAGAAAGGTCTGGTGGCAACAAAAGCTGCTTCTAGGAGGTTGTCAAGTGTTTTCGCTCGACGATTCCATTCTTGGGGGGCTGGTTTGGCCCTTGTTCCTGTAACTCGAATCCTAGCCCTTTATATCCCATTTTAATTTTACACCATTGTGAACCTTACACCTTTTTTACTCTCTGATCGAGGTTCCCGGCATTGAAAAATCTTCGTAAACTAAATCACACGTGTATATGTTGACATTTAAGAGATATACAATCAAGAAAATCAAGGGCAATGGTGATATATATGCGCATTAGACACAAAAAAAAAACACTCAACAAAAGTGACGGCATCAGATTCCTAATTGATGGAGAAAGGTTTGGTGGCAAGAAAAGCTGCTTCTAGGAGGTTGTCAAGTATTTTCGCTCGACTATTCCATTCTTGGGTGGTTGGTTTGGCCCACTTCCTGTAACTCGAATCCTAGCCCGGTATATCTCATTTTAATTTTACACCATCGTGAACCTTACGCCTTTTTTACTCTCTGATCGAGGTTCTCGGCATTGAAAAATCTTCGTAAACTAAATCACACGTGTATATGTTTACATTTAAGAGATATACAGTCAAGAAAATCAAGGGCAACGGTGATATATATGCGGATTAGACACCCAAAAAAAACACTCAACAAATGGCTACAATTTAAGGAATGTGTTTACTGACGGCATCAGAATCCTAATTGTTGGAGAAAGGTCTGGTGGCAAGAAAAGATACTACTAGGAGGTTGTCAAGTGTTTTCGCTTGACGATTCCATTCTTGGATGGATGGTTTGGCCCTTGTTCTTGTAACTCTAATCCTAGCCCGGTATATCCCATTTTAATTTTACACCATTGTGAACCTTACGCCTTTTTTACTCTCTGATCAAGGTTCTCGGCATTGAAAACTCTTCGTAAACTAAATCACACGTGTATATGTTGACATTTAAGAGATATACAGTCAAGAAAATCAAGGGCAGTGGTGATATATATGCGGATTAGACACAAAAAAACACTCAACATTTGGCTACTATTTAAGGAATGTGTTTAGTGACGACATCAGATTCCTAATTGATGGAGAAATGTCTGGTGGCAAGAAAAGCTGCTTCTAGGAGGTTGTTAATTGTTTTTACTCGATGATTCCATTTTTGGGTGGTTGGTTAGGCCCTTGTTCCTGTAACTCGAATCCTTGCCCGGTATATCACATTTTAATTTTACATCATTGTGAACCTTACGCCTTTTTTACTCTCTGATCGAGGTTCTCGGCATTGAAAAATCTTCGTAAACTAAATCACACGTGTATATGTTGACATTTAAGAGTTATACAGTCAAGAAAATCATGGGCAATGGTGATATATATGCGGATTAGACATAAAAAAAACACTCCACAAATGGCTACAATTTAAGGAATATGTTTAGTGACGGCATCAGATTCCTAATTGATGGAGAAAGGTCTGGTGGCAAGAAAAGCTGGTTCTAGGAGGTTGTCAAGTGTTTTCGCTCGATGATTCCATTCTTGGGTGGTTGGTTTGGCCCTTGTTCTTGTAACTCGAATCCTAGCCCTGTATATCCCATTTTAATTTTACACCATTGTGAACCTTACGCCTTTTTTACTCTCTGATCCATGTTCTCGACACTAAAAAATATTCGTAAACTAAATCACACGTGTATATGTTGACATTTAAGAGATATAAAGTCAAGAAAATCAAGGGCAATGGTGATAGATATGCGGATTAGACACAAAAAAACACTCAACAAATGGTTACAATTTAGGGAATGTGTTTAGTGACGCCATCAGATTCCTACTTAATGGAGAAATGTCTGGTGGCAAGAAAAGCGGCTTCTAGGAGGTTGTCAAGTATTTTTGCTCGACAATTTCTTTCTTGGGTGGTTGGTTGGCCCTTGTTCCTGTAACTTGAATCCTATCCCGGTACATCCCATTTTAATTTTACAACATTGTGAACCTTACGCCTTTTTTACTCTCTGATCGAGGTTCTCGGCATTGAAAAATCTTCGTAAACTAAATCACACGTGTATATGTTGACATTTAAGAGATATGCCATCAAGAAAATCAAGGGCAATGGTGATATATATGCGGATTAGACACCAAAAATAAAACAATCAACAAATGGCTACAATTTAAGGAATGTGTTTAGTGACGGCATCAGATTCTTAATTGATGGAGAAAGGTCTAGTGGGAAGAAAAGCTGCTTCTAGGAGGTTGTCAATTGTTTTCGCTCGATGATTACATTCTTGGGTGGTTGGTTTGGCCCTTGTTCCTGTAGCTCGAATCCTAGCCCGGTATATCCCATTTTAATATTACACCATTGTGAACCTTACCCCTTTTTTACTCTCTGATCGAGGTTCTCGCCATTGAAAAATCTTCATAAACTAAATCACACGTGTATATGTTGACATTTAAGAGATATACAGTCAAGAAAATCAAGGGCAATGGTGATATATATGCGTATTAGACACCAAAAAAACACTCAACAAATGGCTACAATTTAAGGAATGTGTTTACTGCCGGCATCAGATCCTAATTGCTGGAGAAAGGTCTGGTGGCAAGAAAAGCTGCTTCTAGGAGGTTGTCAAGTGTTTTCCCTCGACGATTCCATTCTTGGGTTGTTGGTTTGGCCCTTGTTCCTGTAACTCGAATCCTAGCCCGGTATATCTCATTTTAATTTTACACCATTGTGAACCTTACGCCTTTTTTACTCTGTGGTCGAGGTTCTCGGCTTTGAAATATCTTCGTAAACTAAATCACACAGGTATATATTGACATTTAAGAGATATACAGTCAAGAAAATCAAGGGCAATGGTGATATATATGCGGATTAGACACCCAAAAAAACACTCAACAAATGGCTACAATTTAAGAAATGTGTTTAGTGACGGCATCAGATTCCTAATTGATGCAGAATGGTCTGGCGGCAAGAAAAGCTTCTTCTAGGAGGTTGTCAAGTGTTTTCGCTCGATGATTGCATTCTTGGGTGGTTGGTTTGGCCCTTGTTCCTGTAACTCGAATGCTAGCCCGGTATATCCCATTTTAATTTTACACCATTGTGAACCTTACGCCTTTTTTTACTCTCTGATCGAGGTTCTCGCCATTGAAAAATCTTCGTAAACTAAATCACACGTGTATATGTTGACATTTAAGAGATATATAGTCAAGAAAATCAAGGGCAATGGTGATATATATGCGGATTAGACACCAAAAAAAACACTCAACAAATGGCTATAATTTAAGGAATGTGTTTAGTGACGTCATCAGATTCCTAATTTATGGAGAATGGTCTGGTGGCAAGAAAATATGCTTCTAGGAGGTTGTCAAGTATTTTCGCTCGACGATTCCATTCTTGGGTGGTTGGTTTGGCTCTTGTTCCTGTAACTCGAATCCTAGCCCGGTATATCCCATTTTAATTTTACACCATTGTGAACCTTACGCCTTTTTTACTCTCTGATTTAAAGTCATTAAACCATACACCACTGATGTGTTCCCCACTCATACACAGTTCATTTAGGTTTATATCACATTGGTATATTGATTATTTCATGCTTTTTGCCTACTGGTACATCGTATGATGAAGCTGCTACCACACTTAAGCAATTTAATTCATTTTCAGTGTGACAGTCTAACTTGCTGATGTATTATCATTTCTTCTTTTTCACACCATGAAATCTCTTTTTAAATTTTTCATTTTTTATGTTTTTTCATTTTTCAATGTTTTTTGTATTTTTTTTTTTAATTTATAACTTACTCCCCCTAAACACACGCACTAACTCTTTTTGGCTTAGCGTAATTTCTCCCCTAAATTTTTGTTTTTATGGAGCAAGTTTCAAAAACAGAAATTTAAACATCAACAGACTCCCACTTTAATCTGACAATAAGTTTTTCACCAATAAATCATCAATCAATCACTAAAGTAAATAGTTAGTTACCAATTTTAACCTACTATTCACCTCATACACTTTACAGGAACAACCACTGTTGAACACATCAAACAGTCCTTCTTGGTCATCCTGCACATTCTCAACAACTCAGTTAGACTTAACAACCCAAACCTGACCGGTTTTGGGTCGACCATGTAAATCCATATATGATGCTTCTAACCAATATCCGTCACACCTTACTGGTGTCTTGGTTGTTTTCCCTGTTGTTGAACAAGATTTATAACTTCCACTAGGTTTTTAATCGCGAGAGTTCCAATAAAATCTCGGATTTTCTGACCTTTGAAAATTATTATCTTGATACCTTCTTCGCCCATTATCATACCATGAATTTTGAAAAAATTTTGGATGTTGTTGAACATTTGAGTTACTAAAACCCCTATATTCATTTCTTCTTTGAAAATTCCGATTACCAGAAGTCTGGTATCGATTTTGATATCCAAAATTTCTATTTTGACTTTGAAACCGATTTGATTTACCATTAAAATGACTAAATTGTGTAGAATTGCTTCTTGGTCTATCAAATCGTCTTGATGTTGAAGTTTTAGATTGAAATCTTGGTTGATTATATTGCAATGTTGTTGAACATTATTATTCAAACCAACCCTATTCCCTTCCTTAACCTCATCAACTTTTTGCTTATTTTTCTCTAAAGGACAACAACTCACCACGTGCCCTTTGTTGTGACATTTAAAACAAGATTTTGTCTTATAAATTCTCTTTTTCTGAAATCTCTTTTTAAATGTTTTCTTCTTTTCGTCTTCAGTATCCTCATCCGATTTATGAGGTGTACTATTAGACTCAACAGATTCTTTCAAAGAAACTGCACTATTCGGCAATTCCATAGCTATCGGATCCACTACAGCTGGTGTAGTAGGCACAAAATCAGTTAGCTCATTCTCATCAGGTAAAAATGAGTAATCTTGATCCTTAGAAGATGAAGCTTTACTAAACCCCACTCCCATTTTATCATTACTCCTTTTTAGCCCTTTTTGAATTTGATTTCTAAGTAATGATGATTTTCCAAATTTTTCTAACTTTCCTTTAAGTTCAACAATTTGGTCTTGTGCAACGGCCAATTCCCTGCACTTATCAGAAAACTCATTAGTTTTATCCTTTATAGTTTCACGAGCCAAATCAATGACCTGTAACAGTTCATTGACTTTGCTTGTTAAACTGCTGATTTCCTGTTCATTTAATTTAAGTTTGTTTAAACAATTTGACTCTCGTTCAATCAAAAGAACATTTGACTCTTTTAAATTCTCTACACAAGCTAATACAATTTTGTTTTGCTCCGATAGTCTGTTAACCTTACCCTGTAGTTCAGTGCAATTATGACATGTATGACATACAGATTCTGATGATGCCTTCACCTCTGCTGTAAGTCCATTCGCATCAGTCAAGCCCTTTGAAACTTCTGTCTCCTTCTTCTCACCAATCTTCACAACTGCAAGCTCAGCTACACAAGCTTGATCACATGTATTCAATCTTGAAGGAATCTGATAACGTTTTTCCAAAGCTTCCCACAGCTCTCTAGAAGTCCCACACTTTTTGAAGATATGTTTAGTTCCCTCTGGCAAGGACATCTTGATCACTGCTAAAGCTTTCTTCTCAGCATCAACCATAAGTTTCTCAGATTCATCCATCTTCTCGTAAGAAATCATTTTAACTCTTCCTTAAACACGACGTGTAGGAGCAATGTATCCATCAATCATACAGCTCCACATTCTAATATCTTCACTTTTCACAAATGCCTTAAACTCCTCTTTCCAGACAGCATATTGTTTAACGTTTATCAGCTTTGGCCAATGTTTAACAGTCTCACTGACTTTATCCATTTTCGCCATCACGCAGCTTAAAAGTTTAACTGGATTTTGGTAACCTGTGTCAAAATCCATATATAACTTCTCTACTGGTCCTTGTCGGGTTTTTACCGTAAGCGAACTGATAAAACCGTACAAATTTTTCCGAAAACTGTGATTACCAAATTATACCGTTAGAATCGTCTCGAAAAAATGAATCCAAAGATATATAATGTCAAACACCTATTTCGGGAATTTCCATAGTCCTAATGTCACCCCGATATTCCACGTATTACCGGTGGGGAGTATCGTGACGTAGTTGATATTATCATAGTCAAATAATCACAGTTCAATGCACAGCGGAAGTCTAAAGTAATAATAATACAAATCGATTCGAAAGTATAATAAGGTATTACACAACGGTTGTATATGGATCCACAGGCGGATCTTAAAACAGAAAAATAAACACTGTTCAACAGACTTTAGACGTTTAGAACTTGCAAGATTCCTTATTAACGCCCTGAGCTCCCAGCCAATTACGTACAGTACCTGTCACTTAATCTTTTTGGAAAATACATCAGTTTACCTTAGTAAATACAATTAACTGACTCTTTTGAAAACATTTATGAAAATTGATTTAAATGCACAAGGCACAATTATCCTCTTATAACTTGGAACAATTATATAAATATAATCTTGCATACAGATTTATATGTTTGTTATACATTCAGGGCCCGATATAGAAACCGAGTCAAGATTAACAGACACACCACAAGTATAGGCCCACAAGAGAGTGAGATACTGATTTTCCTACGCAAGTGTCAGGTGTATGCCTACACCCCGTGCTTAAGACGTGGTCATTTCTGAATAAATGATGCCAAGGATATCCGGGACATGGTCATTAACCCCCAAAGGCTTTATTTCAAACAAGACAGATTAAAACGGGTTATGTAAATATATTAATCACAATCCGATCTAAATAACTACATACCCGACCAAGCGGTATTATTATAATACCGTATCCCAAGCCCGTATAACGGAAAAGAAGTTAAAAGCATTTACCTGAGCTAAAAGTAATTTTATTCTCAGCCGTATATTCAAATTAGCAAGCACAAGTACCTCTACTGGGGCTCTCAATCTGGAACGAAGGTTTTATTAACCTATTAGATTCCTAACGGGTCTTATTTAAGTTGTAACTTAGACCTGTTAGTTTTAAGGAAAGGTTTACAGTTCAAAACGCAAGATTAAGCGAAGACCGAATTAGAATGTGATTTAGACCCGACAAGTATGGAGACTTGTATAATATGGGTAAGCTAAACACATTATGAATTTTGAAGTGAAAATGATAAGGTTTGACCCGTTTCGATTAAGTTATGCAAACTAGTTACATAAACCGTACCGAACGCGAAAGATGCATAACGGGTAACCAAATGAGTCATGAACATGTTCCACAATTTAATATGCCTTAAATATGTTGTGATATCAGTTGGATATCTTCCATTATGCCCAAAACGGATTTAAATCAATTTAAGCCTCGTAGGGATATTTTGGTTATTTTAATGTTTATAAAAGAGGTTAAATAATAATCTAAGTTCCTGGTCTAAATAATCAGTAAAAATGTTTATTTTATCAGGTTATATCAGTAAGATATCTCACATATGTGAAATTTATCATTTATGGTCAAACTATGCACTGTAGGGGCATTTTGGTCATTTCACATATGCTTTAAGGGTTAATTTTGGAAATATGAGTTCAAAACTATTATTTACTGTTAAAGTATAAAAATTTATTCATAACATCCATAGGTATCAAGCTTTAGGTTCCTAATATGGTTTTAAACTATATTATGCGCCTAACTCGCATAAAAGTCGGTATTTGACGATATTCGGTTTAAATAGGGAAATCTGAGATTTTGACCAGCCTTTACAGTTTAAAATAACTTGTTTATTATATAAAATCAGTAGAAAAAGGTTTGACATGTAAAGGATGTATAAAACTCATTTTATTAGCAAAAAGGGCATTATCGACAATTACCGAGTCTATGCATGAACTCTATGTTATGATCAGTTTAAAATTTAATAAAAATTTCCAAAAATCCTTAAATATTATATTACATCATTGGGTAAAAATTTTGGTGTCAAAATTTGGTTTTAAATAGGTTTTATGCCAAGAATGTCGTTTAATTAATAAAAAGGCTTCAATTTACGATATCGAGCATAACTCCTAATTTAGACCACAAACTTATGTCAAATTTTTAGGACATGTTTATAAATCAGTAATAAAGGTTTTTGTCCTCTCACATTTTCAAAAATCTCGTTTCAATATCAAAAGGGCATAATGGTCAATTTTTAGGCATTTAACGGAAACATGCAATGAACTAGGATTTCTAAGGAACCAAGTTGTATAAGTTCAGATGATTATACTAACCTATAACATGGTCCTAAATGAACCCTAAGGCATATTTAAACTAAGCTAAATCGGGTCAGAATGAAAGTCAAAGCAAAAGTCAACTTTTGCGACTTTCGGTTGTGAACCGAGCCTAAACTCAGAATTGCCGGGTTGAACATGCCTAGACATGTTCAATTAATATTTACCAAGTTATTAAAGTGACAAAACTGATTTATTGCCTTTACATCATTAGTTATGAATTTTATTTAAAAACCGACTTGTTTGACTTTTATTTTGATTACTTTGACCCGACAATTAACTAAGCAGACGTGGTAATTAGGAGGTGCCCTTTTTGAGGGTTTAATACCTACCTAATGGCTCGATCGTTTAAAAGTCAAAGCGTTTATCGTGAACGCTTGACTTTTCGGCTTTAAGAGCCAAACAACTTAACTAAGCACGAAAGGAACACTTACAAATGGTCCAAGCTAGGAAGATCTTGATCAAACTACTCAGGTATGAAGTTCATGAACTCCAACTTAGAGTAATTCAATCAGATTGTGACGAAAAATGAATGAAGGTGATGGGTATTTATAGAAAACCCACAACCGTTAGGATCGTTCCTCGCAAAAAGAGCTTCGATCTGAGCCGTACAAGTGGACCCCCTGATTTAGAATACCACGGGCACCCCTAAACAAGCCCATAGAATGATCAAAACCATTTGCACAACATGGGAACAGCTGGAAATTGCTGGAAATTGATTATTGCAGATTTGAGCATTCTATGCGGGCCACGTAGACATAGGGGATGGGCTACGCGCCCCTCCTAGCACATCAGGTCAGCAACTTTTCAATATTTACAGAAACAGTCCCTGCATGCATATACGGCCCTTTTGACACGTTTAAGGCTCGTTAACCTCATTTCAAGGCTCCAAAATGAAGTTAAAGCATAGGAAACATAAAGCATGCTCAAAAATATGTCGGATGTCAGTTCGTTTGGTCGTACGGTTGCGTTGTTCGGCTAATTACGACGAAACACGAACGGACGCGAAAAACGACCCAAATTACGCGACGAATGTAATTTTATCATGCCAATCACTAAAATAAAATATTTTAATGATTACATAAATTTTTGGATGTCCGGATATATTCAGAACGTAAGATATGTGCGAAAATGCAAACTTATGCACTTTTTGACCTTTTAGTCCCTGTTGATCAAATAAGTTTATTTTTTGCGCACCAAACACCTCTAAGCCTATTTCTAAGCTATGTAAAGGATATTTAGGGCATGTTTAACTTATGATCATATTCCGGAAGGTTCGATACCATACGAATTGGCAGACTTTTGCAGTTTGACGCAAATAGTCCCTCTAATGCGCAAACTTGCGCATATTATCGTTTAATAGCATTGAAGCCTTATCTAATCCTTATTAGGCATTCATGGGAGTATTATTAAACATTACGATGCTTCAGGTTCATAAAAAGGTCATTCAGAGGTATAATTAAACATATTGACGCTTTAGCCCCTTAAACTTGCAAAGTTGCACGTAACGTCACTTAAAGACATAAAAGCCTTAGACGGCCAATAATTGGCTTTCCCGAGAGTATTATCAAACATCATGAAGCTCTCGGTTTGTTAAAAGGTCACTCAGAGGTAAGAATTAACATGTTGACACTTTTAACCCTTCATCGCACAAACTTTCAATTAATTACGCAAACGGCTACTCTCGATCAACAAATGGCTCATTTGTGAATATGATTGTCGTGTAACGTTATTCAGAGGCTTATGATAAGCATGTTGCCACTTCCAGTCCTTCAATAATCAATTTTTTTGATTTTTCACAAATTTAGTCCTTCATAGTCAACGATTGACCTTATTAGGGTTTTGTACGCGTGTCAACACATCATTGGACGTGCTTTTACGAGGTGTTACATCCTCACCCCCTTAAAAGAAATCTTGACCTCGAGATTTGCTCAAATGATGGAAGTACTTTCTGTCTTATAATGTACTTAATCTTCCATAGCATATATGGGGCCTCTCCAAACACCCAAGATGACCTTTATAATAGGTACATGTATCCTTTTGGAGCTTCTAGTCTTGTCAATCCTCAATCGATGCTGATTCACCACAAACTATAAGTTTTTTATTAATCCGCCTATCATTATGTGACAATGCTCTTGACCTATTGTCTAGCCATATCTTTAAATCACAGGTGTGGAACACATTGCGAGCTCCACCAAGCTCCTTAAATAGGTTTTAGCTTATAAGCTTTTGATCTTTGATATATTCGATTTCCTCGAATGATCCTATATATCCAGAGCTTAACTAGCCCATTATTAAAATTTTAGCACACCCTTCTTAGGGTGATACCTTCGATTGAACCTTATTCCTTATTAAGGACTTAAGATGGTTGCAACTTTCATCAATCCTTGATTTTCCGCCGATTACTGGCAACTTTCAGACGATTACGAATTCATATGATCTTATTCGTTGTATCCAAGGTAATTTCAGGTCCTGCTAATTCGGACTTACTAAAATTCTGCCCAACATTAGATGTTTAGCATCCCATCTATACAAAGTCTCCAAAGGAGCGGCCTTGATACTTATATAACAACTATTATAGAAAAGCTTATTTAAGGTGAGATGGTTATTCCAACTACTGCTTAAAACCAATCTTAAGGAATAGCTAATCCTTACAGATAGTCAAACAAATCGACGATCTTGGGCAGCTGATGGCGATCCTTAATTGTTGCCTAAATAGGGTTGCGGTAATCAATGCATAAGAAGAATGAACCGTCTTTTAAATTAATAATACTGGAGCTCCCAGAATTATGATTTAGGCCTTTATGAAATCCTCTCTAGAAGCTTTTCTGATTGACTCTTAGTTATCCCATTCCGTGGGTACTAACCGATATGGGGCCTTCCAATAGATGCAACTCTAAGTGAGATATTATTCTTAACTCTACTTGTCTCAGGAAGTAAACAGGGTAGTCTTTGGAGAAGATAATCAAGACACAAGGAGATTACAGAGACTTTCCAAATCTCAGGCTCTGGTTCATTTATCATTGCCTGTGTCAGATAAGTGACATATTTACTTTACAAATCCATGGATACCTTATCAGTGACACTTACTTGGACATTTCCCTTCAGGGTATCTTCTTTGAATACCATTAGCTGACTTCAGTGCAATATGACCATTGGAATATCTCAGTGGTTCCATGCATTAAACCTCCATACTGATCAGGCATGGAAGCAATCTATGGAGCATATTAGGATACACCAATCCTCATATGGCGCTTTTATCATACAATCTGGTATTCGCAGTTGATAGAAATCAATGAGATAACAACTAACATATTCTGACGTACTCCATCTGGAGAGAGAGTACTCTATAATTTTACTACTGAAGATTTCTAACAGGAACAAAAGAAATGGTTCCTATGATTTTCGTCTGTAAGTCTTACCTTACACCTAATCTATGGGGTTCTTATGGAAGATTTTAAAATTTTGCTATACTTACAATTTATGAAGGATTTATTGGTACCCGAATCAAAACAGAACTCTTAGCACTTATGTTACCAATGAATGATAAGGAATGTACCTGATGTCATTATTGATATAAGCTACCTCTGGCATCCATCAGGAGAGTTTAAGCACTTTCATTCTTAGGCTTTCTATCCTTAGCCGCACTTCCCTTGACAGATTTAGGGCATGTAGTCTTGATGTGGCCTTTCTCGTTACAGCCGAAGCAGACTGCATCCTTTATGTCCTTGCAATCCAACGTTTTATGCTCACTTGATTTGCAGATCCCACAAGCCCTAGGCTGCGATTGGGATTTTGATTCAAACCTGCACCTCCCTAGATGGTGCTTCTCGCAGGTCCTGAATAAAGGTTTCTTGTTGGACTTTTGTTTGTTCTCCTTAAGCTCAAGCTTACCCTTTTTCTTAGAAGTATGGAAGTTATCTTTCTCCCTTTTCCTTTTTAGTTCATTTTTCGCATCCGAGGCATGAACAAGATCCTTCTCGTGAGTAAGGAAGTGTGGTTCTAATTGGGATTTGGAACAAGTAGCATTGGGCTCCTTGAACTTTTTCATGACCTTTCTCACAGCTTTTCCAACAACTGCGTCAATCATAGCTTGGAGAACATCTCTGTTAATTTTGAGGTTCACTATTGTAGTATCATTAGCATGCGTCGCATCATTAATGACGCGATCGACGGTTGTCTTATCCGAGTTTGTCATACTCGAGACTTGCTCTCTAAAACCAAATGAAACAATTACTTAGTTGCACTACAATAGCTATTCATCATCCTGATGACCTAGCATATACTAACCATGGTATCATTAAACCATAAATGCTAATACAGTACAAACATTCCTAATGAATGCTATTTAAATATATATATCAATTATATTTAGCCTAGGCCATAAAAAGACCATCAATGGCATTTTAAGGTTTGGACCTAGTCCATCACCTTTTGACAAGGGATCAAAATGTCACATCTGTCTTCATCATATTGATGATTTGGATGGCTTGAAAGCTCGCCATAAGGATATTTGAGAAGAGTGATTCCTAATGGATATAAAGCATCCATCTAAGATTGTTGAAGCAGTCTCTAAAGTGTCATCGGCAAATTCTACCTCGCGTTATATGTCTAGAGTCCTAACAGGTAGATACAGCAGTTTACAACATTTATTGTCCACAATAGACTTTTCTGCACCATAATCAAACAAATTCCCGCATAAACATCATTGATAAGGAAATGTACCTGTTATAATGTTATCATTATGTACTGCCTCCTGGGTGTTCATCTGGAAGACTCACGCGTTTGTTTTCTTGGCCTCTTCAGGCTTCTTCTGATTCTTAGGGCAGTTAGTCTTGATATACCCCTTCTCGTTGCAACCATAACAGGTTGCATCTTTCAACTTCCTGCAATCCAAGGTTTTATGTTCCTTAGACTTGCAGATGCCACAAGGTAGAGGCTGAGATTCAAATATGCATTTCCCGAGGTGGTATTTCTTATAAGTTTTGCACCTGGTCTTTTCACTCGACTGTTGATTGTCCTTCTTAAACCCGGAACTCTTCTTATGATCAGATTTCCCCTTTTTCTTCTTATCGGAGCGATGAGAATTCTCATCCTCCCTTTTACACTTTCCATCATCAGAAGCTTTGGCAGCCTTGTTTCTGGCCACATCAAGTGTGAGAGATAGTGACAGATCTGCCGCTAACCTAAATGTGTTAGGTCTCGATGCTTTCACACTTTCCTTGATTTCTGGGGCTAGACCCCCAATAAAACGAGCTATACGCTTTGGTTTCGGTGTGATCAAGTACGGAACCAATCGAGACATGGTATTGAAACTTGTAAGATATGCCTGACAATCTAAGTTCTTCATGACCAATGTCAAGAAATCAGTCTCAATTTTCTCAACTTCATGTTGAGGATAGAAATTTTCTTTGATAAGAGCAACAAACTGATCCCAAGTCAAGTTGTACAACGGGATCTTCCCCGTAGCTTAGATTAGTGACCTCCACCAAGCTAGAGCTTCTCCTTTAAAAGATTGTGAAACAAACTTCACAATGTCTTGCTCTGCACATCCACTAATATCAACAACGGTGTCCATCTCATCAAGTCACGTCATGCAATCGATGGCTCCCTTTTGTCCTGTGAAGTCTCTGGGCTTGCAGGAGACAAAATATTTATATTAACAGGTTTTAACATGTGGCTCTTGATTAAGCACAACCTGTCTAGACAGAACACTCTTCTGATTCGATAAATGATGAGAATCGCTCTTATGAGCTGTATGAGTCTTGGAGGGTGGTTTTGAATGTGGTACAGACTGAGTTCTGGCGTGAGTTCCACTTGATTCATTATATTGTTTGTCAAGAGCTCAAGTAACGGCATTATCTATTAATGGCCTGCAGTTCTGCACCAGCTATATTAACTCTGGTAGTATCATTATTCTCCCTCGATGGCTGTTAACTTCATCTGATCCAGGTAGCTTGATTGCCACATAATATTGATAATGATTTATTCAGATGTCTATTATGGAATTGTCATTTATGGCAATTCATTAACCATGGAAATTTTAAGCCATATTGGTTAATTTAATTTATTTAAATTTTTATTATATTTTATCCCATTTATAAATTATTAAGGGTATTGAAATGGCACAAAAGGCCTTGCCACGAGGACAGTTTTGAATTTATAAGCCATGATCTTATAGGATCGAGGCATTAAGGTTTGAACACAGTTCATTACCTTTCTTGACAGAGAGTCAAAGACTACAATTGTCTTTTGTCTTTTAGGACAATAGATATTGCCCATAGGCATTTCATCACTAAGGGATGTTTATGATATGATCATCTTATCTGATGATTTGAGCTATGATTTCTAAATCACTAGGCAAGATAAGAAATTGGAAGAATCCAATATAAAGATGACTTATGTGATTTTATCGAATCACATTTGTCAGGAGTGCTAACATGTTTTCAGATGTTAACAAGGATTTAAATCTTAAAAAGGTTTTACCATCTAGGCCATGTCTAAAATGACATATAGGCTAGGTTATACCTTCAAGATTTTCTTTCAATATTCAATGGCAGATCAATTACAAAAAGGAATGATATTTTGATTTATTTTATATGTTATATTCATACATATAAGGACAAATGAAACTTTTAAATTAAAACATTCCATTAAATGGAAAAAGTACATAGATGCCCTAAACGGGACTTTTAAACAAGAAATTTGTCCACATAGGGACTAAAAGATAAATATGTCCTTATAAGGACTAGTAAAGAAATGAAATGCAACAAAAAGAGTTTCTTCTTTACTTTATTTCTGGAAATTTTCTCCTTGGTTCTCTGTGTGCGGTATGAATACTGAAGGTTTTTGTGGGTAGTCCAAATCTTCTATATTAGGAATCTTTGCAAACGTGGAATCCAAGGATTTTATGGTTAATGAATAATATGAATCATGAATAAGATCAGGACAGGTATAATCCAAGTTTGGGATTCCAAGACTTGGAGGTAAGAAATATGAGTCCTTTGGGTCCATAGGTATTATCTTTGGAGCGGGAGCTTCAGGGACAGCTGGTATGAACTCCTCCGATGTTAGCTTCTCATTTGAAGTTTCAAAAGTCTTGGGTACAGAATTTGAAATATGGTTAATGGGTTCAAAAGGTCCTTTCTCCATACTGGTCGTATGCTAACTCGAGCTGTGGTACGAAGCTTACATTCTTTAGTCTTCGGATCTTGAGAGCTTCCACCAACGGTAGCTTTGCTCGGCGACACGATCCTAAGATACAGAAATATCGAAAACAATGCATGCATATAACAGGGATGAGATCATTCCTAGTTCAAGTCTAGACTCGGAAGTCAAGAAATGAGCTACTGTGTCATTGAGATTAAACACAAAAGGCTAGTGTTTAATTCACTCAATGTTGGCTCTAATACCAACCTGTCACACCCCGATATTCCACGTATTACCGGTGGGCCCGGTGGGGAGTATCGTGACGTAGTTGATATTATCAAAGTCAAATAATCAAAGTTCAATGCACAGCGGAAGTATAAAGTAATAATAATATAAACCGATTCGAAAGTATAATAAGGTATTACACAACGGTTGTATATGGATCAACAGGCGGATCATAAAACAGAAAAATAAACACTGTTCAACAGACTTTAGACATTTAGAACTTGCAAGATTCCTTATTAACGCCCTGATCTCCCAGCCAATTACGTACAGTACCTGTCACTTAATCTTTTTGGAAAATACGTCAGTTTACACTAGTAAATACAATTAACTGACTCTTTTGAAAACATTTATGAAAATTGATTTAAATGCACATGGCACAATTATCCTTTTATAACATGGGACAATTATATAAAGATAATCTTGCATACAGATTTATATGTTTGTTATACATTCAGGGCCCGATATAGAAACCGAGTCAAGATTAACAGACACACCATAAGTATAGGCCCACAAGAGAGTGGGATACCGATTTTCCTACGCAACTATCAGGTGTATGCCTACACCCCGTGCTTAAGACGTGGTTATTTCTTAATAAATGATGCCAAGGATATCCGGGACATGGTCATTAACCCCCAAAGGCTTTATTTCAAACAAGACACATTAAAATGGTTTATGTAAATATATTAATCACAATCTGATCTAAATAACTACATACCCGACCAAGCGGTATTATTATAATACCGTATCCCAAGCCCGTATAAAGGAAAATAAGTTAAAAGTATTTACCTGAGCTAAAATGTAATTTTATTCTCAGCCGTATATTCAAATCAGCAAGCACAAGTACCTCTACTGGGGCTCTCAATCTGGAACGAATGTTTTATTAACCTATTAGATTCCTAACGGGTCTTATTTAAGTTGTAACTTAGAACGGTTAGTTTTAAGGAAAGGTTTATAGTTCAAAACGCAAGATTAAGCGAAGACCGGATTAGAATGTGATTTAGACCCGACAAGTATGGAGACTTGTATAATATGGGTAAGCTAAACACATTCTGAATTTTGAAGTGAAAATGATAAGGTTTGACCCGTTTCGGTTAATTTATGCAAACTAGTTACATAAACCGTACCGAACGCGAAAGATGCATAACGGGTAACCAAATGAGTCATGAACATGTTCCACAAGTTAATATGCCTTAAATATGTTGTGATATCAGTTGGATATCTTCCATTATGCCCAAAACGGATTTAAATCAATTTAAGCCCCGTAGGGGTATTTTGGTCATTTTAATGTTTATAAAAGAGGTTAAATAATAATCTGAGTTTCTGGTCTAAATAATCAGTAAAAATATTTATATTATCATGTTATATCAGTAAGATATCTCACATATGTGAAATTTATCATTTATGGCCAAACTATGCACCGTAGGGGCATTTTGGTCATTTCACATATGCTTTAAGGGTTAATTTTGGAAATATGAGTTCAAAACTTTTATTTACTATTAAAGTATAAAAATTTATTCATAACATCCATAGGTATCAAGCTTTAGGTTCCTAATATGGTTTTAAACTATATTATGCGCCTAAATCGCATAAAAGTCGGTATTTGACGATATTCGGTTTAAATAGGGAAATATGAGATTTTAACCAGCCTTTATAGTTTAAAATAACTTATTTATTATATAAAATCAGTAGAAAAAGGTTTGACATGTAAAGGATGTATAAAACTCATTTTATTAGCAAAAAGGGCATTATCGACAATTACCGAGTCTATGCATGAACTCTATGTTATGATCAGTTTAAAATTTAATAAAAATTTCCAAAAATCCTTAAATATTATATTACATCATTGGGTAAAAATTTTGGTGTCAAAATTTGGGTTTAAATAGGTTTTATGCCAAGAATGCCGTTTAATTAATAAAAATGCTTCAATTTACGATATCGAGCATAACTCCTAATTTAGACCACAAACTTATGTCAAATTTTTAGGACATGTTTATAAATCAGTAATAAAGGTTTTTTTCCTCTCACATTTTCAAAAATCTCGTTTCAATATCAAAAGGGCATAATGGTCAATTTTTAGGCATTTAACGGAAACATGCAATGAACTATGATTTCTAAGGAACCAAGTTGTATAACCTCAGAGGATTATACTAACCTATAACATGGTCCTAAATGAACCCTAAGGCATATTTAAACTAAGCTAAATCGGGTCAGAATGAAAGTCAAAGCAAAAGTCAACTTTTGCGACTTTCGGTTGTGAACCGAGCCTAAACTCATAATTGTCGGGTTGAACATGCCTAGACATGTTCAATTAATATTTACCAAGTTATTAAAGTGACAAAACTGATTTATTTCCTTTACATCATTAGTTATGAATTTTATTTAAAAACCGACTTGTTTGACTTTTATTTTAATTACTTTGACCCGACAATTAACTAAGCAAACGTGGTAATTAGGAGGTGCCATTTTTGAGGGTTTAATACCTACCTAATTACGATCACGTAGCCATGTTCGTTGCGAACAATGGCTCGATCGTTTAAAAGTCAAAGCGTTTATCGTGAACGCTTGACTTTTCGGCTTTAAGAGCCGAACAACTTAACTAAGCACGAAAGGAACACTTACAAAGGGTCCAAGCTAGGAAGATCTTGATCAAACTACTCAGGTATGAAGTTCTTGAACTCCAACTTAGAGTAATTCAATCAGATTGTGAGGAACAGTGAATGAAGGTGATGTTATTTATAGAAAACCCACAACCGTTAAGATCGTTCCTCGCAAAACAAACTTCGATCTGAGCCGTACAAGTGCACCCCCTGATTTAGAATACCATGGGCACCCCTAAACAAGCCCATAGAATGATCAAAACCATTTGCACAACATGGGAACAGCTGGAAATTGATGTTTGCATATCTGAACATTTTACGCGGGTCGCGTAGACATAGGGGATGGGCTACGCGCCCCTCCTAGCACATCAGGTCAGCAACTTTTCAATATTTACAGAAACAGTCCCTGCATGCATATAAGGCCCTTTTAGACACGTTTAAGGCCCGTTAACCTCATTTCAAGGCTCCAAAATGAAGTTAAAGCATAGGGAACATAAAGCATGCTCAAAAATATGTTGGATGTCGGTTCGTTTGGTCGTAAGGTTGCGTTGTTCGGCTAATTACGACGAAACACGAACGGACGCGAAAAACGATCCAAATTACGCGACGAATGTAATTTTATCATGTCAATCAATAAAATAAAATATTTTAATAATTACATAAATTTTTGGATGTCTGGATATATTCAGAACGTAAGATATGTGCGAAAATGCAAACTTATGCACTTTTTGACTCTTTTAGTCCCTGTTGATCAAATAAGTTTATTTTTTGCGCACCAAACACCTCTAAGCCTATTTCTAAGCTATGTAAATGATATTTAGGGCATGTTTAACTTATGATCATATTCCGGAAGGTTCGATACCATACGAGTCGGCAGACTTTTGCAGTTTGACGCAAATTGTCTCTCTAATGCGCAAACTTGCGCATATCATCGTTTAATAGCATCGAAGCCTTATCTAATCCATATTAGGCATTCATGGGAGTATTATTAAACATTACGATGCTTCAGGTTCATAAAAAGGTCATTTAGAGGTATAATTAAACATATTGACGCTTTTAACCCCTTAAACTTGCAAAGTTGCGCGTAACGTCACTTAAAGGCATAAAAGCCTTAGACGGCCAATAATTGGCTTTCCCAAGAGTATTATCAAACATCATGAAGCTCTCGGTTTTCTAAAAGGTCACTCAGATGTAAGAATTAACATGTTGACACTTTTAACCCTTCGTCGCACAAACTTTCAATTAATTACGCAAACAGCTACTCTCGATCAACAAATGGCTCATTTGTGAATATGATTACCATGTAACGTTATTCAGAGGCTTATGATAAGCATGTTGCCACTTCCAGTCCTTCCATAATCAAAGTTTTTGATTTTTCACAAAATTAGTCCTTCATAGTCAACGATTGACCTTATTAGGGTTTTGTACACGTGTCAACACATCATTGGACGTGCTTTTACAAGGTGTTACACCTAAAATTCCAACGAATCCAACCGTGCAAACCGTTTGTCGAGATGAGCTACGGATCACTTTCTATTCACAAAAACGTTAAATCCTCTATACGTATCTAATTCCTCCACCAAAATAAATACTCCACTCTTTAATTCCTCCAGCAAATACTCCACTTTTTTAATTCCTCCAGCAAATACTCCACTTAGCCAAACTAAATATGCTGGTTAATTCCTCCAGATAATTTCGCTGGTTAATTATGCTTGTTAACCAATTTCATTGTTTAACTACGCTAAGTTAATTTCGCTGGTTAATTATGCTAGTTAATTCCTCTGGTTGTTAAATTCGCTGATAAATGTGTTGGTTAAGTATGCTGGCTGATCAGTTCACAATTACGGCGACTATTAATTTCGCCGATCACCGTAATAATGTCGCTGAGGACAATTAAAACGGTTACCAAAGTCGCCTTTGGATTTAATTTCGCCGGTCACCGAGTTGCTAGGTCACAAATTCGCTGGTTTGTCAGTGTATTTATCCGAAATCAGCAAATCCTCCATAAACAAATCTTCTCAGAATTTTAAAAGATCTCTTTCTAACAGAACCTGCAAAATCGAAACAACCAAATCAGTCCAATTTTTCAAAGAATACACGAAGAACAATCTTCGAATCTTCAATCCTTTCCAGCCAAAATTCTTCAAGAAATCAAACAAAATTGTCCTGAAAACCTGCAAATCAGCAAAACTAAAAACACAGACTGATCAAACACAAACAAAACCGCAGAATTATATCAGGAATTCAAGATTTCGAAAACCCAAATTATCAGGTTTAAAATTTTCGAAATTTTTAACCAACTTCCACCCGAATCTGCAGTCTGCAATTCTGAACCGAGCTTCTTCAAGAGCCTAACGCTTTGATACCAATTGTAGATCCCTCGGTTCGTACGGATCATCACAGAATTGTATATCTAACCTAGAGTGCAGAATCCTCTTGATCAGATTTGCACAGAAACGAGTAGAAACACAAACAAAATTCACAATTAAACGGGTCTTCTATTGATTATCCAAACTAGAAGTTTTACAATCAATTCAAGACCTCACAACCTCACAGCCACTATCTGTGATCTTGCTCTAAAACTCTAATTCGAAATCTCTCTCTCTCTCTCTCTCTCTAGACTTTCTCTCTCTAAAATTCTCTAACTCCTAAAACCCTAATCACAAAACATGTTTATATACCACATGTCTGTGAACTGGACTTCCTACTGGGCTACGCCATTTTCCAAGCCCATTACAACAAATAAACTCCCTAACCAATAAGCTAAGCCTAATACAAAATATCCAAAGACTAAATAATCAAACTATTAAGCTGTTGTCACCGAATACGCACCAACACATTGTGAACCTTACGCCTTTCTTACTCTCTGATCGAGGTTCTCGGCATTGAAAAATCTTCGTAAACTAAATCACACGTGTATATGTTGACATTTAAGAGATATACAGTCAAGAAAATCAAGGGTAATGTTGATATATATGCAGATTAGACACAAAAAAAGCACTCAACAAATGGCTACAATTTAAGGAATGTGTTTAGTGATGGCATCAGATTCCTAATTGATGGAGAAAAGGTCTGGTGGCAAGAAAACCTGCTTTTAGGAGGTTGTCAAGTGTTTTCGCTCGACGATTCCATTCTTGGGTGGTTGGTTTGGCCCTTGTTCCTGTAACTCAAATCCTAGCCCGGTATATCCCATTTTAATTTTACACCATTGTGAACCTTACGCCTTTTTTACTCTCTGATCGAGGTTCTCGGCATTGAAAAATCTTCGTAAACTAAATCACACGTGTATATGTTGATATTTAAGAGATATACAGTCAAGAAAATCAAGGGCAATGGTGATATATATGCGGATTAGACACCAAAAAAACTCAACAAATGGCTACAATCTAAGGAATGTGTTTTGTGACGGCATCAGATTCCTAATTGATGGAGAAAGGTCTGATGGCAAGAAAAGCTGCTTCTAGGAGGTTGTCAAGTGTTTTCGCTCGACGATTCCATTCTTGGGTGGTTGGGTTGGCCCTTGTTCCTGTAACTCGAATCCTCGCCCGGTATATCCCATTTTAATTTTACACCATTGTGAACCTTACGCCTTTTTTTCTCTCTGATCGAGGTTCTCGGCATTGAAAAATCTTCGTAAACTAAATTACATGTGTGTATGTTGACATTTAAGAGATATACAGTCAAGAAAATCAAGGGCAATGGTGATATATATATGCGGATTAGACACCAAAAAAAAACACTCAACAAATGGCTACAATTTAAGGAATGTGTTTAGTGACGGCATCAGATTCCTAATTGATGGAGAAAGGTCTGGTGGCAAGAAAAGCTGCTTCTAGAAGGTTGCAAGTGTTTTCGCTCGACGATTCCATTCTTGGGTGGTTGGTTTGGCCCTTGTTCTTGTAACTCGAATCCTAGCCCGGTACATCCCATTTTAATTTTACACCATTGTGAACCTTACGCCTTTTTTACTCTCTGATCGAGGTTCTCGGCATTGAAAAATCTTCGTAAACTAAATAACATGTGTATATGTTGACATTTAAGAGATATACAGTCAAGAAAATCAAGGGCAATGGTGATATATATGCGGATTAGACACCAAAAAAAACACTCAATAAATGGCTACAATTGAAGGAATGTGTTTAGTGATGGCATCAAATTCCTAATTGATGGAGAAAGGTCTGGTGGCAAGAAAAGCTGCTTCTAAGAGGTTGTCAAGTGTTTCGCTCGACGATTCCATTCTTGTTGGTTTGGTTTGGACCTTGTTCCTGTAACCCGAATACTAGCCCGGTATATCCCATTTTAATTTTACACCATTGTGAACCGTACGCCCTTTTTACTCTCTGATCGAGGTTCTCGGTATTGAAAAATCTTCGTAAACTAAATCACACGTGTATATGTTGACATTCAAGAGACATACAGTCAAGAAAATCTAGGGCAATGGTGATATATATGCGGATTAGACACACAAAAAAACACTCAACAAATGGCTACAATTTAAGGAATGTGTTTAGTGACGGCATCAGATTCCTAATTGATGGAGAAATGTCTGGTGGCAAAAAAAAGGTGCTTCTAAGAGGTTGTCAAGTGTTTTCGTTCGACGGTTCCATTCTTGGGTGGTTGGTTTGGCCCTTGTTCCTGTAACTTGAATCCTAGCCCCGGTATATCCCATTTTAATTTTACACCATTGTAAACCTTAAGCCTTTTTTACTCTCTAATCGTGGTTCTCGGCATTGAAAAATCTTTGTAAACTAAATCACATGTGTATATGTTGACATTTATGAGATATACAGTCAAGAAAATCAAGGGCAATGGTGATATATATGCGGATTAGACACCAAAAAAAACACTCAACAAATGGCTACAATTTAAGGAATGTGTTTAGTGCCTGCATCAGATTCCTAATTGATTGAGAAAGGTCTAGTGGCAAGAAAAGCTGCTTCTAGGAGGTTGTCAAGTGTTTTCGCTCGACGATTCCATTCTTGGGTGGTTGGTTTGGCCATTGTTCCTGTAACTCAAATCCTAGCCCGGTATATCCCATTTTAATTTTACACCATTGTGAACCTTAGGCCTATTTTACACTCTGATCGAGGTTCTCGACATTGAAAAATCTTCGTAAACTAAATCACACGTGTATATGTTGACATTTAAGAGATATACAGTAAAGAAAATCAAGGACAATAGTGATATATATGCGGTTTAGACACAAAAAAAACACTCAACAAATGGCTACAATTTAAGGAATGTGTTTAGAGACGGCATCAGATTCCTAATTGATGGAGAAGGGTCTGGTGGCAAGAAAAGCTGCTTCTAGAAGGTTGTCAAGTGTTTTCGATCGACGATTCCATTCTTGGGTGGTTGGTTTGGCGCTTGTTCCTGTAACTCGAATCTTAGCACGGTATATCCCATTTTAATTTTACACCATTGTGAACCTTACGCCTTTTTTACTCTCTGATCGAGGTTCTCGGCATTGAAAATCTTCGTAAACTAAATCACACGTGTATATGTTGACATTTAAGAGATATACATTCAAGAAAATCAAGGGAAATGGTGATATATATGCGGATTAGACACCAAAAAAAACACTCAACAAATGGCTACAATTTAATTAATGTGTTTAATGACGGCATCAGATTCCTAATTGATGGAGAAAGGTCTGGCGGCAAGAAAAGTTGCTTCTAAGAGGCTGTCAAGTGTTTTCGCTCGACGATTCCATTCTTGGGTGTTTGGTTTGGCCCTTGTTCCTGTAACTCGAATCCTAGCCCGGTATATCCCATTTTAATTTTAAACCATCGTGAACCTTACGCCTTTTTTACTCTCTGATCGAGGTTCTCAACATTGAAAAATCTTCGTAAACTAAATCACACGTGTATATGTTCACATTTAAGAGATATACAGTCAAGAAAATCAAGGGCAATGGTGATATATATGCGGATTAGACACCAAAAAAAACACTCAACAAATGGCTACAATTTAAGGAATATGCTTGGTGACGGCATCAGATTCCTAATTGATGGAGAAAGGTCTGGTGGTAAGAAAAGCTACTTCTAAGAGGTTGTCAAGTGTTTTCGCTCGACGATTCCATTCTTAGGTGGTTGGTTTGGCCATTGTTCCTATAACTCGAATCCTAGCCCCCGGTATATCCCATTTTAATTTTACACCATTGTGAACCTTACGCCCTTTTTACTCTCTGATCGAGGTTCTCGGCATTGAAAAATCTTCGTAAACTAAATCACACGTGTAAATATTGACATTTAAGAGATATACAGTCAAGAAAATCAAGGGCAATGGTGATATATATGCGGATTAGACACCAAAAAAACTCAACAAATGGCTACAATTTAATGAATGTGTTTAGTGACGGCATCAGATTCCTAATTGATGGAGAAAGGTATGGCGGCAAGAAAAGCTGCTTCTAGGAGGTTGCAAGTGTTTTCGCTCGACGATTCCGTTCTTGGGTGGTTGGTTTGGCCCTTGTTCCTGTAACTCGAATCCTAGCCCGGTATATCCCATTTTAATTTTACCCCATTGTGAGCCTTACGCCTTTTTTACTCTCTGATCGAGGTTCTCGGCATTGAAAAATCTTCGTAAAATAAATTACATGTGTATATGTTGACATTCAAGAGATATACAGTCAAGAAAATCACGGGCAATGGTGATATATATGCGGATTAGACACCAAAAAAAACACTCAACAAATGGCTACAATTTAAGGAATGTGTTTAGTGACGGCATCAGATTCCTAATTGATGGAGAAAGGTCTGGTGGCAAGAAAAGCTGCTTCTAGAAGGTTGCAAGTGTTTTCGCTCGAGGATTTCATTCTTGGGTGGTTGGTTTGGCCCTTGTTCTTGTAACTCGAATCCTAGCCCGGTATATCCCATTTTAATTTTACACCATCGTGAACCTTACGCCTTTTTTACTCTCTGATCGAGGTTCTCGGCATTGAAAAATCTTCGTAAACTAAATAACATGTGTATATGTTGACATTTAAGAGATATACAGTCAAGAAAATCAAGGGCAATGGTGATATATATGCGGATTAGACACCAAAAAAACACTCAATAAATGGCTACAATTTAAGGAATGTGTTTAGTGACGGCATCAAATTCCTAATTGATGGAGAAAGGTCTGGTGGCAAGAAAAGCTGCTTCTAGGAGGTTGTCAAGTGTTTCGCTCGACGATTCCATTCTTGTGGGTTTGGTTTGGACCTTGTTCCTGTAACCCGAATACTAGCCCGGTATATCCCATTTTAATTTTACACCATTGTGAACCTTACGCCCTTTTTACTCTCTGATCGAGGTTCTCGGTATTGAAAAATCTTCGTAAACTAAATCACACGTGTATATGTTGACATTCAAGAGATATACAGTCAAGAAAATCTAGGGCAATGGTGATATATATGCGGATTAGACACAAAAAAAAACACTCAACAAATGGCTACAATTTAAGGAATGTGTTTAGTGACGGCATCAGATTCCTAATTGATGGAGAAATGTCTGGTGGCAAAAAAAAGGTGCTTCTAAGAGGTTGTCAAGTATTTTCGTTCGACGGTTCCATTCTTGGGTGGTTGGTTTGGCCCTTGTTCCTGTAACTTGAATCCTAGCCCGGTATATCCCATTTTAATTTTACACCATTGTAAACCTTAAGCCTTTTTTACTCTCTAATCGTGGTTCTCGGCATTGAAAAATCTTCGTAAACTAAATCACATGTGTATATGTTGACATTTAAGAGATATATAGAGTCAAGATAATCAAGGGCAATGGTGATATATATGCGGATTAGACACCAAAAAAAAACACTCAACAAATGGCTACAATTTAAGGAATGTGTTTAGTGCCTGCATCAGATTCCTAATTGATTGAGAAAGGTCTAGTGGCAAGAAAAGCTGCTTCTAGGAGGTTGTCAAGTGTTTTCGCTCGACGATTCCATTCTTGGGTGATTGGTTTGGCCCTTGTTCCTGTAACTCAAATCCTAGCCCGGTATATCCCATTTTAATTTTACACCATTGTGAACCTTAGGCCTTTTTTACACTTTGATCGAGGTTGTCGACATTGAAAAATCTTCGTAAACTAAATCACACGTGTATATGTTGACATTTAAGAGATATACAGTAAAGAAAATCAAGGGCAATAGTGATATATATGCGGTTTAGACACAAAAAAAAACACTCAACAAATGGCTACAATTTAAGGAATGTGTTTAGAGACGGCATCAGATTCCTAATTGATGGAGAAAGGTCTGGTGGCAAAAAAAAGGTGCTTCTAAGAGGTTGTCAAGTGTTTTCGTTCGACGGTTCCATTCTTGGGTGGTTGGTTTGGCCCTTGTTCTTGTAACTTGAATCCTAGCCCGGTATATACCATTTTAATTTTACACCTTTGTAAACCTTAAGCCTTTTTTACTCTCTAATCGTGGTTCTCGGCATTGAAAAATCTTTGTAAACTAAATCACATGTGTATATGTTGACATTTAAGAGATATACAGTCAAGAAAATCAAGGGCAATGGTGATATATATGCGGATTAGAAACCAAAAAAACACTCAACAAATGGCTACAATTTAAGGAACGTGCTTGGTGACGGCATCAGATTCCTAATTGATGTAAAAAGGTCTGGTGGTAAGAAAAGCTACTTCTAGGAGGTTGTCAAGTGTTTTCGCTTGACGATTCCATTCTTAGGTGGTTGGTTTGGCCGTTGTTCCTATAACTCGAATCCTAGCCCGGTATATCCCATTTTAATTTTACACCATTGTGAACCTTACGCCCTTTTTACTCTCTGATCGAGGTTCTCGGCAATGAAAAATCTTTGTAAACTAAATCACACGTGTATATATTGACATTTAAGAGATATACAGTCAAGAAAATCAAGGGCAATGGTGATATATATGCGGATTAGACACTAAAAAAAACACTCAACAAATGGCTACAATTTAAGGAATGTGTTTAGTGACGGCATCAGATTCCTAATTGATGGAGAAATGTCTGGTGGCAAAAAAAAGGTGCTTCTAAGAGGTTGTCAAGTATTTTCGTTCGACGGTTCCATTCTTGGGTGGTTGGTTTGGCCCTTGTTCCTGTAACTTGAATCCTAGCCCGGTATATCCCATTTTAATTTTACACCATTGTAAACCTTAAGCCTTTTTTACTCTCTAATCGTGGTTCTCGGCATTGAAAAATCTTCGTAAACTAAATCACATGTGTATATGTTGACATTTAAGAGATATACAGTCAAGATAATCAAGGGCAATGGTGATATATATGCGGATTAGACACCAAAAAAAAACACTCAACAAATGGCTACAATTTAAGGAATGTGTTTAGTGCCTGCATCAGATTCCTAATTGATTGAGAAAGGTCTAGTGGCAAGAAAAGCTGCTTCTAGGAGGTTGTCAAGTGTTTTCGCTCGACGATTCCATTCTTGGGTGATTGGTTTGGCCCTTGTTCCTGTAACTCAAATCCTAGCCCGGTATATCCCATTTTAATTTTACACCATTGTGAACCTTAGGCCTTTTTTACACTTTGATCGAGGTTGTCGACATTGAAAAATCTTCGTAAACTAAATCACACGTGTATATGTTGACATTTAAGAGATATACAGTAAAGAAAATCAAGGGCAATAGTGATATATATGCGGTTTAGACACAAAAAAAACACTCAACAAATGGCTACAATTTAAGGAATGTGTTTAGAGACGGCATCAGATTCCTAATTGATGGAGAAAGGTCTGGTGGCAAAAAAAAAGGTGCTTCTAAGAGGTTGTCAAGTGTTTTCGTTCGACGGTTCCATTCTTGGGTGGTTGGTTTGGCCCTTGTTCTTGTAACTTGAATCCTAGCCCGGTATATACCATTTTAATTTTACACCTTTGTAAACCTTAAGCCTTTTTTACTCTCTAATCGTGGTTCTCGGCATTGAAAAATCTTTGTAAACTAAATCACATGTGTATATGTTGACATTTAAGAGATATACAGTCAAGAAAATCAAGGGCAATGGTGATATATATGCGGATTAGAAACCAAAAAAACACTCAACAAATGGCTACAATTTAAGGAACGTGCTTGGTGACGGCATCAGATTCCTAATTGATGTAAAAAGGTCTGGTGGTAAGAAAAGCTACTTCTAGGAGGTTGTCAAGTGTTTTCGCTTGACGATTCCATTCTTAGGTGGTTGGTTTGGCCGTTGTTCCTATAACTCGAATCCTAGCCCGGTATATCCCATTTTAATTTTACACCATTGTGAACCTTACGCCCTTTTTACTCTCTGATCGAGGTTCTCGGCAATGAAAAATCTTTGTAAACTAAATCACACGTGTATATATTGACATTTAAGAGATATACAGTCAAGAAAATCAAGGGCAATGGTGATATATATGCGGATTAGACACTAAAAAAAACACTCAACAAATGGCTACAATTTAAGGAATGTGTTTAGTGACGGCATCAGATTCCTAATTGATGGAGAAAGGTCTGGTGGCAAGAAAAGCTGCTTCTAGAAGGTTGCAAGTGTTTTCGCTCGAGGATTTCATTCTTGGGTGGTTGGTTTGGCCCTTGTTCTTGTAACTCGAATCCTAGCCCGGTATATCCCATTTTAATTTTACACCATCGTGAACCTTACGCCTTTTTTACTCTCTGATCGAGGTTCTCGGCATTGAAAAATCTTCGTAAACTAAATAACATGTGTATATGTTGACATTTAAGAGATATACAGTCAAGAAAATCAAGGGCAATGGTGATATATATGCGGATTAGACACCAAAAAAACACTCAATAAATGGCTACAATTTAAGGAATGTGTTTAGTGACGGCATCAAATTCCTAATTGATGGAGAAAGGTCTGGTGGCAAGAAAAGCTGCTTCTAGGAGGTTGTCAAGTGTTTCGCTCGACGATTCCATTCTTGTGGGTTTGGTTTGGACCTTGTTCCTGTAACCCGAATACTAGCCCGGTATATCCCATGTTAATTTTACACCATTGTGAACCTTACGCCCTTTTTACTCTCTGATCGAGGTTCTCGGTATTGAAAAATCTTCGTAAACTAAATCACACGTGTATATGTTGACATTCAAGAGATATACAGTCAAGAAAATCTAGGGCAATGGTGATATATATGCGGATTAGACACAAAAAAAAACACTCAACAAATGGCTACAATTTAAGGAATGTGTTTAGTGACGGCATCAGATTCCTAATTGATGGAGAAATGTCTGGTGGCAAAAAAAAGGTGCTTCTAAGAGGTTGTCAAGTGTTTTCGTTCGACGGTTCCATTCTTGGGTGGTTGGTTTGGCCCTTGTTCCTGTAACTTGAATCCTAGCCCGGTATATCCCATTTTAATTTTACACCATTGTAAACCTTAAGCCTTTTTTACTCTCTAATCGTGGTTCTCGGCATTGAAAAATCTTTGTAAACTAAATCACATGTGTATATGTTGACATTTAAGAGATATACAGTCAAGAAAATCAAGGGCATTGGTGATATATAAGCGGATTAGACACCAAAAAAAAACACTCAACAAATGGCTACAATTTAAGGAATGTGTTTAGTGTCTGCATTAGATTCCTAATTGATTGAGAAAGGTCTAGTGGCAAGAAAAGCTGCTTCTAGGAGGTTGTCAAGTGTTTTCGCTCGACGATTCCATTCTTGGGTGGTTAGTTTGTCCCTTGTTCCTGTAACTCAAATCCTAGCCTGGTATATCCCATTTTAATTTTACACCATTGTGAACCTTAGGCCTTTTTTACACTCTGATCGAGGTTCTCGGCATTGAAAAATCTTCGTAAACTAAATCACACGTGTATATGTTGACATTTAAGAGATATACAGTAAAGAAAATCAAGGGCAATGGTGATATATATGCGGTTTAGACACAAAAAAAACACTCAACAAATGGCTACAATTTAAGGAATGTGTTTAGAGAAAGCATCTGATTTCTAATTGATGGAGAAAGGTCTGGTGGCAAGAAAAGCTGCTTCTAGAAGGTTATCAAGTGTTTTCGATCGACGATTCCATTCTTGGGTGGTTGGTTTGGCGCTTGTTCCTGTAACTCGAATCCTAGCCCGGTATATCCCATTTTAATTTTACACCATTGTGAACCTTACGCCTTTTTTACTCTCTGATCGAGGTTCTCGGCATTGAAAATCTTCGTAAACTAAATCACACGTGTATATGTTGACATTTAAGAGATATACATTCAAGAAAATCAAGGGAAATGGTGATATATATGCGGATTAGACACCAAAAAAACACTCAACAAATGGCTACAATTTAAGGAATGTGTTTAGTGACGGCATCAGATTCCTAATTGATGGAGAAAGGTCTGGTGGCAAGAAAAGTTGCTTCTAAGATGCTGTCAAGTGTTTTCGCTCGACGATTCTATTCTTGGGTGTTTGGTTTGGCCCTTGTTCCTGTAACTCGAATCCTAGCCCGGAATATCCCATTTTAATTTTAAACCATCGTGAACCTTACGCCTTTTTTACTCTCTCATCGAGGTTCTCAGCATTGAAAAATCTTCGTAAACTAAATCACACGTGTATAAGTTGACATTTAAGAGATATACAGTCAAGAAAATCAAGGGCAATGGTGATATATATGCGGATTAGACACCAAAAAAAACACTCAACAAATGGCTACAATTTAAGGAACGTGCTTGGTGACAGCATCAGATTCCTAATTGAAGGAGAAAGGTCTGGTGGTAAGAAAAGCTACTTCTAGGAGGTTGTCAAGTGTTTTCGCTTGACGATTCCATTCTTAGGTGGTTGGTTTGGTCGTTGTTCCTATAACTCGAATCCTAGCCTGGTATATCCCATTTTAATTTTACACCATTGTGAACCTTACGCCTTTTTTAATCTCTGATCGAGGTTCTCGGCATTGAAAAATCTTCGTAAACTAAATCACACGTGTATATATTGACATTTAAGAGATATACAGTCAAGAAAATCAAGGGCAATGGTGATATATATGCGGATTAGACACCAAAAAAAACACTCAACAAATTGCTACAATTTAAGGAATGTGTTTAGTGACGGCATCAGATTCCTAATTGATGGAGAAACGTCTGGTGGCAAGAAAAACTGCTTCCTGGAGGTTGTCAAGTGTTTTCGCTCGACAATTCCATTCTTAGGTGGTTGGTTTGGCCCTTGTTCCTGTAATTCGAATCCTAGCCCGGTATATCCCATTTTAGTTTTACACCATTGTGAACCTTACGCCATTTTTACTCTCTGATCGAGGTTCTCGGCATTGAAAAAATCTTCGTAAACTAAATCACACGTGTATATGTTGACATTTTAGAGATATACAGTCAAGAAAATTAAGAGCAATGGTGATATATATGCAGATTAGATTCCAAAAAATAAACACTCAAAAAATGGCTACAATTTAAGGAATGTGTTTATTGATGGGATCCGATTCCTAATTGATGGAGAAAGGTCTGGTGGAAAGAAAAGCTGCTTCCAGGAGTATGTCAAGTGTTTTCACTCGACAATTCCATTCTTGGGTGGTTGGTTTGGCCCTTGTTCCTGTAACTTGAAATCCTATCCCGGTATATCCCATTTTAGTTTTACACCATTGTGAACCTTATGCCTTTTTTACTCTCTGATCAAGGTTCTCGGCATTGAAAAATCTTCCTAAACTAAATCACACGTGTATATGTTGACATTTAAGAGATTTACAGTCAAGAAAATCAAGAGCAATGGTGATATATATGCGGATTAGACACCAAAAAATAAACACTCAAAAAATGGCTACAATTTAAGGAATGTGTTTAGTGAGGGCCTCAGATTCCTAATTGATGGAGAAAGGTCTTGTGGCAAGAAAAGCTGCTTCCAGAAGGTTGTCAAGTGTTTTCGCTCGACGATTCCATTCTTGGGTGGTTGGTTTGGCCTTATTTCCTGTAACTCGAATCCTAGCCCGGTATATCCCATTTTAGTTTCACACCGCCCGGTCTCACGCTCTGTTTGCGGAGGACCTTGGAGGCTTAACTCGAGAGCTCGTAATTTACTGAAGTGTTTTCGTGCTAATCAAAAGTTTAACATGCATTTATAACTTAGAAGACATAGGATGTAAAATCATAAAACATAAGACAACGTTTGCATTAAGTAGCTGAAACAGGCGCGTGGCCAACATACATAAGAAGTTGTTACATGTAGCATTTGTGTAATTGTTGCGCGTTCCATGTGCGTGGGATGATATGGCCATCTAAAGTGCGCAGTTTGTACGCCCCTTTTCCTAGCACCTCGTGAACTAAGTATGGGCCTTCCCATTTGGGTGCTAGTTTTCCAGGGCGCTCGGCATTAGAGGCTTCGTTGTCCCTGAACACATATTCCCCTGGAGTGTACGTACAAATGTGCACCCTCGCATTGTAGTATCGCTCCAATTAGGTCTTGTACTTGGCCTCTTTGATGCGCACAATCTCGCGCCTTTCTTCGAGTAGGTCCAAGTCTAAACGGCGCTCCGCCTCGTTATCGATCTTGTTAACTACTGATAAGCACGGCGAGGGGAGGCCTATTTCTGCTGGGATAACTGCCACTGAGCCATAAACAAGGCTAAAGGGGGTCTCGCCAGTGCTTGTTTTTGGCATGGTACGAAGAGCCCACAGGAAGCTAGGGATCTCATCAACCCAGCCTCTTCTTTTTGTGCCCAGGCGGGCCTTTATCCCTCCAACTATGCTTTTCTTGACACTCTCCACTTGACCGTTGCCTTGGGGTGCGCAACGAAAGAGAAGGTGTCCTCAATGTTCAGCTCCTTCATCCATTTTTTGAGGATCTTCGGAGGCAAAATTGGTGCCATTGTCGGTCACTATTTTGAGTGGGAGGCCAAATTTGCAAATGATATGCTCCTAGATGAATTTCCGCACTATCATTGCTGAGGTTGAAGCGAGGGCCTTTGCCTCCACCCACTTAGTGAAGTAATCAACAGCGAAAATTATAAACTTGACAGCGCCTGGGGCTTTAGGAAATGGTCCCACCATGTCAATCCCCCACTGTTGGAAAGGTCAGGCTGTTGATACTGGAATCAGATCATTCTTTGGGTGCAGGGTCTTCGGCGCATGCCTCTGACAGGCATCACATTTGCGCAATTCATTTAAAGCATCGACGTGCACCCTGGCCAATAATAGCCTGCATTCATGATCTTTGCCACAACCATGCGAGGGCCCGCATGTATTCCGCAGATGCCTTCATGAATTTCCCTGATCAGATAGCTTGCATCTTTGGGGTCCACGCATCGTAATAGTGGGCCCAAAAAGGATCTCCTGTAAAGAATGCCCCCATTCATTTCATAAAACAACGCCTTGTTCTCTGGGAGAATTCCCTCTTGTAGATATTGGATGATAGGGGTCATCCATGAAGGTGGCCCTATCTCTATAACATTCTCCTGGCGCAGCAATACCGATGGGTTTTTCAGAACTTCAATTCTCACATCCTTCGCGAGGTGCTGAAATGTGGTTGAGGCTAACTTACTTAGCGCGTTTGCGGGCTTGTTTTCTGATCGGTTGATGTGAACAAACTTGTACAATTTGAATCTTTGGAGCAGCTCTCTTGCTTGTTCCAAATATAAAGCCATTACTTCGCCCTTTGCATCGTACAAACCATTGATCTGACTCGCGATTAGCAGAGAGTCAACATGTGATTGTAAGTTTTGTGCCCCTATCTTGATGGCCAGGCGTAAGCCTGCCAAGAACGCTTCATATTCTGCTTCATTGTTGGTATTCTTGAAATCCAACTTGATAGCATAGGTGAACTCATGCTTTTCTGGACTGACGAGGCGCAAACTGCTCCTACGTCGTCTTCATTTGAAGATCCATCAGTGAATAACAGCCATAATTCATCCGATGTGTCTTTGGTGGGGATATCCACTACTTCACATTCTTTAATCTTGTCTTCCAGAACTTCAGTGATGAAGTCTGCTAACACTTGGCATTTAATGGCTGGGCGTGGCCTATACAAGATGTTATGGCCCCCCAGTTCGATCACCCATTTTGCCAAACGACCCGATGTTTCTGGCTTTTGCAAGATAGTGCCAATGTGAAAGTTGGTGAGTACCGTGATAACATGGCCAGTGAAATATCTGCACAGCCTTCTGAAGCATGTAGTAGCGCAAGAACTAACTTCTCTATGGTCGAATAGCGTGTTTCTGGATCAGTGAGCACCCTACTGACATAATAAATCAGAGTTTGAACTCCATCTCTCTCCACTAGCAATATTGAACCAATTGCCTTGTCCGAAGAGGACAAGTACAAAATGAGCGATTCCTTCTCAAATGGTGTTGTTAAAGTAGGGAGCTTGATCAAGCATTCTTTCATCTGCTGGAAGGATGCTTCAGTTTCTGGTGTCCATCTGAATTCTTGTTTTTTCACCCAATTACGCAACGACTGATGAAAGGATAAGATTTTGCCTCGTGATTTGATAAAAAATGATTAAGCGCGGCTAGGCGACCGGCTAATCTCTGCATTTCTTTGATTGTGCGTGGCGACGGCATTCTCTCGATGGCTTGGACTTTTTCGGGGTTGACTTTAAAACCGCCGTTTGTAACCACAAACCCAGAAACTTGCCTTCCTCCATTCCAAAAGAACATTTCGCTGGATTAAGCTTAATGTTCACGCTTCGTAGAGAATTGAACGTCTTCTCTATCTCTTTCAACATCTGGTCCTCTTCAGGACTCTTGATCATAAGATCATCAATGTACACTTCGATATGCTTCCCAATGTCATCACCAAACGTTTTGTCCATTAATCGCTGGTAAGTTACGCCAGCATTTTTGAGCCCGAAGGGCATCTTTGTGTAGCAAAAAATACCAATATCGGTGCGGAAAGCAGTTTTGTCTTCATCTGGACTTGGTGATATCCTTTATAGCAATCAAGAAAACACTTCCACCTGAATGGCGCGAGAGAGTCTATTTTCTTATCGATCTCAGGCAATGAGTAACAATCTTTGGGGCATGCCTTATTGAGATCTGTGTAGTCAACACACATTCGCCATCCACCTGTAGACTTCTCGACCATTACAGGGTTCTCAACCCAACTTTGGTAGCGCACCTATCGCAATATTCCTGCCTTGAGCAGCTCACAAACTTGTTCATTCATAGCCTTTGTCTTGTCTGACCCTAGGTTGCGCTTCCTCTGGACCTTAGGCTCAACAGATGGATAAGTGTTCAAACAATGTTCAGTGATGTCGCGCGGGACGCTCGTCATGTCAGACAGTGTCCAGGCGAATATATCCATGTTTCTGAACAATACTTGGTGAAATTGCATGGCCGATCGTCACCGTTTGTTCTGGGTACTTGTGATTCAAGACCCATTTCTCTGGTCCATTCGGCGAGACCTTACTTGCTTTGACCGGGCGAGTATCCTCTGTCGCCATCACTTCTTTCTTTGAATAAATAATCGCCACCCCCGTTTTAGTTGGGAAGCCAATGGCTGAATGGGGCGTGGAGGTTACCATGTTCATCTCTCCCTGGGTTTCTCTTCTGATCAGAACGTCGTGTCTCGACTTGACTAGCATCACCATGAAATTGACGTTCATTGTTCTTGAATGCTTCCCGTCAGACAGCGTGATGGGGAAGCTAATCTGACCCAATGGAAAGACTGTTTTGTTGTAGAATCCTGATAGAGGACAGTCAACTGGCTCGAGACGCGCTTTGTCTTCAGGCTCGAACTGATTGAAACATTGTTCGTAGATTATGTCGGTCGTACTCCCTGGATCGATGAAGACATACTCCGTTTCATAGTGGCCTATAATGCCAGCAATGACAATGGGGCGCGTGGTCCCCCGCGCACTACTGGAAAAATGACTTGCTGTTCTTGCCAAGCTGGTTCGAATGGGCGCTTGCCCTTGCTCCTCGAGCTGTGTCTCAGTCTGTTGACCATGTGAGTTTCCAGACGCCTGACTTTCTTCTGGCCTCCATCATCATTCCTTTGGATTTGGCGCGTTTCCTTGCACACGTTCTTTACAAGGTGGCTCAACTTACCTCTCTTCAAGGCCTTCTCTATCTCTTGCCTTAAACTGATACAGTCATCGGTTAAATGGCCTATATCTTTGTGAAAGTCGCAATAAAGATTGGGGTCTTGCCCTTCTTGTTTGTCATTGGTTTCGGCGCCTTAAAATGATGGTTCTCCGTCATGAGCACCTCCTTAGGTGTTTTAATGAGCGGAGTCCAATGTTTCTCTCGGTTTTCATCCTTGACGGCCCTGCGATAGCCGATTCGATCAATTGTATCTCGCGCATCCTCTTTGAAGCAAGCCCTCTCTTCATAACCGCTGGACTGGCCTGCTTTCCAGTAAGGGTTTCTGTTTTTGTTGCGCCTGCTATTGTCGCGCGAGTTGCCTCTTGAAAAACGATCTTCAGAATAAGAATTCTTGCCACCTGTCAACGATTCTTCTGTCTGCGCAACAATCTTTCCTGCTGCCATGAGTTTGTCCCATTCTTTAGGCATGTCGTCTTTGCCTGTGATAGTCCTGATCAGACTGTCACAACGGATGGCCTTTTTGAAGTGGGCGCGCATCAAATCTTCACTAACACCTCCAACTTCCAGACATTCTTTGTTGAAACGTGTGATAAAATCTTCTAACCCCTCATTCTCCCTGAGCCAGATGTCTGTTACTTCGGACGTATCGCGCTGATAGCGTATTTGCTGGCTGAAATGGGTTACAAATTGATCTGTAAAATCGATCCACGATTTGATTCTCACATATGGTAGGCTGTCGAACCACGCGCGAGCAGCTCCTGTGAAAGTTTGGACAAAAAGATGGCACCACATTGGCATGGTCCATTGTCCTAAAACACCAACACTTGTGAATAGTCGCACATGATCATCAGGGTCAGTAAGACCGTTGAACTTTCCCATGGTTTGTGGCAGCTTTTCTTTTTCTAGCGGGGCTAGAGCGATGCTCCGGATAAACTTTGAGTGTTCGCCAGCTTCTGCTGGTCTGTAAACCAGACTAAAATCATGCTCTGCTGCTTCATTGTAGACGGCGCGCGGCCTTGGTCTGTAAGACTCATGATTTCTTTGCAAGCGGCTGAAAACTGAAGAACCTTCGTCTTCTTGCCAAGTAGGATCATCCTCATCTGTGTTATCCTATTCATTGTTTATGTTGCGGACCCAGCCGGCTGTGCAACGAACGCCTCTGTTGCGTGTTAGACGGATGATCATAGTAACTGCCTGTCTCCTCATACGTGCCGCGCGTCTCGTGCACGCTTGGTCTTCTTTGAGGAGGAGGTCTGCTGAACTGCCCTTGTACGTTCTGCTGAGGAGGCGTTTGGCGCGCCCCCTGTGTTGGCCTAGGGGGTGTCACCAGAGATGGTTCCGCTTGCAATATTGCTTGTTGTGCACTTAACGACTGGTAAGTAGCGTTTATAGTAACAATATGTTTAGCATACCAGGAGGCTAAGGTTTCTCCTTCTGGTAAACCTAATAACGCCGAAATGTTTGAAGGAGCTGAGTTTGATGGACTAGCGGTATTACTCATTGGGGTAGCCGTTTGAGTGATGCGAGTGATACTCGCGCGGGGTCCCCTAGTGTTTGTTGCTTCGCCCTTGGCTAACTCGTCAGTGGGATGGAGTTGGACGTGCGAGTTGTCTTCCCCCGTTCCCACTTGAGAGTGTGTACCGAAATCGAAATCTGGTATTCCCTGACTAGCCATGATCTAGAGAACAGAAAAAAGCTCAGAAAAAAGAAGATGAGATGATTGTAAAAATCGGTGGGCACCAATGAAGAAACATGTAACTAATTTTAGGTTTATTAGTTTGGTTTATGTTTCAACCATAAGGGTTAATCTTCTTAATCCTTCCTGAGATCAGCCGTGATCCTTCCTGCAAAACAATCAACACCCCGTTAAGCTCGTTAAGAGGGGAACATGGGGGTTTCCCTCTTAACCACTCTCCGGCGTGAGAATAAGTACTTGTTTTGAGGAAATAAGTGTGTGTTAAGAGTGAGAAAGTAGAGAGCAGAATGGTTTAACCTGTGTATGAAGGACCCTATTTATAGCCGGAGTAGTGTAGAAGGAGATGGGCCGATGGGCCTTGGGCCTGAAGACGACAACAAGGAATATCCGCCTTATCTCTTCGGTGACAACCGTTAGTGTCTTCTAGAAGATCTTTGGTGCTGGCGCACCTTGATTGGAGCTACGTGTCCGGGTTGTCGTCCTTGTTGTCTCTCTGACATCAGCAGGTGAGTGGAGATCATGGGGCAGTTGTCGCCGCCCCCTGATTGGTGCCACGTAGGCGTCCTTGTGTACTTTTTGTCTCCTGCACGATTGCTAATCGTGGAGCACGATAGAATACAGCCTGTTGGACGCTTATTGGCTTATTCCTCTGCCACTCGTACCTTTCGTGCCTCCTGGAATGAACCTACGCTGCTACCCTCGCGCGGTCTTTGGCGTGTGTTCTGTTAGCCTGCGCGAGGTCTAGGCATTGAGGGCTCTTATTCAGGATGCTAAGTGTGGAATCTGAGCTTTATCCTTGCTTGGGCCCCGCGCGCGGCTTAGGCTTTGTCTAAGTTGTCTGCGCGGGGTCTGCAGATTAGCCAGATTAATGTATAAGGGGTATGGTTCTGCGCGCGACCTGATTAGTTTGTGTGGCTTTTTGGGACCATACCCCTTCAAACAAGTATGTGAACTTGAAGTCTGTCTTTTTAATCTTCATTTTTTATGTCTAAAAATCTCTGATGAACGGATGATGTTTAAATTTTCATGTATGATTTTGTAGACTTTGTTCACTATAGAGTTCATTTTGGATTATTAGTTCAATGGTATTGTGCTAATCATTGATTATCATCACAATTATCGTGTATGATTCAGTTTTCATATATGAGTTCATTTTTAGGGGTCCGTTATTTTACTCATCCGGGAACGTCGAATTCTTAAGGATTCTCGTGGAGAACCCTAATTTTAAGCTAAAAATTCATAATATAATAAGTTAATATACAAAGTTTATAGAAAATTAAGAAATTTTACTAGTATACATGAAATCAATAAACTACTAATATAATTAATGAAATCAAGAAATTTTACTAATATACATGAAATCAATAAACTACTGACATAATAATAATAATAATAATAATAATAATAATAATAATAATAACAACCACCTATAGCAATCGAAATAGTGAAAAACTAATACCAATACAAGTAGCGATATTGTTCAGGTTGTAGCTTATGATATTATACTTTATTGCAGATACAACTCCGTTTACATTGAACGAATACATGTGCGGTACCAAAGTTGTTTTAAAGGTGTCAGTTCGGTTTGCCACGATAAAGAACAAAAAAATCAATTTTATTTAACTCGCTCTATTTTGAAAAGAAAAAAAAACCTCTTATTGAAACGTAGATAAAAATAAGCAAATCGCAATGGTATATTCAAGATTTTATAAAGTATTACATCATTTGATTAGAATAACGAAATTGGTTAATGGTCACTTTATAAATAATAAAAATGTTATGTAGCATCGATAACATGCACGTTTGTGATTCGGTTACTTGTATACTACTACTCACAACTCGGTTCAAGAAAAAATTTGTATATTGACACGTAGACAAAAATAAACACGTCACAATGTCATAAACGAAAAAGGTAAACAACGTCACTTTATAGAAAACAAAATACATGGTATCTTATAACATGTACGTTTGTGTTTCTATTACTTATAAACGAATTCTCACAATATGGTTTAAAAAAATATATACTAAGACGTAGATAAAAAAACACACGTTGCAACGAGATTCTCATAATTCCATAAAATATCATATCTTAAAGTTATAAAAAGAAGAATCAGCTTATGAAAATTTGATTGGCCTTTCAAAAAAATCATCAATTTAGTTATGTTAATAAAATAAGGAAAAAATCAGCTTATGAAAATAGATATACGTGTGTTGTGCTGTTGTGGAACTGAAAAATGGCCAACTATTATTGTCAATTTGAATAGTGTTATAAACAAGACATTTTAGACCTAACTCATTACTTATGGGCTTTAGGGTTTATGGTTATGTTTATTTCTATATATTGTAATGTTGAATATTGTGAAGGATGGAATGAAGTTTATCTCTATTTCTCTTTGGTTTTCATCACGTTATCAGCACGAAAGCTCTATTCATCAGGAAATTTACCGGCTTGGATTCAGATAATTGCAGTTCATCAAATCCGGGTACACTATCAATTTTTCTGCAATTTTCTTTTGAACTTTAGATCAAACTAGGACTGCCCTGTTTTTGTGTATTAGGACCGAAACGAAAAACAGTTCTTAAATCTCCGGCAATCCAGAAACGAAATCAATAATCACATAATCGAATACAATTAAATTAGTTTTTTTTTTGTCAAACACACGACGGTTCCTACCGTATTGTTCGTACCAAAGCCCTTTAATGATTCATATTAGCAGTAACTTTACATACTTCGATTTCTAGGACAAAGGAATTAAAGTTCAAGAACTTGATTTGTGCCGTATGTTTTCCTAGTTTAAACAAATCTCTCCCTGTAAATAAAATTAACACATAAGTCATAACCTAGTTCATACAAATTAATTAAGCAGCCAGTTAGTCTTTAATCCATTCTTAATAATACACCTCATTCGCTAAAGGTTTGCTGTTTCGAGTCCTGTATCTTTCGCTTTTTAATATGCGTTTGTTAATCTTTTTGTATAGCATAAACTTGGGCCAGATGCCCAGATCTATAGTATACAATTAAAATGCAACTGGTAGCCCACCCATTTTTGCCTTAAAAAACATAATATTGCAATTATAGTTTTCTTAAATAGTTTTTATATTTAAAAAAAACACATTTTCGTTTAAAGGTTTGAAACAGAAAACATGGGAACTAATTTTTAGCCAAACAATGAGAATTATTTAAAAACAAAGTTTATAACTGTTAAAAATATATATTATTGTGGTTATCAATTCCTAATATAATTTAGGCTTCTTCTCCAAGTTTTTATATCCTATATATACTACCCATTGTATCTCTTGTATGACACACCTACATTTCATATAAAGTTAAATCATAATTTATGTCGTGTTAACATTATGATAGCTTTGTTATTAAAAATTAAAAAAAATCGAGAAGATAAGTATAAAAGTTTATACAAATGACATATCTATAATCATTTATTTATGAAGTAGGTGAAGTGGTTGGGTTGGATTTTATTTCACACTTATATAAAAACATCAATTCAACTTTAGAACCTGAAGTTCTAACTAAAAATAAACCTGAAGTTCTCCTATATTATACATTGGCTCGTTTTAAATGCATGAACCTTTCCTTGTAAGATAAAAATGTCGAACTTATCAAAGCTTGAATTCACCGCACTTGACATCTCGGGTAACAACTACCTCCCATGGACTCTTGATGCTAAAATTCATTTGACAACAAATAATTTGGGGGAGACAATTATTGATGGTAATCAAACTTCACCTCAAGATAAAGCGAAAGCTATGATATTCCTCCGCCATCATCTTCACGAAGATCTAAAGCGGTAATATCTAACTGTTGAGGACCCCCTTGAATTATGGACAAACATCAAAGAACGTTTTGACCACCAGAAGTTGGTCTTACTCCCCAAAGCCCGCTATGAATGGCTTCATTTACGACTACAGGCTTTTAAGACTGTCAGTGAGTATAATTCTGCCCTGTTCCGCATTACCTCTGAACTTAAATTATGTGGTGAAAAATAACCGATGAAGACATGCTTGAAATAACTTTCTCAAAGTTCCATGCCTCAAACATGCTCCTGTCGCAGCAATACCGGGACGTAAATTTACTAAATATTCTGAATTGATATCATGTCTTCTGTTCGCGGAGCAAAACCACAAGCTCCGACTACAAAACCATCAATCGCGACCCACCGGTGCAAGCCCATTCCCTGAAGCGAATGTGGCTAATTATTAAAGCGGACGAGGTAGAGGTAGCGATTGCGGCCCCAGCAGAGGTCGTGTTCGTGGTCGAGGACGAGGATATACATGGCATTGAGAGTCCCAAAACACTAAAAATAGCGGTGGTGAATCGAGTCGACATAATACGGGGCGACCTTCAAAAGGGAAAAATAGCGGAAACCAAAGCAACATTTGTTATAAATGTGGGATGTCAAATCATTGGTCCCGCACATGTCGCACCCCTAAACACCTCATTGAGGCATCTCAACGCATAATGAAAAGAAAGGAAAGAATACTGAAACTAATCTGATTGAGGATAATGTACCTTTTATGCTTTACTTTTCATACTGTGACCTTTGTATTTTGAAACTCTTGCAATGTTTCATTTTACTTCTTTGCATTAACTTTTATTTATTTTTATTTCCTGAAGAAATATGTATACTAGCTCCAGTAGAGCTATTATTGGTGATGAATGTCTGGTAGATAGTGGTAGTACTAACACTATTCTCAAAGATATGAAATTTTTCTCTGAGTTGTCTCCGACAGAGACACCGATTAGTACTACATAACATTATCTTCGGGTACCCAATTAACTATTGATAATGCATTATATTCTAGTAAATCCAGAAGAAATTTACTCAGTTTTAAAGATATTCGAAAAAACGGTTACCACCTGAAAACAATATCTGAAAATAATATTGAATATCTTCAAATTACTTCAAAAAAAAATGGCAAAGAAACAATTGTTGAACAATTATAAGCCTTATCCTCTGGATTATATTGTACTAATATCAATCCTATCGAATCATACATGGTGAGTAACCAAAAGCTGTTAGATAAAGACACATTCAATATATGGCATGACCGTCTAGGTCACCCTGGTAGCATAATGATGAGACGAATAATCAAAAGTGCAACCGGGCACCCTCTCAAAAAAAACTTAAAAGTTTTTCTACCACAAGACTTATCATGTGCAGCATGCTCTCTGGGCAAACTTATAACTCGGCCCTCACAAACTAAATTGATACATGAAACCCCATCATTTTTAGAAAGAATCCAAGGGGATATTTGTGGGCCCATTCATCCTCCGTGTGGACCATTCCGCTATTTCTTGGTCTTAATTGACGCATTCTCAAGGTGGTCACACGTGAGCCTTTTAGCTACTCGAAATGTAGCATTTGCCCGACTTTTAGCTCAAATCATAAAATTGAGAGCAAATTTCCCGGATAATCAAATTAAAAACATTCGGATGGATAATGCGTGAGAGTTCACATCTCAAGCTTTTAATGACTATTGTATGTCAATTGGGATCAATGTTGAACATTCAGTACCTCATGTTCACACACAAAACGGTTTAGCTGAATCTCTGATTAAACGATTACAAATAATCGCTAGACCACTCTTAATGAGATGTAAATTACCATCTTCTGCATGGGGCCATGCTATTTTGCATGCCGCTGCACTGATTAGATTAAGACCAACTGTTGATCATGAATACTCCCCATTGCAACTGGTCTCTGGACGAGAACCAAGTTTGTCCCACCTTAGAATTTTGGTTGTGTGGTATACATACCAATACCGCCACCACAACGTACTACAATGGGACCCCAAAGAAGACTGGGTATCTATATTGGTTTTAACTCCCCGTCCATAATTAAATATTTAGAACCAATGACGGGAGACATGTTTACAGCACGAGTTAATTACTGTTTTCGTCCCTGTGGTTTGTTAAAATTCACTATTTCAGACCATTAGTTTAAAAATTACGATTTCAGTCCCTGTGGTTTCACTTTCGTAACCATTTCAGTCCACCTCGTAACCATTTCAGTCCCTGTACTAACAAAATAAATGGATTGAAATAGTTACGAAAGTGAAACCACAGGGACTGAAATGGTTTCGAAAGTGAAACCACAGGGACTGAAATCACAATTTTTAAACTAATGGGCTGAAATAGTGATTTTTGACAAACCACATGGATGAAAACAGTAATTAACTCTTACAGCACGGTATGCTGATTGTCATGTTGATGAAACAATGTTCCCAGTCTTAGGGGGAGACAAGGACAAAGAAAGACTGGTAACACAAGAAATAACGTGGAATGCATCGTCGCTATCAAATCTCGACCCCCAAAGTGGTCAATGTGAATATGAAGTCCAAAAGATTATACATTTGCAAAGAATAGCGAATGAATTACCAGATGCATTCACAGACATGAATAGAGTGACAAAGTCACATGTACCAGCATCAAATGCACCTGCTCGAATTGAACTAATCCCAGAAGCGATTACTATACAACGAAAGCGTGGGAGACCAATCGGTTCCAAAGACAAAAACCCATGAAAACGAAAAGAGCAAAGTAGCACAGTTGGTGAAAACTCACAAACGATTATAAGTGAAACCCCAGTAGTGGTAAATATCCCAGAAGAGACAACTATGAATCCAGAGGAAAATGAAGTTTCAGAAGAAACACCGGTACCGAACGAAAATGAGATCTCTATTAATTATGTACAAGATAGTACAATGTGGAACCGAAATAAAACACGTGTTGATGATATATTCGCATATGCTATAGCAACGGATGTAATCAATGAAAATGATTACGTACCTAAAACTTTAGAAGAGTGCATGCACAGAAATGATTGGCCAAGATGGCAAGAAGCCATAAATGCCGAACTAAATTCGCTCGAAAAGCGACATGTTTTCGGACCTGTAGTCCGAACGCCCATAGACGTCAAACCAGTAGGTTATAAATGGGTGTTTGCAATAAAGAGAAATAAAAAGAATGAGATTGTACGATATAAGGCTCGACTTGTAGCACAAGGGTTTTCCCAAATCCCAGGAGTTGATTATGAGGAAACGTATTCCCCTGTAGTAGATGTGATAACCCTTAGGTTCCTAATCGGCCTCACAATCTCTGAAGGACTTCATATGAAACTAATGGATGTCGTCACCGCATACTTATACGGGACACTTGAAAATGACATCTACATGAAAATCCCTAAAGGATTAAAATTTCCTGAAGCATTAAAATCAACACCTCGAGATATGTGTTCTATAAAGCTCTAGAGATCTTTATATGGTCTCAAACAATCTGGTCGTATGTGGTACAATCGACTTAGTGAATATCTCGAAAAGGAAGGATACAAGTCTGATGTAATTAGTCCATGTGTCTTTATAAAACGATCACTCTCAAATTTCACTATAATAGCAGTCTATGTTGATGATATCAACATCATCGGATCTCCTGAAGAGATAGAGAAAGCTGCTCAGTTGTTAAAGAAGGAATTTGAAATGAAAGATCTTGGTATGACGAAATTATGCATCGGACTACAATTTGAGTATCTGTGCAATGGCACATTTGTCCATCAATCAAACTACATCCAGAAGATGTTAGTACGTTTCAATATGGATAAAGCACATCCGTTTAGCGTACCTATGGTTGTCCGACCGTTAGATCCACACAAGGATCCTTATCGCCCTTAAGAAGAAGGCGAAGAAGTACTTGGTCCAGAAGTACCGTACTTAAGCGCGATCGGTGCCCTTATGTATCTCGCAAATAACACAAGACCTGACATTGCATTTGCAGTACATGTACTAGCGAGATACAGTTCGAATCCAACACGTAGACACTGGAATGGTGTGAAACATATATTCTGGTATATTTGTGGGATACAAGACTTAGGTCTTTTCTATCTGAAAGATCAAAAGTCCCAGCTTGTTGGGTATGCTAATGCCGGATATCTATCAGATCCTCACAAAGCAAAATCTCAGACAGGTTATGTATTCACATACGGCGGAACAGCAATTTCTTGGAAGTAGACTAAGCAAACACTTACAGAAACATCACCAAATCATGCCGAATTGATAGCACTATATGATGCTGGTCGAGAATGCGTGTGGTTGAGATCAATGATTAATCACATACAAGAAGCATGCGGATTGGAACGGATCAAGAAGGAGCCGACAATTATCTATGAAGACAACGCTGCTTGCATAGCTCAAATAAGAGAAGGCTACATTAAAGGCAATCGAACAAAGCATATCTCACCAAAGTTCTTCTCAACATGTGACTTGCAGAAAGAAGGGGAAATCGATATTCATCAGATCAAGTCAAGTGAAAATCTAGCAGACCTGTTCACAAAATCTTTACCTAGAAGCAGTTTCGAGCAGTTATCAGACAAGATCGGTCTTCGTAGATTGAAAGATGTTTGTTGAATTCAGGGGGAGAATTATACACGCTGTACTCTTTTTCCCTTAACTAAGTTTTGTCCCACTGGGTTTTCTTAGTAAGATTTTTAATGATGCAACATAGCTGATCCAGTAGTATCAGTTTATTTATTCAGGTCCTGAAGTACCTATTTAACATCATCCTGAAGTATGTTGTTAAACTGTTTATAATTCTAAATGTCTGAGGGGGAGTGTTATAAACCAGACATTTTAGGCCCAACCCATTACTTATGGGCTTTAGGGTTTATGGTTATGTTTATCTCTATATATAGTAATGTTGAATATTGTGAAGGATGGAATGAAGTTTATCTCTATTTCTCTTTGGTTTTCATCAAATAGCATAAAATTTAACTATTTATCACTCCACGCTAAATAATATACATTAATAAAGTGAGGGAGTAAAGTTATTTATATGTGTGTGTTCAAAGTGATACAAAATGTCTAAATTAGGGGTTATTGTTTTTTTTTTTTTTTTTGCAAAAAATAGACATTGTTATTTTATCCGGATATTAAAAATATTTTTTTAGTCAAACTCGGCCCAAGTTGGCCAACTAGATTCGATTCTGTTTGATCAATTCCTAGTAATTAGGCGGAGTTGAAGAAAGTTGCCTCGACAACCTACCTTGTACCGATTATTTGGCGAGTACTCGTCCTCCTAGACCTTGTTCGGTGGCCAACTGGGCTACCCCATCTGGTTAACATTGATCTAATACTAATAAAAGAAGCTATTTAATGCCACACGGCATTATCTCCATCAATTTAGTAAATAATATTCTCATCAAAATGTCCCATGTGGCAATATCTTATGCAAATAATAAATAATAATAATAAGTAAATTAATATAAGAATCATTATCTACCTTAATAAATAATTCTAAATAAACATCTTTTCCCTCAAAAGAAATTGATGTATCATGATGATCGGGTTAATAAATGAACAGAAAAGAACATAATTTACTAAACATAAATGAGCATAAACTAATTTTTTTATATAAATTAGTGATTAATGGTGATAAATTCTATTGGAAACCCATTTTTATTACTAGAAAGCCCAATTACAAATTAGTTATATTTATTATATAAGTAGTTAAGAAGTTCCTTTTATGTTTGATATTTATATGAATATAATTGCTTATGTATTTAAATGAAAACGATCATTTACAAACAAAATAAACAAATGTAAATAAACGAACATAAATGAACATAAACAGATGTTCATGAACACAAATGAACGAACAAAACATGTGTTCATGTTTGTTCGTTTAATTAAACCAACAACATAAAATTGTGTTCGTGTTCATTTGTTTATTAAATAAACGAACTTCCCGTCGAACAAGTTCACAAACAGTTCATGAATGTTCGGTTCATTTACAGGCCTATCAAGAATCATTGTGGAGCTTTTGATTATGTCTCGTAATTTTATTTTAGAGTTAACTGTCATTTTCGTCCCAGCAGTTTGTCCAATAATGTCAGTTCAGGCCAGATTTCAAATTTGTACCATTTTCGTCCTTGAGGTTCCATCCAATAAACTAAGGTTAAATCGAATAATTGGACAAACCACAGGGACGAAAATGGCAGTCAACTCATTTTTTTTTTGGTCGAAACTGACATGTTTTAAGAATGTCAGAGACGGAAATAATACAAATTTGAAATTTGGTCTGAATTTGCGTAATTAGACAAATTACGGGACAAAAATGGCAGTTAACTCTTTATTTTATTTACATAACATGTCATGAATAAAATAAAGGTTTTATTTAACTCATAAAGTTATTTACTAAATATAAAGTTTTGAGATGAGTATAAAATAGACCTTGTGATTCATTTTATATATAGAGGTAAATGTGAGAAATTATTTTGTCGAAAATTTTTATAGAATATCTAGGGATGAGTCCTGATTCTTCTATAATCACCAACTTCATATATATTTTTTTATTTTTCCAAATAAATCGAAAACACCTTAACCTAGTGTAACCTCAGTCGCGTGAGCCATCTCCGGCAATACACATACAGTTCCAGTTGTTGTACCTTGTGAAACATTCGCGTTTGTCCAAGCAGAGATACGAAATCTATTTTAAGGGACAAATGTCAAACACGATTCTCAACCAAAGCCGTCAATGGCTATTTGTTTATTCTTGCAGCGGAGGTTCGTAAGAGAAGGTCCGGTATAACTTCTTCTAAAGACATTGGTTTGCATCATTTATTCACATAAATTTGTAATATATTTTTAAGTTTATTCCTTGTTGTATTGTACTAGTTGGATTTCCTATGAATATAACGAGAGAGTATCGTTATATATTTTACTAAAAATAAACCTATTTGCCTTACAATCTTAAAAACCTTTTCACGAAGAATTTTAGATTCACGAAAGATTAAAATATTAATTGAGATTTGCGTTAAAATCTTACAAATATTTTTTTGGGAAATAAAGTATGTATATAAACGAGTCGGATTAGTTATAGGATTGAAGTACAATCTTTAATCCGAATAATGTGTTACAAAAGGAGCCTTTGATTCAGTTTTTAGGGTTCATGGGTTTTGATTGGGTTTTGTTTAGCCGAATCTAAGGTTGTAAACGAACCGAACGAACACGAACAAGGCCTTGTTCGTGTGAGTTCGTTAAGGATATTATCTATTCATGAACGGTTCATGAACACTTACCGAACAAGATTTTTTATTCGTGTTCGTTCATTAAGGAAAGGAACGTGTTCATGAACGGTTCACAAACACAGATAAAATCGACGAAGTTCGAAAGCATTTTTCGATGTGAATAATAAGAAAGAAAGGGGAACGGTGCATAAACAAGGTGGAGGTGGGTTTCCTATTTTATTTGTTTGTGTAATGAGATAAATAAGAATTAAGAAATATAAAAAGTTTAGATAAAAAAAATAAATGCTAAAAAATATTGAGTAAACTGCTAAAATGGTACTTGTGGTTTGGTCACTTTAGTCCAAAACTTAAACATTTTGAATTTGGGTCCTGTGGTTTCAATTTTGTTGCCGTTTTTATCCAAAATCAAAATCTGATCAGATTTTTCAGTTAACATCCAGTTTTTTGTGTTTTTGCTCCCTTTTAATGAAGGGCAAAATGGTCATATTTTTTTAATTTGTTATCATAAAACGTTAAAATACCATTTTGCCCTTCATTAAAAGGGAGGAAAAGGACAAAAAGCTGGATTTTAACTGAAAAGTCTGACCAGATTTTGATTTTTGGTGAAAACGACAACAAAATTGAAACCACAGGGACCTAGATTCAAAAGGTTTGAGTTTTGGACTAAAGTAATAAAAGTGACCTAACCTTATGGACCATTTTGTCAGTTTACTCAAAAATATTTAATGAACATGAACGAGATAATTGTTCATGTTAGTTCGTTTAACTAATCAAACGGAATTTTTTGTTCATGTTCGTTCATTAACTAGACGAACGTAAACGAAGTTCCCGCCGAACAGTTCACGAACTGTTCACTGAGTGTTCGGTTCGTTTACATCCTTAGCTAAATCATAAACTAAATAATATGTATCTCGAGATCCCTTTTGAAATACTTAGAATTCTTTAATGGGTGTATTAGAAAAAGTATATTTTTCCTGTAAACTCATATAAAAACGTGTGTGTGCGTTTTCTTTCTAACACGTGTGTTTGAAATTACTATTTAGTACATCAAATAATATTGGTTTCAAATGTTTTTATACATTTCTGTTTCTAATGAGGATATTAGAAATTAGAGATTTTATGAAAATAATAAGTTTTAAAACAGTTTTCTAACAAGCATGTTAGAATTGATTATTTTTTGTAAAACAATAAGTTCTAGAGCATTTATATTTTTTTCTAATGAGTGTATTAGAAATGATTATTTTTTTAAATAACACATTTTAAAACATGTATAGTTTCTAACTAGCGTGTTAGAAATTGTTATGTTTGTAAAATAATAAGTTTTAACACATCTGTATTTTCTAACGAGCGTGTTAGAAACGATCTTTGTGTAAAACAAATAAGTTTTAAAAAACATTTAGAATTTCTAATTAGCGCATTAGAAAACACTATTATTGCAAAATAACTAATAACCAAAGTGTTAGAAACCATAATTTTGAAAAAAAAAATTAACTTTGAAACTACTTGGCCTAAACTTGTAATTTGTTAAGAAACCGTTTGTTAGAAAAAACGAAAGTGTACACTGTTTATTTAAATAGAAACAACTTCTTTTTGGTAAATTTTATAACATTTTTGTAATCGTTTATTTCTAACAAGCGTGTTAGAGACAATTTTTAATAATTTGGCTTTAAACTTTTGTCAATCAAGCGTGTTAGAAACAATTTTTAAAAATTTGGCTTTAAACTTTTGTCAAAACCGACCGGACCATGAACACCCCAAACTTAAGCTCCCCCTTTACTCCTAGAATACCACTTTTAAGTGTCATGTTGATTGATGAAGATACAAAAGAAGATAATGTGAACAATGCAGTACTATCATCGAGGTTAATGGTGACAAGTTAACAAAGTTGACAAAGTGTTTGTAGTTTTGGTATTGGATTCGTTTTTACTTTTACTTGGTACTCGAATAAATTTCAGTTTTCGATAGCTTGACTCAACTTACAGGTCACACGAGTCAAGATTTTTACGAAACACAAACAACACAATGGTAATTATACAAAATCGCTCAACATCCCCCTTCCTCTAAAAAACGCAGGTTTCTATCTTCTTACGACCTTAAAAGGCCGAACCGAGATTTTTGGACTTGGATTTTAGAAGAGATTGTAATACAAAAGCCACACCAAAATTATAAAATCAAGTTACTTCAATTTCACAAAACCATTGTGAAGGATAAGAAACATTTAAAACACAAGTTTGACTCAACAAAACCGACAAGAACAAATAGAAAATGCTCAAAATCTTGACTAACATGTATTATCTAGTAATGAAAGAGAACAGAAATTGGAATTTAACGCTTCCCACCACCGCCTCCGAGCTTAGGTCCCTTACCTCCTTTAGGCGCATTCCCAGCTTTACCTTGGACCTTCTGCTTTGATGCAACCTCGGCTTTCTTTGCCTTCTTCTCATCCTTAGTTTTCTTGATTCTTTCCTTGATTTCACTGCAAATTGAACAAAAAAATATTAAAGTCAACATAAGCAAACCAAGGTGTATAAATGTTTTTTGCAACTATGAAAACACGTTAAGAAGAGCTCATGAGGCCCTACCAATACCCTGCTAACAGTGAGTTAGACAGGCAGACTACAACTAGAGCTGCAAATGATCCAAACATTCGGCGAACAGTTTGTGAACCGTTCAGCGGGAAGTTTGTTTGTGTTGTTCATTTATTAACAAATGAACACAAACTAGAAACTTCGTTCTTTTAGTTTAATGAACGAACATTAACATATGTCGCGTTCCTTTATTTCGGTTCGTGAACGTGTTCGTTTGCAATCATTAGTTCATTAGTGTTTTTAGCTTTTATATAATATTCAAATTTAAATATTTCAAAATTTTATATATTTTATTCATGAACGCTTGTTTGTGTTCATTTGTTTACAATTGCGTTCATCAACGTACGTTTTCGGTTGTTGCTAAAATTAACAAACAAACACAAACGAACACGAACAAGTTCATTTCCTTAACGAACAACTTCTAAACTGCCCAGGTATAAAAAGGTGCATAATTCGACGCAAACCCATTTACGCACCCTGCCCAACCCGCCCGTCTCGGCGTTTTCCACTTCTATCTATGACTAAAACATTAAAAAAAAACAGCCATACCGAAGAGCGGCCTCTCTAGCAGCATCACGAACTTCAGGTTTCTCACTTCTCTTCTTCTGAATAACTTCCAAAGTAGCTCCCACAATAGCCCTGGAATACGGCTTCTTGGTCGCACGACGCCTCTTCTTCACAGCCTCTTGCGCAAGATCCTGTTTCAAACAATCAAAACACCATCAACAATTACACTTGTATCATATTCTAACACATCATAAAACAATTATCTCAGCAAACATCTCCCACCTTCTTGTGCTGCTTTCGGTACATCGCGGTCCATGTAAGCTTCGACGGCTTCAGCTTGTTGTGAAAGTACCTTTTGCATTTGGAATTTGCAAACAAAAACACCTAAAAACACCAGTCTATGTGTTCAGTAATTGAAAATTTGCACTAAAATGAAAAAAATCAAATAGTTTGACTATATACCTGTGAATCAGATCTGATGAATCTAATACCCCTACCAGGATAAATCTTCTGGCCACTGAATCTGCATAGCTCAGTCCTATAACAACCACCAAAGTAAAATTAAACACTAAACATTATAACCAAATAGCATCTATAAAACTCTAGAAAAAACCTAAAATCAAGCATCAATAGCCTATTATAAACCAATCTATCAATTAAATTCGTATATAAACAGCTAATTAAATGAAAATCATACAGATTCAGTGAAAATCTGAGTTCCTTATGAACAACCAAAGTAAACGTAAAATAAAACAATATAACCAAATAGCATCTAGAAAACTCTAGAAAAAACCTAAAATCAAGCATCAATAGCCTATAATTAACCAACCTATCAATTAAATTCGTATATAAACAGCTAATTAAGTGAAAATCATACAGATTCAGTGAAAATCTGAGTTCCTTATAAACAACCAAAGTAAAAGTAAAATTAAACATTATAACCAAATAGCATCTAGAAAACTCTAGAAAAAACCTAAAATCAAGCATCAATAGCCTATTATTAATCAATATATCAATTAAATTCGCATATAAACAGGTAATGAAGAGAAAATCTGAGTTCCTTATGAACAACAACCAAAGTAAAAGTAAAATTAAACATTATAACCAAAAAGCATATAGAAAACTCTAGAAAAAACCTAAAATCAAGCATCAATAGCCTATAATTAACCAATATATCAATTAAATTCGCATATAAACAGGTAATGAAGTGAAAATCATACAGATTCAGTGAAAATCTGAGTTCCTTACGAACAATAAATCAAATTTCATGCGTTTGAAACCCTAACTTACGCAGACAACAGAAACAATAATGTGTAACATTACGAAATAGATATAGATGATGAATCTATAGGTTGAAGTGATGAATTAAAGATGAGAAAACGTACTTGAGAACCATATTGACGGCCGCAGCTTCCTCTTGTTTGTAAAAGATGAAAACCCTAGCTGATTGAAGACGGTCCTGCTTTTTTATAAGTTAGGGATGTTTTATTTTTATGATGGGCCTTGTGGTTGTTTTTGGGCCTGTGTTAGGCCTTGTGGGTTGTTTTTGGGCCTTTTATCTTGTGTGTTTTCATTTTTGACACTTTTATTAAGGTTTTTCTTTTATTTCATAGCACAACTTATTGTTGTTAACTAGCTGATGTCCCGCCCGCGTTGCGGAGCGATGGCCGAATAATTCTCAATCAATTAAAAAACACTACTATAATTTTGTCAGTAAATAAACTAAAACGATGATAAGACCGTTTTTTCGGCTCAGGGCAAAACTGCAATTTTTCAGGACTAATGAGCGAGTGTTAGGCAGCTTCTTGACACGGAAAAAAAAAAATCGAGTCAACCAATTTAAAAAATGTTTTCTACTTTTGCGAAAAAAACTAAAACGATGGGAAAACGTAATTTTGAACTGAGGACGAAATCATAATTTTTATTCAGGGATAAAATCGTAAATTAAATGGACCAATGGGGGAGTGTAAGGCAACTGCCGGCACGATTGTAATTTTACACTGGGGGAAAATTTGTAATTTAACCAAGAAAACAAACAAAAACGATGGAGAAAATGTAAATTTAATTTGAGGGCAAAATCGTAACGTGGCTATGAGGGAAAAAAACTGATGGGAAAACTGTAAATTTAAACGGGGCAAAATCGTAATTTTGAACCGAGGGCAAAAGTGAAATTTTTTGATGGGAGCAAAAGCGTAAATTTATTTTTAAGTCGGGGAAAAAAATAATTTTACACTGATGGCAAAATTGTAATTTTAAAGCGGGGATAAAATTGTAATTTTGTTGGGCCAATAGGGGTTCCCTTGCCGCCCATGTGACCCAATAAAGGGGCAGAACTATTCCCGTCGACAATAGTGTTTGTAGTTGTTGAAAATAAGGTTTTAGAAGTTATGTTCGTGTTGTTCTTTCAAGAAATACCAAAACAACTTAACTTGAGAATTATATTAACGTGAAGATAGGAGGTGTGGAAGAGGTGAGTTACTTGAGAAGTTGAGATGAACTTGCTAAAGGTTTGAATCAGATTAGTTTCGATGTGCTAGAGTAAATTAGAGCTGATGTATCTAATATACTAATTTGAAAGAACCTACTTGAGGTGAAAATTATTTTAAACCTTTAAATCCCGATTTTAAATATTTTTACTTGTTTGTAAACTATTTCTTGTAAAAAAAACTAAGAAGGTTGAAAATAATATGTAAATAAGAGCATCCATTGTGTGGTGAGGAGATCTGGATGCCATATTTCGCTTTTCTCTCTAGCCCTGGTATGTTTCTCTCTCCTCTCTCCTGCTCGCCCCACGTAAAACTGTTCTGGACGCCTCAATTTCCATCCGGAATTCCGGACTTGACACCACTTCTTTCTTTCGTACTATCACTCTCGCTCCTCCATCTGTGCTCCACGTCGGTTCTAGAAGAGATAAATCCTTACATTGTGGATGCTCGAAGTTTAAGTAGAGAAAATATCAACACATGAACATAATATATGTTGGTTAAAGGTTTTTTTTATAACTAGCTAACTCACACACTCTATAGTCATACTCCCAAATCTACACATTTGTTTACCAGACTAAACCTTCAATCTCGTGGGGAGAGTTACATTTCCATTACACCATGATTACGCTAGGCTACAAACACGTTGGTTATAGTAGTTTAGGTAAGTGTTAAGTAACACACGTACATTAACTTATTGCCATCAACCAAGAGTTTATCTTCACCAATAACTTTTCTCTGAAAAGGTAGAGTTCACTTGGACACATTTTTATCGGATATAGTACAGATTAACAATTTTCTCTACAATTTATTTCGGTGGTGTTCACTTGACATTTATCACTTTCACTAGTTAACTTTAACTCTGGTGGGTTCATTTGTAAAAAAAATACAAACATAAATATATGAAGGTAGATATTACAAGTCTCACAACCACTTTTCTATTGCTAATATATGACCTCTCTCTAAGTTATGAAGTGTCTATTAGGATTGAGATCACTAAGAAATTTGGCATAAAAGCCTTGAGTTTTAGTGTGCAAATGTAAGTCCAATATGGGATAAATGTAATGTAAAAAAAACAACTTATAATTGTTCTAGAGGTCTTTGTGGTTGTTTTTTTAGTTTTTTCAAAGCCTTTATCTTAGCTATATGACAGAGGATACCAGATGGCATATAGCCTAATGGATTAGGGATGAGCTCGGTATCGTACCGGTAATGAAAATACCGGTACCGAAAATCTCCAAAAACGGGAAACGGTACCGAAAATACCCGGTACAGTATGGTTCGGTACCAAAAACATCAAAAGTAGGTATCAAATCGATACCGAAACGTCAAAAGTAAGTACCGAATCGGTACCGAAAATATTCCAGTTCGGTAAATTCGGTACCGGTCCTCATAATCTCACATAAGATCACTTTTTATCTTGTTATATTTAAATTTGGAGAATGAAAGAAAATCAAAATCACTCATGTAGTCATATATGTATGTTTATCATATTGCCTGGGTTTTACATATAGTCATCATTGAACTGCTCGTAAGTCGCAGACTCTTCAACGGTTATCAAGTTTTTAGCTGGTTCAGTTATTTTGGTTCGGTTTTAACGGTTACCACTCAGCTAATCGGTTTCGAGTGCTACAAAAATTCAACAAATATAGTAAAAATTTTGCAAGCTTAATTAGTGAAAAGAAATACAATGATAGAATAGACATAACGAAAGAGTTTCAAAAGGACTTGTGAATGTGTCAAAATGGGTCGGGTCGACCCGTATACACTAGATACCATGGTCTCCAACAAAAGAGGGCTGAGTCTAACCACCACCAGCAGCTAATCAGAAGTTATCATTTCAAAATACAGTTCACAACTGATCAGAAACTTCAAATACATTACAAAAAACATCAACACAAGACTACCTTAAAACTAACATTCTATGTGGTTGTCTGTCTGTCTGCAAACTGCACATTTTAACAGTAATAACTTACTAAAAGAACCTTGATCTCGAACACTGCCCGTTAACAAAATTACCCAAATTTTGAAAACCAACGTTTCCAACCGTCGAACCCTGCTGCTGCTGTTGCTTATTCTGCCCTGTGGGGCCCACATCAGGCAGAAAGAGATCATGTGGGGCCCGGGTAGTTCTACTGGTGTCGGTTTGTTGCTGTAAACGATCATTTTCCCCAACCGGAATTGCACCTGTGAGAGTTTTTACAGCGAATTCAATACACGGGTCTGTCCAGAGATCTTCTAACGGCACCTTTAACGGCGACGGTGTCGGATTTTCGGGTTTGTTTAAATCCTCACATGGGATTGCGCCCGTCAGTGTTTTTACAGCGAATTCGATGCACGGGTCTGTCCACAAATCGTTCATGGAAAAGTTGATTGACGAGTCTGCCGACTTCATGTTGCCTCCGTAACCATAACCGGTTTGTGGCATTGGGTTGCTTACTGTAGCGTTGACCACAGGCAATCCTTTCTTCTCAAAATACACTGGCGGCAATGTGGCGGGTCCCATCTCAATCTTGTTATTATGTTCTTTAGGATTCCCATGGTTTTCTTGATTATGCTTGTCGGTCATCTTTTCCGCTTCGGTTTTTTTGTCGGTTTTTTTCGGACTAGCCAGATTAACAAGTCTAGCTCGGGTAGCCTGGCGGCCGGTTCGGGTATCCGGCAGTGACGGTGGTGGTGCGTTAATTTCGATACCCGCTTTTCGTGTAGCTCTGCGAGTTTTAGCCGGTGGCAGTGACGCTGGTGATGCATTATCTACTATACTAGATAGATGTTTGGCTTGTTGGGTTTTAGGCTCCGGCTGAGGTGGCGGCGATGGAACTTCCGTTCCCACTAGCGGTGTAGCATGACGGGTTTTAGAATCTCGCAATGATGTTGGTGAATCAATTTCGATTCCAGATTGGTGTGCAGCTTGACGGGTTTTAGAAACAGGTGGCGGTGTTGCTGATGCATCGATCTTGATTCTGGTATCTGGCGGTGATGATGGTGGTGATATGATTTCGATTCCAGCTTTATGTGTAGCATTACGGGTTTTAGGTTCTACCTGTGATGGTGATGAGACCGATGCATCAACTGTCACTTCCGCTAGTCGTGTAGCTTGACGGGTTTTAGGCTCTGGCGGTGATGGTGCCGCTAGTCTTTTTGAAGCACGGTGAATCAGTTCCGACTTACCAGTTTCGCTAAATCCGGTTCCTGTATTATCCAGTGGTCGTTTACGCCTCAAAGTTTCACTATCTTTTGATTCACTCCTTTCTTCTATCTGATCACAATCAGCAATATCATAAATCAGCAGGAACATTTATTAAAAGAAAATAGAGTAGAATGCCATTTCCGTCCTTAAGGTTTGGCCAGTTTTCGTTCTTATCTAATAATATTTTATTATATCTCTTCTAACAGCGACTTTCGTCCAAAGGTCTGTTTTTCCGCATCTGAATCCAAAAGGTTTAAAATCTTGCCATTTTCATCCGGCTCGTTAACTCCATCCATTTTTCTTCATTAAGTCAGGGTTATTTCCGTCTTTTTGTTAACTTAAAGGGTAATTCAGTGTTTTCCAGGGGTATTCGGTCTTTTTCAGTGAAAAAGACCGGATTGCCCTTTAAGTTAACAAAAAACACAGAAATACCCCTGACTTAACGGAGAAAAACGGATGGAATTAACGAGCCGGATGAAAATAGCAAGATTTCAAACCTTTTGGATCCTGATGCGGAAAAACAAACCTTCAGACGAAAGTTGAAAAACTAGCCAAACCTCAGGGACGAAAATGGCATTTTACTAAAAAAAGTGAAGAACAAGAAAGTTGTATAATCAGTTAATCACACTAACATGTAATTTTTCATCTTTCGGTTTGCGTGCTAGTCTCCCCAATACTCCAGTTTTAACATAGCGTTGGGCATCTTTGAGCGAGATGAATATGTATCCAGTGACGGGATCCGTGTAGCGCTAGAAACATAAACGATACAAATGGTTATGCTACAAATCGAATATTTGAATCATGGTAAATATTTGGAAAATTAATCAGTATCGTTTACCCGATCAAATTTTGTTTTTGTACCGGGTTTTCTTGTTTTCAACTCCATTGTCCACCCTGGAGGGAGCTCATCCGCTTCACCGTTCTCAGCTACAATCTGAATTCTTGCAAAAAATACATTTATTATTATAATAAAAATAATAAAACAGATATTACATTCATCTTCAACAACTGTCATATAATAGTGTTTGTATATTCAAGAAATAGAGGATCAACACACAATTATCAGTCATACAATTTGGGGCAGTATTTCGAGGTAAATTTTATATCAATCAACTCGTATTCTCGTTATGATCAAAATCCATAAAACATCGGTTTGTAATTCGGAAAAAAGCTTAACTCCGTTAAGCTATTTTTAACGGCGGACTATTATCGGCCAAAAGTGGACCAGTTCGGATTATTATCGGCCAATAACTAAGTTGGGATTGTTATCGGCAAAATTGAGCAAGTTGGGATTATTTAAATCCAATTTGCCAAATTTTTTTAACACCACAATTTCTGTCATAAAACACACTCAAAACCCACAAATAACAGAGTAAAGATCATAAAAACACTTGCCTTATTTGTTTTCCCAACATCCCGAGCACTGTGTTGTTCCTTCGATTCACTCCTTTCTTCTCTTTCCTCCATCTGATCCAAATCAGCAAGATCATAAATCATTGAGTAAATAACTTTTTGAGTCCCTGTGTTTTAGTGGTTTTAACCATCTGAGTCCAAAATCAAAAATTTTAACTACCTGAGTACCTGATTTTTCAATCTATAACCATTTGAGTCCAATTTACTAACGTCATCTATAAAGTCTATTAGTTTTTGGTGAAAAGACAAAAATACCCTTGTCACTTAAAAACAAAATATAAATATAATAAATAATATATAAACATACACACACTAACTCTCACCACTCAAACCCCCCCCCCCCCCTCTCTTTCTGTTTGCAGACAACAACCACCACCACAAGAAAATTCATCAGCGGCACCATTCCGGCATCTGTTTCAACTTGCATGCAGCTTACGTCACTCGATTTTAGCCGGAATAAGTTGTACAGTTAGTTTCCGAAAGCGATTTTGAGTTTGTTCGATTTGAGTATTTGAATATGTAGGAATCAATTTATCGGTGAGATTCCGAGCAAATTAGGTCATATGAACAGAGTTAGTCAGTTTGACTCAAATTGTTTCAATTGTTAGTTAGTTGGACTCAAATAGTTACGGTTTGAAAAACCAGGTATTTAGGTAGTTAAAATATTTTATTTTGAACTCACCTTGTTAAAACAACTAAAACACGGGGACTCAAAAAGGAATTTACTCTAAATCATTAGAATCATTTATTCAAAAAGTTTAAGAACAAGAAAGTTGTATAATCACACTAACATGTAATCTTTCATCTTCGTTATCCAATGATCGTTTACGCCTCAAAGTTTCACTATCTTTTGATTCACTCCTTTCTAGTTCCTCCATCTGATCACAATCAGCAAGATGTAATCTTTCATCTTTATTATCCGTATCAACACACTCGTTGTTCTTCGGTTTGGTCGCTAGTCTTCCCACTTCACCAGTTTTGACATAGCGTTGGGCATCTTTGAGCGAGTGGAATATGTATCCAGTGACGGGATCCGTGTAGCGCTAGAAACATAAACGATACAAATGGTTATGCTACAGATCGAATATTTGAATCATGGTAAATATTTGGAATATTAATCAGTATCGTTTACCCGATCTACTTTTGTTATTGAACCGGATTTTCTTGTTTTTAACTCCTTTGTCCACCCTGGAGGGAGCTCATCCGCTTCATCGTTCTCAACTACAAACTAAATTCTTTCAAACATTACAACTTCATCTCAAAATAATCAAACAGATATTCCATTCATCTTCAAGAAATGTTACGAATACAGTGTTTGCATATTCAAGAAACAGAGAATCAAAACAGAATTAACAGGCAGCCACTTTTAACTTTTCAACAAAGTTTCGAGGATAAAACCTAATTACAATCAATAATAGGGGTGTAAACGAGCCTAGAGCCCGAGCTCACGCTCGGCTTATCTCGAGCTTTGTGTAATTGGTTTTGAAGCTCGAGCTCGACTCAGACTCGGCTCGTTTATTATTTATTAATTAATTTATATTAGTAAATTTAATTTATATATATAGGGTGGGGTTCTAGAGTGAACACTAGTGTATTTGTGAACTGAGTGAACAAATCTTGACCATTGATTTACATCATCAAATTGTAAAAATACACTAGTGTATTTTCATCATCATATCCTAGCCATTGATTTACACTTGTGTATTGATAATCAAGGGCTAGGATTAGTTCACTAGTGTTCACAATCAAAGGGGTTGTTCACTAATGAACCTAACCCGATCCTAATTTTAATATCATGCAGAATTTATATATACACATATATATAAAAAGTAAAACATATATAATATTAATAGTAATATCAAAAGTCAAAACTCAAAAGTGCCAATATTTGAAACATGATCTAATCGTAAGCCATGAAATCTTTCTCCAAGTCCACATCAACCAAGGCATCAAAAGTAACGGTCAACATCGGTCAATAGTGATCGATAGCGCCGGTAATAGCGGTTTCGCTGTTTGACACCACTATTTTGGAAGAGCCCGATAAACCGCTATCCCACCGCTATTGACTGCTTAGCAAAATAATCAAACACAGATAACATTCATCTTCAACAACTGTAATGAATAGTGTTAGCAAATTCAAGAAACAGAGAATCAACAGTCATATAAATTCAACACAAGTTCTGGGATAAACCCTAATACAATCAACAAACAGCATTTGATAAACAAATCAATCAAAACCCTAAATTTAATAAACGAAAACTACATCAAACTAGCTACTGAACCAAAACCCTAAATTTCATCAACAAGATTTGGGATTTCTCAGCATGCAATCAAAGATCCTAAATGGAAGATATGGGTATAACTGTATAGGTTTAAAAACCCCAAATAAACTTGCCTTATTCTTTTTCCCCACATCCCGAACACTGTGTTGTTCGGGTGACTTCACAGGGGACATTTCACAAACACCTGGTGTGCACCTGCAACCGAAAACTCGAAAACCCACCACCGATCGAGCTGCAGCAGGTTATTTAGATGCAATATGATTGTTATTCAGGGTACGGAATGAAGAAGTCAAGAGGGTGTGAAAGAAAGAAAGAGTGAATGAAAGTAAATCGGTAACGTGTGATGACATGTTTGTTTGACAAACAAATGTTTTTTGTTTTTTGTTTTTTGTTTTTGTTTTTTTTTTTTAGAAAGGAAAAAAAATGGAAAAATCACGAAAATAGCCAAGTTAACGCCGTTTTTTCCAAAATGGCCAACTGAAACGGCTCCCCAAGCCTTTACACGAATTCTGACACGGCTCAAAAGAGCTTTCCTCATCAGTCACTCACATTTTGCCACGTGTCCGACAGCCGTCATTCAGTTGAGATCTTTCAAAGACGGCTTGAGTTCTTTCAAAGATGGCTTGAGTTCTTTCAAAGATGGCTTGAGATCTTTCAAAGATTGCTTAAGTACTTTCAAAGATGGCTTGAGTTCTTTCAAAAACGGCTTGAGTTCTTTCAAAGATGGCTTGAGATCTTTCAAAACGACTTTAGATCTTTAAGTGTAGTGGCTTGGCTTGGCTTAAGATCTTTCCTTGACAAGATCTTTCCTTGGCTTGGCTTAAGGATCTTAGATTTAAGATATAACTTTTTTTTTATAATTTGATATATAAAATTAGATTTATTCAACCCGTACAATACATGGGTTTTTTAAAGATATTATTTTTTTTACAATACACCAATTTTTTTAAATATATTACATTTTTATTATTTAGTATACAAAATTACATTTATTTAACCCGTGTAATGCATAGAGTTTTTTAAGGTATAACTTTTTTAATTATTTGGTATATACAATTACATTTATTCAACTCGTACAATGCACGAGATTCTTAAATATATAACTTTTTTGTTACTTAATATATAAAATTACATTTATTCAACTCGTGTAATAAACGAGATTTTTAAAGTTATATTTTTTTTATTATTTAGAATAAAAATTAAATTTATTTAACCCGTGTAATACACGGGGTTCTAACCTAGTAATTTTTATTTTCAAATTAAAATTTTCAGATTTTTTAATTGAGATTTTCAAGTTCTCACATTTAATTGAGATTTTTTTTAATTATTCGTTTATATTTAAATTATGTTGAAAGATCTCAAGCCATGTTGAAAGTTCTCAAGCCGTGTTGAAAGATCATAAGCCAAGCCAAGCCACTACACTGAAAGATCTCAAGCCTTTTTTTGAAAGTTCTCAAGCCATCTTTGAAAGATCTCAAGCCATTTTTGAAAGAACTCAAGCCGTCATTGAAAGAACTCAAGCCGTCTTTGAAAGTACTCAAGCCATCTTTGAAAGATCTCAAGCCATCTCTGAAAGAACTCAAGCCGTCTTTGAAAGAACTCAAGCCGTCTTTGAAACCGTCTTTGAAAGATCTCAAGCCATCTTTGAAAGAACTCAAGCCGTCTTTGAAAGATCTCAACTGAATGACGGCTGTCGGACACGTGGCAAAAGGTGAGTGGCTGATGAGGAAAGCTCTTTTGAGCCGTGTCAGAATTCGTGTAAAGGCTTGGGGAGCCGTTTCAGTTGGCCATTTTGGAAAAAACGGCGTTGACTTGGCTATTTTCGTGATTTTAAAAAATTGAACGGCAACCAACTCTATATATAAATAAAAAATTCAGCAAGAAGCCGGGGACTATAAGGAAACAAAAACGGAAATTGATAGAATTAAATAAAACAAGCAAAGAATATCAAAAGCAATCCAATTCTCCCAAGTTGACGCTGGTCAGAGTGGGATCTTTACTCCACTCCCAAGCGCAACCCGGATTACCTACTGTCCCCTGCCAATACGACGCCACGGTTCCATCTTTATGTTTAATAAAGAAAAAATGTTAAGATAGATTCATAGGAAAGTCTTTTGAGTGTTCATCTTGATTACATTATTTTACACTAGGTTAGAACCCCGTGTATTACACGGATTGAATAAATCTAATTTTATATACTAAATAAAAAAAACAATATATTTTTAAAAACCTCATTTATTACACATGTTGAGTAAATATAATTCTATATATTAAATAATAAAAAAAAACTATATCTTTAAGAACCTCATGTATTGTGCGGGTTGAATAAATGTAATTTTATATATCAAACAATAAAAAAGTTATATTTAAAAAAAAACATATGTATTCATGGGTGGAAGAAATGTAATTTTATTTACTAAATAATAAAAAAATTATATTTTAAAAAAACTCCATGTATTGTACGGGTTGAATAAATCTAATTTTATATAGCAAATAATTAAAAAAAAAGTTATATCTTTAAAAACCTGTGTATTACACGAGGTAGTGTTTGATATGCAAGAATGAGATACGAAATGGAATAGACCATTATGGAATAGACCTTTTTGTTACTTTTTTTAACGTCACTTTTATTAAATATATATATATATATATATATATATATAGTAAAATACTTGATTTTATGGTATATATATATATATTTTTTAAAAGTATATAAAGTTATTTTAGTTTTAAAAACTTGATGGAAAGAAAATGACTAAATGGTTAAAATAGTCATATTTCTCATTATATAACATATCAATTGTTAATGATGATCCTATTATCACTTTTTTAGATAACATAATGATTCATTGAAATTCTTTGGTCGTTAATTTATGAAAATTTCCAATTCTATTTTACAAATTGTCTTTTTATCTCAGGAAAACACTTATACATTGTTATAAACGGAGATCAGATGAAAGTGTATGTTTAATTTGTGTGTTAACCTCTTAATTTTATCTATAAAGATATAGATTTGGTTAGGGTTATTGAAGTTTTGGCCTTCAGGCATAGATTACAGTCAAATTTCAGTTTATTTCTTTTGACAAATTATTTTTTCTCTGAGGTATTTTGATTCATAAATGAAATGCTATTAAATAGGTTGAGTTGTTTTTTTCTTTTCTAATATACAGTTTGTATCACCGTATCTAATAATGATGTGTATGATTCATTGAAATTCTTTGGTTGTTAATCTAGAATGAAAAATGCCAAATTGTTCATAAGAATGAAATGCTATTAAATAGGTTGAGTTGTTTTTTTCTTTTCTAATATACAGTTGATAAGATTTATATTAATTTATATTTAATAATTTAAATTAAATAATAATTATCTATAATTAAGCATGGTCTAGAATGATGACAAGTGTCCCAAACATGGTTTCTTTTATTATATAGTATAGATATAGATAAATATTGATTATAAAAATGGTGGTTATTGATTGTAGTTGGAGTATTATGGATCATACACTGGTCCAATTTTGACTTTTTGGTAATGTTAAGTTGTATAATAGTGTGTATCTACAATGAAGTTGACTTTTTTAAGGAGTGAAAAAGATTACACCTTCATCTCTCAAGAAGTAGGCTTATTATTTAACGGTATTTGGGTCAGTGGCGTCTCTGAGAATTCACGTACCATGTTCGAGTTTGAAAAATTGTGCTTTTCCTTAATGTTTTATTATTATTTTAAAATCAAATTAGTATCTGGCTCAATAAATCTAATAACAAGTGGGCTAAATTTTAAACCATAAAAGTGATTTGTAAATGGGCCTATATTGAAATTGTTATGTGTTTACTATTTTAACAAAAAATATAACATATATGCCCGATTTTTTTTACAAATCACGTGCCCCTCGAAATCACGGGCCTTGTGCGGAGGTTAACGAAAAAATATCGGGAATATCTTTAAAACACAAGAACATATCATACCATACAATTTACACAAGTTGATCCTTTAACGTTTCGTTAACAAAACTAGTACCAAATAATTATCCGAACACTAACTAGACACCAAATATGAACTAATTAACATTGTTTTGATGTTATAAAAATAGTATGTGCCATATAACATCTTTTGACACTTAAATTCAACTACCACCTAATTAAACCCTCAAGTTACACCTAAACCCCTTAACTACCTTTCAAAACTCACTTAACCCCCCCCCCCCCCCCTATCCTAGCCGTCCCCATGGGGGACCCCCTTTGTTCTCCATATTGACTTGATATTGTATGGTCAAAGATGCCTTTTACTAATCCATTGGATAATAAGTTGATGCAAGATTATAAGAATAACCCTTAGGGACTAAACCTTATCACCTCCATCTACTTTTCACCTTTCAAAAAACACACAAACAATCCCAACACTATTTTCGGCCATAGTCACCTCCACTTTCATCTCATTCTTTTGCTCACTTCCAAGTTAAATTAAGCATTCTCAAAGGTGTATGAAGATCATCTGAGAAAGTGACAAGCTTTGGAAGTGCAAGGACCTCACTAAGGAGCTTTTAACCACCACATTTCTTCTTACATTCATACTTTGATCTTCCCTAGCCACTGGTGCTAGTGGTGAGTGTTCTATAACTTTCATTTTGATTCTTGTTAGTAGTATATTATAAATGTACAAGTAAACCATCAAGAAACCTAACTTTAAAAGATGAACACATGAAAAGTAACATAATCTAAAAGAGTAAAATGCACGGATAGTCCCTGTGGTTTGGTAAAATTTCACATTTAGTCCCCAACTTTTCAAAATTACATTCTTAGTCCCTGTGGTTTGACAAGTTGTTACTCGAATAGTCCCCAAAGCGGATGGAGGTTAATTTTTCTGGTTAAGTGGGTGTGAAATGACAAGGACTATCTGAGTAACAACTTGTCAAACCACAGAGACTATCCGAGTAACAACTTGTCAAACCACAGGGACTATCCGAGTAACCTTCATCCGCTTTAGGGACTATCCGAGTAACAACTTGTAAAACCACAGGGACTAAGAGTGTAATTCTGAAAAGTTTGGGGACTAAAGGTGAAATTTCACCAAACCACAGGGACTATCCGTGCATTTTACTCTAATCGAAAATAAATAAGTGTTCTTGATGTTGTGTTGAAGTTGTTTAGTTGATAGTTTGTGTTGATGATGTAATATGATACATCTACACATGCTAGATCATGTTTAAAGTGAATATCTAGCAAGTATACATATGGATCTAACAAGATCCTTGATGAACATGTTAATGAACTTGTTGAACATGAAATGTGAACTTGTTAAAGTTGTTAAAAATGATATGTTTATGCTTATAAACTCATAGAAAAAGTGGATGAACAAAGTTTTCAAAAATGATTTTCTACAATGTTTATAAAATAACAAACAAGATATGATTTTAAGTGAATAAACATGTTAAAATGTAGATCTAAAATACTACATGTTCATATGAAGTTTCAAGTTTATTAACATGAAAAGTATAGATTATTCATATATTTATACTTGTAAATTTGTTGTAGATGATCTGTTGAGTTTTGAAATTGATAAACACGTGTTTTAAAACATGGGAAAATCCTTAAATTTAGGGGAAACTGTGGCAAATTTTTTGTAAAAATTTAACACTTAGAAAAATATATTTTAACAAGAATTTTACTAGTTAAAATGTTTAAAATGTTTAACCATAATTTTCCCCAAGTTTTTATACAAAATATAAGTTAAGAAAATAGTGTTTTCTTAAAGATTAAAATGAATATAAATATATATAATTAGGGCAAATTATATATATTTAGTGGTCACCCAAAAATGTGTGTTTATGTGTATATTATGTGTATTATGTATCAGTATACATGTAGGGTTCAAAAGTTACAAAATACACACAAAGAATACAAATATAATACACCCAAAATACATTGGAAAATAATTAAGTATAAAACTACATATACTTACCCAAAGAATGGGTGTATGGACAAAATGCAAAAATATATATATTTATATATATTCCCTTACCAAAAGTTATGGACTTTGGACATTGGACTAAATATAGACATACATACATACATACATACATACATACATATACTAAGAGCAAAATATATATTAACAAAAATTAGTGGAAGATATACAAAATCGGACAAATGATGATATATTTTAACAAGTATGATAAAAATATATATATTACAAGCAAGCCTTAAAAATATATTATTTTTAAGAAATATAATTCTGTAAAGTATAAAATCATAAAAAATGATTTTGTTACTAAATACAAAATATATAGGTATTTATACCTAAATACATATATACTTGCCTAAGTATACTCTTGGTAAAAATACAAGTATACTTATACCAAAATAATATTGAAAATATTATTTAATAAAAAGTAGGTATCCACTTTGACTTGGTCAAAGGTACACCAAAGTCAAGAATACGTAATATGATATAAGTATACGTATACGTATACGAGGATAAGTTAAAATATTATTTTGAGTAAATTGCCATTTTCGTCCCTGAGGTTTGGGCAAGTTTGCCATTTTCGTCCAAAATGACACTTTTGTACCATTTTGCCCTCCACGTTTGTAGCTTGTTGCCATTTTAATCCAAAACGCCTAACTAAGTTACTTTATACCGTTAGATGGGGAATTTTTGAAATTTCTCAATTATAAGGGGGTAACTTGTAAAAAAACACTTGTACAACAGGGATGATTACAGTGACTGTTGTCTTCTTCTTTTATATAATACACACACTCACACTCTAAATACACTCCCTCTCTCTACACTCTCTCAGGGGCAAACCACCACCTGCCACCACCCTCTCCCACCCCCACCCCCACAAGCACCACATCTTATCATGGAGTCACCATCAAGATCATCAGTTTCATGGAGTCAAAATCGGTTAATCCAGATCTGGAATAAGAGCAACACCCCCACCCCCACACGAACATCAGTTTCATGGAGTCAAAATCGGTTAATCCAGATCTGGAGTCACACTCGAGTCAGAACTGGTGGTGGTGGAAGCGATTGAGCGGGGCCGAAAGCTCGTGGTGGTAGCGGCGATTGAGCGGCGGCCAGAATATTTTGGCGGTGGTGGCGATTAGGCGGTCGGAATCTTATGGTGGTGGTCGGCGATTGGGCGGTGCAAACTTGTAGTGGTGGTCGGCGACTGAGCAGCGAAATGGTGGCCGATGATTGGGTGGCACAGACTTGTGGTGGTGGCCGGTGACTAAGCAATTGTGACAACTCTCACTAAACCAGTAATCCGTACAATTAATTAATTTTAATTATGTGCTTAATGACTATGCTTGATTACAACTGACAACTTGAACTGCTTTATGATTTTTTGTATCATGCATACCTATGCATCACATTTCATACCGTCACTCCATTTATTACATACAAACTTTAGTGACATACTTGATGCACAAAGCACAGTTAGCACACTGAACGGATAATTCAGAAACATACTGACAGTGCCAGTAAATAGATAGACAGTGTTTTTGAGGCCCAGTATGGGCCAGGGACAAGGTACTACACTAGTATGGAGTGTAGGGAAGTGAGGACCATAAAACTGCGTCACTAGGTGATAGTTAAAGTGCCGGGAAGTGCCTAAAACACACTTTAAGTGCAGAATTCAGCATTTTCAGCAAAAATTCAGCATTTAACATGCTAGTAAGATGTCAAAAATATGGCAGAATGGTCATGTATACTTTCCTAAGTGCCGGGAATTAAAAGCGTTACAAAAATATATATAAAAGACACTTTACGGAATAATTAAACACTTTAACGGAACGGTAGCTAACCGAACAACCGGACATTACCCGGGACACCAAATTTTTGTCAAATACAATGTTTAATTATTTTTGAGCTAGTCAGGGTCCCCGTATACCATAACACCCACTAAATTCTCCACTAACTAATATATGGAATTATATACTTAGAATCTAACTTACATTTACCAACTTTTATCAAAAATTTACATCAAGCCCCCCCACCCCCATACCCGAATTCGGTCCCAAGAGGACCCACCAAAATCCCCACCATGCCTTCCTAGATTATATCCTAATATTATATTGGATTGATCACTTGTAATGGTGAGCAAAATATGATGAAAATCCTTATAACTGTGGCAAGACCATAACCTCAAATCATTCCATGATCTTCACACTCTCTCACTCACTCTCTTCTCTCTCCCTCTTGGCCACACATAACCGCCACCACCACCACCACCACCATAATTCAACCATCTTCATCCATTTTTGAGCTTCATACAAGACTAGAAGGTGATTCAAGGAAGCTTACAACTTGTAGATCATCAAGGAGCTTCATACATTGTTTTTCACCATCATTTTCTTCATCTTTTTCACTAGAGAACATCCCTAGCCTTTGTGCTAGTAGTAAGTTCTTGTTAAACTCTTGTTCATCTTGTTTTTATGGTTTAAAGTTGTAGTATGATGAGTATGTTTAAAATACTAAAGAACAAGAACTAAAAACATAAACATGAAGCTTTACATGAAAGTTTACATAGAGATGAAACATAAAGAAATGTTGTTAGTAGGATGTTGATATGAATATGTTGTTGATTGCATGTTGATTCTTGGTTATGTGAGGTTAATCATCATATGGAGCTTGTTAAATAATGTTTAGAAACATGATTTAACAAGACTAGGAAGTTGATTATTGATACATGAAATGATCATTTTCTAGTTTATATATGAACTTGATAAAAATATTTTTTCTTGAAATATAAGTAAACAAAGTAAGTTGGTGATCATGTAGATCCGGGTTTTACAAAAGACATTTCTAAATGAACCAAGTTCAAGAATCGACTTTTAGAAAATCATGACTTGTACATACACTTACACCATTTTTAGAACTAAAATAAGTGTAGAAACCTTTTATTTACAAGAAGAGTTCAAAATGTGAGTTTTTGTAAAAATTGTTTACAAGTTGTAAACACATAACTCTTTCAAGAAAATGATTTTTAAAGAAATAATTACGCTTTGGAAGGTAACTAAGTCCACTAAAAGCTTTACCAAGTTACTACGCGTTTTCGGGATATACCAAGTTCATGATTAAGATGTAACGCATGTAGTTTTTGCTCTTGGTAATGTAAAATTGATTGTTGATTGATTTTGAAAAGAAAATGATATGCTTATTAGCATGGACACCTCCGTTTTTAGAGGAAACTCTGGCGAAATTTTCTAAAAATCCCAAGACTTAGAAAATTATTTTCTAACAAGTGCTTACAAATGTGTTTAACTTTGTTTTTGGAAGTAAACTTCGCCATAAGTTTTTTATTGCAAAATTTCAAAGAGTCGGAGGTTGGTTTTCGTAAATAAAAGCGGATAAATATATATTTAGAATATATATTTTATACTAAAACGCTTGTGTGAATATTTGCATGATTTGGGATCTAGTTATATTATTTAGGGCGAAATAATGTAACTTAGCAAAATACCATCACATTTATAACTTCGGAATAATACCAAAAATTATAAGGGATAAATATTTAAGTTACATACTTGGTATTGTGAAACCGAACGAGAAAACGTAACTTACGAAATATTCCCGAAAATACTCTTACACACATATTTTTGGTAAAATATTATTCCGGAAACTAAGAAGTGAAAATATATTATTTTCTTTTGGGAAAAATATATATATTTTGGAATACGTTATTTTGACAAGGAGTTATATTTATATTTTTAAGTCAAACTTAAAAATATATTAGTTTCGTAACTACCAATACATGTATAAATACCCCATCCTTGGGAAGGAAATACGCACATAAAATACTTGAGAAGTATGAATACGAAATAGTTGTCTAACTATTATTTCAAGACCTAACAATATAATGTAAGTTAAAATAATAATTATTATTATTTTAACAATAAGTTATAACTTGGAATAATATCAAAGTAACGTAACTCAAACCGTAAATACTAAGCCAAGGCACGGCCCGTTCGTCTAATAGACATTAGTACGTTGTAGGTCGTTGTATAGCTGACAAGGTTTGAGTACGAGCACAGGAGACGCACTACAGTGAGTTCATGTCCCCCTTTTCTTTTAACTGTTTTCAGATTTATACTTCGGGGGTGAAATACATGTTACAATTATTACAAACGTTTTATACATGGTATGGTTAGCTTAAGGAGGGTTACTACTTAGATCATGTGAGTAGTGGGTACAACACTTAAAGCCATTAATCCTCGTCGTAGGACCGAGGGACATGAGTGATAGATCTATTTGGGTGTAGCGAGCCCACACCCATGAACTCAGGGTGACCTATAGTGGTGACTGTGTCTTACAGCCGAGGCCCGATACAAATTTGCTAGGTTTGAGTTTTCCTGCATCACTTCACACATACCAGTGGCTTTGCAACCCATTGGTGATCTCTTTTTCCTTAATTGCTACATACCAGGGACATTTATACATACATGCATACTTTAACGGTTTATACACACAGACATACACATGAACTCGCTCAACTTTTTGTTGATTTTTCAACTACATGTATTTCAGGGAATTGATCGGATCTGGCAGGTGATACACGTTAAGCTGCGTATTAAATAAAGGATGTCATCCAGGGGTGTAGGGTTTGGGAGGTGTAACCCTTGCCTGGATGGGTCACATGTCTCCAAACCTCGTTTTATTTAAGGTCTTTTGTTGAGTCCATTGGGAACTCATTTTTAACCAAGTCATGATTGTAACTTAATTTGGTTTGATGTTTCAAGACAATTATGTTATGGTATTTTCTAAATCATATTAATGGATGAACATCTTGTGTTTTTATCATATAACATTGTTATGATTGTTGCTATGGTATTAAGAAGTCACACCAAATAAACCCACGCTTCCGCAAAAGCCAGGGTGTAACAGCTTGGTATCAGAGCCTCGATCATAGCGAACTAGGATTCCTTCTAGAGTCTAGACTATGATCACTAGGGCTCTCACGAAAATGTTTTCAAACATTTTTACATTGCATACACTAAAAGTCCAGATCCGGGGCACAAACATTTTACAAACAAAAGGCACAAATACATCTTTCAAAATTCATATTTCAGTCTTAGAGACTAGGGGAGTCAGCCTTAGAGGCTGGGGAGGTTCAGTCTTAGAGACTGGGGGAAAAATTTAGTTTTAGAGACTGGGGGAAAATTTAGTCTTAGAGACTGGGAGGTTGGTCATAGAGACCAGGGATTTGGTCATAGTGACCAGGGAGTTGGTCATAGAGACCAGGGATTTGGTCTTAGAGATCAGGGAGTTGGTCTTAGAGATCAGGGAGTATAGTCTGGGGGAGACTAGGACGATTACTTGCTTACATTGTTGTGACTTATATGCTTACTTGACTATTATTGATATATGTGCCTATGTTGTGGTTGTGTTATTACAGACACTATGTCTTCGTCGAGTGGAGTCTCTGACCCCGTGGCAGTAGATTCAGATGACCCGATGCACACCGATCTGGAGGTCTTTACATCTGATACTGACAGCAGTGATGATGACGACTTCCAGCCTTTTGCTTTGCCGGATGTCAGAGATGATGTTCAGCACACTGATGGTATTCTAGTCGGGGATCTACCTCTTGCTGAGATCCCTGCTCCCGTTCCACTTGCTGCATTTCCCGTTGAGGATTTGCCACTCGATGTTGTGTCTGATGACGACATCGATCTTTTCGTTGAGGGTCCCCCTGAGGACGACCATGAGGGTGGGGCCCCGATTGCTGATGATGTCGTCGTTCCTTTGGTTAAGGTTCCGGTTGTGGATGCTGTTGTTTTACCCCCTGATGAGGCTCCCGTTGAGGAGATTTTAGCTGATCAGTCCGGTACTGATTCTTTTGAGTCAGTATCCTCTTCCACTTTGCATGCCGCCGGATTGCGTCGATATCCTATTGACTCCGACTCCGATACAGCTATGTCAGCTGTACCTGGTTCACCCCACGAGTTTGAGTTTCATCCTGAGTTCGAGGATGAGTTTGATCCAATTTTTCCTCCTGATTTTGATCCCGATCACGAGATCGAGTTTATTCCTGATGACCAGCCCTTGGAGGCACCAGTGGTTCCTATTGATCAGCTTCTCGATGTACCTGCCGACTTTGATATGGCCTTTGTTGACCCTGAGCCTGTCATGGCACCAGATCCTGTTATTGCTCATGACCTTGTACCTGTGCACGACCATGTTCTTGATGATGCTCCAGTCGTTGCACCGCCTGTTGTGGATGCACCAGCCATTGCACCACCCATTGTTGATATTCCTGTTATTGCACGATATTACCTGATTCGGCCCCTGTGTATGCTGACCATACACCTTTTGCCACTCACATCGATCCTCGATACGCTGACACCCATAATGGGTGGATTGAGGATGATGATGACGACCCTCCGTTTGTACTTCCAGTCACTCCTCATGTTGCACCCACCTCTGCACCGATTGATGTTGCCCCTCATTTTCCCCATATGTCAGATATCCATCGCACCGACCTTCCTATCACTTTTCTCCAGGACATTCCTCCACCTCGTCCTGGGGAGGGTTCGTCAAGACAGCAGCCTGCTTTGGTACCGCCGGTATCATCAGATGTTCCATTCATGTCTCAGTTTCCTCACACTACACCATCTTTTGTACCTTCAGGCGAGCCATTTATGTGGTCTTCGCCCAATGTTATGCCCTTGTCAGACCCATATCACCCTTTCCATGTTGGATATACCACGGATGACATACTTATATCTCTGCAGTTACAGCAGGATGCGTTGAGCAGACGCGTTCAGGAGCTGGAGAGGACCCCGCGTCCTCCCCCATGTCACTGTCAGTCTCCTATTGCTACACCACCAGCTCCTCTTCCACTACACCCGGAGTCTGATGTCCGCTTCTTTACTCCCAAGCAGCAGATTATTACTTGTTGCGCGTTGTCCATGCACTTGAGGAGGATTGGGTGCTTATGCGCCGTTTGATTTTCTCTTTTCCTCCTCCTCCTCCTCCTCCGCCATCAGCGTAGCTATATTTTTGGTTTGATGCAGGTAGATTGTTTTGGTAAGAAAGTCGCAATTGGGCCAACACATGAAGACTTTTGGAAGACCACGTTTTTGTATATGATTTGTGTAGACTGACTTGTATTTTGGGGTGATGTAACCCGATGATCATATTTTGATATATGATGTACTGTGAAACATGTAAAACTATACTGTGGTCATGATTAAATGAAAGCTCAATGGCAACGTTCTCACTACATGCAATGTTGAATTTTTTTTATATTATAACATGGGATGTTATGTGTTATGAGATTGATGGATGTTATTACATGCGCATGTTACGTACTCCTTATATATATAATATGACTTGACCGATACAATCTTCTTATAGAAGATGCCACCACGGAGGGAAAACCGTCTGCCTACTACTGAGGCAGAATTACAGGAACGTATTTCAAAGGCAATAGCAGACTATGAGGCCTCGCGCGCCGAAACAAGCAGGAATACCTCAAACAATAACAACAACCCACCAAATGGTAATGTTAAGCCACTCAAGACACATTACACTGCATTTGGACGTTTCATGTGCAATTGCTAATATTCCCTGTGAATAACATTGCTTATACAGGTTGTACTTTTAAGCAATTTCTAGACTGTAAGCCGCTAAACTTTGATGGCACCGGGGGTGCAGTGGCTTACGTTCGCTAGACAGAAAAGACCGACTCAGTGTTGCTAATGAGCAAATGCGCGCCCGAGCAACAAGTTACCTACATTTCCGGGCTGTTTACTGATGCAGCGCTCTCGTGGTGGAATCTCCAGGTCCAAACCCTGGGAGAAGCAGTGGCTTACGCATTGACGTGGAACGAGCTGAAGGAGCTCATGAGAAAGAAATACTGCTCCAGAGCGGAAATCCAGAAATTAGAGACTGAATTTTGGAATCTTAAAATGGATGGCCCGAAGATCGCCGAGTATGTTCAGAGGTTTCATGATTTGGCCCATGTGGTACCTTATATGGTTATGCCTGAGTTCAAACACGTGGAGCATTTCATCTGGGGGTTGGCACCCCATATCATGAGCATGGTAACATCTTCAAAACCGGCAACGATTACTGAAGATATAGACCTGAGCGTGTCTCTGACCGAGGAAGCTATTAGGCTCAACAAGTTTTCAAATTCAGATCAGAAAAAGAAAGAAACTCATGTTGAATCTTCAGGGGAGAACAAGAGGAAGTTCTCCAACTTCAAGAAAGGTACCGACAGTGCCAGCCAAAGGAGAGATACAAACCCGCTGCTGAAGTAAAAACTGGCAATGAGCACAAAGGGAAAGGATACATGGGCACTCTGCCCAAGTGTGAATTATGCCAGTATCATCATGCTGGCCAGTGCAGAAATAGAAAATGTGAATCTTGTGGGAAACTTGGTCACTTGAAAGATACATGTTGGGTTGGTGCTGGCCGGGGTGGCCAAGGAGGTTTTGGTAATAGGAACAACAATCGAGGAGGTAACGGGAATGGAAACCGCACTGGCGGGAATGGTAATAGGGATAATTTTGGGAATCGTGGTAATCAAGGTGGGAACCGCAACAACAATCAAGGTAATGGGAATGGTAATGACCAAGGACCGGGATGTTTTAACTGTGGAGACATCGGGCATTTCAAACGTGAATGCCCAAAACTCAATCAAGCTCATGGAAGGGTATTCAATATTGGAGCAAGGGAAGCACGCCAGGACACGAATGTTGTCACTGGTACGTTCCCTATTAACCAACGCTTTGCATCTGTGCTTTTCGATACTGGTGCCGATTATAGTTTCGTATCACTAGAATTTAAGAAAATGCTTGGATTAACTGCTAATAAGTTAGACATTCCATACTCAATTGAACTGGCTAACGGAAAGCTAGTGGAAACAAATGAAGTCATCAAAGGTTGCGTGATAGAGTTGGGAGAACACGAATTTACACTGGATTTGCTGCCAGTCGAGTTGGGAAGCTTCGACGTAGTAGTAGGGATGGATTGGTTGTCAAGCAACAGAGCCGAAATTGTGTGTCACGAGAAGACCATTCGCATCCCAATGGCGAATGGAGAAGCGATAGTAGTACACGGGGAGAAGAGCGATACACCCTTGAGGATCATTAGTTGTTTGAAAGCTAGAAGGTGTTTGAAGAAGGGATGTGTTGCCTTCTTGGCACACATCGTGGATAAGAAAGCCGCGGAGCCAAAGATAGAAGATATTCCAGTCGTGAAGGAGTATCCTGAAGTCTTTCCAGAAGACTTGCCAAGATTACCGCCACAAAGACAAGTCGAATTTCATATTGACTTAGTTCCAGGCGCCGCGCCTGTGGCTAAGGCACCTTATAGACTTGCACCTTCGGAAATGCAGGAGTTGTCGACGCAACTTCAGGAGTTGTTAGACAAGGGATTCATCAGGCCAAGTTTCTCGCCTTGGGGAGCTCCAGTTTTGTTTGTTAAGAAGAAGGATGGTAGTTTTCGCATGTGTATTGACTACCGGGAGCTGAACAAGTTGACCATTAAGAACAGATATCCTTTGCCAAGGATTGACGACCTGTTCGACCAGTTACAAGGTTCAAGCTTTTACTCAAAGATTGACCTTCGATCAGGATACCATCAGTTAAGGATACAAGAGGAGAGTATCCCAAAGACGGCCTTTAGGACTCGTTACGGGCACTACGAGTTCCTGGTTATGCCATTCGGGTTAACAAACGCACCAGCTGTATTCATGGATTTAATGAACAGAGTCTGCAAGCCCTACCTTGATAAGTTTGTGATCGTGTTCATTGACGACATCTTGATCTACTCAAAGACAAAAGAAGAACATAAGCATCATCTAAGAGCCATCTTGGAGCTGCTTAATAAGGAAAAGTTATATGCGAAGTTCTCGAAATACGAATTCTGGTTACGGGAAGTCCAGTTTCTTGGTCATGTGGTTAATGGAAATGGAATCCATGTGGATCCTACAAAGATTGAAGCAATCAAGAGTTGGGAGACTCCGAAAACGCCAACTGAGATTCGACAATTCTTGGGTTTGGCTGGGTATTATCGCAGATTCATTGAGGATTTCTCGAAGATCGCTCAACCTTTGACCTTTCTCACACAGAAAGACAAGAGGTTTGATTGGGGAGACAAACAAGAAGAGGCATTTCAGTTATTGAAAAACAAACTTTGTGACGCACCAATCTTATCTCTACCCGAAGGCACGGACGACTTCGTGGTATATTGCGACGCCTCGCGTCAAGGTTTAGGCTGCGTGCTGATGCAGCGTCAGAAGGTTATAGCATATGTTTCACGCCAGTTGAAGGTCCATGAGAAGAACTACACCACGCATGACTTGGAATTAGGCGCAGTGGTGTTTGCTTTGAAAATCAGGTGACATTACTTGTATGGCACGCGATGCACAATATTTACTGATCACAAGAGCCTGCAGCACATTTTTGATCAAAAAGAGCTTAACATGAGACAAAGACGCTGGGTTGAATTGTTGAACGACTACGATTGTGAAATCAAGTATCACCCAGGGAAGGCGAATGTAGTCGCCGATGCCCTAAGTCGGAAGGAAAGGATTAAGCCCATAAGGGTTAGGGCTTTGGAAATGATCGTTCAAACAGACCTCACATTGCGCATTCGTGCTGCGCAAAGGGAAGCTCTTAAAAGGGAGAATCTTGTGAACGAGTATCTCCAGGGAATGGAGAAGCAACTGGTACCAAAGGAGGATGGAACATTATGTTTCTTGGGAAGAATTTGGGTTCCTCTCTTTGGTGGATTGAGAGAAGTTATTTTCGATGAAGAACACATAACACGGTACTCGATCCATCCAGGATCGGATAAAATGTACCAAGATCTAAAGGATTTTTATTGGTGGCCAAGGATGAAAGGCGACGTTGCGATATATGTTGGCAAATGTTTGAATTGCGTCAAGGTTAAGGCCGAATACCAGAAGCCTTCAGGTCTCTTGCAACAACCCGAAATACCTCAGTGGAAATGGGAACAGATTTCCATGGATTTTATAATGAAATTGCCAAGGACACCCAGAGGTCACGATACAATTTGGGTAATTGTGGACCGTCTGACCAAGTCTGCACACTTTTTGCCGATCAGAGAAAAAGATAACACGAGCAAACTGGCTGAGATATACCTGAGAGAAATTGTTGCACGTCATGGAGTGCCTCTTTCAATTATCTCTGATAGAGATGGAAGATTCGTGTCAAGGATTTGGCAGTCCTTTCAAGAAGCTTTTGGTTCTCAGTTGAATTTGAGTACTGCTTTTCACCCGCAAACAGACGGACAGAGTGAGCGAACGATTCAAACATTAGAAGACATGTTGCGAGCTTGCGTAATGGATCTAGGTGGAAGTTGGGACGCTCACCTACCATTGGTTGAATTTTCATACAATAACAGTTATCATGCAAGCATTCAAGCCGCACCGTTCGAAGCTCTCTATGGGCGTAAGTGTCGATCACCCTTATGCTGGGTAGACGCTGGGGGATAGACAGCTAGTTGGTCCGGAATTGGTTCAGGAAACAACATACAAAATTTTCCAGATCCGAGAACGCATCAAAGCGGCTCGAGATCGACAAAAGTGTTTGCGGACCGCAGAAGAAAACCTCTGGAATTTGAGGTGGGAGATATGGTATTATTGAAGGTTTCACCCTGGAAGGGTGTGGCACGCTTTGGGAAGCGTGGGAAGTTGAACCCCAGATACATTGGTCCATTCATAATTCTGGAACGAATTGGTCTCGTAGCATACAAGTTGGATTTACCTGCAGAACTAAATGGCGTTCATGATACATATCATGTATCAAACCTGAAAAAGAGTCCAACTCAGGAAACCGTGGTCATTCCTACCGACGAAATTCATGTTGACGACACACTCCACTTTATTGAAGAACCAGTTGAGGTTACGGATTGGAAGGTTAACAAAACATGCAGGAGTAGTGTCAAGCTCGTCAAGGTTCGTTGGAATGCACGACATGGCCCAGAATTCACATGGGAACGTGAGGATCGCATGAAGGCCAAGTACCCACATTTATTCCCCAAGACCCCTGCAACTAGAAGCAGAACCTAAAATTTCGGGACGAAATTTTCTTAACGGGGGGAGAATGTGACAACTCTCACTAAACCAGGTATCCGTACAATTAATTAATTTTAATTATGTGCTTAATGACTGTGCTTGATTACAACTGACAACTTGAACTGCTTTATGATTTTTTGTATCTTACATACCTATGTATCACATTTCATACCGTCACTCCATTTATTACATACAAACTTTAGTGACATACTTGATGCACAAAGCACAGTTAGCACACTGAACGGATAATTCAGAAACATACTGACAGTGCTAGTAAATAGACAGACAATGTTTTTGAGGCCCAGTATGGGCCAGGGACAAGGTACTACACTAGTATGGATTGTAGGGAAGTGAGGACCATAAAACTGCGTCACTAGGTGATACTTAAAGTGTCGGGAAGTGCCTAAAACACACTTTAAGTGCAGAATTCTGCATTTTCAGCAAATATTAAGCATTTAACATGCTAGAAAGATGTCAAAAATATGGCAGAACGGTCCTGTATACTTTCCTAAGTGCCGGGAATTAAAAGCGTTACAAAAAAATATATATAAAAGCCACTTTACGGAATAATTAAACACTATAACGGAACGGTAGCTAACCGAACAACCGGACATTACCCAAGACACCAAATTTTTGTCAAATACATTGTTTAATTATTTTTGAGCTAGTCATGGTCCCCGTATACCATAACACCCACTAAATTCTCCACTAACTAATATATGGAATTATATACTTAGAATCTAACTTACATTTACTAATTTTATCAAAAATTTACATCAACCCCCACCCCCCATACCCGAATTCGGTCCCAAGAGCACCCACCAAAATCCCCACCATGCCTTCCTAGATTATATCCTAATATTATATTGGATTGATTACTTTTAGTGGTGAGCAAAATATGATGAAAATCCTTATAACTATGGCAAGACCATAACCTCAAATCATTCCATGATCTTCACACTCTCTCACTCACTCTCTTCTCTCTCCCTCTCGGCCACACATAACCGCCACCACCACCACCATAATTCAACCATCTTCATCCATTTTTGAGCTTCATACAAGACTAGAAGGTGATTCAAGGAAGCTTACAACTTGTAGATCATCAAGGAGCTTCATACATTGTTTTTCACCATCATTTTCTTCATCTTTTTCACTAGAGAACATCCCTAGCCTTTGTGCTAGTAGTAAGTTCTTGTTAAACTCTTGTTCATCTTGTTTTTATGGTTTAAAGTTGTAGTATGATGAGTATGTTTAAAATACTAAAGAACAAGAACTAAAAACATAAACATGAAGCTTTACATGAAAGTTTACATAGAGATGAAACATAAAGAAATGTTGTTAGTAGGATGTTGATATGAATATGTTGTTGATTGCATGTTGATTCTTGGTTATGTGAGGTTAATCATCATATGGAGCTTGTTAAATAATGTTTAGAAACATGATTTAACAAGACTAGGAAGTTGATTATTGATACATGAAATGATCATTTTCTAGTTTATATATGAACTTGATAAAAATATTTTTTCTTGAAATATAAGTAAACAAAGTAAGTTGGTGATCATGTAGATCCGGGTTTTACAAAAGACATTTCTAAATGAACCAAGTTCAAGAATCGACTTTTAGAAAATCATGACTTGTACATACACTTACACCATTTTTAGAACTAAAATAAGTGTAGAAACCTTTTATTTACAAGAAGAGTTCAAAATGTGAGTTTTTGTAAAAATTGTTTACAAGTTGTAAACACATAACTCTTTCAAGAAAATGATTTTTAAAGAAATAATTACGCTTTGGAAGGTAACTAAGTCCACTAAAAGCTTTACCAAGTTACTACGCGTTTTCGGGATATACCAAGTTCATGATTAAGATGTAACGCATGTAGTTTTTGCTCTTGGTAATGTAAAATTGATTGTTGATTGATTTTGAAAAGAAAATGATATGCTTATTAGCATGGACACCTCCGTTTTTAGAGGAAACTCTGGCGAAATTTTCTAAAAATCCCAAGACTTAGAAAATTATTTTCTAACAAGTGCTTACAAATGTGTTTAACTTTGTTTTTGGAAGTAAACTTCGCCATAAGTTTTTTATTGCAAAATTTCAAAGAGTCGGAGGTTGGTTTTCGTAAATAAAAGCGGATAAATATATATTTAGAATATATATTTTATACTAAAACGCTTGTGTGAATATTTGCATGATTTGGGATCTAGTTATATTATTTAGGGCGAAATAATGTAACTTAGCAAAATACCATCACATTTATAACTTCGGAATAATACCAAAAATTATAAGGGATAAATATTTAAGTTACATACTTGGTATTGTGAAACCGAACGAGAAAACGTAACTTACGAAATATTCCCGAAAATACTCTTACACACATATTTTTGGTAAAATATTATTCCGGAAACTAAGAAGTGAAAATATATTATTTTCTTTTGGGAAAAATATATATATTTTGGAATACGTTATTTTGACAAGGAGTTATATTTATATTTTTAAGTCAAACTTAAAAATATATTAGTTTCGTAACTACCAATACATGTATAAATACCCCATCCTTGGGAAGGAAATACGCACATAAAATACTTGAGAAGTATGAATACGAAATAGTTGTCTAACTATTATTTCAAGACCTAACAATATAATGTAAGTTAAAATAATAATAATTATTATTTTAACAATAAGTTATAACTTGGAATAATATCAAAGTAACGTAACTCAAACCGTAAATACTAAGCCAAGGCACGGCCCGTTCGTCTAATAGACATTAGTACGTTGTAGGTCGTTGTATAGCTGACAAGGTTTGAGTACGAGCACAGGAGACGCACTACAGTGAGTTCATGTCCCCCTTTTCTTTTAACTGTTTTCAGATTTATACTTCGGGGGTGAAATACATGTTACAATTATTACAAACGTTTTATACATGGTATGGTTAGCTTAAGGAGGGTTACTACTTAGATCATGTGAGTAGTGGGTACAACACTTAAAGCCATTAATCCTCGCCGTAGGACTGAGGGACATGAGTGATAGATCTATTTGGGTGTAGCGAGCCCACACCCATGAGGTCAGGGTGACCATAGTGGTGACTGTGTCTTACAGCCGAGGCCCGGTAAAAATTTGCTAGGTTTGAGTTTTCCTGCATCACTTCACACATACCAGTGGCTTTGCAACCCATTGGTGATCTCTTTTTCCTTAATTGCTACATACCAGGGATATTTATACATACGGGCATACTTTAACGGTTTATACACACAGACATACACATGAACTCGCTCAACTTTTTGTTGATTTTTCAACTACATGTATTTCAGGGAATTGATCGGATCTGGCAGGTGATACACGTTAAAGACACATGTATAATAAAGACACGTGTATAATAGGGACATTTATACATACGGGCATAATAAACTTTTTGTTGGTGATCTCTAGGTGTAACACCTCGCAAAATCTTGTCCAATATAATAAAGACACGTGTCATGAACTCTAAACGTGTAATGAATTAATTTCGAGGGACTAAAGTTGACAACAAGAGAAAATATATGTATGAAAGGATCCAAAGTGTCAACATATGAAATCTATGCCTTACAACAACCCTACACAATGTTTATACTCTCAGACGAGTGGATTGTGAAACGTATGAAGCCATTTGTGAAAGAAAATGAAAGTTTACAAGACGCGAGGGTTAAATGTGTCAACATGTTAATTTACTACCTCTGAATGACCTTTTAATGAATCTGGGACTTTGTAACGATGGTTTATATTCCCAAGAACGAGTGACGAAAAAATCACAAGGTTTCGATATCGTTTGATATTAAATACGTTAACTTTCGTAAATGAAGGGGTAAAAGCGTCAACGTTTGAAATAAGACCTTTCGGGTGACTTCGTAACTAACCGGAAGCTTAACGATGTTTGTTTTATGATCCAAGACCCTTAAAAGTTAACTTTGGGGGTTAAAAGTGCAATAAATGAAAGATAAAGCAAGATATAAAGGACCAAGGGCCGAAAGTGCAATTTATCAAAGTTGGTAACCGGAATGAGGGAGCCTCGCGGGGCGCGAAGACCTTCTCTGGAGTCTTCGCGGGCCGCGACCAAGGCATCAGCAACCAAAAAATGGACAGCTGCATGTTGCAGCCTATCCACCGCCATTGCATGCTTGTTTTACGTTACCAGGGGCCTATAAACGGTTTTTACTGACATGGGGACACTTGTAAACATCTGGTGACTCCCTAATACAGTTGCAATGATCCTAGAACTCTCCCATTTCCTATATAAAGGGGCCTTGATGTTCATTGTTCATGCACACTTGAAATTTTTACTCTCAACTCACTCTCTGAAGCATCCTGGTGTTCAAGTAAGCTTTCTCAAGTTCAATTTTCATGCTAAGGACTCTTGTAAGCGTTCTTAGCTTCTATAGTTAAGGTTTTATTAGCTTAATGACCGAAAGTCAAAGATATCGTACTTACGCTTTGACTTTGTGATTAATCACTAACGGACCAGCCATTATTCGATTTGAAAGTGGCTATGTGTGGGTAATTATGTAGGTGTTAAACCCTTAAAATGGCACCTCTAATTATCACGTTATCTCAGTCAATTGTCGGGTTAAAGTTATGAACAAAAAGTCAAACGAGTCAGTTTTTACAAAATAATTCATAACTAATAATGCAGAAGTTATGGAACATGTTTTAACACTTAAATAACTTGGTAAATAATATAAGAACATGTTTAGGCATGTTTAACCCGACAATTCTGAGTTTAGGCTCGGTTCGCAACCGAAAGTCGCAAAAGTAGACTTTTGCTTTGACTTTCAGTTCTGACCCAAATTAGCTTAGTTTAGTTATGCCTTAGGGTTCCTTTAGGACCATATTATATGTTAGTATAACCCTCTAAGGTCATACTACATGGTCCCTTAGAAATCTAAATCATTTGCATGTTCCCGTTAAATGCTTAAAAATGGACTATTTTGCCCTTATGACATAAAAACAAGATTTTTGAAAAATGTGAGAGGACAAAATGTTTTATTACTGATATATAAGTATGTCATAAATATTTGACATCAGTTTATGGTCTAAAATAAGAGTTATGCAAGATATCGTAAAAATGAGACTTTTTGTTAATTAAATGGCATTTTCAGCATAAATCATATTTAAACCGAATTTTTGGCGCCAAACTTGCTACCCACTGTTATGATATAATATTTATGGATTTTTGGAAATTTTTGTCAAATTTTTATACTGACCATAACATAGAGTTCTAGCGTAAATTCGGTAAATGACGGTAATGCCCTTTATGTTAATAAAATAAGTTTAACATATGATTTGCATACCAAACCTTTTCCTACTGATATCATATGTTAAATAAAATATTTTAAGCATTAGAAACTGATCAAAACTTCAGAATTTTATAAACATCTTGAATACCGTCAATTACCGACTTTTACGCTTATTAAGCGCATAGTATGGTTTAAAACCATATTTAACGCCTAAGACTTACTACCTACTGATTTTATAAATAAATTTTTATACTTTAACAGTAAGTATAAGTCTTGAACTCAGACTTCCAAATTTGACCTTAAAAGCATATGTGAAATGACCAAAATGCCCCTACGGTGCATAGTTTAGCCATAAATGATAAACCTCACATATGTATGATATCTTACTGATATAACTTGATAAAATAAATGTTTTTACTGAATTTTTAGACCAGAACCTCAGTTTGCTATTTAACCTCTTTTATAAACTTTAAAATGACCAAAATACCCTTACGGGGCTTAAATTGGTTTTAAATTCGTTTTGGGCATAATGGAAGATATCCTACTGATATCATATCATATTTAAAGCATATTAACTTGTGGAACTTGTACATGACTCCCTCGGTTATCTGTTATGCATATACGCGTTCGGTACGGTTTATGTAACTAGTTTGCATAAATTAGCCGAGACGGGTCAAACCTTATCATTTTTACTTCAAAATCCAGAATGTATTTAGTTTACCCATTTTATACAAGTCTTCATACTTGTTGGGTCTAAATCACATTCTAATCCGGTCTTCGCTTAATCTTGCGTTTTGAACCGTAAACCTTTCATTAAAACTAACTGGTCTAAGTTAAAACTTAAATAAGACCCGTTAGGAATCTAATAGGTTATTAAAACCTTCATTCCAGATTAGGAGCCCGGTAAAAGCTCCCTGTTCTTGCTGATTAGAATATACGGCTGGGTATAAATTACATTTAGCTCAGGTAAATACTTTTAACTTATTTTCCCTATACGGGCTTGGGATACGGTAAATGATTACCGCTTGGTCGTGTATTGAATATTTAATCGATTAGTGGTTAAATCATTGAGATAACCCTTTTTAATCTGTTTTGTTTGGTACAAAGCCTTTGGGGGGTTAATGACCATGTCCTGGATATCCTCGGCTCATTCATTAGAAATGGCCACGACTTAAGCACGAGGTGTAGGCATACACCTGACAGTTGCGTATGTAAAATGGTATCCCACTCGTGAGGAAACTTCTTGTGGGCATATACTAGTGGTGTGTCTATTAATCTTGTCCCGGCTCTTCTAACCGGGTCCTGAATGGATGACAAACATATAAATATGTATACAAGATTATTTCTAATAATTATCCCAAGTTATAAAAAGAATATTTGTGCCTTGTGCATTCAAATCAATTTTATAAATATTTTCAAAAGAGTCAGTTAATTGTATTTAGCAGTGTAAACTGACGTATTTTTCAAAAAGATTAAGTGCAAGTACTACACGAAATTGGCTGGAAGCTCTTGAGTATTTGTTAAAGAGTCTTGCAAGCTCTTAGTACTTAAAGTTTGTTGAACAATATTTACTTTCTGTTTTAGATCCGCCTGTGGATCCACTTACAACCACTTGTATAATATTTCATTATACTTTGTGTTTCAGTTTGTATTAATATTTTACTTTCAAGACTTCCGATGTGCATTAAACTGTGATTATTTGACTATGATGATATCAACTACGTCACGATACTCCCCACCGGGCCCACCGGTAATACGTGAAAATATCGGGGTGTGACACTAGGTGGTTAACATATTTAGGACACTTGTAGGTTGTGTCGCATAACAAGAAAAAACACGTTCAACTTTCGCAGCTACGCAAGGAACGCTTTCTGTGAGTTCATGTCCCCTCTTTTAAACGTTTTCTAGTTTTTTTAACCTTGGGGGAAATACATGTACAAATGGTATGATAAGCTAGGGAATGGAACAACTAGATCACGTGCGAATAGGGTGATACTTAAGCATCATTAATCATGTTTAGACCGATGAACGAAAATGGCTAGATCTACTGGGTTTTGGCGAGCCCCACTATTGGTCCATGGGACCTACACGAAAGAGTGCTTTTGTGTCCCAGTCGAGGGTAATCGGCACAAAAATCATCAAGGGTTAGATTGCTTCCTATGTCGTCACACATATTAATGTCCTTGCAAAACATCAATGATCAATGATTTCATAGACGTTTACATACCGGTTTTTATACAAATACATCGTGCATTTCAAATATTCATTTGATACAAAACATCTACATGAATTCACCAACTTTGTTGACGTTTTTCAACTTACATGTATTTCAGGAAATTAGTGGAACTTCTGCGGGGATTTCTCATCAAGATGTCAAGTGTTAGGACTCCATGCCACATTTTGAAGGACTTGTTCGTTATATCCCGCCTTCTCACTGTGCGGTGATATAGGGAACAAAACCTTGAACTTTAAAACCTTGAATTATGTTGTATAACAATTTAAAAACTTTTTTTTCTTTTGAAGTGTTGTAAACGATATTGTTAACTTTCGGTTGTGTTTTGAAACTTATGGTAATGGCATTGGAGTTTGTTTTATTCATATAGTATGTTTACTTATCGTATGCAATGAGAATCAATCACGATCACACCTCGTGCTTCCGCCTATGAGTGGGTGTGACAGATTAGTATTAGAGCTTCGATTGTAGTGAACCGGGACTCCTTCTCGAGTATAGTCTACAATCACTAGGATCCTCTCATGAAAACAATTTTTACAAAACAAGAGATTTTTCATTGCATAAACATTTCGCAAAGTCCACTACATAAATTCATTTCACATAAACAACGCAAGGACAATTATGTGACTTAGTCAATAAAAAAAGTAGTGACGTGTGCGTATATATACATAATTTTGCAATGAATTTACACACGATTTGGTTTTAAATTTATAAAAGTGATTATTACTTTTACATCAAAACACACACGAAAGAGGCAAGTGTACCCCGTCACATATGTAATAAAGTATCGGTAAGAACCAAGTATCGATCCAAGGAAATGGGCGGAGAAATAATACTAGACCTTTGTCACTAAACTACCGGTAAAAACATAGGTTTGTATGATTTTAACTAAACTAAAGTAAGCATAAACAAATACATAATAAAAACATAATAGATAATAGATAAAAAGCCTTGCTTAATACACAACCACAGCATGTCAACTAAGTCGGTTTTGGCACTAGAAGCATTCGGTCAATATTCCAATGTAAGACAATCAGTATCCCTTTCGGGAATCCTAACATGACAATCATTCGGAAAGCTAAAACGATAAACACATTTTAACCACCTAAAATTGTTCTTTAACGTGCAATTGATAAATGTCTATGAAAATCTCTTAAAAATAAGCTAGTCATCCGTTAGGAGTTTTCTAACCGCACTTAATCAAGGAAAGAGACACCGATAAACACAATGCAACCACCGAGACAAGCATAAACTAGATTAAATCACAACCGAGTTCATTTTACAAATCTTGCACAATAATTCACTAAGATAGCAATTTTGGCCTAAACTACTAACTAAGCTAACAAATCATGGCAATAATTTATAACGACACCATCTAACCCGTTAAGGTCCTTACGTGACGGCAAGCTCTCTTGATTAACAATAATTACATTTTATTAAATCACTAACCATTTCTAGTATCATGATGCATACATTTAAACCAAGTTAAACTAGTTAACCAAATTCAAAGTTTACTAATACAAGATTAATTAAGCTTCATTTTTCAACTATCTTAACTAACCAAGCATCAATCATCCAACATAATTACTTATAATCAAGAATTCAATATCAATAACAAGGTTGCAAACTAATCATCAAAGATTAACATGGAAAATACTTCAAGTGTCATTACAAACAAAGCTTAACATACTAATGGCTATAATTTAGCAAGGGATTGTTGGTGTTTTTGCCCAAAGGCTACAATAATACATAAACAATAATCTAAGTACTTGAAAGATTAACAAAATCATGGAAAGATTAGAAAATCAAACCATAAACAAGTACTAGACTAAGGATCCGGGTAGTAATGGAGCTAAACGGCACAATGTGGCTTGAATCCGGGTCAAAAGCAAAGCCTCCGGAGCCTGATAATTCGCCTGTGAAGCTCCCAAAAATCCAGAATATCGAACAGAATGTTTCTGTTTTGTTTTTATTGTTTTTCGCTGTCGCACGGTCGTTCTTCATATGGCACGACCGTGCATTTTAAGCAATTATTGGGGATGTGGCACCATACTGCATACGTCATCAGATCTTTGACCAGATACGATATCGCATGACCGTTCTTCGGATGGAACGGTCGTTCAGTTCCGGGTTCTTGTTGCACGAGCTGTTGCACCGGTCGTTCATCACCGAGATCAAGCTGAATCATCGTAGCCGAACGATCGTTCTTCAAATGGCACGTCCGTGCATCACCGGACTGACCTTATATGCCTTGCACGCCTAGTCGCACCCTCGTTCAATGTCGGGTTGATTAGCATTTGTCGGAGATGCACGGTCGCGCATCAGGTCGCACGACCGTTCCACAGGCCCAGGTCAGTCCTTAACAGAATGTCCGCAGCTTCGTCGTTTTGTCCGGAAAGTCCTCGTTTTTGCTATCATCTTGTCTGGTATGCTGTTTTAGGCCTGTAAACATAAATGTAGATAAATAAGTATCCGAATGATGGTTTTACGGCCAAAACGCATAAAATAGGGGTAAAAGGGGGGACTAAAATATGTATAAATTAACGAATATCAAGTAGACATGAAGACTTAAGTTAATCCGCACAACACAACTAGGATAACTTAAAATGAACATACGTGATTCCTACATTTTGTGTATAAATATGTACTGGGGAAGGTTTATTGGGGAACACTAAAAAAGTGGGGAACAACAGGGAACCGACTCAAACGAACTCCGATTGGACTCATTCCAGCAGTGTTGTAACCGGATCGTCGAACCCTAACTAAGATCTCTTAACCCTAAACCCTAAATCCTAACTTCTAAACTCTAAACCCCTAAAGCTACAAAATAAGGCTAAAACCTAAGCTAAACCGTAAAATCTAAACAATAAACCCTAAAAGCTAAACCCTAAAGGCTAAACCTAAAGCTAAACCCTAAAGCTAAACCATAAACCCTAAAGCTAAATCCTAACCCCCTAAAGCTAAACCCTAAAAGTCAAACCCTAATATATTTAGGGTTTAGGGGTTATGATTTAGGGTTTAGGGTTAAGAGATCCTAGTTAGGGTTCGACGAGCCGGTTCCAACGCCGCTGGAATGAGTCCAATCGGAGTTCGTTTGAGTCGGTTCCCCACTGTTCCCCAATGAACCTCACACAATACGTACATATATATAGTAGAAATTGTTAATATATATGTCGTCATAATTATCTTACATCTTACCATGTCTTCGTCTGAGAGCAGTGGCGTGTATGACAACCACGACCCGATGGAGTTAGTCTCTGACGACGAGTTTCCACCGGTTGCAGAGGTATTCACCTCGGACAGCGAGTCGGATCCGGAGGAGGATCCCGACTTCATCTCAAATGACGAGGATTTAGACGATTTTCAATCGTTCGCGCTACCTGAGGCCTTTGCTGATGACGTCCCTCTGGTAGAGGATGTCTTAGCCTTACCCCCTCAGCATCACGATCAGAATATCATTGGCCACCCGGAGGGTGAGCACCTTATCATGATACTTGCTGCTATTCCACATGATGGCTTCTTGTCATTGACCTCAACGACGATGGCGATGACATTCCTGTATTTCACGTGGATCATGTTGACAAGGACCTTGGCGACGGAGAGGTCTTTGATATTGCTACCCTGGAGGTTGCTTCACCTGTTGTGTCGGTTGTTGATATCTCTTCTGATTCCGACTCTAGGGAGTCAGTTACTTCTTCTGCACTTTGGGCCGTTGGCCTAGAGGCATACCCTGCTGACAATGTGTCCTCTACCGTCCCCGCTACACCCACACCTACTCCTACCCCTACTCCCGCTCACACCTCTGTTCGTACCCCTAGAGGAATGGTAACGGTAATGGCAACAGTAACGGTAATGGTAATGGAAATCAGAATGCAGCGGGAACTGGAACTGGAAATGGGCGCGACCAGGGATATTATGGATGTGGTAGTAAGAACCATTTCAGGAAGGAATGTCCCAAGGAGAACCAAGCTCGGGGAAGAGCTTTTGGGATTGGAGCAAGAAATGCGCGCCAAGACCCTAATGTGGTCACTGGTACGTTTCTTCTCAACAATCATTTCGCATCCATATTATTTGATACCGGTGCCATTTTAGCTTTATTTCTATGGAATTTAAAAATATACTTGGTGTTGAATCAAGTAAGCTAGATGTTCCTTATTCAATAGAATTAGCAAATGGTAAACTTGTTGAGTCGGGAGAAGTTGTTAAAGGGTCTTCATTGGAACTTGATGAGCAAAAATTTAATATCGATCTTTTACCCGTCCAGCTGGGAACTTTTGACGTAGTAGTCGGCATGGATTGGTTATCCGATAATCGAGCCAAAATTGTATGTCATGAGAAGATTATTCATATTCTGCTTGCAAACAAGGAGACGCTCATCGTACACGGAGAGAAGCACGACACGCCCTTGCGGATCATAAATTGCATGAAGGCTCAAAAGTGCTTACGGAAAGGTTGCGTAGCCTTTTTAGCACGCGTAGTCGATAAGAAAGCGAAGAGTCGAAACTTGAGGTTAACCAAGTCCGCACATTTTCTGCCGATACGTGAGAAGGATAGTACGGAGAAGCTTGCTCAACTGTACCTTAGAGAAATAGTGGCTCGTCATGGGGTGCCTAGTTCGATGATCTCGGATCAAGACGGTCGCTTTGTATCAAGAATTTGGAAATCATTTCAACTGGCCTTTGGATCTCGTCTAGATCTAAGCACGGCCTTCCATCCACAAACTGACGGCAGAGCGAACGAACCATTCAAACACTTGAAGACATGTTTCGAATAACTGGCATGCAACTATAAGTGTCAACCCTGTGACAAGCGGCACTTTCCGGTAACTTCCGTACAATTAAATAATTGTTTATTTGCTGCAATTATCTGTTTTAAACGTCAATACAACATGTCTGCATATCGTACATTTAGAAAATTACGGAATGCATTTTAATTATGCATGTCATTTATTTTATTCGTCGCAGTTCGAAACAATTAAAACAATGCGCCGAAACAACTAGTAAACTTACCGGTTAAACTAGCTGTGTCAGTACAGCTCCGGTACTCAGCTAGGCGATAGATTTAGGATCTAGATGTAGGTCCGGCATAAAAAATATATCAAATCCCAAGTGGGGAAACAAGGATATCTATTAACACTTTCCGGAAAATAAACTAGCTTTAAAAATGTCCGATTCGGACCATAAATATCATTTTGTCCTCAAAATTCAGCAATTGGTAGCGTATACTAAACCTAGAAATGATGTTAAGCATCATAAACAACTTAAAAAGTATCGGGAATATAATTAAAACACAAGAACATATCATACCATACAATTTACACAAGTTGATTCTTTAACGATCCGTTAACGAAACTAGCACCAAACAATTATCCAAACACTAACTAGACACCAAATATAAACTAGTTAACATTGTTTTGATGTTATAAAACTAGTATGTGCCATATAACATCTTATGACACTTAAATTCAACTAACACCTAATTAAACCCTCAAAGTTTCACTATCTTTTGATTCACTCCTTTCTTCTATCTGATCACAATCAGCAAATATCATAAATCATTAGGAACTATTATTAAAAGAAAATAGAGTAAAATGCCATTTTCGTCCTTAAGGTTTGGCCAGTTTCGCGACTTTTGTCCAAAGGTTTGTTTTTTCCGCACCTGGATCCAAAAGGTTTGAAATCTTGCTATTTTCCTCCAGCTTGTTAACTCCATCCATTTTTCTGCGTTAAGTCAGGTGTATCTCCGTCTTTTTTGTTAACTTAAAGGGCAATTCGGTCTTTTTCACTGAATTGCCCTTTAAGTTAACAAAAAAAAAACCGGAGATACCCCTGAGTTAACAGAGAAAAGTTGATGGAGTTAACAAGCTGGATGAAAATGGCAAGATTTCAGACCTTTTGGATCCAGATGCGTAAAAACAAACCTTTGGACGAAAGTCGCAAAACTAGCCAAACCTCAGGGACGAAAATGGCATTTTACTAAAAAAAATTAAGAACAAGAAAGTTGTATAATCAGTTAATCACACTAACATGTAATTTTTCATCTTCATTGTTCTTCGGTTTGCGTGCTAGTCTCCCCAATACTCCAGTTTTAACATAGCGTTGGGCATCTTTGAGTGAGCAGAATATGTATCCAGTGACGGGATCCGTGTAGTGCTAGAAACATAAACGATACAAATGGTTATGCTATAGATCGAATATTTGAATCATGGTAAATATTTGGAAAATTAATCAGTATCGTTTACCCGATCAAATTTTGTTCTTGAACCGGATTTTCTTGTTTTCAACTCCTTTGTCCACCCTGGAGGGAGCTCATCCGCTTCATCGTTCTCAGCTACAATCTGAATTCTTGCAAAAATAACAACTTTATTATAAAAATAATAAAACAGATATTACATTCACACTAACATGTAATCTTTCATCTTTATTATCCGTATCAACACACTCGTTCTTCGGTTTGGTCGCTAGTCTTCCCACTTCACCAGTTTTGACATAGCGTTGGGCATCTTTGAGCGAGCGGAATATGTATCCAGTGACGGGATCCGTGTAGTGCTAGAAACATAAACGATACAAATGGTTATGCTACAGAACGAATATTTGAATCATGGTAAATATTTGGAAAATTAGTATCGTTTACCCGATCTACTTTTGTTTTTGAACCGGATTTTCTTGTTTTTAACTCCTTTGTCCACCCTGGAGGGAGCTCATCCGCTTCATCGTTCTCAACTACAAACTAAATTCTTGCAAAAATTACAACTTCATCTCAAAATAATCAAACAGATATTCAAGAAATGTTATGAATACAGTGTTTGCATATTCAAGAAACAGAGAATCAAAACAGAATTAACAGGCAGCCACTTTTAACTTTTCAACAAATTTTCGAGGATAAAACCTAGTTACAATCAATATTAGACTTAGGGATGTAAACGAGCCTAGAGCCCGAGCTCAAGCTCGGCTTATCCCGAGCTTTGTGTCATTGTTTTTAAAGCTCGAGCTCGACTCAGATTCGGCTCGTTTATTATTTATTAATTAATTAATTTATATTAGTAAAATTAATTTATATATATAATGTAGGGTTCATGCGAGAACCATCTTTATTGTGAGAACCGCGAGAACCAATGTGAACACAACAAAATAAACCCACTACACCACCCAAAACCTAAAAAACCTAACCCCTCCCCCACCCCCCAAAAAAAATTAAGAGCAAGAAAGTTGTATAATCAGACTAACATGTAATCTTTCATCTTTATTATCCGGATCGACACACCCATTGTTCTTCGGTTTGGTCGCTAGTCTTCCCACTTCACCAGTTTTGAGATACCGTTGGACATCTTTGAGTGAATGGAATATGTATCCAGTGACGGGATCCGTGTAGCGCTAGAAACATAAACGACACAAATGGTTACGCGTTGGATTGAACATCCAAAACATGGTAAATATTTGGAAATTTCATAAGAATTGTTTACCCGATCTACTTTTGTTTTTGAACCTATTTTTCTTGTTTTCACTTCCTTTGTCCACCCTGGAGGGAGCTCATCTGTTTCATCGCTCTCAACTACAAACTAAATTCGAGCAAAATTTACAACTTCACCTCATATTAATCAAACAGATACTACATTCGTCTTCAACAACTGTTATGAATGCACTAGGTCAACAGCGGTCAATAGCGCCGATAAGGCGATAATAGCGGTTCCTCTATTCTGCACCGCTATTTGACATCACTATTTTGGAAGAGCCCGATGACCGCTATCCCACCGCTATTGACTGCTTAGCAAAGTAATCAAACACAGATAACATTCATCTTCAACAACTGTTATAAATAACGTGTTTGCACATTCAAGAAACAGAGAATCAACAGTCAGATAATTTCAACACAAGTTCTGGGATGAACCCTAAGGCCGTAGTCATAAAGCCCCTTGTGGGGCGTTTTGCGACACGTGTCGTGCCACGTCACACAAGGGCTTTATGGGGCGTTATATCACTAGAGCCCGTAGTCATAAAGCCCCTACCCATCATTACCTAATTATTAATTTTTTTTATTAATTAATTATAAAAAACTATGCTTTATTTTGATTGGTCAAAGGTTGAAAAGCAAAGCCCATAACGCCGTGAAATATATGGCGCCTCCCCCCCCCCCCCCTTTCCCCATAACGCCGCCCGTCGCGGTGTGCGGGGCGTTATGGGGCGTTACGGATGAAAAAAAACCACATATGGCGCCCCACTACATATGCACTAATACAATCAACAAACAGCATTTGATAAACAAATCAATCAAAACCCTAAATTTCATCAACAAGATTTGGGAATTCTCAGCATGCAATCAAAGATCCTAAATTGAAGATATGGGTATAACTGTATAAGTTTAAAAACCCTAAATAAACTTGCCTTATTCTTTTTCCCCACATTCCGATCACTGTGTTGTTCGGGTGACTTCACAGGGGACATTTCACAAACACCTGGTGTGCACCCTAACAATCTGTAACCAAAAACTCAAAAACCCACCACCGATCGAGCTGCAGCAGGTTATTTAGATGCAATATGATTGTTATTCAGGGTACGGAATGAAGAGGTCAAGAGGGTGTGAAGGAAAGACTAAAATGAAGTGCATGTTTGGCATTCCTCTTTTTTTTTTTTTTTTTTTTTTTTTTTTGACTTAGGGCATGTTTGGGTAAGCTTTTTGAAACAACTTATTGACTTATTGGCTTTTTGAAACAACTTATTGGCTTTTTGAAAAGTCATAAGCTTTAAAATGATGTTTGGCAAAGAGGGTGTATGTGAGGGGAAAAAGCCAATAAGTCACCAAATCCTGACTTTTTCAAGAAGCCAATAAGTCAATAAGTTGTTTTAAAAAGCTTACCTAAACATGCCCTTATTAACTTTTTATCTCACATCACATACAATCCCAAACACTTTAAAAGTCCTTTTTTACTTTTTCAAGAAGTGAAAAAGTTAATAAGTTGGTAAAATAAGAAATCCCAAACACCCACGAAGTAAATCGGTAACGTGTGATGATGTTTGTTTGACAAGCAAATGTTTTTTGTTTTTTTGGATAAGCGAAAAAGAGTAAACTATCAAAATTGTTTACGAGGTTTTTGGTAACTTTTGTTACTTTAGTTTAAAACTTATCTTTTAAATCTAGGTCATTGTGGTTTCAATTTTGTTGTTATTTTCATGTAAAATCAAAATCTGATTAGATTTTTTAGTTAACATCCATTTTTTTTGTCTTTTTCCTCCTTTTTTTTTAATGAAGGGCAAAATGATATTTTAATGATTTATTATAATAAATTAAAACAAATATGACCATTTTGCCCTCCATTAAAAGAGAGAAAAAATAAAAAAAAAACTTGATGTTAACTGAAAAATCTGACCAGATTTTGTTTTTGTATGAAAATGATAACAAAATTGAAACCACATGAAGCTAAATTCAAAAGATTTGAGTTTTGTAATAAAGTGACAAAAGTGACTAAATCTCGTGAACTATTTTGGTTGTTTACTCAAGGAAAAATGTTGAGAAAGATTCATAGGAAAGTGTTAGTGTTCATTTTTATTTTGATTACATTATTTTGTATTATAAAAATGGTGGTTATTGATTGTAGTTGAAGTATTATGGATCATACATTGGTCCGATTTTGACTTTTTGGTAATGTTAAGTTGTATAATAGTGTGTGCCTACAATGAAGTTGACATTTTTAAGGAGTGGAAAAGATTACACCTTCATTTTTTTTAGAACTATGCTTATTATTCAATGGTATTTGTGTTACACGTTTCCTCCAGATATGATTTGATTTGATATATATACAGGTGTATACAGATGATATACTATGAACATTAAGTAAGAGAGAATGTGAGATACGTTTAGCACAACTCTTATTTAATCGGCACCAGATAACTTTTATTAGTTGGTCAGATTGTTAAAAACTGCTTTATATGACAAATATTTAAAACAAAAGGGTTATTGGATTTTTAATAATCCTAAGTTTCACCAGTTGGCCGATAATAATCCCAATTTTAAAAATTCCCTCCAGTAATCCCAACTTGTAAAAGTTTGGCCGCCATTGATCCTTTTCTAACATAGGTGCACTTAAATCAATTAAGGAGTCTCTATGTGTAATTGAATCTATTGAGGAGACCAAATTCTTATATGTTTGAAAAAGATCAATGATGGCCAAACTTTTATAAGTTGAGATTATTGGAGGGAATTTTTAAAATTGGGATTATTATCGGCCAACTGGTGAAACATAGGATTATTAAAATCCAATAACCCAAAACAAAATATGAAACTGCTCTATCTTTGGAAGTACATTTGTACTGTTAGCAAAATATAAATTTTAGAATAGAAGTAATAAACAATGAATATTAAATAAATGGTCCATCTATAGCAATACTCGTCACCTATTTAGACACCGTCAATGCGCCTCGTATTGGTCATATACGTGACGTATAGCCTTTTCAATTTTCAAGAAATACGGATTATGTCATATCATGTTTGACGGCTGGTTTATACGCCTCGTATAGGTGTATACGGACGTATAGCTTTGCCCCATATAGACTTCGTCTAGGCCTATATGGGGTGCATAAAAGTTTTTTTTTAATATTACATATTCATCGTATAGGGCCTCGTGTAGGCCTCATTTAGCCAATAGGAGTATAGAAGGTTCTTTTTTTACAAACATTTTTATACAATATTATCGTTTTAGCAAAATTTTATAAAATATTAAGTAAACTTTTAAAAATAAAAATAAAAAAACATTGTTAAATTAATCTTCTTTTAGCAAGCATTATCAAAAGTTTTTCGCGTAGTATAAGTCTGTATAGGCCTATAGGTGTAATATAGTATAATTTGGTACCTGGTATGTATAGTATAGTATACTATTGTATAAGTTTAGGTCTCGTATTGGTGTAATATAGGTATAGCATATATGTAGTTTACTATAGGTGTAATCTAATATACTATAGTATAGTATATGTATAGTGTATGTTATGTATAGGTCTCGAATATGTCTATAGATGTAGTACAGAGATTTAAGAATGGAATATGTTGCAAGATATATATGGAAAAAATTTTGAGTATGCATTTTCATCTTGACCCATTAGCATTTATAAAAATGGTGGTTATTGATTGTCGTTGGGAGTATTCCAGATCATAAATTTTGACTCTTTGATAATGTTAACTTGTATAATAGTGTCTATCTTTGACTTTGTGAGGATTTACAAAGATTACACCTTATCACTTAAAGACGAATATTATTTAATGGGCGGAATGATAGGTTGGTATACAAGGTATGAAAGATTGGAAGAGGTATATGACATATAGAGGGAGAGAGTGCGTATTCAATAAAATAAAAAAAAAGATGTGGTACGTTTAGTACGACACTTATTAAATTGACACCATGTGACTTTTGTTATTGAAAATACTGTTTTACTAGCTCATTAGTCAGGACTAGTTTTAAAAACTATACTATTTCATATGATATTTTTCAATTAACAATATATATTACTAATTTAAAATAAAAATATAGACTACTTTATCTTTTGGTGTGCATCCGTAGAGCTAACATAAAAAATATAAGGGCTATAGTATTAAAGGAAAAATGGTCCAACCATTGATTTGCTTCGTCTTTTGAACAGTCGACGCCATAACTGACCATGACCAAATGAAGACCGTTTAAAAATACTCAATTAGACCGTTGACTGGTTGGCTTGGTGGTTTCATGCCCGGCCGGCCCAGTCTGATTATGAGAACAGTAATTAAAACTTTCATCTATCTAAACATCCAAACAAATATTTCAATGCTAAAATATATTCATGTTCATAGATATCATTTTAAAACGCACAAAATAATCATATATGTTAAAAATATTCATATACATAAAAGGATGATATTGTTTTCATTAGTTTTTTTGAGTGCGGTTTGAATACTGTGCTGGATTGGCATGACCCACTCAAACTCAAAAGTTGACTTTTTGGTTGCAACCTAGATGGCTAAAAGGGTTCTAGCCACATCTGGTCTAGGTTCATATGAGCTCACACACATCACTAACCCAACCCAACCCAACCAAATGGTTCGAGTCTAAGCACTCCTTCCACTTGATGAATATACACATACAAATAGACATAAAATTTTCTATTACAATCTCAATTCTACAAAACAAATCTTACCAAAAGAATATAAATATAAAAAACCTATATATAAACACAAGAAAATCTTCATCTCCTCTTACTACAAATCAGAGGACCTTCAGCGACGGACAGTTCTACCACTAGTCCCTCGGTATAGCCCGTTTGTCCTTGACTTTTTAAACATGAACTCATTAGTTGTGAAGTGGGTTCGGTCCACCTGGCACGAGCCGTTTTGACTCATTGTACACCTCGTCGTTCCCAAGGTTCTTGAACTCGGGTTTGGTGTGAAAGTGTCTCTGGAAAGTAGAAACAAAATTGGCCCGGATTCTTTCTTCTTTGGTTGAATGGTTGATGATCTTCCTGCAACTCGATATATGAAAATTTAGCGATACAAGAAGGATCATAAGTATGATCATCGAACTAGAAACTTTATGATTCATCGTTGAGGTGGATCGAGGAAAGCAACGATGAAACAAAGTTAATTGTTTAAGAAAACTAGATATGATTTTAGGTTGTTGAATAGGTATATATATAGAGAGAAACTTTTTGTGTATAAGAAAGGTCAACTGCAGAATTTTGTTCCAGAAGTTGATTAATTCTTTATCTTGTTAATTGTCTGCTAAATGACATCTAGCATTTTGGCCTTAATGTGATAGTTGACTTTTATTTTAAGCATGCATAGCAAGCAAGGATTATTTTTAGATTTTTTGAAGTTGACATTTAATTTCACAAATAATATAATTTTTTCAAATTTTATCTATGAATCTTGTTCAGAGGTAACACGGCACAGAAATAATCAAGTTTTGGGTTGTCATATAAACAAGTCAACCCGTCAGCCCGTTTACAACTCATTTAACCCATTTACTACAACCATCGATCCGTTTGACTCATTTGGATAATGGGCTAAACAAATTGTGTTGGGTTATACGATTTTTAATTTCTTTGAATTAGGGTTGATCTCCTTACACGAATAAATATATGGGTTGTGTACAGGTTCAACAATTCAACCCGCCAACCCGAAACCGCAAACCCGACACATTTGACATCCCTAGTCTTTATTAAACTTGGAAGAGATGTTAAGATGCATGAATCCAAACATGCTTGATGTCATTCTGCAGGCTGCAAGTATATTAGGTTATGAAACATGCTTAGCTAAGATGGCATGTAAACAATATAAATATTTGTTATATTTTATATATTCTTTTTAATTTTAATATGCTTTATTAAGATGAAGATTTATTTGTGGTTATATCTTAGCTGGCTTTGACTTCAAATAATTTGAAATATGAGATGTACATCCCTTTGTTTAGCTTACCTTTTCAAACTCATGAGCAATTATAAATGTCAAACTCAAGATAATAATAAATATTATTATATGATGACGTCATCATTGAATCCATAACTTCTGCTAGCCATGTTCAAGTTGTTAAGAAGTCATCTTAAGATGTACTTTCCAGTACTCTCATGTACCTACACAATTTTTTTAATTTGTTTTCTATAATATTCGGTTCCCGAAGTCAAAACTCTGAGCTTCATGACTGATCGGTGCAAATTTTAGTTACGACATGATCCTATCATGAAATTCACGGGCCTGACATTGGTTAACCCATTCAAGTTAGTTTTGGGTTGAACCCTTGACATGTCTAGCTATGCAGGGTGACATATTCACTGGTTGACCCGTTAAACCTCGTTTTCTTTTAAAAGGTGTTTCTTGTCATAACTTACACAAATTGGGTATTTTATGATAAAATTTAAAAGAAAAAAAAGAAACTAATATGGTTTTATTGATTAAACATATTTGTTGTTGTGAATTTGCAATGTTGTTAATATGCAAAAAAAAAAAAAAAAAAAAGATAAATAAATAAACAAAACTCTGAGGTTAGCTGGTCATGTTCATGTTAACCCGTGGATACTCGTATTGTGTTCGGGTTCTTGTGTTCGTGTCAAATTCGTGCTCAACAGTCAACCCGCCAACCCATAAACGCGACCCATTTAGCACCACGATCTACTCAAAATATATGTTTTTGATCAAGCACATTTCACTGCAATGTGAAATCAACAGATTTGTTTTGAATTCGTAACGAATTATAGGATAATGAAAACAATAACATAAATTTCCTTTACTACTCATTTGATATGATATTAACATATGATGCATCAATTTCTGCATCCTGCATAATCTATATCTATAAAAAAAAAAACATAAAAAAAAAAAACAAATCAAGACTTTGACAGATTGCTAATTTTGTAATCTGGTACAAGAATGCATATTTGCTCAAAAATTCCATTAATTATGAAGCGGATTCGGTCCACCTGGTACAAGTTGTTCAGATTCATTCACTTGACCACCATTGTTGCTACGAAATTGCTTGAATCGATAGGAACTTGTGCTTAACTCCCTCCTGTATGATAAAAGAAACTTTCTTGATGACATTCTTCCTTCAATGGCTTCGGTTTCGATCATACTACAATTCCCAAAATGGAAAGTTGCAATGATGGTGATCAAAATAAGAACTGCAAATGGTTTCATGCTTCAAAGGGAGTAAAAAAGAGTGAATCTTTTCTGTTAAGATAGTTGAGTTATGAAAAGGGTTGTTGACATTTTGCTGGTATATATAAGGATAAGAACACAGAAACAGTTGACCTTAATCTCTGTTAAATTACCTTAATGACCCTTTCTTGTCATTAGCTGACCACCACTAATTGCATATAATAATAACATTTTCTATATTGTTAATCCTTTAGAAAAAAAGAAAAACTAGTCTGCATCTCTTTTTTTTTTCTTCTCATTTCACATTCTTTGAAACGATTTTCATATCCTCTAGCGCCTGCGATTTTCACATCACCTCTAGGGTCTCATGCCTCAAACTGCTTCATGTGATCACTCCATTTCACGTTCTCTAAAGCGATTCGTAGATTTCCTCTAGCGCCTCACACCTCAGCCACGCTTTCCGAAATCAAGGTTCTCGACTATTAACGTATACGCTGAACAAAAGGGTTATATGCCCATAGTCACAACTAAAACTTCTCAAAACCACTTCGCCGTTTGGGCCATGCAAGGGTCAATCTTACATCTTGTGTTTCTTTAAACATTAAGTTGTACTTCATGCATACATATTCGGAATTTGTAATGTGTTGAAAGCGATAAGTTTTCAGAAGTTAAGAAAATCCCTCTTTTGTGGCATGTAAAAAGATTTAAAAAAAAAAATCCAGATCAACAACAAGCCCAGATGCAACACTCATTTTGAAACACAAATTGGAAAATAATGTTCAAACTTATCATAGTCCTTGTTTTATGCCAAATATACGAGTATACCTCACCCATTAGACAACAAGTCATGATTATGGACACCAATATACTACATATTGCTTAAGGCGTCACAAACAAAATCACTCGTGTTTGTTGGCTTCACTTGTAGTCTCATCCTTCGTTTCTCCAACCGCAACTTCTGATGGAACATGGTCAGCAGGTTCAGCTGCAGTCGACTCAGCAGGTTTCGTTGCAGATGGTTCAGCAGGTTCGGCTGCAGATGGCTCGGCAGGTTCGGTTGCAGATGGTTCAGCAGGTTCGGCTGCAGATGGTTCGGTTGCGGATGGCTCGGCTGGTTGATCATTGGTTGATGGCTCGGGTGCGGGTTCTGGTTTCTTGATGGTCCCAACCTTGACGTACTTGCTCATGAACTTGTATTCCCAATCTTGCAATGCCTCAAGCTCAAACACACCGAGACCAGTGAGATCACCGTTCAAGTCTTTCTCTTCAAATGACATTTTGGCTAGAGCTCTACTAGCATCTTTCCCTGCAAATAGTGCGTAAGGTCCACCTGGTCCGTAAAACATCCTGAAATGATAATCGTACCCGTTAGTACAAAGTAGTAAATATCTTGTTGGTTTGTAAACTTTTTGTTACAAAAAGAGTTAAGTGCCATTTTCGTCCTAGTGGTTTGTCCAATTTTTGCCATTTCAGGCCAAATTTTAAATTGTACCATCTTCTTCCTCAACATTCTCGAAACCTATCATCTCAGTCCAAAAAATCTAGAATAAAATGTCATTTTCGTCCCTGAGCTAACTGAGTTTTTTTTAACCGGGGTTAGTTTTATGGACTGAAATGGCACGTTTTGAGAATATTAGGGAGGAAATGGTACAAATTTAAAATTTGACCTGAAATGACAAAAGTGGACAAACCACTGACGTATATGGCACTTAACTCTTACAAAAATTAATTCCAATAAATAACATATTATGGAATTCAAGATTATATTGCTGAAGCTATCAAACAAGATATGATAAAACAAAAGGAAAAAAGCAACTTCAATAATACAATACCACCTACTGAAAAAGACATTAATCATCATAAGTTATATCAACAACGAATCAAATAAAAAGGTAGTATCAAACAGAGCGAATAACATCAAACCGGTCATTAAAAATCACTAATTTAATTAAAACCAAAGCATAAGTTTAATCGACTACAGAATTTCCAGCACAAACCCTAGCTTTCCAAACATCGATTCCTCAAATCAACCGATTTCGTGTTCTTCTCCAGACAACAAATCATCGTTTAGGTACATATACAAAAAGCCAGAAACTGATCATCCCATCCTCAAAAGGTCAAAGCAGAAGAAACTAACATCAAACAGAATATCAAACCAAAAAAGCGAACTAAAACGGCACAAAAAACTTGGTATGGTATCAACAAGGAATCCAACGAAAAACAGCATCAAACACAGTGAATAACATCAAACTGATCACCCAAAATTCAATCACAGGCCCTAATTTTACAAACATTAATTCCTCAACTCAACAGATTTCGTGTTCACCAAGCAACCAATCACCAATTAGCTACACATAAAAAAGCCAGATACTGATAATATACCTCAAAGAGAATATCAAACCAAAAAGGCGAACTTTAAAAGCACAAAATACTTAAAAAAAAGCTATAAAATCAAAATACTGTTAAACCGATCACCCAAAATTCAACCGATTTCATGTCCTTCAAGCAATAAAATCCGATACTCATTAGCGATTACTGATTATCCCGTCCTCAAAAGGTAAATTAAAGTATCCGAAACTAACATCAAATAGTATATTTAACAAAAAAACCAAACTAAAAAGCCACAAAAAAAAACTTAAAAATTTCAACCATAAGCCCTAATTTTACAGCCATCAAATCCTCATTCATCCAATTTCGTGTTCTCCAAGCAACAAATCATCAATTACATACATATAAAAAGCCAGATGCTAACAATATACTACTAATAATACACCTTAGAAAGAATATCAAACCTAAAAAAGCAAACTAAAAAGCCACAAAAAAACTTTATAAAACAAAAAAAAAACTATAAAATCAACAAGTAATCAAATTAAAAAACAGCATCAAACACAGTGAATAACATCAAACCGATTAACCACAAATCCTAACTTCACAACCATCAATTCCTCAATTCAACCGATTTCGTGTTCTCCAAGCTGTATCAGATACTCATAACAAAGCAAAAAATCAAACTAAAAAGCCACAAAAAAAACTTCAAAAAAGAAAAACTACAAAATGAATCAACAACATACCTGCTTTGCGAAACATCATAGATCTGACCTTTAATCGCCATAAGCAGAGGCTTCTTCAGATCTTTACCGTCGTAACCTTTCAGCTCCTCCTCGGAAACCTCACCGAGCTGAACCGGCGGCGGAAGTGGCTGCATGTCTTCTTCGTAGGACCTAGACCGCGGCGGCGGATGATTGTCTCCGGCGAAGAAGCCGGAAACGGCATAGTATCCGGCGACAGATAGCGCGAGTAGAGTGATGAAAGTCGCCGGAGATAGTCCGGTGTAGGCGGTGATGGATTGTTCAAGAGTTTCCAACAGTTGAACCGCCATGAATAGTATGAAATAGTGATAATCTTGTGTCGCAAAAGTGAAGGGATTTGTGACGAGTTTTGTGTGTTGAGAGATTTAAGGAGTTTGGTAATGAAGTTTATACAGATTTTTTTGTTTGTTTATTGTGGAAAATATGTATATGTATGTATAGGACGGCTGAATTTCTTTAATTTGGGAGGCCAATGAGTTTGACTTGGTTGAGGTCAGTCTAAAGCGCTCGTCGCTCGTCAGTTGTTCGGAAATTATTCCGAAAATACTCGTTTGATCTGAGACTTGGTTGTAAACGAGCCGTTCTGCTCGGTTTGTAAACGAACTAAGCATAAGCAAAGGTTCGTTTGGCTTGAATTATTATACATATATAAACATGGATATACACAAATAGAAATTATACATACACATACATATATACATAAATAGGGGAAGGTTCATTGGGAACACTAAAAAAGTGGGAAACAGCGGAGAACCGACTCAAACGAACTCTAAATCCTAACTCTTAAACTCTAAACCCAAAAAGCTAAAAAATAAGGCTAAAACCTAAGCTAAACCGTAAAATCTAAACTATAAACCCTAAAGGCTAAACCTAAAGCTAAACCCTAAAGCTAAATTCTAAACACTAAAGCTAAACCCCAAAGCTAAACCCTAAAAGCCAAACCCTAATATATTTAGGGTTTAGGGTTATGATTTAGGGTTTAGGGTTAAAAGATCCTACTTAGGGTTCGACGAGCCGGTTCCAACGCCGCTGGAATGAGTCCAATCGGAGTTCATTTGAGTCGGTTCCCCACTGTTCCCCACTTTTTTAGTGTTCCCCAATGAACCTCACACTACATAAATATAAATTAAATTTATAATTTTACATATACCACTCAATTAGATTTTGGATTACTATATACAAATTTACAAATATATATATATATATATATATATATATATATATGTACTAGCCCAATCACGACAATAAAAAAATTAACATCAAATCTAAAAGTTAAATCTTAAATCGCTAAACAACAGTCTGCTCATCGCCTCAATGTCTCATGTTGTTACCCTAAGTCGATCTTCTCCTACTCTCAACGTCATTGTTCGTGCAATATGATCATCACCTAATCGGCCACAACATTGTTAATCATAAGAAAAATATGATGTCATGAAATGTACATGTTTTTAAAGATATAAGAACTTGAGACCCAATATTGTCACTATCTCTCTGTGCAAATTTAAATCGGCCGACACGGTTGTCAAAATCGCTCAAAGTTCGCTTGACACTCGCTCGGAATATTCACTACTTGGAAAATGCTTGTTGGATTTGAGGCTCGGTTTTAAATGAGCCACTTCGCTCAATTTAATTTATAAACGGGCCAAGCACGAGCAAATGTCTGCTCAGTTTATCTCGACTCGTAAACAACCCTAGGTCACATGTATTGTTCTAGCTTGACTTGTGAGTAATTTATATATGTTTATGTATTACTAAAAGCTTTGGTTAGACGTACCGTGTAATGGGTTTTCGTTTAAGTTAGATGTATCGTGTTAATGATTTCGTGCGCATCATGGTATATGCGACTTTATCAACACATTTTTTAAATGTTAAATATAGCATTTTACCGAACCAGAGAAAATAAATGTTTGATTTTATTGAATGGATGAGGATTAAATAGTAAGTTTATTTTGGCTAGGAATGATAGGAAGCAATAGTATTATGACATGTGACAAAATTTAAAATAAAGTGAAATGGTATTTTAGTCAATCGTATCCTTTCTCCTTCCTTCTTCTCCACAGTAACTTCAAAACCCACAATTTTCAAAACCCACCATCTTAAACTTTTTCTTCACTTACTATCTCAATAATCACTACATTATAGTGCGGTTTTCGTCACCAATCAATGATTCAAACACCCGATCAACGTGTTCTTCAGCTTTTTTTTTTTGAAGAAAACCCAGTTTAATTTCATACAAAATCTCGTTTTTTCCCGTGATTTTGAAGACAAACACTCGATCCGTTCGATTTGATCGCTGATAAGTGTTTCTATCATTCAAATTTCGTCAATCGTTGAAGAAATCGGTTTCGATCCATGTAAGAAATTCTTTAATTTCATTTTTACGGTTTGGGTTTTTGATTTAGTCATTGCGTTTTACGATCTTGGCGGGGGTCCGGGGGCAGCGCCCCTGGTAGCAGGGTCCAAGGGGCGGCAGCCCCTGGCTCAGACAATTGCTTTAATAAAAATGCATTAGAAAATTTAATTTTTTGTAAATTGTCTCTGGAAAACTGCATTCGTAGATAGTTTTTGATCTCCTACTTCCTGGTTCAGACAATTCACAGACAAAACTATTGTCCTGGTTCAATGCGTTTTAGAGATGACGCTTTCTTTGGTGTTTTTAGGCCATTGCGTTTTAGAACTAAGACATTTTTATGTGTTTTCTGGCCATTGCGTTTTAGAAAAACACATTTTTGAAGTGTTTTTAATCATTACGTTTTAGGTAAAACACATATTTAGGTGTTTTCAGTCCATTGCGTTTTAGAGAGAACACTTTCTTTTGTTTTTTAGGCCATTGCGTTTTAGAAAATAGACATTTTTAAGTGTTTTATGGCCATTGCGTTTTATAAATAAGACATTTCTTTGGGTTTTTTGTGCATTGCGTTTTAGGTAAAACACATTTTTATGTGTCTTCAGTCCATTGCGTTTTAGAAAACAGACATTTTAAGTGTTTTCTGGCCATTGCGTTTTAGAAATAAGACATTTGTTTGTGTTTTAGGTAAAACACATTTTTATGTGTTTTCAGTTCATTGCGTTTTAGAAATAAGACATTTGTTTGTGCTTTTGGTGCATTGCGTTTTAGGTACAACACATTTTTATGTGTTTTCAGTCCATTGCGTTTTAGAAAGTACGCTTTCTTTTGTGTTTTTAGGCTATTGCGTTTTAGAAATAAGACATTTCTTTGTGTTTTCTGGTCATTGCGTTTTACAAATAAGACATTTCTTTGTGTTTTTTATGCATTGCTTTTTAGAAAAATAACATTTTTTAGGTTTTTTTTCCATTTCGTTTTACGCAACTGGGTTTTTTCCATTGCATTTTACGCAATTGGGTTTTCGAAATTTTTTTTCGAAAATATAGCAATAGTATACTCGTTTTAAAGATAAAAGAGTTAACTGTCATTTTCGTCCCTGTGGTTTGGTCACTTTGGCCATTTCAGTCCATTTTTCAAAAATGCGCCATTTTCCTCCCCGACGTTCTGGAAATGTGCCATTTCAGTCCAAAAATCATAACCCAGTTAAGTCAGTTAGTAAATAAGGACTGATTGTGTAAATTTGTAACATAAAGGACCATTTAAGTAAATATTAAACACCACCACCACTAGCCCTGCCACCACCGCCACAGCCCTGCCACCACCGCCACCACAGCCCTGCCACCACCACCACTCCGCTGCCACCACCACCACCGCCACCGCCACCACAGCCCTGCCACCACCACCACAGCCCTGCCACCACCACCCCCACAGCCCTTGCCACCACCGCCACAGCCCTGCCACCATCGCCACCACAGCCCTGCCACCACCACCACTCCGCTGCCACCACCCCACAGCCCTGCCACCACTGTGAAGATTCCGGCGAAGTTGCAGGTTCGGTTCCGGCTAAAATCGATGTGTTTGAGCATTGTGGATTTGATTCGATCAATTTGAATCTTCGCTTGATAGATTATACTTGTTTCAGATGAAATTAGAGTTCTGCTTTGATTTTCACGTTCAAATTCGATTCGTTATTGATGAATTACATTATGATTGTTAGCTTATTTGTAAATCTCTGTTTCTGTATCTATCGTTTGCTTTTGTTTCATCTAAAACCTGCTAGGTTTCGTTTCGGAATTGTTTTTCAACCTCAGATCCGCTTGATTATGCTTAATTACATCACTCATACTGCATGATTTCACTTCATTCGAATCATTTTATATTTAATCGTTAAACCGCTTGTGATAATGTGATCCTTCTGTTCAATTGTTCACGTTTTATCATTAATCAGCATCCGTAAAACGATCGATCGATACGATTTCCTATTGATCGAAGTGATTTCAGAGTTTCTACTTTTAACAGATCTATACTGAAATTATTTGCAGGTTGTAAAAAAAAGCAGATCGAAGACGTTATGGATTTCCGATAGCCGTAGAACCGAACCTGCAACTTACATCCCTCACAATGCTCAAACACATCGATTTTAGCCGGAACCGAACCTGCAACTTCGCCGGAATCTTCACAGTGGTGGCAGCGGAGTGGTGGTGGTGGCAGCGGAGTGGTGGCGGTGGTGGCAGGGCTGTGGCGGTGGTGGCAGGGCTGTGGGGGTGGTGGTGGCAGGGCTGTGGTGGTGGTGGCAGGGCTGTGGTGGCGGTGGCGGTGGTGGTGGCAGCGGAGTGGTGGTGGTGGCAGGGCTGTGGTGGTGGTGGTGGCGGTGGTGGTGGTGGTGGCAGCGGAGTGGTGGTGGTGGCAGGGCTAGTGGTGGTGGTGTTTAATATTTACTTAAATGGTCATTTATGTTACAAATTTACACAATCAGTCCTTATTTACTAACTGACTTAACTGGGTTATGATTTTTGGACTGAAATGGCACATTTCCAGAACGTCGGGGAGGAAAATGACGCATTTTTTAAAAATGGACTGAAATGGCCAAAGTGACCAAACCACAGGGACGAAAATGGCAGTTAACTCAAGATAAAAAAAACGCTCGTTTTTTGGTGCAATTTTTATAAAAAAATAATGTCGTATGAAAGAGTTATTAACGTTGAAAAAATGGGAGGGGGGGGGGGGGGGGAATTAGAGGAGATATAAACTATTGCCTTAGATTGACTAGAATGCCCCTAGACAAACCCACGCACCTCCTTTTTCTCCTTCAATTTCACTCATTTAATCTTAGCCCTTGATTAAATAAATAGATGGTCAATATTACTTCCTAGACTTCCTACCCAAATAAACTTCCTATTATATCCTAACCCTTTATTGAATAACATTTAACAATAATTAAGTACGTAATAGTTGAATTCGTTTATAAAAAATTATGAAACTATATAAAAAGTAAGATATTATAAATTTTTTTCCTGTCAATTCCAGACATAAGTAACTTCTACTTGGTCATCTAAGCCCTTGGGTGTACCTTAACACATGAGGTGTTAAAAGTGACATGACATGTTAACCGGCGTTACACACCACTCTATACTTGTGTTAAGAGGCGTTAAAGGGGTTACATGTTAACGAGATGTTAAGAGATTGCATTAATTTTCTTTTCCTTTGTTTAAACTAGTAACCTAAAAAAAGATAGGGTTGAATGAAGTTGACGAGATTAAACTATTTCTTTGGAGTGAGGCCGAGTGAAATGAAGAAAAGTGGGTAATGTAACACCTATGTGGAGTTAACGAGGGTTTAAATATACCGAAAGACTTTAATTTAAACTCCGGAAGATTTAAAATCGAATCAATCCTTATGCTCGGTATCGAACCTTTTCAATATAGATACGAGCTTTTTTTATATTTACATATGCTTTATTATGAATTTTATATATACAATGTTAATATGTATACCAAAAGATTCATGATATAATAAATATTTTATTGTGTTTAATAAAAGAAGAAAACAAAAACATGGGAGAAAAATGTTGAGTCTATTCTATGGCCGTTTAGTGGGTCAATTTGGAGCAGCTAAGGGTGTAAGGGGCACCTTCGGGGAGTGGGGGCGGGGACCGGTTTTGCCGAAATGGGAGGTGCCGCCATTAAGGCGGGGGGTGAAATCGGGGAGTGAAATTTTTGGTGGAGCGGTGGGTAGGCTGGTTTCCACGCAAGTGGTGCCGGTTCGATCCCCGTTCCCACTAAAATTGAGGCAGCCCCGGTTTTACCCATGGTACCCGAGTTCGACTCCCAGTTCGCTGGTGTGCTATCAACTCGTCACGCCCTCTTGAGGGCAAGGTACCTGTGGGGTTTCCGGGTGAACGCCGGCAACGCTCTGATGCCAGCTGGGGCACTGTTCAGACACTCATGTCTGGCCGGAGTGGGGCTACGGGCTCCCCGGAATGGGGGGTGTAAGGTATCCCGCACCCAAAAAACTGTATGATACTTTGCCGTTCAAAAAAAAAAAAAAAAGGTGGGAAGTCACCGAAGAGGGAAGTGAGTGATGGTGGGGCCAGCCGCAATTTAGACCAATCAAACCATTTTCTTCTTTTTTTTTTTTTTTTTTTTGAATAAAAAAACAAGGGGTGTTAAGAGGGGAGTGCCGCCATCAAAATGGGGTGTTAGGGGAGTTTAAGAGAGGAGTTGACGTGGCACTAGTTGGTTGGTTGGGCGTAAGAGAGGGGACTCACCTCTTAGGTGAGTGCCCCTTACACCCTAAGGCTTCTAGACAAGTAGTGGTGTTAAAGTTGTTCAAAAACTTTAATAAATTCAAATTTGCATCCCATATTAGACTTTGTAGTTTGTATATTTGAAGGCAGTTTGGGACAAATCTTTTTTAGTTTAAATTTTACTAAATGAAAATAGTTATATATGAATTAAAACTATCTTAATTGTTTGCATGAACTATAGTCGAAATTAATACATTGTATAGGTAATAAGAGTTATCAAAATAATAAGTATAAAAATACTTACAAAATACAAATCTTTCACCATGTCACAATTGAGTTATCAAAATAATAAGAATATAAATACTTACAAATCTTTCACCATGTCAAAAAAGAGCAAAATATCTATATAAAACATTTTTTTAATAAAAAGCACAAGAAAACTTCAAATTTGTTTTATCTCATCAAACAAAAATAATATATATTACAATAACAAAAGAACAAAAGATGCAAAAAGTTTAACAAGATGTAAAACTAAAGTACTGAATTTTTTTATAACCAACCATAACTAGCATTTTAGTCACAGGAGTTGCTCCGCTGGTCTGTCACGTGTCCGTAAAGAGCCGTATTTAAATTTTAGCATACTTGATTTTAGATTAATACGATAGAAAATTTACAACTAAACATCCTAAAACCTAATCTATGAAACTTAATGATAATAACATTGAATGTATGCTAACTACAAAATTTACAATTAGTTTTGTGAAGACACTACAAACTTATGTCAAATCAGCTTTTAACATCCATTTTGTCTTTACAACGCGCATAACACGTGTCAACTGAGACTTGTAGTTCGGCTTGAGTTTTGCGGATGTTGGTAACCCTCTCCATTAATTCGTTTAGTTTTTGTGACAACCTAGCGGCCAACCACATCGCCAACAATCCGGTTTTTCATGAACGAACGAAACACGTGGAAATGACTTGTTTTTTTCTTAGAGAACGAGTCGTGTTTGAAGAAATAGAGCCAACGTACATTGACACGAAACTACAAGTAGCCGACTTAATTACTAAATTGTTGGGATCTCGACAATTGCAACTTCTACTTGGCAAGTTGGGCATTTGTGACCTCCATGCTCCAACTTGAGGGATAATAAAGAAGAAAACGATTATATTATTTTATTTTCTCTTATTTTATTTTCCATGTTTAGTCTTTTATGGCTCTTTTTATTCTTTGTAAATCTCAGTTCGTGGTTATCAATTGCAAAAACACAGGGACTCGGGGCGTTAAACATGTTTAGTCTTAATTACTAAGGCGTCTAGAATACGTGAGTTCGTGACTTGTATGGATGATTTATGCGTCATGTGCAGGAGAACAAGGCTTGATGAAGGGTCTTTGAGGTGGTATAAGTATGAAGAAGGGCTTTGGAAAGAGGATGAAGTGAGGTCTCTTGCAATTTGAGTTTATTATAAAGTTTAGTATAGTAGCAAGGTAACCCTTTATTCTTTATCTTTCTTTTCACTTTAAACCCTTTTCTTTTCTTAGTTGTATATTACTATGCATGTAGAGAAGTGAGACAGGAAAGTTCTGTATAAAGAAGTATTAGATACTAATTACAATAATAGTATGTTGCTTGATTATCTTGGATAATCAGTTTTGCTTTGTGTAAGATAGAATGAAAAATCGTAGGAGGAAGTGGTGGTGGGAGAACTTATTTGATAAGGAAAAATAGATACCTCAAAATAAACATGGTGATAAATGAAGATTTTGTAGGTATGTATGTGACAACCCGAACTTTCCAGGTGTTTCCTTGACGCGTTTCTTGTTGCACAACCGTTTGTTGAATGTGATTAATTTGTGTTGTTATTGTTTGTTGATGTGATTATTGAGTATGATTAACGTATGATAACTTGGTTAAATAACTTATTGGCGTTTGTTTGGGCCGCGCATGTATTGGGCGATATATTCATACTTTACAACTACACTCTGTATCAGCCCAAATGGATCACCCGAGCCCAACTCACTCTTCGTATAGTTTTATCAATTCGGCCCAAGTTTGTGTAATTGGCACTATATCTAGACTTGTACGTAACCTCCTTGTATATCTCTAAATCACAAAATAACAAACCCTACTATCCTTCCCCACCACCCTATCATTGACGGTAGCCCACTTTGGACGGAACCCCACCCCTCTCGTATCTCTCAATCAGGTTAGTGAATTACTAGTCGAGAATCAATGGATTCATTATGTGATGTATTTGTTGCAGACATGCTTACGGATCAATATACTACTTGATAATAATCGATTGCGTTTATGAAAGTGTGGACATGTTCAGTTAGTTTAGTTAACCTTTGTGTAATCTCGCTTGACTATGTGTAACGTAACTGATTTGTATGTGTTAGCAATTGTGATAGGTAGGAATTGTTATGTGCAGGTGTCTATTGATGAATTAGGGTTTGATATGCTGAAACTGTTTCCTCACCTGATGAAGTCGACGAAACATATGGATGTTTCGCCATTAGTGTAGTCGACGAAACATAAGGATGTTTCGCCATGCATGTAGACGACGAAAGTTGGGTCTTTTCGTCGGGATGTACAATTGTGTAACCAATCCGAACAGTTTATGGTAAATATATATATATATATATATATATATATATAGGATTAGGATCATGAGTGAACAACTTTTTGAGAGTGAACTAGTGAACTAATCTTGGCCTTTGATCATTTTTTAGATTAAAAGGGTAAGATTGACTTTAGGCAAGTTCTTTTAATTAAAATCCCTTAATTTTCTCCTCTCTTAACTCTCTCTCTCTCATTTTTAATTATTTCTCTATTATTTTAATTATAAGGGATTGAAGGGCTAATGTTTTTTTTAAATAAATTGTTATGTTCCTTTTAAAATTAAATATTAAACCTAATTAAATTATGATTTTTAACATATGTGTATACAGGTCAGTATATAGAAGACTTATACACTTGTGTATTATTACATCTTGTTTTCACGAGTTAGTATAAACCAGATTTATACACTTGTGTATTATTCAAGTACATATGTGTATACGGGTCAGTATATACCAGACGTTTACACCTGTGTATTATTCAAGTACATAGTGTATACCTGTCGATATATATCAGATTTATACACTTGTGTATTGCTACATATTGTTTCCATTATACATCTTTTCATCAAACATTGATCTAATACATATATGTATAGAGAATGTAATTAAATATTTTAAATTGTGTTCTAGCTGGAACAGTATTTGATAATTTTTGTATTTTTTTTTTAAATTATGAAATATTAAGTTAGGTAATATGTGAGAGAAAAAAAATATGGAGAATGTAATTACATATTCTTTTAATTGGAAAGAGAAATCAGGAGAGAGAAAAAATTAATTAATTAAATGAAGATAGAATATACAATTATACCCTTGTGTCTATTAAAATACTTGTAAGTTACAAAAGATAATTACAATCTTGCCATTAAAGAAAAAATCTAGATCTACAAAATCAATGGTCAGGATAAGTTCATTTTGTTCACAAATAAATCATTGTTCACTCATGAACCCTACCCTATATATATATATATATATATATATATATATGAATTGAGTATAATTGATTAACTTCATTATGTAAAATGCAACTGAACTTCATGATTTACGGCATTAACTGCGTGGTCGCACACACCACATGAGATCACACATCCTATTGGGCTTGGGGTATATGGGTTATTGTTACATATTAGGCCGCACACTTAAAATAGTTCATTAGTTGGGCTGCTACTTGATCAGTGGGTTAATCGTATTGGGCCGCACCTTCTAAAAATCATTCACAGGTTACTTGTCACACCCCGAAAATATCAGAGCTGGCGTGACTGGACTGGTATCTTCATTGCACAGCGGAAGCAAAAAGCTAAGACTTTTAGAAAATGAACGCCCACTAAGTACTCGACTCTTCATGGTACTCCTATTCCAACCGTGCCATGGTTTCTGAAAAGTAACCTGAGAAAGAAACATGCGAAAAATCAACATAAAGTTGAGCGAGTTCATAGTTTGTTTGTAAAAGATTTGAAATAAATCTTTTTGAATAACCGGTTTTTGAAGTATTGTTGAGAAAACGAATTTAAAATCATTTTCTTGTCAAGTTATATGGAAACTTTGTATGAAAACATGGTATGTAACTTGTAAAACGTGTCTGTAACTGAGTACTATGAATGTTTGTATGTATCTTGTAAAACGTATCTGTAACTGAGTACTATGAATGTTTGTATGTATCATGTAGTATGTATCTGTAACTGAGTACTATTAATGTTTGTATGTATCATGTAGAATGTATCTGTAACTGAGTAATATGAATGTTTGAGATCGCTAGTGGTTTGCAAGGCCACTAACATGTGTCACGACATAGGAAGCCACCAAACTTAGGCATTTTTGTCGACTTTGACTGAGACACAGAAGCACTCATTGGTAGAAGTAGGCCAAGAGTGGGGTTGCCTGGAACCCATTAGATCTAACCTTTTGTTCCGCGGTCTGAATGTATACGTTGATTAATGGTGCTTATGGTACCCTATTCAGGACATGATCTAGAATGTTTCACTTGAATGTTTTTGTACTCCATCATACCATTTGTAAACATTATAACAGTTGTACCATGTATTTCACCCCCGAAGTTATAAAACCAAAAACAGTTAAAGAAAAGGGGGAGCATGAACTCACTGGGCTTAGAATTCATGTGTATGCATATTTCGAAAAGTACGCTTGTTTGAAAAACCGGTATAAAACATAAGCTTCTCGTAAACCATTTGTGTCAGTTAACACTTGTTTGTAAAATGGTTTAGAAATATGTAATTCATGTTTATTGAAAACCTTTTATGCTTCGCAAAAAGTGCATGTCTTTCCACCCCGAAAACATTTAGAAAAATGTAAAACTGTAAAAGGTGGGGTTATGAACTCACCTGAATATTCCTGTGCAAAGCTAGCTATATACGATTTCGTGATGCGTTTCCAAGACGTGACTCGCTAGCGTGCATTCTACAATATTCCTAACACGGAATATATTATGAGTTTCTAATTTATTATGAGTTTCTAATTAATGCGGTAGCAAATCTACGTGTTACCGAGCTCTACTGAATCGTTAACTGAACGATTCAACGGTTTGTTGATAACTCAATAGTAATGACTAAGTTATACTCGTTAAGTTCCGTTTAATGTCGTTATTTAGTAAGTCTTGGGAAGACTTAGTTCTCGCGAGGTTTAAAATATATATAAATATTTATATAAAATATATAAATATTTTGGTAGAATCACGTTAGTCGTCTTGAGGAGTCGTACGTGTATGTAACGAATGTTTCATGAAAAGAATATATAATAAACTCGTATTATATGTCGTAGGCCGTTTGAAATAAATATAAAAGTTATATTTACTTTATAAAAGAATCGTCGACTTGTCGTGTTTGAAAATAAATATATAACTATATTTATTTTTATAAGAGAATCGATTTGTTTGTGTCGGAAATAAATATGTAACGATATTTATTTATAAAGAGGATTCGAGTTTAACGTTTGAAATATAAATATAAGAAATTATATTTATTTTGTAAAATAGTTTGCGTCATCGTCGTCTTTTGTAAGTTATAAAGTGTCGTCGAAATAACATACATTTGTATCTAGTTTTATAAAAGTCGTTTGAATCCGATTTGTTTTCATTATATAATAAAACGCGTGTTGTTTTTACGGATTTTTTTCGAAAAACGGGCAGAGTTTCCTCTGTTTTTGGACGGCCCCGACAACACCAGTTGTCGTTATTATATCAAAATTCAACAAAACTTTAACAATATAAGCACTATATATGTAATTTTTGCCAAATGTACCAAAAGTAAACTATTATCAAATCAATTCGGGTCGAGCTCGTTCACGAAATAAATAAAAATTACGTAAATATTAAATGTGTCGTTAGACTTTACCCATCTCCGCGTCGGACGTTGACTGAGTTGACCGAGTCAACTGAGTTGACCGGCTCAGTTGACTGAGTTGACCAGGTCGACTCGGTTTGACCGAGTCAACCAAAACCGTTGACCGCACCCCAATCTTGATCCGAACCACAATTGACCCGAACCTGCTGAGTCCGAAACCCGAAACCGAGTCATTGACTTGATGTTGTCCAGATTGACCTGAGACTCCCAAGACCGCACTAATCTGACTTTGACCCGGTGTTGACCCGAGCGGCTGAACCAAGACTCGAACCCACATCTGAATCTGTATACGAACCGAACAACCCGATCTGGACTGACATAACATCACCATCTTCATCCTCGGACATCAATATAAGAAGAAGTAAATAGAGGAGGGGAAAAGTTACCGTGAAACTCGTCGGAAACATAATCACCACCGCCGTCTCCTCCACCGCCGCCGCCGTGAGCGGCGGTGCTGCTCCACCCCGCCAATCTTCCTCCCCCTCTCTCTCTCGCGCCGTCTCTCTCTCTCTCTTTCCCGACTCTCTCTTCGTCGCCGCACCACCACCGGACTGTGGTGGTGGTGGTGGTCGTTACACGAGTCGAAGGAAGGGGGGCTGTCGGAGGTCAAGCTTCACCACCATCATTCGATAATCAGCAGGGGGGGGGGGGTAAAACAGGTGGGATTCGAGAGAGTAGCAGGAGATTTGTGTGTGAGTTTTCGGGAGGTAGCTAATGTTCTGTGTGTGTATATAGAGAGATGAGAGAAATGGGTTTTGTATGTGTTTATTGTATATGTATAGATCGAGAGAGGATGAGAGTGAATATGAGTGTGTATTGCTTTGTCTGCACTATGAGGATTAGGGTTGTGGACCTTTATATAAGGGTGTCAAGATCTTGTGGAGATCTTATGAATCTTGTAAAGATTTTTGAAGAGATCATGTAAATCTTTCTAGGATTTGTATAGATTTTCAAGAGATTTAGCATAGATTTTGTAGAGATCTTTAAGATCTTGACAAGATTTAATATATTAGGTGTAGGTTTAGGCATGTGGGTTTTGGGCTTGGGCCCAGGGCCTACAAGCCCATCTCATGTGTAAGTGACCCGTAATTCCTACGAGACCCGATATCGCAACCCAAACTCCATAAGCATAAAAATATTCGTGTAACATCAATATTTATCGGTGTCGTCAGTATTTCGTACGGTTTCAGATCATTAACGTTTATCGTTTAGCAGGTTCTCTGTGGACCGTCATGCGCGTACTGTAAAGTCGATCAGGCATTCCTAGGCACTCCAAAGGCCTAATTAAGTTTATTCATGTTGTAAACACTATTTATTGTCGCGTTAATCACGTACTTAAGAGCTGTAAATTACCGGTTGTCACATTCTCCCCCTGTTAATAAAATTTTGTCCTTGAAATTTAGACTACGCTAACTCTTTAGAGTTACGTTATGTGTAGAAAATACGAATAGTACCAAAGTGAACGATCATGAAGTCGAATCAAGACTTATTCGAATGATGTGAATTCAAGGATGTATCACAAGATACAAATGAATTCTAGAAATGATTGCATCCAATAAATGAATTTAGATTTCAACAAGCTCAAATGTAATAGTTTGCATGAAACGCTCGATCATGATCAGCCCAAGCTGCAAGTTCTACCGACGCCACAAGGTGTCGTAGTGAATGAAACAATTCAAATATAGCGGTGATCGAACAAGTATCACCTGTGTTTTGCATAAAACGCTCAATCATGATTAGCCCAAGCTACAAGTTTATACTGACACCACAAGGTGTCGAAATCAACAAACGACTTAATGGAGTCGTAGACCAAATAAATCTACTACGACTCAGAACAATGAAACGCCTGTTAAAACGAATTCGAATATGATGCTTTCAATACATCATATGGTGTCTTGAATCGAATATGTGTAATGAACAAGTTCAAACAATTGAATTTGATTTCGGCGCAAGCCGACAATAAATACATGTATCGACAAGAAAACTTTTGGCATGGTCACAATGAAAAACCATGTATGTAACTTGAAAAGAAATTTCAAGAAAATGTGTTGACTTGATAACAAAGAAGCCAACAATTATAATAATGCGGGTCATTCGAATCACAAATCAATAATTAGATTTAGCGAAATAATATTTGAACTTTGATTAGACGCTTATTTGAAACGAAACCACATGCGTAACAAACGATGCATGCATAACATATGAATATTTGAGAAATGAAGCAAATGATTATTCACTATACTGAAAGAAATTATCGTGATGCAATGACCATTCAGAGGAGTAGAGATGCAAAAGTCTACTCGCTTGATGCAAAAGTCGAAATTTCAATAAAAGAAATTTAAGGACTTTACCTGGGGTTGCATGTGATAACCGGTTGTTAGGTGACATTACCATGGAATGTCGAACATAGCGTATTCGTCGTTAACTGAAATAGGGGGAATACGGTGACTTGCGTCTTTTCCTTGCTGTGACTCGTGTGATTGCAGGACCGCGTGACAAGTTGCCGCTTCCTGATCGTTAGTTCTCCTGCTGACAGGAATCTAGCGTCGTCGTGTCCTTTCAAAGGCCTCGCCTCGATAGTCGTAGGTGCCATACTTCAACCTCCGTTGATGTATTGCTTAAATTTCACGTATACCTGTGCACTAGCGTTTCGTTCCGCGTATAATGTGATGTACTCCGACATCCGTTGACGTGAAATTTGAGTTCCATGTTTTCTCGTGCACTAGCGTTTCGTTATGCGTAGGCTGCCTGCTCGGGAAGTTAAAATTTCATAGACAATATGGATAATAGTGTGTGCCCGAGTTAATATTCACGGTTCCTACGTGATAACCTTTAATGAACTTCAACATGAGTTTCCGAAGGTCTTAAATGCATGTTTCCTAAACTCTCAGAGTTTTGTGTACTGTATATAATTGTTTTTGTGTACCATGTGTATAGCACCACAATAGCGTATGTTTGTAAGCAAAATTTTGACTGTTTGTTTTCGGCAACGGTTGGAGACCACATTTGAGTACTGGGCGTTCTGTATTCAACATTTTAATAATCTAAGTCCCCAGAGAAATATGAGGTTAGAGCCTAGGTATCTCTACAGAGAACCCTATTCGCTGTAACCTATAGCTCTGATACCAATCTGGGATCAGAGCTGGGGTGACCTATGGCTGTAACCTATGGCTCTGATACCAATCTCCATATTTGTCGGCGTTGTCAGTATTTCGTACGGTTTCAGATCGTTAACGTTTATCGTTTAGCAGGTTCTCTGTGGACCGTCATGCGCGTATTGTAAAGTCGATTAGGTATTCCTAGGCACTCCAAAGGCCTAATTAAGTTTATTCGTGTTGTAAACACTATTTATTGTCGCGTTAATCACCTGTTAATCACGTACTTAAGAGCCGTAAATTACCGGTTGTCACATACTGGCCCACGAATGAGTATGGATCGCACAAAGGGAACCGGGACGTGTAACTTGTTGGGCCGAATTTAGATGGGCCGTGTCTTGTTATGATAGCTATATCAAACAGTTAGTGTAACTTTAATATGTGATTAACTTTATGATGTGCCATACCATGATGTCAATTGAAATTGTGAAACTGTTTTACGAACCGATACGTGTACGGAATGACTAAAGTTATCATGAGAGTATGGACATAGTATGCAAGATGGTAACTAGGTGATGTAAGTGTATGAAAAATCGAGTGCTTGTTATGTAATGGTTATGAAATGTTAGGCGCATACTTAACTGTCATGATTAGTATTATATTACATGCATTGTTAGTGTGCTAATGGTGTAATGTGTGCATTGGGTATGCAATCTATATGTTTACGAAACTGACTATCCTTGGTAACCACGGTAGGGTACAATTGACAAACTTGGAAAGGGTAGTATAAAGTAACTAATCTTACCGAGCAAACCAAAGGTGAGTTCATTTCTCTTGAGCATGCGTCCCGGTGGTTGGGACAGTCATTGGGCATCCCTGAGAGGGATGGGTTTGGGTAAATCAATTGGGTATTACTGAGAGGAATACGTCTTGTGGTAAATCTGGAATGTTGGATAATATACTCGTCCTATCACCATTAAATTCCCTCCGTGTTGTTTGGTTACCTGAGAGGTAACAAGGTATTAGTTGGTAGCGCTACTTAGGTTTGGCACCCTCAACCCGTACTGGAGAGGACGGGTGTGAACTAATGACCTAGTCATGACCAATGCTTTGATAGGAGCATTGGGGAAAGGGCAAAATAAACCAGGAGCCGTCTTGTATCCGAGGTATTATCAACATTGTAATCAATGAACGTAACTAAACACTTGGTAACTAACGTTTTCGTAAAACTATGAACTCACCGGCGTTGTCTGATACACGTGTGTGCATGCTCGCAAGTTATAGATTATGTCGATCGTGGAACTTGCTGTCTGGGATGCTGGAGTGGTCATGGGTTGTAAAGCATGGGATTACAAGACAAGTCTAATGGCTTTAGTTTATACTGTTTATGTAACACTTATGATTTATGCTTCCGCTGAATACGATGAGTTATGCTTTATGTAATGTAATACTTTACCTTAATAAATGAAAGTTTTTACTGAATCATGTATGATGTGACACCTGTGCCTCCACGGCCATCAAACAAATACTGTATCAATGAAATATTGTATTTCATACTTGGGATTTGTATAAATATGTGTATCCTTTGCACATATCAATTCTTGTTCGATTTCAAGCTTTAAATCGCTTTCTGGAAGGTTATACGCGCACGGATGCGTAAATATAACCCATTTAATGAAACGAACACTCCGGAATAGTGAAATAGGCTTAACATACCTTAAATAACCTTTACATAACTTAGAAATAAGTTTTGAAGGCTTTGGTATGGCAAAATCAAGTCTATTCGCTTACAGGGACTAAATTTGACAAACTGCGAAAGTATGCCAATTTGAACTGTAACAGACATTCTGGAACATGACCATAAGTTAAACATACCATAAATATCCTTTATATAGCTTAGAAATAGGCTTTGAGGGGTTCGGTGTGCTAAAAATAAACTTTTGGCTCATTCAGGGACTAAAAGTGTCAAAAAGTGCATAAGTTTGCATTTTCGCGCATAACTTACGTTCTGACTACATCCGGACATCCAAAAATTTATGTAAGCACTAAAACATTTTATTTTAGTGTTTGGCATAAGAAAAATCCATTCGTCGCGCAATTTGGATCGTTTTTCGCGCTTATGCGCATTCCGTCGTAATTAAGCGAACATCGCGATCGTACGACCAAACGAACTGACATCCGACATATTTTTGAGCATGTTTCATGTCCAAAATGTTTAGGCATCATTTTAGGGCGTTAACGTTGGCATAACGGGCCTTAAACGTGTCGGAAATGGCCTTAAAACACAACAGGGACTGAAACTGTCAATATGGCAAAGTTGGTTCTGATCAGACAAGGCCAGGCGGCCCGCGTAAGTCTTGTGTGTATCCTTACGCGGCCCATGTCAGTCTACCAGACCAGATTCAATGTTTTTAAACAGCTGTTAACAGCCTTTCAAACCCCCAAAGGCCAATGCCACTTGTCCAACTCTTGTGGTGGGGGCAAAATGAGCTACCATAACATTCCGACAAGTGTACGGGTGAGATCAAGGCACGATATTCAAGAAATGATCCTAACAGTGGTCCTTTTCCTATAAATACCTAACCCCCACTCCTTGCAAACCCACATTTGATCTGAGTTTTTCTCTAAGTGGTTGTGATTTCTCACTTCCTACCTGAGATTACTTGGAATCAAATCTTGCGGGGACCCTTTGTAAGTGTTCCTTCGTTCTTTTATCGCTTTTTGAGTCCGAAAGTCAAACTTTGTTTGACTTTCTGCATTGACCAATTTATGGTCAATGCGAAGTTCGTTTGAACTTCATAACGTGAGCGTAATCACGATGGTCATAGTCCTTAGTGACTATACCTACTGATTACCACGTTATCTAGGCTCAGTGACGAGTCGTAGTTTCGGCCAAAATGCGCATCCGTGCGTATTTTGTAACTAAACTACTCTTGGGTATCAAAACCGTTTGTTTTGATACCAAACCTGTTTTCTAAACTTAGTTAAGCATGTTTTAACATGCTTAGCTCGTCACTTTTAGTTTAGTGCTTATATAGGGTCGTAAGGTAAGCGATCTAAACAATCGCTTATACTTTCGAACCCGACCCGTTTGGTCGATCATTAGGATCCGACCAAACACATTAGGTGACCATAGTATATAGGGAATAACCCTCCGAGGTTATACCCTATGGTCGCTTCGTTTAAGTAGTTGTATGATAGGTAGTTTATATGCCTTAGGTAAATTACCAAAATGCCCTTTTTACGCCAAAATTCATTTTAAGCATATGTAACATAACCTTTGGTATCTAAACTGATTTGGTAACAATATTAGACATGTTAAGGCATATTTTACTTGTCATAGGACTAGTTAGGCGTTCCGAACGCGTTTCACGCGAACGACGCGTTAAAGTAGCATAAGCTACCTAAACGGGTCGTAATGGGTCGTAAGCACTTAGGTTAGGTTTCATTTTAGTATGTGGGCTTGTTAAACCATATTACACGAGTCTCCATTCTCGTTTGGTTTACGAACCCTCATTCTATCAAATCCTCCGATTTAGGTCCGGTATATTAACATAGTTACATATATTAGGTGCCGTTTGATTTTCGTGATCTCTAGCATTGTTTGGTTGTGACTCAAGGACTACTAAGCAATCTCAAGTGAGTACATAGACCCCTCTTTTACTATTTCCAAACTGTTTTGGGGTGGAACACATGTGCCTACTTGTTACTTTCGTGCTTTCCTGCTTTCACATCATATACTTGCTATGTTCATTAGTACATTTATAGTACATGATTTTATTGTGTTTTGCTATGTATGCCCATTGTGTGCGTACTTAGTACATTATTTTACATTACATTTTATGCTATGTATGCCCATTGTGTGCGTACTTAGTACATTATTTTACATTACATTTCATGCTATGTATGCCCATTGTGTGCGTACTTAGTACATTATTTTACATTACATTTTATGCTATGTATGCCCATTGTGTGCGTACTTAGTACATTATTTTACATTACATTCTATGCTATGTATGCCCATTGTGTGCGTACTTAGTACATTATTTTACATTACATTCTATGCTATGTATGCCCATTGTGTGGGTACATTATTTTACACTACATTTTATGCTATGTATGCCCATTGTGTGCGTACTTAGTACATTATTTTACATTACATTCTATGCTATGTATGCCCATTGTGTGCGTACTTAGTACATTATTTTACATTACATTTTATGCTATGTATGTCCATTGTGTGCATACTGAGTACATTATTTTATTCATCACATGCTTACATTTTGGTATGACATTTGGTTTGTTTAAATGAGACAATGTACATTCATTAACACCGATCATGCCGCTCGGTAGTAGGTAGTGGTACCATAGGACTTGACAAATCCCATTCCTGTAATCTCGGGTTTGTTTGGATGGAAGGAATGACCGAATCCGAATACATTTTTTTGATAACCTTTACTAAAAGGGTTATCCGACTGTCGCAAGGCTTGGATGTATGAATTTTCACAATACCGCATAAATGTTTATATCAGTATAGCATGCATTTATTACACAAAACAAAACTTTGATTTAAACCATGTTTTACTTCAATACCTTGTTTTTGTGCATTTTACATATGGTTTAGTTGATATATTTCACTTACCATACATAAACATTTTGACATTTACATACACAATTCATGATTTACATTAGACATAGACATTAGACATGGTTATCACATAAACATTTTGACATTTGATTATACATAAACATTTTACTTTGGTGGTTTGGTTTGAGTAAGTGATTTAAGTAACGAGGCGTGTGTAATATGATACAAGCATGGTGGATACGCCGCTGGTACTTCCTATATATAAGTATTTGTATGGTATTACATATCGTAGCGTTATTTGAATCATTTCAATTTGAGACATATAACATTTTATACAAATAACATACTTTTCATAAGACATTGTTTTACAAACAACTTATCTTATACAAACTCATTTTGCTTGGTTATTCATTTAACCATACATTATTCTCTTATTTATACATATCATCTGAACTTATTGTTTTTCAAACGATTTACAAAACAAATCAATTTACAAGGTTCATGACTGACTTTTGCTAAACAACTTTTTTCTAAACTTACAAGTCATGAATCCTATTTTCACAAAACCTATGTATCTCACAGGCATTTTTATGCTGACGTACCTATTTTCACATGTGTTTCAGGATATGATGCATAAGATTTATCAAGATACACTTAGGCGGACTCGGGCCTTAGTGACAATAAAAGATGCAAGACTAGTTATTTATGTTATGTTTCTTTGATTGTCAAGACATTGTAACTCTTTTATTTAATAAAACAATATTTCAATTTCCATGTGTTATGAAACAATGATTCTGTTACAACACTCCCCGACGTTTCCGCCACGTTTTGTTGTTTTACGTGGTCGGGGTGTGACAGAAAAGTTGGTATCAGAGCTCATGGTTATAGGGAATTAGGTTATTAGTAATGCTTTGACCTAGTCTATAACCTTCCTAGGACCCTAACGCGAGTTTACTTGCGTTTAGTCATAAAACAATATTGTCACCTATCCTTAGGCGACAACCACAACAAGAACACAAATTTCAAAACCGCTTTGAAAACTAATCATCTGTTCTAGGATGATTGATTACTAGGTTTTGAACCCTCTATTGTAAGGTTTTGAACCCTCTGTTATAAGGTTTTGAACCCTCTAAGTCTTCAAATCTCGTCAAAGTTTGGGTCGTATAATGTGAACACGTGCAAACTGGAAGAGTGAATGCCTGTACCCTGAGTTTTCTATCGAAGGCTAGAGTGTTCGTACAAATCCGCAGTATCGGACCAGTCACTCTTACCTGGGAACTCTTGGGGTGAGTGTTCACTTATAGGCGAGCATGTCTTCAGTGATACATTAATATGACCCGTTTACTTTGATTTGTCACCGTCTCATTTGTTTGCCTTAGATAACAAACAAATGATCGCAATTTTTATGCATTGCCATCTTGTTTTGATTGTCTGATAACCTTTCACTTGTTTCTTCCAATGTCTTTCATTTCCTTCTAGAATGTCTCTTCCTCTCAGCAACGGTCAAATGTCCGAGCAAACAGCCAAATTTTCCCAGCAAATAGGCGAAGTGATTCTGAAGACTGTGGATTTAGGCATTGCCATGTCTCGTCTCAACAATGAAGCCTCTCATCTCAACAATGAAGCTACTCAAGAATCACCAAAGGAAGCAGAAGCCAAGCCTTCACCTAAACCAAAGAAACGTAAAGCTTCAAAGAATCCCGCAGCGGTGGCACCAAAACAGGCAAGACCTAGCCAAGTGACAGCACTACCAGCCAGGAAGCCATACAACGGAACTGCACCCTTGTGCAACCAATGTAGCCTTCACCATCAGGCTAGCGTGAAGTGCTGCAAATGCCAAATTTGTGGACTTATAGGACATACGGAAAGGGTTTGCCCAACTACAGCAGTACCAAATCAAACAGGACCCATCCGGGTGGCAACACCACCTACTAAGAAGCAATACAAGGGAACAGCACCAATATGCGACAAATGTACTGGGCATCACCAAGCTCACTTACAGTGCCGCCTGTGTGTATCATGTGGACGAGTTGGTCACCTGGCAAATGCTTGTCGACGTAACCCAAACCAAGGTGGTCCAAACCAACCACAAGCCGACTCTGCTCAAGCTCGTTTCTCACCAGGGTCTTGCTACAACTGTGGCAAAAAGGGGGAGAAAATCAAGCAGTTGAAGAAGAAGGGAATTGAGGATGGTGTTTATATTGAACCAGAAAAAGATAGCCAAACAGTTGCCATTTCTTCACTACAACACACACCACTACAACCACTGTCCTATCATCTCAACCTAAAACTACATCACCACCCACCAAATTACCACCTGCTCAAAAGCAGTAGACATCTACTGACACATCAGTAGTTGTAATGACAACAGAGGTTGAAACACTAGTTGTTTGCCAGCCATCCACCACTGCTCTCATCAATATCACATCACCACCATCACCTCCTGCTAAAAAGCAGAAGACATCAGATGTTACAACATCTGTTGTAATGACAACAGTGATTCAAACACCGGTTGTCCCAACACCTGTCAGTCCAAAAATTTACTCCAGAAAAAGAAAAACAACTCAGGCAGGTGATGATAAATATGATCCTATGGATGCAAAATATCCACTGGAACCTGAAGCTGTAAAAAATGAGATGAGACAATTCTACACTGAGGATGATCCTTCAAAAAGAAGATTTCTTTCTCTCATAGGCTTCATAGTGCCAGAAAATATGGATGAATATCTCGAGCTCAAAGCAAGGCAAGCTAAGATAAGAGCTAAACTTGAATGCAAAGACCAAGGTGACGAAGCCATTTCAGAAAAAAATGGAATTTTTGCTCACTAAAGTCAAACAGATGGAAGACTATGCAAGAGATCTGAGCAAAGAAATGTCAAATTTACCACCCAAAGTAGATCTACGAAAAGAAATGAGAAACGAATATCTTGCATATATCATGAAAGAAAAATTTTATCCAGCTGAAGAAGAACAATTCAAAGAATGGCCAATCATTGCATATAAGCATGAGGTAAACAGAATTGAAAGGATCAAGAATGATTCAAGAAAGAAGAAAACAGCTCCAAACTGGAATAAATACAAGAAGCTCATTGCTGATCTGACTTCTGAATACAAAAGAAAGAAGCAAGAGCTGGTGGATGCGAAGGTGGATACTGCTAAAGCCATAGCAAAATGGACAAAGCAGTATACAGATGAGGCCTATGAAAGGCTGAAAAGAAGAAAAGTGACAGTTCTAAATTCACCAAAGAAGCCTGAACACAAAGAGCCAAAATAGGTCATTGATCCTAAACCACTGTTCACATCAGCAGATACCTCTATCATTGTGATAAACCAAGAAAAAGGAAAACTGTTGACCAGTGAAGAAGAAAAAGAAAAGGAAGCTGAGTACTTTAAAGAAGCCATCAAGAAAATGGATCTAGAAGAAGATAGCTCAGTGAAACTTCAAAACCTTGTCAAAAAGGTATTAACCAAACCTGCATCACCAAACACTTCAGCAGACATAACAACCATTGAGCTAGATCAAAAGAAGAGACAAGAGCAGATTGAAAAAGAGACTGCAGAGGATATAGCTGCAGCAAATGATGTCATCAAAATGGCCTTCAAAAAAATGTCTGCTGAAAGTTCACAACTTTTCACAAGGCCAATATCTCCAAACTCATCTGTAAATAAATCTCTCCCAAGAAACCCATTGGGTTCAAAAATACTAAAGTGGATGTCTGATCAAAAGACCCATGTATTGACCCTGTTCAGATCCAATGGAGAAGTGAAGTACATCTCAGGGAAACAAGTACTAAGCCTTGGTGTTGAAGATCTACAAGATCTCCTTGAACTTACACTGTGCAGGGATGAGGATGACTCAAGTTCCAAGGACTTTGAAGCAGAATTTAAAAGACAAGCTAAGGAACTTCTGATGAGAAAATAAAGATCCAGAATAATGAAGGGTTTTGGAATTATCTGTTCCAGGGGGAGATTGTTGGGATTGAACCCTACCAGAGGAACAGATAATTAAAGCCAAAACCGGATCACAACAGTGGATTCACAATAAGCAGCTGTTTACATTAGGCTTTCCCCTTGAAAGTGATTATAACAACTGATGGTTTTCTATCCACTGTCCGTATACAACTGCTGCTACCCTTTAAACTGCTGATATAGTCCTGAAGAAGTAAACACTGCTGGTTCAATCTACTGATGACAAAGCATTGCCCACTCAAGGACTGATCAACTTTGAGGAAAGCACTTATAGAAGAAGATAGCAGTAGTTTAGTGTATTACTTGTCTTATGTAGAATCAGTGGTTAAGATTAGCAGTGTTTGTATAGGAACAGTTGTTACAGGTTGTTAGGCTGTTAGACATCGCTTTCATGGTGACGTCAGCTGGGATGCCTCAGTGATTTTGGTTTGCCTATAAATGGAGCAGTACTCTGTACTGTTACATTTGATCGCTTTGAGTGAGTTCTTCTCCTCAATTCAATCCTTTCATCTTGTGCAACCAACCATGGAGTATCAGGCTGAGGGGGAGTTTAGTTTGTAAGCTTGCATTGTAATCTTTTGCTTCGAATTGTAAACTTTCGACTTAATGAAAAGCAAATGTTTATCAAAACTATCTTTCTCTTTGATTGTGTTTACAAAGTTTGTTGTTCATTTCCGCTGCACTTAAACTCTGTTCATTCCTATTAATTTGTTCAAATTATACAAACAAATACAATCACGAGAGCCTCCGATCCTAACAATTGGTATCAGAGCTTGGACAGTCAAATTCGATCTAACAGTCAATTTGACATAACAGTTCAGCTCAAAATTCATTGATACTAATGTTGATTGTATTCAGTTGAAAAACAGAGTAACGAGTAATCACGTTCAAAGTGGCTATTCAAAACTCTGTAAAATAACCAAGATGTCAGAGGATACACAAACTTCATATAACAAGTGACGTCATGCATAAATCACCTATAGTTTTCAGATCTGAAAATATATCTGATAATTAAGGTATAATTATTTACGAAAATTGATTTCAATTGTTGTTTTGAAGTTCGAGTTGTTTCCATCATGTTTGTTGCTAAAGTGTGTACCTCATGTCAACAAAACCTATGTTTGGTTAAATAACATTAGTGTTTTTGTTAACATAAAAAGAGGGATATTAAAACTTTAGTTACAAGATCTTATGTGTTGAAAAACTGGTTGGGAATCCTGTTGAAAAGGACCAAATCAACTATGTTATAAACACATTAAGAAAATCAAGTGTTGAAATAGTCCATTTCATATGTAATGTGAGATTTGACATATGCATGTACAAAATATGACCAGATCTCTCAAAAACATTACTGCAAAATGATTCTGGATTAAGTATTTTTTTCAAAAAAGACCTCCCAGTAAGTATTTCATTACTTATGAATGGGAAGGGTAAAAGGGGAAGAAGGAAAATCACAAAAACTCAGAAGTGTGTTTATCTCAAAACTTTTGAAGTCAAAAGAAAAGAGTATAAATATAAAACACTTTAGGGTCAAAAATTAGGGTAAAAATGGCATCAAGCAACTGTGTGCATTCATTAGGTCAGGAAAGTTCAGGTAACAGTAGTATCTCCAGTGAATAAACTTAAAAGAGGACTAGACAAGCTATCAGAATCATCACATGGTAACAAAATCTAGAACAGGGTTTTCAAAAACTTATGTGTTCATGTGTCCTCATTTTTGCAATCAATTGACAAGAAAATGGTACCAAACAATGGTCAAAATGTATTTACAATTTCATACCACTGTTGTCAAACCACTGACCATTTTCATAAACTTGAGAATGATATGATAAGGAGTTTTATTGGAAAATTTTACCAGATCCTTTTGGTGCTGTTTTCAGAAAATCCTTTAATTATTTTTTTCTGGAAAAGGATTTTCTCAAATAAAGCAGGATATATTATTCTTTATTTTTTTGTATGAATAATATATTTTGTACTTTTACTGGTTTTTGATAGTAAAAGTTTCAATCTCCTGTCAGGATATAGAACCTTTATTTTTTTTTGGGTGATATTATCCTCGAAAATGGATCAAAAGGAAATGGTGTATGTGTCAAGGTTAAGGTCATGACATACTCAAGTTTGGTTTTATCACGGATCAAAGACTGTTTGCTAACAAGTTTTAAAACACTGGGATACTAAACCACTGTCAGGATTCTATAAAAGTTTCAAAACCTGTAATTGACATGTGACAAAACCTTGAATGAAAATCTCTGTAAAAGCTGCTGACAAATTGAACTTGACAACTTGCATCTAAAATGTATTTTGTTAAGGATAGCAATCTTGCAGATATTTCAGAATCATCATCAACAGATGAGATAAAATTATTCCTTTCATTAGAACAGCTGATGCTCAAAATATTTGTCAAAAGCTTATCCACTGGTGCACTAGTCTTCAAATTCTTACCATTACCTTACCCCTTATCACTGTCTTGTTCAAACATCTGTTTTCTAACTACTGTCCACTGCTGAAAGTCAACCCCTGATCCTTTATTTTGTTGGCAAGCACTGATGTTCAAAGTCAGTGTCTTATCCACTGATATGCTATCCACTGATAGTAAAAATCACCTACTGTTCTCATATTATTACCGTTGTAACCACTGATATTTGCTTCATCAGTGGTTCTCCTAAAACAACTGTCCTCCATAATTCATCTTTTCATCAGAGGTTAGCACGTGGTCAGTTATTAGCCATCAGATCTTTGTAACCGCTGCCACATCAGCACTTACTTTTTCCCTAAATAAAACCCTGATCAAAACCCCAAACAGGGTTTTACACTGTCGAATTGAATTCCAAAAAATTCTCTTCTCAAAGCAGTTTCCAACCTCCATTTCAAATTATTCTTCGTCTTTCTTCATCAAAATGACGAAATTAAAATCAAAATCAGAGTCAAAATCATCATCATCTTCCGAAGAGGTCGCTCAAACGGCCGCTGAACCCATCGAAATCCCGTACAAATCCCTTCACAATTACTTGGGTCTACTCACAAAACCCACAAACAACCACACCTTCGATTCAATCATTGATATTCTTTCAGCATCAAAGTACAAAACTTTGTTGATTGCTGATGCTCCAATTTACCAACAAAAACCCAGAGAGAGTTTTGGAAAAATGCTACCCTTGACAAACAAGGCAAGAAAGTTACAGCCATTAACTCTTCCATACAGGGTAAAACGATTCAAATCACTCCGCAATCCATCTCAGAAGTCTTTAAACTCGATGATCAAAAAGGTAAAACTTCTTTTCTTAAAAGCGAGTTGAAACTGATTTTCTGAAAAGAGGGTATGCAGAACAAACAAAAATAGATACCTTACAAAAAGGTTTCTTCCCTTCTGCTCCTAGGTTTTTATTCCATACACTTTTGATGTGTGTTTCAAATAAAACAACTGCTTTTAACGAAATACCATTGAAGATCCAATGTCTGGGTTATGCTATTTTAAATAATGAAAATTATAACTATTCCCAGGAGATCTTTAATAACTTGGTAAAAAATGTTGATAGCAAATCATTTTTACTTTTTCCAAGGTTTCTAAGCTATTATTTTAAACAAAAATTTGGAAAGGAAAATGAAAATTTGCTCAAACAAGGTGTTCATTTTCAAATAAAAGGTTTAACACCTGAAACATTCACTAGAATGTTAACACCTTTAAAAACAAAAGCAGGGGTGCCTGAGCAGAGTTTAGCAGTTCCCACTGCTCCTCAGGTATCAGCTGCTGAGCCCACTGCTCCAGGTGATCATAGCAGCATAACCACTGCTTTGAAACCCACACATGCCATTACCAAAAAGACCAAAAATAAATCATACAAAAAACCCACCAAACCCAAAACAAAGGCAACTCTGGAAGATGAGATCCCAGAGCCACTTCCAGTGACAACACAAATGTCACTTACAACCACTGCTGCTACTTCCTCACAGCAGATGGAAGAAAGATCTCCACCATTGCCTCAAACTCCTCCTGCATCCTCACAAAAGGACCAGGTTGTAAATACAGGGACCCCACAATATGAAGCTCTGGACCCAATCGGATCCATCTTCCTCAGTCCTGATCCCAAGGACATGTCTCTTTCAACACCCATACCCTCACCAATCACATTACCACAATCCATAATACCCTTGTTGCATGCAGTTGCTATAGCTCAGACACAAACCGGTTCCTCTCTATCACCTATCACTGAGAGTACACTCCCACAAGTGACTGGGTCTGATGCTACTACCCCTGCTATCCCAGCAACAACTGAGGAGGTTACACCCCTTGAGTTACAAATAACTCTTGGTGGTAGTTTAAGTGGAGCAACAACTACAAGTGTTGGATCAACATATCTACATTTGGACAGTTGTTTCATTAGTAAGACTCCCTTGAAGGCAATTTCTTCTATAGCACCTCTGGTAACCACCAGTGAGTTTTTTTTAACCACTGGTACCCTCAAAAGGTTATCAAGTGTTGAAGAGAGAAGACCCCAGAACCAAGAACAAGGGGCATCAATGGGTGATTTTTGGGACTCAGTTCCTAAGTCACACATTGGTACAACCACTGCTGGTGGGGAGTCAGATGATCCCGTTAACTTGGGTGATGACTTAAAATATCAGGAATTGACGAACAGAGTTGAAAATCTTGAAACATCAGTTGCTGAAATAAAGGATATGGTGCAGCAGTTATTAAAAGCTCAAAAAGCACAATCCACTGCTGTTCCAGCTCAAGCACCTGCACAATCTGCACCTGCTGCAAATGAGCTATGGAATGCATTTCAACCCCTGCTTGAAAAACAAAAACAAATGGCTGATCAGCAGCATGCAATACATGTAAAAATGCTGATAAACATGGTGGAGTCAAGATTTAAAGATACTTAAGCAGACATCAAAGCTATCAAGGCTCATATCCAAAGCACCACTGGAAAAGTTCCTCCCACTATCCTCTTCATGGATAACCCCCTTCCAGCTAATGCCAAAAAGGGGGAGAAAATCAAGCAGTTGAAGAAGAAGGGAATTGAGGATGGTGTTTATATTGAACCAGAAAAAGATAGCCAAACAACTGCCATTTCTTCACTACAACACACACCACTACAACCACTGTCCTATCATCTCAACCTAAAACAACATCACCACCCACCAAATTACCACCTGCTCAAAAGCAGAAGACATCTACTGACACATCAGTAGTTGTAATGACAACAGAGGTTGAAACACCAGTTGTTTCAACAGCTGTTTTCCAGCCATCCACCACTGCTCTCATCAATATCACATCACCACCATCACCACCTGCTAAAAAGCAGAAGACATCAGATGTTACATCATCTGTTGTAATGACAACAGTGATTCAAACACCGGTTGTCCCAACACCTGTCAGTCCAAAAATTTACTCCAGAAAAAGAAAAACAACTCAGGCAGGTGATGACAAATATGATCCTATGGCTGCAAAATATCCACTGGGACCTGAAGCTGTAAAAAATGAGATGAGACAATTCTACACTGAGGATGATCCTTCAAAAAGAAGATTTCTTTCTCTCATAGGCTTTATAGTGCCAGAAAATATGGATGAATATCTCGAGCTCAAAGCAAGGCAAGCTAAGATAAGAGCTAAAATTGAATGCAAAGACCAAGGTGACGAAGCCATTTCAGAAAAAATGGATTTTTTGCTCACTAAAGTCAAACAGATGGAAGACTATGCAAGAGATCTGAGCAAAGAAATGTCAAATTTACCACCCAAAGTAGATCTACGAAAAGAAATGAGAAACGAATATCTTGCATATATCATGAAAGAAAAATTTTATCCAGCTGAAGAAGAACAATTCAAAGAATGGCCAATCATTGCATTAAAGCATGAGGCAAACAAAATTGAAAGGATCAAGAATGATTCAAGAAAGAAGAAAACAGCTCCAAACTGGAATAAATACAAGAAGCTCATTGCTGATCTGACTTCTGAATACAAAAGAAAGAAGCAAGAGCTGGTGGATGCAAAGGTGGATACTGCTAAAGCCATAGCAAAATGGACAAAGCAGTATACAGATGAGGCCTGTGAAAGGCTGAAAAGAAGAAAAGTGACAGATCTAAATTCACCAAAGAAGCCTGAACACAAAGAGCCAAAATAGGTCATTGATCCTAAACCACTGTTCACATCAGCAGATACCTCTATCATTGTGATAAACCAAGAAAAAGGAAAACTGTTGACCAGTGAAGAAGAAAAGAAAAGGAAGCTGAGTACTTTAAAGAAGCCATCAAGAAAATGGATCTAAAAGAAGATAGCTCAGTGAAACTTCAAAACCTTGTCAAAAAGGTATTAACCAAACCTGCATCACCAAACACTTCAGCAGACATAACAACCATTGAGCTAGATCAAAAGAAGAGACAAGAGCAGATTGAAAAAGAGACTGCAGAAGATATAGCTGTAGCAAATGATGTCATCAAAATGGCCTTCAAACAAATGTCTGCTGAAAGTTCACAACTTTTCACAAGGCCAATATCTCCAAACTCATCTGTAAATAAATCTCTCCCAAGAAACCCATTGGGTTCAAAAATACTAAAGTGGATGTCTGATCAAAAGTCCCATGTATTGACCTTGTTCAGATCCAATGGAGAAGTGAAGTACATCTCAGGGAAACAAGTACTAAGCCTTGGTGTTGAAGATCTACAAGATCTCCTTGAACTTACACTGTGCAGGGATGAGGATGACTCAAGTTCCAAGGACTTTGAAGCAGAATTTAAAAGACAAGCTAAGGAACTTCTGATGAGAAAATAAAGATCCAGAATAATGAAGGGTTTTGGAATTATCTGTTCCAGGGGGAGATTGTTGGGATTGAACCCTACCAGAGGAACAGATAATTAAAGCCAAAACCGGATCACAACAGTGGATTCACAATAAGCAGCTGTTTACATTAGGCTTTCCCCTTGAAAGTGATTATAACAACTGATGGTTTTCTATCCACTGTCCGTATACAACTGCTGCTACCCTTTAAACTGTTGATATAGTCCTGAAGAAGTAAACACTGCTGGTTCAATCTACTGAGGACAAAGCACTGCCCACTCAAGGACTGATCAACTTTGAGGAAAGCACTTATAGAAGAAGATAGCAGTAGTTTAGTGTATTACTTGTCTTATGTAGAATCAGTGGTTAAGATTAGCAGTGTTTGTATAGGAACAGTTGTTACAGGTTGTTAGGCTGTTAGACATCGCTTTCATGGTGACGTCAGCTGGGATGCCTCAGTGGTTTTGGTTTGCCTATAAATGGAGCAGTACTCTGTACTGTTACATTTGATCGCTTTGAGTGAGTTCTTCTCCTCAATTTAATCCTTTCATCTTGTGCAACCAACCATGGAGTATCAGGCTGAGGGGGAGTTTAGTTTGTAAGCTTGCATTGTAATCTTTTTCTTTGAATTGTAAACTTTCGACTTAATGAAAAGCAAATGTTTATCAAAACTATCTTTCTCTTTGATTGTGTTTACAAAGTTTGTTGTTCATTTCCGCTGCACTTAAACTCTGTTCATTCCTATTAATTTGTTCAAATTATACAAACAAACACAATCATGAGAGCCTCCGATCCTAACAGAGTCCCAGTTACACGCTGATGCAACACGAGAAGGTGAGGGCTTATGTGGTGGAATAACAAGAAGAAATGTACGACTCATAACCTGGGGGTGGAAACCATGGCCTTGGATTTAAGTTGGAGGCATTACTTGGACGGTACCAAATGCATTACTTAGACTGATCACAAGGGCCTCCCGTGTATCGTTGTTTCGAAAAGAGCTAAAACATGTAATAACATCGAGAGATGGAACTTTTGAATGATAAGACTGTAAATCCTAAACGTGCACGAGCTTTGTAGAACACTATCGACTCTAACCTGTCTGATCAGGTTCACCCTGTCCAAACCAAAGCATTGAAGAAAGAAAGTTTTCAAGTTGGGTCCATGCGGGGCATCGAAGAACAACTTTTGGCGAGTCGGACGATATTCGCTACTTCATGGAACGATTATGGGTCTCACTATACGGAAACTGAACGGAACTTGTATTGAGCAAAGTACACCAACCTTGTTATTCTAGTCGTCTGGATTTTGATGAGAGATGTTAGGACCTATAAATCTTGTATTGGTGATCGGGTATGAAGGCCCACCTAGCAATGTATGTGGATGATGTTGACTTGTGCAAAGATCAAACTGGAATATCAGAAACCTTCTAGTTGTGTCAGCAACTAGAAACACCCGTTTGGAAGTGGGAACAGACTGCCACGGATCTCGTACAGGCCTACCTAAAACTCAAAACGAAACCGATATCACCCTCTTGTAATCAAGGAAACTGACGAGTCTTCACAGCTTGTGAATATTCCTCGGAGAGAGGTGGCCTTTTGGGCACGAGGTGCCAACTCCTGTTATCTCTGATTTTGGTCTATACCTAATTTATGACAGGCAATACACAACACTCTTAGCTCACGTATGGGCATGAGCATTATTGGTCATTACAGGACCAACGGTTGGAGTAAACGAACCATCCTGACACTCGAAGACATGCTGCGAGCATGTGTGTGATTGACCTTAGCAAGAGTTGGAAGGGCACTTACCTTTGGGTGAGTTCTACTGCAGCCGTTACCATTCTAGTATTCGGACAGCTCTGTTTGAGGCATTGCTTAGAAATAATGTGAATCTCCTTGTTGGACTGAGGTGGATGCCAACCAAATCACGGGTCTAGGACTTGTACTCGAAACTTTAGGGAAGATTATTTAGATTGGAAATCGTGTGACGACATCGCGTGATCGCCAGGAAACCTTATAACTTAGGAAACACAGGGAGTTCGCTGCAGGCGAACATGTCATATTGGAAGTCCCACCCTGGGAGGGTGCGGTACGCTATAGAAAACGTGGCGAGCTTAGTTACGATGCATTGTGATATTCGGATTTCTGGAACGAATCGGTGACATGGCTCACGAACTCGAGTTAACTGACGAATTGGATAACGTTCGCGATGATATTTATGCCTCGAATCTAAGGCAGTGCTTGATGAAACATTTGTGATACCTTCTTTAGACAAGCGGCAGTTTGTTGAGGAACCCATTGAAAACATGGATTAGGAAGTCAACGTTCGTTAAAATAGTCGAATTTCAATCGTGGGAGTTCGTTGGAACTTAAAACGTGAACCGGAGTTCACGTGGGAACGCAATGATCGGAGTAAGCCCTACTACCCTCAGCAGTTCAAGCGGTTGTATCAACTTCTGATATCATTGGCGAATTTCAGGACGAAATTCCCTTTCAAGTTGGGGATGATGTTGTACCCGAGGAAAATCCACAGTCATCCTAATCTAACACTTTGCTGCTTTGTGTTACTTTTGGTTTGCCGTGTCACTTTTGGTTTGTTTGCCAAATTTCGGGACGGAATTTCATTCAAGTTGGGGATGATGTGACAACCCGAACTTTCCAGGTCTTTCCTTGACGCGTTGCTTGTTGCACAACCGTTTGTTGAATGTGATTAATTTGTGTTGTTATTGTTTGTTAATGTGATTATTGAGTATGATTAACGTATGATAACTTGGTTAAATAACTTATTGGCGTTTGTTTGGGCCGCACATGTATTGGGCGATATATTCAAACTTTACAACTACACTCTGTATCGGCCCAAATGGATCACCCGAGCCCAACTCACTCTTCGTATAGTTTTATCAATTCGGCCCAAGTTTGTGTAGCCCAAAGAAGCAGTGATATCGGCCCATTTGTTTGTGTAATTGGCACTATATCTAGACTTGTACGTAACCTCCTTGTATATCTCTAAATCACAAAATAACAAACCCTACTCTACTTCCCCACCACCCTATCATTGACGGCAACCCACTTTGGTCGGAACCCCACCCCTCTCGTATCTCTCAATCAGGTTAGTGAATTACTTGTCGAGAATCAATGGATTCATTATGTGATGTATTTGTTGCAGACATGCTTACGGATCAATATACTACTTGATAATAATCGATTACATTTAAGAAAGTGTGGATATGTTCAGTTAGTTTAGTTAACCTTTTGTAATCTCGCTTGACTATGTGTAACGTAACTGATTTGTATGTGTTAGCAATTGTGATAGGTAGGAATTGTTATGTGTAGGTGTCTATTGATGAATTAGGGTTTGATATGCTGAAACTGTTTCCTCACCTGATGAAGTCGACGAAACATATGGATGTTTCGCCATTAGTGTAGTCGACGAAACATAAGGATGTTTCGCCATGCATGTAGACGACGAAAGTTGGGTCTTTCGTCGGGATGTACAATTGTGTAACCAATCTGAACAGTTTATGGTTTATATATATATATATATATGAATTGAGTATAATTGATTGACTTAATTATGTAAAATGCAACTGAACTTCATGATTTACGGCATTAACTGCGTGGTCGCACACACCACATGAGATCACACATCCTATTGGGCTTAGGGTATATGGGTTATTGTTACATATCAGGCCGCACACTTAAAATAGTTCATTAGTTGGGCTGCTACTTGATCAGTGGGTTAATCGTATTGGGCTGCACCTTCTAAAAATCATTCACAGGTTACTGGCCCACGAATGAGTAAGGATCGGACAAAGGGAACCAGGACGTCTAACTTGTTGGGCCGAATTTAGATGGGCCGTGTCTTGTTATGATAGCTATATCAAACAGTTAGTGTAACTTTTATATGTGATTAACTTTATGATGTGCCATACCATGATGTCAATTGAAGTTGTGAAACTGTTTTACGAACCGATACGTGTACGGAATGACTAAAGTTATCATAAGAGTATGGACATAGTATGCAAGATGGTAACTAGGTGATGTAAGTGTATGAAAAATCGAGTGCTTATTATGTGATGGTTATGAACTGTTAGGAGAATACTTAACTGTCATGATTAGTATTATATTACATGCATTGTTAGTGTGCTAATGGTGTAATATGTGCATTGGGTATGTAATCTATGTGTTTACGAAACTGACTATACTTGGTAACCACGGTAGGGTACGATTGACAAACTTGGAAAGGGAAGTATAAAGTAACTAATCTTACCGAGCAAACCAAAGGTGAGTTCATTTCTCTTAAGCATGCGTCCCGGTGGTTGGGACAGTCATTGGGCATCCCTGAGAGGGATGGGTTTGGGTAAATCAATTGGGTATTCCTGAGAGGAATATGTCTTGTGGTAAATCTGGAATGTTGGATAATATACTCGTCATATCACTGTTAAAGTCCCTCCGTGTTGTTTGGTTACCTGAGAGGTAACAAGGTATTAGTTAGTAGCGCTACTTAGGTTTGGCACCCTCACTCCGTACCGGAGAGGAAAGGTGTGAACTAATGACCTAGTCATGACCAATGCTTTGATAGGAGCATTGGGGAAAGGGCAAAATAAATCAGGAGTCATCTTGTATCCGAGGTATTATCAACATTGTAATCAATGAACGTAACTAAACACTTGGTAACTAACATTTTCGTAAAACTATGAACTCACCAGCGTTGTCTGATACACGTGTGTGCATGCTCGCAGGTTATAGATTATGTGGATCGTGGAACTTGATGTCTAGGATGCTGGAGTGGTCATGGGTCGTAAAGCATGGGATTTCAAGACAAGTCTAATGGCTTTAGTTTATACTGTTTATGTAACACTTATGATTTATGCTTCCGCTGAATACGATGAGTTATGCTTTATGTAATGTAATACTTTACCTTAATAAATGAAAGTTTTTACTGAATCATGTATGAGTTCAATGTGATTGGTGGCTAGATCTTGGTACGTCACACGCCTCGCGGATATTCCCGCATGTGGTATTTTGGGGGTGTGACAATGTAGGTCAAGGCACTTGTACCCTCGGTGGTTAGAGGGATACCCGGGAAAAAACACAGGGTTGTGAACGGTTAGCTAATTTGTAAAGTGTGTTGAAGGCAAGAATGGGGCAACATAAGCAGCCAAACATGCGTATGTGTTCGTAGTTGGTTGGCACTTGTAAAGTAGGGTGGTGGGTGAGAGAAAGTTATGGTTTTTAGTTGGGAGAATGTTGAGGAGATAGGTTGCAACTTTGAGCGCATGATGCCATAAGTTAGGTGGGAAAGATGATTAAGCGAGAAGTGTGTGTAGCATGTTATTAATTATGCAGATTTTGCGTTACGCTTTTTCCGTTTTGGGAGGAGGTGTGGGGGCAAGAAAAATGGAAATAAATGCCATTTTGGTGACAAATGTTTTGAAAGTTATTATTTGCATATTCTTTTCCATTGTCGCACTTGAATTGTTTTATTTTGCGCTCAAATTGGGTATGTATAAAGTTGTTAAAGTGCGTAAATGTTTCAAAGACTTATGACTTGTTACTGATTGGATATGTCTACAAAAAATTAGTGTAATTGTCACACCCCCAAAATCCACCATGCGGGGTATCCCCGCTTGGAGGCGTGACATGACCAGGATCGAGCCACCAATCATATTGAACAATCGTAATTAAGTAAATAAGACCAACCACAATACGATTGGTGACCAAAGCTAGTTAACCATGTTTAGTTTAAACAGCGGAAGCATAAAAGTAAATCCAAAAGCATAAGTCCATAGTTTATAAGTTAAAGTTCAAAACGCAAGTTTAATAAGTTCATAAGGATTTAAATAATAAGCACGGAACATAACAGTCCGTACACCACAACGACTCCTTCCACGTGCAAGCTCCAAGCGTTTAGCGACCTGTAAGGCATGTAACAACGAGTCAACAACAAAGTTGAGTGAGTTCATGTTTGGTTGTTTAGTTTTAAGTTGTTTCTGAAAAACGTGGTTTGACTTTCGTTGGCTTAATTGCCGTGGGGGTTACCCCGTAGTTGAAAGTATGTTTAACCAGTCCCTTTTTCATTACCCAAACCATAACCATAATCAGGGGGGCTTTCCCCGTGTGAACTACTAGACGGTATGATATCGACTACTACGCAAATAAGTTGTGCCCTATATCAGCGTCTATCATCACTGATAGTCTGCCATAGTCCATTAGTACACGCCCGTCCGACCGGCACGGTGTGAGGTTTGTTAAACCTAATAGCGCTATTAACTAATGACCCGCTCGCCATTGACCTCGGCGATTAAGTTGATATAATGAAGAGGGACTTATTGATAGAGTTTTGTCTAGCTAGTTTTTAAGGTTGTTGTCCTACACTAGGAGGACGAACGTACGTATTCTGCACCAGGAAAATTCGTAGGATTAATAATGGCATCTTACCTATGGAGGATGGCCGTACATATCTTCCCAAGGGGATATGTAGATTTAGTTTTAAATTCTTTAACCCATTCCCAAACCACCGGGAATCCCATGCCTTGTAGAAAGTGTGAACTCACCTCGGTTTGCTTGGTTAGATTCTCAAATATAGCTAACAGTCAAGGTCGGTCAATCACATCCTAATATGATACCAGTTAGTCATTTAATGATTTTCAAATAGAGCACAAAGTTCCTACACGTATCTATCACATAGCATGCATTACTTTAACTGTTTATGCCCATATATATACTTCCCATCCATTACCCACTCATAAGCAAATATACGATAATGCACATAACACATATAACATGTTAAATCATTCACATATAGCATACTCGACATTTAGACACGCAAATTACAGCTTATGTCATTTCAGCATAAATATTCAAAACCGGGCTGTTTTCAGACATTTTAATAAAATAGTTAACTTATTCCAAAAATTCCCAATTTTTTACAGAATGTCTTAAACATTCCAAATTTTATTGTGTAAAAATATCGGGGTCCAGTTCATTACTAATTTTTTTATAAAAATTCATTTTCCGGACTGAACTCAGATTTATCCTTTTCTGGCCACAGTCCACGAAATAATTCATTTAAAATTCATCGAGCATCCGATTTACGAAATTCCAGTGGGATAATTACAAATACATCGGTGGTCATCTACAGTACAAGTTTCATGATCTAACTCTACACAGAACTCAAGTTATGACAGAAAACAAAACACATATTTTCAGCAGAAAAATGCGGCTCTAGCTGCTATTACGAAATAACGCTTTAAAAATAGTAAACGAAGTCCAAAAATTATGATTCTGGTGCCATTAGAACCGTATTTCATAATACATAACCCTAGACTTCAGAAAATACATTTCTCGTTAAGTTATGGTCTGGTTACAGCCAACTGAAGTTGGCTGTAAAAACCAACCAGCATTCTGTTTCAGCTTTTAACTTTCTAGTGCATGTTCGATTGATTCCGTTAACATGTTTAGCGATTACAACAACATCAAACATCAATATTAACAAGTAACTCAGCAAGAAATCAGCAAGAATCATAACAACATCATTCTAACATCATATACACACATAACTTATCTTCTTTATCCAACTTATTCATCTTTTGTCCAAGACTTTATGTTAGGTTCTTTAGTGTTTCAAATTTTCAGCCATTAAATCAACTATTAACCACTTAAATAACATGAAAAATGAACGGATCTAAGTTCTTACCACTATCTCAAGGCTAGGGAAGTTCGAGAGTAGAAAAGTGGTGGTTAATAGCAAACGAAGAAGGTCCTTCCACTTCCGAGAGCACCGAGCTTCGTTGTATGACCCGTAGCACATTTGAGTGTATGTAAAATGACTTGTATGGAAGTTGATGGTGGTTGTAGGGTGGTGGGTGGTGGCAGCCGTGAGGGAGAGAAGAGGAATGAGAGAGTTTTTTTTTTTTTTTTGTTGAATGTTGGGTTTGTGAATGAGAAGGTCTTACCCTATGTGTCTATTTATAACCCAAGTTCAAGTTTACCCTTCATACAATATGTTTCTAATCACCCAACAATCTTAATAAAATAATCAAAAGAGGCAAGAGTGTGTCCCCTACTTCCATAACCGTAAGGGGGGGTAGACCTAGTTGGGTTGTAATTTATCTAGTTACCATTTAGTTAAGTTTGAATGATATAGTTTGTGTGTTATTATGTGTTATATAGCATAAGGTGTGTTAGGGTGTTCGGGGACCCTAACTAGCTTAGAAAAATAGGAACAATGCTTCTAGCATTATTTTAGTGTTCCGGGTAGAGTCCGGTTGTTCGGTTCGATATTGTTCCGTTAAAGTGCTTAATTAATCCGTAAAGTGTCCTACCTATATATTTTTGCTACGTTTTTAATTTTTAACACTCAGGAAGGCATACCGGACTATTTAGTAATTTTTCTGTATACTATTAGTATGTTAACAAGTACATGTAAGTATAACACAGTAATTAGAGAGCAGTTAAATGATTCAACACAGTCATCAAGTATTTTTTAATTAACATTAATAGATTGTACGGTTACATGTAAATTTGAGGGTTGTCACAATAATCATCAAGGAACAATATATAGTAACGGTGCCCACCGGTGATAAGAACCGGTGAGGTCCATAAATCACTATGTATAATGTCAAAAGGGAAAGACATTTTATTCAATGAATCATAAAAAAAGGCAGTTTAACACTCTTGCCAAAAACACAAGATTGACAAATAGTAGTATTGGATTGTCCAAAATTAATACAAGAAGAAGATTTCAAAGATTTCAATAAATTTTGTCCCGGGTCCCCAAATCGTTGATGCCAACGGTCCTAGGTAATGGAAGAAAATGTTGAAGGTGGAGAGGATAGACTGTGGAGAGGAGTGGTGAGGGGATATAGATCACCCGAGCTATTGCATCATAGGATAGGAGCCTTGGTCTTGAGATCCTTCACAAGAAAACCGAACGGATCAAATTCAATAGATATTAAATTATTAGCAGTAAAGCGGCGGACATAAATGAGGTTCTTAGTTAAATGTGGTGCATATAGGACATTATTTAGTTTGAGGGGTGGGAAGGGGTTGGTAAGGTGTGGTTGCCCTGTCCAACGAGAGGAATGGTCATGCCATTTCCGACTATAATATGTTTAGAAGTGCAATCATTAAAAACAGACCGGGAAATGTTACCTTGCTGATTTGTCATGTGACCGGTAGCTCTAGTATCCATGATTCCGATTGGTTCTTGTTGATTGAGAGACAAAGTGTAGAGGGATTGAGCAATGTCGGTTGGAACTGGTCCTACAGTGTAAGCTTACGATGGAGCAGCGCCCAGTATACCATCACCTGTATTGGGCCTGGGCATGGAATGGTATGGGCATGATGGGCTAGGATTTTCTACTGGCCATTGTTTGGCCTGGTTTATGAGGCTGGCCCACTGATGTTAGGAAACTTTTATGTAATCTAAACTAAACCCTAAAACTTAATCATAAACCTCCAAAAAACCTAACTCTAAAAGCTAAACTAAACTCAAAAGCTAATTTTAAGCATGCAATGCACATGTGTAGTACACATATAATGCACATGTGCAGTACACGTTTTTTTTTTTTGAATATATAAAAAAATAGCGAATTTTAATAAAAAAATTGTAAAAAAAATTGGTATGTTTTTTAGTTAGTTTTTTAGTTTTCTCATTTACATGTAGTTTTCTCATGATCCTCTCCCTACATATATATATATATATGGTTTCAATTAAAAACCACTAATTATTGTGAAAACTTGAAAACTAACTAAAAAACCTAAAAAACATGCCCAATTTTTATTATTTTTTTACAAATTTCCGCTACTGTTTATATATAAGAAAAAACTTTTTTTCAAAAAAAAAACTTATACTGCACATGTGCATTATTGCACATGTGCACTACAATTTTTTTTTTAATTTTTTTTATATAAAAAGTAGCGAAAATTTAAAAAAAGAATTGTAAAAAAAATATTTTTGGTATGTTTTTTTAGGTTTTTTTAGTTAGTTTTCAAGTTTTCACAGTAAAAGCAGTTTTTGGTTGAAGCCTCCCCGTATATATTAGGGGTGTTCAAGATCGGATAATCCGCTTTTCGGATATCCGAAAATTTCGGATAGTGAATATTGATATCCGAATCCGAATCCGAAATTTCGGATATCCGATTTTCGGATGGATATCCGAATCGGATATCCGAAATTTCGGATTCGGTTATCTAAACGGATATCCGGATTTAGGATGACAATACACTCACAATCAAACATTTAGCAAAACTAAAGTCATAAAACAGTCAACAAATATTCAAGTTTACATTTGAAAATAGAAAATGGTGAAATTATGCACAATTTGTAAACAAATAAGTAAACATTAAATATTTTAATACAATAATCTTCCGAAAATATAAGAAATTATAGACAAACGGTTTCATTCTCAAAGTTGAACACATCTGAGCATATAAACTATAAAAATCATCATAAACAAATAATCAAAACAAAGTACATATTTAACTAAATTATTTTGCTTTCTTTGGAGATTTGGTAGCTTTTGATTCCGATTTTTGTTCTTTAGCAGCAGTCGTCCTCATAGGCAAGAGAACCTGAAGATACCGACCAGAAATTGAAGACCGGCTCTGACAGAATGTGTGACGATTCTACCGATCGGATTTTGAAGACCGACACCCTTCTTTTCGGTATGTTTTGATATCGGGTTTTTGTTTGAATGATGATCTTAGATGAGTGGAAGAAGGGTGCAGGAGGTGGTTGGAAGCGGCGAAGGGTGGTGGTTGATTGTTGGAAGCGTTGACCGGAGATGAAAGGTGGGAGAAGGAGAGATTGAAGGTGGGAGAAGGGGTGACGGCGCTGAATGTTTGAAGGGTGTGTACTATGATATTTTAGTTTAGGGTATCCTAAAGGTAAATGGGTAACGGGCCTTACATATAATACATAAGTATATTTCTTTTTTTTTTAAGTTTCGGATTCGGATAATCCGATTATCCGAAAATTTTGAAAATTAACATCCGAATCCGAACTTTCGGATTATCCGATTTTCGGATATCCGAAAATTCGGATATCCGAAATTTCGGATATTTCGGATACGGATTTTCGGATATTTCGGATTCGGTTTCGGATTCAGATTTTTTTGAACACCCCTAGTATATATAACAATTCATTGTTTTAACCCCATTATATGTTGGACTTATTTTAACTAAACCAGATTCACCCCGTTGTATGTTGGGCTTGTGCTAAAAGTTAACCAATCAGCCCATGTGTGATCATGGGCAAAAAATTGGGCGAGAATTGATCGGATTAAGAACATAGAACACCGAGCCAAAATGAAGTATACACTCACAAAATTCTATTACAAACTTTTGTGAATTTATTGCCTAAATTTTCTCAATTTATATATAAGTATTTAAAGTGATAGTTGCTTGGTTTCAATGTGTATCAAAGTAGCTATATACATTATCTAATATCTTAAAAGACAAAGTCGGTGGCCTTTGCCATGGACAATACTCGCCCTATTCTTTGATTCAATCTTTAGTCCCTCTTTTTTGCTTGCTGTTTTATGCTTTGACACAGCCGGCGGATTCGGTAGCAGAGGTGGCGGACACGGCGGTTTCGGGGTTGGCAGGGACGGCGGAGGCCGTGGCGGACGCGGCGGTGGTGGCCGCTTCGGCGGCGACCGGTTCAATGAAGGTCCACCGGAGCGAGTCGTAGGTTCGTATTCATCATTTATTCATGCGTACCAAAACCCTAATTTACACATTCAAACATAACTTGTTATATCTTAAAAGTGTATGGTAAAGGATGTTTAAGCTTGCAAGTGTAAAGATGAATAGAAAGCCTAACACCAAGTGTGATACTTTGCTTTCTTAAAGCTAATTTAGAAGCTCGACATGAGTTGTGAGAATTTGTTTTCGAAGTGACATTATGGAACATTGGAACAACATAGGCTATGAACATGATGACTTAGAGCATATTTATTGTATACAATCTTAAAGGACAAAGTCGGTGGATTTTCCACCGGCTTTGCCTTCTAGCCCCTGTACTTTAACGATATTGCAATTTTAGCCCTTTAATTTTGGTACCTTTAAAGTTTCATAAAATGGTAAATTTAGTCCCTAAACCTTCCACTTTGAATTTTCAAAACCACAACCTCGTCTTTCAAACATTGCCGGCACCAACCCTATACTTTGGTTTTCCACCATCACCCCCTTAGCTCTTACAAAGTTACGCCACCAACCCTCTTCTTTTATATTTCCACCAACACCCCCTCATCTTTTACACATTTTCGCCACCACCCCTATACTTTTACACTGTCTTTTTTAGACTTTGTTTTTTTACCCCTTGCACTATTACTCCATTTTTACACCCACCCAACTTTTAAAAAATTGCAATTGTAACCCCTAGACTACAACTCCTACTTTTCCAAATGCCAATGCATTGTGTTTTACGTAATGTTTTAGGCATTGTGTTTTACACTTTTTTTTATAATTGTCTTTTACGCACTACGTTTTACGAATCATGTTTTGTCTTACTATATGTTTCCATCTGTCGCGCGCCACCGCAACGCGCGGCTAGGGGTGTTCAAAAAACTCGTGGCTCGCAGCTCGCTCGAAACTCGCTCGAAAAAAGCTCGAAGAAAGCTCGGCTCGAAATTGGCTCGGTTGTAAACGAGCCAGCTCGGCTCGGCTCGGTTTGTAAACGAGCCGAGCTCGAGCTTGGCCTGGCTCGGCTCGTGAGCTCGTCAGCCGGCTCGATGAGGTTTACATCCTTCATTATTTTTGTCCCACATCGCTTAGAAAACAAAAACTAAGGGAGTATCTCCCCTATAAAAGAAGGTAAAGACAATGTACAAAGTAAATTAACTATTTATACTTGCATATTTAGCTATATGGTTAACTTAAATGGCAATTATAGCCCTCAGTCTATGAAGAAATTCATTTTTAAGGGCTTTTTAAGAAGTAAATTTTGCGGTTTTTTGTTAATTCGAGCTAGATCGAGCCGAGCCGAGCTAGCTCGAATTCTAATCGAGCCGAGCTCGAGCCTCAAATCTCAGCTCGATTTGAAATTCGAGTTCGAGCCGAGCCAGCTCGAATCGTGTTCGAGCCAAGCTCGAGCTAGGTCTAGCTCGGCTCGACTCGGCTCGTTTACAGCCCTACGCGCGGCAGGCAAAATACTAGTATAATCTTAAATTGAAAGATCGATGACCATCTTTCTGAGTTGACAAAATACACCATAACTTTTCTTAATTGACAAAATTCCCCACCCTCCAGATTTCTAACTTGACAAAAATAAGCCTCCTACTTTCTAACTTCTTTTTAACCTTCAAAGACATGTAACCCATTCTACCTCTATACTTTGCTATAATGTCATAGATAACCCTCTAACTTTGTAAATTTCACTTTAACCCCCTCAAGTTTCTAAAGTTTCGTGCTTACCCTAAAACTAATTTCTTACACTTTTATTTTTATAGACATGTCGGTATAATTTCGAGTTCTTCTACGCTTGAAGGTAATTATTGTTTGAAAACGTGTTGGATCAATTATTAAATGTTATTTATGTACATTTTGACATAAACTTGTTTTCTATACTTACGATCATGTTTCTTGTATCAATGATTCTTAGATGAAGGACTCAACATGCATGTGTTAGTTAGGAAGATTTGATTAGCATTTGAGATAACTTGCTAGAATTGCGCATTTTGATTTTGGAACACCATTTTTCTAAGGGAAAAATTACAAGTTTTGTCCTTTTATCTTGATACCATATTTCAGGCGGTGTCCTTTTCAACGAATTTTGACAGGTTTTGCCCTTTATAGGGAATTTTGTTGCACGTTTTGTTCTTTGACCCTGACCTAGTTAGATTTTCTTATTAAATCTGGTCACATGCAAATCACATAAGGGTAGTTTAGTCTGTATACATATAAAGGACAATTTTGGTAAATATTGATATATGTATAAATATATACATATAGGATAATGCTTAGTAAGAAACCCCATATTCTTAGAAAACTTAGCAAACTATAATAGTGGCCATAAATTAGCCACGTAGCCCACTGCCACTTCTAGTTACTTTTTGATGGAAGGTTATAAATGTAATTTGAGTTAGAAAGAGATTATGAGCTTGTTGAATTGACATCAACATTTAATGCACATCAACTCATCTTTGTACAATGCACCCACCCCATATTTCTTTTTCAATTTCTCATTTTATATATTCTTTCAACAGAACTACATATTCATCTTCTACTCCCCTCTTCATTCCTCCATTAATATCCATGGAGACAAATCCACCAACCTCACAATCAATGTCGCCGGTCCATAGTTTCCCCAACCGGTTCTTTTGCAGCGACTTCCAAAATGATGAGGAATTTAATGCTCCAGGTTTGTCCATATATTTAATTTAACTGTTCACGAAGTCCTGTTTTTTTTTTGTCTTTTACAACTTTTTAATCTAATAATCCAAACTATACTGCATGTCCATGTTCACTTGTTCCATTCGAAGCTTCTGTATACACTTATATGCATGTTGATTGTTCTCGGTCATCTGAAGCCCCTGTTAGATCCCCGGATGTTGTGATATCCAACAATTTCATGAACAGCGCGTTTAATGATGACCAGGTTATGGATAATGAAGAAGGTTTGTTTTTTCTATACTTTGGTTTTGTTTTTTTCTTCCCCAGATATGGCATTGTTCAAACATATTCCATAATGTTCACATGTAGCATCCCAAGATTCCCATATGCAGGACATGACTGTTGCTGTTTCTGGATCACCGTATGGTCCTTCTATGTTTGCTGAATCATCACGCGGCCAGTTAGACGGTTGTATATATTACATGGGAGCCCACTTTATTCTCATATCACAGATTTCTAACCTTTTGTCATGCCATGTATAGTAGATTCCTAACCTTTTTTGTTTTATGATGCAGGGCCATCGAATCCATACTTTGTTTTTGATACCCCTCAGGGAACCCGTTACTGGATTCCTAATGTCGCTGATAAGTTCATACCAGTGTGTGGGAAATCTTATCCAACTTTTGCGGATGTTCTTTCGATGTATGAACTTTATGCGTTTGAAGCAGGTTTTTCTGTAAAAAAAGGGCAAACTAAAGTCTGGAATGGAATTCCCACACACAAGTATCTTCGATGCTCAAAATATGGGAAACCACAACCCAAGAGGAAATTTGACACCCTAGATGAATCTTCTGTTAAGCACCGGAGGACCAGCTTCACATGGTGTGACTGTAAGGCAAGCATACTAGTCTCAATCTCGAATGATTCATACACACTTCTGAGTTTCAATGATATTCATAATCATGAACTTGTTGAGAGTTACAACCGTGATCTTAGCACGATATCACGGAAGCTGTCATTCTCCACGAAACAATTCATTCACAATATGAGTCTAAACCGTATCGGACCACTGAGAGCTTATAGATGTCTTGTAGCTTTAAAAGGAGGGCATCACAATGTCAGTGGGACTCCGATGGATTTTAAAAACTGGAGCCACCAGTTGCGAATTTTTATTGGTGAACGCGACGCACAAGTTTTCCTTGAACGCCTGCGTGAGCGTTTTGACAACCTACCCAACTTCTATTTTGATTACACTGTATCAAATGGAAAGTTGTCTTCTGTATTCTGGGCTGATGAGATTTCAAAGCTAAACTACAAAGCTTTTGGTGATGTCCTCGCGTTTGACGCAACTTACAGCACTAACAGGTTAGTCAAACCCCCCCCCCCCATTAACATGTGTTAGGCCTGATCCCCAAGTATACAACCCTAACCCAAAAAAGTTTTACATATTGTTAACATCAAATCAATTTTTTATTCATAGGTACAAGATGGTTTTTGTGCCATTCACGGGTGTGGATCATCATTTCCAATGTGTTACATTTGGAGCGGGTTTGATATCAACCGAGTCCATTGAATCTTATGTGTGGTTGCTTAAGGCTTTCTTGAAGGCACACGGTACTCAACCAACTCTCGTGCTGAGTGATCAAGACCCATCCATGCTACAAGCTGTTCCTATGGTCTTTACCGAATCACGACACCGTCTATGCATGTGGCATATAATGAAAAAACTACCCTCCAAGGTTAGCTTAATTTGTTAGCCCTTAACATGTGTTATCCAACATAACACATTTTTTATATGTCTTCTCAAACTGTTTTTAATCTAACTCGTGTTAGTAACTATTAACTTTTTTCAGATTTCTGCCGACGTTCTCGATAACACTGATCTTCGCTCCTGCATTCACCGGTTGGTTTGGAATGTTTATATCAAACCTGAAACGTTTAAGTCCCGTTGGAATGACCTCCTACAAACATTTGGGCTTCAAGACCACAGCTGGTTGAACGACATGTACAACATCAAACATCTCTGGGTACCAGCCTACTTCAGGGAACTGCCCATGTGTTGCTTAATGAAGACCACTTCCCGCTGCGAAAGCTCTAACGCTGCCTTCAAGGTCAACTCAACAAGCGCAAACACCCTTGTACAATTTATGATGTGCTTTGAAAATACGGTAGACAGCCAACGATATCGTCAACGTGTATCGGAGTACAAAACCTCATCCACGATGTTCACTGGCAACACTGATTTAGCGATAGAAAAGCACGCGTTCACCATTTACACAAACGCTGTTTTCGCGCAAGTTCAAAAAGAGATAATTAAAGGGAAGTTTTTATGCTACATCACAAACCAAACCGAGTCCAGCAATTCCAGTCTTCTGATAGACGTCACTCATTTGGATAAAAGGAACAACATCACAAACGTCTATCAGGTAACACATGTTAGGCAATTTCATTATTACACATCCTCTAACACATGTTAGATCTAAAGGGCTTTCTTTTTTTGCTGTCTATGCTCAAAACAGGTTACGTATAACACTGTAGACCAATCCGCCAGTTGCTCATGCAGGAATTTCACACGTATCGGATATCTGTGTCGCCATGTCTTTTGCGTCTATCGATTGAAAAATGTTGAAAGGATTCCACCACAATACATAAACGATAGGTGGCGTCGAGATGCCCTCCCCAAACAGGTTTTTTCAATTTCCAGCCGATACGGAGTCAACCCACACGCACCGTCCGTTATGCGGAATGAAATCCTCGACCTCGTTACTGAATGCGTTGATGTGGCCAGAACCGATGAGGATTCGTTGGCAAAATTGGTTGACCAACTTAGGGATTTCAAGATCAATGTGCTTTCCAAGCAACCATTGTCTACAATTCAAAATGAATCAAACGAGTGTCAAATGGAAGAAATAGTTGGACAGCCAATCAACATTCCAGTCGAAGTTGCTAATCCAGAAGTTGCACGCAATAAAGGATGTGGTACTCATACTCGCATTTCTGGGCCCGGTGAGAAGGCAAAGGCAAAACCACCAAAACGTCCAAAGCAGCTTCGTTTATGCAAGCGTTGTGGTCTGTATGTCGACGACCACGACTCACGCAACTGCCTTAAGGTGGCTGCAATGAAAGCAGCAAAGGCAGCTGCTGAACAACAAAGGCAGACCGCCTCAGGCGACTCACCTTCTGATTAAAATCTTTATTGTCGTTTTCTAGTACTATGTCATGGGAGACTCTCTTCATTTTGTCCTTCTTACACACATGTAACAGTCTTTTGACATCATCCTGCTCTTCTCTGTTACGTGTGTAAGAAGGTGGAACTATTTTGATCCCATTAACCATAATTAGGATTGTAAGAAACTCTACGGCCTTGGCCACTTTTGTGTTTGTAGCCCTACTTCTTTGGGGACCTCTATTTGCTATTAATGGGCATATCTAAATATTATCTGCATTTGATAATTGTGTTTTTGTGTTTTATTTTTTTACAATAGCATAAAAACAGATGCTTAACACATGTTAGCCCCCATAATGCTTGGTTCTTTAAACTTGAAAGGATCAAAACAATCTGTGTTAACCACACAAAAACAGGTTCTTTAAACTTGAAAGGATCAAAACAATCTGTGTTAGCCCCCATAATGCTTGGTTCTTTAAACTACAAACCTTTTGGCGATGTCCTCGCGTTTGACGCAACTTACAGCACTAACAGGTATGTCAAACCCACCCCCCCCCCCATTAACATGTGTTAGGCCTGACCCCCAAATATACAACCCTAACCCAAAAAAGATTTACATATTGTTAACATCAAATCAATTTTTTATTCGTAGGTACAAGATGGTTTTTGTGCCATTCACGGGTGTGGATCATCATTTCCAATGTGTTACATTTGATCCCCATGGCTATGTGTTTTATTTTTTTACAATGGCATAAAAACAGATGCTTAACACATGTTAGCCCCCATAATGCTTTGTTCTTTTACCTTGAAAGGATCAAAACAATCTGTCTTAACCACACAAAAAAAACTTATATATTAAACCACGTCAGGTTATAGAATTAAACTTCACGTCTAGCCAACTTAAACACACATTCTAGCCAACGCAACTTACAGCACTAACAGGTTAGTCAAACCCACCCCCCCCCCCATTAACATGTGTTAGGCCTGAACCCCAAATATACAACCCTAACCCAAAAAAGATTTACATATTGTTAGCATCAAATCAATTTTTTATTCGTAGGTACAAGATGGTTTTTGTGCCAATCCCTGGTGTGGATCATCATTTCCTATAATGTTACACGTACCTTTATATAATTTCAAACAACCTCATTTAAATCATTATCATCTACGTCAATCAACTAGATTAATAATATTCTAACACATCCAACAACACATCAATATTCTTTAGAGTATAGAATTACCAAGTTACTAAACATCAGATTGTATATAGATAGTCTATCCCCAAAAAGACATCGTGACGATGCCATACCCAACAAAACACCTACCCCGTCGTAAGTTTAAAGCAACATCCCCAAATCCATCAAAGTACATTACATGTTTCAAAAAACAAAGCTGGCGCAATTTAATGCACACTGGTGCTACAGTAACTACCATTTCACCCCCCCTAACACGTGTTACTCTATTCGGCAATCCTGCTTGATTTTTGGCAGCAGCACATTCACCTCCGAACATAAGATGTGCGCAGCATACCTCTTTCTCAACTTTCGCACCTCCGCCATCTTCCTCGCCCCATTCATGCTGAACCCACAGTTAAAACTTTTGTTTTTCCCCATGTAGCACTCCATGTGCCGCATCAAGAAGACCCCACAATCAGTTGTGTTTGCAGTGGTCGCCCAAGGAACCGGCATACGCTGGATGTTGCAGTACTCTATGTCATCGGCTCGCGGATTCCCAACCTCCTGAAGATATTGCACAAACATATCTTTCTGCATACACATATACAAGCCATGCTCAATAAAAAAGCAGTTGCTCAATTTTTATCACACTTATTTGTTCAACAATTGTCAGTTTATAAGAAACTTACAATCTTATACGCTGTGTCCTTGTGGAGGTAGTAGACACTATCTTCTATCAACTGACCTTGGCGGGCTTTGTCATTATCAACGACATAAATTCCCGGGTCGCGTAACTCAAACACTAGCAAGTAAAAGTGTTTGTGCTCCAATATCGGGAAGAAAACAATGTCGTGATTTCGAAAGTCAGGAACATTTTCACCGCCGTTAATCGCACCTTTTATTCCAAGCCGAAACTTGTGCATCCGCGCCTCGACTCCACCTTCCTCAGTTGTTAGCATCCACGGAAACTTTAACCACAACAGATAAATTAATAAGCTCAAAAAGTCGCCACACTGTAATCTATATATACATGACACTCACCACAACTTTGGTCCCAAAGAATTGCCTACTGTAAGCCCCCCGTGATTTCCGTTTCTCTTGGAAGTTTAGCACCTCCGCCCAACAGTCGATAATACCATCTGAGATCTCATTGCCAACGTTTAAACTCTTGAACATAGCCCGAGACGCTTCTACATGGCTAGGGCTTCTAAACAGCAACTCCCTGGTTTCAGATGTACAAATTATAAATTAAATTGCATACTTTAACACATGTTATTTATTATTTTACTAAATTTTGGTACGGTGACCCCCCTACTTACACAGCCATGTGTATCGGACTATCTACATCAACAACCGACGACGAACCCTGTTCCCTCCTGCGGAAAAAATCAAAAATATAACGAATTATCTAGCGTGGAACTTGGTTCATGGTTTACCCTATTATTATAAAACAATAAACCACGTTGCAGTTCTACTTACACGTTTGCCTCCATTGACCGCTTCCTACGAGAATGCCCATTTAAAGAGTGCAATGGGCTTTCATCAGCGTATATGTACTCCCACAGATTTGCCTCCTTCTTAGTTATTGCCTGCCCCATGTCAACAGACCTTATATAGTAAGGTGATCTGTTTGCTTCCGCTGCCAGTTTTTCTCTGAAAGGGAGCTTTCGTTTTTGGGCCCGCAACTCATCCAACATATGCACACGGTTTGCAAGCGGAATATTGTCCTCCACATCATTCATATCACCCCCACAAAATTCCAGACCAGTTAGCCCTTTGTGGATTGCAAGTGCCGGGTCATAGGAGCTAACTGGTTCTACCATTAGAACCATACTCAAGTCCGTGGTAGCCTCCATATCGCCTAAAACATATAAAATAAATAACTCAGGTTACGCATTGAAGAATACAACACTTTTCACAGTAAATGAATGTATTTCAGCTCACCGGACGGCTCCAGCACTGTTTCTGTCCGAGAAATATCATCCACCTTCCCACTTGTGCACCCTGCACGTTTAATGCAAATAAGTATATTACAGATGACTCCTACTGACCCATCAATACTGAGTTTCTTTAATGCTCTATCGTACCGATTTCCTGTGACACGTCCATTTCACCCCCAATTTGTGTCATTCCAAGACTCCAATTGGGGCCATCTAAATTCCATTCATCAACAATCGTATCGCCTTCGCACACTGTGTATATGATTAACACATGTTAACTAACTAAATGATACAGGCAGGGGAGCAGTTAACACATCTTAGAGCATGAAAAACTTTACCGTTCTTTTCCGGCTGACACACCTCCTGGGCCGCTTTCCCTTTACCCTCGACATCCTGGTCCTTATCGAAAGCTGCGCCTGTGACAGAGTCTACCACCGCGCTACTGCACCCTTGCATATTTACATCAGTTGAATGCATCCCATCATGCTCAATCTTACCTTCTTCAGCTGCATAAAACATTGTTATCACATCTCATGCACAACTTAGTACCAGAAGCTGCATAAATAATTACCCTTAAAATCACGGTCACACTCATCAACAGACCCCGTGCCTTTGCCATCCAGAACCACATGTTCGTCCTTATCATTAACAGCACCTTCCACAGATGCAAACATGACGCCACCACTCTCTTCTTTTCTTCCATCAGCTGCAGCCCTAATTTCATTCTCAATCTTACTATCTGTAGTTGCATAAACATTTTTCGAATAAATTAGACCTGCCTAAACATGGCTAATAAAATAAAACGGTTTCCGAAGACTGTGTATATGATTAACACATGTTAACTCACTAAATGATACAGGTAGGGGAGCAGTTAACACATGTTAGAGCATGAAAATCTTTACCGTTCTTTTCCAGCTGACACACCTCAGTCGCTTTCCCTTTACCCTCGACATCCTGGTCCTTATCAAAAGCTGCGCATGTGACAGAGTCTACCACCGCGCTACTGCACCCGTGCATATTTACATCAGTTGAATGCATCCCATCATGCTCAATCTTACCTTCTTCAGCTGCATAAAACATTCTTATCACATGTTATGCACAACTTAGTACCAGAAGCTGCATAAATAATTACCCTTAATATCACGGTCACACTCATCAACAGCCCCCTTGCCTTTGCCATCCAGAACCACATGTTCGTCCTTATCATTAACAGCACCATGCACTTCTGCTGCTTTAATACGCATTATTGCACGCATTAAGCCCAGCGGCTTATACACTTCTTCAGCATCACTTTTATCCACGCTTCCGGCTCCTTTATTTTGTTCGGCCCCACCAATACTACAGTCACCTCCACTTGAATTACCAGCATCATGAACACTCTTATCACCTTCGACGACTTCATTTGTTTCTTCCACAAAATCACATAACCCCAGTTCTCTCTCTTCCAGTTGCTTCTCAGACTTGTTGAAGCCTATAACATCACAGAAATATTAAATGGGTTTCAGACACGTACGCATATTAGAGGGTAATAAATTTTAACGAGCAACAAACTACGCGTCACCGTCAACGTGTACTTCTAAATCTAAATGTATGATGAAACTGGTAACATATGTTACAGTTTACCTGATTCAAGTCCATCATCCGTTTTTTCCCGATCAATCTTTATATTTGTCTTCGGGCAATTCGGGGTCACAAAGCTTGCTTTCATTTCAGGAGCATCCTTTAACTTATTCAGACGGGGAGATCTCCTTACCCGCAACGACATACCACCTTCTTCCAGCGCTCCGGTACACTCAGTTCCATCAGCAACTACGCTTGATTCCCCCGCACCATCTGCTGCAACCACAGTAGAATATTAAACTATACGATCAAAGTCACATTAACATGTGTTAGACAAAACATTTCACTCCATAACATATAGTACAGGTACATAAACTCTTTTCGCGCTATAAACGTACTCTTAAAATGGTAATACATGCAACAATTTACCTTTTTCTTTGCCACCATCCGTGTATTGTCCACCAAACTTCATATTTGTCTTTCTTCTTTTTGGGGTCACAACCCCTTCTTCTGTCTCACTAACATGCTTTAACTTCCCGATTCTTGCAGATCTCCTCAGCTGACCCGACTTTCCACCATCTTCCATCTTTTCAGCATAGTCTTCTCCACCATCATCTACGATTGATTGGCCCGCAACATCAGCTGCAACCCCAAAAAAATTAGTCAATCAATACAGGTTGCCACACCCGTCAAATGTGTTACCGTGATCACTTTAAGAATGATAACCAACACAACAGGTATCACATTAACACGTGGTTCAGTGTTCATTTCATAAACATTGTCAGCACACCTTCTTGGGCATCAAAGTCTATTGCTGAAGATCCTACTGCTTTCAATCTACTTTTACTGATTTTTTTGTTTCGCCGGATAAGCGACTTCCTGTACAAGCTCGCTATTGGTGACCCATCCGAAATATCGTCGTCCACGCCATCCCCTACGAAATCGTTTGCACAACGATAAATGGATTCCAAATTATTAAACTAAATAACACAAAGAATAACAGTTACTAACCAGCGTTCTCTCCTTCGTTGATGTGAAAGCTTTCATCATTTCTCAATTCTCCCAAGACCGAATTGATCTTGTGTGACGCTAAATCTACCGCGTCATCGTGATCCTCACTTTCACTAACTTTCTTCTCAAACATACTTTCAAACGTTGCCTTCAACGTTTGTACTTCTTCGTCTTCATGGCTTTCCACCAATAGCGATTCTAACATCCCCTCAATTTTGACTTTGTTCTTCTTTGTCACGTTTATTAACTGTCGTACTATCGTCAACCTCTCCTGTTGAAAATAGTTTTTCACCATTTTGATACTAACACTATATACTAATTGTAAAAAACACATGTTAGAGCATATAACTTTACCTCTTTACTTGCCCAGTGTTCCACGTTATAGTTTCTGGGACGTGTTAATCCTTTAAACCGTCCTAGTCCAAACCCACCAGCAAGTATTTCAAGCCTTTCTCTCTCTCGCAATCTTTTCAAGTTCCAAAAAGCTAAAGGACACACCGCACTGTCTACCTCCATCCCCGTGCACTCAATGCTATCAACGTACAACAACTACAAGAACCAACGATCCGTTCAGCCTGGAAATAATCAAGTATTCTAACACATGTTAATTATCTAAAATAATTAAAAGTGCACTTACCATCAGAATCGTTAGAGGACCGACGAAGAAACTTTGTGGGTCAAGCCGATTCCAGGTATCTTTGCAAGTTCTCAGCTTTTCTACAACAAGGTCACACCAGTCTATTGTTGCAAAGTCCATTTCGTCATCCAGATACTCTAAGATTTCTTCCCGTAAACAACTTTGTTTATGACAATCAACCAGCACTGCCACAAAACACATTACAAAATCCATCCTGAAATCAAAACTGTCTTCGCCATCGGACTCATCTATCATTTTCACCATCTTTGTTGGAGGCACCATTACACCCGGGTATCTCGCCCTCCAATCAGCAATGGCATCAATCAGCATGGGCAGCTTACTAATCGAACTAATCTTTTGTCCACCAGTCGGAATCCCTAACAACTTATGTATCACTTTCCTGTTCACCTTGATATCCCCGGCAGGCGTACATATCACCATCTTATCGGGATAAAAATTGTCCACAACAAAATAAGCTAACTTAGCCGGCAAACCATCAACGCTGAAAGTTAGCAAACGACCAAAGCCCATTTGCCTGACTGCGTCACGTTGTTGTTCTGTCAATGCCCGTACACATTTATAAAACTGCAGTGGTGCAGATCTTGTCCTTATGCCTGGAAATTCATCCTTTTTTGCTCGCTTACGGGCTTTCTGAACCTTTTCCGGTTTGTTACCAACTACCTTTGGTTTCCCTGCTTTACCTTTCCCATTGTCCTCCGAACCCTTCTTCTTTTTGGTCCTTAACGTCCCACCCTTCGATGTAGCCGTCACTTCTGCCCTACTTACTGAAATAACATTTTATACAAAACCACAACAACCCAAACAATTAGTGTACTTTACAACCACCTATGGCAACATGTAACAATTTTTCATTCGTAACATCCAAAAATTTTGAAGGGCTTAAAAAATAACTAACCACGGTTTTTCCGCATTACATTCCCAGACTTATCATCGGCGCTGTTTCTTTCCCCTGCTGATTATCACATGTTAATGAATTTTCAAGGTCATGCCCAATTAACACATGTTAAACAAAGCCAACAATATTTAACTAACCACGTTTTCTTTTATTTCCACACACAGAACTATCCCTGACAATGCTTTTCTTCCCTACAGTTTCAAACATGTTACTCAGATTTAACTGGATACGCAAGTAGTCACTATTGTAACAAAAGGAACTTTCCACACAACCTTCATTTAGCACCGATAGATTCGTAACGAAAACGATTAGCCCAACAAGACATTATACAAATTATAAACAATATTACTGGTTACCCGTTACCTGCTTTCCGTCTTTTCCCATGGCTTGGTGACACACAATCGGTATCATCATACACTGCAAGGCAGCCAACTAAATTCTGTTATGCACAATTTCTTATCCAACACACTATCCATATATAGATCACCTTGAACAATGTTAAGAGACATAAAAATTCTAACCTAACTCCCGTTGGGTCGCACCAAAGTCAGATTGTTGTTTGGAAGGTCCTGTCTGGGGTTCGTCGGATATAATCACAACTGTACGGCTCTCAGACCTTTTTTGCCCTAATCTGTGTTTCGAAGTCCTACATATATAAAAGAAAACAAACTCAGGTGCCATTTTCCGATAAATCGGTAGAACAAAACCACCTTTTACATGACCGATTACAACAAAACTAACCTTTTAATTGAACTCTGAATCTTCCTTAATCGTTTCATCTTCACGGACGACGACAATATTATGAACGAGTTCCTCATTGTCCAAGTTGGCCACTATCGGCTTCTATGTGAGCGTTCCGGAACAGATGAGGTTCTGAGTATAATGTGAAAGAAGAAAAAATTTTGAATTTTTGTTTGCTGTTCTTGATTAGACGGCTACTGCACTGCATGGCAGTGATTTCTGAGTTCCAATGTCTTTTGTTGACTTCCGAAAATGCCCTTCAATGGTACTAAATGGCAGTACTCTTTATTTCTTTTTAATTTTATTCATACCAAAATAATCATAGCCATTGATCAAGTTTGATGTAAGCTAATCAATGGTTCACAATGGGTTTCCATAGTTTCCTTAAAAAGATAGAGTTTTTTATATAACCAAGCCCTATACATATATTTATGTATTTATGTATAAAGGCCCAACCCCCACCCCACCCCCAACCTCTTCTTCCACCACCACCTGCAACCACCATGTCACCACCCAACTCCACCTAACCGCCACCGAAACCCTCAATTCTCCCTCTTAACAGTAAAATCATTCAAACCTGCTGAAACGAAAGAACATCAGAACTAAACCGAGTTCGTTCGCTTTTATCGCATTTAATCGATTTCGATACGTCAGGAATCAATAGTCCACCGCAACAGTGGGCCTTAATACTAGTTATCATTATCATGTAAAATATACATGTAAACAATAAATACAAACATTTTTTTCTTGTTTTTTTTCGGTTTAAAACAAAATAGAAACCTTAGGGACTAATATCAAAAACCCAAACTTTTAAAAATCAAATCAAAACAACTCACCTGCGGCAAAATCTCGCCGGATTCCGGCGACTTCGGAACAACAGTATTCGGTCTCTTTAAATCAGTTTTTCTTGCGATAAACATCATCTCCACTCTAAACAAATCTGAACCCATAAAAAATGGTGTTGATGTATGTATATCCGATTGATATCGAACCTCCGCAAAATTCAATTTACATCGAACACAGGTATAAGTATAATACCCCAGACTTAATACGAAGTCGTCCAACACAAATTAACATCAACTTCCTTCTGATCCACTCGTCTGCGTTTCGATGGAATTCCTTTAACTCAGGCCACCTCCGACTTCCGATCTTCAGAAGTAAGACTGGTAGACATTCCGTTTACTTTATCTCGATAAGTAAAAGCCCTAATCTAATTTGGAGTAAACATACATAATTTTGTTGAATTTGGGAGTTCATGGATTAGGGCTAGTTTGGGATGGTTAGTTAGGGAAGATGATAAGAATAGTCTATCTTTAAATAAAGGGAAAATTACTTTTTGAGTTATGTTTGGAGTAGTAGGAAGTGGTTGCAGGGGAGTAGGCGGTGGTTGGATGGTGATGACGGTGGTGGTGAAGACGGTGGTAGCAGCGACATATGGTGGTGTTGGTGAAGACGATGGTGGTGGTGAAGATGGTAGTGGTGGTAGGTGAAGGGAGAGAGGGGGGAGGGGGGGAGAGATAAATATCTATATCTATTGTTTGTTATATTATATATATGGAGGAGCTCATGCACCACCCTTATTGCGACGTGAACACAACCTAAAATAGCTAAAAAAACCTAACCCCCCAAGCTTAATGCTAAAAACTAAAACCCCCAAAAAACCTAACCCCCCCCCCCCCAAAACCTAAACCCCCCTCCCCCACCCCCCAAAAACCTAAACCCCCCAAGCTAAAATGCTAAAAACTAAACCCCAAATAACCTAAAAAAATAAAAAAATATATAATTTTTTTTAATATTTTTATGCTAAAATCGCTACTTTTAGTGGCCAATTTTTTTTTTTTTTAATTTTTTTTTCTTCCAAAAGTAGCGATTTTTATATAAAAAATATTAAAAAAAAAATTTGTGTGATTTTTAACTATTTTTAGGCATTTTTGGTTGTGTTCACATTGGTTCTCGCGATTCTCGCAATAAGAGGTGGTTCTCGCATGGTCTTCTCCATATATATATATATATATATATATATATATATATATATATATATATATACTAGGTTAGAACCCCGTGTATTACACGGGTTGAATAAATGTAATTTTATATAGTAAATAATAAAAGTTATATTTTTATGAATCCTGTATATTGTACGGGTTAAATAAATGTAATTTTATATATCAAATAATAAAAAAGTTATATCTTTAAAAACCATGTGTATTACACAGATTAAATAAGTATAATTTTGTATACTAAATACTAAAAACGTTGTATCTTAAAAAAAGTCGTGTATAATCGGGTTGAATAAATCTACCAAATAATAAAAAAAATTACATCCTTAAAAACCCCGTATGTTACACGTGTTGAATAGATCTAAAAAAAAGTTATATATTTAAAAATCATGTGTATTACACATATTAAATAAATGTAATTTTGTATATTAAATACTAAAAACGTCGTATCTTTAAAAAACCCGTGTATAATTGGGTCGAAAAATCTACAAATAATAAAAACATTATTTCCTTAAAAACCTCTTGTATTATATGTGTTGAATAAATCTAATTTTACATAGCAAATGATAAAAAGTTATATCTTTAAAAACTTCGTGTATTACACGGGTTATATAAATGTAACTTTGTATAGTAAAAAATAAAAAAAAAGTTATATTTTTCAAAACCCCGCATTTTAGACTTGTTGAATAACTATAATTTTGTATATCAAATAATTAAAAAAGTTATATTTTTAATAAATTAGTATAACATTTAATATTAATTTATTATTTATATATTTAATATAGTATAAGTAGGATAGAGAGGTATTTTTTTAAAATATATTAAATTAACAATTTAGATTTGAGGATAATATTTTATTAAAGTATGATAATATTTAATATTAGTTTATTATTTATTTATTTAGTTAATATAAGATAAATATAAATTTGAGGATGCCTTCAATGAATGACACGTGTGCAAAACTTGGTTTCTTTTATTATTGTAGATAGATAATGTTTTGTTGAAATATTTTTTAAGAACAAATTACAAGTTTTGTCTTTTAAATAAGTAAAAAGACTAAATTACCCATGTGTAATAAGATTTAACAGAAAAAATTAACAGGGTTAGGCTCAAATGACGTAACTTGCAACAAAATTCAATATAAATGGCAAAACCTGTCAAAATTCGTTAAAAAGGATACCGCATGAAAAGATGTATATAGATAAAGGACAAAACTTGTAATTCTTTCATTTTTTTCTAAGTGCACTCACGTATCTTCCTAATATTAAATTGATTATTTGGTAAATTTGAAATTAGTGTTACGAGTGTTGAATCCTAAACAATTAGACGAGGTAGGTATCAACCAATTTAGATTAATTGATTAGATTGAAGGAGGCGTTTCGAGCTGGAAAAGGATTTCGTTCTCTGCGGTCGAGATTGCTAAATGTCAGCAACTTTACTCTCGGCTTGAAGCGGTACAGTTTTCATGTTTATATGGTCATGGTTGGTATAACAACCCTCAAAATTGGCTTAAAACGTTTCGTAATCGAAAACCATGTCACACCCAGAAATATCAGAGCTGGCGTGACTGGACTGGTATCTTCATTGCACAACGGAAGTATTTGAGCTAAGACTTCTAGAATGCGAACACCCGCTAAGTACTCGAATTCCCATGTGTTCTCCTATTCCAACCGTTCCTTAGTTTGTAACATGCAACCTGAGAAAGAACATGCGAAAAATCAATATAAAGTTGAGCGATTTCATAGTTTGTTTTGAAACAGATTTAAAACAAATCTTTTTTATAACCGGTTTAAGTAATGTCGAGAGAATGTAATAAAACCGTTTTCTTTGGCATGTCATTTGAAAATCTTGCGTTTGTAAAATTTGTATAACCGCCGATATCCGCGTACGACAAAGACAAAATGCCTGCATGAGCCTATAACCCACCCCATGCTAGCAAGTGCCTCGCTAAGCCGTTTACTCAAGACGACCGACTAGCAGGTGATTATAGTTCCAATTAGTAGCGAGGACTTCACTGTACAGTTTTAGAGACCCTACGGTCCTTAGTGAGTAGTGGATCATCCGGTCCTTGTGTCATTGGGCCTTTGCCCTAGTGGACCATCCAGTCCTTGTGTCATTGGGTCTTTGCCCTAGTGGACCATCCAGTCCCTGTGTCATTGGGTCTTTGCCCTAGTGGACCATCCAGTCCCTGTGTCATTGGGCCTTTGCCCACGTCCTTGGGCCTTTGCCCTAGTCATTGGGCCTATGCCCACGTTATGAAAACTCATGCATGTTTCGAAAAGCTTGTATTGTTATAAGAACCGGTAAGTTTAGTATGAACTTTTCGTAAACCATTTGAGTTCGTTGAAATCTTGTTGCGAAATGGTTTAGAAATATGTGATTTTTGTTTATCGAAACATTGTGTTTTTGCAAAACTTGCATGTCTTTCCACTCCCGAAAACATTTATAAAATGCAAAACTAGAAAAAATGGGGGTTATGAACTCACCTCGACATTCCTGTGCAAAGCTAGCTTAGTGTGATTCCGTAGTACCGTTCCAAGAACGTGAATTAGCTAGCATGCAACTATAGCATTCCTAACAGGGAATAACTTATCAGTTTTCTAATTTAAACGTAGTTCAACTACGTGTCCGAACTCTACCGAGTCGTTAACTAAATGACCCTAAGGTAGTGTTATCTTGACTTAGAATAACCAATCTATGGTTATTTGATCCCGTTTATAATCGGGATAATACTAAGTCGTGGAAACGGCTTAGTTTTTCGAAGGATTTAGGATATATATATATATACTATATAATAAAAGAAACCTGTTTTGGGACACGTGTCGCATTCCTACGCTTCATCAGACATCAGAGTTGTTTTCCAACTGATTTTTATTTGTAATTTAGTTAATATCCTTAAATTACTCATGATCTTCTATCTCTAATAAATATGTAATTTTTTTTTCACAAAATGAGCCATAATTATAGGTAAGTTTTATTTTTTGTTTTACGGATTTTTTAGTTTAAATATTATTTATATGTTTTCTAATTGATAACTGATAAATCATAATTATAGATAAGTTTTTATTTTATTTTATGCATTCTTTACATATAAATTTGGCTTTAAGAAAGATGATGATATAAAATCATGACATTGAATTTGTAATCTTCGGAAACTGAGAGGATGCGTTGCATAGGTGAGATATCTTATGCAATGAATTTAACATAATTTAAAAATGTGTTTACAGATATAGAGGAAGGTTAACGTACATTACGGCTTAATGTACATCACGTACGCGACCAAATTACGCATGTTCGTTTGAAAATCACGCACGTTATAAACTCAAAAAACCAACTTGCGTGATTATTTCATATAACATGCGTGATTATATCAAAATTTCATTTAGCCTGGGTTTGATCAATTTCATCGAATTGGGTTCAAATTTCTTTTCGTTTCACTTTAAATTAGCTATTGTTCGGTCAATTTCATCGAATTGGGTTCAAATACATCGTTGATTTTGAAAAGTTTCATCAAAATATCGACCCTCAAAATCAAACCGTAGAACAGAGGATGAACAAAACATGACCAATCTTTGATTCAGACCTTAGAACAGAGGATGAAGAAACATGACCAAGCTTTGATTCAGACCGTAGAACAGAGGATGCATGAACGTGACCAAGCTTTGATTTGATTAGAGTCAGATGGTAATAACAGTGGTTTCAGTTCGTAGAACAAGGGATGCGATTTTTGAACTAGGAGGTAGGGCATGCGTGATAACGTGCGTGATTATTTGTTTCAACATGCGTGATTAGGTTTTGTTGAGTTTATAACGTGCGTGATTTTCAACATAACTTGCGTAATTTGGTCGCGTACGTGATGTACGTTAAGCCGTAATGTATTTTACACTTTATCTTTAATTTGCTACAATGTTTTTGTTGTTATTATCATTATTATTATTCTGCGTCATATGTTATAATTTAGTTAGCCGAAGATTTATTTTCCCTCTTATTTCACTCTCTTTCAGATTCTATTATTCAATTTTATAACTTTTATTAAAAAATCAACAATATGTTATCACAAAATTTATTTTATAATATTTTAATTTTTATTATTAACTATATTTATTTTATTCAACCCGTGTAATACACGGGGTTGTAACCTAGTATTTATATATACAAATATAAATAATTACGAAGTCGTGTTAGTAGTCGCGAATAGAAGGCGTGGATGAAACAGTAGTACGACTCTTCATAGTTTTCGTAAGACGTAATTAAATACCGTTTGTTACAATCTTACGGTAAAATATTGTATGTCATTTAGGCATTCGAAAATAAATATAAATAACTAGGTTATAACTCCATGTATTACACGGGTTGAATAAATGAATTTTATATACTAAATAATAAAATATTATATTTTTAAAAGCTTCATTTATTGCACGGGTTGAAGAAATGTAATTTTATATATTAAATAATAAAAAAGTTATATCTATAAGAACCATATGTATTGTACGGATTGAATAAATGTAATATTATATACCAAATAATAAAAAATTATATCTTTAAAACGATGTGTATTACACGGGTTGAATAAATGTAATATTGTTTACCAAATAATAAAAAAAAATGACATGTTAGGTAATATAAACAATGAAGATAATATGATATAAAAATCAAAGAAATAAAATTATAAATGAGAAGTATACATCTATACTATATAAAAAATCAAAGAAATAAAATTTTGTAATCATCGAGATTTTTTAAAAAATACTGAATGATAAAGATAATAGTGATTGTTGAACAAATTTATTAATCGAATTTAACAGAAACATTTGTGATGTTAGGTAGATATCTTTTATAATTATTTGAAAGTTAATATCAACTTTGGAATTTGTATGAATTCTTATTAGATTTGATTAAATATTATTAATAATAAGAATTTGGATCAAATTAGATTAAATATTATTAGAGTAAATTACAAAACTCGTCCTTTATGTATGTATGTTATTGCAAATTATGTCCCTTGTCTTCAATAATTATATTAATCATACCTAATGTTTACAAATCCTAACATGTTATATCCTTTACCCCAAACCCAGTTAATTTTCTCAGTTAGTTATAGTCACGTGAGGCCCACTAGAGGGCATTAATGCCTTTTAACCTACCCATATGTTTCCCCCATTTAAAACCCCAAATAACCATAATCAACCCTCATTCCAAAAATATGCAGTGAATTGTCCAGTGAATTGATTGTTTTCTCCAACAAAAGATGTGTCAAACTTGTGAAACTGTTGAAACTCGGTGAGATTTCACCGGAAAAACCGTTGCCAGAGATATCTAATCTGTTCAAATTAGACAACCGAAACAGAGCCGCCGGTAACTCGCCGGAAAACTGATTGTTTTGCAAATTAAGTTGCTGGAGATCAGAGCATGTATCGATGTCTGCCGGAATCGAACCAGAGAGACGGTTGTTACCGAGACTGAGTATCTAAAGTACGGAATTTCTCCGGCTAGTCCGTCGCCGAGGAGTCGGAGCTCCGTGACACGGTTGGTGACGTTATCACACTTCACTCTGTTCCAGTTACACGGTGACGGGGATCAGGAATATTCCACCGGCGTGTGTTTCTGACGACGGCGGAACTGAGTCGTAACAGGGCGGCGATGTCGAATGATACGATGTCTGGGTTGTAGACAGATGAAACATAAGCAGAAATAGAATAAGATTGGTGGTGGAAGGTTTATGAGTGCCATTTTTGTGTGAAGTTTTAAGAGGTTTTGTCTAAGGGGTTTTTATGATTTATAAGATCTGATGAGAAACAATGGTTTATCTCATTTACCTAAAAATTAAAAGTAGAATCTATTTCACTTGAAAGGGGGTTTGAGTGGTAGATGTTAGAAATTATTCTACTCCGTATTTTTCAAATCTTGATACACATTCTATATAAACTAATTTTCAAACTAAGTATAATCTTATCCAGTTTTTAAGACATATCCGAATGTTTCCAATCAATATACGAATTTATATCTTGTTTAATTACCGATCTCGAAAATAAATACCAAATAAAAATAAAAATAAATACTAAATCACGAAGTATGGGAGTAATTTTAATCAATTGAATGAGAGAATGACATGTTTACTAAAACAGGTTTCTTTTATTATATAGTATAGACTATATTTATTTAATAAAATTATTCGAAATTATCGGCGTTTGAGATAAATGTAAACACTTAAATTTATTTTATAAAAGTAATCGAAAGTATTCGAATTATCGACGACTGAGATATATATATATATATATATATATATATATATATTATCTTAGGTTCGGTCTTTCTCATTTTCGTTATTTTACACGTTTTTAACGTTTAAACAGTGGGTGTCCATGTTTTTCCTATATATACTTACTAGGTTATGGGCCCGTGTGACACACGGGTTTAACAAATAATAATTATTTAAAGTTTAAAAGTAAGTAATTGAACATAATGTTTATCAAAAAGAGGACAGAGTTCAGATGATAGGCATTTTTACTTATTCTTTTTCTAGTATTCATGCTTCTAATCAAATAAAAATCAGTAATGTAACTTGAATTTTATATACCAAAATAGGCTTTATTTTGAGCAGTTACTTACTATTGAAGTTGGTCACCACAACGACAATAGACATACAAAAAAACACATGAGCAGCAAAACATGACAACATACATTCAACTGAATATACCATAAAATCCATTGCAAGTTGCATGATGACCACATAATGAGCATTTTAATGGAGGACGAACATAGTAACAACAACAAACCAACTTTAGAATCCTTTAAACACATTTTAAAGAGAAAAGGTTCAAATCACCACTGATAATCAACAATTACAATAGCAAGGGCAGTAAATACCTTTTAAAGAATTGTACCCTTCACCATTTAATAAGGACAAGAATCTTACACGGTCCAATTTAGAGCTTTTAGAGAATAATAAGTAGCAAAATCAGTAAGCATGTAATTTTTAAAGTTATTAACATAGCAGTCCATTTGTCTGATATCCCGATCTTAGCATATATATCAAGAACATTTGTTAAAAACTGTCCGCGAGCTTCATCAACAGACTAACCTGGATTGCCATCAAATAAGAAAATATATATGAATAGCAGTTGCTCTACTTCCCCTACTTGTTCGAGATCTAAAGAAAAAAAAACCATCTTAGGTAACCGTGTCTTAACAATTTACAATTCTCATTAAATAAACGACATCCTTCCTAACCAAAATACATAACTTGAACTCTTTAAGTTGGAACCGTTAAAATTAGTCATCCAACTAATATTTACACAAATTGAAAGATATGCGCATTTATTTAGTGTCCAATGTAGCAACAATATAAATGATATGAACAAATAACCTACCTTACAATCGCAGGCTCACAAATCTACAAGTACCATAAGTAGCATTTTTCTCACAAAAGATCCAACAGAATGCAATTTGCATAAACCAAAATGAATGATTATATATTTTAAAAGCGTTCATTACAAAACTAAATGACACATGTGAGACCTGCTAACCTTAAGTTACATAGAAAATGCAGGTAGTCACAGCAATTAACTTCGATAGGCCTACAGAATCAAGATAATGAAATATTGACTTAGAAGTTAATATTGTTAATACATTAACAAACCTGACGTATCTTTTCTTTGACCGGCATATGCCCGATTAACTCTCATAGGCTTCCCAAACCTGTAAATATATGTTTTCAAACGCAATTAGTAGCGAATAATAAAAAGAATGAAAAATAGATATTGATTAAGGTTTCTTTACTTCTTGATGGCTTCCATTCATAGTCACAATAGCAAGAGCAGCCAAACGTTGATAAAAAAATTCTACAAACCCGAATGATGAATTATCCAAGATAAAAAAACACCAAAAACATTATTACTTTTATATACAAATAACTCAACACTCAATAGCATGAGATTCCGTCTATTAGAGAATTAAAGTCATTCTACAAATTAGAAAGTTAATGAATTAATCATACGCTATATTTCCCAATGAGATTCTGTTTCATTTGAGTGATAAATGCAAGTAATTATCTAATATTCTATCGAGAGAGATCCAAACTTCTAGAAACTAACTGCACACAGAGAAAGACAAAAGATACAATATAATGAAAATTTTGTTCTTAAAACCTAAAAGAATATACCTGAAAGTGTATGGATGTAAAACTGAAAACTTGTGATTCTGCCTATGTATTTATTTTAGGGTTTAATGAGCTAATTCCAAAAGAGATTGAGTCTTCAAACTTACAATTTTGTGGTTAGCGAGTACAGACGTTGTTTTCAACTGAAATATATATTTTAAAATATATACTCTAGAGTACCTGAGTAAGGATTGCCTATAAGCAAATCTAGGACTACTTGATGTAATCTGGGACTACACCTCCATATCCTCAAATAAACTCCACATGTAGATTCAATTTTCAGTCTATGTATACTTTGTTCTGATAAATAACACTTCAGCGAGTTAGCAATAAACCACATAAAGAATTTGAATGGCCCTAATTTGTACCTAAACTGAAAACCCCAAATCATGATTCTTGATAATACATATATATGAACTAATATTGCTTCAATAAATGACATCAAAAGTTAAAAGTAGAAATAAAAGGGAAAGGATGTCGTACAACCGGGTTGCGATCGATGCATAAATAAGGATTTTCATGGAGAAACTTGTGGACGACGGGAAGATCGCCGGAATGAGCGGATACATGAAGCCCCTTGAGAGACGATGATACAGGAAGGGGCAAGAGACGATGATCCACCACCACCGCCTTCACTATCGTGGTATCCGTTCTTCAGCGGGAGTACAGGAAGGGGGCAGAGAGTGGGAGTAGATGAAGGCAGAGAGACGATGGCAATTAGAGTCTCATCGAGTTCAAATAATAAATGGGTTATAAAAACTTTATAAGATCCGAGATTGTGTTTAAGGGTCAGGTTTAAGCCCGAGAGTTTTATCAATAAAGTGATTTAGGTAGGAGAATATTTGTGAGGAGAGATGTGGTGATGACAAGTGTCTCAATTCAGGTTTCTTTTATTATAGTAGACTAGGTGGACACCCGCCCAACGGGCGCGAGTAGATCGTAAACATTGAATGTAAGCCTACGTTTATATGTAAAATTGGATGTGAAATTATTTAATGAATTCACGTTCGCATTATACTTAAGAATACATTAATAACGTTTATATGTAAACCTAACCGAAGTACGAAAAAGCCCCTACGGATTCTGTCATTCCCAACTTGTCGACTAATTAAGTTTAGACATAAGAGAAACATAACGAACCCACAAAACATGTTTACTAACACAAATATTCTTTGTTTATAAATTTAGTCCAAGCCCAAACCTTGTTTACTAAATGTGGTCCAAGTCCAAAACCTGTTTATTAAATCTGGTCCAAGCCCAAGCCCATATGTTGAAAACTAAATATTAGTTCAGTAGCATTGGGTTTTGTAAAAATCATCGACGATTGAATATCTTCACAACCCTTGCACCATTTCTATCGATTCAGAGGGAAGAATCGTTGATTCTAGAAAACGAACGGAGATCAATCGATACCGGATAATCATCGCCGAATCCACTACAGTATTCTCTTCACCTTCAATTTCATCTTTTACTATTTTAGTATGTTTGGTTGCTTTGATCGAAAAATTTCTTATCATTTGGCTTTCTTTTGACGTTGTATGAGTCAATGTTGTTGATTATTTACATGTAGATTCTGTCGATTTTGTCTATTTATAATACTTAATCGGAAGATTATAACTGTTTGTGACAGTGACATTGTTTGGGTATAGATATTAAACATGTTTTGTTGATAGAATTTAGATTTTTAGTGTTTAACAAATTTAGATTGTAGTATATGTATGTAATATTTGGTAAATTAGGGCTATGTTAAAAATCACTGTTTATCACTTTTTGTATAAAAGATTTTGTAAGTTTCAGTTGGTGTTCTTGATATTGTATAAAGATTTTGTAAATTTCAGTTGGTATAAAGATTTTGTAAGTTTCAGTTGGTGTTCTTGTAAGTTTCAGTTGGTGTTCTTGATATTAAAAATCACTGTTCAATGTTTAGTATAGTTTCAGTTGGTATTCATCATATTGAAAAAGATTAGATAAATAATTTAAGTCTTCCACAGATTGAGTTATAATATTTTGGGTGTTTCACATGTTATGTATGTTCATATCAGTTTTGGTCTTTCACAATCTTATTGATCATATTAAATCTTAGTCGAATTGTCTTTACGAATTATTATAAATTCTGGTTTGAAATTATTCGTCGTCGTTTGCACTATGGTAGTTTAGATGATACAGTTGTGTTAGTATTATATAATAACTACAATGATACAAGTTTTGTAATCAGTTCTTTGTTCTGCATATGTATAGAATAGAACACAATTTTGATAATCAGTTCTTTGTTTTGCATATGTATAGTTCACCAATTTGTTTGTTGGAGTACTGACAGTACAAAACATATGAGGATGGTTAGAGTTGTTTGATAATCAGTTCTTTGTTTTGCTTTGGTTTCAGTTTTTGATAACCAAATCTTTATCAGTGAATAAACTTATTAATTGGTTAACATTCAAGAAAAAGTGTCAATAAATGGGTTGATTTGGGTATTTTTTTTGTTAGCTAAATGGGTCACTCTGGTCAAAATGGGTTGCTGAAACTACTTTTTTTAATGTTTGCTTGTTTTGTTTTTGTTCTATGCGATCGTAGTAGTATCAAAACAGAAGGTTTGTTTGTGAAGTTTTTGTGAAAATATTGTTTGTTCTTCGAAGGTTTCTATTACCTACTTTGTTTAATGTTTGCTTGTTTTGTTTTTGTTCTGTGCCATCGTAATAGTATCAAAACAGAAGGTTTATTTGTGAAGTTTTTGTGAAAATATTGTTTGTTCTTGGAAAGTTTCTATTACCTACTATGCATAACATGTTTGCTTGTTTTGTTTTTGTTCTATGCTATCGTAGTAGTATCAAAACAAAAGGTTTGTTTGTGATGTTTTTGTGAAAATATGTTTTCTTGTGGGTTTTTGTCTCGGGTTTCAAAACAGAGGTTTTGTTTGATTCTTGTGGGTTTTGTTGAAATCTGAGTTTCTTACTATGGATGTTTTTATTGTACAGAATGGCTGTGGATGTAAAGATACGCAAAACACCAACTACGAAGGCGAGAACACTTGACAACATCCTAGAAGATGGTGCGGTGCACATAAGGAACTGATTGATCAAAACGACCAATTACATATGAATGAATATAACCCCAGTGTAGCTCTTCGATTTTCCTTGAAATTCCAAAGCTTGGTAATTACATATCTGCCACTGGGGTTATATTCATTAACCCCAGTGGCAGATATGTAATTAGCTACATTGGGGTTATATTCATTCATATCTGCTACATTCCGAAGTGCATCCGTCAGTAAAGATCCACAATTGCTTGTGGTGGTATGACGTTTTGTCTCTGTATTGTATGTTACGGTCTTTTGTTATCGAGTCTGTAAGTTCCGTCAAGTCTACGAAATTGGTATGAAGTTTTGTCTCTGTATTGTATGTATTAAAAGTTTACATTTAATATACAATTTAGGCTTTAATAATTTGTTATATATAGTATACATTTAATTGAGTTTTTTTTTTCCAAAGTGGTGTAATTTGAAAACTTATTTACCAAAATGGGTAGTTTCAAAAGTATTTACTAAAATAGGTAGTTACTAATTTTATAGTTTCTCACTCCTATTTAAAAAAATTAAATACGCAGGTGCGTTTCTTTTTTTCGCAACATTCTGATATAAGTTTACCATCAGTATTCTTTTTCAATCGTTCGTTTATATGGTTTTTGATGGACGTAAAGCACGTATCGATATTGGTTAATATACAACTTTAAGCGAAATATATGTGTGTGTAAACAACAAAAGAACAATTTGTTTAAATATTCGGTTCTGTAGTAGTTCATACAAATACATCAAATAAAATCTGTATGTTAATTACCTTAGCAAAACTAAACTGAAAATGGTATAATTCAATTAATCATAAAACTTTTTTGTTTAGACAACTGTTTATATACGATATTTTTTTATATTTTTACTTTTAAGCTTTATTATTTTAAAAACAAAAAATAATTAAGTATACTAAAAATAATAGAAACAGGTAACAGAAAATTTAATAGAAACAAAAAATTTAAGTATACTAAAAAAGTAAAGAATATAAAACATAAAACTAACAACATTCATGCTAAAAAATGATTAATTGAATAATTAGTTGATGAATTGATATTATTATCCAATGAGATTAAGAGTTAGAAACTATAAAGTTAGAAACTACCTATTTTGGTAAATATTTTTGAAACTACCCATTTTGGTAAATAAATTTTCAAACTACACCATTTTGGAAAAAAAACTCCATTTAATTATTAGATTGCATTTATTTAAAAAGAGTTAATTATTAGATTGCATTTATTTAAAAAGAGTTAATTATTAGATTGCATTTTTCTCTAAAAAGAATTAATTTTAATTATTAAATCAATGATTTCTTAACAAAAAAGCAAGAAAAGAATTTAGGGGCTCAGATTGATATTTCACTCTTACCATAGGGACGCAAAGTGTTATTAATATATGCCAAAAGACGGTCTTACCCCTGGCACTAACAGTCAAACAGACAGCACACTGACGGAGGGACTCAAAATGTTATGAATTCATAAGCTCAGGGGCTCAAAAAACGAAAAAATGAATTTAGGGGCTCAGGTTAATGTTTCGCACAAACCACAGGGACGCAAATTGCATTTTACTCTTATAAATATATTATCTAATACATCATTTAGTTCCAAACCAATATAAATGAAAAATATGAACACAAAACAATGTTTAAAATTTGGATTTTCAAAACAAACACATATGCCTTTAGAAACATTCTCCTGTAAAAACCGCAGCATTTTCCAAAGCCGTTAGATAAAACTGCATGAAAAACAAAATCGATAAATTTAGGGAAAATGGGTTTGAAAGATGATAACCCAACAGTGGAGGATCTCATTCTACAGCTTCGATAAGTGCATGGATGTTCTCAAATAAAGGTTCCTAGATGTTTGAAGGTCAACAAAGAATGACAAATGTCTGAATTCATCGAAGCTGTAAAATGAGATCTTCAACTATTGCGTTATCATCTTTCAAGCGCATTTTCCCTAAATTTATCAATTCTGTTTTTCATACCTTCCAAAGCCACCTATCCGGCTCCAACTCAATACAAAAATTAAAACCTGAATCAACGAAAAGATTTTGTTAGAGTTATGATCATGAAAACAACTGTTTTCAGAAAAGGTTTTAAGTCATAATTATAAGTCAAAACCACTTTTGACTTAATAAGTCAAAACCACTACTTCTAAATTCAGAATCTACTCACATGTCATTTCATCTTTAGTTCCAAAATAACGTTGAATTATAATTCAACATAATTTGGAACAGAATTTTATCAAGAACCAGAACTTTCAAAAACCATTTTTAAATTAAAGTATTACAGTTGACATATAAAAGTCAAAAGATCAAAAGTCAAGCAATTTTCTTACAAAACTTAACTGTAATCCTGTTCGGCTCAACTGTTTAACAGCCACTTCTAGCCGTTTATCAGAATCTGTGAATAGTGTAGTTGATGACCAAATAGATTCTGATGGAGTTTTTAACCGAATAGTGTGTCTAATTCACCAATACCATTGTCAGAACACCAGGCTCAGATTGTGCATAAAGATGACAACACCATGGCTGCAAGAGAGGTTGGATGAACAACTGCCATCCTACAAACTTGCCATGCCATGATGCTATCTTCATTCAATTTTTACTCACATCTACAAAATCATCATAGCCTCATCTTGAAATAAAAAGAAACTTGCACTTTGCATTCATTTTTGTTAAGACAAATATTCTTTGTTTATAAATCTGGTCCAAGCCCAAGACCTGTTTATTAAAACTGTCTCAAAAGCCCAAGCCCATATGTTGAAAACTAAATATTTAATCAGTCGCATTGGGTTTGTAAATCATCGACGATTGAAGGTCATCGAAACCCTTACACCAGTTCTATCGATTCAGCGGGAAGCAACATCGCGTGGAGTTGGTCTAATTGACCAACTCCATTGTCAGAATGCAAGGCTCAGATTGTGCATCAAGATGACAACACCATGGCTGCAAGAGAGGTTGCATGAACAACTGTCATCCTACAACCTTGCCATGCCATGATGGTATCTTCATTCAACATGTTTTTACTCAAATCTACAAAATCATCATAGCCTCATCTTGAAAGAAAAAGAGAATTGCACTTTGCAGTTATTTTTATTCACCATCACAATCAACCCTAAATGTGTTATTACTCATGTTCAAGATAACCTCTTTCGTGTTCATGTGCGCAAGAAGAGAGGAAGACACAAAGGATGTTATCTTGAACATGAGTAATAACACACTTGTCTTCAATCTTTATCTCTGAAATCAAGAAGCACAAAAAAACATCAAGAACCAAGAAGTCAAGGAGCCAGTGCTCATAAGCGATTGAAGAAATCCAGAATTTTCATCATGCTCATAAATTTTAGACAAGGAATTGAACAATTCTACTACTATAAATTTTATAGCAAGCCAAATTATAGATGATCTAAAGGTGGAAACCGAGAAATATGCAGGAGAAATTGAATAAAAATTAGTTACCAGACCTCTACATTTAGTGTTTTGAATGTGATAGTTCATACCTTTAAGATGAAATCGAAGTTGGTGAAAACCCGAACAAATGCATGTTCTAACAGTCATTGATTATAAAAACATATATAGCTTAAATAAACAAAATGGCAGATTTCCTTGAAATTCATACCTGAAATTAGGTAATGAAGGCGTGAACTTCTTACCAATTGTGAGCTGACTGCTAGACAACAAATCACGCTATCAACTTAACTGAAAAATGAAACACTAAAGCCTTTACTTCAAAAAGATCTATGAAGGATATATTGAAAGGTATGTATCTAGTGTGTATTTCAATAACACAATTATTTTCCAAATGTAAAACATATTTTACTTACATGCCCTTTCCTTAGCGTTCTTTGATAACCGAATCAAACCAGAATTCGATCAAAAGTGGTTTCCATTTATTCTGATAGGAACATCATTGATTTTGATATTTGCATTTGTTCGGCTGCACACTTCAGAGTTGTAGTATACATGGTTGTATCCGTATACTTTAGTTCAAAAACCCTCTCATCTCGGTTCTTCCAATAAAGCTCTATACACATTTCATAAATTCAGCCAATTTGACTACATATGAATAGAAAAAAACGTAAATGGAAAGAACTACATTGATATGAAACCAGCAAATCACTAAATCACTTTATTACCCTTCGCTTCCACACTTTATTAACATTCAGAAGCACGAAGATCACAAATGATGCCCATAGTACTGGAATGAAAGTTTTCAGTAGTTACAGTTACAGTGATTAAATGTTGAAATCTACTCCCCACTATTAAATATCTAAATTTGTGTTACTTATTGTGTTTTGAATTTTAAGCAATTGTGATTATTAAATAACTAATTTTTTGTTTTTTTTGAAAATTATCTAAATTTTTGTTAGTTATTGTGTTTTGAATTTTAAGCAATTGTGATAGGAAATTGAATCTATACATATAATAAAAAAATCAAATTTAGGACACTTGTCATATTATGGAATGATCTTTATAGAGTTTTCTCACCTAAAATGTATTTATTCACATTTATCCCTACTTAATTTTTAAAATTTAAATAAATAGCATAAGTATCAATTTAAAAATTTTACTTTTAAAATAAAAGGAATTTTTTTTTCAAATATTATATTGTAAAAGTTGTTCCCATCCTCCGTTTATCATAAGAAATAATTTTTAAAACTAATATTTTCAAAATTAATATGAAGGTAAATATGATATGAGTATTTGTGGTTTAAAAGTATGTTCCACCATATTAATTAATTTTCGGATAAACCAAATAAAATGTATTTTTTCAAATATTAATATGGAGTTTTTTTTTTATTTTAAAAATATTTTCCCTATTATCTTTTTCCAAACTTTATATATTATATTACTTAAAAGTTTACCCATCTTCGTTTTTCCAAATACAATTCCAAACGAATAACTACGTATTTTAAACAACATGTATAAGTGTTATTAGTGACTTTTTTACTTAGAATTGTTTTTTTTTAACTGGAGATATGTATAGATATTATTCATGTTGAATAATTATTAAACAGATAAAATATTAAAGGAATATTATAAAGTTGTTCGTTTGATGAAATTAATAAATACAATGAGTTGTATAATTGTGTTTGTTATTTGGTATCAAACAATCTTCGTTATAAAACATTTACGAATGTTCTATATTATTACGAATGTCGGATTTGTACCTGACTCCCATAAACATTACAAGATTCTGAATTTGAAAATTCCGAGTTTACAAAATTCTGGGGTTTTCAATAAACACTTCTTCATTCGATATTAAATAGTATTACAAAATTCTGACTTTGAAAAATATTAAAAATTAAACATTACAATTAACACTTCCTAGGATATCTATTTCTCTCGCCTTCTTCCATGCAATTTCATTTTTTGTTTTAATTTGCAGATCAGCTAGCATATCACAGGTCTTCTGATCCTGTTTCAGCAGATGTGTGATAAACTCTTCTGCTTTTTCTTTAAACTCTGGTGGAGTAGAACAGACAACTTCATCCAGCAGTGCAATGCTACTCCACGTCTGCTTATAATATTTATCACTAACCATAGCAACTTTTTTGTTGAGTTCTTCATCTTTTCTCTGTTCATGGAGTGACCATGTTGAATATTCAATTTTAAGATTGGTAGTATCCGACCAGTGGTAGAAGGTTTTGCTTGCCATTTAGAAAGACTGTGAGTGGTTTTGGACGTTTTGTTTTAGGATGAAGGGTTTTTTAAAAATGAAGTCTTGATGTTTTCAAGTAGATTAATCATGATCCTTTATAGTGTTTGAAATATTTGATAGGGTAAACGAAGAGACGTCTGCTAATAAAGATCATCTTTTTTTGAAAGTTTAAATTTTGTTCTTTGGTTTTCTACATATTTAATTTTACTTGGTTTCCCATGAAGAGACATCTCCCATATACACGTTTTTCATTATTAAATCATTAAATGTATCAGGTTTTTAAATATAAATTTTTATTTAATGGTTGCATTTAAATCTGACCTTTGGGCTGTTACATATTCTATATAATACCATTGCAAATTCAAATGTTGTTTTATCATACCCAGATTCATTCAGTGAAATAGAAGAGCAACTCTTATTGTTTTTGTTTTGCCTTAGTTCTTATAAATACATTAAAATGGAGTCACATACTTCTGCACAATCTGAGGATTTCAAGAAACGCTTTATTAAACAAATCGAAGAGCAAGTTTTTGCTGATAGGGCTACTCTTAAAGAGTTGAAGAGGTGTTTTAACGGACTGCAACTTGGTCTGCTGACAAGAGACCAAGTTTCGAGAGACCTGATGTATTGGCCGACTACTTCCGTTCGTGACCTGTGTATTGCGAGTAATATAGAGTGTGGAGAAAGAGACCTGGACTTCATGAGAAAGATCAATGACATACATCGAGAAGTTCAGTGCTCCATGGAGTTGAAGTTAAAGTTTCTTGATTCTTGCAATTAGAGTTTAAGTGTCTGATTAGTTTTCTTTTTTATATGTAATTGTTACTTTTTTTAATACTTTATACTTTAATCGTATTAATTTATTTTATGACAGTTTATTTTTGCTCAATGATATGAGTCTGAAGATAAGAGACAGTGTTCCATTCTCGATAAATTAGAAATCTTTCATCTGAAGATTTGTTTATTTATTGTGTTTTATTAACATTTTAATGATTCTTTGTTAGTTACAGTTGATGATTATCATAGTACCTTACACATGGTTGTTGTGAGTTATCCACATATATATTCTGATAATATCTCTTAAATTCTTGCTTGTATGTATCTTCATTTACTTCAGTCGTTGAGTTTGTTTACGACCCTCCTGCGTCTGTTTCATTATAATTTTAGGTATGGTTTTAGGCTGACGAATTTTTTTTGGTTTTGTTTTAAATGCTGAATTTTTGTTTTGTTATAGGTTCTTCAAACACAAAACGACTTGTTCTCAGCTAACCAACTTTCTAAGGAAATGGAAAGACTCAATTGGAAGTTTACAAACAACTAAGTGCAATGTATCAATTTGAATGCATGTAATACCAGTGTAAAAGACTAAGCCCATGACCTAAGTGTAACCTGACAAAATTACTGCAATAGTGCAATATACGAATTTCAATGCATGTAATACCAGTCACACAAGCATGATTACTTTGGATCTCATACCTTGTGTTAGGAGTTTGCATTGTCTAATTTACCCTTGAATGAAAGCAATTCTTTGAAAAGACCCACCTGAATAATGTAGTAAACAATTAGTACACTTTAAAACCAACATATTGCATGGAAGTTTACCGAATACACAACCAATTAGTACACTACAAATTGCATTAAATCGAGCAAAAATACAGCACAACGTGCACTTTACCTTAAGATGAAGATCCTTATGGTCAGCCTCTGTATTTCATATATTATCATCATCATGGATTCCAAACCTATGCCGGATTCTGGAAAGCATTTTGTGCCACTTATACACTAATTTTACAAAATAAAAAAATCTTAGAAATAAAAATTAATTTGCAAAAACAAAATATACAAAAAGGTAACGATCGTATTTTAAAGGGTAATATTACTGCATCTTAAAGACAGTGTTTGATTATTAATATTAACATGCAACCGTTTATATGTTTTCATCTAGTGTTTGATTATAGGGATGGGGATGAGGACCATAGACTCATACTTATATGCTACATAGCAAATAGCGATAAATAGCGTGTGCTTTTTTATAAATACGATTACACTGTAAAATTTGTTTTTGAAATTTTTATATGTATGTTATATCAAAATACCCTGGTATATACACTTTTTGGGCAATGCTTTATGTTCATATAAACAATCAGTATGTCAAGTATCTACTTTGATTACAAAATTGATACTATCTAAAATGATTCTATGATTAAAATCGAGTCCAAAACTGGTTGTTATGAAACATCTCTGCATGATCTAAAAGGGTGTATACCTTCACTATGCACATTCTTTGGAACCATGAAAGCCAATTTCCTTCATTTTCCATCCACTGCACCTGAAACAAATATTTATAGATAGTTAAAAACCATTTGCAATCAAAATCATCATGATAAAAATATGGTCTAAAAGTTTTACATGTAGTACTATTCATCGAGAGTCATGTGCAATTATGATAACTTTCAAGCATCTTGAGCATACCCAGCGAAACATACTACTAAAAGAGCAGTTGAATTGGTCTTTAGCATTACAGAATTCGACATTTGTCTTACACCAGACCAATTTTTCCCTTTATGATATTCAGTAACAAATTTTAATGTCCCGTCCCTTTTAAGTTATTTGAAACTGCATTCCATGGTTACTCGTTAGAAAACCATGATTGATTCCTTAAAAATAAAGAAACTTATCAGTTCAAGTTTGATTAAAGATCATATCATCCAAGTCAGTGAACAACTAAAGAGAAGTCTTAAAGCATCTGTTTGAACGGATATCGATATCGAGTTTCAGAGAGAAACTTTACAGATATGAATTAAGAAACTCATCGATCATTATCCTGCAGACATGAATCAGGTGAATTCTTTTGTGAGAGATGAATTACTTACTAAACTATTTCATCTAAACAACATACAAGATTCTTTTCAAATCTAAGATATTTACAGCAATAATAATAAACTGAAAAGAGAAGTGTAAACTACACGAAGTAAGTTCTCATAGGCCCTGCGTTACATGAAGCTCAGCCGTTGTTTAAAGAAGTATGGCTAGTCTCTTCCATGTACCTACACATGAATATACATGAGAACAATTCACCAAAACAACTTTCCCAAACATAGAGAGCCCCTTCAATTTGCTTCAGCTCTTATATACCAACATTCAGAATTTAAAATCATTTTATACCAACATTCAATTTGCTTCAGCTTTTATATACCAACTTGAAGTCATTTGCATCAATGTCACATCTCTCATTATGTAATTCAATGTATATAACTTTCAAGAAATAAACAGGAAACAAAAGTGTTTATATATACTGCTGACACTTAAAATAAGATCAAAATCTACTAAAAGCAACATTTCACATTCAACACCTAACTCCTAAAATAAAAAAATAAAAAAAAAATTAAAAAAGCATTAATCAGCCCTAATTTCAAGATCTAAACCTAAAACCACAGAAACTACAAGCCCTAACTAACCCATTCGATCATAAGTAACCTAAAAACACATAAAGAATCAACAACATAATACTTCATTTCATCATTCAAGAATAATCAACCTCCGTACGAGCTCAATCATAGAACACTGAAGCATACGAAATCAAAAATGTAGAAAAAGTTTACCGAAATTGAGCTCTGGAGGTGTATAAACAGAATCATATCAGATTGTGGAGTAGAAATGCATCGATTTCAACTCATTGCAACTGAATCTGTTGGCGTTACTTTCAAGACCAAACTGTAGTTGTTTGTTGCAAGTGAATCATCACAATACTCCGATGATTGTTTTTCCAATGAAGTGAGGAGCGTTGATCTCGACAGTAGCATCGCGATCCATCGTTTGGTTGCAAAGGATTTGTGAAGAAAAAAGCCCTAATTTGCAGAGAGAGAGAGAGAGGATATAGAGAGTGAAAATCGTATGTGAATTTGAAATGTCAGTAGATTGGAGGATGTAATAATGGAGCTCATTTTCTAATTTGAAATTTGAAATTCAAATGAAGAGGGCAAAGTTTTAAAGTGAATTATTTATGATTTATGATGTAATAATGAAGTAAGAAAATCCTAGTTGGCATAGCTGAGAGGATGACACCTAAGCTTTTCTTATGTCAACATTACTTCTCCTTTTATAGATAAGTAGATAGATTTGGACATATTACGTGTAGTATATTTACTTCAAAATAATGGGTTTGAATCTTGAATATTTTTTACAAAATAATATGTGCCGTGTGTATAACTCTTTTTATTTTACTCGAAAAATGCATAGATATGGGTTCTTTCCGTATAGACTACATACCTGGGAGAAAACAAACATTATGGGAGAAAACGCTATACAAGCTTACGGGTTTCTACATTACCCAACCGAGTAGGTTAGGCTAGAGGGTATGGGGTTCGTCCCCACCCCCGTCGAGGACCGGCGACGCTGGCTTACCATCCCGCCCCCCCCCCCACCGTCCCGTCCTCACCGTCGAGTTGTTGACGTTGGCGACGGTCCATATGCAGACAAAAAAAATGGTGGGTGTTCTTGTGTAAAGCTGTTGCAGACAAAAAAATGGTGGGTGTATCTATATATGTGTATGTATATATAGGTAAAGGTTCCTGTAAAAAAGACCAAAAGTGTGAGAAGGATAAGAAATAATCTACACCATTAGATCTTTGATCTAATGGTTTAGATTAATAGGGACCAAATTGTAAAATTTGTTTTATTTTTTTGGACTGAATTGAAAATTATATGGGTAATAAAGTCTTTATATCCATTCAAAATAAGAATCTGTAATCAAAATCCCTACAATTTCGATCTCTCTCTCCAATCGCACTACCAGAGCTCTCTCTCTCTCTACAATTTCGATCTATCTCTCTACATCGCAGTGGAGCGGCGGCGGCGAGCGGCGGCGACGGTGGTGGTGCTGGATCGGCAGTGGTGGTGCGGCGGTGGTGCCGGATTGGCAGTGGTGGTGCGGCAGCGGCGATCTCTCTCTACATCGCACGACCAGATGATCTCTCTCTCTACACGACAGCAGCGGCGGAGCGGCAGTGGTGGTGCCGGAAGTGGAGAAGATGATATAGAGGTGTAATGATTATTGAATGGTGTTATATATGTCCTGAATGATGTTATATTCTTTATTGAATGGTGTTATATATGTGCTGAATGTTGTTATATTCTTTACTGAATGGTGTTATATTTGGTGTTATATTCTTTACTGAATGGTGTTATATATGTGCTGAATGGTGTTATATTCTTTACTGAATGGTGTTATATTCTTTACGGAGGTGTAATGATTATTGAATGGTGTTATATTCTTTACTGAATGGTGTTATATACTTACTGAATGGTGTTATATACTTACTGAATGGTGTTATATACTTGCTGAATGGTGTTATATAATTATTGAATGGTGTTATATATGTGCTGAATGGTGGTTGCAGTGTTATTCATAGTGTTTTTTTAGAGATCTTTTAAAAAAATCCTGTTCCTATAATTAAGGTGGCGGTTATGGTAAGTTTTGAATTAATTAAATTAATTATAAAATTACTTGTTTACCCTTTTGAATTAATTTAGAAGGAGGACACATGTCATCTCCACAATATTTCTCACACTTTTAACCTTTTTTACAATAACCTTACCTTGTATATATATTATTAATTATTAATAATAAATAATAATGAGATAAATGAAAGGGGATAAGGTCGGCCAGCAAAGAAAGTTGGGATGCCAACTGGAAATTAATGAAAATATTTTAGTTTATGTATTTTTTTTTTAAGTTTATGTATTGTGTTCTAATATTAATGAAAATATTTTGTTAGTTTATTTGTTAAATGTTAAAAAAAAGTAGAAGATTAAAAAAATAAAAAAAACATAAAAGTGGTGGGGTAGGATTATCTAGGACCATCCTCTATACCCTCTAGTTTTGTGGGATGGACCATCCTTGGGAGGACTATGATGTGGCGCCTACGTGGCGGATCATACTCCAAGGGAGGACCATCACCATACCCTCTAGCCTTAGTTGGACGACATGAACTCTTAGAAAGGCTTTAAATCTGATTCCCATGCTTCAAGTAGTGAACTTCCAGCCATGTTCTTGTAATTTGAAGTTTGCAATGGTGGAAGATGAAAGCTAGGGGGAGAGGGCCGATAGGAAAGTGCTAGAGAGGAAAGATATGAGTTGAAAGGTGATAAATCAGATTGACTGTGCTGGTGTTTGGTCTTGGGAAGTAGATAAGTCCAGCAAATCTTCACAAAATCCAAGACTAGATATTTGCGTGTGATCTTGGAGATGATTTTTAGTATATATCTATACTACTTTAATAAGCACTAGTCACTTACCCGCGCGATGCGGCGGGAGTGGCGATTTACAATAGGATACTCGTTTACCGTTAGTTTATCCGCCGTCTCGTGATATATTGTATAGTACTTAAGTTAGTTTTCTTATTCGTGATATGATGGCACTGGTTTTTCTGTTAGTTTATCGATTCTTTGGTGATATACTCGGATAAATTTTTTTAGGTGTAGATTCGGCGTGATCTTCTACAAGAAGAGCACAAAACAAGGAAGTAGATGTAATTAAAAACAAGAAGAGTTCAAAACAGTCAAGTAGCTGGACAAAACAATCAAAATGCGGGGAGTCTCTTGTATCTCTTCCTGTTTTAACAATACATTCGTTCGTTTATGACTTTCTTGTATCTTCTCCTCTACTGTACCAGATTTCGACACATAAAAAAAATGTTAGACGCTTACAGGTGCTTTAAAATAGTAATTAAAAGGTAATTTCTGGAAGCAAATAAGGCACAAAATCTACTAACTTACCTTCGTTTTGATATGGATGTGATTAATTAATCATTCAACACTTCCTGGTAGACAACATTTGATGTGTAAACTCCGCGTTGTTTGAATTCTTTGGCGAGATGTACCAACACCTTCGTACTTTGTCTTGAAATCTCTCTTGATAATGCGACATAAAGTTGTCCATGTGAAAATACAGAATCCGGTAGATAAATACCAACGTTCGGAATTGTTTGACCTTGAGCTTTATATCGTCATGGAAAAGCTAAGTCGAATTGGAAATTGTTTTCTTTTCAGCTTGAATAGGAACATGTCATCTTCAGAAAGGGTTAGAGGGATTCTTGGCAAAAAAACTCTTTTTCCGGCATGTTGACCGACTGCAATTTCCGCATCAATAACATTTCGCATGAAACCCTTACATATCAACCGCGTGCCATTACACAGGCCATGTGATGGATCGATTTTACGTAACAATATTATTGGGCATCCAATTTTAAACGAAGGTTATGAGGCGGCAAACCACTAACATTTAGCGAGTTTAAGAACTCGACCGAATAGAAGTTGCGTTGATCGTCTTCAGCTTCATCAAAACTGTAATAAACTTTTTCCTCCCCTTGAAAAATTTCAATCATTTGATTATTAATCTCGTCAACACTCTCATTTTTAGTGGACAATATTTCTCTAGAGATTATATAATCTGAAGAATATACATTATCTTCAATTGATGGAAAGATGGCATGGATCAATTCTTTTATAGCGTTTTCTCTGTTGTTGCACTGAATTGTCATGTCATCGGGTATGCGGATATAGTTTCCTTCGATTGGTTCTTTAGTTCCATCGCCGACTCTTAAAAGAAATTTAGAAAACCATGAATCTTTCAGCGCTCTCATATTTATGGTCAACCGCATCTTCTTAGTCAAAGACCAAAGAGGTGACATTCGTACGCTGGAGTCTACAATCTGTGCTCGAGTGCCACGTTTAATAACCGGCAACACCTGTCTGAAGTCACCTCCCATAACCATTATCTTCCCACCAAATGGGAGACTAACACCTATAATGTCTTGGAATGTACGATCGACTGCCTCTATCGCCTGTCGTTTAGCCATCGACGCTTCATCCCATATGATTATTTTGGCAGACCGAATCAGTTTAGCGGCCCCACTCTGTTTTTTGATATTGCACATTGAATTATTTTCAAGATTAAGAAGAATCTTGAATCTCGAGTGAGCCGTTCTACCTCCTGGCATATTATTAGCCGCTGCACCTGATGAAGCTGTTGCAAGAGCAATAAGACCACGTGACCGAATTTCAGCAAGGCAATGTAAAAAAATGTTTTTCCAGTTCCACCTGGACCATCAATAAAGAACACGCCTGGAAGATCATTATCAACATGCATCATGATCTCATCAAACACGTTTTTTTGGTCCGGATTAAGTGAATCTTTGGCACTCAAGTGTTCAGGTTCCAAAACAATCCCATACTCTTCTTGTAACTCACGATAACCCGCATCTTGTAAGTTAACATCGTCTGTTATCTTAGGAAGGTCGAATTCATTGATATTTTTACCCATGGATTGTACCAAGATACTAATTTCGGTAAGAACCATATTTTGAACTCGTTCTATACTTTGACAGTGTAACCGATGGTCTTCAGACAGTGAATCAAAGTGGTCATTCCATAACTTTCGAATATCTTCAGGTTGGCAAAAAATCATTATGGTCGCAAATAACCTTCTAAGAGCATTGGGAAACTGAAACGTAGAGGCTTCTTCGAGACATTGTGATAGATATTCATCGTCTTCTATTAAGCTTAACTCAAGAGCTACTTTCCGAAATGTCTCACACCGTTGACCATTAACTGTGCAAAGATGTTCAAAAGAAGCAGACCCTCTGACATTTGACAAAAGTAGGCGTAAGTAGTACCTTTCTCCTTCGGCTGGATTAGCGGAAACGATACGACCTCTTTGTTTTCTACCGAAACGACGACTCCAACGGCGTGTGCTTCCATTCCACGTAAAGTGTTTTGGAAAATCTTTATACAAATGTACCCTTGCTGTTTCATTATTTCTATTTATCTCAAAAAATGCTGTTAGCATGGTTCTCTTATCCCTTTCCCTATCAACAATATTAGGCATTATGTCATCATCTCTAAATCTAACCATCTGATTATTTGGGAGATGAAGTTGTAAGGCTATAACAGCAGGAAAGATTTGAGAAAGAGAGAAGGAAAAAATGCGCCACATAGCCTCTGGGGGCGATATGTAGCGTGCATCTTGAAATCTTTTTATCTCATTAATAACAACCCCTGGCTCACTTTGATCGACTTGAATAACCTGTTTGTCATGTCCTTTATAAACATATTTAAAAAGATATTTCACAGATTTTATACTTGAGCAAATTTCAACATTCATGTGGCAGTTAAACATCATCAAAAGCCTTGGGTTATATGGGACCACCCATCTATTATCAAGTGTTTGTCCTCATAGGTCCACTTCTATCCCGGTGTCTCTCCTTCGATACAACAGATACGAATCTTCTCCTTGTGTCGTCTATTCGTTAAATTGTCTAGGATAGCGAAAACGACAAATTTTAGGATCACCCTGCATACAAGGACTGCTTGATCGTAAATTGGCACAAGGACCGTGAATCATGTGCTTGACAACCATCTCATGCAATCTGGGATGTCTTAGTTTGTTAGGAATTTCAGAACACACAACCTTATCACAATGGTCCGCGTTATTGATCTTGTGTTGCGGGTACATGATTAGAAGAAAATGTGCGTGCGGCAAACCCCGCTTTTGAAATTCGATGACATAGACGTATGCCTTAACTTCCCCGAGGACATGTTTCTTGAAGAGTTGATCCTTAAGATCTTCTAATTTAGCCCGGAACACTCTTGAAACAAGGTATGGACGATCTTGTGCAGTTTGACCAACATGTAAATTATCACATATCTCAGGCCACTTAGGATTACATGTCATTGTAAGGAATACATCAGGCTTGCCGTCATCTTGAACTAAAGTCATCGCATCTAGAAACCGACGTCGCATGTCGCGAGGCCCCCCGAAGAAAGATGCAGGCAACACAATTCTTTTCCCGACTCTGTTTGCATGAACCTCACCAGTATTGACGCAATCCACAATACCTTGGTACAATTCGGCCCGAATCTTAGCCGGGTTTCTCTCACAAAATTCTAAGCGTGACATCTCAATTTTTATGTAAACATCAACCACAAACTGCTGTAGCAGCCTACCACCGAACAGAAGCACATTTTCGGTAGATCGAATCTGGAACTTGTAACAGTAGTACTCTCGCATAGCCACGGTTGTTCTACCACTTCGTGTGTTAGCCTCTGAACGATGAAGATGTATTAAAAACAAACAGTTAATAAAAATAAAACGCATTACGCTATTTTTATGATCTTCACTTAAAAAGGATAACAAAGTGTTGGTACCTTCCATTTCTCCTTCGATGTTGTCATTGTTGCGAACCTCATTGATTGATACTCCGTGACGTGGTATGTTAGCATGCCAACCCGACTCACCATTAGGAAAAAATAGAGGATACGACAATGGATCGTAACAACTGAAGTACGGCTGAATAGTTTGTCTATATTCAGACCTACCGTACACAACAATACTTCGTTTATACGAAGTGATATTGTCATTACCTTCAACCCAAATACAAACAACCTATATAATTGTGAACTATAAGTAAGTAAAATAAGCAATACTATTAAATAATTGCAATTAATATAATATTATATATACCTCTGATGTCGTTGGTCGGTTGTACACCCTTTGGTCAAGTTCAACCGAAGTATTCAAAGTGACTCTATAGTTGTCCAGAGGTCCTAGTTCCGCAAGTCTTCTAAATGTATCGACATATGGGTTTGTAGAAAGAACGCGTGTTAAAATCTGAGTAATACGGCGATCAAGATTTCGCCATCGGAGTCTGTGATCTAACTCAGTATCAGGATCGTAAAAATACAACTGCAAGTACCTAGGGGTCCCATCCCTCGGAACTAATTGGTCGATTCTGTGATATATTCCTTTATGTGCACGAAAAGTATATACGCCCTCTCTCATATTGTTCAATGTATCATCCAATGTCACACCCATTGAGGCAAAAGAAAAATTGGTGTTATAAGCACGGATGTTTTGCCTAAACATATCTCCAATTTCATCTTGAGACGTGAAAAGTCGGTACAATTCCTCTGGAATTTCTAAGTTTGCTAACACAGTTTTCCCACTCATACAACAAAAGGTATCAAATTCAAATTGAAATCGTTTTGCTCCACAATTAGGACATGCACCTCGTTCCTTTAAAACATGATGCTCTCCAGGTACACCATTGTAAACAAAATTATAAGGATCATCTTCTATGCTCCCATCTTGGAAGGAAGGTTGATCAACTACTTCAGCAAATTGGGGTAATAAAGTACGCGGATGAATTTGAATACCTAAAAAATTGTTGTATTAAGTAATGAAGGTTGTAAAAGATGTCAAGTTCGAAAAAGAAATCCTTGTTAAATAAATAGAAACCTCGTGATGTTCTATGCCTGACTACGTCAATTACAGAGGGGAATGTGGTTGTCGGCGTAACATCATCTATCGGGGTTTGGTTGACTTGACTGCCATTTGAAATACGCATTCCCTTATCGTTTCGTGTATTAGAACATCCTTTATTGTACTCCTTGCGTTTTATAGTAGAAACACTTGAGGCGTTCTCATTTGTTGTTTGTGTAATTTGAGTAATATTAGTTTTATATGCAAGACCTTGTAATCATCGTCAGCGTATGTTATGCTTTACACATGAACATTCTAAAAATTAGTTAGATTTAATGGCTCATGTAATTTAATAAAGGTTATATTTTATTTGTTATTTCAGTTAATATTTTGAAGTCTACGGAGTTGAGTACGATTACGTACGAACCAGATATGGTCGAGGCACGGGATATTTAAATTATGGATTGTTATCCAAGTTTGTGTTTAAGTTAGAAACATTTGGTGTTGTTATATGTTTAGTTGTTGAATATTAAAGTCTCTCTTGGTGTTTCGTGTTTTGCTTTTTGTTTCCCTTATATTGAAGTAATTGTAGAAGTATACTTTACTTTGTCTAATCTTATAATATGTTATTACAATTATGTTATATTACTTTATTTACAAGTAATGGTTACACCTATTTTTCACCAAACTATAATCTTCTTAGATTGGACAACTAAATAATCATTATCTGTGTTAAACGAAGGTATAACCATGGCTGACCTTCCTGTTCATACAATCGTGTTTGAGATATTAACGAGGGTGCCAGCGAAGGATGTAGGTCGTTCTAAGAGTGTATGTAAGCAATGGTATGCGTTACTGTCAACACTAGATTTCGTAAGGATACATTATTCTCGCTCATTAGTTTCATCTAACCAGAGAGTTCTACTAATTGACGACCTAACATGCTCTGTTCATCCGATCATCTTTAAATCCAATGATTATGGGCCAAGCTCCATAGTTACATTTCCATTCCATCACCAAAATAATGATATCTCAATACTTTCACATTTGAATGGATTGTTGTGTGTTTGCTTGAATCATACATACGAGCTGCTTCTTTGGAATCCAACAACTACTGCTTTCAAGCGTTTGTCAACCCCTGATTCTCATGGATTCTATATAAATAACCTTGATGCCGTTGGTTTGTACGTTGACGCTGACGATGATTACAAGGTCTTGCATATAAAGCATAGGAGTGGTGTACTTGGTGTCTATGTTTATTCTAGGGAAGTAGACTCTTGGAGAAATATTCCTTTCATAACAAGACAAGAGTACCTAAGGCCTCATTTCAATTGGTCAGCTGGCACATTTTGTGGTGGTACTCTATATTTCACTGTTTGCGAATGTTGGCTTGGAGGTACGAATGTGGTGATTTGTTTTGATGTTAATTCGGAGCAGTTCAAGGAGATAAGCTTTCCACCCGTTCCTTCTATAGGAATGGTTCAAGGTTTTTTAGTGAATGTAAAAAATGAGCTTCACATGTTTGCTAGCACTGGCATGTTTGAGATGACAATTGACCTATGGACGCTACAAGGGGATTACTGGATTAAGGTCTTATCATGTCCTCCGATCCCCCCGATATCATTGTCATTGTGGTGCGATATAACACATTATGTGACAAATGGTAATTGGTTTGTGATGACTAAATTAGGGAAGTTGTTTACAATTGAAATGGATATGAAGCCCTTCAAATGTTTTTATCCCGTTACTTGGTTTCGAGGTTTTAAGGGTGCGGTGTTTGTGGAGACCATTGTTTCACCAAGTATTTAGTTTGGCTTTCACTTAATGTTATCATTATGTATGTCAATGATTTAAGGATTTGTGTTTTTTTTCTCTAAGTCACGATATTCGGTTTAAGTCATGTATTTTAATGTTATCATTATGTATTTCAATGTTATCATTCGGTTTGTTTTTCTCTAAGTCATGTGTTTGAATGTTGTAATGATTTGAGAATTTCATCATCTATGATAACTCTCTTTTATTTAATTTGCAAGGTATTTGTCACTTTATCAATTTACAATGACTAATGGACAACCAAACCATCGTAATCATGCTTCTAGCTCGAGTGCATCTACTAAAGCTGAAAAACGAAAAGAGTATCACAAAAAATACTATGCTGCACGCAAAGAAAATAATAAAGTTTCTAAATTTGGGAGTGGTGATGCCTCCCAAAGTGCTTCATCGATATCTTTAATGAGTAATAAGTCAACAGAAAGGACACCATTAAGAAGTTTACTAACTAATATTACTCAAATTACACAAACAACAAATGAGAACGCCTCAAGTGTTTCTACTATAAAACGCAAGGAGTACAATAAAGGATGTTTTAATACACGAAACGATAATGGAATGCGTATTTCAAATGGCAGTCAAGTTAACCAAACCCCGATAGATGATGTTACACCGACAACCACATTCCCCTCTGTAATTGACGTAGTCAGGCATAGAACATCACGAGGTTTCTATTTATTTAACAATGATTTCTTTTTCGAACTTGACATCTTTTACAACCTTCATTACTTAATAAAACAATTTTTTTAGGTATACGAATTCATCCGCGTACTTTATTACCCCAATTTGCTGAAGTAGTTGATCAACCTTCCTTCCAAGATGGGAGCGTAGAAGATGATCCTTATAATTTTGTTTACAATGGTGTACCTGGAGAGCATCGTGTTTTAAAGGAACGAGGTGCATGTCCTAATTGTGGAGCAAAATGATTTCAATTTGAATTTGATACCTTTTGTTGTATGAGTGGGAAAACTGTGTTAGCAAACTTAGAAATTCCAGAGGAATTGTACCGACTTTTCACGTCTCAAGATGAAATTAGAGATATGTTTAGGCAAAACATCCGTGCTTATAACACCAATTTTTCTTTTGCCTCAATGGGTGTGACATTGGATGATACACTGAACAATATGAGAGACGGCGTATATACTTTTCGTGCACATAAAGGAATATATCACAGAATCGACCAATTAGTTCCGAGGGATGGGACCCCTAGGTACTTGCAGTTGTATTTTTACGATCCTGATACTGAGTTAGATCACAGATTCCGATGGCCAAATCTTGATCGGCGTATTACTCAGATTTTAACACGCGTTCTTTCTACAAACCCATATGTTGATACATTTAGAAGACTTGCGGAACTAGGACCTCTGGACAACTATAGAGTCACTTTGAATACTTCGGTTGAACTTGACCAAAGGGTGTACAACCGACCAACGACATCGGAGGTATATATAATATTATATTAATTGCAATTATTTAATAGTATTGCTTATTTTACTTACTTATAGTTCACAATTATATAGGTTGCTGGTATTTGGGTTGAAGGTAATGACAATATCACTTCGTATAAACGAAGTATTGTTATGTACGGTAGGTCTGAATATAGACAAACTATTCAGCCGTACTTCAGTTGTTACGATCCATTGTCGTATTCTCTATTTCTTCCTAATGGTGAGTCGGGTTGGCATGCTAACATACCACGTCACGGAGTATCAATCAATGAGGTTCGTAACAATGACAACATCGAAGGAGAAATGGAAGGTACCAACACTTTGTTATCCTTTTTAAGTGAAGATCATAAAAATAGCGTAATGCATTTTATTTTTATTAACTGTTTGTTTTTAATACATCTTCAACGTTCAGAGGCTAACACACGAAGTGGTAGAACAACCGTGGCTATGCGAGAGTACTACTGTTACAAGTTCCAGATTCGATCTACCGAAAATGTGCTTCTATTCGGTGATAGGCTGCTACAGCAGTTTGTGGTTGATGTTTACATAAAAATTGAGATGTCACGCTTAGAATTTTATGAGAGAAACCAGGCTAAGATTAAGGCCGAATTGTACCAAGGTATTGTGGATTGCGTCAATACTGGTGAGGTTCATGCAAACAGAGTCGGGAAAAGAATTGTGTTGCCTGCATCTTTCATCGGGGGGCCTCGCGACATGCGACTTCGGTTTCTAGATGCGATGACTTTAGTTCAAGATGACGGCAAGCCTGATGTATTCCTTACAATGACTTGTAATCCTAAGTGGCCTGAAAAACGAAAAGAGTATCACAAAAATAATATGCTGCATGTAAAGAAAATAACAAAGTATCTAAATTTGGGAGTGGTGATGCCTCCCAAAGTGCTTCATCAATATCTTTATTGAGTAATAGGTCAACAGAAAGGACACCGTTAAGAAGTTTACAAACTAATATTACTCAAATTACACAAACAACAAATGAGAACGCCTCAAGTGTTTCTACTATAAAACACAAGGAGTACAATAAAGGATGTTCTAATACACGAAACGATAATGGAATGCGTATTTCAAATGGCAGTCAAGTCAACCAAACCCCGATAGATGATGTTACGCCGACAACCACATTCCCCTCTGTAATTGACGTAGTCAGGCATAGAACATCACGAGGTTTCTATTTATTTAACAATGATTTCTTTTTCGAACTTGACATCTTTTACAACCTTCATTACTTAATACAACAATTTTTTTAGGTATTCGAATTCATCCGCGTACTTTATTTGTAACGCCCGTCTCAATTTAATATAAATTTACTACTAAATACGCATTTATTTTGCTTAAAATACGGGATAACAAAAACTTTGTTAAGTTTAACATTCATACATGATTTGAGTAATTAGGATTCACATCCCTACGATTTAAATCATACTGAAGTAGCATCAAGAGTTACATGTTCATATTTATAGGAACAAAATATATTAATGCGGAAGCTTCAAAAGTATGTGTTCGGTTCTATGACATCTTGCTCAATCACCATCCGGAGTATCACTAACATCACCTAACATCAAAACCAACTTAAATGTTAGTTTTGACAACATTTTAACAAGTATAATCAAATTCCGATATAAAACAAATAAAAATAAAATATTTTTTTTCCAAATCGTGCTTCCCGCGACACGCGGGAGGAGTCCCGTGTTCTGTCGCGTGTCGCGCCCCAATTACTGGATCCCGTCGCGTGGCGCGGGGGAAACTAATTTCCAGCAGGTCCGTTTCTGGACCTGCATTTTCTGCCCAGCTCAAAATTTTAACAAAAATTAAACTTCAAATGGCCATAACTTTTAATCTATATGTCCGTTTTACGCGATTCTTTTTCCTACGCGTTCGTAATTTGATTCTCCATCATATGGAGTTAAAACCTGATATTTAACTTCTAAAAAATATAGAATTTCAAGCCTTCGACCTGAAATTATTTTACTAAAACTTTTGACCCGTTTAGGGAATTTTAAGCAATTTAGTCTATAATCCTCTCTTTTCTTTTCACACTTCAAAGTTCCACCTTCAAGGTATCTACCTATATTCCATAAACATAACGCAAGTTCCTAAACAATCCATATGGGTTGTTTACCCGTTTTACCCATCAAGGGCGTTTTGGTCAACTTTAGCCCCTCATTTACGATGACGGGCTTCCACTAATTATTTGACCCAAAATCGCGCTTATAACTAATATCTTCTTTATGCGTACCTGGCTCGGTCAACATATAGACCCGTTTCATTTTTATACCTTGCTTTTATTAGCCGCAACTGCAAAGCGACGCAATTATTCTATTTCTGTTCAATCCTGTGAACATATAACTTGACAACCAAATGTTAGTCAATATTGCCAAATGGTGTTATCATCACCATTTGGCTCGTTTGGCCTATATGACCAAACGTTTACATACATAACAAAACATGGTTTTTAACTACCAATTCGCCCATCCGACCCATTTCGGATTTTACCATTAGATCCCTTTTTCCATTAACCAAGGATTTCATCATTTTATATGTTCCGATCCGTATTATTTCGTATCGGAAACGTGTTTCGGATATAGCTTTTTTCATATTTACAATCTATGAATAAATGCATGTCTTATAAAAAGGGTGTAAGCTTTTACTTACCTCGCGTCCGCGCAAACATTCTTCGCATCCATGATCCGTTTGACCCATTCCTCTCCAAGCCCCCACCAAGCTTGTTTAGAGTCAAACTATATCATAACATCCATAAGATGGTTAGATTGGTCATTCTATACAATGGCCATCACCCTATGGACCCCTTTTTTTTACACACTTATCAATCAAAGCATGCCATATATTCAACAACTAGTTTATAACTTGTCATTTAGCCAAGATTAACAACAATTAGGCAAGTTTATATCACCGAAAAATAGGCTGTTTTTGTGACCTGTTTAACCTGTTTACAAGTCTTCAAAAATTATGATTTTTTATGTGGCGTACCGCTCGGAGGGTTAGGCCTTGTGTTGTAATTACAAGATCTAACTCTTTACCAAAAATTCGTAAAAATTCATTTACTAAGCTGCAATCAAATTCGTCACTTCTGACTGCAGCTTATGAAAAAATTCATTTAAAATTCCTCGTTTATCCGATTAACGATATTCCAATTGGAGCTTTTTGGAATTACCGGAAGCTACCTACAGTAAAAATTTGAGATCATAAATCAGTTCTCAAATTGAGTTATGACATTCGTAATGGGCTGCAAATTCTGCCAGAAAACGCAGCCTGGACCTTCGATACCGAAAAAATCATAAAACATTCAATTTTCGTCGAAAAAATGCAATTCCAGTGGGGTTTTAAAGATATTTCCTGGAATTACATTTTAGACTCAAGAAACATATGTTTTTGTCAAGTTTTGTCCACGTTACAACCAATACAAATCGGCTGTAAATTCTGATCAGAAGCTGTTTGAATTCAGCTTTCAATTAAAACATGTTTATGACATTATAACACTTATTTTTAGCAATCAAAACCCTAAAAACATCACATACACGAATTTAGCATCAACAAATCAGAATTTACTTCATGAAACTCAAATTACACTAGAATAACTATAAAAAATCCTAGTGTTTAACATGTTTCTACAAAACCCAGTTATCACCTTCAATGGTGATTATGATTTACAAGAATTAGGCATGATTTGAACACATAATTGTCTAGGGTTCACTCCTAGACACAATATTGTTCCTATTCCATCAATATAACATTCATGCATCAACAATTTTCGTGTTCTCTATGTTTACTCAGAATTTCAACTAGAGATTTCTCATGAAATTTACATACCTTGTGACTCCTTTTTCAGTGGAGATCACTAATTCGTGCTCGAATTTTGATTTAGGATCGATTTTGGCCTTCAATTTGAGAGATTAAGCATGAACTATGGTTGTGGGGTTTTCCTTGGTCGCCCTCTGCTTCAATCGACCAGACACTCACTTTTGTGTGTGTTTGGTGTATTTTATTTTGTTTTAATTAAATCTAGTTTCAAGTTTAACAAGTTTGGCCCCTCTACTATCATTAGGTTTTTATTTTAAGTGTTTTAACCCACTAGTATGTCACTACAAGACTTCTCTTCTAACTAGGTTATTATTATTCCTAGTTAACTTATTGGATTCCGGGAGTTATAACCTGTCTTATTTAAGTCCCGCTAAGTCGGCCTGTCATAAGCTTTGTTTTTCTCAAAACTTTTATTCTATTTTTATTTAATATTAGGTTTAATTATTCAAATCCTAATATTTACTGGGTTAATTTTACCACTAACGGTATTTTACCCGTTCATAAATATTAACGTGGTTTAATTACCAAACCCGTTTTCGGGGTGTTACAAGTCTACCCCCCTTAAAGAGGTTTCGTCCCCGAAACCTTCTTTATGTAGTTCGTTGATTAAACCAAACGAACTTAGCTTCGTTTTCAAGGCTTTCCTTCTTGTTGGTCTATAGTGATCATTTGTATTGACGTGTGCGTCTTTCATGTGTATGGCCTCATGGGCTGTAACTTTTATCATGTATTTCTTATCCTTGTTGTCTATTTGACCGAGTTGTCATTTGATCACCCAGTCATAAAATCTTTCAATATTTTTACTTCAAGCTAATCTTATATCGACAAGCGCTTTGTATAAGTCGTAACGCTATCTTGACCTTGAATGGTCTTACCGGCTAGACAGATGAGTCGCCGTCACTTTATACCACGTCATTCGGGTATATCTTATTGCCAACCCGGCCTTTTGCGTATTTTCTGATTTCATATCTCTTAACTCATGCTACATCGTGGTTATATTCTATATCACTTTTTGTGACCGTAATCACATCACGTCTTGTTTAAGTTTATGTCGAGTTTTCATTATCGAAATCTTTCTTTCGAATGCGTCGTTTTACACCTGTTGGTATTAAGACCTCTATCCTTTAATATTACCTATTTCCGAGTTCGTCTCATAATATTCATGTTTGTTAAAACGTTGTTTCTTACTAAAACTGAATTTTAGTTTAACGTTTTTTCCCCTTTAACTATGTCAATTACTCATGTCAAGGCAATTGACAACCCATAATTTATTCTTTTTCCGTTCTCGTTTCACACGGGGAATCGTAACCAGTTCCCTTGCTTTACGCTATGGACCCGTAGGTTCTTTCACTTAGCCTCGTAGGCTATTTCTTTAGATCTTTCCCCCTTTTAAGGTGAGATCCCAACAGTTCGTTTCTTTCTATTTATGACCCAAGGGTCTCCTTGGTCCCTTAGACCTTAACACTACGTTAAAACCCATAGGTTATGCTGATCCCGTAGATCATCTTTTATTCGTGTCAATATTCAAACGTATATATATATACATATATAGCTTCAAAGCATCTCTTGTTATGTTTGGAATCATTTTTTTTTTGCTTTTAAACTTTAGTTGACCTTGACCATAGTCTAAGGCTTCATTCGTTTACTTTCGGACTAATCTTCCGACTTTATGACTCCTTACGTTATTTACACGTCAGTTTGTTCCACGCTTACCGTTTCCCGGTTCGTACTTATACTTCTTTACAACCCATTACCCGGGTTCTTTTACCTTAATGTTTTTAACGCCCAAAACCCCCTTTACATAGGTTTATTAATATTTCGCGTTCTTATTTATTGGGTTCGCGCTTACTTATATTAGCAAGCGTCATCTTTTATTAAAGTCGTTTGACTTATTCGTGTGAAATTTCATCACTTATGAATGTCAAACTTCATTCTTTATTTGACTCATTCAACTTCAAAATAGTTGAACGTAATTTATCAAAATTTCTATTTACAGTATCTTATCGTCTTTTAGTCATGACTCGAAACCCGAGTCTTTTGACTTTCATCCGCATTCCCGTTTCTCGGTCTACGCATGTGTTTAAATCCTTACCCATCAACCCGGTGTTTTACCGAAGTCGTTTTCATTGCAACCCTTCCGGTATGCATTGAGACTTCGCTTCGATTTATTTGGTCGTCTTAGCGAAATCCATCGCTTTTATTCAACCATGTCTTTTATTCTTTATGTGACCATCCTTGACGGCCTTATAGATTCTGAGTGACGATTATCATCGTCATCCTTGCTTTACTATGACTAAAGTTAACAACCTTGATTATCTTTTTCGTGTGGGCAATACCTTCATTTTTATGATCCGGCGGATCATCTATACTTTGGTTTTACTTGCCCATTTTGTCAACCATGGCTCTTTCGTCCAAAATGACTTATTTTCGTGAATTTTCCTCAGGTCATTCATTTATATGGTCATTTACATTGATCTTTGTCTCTTCTCTCGGGCTCATTATTCTAATGTAATACGCTTCCGTCACCCGGCTGTGCGTTTACATTATTATCAAGTATTTTGCTCATTTGTTTCATTTAGGTACTTTATAATTTGTCCCATTCACCCCGTCCTTACTACATCGGATGTAAATATGTCCATCATAAGAAGTTCATGGTACCACGTGTTCACTACTTACTTGGCCAGAGTAAGCGATCAACACCTGGTATACATGACCTTTTTATAATTTTCACTTTACACCCCATGTAAGTAATGCCTCTATTTGTTTCTCTTGGAAACAATATCCCGGATAGGTTTTCTATTAAGGTTTTTCCAAGTTTTCAATCTACATATGCAACTTTCAATCTCTACGTATTTGTTGCATATTACTATTCATGCAATAATTTAAAACGTGCACCTGATAATGCTTGCTCTAACAGGCTCTCCTTGCCATTAACTTATTCGCTATCGTTGCGCGATTTAGGTCCTTGGTGAGCATGCTCTATTTGTCGTACTTTGGACCGTTCCTCTGTCAAATCCGCGATTTGTTAAACTCTCGCTATCTTCATATGCGAGTGTCCTTCAACTAAAACATTTACAATAGTTAGTAATTTCGACATTAATGGATGCCCGTATTATAATACAAGGCTTTTCTACTATACGTATCAACGCGTGTAATTTCGTTGACTATATCTTCTCTATATCGATTTTATTGGTGTAACGTGTATTACACGATAACCATATGTGTTGTTCTCAACACTTTAATCATACTAAACCATTGATATACATGTACTTACCGGATTTGCGATCAAGCCTCGAACCGAACACACTTTATTCTTTAACCACGAGCTCTGATTACCAACTTGTAACGCCCGTCTCAATTTAATATAAATTTACTACTAAATACGCATTTATTTTGCTTAAAATACGGGATAACAAATACTTTGTTAAGTTTAACATTCATACATGATTTGAGTAATTGGGATTCACATCCCTACGATTTAAATCATACTGAAGTAGCATCAAGAGTTACATGTTCATATTTATTGGAAACAAAATATATTAATGCGGAAGCTTCAAAAGTATGTGTTCGGTTCTATGACATCTTGCTCAATCACCATCCGGAGTATCACCAACATCACCTAACATCAAAACCAACTTAAATGTTAGTTTTGACAACATTTCAACAAGTATAATCAAATTCTGATATCAAACAAATAAAAATAAAATATTTTTTTCCAAATCGTGCCTCCCGCGACACGCGGGAGGAGTCCCGTGTTCTGTCGCGTGTCGCGACAATCGTCGCGTGTCGCGCCCCAATTACTGGGTCCCGTCACGTGGCGCGGGGGAAACTAATTTCCAGCAGGTCCGTTTCTGGACCTGCATTTTCTGCCCAGCTCAAAATTTTAACAAAAATTAAACTTCAAATGGCCATAACTTTTAATCTATATGTCCTTTTTACGCGATTCTTTTTCCTACGCGTTCGTAATTTGATTCTCCATCATATGGAGTTAAAACCTGATATTTAACTTCTCAAAAATATAGAATTTCAAGCCTTCGACCTGAATTTATTTTACTAAAACTTTTGACCCGTTTAGGGAATTTTAATCAATTTAGTCTATAATCCGCTCTTTTCTTTTCACACTTCAAAATTCCACCTTCAAAGTATCTACCTATATTCCATAAACATAACGCAAGTTCCTAAACAATCCATATGGGTTGTTTACCCGTTTTACCCATCAAGGGCGTTTTGGTCTGTAGGATCGTATTCTGACCCGAACGAGTCTATCAGAGGAGTCTTGATCAGTTACAGGTGCGGAAAACAAGTAACTGACGTAGAAATAGCTAGATATTCACTTAAATCACACTTTTGATTGATATAACAGTGTTTACATTCAATTGGAAGACCGGCAGCACCTCGGTATCTGTAGACAAGAACCAGTACAAATGATTTCGTTATTGGGGTATATATAGAGTTCAGATTTCGCTCATATGGACATGATGTCCATAAAAGCGAAATCAGATAATGTGATTTCCCACATAGTGACATGCTGATTTCCCACATAAGGACATCCTGATTTCCCACATATGGACATCCTGATTTCCCACATATGAACATCCTGATTTCCCACATAGTGACATGTCCATATATGTGAAATCAACTTTCTTGGGAAATCATCACTACAACTCTATATTCCCGTTCAATGTGCCCTAATCTAACATTCTAAGACTAAGACTTGAACGAAGATGTAGTCGACAGACAACTGCACCAACAGACTCCCCCGTGAATGTTGACGGAATCTTCAGTGAGAGTCTTCAACATGACAATTCTTCAATCTTGATCGGTCTTCTTCAGGAACTCTTCCTGGAACCATGTACCCGGATCTTTCTCTGGTTCTAACTTTCATCAGACTCCCCCTTTCATCAAGCTGGGATCGCTGTCTGGAATTTGTTGTCACCTTTGAAATCAAATCCTGTTTTTTTCTTCAATTTAAGCTCTTCCCAGGTTCTGATGCATCTCCTGGCTTTCCGTAGCAACATGATCAGAAACCTACACATCTCAAACACTCTATTACACACAAACAATATTGTGATTCAACTTAATGAATCAACTAAACCTTTGAGAATCATTTTCATTAAAAATTGATCAAGAATTTAAAACATTCCAAATTCTGATTCAACTTAATGAATCATTTTAAACATTTCAAATCAATTAACCAACCCATCTGTTCATCATGTTTAGCCGTTGAGATTTTGAATATCAGTTTTCAACATCAGTTATTTTTCAAAATATGTAACATAAATGCAATAACAAAAATTAAATGCAGAAATGAAATATGTACAAACATATTTTTGTGAGTTTGCGAAAGAGGATCATATCAGTTTATGAGACACATCACAAACACCGTTAAGCTTTAAACATTTTCAGTTCTAAACGATTCACGTTGATTGACGATATTGTTGTCCACATAAACTCAATCTAAAAACTTTCGAAATGCTTACCGATAGTTAAAGTATATTAATTTTCCACTAAATTCTTATGGACCCCACGATCTTAGCATATCCCCTCATCATGCAATACACTATCTCAAGTAATGCCTTTAAACTTTTATCAACTGTGATTTATGCGAAAATAAAGCAGAATGTTTAAACATTAACAATCAGGTCGATACTTCCGTATACGCAGAGAAAGTCCAATGTTTAAACAAAATAAGAAAAATAAAACAAGTTGAAATTGTTTAGGCTTTTAACCACCAGGTCGATACTCCCGTATACACAGAGGAGGTCCAAAGCTTAAACGAAACACCAAAGAAAATAAAGCAGAAGGTTTAGGCAACAACATCCAGGTCGATACTCACGTATACCCAGAGGATATCCGATGCTTAAACAAAATAAAGAAATAAAACAAGTTTAAGTCTTTGCAAAATGAAATGCACAATCACATCGACTTTTTAGCAAAGTTGTGAAAGTTCACAAACTTAACCAGTTTTATGTCTTTCGACAATCAGCGATTACTGAGTAGGCACACAATCAAGAAGGACAAAACTAAGTACTATGCTTTCAACCATGTTTCCCACTAGAACTAGGCTTTTTCATTTAGGTTTGTATCGTTATCGCAAATCTACTAGTCTAGCTGAGCCTACCGTCACATCTTTAGTGAGATCGCTTATCACATTTTATCTCTCCATTTCTTTAGCATGCTGTGACAGTCCAACTGATCTACTATCATTTCCTCTTTTTGACAACAAAACTCATTTTTACATTTTTTTTAATGTTTTTGACATTTTCAAATTTTCTAATTTTTTTAAAATTTTTACTCCCCATAAAATCAAAATTTGTCTCAATTTTGATTTTCTAGGAAAATTTGAAAATGAACTGTACAAAGTTGACAACATGATGAGAATTACTTCAATTCTCCATTCACTTGGCTTAAACAATCAGAACTCCCCCTGATAACAAAACATTTTCCCATAGTGATTTCAAAACACTTAAGTTTGTTTTAATCAAAATGGTTTTTCCAGAAAATAAGTTTTGTGTGTCTTTTCATAAATTCGGGGATCTTTCATCACTCTGTTTTCTTCAATCACTTGTAAAAACTAACATTTTTAAGATCAATCCACAAACATCACTTGTAAAAAATCAAGTACAACTTAATGTCCCTGATTTACCACTTTTAAATCGAAATCACTTTCGTGAATTTCTCAAGAAATGTGCCGATTCATGTTCCACGCTTACCAACCTGGGAACTCCGACAAGTCAGATTTTTCTATTTAAACAGATTCACCCAAGCCTGACGGTCCTTGGGTGATTTTGAATTCTTGTTTAACAATGATGGAAAATTTACATCATCCATTGTTAGACCAGAATTCTCAACTTTTACCTCAATACACGGCTCTTCTGGTTTTACCATACCAGAATCATTGCCTGATCGTGGCTTGTCTGACTTTAACGAATCAGATTCATTGCCAACAACTGGCTCCTTTGTTTTCGGAGAAACAAATTCATCACCATCAACTTTCTTTTTCATCTTTCTCTCTTTCTTTACTCTCTCCTCTGTCCTCAGATTTGTATCTGATGAATTCGTTTTGCTTGATTTGTCAGTCTTTGGCGAGCAAGACGATTTATCAGAACTTTTATCTGTTTTACCAGTTGTATCCGAGGACAAGATCTTCTCGAGATACTCTCTCGCTTTCTTCCTCTTTTTCCTCAGTCTGTCTTTTTGCCCCTTTTAAAGCTTCACTTTCTTTTCTTGAACTTTAGGTTCTTGAATCTTCTGTTCTTTGGGCTTGACATTGACTGATTTATTCACCTGCTTATGAGATTCAGCCCTCGATCTTCTCATTGAGCAATCTCTAGCAATATGGCCAATGATGTTGCAGTTAAAGCATCTCCTTGACTCAAACCTCCAACTCTGGCAGTTAACAGCAATGTGTCCTTGATAGCCGCATCTGTAACACACTCTGTTATCATACCATTCACCACTTTCGCACCAAACACTCAGATCATAGTATTGTCTGGCTTTGTGGTAATCATCACTCCTCCTGAAAGCTGGATTTGGCCTTTGAGCTCTGTGGTCCGACCTGCACCACTCATTACCAACAATTTTTGAATTTTCATTTTTTACTTTTTGTAATTTTTTATTGCGATTGGATGATTGATCTGATGAACTTTTATTTTCTTTTTGAACATTTTTCAAAATTTTCTCTTTTTGTTTTTGTTCCACTTTCTTCTTCAAAGGTTTTTGCTTAGAGCATTCTCCCTTTTCAGTTGATTGTGGAACAGTTTCCTAAAACTTTTCTTTTAACTTCAAAAATAAATTCTTTTTCTTCATTTTTTCATTTTCATCATCAGATTTCTCATCACAATCTTCAACTTTGACTTTGTCAAAGTTTGTGACATTGTCACTTATTGGAACTGAATTAATAGGTTTTGGACAGGGAATAGTTGAAGTATTCACAAACACCTTCAACTTTTCTTCCCATTCCTTGATTTTCTTTTGAGCACACTCTGCTTCCTTTTCAAGTCGAATAATCTTTTCAAGATGAGAATTGATTGCAATTTATTTTTCAAGATTTTTTTACCAAACAAATCTCTCTCATCTTCTAAAATTTTTATTTGACTTTGAAAATCTTTCTCAATTTTTACTTTTTCATTTTCCAAATTGTGTATTTGATTTTTCAAAACATTTTCTGATTTTTTAAGATTTTTGTTTTCTAATGACAAACTCTCAACCTCCTTCAAGAGTTTGTCATTTTCAGATGTCAACTTCTCACAATTTTTCATCAAAACAAGAATCTGTTTATCATCAGCTTTTGTCTCAACCTTTCGAGCTGAAATATTTTCAACCTGTTTCTTTTCCTCATGAACACTTTCATCCTTACTCTCTTCTTTTGATGAATGATCAAAGATAGGTGCGTCTTCTGCAACCTCTTTCTTTAATTCTGGTTCAGGATTCACAGATACAAGTTTTTCAGATTCTCCTTTCTCAATTTTGACCGATAGAACTTGTTCAATCTGCTCAGTTCTGATCTCTTCTTTAGCAATAACTGCCTTTTTATTCTTTCTTTTTGCATCTTGTTTTTCTTTCAATTTTTCAATTTTATGGGCATAAAATAACTTTCCACTACGTTGATCAGATGGAAGTTGTTGTTTAAGATATTCAAGTTCCCGGATTTCCTCTTCATAATTGTCACTCTCTTCATCAGACGAGTGATCAAAAACTGGAATTTTTTCAACTTCTTTTGCTGAGACTGTTTCTCCTTCTTGCTTTATCGGAATATACTGATGAGATTCATAATGCACATATGCCAACACTTCTTCAAAATCCATGTTTGCGGTAAACAATTTCACAAATGTTCACTTTAAATGTTGATTGGGCCGCTAAATTGGGCTTTCAATGTGCCGCAAACAATGAATCACATGGGCCAAACTATTGACATGGGCTGCAAACACTTAACACATATCAAGTAACAAATCAATTTGGTTGGGCCGCTTTGTCTCGATCTGATCTTCAAGTAGACTTTGACCAACAATTTTTTCTTTATCACATATAATCACATGCAAATGTTTGACTGAGTGACACATTTAATACTCAACATCAAATAATTGGACCTCTACTTTGATCAGATAACATGCAAGAGGGCCACAAACAAAAACACATGCAATTTACTTCATTCTAGATTCACAGTTGCCGACTTTATCAATCTAAATCACAAGTATGATTGGGCCGATACGTATTAGTCAGTCAAAAACACACTGTTCAATGATATGTTTCACGTGAAATCAGCACAGTCACACAGAATTAAACCCCGTTCAAGCTGAATCAAATAGTCACTTGAGCGGAATCACTGATTGGTTCACATGAGCGGAATCATACTAGTCACTGGAGCGAAATCAAGATGTCTGCACTCTGGAGCGAAATTAGACTTGAACTTGGAGCGAAATCAGGTAGTTATGAGCGAAACCTCAAAGTAAATGTGTCACAAGAGCGAAATCTGATGTGATCTATAAGCGAAATCAGAGGTTGTCCGTATAAGCGAAATCAACTCGGAACCTAATTTTGTCCATTTTTAGTCTGTATTTTAGTGTCAAACTTTCCAGGATTTGTTAATGTCCAATTATCTATGATCTGTGAAATTTTGAGCGAATTTTGACCGGTAAATCTTCCTAAAATGATGAAAGAAGGTGTAGAAGTAAGAAATCTAAATGAAATTTAGCTAATCTCTGCAGAACTCCTCCTCCTGAGCTCTGATACCACTTGTAGGATCGTATTCTGACCCGAACGAGTCTATCAGAGGAGTCTTGATCAGTTACAAGTGCGGAAAACAAGTAACTGACGTAGAAATAGCTAGATATTCACTTAAATCACACTTTTGATTGATATAACAGTGTTTACATTCAATTGGAAGACCGGCAGCACCTCGATATCTGTAGACAAGAACCCGTACAAATGATTTCGTTCTTGGGGTATATATAGAGTTCAGATTTCGCTCATATGGACATGATGTCCATAAAAGCGAAATCAGATAATGTGATTTCCCACATAGTGACATGCTGATTTCCCACATAAGGACATCCTGATTTCCCACATATGGACATCCTGATTTCCCACATATGAACATCCTGATTTCCCACATAGTGACATGTCCATATATGTGAAATCAACTTTCTTGGGAAATCATCACTACAACTCTATATTCCCGTACAATGTGCCCTAATCTAACATTCTAAGACTAAGACTCGAACGAAGATGTAGTCGACAGACAACTGCACCAACATGGTCAACTTTAGCCCCTCATTTACGATGACGGGCTTCCACTAATTATTTGACCCAAAATCGCGCTTATAACTAATATCTTATTTATGAGTACCTGGCCCGGTCAACATATAGACCCGTTTCATTTTTATACCTTGCTTTTATTAGCCGCTACTCCAAAGCGACGCAATTATTCTATTTCTGTTCAATCCTGTGAACATATAACTTGACAACCAAATGTTAGTCGATATTGCCAAATGGTGTTATCATCACCATTTGGCTCGTTTGGCCTATATGACCAAACGTTTACATACATAACAAAACATGGTTTTTAACTACCAATTCGCCCATCCGACCCATTTCGGATTTTACCATTAGATCCCTTTTTCCATTAACCAAGGATTTCATCATTTTATATGTTCTGATCCGTATTATTTCGTATCGGAAACGTATTTCGGATATAGCTTTTGTCATATTTACAATCTATGAATAAATGCATGTCTTATAAAAAGGGTGTAAGCTTTTACTTACCTCGCGTCCGCGAAAACATTCTTCGCATCCATTATCCGTTTTACCCATTCCTCTCCAAGCCCCCACCTAGCTTGTTTAGAGTCAAACTATATCAATATCCATAAGATGGTTAGATTGGTCATTCTATACAATGGCCATCACCCTATGGACCCCTTTTTTTACACACTTATCAATCAAAGCATGCCATATATTCAACAACTAGTTTATAACTTGTCATTTAGCCAAGATTAACAACAATTAGGCAAGTTCATATCACCGAAAAATAGGTTGTTTTTGGTGACCTGTTTAACCTGTTTACAAGTCTTCAAAAATTATGATTTTTTTATGTGGCGTACCGCTCGGAGTGTTAGGCCTTATGCTATAATTACAAGATCTAACTCTTTACAAAAAATTCATAAAAATTCATTTACTAAGCTGCAATCAGATTCGTGACTTCTAACTGCAGCTTACGAAAAAATTCATTTAAAATTTCTCGTTTATCCGATTGACGAAATTCCAATTGGAGCTTTTTGGAATTAACGGAAGCTACCTACAGTAAAAATTTGAGATAATAAATCAGTTCTCAAATTGAGTTATGACATTCGTAATGGGATGCAAATTCTGCCAGAAAACACAGCCTGAACCTTCGATACCGAAAAATTCATAAAACATTCAATTTTCGTCAAAAAAATGCAATTCCAGTGGGGTTTTAAAGATATTTCCTGGAATTACATTTTAGACTCAAGAAACATATGTTTTTGTCAAGTTTTGTCCACGTTACAACCAATACAAATCGGCTGTAAATTCTGATCAGAAGCTGTTTGAATTCAGCTTTCAATTAAAACATGTTTATGACATTATAACACTTATTTTTAGCAATCAAAACCCTAAAAACATCACATACACGAATTTAGCATCAACAAATCAGAATTTACTTCATGAAACTCAAATTACACTAGAATAACTATAAAAAATCCTAGTGTTTAACATGTTTCTACAAAACCCAGTTATCACCTTCAATGGTGATTATGATTTACAAGAATTAGGCATGATTTCAACACATAATTGTCTAGGGTTCACTCCTAGACACAATATTGTTCCTATTCCATCAATATAACATTCATGCATCAACAATTTTCGTGTTCTCTATGTTTACTCAGAATTTCAACTAGAGATTTCTCATGAAATTTACATACCTTGTGACTCCTTTTTCAGTGGAGATCACTAATTCGTGCTCGAATTTTGATTTAGGATCGATTTTGGCCTTCAATTTGAGAGATTAAGCATGAACTATGGTTGTGGGGTTTTCCTTGGTCGCCCTCTGCTTCAATCGACCAGACACTCACTTTTGTGTGTGTTTGGTGTATTTTATTTTGTTTTAATTAAATCTAGTTTCAAGTTTAACAAGTTTGGCCCCTCTACTATCATTAGGTTTTTATTTTAAGTGTTTTAACCCACTAGTATGTCACTACAAGACTTCTCTTCTAACTAGGTTATTATTATTCCTAGTTAACTTATTGGATTCCGGGAGTTATAACCCGTCTCAAAACTTTTATTCTCTTTTTATTTAATATTAGATTTAATTATTCAAATCCTAATATTTACCGGGTTAATTTTACCACTAACGGTATTTTACCCGTTCATAAATATTAACATGGTTTAATTACCAAACCCGTTTTCGGGGTGTTACATTATTACCCCAGTTTGCTGTAGTAGTTGATCAACCTTCCTTCCAAGATGGGAGTGTAGAAGATGATCCTTATAATTTTGTTTACAATGGTGTACCTGGAGAGCATCGTGTTTTAAAGGAACGGGGTGCATGTCCTAATTGTGGAGCAAAACGATTTCAATTTGAATTTGATACCTTTTGTTGTATGAGTGGGAAAACTGTGTTAGCAAACTTAGAAATTCCAGAGGAATTGTACCGATTTTTCACGTCTCAAGATTAAATTGGAGATATGTTTAGGCAAAACATCCGTGCTTATAACACCAATTTTTCTTTTGCCTCAATGGGTGTGACATTGGATGATACGTTGAACAATATGAGAGACGGCGTATATACTTTTCGTGCACATAAAGGAATATATCACAGAATCGACCAATTAGTTCCGAGGGATGGGACCCCTAGGTACTTGCAGTTGTATTTTTACGATCCTGATACTGAGTTAGATCACAGACTCCGATGGCCAAATCTTGATCGGCGTATTACTCAGATTTTAACACGCGTTCTTTTCTACAAACCCATATGTCGATACATTTAGAAGACTTGCGGAACTAGGACCTCTGGACAACTATAGAGTCACTTTGAATACTTCGGTTGAACTTGACCAAAGGGTGTACAACCGACCAACGACATCGGAGGTATATATAATATTATATTAATTGCAATTATTTAATAGTGTTGCTTATTTTACTTACTTATAGTTCACAATTATATAGGTTGCTGGTATTTGGGTTGAAGGTAATGACAATATCACTTCGTATAAACGAAGTATTGTTGTGTACGGTAGGTCTGAAGATAGACAAACTATTCAGCCGTACTTCAGTTGTTACGATCCATTGTCGTATCCTCTATTTTTTCCTAATGGTGAGTCGGGTTGGCATGCTAACATACCACGTCACGGAGTATCAATCAATGAGGTTCACAACAATGAAGGAGAAATGGAAGGTACCAATAATTTGTTATCCTTTTTAAGTGAAGATCATAAAAATAGCGTAATGCGTTTTATTTTTATTAACTGTTTGTTTTTAATACATCTTCATCGTTCAGAGGCTAACACACGAAGTGGTAGAACAACCGTGGCTATGCGAGAGTACCACTGTTACAAGTTCCAGATTCGATCTACTGAAAATGTGCTTCTGTTCGGTGGTAGGCTGCTACAGCAGTTTGTGGTTGATGTTTACATAAAAATTGAGACGTCACGCTTAGAATTTTGTGAGAGAAACCAGGCTAAGATTCGGGCCGAATTGTACCAAGGTATTGTGGATTGCATCAATACTGGTGAGGTTCATGCAAACAGATTCGGGAAAAGAATTGTGTTGCCTGCATCTTTCATCGGGGGGCCTCGCGACATGCGACGTCGGTTTCTAGATGCGATGACTTTAGTTCAAGATGACGGCAAGCCTGATGTATTCCTTACAATGACATGTAATCCTAAGTGGCCTGAGATATGTGATAATTTACATGTTGGTCAAACTGCACAAGATTGTCCAGACCTTGTTTCAAGAGTGTTCCGGGCTAAATTAGAAGATCTTAAGGATCAACTCTTCAAGAAACATGTCCTCGGGGAAGTTAAGGCATACGTCTATGTCAGCGAATTTCAAAAGTGGGGTTTGCCGCACGCACATTTTCTCCTAATCATGTACCCGCAACACAAGATCAATAACGCGGACCATTATGATAAGGTTGTGTGTGCTGAAATTCCTAACAAACTAAGACATCCCAGATTGCATGAGATGGTTGTCAAGCACATGATTCACGGTCCTTGCGACAATTTATGATCAAGCAGTCCTTGTATGTAGGGTGATCCTAAAATTTGTCGTTTTCGCTATCCTAGACAATTTAACGAACAGACAACACAAGGAGAAGATTCGTATCCGTTGTATCGAAGGAGAGACACCGGGATAGAAGTGGACCTACGAGGACAAACACTTGATAATAGATGGGTGGTCCCATATAACCCAAGGCTTTTGATGATGTTTAACTGCCACATGAATGTTGAAGTTTGCTCAAGTATAAAATCTGTGAAATATCTTTTTAAATATGTTTATAAAGGACATGACAAACAGGTTATTCAAGTCGATCAAAGTGAGCCAGGGGTTGTTATTAATGAGATAAAAAGATTTCAAGATGCACGCTACATATCGCCCCCAGAGGCTATGTGGCGCATTTTTTCCTTCTCTCTTTCTCAAATCTTTCCTGCTGTTCTAGCCTTACAACTTCATCTCCCAAATAATCAAATGGTTAGATTTAGAGATGATGACATAATGCCTAATATTGTTGATAGGGAAAGGGATAAGAGAACCATGCTAACAGCATTTTTTGAGATAAATAGAAACGATGAAACATCAAGGGTACATTTGTATAAAGATTTTCCAAAACACTTTATGTGGAATGGAAGCACACGCCGTTGGAGTCGTCGTTTCGGTAAAAAACAAAGAGGTCGTATCGTTTCCGCTAATCCAGCAGAAGGAGAAAGGTACTACTTACGCCTACTTTTGTCAAATGTCAGAGGGCCTACTTCTTTTAAACATCTTTGCACAGTTAATGGTCAACGGTGTGAGACATTTCAGAAAGCAACTCTTGAGTTAGGCTTAATAGAAGACGATGAATATCTATCACAATGTCTCGAAGAAGCCTCTACGTTTCAGTTTCCCAATGCTCTTAGAAGGTTATTTGCGACCATAATGATTTTTTGCCAACCTGGAGATATTCGAAAGTTATGGAATGACCACTTTGATTCACTGTCTGAAGATCATCGGTTACACTGTCAAAGTATAGAACGAGTTCAAAATATGGTTCTTACCGAAATTAGTGTCTTGGTACAATCCATGGGTAAAATATCAATGAATTCGACCTTCCTAAGATAACTGACGATGTTAACTTACAAGATGCAGGTTATCGTGAGTTACAAGAAGAGTATGGGATTGTTTTGGTACCTAAACACTTGAGTGCCAAAGATTCACTTAATCCGGACCAAAAAAACGTGTTTGATGAGATCATGATGCATGTTGATAATGATCTTCCAGGCGTGTTCTTTATTGATGGTCCTGGTGGAACTGGAAAAACATTTTTGTACATTGCCTTGCTTGCTGAAATTCGGTCACGTGGTCTTATTGCTCTCGCAACAGCTTCGGTGCAGTGGCTAATAATATATCAGGAGGTAGAACGGCTCACTCGAGATTCAAGATTCCTCTTAATCTTGAAAATAATTCAATGTGCAATATCAAAAAACAGAGTGGGGCCGCTAAACTGATTCGATCTGCCAAAATAATCATATGGGATGAAGCGTCGATGGCTAAACGACAGGCGATAGAGGCAGTCGATCGTACATTCCAAGACATTATAGGTGTTAGTCTCCTATTTGGTGGGAAGATAATGGTTATGGGAGGTGACTTCAGACAGGTGTTGTCGGTTATTAAACGTGGCACTCGAGCACAGATTGTAGACTCCAGCGTACGAATGTCACCTCTTTGGTCTTTGACGAAGAAGATGCGGTTGACCATAAATATGAGAGCACTGAAAGATCCATGGTTTTCTAAATTTCTTTTAAGAGTCGGTGATGGAACTGAAGAACCAATCAAAGGAAACTATATCCGCATACCCGATGACATGACAATTCAGTGCAACAACAGAGAAAACGCTATAAAAGAATTGATCCATGCCATCTTTCCATCAATTGAAGATAATGTATATTCTTCAGATTATATAATCTCTAGAGCAATATTGTCCACTAAAAATGAGAGTGTTGACGAGATTAATAATCAAATGATTGAAATTTTTCAATGGGAGGAAAAAGTTTATTACAGTTTTGATGAAGCTGAAGACGATCAGTGCAACTTCTATCCGGTCGAGTTCTTAAACTCGCTAAATGTTAGTGGTTTGCCGCTTCATAAGCTTCGTTTAAAAATTGGATGCCCAATAATATTGTTACGTAATATCGATCCATCACATGGCCTGTGTAATGGCACGCGGTTGATATGTAAGGGTTTCATGCGAAATGTTATTGATGCGGAAATTGCAGTCGGTCAACATGCCGGAAAAAGAGTTTTTTTGCCAAGAATCCCTCTAACCCTTTCTGAAGATGACATGTTCCCATTCAAGCTGAAAAGAAAACAATTTCCAATTCGACTTAGCTTTTCCATGACGATTAATAAAGCTCAAGGTCAAACAATTCCGAACGTTGGTATTTATCTACCGGATTCTGTATTTTCACATGGACAACTTTATGTCGCGTTATCAAGAGGGATTTCAAGACAAAGTACGAAGGTGTTGGTACATCTCGCCAAAGAATTCAAACAACGCGGAGTTTACACATCAAATGTTGTCTACCAGGAATTGTTGTGTGATTAATTAATCGCATCCGTATCAAAACGAAGGTAAGTTAGTAGATTTTGTGCCTTATTTGCTTCCAGAAATTACCATTTAATTACTATTTTAAAGCACCTGTAAGCGTCTAACATTTTTTTATGTGTCGAAATCTGGTACAGTAGAGGAGAAGATACAAGAAAGTCATAAGCGAACGGATGTATTGTTAAAACAGGAAGAGATACAAGAGACTCCCCGCATTTTGTTTTTATTGTTTTGTCCATCTACTTGACTGTTTTGAACTCTTCTTGTTTTTAATTACATCTACTTCCTTGTTTTGTACTCTTCTTGTAGAAGATCACGCCGAATCTACACCTAAAAAAATTTATCTGAGTATATAACCAAAGAATCGATAAACTAACAGAAAAACCAGTGCCATCATATCAAGAATAAGAAAACTAACTTAAGTACTATACAATATATCACGAGACGACGGATAAACTAACGGTAAACGAGTATCCTATTGTAAATCGCCACTCCCGCCGCATCGCGCGGGTAAGTGACTAGTAAATATATACATATATGGGTTTTCTAAGGTGAATGGGTAGCCAAATCAAGGGGAGTGAGAGTGCTCTTTTAGACCAAGAGGTATGGGAGCCGGCTTAGGCCCGGCGCCGGTCTCCCACACCGCCCCCCTCTTTCCGTCCCGGCGTTTCCGGCTCCCCATAGATGAAGTCGACGGGCCAAATTTCAAAATAATAGCCGTTGGTAACGGCTAGATTTAATAAAAAAATTACTTTTTCACTTTAAATATATATCACTTTCATCCATTTTTTATATCATTTCCTCAATATTTCTCCCATTCTTCTCCCATTCTCATCCATTTTTATAAAAAAAACACTCCCATTTTTTATACAATCATGAATCCATTCAACCCAAACAACCCCAACCCGAACAATCCCAACCCTAACAATCCCAACCCGAACCAACCTAACTTTTTTTCGAGTCCCGCTTACACTCCGACTATGGATCCTTCGTGGGTGTCTCCACAATTTACGTTTTCGGGTTTCCAACAATCACCTAACGCCTTCTCCCAAATGTCCCAAGTTCAACAAATGCAACAATACCAAGCACTCCAACAATTCATGCAACGCAACTCGGTTCAACTTGATCAATTCCAATCGCAACCGCCAACTTCCCAACCGCAACCCCCGGTTCAACTTGACGATGATGATGAAGTCGTCCCCGAATCACCACCCAAAGAACTCAAGCGCAAAAAAAACACGGGGAAGGGGAAGGCGGTTGAAACCGAACCCGACACCGCAAAAAAAGCCGTTCGAGAGCAAAGCCGAGACAGTGGACAAAAGTAGAGGAGGAGGCGCTAACAATTGCGCATGTTAAGGCCTCAACTTGCCCGATTGTCGGTATGAACCAAAGTTAATTTTTTTTTAATTTAAATTTAAAAAGATTTATTTTTTTAATTTTACTAATGCAATTTTTTTATTTTAGGGAACAATCAAACGGGTTCTAGTTTTTGGAAGGCATGTACGGATAGATTTAACGAGCTTATGGGGAAAGGCCCGATGCGTGACCTCGATTCCGTATCGGGCAAGTGGCGGAAAATGAACAAGACCGTGAATGAATTTTGCGGGTATTATAACCCATTTTACATCAATCGTCCTAGTGGGAGTAGCGACGAGGACGTTCTTAACCTTGCGATGGCTAAATGGGATACAAAAAATCCGGCGCCTTTCCCGCACCTCCGAGCATGGAACATTTTAAAGAAAGAACCTAAATGGGTGTCGGTTCCAAATGAGGTCGCAACTGCCAAACGGACTAAAACTTCCGAGTCCGGAAGTTATAGTGCGGGAGGCTCCACCGCTCGTTGTCAAATCGACATAAACGACGACCCGATATATGACGAGGATGTGTTGCCAGCTCACGAGATCGAACGTCCCACCGGAAGGGACAAAGCAAAAAAAGAGGCGGCCGGAAAGCGCAAAGGGTGTAGGATCGTTTAACCGACCAAAATGAGTCGTTCAGAGGCGTTCTACTCAATATGAAAGGCGGAAACAGACATATCAAGTTCGATTCAGCTAGATATTCACTTTAACTGTCTATCTGATTGATTTGACAAAGTTTTACAGCGAAACGACACTTCGGCAGCACTTCGGCTCCGGAATTACACATACACCAATCTCACAAACGAAATCAGGCAACAACTATTTGTAGGCAACCTAATTCCGCTTGAACATGCTCAAGCGAAATTAGGTTTCACACGGAATTACCATTTCGAGCGGAATTAGCCAACTCAAACGGAATTAACTCATGTAATTTCGTTTGAAATGACATTTGTCAATTTCAAGCGAAATTAACCTAAAAACCTATTTTCTTGTTTTCCATGCCATGATCTATCTCAACAATTACAAGAGTCGATAAAAGACGAAGTCGACAGACGCATGCACCAACAGACTCCCCCTCGAATGTTGACGAGTCTTCAGTGTCGAGTCTTCAACATCTTCAGTCTTTATCAGTCTGCTCTTTCTGAAATATCTGACAATGTAAAACTTCTTCAATCTCTGTCTCTTTTCATCTCCATTTCCAGAATCACAACCTGGCTCTTAACGCTCTCTAACTCTCTTGATCAGATCTCTTGATTCTTTTTAAGCATAGGATCAGAAACCTGGCTTTCTCCAATCTTCAATCCTGTACAAACTCTACCTCACAATAAATTTCACAAATTTAAAATTTGATACATTTAAATTTTGCTTATCAATTGTATACACAAATCAATAAATGTTTTTACAATGTTAATCTCTGATGAACCACTTGTATGAAAAACATTTTTCTTTTAAAAACTTTTAATATTTCAAACAGACTCCCCCTCACAATTTGTCATCATGTTTAGCACTTGGAATTTTGAAAATCAGCTCTCCAACATCAGTTGTCGAAAATCTTTTTGTATTTTTCAAAATTTATGCTAAAACATTCTTAAAATCTTTTTGGAATTTTGAAATAAACGAAATGCAGTAAAGAAATATTTACAAACAATATTTTTGTGAGTTTGTGTAAGAGGATCATATCAGTTTTTTAAGACATATCACCAACACCATTAAGCTTTATACATTTTCAGTTCTAAACGATTCACTTAGATTGTCAGTATACTTATCCACTTAAATTCTCACACAAAGTTCAACTGTTTCGAGATACGAGATTAATGTTTTAAGCACTTAAACTTATTCGCGTGTCCCACCTCAGAATATACTCCAGTATCCAGATCCCAATATTCAGTCTTATAGGTGAGTATACCTAGATGATATCTGTAAGGGGTTAAATGCGAGGGCCGTGAGAACTTAGGTCAGAACTTCTGTTCAGCAGAGAGATGACGACTTCGACTTTTGGTGTGTCCCCTTTAGAGGATCTTTTGTTTCAACAGCACATGATTAGCATTTTGCAATGTTTCATCATTTTTTGTACTGAGGGCGGCGCTATATTTCAAGCAAGCAGAAAGTATTATACGGGGACTAGGCCATTGCTTCCGCAAAATCAGAAGTCCCGGGATAATACCCCAGATATCACTGAGTATAAAGACCTAGTATCTCAGAAAGAGAGACCTTTCAAACAAGATTTCGAGGGTTACCCATATATCCGAGATATGTTACCCTTGAAATTTAGGTTTATATCTCGTCACAATCTACTAAATGTGCAAAAACCTACTGGCACATCATCAGTGAGACCGTTTATCACATTTTGACTTTCCAATACTTTAGCATGCCGTGATTGTCCACTGATGTACTATCATTTTCTCTTTTCTCAACAAAACTCAATTTTTTATTTTATCATGTTTTTTACTTTTTCAAAATTTTCAAATGTTTTTGGATTTTCTGAAAATTCTTACTCCCCCTAAAATTCAGACACATTAAAAAACTTTGAAAACAAACTGTACAAGAAACGTGACAACTGATATCAAATCGCTTCAATTCGCCATCCACTTGGCATAAACAATCAGAACCCCCCCTTACAACAAACTATTTTCCCATTATGATTTCAAAACACTTAAGTTTGTTTTAATCAAATGGTTTTTCCGGAAAATAAGTTTTGTTGATTTAATAACACCACATGTAGGTTAGGGGATCTATTCATCACCTTGTTCTATCAACCACTTGACAAATATAACATTTTTAAATTCAATCATCAAACAACACTTTGTAGAAAATCAAGTACAACTTAATGTCCCTGATTTACCACTTGTAAGTCGAAATCACTTTCGTGAATTTCTCAAGAAAGATGTCGATACCTGCTTCACACTTACCAACCTGGAAGCTCCGGCAAGTCATACTTCTCACATATGAAAAACAGGCATCCAAGCTTCACCAAACTTAGATGTTCCCTCCTCATCTGCACTCGGGTAGTACGATGCTTTTTTTGTTTCATAAAACTCTTTTACCCCTTTAACCTTTCCCTCGATCATCTTCCCAAAAATCTTTTTCACATTTCCATTAAAAACTTTTTCGACATCAAATTCTTTCTTCTCAGAATAGAATTGATTTGAAATCTCAACTTTACCAAATTTTTGTTTAAAATTTTCAGCCTGCAATGGTGGAAAATTTGCATCATCCATTGGCGGTACTGATGTTTCCAGTTTTATCTCAACTTGTGGCTCCTCTGATTTTGTGGAATCAGATTCATCGCCAGATTTCACATCAAATTTCTTAACAACCCATTTTTGGTTATCAAGATTTACTCTTCTTTTGTAAAATCTTTTCGAACATTCACCAACTTCATATGTTGAATTTTTAAAAACTTTGAATCTTTCAGTTGGTGGTTCATTTTTCTCAACAATCTTCTCTTTGAGTTTAGAAACAACTTCCTGTTTTGTTTTGGTTGCCAATGGACAATTCTAGGCAATATGACCAACTTCTTGACATCGATAACAGGTTCTTGTCTCCTTTCTCTGGTAAACTCCATTCTTTTCAAACTTTTGTCTCTCAGCAAAGAACTCTTTATTTGTTTGCTTCCAGAATGAGCTCTTTTGTTCTTCTTCCGAGCTTGTCCCTGAAACAAATACAGTTTTTGGTTTATTATTTTTCTCATTTTTATGATTTTCAGGTGGAATAAAACCAAGTCCTTTCTTTTTGAAATTACTGTTACGGTTTGGTTTCTTTCGATAACCTGAACCAGAATTGTAACTCCTTTTCTTGTTTAAAATTTTACTTATTTTTTGTTGATCTCTTGAGGTGTAAGGTCTAGGTTTTTTAGAAAGATTTCCATCTTTTATTTCAGAAATATTAATTTCTGTTAGTTTGAAAACCTTTTTTTATCATTTCTGGTTTAACACCTCTTATTGGAAATTCCTCATTAGAATATAATTTGTCTGAATCAATCAAAGTATATGCCACTTTGATTAGTTCATCATTCAAATTAGATTTTGATAATAAGAATTCTTTATTGTAAACCCTTTTAACTGACGACTTTTGACTGTCAACTGATGAGCTCGAACTCTTTGACTCCGACTTTGACTCTGACTCTTCATCCTTATCCAACACATGATCGACCACCTTTTTTATTAACTCAGACTCATGATCAGTATCAGACGATGTGAATGTGACGTCAATATTTTCTGGTAACTCATCAGTTATTTCGGACTTTAACTTTATATTGACTGCCTTTTTGACTTGCTCCTCATTTGGTTTTCTGGGAGAATAACCTTCCCAGATCGGAGGCGGAAACTTGTTATAATTTGCACTTTGTTTCTTACCAGTATCCTTTTCTTCAGGCTTCTTGTCTTGAAATGCTTCAAAACCTGCAACAGTTGGATAAATTCGATCAATCAAATAATCAGAACTAGAATAACTTTGCAACAATCTTCTAATTCTTTCATTTTCAATTCTTTATGTCTCCAACTCCTGCTTCAGCTTTGCACATTCTTCAATGTAATGATTAATAGCCTTCTGCTTTGACATCATCACAGCATTCATCATTGTCTATGCATCTTCTCTTTCAGAGTTAGTCTTTTGAAGACCATTCACTGTTCTGTTCAACACATCATATGATTCTTTCACGTAGTTGAGATTGAATAATAATTGATCTTTTATCTTGTCTTGCTCGCTCAATTTATCATCTTTCTCTTCACATTGTTTGCAAGATTCCAAGCACTTTAAACAAGGTTTGATAACTTCAACAATCTTTTCTACTTCAATGATTTGTTCAACTTCGACTATCTTCTCAACTTCAACTACTTTCTCAACTTCAACCATTTTTTCAGCTTCAACTACCTTTTCAGTAGCTTCAACTTCCTTTTCAGCAAACTCAACTTTTTCACTCTGTTCAGATTTTTCTTCTTGTGCAACAATCTCGCTTTTCACCTGTTTCTGGTTTTTAGCTGCATGTTTCTCCTTCAGCTTTTCCACTTTTTCTGCAAAATAAAATTTAAAACTTTCAGGAGATAGATGAGTTTTTGCAATATTAATATGTTTTTCTTCCTCATCATCACTATCATCTGTTGATGATTGATCAAACACTTGTGTTTGTTCTGAACTATCATCTGAAAAATTAGTTTCATCATCTTGATTCTTTTCATCTTTAGCAAACACTTTCATCCATTCCGTCATCAAATCTGGTTCTTGAATTATCTGTGCAATGAGACCTGCTATTTTTGAATCGGGTGGAATGTATTTGTCCCAACTGAAACCTGCAGCCACTTTCTCATCATCTTGATCAATGATACCATAATAAGCTTTCTTATTTGCATCTTCGATCATTTTAGCATGTGCAGTTTGTGGTTCTTTTTGTTGATGCGGTTGATGAGCAATTTGTTGATAAATGGCTTTTCGATAATAATCATCTTTTCCAAACGGATTCTGTGCTCTTCTCGATTTTTATATTCTCTCTTGAAATGTCCTTTCTCCCTGCATCGAAAACAAGTAACTTTAGATTTATCAAAACCCAAAGTAGATACATTAGCATCCATAAAATCATTTCTTCCTGTAATTATTTTAAAATTTTCAGCTCTTCTTAAAACACTCGCTAAACACCATTTTATATCCATCAGCTCTATTTCTTCAGCATCGATCTGATCGTAATCCTCTTTTGTCAGCATGGGATTTCCGATTTTTCCTGCAACCAATCCTTCATATGATTCCAATGCTGTAACAAGTAATGCCATATGACTTTTGACAACTTCTTCAGAAAATTTTTGACCATTCTGAAGATGCAATGCGATATTGCAATTTAAGACATGACCATTGGTGCTATTTGAACTTGATAACTTGAGCTTGAAGCTTTCGGATTCACACTCGGATATGAAGAAAATCCACTGCTGCTGTTTGAACTTTGATTGATTGATTCAGATGATCTTTCTGTACTAAAAGCAGTTTGGATTTTAGGACTTGCTTCAACATTCTGAACGCTCCCTTTGTAATACATCTTAACATCTTGTTGTGCACTAGGATTGTTCATTCTTGCAATCTTCTGTTGCTCCAGATCTTGACCTTCAATCTTTTCAATGAATTGAGATATTGTCAAATCATCATATTCTCCAGTATTCTTCAAGATCATCAGAAATGTACCACATTCTTTCTGAGGTAAAGCATCAGCTAATTTGTCGACCCATTCTTCACGATCTTTGGTGATGTCTAACAATGACATTGAACGTACTAAGTGACAATATCTTTCAATCAGTTTCTTTGTATCTTCTCCTGGCAAACCTGTAAACAAATCAAATTCTTTCTTTAGTAATGCTTTTTTACTCTTGATCATTTTCCCACTTCCCTCAAATTTAATTCGTAGTGCTTCCCAAATTGAGCGTGAAGTCTTATCATGTTGAAGTAACACAAATATGTCTTCTTTAATAGCTTGTTGGAGTAAACTGCTCATCATCTTTTCTGCTTTGTACATGTCTCGTTCTTTATCTGTAAATTCATAAATTTTCTTTTCAACTCCCAAATCTGTACGTGCTAGCACATACTTTTTCTCAACACATTCCCAAGACCTCAAATGATTAGCTTGAACCCAGTTTTCAAATCGGTCTTTCCAACCATAATACTCCTCAATGCCCATTAGCTTCGGGGGTTTTTGCAAAGTTCCAGTTTCATTTTCCATGTTCATGTTCTTAGCAATGTCAGCTGGAGTAGTCGGGGATGTAGCAAACGCGTTAGAGAATTCCTCTTCCATGTTTTGGCAAAATTTTTCAAAATCTGACACTTTCAAAATAAAATTACACTTCTTAACTAAGATACTCTTTCAAACGGAATCACAGTTGAAACGAAATCACTATCAAACGAAATTATAGCACAACACTTTCAAGCGAAATAACAATTCACACGGAATCACTTTCACACGAAATAAGCTTTTCAAACGGAATCAGGCTTTCAAACGGAATCACCCAAGCGAAATACCACTTTGGAGCGGAATAGCTGATTTCAAACGGAATTACTCAAGCGAAATTACAATTCCGTGCAGAATTAAGTGCAGTTTCAAGCGGAATTATGCTGAACTCATCATTTCAAACAAACTTTTCAAGCGAAATTACAAATTGATCAGGTTTTAAGCAGAATTTAGATCTAAAACTCTCAAGGGTTTGTTAAAACACAAATGCGCGTATACTGTGAGAAAATTAGCCGATTTTAACCATGAAAAGTTGTCCAATTTTGAAAAGAAGGTGTAGAATTTAGAAAAACTGATGAAATCAAACTGAATATGGTAGAACTCCTCCTCCTGAGCTCTGATACCACTTGTAGGATCGTTTAACCGACCAAAACGAGTCGTTCAGACGCGTTCTACTCAATATGAAAGGCGGAAACAGACATATCGAGTTCGATTCAGCTTGATATTCACTTTAACTGTCTATCTGATTGATTTGACAAAGTTTTACAGCGAAACGACACTTCGGCAGCACTTCGGCTCCGGAATTACACATACACCAATCTCACAAACGAAATTAGGCAACAACTATTTATAGGCAACCTAATTTCGCTTGAACATGCTCAAGCGAAATTAGGTTTCACACGGAATTACCATTTCGAGCGGAATTAGCCAACTCAAACGGAATTAACTCGTGTAATTTCGTTTGAAATGACATTTGTCAATTTCAAGCGAAATTAACCTAAAAACCAATTTTCTTGTTTTCCGTGCCATGATCTATCTCAACAATTACAAGACTCGATACAAGACGAAGTCGACAGACGCATGCACCAGCAAAGGGGCCGGCTCGAGTGGAGGGGGCGGCTCGGGTGGAGGTGGCGGCTCGAAGGCGTCTTCGAAAATGGACGAGTTGATTTCCGAATTCCGTTCGTTTAAAGACTTTGTGGCCGAAAAATATAGTCACAAGAAACACGTGTCGGCTGACTATGCTCGAGCGGAGGATTTTAGGATAATGAGGTTGGATCTCGACTCGGTTCCGGAGGATGAACGCGAGGTTTATCGGAGGATGAAGGAAGAGGTGAAGAAAAAATGGACGTCGTAGGTTCTTTTTTATTTTTAGGAAATGTAATTTTTTTTTCGGAAATGTATTTTTATTTTTAGGAAATGTAATTTTTTTTATGTTATGAAATGAATTTATTTATGTTGTTTTTTCTAATTTTTATAAAGTTTTTATTAAGTTAATAAAAAAAAACTTAGAAAATTATAAAATATTTAGGTGGGGTAGCCCCATCCTCCACCCCTCTCAAAAGTGAAGGAGGCCCATCCTCCACGGGATGGTGATGCTCCCCATACCCACTAGTCTTAGTGTGTCAAAGTGGGATTGCATATGCTTGTGAATTTGTATGTGTCAGATAAGAAAAAGAAAACAAGTTAGACAATGCGTAGTGGGCAATATTCACTCTTGGGTGTTTTGCGCCATGTGGCAGTCCGGTTAGCAATGGGGCATTATTGGGCGTTTTCTAAAATGAGTGTAGTGAGGATGTGGGGATTGTGGGGTACTATGTTTGTAATAAAATAAAATAAAATAAAAACATGCAAAAAACTCCCAAATTTGCAACCACTACGGGTGATCTTAAGCATGGTTTTGATAAGAGTATAAGAGAACTGGTGGATATTCTTATTTTATTATTTTTTTTATATAAGATTAAACCATATTTATTTTTTTTTTCTTTATAAAAATAACTGTGTAGTGTGAAAGTGATTATGACCGTGACTTATCAGTTAAGGATGTCCTTGGTTTACATATATTCATGTCCATAGAATTGGGTTCTACTCATTTAAATTGAATTACCTTGTATCACATTCTAGATACATATATTGCATGGGCTGAGCCCATGTCTCGGTATTGTGTTGAGCCTAGTGGGTTTTTAGATGAATTGCTCCCAAGGCCCATTAGCACGTGTGTAGTTCTTTGTGCAACCCAATGACGTTTCCACCGCCCGTTTTCTCCTGAATTTCGTATGATGTCGTAGAATAAAATTTTAGGATCATGAGTATGTAAAATAGTGTCGGTAGTCGACGTTTGACGCGTTCGTTCGTCGGTTGCGCTAAAATCGCGTACAACGCTTTATTTGTCGTTTTACGATCCGATTTCGACTGCGGATGTTAAAATTCGATTACGAAGCTAAATTTATTATTATATTTCAGTTTTTAAGGTAATACACGAGTCTGATGCTTCCGTTTCGTTGTCGGTGCGTTCCTACAGTCGCGTTTTTCGTTCACGTTTGCGCTAAGTGCCGTCCGAAAGCATGATGTTTTCACAAAACCACATTCATAAGCATAAGTTATACGTATAAACTTCGTATTTGTCGGTGTGATCAGTATTTTGTACGATGTTAGTTCGTTTATCGTTCCGCAAATTTCTCTAGAAATCACCATACGCGCACTGTAATGTCAGATAAGCGTTCCTAGGCATTCCAATAGCCTAAGTAGCTAATTCGCGTCTTAAACACTATTTGTTATTGTCTTAAACGTTGGTTAATCGTGTAATTAGAAGCCGTTAATTACTGGTTGTCACAAACCAAACCCGCGTATTATTATTTAAAGTGAAAAATGAAAAGACCCGCGACAGACTTAAGAGAACCCGCCACAGGTAGGGACGGACCTATACTTGTCGGACACTCCTTGAGACACGTGTCACCCAACATGTTGAACCTATGTGCATAACCAGCTAAGTCTAAACCCGAGCTAGAGGGTGTGGTAGCCCGCGACAGGCGAAGCCTGTGTGCGTCGCGGGGCGCGACGGGATCCGGAAACACCTATAAATAGAGCAGTCACTACACATTCCCAACTCACTCAAAACTTTTCTTTCTCTATAATTTGAAAGAAAAATAAAGCCCCGATACCCCTAAAATCACGAAGCTCTGCCCCGTTGTAAGTGTTTTAACCCCTGATCACTTATTCGATACTCTGTCCGATTGATCTGGAACCCGGGAAATGATGCCAAAGTGCTGCCTGATAAAGGCTATGCTTTGTAAACTAAGTTGGGGTTTTGTCTCGTGAAGTATTGATAACGTTGAATTGGGTTATTATACTAACACGCATGCATTGTATATTTTTAATATGAACTCAAAAAATTAATCAGAAAATATCACCAGGAAGCCTGTAGTAAAACCTAAGTTTACAATGTGAGTCATTCTCTATTTTATCAAACTGTTTTACAAAACTTTAAATGTTATACTTACAGGGATTAAGTCTTTGTATTATACAATTACTGCCTAATTATGGGGTTTGTATACAGTACTTGATAATCTTCACAATTGGACAATAGGTTAGCGAATATGTGATATGACCATAGTCACAGATCCGTCGAGTGACAAATACTTGGAGTTTTGTTAGATAAAAACATTGTAATTACCCATAATACTGTAAAGTTATAACAATGTATCTTTTTATAAAACAGAATGTCCTCGACAGTATTTTTTGCTGATAAAATAATTTTAAAACGCGTTTTAGATAACTTGATGTGAAGCTATTAGAAGCCAGCTATGGAGCACTGATGTCACGGCCCCCGATCCGGTTTAACCCGTTTTAGGAGCCGCGGGACAGAAAATCCCGTGGTATTTATTTAATTGAGTTTAGCAGCGGAAGATTTCATCAGGATCTTTTTAGAACTGAAATTTACCGATTATTTTATTTCACAACTCGGGATATAACCCTGGTAATTTACAATCATATGATTTCACGGAGAAATCTTTATTTTACAAAACATGTTTCTTTATTTTATATTTGAGCCACTTCCTTAAGCTTGTAGTGCTACGCGGCACTTTTCCTGGATCACAACAGATCACCTGAAACATGTTTGAAAAGGTTTTGTCAGCAGGAAATACTGGTGAATCATTCTATTTATTGAAATGACACGTTTGTTATAATTTACAGTATTAAGAGAGATTACATTGTTTCCAGATATCAACCAACTACCCACAGTATTTGTCACTCGACTCGTTTCTGTGACTATGGTCATATCACCCATTGGCTACCCCGTTGTCCAATGGTGAAGATTATCAAATAATGTATACAAAACCCCACATACCGGCTGTAACTTGGTGATTACAAAAACTTAATCACTGTAATTATAACTTTAAAAATATTTAAGAATTTATAAAGCACTTTGATAAAAAGAGAATGACTCACATTGCAGATTTAACACGGACAGAGTCTAGTCTACTGATTAGCCTTGTTAACCTAGTTTAAATAACAATGCACACAAAACTAGGTTAGTAACTAATACAGCATTTACGATAACTCACGAGATTAAAACCTTCACACCGAATGACAAAGTGCGATACTTAAACATTCATCGAATTAACGATAAATGACAAAGCATAAACCCTAATGTGGGCAGCACTTAAACATCCATTGGATAGTTTAATCGATCGGACATTGAATCGTAGCAGCGATCAAGTTATTACCCTGTATTGCGGCAGCACTTCGTGATTTGTGTGTGTTTTGTAGTGATTATACTATAACTCAGCGTATATATTGAATTTGAACGTCGAACTAACGCACAATTGCATGTACCAGAGTCCACTATTTATACATGAAAAATGGTCCCTCCCGCGTGTTGCGACAGAGACACCTGCACCTGTCGCGTGTCGCGGGGCATGCACTTTTAGGTTAGGGTAGGTTCGTGTCCAGGTAGCTTAGCTGAGTTGGTCTCGCATGCAAATTCGTTATACACGTAAATCTGTTTAGATATTACTGACTAGGTTTTACCCCCCCCCCTGAGTTTTAGGGCCCTGATTCTGATTCCGGTTATTCTGAAAATTTGAGGGTTTATGCAGAATCACTTGGGTTTCTCAATTAGGGTTTCCTATTGGACAATTAAAGTAATAAATAGGACTTTTTAATAAGAGTTGTTACATTCTCCCCACCTTAATAAAATCTCGTCCTCGAGATTTACTGGAACAAGTAGGGATATTTTCGCTTCATTTCTGATTCTAACTCCCAGGTGTATTCGGATCCTCTCTTTGAATCCCACTTAACTTTGACCAATTTTAGTCTCTTGTGCTTGGGAAACTTGATCTTTCTATCTTCAATTTGAAGAGGTTTCTCTACGAATTTCAGCTTTTCATTTACCTCTATATCTTGAAGAGGTACTACCAGGGATTCATCATACAAACATTTCTTGAGATTTGATACATGAAATACGTCATGTACTCCTGCTAGTTCCTCTGGTAATTGTAAACAATAAGCAACTGGTCCTATACGTTGGATTACTGAAAATGGTCCTACGTATCTTGGACTTAACTTTCCTTTCTTACCAAATCGAACTACTCCTTTCCAAGGAGAAACTTTTAATAGTACTTTGTCTCCCACTTGAAATTCAAGTGGCTTGAGTCGATTATCTGCATAACTCTTTTGACGATCTCGAGCCGTCTTCAGTCTTTCCTTGATTTGTGTAATCTTATCAGTGGTTTCTTGTACTATTTCCGGTCCTGATAATTGACTTTCTCCTATTTCTGCCCAACAAACTGGAGTTCTACACTTTCTTCCATACAGTGCTTCAAATGGGGCAGTTTCAATGCTGGTATGATAACTATTGTTATAGGAGAATTCAATTAATGGTAGATGATCGTCCCAGTTTCCTCCAAAATCTATCACACATGCTCTGAGCATGTCTTCCAAAGTTTGGATCGTCCTTTCACTTTGCCCGTCAGTTTGTGGATGATATGCAGTACTTAGATTTAGTCGGGTTCCCATAGCTTCTTGGAAACTTTTCCAGAAGTGGGAAGTGAAACGACTATCCCTATCTGAAACAATGGAGAGTGGAACTCCATGTAAGGATACAACTTCATCTACATACAACTTTGCCAAACTTTCCATACTAAAGGTTTCTTTCATAGGTAGAAAGTGAGCTGATTTGGTTAATCGATCCACAATTACCCAAATTGCATCATTACCTTTTCTAGTTTTGGGTAACTTAGTAACAAAATCCATTGTTATGAGTTCCCATTTCCATATAGGCATTTCTAATTGTTGTAGTAGACCTGAAGGTTTCTGGTGTTCTGCCTTAACTTGTGAACAAGTAAAACACTTAGAAATATCGAGCTATGTCCTTTTTCATTCCTATCCACCAGAAATTATTTCTTAAATCTTGGTACATCTTATTGTTTCCTGGATGTATGGTATACCTAGATTTATGAGCTTCTTCTAAAATTTTATTTCTTAATTCTCCCTGCTTAGATACCCATATTCTTCTTTGGTGGAATCTCCAAATTCCATCAGCTCCTTGTTCTAATTCTTTTATTCGTCCCTTCATTCCTTCAGTAGCATCCTCTATTGCTGTTTCTTGAAAATGCTTCAGTTGCTCCATTAAATCTAATTGTAGATTTAATCTAAGAGTACGAACCCGTCGTTGTTTCTCATGGTATTTACGACTTAAGGCATCTGCAACTACATTTGCCTTTCCTTCGTGATACTGAATATCACAGTCGTAATCACTTAGGATTTCCATCCATCTCCTTTGCCTCATGTTTAATTCTTTTTGCCCAAATATATATCTTAAACTTTTGTGATCCGTATAGATAGTAAACTTACTTCCGTACAGATAATGTCTCCAAATTTTAAGGGCAAAAATTATGGCTCCTAATTCTAAGTCATGAGTTGTATAGTTTTCCTCGTGCTTTTTCAATTGTCTTGATGCATACGCAATTACCTTTTTGCGTTGCATAAGCACACATCCTAATCCTAGTTTTGAAGCATCACAGCAAACTTCAAAATCTTCGGTTCCTTCTGGCAAGGCTAGGATTGGAGCATTTGTTAAATTCTGTTTCAAGATCCTAAAGGCTTCTTCTTGCTTAGGTCCCCATTCAAACTTAACTGCTTTACAGGTTAGCTTAGTTAAAGGTACATCTATTTTGGAAAAATCCTTAATAAACCGCCTATAGTATCCGGCTAAACCTATAAAACTTCTAATTTCCATTGCTGATTGTGGAACCTTCCATTTAGTAATTGCCTCTATCTTAGCAGGATCTACATGAATACCTTCATGATTTACCATGTGACCTAAAAATTGCACTTCTTTTAGCCAAAATTCACACTTCGAGAATTTGGCATAAAGCTTTTCTTTTCTTAACAAAGTTAAGAGTGCATGCAAGTGCTGACAGTGTTCGTCCTGACTTTTGGAATAAATAAGTATATCATCTATGAAGACAATTACAAATTTATCCAAATATGGTTTACAGATTCTATTCATCATGTCCATGAATGCGGCAGGTGCATTTGTTAACCCAAAGGGCATGACTGTAAACTCGTAATGACCATACCTAGTTCTGAAAGCAGTTTTAGGTATGTCTTCTTCTTCTACCTTTAATTGATGATATCCAGAACGTAAATCAATCTTAGAAAAGTATCTAGCTCCTTGAAGTTGATCGAAAAGATCATCAATCCTAGGTAATGGGTATCGATTCTTAATTGTAACCTTATTCAATTCTCTATAATCGATACACATTCTCATTGAACCATCTTTCTTCTTTACAAACAACACTGGTGCTCCCCACGAGGACGAACAAGGTTGTATGAATCCTTTACTTAGTAATTCATCTAATTGCTTTTTCAGTTCTAACATTTCTGTGGGTGCTAACCGATAAGGTGCCTTGGCTATCGGTGTAGTTCCTGGAATTAGATGAATTCTAAATTCTACTTCCCTATCAGGTGGTAAGCCTACTAATTCTTCTGGGAATACATCTGAGTATTCTGAAACTACAGGAATCTCCTTAAGTTCTTTACCCTTAGTACTAATGATTACTGAAATCATATATACAATTCCTTGCTTTCGTTCATAGTTAGCAACTTTCATTACTGATATGAACTTCATGGGTTTACGTGGTTTATCTCCTGTAATCATGATTACTTCTTCGGTAGGTGCCTGAATTTCTATAGAGTTCTTATCACAAAGGATTCGAGCATGGTTGGTTACTAACCAATCCATTCCTAACACCACATCGAATCCAGCTAGGTTCATTGGTAACGGGTTTGCATGAAATTTGTAACCTGAAAGTTCTATATTTTCTTTTTGCAAAACCTTATCTATTTTAATAAAATTCCCATCTGCTGTTTCGACTGTAAAAATTTGCCTAAGGTTGGTTAAGGGTAAGTTAAGAGCTTGGCAGAATGAAGTATTTATAAAACTTTGGTTTGCACCAAAGTCAAATAATACTTTTGCGTATATGTTGTGGACTAAGAACGTACCAGTTATCACATCTAGAATAAGTTCGGCTTCTTGAGTGGTCAGCTGGAATGCTCTGGCATTCTTCTTAGTAGCTCCGTCAGTTGTCTTGGCTTTGTTGTCTACTGGTTTGGCCAATTTAGGACATTCTGTTTTAAAATGCCCCGCTTCTCCACAGTTAAAGCAGATTATGGTTTTCTTTCTGCAATTTTCTTCACTATGTCCTACAGCTTTGCAAAAGTTGCAGGTTATATTGCATCTTCCATAATGTTTCTTTCTTCAATTTCTGCAGAACTGAGGAGTTGAGGATTGCCCTGTTCCTCTTTTCTTGAAGTTACTATTATTACCCATACAAAATCCTTGGGTAATTTTCTGAGCCAGTTCCTTCTTCCTATTTTCATCTCTTGTGCGTACCAATTCGTCAGTTAGGGTGTTAGCTAGTTCCACCGCATCGTCAATAGTACGAGGTCTCGCAGCTTTAACGATATTGCGGATTTCGCTAATTAATCCCCAAATATAGCGAGAAATGAGTACCGGTTCTGGCGAAGCCAGTGTTGGTACCACTCTAGCATATTCAAAGAATGTTGAAGTATAACCGCGACAATCTACACCCGTCATACGATGATTTAGGAACTTATTTGCCATTTGATCTTTTTCGTATTCGGGACAGAATTTTCTTTCTATTAAATACTTAAATTCTTCCCAATTCATGGCGTAGGCCATATTTCTTCCTTTGGCTTGAAGTACCGTGTTCCACCATTCCACCATCCATTGGTAATAGAATGCATGCGGGCCCTTCTCATTTTCATATGAGACAAAAGACAGTAATAGTCTGTGACCCTGTCTGATAAAGGTAATGAACTATGTTCAAACTTTAAAAGCCTTGATTCTCTGAAATCATAGCTTATGATTTAAATTGTCCCTGTGACTAGGTCTTATGTGCTAATAAAACTGTTATTGTTTTATAATTATGATAAATTATATTAGAAATCCTAAATAAATGTGAGTAATAAATTAACCATATATGGTCTATGTTACCACGGTTAATAAAATTGCCATAAAAGACAATTCTATAATAAACTCACCAATAAATTATTGTCAATATGTAACAGTTCAAGCTTCATGGCAGACTCAAACGAGATCAATAGTCACCCAGGGAGAGAGCATGATAATGCCCGAGTAAATGTAGCGGGTGCAGAATTACAGGCAATGATAGACAATACCGTAAATCGAGCTATGGATAGACAGCTCCATGAATCTAGTGGTACCCGTGCAAGGACCCAATCTGCACCACACTCTAGAACACCCTCCAGGACCCACACTGCCCACAACAGTAATTCTCACCACTCATCAAACCAGAGGAGTGCTCCATCCCAAAGAGTCGTACAGAATCAAGAACCCCGTAATAAGGGTTGCTCCTATAAGTACTTCGTTTCGTGCAAACCCAGGGATTTCACTAGGGAAAAAGGAGCAGTAGATTGCATGACTTGGTTGGACGAGATGGATACGATTGTGGATATCAGTGGTTGCAATAATAGGGATATTGTGAAATTCGTGTCTCAGTCTTTTAAGGGAGAAGCATTAGCTTGGTGGAGATCTTTGATCCAAGCTACGGGGAAAGTCCCGTTATACAATATGACCTGGGAACAGTTCATGACGCTGATCAAAGAAAACTACTGCCCTCAACATGAGGTTGAGAAGATTGAAGCTGACTTCTTGTCACTGGTCATGAGAAACCTAGACTGTCAGGCCTACCTTACCAGTTTTAACACTCTGTCAAGATTGGTTCCATATTTAGTAACCCCGAAACCCAAACGTATAGCTCGTTTTATCGGGGGTTTGGCCCCGGAGATCAAGGCAAGTGTGAAGGCCTCCAGACCAGCTACTTTTCGGTCTGTAGCGGACATATCATTGTCTCTTACCTTGGATGCGGTCAGGCTGAAATCGCAGAGGAACACTGATACCGAAAAGAGGAAGCGTGAGGATGACAACTCACGACGTTCAGACAAGAAGCAGAAGGGAAACAATGACCACAAGAAGGGGTCAGGATTTAGGAAGGATGGTCAGCAGACGGGTGAAAAACCCAGATGTAAAATCTGCAAGAGACAGCACTTCGGGAAGTGCAGGTATGAATCAAATTCGAATTCACAATCGAAGTCTTTTGCGTGTGGGTTGTGCAAGTCCAAGGAACACAAAACCTTGGATTGCAAAAAGATGAAGGATGCGACCTGGTTGCAATGAAAAGGGGCACATCAAGACCAATTGCCCAAAATACGCCAAGAAGCCTGAAGAGGCTAAGAAGACCAATGCTAGGGTCTTCAGGATGGATGCTAAGGAAGCCGTCAAGAACGACAATGTGATAACAGGTACCTTCCTCGTAAATGATGTTTATGCGAGAGTATTATTTGATTCAGGCGCTGATAAGTCGTTCGTAGATAATAAGTTTTGAGAATTATTGAAACTACCTGTTAAGAACTTAAGTGTGAAGTATGAGGTGGAACTAGCAGATGGTACTTTAGAAACCGCCTAACCATCCTAGATGGATGTTTTATATCCATTAGGAACCACTCTTTTCCTTTGTCCCTACTTCCCTTTAAGTTAGCCGGTTTTGACATAGTTTTGGGTATGGACTGGTTATCTAGTAACCAGGCCCAGATTATCTGCAATAAGAAGCAAGTGGTGATCAAGACTCCGTCTGGTGAATCACTTACTATCCAGGGAGATACGCAGTATGGGCTGCCTGAGCGAATGTCTTTGCTCAAGGATTCAAAGTGTTTGAAGAAGGGTTGTGTCATCTACATGGCACAAGTGATTATGGATGAGCCGAAGCCCAAGATTGGGGATATTCCCGTCGTTTCTGAATACCCGGAAGTTTTTCCTGAAGAACTACCTGGTTTGCCACCAGATAGGCAAGTCGAATTCAGAATTGACATTATTCCTGGATCAGCACCGGTAGCAAGGGCGCCTTATAGATTGGCACCAACAGAGATGAAGGAATTGAGAACACAGCTAGATGATTTGCTAGCCAAAGGTTTCATCAAACCTAGTTCGTCTCCTTGGGGAGAACCAGTTTTATTTGTCAAGAAGAAGGATGGATTTATGCGTCTGTGCATCGACTACCGTGAGCTTAATAAGGTCACTATAAAAAATAGGTATCCTTTGCCCAGAATCGACGATCTGTTCGATCAACTTCAAGGGGCAAGTTTCTTCTCTAAGATTGACTTAAGGTCAGGCTATCACCAACTGAAGGTTAGAGATGAAGACGTGCACAAGACTGTATTTAGGACTCGTTATGGTCATTACGAGTTCCTAGTGATGCCTTTTGGGCTCACTAATGCACCTGCCGCGTTCATGGATCTCATAAATCGCGTTTGCAAGCAGCACTTAGATAAATTTGTCATCGTTTTCATCGATGATATCCTCATCTACTCAAAGAACCAAGCTGACCATGAGAAGCATCTTCACTGCATTCTGGAACTACTTCATAAAGAAAAGCTCTATGCCAAGTTCTCGAAGTGTGAATTATGGCTTCGAGAAGTCCAATTTCTTGGACATGTTGTTAGTGAGCGTGGTATCCAAGTAGATCCCGCTAAAGTTGAAGCTGTCATGAATTGGCATGAGCCAAAGACGCCTACAGAAATACGTAGCTTCCTAGGTTTGGCAGGATACTATAGGCGATTCATTGAAAACTTCTCAAGGATTGCTGCACCCCTGACTTCGCTGACGCGTAAGAAGATTAAGTTTGACTGGGGTCCTAAGCAGCAGGAATCCTTCGATGTTCTGAAACAAAAGTTGAGCAATGCTCCAGTATTGACATTGCCGGATGGAATTGAAGAGTTTGTAGTTTATTGTGATGCATCACACACCGGGATGGGGTGTGTGCTTATGCAGAAAGGCAAAGTCATTGCCTATGCTTCACGCCAGTTAAAAGTGCACGAAAAGAATTACACCACCCATGACTTGGAGTTGGGTGCCGTTGTATTCGCACTAAAACTGTGGAGGCACTACTTATATGGAATCAAATGTGTGATCTATTCTGATCACAAGAGCCTTCAACATCTGTTCAATCAGAAGGACTTGAACATGAGGCAACGCCGTTGGATGGAAACTCTGAATGATTACGATTGTGAAATAAGATACCATCCCGGCAAGGCGAATGTAGTCGCCGATGCCTTGAGTCGAAAGGAGAAGGTGAAACCCATTCGAATCAATGCCAAGCGCATGGAAATAAAGAACAATTTGATTGAAAGGTTGTTAGCTGCACAGAAGGAAGCTGTGTTGGAAGCTAACTATCCTAACGAAAAGCTAGGAGTAACTGAGGAACAGTTATCTCTTAGTAAGGATGGAATTCTTAGATTGAATGGACGAATATGGGTTCCAATTTATGGAGGACTTCGAGATGTTATCCTCCAGGAAGCCCATAGTTCCAAATACTCCGTTCATCCTGGAGCTGATAAAATGTACCAGGATCTAAGAGCAAATTATTGGTGGATAGGCTTGAAAAAGTCTGTAGCCGCCTATGTAGCTAAATGCTTGACGTGTGCGCAAGTCAAGGCAGAACATCAAAAGCCGTCAGGTTTGCTACAACAGCCTGAACTTCCCACATGGAAGTGGGAGATGGTGACGATGGATTTCATCACCAAGCTGCCAAAGACAAGGAAAGGCAATGATACTATATGGGTGATCGTTGATAGACTGACTAAGTCAGCTCATTTCTTACCCATCAAGAAGACTTATAGCTCCGACATGTTAGCCCAGTTATACGTCGATAAGATTGTAGCCTTACATGGCATACCTGTGTCTATTATCTCTGACCGAGATACTAGATACACGTCACATTTTTGGAAAAGCTTCCAACAATCTTTGGGCACGCGTTTGAATTTTAGTACGGCTTACCATCCTCAGACAGACGGTCAGAGTGAGCGTACTATTTAAACGTTGGAAGACATGCTTCGTGCATGTGTGATTGATGTGGGTGGTAGTTGGGATAACCACCTACCACTAATTGAGTTCTCCTATAACAATAGCTACCACACCAGCATTAAGGCTGCGCCTTTCGAGGCCTTATACGGTAGAAAGTGTAGAACGCCCGTTTGTTGGGCGGAAGTTGGAGATGTCCAGTTATCAGGACCGGAGATAGTCTTTGAAACGACGGACAAGATTGTCCAAATTCGTGACCGTCTCAAAGCTGCCCGAGATAGGCAAAAGAGCTACGCTGATCCCAAGCGTAAATCTTTTCACTTTGAAGTAGGTGATCCCAAGCGTAAATCTTTTCACTTTGGTAAGAAAGGCAAGTTAAGCCCGAGATACATAGGACCTTTCGAGGTTATCGAACGTGTTGGGTCAGTTGCCTATAAGCTAAACTTACCAGAAGAGCTCAGTGGAATTCACAATGTATTTCACATCTGCAATCTGAAAAAGTGTTTCGCTGATGAATCACTGGTCATAACACATTCGGATGTGCATATAGATGAGAGCTTGAAATTTGTGGAAAAACCATTGTCAATCGAGGATCGACAGGTTAAGAAGCTTCAAAGGAAGCATGTACCGATCGTAAAGGTCAAATGGGATGCCCGTAGAGGTCCCGAGTACACGTGGGAGGTAGAGTCCACTATGAAAGAGAAATACCCTTATTTGTTTCAGTAAATCTCGAGGTCGAGATTTCTTTTAAGGGGGTGAGGATGTAACACCTCGAAAATTTACGTCCTATAATGTCTGGACACGTGTCATAACCTTTAAACGTGTGAAAGAATACTTTCGAGGGACTAAAGTTGACAAACAATGAAACTGTGTAAATATAAGGGTTCAAAGTGTCAACAATGAATAAATATACTTTACAATAACCCTACATGATGTTTATAACCTTAAACGAATGGATCATGGATCATACGAAGCGAATTATGAAAGAAAGTGAGAGATTACAAACTACAGGGGTTAAATGCGTCAACATGTTAAGATATACCTCTGAGTGACCTTTTAGCAAACCCAAAGCTTTGTAACGGTTAATTATGCTCATAATAATATGTGATAGAAATTTCACAAAGTTTCGTTAACGTATGAGAAAGTTATGATAAAATTCGTGTGTGAGGGTTAGAATCGTCAACATTGAAATTTAGGGTTTTTCGGGTGATCACAAAGTTACCCGAGGACTTGACAAAGATGGTATAAACCTTAAAGCCCCTATATGTCAATATTAAAGCCTCTTAATGCAAGAAACCATGAGAAAGCGACCTTTCGGGGGACCAAGGACCAAAAGTGCAATTTAAGAAAAGTTTGAAACCTGAACCGGAGGTCCATGCGGGCCGCGTAAGACTTGACCATATCTTACGCGGGCCGCGTGACAGGTACAGCGACAGAAACTCACAGACAGCTGTCTGTTGATGTTTTAACCGACTCAAATGCCATCTTGGCATACCATGGGCCTTCCTATACTGGTTTCTAGCCTCTAGAGACACATGGGAATGATCTAACATCATTGTAGAGTTGCATGGCATCAATCTAAGTGAGTTTGACTCACTATATAAGTCACACAAGGTTGCAAACATTCTTGCATTCATTTCTGATCATTTGAGGAGCACAACAGCAGACACAAGACCTTCTTAATCCTTCATTAGTCACTTGTAAGTTTGTTTAACCTTCTTGTTTTGAGTTTAGCTTAGTTATTTAGCTAAAAGTCAAACCGTCGTAACTACGGTTTGACTTCGAGATTATTTATAATTGGCTCAGTCTTATCTCGATTTAAAAGTACCGTTAAGTAGGTAATTATATGGGTACTAAACCCTTATAAGGGTACTCACTGATTCCAATCCTAACTAGGTCGTTTGTCGAGTCAAACGTTGTCCGAAAAAGTCAACAGAAATGCTAAACTTTGATTAAACGCGTAATTAATGATATAGAAGGCGTGTAACCTGTTTTATCATTTATATAACTTGGTAATAAGAGTACGGACTTGTCTAAACTTGTTTGATTCGACAACTTTCTGTTTTGAACCGATTCGGAGTCGAAAGTCGCATAGTTTGACTTTCTGCTTTGACTTCAGTTCTGACCCGGTTTTGATAGGTTTAGACATGCCTTAAAGTTCCATTAGGACCTAGTTACATGTGTGTATAACCCTCTGCGTTTATACCACTTAAATCCTTAATTGTCCGACGTTTCCGTTAAGTGCTTAAATATTAACCATAATGCCCTTATGACCATACAACGAGAATTTTGGAAATGTGAAAGTACAATAATCTTAGTTACTGATTATTAAACATGTCTGTAAATTTTCACATCAGTTGGAGGTATAGATTAGGAGTTATGCTCAATGACGTAATTAGAACGCTTCTTAGTGATTTAACGGCGTCATTAGCGTAAAGCCTATCTAAACCCAATTTTTGACACCAAACCTTTTACCCACTGATGTAATATAATATTTTGGGATTTTTAAAGATTTTTAATTATTTTTAAACTGATCATAAGCTAGGATTATCGCCTTAATTCGGTAAATACCGAATATACCCTTTTCGGCCATAAAATGAGTTTTACAAATCCTTTTAACGCAAATCCAATTGCTACTGATTTTATTTAATAAATGGAGTAATTTGAGCCTTATAACCTGATTAGAAACTCAGAACTCCCATTTAAACCCGAAAATCGCTTTAAACCGACATTTACGCACATTAAGCACGTAGTATGCGTTAAAACTATTTTAAACACTTTAGACTAAATACCTACTGATGTAACTTGTTAAAATAAGTTATATTACTGATTTAATCAGACCCGGATCACATGATTTGAATTAATCCCTTTTTAATCTTCAAAATGACCAAAATACCCCTACGGGGCTTATTATGAGATTAAACTTGTTTTGGGCATAATGGAAGGTATCCTACTGATATCACAACATATTTAAGGCATGTTAACTTAGGAAACCTGTTTAGGACTCTTATGGTTACCCGTTACGCTTCATACGCGTTCGGTTCGGTTTATGTAACTAGTTTACATAAATTAGCCGAAACGGGTCAAACCTTATCGGTTTTATCTCAAAATCCAGAATGTGTATAATATACCCATATTAAGCAAGTCTTCAAACTTGTCGAGTCTAAATCACATTCTATCCGGTCTTCGCTTAATCGTGCGTACGAACCGTATCTTTAAAACTAACCGGTCTAAGCTTAAGCTTAACTAAAGACCCGCTAGGATTCTAATAGGTTATTATAAACCTTCGTTCTAGATTAGGAGAACCGGTAAAAGATACTTGCACTCGCTGATTTTGATTTATACTTGCTCATGTAAATACTTTTAACTTATTTTCCCTATACGGGCTTGGGGTACGGTATATAAAATACCGCTTGGTCGGGCATTGAATCTTTAATTGTATGATGGTTAAAGTATTGATATGTCTCGTTTAAATTGTTTTGTTTGCTTAAAGCCTTTGGGGGGTTAATGACCATGTCCCGGATATCCCTGGCATCATTTTACGAAATGGCCACGACCTTAGCACACAGGTGTAGGCGTACACCTGTCAGTGTCTCATTTACATAATGTGGTGGGTCTATTGATCTTTAACCCGGCTCGATCCGGGCTACTGAACGCATAAGTAACATGTAAATCCTTTACAAGTATTATATTCAAATAATTATCCCAAGTTATAAAATATTATTTGTGCCTTGTGCCTTAAATGCATTTTCTTAAACTCTTTTCAAAATGAGTCGGTTGATTGTATTTACCAGTGTAAACTGACGTATTTTTCTTAAAAAGGTTAAGTGCAGGTACTACGCGTAATAGGCTGGCTTTTCTCCTAGCATCCACAATAAGTCTCGCAAGCTTGGATGTCATAGACTGTTGAACACTGTTTCCTTTTATTTTGATCTACCTGTGGATTTATATTCAACTACTTGTGATACCTATTATTACAATATTGTTTGGTTGAAATGAATCTATACTTTGCTTCCGCTGTGCATTTAAATATTGTGTTGTTTGACTATTATGTTACCAACCACGTCACGATACTCCCCTACCGGGCCCACCGGTAATACGTGGAAATTCGGGGTGTGACATCACCCATTGGCTACCCCGTTGTCCAATGGTGAAGATTATCAAGTAATGTATACAAAACCCCACATACCGGCTGTAACTTGGTGATTACAAAAACTTAATCACTGTAATTATAACTTTAAAAATATTTAAGAATTTATAAAGCACTTTGATAAAAAGAGAATGACTCACATTGCAGATTTAACACGGACAGAGTCTAGTCTACTGATTAGCCTTGTTAACCTAGTTTAAATAACAATGCACACAAAACTAGGTTAGTAACTAATACAACATTTACGATAACTCACGAGATTAAAACCTTCACAACGAATGACAAAGTGCGATACTTAAACATTCATCAAATTAACGATAAATGACAAAGCATAAACCCTAATGTGGGCAGCACTTAAACATCCATTGGATAGTTTAATCGATCGGACATTGAATCGTAGCAGCGATCAAGTTATTACCCTGTATTGCGGCAGCACTTCGTGATTTGTGTGTGTTTTGTAGTGATTATACTATAACTCAGCGTATATATTGAATTTGAACGTCGAACTAACGCACAATTGCATGTACCAGACTCCACTATTTATACATAAAAAATGGTCCCTCCCGCGTGTCGCGACAGAGACACCTGCACCTGTCGCGTGTCGCGGGGCATGCACTTTTAGGGTAGGGTAGGTTCGTGTCCAGGTAGCTTAGCTGAGTTGGTCTTGCATGCAAATTCGTTATACACGTAAAACTGTTTAGATATTACTGACTAGGTTTTACCCCCCCTGAGTTTTAGGGCCCTGATTCTGATTCCGATTATTCTGAAAATTTTAGGGTTTATGCAGAATCACTTGGGTTTCTCAATTAGGGTTTCCTATTGGACAATTAAAGTAATAAATAGGACTTTTTAATAAGAGTTGTTACAACTGAAGGCTTAAATAAAGTGGCTATAAGTTACATAAATAAAAGAAGAAGTTATATTTTCAGCAAGTTAGGGTTTATCCCTATAAAATACATTATCAATGAAATATGAGTTTTACCCCGTTCGTTTAATATAAAATTTTGGTGTTTTGCAAACTCTAAAATTATTTCCTAACTACGATCCTGATGTTTTAATTCCACTGCAAATTTAATAAACACTGATACCACAAGCTCGTGCTCGCGGCGCCCGCTCCTGGGGTGGGGTCGGGGGCTGCGACAGTTGGAGAATTCCTCAAATCATTTTTCTATAGGGTCGGTCAAAAGCATGCTATATTCAAGTGTCGATTTGAGCTAGTTTTATGTGATGAATTGGAGTATATGGGTGCCAAGCAAGTGTAATATTTTCACGTGGCGGGCTTAAATGAACACTCTCCCAATGTTGGTGGCTTTCAGTAGAAGAAACATCCATTTCATCTCACAAAAATGTTTTATGCGTACTTCAGGTCAAGAAACCGCGAACCACATCTTCTCGGCTTGCACGGTGGCTTCAGTAGTGTGGCAAGCTATTAGCTCTTGGTGTTGTGAACCCCAAATTTTCGTGTTTTCGGTTAGGGACTTGTTGGAGTTGTATAACCATGTTCGTCTGGGAGTTAGAGAGAAGAAAGTCTTTCATGGGATTGTGATTATTGCTTGTTGGAGGACTTGGAAGGCTAAGAACAAAATGTTCTTTCCAACAAGGAGATCAAGATCGAAGATATTATTGTGAAGTTCCTTGGGTTTCTTTGGTTGAAGAATAGCTGTAGATTTAAATCTATTCTTTGGTTTAAGTGATTTAATTTTGATTTGTATTAAGTTCACTCTGATGTGGTTGTCTCCTTTTGTTTTGGTCATCGTGCGGCCCCCTTTTTTTGGTGAGGTGACACCGTGACGGTGTAAATGATATCGTCTTTCGTAAAAAAAAATACCAATCTTTAAAAAAAGGGTTATTGGATTTTAATAATCCTAAGTTTCATCTGTTGGCCGATAATAATCCCAACTTTAAAAATTTCCTCCAATAATCCCAACTTGTAAAAGTTTGGCCGCCATTGATCATTTTCAAACATATAAGAATTTGATCTCCTCAATAGATTCGATTACACCTAGAGATCCCTTAATTGATTTAAGTACACCTATGTTAGAAAAGGACCAATGGCGGCCAAACTTTTACAAGTTAGGATTATTGGAGGAAATTTTTAAAGTTTGGATTATTATCGGCCAACATGTGAAACTTATGATTATTAAAATCCAATATCCCTAAAAAAATGTCACACATCGCTATTATGTGCTCCAATGGCTAATGAAATATGTGTCAGAAGTGCTCAAACTTCTTATTTACTAAAAAATGCTTAAGGTGCAGTTTGTTTTGTAAGAGGTAAAATGTTTGCAGTCTGCGAATCACATTTGCAGACATCAGTAGAAAAAGAGGTGGACCAAACCTCTTGAGTCTACAAGAAGAAGACTGTTTGTTTTTTAACGTATGTAGACTTCTAAAATAAACTGGTGATGATGTCTACGGATCACATATGCAGACGTCAGTAGAAAAAGAAGTGGATCAAACATTTGCAGTCTACAAGAAGAAGGCTGCTTGTTTTTTAACGTATGTAGATTTCTAAAATAACCTAGTGGTGATGTACGGACGTGGTGGTGGACGGTGCTATTGGTCGATGGTGGTGGACGTGGACGGTGGGTGGTGGTGGTGGGTGGTGGACGGTGGTGGTGGTGATGGACGGTGGTGGTGAAAGGCGGTGGTGTTTAACCCTTTGTAGAACTTAGAAGATCTTCGAAATAACTGAGCCAAGTCTGCATTAAAAGAAACTCGTACATATTTTTTTGAGTAAACTTCCGTTTTGCTCCTTGTGCTTTGATCATTTTAACGGTTTTGCTCCAATAGTTTAAAAATAGCCATTTTCCTCCCTGATCTTTCGAGTTTGTCGCCAGTTTGCTCCCTAATCTTTCGAGTTTGTCGCCAGTTTCCTCCCTGATGGAGTTAGAGGCTGGGAGCAAAATGAAGATAAGTTAGAAAAATCAGGGAGGAAAATGGCTATTTTTAAACTATTGGAGCAAAACCGTTAAAATGACCAAACCACATGAAGCAAAACGGAAGTTTACTCTATTTTTTTAATGAAACTTATTCGAAAAACACACACCAATTAACACTTCGAATGACATTTCACAAGTGTGAACGAATGAACATTAAAAGCTATACACCGTCAAATTACTCTATTCACCACTCTCATTCTCATACCATGCACCCACACCAACCAACGGACAGATCCCCTCCTTTCAATCCACACCGTCCGATCAAACTCAATCAACGCACCACACCCGTCCCTTCACCGCAAGAGTAACTCTAGATCATTATTTATCTCTCTATGATATTTTTCATTATTATTCTTATTCAATTCAGTTCCCCTGAATCAATCTTACATCTCCGATCCAAAATTGAATCACTGTAAGCACTGATCGAATTCCAATTATTTTAATTTCGTAATTGCAATTGTTTCTGCTTCATGGGTTTAATTTAATTTTTGATTTGTGATTAGTCTGTGTGAAAGTAATTAACAATCAGATTTAGATTTTATTTTTAACTTTTTTTTTGTAGAATTTAATGAAATGTAAGTTGAATTGTGTTTAGTTTGAGATCTTTGGTTTAAGATCGAGTGTTGTGTGTGAATTGGAAGTTGTGTTATGTAGTTTTGTTTAGAATTTAGTGACTTGATTCGGCGAATCGGAGTCATCGGGGTGCTAAATTGGTCGTGTTCGCGGGTTGGCGGGTTCAACCCGACCTGAACCCCCGAAAATTTAAGACGAACCAGAACCCGACCCGAACCCAAAAATTGTGTCATACTTATGAACCCGGCCTGAATATTCACCTTAACCCGACCCGTTCAACCTGAATATTTTTAATTTTTTTCAGCAAGTTAATGTATTAAGATTAACATCTGCTACAAAAAAATAAAATAAAACTTTATGTAATAATATTACATTAAAATCATAAAATCTTATGTCAAATTTCTCTTTTTAAGTTATAATTATAGTATAAAATACTCACCCAATTTAATTTATGATATAAAACATATTGTAAAAAAATATAATATAATAGAAATTGGTTAAACGGGTCAATCTGCCAACCCGACTGGGTTGACCCGAATTTAACCAGTTTAGCTAAACGGGTTTGCGGGTTCAACCTGAAACTGACCCGAACCCGTTTAGACTAAACCTAAACCCGTGAATTTCGGGTTAGGTTCGTGTCGTGTCAGAAATTCACACCCTCTAGAATTTTGGTTTGTGTTGAGAAGAAGATTACTAGAACTATATAGTAATTTATTCAGATGGGATTTTACTATGATGGTGACTGTTGAACACTTGTATGTGTGTGTTTGAAACTGCAACAATGTTGTGGTTTACTTTATATATATGTACTAAAGTTGGATTATATATATATATATATGTAGACTATAAAATGGAAGAGGATGTTCCAGATAGAAAGAAATGGGAGGATATGGACATTGACATACTGGTGAAGATATTTCAAACGTTCGACATATTTGAGTTGACGTCTGGCATTGCGCGAGTCTGTAGTACATGGCGGTATGCGGCGTGTGACCCTTTGTTGTGGGGAACGCTTGATCTATCGATGCTGAAGTCAAATTTTATTAAAATCCCATTAGAACCTTATGTTTATGTGGATGAGCGGTCGGATAAAACACTGACAAGAGTGCTGAAGATTTCTCTAAATCTTAGCCGTGGAAACATCTCGACGTTGATTTTCCATTTTAATCTATACGTCCGTGATGATCAGTTGACATACATCGCTGAAAGGTATCGTCTATTTCTTGTTGTTTCTATCTTTTACTTTTTCAGTACAGAAAATTCGGTACTGGTACCTGGTACCAAATGCTCATCCCTATTCTAGCCCGGTATTCAGCAGAAAAACTTATCCCGGGTTTGTTTTTTTTTTTTATTAATGAAAATTGATTGATATAAAAAGATTGTTGACTCCATAGTCCATACATCAATTTTTATTAGTTTCGAACTGATTCTTATTCTTAACTAAGATAATATATGCAGAGTTACTTTAAGTTATAACATTACTTGGTATTAATAAATAAAATGACAATTATGAACAACAAAAGTTAAAAAAAAAAAAACTTGACCAGATTTTATAAATGATATTTTGTTAAATCATACAAATTAAAACTACATTAAACGACGATTTGTTTAAAACCAAGGATTAAAAATGTTCTTATTTTGAAATAAAACTGTGCAGTATCTTGTAACAGGGTGACGTTATTGTAAAAAAGACCAAAAGTGTGAGAAAGGTAAGAAAGAATCTCAACCATTAGATCTAAATTAATTGAAAAGGGTATAATTGTAAATGCATTAACAAATTCAAATATGGTAATCCTTGATTTAAGGATTTGGAGAGAGAAAAACCTAGATTTTAGGACTTATAACCGTCCATAAATATAACACCATTCAGAGCATGTTCATACATGGTGTTTTAAATATAACACAATTCAGAAAATATAACACCATTCAGCACAAAAATAACACCATTCAGCACAAAAATAACACCATTCAGCAGTAAATAAAAAAAACACCATTCAGTACAAAAATATAACACCATTCAGTACAAAAATAACACCATTCAGCACAAAAATAACACCATTCAGCAGTAATAAAAAAAACACCATTCAGTACAAAAATAACACCATTCAGCACAAAAATAACACCATTCAGCACAAAAATAACACCATTCAGCACAAAAAAAAACACCATTCAGCAGTAAATAAAATAAACACCATTCAGTACAAGAATATAACACCATTCAGTAAAAGAAATATAACACCATTCAAAAACAGAAAAAAACACCATTCAGAAAAGAAAAAAACACCATTAAGAAAAGAAAAATAACACCATTCAGAAAAGAAAAAACACCATTCAGAAAAGAAAAAAACACCATTCAGAACACAAAATAACACCATTCAGTACAAGATATAACACCATTCAGTAAGGAAAAATATAACACCTCTGTATCATCTTCTCCACTTCCGGCACCACCACTGCCGCACCACCATTGCCGATCCGCACCACCACTCCGGTTATGCAGCCTTGTAATCGCGTCCGGAGAGTCGATGACAACGGAGCTAGGGTTTCGAACCAGATAATCTGTTGCTTCCAATCCCCACTTGTTAACTTGTGAATCACGCAATTCGCGGAATTCAGTAACGGACACTGAATAAAACTCCTTTGTTTCTTCTGTAACAATGCGTAACCGACACTGAACCGCTTCGGTTTCATTGTTTTCATTTCCGCCATTGTTGAACAAGTTTCTCCAATTTCTTAAATAATTGAGAAAAAAAGATCATAACAGATTTTGTTTATGGAATCACCATAAATGAAATGACATTGTTATGAGAGAGAGAGAGATTGTAGGGATTTTGATTTACAGTTTCTATTTTTGAATGGGTATAAAGACTTTATTACCCCTAGATTTTTCAATTCAGTCCAAAAAAATAAACCAAATTTTACAATTTGGTCCCTATTAATCTCAACCATTAGATCAAAGATCTAATGGTTTAGATTCTTTCTTACCCTTCTCACACTTTTAGTCTTTTTTACAGGATCCTAACTCTCTTGTAACATATCCAAAGTGTAAAATAAAGTTCTGCAAATTTGTCATTTAATACAGTTTGCCTTTAACATAAAACAACCCATATGTAAAAGTGAATTAGTCTTATGCTAAAGTTTCACAAAAGTAGGGATGAGCACGGTACCTGTTCGGTACCGAACATGGGCGAAGCTTTTAAGGGGCGGGAGGGGCCGGGCGATCCCCCGAACTTTTCTCTCAGTAGTGGAGAGTAGTTAGTTTTCGTATAGAAATTTTTGGGTATATACGTTTCGACCCCCCGGTTTTATAGAAATTTTTAGGTCCGGTGACTTCCTCCCCCCGGTCGGAATCTCAAGCTTCGCCACTGGTACCGAAAATACCGGTACCGAAAACGGGAAAAGTGGGTACCGGTACCCGTTACCAAATGCTCATCCCTACCCAAAAGTGATCTTCCGGAAATTTGTTTATACTTCAGAATTTATACTATAATGTATATAAAGGTGTACACTGTTTATTGAGACTGGACTTCCAGGACTTTTGCTACTGGGCTTTGGGCTTTGGGCTTTGGGCTTTTGGGGGGGGGGGGGCGGGTTGGGCTAGAGCAGGCTTAGAACCAAGTTAGGTTGATCTGGGCATCAAGATAAATATTGCAGCCCAGTTTAGGATTTCAGGCTTGAGGGGTTCTAGGACTAGGCTTTGAATGATTGGGCCCAAAAATTGAATTTTTACCATTTTAGCATTCAAGTCTTTTGGGCCCTAAGACTACTTGTGCACATTTAATAATAGACTTTGCATAACTTTTGAATCCCTTTCTTTATGGTTAAACTTTTTTGACTTATGGCATTACTTGAATATTATATAAAATATGGACATAAAAGTGTTGTGACCCGTAAACTACTCGCCTACTTATTTTGACCCGTTACTCGATCTGCCCATTTTCCCACTTCTTAAGATTGATATTTTTGTATATTTGACCTTAACAAAGTCCATCTCTTTTAACGCAGGTGCCCAAAGCTCAAACGTCTGGTTTTGCCAGCATGGAACCGGATAAAGAGAACCGTTATATGCAAAGCCATAAACATGTGGCAAGATCTTGAATCCCTTACTATGCCTAGCATAGCCAATCCTCCTTGCATCATGGAGGAAATATCCAACAACTGTAAGAATTTTTCAGAACTCAAAATTATGGGCCCGTGTGACATGTTCTTCGCGCATACACTTGCAAGTTGCTTGCCAAAGTTAAAAGTCTTGAGCCTTCGTTGCTCGATGCTCTTCAAGGATGCTCTATTAATAATCTTAGATGGATTAAAACATCTTGAAGTGCTTAATATTTCCCATTGCATCATTATAGAAGTCCCACCACCACCCGCCCCTAGAAAAGTGCTTAAGGAGCTCGATGAATCGATTATTGAAAAGGCGTCTAGAATACGCGAGTTCGTGACTTGTATGGATGATTTATGTGTAATGTGCAGGAGAACAAGGCTTGATGAAGGATTTTTGAGGTGGTATAAGTATGAAGAAGGGCTTTGGAAAGAAGATGAAGTAAGTCTCTTTGCAATTTGAGTTTATTAAAAAGTTTAATGTAGTGGCAAGGTAAACCCCTTGTTCTTTATCTTTCTTTCATTTTAAACCCTTTACTTTTTTAGTTGTATATTACCAAGAATGTAGAGAAGTGAGACAGGAAAGTTTGTATAAAGTATTCGATGCTAATTACAATCGTAGTATGTTGCTTGATTATCTTGAATAATCAATATTGCATTGTAAATATAAACGCGATCATCTTGATGTTTATTTTTCTGAAACTTCAACCTCGATTTGAACCGATCCATTATATTGACCTGTTTTCCAAACCTGGTTACGTTAAAAAAAGTTGTCATCATGAACTTGCTTGAAACTTTATTGGTTTTTATACAAAACAAACAAGTGTGTGTGTGTTTTTCTGTGTAGATGTGCATGTAAGTTAAACCCGGATAATGTAAATAGAGTGCAGTGATATGATTAGGGTTAGATGAGGTGTGGTTTATATAGATCAGAACATTACACTCTGAGTCCTTATACTATCACTAAACATCATCTTGTTCTACCCCCCCCCCCCCAAAAAAAAAAAAAGAAAAAAAAAAAACAAAAAAGAATCCGCAAGCTGAGTGCGGTAGGGATTTTAGCTTGAAATGTAATAAAAAACCTAAAAATATATAAAACAATTCCACTTTTTTTAAAACTTAAACCATATTCACCCATTGTGTCGTTCATCTGTTCCATATGATGTCCCATTATCAGTGGATGACATACGAGATTGTAGATTATTAGAGGTTACTTACATTGATGACTTCGGCCAACCCAAGACCACTATGGCTTAGGTCCTAATCTCAAACTAATATTTAAGTGTATGTGCAGGGGCGTCCAAGAAGGACTGTCAATAATACATGGTATGGGTCAAAACACTTTTGGTTGTAAATGTAAATTTGTGTTTATGTTTTTCGTAAGCAAGTAAATATTGTTGCTTGTTTTGGTAGTTCAGATTTAAGTTTGTTTATAAAACTTTATGGTCATGTTGGTCGTAAGTCGGTTACAAGGGTATTTTGGTAAACCTGAATTTATGGTATGCAAGTTTTAGAAAGTTGGCGTTTTTATTTGTCGTTTTGATAGTTTTATATTTTGGGCGTTTCATTATTAAAATACACACAGCCACTTATACTTTATGCAATCATGCAAATAATCCAATCATACATGCTTAATACATTATACTTGATTCGTGTTTCTGGAACATTCTTATGTGATAAACTTGTCATTAACTTCGTACGAGCCTCCCCTTAACATGTATAGCGGTATAGGAGTAATGCACCGCCCGTAGTCTTGTGGTCATGTTAAGTTAAAAAAAAAAAAACGGTCCTGTCGTTGCTACGATAGGATTACACTAGCGGTAATCTTTGGGTTGACACTTTAATGCATGCCAGTTTTACGTTAATCTAGATAACAAAGTTTACCATGTGGATTCGTTTTAAATCATTTTTACTTATGCTATTTATTAAACTTGTATACTCGCCAATACTTTGTGTATTGAACTATACTTTAAAACATGTTGCCGGTTGATGATATCGATGTTGATAGAATCTAATAGGATGCTTAGATACACGCTTAGACTACTAGAATTGTTGTTATATTTTGTTTATTTTAACTTGTTGTATTGTTTCGAACTTGTTGTATTTTGATGTTCACATGTTGTACTTGACAAATTTGGCAATGAAATGAAATCAGTTTGATTTAAATATTGTCGCAATAGTGTTATGAAGTCTTGAGCAATCTCGTCCTCGTCCCGCCCCAATGTTTCCGCCATCATTGGGTGTGACAGTTGATAACCTTGTACTTTGGTGAATTCATACAATGAGGTTTAATGGATGTTAATCATCCTATCTCCATGCTTGACTTACATGATGCTACATGGTATTACATGATGGACTAAATAATAACATAATCTATATAATATACAATATATAACCGAATTCTTGATGTTAACTGGATTATGGTTGGATGTCATGAACTTAGGTTATGTTATCTTCGTTTTAAATTTCTCGTTTGTGATTCTAATGGATGGATCTACTACGGAGACACTAGGGTCACGTCACTTGTAATTTTCTTCCTTTTTTTTAATCAAAAATATGAAATTTAATTTATTTTATACTATTAGGCCTTTTTTGTTATGTATCTGACACACAAATAACATCCATTATAAGCTTCAAACATAGACGAATCTACTAAAGATCATGAATTCACTACCGGTTGATCATTGAGAAACTTTAATCGAGATACACATGGGATCGTAGGACATTGTGTGTGCTACTTGAAAAGTTCAAAGCGGAAAAAAGAAAGCGTGAGAGGTCAAGTGATCATCATCATACACAGTAAATCTCACCAATATCAAAACTAATGTAGGGTCTGAAGAGGGTAAGATCTAGACAGCTTTATCTCTACCACATAGAAATAGGGAGGCTGCTTCCAGTGAGACCCCCGGATCGATAGTAGTTTTGCATCAAGCCTTGATCATAAGACACATAACACTCAGCAATTAAGACAAATGTCGATTAGTGCATGTACTCCCTTGTCTTTCGGCTATCAACGTCACCACATGATGCATGATTAACCATCACCCTCTTTTAATATTATTTTCATGAAATTAGCAAAATAACTTTAAAATTAGTGCACTTTCACTTTTACCCCCCGAACGCTCACACATATATACATTATATGCGTATACCGCAAGCGGTACGTATGAGAGGTATTGGCAAATTGGGTCCATCATTTTATTTTATACTATTAGAACATTTTTTTATTATATATATATATATATATATATATATATATATATATATACTAGTTGTAGGACCCATGTGACCACACGGGTAGCTTTAATAACCATCGAAATAGACTATAATACATCATTTAAATTGTTTGTATTTAGTTCATGTTTGATATAGAAATTAGCTAACTAACTGATAATTTGTTGTCTAAAATGAAAGCATGACCTAATTTTATATTGTCTAATAATTAAAACATGACATAATTCAAATAACCAAATGTTATTGAACAATTCAATAAAGCCCTTATATTTGATCCAATTAACCTTAATAATGGATTAGATTTTGTAGGCCCATTAAAACCCTTGTATCAAATCCGGCCCCAAATTCTAATCACTCATCTACCGCTCCATCTCCATCTCCGTTCTTCAAAGGGCGACAAAGAAACGACGGGGAGTGTTCAAGATTTTATAAGATTATATAAGATTATGATGTTTAGTTTAGTTATATAATTTTAGTCTTTCACAGATTGAATTGTAATATTTTGGATGTTTCACATGTTATGTATGTTCATATGTTGATTACTTATGGTAGTTTAGATGATACATTTGTATTTTCAAGTCTTAGTTACTGTTTGTCAAGCTCCCCTGATGCTTAATGAGAAATAATAATGACGGTCCAAATAAAATGTCTTTCTTTTTCTCTTTAGGATAAAATGTGTTGTAACAATTTGCAATGAGTTATTAAGCATCATAGAATCTGAATATCACACTTACGCATTCATCACAGTCTCAAACGTACATGATTTCATCGTCAGTAGTCGTCAACAAACCAAGGACTTAGGATTTCATATCAGAAACAACAACAACGAATATTGAAGCAAATAGTAACAACCCGATTTGGGGTTTTGTATCACACTGTCAAAAATAGAAGCAAGACGAAGCCTTAGAAACTCTCGGCATCGAAAACAACATTTGGTCTTTCACGTTCTTGACATTGAATATATAAAATAACCTTTTAATGTTATATAATATTTTATTCTATTAGTTATACTCTTTTTATTTGCAATACTTAGAATAATCTTTTAACGTTTTACTCTGTTATTTATTAATGATATTCATATTATTTTCTGTGACAGTTCAAACTTAGAAGGATGTATGGGTTTGCTTCTTACATGACCGACAACCAAAGGAAATCTTTGGTTAGTATTTTAATATCGGTTATGGCGAATTTATTTTCTTTATAACATCATGTTAGACAATTTCTAATTTTAATATATTTATACATAGGTTCTGCCAAAAAAATATAAACAATGGATAAAAGAGTTTAACTATCCTGTTGGGTTTGTCAAAGTACGGACAACTAATGGGCAAGTCTTTGAAGTCAAGATATGTGATTTAGGAAACTTCTATTATCTCTACAATGGGTGGTATTCCGTAGTTGAAACTTTGAAACTACAATCTGGATCGTGGCTTGTATTTTAGTATGAAGAAGCATTACAAAGTTTCCGGATATTTTATTTCTATGACAATATTGCATTTGCTCCATCTGATTATTTTTACTACAGACCCAATGACGCTTTTGATAAACCTGATGCTATGGTATGTAGTTCACAATCTGGGTTCGGTATATTTATTATGGTTCGGTATATGAAACTACTTATATTTTTTTTTTCTCGTTGTAGCATATCAATCGTTTATTTGTACATCACAAGATGGACAATACCATTCCAAATTATCCGGTTGTTATTAGAGGTCCTGGGAAGCATAAATTTTTTGTTCGAATGGATGTGCAAACACGGGTCGTTTCTTAGAAAACCATGCATACCATATTTTATTAAACGACGAATCACCATGACATAACATGATCTCTCCTTTTGCAAGTGAACAATTAATAAACTGCTTCAATAACTTTTTTACTTAATTCACCCTTAAAGTATATCCTAATACAGTTATAATATGTCACAGACCTCATAACGTCTAAAATGAATGTTATGTTTAATATTACTTGAATATGAATATACAAATATATAAAATCCAACATAAAAGTACCATACATTTTACATGAAGTACTTAAAGTAATGAGATTCAATCAAAACAATAATTTGATTTATCCACCATTTTAATGGTACAACCCTTTATTTCATAGTTTTTGAGCATTATGTTTTGACTTGTTTTAGCCTTCACTAAAAGCTTAGTGTTTTGACCAAAGCTCGTTTAATCAGTTTTCCAATTCATCCATTTTGCCACCTACAATAAGTTTGTTATTAGTTATAAGGTGGACTCCATAGTAGTGTACAATCCTTGATGCATGATATCCAAGTCCTTACAAAAGCATTCATAATGTAGGTAGAAGAAGAATGTTGGCTAAATTCAGCACTGTATAGTCCATCACTCCACCAGATGCTTGAACTTATTGAAGAGTAAGCTATCTTATGTAATGATTCCAAAAATTATTAAAAAATGGTTGCATGTTTATTTACAAAACACAAACGTGCCCGACACAGACTGCGTACATATAACCTTGGATCCCACTTGCCCACAATATAACCTTCAGCAAACTACAACCATATTCCATATAATTTTTAAATTAAAATAAAGATAAAACAGTATTATAAAACATTATAAAATAACCCGTTTTGATCCGTACTATCTAATAAGCAAGAAGAAGATAAAGGAAGGCTACACGAGTAACGAAAGAAGCAAAAGAAGAGAACACCTACAAAAGGTTGTACTATTTGACACTCGACATCTCTAACTACGTATCGTAAAATAGAAAATAATATATTTTGGATGAAACGTCACCAAATTAATTAAGTTAAATCATAGGACATGTAGGTGGCATATGAAGGCCTTAATTACCATTACGTCCCTGACTTGAAAATCATTATTTTTTTCTCCTATAGGTATAAATGTACATATGAAGACCATCCCCCAGACACATTTACAAATCTCAAATTGACCCATTTACCCCTTGACATCCAGTCTTATGTATGGCTTTCTATATTTCAACAACAAAGATAATTACCAGCAAATCTCTCAAGCACCCCACATGGCAGCTCTCTAAACCATGTTTTAATCAACCCTGACAGACAATACTTTTGTTTTTTCTTCTAAAATAGCATATAATACTTGATTTACTTGTAAAAGAATTATAAGAAACTAAAAGAAAAAAAGATTCGTTGAGGGCAAATTATCCTTAGCGAGTTCGTTTTGAGTTATGTTAAAAATCACATATTTTGACCTGTTAAACTACAGTGATGACTGCACTTACTATAAATTAACTTAACTGACCTCCCCAAGGGGTGCTGCACTTTGTAACTTAGATTCCAGCGACGAATTTAGGCTCATTACCAAATGCCAATGCCTTCCGCCTAATACATGTTAAAAATAATGTAAAGTCACAAAATAATATAAAGATGGAAAGATTTATAATATATTAATTCGTGTGAAGTGTCAAAACATATATATCATGTGAATCTTTAACTTAAAAACATATTCCAGGGTAACCATGTAAGATATTAACAGACAACTTCTGTATTTGAGACAAACCTTGTATTTTTCATTAGAGAACTCACAATCGCATCAGAGGTCACCCCAGAGGTTGCGGCAGCTGCCCTGTGCTCCACTGTAGCAGGCACACCAGAGATTATCAGGCAGTTCATTGCCGCCGGGCAGTCCATTTTGTAAGTATCATGAAACCTTTCGATACTGGGGACAACATCTTTTAGTGTTAATGCTAAAGTCTTATAATGTGCTATGAGTTTCTGACACTCGAGTTCATAATCAACTGATGGAATAATATCTCGAACATACGCTTTTTTCGAGCTTTTCTGTAGCCTTGATGATGGCATACAGCTCAGCAAAATTATCTTACATCTCCCTCTCACGTTATTTCATTTAAAAAAAGTATTTTCCCTAATCAAGATTATTTCATCAATACCCAAATGAAAAAAAAATGCCTTTAACAAAATGAACATAGAGAAACCTTATTGTAGCAGACTCACCAATCTTTGACTTTTCAACCATAAACGCTCTATAAACATGGTACAATATTATTCAATACAATGGTTATAAAATTAAAAGAGAGGGATTAAAGAAACCGTATTATTCGACCAAATTCAAACCACCTTTTTAACCCAACAGTGGTCTCAAACACCTTTTTCTCCTCAAACAACTGTTTTAACCCAACAGTGGTAAACCACTGTTTTCTCCAAAAAAAAAAAAAAAAAACTGTTTTAACCCTAACAGTGGTTTCAAACCACTGGTTTAACCCAACAGCGGTTTCAACCACTTTTTTCTCCACAAATCATTGTTTTAACCCAACAGTGGTTTTAAACCACCAGTTTAACCCAACAGTGGTTTCAACCACTGTTTTCTCCAAAAAAAAAAAAAAAAAACTGTTTTAACCCTAACAGTGGTTTCAAACCACTGTTTTAACCCAACAGCGGTTTCAACCACTTTTTTCTCCACAAAACATTGTTTTAACCCAACAGTGGTTTTAAACACTATTTTATTTTCTAACATCTGTTCATAACAACAGATGTGTCAGCCTTATGTTCTTCCTTAACGAATACGAATTTGTTCGATTAAACTTACACGAGCAAGTTTTTCCACATTTAGATCATTAACAGACTTCATAAATCATATTCCTACCTACAGAGCTACTTCTTCCTAGCCAAAATCTACTTGTAAACATTCATAAACCGTATTGTACATTCATTCAAATAGAATCATAATCAAAACTTCGAATCCAAAACATGTCATAAAACCCTAGCAAATCATACGAAAGAATACCTTCTAAAGATCGGAATTCTCTTTTGTGCTATCATCTCCAACAACTCCGTCACGTATATAGATGCTATTAATATGTTTAAAATGGCTTACGAACCAAACTATCATCAAAACAACAATCTATCATTATACCTTCTCCTCTTCCTTACGACGCCTCTCTTCCTCCCTATGCTTGTTCTTTAGCTCCTTCTTTCGGGCACTTCATCAAAACAAAATGAATAAAACTTGACAATCTCTTAAACATGTAACCGTAAATCATTGCAGTTTAATTGAAAATGTAACTGTAAGTCTAAATTCATTCATTTATCCACAATATCAAACTATCAGACTATCTTCTAACAGTCAATTCAAACTCCATAAATCCCTATTTCCATAATTCTAAACGTATTGACAACTTTAACAAACTCCTAACATTCATTATTCACACAATCCATAACTCAAAATCACTCAAAACAACAATCCAGATTGAAAATGTAAATGTAAATGAAAACTTCACAATGTCTTACGAATCAAAATATAATCAAAACAACAATCTATCATTATACCTTCTCCTCTTCCTTACGACACCTCTCTTCCTCCCTATGCTTGTTCTTTAGCTCCTTCTTTCGCGCACTTCATCAAAACAAAACAAAGCGAATAAAACTTGACAATCTCTTAAACATTTAACCGTAAATCACTGCAGTCAAATTGAAAATGTAACCGTATGTCTAAATTCATTCATTTATCCACAATATCAAACTATTAGACTATCTTCTAACAACCATCCTGTTCATAATCCCAGATATTTACACAACCATCCTCTGCTGAGCTCCCAAAGACGGAAGACTTGTCTGTACACCACTGTAACATATATATATAATTTCAAAATAAATCATGAAGGTTTACAATAAAAAATATAAATAAATAATGAATACAAATAAAAAGTAATACCTGGACACATAGAGCATGAGCTTTGTGTTCTTCAAATTTGTGAACAGGAGAACCAACTCCATCAGAAGTTAAGTTTCGGCGGTCAAACATGCAAACAGAGTGGTCAGCTGACCTGAAAATCACATCGTAAAAAGATAAAACATCCAACTTTAAATATATCCTTTTTACATTTCAAGAAAGAAAAATCAACAAATAGCCTTTCTACATATAAAATGTTTACAATCTTAACCTTCATTAAAAAAAAGCTAAATCAAAGCAACAAAAACATATTTAACAACTCGCCACTAAATCAATAAATTCATTAACTCATTACATAAAACCCTAGGTCAACTTATATCATCATACCTGAAAGCGAAATCACCACCACAAAACACCATTGGCAGTTAGAATCAAACCCTAATTATTAAGAATAAAATTGGGCAGTAAAAATTTAGACCTAAGATTAAAAATAAAAAACAGTGGATTAAAAGAGGATGTGTCACTGCATACACGAAGATGTATAAAACCGTAAGTACCCAAATTCGATCTTCATATTCAAAACAAAAGATGATAGAATATGAAGTACCTCCTATGAGGCATCCAAAAGTTGAGTACTTCAACCATTTTTGCTCTTAAATAGGGATTCTTAATGTACTCTGGACTTGCCATGAACATGATAATGAAGTTCATAAAATCATCCTACCAAATAAAGAGTGCAAAAGTTAAGTAAAACAATAAAAGACATCCATTAAGTTTACCACCAAGAATGTAACCACACATATAAACCTTACCAAACGCTCCACCGAATCCATCATAGTCAAACAACACAATATATAAATGCACAGCGGAAACAAAAGATAAATATATTACAATCCGAATAAAAAGTAATATCCAAGTATTACAACGGAAAGTAAAGGATCCGCAGGCGGATCTTAAAACATAAACATTGTTCAACAGATTTAGACGCCTAGAACTTGCAAGATTCCTTATTAACGCCCTGAGCTTCCAGCCAATTACGTTCAGTACCTGTCACTTAACCTTTTTGGAAAAATACGTCAGTTTACACTGGTAAATACACTCAACCGACTCATTTGAAAAGAGTTTAAGAAAATTGATTTAGATGCACCAGGCACAAAATATTTTGACACTTTGATTAAAATGCACAAGGCAAAATTAATCTTTTATAACTTGGGACAATTATATTTATAATCTTGTATACATATTTACATGTTCGTTGTACGTTCAGGGCCCGATGTAGAAACCGAGTCAAGATTAACAGACACACCACAAGTATAGGCCCACAAGAGAGTGAGATACCGTTTCCCTTAGGCAACTGTCAGGTGTATGCCTACACCCCGTGCATAAGGCGTGGCCATTTTATAATACAATGATGTCAGGGATATCCGGGACATGGTCATTAACCCCTAAAGGCTTTTATTTCAAACAATACAGATTAAAGCGGGTTACCTCAATAATTTAATCACAATCCGACTAAACATTCAATACCCGACCAAGCGGTATTATTATAATACCGTATCCCTAGCCCGTATAGGGAAAATAAGTTAAGAGTATTTACCTGAGCTAAATATAAATTCAATCCCAGCCGTATATCAATTCAGCAAGCACAAGTACTTCTACTGGGGCTCTTAATCTGGAACGAAGGTTTTTAATAACCTATTAGATTTCTAACGAGTCTTTAATTAAGCCTATGCTTAGACCGGTTAGTTTTAAAGAGGAAGATACAGTTCAAACGCATGATAAGGCGAATACCGGTTTAGAATGTGGTTTTTAACCCGACAAGCTTGTATGCTTGTTTAATATAGGTAACATAAACACATTCTGGATTTTGAGACCAAAAAGATATGGTTTGACCCGTTTCGGCTAATTTATGCAAACTAGTCACATAAGCCGATCCGAACGCGACAAGCGCGTAACGAGTAACCATAAGAGTCATATACAGGTTTCCTAAGTTAATATGCCTTAAATATGTTGTGATATCAGTAGGATACCTTCCAATATGCCCAAAACGAGTTTAATTTCAATATAAGCCCCGAAGGGGTATTTTGGTCATTTACCTAAGGCATATATACTACCTGTCATACAACTAACTAAACGTCGTGACCATAAGGTATAACCTCGGAAGGTTATTCCCTATATACTATGGTCACCTAATGTGTTTGGTCGGATCCTAATGATCGACCAAACGGGTCGGGTTCGAAAGTATAAGCGATTGTTTAGATCGCTTACCTTACGACCCTATATAAGCACTAAACTAAAAGTGACGAGCTAAGCATGTTAAAACATGCTTAACTAGGTTTAGAAAACAGGTTTGGTATAAAAAAAACGGTTTTGATACCTAAGGGTAGTTTGGTTACAAAATACGCAAGAATACGCATTTTGGCCGAAACTACACGCATTTTGGCCGAAACTACGACTCGTCACTGAGCCTAGATAACGTGGTAATCAGTAGGTATAGTCACTAGGGACTATAACCATCGTGATTACGCTCACGTTATGAAGTTCAAACAAACTTCGCATTGACCATAAACTGGTCAATGCAGAAAGTCAAACAAAGTTTGACTTTAACGCTAAAACGAATAAAAGAACGAAGGAACACTTACAAAGGGTCCCCGAAAGCTAATATTGATCCAAGTAACTCAGGTATGAAGCAATGGACTCAACTTAGAGCACTTAGATCAGATTTTGTGAGGAATGAGGTGAAAATGTGGTGGGTATTTATAGGATCTTTCATATAGAATATTCTTAGCATATTCCAAGTATATTCCTAGCATATTCTAAGCATATTCCTAGCATATTCCAAGCATGTTCCTAGCATATTCCTAGCATATTCCAAGCATATTCCTAACATATTCCTAGCATATTCCTAGCATATTCCAAGCATATTCCTGGCATATTCCTTAGCATATACCTTAGCATATTCCTGGCATATGGCTAAAACGGGTATTTAACTGGGTACCGGGTATTTTATCTAGCGTTTAAATCCCGGTTTATGGCGTTCTAAATTATTTTTATTACTCTATAAAAATAAACTCGCCAAGAAATTACTGAAATAAATTTCAGTTTCCAGGACTGGCTGCGTTGTCTGCGTTTTGCAGTAGAAGCACTGTGTTGCGCAGAAACACACGGTACGCGCTTAAACTTTGAAAAATAACGTTTTTAGGTGTTTTAATTTATTTTCCAACACGGACCTGATTAAAATAAGATTTTAATCAGAACAGAATATTTGTGGGATTAAATATTATCCGGTCGGTCACCAACGTTCGTTTGGTCGTACGATCACGATGTTCGGTTAATTACGACTGAATGCGCATAAGCGCGAAAAACGACCCAAATTGCGTGACGAATGGGTTTTTCTTATGCCAAACACTAAATTAAAATATTTTAGTGCTTACATAAATTTTTGGATGTCCGGGTGTATTCAGAACGTAAGTTATGCGTGAAAATGCAAACTTATGCACTTTTTGATGCTTTTAGTCCCTGATCCTTCTACACTTGATCTTAACATGATTTCTTGCACTTTGAGCCCTCTAACTTGACTTTTAAGGGCCTTAAGACATAACCAAACTTTGTTAAGTCCTTGGGTAAGTTTATGGTTACCCGAAAAGTCGTAAATTTCAACGTTGACGCTTTCAACCCCTCATATACGAATATTATCATAACTTTCTCATATGATAGCGAAACTTGGTGAAATTTTTATCATGTATTCTAGTGAGCATAATTGATTGTTACAAAGCTTCGGGTTTGCTAAAAGGTCACTCAGAGGTATACTTTAAACATGCTGACACATTTAACCCCTGTAGTTTGTAATCTCTCACTTTCTTTCACAATTAGCTTCGTATGATCCATGAATCATTCGTTTAAGGGTATAAACATCATGTAGGGATATTGTAGGGTATATTTATCCATTGTTGACATTTTGAACACTTATATTCACATATTTTCCATGTTTGTCAACTTTAGTCCTTCTAGAGTATTCTTTCACACGTTCAAAGCTTATGACACGTGTCAATACATTATAGGACGTGAATTTTCGAGGTGTTACATCCTCACCCCCTTAAAAGAAATCTCGACCTCGAGATTTGTTAAAATGCTGGAAGTACTTTTTGTCGCATAATGGACTTAACTTCTATAACATATCTGGAGCTTTTACAAGTTCCCAAGTTGACCTTTATAATGGGTACATGTATCCCTTTGGAGTTTCTTCACCTGTCGATCCTTAATCGACGTAGGTTGCTCATTATATCATAAATCTGCATATCATTATGTGATAGTGCTTCTTGACTTATTGGTGACACGTCGCTAAATCATTAGTGTGGGTCACATTGCTCGTTCCACCAAGCTCCTAAATTAGGTCTTAGCTCGTAAGCTATTTAATCTTGATACATTCGAATCCTTCGAATGACTTTATATGTTCCGAGCTTAACTAACCTGAAAATTACAACTCGGCACACCCTTCTAGGGTGTTATCTTTTGTTGAACCTTATCTTTTAACCAGAACTTAGGAGGGTTGCTATTTTCATAAATCCCTGATTTCCTGCCGTATACTGGCAACTTACAATCGATTATGGATTGGTATGATCTTATTTGTTGTTTCCTAGGCAACTTTCAGATCCTGATAATTGGACTTACCAATTCTCTGTCTAACAATAGATGTTTAACATTTCATCTATACAAGGTCTCCAAAGGAGCAGCCTTAATACTTACATATCAATTATTATAGAAAAGCTTATCTTAAGGTGGGATGGTTATCCCAACCATTGCTTAAAACTAATCTTAAGGAGTAGCTAATCCTTATAGCTAGTTGAATAACTCAACGATCCTGGGTAGTTGATGGTGATTCTTAATCGTTGTTAAAATAGGGTTGCGGTAATGAATGCATAAGCAAAATGAACCGTCTTTCTTACTTAACCATACCGAATTCTCAGGATATTGAGTTAGGCTATATGAATCTATGTCTTAAAATTTACTTAATCAGGGTTTCGGTTATTCCATAATCAGCATGGAGTTCTTACAACACTCCAACCCAAAGCGGGATGTTAATCTTAACTCTACTTGTCTCTCGGGAGGTAAACAGGGTAGTCTTAGGAGAAGATAATCAAGATACAAGGAGGTTACAAAGATTTCCATATCTCAGGCTCCAGTTCATCCATCATTGCTGGTGTCAAATAAGTCACACATTTATGTTACTAGTCCACGAATTCCTTAATAGGGAACATTTACTTGGACAATTCCATTATGGATATCTCCTTTGAATACCATTAGTTGAACAGGGGATATGAACTACTCCTGACACTCTTTAGGAGAGTTTAAGCGCTATCATTCTTAGGCTTTCTATCCTTAACCGCATTTCCTTTGACAGATTTAGGGCACGTAGTCTTGATGTGGCCTTTCTCATAGCCTTTCTAACAGCTGCGTCAGTCACATTAACCTTGAGGTTCACATTTGTTGCATCATTAGCATTTGTCGCATCATCAGTGTCGCAACTGTTATTTATCTCATTCAAGTTTGTCATACTTGAAGCTTGGCACTAAACGCCAAAATTAAACAATTGCTTAATTGCATTTCTATAGCGAGTCATCACCCTGATAACCAACATACATTAACCATGGTATTATTAAACCATATAAGCTAATAGGGTATGAACATTCCTAATGAATGTTATTTGAATGTACATTAATTACATTCAGCCTAGGTCACAAAAGGACCATCAATGGCCTTTAGGGTTTGGACCGAGTCCATTACCCTTTCGACAGGGGATCAAAATGTCACAACCGTCTTTGTCATATTGATGATTTTAGATAGCTTGAAGGCTTGCCATAATGGCTTTCTAATATAGGAAACATGAGTCCGTCAGGAAGGACATAAATAATCATATGGCACGAAGGCCTTGTCGCGGAGGACGTTATAAGGTATGGCAACAAACGCTTGTCACGGAGGACATTAATTTATAAGCCGCAATCTTATTAGATTAGGGGTTTTAAGTTTTGAACCTAGTTCTTCACTGTTGGACAGGGAGTCATAGACTACCATTGTCATCGTCTTGAAATACGATTTATTTTGGCACCTAGGCAACCCGTAGGACATCATTAATGGATGCTTACATATATACATATATGTATATATATATATATATAATTATCGTCATTGAGTATATTAGTCATGATCTTATCGATCTTATAGACCATAAGGCTTGGGCATTGCCCATTACCTTCGACGATGTACCATAACGGTCACATTTGACAATGTCTCTAATGGACAATATAGTATATAACTCGCAGGTGAGATAGATCCTATTGGTGATTCAGGATAACGCCACGAAGGGTAATACAATAAATACACTTATATATAGGAAGTACCAGCGGCGTATCCACCATGTGTTTATTGTATTACTCTAGTTTCGTTATCTAAATCACCGTCAAGATACACATAAATTATAATCATCGAGTCGGAAAGTACTTCTTGAAATCTCACTATGAAGATAGGAAGACCTAAGGTTGTACTTCAAATATCTTTATAAAATAATATGATCATCGTACCAGATGATATTAATCATGATCGCATTGATCATATAGACTGTTAGGGTCAGGTATAACCCTCCACTTTGAACAGGGGATTATAAAGACCACCACTAACTTTGTCTTATCTCTAACAGAATAAAGTATAGCCCGTAGGCATTTCATCACTTGGGATGTTGATATTATGATCATCATACTGGTGATACTAGTCAGGATCGCATTGATCATATAGACTATGGGATTTGAGCATAGCTCACCCCCCTTGGGCAAGGAATAAAAATTTACCATTGCCTTGTCATGATTGGACAATATAATATAGCCCGTAGGCAAAACATTATTAAGGATGTTAAATTTAATCATCATATTGATGATTTTTAGTCATGATCTCATTGATCATATAGACTATTAGGCTTGAGCATAGCTCACTACCTTGAACAGGGGATCATAAGGATCACAATGTCCATGTCTCAAATGGACAATATATTATAGCCCGTAGGCATTTCCCTTCTGAGGGATGCTTATGATATGATCATCTTTTCAGATGCTGTTAGACAGGAGGTCAAGACCACCACTGTCGTTGTCTTATCAGACAACAAGTTTAGCCCGTAGGTACTTCATCACTAACGGATGTTTATAATATGATCATCTTATAGGACGCTATAAGCCATGATTTCTAGATCATTAGGCTAGATAAGAAAATTGGAAGAATCCAATATAAGAATGACTATTGTGATTTTCTCGAATCACATTTGTCAAGAGTGCTAACACGTTCTTAGGTGTTAACAAGGATCTGAATCTCTTGATTAGGTTTTTACCATCTTGGCCATGTCTAAAATGACATGTAGGCTAGGTTTTACCTTTAAGATTCTTTTTAATATGTATACTGGCAGGGAAGGAATGATATTTATTTTTTATTCAGGATTTTTATCATAAATCCTAATTTACAAGTTAATAATAGCACAAATGGCCTAGTCGCATAGACAATTTTAATTTATAAGCCATGATTTCAGAGAATCGAGGCATTAAGGTTTGAATCAAAGTTCATTACCTTTTCTTGACAGGGAGTTGTAGGCTACCACTGTCTTTAGTCTCAGAGGACATTAACTATAGCCCGTAGGCACTTCCCTTCTAAGGGATGTTTATAATATGATCATCTTATAGGATGATATAAGCCATGATTTCAGAGAATCGAGGCATTAAGGTTTGAATCAAAGTTCATTACCTTTTCTTGACGGGGAGTTGTAGGCTACCACTGTCTTTAGTCTCAGAGGACGTTAATTATAGCCCGTAGGCACTTCCCTTCTAAGGGATGATTATTTCAAATAAGGGTATTTAGATTAACCCCTTTTTAAAAGATGGCCTGTGTGACTTTAATGATTCACAGTTTGCCAAAAATGTTAACATACTTACAGATGTTAACAGGGATTGGAATCTTTTGGATAGGTTTTACCGTCTTGGCCATGTCTGCAAATGACATTTAGGCTAGGTTTTACCATCTTGGCCATGTCTGCATTGACATTTAGGCTAGGTTTTACCATCTTGGCCATGTCTGCATTGACATTTAGGCTAGGTTTTACCTTTAAGATTCTTTTAATATTTAACGCAGAACAATCCTAAATTGAGATGTAAACAAGGATCTGAATCTAATTGAGGAACTACCATCTTGGCCCTGTCTTAAAACGACACATGAGCTAGGTCTTGTCCCTTTTTAGATTTTGCCATCTTATTATAATGGTAGATCTTGTAAAAGAAATGTTATTTTTCATTTATTTCATATTTCATGTTTAGAAATGAAAATTTAAATTTAATCATTCCACTATATAAAAATAAAAGTACAGAGTTGCCCTAAGCGGGACTTGAAAGGAATAATGTGTCCTCTAAGGGACTGAAAGATAATTATGTCCTTATAAGGACTATTAAGGAAACGATCTTCAGTAAGAGGAGTTTCTTCTTCTTTTTATTTCTGAATGTTCTCTCCCTGGATGCTCGTTTCATTCTAGCAATGGTACGAAGCTCAGCATTTCAAGGCTCCGGATGTGGAGAATTTCTATTACAGCTTCTTCGCTTGGCGACGTATATATAAAAATTTGGAAGCAAAAATTTCCAGATTAGGATTGAGAGTATTCCTATGTTAAGTCTAGACTCAGAAGGTCAAGGAATGTGCTACTGTGTCATTGAGATTAAACACATAAGGCTAGTGTTTAATTCACTCAATGTTGGCTCTGATACCAACCTGTCACACCCCGACTTTCCACGTATTACCTGTGGGCCCGGTAGGGGAGTATCGTGACGTAGTTGATATCATCATAGTCAAACAACACAATATATAAATGCACAGCGGAAGCAAAAGATAAATATATTACAATCCGAATAAAAAGTAATATCCAAGTATTACAACGGAAAGTAAAGGATCCACAGGCGGATCTTAAAACATAAACATTGTTCAACAGACTTTAGACGCCTAGAACTTGCAAGATTCCTTATTAACGCCCTGAGCTTCCAGCCAATTACGTTCAGTACCTGTCACTTAACCTTTTTTGGAAAAATATGTCAGTTTACACTGGTAAATACACTCAACCGACTCATTTGAAAAGAGTTTAAGAAAATTGATTTAGATGCACTAGGCACAAAATATTTTGACACTTTGATTAAAATGCACAAGGCAAAATTAATCTTTTATAACTTGGGACAATTATATTTATAATCTTGTATACAGATTTACATGTTCGTTGTACGTTCAGGGCCCGATGTAAAAACCGAGTCAAGATTAACAGACACACCACAAGTATAGGCCCACAAGAGAGTGAGATACCGTTTCCCTTAGGTGACTGTCAGGTGTATGCCTACACCCCGTGCATAAGGCGTGGCCATTTTATAATACAATGATGTCAGGGATATCCGGGACATTGTCATTAACCCCTAAAGGCTTTTATTTCAAACAATACAGATTAAAGCGGGTTACCTCAATAATTTAATCACAATCCGACTAAACATTCAATACCCGACCAAGCGGTATTATTATAATACCGTATCCCAAGCCCGTATAGGGAAAATAAGTTAAGAGTATTTACCTGAGCTAAATATAAATTCAATCCCAGCCGTATATCAATTCAGCAAGCACAAGTACTTCTACTGTGGCTCTTAATCTAGAACGAAGGTTTTTAATAACCTATTAGATTTCTAACGGGTCTTTAATTAAGCCTATGCTTAGACCGGTTAGTTTTAAAGAGGAAGATACGGTTCAAACGCATGATAAGGCGAAGACCGGTTTAGAATGTGGTTTTTGACCCGACAAGCTTGTATGCTTGTTTAATATGGGTAACTTAAACACATTCTGGATTTTGAGACCAAAAAGATATGGTTTGACCCGTTTCGGCTAATTTATGCAAACTAGTCACATAAGCCGATCCGAACGCGACAAGCGCGTAACGAGTAACCATAAGAGTCATATACATGTTTCCTAAGTTAATATGCCTTAAATATGTTGTGATATCAGTAGGATACCTTCCAATATGCCCAAAACGAGTTTAATTTCAATATAAGCCCCGAAGGGGTATTTTGGTCATTTACCTAAGGCATATATACTACTAGTCATACAACTAACTAAACGTCGTGACCATAAGGTATAACCTCGGAAGGTTATTCCCTATATACTATGGTCACCTAATGTGTTTGGTCGGATCCTAATGATCGACCAAACGGGTCGAGTTCGAAAGTATAAGCGATTGTTTAGATCGCTTACCATACGACCCTATATAAGCACTAAACTAAAAGTGACGAGCTAAGCATGTTAAAACATGCTTAACTAGGTTTAGAAAACAGGTTTGGTATAAAAAAAAAACAGTTTTGATACCTAAGGGTAGTTTGGTTACAAAATACGCAAGAATACGCATTTTGGCCGAAACTACGACTCGTCACTGAGCCTAGATAACGTGGTAATCAGTAGGTATAGTCACTAGGGACTATAACCATCGTGATTACGCTCACGTTATGAAGTTCAAACGAACTTCGCATTGACCATAAACTGGTCAATGCAGAAAGTCAAACAAAGTTTGACTTTAACGCTAAAACGAATAAAAGAACGAAGGAACACTTACAAAGGGTCCCCGAAAGCTAATATTGATCCAAGTAACTCAGGTATGAAGCAATGGACTCAACTTAGAGCACTTAGATCAGATTTTGTGAGGAATGAGGTGAAAATGTGGTGGGTATTTATAGGATCTTTCATATAGAATATTCTTAGCATATTCCAAGTATATTCCTAGCATATTCTAAGCATATTCCTAGCATATTCCAAGCATGTTCCTAGCATATTCCTAGCATATTCCAAGCATATTCCTAGCATATTCCTAGCATATTCCAAGCATATTCCTGGCATATTCCTTAGCATATACCTTAGCATATTCCTGGCATATGGCTAAAACGGGTATTTAACTGGGTACCGGGTATTTTATCTAGCGTTTAAATCCCGGTTTATGGCGTTCTAAATTATTTTTATTACTCTATAAAAATAAACTCGCCAAGATATTACTGAAATAAATTTCAGTTTCCAGGACTGGCTGCGTTGTCTGCGTTTTGCAGTAGAAGCACTGTGTTGCGCAGAAACACACGGTACGCGCTTAAACTTTGAAAAATAACGTTTTTAGGCGTTTTAATTTATTTTCCAACACGGACCTGATTAAAATAAGATTTTAATCAGAACAGAATATTTGTGGGATTAAATATTATCCGGTCGGTCACCAACGTTCGTTTGGTCGTACGATCACGATGTTCGGTTAATTACGACTGAATGCGCATAAGCGCGAAAAACGATCCAAATTGCGTGACGAATGGGTTTTTCTTATGCCAAACACTAAAATAAAATATTTTAGTGCTTACATAAATTTTTGGATGTCCGGGTGTATTCAGAACGTAAGTTATTCGCGAAAATGCAAACTTATGCACTTTTTGACGCTTTTAGTCCCTGATCCTTCTACACTTGATCTTAACATGATTTCTTGCACTTTGAGCCCTCTAACTTGACTTTTAAGGGCCTTAAGACATAACCAAACTTTTTTAAGTCCTTGGGTAACTTTATGGTTACCCGAAAAGTCGTAAATTTCAACGTTGACGCTTTTAACCCCTCATATACGAATATTGTCATAACTTTCTCATATGATAGCGAAACTAATTGAAATTTTTATCATGTATTCTAGTGAGCATAATTGATCGTTACAAAGCTTCGGGTTTGCTAAAAGGTCACTCAGAGGTATACTTTAAACATGCTGACACATTTAACCCCTGTAGTTTGTAATCTCTCACTTTCTTTCACAATTAGCTTCGTATGATCCATGAATCATTCGTTTAAGGGTATAAACATCATGTAGGGATATTGTAGGGTATATTTATCCATTGTTGACATTTTGAGCACTTATATTCACATATTTTCCATGTTTGTCAACTTTAGTCTTTCTAGAGTATTCTTTCACACGTTCAAAGCTTATGACACGTGTCAATACTTTATAGGACGTGAATTTTCGAGGTGTTACAATTAAGTTTACCACAAAGAACACGATAAGCTAATGACACCAAACAAAAAAACATCAAACTCAATTAACCGCGCCTCACGCTTTTTACAAATTTCTTCAAGTAATAAACCCTAATCAAATAAAAAAATTTGAAAACACATGAAAATCATACCTTCGCCTTTGGTTTCCACACCGATCGAGTATCATCACCATCCGTATATTTGACTTTACTTATCCCCATTCCAACATTTATCCCCATTTGAAAAAGCATGACTATGAGACTAACGAAATTTATCCCTCGATCCTATAGGAAGAGATCATACTCATTAAAAAGAAATCAAGAAAAATTTAATAATTAAGGCATTAAAAATCTGAATTCAAGTGACACTTTAATGGAAAATAAACACCTACCTCAACCTTTTCAACATCGGGATGAGATGCCAATGATGCACCAGCTTCTGGACCTAATCCAGGCAAAATATTAAGAACACCAGGGGGAAGGCCCACCTCTTTGCATATTTCACCTAACTCCAAGCAAGTGCTGAAATTAGATAATAAACATGTCATTAATACAAGCAAGATTACCTAATTTCCGAAGTGGAGAAAACGCGTATCCATCAATAACTTACAGAGATGCCAATTCTGATGGTTTAAGTACAGTAGCACATCCAGCTGCTTGTGCGGGAGCAACTTTCCATGTAGCCATCAGCAAAGGGTAATTCCTATAGATTTAAATAACATATTTTTAAATGTAAATTGAAAGAAACACGTCAACACGGGTGACCACACGGGTATATACTTGCTTTAGAAATATCTTGATAATTCTGTGCGGTGGACCCTTTAGAAATATCTTGATAATTCTGTGCGGTGGATCAAATGTAAATTGAAACAACATATTTTTCAATCAAGATGAATACACACTTTTGAAGCAATAGCACGCAAATACTTAGCACGATGAGCTCCTGAAGCCGATGCCCAATCCTTTCCTCCATTACGTTTCAGAGCTTTGCGAGCGGCTTTCACAACAATATCCCCTGAACACAAAAAAAAAAAAAAAAAAAAAAAAACCGAACTGAAGCAAGTTAACACAAAAAACTCAAACACATCACACAATACAAATAAATGAAATCAACTACGAATACGCAAAATGCTAATTTCTAGTTTATTAGATAAAGGAAACCAGAATAAACATCTAGACATAACTGAAACTGTTAAGATCTGAAGAATGCGTTAAACTCAGACTATCATTCCTTCGATCAATAACAACAAATATGCAAAATGCAGAATTCTAGTTTTTTAGATGATTGAAACCAGAGTAAACATCTGGACATAATTGAATATGTTAAGATCTGAAGAATGCATTAACCTGAACCTTATTATTATTGTTATTATTCGATCAATAACAACGAATATGCAATATATTATTAGATAACTGAAAAGAATTAACATCTAGACATAACAGAAACAGTTAAGATCTGAAGAATGCGTTAAACTGAAACTTATTACTATTTATTATCATTTCATTTCGATCAATAACAACGAATACACAAAATGCCGATATCTAATTTTTACATATACTTGAAACCAGGATAAACATCTAGACTTAACTGTAACTGTTAAGATCTAAAAATCGTGATAAACAGAAACTTATTCTTACTATTATTTCGATCAATAAGAGAAAACTTAAATACGCTGAAGCGGGAATATAGATTCTACAGCTTAATCAGCGTCGTTATCGATCGAAGTATTGAAAACAGTAGATGAAAGAGAGTGTGGTAATACCGATGATGAGTTCGGTTGCCGGATTGATGACAGGGATGCGATTCTTCTTAACAGGTTCTCTCCACTCGTCGTCGATGAATAACTGCCGTCATTTACATATAAAAAAGTGAATTCCAAGAACCACAAGATTATAACCCAGATCTGCCTTCGTGTAATAATTTTAAAATACCTTTTTATTAATAATTAATAATTTTCCTGCTTAACATAAAAAACAGTCCAAAATTCACAGAAAATGAGTCATCTTATCTTTTACCATACAACTATGCATCTTAAAGGAATATTGGCTCATATAGGTACAGCAATCAAGTACCTCAAACATATGGATAAAAAGTGTTAGGCCAAGCATTCCGACCAATTTCTCAGAACCAAAAATGACACATTTTCACCCAAAACCCATTTTGATTGATTCCCCACACTCGTGACTCACCTCATGATGAACTGGAATAAAAATATCATCCTCACCTTCATAGGTCTGATTGTTCACATTTGTTTGATTCATTTTTGTTCACTACAATGACCTGTAGTTTGAATTTAAAAAAATCAAGACTTGACCTCCTTTAAACACTGAACTGACATAGCATCCTAGAAGAAAAAAAATTCATATATTTAATATCAAGAATGATCTAAAAAGGAAATACTCACTTAAAAGCAAGATGAAAGATTTCTGATTTCAACAATTAGATTAGCAAGGATTGAAATCAATTTCAGATTGTCCATCTCCCATGGCTTCGGCTATCTGATGTCCTCATCATCAAAACCTCTTCACAATAAAAACCCTAAAAAATTGAATCGTTATGAATGAAAAAATTAGGGTTCTATACATTTGTATTTCATTCGATCTAGAGAAAAAAGCGAAGCAAAAATCCCTTACCTAATAGCAATGGCAAAAGAGAATACAAATTTAAAAACAAATAATGAAAAACAAACCTTTAACCTTCAATAGACATTGTGATCACTTTCTTGAAAACCAATTTAGGAGATAAAGATTGTGACGGCTGAATAGATGAAACAAATTGTAACACCCCAACCTCGAAAAGGCTGACGTGTCACTATTACAGATATCAAGTTCAAAAACTAATTCTGAAGTTTAAAACAAAAAGACCCTAATTACATTTTCATTACATTACCAAAAACAAAAATCTTTATCTTCACGGCACTCTTCACTTATTCCCCACATTTCCCAAATTACATGTCAAACAAATAAGACAAACACAAAAAGAAAACTACGGCTGAGCCAAAAAGTTGCTCAGTAACGGAAAAATCAACAATAAAAGTAAGGCAGGCATACGGAAGCAAAACGGATCGATACCGACACTAACAAATCCAAAAGATTGCATTGAAACAAATACTTTTATAACTTGAATCCCAAAACTTATACTGAACAGATAACAGATGCTGAACATAATCAGATGCATATAAACATATCAACATATCATAACAGAGACAAGACATACGTGACAACATATAACAGTAAAACAAGTCACGTAATATAGAAGCACCCACGAGCCTAAACAGAGGCATGCATGGCTATAGTCCATGCGCCGAGATGGTGCGTGTAGGCGTACACACATTATTCCATCTCAACAGGAGTCAGAGCTAAGATCGATCTATATGCCTCTAGGGGCCATGTGCTACACAAGCACAAACTAGAAACGCCGTGAACTTTAGTTACGCACCGTCACGATAAGTGCCATGTTGTTGACGCCCCAACGACAAGTCTAAACGTATAATTGCTCGGGTGACAGAGTACAAAGCGTATCAGAAATAAAAGTATATTGACATAAGTCTAAAGGGAACATGCAATAACGAGCACAAAATCTAAGGTCTATTGCATGCTACAACAAATATCAATCATATAACAATACGAACCGAACCATCTAACGAAAACACCCGTACTACAAAGTAACGGATATGAATAAAATAATATGCTAACAAGGATAAGAATCCGTACCAACGAGTAACGAAAATATAAAACTATACTACGATGAAAAGAAAATAGAATCCGTACCTTAATTAGCAAGCAAAGCAAAAATCAAAATCCACTAATCGAGTCGTCCTCAAAATTATGCAAACCTAAACCCCGCATTTTCGAGATCAATTTATTATTTTATTAAATTGAAAGTTCGTTCTAATATTTTCCTCCGGCGATCACAAACGTACCCATACTAATCTATAAAATATACTAATACATAATAGTAAAATCATTATTGTTGCATTAGTTTTTATTTTAGTAACTAGTCAAAGAATTATTTAGTCAACATCAGTATTATTAGAATAACTCAACCTACCATACATACTCATGAACACACCATGCATTCTATCCTACCACTGACACACATTATTTTTTAAAAATACACCCACAATGGCCAATATCCATAACACAAATATATTATACGTAAAAGAAAATATATTTTCTAAACATGTAATAACATATTAAAGGTAGCACACATAAATACTTACTTAGATCCCCTGTACACAAAACGCACATATACTTACACCAACCTATAAACACACACCTGCAACTAATTAACACATCCACCATGCACACACATAATATTACATACTAACATACACACACCATATGTTCACAGTAACCACACACAACATAACACACACCCTACATACACACATGGATAACCTTGATCATGCACACATACTACATACGCACATATATAAAACAACTCACACAACAGAACACACATACATATTGAATCAGATTTCGGAACCTTCTTTTAATTCGTAACTCGCAGGTAAACAACCTACACAAACCCCAGACCCTCGATCGCCGGAAATAACCCACCCTTAATCCAAAAAGAAAGTCTTTAGCTAAAACATATTAACATGGGTGATTTGTTTGACTACCTCTTAGATCGAAACAACTAGCGCCATGGTACCGGAAGACGTAGGTGACTCGAGTGGTCCTCACGGTGGTTCAAAGAGGCGGCGATTGCGGCGGTAGTGGCTGGTGACGCCGACAAAGGTTGCGGCGGTGGCGACTACGGTGGTTATGTGGTGAGGCGGCCGTAAACACAGCTTGATGAATAGCGGCGGGATGTGGATCGAAGGATTCGACTGACGGAACTTATGGCAGCAACCGGTAGCACGATAGAAAGCTCCGACGAACAAGGTGATCACGGTGGCAAACGGCTCTTGGCGGTAAGGTTGTGCGGCGTGACACAAAGCTCTAGCGAACAAAGTTTTATTGCGGCAGTCGTGCGGAACAATGGATCAAATTAGAAGTGATTATGAATGGATTGAAGAGGACGATTTGTCAGTATAACATCCCAAATTCTTAGGCAAGTTAGTTAGCGATTGTGTACGATGAAACGGACTTCACGTGGAGATAATTGTAATGTTGAACGTCAAGTGTGAAAATCAATATCTTATAATTATACTAAATCCCATATGCTATATTATTGTTATACTAGTCGTTTACCCGCGCAATGCGGCGGGAAACATATCACTTAGGTTGGTGAGTTTAGGGCTATGTATGGGGCGGTTCGGTTTGAGCCATAACCAAAACCAAATTCGCGATGCAACGGAAAACACAAAACTTGTGAGTAATTCTAAGGGTGTGCATGATCGTCGTCATCGTCATCATCGGAACAGTGGTTGGTGTCTTAAACCGTCGCCGTCGAAGGCCGTGTTGGGTTACCATTAGCTTGTCAGAGAAGGCTAAATACATATATACTTTTGTCCTTATCGAATTGAGCAACGCGGTACTCATCTTATATTAGATTATCAATCCTCTCGTGATACGACATTATGTGGCCAATATTCATGTTTTAAAAGAGTGTAAAGATGTGTAGTTTTTAGGTATTCGGGGTGTAGAACCTTGGATGGAGAATCTCCATCTTTAAACATCTAATATTCTTGTAATAGTTCTACATTACCAAAATGTGATAGGAACCGTTTTTTTCCAATCACATAGGACATTTTTGCTTATGTAAAAAACGTTTTATAATATTTTAGTTTAATATTATTAATATACCTAAATTTTAGATTGGTGAAGGAATTTGACAATAAAAGGGTTGCAAGTTAAAAGTAGCTCAAAATCATAACGGAGATTTTTGTTTAAATGGAAAATGATAACCGTACCAATCAGTAATATCATTTTTGGTCAATCAACTTTAGAGGTTATAGTGGATCAGTTAGGATAAACAAAAAATAATAACCATACTAATCACTTATGCCAGTTTTGGTTGATCGGCTTTAAAGGTTATAGTTAGTGGGTTAGGCTATGCGGTATGGGGTACGTCCCCCATGCCGTCAAGGACCGGCGCCGCCAGCACACCATCCCGCCCCCCACCGTCCTCGTCCTCGGCGTCCTCTGCTCGACGTTGGGGACGATCCTCCCATTTCACAAGAAGACAAAAACAATTCCCCCTCCCTCTCACACACCCCTATACATACACATTTTAGGTCCATCCTCTCATTTCGACACCTCCATCCTCTTAGCCCCATCCTCATGCCCATCCTACGTGTCGCTTACGTGGCGTATCATCCTCCAAGGGAGGACCATCACCATACCGTGTAGCCTTATGAATTAGTTATCATAACTAAAAGTTGTTCTGTTATTCTTGTTAAGCCAAACCTTTTTTTGTTAAAAAGCGCCCATTATTACAAATGGTGCACCACTAAGGAGCTTTAGTCTAACCAGACATCTCTTCATCTTCATCTAATGCAATAGGTTTGATTTAAACTTTCATACAATGGTGCGCCCTAAGTAGCTTTCGTCTGATCAATCATCTTTCCATCTTCATCTGATGCAATAGGTTTGAATTAAACTTTCATACACATAAATTTCATCTGATGGTCAAGGCAACCCCACTCTATATATGCTATAAATTTAACCTTCATACATATCTATTTTAATTTACATTTATTATTAAAGTTTGTTTCCATCTTTTATTAATAGTGCGAACAAACAACTACTTTAGCTGTCTAAACTTTCCGTTTGGTGACCCTCTTATTGCATAAACCAAAATAAAATAACTTGCGGATTGTTGGATTCATAAAAACAAATCACTGTCTATCGGTTAAATTAAAACATTTTTTCTTTCAAATATTCATATAAATGATCTGGATAGTAAGCAAATAGAGAATTAGATTAGCTTCAATCCGTTCACCTAATCCATAATCAAGGCCTTCATCAAATTTTCAAATTGTAAAGCGTACCATTTGTGCATCTGCAACAAGAATTAATCTCCGATGAGAATGAGAAATTCGATTCTAAAGCGTTGACATTTAGCTACAAAGACAAATTACACATAAGCTGGAAATTAACCATAGAAAAACTTGTTTAATCGAGATCTAAACAAATAAGAATCACCTGTGTAAGATCACTATTAAATGTGACCGTGCCCTTCTAGCTTCTTTGCGTTGCATAAGCGCTATATAAAGAGGCTTGCCAGCAACACTTTCCCATCCATCTCCATAAGCTATGAAAATAGAAGCAGTAAACAATTCAAAAACATAATCATCATGCCGGTTCAGATTCATCAATTAAACCCCTAAAGTTCATGGGGTACAACAATGGAAGCTAACTACAAACTTTACATGAAATCAGCAAGCATAACATTATAATAAAATTATGAAAATATTAATGTGCAAAGTAGCTTAAGGTAAATTATTAAAAATTTTGGAAGTGTTATATAAGATTATATATAGGGTAAGTAAGAATTTTAATACCGTTGAGAGAGACGCCAACCACGCCATGATGACATAGAGTCGATATCTTGAGAGTCCTTACTGCAAGTAAACTCAATTTGTGTGAATAAAGGAATCAACAACCCTAATTTAGTTAGCCCAGTGAGAAATGAAGATGATGGTATGTTCAAAATGAAGAATAAAGAAAAATGACAATTTTGTGAGTATAATTTTTATTTGACACCATTTTGACCAACCCACACATTATGTCATTTCTACATTCATGATCAATCCATGTTGTATGCTAATGATCTAACATGTAATAACATCAATGTGAAAAATATATACATGTAATCTGCAAGAAATTAATACATCAAATGACATTTATGACACCAAAAAAAAGAACATACACAATATGTTCCATTTAGAAAGGTAAAAAGGTTAACTTATAATAAATTCAAATATGAAATAATTTCTTAAATGGATATCAAGAAATCTTAACGTATTCATCACAATGATATAATTTCTCAACAATGATTAAATGGATATCAGGAAATATTAACATATTCATCACAATAATATAATTTCTCAACGATGAGAATAAGATTTCCAAGGAATTTGAAAGCTACAAACATAGAAAAAAAGGAATTAATTTAAAGGGAGTGTTTCACGATTAATCAATACTTTTTTAAATGGCTAACAATCAACCTTTTATTAACAATTGGATTAGCATGGAACTAACCCACCACCACAATTACATAAAAACATTAGCTCTATACATTACATACACCAGTAAACAAACAAATTACCACACTAACTTCAACAAATCAAACCTCTAAGTATCCCAAATAAAGGCCCCCTCCTTAGACTTGTATTTCAGCAACCAGTATGCCATATATTTGATGTCACCTATTATATTTTGCACCAGTATGCCATATATTTGATGTCACCCATTTTTCGCAATGAAATAGGCCGCTGATTGAATACCATTTCATTGTGGGTCTTCCACTAAAACAACTTATCTGGTTTTATGTAAGAAAAACTTTAAAAAACTTTTTAGTCGCAACATGAAAGATTAAAATCGATCCAAAAGCTAGTTTTTTTTTTTTTCTGGCACAGGTTAATACCCGGTTGAAATAGCCAAATTGGTTCACTTCTAAACAAACTAATTCAATGCGTTTCTCATCAAAGTTTACAAAAAATATAAATTGATAAACCAATAACTGTTTTGTCTAACATGAACACACAACCAAAGTTGGTTACCTTTCATTATAATCGGCCAATCAAATTGGTTTGCATAAAGAATAAGAATGTGTAAAGCAAAATATTAGGAAAACCTTTTAAAGGGCCGAATGAGTATAGACAGGGGTTGTTGGTGGACGCGTTTTCTTGTTATTCTTCATCATCGGAGTCAATTGCTTGTAGGTGCTATGAAAGTATGAACAAAATAGATTCGTTCAACACTGATAAATGTAAATCAACACAGAATTAGAAGAATACCTTGTATCGTCGCCTGAGGTTCTAGCGAAACCCAAATTCCGCCTATCTCCGCCACGGGTCCGTGTCGGAACCCTAATTTCACAATTCCTCCGTCGTTAGGTTAGGGACCACTATTGCCATCCGGTATCACCATAAGCACACCAACGCTCGAACTTGGAGGCAACCACGAGTTCCTGCACCTTTTTCTCCAGCTCTTTTCCTCTCCGCCATAAGATCTATCCTTCTCTCTCTCTCTCTCACTTCTGGAATAAGAGTGTTTGAAGAAAGGGGGATTTAAAATTTGAACTGAGGTCTACTACTGTAGAGGGAGAATTCAAAATTTGAACTTGGATTTAGTACTGCAGAGAGTGGGAATTCAAAATTTGAACTGGGATTTAGTACTGCAGAGAGCGGGAATTAAAAATTATTGCACTTATCAAACGGGGTATATGGTTAAAGATGCTTTATGCTTTAGATGGTTGTACATGGTGCTTTAAACAATTGTAAAGTGGCAAATTACCAAAGTTATCCTTCCAATATGCATTATAAGATAGTATAGATATAGATATAGATATAGATATAGATAGTACTATTATTATTCCAATTCACGTGGAAGTAGCATTTCATATAAAAAAAACAATAGAATCTATTCACCATAAAATCAAGCCTTGTAATTAATTAAATTATTATTATTATTATTACTTTTCGAATACTACACAAACCCTAAACTAATATTCTTGTGGGAGGTTTTGAGAGGGAGAGAGAACGAATTAGAAAGAAGGCAGTGGTTTAAACAGATCTAGAAGAGGATTGGAATGAGTGCACTGATTCAAATTTTGAAAGTCCGCCCAAAAGCCAAAAAGTATAATTAGATTAGGAAAAAAAATACATAGGCAGATTTATAGATTATTTATAATTTATAAATTGGAATTATGACATCATCATTGACATGTGGCATAGCTTAGGAGTTGACACATAGGCTGATTTACATCAGCTCATCTTCTCTTATTATAGATAGTATAGATATATATATAGTGGAGGGTTCAAATGAGAAGAATTTTTTGTAAGAATAAAAAAGAAGAGGTTTCAACCAATAAGAATGTTTCATTTTACTTCATTTAATATTTATATTTAATTTTAGAGTAAACTGCCATTTTGGTCCCTATGGTTTGGCCAGTTTTGCCACTTTAGTCCAAATCTCAAACTTATTATATCCAGGGCCCTGTGGTTTGCATTTTGTTGCCATTTTAGTCCAAAATCCAAAACCCCCAATTTTTCACTATTGCAACCTGGTTTTTTGTCCTTTTCTGAAGGGGCATTTTAGTCATTTTGCATGCCCAACTACCCACCCCACCCCACACCACCCTCCTTTACTCTTTTAATAAATTAACACAAAATTAATTATATTATATATATACATACAGACATTCACAAAATTAATAATCATCATCTTCATCAGTTCCGATCGAATGCCACCACCGCCATATACCCTTCCACTACCGACGAGGGTTCCGATCGAATGCCACCACCGCCATATCAATAATCATCATCTTCATCGGTTCTTCATCTTCAACCCCTTATCAACATACAAAATCAAATCATCATCATTTTCATCGATTCTTCATCTTCAATCTACAGTTCATCTTCAACATCGACAACTTCAGCTCTCTCTCTCTTCGCCGCCATCTATCTCCGCCGCACATTACCGGAGTTTGAACCAATACAATCACGCATCCAGCAGGCTTCTTCCGCTTCCAAATTCCACCAGCAGCAGCTTCAGTTCACATCGAATCTGTTCTCATTTGGCATTTCATTCATCTAAATCAGGTACAGTCAACTTTTTGTTCCTGTTGATTGAAATTTTGTTGATGATTCATCGGTTTCTGTAGATTACGGCTATGTATGCTCGATGAATTTGTTTAGCTCGTTGTTGTTTATTCACACAAATGTTCTCCGTTGGATTGTTGCAGGGGAGAAGATGAAGAGATTGTTGTGGGATTAGGGTCTGGTGTGTGATGATTTTGGGGGAGATTATTTGGGGAAGATGAAGTTATGGGGCAATATAATATGTTGTGTATATTTATTAGGCTCAGATCTGCCGGTTTTGATGATGTTCTTGATTTTCTGGAGAAGGTGATCGGAGATGATGGTGGTTGCTTTGGTGGATTTACGGTGATGGATAGTGATCGGAGATGATGGTGGTGCGCCGTGAGAGATGGTGGTTCAGATTTGCCGGTTTTGATGATGATCTTGATTTTCTAGGTTTTGATGATGATGTTTGAAGATGAATTTTCTGGGTTTTGAAGATGTTCTAAGATGAAATTCTTATCTGGGTTTTATTGAAAAAAAAATGAAATTTAAAAAATGACTAAAATGCCCCTGCACTAAAGGACAAAATAGGCAGCTCTCAACAGTCAAAAATGGGGTTTTTTGGATTTTGGACTAAAATGGCAACAAAATGCAAACCACAGGGCCCTGGATGTAATAAGTTTGAGATTTGGACTAAAGTGGCAAAACTGGCCAAACCACAGGGACCAAAATGGCAGTTTACTCTTAATTTTAATATAAGGGTATGTTGGTAAACTTACAAAAATCATTAATTTGTATTCTTCCAACTTAATAACTAGCTAAATTAAATTTGTAACTCCTTTTCAAAATATATATTTTTTCCAAATTAAAAAAAAACAACTTAATTGAAAATGTAGAATAAATTACTAGTTGTGTAGGATAAATTACGAGTTGTGTAGAATATATTTCGAAGTGTGTAGGATAAATTTCAATTGTGTAGGATAAAATTCTATAATGTGTAGGGTATATGTAGGAAAATTTTGATATGTGTAGGTTTTGTAGATTATATGTAGGATAATTAATGATTAGTTGACTAATTAATTAAAGAGTTAAAAATTAATGATATGAGTTATAAATGAAATAGTATTTTACTAATATGTCATTTTCTTCTTTTTCTTCTCACATTAAATTTCTTCTCAAATGAACCTTACCCTATATATATATATATATATATAGAGAGAGAGAGAGAGAAAGTATAATGTACTTCACGGCTTAACATACATTAACGTACGCGACCAAATACATAACATGCGTGATTATTTTTTTCATCAACTTAACGTGCGTGATTATCCATCCTATGCGTGATTATCACTAAATAACTGATCTCATGCGTTATTATCTGTTCCCATGCGTGATTATCTGTTCCATGCGTGATTATAGCCCTGATCTGACGGTTACCATTGTCGCCTACGTGAAGTATGATAAGCCGTGAAGTATGTTAACCGCACTCTATATATATATATATATAGGGGAAGGTTCTATGCAGAACACTAAATATTGCGAGAACACGCAGAACAAAATGAATCACCCATTTTTACAATCCTAAAAACCTAAAAAGTATATGAAAATGTTACAAATGTAAGATTTATTGTTTCTCACATTAAAATTCAAAACAAAATATGAAAAATGTTCAATTTTTATATAACCTGCACATATGTAGGTTGTGTGTACGCCCGGCTTGCGGTATGCGCATATAATGTATATATGTGTGGGCCATTGGGGGCAAAAGTGAAAGTGCACTAATTTTAATGTTATTTTACTAATTTCGTGAAAATAACGTTAAAAGCTGAGGACGGTTAATCATGCATCATGTGGTGGCGTTGATAGCTGAAAGACAAAAGGGTACATGCACTAATCGGTCTTTGTCCCGATTGCTGAGTGTTATGTGCCTTATGTCCAAGGCTTGATGCAAAACTACTATCGAGCCGAGGGTCTCACTGGAAGCAGCCTCTCTATTCCTACGGGGTAGAGGTAAGGCTGTCTACATCTTACCCTCCTCAGACCCTACCTTTGCTTTGCTATTGGTGGGATTTACTGAGTATGATGATGATGATGATGATATGTAGGTTGTGTGTATGTTAAATTTCCAACATGTATGTAGGCTATGTGTAGGTAAAAATATATGGTTTTTTATGTATATATAATACACATATGAATGTAAGAAACATAAAATTTAAAAAATATGAACCTTAAATCCCCAAATTTAGTGATTTAGAGTTGTATTTTTTGTTCTCACAATAATTAGTGTTCTGTAATGATCCTCATCCTATATATATATATAGGATAAGGATCATGTGAGAAATAGTAGGCTATTTTTGAAACTTGAGAAGCATTCTGGACCACACATTTTCCCTAAGCAAAACAATGCAAAAAAAATGTAAAAAAAATGCAATTTTTTTTTTTTTGGAAAAATCGTAGCTTTTTCTTTAAGGATTTAATTTTTTTATTTTTTTTATAAAAAAATATTTTTTTTTGGATTTATACACATGTGTATATTGTTAATCTTTTAACTATACATATATGTATATACATGTTTAAAATTGAAAAATAAGTGTTATTTATGGTTTAGCATTAGTATTTAGGGTTTAGCATTAGGGTTGAGGGTTTAGCTTTATGGTTTAGGATTTAGCTTTAGGGTTTAGCATTAGGGTTTAGTAATAGTATTTAGGGTTTAGCATTAGAGTTTAGCTTTTGGGTTTAGTATTAGGGTTTAGCTTTAACTTTTGGGTTTAGCTTTATCTTTAGGGTTTGCATTAGGGTTTAGCATTAAGGGTTTAGCTTTAGGCTTTAGGGTTTAGCATTAGGGTTTAGCTTTAGGGTTTAGAATTAGGGTTTAGCTTTAGGGTTTAGCATTAGGGTTTAGAATTAGGGTTTAGCTTTAGGGTTTAGTGTTTAGCATTAAGGTTTAGCCTTTAGTGTTTATGGTATAAGGTTTAGGATTTATAACACATATTTTTTTAATTTTAAACATGTATATACATATATGTATAATTGACAATATACATATATGTATAGTTAAAAGATTAACAATATACACATGTGTATGAATCCCAAGAAAAAAATTAAAAAAAAATAAAAATAAAAAATTTAATCCTTAAAGAAAAAGCTGCGATTTTTCTAAAAAAAAATTGTATTTTTTCACCTTTTTTTGCATTTTTTTTCTTAGGGAAAATGTGTGATCCCGATTGCTTCTCAAGTTTCTCAAATAGGGTGGACTTCTCTTAGGATCCCTACCCTATCTATATACTATAATAAAAGAAACCAAGTTTTAGACACATGTCATTCATGGAAGGTATTCTTAAATCTATACTTATCTTATATTAACTAAATAAATAAATAATAAATTAATATTAAATCTTATCATAATTTAATAAAATATTATCATCAAATCTAAATTGTTAATTTAATATATTTTTAAAATAAACACCTCTCTTTCCTACTTATCTTATATTAAATATATAAATAATAAATTAATATTAAATGTTATCCTAATTTATTAAAAAGTATAAATTTTTTTATTAATTGGTATACAAAATTATATTTATTAAACTCGTGTAAAACGTGGGGTTTTTTTAAAATATAAATTTTTTTATTATTTACTATACAAAGTTACATTTATATAATACGTGTAATACACGGAGTTTTTAAAAATATAACTTTTTTATCATTTGCTATGTAAAATTAGATTTATTCAACACGTGTAATACACGAGGCTTTTAAGGATACAATTTTTTTTTTTATTATTTGGTAGATTTTCAACCCGACTATACACGGGTTTTTTAAAGATACGACGTTTTTAGTATTTAATATACAAAATTACATTTATTTAATATGTGTAATACACATGGTTTTTTAAAGATATAACTTTTTTTAGATGTATTCAACACGTGTAACATACAGGGTTTTTAAGGATGTAATATTTTTATTATTTAGTAGATTTATTGATATAACTATTTTTTATTATTTGATATATAAAATTACATTTATTTAACCCGTACAATATACATGGTTCATAAAGATATAACTTTTTATTATTTAATATATAAAATTATATTTATTCAACCCGTGTAATACACGGGGTTCTAACCTAGTATATATATATATATAGGGGAAGGTTCAAATGAAAACCACTAGTTATTGTGAAAACTCGAAAACTAATTAAAAACCACTAAAAAGAAGGGGTGGAGACTTTTAATGAAGGAGGGGTAAAATTGGAAAAAAAATATATAACTTTTCAAACATTTCCCATTTATCCATACGTTATCATTTTAAAACAAAAATGGCACCATAAGATCACAAATTTTTGTATCTTTCATTCAAGTATATTCGAGCATATTTTTTATGACATAAAAAAAGATTTATGGTGTCGTCTTGTTTTCAATACTATTATTATAGTAGTGCACATGTGCAATATAACATGTACTACAATTGCATTACATGCTTAAAATTAGCTTTTTGAGTCTAGTTTAGCTTTTAGGGTTAGTTTTTTTGGAGGTTTAGGATTAGGATTAGGTTTTTGGGTGTGGGGGGGAGGGGGGTTTAGGTTTTTGGGGGGTGGGGGTGGGGGGTTTAGGTTTTTTTCGGGTTTATGTTTAGGGTTTAGTTTTAGGTTTTCGGGAGGGTGGGGGTGGGGGGTTTAGGTTTTTGGGGGGTGGGGGGTTAGGCTTTTGGTGGGAGGGTGAATTTAGGTTTTTGGGGGTGGGGGGTTTAGGTTTTTGGGGGGTGTCGGTGGGGGGTGGTTTAAGTGGTTTAGGCTTTCCGTATTAGTGTACTACATATGTGCAGTACAACCAAAAAAAAAAAAATTTTTTTTTTTTTTTGAAATTTTTTTTTCATATATAAAAACTAGCGAAATTTATAAAAAAATTTGAAAAAAAAAAATTTTTGTGTGTTTTTTAGGCTTTTTTTAGTTAGTTTTCGAGTTTTCACAATAAAAGTGGTTTTCATTTGAACCATCCCCTATATATATATATATATATATATATATATATATAGGGGAAGGTTCATTTGAGAAGAAAATTTTAATGAGAAGAAAAAGAATAAAAGGGTATAATTGTAAAACATTAAATAGTTTTTTTTTCTCATCTCATTTATTATTATGTTTGACTAATTAATTAGTCATTAAGACTATAATCCTCCACACTAAATATTTTTGCCTACACACATCAAAAGTTATCCTACACATTTCGAAATTTATCCTACACATATTGAAATTTATCCTACACAACTCGTAATTTATCCTACACTTTAAATGAATTTTTATTTTTATTTTTTGTGAAAAATATATATCTTAAAAATAAGTTACAAATTTAATATAGTTAGTTATTAAAGATGAAACTGCCAATTAATAATGTATGTAAGTTTACTAATATACCCTTATAGTTACGTTAAGTACAAATATTAAATGAAGTCTAATGAAGCATTCCTATTGGTTTAAATTTCTTCTTTTTTCTTCTTACAGAGAATTTCTTCTCATTTGAACCCTCCAATATATATATATATATATATAGAGTAAATTACAAGTTTTGTCCTTTATATATGTCCCAAATTGCAGGCGCTGTCCTTTAAACCAAAACTTGACAGGCGGTGTCCTTTGTGTTTTCAAAATCTTGCACGTTTTGTCCTTTAGGCCAAACTCAGTTAGATTTTTTAGTTAAATCTGGTCATGTGCAATGCACATGAGGGTATTGTTGTCATTTCATCTCTTCAGGGACTATTGTGTAAAAAACATATGTTTAGGGACTAGTTTGCAATAAATTAAAAAATAAAAAAAATATATAATATCTCTCTCTATCACTCACAAGTACTGAAGTCACTCTCTCTCTTCTCTCTCTCTCTAACATATCAGCCAACCTCCATCACCACCACTACATCCAGCCACCACCACCTCCACCGTATCCAGAAACCGCCACCACCAAATCCGTCCACCAAGCACACCAAAGACAAACCCGATGCCATTTATGATACCCTTTCAACTCACAACCAGTCACCTCATGTGACTGTATCACCAGAGCTGTTCTTAGATCCCCTGCTTCTTTGGGTTCGAGGACTGCTCTTGCAGAACAAGATTTAGGTTTAGGCGATGAACAATTCGATGTGACCCCATTCTGATTCGCCTAATTTAAGGCCGCGTAGCATATTTGGGCTGCAAATCACCAACATGAGGTTCAATTGGAGCTAATACTTCCTTATGTGATATCAAATTAGGAGATTGACCATTGCATTAGATTTGACTCCAATCTCAGATTTGTTTCTCCCATTCACTCTTCAGTTCCTGCAAGGAGATTCGATTGAAGCCATGGCGAGGTGAGGGGTTCAGCTCAGTTCCACAGGAGGTTCGATTAGAGCTAATACTTCCTTCGGTCGTGTTGATGAGAGACACAGATATCAGATATGGCAACCCCTGGATCCAACGACCACCATCACCGTTTGACGGACAGATAACAGATCCGACAAACCTCTCTCACCTCTTCAAACCCCTGAAACCCTCGTTCACTCTTTTCATCCCCTGAAACATCAACATTCAGATCTGCACAAAGATCTTGAATTTGAGGGTTTTGTTTATGAACGATGGTGGTGGTTGTAGATGGATGCTTATGGTGGCGGTGATGTGTGAACGGTGGTGGAAAGTGGTGACAGGTTATGTTAGAGAGAGAGAGAAGAGAGATAGGGACTTCACTAGATTGTTATGTTGGGCGGTTTAAGGTGTGTTTGATGGTGGCGGTGGTGGTGGCGGCGGTGGTGGAGGGTGGTGGTGATGGTGATGAAGGGTGGTGGTGATGGTGGTCAGTAATTTACTCTATATAATAATAATAATAATAATAATAATAATAATAATAATAATATTTTAAATTTTTTTTGTTTTATTTTTAGATAATATTAAATAAATGGGGTTGAAAGACTAAAATGCCCTTGAGTGACCAGATTTAACCAAAAAATCTAACTGGGTTTGGCTAAAAGGACAAAACTTGCAAGATTTGGCAACATAAAGGACACCGCCTGTCAACTTTTTGGCTAAAGGACAGCGCCTGAAATTTGATGTAAAGATAAAGGACAAAACTTGTAATTTACTCAAATCATATATATATATATATGACACGCAAATAACATCCATTATTAGCTTCAAATATAGACGAATCTACTAAAGATCATGAATTCACTACCGTTGAACATTGAGAAACTTTAATCAAGATACACATGGGACCGTAGGACATTGTGTGTGCTACTTGAAAAGTTCAAAGCGGAAAAAAGAAAGCGTGAGGGGTCAAGTGACAGTTTTCTTATTTTGCAAATTGGGTCCATCATTTTGGGAACTTGTTCAAATCGTCTTCTTAGTTATATAATATACGAGGTTACGAAGGTGGCATTTGAAGTTTTACCATCCCCTTCACATTAAAACGTACATTATCATATATGCATATGACAAAAATACTTGTACAACATTTTCTAGAATAATACAACTTAATTTTTACGAAATAAAAGCTTTGGAATCTGAGGTAACCCAATGGCAGAAGGCGACTACATACGCCCGCGATCGCATACAACGCTGAGTAGTCTAAGTTCACCATCTCCAGTTCCGTGAAAAACTTGTCGTTCGAAGTTCCACTACGGTAAAACCTGGTTAAGATCAAATTCGAACTTGAGACCTATGATATCAAACCCAAATTTTCACTACTCTTACGATACCAATTGAGTTACAGCTCATTATCGATACAACTTAAATTAATATGTAAAAAGTTCAATAAAATATTTAATGATTGTGTAACTAAATGTTTTGTTTATTAAAGAAAATGAATTGTTTCAATCAATATCTCTAAGTAAGAAAGAGTTAAATCAAGAATAAAAAAAGAAACGAAATTTCTTGGTACATTCGTATGTGAATGTCGGTTTTCAACAAGTTTTAATTTCATAGTTATGAAATAGGTGAAATTATCCCGCTTACTAGTTTATATTCATGTATCACCAATGTATTAAAATTAATATATAAACTTACTCATTTTTCCTATATATTTTTGTTTATACAATTTTTTTGTTAATATATATATGTTATTTATATGCATGTCCATGTCATACATACATACGTGAAGATACCTAGATCATTTACATACCAATGTCTATGTCATACGTGGTAATTATGTCGTGTCTCTACTTTGTGATCTCAAACTATCATAAACTAGGATATCTCCACCGCGAGTTGTAACGGGAAATCCGTGTACGAATCAAACAATAAACATCAGCTTTTTAAACTACTATATCATATTACAATATATATTCAAAACCAACTTGTAATAATTAATAATGACCAGTTTTAAAACATCAATTTTAGAAAACATAAAAGTAAATATATATTTTTTTTTCGGTGGGTACCGGATTAGATTGTTTTCTAAAAAATTATGACGCGAATTAGTTGTAAAAAAATAACGAATGAAAGTTAAAATAGAAAAATGAAACTATTGGGTTAAAGGCCTATATTAGTTAAAGTCTAAGGGGTTAATTTGAAACTTAAAAAAAATATTGCGGCGTTGTATGTAAAACGGTTTAAAAAGGGTAATAATAACTTTATCATAGTTCAGAGTTCATGGGACATTTAATAAGTTTATCAAAATTCAAGGGGTAAAAAAATAAGTTATTTAAAAAAAACTAACAAAAGTTGGGGGGGGGGGGGGGGGAATAGTAACAACCAAAACATTGGTGGTTAAAACTTAATTTTTTTTGTGAGATAATTACAAATGCCATTTAAATAGGAGTAAATTACAAAAATGACATAAATAATAATAAAAATTAAGTATGTGAGTGGGTGACACTCTTGTAATTAAATTCAAAAGAATGGATATTATATATATCGTAGCTAGTGATGTGTTTTAATATATACTATAATATCTTGTAATGTAGAAACCGGCCCACTAACCATTTCTAACTATGTTTTTAAGTTAAATGCACGGATAGTCCCTGTGGTTTGGATTTTTTCACCTTTAGTCCATAACTTTCTAAAATTACAACTCTAGTCCCAAACTTTTTCAATTTCGTTCCCGGATGGTCCATGGCGCGAATGGAGGTTAGTCTTTTCAGTTAAGTGGGTGTGAAATGACCTAAATACCCTTACTATTAAAAAATAAACTTTAAATCAATAATCACCTTCAATCCAAACACACATATTCTTCCTCATAGTTGTATCCCCCTCTGGCTCGTTGGGTCTGGTCCCCAACTGGTTAGCCTGTTCAGAGTCAGTGTGGTCCACCGGTTGTTCCATGGGTGGCTCATCAGGTTCCATATATGGTTTTGTGCAAGAACTCTGCAGGTCAGCCATAAAAGTCAAACAAGATCCCGATTTATATTCTATTACAGTTGAACAAATAAGAAACCGTTTTACCTGTGCATCACTTCCTTTTTCAATGCATTCCTTGTTTCTTTTGATGCAAGCCATCTAACCGCTCGAACGGTTGCTAGTCGCATTGTTTTCAGCGGTGGCTTTTACTTTCTGTTGTGCATCACTCTCTTCTTGGTTCCGGTTAGGCCCAGTGGTTGACTAAATCAAAAGTCAAAATAAACCAAGATCAGATCATAACATTATCGATTCAGTTTCAATGATTCATTAGACTTCTTACAGATTGTTTCCTCCAAACATGTTGCCACAAGTTCTTAAATTCGTTCTTCCTAACAGGTTTAACTAGAAAGTCAGAAGCACCTCTCAACATACACTTATACACTTGAAGTGGTCGCCAGAATAACGGGGTTGCGGCAATTCAGGGTGAAGGGTGGGGTACGGTGGTGAAAGGTGGATGGCGGTGGTGATGGTGAAAGGTAGAGATGGTGTTGGTGGTAAAGAATTAGGAAGAAGAGGTGTGTTTGGATTGAAGATGAATCTGAATATGAGGAAGAAGAGGGGTGTTTGGATTGAAGGTGGTTATTGATTTAAAGTTTACTTTTTAATAGTAAGGGTATTTAGGTTATTTCACACCTACTTAACTGAAAAGACTAACTTCCATCTGCGCCAGGGACCATCCGGGAACGAAATTGAAAAGTTGGGGACTATAGCTGTAATTTTAGAAAGTTAGGGACTAAAGGTGAAAAAAAAGCCAAACTATAGGAACTATCCGGGCATTTAACTCTTTGTTTTTCAAGTGTTTAGTTTATTTTTTAGAACAAGTTAAATTTGTGCATTGCAAAACATTCTATGATACACAAAGCTAAAGCTAAAGTTAAATTATAAGATTTGATTGTGTATTTCAGTGCATATATATACATTCATATATATATATATATATAAATATATATATATATATAGGGTGTAGGATCGTGAAACGACCTAACGAGTCGATCAGAAGAGTGCTCAGACAGAATCAGAGGCGGAATTCATTGATTCGGTCTTTGTTTAGCTTGTATAACGCTAGAATCACTATTAACTGTCTAGTTTATTGATCTTGAAACAATTTACAGCACGGAGACACTTCGACAGCACCTCAGCATCGGAATCAAGAACTTTACAAATGAACTAACACTCAAGGTATTTATAGGGAGAGGCTATTCCGTTTGAAAGTGGCATGGCATGCTTCAAACGGAATGGCATGCTTCAAACGGAATAGCATGCTTCAAACGGAATGGCATGCTTCAAACGGAATGACACTCCTCAAACGGAATTAGCTCAATCACATCTAAAACCTACCCTATTTCTCGTATAACGTGCCCTGATCTATCAATTCTAGTATAAGACTCGATACAAGACGAAGTCTTCGGGCTCTTTCACAATCTGAGACTCGAACGAAGATGAAGTCGACAGACAACTGCACCAACAGAGCTAAGCAAGACTAATGTTATTGGACCGATCAAATGACTGACACCTGAATTGTTCACATGCAAACCGAATATTGCCGACAAAATATCTATTACATGCAAACTACTATAGCCGACAAAATTGATATTAATCAATTACTGATTGGACCAATTTATTATAGTGGGCTGACACACATGCAATTAATGATTCAGATGAATTATCGATTATGTTGATGACACTTTCAAACGAAACTGCAGCTTTGAAACGGAATTCTCAAACGGAATGGTTCTTCAAACTAAACACCTGGTCTCGTTTGAAAACCCTCAAACGAAATTGCACTTTTTCAAACGGAAACACCAATTTCAAACGGAAATGGTCAATTTCAAACGGAATAGGGTCAGATTCAAACGGGATCAGGATGCTGATTACGTTTGAAGACTGATGTCATCATCTAAGTCGATCTGTTTTCAAACTGAATCAATTGTTTTATCAAGTTTTAGTACGAATTAAGGTTCAAAACTCTCAAGGATTGGTTAAAACACTATTATGTATATTATATGTGAAAATCAGCCGTTTTTAACCGTAAAAACTTGTTTAATTTTGAAAGAAGGTGTAGAAAATCAGAATTTGCTAGCGAAAACGAGCTAAACGGTAAGAACTCTTCCTCCTGAGCTCTGATACCACATGTAGGATCGTGAAACGACCTAACGAGTCGATCAGAAGAGTGCTCAGACAGAATCAGAGGCGGAATTCATTGATTCGGTCTTTGTTTAGCCTTTATAACGCTAGAATCACTATTAACTGTCTAGTTTATTGATCTTGAAACAATTTACAGCACGGAGACACTTCGACAGCACCTCGGCGTCGGAATCAAGAACGTTACAAATGAACTAACACTCAAGGTATTTATAGGGAGAGGCTATTCCGTTTGAAAGTGGCATGACATGCTTCAAACGGAATGGCATGCTTCAAACGGAATGGCACTCCTCAAACAGAATTAGCTCAATCACATCTAAAACCTACCCTATTTCTCGTATAACGTGCCCTGATCTATCAATTCTAGTATAAGACTCGATACAAGACGAAGTCTTCGGGCTCTTTCACAATCTGAGACTCGAACGAAGATGAAGTCGACAGACAACTGCACCAACACTCGGTTCAAATGAGAACCACCACGATTTGTGAGAACCGTGAGAACTTTTTCTTCCCGGGCGAGTTGGGCCAATTTTTCTTTTTGCATAAACGTAGATGGAAATATTATAAACATATCTGTAAAAAAAAAAGTAAAAAAAATTGCCGAGTCAGGAGTTTTGACTCATGCAAGTTTTTTTACGTGCTGGTGTAAATTTTGTACGAAAATAAATATTTTTTTTACGCCTCATGTAAATGTGGGTATGCGACACTTTTTTGCTGAAAAAAGTTGTTTATGACTTTTGAGAAAAACATTTTTGGATGACCTAGTTCTCACAACTCAAGATGGTACTCATTTTAACCCATCTATATATATATATATATATATATATATAGGGGACCGCTAAAATGAGAACCACCTCCAGTTGTAAGAACCGTGAGAACTACACCGTACGGGGCGAGGTGGACCAAATTTTTTTTTTTCATAAACGTAGATGCATGTATTATAAACACATTTGTAAAAAAAAAATTCAAAAAAAAATGTCGGGTGTGTAGTTTTGAGCACCCAAAGTTTGCGTTTACGGGACCCATAAACACAAACTTGTGGTGTTCAAAACTACACACACGACGTTTTTTTTTTTTTGAATTTTTTTTACAAATGTGTTTATAATACAAGCATCTACGTTTATGAAAAAAAAAATTTGGTCCAACTCACCCTGGATCAAAAAGTTCTCACGGTTCTTACAACTGGAGGTGGTTCTCATTTTAGCGGTCCCCTATATATATATATATATATGTATGTATGTATGTATGTATGTATGTATGTATGTATATGTATGTATGTATGTATGTATGTATGTATGTATGTATGTATGTATGTATGGATTAACGTACAAAATGTCTTAACGTACATTGCTTACGCGAGACATTATCAACATGCGATCTTAGTATTACTGAAAGTTCATGCGGTTTTGGTTATGCATCAACATGCGATTTTGGGTATTCATCAACACACGATTTTGGTTACCTATCACCATGCGATTTATAGTATTCATCAACATGCGATTATTCCATATATAAATTAGCAAGTTATATGTGTATCATGAGTTGTACATTGTGTTTTGGCATTTAAAAAAAAGTTGATTTTTTACTTTTAACCCAAAGGTTTTTACCTTTTCGCAATTTTAACCCTACATAATTTATTTTTTAACTTTAACCCAAAACTTTTCATTATTTGCAATTTAACTTCACAACTTTTGTCACTTATACTTTTCGTTTTTCGCAAATTTTCGTTTTACGTATAGTTCTAAAATTTTGGAGTTAATACGACGCAACGTGCATGTGTGGTTCAACGTTTTTACCTCTGCGACGTGCATGTGTGGTTCAATGTTTTTGCCTCTATTTTTCCATGTTTGACAGGTTCGTCACGACACACATATCTTAGGTCGAGTCAGTGTTGGTGGTCGATGACGGTTGTGTGACATTAGTACTATTTGACACCGTTTTACGCCCCATCGCAACGCGGGGTGTGCTTTAGGGGATTTTCAAAGAAAAAATGGTTATGTATATGGTTGTCGTAACGTTGGCTTTGGGGGTTTTCCAAAAAAAATTGATATATATATATATATATATATAGATATAGGGAGCCGCTAAAATAAAACCATCCCCAGTTGTAAGAACAACGAAAACCACTCTCAACCAATCAAAATAAAGGGTAATTTAGTCATTTCCTTCAAATGTCCAATCTTTCTCTCTCTTCATTAAAGTCACCTGACTTTTTTAATATCTCTATCCTCTCTCATCTCTCATCCTCCATCTCCATTTTAAATTAGCAGATCTTCACCATTCTCTCATCTCTCTTTCTCAAAAATCCTCACCACAACCCTGTTCTGTGGTAGAATCCAGACGTGAATTTCTAAAGCCTCAACAACCCTAGAAACAACGCCATAACCGTATCAGCAACCACCTCAGCTCTCAACAAGTCCACATGTTCAAACCTAGCAAGCCCTAGGTCAGAGGCTATAGCCGAATCAACGACACGATCGGACAAGCCGAGGCATAAGACGATCTGCCACGGACGGAGGCGGCGCTGGGCGGCGCGTGGGAGGAAGACGAGCAAGTGGAGGAGAACGACGGCAGTGGGATTCACCGTTTCTGTGCAGAGAGAGAGAGAGAGAGACGGAAAAATGAGATGCCGGTGTCGAGCTCCGGTGAGCTGCGGCGGCGGCAGACGGGGGCGCCGCCGTCTGCAACGACGATGGTGGTGGTTTTTGTTGTATTTCAGTTTTGCTCAGCCGGTTCAAAGATTCGAGATGTGTTGCGCTCGGATTCGAGTTATGTTCGGAACCGGGTCTCATTTCGGGTCGGCTCAAAATAGTAGTTCAGATTACTGGTTCGGTTAGTAGTATGTTGTCTTTGAATATTTGTGATTCACTATAAATCAACGAGTCGGGTTAGATTGGTTATGGGTTCAGGTCAACAAAGTTAACCTTGGTCAGCGACTCGGTTAACTGTGGTCAACGGCTTCTGTTCAGGTCTCGGGATTCGGGTCAGTTTTGGAACTCGGTCAGCTTCAATTTCGGGCTCGGTCGACTCAGCGAGTCAACTCGGTCAACTCAGTCAACGTCTCGACGCGAAGATTGGTAAAGATTTTACGGCGCGATTTATTTCGTTATTTTTATAGTTCTATTTATTTTTGTGAAAACTAGCTCGAACCGATTCAATCAAAGTATAGTTACGTTTTGATATAGTTGACAAAAATTGATATTGTGATTGATTATTGAATTTTGAAAATTATAACGACAACTTGTGTTGTCGGGGCGACAAAAAACAGAGGAAACTCTGCCCATTTTTTTTGTAACGTAAAACGTAAACTTTTTAACGTAAAACGTAATTTTTTAAATTTAAAACGTAAACTTTTTAACGTAAAGAGTAAAACGTAAAACGTAAACTTTTTAACGTAAAACGTAAATTTTTAACGTAAAACGTAAACTTTTTACTGTAAAACGTAAACCTTTTAACATAAACCGTAAACTTTTTAACGTAAAACGTAAACTTTTTTAATTGAAAACGTAAAACGTAAAAAGTTTGACGTAAAACGTAAAAAGTTTGACGTAAAAAGTAATCTTTTTTAACGTAAAATGTAAAACGTAAACTTTTATGTAACAACTATTTAACGTAAAACGTAAAACTTTTCTACGTAAATTGTAAAACGTAAAAAACCGTGTGATAAAACGGCGCCTAAACAAGGGGCGTGAAATACAGGCATACAAACGCCACGAAAAAAACGGGACGTAAAAAACACCGCGTTAAAACGGACGTAAAAAACGCCGCATTAAAAAAACGACGCTTGAAAAAGCCGAGTGTAAAAAACGGCGTGCAAAAACGACCCGTTAAAAAACAACGCGTGAAAAAGCCGGACGTAAAAACGGAAAACGTAATTTTTTAACCTAAAACGGAAAACGTAAAACGTAAAGTTTTTAACGTAAATGACGGCGCGTTAAAAAACGACGCCTGAAAAAGCCGGGCGTAAAAAAAAAAACGGCTCTTCAAAACGTTTTTTTAAACAAATCTTAAAAAAAATTATAATAAAAATCTAATTTCAAAAAATTCTTTAACAAAAAAATATGTTTATTAATAAAAAATATTTAAGACAAAAAAGTAATTAATGAATAGGACAAAAAAGGTAATTAAAAATTAATATATATAAAAAGACAAAAAAAAAAAAACAATTTTACTTATATACCCTTTAACAATAAAATATTAAAAACATAATAAGACAAAAAGTTTTTAACATTAATTTTAACTATTTTCAATCTTATCCATCCATCTTCTTGATCTAATGGCTAGAAAGTGGTTCTCGTGGTTCTTACAACTGGAGGTGGTTCTCATTTTAGCAGTCCCCTATATATATATAGGGGACCGTTAAAATGAGAACCACCTCCAGTTGTAAGAACCACGAGAACCACTTTCTGGCCATTAAAATATTAAAAACATAATAAGACAAAAAGTTTTTAATATTAATTTTAACTATTTTCAATCTTATCCATCCATCTTCTTGATCTACTGGCCAGAAAGTGGTTCTCGTGGTTCTTACAACTGGAGGTGGTTCTCATTTTAGCAGTCCCCTATATGACCGTTAAAATGAGAACATATAGGGGACTGCTAAAATGAGAACCACCTCCAGTTGTAAGAACCACGAGAACCACTTTCTGGCCAGTAGATCAAGTAGATGGATGGATGAGATTAAAAGTATTAAAAAATAATATTAAATATTTTTTGTCTTATTATGTTTTTAATATTTTATTCTTTAAGGGTATATAAGTAAAATTACCATTTTTGTCTTTTTATATATATTAATTTTAAATTACCTTTTTTGTCATACTCATTAATTACATCTTTTTTAACTTGATTGTTTTTTTATTTATAAACATGTTTTTTTGTTAAACAAATTTTTTGAAATCAAATTTTTAGTATATTTTTTTTAAAGATTTGTTAAAAAAAAAAACGTTTTGAAGATCCGTTTTATTTACGCCCCGGTTTTTTACGTTAACGTTTTTTTTACATTTTACGCGCCAATTTTTACGTTAACCTTATTTTACGTTTTACACGTCGGTTTTTTACGTTTTACGCCCCGGTTTTTTACGTTTTACGCGTCGGTTTTTTACGTTTTACGCGTCGGTTTTTTACGTCTTACGCCCCGAGTTTTTTCGTTAACTTTTTTTTTACATTTTACGCGCCAATTTTTACGTTAACGTTATTTTACGTTTTACACGTCGGTTTTTTACGTTTTACGCCCCGGTTTTTTACGTTTTACGCGTCGGTTTTTTAAGTTTCACGCGTCGGTTTTTTACGTCTAACGCCCCGGGTTTTTTCGTTAACGTTATTTTTACATTTTACGCGCCAATTTTTACGTTAACGTTATTTTACGTTTTACACGTCGGTTTTTTACGTTTTACGCCCCGGTTTTTTACGTTTTACGCGCCGTTTTTTACGTTCCGTATTTTACGGCCCGTTTTTTTTTCAAAAAAAAATTTACGTTTTACGGGATAAATTGTACCTTGTACGTTTTACGTTAAAACTTTTAAGTTTTTACGTTTTACGTAAAACTTTTTACTTTTTACGTTTTACGTTAAAACTTTATACGTTTAACGTTAAAAATTTTACATTTTACGTTAAAAAGTTTACGTTAAACTTTTTACGTTTTACATTTTACGTAAAACTTTTTATGTTTTACGTTTTACGTAAAAAAATTTAAGTTTTACGTTTTACGTAAAACGTTCTACGTTTTATCTAAAAAGTTTTTTACACAAAACGAACGCACCCAGCAAATCGCTACTCGGTAGGTGTCTCGGATAGATTACTATCATCATCGACGCCTCAAAAAAAAAACCCAACCAAACAAAAATCAAAAGAACGAGTGGATTTCTCGAAAAAACGATGTTTTGGCTCAGATTTTCCGATAATCAGAGGCTGCAAAAGTGGGGTTGCAGGGTAAAAAACATTCCCTCCACCGTCCTTGCCGTGCCATCGTCATCTAAATTTACGTTTTTTTTTCATCATCGCCGCCCAAAATCGACCATATCAAAACCCACAGTTTTTTTTTCACTATCCAAACATTCAACACATTCGAAATCACTGATCAAACATTCAACACATTCACAAAAATCACCAACAGTCAACACATTTACAAATCACCAACAAAACCCATCAAAAACCCCTAAACATATCAAAAAACCATCAGATTCAAAAAACCATCAGATCCTAGAGAGAGAAACCCAAAAGAAATCAACACCCACTAAATAAGATCAAGAACAGAAACACCCCCAATATACCCACAAAAATAAGATCATTCAAGAACACAGGCCAAGAAATCACCAGAAAATCAACTAAACCCATAAAAAAAGAACATAGGCCAAAAAAAATACCAGATAAATCATCAACTCGTCGGGAGGAGACCAGGGTGTAACACCCCTAAAACGCGTTTGGTAATCATACTCCGTTAATACCAAAAGACGGGTAAAGTACCGTTAGCAGTAAAGTTAACCCGGTAAATATTTGGATTTAATAAGAAATCCTAATAATTTAAATACAAGCGAATCAAAGAATTAAGGAATTGACTTTATAAGAACCCGAGTCAACGGGACTTAAAATAGAACGGGTTTTTAGCTCCCGGAACCCACCAAGTTAACTAGGTAAAATTAACCTAGTTAGTAAAGGGTAATTAAATAATAAACTATGAGTTATAGTTTCATATATGAATCTCTAAACTTGAGGGACTAATCATGGGCAACTAGAATAGTGTTTTATTAAAACACTTATAAAAAAAATAATAGAAATCAATACACACACATACGTATGCGACCAGGGGAAAGCTCCATGGGAGCTCAAACCCTAACTTCAACAAATCAACAAAATTGAAGGATCAAACCAAGTCCAAATCGAAAATTGAGCATAGATTAGTGATCCTCATCACAAGGGGGTTACAAGGTATGTAAAATTTGGTGTTAATTCTCTACTTGAAATTCTCATAAATTTAGGGTATTCGAAATTTGTTGATGCATGCTTGTTATATGGATGAAATAGGAACCTTGTAGTGTTTAGGAGTAAACCCTAGACAAGATATGTTGAAATCGTGCCAAATTTTAGTAAAAAAATCCATGAACACCATTGAAGGTGATTGTTGTTAGGGTTTTTGATTGCTAAAATGGTGTTATGATGTCAAGAACTTGCTTAAATTGAAAGTTGAATTCAAACGACTCTTGATCAGAATTTACAGCCGACTTGTATCGGCTGTAACCTGGACAAAACGTGATAAAAACATGTGTTTCTTGAGTCTAAAATGTAATTCCAGGAAATATCTTTAAAACCCCACTGGAATCGCATTTTTTCGACGAGAATTGAGCGTTTTATGAATTTTTCCGTATCAAAGGTTCAAGCTGCGTTTTCTGGCAGAATTTGCAGCCCATTACGAATGTCATAACTCAATTTAGGAATTGAGTTATGGTCTCAAATTCTTACTGTAGAAAGTTTTAAGTGATTAAAAGAATCGCCAATTGGAATTTCGTCAATCGGATAAACGAGGAATTTTTAATGAATTTTTCCGTAAGCTGCAGTCAGAAGTGACGAATCTGATTGCAGCTTAGTAAATGAATTTTTATGAATTTTTGGTAAAAAGTTAGATCTTGAAATTTTAACACAAGGCCTAACCCTCTGAGATGTACGCCATATAAAAAAATCATAATTTTTGAAGACATGTAAACAGGTTAAACAAGTCACCAAAAACAGCCCATTTTCAGTGATATGAAATGCCTAAATGAAATCGCGGCCTACTAGTTAGTATGTGAAATTTGATTTCGTTAAGAGTTCGGATGAAATATGCCTAAGTGAGTTCATTGAACCAAATGTGCATTTGAATATGTTGATAAGTCAATTGACTTTTAAAAAGTTAAACTGACCAATGATTAGATCGAATGATAATTTTGATATGGACGAATGATGAATTCGACATAAAACCCGTAGGATGGAATAGTCGTAAATGATTATGACTAAACTAATCGTCTTACGAATTATGATGACAGTTTGACGCTTGACAAGCTAGGTGGAGGCTTGGAAAGGAAGCGGGTCAAACGAAGCAAATAAGAAGTAAAAGCATGTTTCGGATGCAAGGTAAGTAAAACTTACACCTACTTGTAGTATACGTGTTTATTTTATAGGCGATAAATACAACAAAGGATTTGGTTCGAATTATGAGTTCAAACATGAAACGAATTGGGTTGGAACGAATAGAAACATTTTAAACCATGATTAATGGTGAAAAAAGGCAAAATGGTAAACTAGTCATGAATTGGTTAATAGTTTAAGAGTTTTCTTAAAGTTACCTTATAGCGTAACTAGCAATGGAAAATGGGTAAAAATGGAAATTTAGTCAAGTATTAACTAAAGTAAAATAAGTTTCAAAGGACACCCATAGCATAAGCCGAATGGGTTAAAAATATAGGAAATTGACTTTAGAAAGAAAGGGATCTAGTGAGAAAATCCGAAATGGTTCGGATGTGTGATTTGTAAATAAAAACCATGTTTTTGTTACATATGAAAATGTTGTGTTATATATAGATCGAACGGGTCAAATGGTGGGAATAATGTCATTTGAGAAAATAAACTAATGTGGTGGTCAAGTCATGTGTTACAGGAGCGAATAGTAATTTGGATAATTGCGTCGCCATAGAATATCGGTAATAAAAGCAAGGTGTTGAAACGGGTCACTAGGTTGACTCGAGCCAGGTACGTATAAATACGATTGTGGTTAAACATACATTTTTTTGGGACAAATTGTAGCAAATGCCCTTCGTCGTAAATGAGGGGCTAAAGTTGACTAAAATGCCCTTGTTGGGTAAACCGGGCAAACGACCTTTAAAGGTTGTTGGAAATAAGTGTTTTGGTAGATTAAATCCTTAAGATAAGTATAAAAGGGATGTATGGGACCTTAGTGCATAAATACCTTTAACGGGTCAAAATAAGCATACAAACGAAAACGGGTTTAATTTGTGTATTAAACCGGGGATTATAATCTAGTATGGTAAATAACATTAAGTTGAAGAAGTATATGAGATATAAAGGTCAAATACACAAGTTTGATGATGAAATCACGAACGGGTCAAAAGTTGGCAGAAAGGGTAATAAGTCAAAGACTTAAAAGTCTGAAATTTTGTTAAACCAGATGTTAGATTTTAACTCCATATGACGGAGAATCAAATTACAAACACGTAGGAAGAAACGGTAGGTTAAACGGACGAGCGGATTGAAAGATACGAAAGTTTTCGTGTCGAAAACGGCAAAATGGAAAGCTGGAATGCAGAGACCACCGTAACTTACGGTGCCACCGTAAGTTACGGTGGAGCTGAAAAGTGTTACGGTAGCCCCCTACTGGTTTACGGTAGGGGCATGTCAAACCAGTGGCCACCGTAACTTACGGTGCCACCGTAAGTTACGGTGGAGGCCAGATTGAAATTTTTGTTTTTGTTATCAATTGTTTCTCAGACTCGTTTAGACACGTTTTAAGCCCTGTATGACTAAAGCATTTCATGTTTATGAAATGTAGGTACACCTTGGATGCCGGAAGACGATCAAGCTCAACGAAGAACCGAACACGATAAAGACACACGCTTCCGCACTTTGACACATTGTAAAATTTAAACAACGAATTCAACCACGTCATGTAGAATAACTTATGATTTGTAAAAGTTTTAATAAACCCGTATTTCCGATGTATATGATAATCATTAATTACATGATTATCTTTCAAAATTTACGTTAAACCTTGAATAATAAGAACGGGTGTTACAAGTTGGTATCAGAGCCTTGGTTTAAGAGATTCGAGTATGGTGGGGAGGAACCATGCTTGGACTTAAACCTTATGCTCTTGACAAAGAATAGTGTTCGGTTCGAAGCTTGATCGCAAATCCGGTAAGTACATGTATGTTAATAGTTTAGCATGCTAAAGTGTTGTAAACAACACATAGGGCTATCGTGTGATACACGTTACCCCAATTAAATTGATTGATGTAGTTGATGAAAATACGCGCGTTGACGCGTATAGTAGAAAAAGCCTTGTATTATAATACGGGCGATTATTGAAGTTGACGTTACTAACCTTTGTGAATGTTTTAATTGAAGGACACTCGCGTTTGAAGACGACGAAAGTCAAACGAATTGTGGATATGATGATAGAACGGTCCGAGATATGACAAGAAGAGCATACTCATCAAGGACCTGAATCGCGTAACGATCGTAAATAAGTAATGGCAAGAAAGCCCGTTAAGGCAAGCATTACCAGGTGCACATTTTAAATATGATTGCACAAATAGTAATATGCAACAAATATGTAGAAAGTGAAAGTTGCATATGTAGATTAAAAACTTGGAAAAACCCGAATAGAAAATGTGTTCGGGATATTGTTTCCAAGAGAAACAAATAGAGGCATTACTTACATAGGGTGTGATGTGAAAACTATAAAAAGGTCATGCGTGTCATGTGTTAATCGCTTACTCTGGCCAAGTAAGTAGTGGCATATGATACCATGAACTTCTTATGGCGGACACGTTTACATCCGATGTAGTAAGGGCGGGGTGAATGCGACTAAGTAAAAAGTACCCAAATGAATCAGATAAGCAAAATATTTGATAATAATGTAAACGCACAACCGAGTGACGGAAGCGTATTACATTAGGATAATGAGCCCGAGTGAAGGGACAAAGAAGCATGTAAAATGATTTAGACAAGTATTGGGAGGGGGTGTACTTACACTCGAACCCGAAGAATAGAAACATGTAAAATAATCAAGATATGCATTGGGAGGGGGTGTACTTACACTCGAACCCGAAGAATAGAAACATGTAAAATAATCAAGATATGCATTGGGAGGGGGTGTACTTACACTCGAACCCGGAAAATGCAAACATGTAAAATGATGTAAGCATGTATTGGGAGGGGGTGTACTTACACTCGAACCCGAAGAATATAAACATGTAGAATGATCAAAATATGCAGTGGGAGGGAGTGTACTTACACTCGAACCCGGAAAATGAAAACATGTCACTAAGCGGGTCGTTTTTGTAAAACGTCAAACTCAAGGACAAAGTCGGAATATAAAAATGAAGCGAGGTCTTAATGCATACCGGGAGGGTTGCAATAATAACGACTTCGGTAAAACACCCGGTTGATGGGTAAGAATTAAACACACGCGTAGACCGAGAAACGGGAACTCGGATGGAAGGTTAAAAGACTCGGGTTTTGAGTCATAACTAAAAGGCAACAAGATAATGTAAGAATGGAAATTTTGAATAAATTATGTTCAACTATTTTAAAGTTGAACGGGTCGAATATAATATCATGCCGGACGACGTGAGTAAACGCAAGCAGGATAATGGTATCGTTAAAAGCAAAAGAATAATGAGCCCGGTAATGGGACATAATCAAATATGAATGTGTGTAAACCAGATAATAGTGAGCATTAAAGATACAAGTCTTGACACTGATAGGCGCAAGACGATATACTTGAAAAGTGATAATTTCGAAAATGAAAAGTTAATATAAATTAAACATGATGTGACAAGATCACGGTCAAGAAATGCAATGTGAAGTAGAATCACATTATAACCAAGCAAGCGGTAAAAAGTAACTGGACTAGTAAGTCTAGTTAGTGAGACCGGTTAAGGTCATTTAAATAAATTTGCCCGTTGTAAGCGGTGGATTCGGTATAACCGAATCGAATAAATAAATCTGAAAACAAAAGAAATTATTGCTAAAAGTGAAATATTTCACTAAAGACCTTTAAACGGGTTAAGGTAACGGATTCACCAAGAGTTCGATAATATATAAAAGCGATGGAAGTCGCTAAGTTAACTAAACTAGTAGAAATAACGGAATTACGTTATTTCAAGTTACATTATGTCGTAGGAGATATGTAGACAATTAGTAACCAAAAAGATGTTACCATACTTTTCGGGTAATACTAACGATTGGTTAAAAAGTATAATTAATGTTTAAAATATTTCTCGGTCAGAATACATTGAGTTTAAACTCAATGAATTATGTAAGAAAAGGTTTCGGGGACGAAACCTCTTTAAGGGGGGTAGACTTGTAACACCCCTAAAACGCGTTTGGTAATCATACTCCGTTAATACCAAAAGACGGGTAAAGTACCGTTAGCAGTAAAGTTAACCCGGTAAATATTTGGATTTAATAAGAAATCCTAATAATTTAAATACAAGCGAATCAAAGAATTAAGGAATTGACTTTATAAGAACCCGAGTCAACGGGACTTAAAATAGAACGGGTTTTTAGCTCCCGGAACCCACCAAGTTAACTAGGTAAAATTAACCTAGTTAGTAAAGGGTAATTAAATAATAAACTATGAGTTATAGTTTCATATATGAATCTCTAAACTTGAGGGACTAATCATGGGCAACTAGAATAGTGTTTTATTAAAACACTTATAAAAAAAAATAATAGAAATCAATACACACACATACGTATGCGACCAGGGGAAAGCTCCATGGGAGCTCAAACCCTAACTTCAACAAATCAACAAAATTGAAGGATCAAACCAAGTCCAAATCGAAAATTAAGCATAGATTAGTGATCCTCATCACAAGGGGGTTACAAGGTATGTAAAATTTGGTGTTAATTCTCTACTTGAAATTCTCATGAATTTAGGGTATTCGAAATTTGTTGATGCATGCTTGTTATATGGATGAAATAGGAACCTTGTAGTGTTTAGGAGTAAACCCTAGACAAGATATGTTGAAATCGTGCCAAATTTTAGTAAAAAAATCCATGAACACCATTGAAGGTGATTGTTGTTAGGGTTTTTGATTGCTAAAATGGTGTTATGATGTCAAGAACTTGCTTAAATTGAAAGTTGAATTCAAACGACTCTTGATCAGAATTTACAGCCGACTTGTATCGGCTGTAACCTGGACAAAACGTGATAAAAACATGTGTTTCTTGAGTCTAAAATGTAATTCCAGGAAATATCTTTAAAACCCCACTGGAATCGCATTTTTTCGACGAGAATTGAGCGTTTTATGAATTTTTCCGTATCAAAGGTTCAAGATGCGTTTTCTGGCAGAATTTGCAGCCCATTACGAATGTCATAACTCAATTTAGGAATTGAGTTATGGTCTCAAATTCTTACTGTAGAAAGTTTTAAGTGATTAAAAGAATCGCCAATTGGAATTTCGTCAATCAGATAAACGAGGAATTTTTAATGAATTTTTCCGTAAGCTGCAGTCAGAAGTGACGAATCTGATTGCAGCTTAGTAAATGAATTTTTATGAATTTTTGGTAAAAAGTTGGATCTTGAAATTTTAACACAAGGCCTAACCCTCTGAGATGTACGCCATATAAAAAAATCATAATTTTTGAAGACATGTAAACAGGTTAAACAAGTCACCAAAAACAGCCCATTTTCAGTGATATGAAATGCCTAAATGAAATCGCGGCCTACTAGTTAGTATGTGAAATTTGATTTCGTTAAGAGTTCGGATGAAATATGCCTAAGTGAGTTCATTGAACCAAATGTGCATTTGAATATGTTGATAAGTCAATTGACTTTTAAAAAGTCAAACTGACCAATGATTAGATCGAATGATAATTTTGATATGGACGAATGATGAATTCGACATAAAACCCGTAGGATGGAATAGTCGTAAATGATTATGACTAAACTAATCGTCTTACGAATTATGATGATAGTTTGACGCTTGACAAGCTAGGTGGAGGCTTGGAAAGGAAGCGGGTCAAACGAAGCAAATAAGAAGTAAAAGCATGTTTCGGATGCAAGGTAAGTAAAACTTACACCTACTTGTAGTATACGTGTTTATTTTATAGGCGATAAATACAACAAAGGATTTGGTTCGAATTATGAGTTCAAACATGAAACGAATTGGGTTGGAACGAATAGAAACATTTTAAACCATGATTAATGGTGAAAAAAGACAAAATGGTAAACTAGTCATGAATTGGTTAATAGTTTAAGAGTTTTCTTAAAGTTACCTTATAGCGTAACTAGCAATGGAAAATGGGTAAAAATGGAAATTTAGTCAAGTATTGACTAAAGTAAAATAAGTTTCAAAGGACACCCATAGCATAAGCCGAATGGGTTAAAAATATAGGAAATTGACTTTAGAAAGAAAGGGATCTAGTGAGAAAATCCGAAATGGTTCGGATGTGTGATTTGTAAATAAAAACCATGTTTTTGTTACATATGAAAATGTTGTGTTATATATAGATCGAACGGGTCAAATGGTGGGAATAATGTCATTTGACAAAATCAACTAATGTGGTGGTCAAGTCATGTGTTACAGGAGCGAATAGTAATTTGGATAATTGCGTCGCCATAGAATATCGGTAATAAAAGCAAGGTGTTGAAACGGGTCACTAGGTTGACTCGAGCCAGGTACGTATAAATACGATTGTGGTTAAACATACATTTTTTTGGGACAAATTGTAGCAAATGCCCTTCGTCGTAAATGAGGGGCTAAAGTTGACTAAAATGCCCTTGTTGGGTAAACCGGGCAAACGACCTTTAAAGGTTGTTGGAAATAAGTGTTTTGGTAGATTAAATCCTTAAGATAAGTATAAAAGGGATGTATGGGACCTTAGTGCATAAATACCTTTAACGGGTCAAAATAAGCATACAAACGAAAACGGGTTTAATTTGTGTATTAAACCGGGGATTATAATCTAGTATGGTAAATAACATTAAGTTGAAGAAGTATATGAGATATAAAGGTCAAATACACAAGTTTGATGATGAAATCACGAACGGGTCAAAAGTTGGCAGAAAGGGTAATAAGTCAAAGACTTAAAAGTCTGAAATTTTGTTAAACCGGATGTTAGATTTTAACTCCATATGACGGAGAATCAAATTACAAACACGTAGGAAGAAACGGTAGGTTAAACGGACGAGCGGATTGAAAGATACGAAAGTTTTCGTGTCGAAAACGGCAAAATGGAAAGCTGGAATGCAGAGACCACCGTAACTTACGGTGCCACCGTAAGTTACGGTGGAGCTGAAAAGTGTTACGGTAGCCCCCTACTGGTTTACGGTAGGGGCATGTCAAACCAGTGGCCACCGTAACTTACGGTGCCACCGTAAGTTACGGTGGAGGCCAGATTGAAATTTTTGTTTTTGTTATCAATTGTTTCTCAGACTCGTTTAGACACGTTTTAAGCCCTGTATGACTAAAGCATTTCATGTTTATGAAATGTAGGTACACCTTGGATGCCGGAAGACGATCAAGCTCAACGAAGAACCGAACACGATAAAGACACACGCTTCCGCACTTTGACACATTGTAAAATTTAAACAACGAATTCAACCACGTCATGTAGAATAACTTATGATTTGTAAAAGTTTTAATAAACCCGTATTTCCGATGTATATGATAATCATTAATTACATGATTATCTTTCAAAATTTACGTTAAACCTTGAATAATAAGAACGGGTGTTACACAGGGCCTCCGCCGCTCACGGCGGCGCTGCCGTCGGCCCACCACCCAGCCGTCGAACCGCCACCACTTGAGCTCCGGTCACTACCGGACCACCTTCAGTCACCATCCGACGCACCATCGCCCCTGAAACCACCACCACCACTGACGCCGTTCTCCGCCACCGCCTATCGCCGCCGTCCCCACGCTATGGTCAACACCACCACCACAACATCAAATCGGTCTTCATCCCAGATGAAGAACAACAGTTGGTGGTGGTGATTACTATTGAGACGGAAGGGGGGGGGGGTGTTTTGGCTGGTGGTTGCTGGAAACAGGGTGTTTGCCGGAAACAGGGTGTTCGAAGGTCGTCGGTCTTCATCTTCATCCCAGATGAAGAACACAAACAGAAAAATGGATTTCTCCAAATGTTCAAATGAAGAGAGATGGGTGGAACAATATACGGTTTAATGGAGGAGAGAGATGACATGTGAGAGGTTAAATGAAATCAGGGACTTTAATTGAGGAGAGAGAGAGAGATAAGACATTTGTAGTAAAAGACCAAAATACCCTTTGTGTTGGCACAATGTGATAGGCTGATAGTGGTTCTCGCGGTTCTTACAACTGGAGGTGGTTCTCATTCTAGCGGCTCCCTATATATATATATATATATATATATATATAAAGAGACTTATAAGAAAACTAAAAAACTACCGAAAAAGCACACCATTTTTATATAAAATATCGCTATTTTTAATGTATAAAAAAATTGTTTTTTCAAAAAAAAAAAAAAAGTTCTACACATGTTCATTATATGTATATGTTGCACATGCAACTTAGGTTTTTGAGGTTAGGGTGGGGGATTTAGGTTTTGAGGGTTAGCGTTGTGGGGGTGAGTTAGGGGGTTTAGCTTTTTTCGTATTAATGCACATGTGTAATAATTAATGTTTTTTTATAAATTAAAAAATAGTGAATTTTAAGAAAGAAATTTGAAAAAATAATTAGTGTGTTTTTTAGACTTTTTTAGGTAGTTTTTTTTTTGTTTTCTCATTTAAACTAGGGTAAATTACTTTTTGAGGCCTTATGTTTAGGGGTTTTAATCACTTGAGTCCAAAATCAAAATGTTTAACGCTCTGAGTCCCTATAGCCACTTTTCTTAACCATTTGCGTCCAAATTTCTAACTTCATCCACCAAATCCGTTAACTACGAGGGCAATTTAGTCATTTAGACACAAAGTACAACTTTTATATGCATATGAGTATAATGAACAAGTCTTTGATGCAAAATAATTTTAATATTATATAAAATCAATTTCACAAACCGCACACACCCCCTCTCTATAAACATCCTACCACCACACTCCACCACCACCACCACCTCCACCATCCCACTGCCGCCAACACCACCATCCCACTCCCACTGAAACCCCAACTCCACCATCCAACTGCCGCCACCTCTGAACAACCACCAACACTACCATTCTCTCAAAACGCCAACAACCACCATCCCCGACGACTTCAACCACCATCCCCACCACTGCACTGCCATCATCCCCAAGTTGTCCAGTAGATAAAACCTCTGAACACAAAACTTAACATTCTCAAATCCAATACAAAAAGGCCTATGCCTTTAAAATGTAATCAACAGTAATCCTAACAACATATGATAACCATAATAATAAAACATATATACACTAATATAGTTACAATAATCAAACAGATGTGAAGCACAACAGTAACCCTTAGGAGCAGATGATTGAGAAGATCGAAGTGGATTTGGCTTAACATTCTGTGGACGATGTTTCCGATGCGGCGACACCGTCTTCTAGAGCCGTCAGAGAATCGTGACGCCTCAAATTAGGGTTAGGTTTTGCAAATTCTTCTACAGAGGTTGCAAAACCTTGACGTCTTCTGTACGCCATTACATTGACTAATAGAGTTATTCCATCGCCGCCACGATGGGTGTAGGTGTGGTGGGAGGGGGTAGTGGGTTTGGTTGAGATTGAAGTGGGGGGGGGGGGGATGTTTCCGGCGACAGAGATGGGGTGGTGGAGATGAAGGGAGGGTTTGAGGTGGCGGAGGTGGTGGGGTTTGTGGTGGAGTTTACGGACGTTGATTGATGGAACGGTGTTTGATATCGCCTCCATTGAGAGAGTTTGTGGTGGTGGTGGTTGGTTGTTTGAAGTGGAGATAAGGGTAACAGAGAGTTTGTGGTGGTGGTTGGTTGTTTGAAGTGGAGATAAATGTAACAAAGATAAGGTTATTTATTTTTTAACTATAAGGGTATTTTGGTCATTTAACATTACTTAACCAAAAATCTAACAGTGTTAGAAATTTGGACTCAAATGGTTAAGAAAAGTGACTATAGGTCTAGGTCCTCAGGGCGTTAAACATTTTGATTTTGGACTCAAGTGGTTAAAACCCATAAAACACAAGGACTCAAAAAGTAAATTTACCCTTTAAACTTGTTTTCTCATGATCCATCCCCTATACAGTGGCGAAACTTGAGATTTCCGACCGCAGGTCGAAAACGTATATACAAAAAAATTTCTATACGAAAACTACATACTCTCCACTACCGAGCGAAAAGTTCGTAGGGTCGGCCGCCTTCTCCCACCCACTAGAAGCTGCGCCCCTGCCCCTATATATATAAGGGATGGTTAAAATATGAACTTAATATTGTTGCGAGAACTCGAGAACTATTTATACAAAACTTTTATGAATTTTTTTTGAGCAAAATTTTTTTATGTAACTTTCTCAAAAAAAAAAAAAAAAAAAAACAAAAAAAATATGTATGCAACTTCTTATTGTGGTGTAAATCAACTTTACACCGTCACAATGTTCTGGGGGTTGCTGACATCAGCGGTCATTTACGTCAGCGTAAATCGAATTTACATGTCGAAAAAATGTTGGCTCGTCAATTTTTTTCTAGAAATGTCTTAGTTAGATGTTAATCTACCTTTGTACAAATTTTGCTTGAAAAAATCACAAAGGAAGTAGGAGTTTTCACAGTTTTTGGGGGGTTCTCGTATGAACACCTCTCTCTCTCTCTGTCTCTCTCTCTCTCTCTCTATATATATATATAATATTTAATTTATTTTTGATAGTTTTGATTTGATTTTTAAATTGAAAATTAAAAAAAAAAAACATTTAAATAGCAATAAAAGAGTTAATGATTTGTGAGAAAGAAAGAACATTGATGTTAATTAATGTGAGGGTTGTCCGGGGCCAAAAAGGGATGGAGGTGACTTGGAGGGACAAGAACCGCATCTGGTGCATGAGGCACAAAAACAACCACCATTCACTTTTCTGTTTATCATACATGAACTCAAGTCCCTTGGCCCTTTATAACTCCTGTCATTCTCTAGGTATATTTCCTACTCTAATTGTATGTAGTTTATGAAATTACCAAATTGCCTTTAACTTAAAATAGCAAAAGTAACCCAAACAACCTAAGACTATTGCTTTTAACTCTCAAGACTACACTAGAAATGGCCAACTCTTTTGATGATGGAAAGTAGGTGCAATTTAAAAAAAAAAAAAAAAAAACTAATAACGGAGTCAAAACAAAAACGAGTTGAAAAAAAGACACTGTGAAATAAATCAAACTAATTGAGAAAATGATGGTCCGGTAATGATTTTTTTGAGAATTGTTTTTTATTGTTCGTTTATGATTGTATGTGTATAAACGACTAAATTTACTAAAGCGCACCAACATTAAACTATATTAATAATTATTTTTCTATTAATAAAGTGTTATACGTCGAAAAAGTTTAGTTACAATTTATATATATAACATGTTGGTTATCGCTTATTCTTTTCTATAAACATATATTATGATGAAAGTTGCATTTGGATTTATTAATTAAAAATCGTCTTGAATCAGCAACCAATGAGCTCTTGGTCCAATGGTCAAGGAAGAGGTGGGAAGGTTTCCTCAATTTGAGGTTCCTGCCCAAACGCAGGTTTGATTCCTGGCTTTTCTTTGACTCTCGACTAATGCGTGAGCCTGGAAAAATGGGTAGCACCACTGTAAGGGGGTCTCGAACTTGGGGTGTTTCCTGGGTTGCTGCATAAAGGACATCTCGCTATGTGAAGCCTTGCCAGTTGCCTGCTAATCTAGCTGTTCAAAAGGAAAAAAAAAACTTGTCTTGAATCCATATCCATCTCCAAAGCCGGTGTTTAACTTAATCGCTGATTAATCGGATTAACAAAACTATGATTTCCATTTACCAAACCGTATATATCCGAAACAGATCAATAGTTCAATGGAAAAATCCAAAATGGTCTTTAGTTAAATAAAAAAAACTGAATTACATCAGTCATAACTTTTGTTTTTAGCTCATAATAACTAATCCCAACCAAAAGAAAACTTTAGAGTAAAGTACAATTTGCGTCCATTTGGTTTAGGGGCAACATAAACTTGAGTCTCCCGATGAAAGCTTTGGAAACCTGCGTCCTTGTGGTTTGAAAAGCGCTACACTTTGAATCCGTAGATGTAAATTAGAATACCCTATGCGGCTATGCTCACATGAAAAAAAGGTTCTAATGTGTAGAAATAATTTAGAAAACCTCTATTTTTAATAAAATTAAAATAATAATAGAAGAGAATCCCAATTTTTATGCGTATTAGCCTAATTATTCCTCCAAATTTATATTCTTAAACCAAACAATCACAAACATCTCTAAGTGGAATCATTGATCTAAACATCCCCTTAAACGATATAAATGCTTTTTCTTACAATAGACAAATAGTAGTTTCTTGTTAAAGAAATTGATGTTTAACAAAAGAAGAAATTGACCATTATCTACCAATGGTCAAAGAAAACCATACCTAATGGCACCATTGTAACAAACAAGAAAAACAAGCCCATTATCAAACAAACCTTCTTCCGTGGTTGGTGAATATATATACACTCATGCATAAAACCCTAAACTTTAAACCATAAACCTAACTTTCACCATCCCTTCTGCTGACGAGCCATGACATGAACCACACAACACCACCACCTCAGAGTTCCGATGATCAGGAGGATCAATCGCCGAAATTCGAGTGGGACTTCCACGTCTCCGCCGTGGTCTCATCCTCGGTCGGAACAATCTCCGACACCATAGGCGTCATAGAAGTTAACTCATCCGGCACCCTTTTTGCCACCGGCGGTATTGCTAGAAAAATAAGAGTGTACACCTTAAACGGAAACCCGACATGCCAATTCAACATATGCACACCAGCAAAACTCAGCAGCTTGAAATGGAAACCTTTATCTGCCGGAAAAACCATGGGCTCCGGGGATTATGATGGCGTCATAACCGAATACGACTTGGAAACACAGATGCCGGTGTTTGAGCGCGACGAGCACTCAGGCCGGCGGATATGGAGTATGGACTACTCTCATGGTTCCATCGTCGGAGCCTCAGGCTCCGACGACGGAACCATGCAAATCTGGGACCCCCGCCATGATGGCCATAAAAGTGTGGGTAAAGTACACTTCGGGGCCCCAGTTTGTTGTGTGGAGTTTAGTCCATTTGGAGGCGCATTATTAGCCGTTGGATGCGCTGACCGAAAAGCCTACGTTTACGATGTGAGAAACATGGTTAACCCGGTTGCAATATTTGATGGGCATCAAAGAACCGTGAGTTACACAAGGTTTGTGGATGATCGGACGGTGGTGACGTCGGGTACAGACGGGTGTTTAAAAATGTGGAACATAGAGGATCATGATCATAGTCTCATTCGAACATATAGAGGGCATACGAATCAAAGAAGATTTGTCGGGTTATCCATTTGGAGAAACCAAGGGCTGATTGGATGCGGGTCAGAGAGTAACCAAGTGTTTGTGTATGATAAGAGATGGGGTGAACCCATATGGGTGCATGGGTTCGAACCGGAGGGTGGAACTAGGTCCGAACATGGGTTTGTTAGTAGTATATGTTGGAGCCAAGTGGGAGATGATGAGTGCACGTTGGTGGGTGGTGGTTCTGATGGTGTTGTAAAGATTTTTTCTGGAAAAAGAAAGGCATTAACCTCTATTAGTTAGCAAAACTAAAGGTGACAACTTTTTTTTTTTTTTTTGAATTTGTTCCTTGTTACAAGTATTAAGTTGTAACTGAATGAGCTGAATATTACTTCTTCAAACTTTGGTTCTTTGTTTTTTTTCCTTTTAACTAGATAACCTAATCAAAATATATATGGTTTATTAATTATTATCCCTTAATAAGGTTCATGAAGAGTAACCCTGGTTAAAAGATGAGCATGACATGCATTTAACTAGGTTTTAGTGTAACAATCATCTTGAATCTTGACAGTTTATTACCATTCCTATATAGGTTAAGATTTGATATTGAATCTTGATATATAGTCAATCACTCATATTTTGTATTTAACTTGGTTTTACTTTTAGCTTAACAATCATCTTAAATTCTTGCTAGTTAACCACTCATGTTGCATTTAACTAGGTTTTAGGTTAACATTTTAAATCTTGACAGTTAAGCGTTCATATTTTACATTTAGGGGCTGTTTGTTTACCTCTTAATGAAGCTCTTAATGGTTCAAACCTCTTACTGGTTCAGCACTTAATGCTTCAGACTGTTTGTTTCGCGAATAAATGTCTGAATGGTTCAGATATTTGCTTCTGAATGGTTAAGAATTATACAGAGTAGATGGTTAAGACCTTTAATCTGAATTGGTCAGACATTTGTCTCTGAATGGTTAAGCATTATACTGGCTCTTAATGGTTCAGACCTCTTACTAGTTCAGCACTTAACCATTCAGAAGTTGCCAAACAGCCCTTTAACTAAGTTTAAGGTTGACGATGGATCTTAAACATCAACAGTTCCCTCGTATTTTTCTAGTAAGTTTTTGAATCATGAATAGGGGAAGTTTCTATGCACAACACTAAATATTGCAAGAACACGCAAAATAAAAAGAATCGTCTAATTTTTTCAATACTAAAAACCTAAAAACATAAATGAAAATGTTACAGATGTAAGATTTATTGTTTCTTACATTAAAATTCATAACAAAACATGGAAAATTTTCGGTTTTTATATAACCTACACATATATAGGTTATGTGTAGGTAAAAATATATTGTTTTTTTATGTATATATAATACACATATGAATGTAAGAACCATAAAATCAAAAAAAAATTGAACCTTAAATCCCAAAATTTAGTGATTTGAAGTTGTTCTTTTTGTTTTCGCAATAATTAGTGTTCTATAATGATCATCGTTTTTCATGGAATATGGAAGTCGAATCTTCTAAGAGGAAACTTATATATACATATATACATATATATACATATATACATATATATATATATATAGAAAAAGTATATCGTACATTACGGCTTAACGTACTTCACGTACGACAACGTGCGTGATTTGTTCTATAACATGCGTGCTTAATGTTTTCAATATGCGTGATTATTGTGTTTCAACATGCGTGATTTTGGATTTTTGAGTTATAACGTGCGTGATTTTAAAATGAACGTGCGTAATTACCTGTCGTACGTGATGTACGTTAAGCCGTTATGTACGTTAACATTCCTCTATATATATATATATATACGCACACACATATAGGCTAATTATAATGAAGAAACCCACTCCAGTTAAGAAAACTGTGAAAACTCTATAAGTGGACCAGAAGGAGCCACGTGTTTTGTAAGAGATTGACTGAGGGGCATATTGGGAAATTTGCACTAGACAAGATATTAAATGCACCAGTTGACATTTGAACTAGACATTGACACACACTTCTCTCTCTCTTTCAACACACAATTCTCTCTCTCTCTGGATAACCATTTCCAGATCTAGGATCATTCATAATCAACCACCAAAATTCTTCTTCTTATCAAAATCATTCATAATCAACCACCAAAACTCTAGATCTACAAGTGTAACAACCCGGTGACGGTGTAGTTCAAAATTCTTCTTCTTATCCATCGATCCACCACAAATCATCACCAAAACCACTGGTTTTCTTGGCGGATTTAGTGCTTTGAGTGGTTCAAGATCCGATGGTGGTTCCAAGATTCGGCAGTGGTCAAAAAATCCGATGTTGAAGATGATGTTTCAGATGTTGAAGATGATCCAAAAGATGTTTGATGTTGAACATGATGTTCCAGATCTAAAAGATCCTCCAGATCCATAAGTATGTTTGTGTTTTTGTAGATCTTTATTTTTTGTGTTTTTGTAGATCTCCTACTTTTTTTATAATTTTTATATTTGCAATTTTTTGTGTTCCAGATCTAAAAGGTCCTCCAGATTTGCACTTTTCAGATTTGCAATTTTTTTTTGTTTTGTAGATCTTCATTTTTTTTTGTGTTTTGTAGATCTGCAACTTTTTATTTTATTTTTTTGTTTAAGAAGATGAATGTTATTACTGATTTTATGATTGAATCTAAAAAATCTATTGTTGATGGATTCTAGTTAATGAAGTTATATTTTTTATATAAATTTTGTAACATTGCTAGTTACATTACTTATGTTGGATTATCGTTAATGAAGTTTATTTTTGATGTAACAATTCTCATAACAATTCTTTTGCGTCTTAGTTACGAAATGTAACAATCAAAGAAAAAATGCATGTTACATTTTTTCATGTTACATAAATAATGCATGTTACTGAAAATAAAGTGCATTGTTACACTTTTTTAGATTGTTGTAAAAATAAAGTGTGTTGTTAAATTTTTTTCCAAATTATTGTAAAAATAAAGTGACTGTTACAGAAACAAAGTGTGTTGTTACAATTTTTTGTGTGTTAGAAATGTAACAATTAATCAAAGCAAAAATGTCTGTTACATTTTTTTTTGTTACAGAAATAATGTCCGTTACATAAACAAAGTGTTACATTTTTTTGTGTTACAAAAAAAGTGTTACATATGTGACGTAAAATTGATCATGTAAAAATTATATGTTACGTTTCTATGTAATATTTTTATGTTACAGAAATAAAGCGTGTTATTATAAATGTGACATAAATTGACAATTAAAAATGTAAGTTACATTTTTATGTAATATAAATACAAAAGTATATAAAAAGAAACACAAGATCTGATGTATATAAAAAATGAAAAAAAAATGAGAATTACATAAAAAAGAAACAAAAATCTGACACATGCAGAGTTTTTGTTTGTTTGTGTCAAATAAGTGTAAAATTCTTCCCATTTTACCCTTTAGGTACACATTATATATTTTAATAATAAGAGAAAGCGATAAAAATCATAAGATATGCAAACAATCATCCTAGCCATCCATCCACTCTAATCAATGGTTATTATTGGGGTTTTAGGGTTTTTTTTTTAACTCAAGGGGCTTTTCAATTTATCCTTGCCCTATATATATATATATATATATATATAGTGTGAGGTTCATTAGGGAACACTAAAAAAGTGGGGAACCGGGGAACACTCTTAAAAATTTAACTTAACATGTTAAAAATTAATTTTTTAAACATCTTTTTCGACGTTTCTCCTTATATATACTTGTAGAAGCATTTTTAATAAAAAAAATCAAAAACTAAAAATGTTAAAAAAAAAAAACAATTAAAAAAAGGCTAAAAAATGTTTTTTTTAGAAAAATTATTTTTTTACTTGACTAGTTTCTCCTCCTTTTTATAAAGAAAAGCGCTGAAAAAAATTAAAAAAAAAATATTTTTAACATGTTAAGTTAATTCTATAAGATATAACTGTTTTTTAAACATTTTTTTTATATTTTTAGTTTTTGATTTTTTTTATCAAAAATATTTCTACTTGTATTTATAAGAAAAAGCGCCGAAAAAAAATTAGAAAAATATTTTTTTTAACATGTTAAGTATAATTTTTAAAAGTGTTCCCCCGTTCCCCACTTTTTTAGTGTTCCCCAATGAACCCTCCCCTATATATATATATAGGATAAGGATCATGTGAGAAGTATTTAGGGTTTAGGGTTTAACATTAGTATTTAGGGTTTAGCTTTAGGGTTTAGCATTAGGGTTTAACTTTAGCTTTTGGGTTTAGCTTTAGCGTTAGGGTTTGCATTAGGGTTTAGCTTTTGGGTTAAGATTTAGCTTTAGGGTTTAGCATTAGGGTTTAGCTTTAGGGTTTAGAATTAGGGTTTACCTTTAGGGTTTAGGGTTTAACATTAGGGTTTAGCTTTAGGGTTTAGGGTTTAGCATTAGGGTTTATTTTTCAATTTTAAACATGTATATACATATATGTACAATTGACAATATACACATATGTATAGTTAAAAGATTAACAATCTACACATGTGTATAAATCCAAAAATAATAATAATAATAATAATAATAATAATAATAATAATAATAATAATAATAATAATAAAACCTTAAAGAAAAAACTCTGATTTTTCCCATAAGAAAATTGCATTTTTAACCTTTTTTTTGTGCATTTTTTTCTTAGGGAAAATGTGTGGTCGAGAATGCTTCTCAAGCTACACATGTGCAAAAGCTGTTACATGTAACACGTGGCAGTCTTTGGGGTTACACGTAACAAGTCTGCAAAAAGTGTAAGACATGGCAAAAAGAGGTTCATTCATTTGGGTTTCATAGTTTTCTTAACTAATATGCAATTTCTTCCTATAATTGGCCATATATATATATATAAGGCAATGCTCTACAAGAAACCCCATTTTTTTAGAAAACTTAGCAAACTCTACTTGTGGCCTACATTTATCCACGTTGCCCATAGTCACCTCCTCTTCCTTTTTGCTTACAAGGTTATATCAGTAATTTACCCAACCCAAGATATTTTCCCAATTTGATTTGACATGATCATTTAATGCCCATCAACTCATTTGTACAAATCACCCACCCCCATATTTCTTTTACAATATTTCATTTTATATCTTCTTTAACAGAAAAACCATTATCATCTTCTCCTCCAAATTATCCTTTCTCCATTAATGTCCATGGAGACAAATCCACCAACCTCCGAGTTAATGTCGCCGGTCCATAGTTTCCCCAACAGGTTCCTTAGCAGGGACTTCCATACTGATGAAGAATTAAATTGTAACAACTCTTATTAAAAGTTATATTAATTAAATTAATTTGTCCAAAAGGAAACCCTAATTGAGACACCCAAGTGATTCTACACAAACCCTAAAATTTTCAGAATTTTCAGAATCAGGATTAGGGCCCCTAAAACTCAGGGGGGGGGGGGTAAAACCCTAGTTACGATTATCCATATAACTCTCTGTCAAATTTGAAATTTACGAAACTGTTGACTCAGCAAGCCTACCCATGCACGTAGCTACCCTATGGTAGAATAGGGGGCCTCGCGTCACGCGAAGCCTCGGGCCGGACCCCTCGCGTCACGCGAGGGGGGTCAAAAATCGTGTATAAATAGTGGACATTGGCAATTGAAATTGGGCACTGAAACGACGAACAAATTCCAAATATACGCCGAGTTATAGTCTGTTTACTATTTCAACACACACGAATCACTAATTGCTGCCGCAAAACAGGGTAATAACTCGATCGCTATTACAATTCATTATCCGATCGATCAATGTACTCAATGGATGTTTAAGTGCTGCCCACATTAGGGTGATGCTTTGTCATTTGTCGTTAATTCGATGGATGTTTAAGCATAGCACTTTGTCATTCGTTGTGAGGGTTGATCTCGTGAGTTATCGTAAATGCTGTATTGATTACTAACCCAGTTTTGTGTGCATTATTATTTAAATTAGGTTAACAAGGCTAATCCATAGACTAGACTCTGTCCGTGTTAAATCTGCAATGTGAGTCATTCTCTTTTTATCTAATTACTTTCAAAATCATGTTTATTATCAAAAGTTATAATTACAGTGATTAAGTTTATGTAATCACCAAGTTACAGCCGGTATGTGGGGTTTTGTATACATTACTTGATAATCTTCACCATTGGGGCAGCCAAGGGGTGATATGACCATAATCACAGACACCATTGGACGAATGGGCCAATGGGTCGAGTGATAAAGTACTGTGGGTAGTTGGTTGATATCAGAAACATTGTAATCTTCCTTAATACTGTAAATTATAACAAACAGGTTGTTTTAATAAATAGAATGATTCACTCAGTATTTCCCGCTGACAAAACCTTTTTCAAACATGTTTCAGGTGATCTGTTGTGATTCAGGAAAGGTGCTGTGGAGCACTGCAAGCTTAAGAAAGTGGCTCATTATAAAATAAAGAAATGTGTTTTGTAAAATAAAGATTTCTCCGTGAAATCATAAGTATTGTAAATTACCGGGGTTTTTCCCTAGTTGTGAAATAAAATAATCGGGAAAATTTTAGCTTTACAACGATCCTGATAATAAACTTCCGCTGTTAAACTCAATTAAATAAATACCACGGGAATTCTGTCCCGCGGCTCCTGAAACGGGTTAAACCGGGTTGGGGGCCGTGACAGAAAAAGGTGGTATCAGAGCCACTGAGTTAAGCTAATTAAGTATTTAGAAATACTTAATTTTTCCTGATTACTATTATGTGTTTATGTGTTTTATTAACTTACTATTTGTTAGTTACAGTACGGGTAAGCAAAAGCTTTCAAACATCTATCTTAAATTAGATAGGTCATCCAACGAGAAGGGAAGTTCATCCCAAACTAAATCCTTAAAACTTCCTGCAATTCCTGAAGAAGGAATCTTTGTTCGAAAAGCCCAATACGAGGAACCACTTTCTCCTGATAAAAGAAGTTTAATTATTAGGAAAAGTCAGGAGAAATTAAGGAAATCCCGAGAAAAGAAAGTTAAAAAGGAAACCCAAGAATTAACCAGTAAATCACCTTGGGAAGACAAGTTAGACGAAAAATGGGCAGATCTTTATATGTTAGCTACAGTAGCAGTAAATGCAGATCTTTAAATAATTTGTTTCAGTTTTAGCAAACCATATCACCTACAAGCTAGAAAATCCATCCAGTAAATAAATAAATTTACAATAAAACATAGTGTGTTTTAAATTTCAGTTGTTTTGTAGTCATATGGTATGTAATAATATGTGAAGGTTATTTTTGAAAGTTGTTATAAAAATTTTAATTTATTTTAAACAGCATGAATGAGTTATCTGAAGCCCTAGAGAATCTCAACCTTTACCCTGTAAACATAGAAGTCTCTAAAGAATTTACTTGGTACTTTCCTGATGTGGAACAACCAATAGAATTCAACGCTCCACCTTTGAAAAAGCCAAAACCAAAGAAAAGAAGGAAATACGTATGGGGGAGTCGTATACGTAGGAAAAAGCCAGCTACGAAACATCCTAAAATAAACAATCCTTTAGAAAAAGGAAAAGAAATTGTAACCAGGAAAAGTTCTAGACAGCAGGAGATGGAGACTGAAGTCAAGGAAGATTCTAGGCAAATGGGAATGCAGTTTGAGGAATATTCTAAGGAAATAGAAATGGAGGTTGGAAAAGGTTTTAGACCAACTCAGATGGAAGTTGGAGAAAGCTCCAAACAAAACCAGGGAATGACTTTTCAGGAGGAAATAGATTTTATATTGGCAAGCTGTGATACTATTCAGCCTGTCAATACAAATATTTTTACTCGTCCTATTGAAAATCAACTCCCTATAAATCTTGAACCAGCAATCCCAGAACCAATAGTCCACTCCCAACCTTTAGGAATGGACGAATGGTGGACGAATGATTGGCAATTCCAAAACATTGTCAACAGTCCTTATTCCTTTCTTCCGCAATTCGATCCAGAACCATTACCAAATCCACCCATGAGTAACGAAAATCTGGCTGAACTTCGCCATTTTGGTGAAGAATTAATGGATGCGGGAAGTAGAATTCGGGAGATAGGGGGACAAATTGCTTGGAAGTTTGATGAAAGGGAGCTTCGTTTTTAGGAAGACAAATGATGAGAGATAATGGGTTGGTAAAACTGTGGTTGTGTAATAGTAAAATCAGTATTTATAAAATAAATAATAAAACGGTTGTATATAGAGGCATGATATAATCTATAAAATAAATGAAATTTTAGATTTTGTTTGTATATTCGTTTATGTGATTATGTGCAATTAATTGTGACATTGGATTATTTCTTTTATACTAATTATTTATCTATAAATTAATTATCAGATGGCAAACATTGGTAATGAACCAGTAAATGAAGTAAATCAATCCGAGCAAATTCAGGAAGAACAATTGTTAAATAGACAAGATATAGAGGATATCGTTGCACAAGGAATAGCCAATGCTATTCCAGCAATCGTTGCTGCTGTTCAAAAACCTGTTAAACCGCAATCAATCATTCCTAGTAAACGTACTCAAGGCGATAACTTTAGTAATAGTATAAACGGAGGCGGAAATCATGTTAATAACAATAATGATCTGCAAACCCCAATTTTCAAGAAAATGAAAGCTGCAACACCTGGTTGCACTTACAAAGAATTCCTTTCCTGTAAACCAACTGAGTTTTCAGGTAACGAAGGGGCTATTGCAGCATTACGTTGGTTAGAGAAAACTGAGGCCGTAATTGCTGTAAGTAAATGTGTTGAGGAAGATCAAGTTATGTATGCTTCCAATCTTTTTAAAGAAGGGGCATTAGAATGGTGGAACACAGTATTACAAGCTAAAAGTAGGATTGTGGCCTATGCCATGAACTGGGAAGAATTTAAGAGTCTTGTAGAAAGAAAATTTTGTCCCGAGTATGAAAAAGATCAAATGGCAAATAAGTTCCTAAACCATCGGATGGTTAATGTGGACTGTCGAGGATATACTTCGACAATCTTCGAATATGCTAGGGTGGTACCAACACTGGCTTTGCCAGAACCGGTACTCATTTCTCGCTATATTTGGGGATTAATTAGTGAAATTCGCAATATCGTTAAAGCTGCGAGACCTCGCACTATTGACGATGCAGTGGAACTAGCCAACACTCTAACTGATGAACTGGTACGCACAAGAGATGAAACCAGGAAAAAGGAACTGGCTCAGAAAATAACCCCAAGGATTTCGTGTGGGTAATAGTAATAACTTCAAGAAAAGAGGAGCAGGGCAATCTTCCAATCCACCTTTCTGTAGGAATTGCAAAAGAAAACATTATGGAAGATGTAATGTAACCTGCAACCTTTGCAAAGCTGTAGGACATCGTGAAGAACACTGCAGAAAGAAAACCATAATCTGTTTTAACTGTGGAGAAGCGGGGCATTATAAAACAGAATGTCCTAAATTGGCCAAACCAGCAGACAACAAAACCAAGACGACCGACGGAGCTACTAAGAAGAATGTCAGAGCATTCCAGCTAACCACTCAAGAAGCAGAACTTATTCCAGATGTGATAGCTGGTACGTTCCTAGTTCACAACGTATATGCAAAAGTATTATTTGACTCTGGTGCAAACCAAAGTTTTATAAATACTTTATTTTGTCAAGCTCTTAAGTTACCTTTAACCAACGTTAGGCAGATTTTTACAGTCGAAACTGCAGATGGGAATTCAGTTAAAATAGATCAGGTTTTGCAAAAAGTAGAAATAGAACTTTCAGGTCATAAATTTTCTGCAAATCTGTTACCTATGAAATTAGCTGAATTTGATATTGTGTTAGGAATGGATTGGTTAATAGCCAACCATGCTCGAATCCTTTGTGATAAGAATTCTGTAGAAATTCAGGCAACTACTGGAGAAATAATCACGATTACAGGAGATAAACCACGTAAGACCATGAAGTTCATATCAGTAATGAAAGTTGCTAGTTATGAACGAAAGCAAAGAATAGTATATATGATTTCGGTAATCATTAATACTAAGAACAAAGAATTTAAGGAGATCCCTGTAGTCTCAGAATACCCAGATATATTCCCAGAAGAGTTACCTGGATTACCACCAGATAGGGAAGTAGAATTTAGGATTCATCTAATTCCAGGAACTACACCGATAGCTAAGGCACCTTATCGGTTAGCTCCTACCGAAATGTTAGAACTGAAAAAGCAAGTAGATGAATTACTAAGTAAAGGATTCATACAACCTAGCTCATCCCCTTGGGGAGCTCCAGTGTTGTTTGTAAAGAAGAAGGATGGTTCAATGAGAATGTGTATTGATTATAGAGAATTGAATAAAGTTACAATTAAGAATCGATACCCATTACCTAGGATTGATGATCTTTTTGATCAACTTCAGGGGGCAAGATACTTCTCTAAGATAGATTTACGCTCTGGATATCATCAATTAAAAGTACAAGAGGAAGACATACCTAAGACTGCTTTTAGAACTAGGTAGGGTCATTACGAGTTTACAGTCATGCCCTTCGGGTTAACGAATGCACCTGCAGCATTTATGGACATGATGAATAGGATCTGTAAACCGTATTTGGATAAATTTGTAATTGTCTTCATAGATGATATACTTATTTATTCAAAAGGTCAGGACGAACATTGTCAGCACTTGCATGCACTCTTAACTTTGTTAAGAAAAGAAAAGCTCTATGCCAAATTTTCAAAATGTGAATTTTGGCTACAAGAAGTGCAATTCTTAGGACACATGGTGAATCATGAAGGTATTCATGTAGATCCTGCAAAGATAGAGGCAATTACCAATTGGAAGGTTCCGCAAACCGCAATGGAAATTAGAAGTTTTATAGGTTTAGCTGGATATTATAGACGGTTTATTAAGGATTTTTCCAATATAGATGTACCATTAACTAAGCTAACCTGTAAAGCCATTAAGTTTGAATGGGGACCTAAACAAGAAGAAGCCTTTAGAATCTTGAAGCAGAAATTAACCAATGCTCCAATCTTAGCCTTACCAGAAGGAACTGGAGATTTTGAAGTATATTGTGATGCTTCAAAACTAGGATTTGGATGTGTGCTTATGCAACGCAAGAAGGTAATTGCGTATGCTTCAAGACAGTTGAAAAAGCATGAAGAAAATTATACAACTCATGATTTAGAGTTAGGCTCCATAATTTTTGCCCTTAAGATTTGGAGACATTATCTGTATGGAAGTAAATTTACTGTCTATACAGATCATAAGAGTTTAAGATATATATTTGGGCAAAAAGAGTTAAACATGAGGCAAAGGAGATGGATGGAAATCCTAAGCGACTACGACTGTGATATTCAATATCATGAAGGAAAGGCAAATGTAGTTGCATATGCCTTAAGTCGTAAATACCATGAGAAGCAACGAAGAGTTCGTCTCTCAGATTAAATCTACAGTTAGATTTAATGGAACAAATAAAGAGTGTTCAGGAAACAACAATAGAGGATGTTGCTGAAGGAATGAAAGGACGAATAAAAGAATTAGAACAGGGAGATGATGGAATTTGGAGATTTCATAAGAAAAGAATTTGGGTACCAAAGCAAGGCGAATTAAGAAATAAGATTTTAGAAGAAGCTCATAAATCTAGGTATACCATACACCCTGGAAACAATAAGATGTACCAAGATTTAAGAAACAATTTCTGGTGGATAGGCATGAAAAAGGATATAGCTAGATATGTTTCTAAATGTCTTACTTGTTCACAAGTTAAGGCAGAACATCAGAAACCTTCAGGTCTACTACAACAATTAGAAATGCCGGTATGGAAATGGGAACTCATAACAATGGATTTTGTTACTAAGTTGCCCAAAACCAGAAAAGGTAATGATGCGATTTGGGTAATTGTAGATCGATTAACCAAATCAGCTCATTTTCTACCCATGAAGGAAACCTTTAGTATGGAAAGGTTAGCCAAATTATATGTAGACGAAGTAGTATCCTTACATGGAGTTCCACTCTCCATTGTATCGGATAGGGATAGTCGGTTCACTTCTCATTTTTGGACAAGTTTCCAGAAAGCAATGGGAACTCGACTAAACTTAAGTACTGCATATCATCCACAAATAGATGGGCAAAGTGAAAGGACGATCCAAACTCTAGAAGACATGCTTCGAGCATGTGTGATAGATTTTGGTGGAAATTGGGACGATCATTTACCTTTAATTGAATTCTCCTATAACAATAGTTATCATTCAAGCATTGAAACTGCCCCATTTGAAGCACTGTATGGAAGAAAATGCAGAACTCCAGTTTGTTGGGCAGAAATAGGAGAAAGTCAATTATCAGGTCTGGAGATTGTACAAGAAACTACTGATAAGATTACACAAATCAAGGAAAGGCTGAAAACGGCTCGAGATCGCCAGAAGAGTTATGCAGACAATAGATGCAAGCCATTAGAATTCCAAGTTGGAGACAGAGTACTGTTAAAAGTTTCTCCTTGGAAAGGAGTTGTTACATTCGGTAAGAAAGGAAAGCTAAGTCCAAGATACGTAGGACCATTTCCAGTAATCCAACGTATAGGACCAGTTGCTTATCGTCTACAACTACCAGAAGAATTAGCTGGAGTACATGATGTATTTCATGTATCCAGTCTCAAGAAATGTCTAGCAGACGAATCTCTGGTAGTACCTCTTCAAGACATAGAGGTAAACGAAAAGTTAAAATTTGTTGAGAAACCTCTTCAGATAGAAGACAGAAAAGTGAAGTTTCTCAAGCACAAACGACTAGTGCTAGTTAAAGTCAAGTGCGATTCAAAGAGAGGAGCTGAATACACTTGGGAGCTGGAATCAGAAATGAAGCGAAAGTATCCTCATTTATTCCAGTAAATCTCGAGGACTAGATTTTTATTAAGGTGGGGAGAATGTAACAACTCTTATTAAAAGTTATATTAATTAAATTAATTTGTCCAAAAGGAAACCCTAATTGAGACACCCAAGTGATTCTACACAAACCCTAAAATTTTCAGAATTTTCAGAATCAGGATTAGGGCCCCTAAAACTCAGGAGGGGGGGGGGGGGGGTAAAACCCTAGTTACGATTATCCATATAACTCTCTGTCAAATTTGAAATTTAGGAAACTGTTGACTCAGCAAGCCTACCCATGCACGTAGCTACCCTATGGTAGAATAGGGGGCCTCGCGTCACGCGAAGCCTCGGGCCGGACCCCTCGCGTCACGCGAGGGGGGTCAAAAATCGTGTATAAATAGTGGACATTGGCAATTGAAATTGGGCACTGAAACGACGAACAAATTCCAAATATACGCCGAGTTATAGTCTGTTTACTATTTCAACACACACGAATCACTAATTGCTGCCGCAAAACAGGTAATAACTCGATCGCTATTACGATTCATTATCCGATCGATCAATGTACTCAATGGATGTTTAAGTGCTGCCCACATTAGGGTGATGCTTTGTCATTTGTCGTTAATTCGATGGATGTTTAAGCATAGCACTTTGTCATTCGTTGTGAGGGTTGATCTCGTGAGTTATCGTAAATGCTGTATTGATTACTAACCCAGTTTTGTGTGCATTATTATTTAAATTAGGTTAACAAGGCTAATCCATAGACTAGACTCTGTCCGTGTTAAATCTGCAATGTGAGTCATTCTCTTTTTATCTAATTACTTTCAAAATCATGTTTATTATTAAAAGTTATAATTACAGTGATTAAGTATATGTAATCACCAAGTTACAGCCGGTATGTGGGGTTTTGTATACATTACTTGATAATCTTCACCATTGGGGCAGCCAAGGGGTGATATGACCATAATCACAGACACCATTGGACGAATGGGCCAATGGGTCGAGTGATAAAGTACTGTGGGTAGTTGGTTGATATCAGAAACATTGTAATCTTCCTTAATACTGTAAATTATAACAAACAGGTTGTTTTAATAAATAGAATGATTCACTCAGTATTTCCCGCTGACAAAACCTTTTTCAAACATGTTTCAGGTGATCTGTTGTGATTCAGGAAAGGTGCTGTGGAGCACTGCAAGCTTAAGAAAGTGGCTCATTATAAAATAAAGAAATGTGTTTTGTAAAATAAAGATTTCTCCGTGAAATCATAAGTATTGTAAATTACCGGGGTTTTTCCCTAGTTGTGAAATAAAATAATCGGGAAAATTTTAGCTTTACAACGATCCTGATAATAAACTTCCGCTGTTAAACTCAATTAAATAAATACCACGGGAATTCTGTCCCGCGGCTCCTGAAACGGGTTAAACCGGGTCGGGGGCCGTGATATAAATGCTCAAGGTTTGTCTCTTTATCTAACTTAACTCTCTCGAATATATGTTTTTTTTGTATTTGACAATTTTTTAATGGAATAATCCAAATATACTGCATGGCAATGTTCACCTGTTCCATTCGAAGCTTCTGTATATACTTACATGCCTGTTGATGGTTCTCGATCATCTGAAGTCCCTGCTAGATCACCAGATGTTCTGATCTCCAACAAGTTCATGAACAACGATTTCCATTCTGACGAGGTTATGGATAATGATCAAGGTTTGTTTTTCTATACACTCGTTTTGATTTTTCTTCCCCAGATATGGCATAGTTCAAACATATTGCATAATGTTCACATGTAGCATCCCAAGATTCTGGCTACGCTAACATGCCGGGTGCTGGTTCTGGATCATCTCAGGGCCCTTCTGTGTTTGCTGAATTATCTTGCGGCCCTTTAGACGGTTGTTTATTTTCCATGGGAGCACACTTTATACTCATATACCAGAGTTCTAACCTTTTTTCCTGCCATATACCAGATTCCTAACCTTTTCGTTTTCTGATGCAGGGCCAGCGCATCCATACTTCGTTTTTGATACCCCTCAGGAACCCGTTACTGGATTCCTACCGTCGCTGATAAGTTCATACCAGTGTGTGGGAAATCTTATCCAATATTTGAGGCTGTTCTTTCCATGTATGAACTTTATGCGTTTGAAGCTGGTTTTTCTGTTAAAAAAGGCCAAACTAAAGTCTGGAATGGAATTCCCACACACAACTATCTTCGATGCTCAAAATACGGGAAACCACAACCCAAGAGGACTTTTGACACACTAGATGAATCTTCTTTAAAGCCTAGGAGAACCAACTTCACATGGTGTGACTGTAAGGCAAGCATTCTAGTCTCAATCTCTAATGATACATACACAGTTCTGAGTTTCAATGATATTCATAATCATGAACTTGTTGAGAATTACAACCGTGATCTTAGCAAGATATCACGGAAGCTGTCATTCTCCACCAAACAATTCATTCACAATATGAGTCTAAACCGTATCGGACCCATGAGAGCTTATAGATGTCTTGTAGCTTTAAAAGGGGGGCATCACAATGTCAATGGGACTCCGGTGGATTTTAAAAATTTTAGCCACCAGTTGTGAATTTTTATTGGTGAACGCGACGCACAAGTTTTCCTCGAACGCTTGCGTGAGCGCTTTGACAACCTACCCAACTTCTATTTTGATTACACTGTATCAAATGGAAAGTTGTCTTCTGTATTATGGGCTGATGAGATTTCAAAGCTAAACTACAAAGCTTTTGGCGATGTCCTCGCCTTTGACGCGACTTACAACACTAACATGTTAGTTCCCCCTTAACATGTGTTAGGCCTGATATCCAAGTATACAAACCAAACCAAAAAAGTGTTACATTTTGTTAACCTCAAATCCATTTTTATTAATAGGTACAAGATGGTTTTTGTGCCATTCACGGGTGTGGATCATCATTTCCAATGTGTTACATTTGGTGCGGGTTTGATATCAACTGAGTCCATTGAATCTTATGTGTGGTTGCTTAAGGCTTTCTTGAAGGCACACGGTACTCACCCAACTCTCGTGCTGAGTGATCAAGACCCATCCATGCTTCAAGCTGTTCCTATGGTCTTTACCGAATCACGCCACCGTCTATGCATGTGGCATATAATGAAAAAACTACCCTCCAAGGTTAGGTTCAATTGTTAGCCTTTAACATGTGTTATTCAACATCACAGACTTATATGTGTTTTTAAACTGTTTAATCTAACATGTGTTAGTAACTCTTTAATCTACCAGATCTCTACGGACCTTCTTGATAACACTGATGTTCGGTCCTGCATTCACCGGTTGGTTTGGAATGTTTATATCAAACCAGAAACGTTTGAGTCCTGCTGGAATGACCTCCTAGAAACATTTGGCCTACAAGACCACACTTGGTTGAACGACATGTACAACATCAAACATCTTTGGGTACCAGCCTACTTCAGGGAACTGCCAATGTGTTGCTTGATGAAGACCACTTCACGCTGCGAAAGCTCTAACGCTGCCTTCAAGGTCAACTCAACAAGCGCAAACACCCTTGTACAATTTATGATGTGCTTTGAAAATAGGGTAGATAGCCAATGCTATCGGCAACGTGTATCCGAGTACAAAACCTCATCCTAGGTGTTCAAGGGCACTACTGAATTAGCGATAGAGCAGCACGCGTTCGCCATTTACACAAACGTTGTTTTCGCGGAAGTTCAAAAGGAGATAATTAAAGGGAAGTTTTTATGCTACATCACAAACCAAACCCATTCCAGCAATACCACTCTTTTGCTAGACGTCACTCATTTGGACAAAAGGAACAACATCACAAACGTCTATCAGGTAACACATGTTAGGCAACTTCATTATTACCACTCCACTAACATATGTTAGATCTAAAGCCTTTTTTTATGCTCCTTCTGTTCCTAACAGGTTACATATAACACTGTAGACCACTCCGCCAGTTGCTCATGCAGGAATTTAACACGTATCGGATATCTGTGTCGCCATGTCTTTTGCGTATATGGATTGAAAAATGTTGCAAAGATACCACCCCAATACATAAACGATAGGTGGCGCCGAGATGCCCTCCCAAAAGAGGTTTTTTCACTTTCCAGCCGATACGGCGTCAACCCACACGCACCGTCCGTTATGCGTAATGAAATCCTCGACCTCGTTACTGAATGCGTTGATGTGGCCAGAACCGACGAGGATTCGTTGTCAAAATTGGTTGCCCACCTCCGGGATTTCAAGATCAATGTGCTTTCCAAGCAACCATTGGGTACAATCCAAAATGAAACAAACGAGTGTGAAATGGAAGAAATAGTTGGGCAACCAATCAACATTCCAGTCGAAGTTGCTAATCCAGATGTTGTACGCAATAAGGGATGTGGTACACATACTCGCATTTCTGGACCCGGTGAGAAGGCAAAGACAAAACCACCTAAATGTCCAAAGCAGCTTCGGTTATGCAAGCGCTGTGGTCTTTATGTTGACGACAACGACTCACGCAACTGCGTTAAGGTGGCCGCAATGAAAGCAGCAAAGGCAGCTGCTGAACAACAAAGGCAGACCGCCCCTGGTGCCTCCCCCTCTGATTAAAATCTTTCTTTTCGTTTACTAGTACTATGTAATGGGAGACTCTCTTCATTTTGGCCTTCTTACACACATGTAACAGTCTTTTAACATCATCCTCCCCTTTTCTGTTACGTGTGTAAGAAGGTGGAACTATTTTTATCCCATTTATCATATCCAGTCTTGTAAAAACTTTATGGCCTTCAGCACTTTGTGTTTTGTAGACCAACTTTTGTGGACCTCTGTTTGCTATTAACAGGCTTATCTTATTATTATATGCATGGATAATTGTGGTTTTGGTTTATATTTTCCAGCAGCATCAAAACAGATGCTTAACACATGTTAGCCCTGTACCTAGGGTTTTTTTAACTGTAAAGGATCAACACAAAAGGTTTTAACCACACCAATAACTTATATATTAAGACACATCAGATTATAGAATTAAACTTCACAACTAGCCAACTTAACCACACATTCTACTACTAGGTTACAACCGCACCTAAAACAATGGATCGACTACCGAGCCGTGACATCAACCCATTCCCAAAAAAAAATATTAATAATAAAAGAACAAGAAAGCGACGTTAGTATGTGGCCTACAAACATAGGGTCAAAAGGTTATCACAACTTTAACCACTTACCACATGCTAACTACCCCTTCTTATCCTCCATCCTAACTTTTGTGGACCTCTGTTTGCTATTAACAGGCTTATCTTATTATTATATGCATGGATAATTGTGGTTTTGGTTTATATTTTTACAACAACATCAAAACAGATGCTTAACACATGTTAGCCCTGTACCTGGGGTTTTTTTAACTGTAAAGGATCAACACAAAAGGTTTTAACCACACCAATAACTTATATATTAAGACACATCAGGTTATAGAATTAAACTTCACAACTAGCCAACTTAACCACACATTCTACTTATTATTATATGCATGGATAATTGTGGTTTTGGTTTATATTTTACAACAACATCAAAACAGATGCTTAACACATGTTAGCCCTATACCTGGGGTTTTTTTAACTGTAAAGGATCAACACAAAAGGTTTTAACCACACCAATAACTTATATATTAACACACATCAGGTTATAGAATTAAACTTCACAACTAGCTAACTTAACCACACATTCTACTACTAGGTTACAACCGCACCTAAAACAATGGATCGACTACCGAGCCATGACATCAACCCATTCCCAAAAAAAAATATTAATAATAAAAGAACAAGAAAACCACGTTAGTATGTTGCCTACAAACATAGGGTCAAAAGGTTATCACAACTTTAACCACTTACCACATCCTAACTACCCCTTCTTATCCTCCATCTCTATGAAGCTTTTCATCATGGTGTGGCAACATCCTCATCATGAAAGTACAGAGGAGAGGGGCTGCGCTCACTCTCCCATGGGTCATGGTAACACCAGGACTGGATTGTTTCGGGTGAGTATGGACACAACGGGCAACCACATAATTCATGGTCTGGATCCGTCAGCAACCTAACCAACTCATCTGGTAGCCCCTTCAAAATTTCAACTTTTGGTAAAACGTGTTCCGTACGACGTGACGCTTCTTGTGAAACACCAGCTACATCAGCTACATTGTTTGTTCCGCTCTCTGAATCATCATCACCAGAAGCTCCTCCAGTTTTCACGTCTTCGGGCTTCTTGTGAAACACTTTTCTTTCGTAGCACACCCCGTACCGACCCCCACATGCTTCCTTCCCCTTTTGATTCACCTTCTCCATGCCTGGTGGTGTAGACGTAACCTTATTTTTATAAGTGTCCATCACATTAGCACACTTTGGAACCACTAAAACTTTTTGGTTTACTGAAGTAGTGAAGTATTACAGAATATGACTTGGTTCTTCATTACACTACTTATAGAGGTATATCATGGATACATTTAATATAGTTGTTGTGACTTGACTTTGATGTGACCATATGGGGCAAAAAAGCAATGGTTCCTTTTCCAATAAAGTTGTTTTCTAGCCACCAACCCCTATGTTAGTAGACTTCTGCCACCTACTTTCCCCAACTTCCAAGAATCCTACTACATTTTGAGAATAGTGGGCCCCTTGAAAACAGGAAGCAACATTTTTACATTTCCTTAAATGTTACTCCTACCAATATATAATTTAAAACAGCCTCATTTAAAACATTATCAACTACATCAATAACATTCTAACACATGCAAGAATACATCAATATTCTTCAGAGTATAAAATAACCAAGTTAATAAACATCAGTTTTAGTCAGACAAATTTTCGCATAGACAGTCTATCGCCAAAAGACCTGGTACATGCCACACCCACAAAACACCTATCCCACAATAAGTTTAAAGCAACATCCCAAAAGCAAAGTACATGACACACCCAAAACAAAGCTGGCACATTTAACGCTACACCTATCCTACAGTAAATACCATTCACCCCCTAACACACGTTACTCTAACCGGCAATCCTGCTGGATTTTAGGCAGCAGCACATTCACTTCCGAACATAAGATGTGCGCAGCATACCTCTTTCTCAACTTCCGTACCTCCGCCATCTTCTTCGCCCCACTCATGCTGAACCCACAGTTAAAACTTTTGTTTTTCCCCATGTAGCACTCCATGTGACACATTAAGAAGACCCCATAATCAGTTTTGTTTGCTGTGGTCGCCCAACTAACCGGCATACGCTGGATGTTGCAGTAGTCAATGTCATCGGCTCGCGGATTCCCAACCTCCCGAAGGTATTGCACAAACATATCTTTCTGCATATACATATACAAGCCATGCTCAATATAAAAAACACATCTTGAATACAATCACACTTACGTTACAACATGGGTCATTTTAATAACTTACAAACTTATACGGTGTGTCCTTGTGGAGGTAGTATACACTATCTTCTATCGGCTGTCCTTGTCCGGCTTTGTCATTATCAACAACATAAATTCCGGGGTCCCGTAACTCAAACACTAGCAAGTAAAAATGTTTGTGCTCCAAGATCGGGAAGAAAACAATGTCGTGCTTTCTAAAATCAGGATCTTTTTCAGCGCTGTTAACCCCACCTTTTATTCCAACCCGGAACTTGTGCATCCGCGCCTCGACTCCACCTTTCTCAGTTGTTAACATCCAAGGAAACTTTCACAAAAGAGAAATTAATAAGGATAAGCACTCGGCACACCGTAACTACTTTTCCACATAAAACATCAATCTACACAAATAATGTCTATATTCAAATCACTCACCACAACTTTAGTACCAAAGAATTGCCTACTGTAAGCCTCCCTTGATTTCCGTTTCTCTTGGAAGTTTAGCACCTCCGCCCAACAGTCGATAATACCATCCGATACCTCATTGCCAGCGTTTAAACTCTTGAACATAGCCCGAGACGCTTCTACATGGGAAGGGCTTTGAAACCGTAACTCCCTGGTTTCATACGTACAGAAAAAAAATTAACTTCCATACCTTAACACATGTTAATGTAATTTAACTCATTTTTTAATAGTCTTGTAACAACCCTCGGTAAACCATCGCCCTCATAAATATTTTAGACGCCTTAGTATATTATAAAATGTCCCAATATGTCTTATATTATACCCCGTATGTGAAAACTGAGCCCGATCTATGTTATAGTTTATAAAATAAATTAAAAATAAGAAATAACAAGTTGAGGCGGGCCGCGTAGGATCCCACCTCAAGCTCACGCGGGCCATATGAGAGTGTTGACCGGACTCCGCTGAATTCTTAAGTTCAAGCGGGCCGCGTAAGCTTAAGCTTACATTAACGCGGGTCGCGCGGACTCATCAAACGCGGATACATCCTGAGCCGACACGTGTCGACATCGTGTCGAGTCTACTAGCTGACCCAGCTAAGCTATTATGTTGACCAGTGTTGACGCGGGCCGCGTAAGGCTTAGCCTTACCTTACGCGGGCCGCCTGGAAGTCTGATATCACAACTATAAATAGCAGGCATCAGTTTTCGATTTCCGTCGCTCATTCACACTTCTCAATCTCGAATTCTCTGATATTTGGCATAATTTTCAAGTATAATACCCCCTAATTAGCGAGGTTCTGCTCCGTTGTAAGTATTATAACCCCAGTTTCATAATAGTTACGCTGCCCGATTGATTTAGGGTTCCGTAACAACTGTCGTGGTTATGCCCGACGTAGTTGTTGGAATACCGTCTCGGGGAGGGTATTATTAATATTTTCAAAAGGGTTATGATACTAACCAATGTACATTTGTATAAATTATAGATTATACCCAGGAAATCCTTACGAAAAGCCTAAGATAGCAATGTGAGTTTATCCTCTTTTTGTTAATGTTTTTGGAATGTTTTACAAAACCTTAATTGTTTTACAATATAATTAAGCGGTGATTGAGTCTTTGTAGTTCTTCAATTACTGCCGGTATTTGGGGTTTTGTATACAAAATTTATTACTTGCGAGTAGTAAGTCGGGATGACAGTACGTTACCATTGGACAACGAGTTAGCCAATGTGTAATATGACCCACAAGTCAAGGATTGACAGTACTGATTGAGTAATTGGGTAGAAATAAACAATGTGATCGCTCTCAATAATGTGTTAATTGATAAAATGTTTCTTGATTAAACTGAGATTCACTCACCAGTATTTCCCGCTGACAAAATATTTTTAAAACATGTTTCAGGTAACACAATGTGAAAGCCAACTGGGAAAAAGCCAGCTCGAGAGCACTGACGGCTTGGAAAATAAGTGGCGATAAAAGTTATCTAAGAAACAATGTTTTAATTTAAATAAAATAGGGTTTGTCCCTATAAGTGTATTGTAATAAGAAACTTGGGTTTTGCCCAAGTTATTAATATTAAAAATGGTGGTTTTACTCTGATAAACATTTCCTAACTACGGTCCTGATGTAAATTCCGCTGCGAGATGAAACAAACTGATACCACCAAACTCTGAGCTCGCGTCCGCCCGTTCCCGGGGATCAGGGATCGGGGGTTGCGACAAGTCTCCCCCTACTTACACAGCCATGTGTATCGGGCTATCTACATCATCAACTGACGACGTACCCTGTTCCTTCCTGCGGCAAAAATCAAAAAATAACCAATTAACTAGATCCATTGGGTTCATGGTTTACACCCCTATTATACAACAATAAACCCCGTGGTAGTTCTACTTACATGTTTGCCTCCATTGCCCGCTTCCTACGAGAATGCCCATTTAGGAAGTGCGTTGGGGATTCATCAGCGTATATGTAATCCCACAGATTTGCCTCCTTCTTAGTGATTGGCTGACCCATGTCAACAGACCTTATATAGTAAGTTGATCTATTTGGTTCTGTTGCCACTTTCTCTCTAAAAGGCAGCTTCCTTTTTTGGGCCCCCAATTCAGCTAACATACGTACACGTTGTGCAAGCGACATATTGTCCTCCACCTCATTCACATCACCACCAAATAATTCCAGCCTAGCTTACCCCTTGTGGATTGCAATTGCGGGGTCATATGAGCTAACTGGTTCTACCATTATAACCATACTACTGTTTGTGGGAGTCCCCATATCGCCTAAACACGTATAAAATAAATAATTCACGTTACCCTGTAACCAATATAACACTTTCACAGTAAACGAAAATAGTAAAGCTTACCGGAACGCTCAGGCGCTGTTTCTGTCCCAGCCATCTCATCCACCTTCGCACTTGTGCAACCTTCATGTTCGATGCGAATAAGTATATTTTAAATGACTCCCACTAAATCAGCAATCCTAATCATTTTAATGTTTTTACGTACCGGTTTTCTGTGACTCCTCAAATTCACCACCAATTTGTGTCATTCCAAGACTCCAATTAGGCCCATCGAAATTACGTTCATCAATAAACGTATCGCCTCCTTCCACTGTTCGTATGATTAACACATGTTAACCCGCTAAATGTTCCTAATAGGGAACTATTTAACACATGTTATAGAATGAAAATCTTTACCGTTATAATCCGGCTGCCACTCCTCTTCCGCCGCTTTGCCTTTACCATCCACGTCCTCAGCTTTATCGAAAGCATCTCCTTCCACAGAGCCAACCACCACGCCAACACACTCTTCCTTATTTACGACCGTTGAATCTACTACGTCATGCTCAATCTGACTTTTTTCAGCTGCATAAAATATTCTTATCACATCTTATGCACAAGTTAGTATTTGGAGCTGCATAAAAAAATTACCGTTACAATCACGGTGACACTTCTCAACAGCCGCCTTCGTTTTGCCATCCAAAACCACCTGTTCATCCTTATCAATAACATCATCTGCCACAGAGGCAAACACGACGCCATCACATTCTTCTTTACTGGCATCATTTGCTTCCCCAACTTCATGCTCAGTCTTACTATTTGATGCTGCATAAACATTCTCGAATAATTTAGACATGGCTAAACATGGGGAGTATAGAGTTTTTACGACCATACAAATAAAATGGTTTCTGAAGATTACCTTCATTGTCATTCCCTTGAACCTGGTCAGTAAGCTTAACTTCCATCTCAGCACTTTTGGCTACCTCTTCATCACAGATAAACCCCGGTTCAGAAATCTTATCCTTTTTTGCGTCATTCGCTTCTAAATCGGTGATCTGCTGATCATCGTCCTTCGCATCCACATTATTGACAAGGGGAGGTACATCTCCTGCTGCCTCAACACTATATACATCCTTTCTAACCAACTGCATGTCAGAGCCACCGTCAACTGTCAAAGAAACATAACACATGTTAGAACAGAATAAACTAATAAAGCACACTATAAAAAACAGACAATCTGAAATGGGACGGAGCACTACCACGTACACCCTGCACCGTTGCTGCTTTAAAACGCAGTATCGCACGCATTAAACCCAACGGCTTATGGACTTGTTCAACATCACTTTTATCCCCGCTCCCTTCTCCTTCAATATGTTCGGCCCCACCCAGACTACAGTCACCTCCACTTGAATTTCCAGCATCATGAACAATCTTATCACCTTTGACGCCTTCATTTGCTTCGTCCTCAACTTCACTACACCCCAGTTTACTTTCTTCGTGTTGCTTCTCAGTCTCGTTGAACCCTATAATATCACATTAATATTAATTTTGGTTCAGACACGTACGCATATTACAGGGACAAAAACTTTATCGAGCAACAAACTATGCGTCACCATCAATGTGTACTTATGTTTTTCTTCCTAGTTTGCATTATATCCCCTTAACTGTAAATGTACAATGAAACTGGTAACACATGTAACACTTTACCTGTTTCGTTACCACCATCCGTTTTTGGCCAATCAAGCTTTATATTTGTCTTACGGCTTTTTGGGGTAACAAAGCCTACTTCTTTTTCAGTAGCATCCTTTAAGTTCTTCAGTCTAGGAGATCTCCTCACCCGCAACGACATACCACCATCTTGCAGCGTTTCGGCACACTCTTTTACATCATCAGGTACGCTTGATTCCCCCGCAACATCAGCTACAACCACAACAGATGTTAAACAATACGATCGTTATCACATTAACATGTGTTACACTAAACATTTCAGTCCCGTACGCATATTACAGGGACACAAACTTTCTCGAGCAATAAACGTACACTTAAAATGGTAATACATGTAACAAATTACCTGTTTCTTTACCACCATCCGTGTTTGGCCCACCAATATTTATATTTGTCTTACGCCTTTTTGGTGTCACATAGCCTTCTTTCTCAGGAACATCCTTTAACTTCTCCAGTCGAGCAGATCTCCTCACCTGTAACGACTTCCCACCATCTTCCATCGTTTCAGCATACTCTTTTCCACCATCAGGTACGCTTGATTGGCCCGCAACATCAGCTGCAACCACAACAGATGTTAACCAATACAATAGGTAACACATTAACATATGTTACAGTGTACATTTCCGAAAGATAATCATCACACCTTCCAGGGCATCAAAGTATATGGCTGAAGATCCTACTTTTTTCAATCTACTTTTACTGATCTTTTTGTTATGCCGATTAAGTGACTTCCTGTACAAACTAACTATTGGCGAACCATCAGACCAATCGTCATCCACACCATTCCCTACGAAATCGTTGCACATCAGTAAATGTGTGCCACATTAATAAACTCAATATTACAAAGAATAACAGCGACTAACCAGCATTCTCTCCCTCGTTAATGTGAATACTTTCATCATTTTTCAAATCTTCCAACACCTCTTTGATACGGTGCCACGATAAATCTACCCCTTTATCGTGATCTGTACTTTCATAGCCTTTCTGTTCAAACATACTTTCATACATTGCCTTCAACGTTTGTACTTCCTCGTCTTCAGGGCTCTCCACACACAGAGATTCTAACATACCCTTTATTTTGATTTTGTTCTTGTTTGTCACATTAATTAGCTGTCGTACCATCAACAACCTCTCCTTTTGCAAAAAAAATTTCAACAGTTTCATACCAAGATTATATACTAATTGTAAAAAACACATGTTAGTGCATATAACTATACCTCCTTACTTGCCCAGTGTTCCACCTTATAGTTACTTGGAAGTGTTAATCCTTTAAACCGTCCCAGACCAAACCCACCAGCAAGTATTTCAAGCCTTTCTCTCTCTCACAATCTCTTCAAGTTCCAGAAAGCCAAAGGACACACCGCCTTGTCTACATTCATCCCTGTGCACTCAATGCTATCAACGTACAATAGCTACAACAAACAGCGATCAGTTCAGTCCGAAAACAAGCTAGTATATTCACATGTTAATTCTCCCAAATAAATAAATTTCACTTACTATCAGAATCGTAAGAGGCCCAACGAAGATGCTTTGTGGGTCAAGCCGATCCCAGGTATCTTTGCAAGTTTTCAACTTATCTACCACCAGGTCACACCAGTCTACCTTTGCAAAATCCATTTCGTCATCTAGATACTCTAAGATTTCTTCCCGTAAACAACTTTGTTTATGACAGTCAACCAGCACTGCCACAAAACACATTACAAAATCCATACGGAAATCAAAACTGTCTTCGCCATCGGACTCATCTATCATTTTCACCATCTTTGTTGGAGGTACCATTACACCCGGGTATCTCGCCCTCCAATCCGAAATGGTAACAACCAGGATGGGCAGCTTATCAATCGAACTAAACTTTTTTCCACCAGTCGGAACCCCTAATAACTGATGTATCACTTTCCTGTTTACCTTGATATTACCAGCAGGCGTACATATCACCATCTTATCGGGATTAAAATTGTCGACAACAAAATAACCTAACTTAGCTGGTAACCCATCAACGCTGAACGTAAGCAAACGACCAAAGCCCATTTCCCTGACCGCCTCACGTTGTTGGTCTGTCAATGCTCGTACACACTTATAAAATTGTAGTGGTGCGGATCTAGTCCTTATTCCCAGAAATTCATCCTTCTTGGCTCGCTTACGGGCTTTGGGAACTTTTTCCTGTTTGTTACCAACTTCCTTTTGTTTCCGTGCTTCACCTTTCACAGTCTTCTCTGAATCTTTCTTCTTCCCCGTCCGTAACGTTCCCTCGCTTGATGTAGCTGTCACATCTGCCCTACGTACTGTAATAACGTTTTATACGCAACCACAACAACCCAATAAATTAGTCTACTTTAGAACCATTTATGACAAATCTTTCTAACACATATGGTAACATTTCAATTATACGATCAAACATCCAACAATTAATCATTTTTAACATCAAAGAAATAAAAGAACCTAAATATTAACTAACCATGTTTTCTTTGCATTCGATTTCCAGAATTATCATCCGCGATGTTTTTTTTCCCTGCCAATTAACACATGTTAGGTAAACTTCAAAGTCAGACCATTAATTAATTTGGGAAACAAAACAAATCAAAGCCAATAATATTTAACTAACCACGTTTTCTTTTACTTCCACAGACAGAACTATCCCCGGCAATGCTCTTTTTCCCTACCATTTAACACATGTTAGTCAGGTTAAACTTGATACGCAAATACCAACTATTGTAACCAAAGGCACTTACCTTTGTGATTTTTGGTCTGTCCCTCTTTGCTTTCAACATAAGATTCGTTACGCCCTGATAAATTAGTAACAAAAAACGCTTACTCCAACAACAAACGATACAAATTATACACAATATCACTCGTTAACCTTTACCTGTTTTCCGTCGTTTCCCAGGGCCTGGTGACCCACTATCAGTATCATCATACACTGCAACGCAGCCAACAAAAGTCTGTTATGAACAAGGACTAATCCAACACACTATACATATATACATCACCTTCAACTGTGTTCAAGGTTCATACACACATCAATACTAACCTAACTCCCTTTGGGTCGGACCAAAGCAAGATTGTTGATTGGAAGGACCTTCCTTGGATTCGTCGGAGATAATAACAACGCTACGGCTGTCAGACCTTTTCCGCCCTAATATAGGTCTCGAAGTTCTATATATATAAAACAAAAACAAAATCAGTTTCCATTTTGGGGGAAATCGATTAAACAAAACCCCCTTTTACAGGTCCGATTACAAGAACTAACCTTTGACTTGATCTCTTCATCTTCCTTAATCGTTTCAGTTTAACCAACGACGACAAAATTATGAATGATTTCCTCATTCTCCAAGATCCAAACTACCGGCTTCTGTCTTAGGGTTAGAAAGTACGAATCGATGTTTTTTTACGACAGAGAAACATGAACAGTTAGTAATGAGTATCTTGTGGGAAAGATAAAGAAGCAAACATTTTTGAATTGCTTTGAAGTTTTTTATTAGACGTCTACTGCATGGCAGGGATTTCGTTTTCCAAAGTCCTTTTTCCTCTACCAAAATTGCCCTTCCAGTGTACTAATGGGAGTTAAGTGATTTCTTTTTAATATATTCACAACAAAATTATCACAGCCATTGATCAAGTTAGATGAAAGGTAATCAATGGTTGACAATGGGTTTGCATAGTTTTCTTAAAAAGATAGAGTTTCCTACATAGCCAAGCCCTATATATATATATATATATATATATCCATTCGATTGTGGAAGAGAAAAATACAACTAGAATTAAAATACAAACCGAGAGCCGAAAATTTTGGGCTAATAAGACCATCACAAATGATAGAGATCTCCACTATATAATATTTTGTTAGTAACTGGTGCTAATTTCTGTGAACTTCACGGGACATAAAAAATAATATTGACAAAAACACAATACTAATAATTACCGCTTATGGTTAACGTAAAAGAATGAAATTGAGTCGTGCTTGTTTGACTATCAAAGTTGACTTATGGCTGAGTACTATAACAACCCTCCTAAAACCTTAGAACACCCTAAACATACCCCATATACATAAATGGCCCTAAAATACATTTATATTAATAAAAATCAAATAAAAATAAAAGTTTAAGGGTCTCGTGGGCCGCGACCCGGTACCCAAACCTGTCGCGGGGTGCGACCAGGTGACACCAGGCCGGATCCCCTTCCGCCACGTGTCCCTAGGCCTGTTAAGTCTACACCGTTGACTCGCGTAAACTAGATCCTACCCTACACTCCTCAGGGTTGCGAAGGAAACAGAGGAGGGCGTCGCGGGCCGCGAGCCGCCTCTTATCCAGCCCTATAAAAGGGGCCTCAGGCCTCAGAATTCGACGTTCAATTCTTTTCTTTCCTCTGTTGCTATAATAGCAATATTGCTTGGGAATGATACCCCCTAAAAAGCGAAGCTCTGCCTTGTTGTAAGTATTATAACCCCGATCACATATTCGTTACCCTACCCGATTGATCTAGGGCTCCGTAACGCATGTCAAGGCTCTGCCTGACTCAGTTCGTTGGAGTTCTGTCTCGGTAGTATGGCTAATGTGAAATGGGTTATCTTACTAACATGTGTGCATTGTTTAATTTTTAATAGATATTAACCAGGAAAATCATCAGGAAGCTATAGTATTATCTAAGTCAGCAATGTGAGTCCATTCTCTTTTTTGTAAATCCCTTTTTAAATCATTGTTTCAAATATTTTACAAAAATGACTTACAGTGATTAAGTTTCTATGATTCTACAATTATCATCAGTATGTGGGGTTTTGTATACTCGTTACTATTGCGAATAGTAGCATGACCGCAAGCACAGGGGACAAAGGTTGCCCAATAGCAATGCTGTATTGAATAATTGGATAGATATAAGCATTGTAAATCTTAATACTGTAAAGTTGTAAAAGCTTGTTTTGATTAAACTAGGATGCACTCGCCAGTATTTCTTGCTGATAAAACCTTTTTAAAACGCGTTTCAGGTAACTTAATGTGAAGCTAATAGAAGCCAGTTGGAGAGCACTGAAGGCTTAAAGAAGTGGCTATAAAATTTACCTAAATAAAAAGGAGCTTATGTTTTCAATAATTAGGGTTTTATCTGTGACACCCGACTATTTAGGCTGTACCGTACAAATGTAACACGTGTCATGAATGAATAAAATGCTATATTTGACTGATATTAATGTTTATGTATGATATTTGATGTGTTGGTAAATCCAAACTTTGATAAAAGTTATGTTGGCAACAATAAGATAAACGCTTATCGCGTAACGAACAAAATGCGAAACGAACGTCGGTAACCGCCCGATCAATGTTAAAATCCTAAAAATAATTCGTTATGATTAGAATAGTAATTTTAATCATATCCGGAAGGAAAAATAAATTAAAACGCTAAGAAACTCTATTTTTCGAGTTTGAGCGCGTACCGCGCGATAGTGCGTGTATCTGACAAAATACTGTCAACACAGCCAGTCAAGGCAACTGATAATTATTTCAGTAATATTTTGGCAAGTTTATTTTTATAAAGTGATAAAAGTAATTTAAAACGTAATAAAACGGGATTAAAATGCTAGATAAAATACCCGGTGATCAGTAAAATACCAGTTTTTGATCTATATATATATATATATATATATAGTGTATGTATACGTGTATATATGTGAGAGTGCAAGAGAGGTGGTGGCCTAAGGGGTCTTCTCTCTCCTCTCTCATGACACTTGTGGTTCTTGGAAGACTTGAAGTAATGATTAGGCTTGTTCAATATCTTCCATAATCTTACAAACCCAAGAAACCAAATCAAACCAAATCACTCTCTCTCTCTCTCTTGAATTCAACTGAACACACACCCACATCCATAATTTTCAAATTTTGAACAATTTCTTGAGGATTTAAGTTCATTCCAAAGTGTTTTCAAGCTTATATGAAGGTTTAGATGTGATTCCAAGGAGATTAAAGCAAGAACAAGGCTTCATATCATCACTTTTGTTAAAACCCACTAAGAATCTTGAAGGTATAACATTTCATCTTTCAAATCTTGTTCATGATTCATGGTGATGAAGATGATAGTGAAAGTTTCTCTTGTTCTTGAATCTAAACATAAACTTGAAAACTAAAACAAATGAGATTTTTAACAAAACACAAATGGAAGAGTGTGTGTGTGTGTGTGTGTGCATGTATGGCCATATATATGTATGTATATGTATATGAGATTGAGTTTTGACTTTTGATAGATTCTTGTTTGACATGATTCTTGTAAAGTGAAATGCATGTGTGATCAAAAGAATATTCTAAAAAGGTTTTATGATTTGAGATGAACATGTGAAAAAGTGAAACTTTGGAATTTTATGTATGTATGTATATATGGCGTGTATATATGTATATGTACACATGCATGTGGGTTTTGCCACGTGTTCATAAATGGAAGAATATTTGCATTTATGTAAACATGATTAGATGATAATGTGATGTACATGTTTTGGTTTATATAAACGTGAAATAAATATGTTCTTGGATGCATTTAAGTTCATGTAAGATGATGATATGATATGGGTGCATTAGATGCTTGTACTTAAGCATGCAAGCATGTTGATTTATGATCATGAAAGGATGATTAAGTTATGATTTGATAAAAATAATTTTTAATCAGGCCCTAAACACTAAAAATATTGATATTTGAAGTGTTAAAATAGTATAAAACTTTGTCATAAAGTTTACTAGCTTTGCATGTCGTACTTAGTGCTTAAAGTGTTGTAAAATACGTGAAATCGCATGATTTATATGACTTACATGAAAACTGCACTAATCTGAATATAACCATCATTTTAATCAGTAAATAACATGTATTATGTTAAAATATCAAGTCGTTACGAGTTGGGATGGTTATGGTAATGTTTAACGCAAAACTATGAGGTAAAACAGTTAAAAATCGGCTTTTCAAAGGATTTTTATAAAATTGTTTTAGATCAGTAAGTAAACTGATATTTTTAATATAAATATAAGTATTTTAACTTATATTAAGTTTACTTGGTGTTTGGTTAGTCATACGTGACTTCCGACGCCCGAAAACGTTACCGAATCACTAAAATATGCGTTCTGATCAAAAGCCCTAATACGTCAGTTTGTAATTCGGAAAAAAACTTAAATTCGTTAAGTTTTTTTAACTTAGGAATGGTGGAGGAAAAATAGGTGAAAGGTGGGACGGGCATGAGGAATATTCAAAGGTGGGACTGGCAATGGCCAATGACGTCTATTTGGGATTATTACAGGACAATTCCCCAAAAATTAAAGACGTTAACATAAAAGTGGCAAATTGTTTTTATAAATATTGTGTTTAAGTTTTATGATTGCGTTTTAATCTATCATTGTGCTTTTAAATAACATTAAGTTTAGATATCATAACACTAGCACTCTAAGAGGTCCATTGAAGTGTTTATCACTCCAAGCCATCCTTTTCTTGTATGTCTTAAACATGTTAAGATGTATTCATGCCAATTGAAATCCTTAAATCTATTATATGTTTAACTGATGTAAAAAATCTCTGGTTAACACCACTACTTTGCATTGTGTCACACCATGATTTCCCGGTGGGCCCGGACTTGGGGTTTATTTGTGACAAATTGATATAGATGTTCACAATAACACAGCGGAAGTCTTGGGAATATTAAAATAATTATTACAAATTACAATTATCAGAAAGTTCAAAAAATAATATACAGACAAAGTGTAATAAAAGATCCACAGGCGGATCGAATAAACAAAAGATTATATAAAGACTACTAGGCTTTTTGTATGGAGTTGCAAATTCCACTTAAGTAATTATCGGCCAGCTTCCAGCCTATTTACGTACTTTGCAACCTGCACTTAGTCTTTTGAAGACACGTCAGTTTACACTGGTAAATACAAATAACCGACACATTTTGAAAATATTTCAAAATCATTTTCATGTACACAATGGCACATATATTTTCATAAATGACTTGGGATAAACTATTTCTCTTGTTATCAGTATTACATGCTTGTCAATACATATAGGGCCCGAAAACTATATCGAGATCATAATTAACCGATACACCACTTTAATACCCTTATTGAGCAATACCCTTATTGGGCAAACCCATACTGGGTTATAAAAATATTTTATTATAGCATTAGCATCTATCAGGTGTATGCCTACACCCCGTGTTTAAGTCATGGCCATTTTCAATTAAATGAGCCGAGGATATCCAGGACACAGTCGTGTTAACCCCCAATGTTTAAGTTATTAAGAAATACGAATTAAAACGGGTTATTTGGATTCTTGAACACATAGGTTATTTATCCCATACCCGATCAAGCGGTAATAAAATACCGTATCCCAAGCCCGTATAGGGAAAATAGGTTAAGAGTATTTGCCTGGCTTAAGTCTCCAAAGACAATATATAAGCACAGTCATTCAAACAAATAACAAGTGAGGTTGCAATTTACTGGACGCCCTTAGTCTGGAATGAATGGTATAATAACCAATTTGAATGTTAACGGGTCTTATTCAAGTCATATGAACTTGGACCGATTAACTATTATATATAGATAACGGTACGGTACGCTAGATTAAGCGATGAATGGATAGAATGTAGCTTAAACCCGCACAAGTACTATGACTTGTATAATTTCGGTAAACAATATAACATTCTGGATTTTAAAAGAAATTGAAGGATTAGACCCAATTAGGTTAACTTATATAAACTAAGTTACATAAGTCAACCGTACGCGCATAGGCGGTATCGGGTGGTTGGATGAGTCAATGTCAAGTTCATTATGCCAAAACATGATTATTAAGTTACCATATCAGTGGGTATTCCATATTATACGTACATTATGGTTTAAAATCATTTTATGCTCAAAAGGGCATTTGCGGTATTTTTAAGGCATAATGTATAATGTATGAACTTGAATAAAACCCGACAACTGATTATGATCAAATGGTAAAATCTTAGAGGGTTATTCTATACATAAATATGATCATAATGCAACTTTAAATCAGTAGCTAACTTAGGTAAATCGGGTCAAAATCGAAAGTCAAGGCAGAAGTCAAACTTCTTGACTTTCGGTTGCAAACCGAACTATAAAATGGAAATGACGGGCTGAACATTTTGTGACATGTTCTAATATGTTATAGTGACTGATATAATGTCAAAAATATGTGTTTAGATATTTATAAGTTCATTTTATATGTTTTCTGAAAAACTGTGTTTTGACTTTCATTTTAACATAACTTTGACCCGTCATTTGACCAACTTAACGTGATCTTCAGGAGGTGCCCTCATAAGGGATTATCACCTACCATATTACAATCACGTAGCCATGTTCAATTCAAACAATGCCAGGACCATAATGGTCATAACCAAAAGTCAAAGCAAAAGTCAATTTGCTTGACTTTCGGCTAATTACTTAGCCTAGAAAAGAAATGAGCTATGAAGGAACACTTACAAGTGTTCTAGGATGAAACTTGAACTTAGAAGGAGACTTCTTTTTTTATCAGAAACACTCCAAGAGTAATAGAGAAGAGAAGAGATGAATGAGCAAGGAATTTGGTTGAACAAGGTTGTTATTTATACTTAAAGATGTGGTGTAGGATTAAGACAAGTGTTAGCAATTGTTCTAGGATGATCCCAGGTGTTATGTGAGGTGTAAGGAGCTGAACAAGGGTGGCAATTCGTGAGAGAGGTGGCAGAAATGCAGGCTGGATTGAGCAGCAAACAAAAATTGCCAGCACCATGCCTTATGGACCGTAAGGGTTCAAGGCTTACAGTCCGTAAGCCTCTTGGCGCCCATGGTTTCTAATTTACTTACGATCCGTAAGACCCAATATCTTACGGTCCGCATGGGATTGCCAGTAACAATAAAATACTTGCCTTATGACCCGTAAGGCTTTGAGCCTTGCGGTACGTAAGGGTCACTCAGAGTCCAAATTATTGGCATGTTGACACAAATGGTCCCTCCACATTCAATCTTCCACTATTTTACATAATTAGTCCCTCTCGTCTAACATTGTGGCATATTTGAGAGTTGATTCGACACGTGTTACCGTATGATTCAATATAAAATTCCGAGGTGTTACAAATTGTCTCTGCCATGACTATAAAAAACACAACCAATAAGTTAAGATTGAACATTCTTCCAGCGTGAAATCTGTGTTCTAATGCTTTGATCAATTTTGTAATATATTGTTTTTTTTTTACTATACGTTTGCTGAATTGTTCTGTCTAGAATATAACTATAAGATCAGACGCTTTGGGTCTCATTTTCTCAACAATTTGTATTTTGCCACGTGGTATTTGAAATACCTCCTCAATCAATGCAGTCGTGATCTTTATCTTTTGATCTCCAATATTTAAGAAAATCATCATCTAATGAAGGATATGTTATTGTGTTAGAAACTAATATAGGCCATTAAAATAACCATTGTGTTTTTAATTTACCTGAATCTATCAGATTTGAATTAAGCAGAACAGGAGTTCTTTCTGTGTGTTTCTTTGTTGTGAACCAAAATCATCATCTAATGTTGTCACTTTATTTTTTTTATGAGTCACCACTTTCTTCGTTTTCTTTTTTAACTCTTTCTTCGGTTTTCTTATTTTTTTTTTCTATTGTTTTGGTTTATTTATTGTAGAATCAACATATAGAAAATGTATTGAACAAAATATTAATTAAACCTAACTAAGAGAATAACACAATTATAAAACAAAAGGCAACAGATTTTAAAAACTGCATTTTAAACCTAAATAAGTGAATAACACAATGATCTATTTTTTGATGATTCTAAAATCACAAATGCTAGTAGATGTTAAATTGTTACAACAACGATTTAATACTAGTATAAAACTTATTGCAGAAATGTCATTGAATAAAAACACTATAGTTAAGACCTAACTGAAAGAATAAAATAATTACATGTTACAACGATTGCTTTTCGTTTTCTACAAGTTTCTTCTTGCATTGTTGTTTTAAGTAAATTTAAGCGGTTGGATGTTGTTTTTTGTAGTATCAACCATCTCTGTCATCGTTGTCCACTTCGTTGACGCATTAGGGTTTTTTGTTTGAGAGTTCTTTATAGAAACTCGAAGGATAAACTGTGAGTACATAATGTCTATCACTTCCGCCAATCACGTATCGTAGCAAGAACTTGATCAAAACAAGGTTTTATAATGTTAAATATAGGAGAATGGCATAATTGTAAATAAGGAGTCCTTCCTTAATGAGAGCCGTATAAATAGGAGTGTCTTATTTCATTTTAAGAACTTTTTCACATTTGAGAAGATTTGGAATTCTAGAGAGAGAAAGTCTTGTACAAGGTGATTCAAGGTGTTGTTCTTGTCAAATATTCAATAGAATCATCGTTATATTACGTTCTTGTGTCCAATCCACACACATACACGGATTTCGCACGTGATACGTGTTCATCGTAATAATCGGAAGTACGAAATCGATCCAGAAACGAATCCACAAGTGGTATCAGAGCGGGAGATCGATTGCATGGATTAGAGATACAAGTTTTCACAAAACTTCAGCAGATTCAGAGCCAAATTTGTCACTTTTCACTTTCTATTCATCTTCTTCACTTTTTACACTTTAAAACTCAGATTAATAAAGTTTTAACGGATAAAAATGCTTGAGTTTTTTATATAATGTGCGAAAAACACTTTTGATTAACCCTACAAAGTTTCACAACAAAATTCAAAAGATTTCAAGTTCAATTTGTCACAAAACCAGCTGAAAAGTGGTAGTGTTCGCTGAATGTGTTGGTACGAAGCCAATTAGGTACGAAGTCACTTAGTTACGAAGTTAGTTGATACGAAGCCACAATTGTACGAAGCTGGGTATTGCGAAGCCACAAAAGTTGTTACGAACACATTCTTGTACGAAGCTACTTGTGCAAACCTACGTATTTCTACAAACCTGCATGCATGGTACGAAGCTAGTGTTTACAAAATACATTGGTATGAAGCCAGGTTGTACGAACCAGCATTGTTTATACAAAGCCACAATCTTGCACGAAGCCACGATTGATTTTACGAACCCACACTTCGTACGAACCCAGGCTCTTTCTCTCTTCGTACAAAGACAGAACATACACATATTACGAACCCAATGACCCAGAATCTAATTGTAGTAACAGAATATGATTGCAGAATCTGTTTTAAAGTAGTGTAGAATCTGATTGCAGTAATTGAATCTGATTGGTCAGTTCGTTCAGTTACAGTTCTGGTTCATACAAATTAACTGCAGGTTTATGCGAGTGGATGTTTTACAGACCTTCAACAATTGATTTGATGCAATTCTGCAGTAATTGTTAAAAATCTGATTTACGGGTCTGCAGCAATTGATTTGATACACTTCTGTTATGAATCGGCACAAGTCCATTGGATCATTCGCAGAATCAAGATTATTTGTTACATTCACTATTTTTTTTAACAACCCGAACTTTTGGTTGTTCCTACTTACCGTTGTTTCATTTAGTAAACGCTCGTACTCCTAGATTCGATTAAGGCCAATGGGTTAAACTATATTCTAAAACGCATTTTACATCGCTTATTTATCGCAGTTATCGCATTTAAACTCTTACTACTTGAACGCTTATCGCAACGCAAACTCGAAACGCGGATTTATTTATGTTATTTGTGTTATTTGTGCGATTCATTGTTAGGTGTTATATGTGCTTGTTATTCGCTTAAAAAGCTTAAACGCTCACTCTCGCAACTCGATTTAGCACACCGAAACGCAACGCAACACGATACTTAACATCTCGCTAAAATACTTAAAGTACTTAAACTAACTAATACAACAAAACTTATTAAACGAACAACGGACACGCGAAACGAGAACAAAGTACACAAAACTGACCCCTTCTAACGAAGCCAACAACTTTGTACGACGGCACTGCCTTCCTACGAAGGCAGCCAGCTTCGAACAAAAGTGTTAGCCCTATCCTATAAATACCTAGCCTTCCTCATTCATTCTAACTTGCTGCCATTTCATCCAAAACACTCCCGAATTGCTGCCCTTCGATTTCTCAAGTAAGATCTACTAATTTCACACGTTACACAACAAGTTCCACTACGATTTTCCACAAGATTCCCTTCGATTTCACCCAAACTTCTTTCTTTTTACAAAAACCTTCGACTTTTATGAAGATCTATATCTTTTTCATGAAAACCCTCATCTTTTTCATCAAATCTTATTTTACAACGGATCTACACTTAACCGAGTGTATTGGGCCTAGCTACGGCTTCCCAAGTTAGAAATCTGCAGATTTCGCACTGACAAAGTATTGATCCAAGTTAAAACCCTTTTAAACCACTTTTTAACTCGATTTTTACACAAAAACGGACCAAAACCAACATGTATTTCGTTCACTGGAGAGTGGGACGAAGTAGTGTCGAAACCGTCATGAAAAGGACTCGAAAATACATCTGATTCAGGTGAAAACACAGCTCCGAACTTCAAAAACAGACACATACCTGAAACAGACTGGTTTGCACAAAGCTAGGCTTCGTACGAAGGCACCCGCTTCGTACAACCCAGCCTATTGTTCCCGCATGTGATTCGAACGCTCACAAGACCTCTCTGACTCTAAGTTTAATCGGTAGCTTAAGAACGGAGGGATTCGCACTCGATTTTCCAGAAGAACAACGCGAAGCTGCTAGTACGAAGACACTAGCTTCGGTACCAGCTTCGTACGAAGCCTTTGTTTCCCACTCAACACTCTGATTTCGACCGTTTCATCACTTTGGAATACTTACGCATTCTATCCCCGTACGCAGGCTGATCCGACGCTCCCTTCAATCCATTCCAGATTGTGTTTACTTGCTAGACACGCACTGTGAGTATACTCGAACCCTTTCTCGCTTAACGCACTTTTGGGTGTTACATACGTTCTCTATAAAAAACTCAACACTTAAAAGCTTTATAAACGCTAACCGCACTCGCATGATATACGTGATTAGTTGAATACTTATTGTTATGTTATACAGTGATGACTTACCCTACCGCCCTTAGCAATGATAGTACTAAAGTTTGGACTCAGCACCTGTTAAGTCAGGGGTTGTTAAGGATCACATACTTTACTTCACGAGCTCACTTTGGTGAACAAGTGTCGCACATACTCTACTCCCAGTCACGTGGTTAGCTTGTATCATTGTCGATAGCTTACTTGATTCGCCTATTACATGTTACATGCTGGTTATGCGTAAACGTTTTATACTATATGATGTGTGTAAAATGCAACATATAAATTACATCAAATGAGGCATAAAACTAACCCTTTTTAAGTACTAATGTTGGAAAAAGAGTGTTTTTGTCTTCCTTTTGTATTTTCATGATTAAATGAGCTCAAATTCACAAAAGAAGCAAAAAGACAGCTAAATCTAACATAAATACAAGAAAAGGAACATAAGTGGACTGCCCGACCCCTCAACGGCATCTTCCCAAGCAAAATAGAGAAGGCAGAAGACTGAACACGCCCCGTGCTCAGCCAGCACGGGGCCGTGCCCAAGAAGCAGCAGAAAAGACAAACCTATAGAAGCTTCTATTGCCCACCACGGGCCGTGTCCAGTGAACACGGGGGCGTGGCGAAAGTACAGCAGGCGCATTAATTGTAATTGCGAATTACAATTAATGAAGAGAGAGAGTGTCAGACAGGCACGGGGGCGTGTCCAGCGGACACGGGGCCGTGCCCAGCCTTCTGTTCAGCCTATAAATAGGAGTGCTTGGTTTCATTTCAACTCATCCCTTGGCACACCACCTCTCTCACACTTCACCCACCACCCACCACCACCATAACACCATCATCCATCCATTGTCCATCATAGAGTGTGTGAGTCGTCTCGGGATCCAAGATTGATCGTAAGAGTTCTTGACAATCAAGGCCATGTTTGCCTAAGTCTCTTACATCACTTGGTGAAGACAAAGTGTCTAGTGTAATACTTTTTATTTCTAATCTTTTGCACTTTTTATTTGGTTTTGTATTAATGACTTTAATAACTAGTTACTTATGTTGAAGGTGATCTTTCCTTATCGTTTGTCCGTGGTGTCTTGGCATTATTTTACTGTCTATATAAAATAAAAGATTTTCACCATTCATATCTCCACGGTCTATATGGAGGTATGTTGGCTACCTGGTCGGGGGTTAAGGGAACGGTTTGGTAAAGGTCTTGCCATTGTTCAGCGTTTAGAGGTCCTGCAATGGACCTGGGTCAAATTTAGTAGGACCTCCTTCAATGCTTCACGGTATTGGATGGCGGGGGTCCAAACTCTTTGATCCCCTCATAAGTTAACTACTATTAATACTATAACCCGGCTATTTAGGACTGTATCCCTACTGACTCAGACTACTTAGCCGAGGGTAACGTCACCGCCAAAAGCGGGGCCTACCATAATATTGCATTAATAACTTAATTAATTATCTTCCAATAATCCACCCTTTTAGGATTGTATCCTTGCTGACTCAAACTACTGGGGTGAGGGTAACGTCACCTTCAAAAGAGGGGCCTACTACAATAACTAAGATAATCTCTTAAATATGTGCAAAAGTGCGGAAATAATCAAAGGTTACACTAGATACGAGTCGGAACCAAGTGATTCATCTTGTCTATCTGTTTTTATTTTTATTTTTATTTTCAGCATTTTAGTTAGTTTTTATTTTTCTTAGTTTAAAACATTTTTCTAAACTTTTTATTTTGATTAGACGTTGAGGATAAACCGGTACTAAAAGCTCTTGTGTCCTTGGACGACCTCGGTATCTTGCCAACACTATACTACGCTCACGATGGGTGCACTTGCCCATATGTGTGTTTAGTGTTAGTAAAATATCGTGTTTTATAAATTTAAAACTTGGCTAAAAATAAGTGTTAAAGGGGCTTAAAATATACACCTAATATATATAACACTTCACACGCATCACTATACTTATACTAAACTTGTGTACTCACCTTTACATTATTGTATTGACTTTATTTTAACGTATGTGACAGGTTGATGGATTGTTTGCTGCAAATGGATAGGATTGCTAGAAACTCACATAAAATCTAAGTTGTCGGATTTGTTTTGTTTGAGAGACTTGAAATCTGTCATGACTTTTTGTGAAATATTTGTTTAATAGTATGGGATATTGAACTTGTTAAATATTTTCGCAAAATTAGTCATTATGGATTCTCTTGGACAATCTGATTCGCTTAGTGTCGCGCCCCGATGATTCCGCCAACGGTTAGGGTGTGATAGATTGGTATCAGAGCCATAACTATAGGGAATTAGGTCGAGTCGTGTAAACATACCTAGTCTATAGTCTAAGAATGAAACAGACCACCTTCGTACGAACCCACTTGAGGCTTCGTACGAACCCACATGCTCTATTCTTGAACAAACCCATATTGCACCTTCGTACGAACTCTCTATCTTCGAACAAAGGGAGCCTTTCCTAAGGCTGAAAACTCATTTTTTCCTTTCCTAATGCTAGTACAACATACACGTTTGAAAACGCCTGTATAACTCAAACGAGTGATTGTGTCGAGATTAGGAGTGAAAACCAAGAACTCTCGATAAGATCACTCACTCCGTGTATTTTACTCTTAACACGAGAATCTTTCATTGAGTTAAGAGTGATATCCATACCTCAACGGAAATCTCCATTTCTAACTCGTGGTTGTTCTACCCACCGCTAGGAGCGAAGTTGTTAAGTTAGGGGTGAAACCCGCATCTTGATAGCCCGTTCCACTCTCTAAATTAATTTTAAAGATCCCACCAAAGTCTCAGTTGTTCCAATGACTCGAGTCACGTAGTAACTGGAAGGATGAATGCCGGTAGTCGTATCGCAGTGAGAGCATAGTCTATTAGGCCTAAGTGTTTGCTCGAACTCATTGGGAATAGTTGAATCACTTTGGGTAGTCAATGTCTAACACCCAAGACACTCTATTTTAAGCGTGTAATAACCGATTTTACGCGTCATCGAGTTATTGTATTTATGTTTTTTAAGTTATGAATTTTCACGCTTATGGTTTCGATTTCTCGCTTCTCGCTTTACAAAACGCGCACAGCTCTCGCAAACCCAAAATGCTAACTAATCACGAAACAACTAAAACACACAACTCTCCTATGCAAATGCACTCTTATACGCTACACCCCTCGCTTATGCTACGCTATACTCCTAGCTCAAGCTATACGCAATTTAGCAAAGGTGAATACGAGCAAAATAGGTGCTATGTGAATTATGTGCTAATGCGTGCTTATGTAGATAACATGCTTATGTGATTATGTGTTATTGTGCCTACGTGATTATGTAATTTTTTTATTTATGCGAAAAAAAAAAAAAAAAAAATAATAATAATAATAATAATAATAAATATGGGGTATAAAACGTAAATCTTTCAAATAAAACCCAATATAATCGAACCTCTTCAAAACGCTTCGCATATGTCTTCCCTTGGATCTCACACTCGCCGAAATGCTCAGCGAAGCAATGCTGACAAACGCATCGCCTCTCTCGTGGCCAAGAAAATGGCCAAGGTGATCCCCCAAATTGTCAGTGAAATCCACACTGTCAGCAGGACCTCTTCTGTTGATTCCAAGAATGACTAGCCAAAAGCTTCATTCAGCTTCAAGCAGTTCAAAGCCTGCAATACTATGAACTATACTGGTGAAGATGGACCCAGTCAGATGTTTCAATGGTTTGATGCGATCAAAATTACATTCGGACAAAGCGGATGTCCTGAGAATCTCCGCACTGTCAACGCCACTGGAGTCTTTCAGTCAAGGGCACTTGATTGGTGGACCGCCGAGCGCAACAGGCGCGAAAATCATGCAGCCTATGGTCTCGCATGGGAGGAGCTGAAAGAGCTCATGATGAAGGAATTTTGTCCTCCCCATGAAGTCCAGAAGCTGGAGAATGAATTCTGGAACATCAAGCAAGATGGAGGTGATAACTCTGGTCTCACCACCCGATTCAAGCAGTTGAGCATCATCTGTCCAAGTCAAGTGGACACTCCTGAGAAAGCTATCAAGAAGTACATATGTGCTCTCCCCGACTGTGTCGCTGACTTTGTTCAAGCAGGGAAACCTACAACAATTGAGGAAACTTATCAGCTCGCAGCAGAGATCAATGACAAGAGAGTCTTGGCCGTAGTTTTCAAAACCTCGACCAAGAGTCTCAACCAAGCTACTACAACTCCAAGCACCGATGTCGCTCCATCTCAAGCCCCCCAAGTCTACTTGTCAAAGTCGCAAGCAAAGGAACTCTAACAAGAACTTTGCGGTAGTCGCAGCACCGCCCAACACTCAGTCTCACCAGATTACTGCTCCTAACGCACCGCCTGCTAAGCGTACGTACACTGGGAATCACCCAATGTGCCCTGCATACACCTATCACCACCCAGTGGGAACAAACTTCCGTTTCTGTGTCAACTGCAATGTCTATGGGCATTACACCGCTCATTGCCGCTCAGGCCCTCGTCAGCAAGCTCCACAAGCTCTCGCAGCATCGCCAGCTCAGCCACTCGCTCCTCAGGTTAACCCAGCACTTCAAGCACCAGCTGTTCTCGCACGCGTTTTCTACACGTGCGGTGACCCGAACCACTTTGCAAATGTCTGTGCACAGCGTGTTGTGAAACAAGAGCCGCAACAGCAACAACCACCGTAGCTACAGCAACCACAGCCGCAGTAGCAGCAACAGCAACCACAACAACTACAAGCAACCCGTGGAAGAACTTTCAACATCAATGTCCGCCAGGCTCAGACTGACAACAATGTTGTCAACGGTACATTCCTTGTCAATGGTATTTACGCTTCATGTTTATTTGATACTAGCGCCGATAACTGTTTTGTATCGTTTGAATTCAAAAAGCTTCTAAAACTTAAATGTGCTAACCTCCCGACGACCTACGACGTAGAAGTTGCCACCCGAAGAATCGTTACCGTTAGTTCCATTCAACGTGATTGCACCCTAGAACTCTAGGAAATTGACTCTACGTCAAGTTCTCCAAGTGTGAATTTTGGCTCGAGGAAGTTCAATTCCTCGGTCACATCGTTAACAGTCAAGGAATTCATGTCGATCCCGCGAAGATAGAAGCTGTAAAGAGTTGGATAACACCGAAGACTCCATCCGAAATCCGTTCGTTTCTCGGATTGGTGGATTATTACCGTCGATTCATCACCGACTTTTCTAAAATTGTCGTACCTCTTATAGCCCTAACTCAAAAGTATAAACCTTTTATATGGGGCTCTGACCAAGAGGACGCCTTTCAAACTCTCAAGCATATGCTTTGCAACACTCCTATCCTCACACTTCCCGAAGGAAACGACGATTTCGTTATTTATTGTGATGCCTCTAACCTAGCTCTTGGTTGTGTTCTTATGCAACGAGACAAGGTTATCGCGTATGCGTCTCGACAACTCAAAATCCACGAGAAGGACTACACCACCCACGATCTTGAGCTTGGTGCAGTTGTTTTTGCGTTGAAGATATGGCGACACTACCTTTACAGAACCAACTGTACGGTCTTCACCGACCATAAGAGCTTACAACATATCATGAACCAAAAAGAACTGAACATGCGCCAACACAGATGGGTTTAACTTCTCAATGACTATGATTGCGAGATACGCTACCACCCTGGCAAGGCAAACGTCGTAGCCGATGCTCTCAGTTGACGAAGCTATGTGTATAGTATACGTAACATTCAATCCCAGAATGATCTCGAAGCTCTAATTCGCGACGCGCAGCACACATGCTTCATTAAGGATACCTTGAAGGAGGAAATGAAGAAGTGTGGTGCCGAAGCTCAGTTAGTGAATAACTCGAACGGTATCTTTCACTATCTCGACCGTATTTGGATTCCTAGTCGCAATAACCTCAGGGAGATATTGATGACTGAATCTCACAAATCCCGATACTCCATTCACCTCGGTGCCGACAAGATGTACCAGGACCTCCGTTCTAGGTATTGGTGGCCGGGCATGAAAACGGGATATCGCTCTATATGTTTCAAAATGCCTAACTTGCTCAAAGGTTAAGACCAAACATCAACGACCCTCTGGTTTACTCGAACAACCCGAAATCCCGATGTGGAAATGGGAAAGTATAGCTATGGATTTTATTACAAAACTCCCCCGAACGCCTTCTGGTCACGATAGTATTTGGGTTATCGTCGATCGTCTTATGAAATCTGCTCACTTCATTCCGATACGAGAAGAATTTAAGGTTGAACGACTAGCACGAATCTATACCGACGAAGTCATCCCCTCGTGACATCATCTCTGACCTCGATGGTCGTTTTACCTCATGTCTCTAGGAGACATTCCAATCCGCTCTCAGTATGACTCTCAATCTCAGAACCGCATTCCATCCCAGACCGACGGTTAGATTGAGCGCACGATCCGCACCCTCAAAAACATGCTTCGTTCGTGCGTTATAGATTTTGGTGGTACTAGGGATTCACATTTAGCCTTATTAGAATTCTCGTACAATAACAATTATCACGCTAGTATAAAAATAGCACCCTTTGAGGCACTATATGGTAGAAAATGTCGATCGCCCATTATTTGGCACGAGATCGGAGACGCACAGATCACCGGTCCCGAGTTAATACAAGAAACGACAGACAAGATCCTCCAAATATGAGACAATCTCTTGAAAGTTCAGAGTTATCAGAAGAGCTACGCCGATAAACGTCGCAAGCCCCTAGAGTTCGAAGTTGGAGATCACGTCCTCTTACAGGTTTCACCTTGGAAAGGAGTAATCCGATTTGGAAAGAAAGGGAAACTCGCACTACGTTACATGGGTCCCTTAAAGATTCTAGAAAGAATTGGTAAGGTGGCCTACCGACTCAAATTACCGGTTGAACTCAGCAACGCCCGACTTTCCATGTCTTTAACCTCAAGAAGTGTCTAGCTAAAGAAATTCTTCACGTACCTCTTAAAGACTTGCAAATAAACGAGACACTGCACTTTATGGAAAAGCCAGTAGAAATCATGGATCGAGAAACCAAGACACTTCGACGTAGTTGCATTCCTATAGTAAAGGTTAGATGGGAAGGCAAACGCAGCACCGAGTTCACTTAGGACCTCGAAAGTGATATGAAAGCTAAATATCCACAACTCTTTGTTATGTCTACTACTTAATTTCGGGACGAAATTCCATAAAGTAGGGGAGACTGTAACAACCCGAACTTTTGGTTGTTCCTATTTACCGTTGTTTCATTTCGTAAACGCTCATACTCCGAGATTCGATTAATGCCAACTGGTTAAACTATATTCTAAAACGCATTTTACATCGCTTATTTATCGTAGTTATCGCATTTAAACTCTTATTACTTGAACGCTTATCACAACACAAACTCAAAACGCGGATTTATTTATGTTATTTGTGTTATTTGTGTGATTAATTGTTAGGTGTTATATGTGCTTGTTATTCGCTTAAAACGCTCAAACGCTCACTCTCGCAACTCGATTTAGCACACCGAACGCAACACAACACGATACTTAACATCTCGCTAAAATAATTAAAGTACTTAAACTAATTAACACAACAAAACGCATTAAACAAACAACTGACACGCGAAACGAGAACGAAGTACACAAAAACTAGCCCCTTCTAACGAAGCCTGCAGCTTCGTACGAAGGCAGCCAGCTTCGAACAAAAGTGCCAGCCCTCTCCTATAAATACCTAGCCCTCCTCATTCATTCTAACTTGCTGCCATTTTATCCAAAACGCTCCCGAATTGCTGCCCTTCGATTTCTCAAGTAAGATCTACTAATTTCATACGTTACACAAGGATTTCCACTACGATTTTCCACAAGATTCACATCGATTTCACCCAAACTTCTTTCTTTTTACAAAAACCTTCAACTTTTATGAAGATCTATATTTTTTCATCTAAACTTCATCTTTTTCATGAAAACCCTCATCTTTTTTGTTAGAATCTGAGTTTGTTTGAGTGTGTTGTTTAACAAAGTGAATAATGAAAGAAGATAGATCAGAGGATAATTGCAGCAGAAATTGAAAGTAATCTTTATAACACAATCAAAGAAAAATAGTTTTCAACATACACGATTTCATTAGTCAAAAGATTGTATGAATTACAAAAGTTTAACTATGCATGCATGTATACTAAACTCCCCCTCAGCCTGAGCTCACTAGTTTGTTCGTACAAGATGATTGGTGCAAAAGAGCTAATTGAACAGTACTTGTACTGTTCTATTTATAGTACAAACGAAACCACTGAGCATCTAAGCTGACGTCACCTAGACAGTGACATCTAACAGACTAACAACCTCTAAACGCTGATCTAAACAAATACTACTATATTGAATACACTGATAGGTAAACATTGATACTCCTATCCGCTGTTGATGGCCAAGCACTGATGTTGCAGATCAGTGCTTTCTTCAATGGTTGATCAGGCCTTTGAATCAACAGTGCTTAGTTTTCATCAGGTCTTTGACAATCAGCAGTTGTTAGGTCTTCTTAGTCTTTGTAACCAGCAGTCTTTAAAGGAACAGTTGTTGTAAAGATCAGTCTTTAGGATAATCAGCTGATAGAAACACTGCCATTAGAGGGAACTTAGAACATGCACTGCTTATTGTGGATCAACTGTTTGGGAACCAGTTTTGGCTTTCTGAATCATCTGTTCTTTAAGGTTTGATCACATGGTCCAACATTTTTCATCAAATCTTCTTATTTTACAATGGATCTACACTTAACCGAGTGTATTGGGCCTAGCTACGGCTTCCCAAGTTAGAAATCTACAGATTTCGCACTCACAGAGTGTTGATCCAAGTGAAAACCTTTTTAAACCACTTTTTAACTCGATTTTTACACAAAAACGCACCAAAACCGACATGTATTTCGTTCACTAGATAGTGGGACGAAGTGGTGTCGAAACCGTCATGAAAAGGACTCGAAAATACATTCGATTCAGGCAAAAACACTGCTCTGAACGTCAAAAACAGCCACATACGCGAAACAGACTGGTTTATACGAAGCCAAGCTTCGTACGAAGGCACCAGCTTCGTGTAACCCAACCTACTGTTCCCGCATGTGACTCGAACGCTCACAAGACCTCTCCGACTCTAAGTTTAATCGGTAGCTTAAGGCCGGAGGAATGCGCACTCGATTTTCCAGAAGAACGACGTGAAGCACACTCGATTTTGGACAACGGAAGCTGCTAGTACGAAGACACTAGCTTCGTACGAAGGCAGTACGAAGGCACTGCCTTCGTACGAAGGTACCAGCTTTGCACGAAGCCTCTGTTTCCCACTCAACACTTTGATTTTGACCGTTTCAGCACTTTAGAAGACTTGCGAATTCTGTCCCCGTACGCAGGCTGATCCGGCGCTTCCTTCAATCCATTCCAGGCCATCTTTACCTGCTAGACACGCACTGTGAGTATACTCGAACCCTTTCTCGCTTAACGCACTTTTGGGTGTTATATACGTTCTCTATAAAAAACACAACACTTAAACGCTTTATAAACGCTAACCGCACTCGCATTATATACGTGATTAGTTAAATACTTGTTGCTATGTTACACAGTGATGACTTGCCCTACCGTCCTTAGCAACGATAGTACTATAGTTTGGACTCAGCACCTGTTAAGTCAGGGGTTGTTAAGGATCACATACTTTACTTCACGATCTCACTTTGGTGAACACGTGTCGCGCATACTCTACTCGCAGTCATGTGGTTAGCTTGTATCATTGTCGATAACTTACTTGATTCGCCCATTACATGTTACATGCTGGTTATGCGTAAATGTTTTATACTATACTTATACTAAACTTGTGTACTCACCTTTACATTATTGTATTGACTTTATTTTAACGTATATGATAGGTTGATGGATTATGTGCTGCAAATGGAAAGGATTGCTAGAAACTCGCATAAAATCTAAGTTGTCAGATTTGTTTTGTTTGAGAGACTTGAAATCTGTCATGACTTTTTGTGAAATATTTGTTTAATAGTATGGGATATTGAACTTGTTAAATATTGTGGCAAAATTAGTCATTATGGATTCTCTTGGACAATCTGATTCGCTTAGTGCCGCGCCCCGATGATTCCGCCATCGGTTGGGGTGTGACAGTTTTATCTTCATTTGCAGAACAATATTCATTCACGCAGATTTTGATCACAGAATTGTTGTCCATTCACATAAGTTAATATTGGTTATTCGCTAAGACTTGTTCGTCGGCAGATTCAAGATTTAGCATAATCTGATGTAACCGATTCATTCGCTGAAAATGGCCACTGCAGAATCTAATTCATTTGCAGAATCTGGTTCAGTAGTTATATCTGTCCTTTCGTTGATCGTAGTTCATCCACTGAAAGTTATTTTGCGCAGATTTACAATATATTCACTGCAGAATAGTCTATTCGCTCGAACTTGAATCACTGGTTTAGTCCATCCGCACATTGTTCAGTTTATTTGCACTACCTCACAAAGGATTATTCGTGTTGTGTCCAAGCGAGTCTTGTTCATCACGCGAGTCTAAGATCAATCCCCATTCGCAAAAATTTAACATTATTTCATAGTCGCACATTTTAAGGGTTTTCAAGTATTTGGTTCATTAAAACTGATCGAGTGTTTGTTTAATTGCAGGTGATAATCAAGAAGTGATAATCGAAGAATCCAAACATCATGGTTGAAGAGTTTTACAACGAGTTTTATAACGTTTTCACTTCCGAGTCATCCGAAACAACAACAGTTGCACCAAAAAGTATTTCGAAAGCTATAACTGAGAATATAAAACATGAAAACTTTTATGGAACTCACTCAAAACCACCAAAACTTAATAATATTGAAGATTATACCTGGTGGAAAGAGAGGTTTATCAACTGGGCAAAATCGTATGCTCATAAGAGTTGGTTTTGTATGGAATTCGGGTATAATAGGCCAATAAATGATAAAAATGAAGAGATTCCGCTTTCAAGTTTAGGACAAGAAGAAAAACTAAAATTTTCTTATGAATAAAGAATGATTGCCTTAATTCAATAGTCGATCAGAGATGATATATTTGCACTACTTAATCATGACGGGTCATCAAAATCTATGTGGGAAGCATTACGTGTGAAAGCTGAGGGAGGAAAACAAATCAAGAAAAACAAAATATCATTGTTAAAAAAGGAATCTGGTTTGTTTGAATGTATGAAGGGTGAGAATGTGAGAGAGATGATTGAAAGATTTTGTCACTTCAAAATTGAACTTGAGAGATTTGGAATCACAAAAACTAGGGAAGAAATCATTGACAAAGTGATTGAAGCATTACCATGAGTAGATGATTGGCAGACCTTTGTCATGATACTGAAGAATGATTCAAGGTTCGATGATTTTACCCTGGATACATTGATTGAGAGACTTGAGGGACATGAGCTAGAACTGCAAAAACAGAATAAAATAAGTAGTTCAACTTATCAGCAAAATATGGGTCTTTACTACAGAGGAAGCTTACTCTCAACCAATCAATCATCTAAGATTGGTACAGCTTTCAGTGTTGAAAAATCGAAAGATTCACAGAAAGATAGTTCTTCAAGTTACAATCCAGGTTATCATTCCCCCTCAACGACATCAAACACGGTAAAACCGGATGAGATTCATTGTAACATTGCTTTGAAGCTGAAGAATTCTCCAACAATGAGTACTAATGCTGCTAAACAACAGATGAGTTTCTTAGCATCAATTCTGGAATCTTATGAAAGTCTGGTGGTGGGGAGAATCGGAAACCCCGAAATGACAAAAGAAGATTATGATCAGAAGAGCACAACATTTTATGGAGATAACAGGAAGACAATGTTTGGATGGTTCAAACACAAAGTTGGGGTTTGATAAATCGAAAGTCACATGTTTCAGATGTAAACAGAAGGGGCATTTTAAAAGAGAGTGTGTGAATCGGGAGGTGAATAATTCCATGATGATTATTACAAGAAGGCCATTTATCATCAAAACAGTGAACAATCGTCAAAGCCTGTTCAAAAGCAGATTGCTGAAGGATCTTCTAAAGAAAAGAAACAAGCTATGGTGACGATTCATGAAGATAAAGGTTTTAATCGGGACCAAAGCTCCGTCAAACTCGCCGGATCCTGGACGATTCATGATGATGAAGGGTTTAATTGGGACAAATATCTTCCAAAAGAGAAGTATGCTATGGTTGCTAAAGTGAAAACGAAAGAAGAAATTCTTCAAGAGAAAACGTTCAGAGAAAGACATTTTGCAGATTACAGAATAGAAGAAATGCAAAAAGAGTACGATGAAGCTAGAAGAATGGGTCGATGGGACAAGAAAAGAGAATGCTACATCAAACACAAAGGAGATCCAGTTGTTGATTCAAGCAATGTGGTTTACAATGATGTACTTGCATTTATTCCTCTGTACGGAGAATATTATTCAAAGAAAGAAGCTGATAAAGATTATCTCAAAAAGCTAGATAAAATCATCAAAGATGTGATGACAGCTAGCTTGAAGAAGAGAGATTACAGAAGAATGTTGAGAAGATGGTGGACAAGTTGAAAAAGACAGCACGTAAAGATGATAGTGAAGGTGAACAAAAGGATGAAGAGGTGAAGAAAGAAGAAGCAGCTGGTGAAAAAAGTCAGAATATGGCTGATGAGAAGTTAAAGAATCCAGCAGAAGAAGCTGTCGCTGAAAACCAGCAGGTGATGGAAGAAGTTCAGAAGCAGACGGCAGAAGAAGCCGAGGTGCCAAAAACTGAGGTAATTACTCAAACTGAATCTTCTGGAGTGTTAAATAAAACTGTTGAACAATGCAAGAAATGCATGGAAACGTGCAGTTCTTGTACTGAAAAAGATGAAAAATTCAGAACCAGAGATATGGAATTTTCTAAAAGCGAAAGAGTTTTCAAATAAAAATGTAAAGAAATGTTTGAAAATGAAAATGTTTTAAAAGATAACGATGAAAAGCTGACACAAAAATGTAAGATTCTTGAAAAGGAAAATGAGATTTTGAAACAGAGGTGTTCAGCAATGACTGAAGGGTGTTTACAAAAAGAAAATGCAGTTCAAGAAATGAAAAAAAGTATGATTCAATAAAATTGTCATATCATATTACAAAAGAATCATATGAGGCGGTGAAAAGCCAAATGAAACTTGTTCAATCTAGATTGTCACAATGTTCTGAAACATCACAAACGCTTAAACAACAGTATGAAATAATACAGCAAGTTGTAAATTCATATATGAAAGTTATTTTAAAAATTCAAAATCTGAGAATAATGTGAATGATGATTCAATAGGATTGGCTTATACCATGATTGGATCGGACAAATTATTCTCAGATATTGAAGTTCCGATTCAAAATGTGATTCCGGATAAAATTGACAAAGTTTTCAAATTGGTAGAAATTGAGAAGTCTGAAATTAAAAAAATTGTTGTCAAGAGCAAGAAATTTTTTTATAACAAACCTGGTTACAAAACGAAAAATATAAAGGTTGGGTTATAAAAAGAAACAATATCAAAAGAAAAAGGCTGAAAAGCAAAATTATCAGAAAAACATGAACTTTGTTCATGGAACAAGTTTGGAAGAAGAGAAAGAACTCAAATTTAGACAATAGTCAAATGAAGAGTTCTATGCTCAGAAAAAAAACAACAACAGCATGCTAAAGATGTTTCAAAGAAAACATGTTTTAAATGTGATCAAATTGGACATGTTGGTCGCAAATGTCCAAATCTGAAGTCTATTAATGTTGAAAAGAAAAAGAAAGTTGAAGTTGCAAAACAGAAGTCAAACAAGTTTGAGTCAAAACAAACTTGGAAACCGAAACCAAAGACACCCAAAGTTGAGCCTAAACGGATTTGGAAACAAAAAGTTGAGATTTCAAAACCAACCCAAATCTGGAAACGTAAAAATGATTTGTCAAAAAGAAATGTTCAAATTGATTCAAGATTTTATCAAAAGAATGTTTCAAAAGGACAAGTTTGGGCTGTCAAGAAACAAACGACTTTTGTGATTCAACTAAAAAGGTTGAAAATGAGAACGAAAGAGTGTTTATTAAAAATGATAAAGATTTTTCGATGTTGAATGATTCTTATTGTGTTAAAATACCCAAGGTCAAACAAGCCTAGGTAGCATTTATTCAAATTAGTAAGTTGTTTGAACGTGCAGGTGCTCCAGAAGATAGTTAAATGTCAAATCGGAGAGCGGAGCAGCCTGGCACGGGAGGTAGCAGATCACTGAGAACTAAAAACAGGGAGTGTTGGTTTGTTTTGTATATAAATAAAATATAATTCAAAAATCCCTAAAAATAGAAAAATTTAAAACCAAAAAATATGTTTTTATTTTGTAAAAAATTGAAAAATGAAAAAATATGTTGAAAATACAAAAACATTTGAAAAAGACAAAAACATGAGAAAAATTAAAAGAGTTTTGTGTAAAAAGAGGAAATGATAGTACATTAGTAGACAATCACAGTACGCTAAATAAATGGAATGTCAAAATAGTGATAAACGGTCTCACTGATGATATGCTAGTAGGTTTTTACACATTTAGTAGATTGATTTCGAGATATAAACCTAAATACCAATAACTTACTTATCTCGTGGGGAACATCTCTCGGATATATGGATAACCTCCGAAATTTCGTTTGAGAGGTTGCCTGATTCTGAGATACTAAGTCTTTATGCTTATTGATATCGGGGGTATTATACTTGGTCTTCTGATTTTGCGTGAGCAATGGCCTAGACCTCGTATAATACTTTGCGCGCTTTAAAAGCTTTCCCTCAGCATAAATTGAGAAAATATCGAAAGATATAAATCAAGTGCAGTTGTAAAGAAGCCCCTAAGTGGGACACACCTAAAGTCGAGCCTTCATCTCTTTGACTGAAAGGTAGTTCATACCTGAGCTCTCAAGGTCTCGCACTAACCAGAGTACAGATATCAATATAGTATACTCACCTGTAAGACTGAATCTAGGGAATCTTGATACGGGAGTATATTCTAAGGTGGGACACGTGAATAAGTTAAGTGCTTAAAACATTAATCTCATATCTCGAATCAATTGAAGTTTGTGTGAAAATTTAAGTGGATCAGTATACTGACAATCTAACTGAATCGTTTAGAACTTAAAGTGTTTATAGCTCAACGGTGCTGGTGATTGGTCATAAACTGATATGATCCTCTAACACGAACTCAAACAAAAATAGTGTCTGTAAATATTTGTTTACTGCATTTCATTACAGAAAAATTACAAAAAGATTTTCAGAGTGTTTTAGCATAAACCTTGAAAAAATACAAAAAGATTTTGTTTTACTTTATTTTCAACAACCGATGTCTGAAAGTTGAGTTTCAAAGTCTAAGTATGCTGAACATGTCTATGAAAATAAACAAGTTCATTAACTTGAAACTTGAGTTGTTAAATTGAAAAATCTAAAAACAGTTTGTGAGGATCTCCAAGGTCATTAATTTGGACTTTGATGATCAACTGAGGGTTTTGGATGCTTTGACTATCAAATATAGAGTTATTTGATAGGGGGAGAGAGTCGATATGAAATCCTGGAGTTTTAAAATTGTCAAATGGTTTTCATAGTGCCAGGTTTCGATACCGTGATATATTAATCTTTAATTGTCAAAATCTGTGTAAAGGCCAGATTACGATCCCGATAGCTGAGACTAAGGGGGAATCTGAAGACGAGCTCAAAGAGCCAGGTGACGATCCTGAAAAGCACGGAAGCTTAAAGAAAAGGGGAGCCTGGAGAAAGAGTCAACCGAAAGGGGGAGCTGATTCAGAACGCAGAATCAAGAGGAGCTTGAAGAGCTAAAGGGGAGTATGTGGTACTGAAGATGTCAAAACTTCATGAAGACTCAGAGAGAAAGAAGATAGAAAGCTAGGAGATTGACTGCAGTAATATCCAAGGGAGAGTTTGTGAGTACATAATGTCTATCACTTTCATCAATCACGTATCGTAGCAAGAACTTGATCAAAACAAGGTTTTATAATGTTAAATATAGAAGAATGGCATAATTGTAAATAAGGAGTCATTCCTTAATGAGAGCCTTATAAATAGGAGTGTCTTATGTCATTTTAAGAACTTTTGCACTTTTGAGAAGATTTAGAGTTCTAGAGAGAGAAAGTCTTGTACAAGGTGATTCAAGGTGTTGTTCTTGTTAAATCTTCAATAGAATCATCGTTATATTACGTTCTTGTGTCCTATCCACACATGTACACGGATTCCGCACGTGATACATGTTCATCGCAATCATCGGAAGTACAAAATCGATCCGGAAACGAATCCACATAAACCTTCAAATGATATTCCGAAGACGCCATGACGTTATCTTGACTTTCGATTTCTATTGTTTGAGAGTTCTTTTTAGAAACTCGAAGGATAAACCTTCAAATGATCTTCCGAAGACGCCATGACCTTATCTCGACTTTCGATTTCTATAAATGAATGTCTTCTACAGTCTCTAGTTATTATGCAATGTGCTTCAACGACGGTTTTTTGGGTACATGCGGATAGCAATTTGGTGTAAATTGACCATAATACCCTTAAAAGCCAATACTCACAGTTTGAATAACGGTTGTTATATAAATTTAATCCAACCTGATAATTAATCAATTAGATAGACTAGATTGTTCTCTAACCTTTCTAAAAAAAAAACACAATTTTCTATTACATCCCCACCCTATAAAGCTATTTGCTACTTATTTTATTTTGAACGGCAAATTTCTTATTAATATCTTACGAAAATTATTAATGTTCTAATAACATTAACACAATTACTTTTGAGATTATAAAATATTAGGGCGAAGGGCCCTTTCCAACTTAACCAAAATGAACAAAAATTGAGCCATCAATTAGGAAATACCAACTCATTTTTATCCATATGAACAAAAATCATAAAGGACACTCCAAAAATGATACAAATGAACTAAAATTTCATTTTATAATTTTTCTATAAATAAAAACTAAATTTTATTTTATATACGTACAAAAGCCATGAAGGGGAATAGTGACAGGTTGTATGGCACTTCCCTGATGGTCCAGCGAAATTATGATTTTGTCCCGTTTAAAATTACAGTTTTGCTATTGGTTTTGTTTTTTTTTTTCTCTCAATCAAATTACAATTTTGCCCTGCGATCAAATTTACTGTTTTGCCATTGTTTTTGTTTTTTTTTTCGTGTCAAATTACAACTTTGCTCCCAGTGTAAAATTTAAGTCATGCGATCATTTTAGTTTTTTTTTTTTGTGACAAAACTATAGTAATGTTTTGTTTTAATAGTTAACTCAGTGTAATTTTTATTCATGTCAGGCGGTTGCCTGGCACACGCTCATTTGTTCTGAAAAATTACAATTTTGCCCGCAGTTTAAAATTATAGTCTTTCATCGTTTTAGTTTTTTTTAACCAAAGTATGGTAGTATTTTGTTTTAATTGTTTGACTCGATGTAATGTTTTTAGAGATTGTGTTATGAGTACTATGTAAAATTAACCGAAACACAGACGTATATGAGAGTAAAATATTTGGTTTAGTGCCTCGCAACGAGAGCGGGGCAAAAACTAGTTATGTGCGAAAACATAAATAAATGTGAAACCGTTGAAGCTTCATCATGCTCTATTTCACCACCAAAAATATCCATCCTGACTCCCATCCTATATGAATCGTGGCAATGTGCAATTTGAGTGCCAGTCCAAAGAGTAAGCCTGTAAACGAACCGAACGTTCATGAACTGTTCGTGAACTTGTTCGGCGGGAAGTTCGTTTATGTTCGTTTATTTAATAAACGAACAGACACGAACAAAAAATTTTGTTCGTTTAATTAAATGAACGAACATGAACACACCTTGTGTTCGTTCATTTATGTTCGTGAACATTCGTTTATGTTCGTTCATTTATGTTCGTGAGCGTTCGTTCATGTTCATTTATTTACATTCGTTTATGTTCGTTTAAATTTTAGTAAATACATAAATAATTATATTTATATAAATATTGGGTTTTCTAACTACTTATATAAATATAACTATCTAATTAGTAACAGAGTTTTCTAGTAATAAAAATGAAATTTTAAAATTTTTCTTAGATCGTAACTGATCACTTACTTAATATTTATATAAAAAAATACTTAATTTTAGTAGTTATGAACCCTAATTTAGATGTGTTTTTGGATGAATTGTATCAAACTTGTTTGTGTTCACTAATGTTAGATTGTGTTTGTTTAGATTTGTTCAGTTACGTTCATTTGTGTTCGTTCAATCATGTTAATTTATTTTTGTTTATGTTTATTCAAATATGTTCTGTTATTTTTTTTTGTTTGTGTTCGTTTAAGTTCGTGAACGGTTCGTTTAGGCTTTAAACGAACGAACATAAACGAACACGAACATACCTGATTTCTTAATGAACAAACACAAACAAAAAAATGTGTTCGATTATATGTTCGTGTTCGTGTTCAGTTAAAGTTAAATGAACGAACATGAACATGCCTATGTTCGTGTTCGTTCGGTTCGTTTACAGGCCTACCAAAGAGTGCCCCTTGTACCCTTATAAGTTTGGGACAATTACATATTTCTCCTTAAAAAACCGTTTAATTGCGTATTTACCCAACTTAAAATTAAAATTGCATATATCCCCTTCCTTAACTATTAAAATTTCATATATCAACTTCCTTGACTAATATAATTGCAAATTTACCCATTTTGATTTATTTTATTAAAACAAGTTATATAATGACTTTTTTACCCTTATTTTTGCTAAAACTTAAAAAATACAAATTTATTCATTTTTACTAGTCTTTGTGGATTTTTCGCAATTCTTTAAAAAAAATACATATTTATTCATTTTTACTACTTTTACTAAAACTTAGACATTGAAATAAACCGCTAAACTAGTAAAAATCTACAAAAACTAGTAAAAATGAATAAATATGTATTTTTTAAGTTTTAGTAAAAATAAGGGTAAAAAGGACATTATATAACTTGTTTTTAATGAAATAAATCAAAATGGGTAAATTTGTAATTTTATTAGTTAAGAAAGGGGATATGAGCAATTTTAATTTTAGGGATTTTTACATATTTCCCCCTCCTAAACCTTCCTTTTACGTATTTCCCCAAACCATAAAATCAATTACATATTTCCCCTCCCTAACTCATATGTATTACATATTTCCCCCTTTCTTTTAAATGACTATTATTTATGACTATTTTGCCCTTAATAAACTATTTAGTGAATATTTACATATTTCCCTATTCTAATGGGATGGGACCAGATGTATGTTTACCTCACGAAGAGAAATCATATACAAGAAAAATAACAACGTACCAGATGGATGGGACCAGATGTATGCTTATCATAACATTTTCAACTACTACAAAGAGAAGTGGCTGACGTCATTATTTAATAGTTCAGCCATTCAATTGGCCAAAATGGGCGGCAGGCTCAGCTGCCTGGCACTCCCCTATTGGCCCAACAAATTTACGATTTTGTCCTGCTTTAAATTTACGCTTTTGCCATCGGTTCAAAATTTATGTTTTCACCCCCACTTAAAAATAAATTTGCGCTTTTACTCTCAGCTAAATATTTCGATTTTGCCCCCGGTTAAAAATTACGATTTTGACCCGTTTCAATTTACAGTTTTGCCATTAGTTTTTTCCCCTTAAAATTACGATTTTGTCATCAGGTCAAAGTTATGTTTTTGCCCATGCTAAAAAATAAATTTACGCTTTTCCTCCCGGCTAAAAATTCTAATTTTGCCCTCGGCTCAAATTTACGATTTTGCCCCGTATAAATTTATACTTTCGCCATTAGTTTTTTTTCTCACAGCCAGGTTACGATTTTGCCCTCAACTTAAATTAACATTTTGCCTTCCTGGTGACATTACAAGTTTGCCCCTAGTGAAAAATCACAGTCGTGCCGGCAACTTCCTGGCACACGCCCGTTGGTCCATTTAGTTTACGATTTATCCCTGAATTAAAATTATGATTTGGTCCTCAGTTAAAAATTACGTTTTTCCCGTCGTTTTAGTTTTTTTACCAAAACTATAAAGGTTTTTTGTTTTAATTGGTTAACTCGATTTTATTTTTTCCCGTGTCAAGGAGTTGCCTAACACTAGCTCATTAGTTCTGAAAAATTACAGTTTTGCCCTAAGCTCAAAATTATGGTGTTATCATCGTTTTTGTTTTTTTTTTCCCTAGCAAAATTATAGTGGTCTTTTTTTAATTGGTTGAAAATTATTCGGCCATCGGTCCGCAATGCGGGCGGAGCATCTACTAGTTATAATACATGCATAGCAACGTATTTCAATCATAAATAGAAAAATAGTAAATGTTGAGAGACCGTTTCAAACTGTGGATGGACTGTAAAACTACCTGGAGAGTCTATAATAGTAAATTTAAAAACCTAAAATTAAAATCTTTCAACAATTCTTTTTTTTGGGTCAGAGAAGAACTACATAGGCCAAAAGTTAGTGGTGAGGACAATAAAGCTAAATAAATTCGAAAACTTAAAAGTGATGGTGATATAATTCGATATAACGAGTTCATAAACTGATGAAGAAGATAAACTGTATACGAAGATACTCTGCTTTATACGAATGAACAAGATCCAGAACAAATGTACTCTGCTTTATACGAATGAACAAGATGAACAAGATTCAATTTTTTGAACATATCTGATGAAGAAGATGAACAAGCAGTGTCGTCTTTGGTGGGGAGAAGAAACGTCGTTCTGTACAGGGTTTGGATGTCTTGATTATACGAATGGGGATATACGCAGGAGTTATTTGAGGGTAATTGAGTAATTTCTCAAAAAAGGGGAAAATATGTAATTGATTTTATTGTTTGGGGAAATACGTAATAAGAAGACTTAGGAGGGGGAAATATGTAAAAATCCCATAATTTTAAGTTGGGTAAATACGTAATTAAGCAGTTTTTTAAGGGGAAATATGCAATTGTCCCTATAAAAGTTTAAGAATATGCAAATTAATAAGATGAATTGTGGTCCTTTTTTTTTAATAAAGTCCTTTATGTATCTTTCATGGAAAATTAAGTAGACTTCATTTGGCACACAAGAAGCCACATATCTATATGTGTACGTCACTTATTATGACATTAATTTGGATATGTAAAGACTTAAAGTGTCTATATGTGTGTCACACATTGTGTATCATTATAATCCTATAATCAAAATGTTATATCAGAAAACCACCTCTCAACCATACGTTTGAGTTTGTGGTAGAACAATATGTGGTATACCAATATGTTTAACTTTCACGTCATGGATAAACCTATGGGTCATGGAAACCTATGGGTCATGGGTATCCATGATTCGCAAACAAGGTGGCTCAACCTTATAAAAAAAAATAAAGTGTCGCTTAGGGTCCCACATTTTAAGAGACTCCTAATTTTTTATTATATACTAAAATCGTACATCATTTTCGATTATTTGAATATTGCTTTGTAAGTTGTGGTCTTGTTAACATATTATACATATTAACATTTACAAATTGATTACGTAAGCGGGTAATAGTATTGTCAAGTGGTTGGCCACTTTTGGCGGCCACTTTGACTTTTTTTTCCTTTTTCCATATAATAGTTATTTATAGGTGATGCCAAATTACAATTTTATCCCAGGTGTAAAATTACGATTTCGCCCTCGATTCAAAATAAAATTTTGCTTTTGCCCCTTGTTTAAATTTATGATTTTGCACTCAGTTAAAAAATACAAATTTGCCCCCAGTTCAAAATAAAATTATGGTTTTGCCCTCAGCTAGAGTCCTGCCAAGTTACGATTTGGTTCCCAATTTAAAATTACGATTTTGCCCCCAGATAAAAAATACGATTTTGCCCGCAGCTAAAATATTACGAATTTGCCCCCATTTCAAAAAAAAAATTGATTTTGCCCTTAGTTCAAAATATTATTTTACATCCATTTTAAAATTACGATTTTACCTCCGCTAAAAATTGCAATCTTGCCATCGTTTTTTTTTTCTTTGGCAAAACCATGGTAGTGTTTTATTTTACTTTTTTGACTTAATTTTGTTTTTATTCATGCCAAATAGCTGCCTAGCACTCGCTAATTGGTCCTGACAAGTTATTGTTTTGCCCCCAACTCTAAATTACACGCTTGTCATCGTTTTAGTTATTTTATGGTACTGTTTTTCTTTAATTGGTTAACTTGATGTATCTTTTTTTGATATCGTGTTATAGGTAGCATGTATAACTAACCGACATAAAGGCGTACATGTTATTAACATAAGAAATACTCGGTTTAGCGCCCCGCAACGCGGGCGGCGCATAACTCTAGCTGCCTAACACTGGCTTATTAGTCCTGAAAAATTACAGTTTTGCCCTGAACTCAAAATTACGGTCTTATCATCGTTTTTTTTCATAGCAAAATTATAGTAGTCTTTTTTTTTAATTGATTGAGAATTATTCGGCTATCGCTCCGCAACGCGGGCGGGGCATCTACTAGTTCTATATAATAACAAAAGCAAATGTGAACAGTAGAATATATTGTTTTTTTTTTCTTTAATAGTTTAATAATTAATAATTATAAGACTGTAGTAATATTTGTTTTGTATAATTAATTTACGGTTCTAACCCTAAATTTTAATAGATTTATCATATGACCTCTGAACTCTAATAGTTTGTTATAAATGATGTACGTATACATCTAAACTTTAATAGATTTAGCATACGAAAGTTTAATAATAACTCTTTTTTCAATAAACAATTTACGTTTTGACCCTCAAACTTTAATAAAGTTATTATACGACCCTTCAAGTTTAATAAAGTTATTTTTTTTTCTTTTTTAACAAATATTTGTTCTTTTCTATGTTTTATTTTACTTATTATTAATTTAAGTTATTATAATTAAAATTAACTTTTAACTCAAAATATATTTAATTAATCATGTTACTTGCTTATTTTTATCGTCGTTTAGATTAAAGCTTACATGGTCAACGTTAACCCTTTAATGCACCAAGTAACAAATATAATCATTTTTTATTTACCTTATTATAGTTTGAGCTAACTTTTAACTCTAGAGATGTTTAATTAACCGTATTGATTATTTATTTTTATCATCATTTAAATTAAAGTATGCATCATCTATGATAATTCATCGATAAATCATGAAATAAGTACATCCTTGCTAGCAACCTCCAACGACTTCGCCGCGAAGCACGAACGCTAAGTCTAGTTATTAATATATTAGAAAGTGTGGGGATAAAAAAGTTATGTCATTTACTATTGTGATTTTAATTTTGTTTTCCATAAGTTGGACTTGAATAGGTGATTGAGTGTTTCAGTTTATTTAATTTTCAGTTTTGATAAAGTAAAGAATCAATTTACTTGAAATTGTTTTTCTTTTCAATAAAACTCAATCCAAGTCTCCAACTCTAATACGGTGACGTCATACACTTTAGAGATTATATACAAAACATGTGTTAAAATTGTTAGCAAAATAGTACTTTTTAATGAAAAGTTCCCCGCTTTTAAAATCCGTGTTTGCAGGAGGCGGGTCTAGCCCATATTTGTGGGTTTCCAGGAACCTATTAGGTTTGAAAAAAATACAAAAATTAGTGAAAACCTTTTATGATTTGGAAAAATTAGTGAAAATTTATCAAAAAAAAAACCAGTGAAAAAAAAAATCCTGAATTCGTGTTTGGCCTCAAAGAAAGTTTGACCAGTTACTCCATACAAAACAAATTCTTTGATTTTAGTTGTTGGTTAAAACTTCAAAGCATGATGCTTTTTTACTTTTATACATATAGTGGATCAAGTATAGTGGATCTTAACCATCACTAGTGCTCTAGTGGTGGCCACGGGTATTTAAGTTCCACTTATAGTGGGCCCGGGTGAGTTTTCCCCTCAAGGTCTCAAGTTCGAGTCTTGGTGATAGGGGTTTCTCATTGAGGGGTTTAAATTGGGGATCTATTGTGCGAGGGGGCTCTCTAGCACGGACCCGGTTAAGACAACGTATTCGCGAATAATTCACACCTTTAAAAAAAAGTATAGTGGATCTTTTTTTTTTACTTTGATTTTCGTAGTTGTTAATTCAAAGCAGATTTTTTTTTTTTTTTACTTTTATATATATTGATATAGTGGATCAAGTATACATTGGAGTGATAATATGACAAGTGTGTAATACTCTAGTTGTTAGTTCAAAGCAGATATTTTTTACTTTTATACATATAGTGGATCAGGTATACTCTAGTTTAGTATACAAATGAATAATACTCTAGTTTAATTTGCTCCTAGTATCATTTAATTTTTACTTTTATACATATAGTGGATAAAGTATACGCACATGTATATGGGTGTGCATACTAGTGATTTTGGATAAAAATAATTAAGTTCGTGTGAATGGTACGAACAGTAGTGGCTTTAACGACAGGACTGAAAGTATGGGAATAATCAAGGCCCGGAATTTGGGTAAAACCTTGAGCAATAAGTCTGGCTTTGTATCGTTCAATGGAACCATCGGATTTAAATTTGGTACGAAAAATCCATTTTGAACCTACAACATTGGCATTGGATGGTCGTGGAACAAGAGTCCAGGTATTGTTCTTGGTAAGAGCATGAAATTCTTCCTCCATAACATTAATCCATTTAGGATCCTTTGACGCACTATGAAATGTGTGGGGATCATTAGTAGCAAAGAGGGAACGATGGAGAGGTATCGAATCCGTGTGAGCAAGGTCAACACGATGTCTAGGTTTAAAAATACCAGATTTGGCACGTGTCATCATAGGATGAGATGGGAGAGGTGGTGGTGGAGGAATGGATGGAGGCGGAGACTGGACAGTGGGGTCCGTAGAAGAGGGGCCAAATAGATGAGGAGAATCTGGGCCAGATGAATGTGGCGAGTCTGGGCCAGAAGAAGAAGACTCAGATTCAGATATGTCACCAGAATTTGGGCCGCCAGTCGGTTGGGTCGATGGACCGGGTTCAGACGTTGGGCTACCCGCCGACGAAACAGACGGACCGCTGGACAAGGAACTCATGTTAGGCTAAATATTTGGGCTAGGTGAGAAGAATGGTAGTGTAACAGTGGAGTTTAGTAAAGGTGTAGTTGAGCTAGTGGATCGGCCCAATGGAGAAATAGTAGAGGGTTGAGTTGTGGAACTTGAAGTTTTCATAACAGCAGGAGAAGTATCTAAAAAAGTAGACACCTCAATTAAGTTAATAGGTTTAGTGGAGTGGGTGTTTTTGTCAAACGGAAAATTGTGCTCGTCAAACCAAGCATGTCTAGTAATGTATATCCTTGAGAAATTTGGATCAAGGCATTTGTAACCTTTATGTTTCGAGCAATAGCCTACAAAAACACATGGGATACTTCGGGGTGCCAATTTATTAGGAGTGTAATCACGAAGACATGGAAAGACACGACAACCAAACGGTTTGAAAAAAATGTAGTTTGGTCGTTGATTATATAAAATTTCAAACGGAGATTTTCCTTGTAATAATTTGGATGGTAAATGATTTATCGTATAAACTGCCGAAGAGAAAGCATCAACCCAATAGGTAGCGGGTAAATTGGCATGAAACAACATTGCCAAACCGGTTTCAACAACATGACGATGCTTTCGTTCAACCCGACCATTTTGTTGCGGAGTATAAGGACAAGACATCCTATGCAAAGTGCCATTTTGTTCAAACATAGAGCGAACGCGACTGTTGGTAAATTCGGTTCCACCATCGCTTTGAAAAATTTTAATTTTTGTGGAAAATTGTGTTTGAACAAATGACATAAAAATAGCCAAGGCATCAATAAAATCAGATTTTGCCTTAAGCGGATATAGCCAAGTAAATCTGGAATAATCATCAACAAAGGCCGCATAATATCGAAAGTTATCAATAGATGTTATAGGAGAAGGTCCCCATAAGTCACAATGTATAATGTCAAGAGGCATAGATGCACGTTTATCATTGTGTAAAAAAGGTTAGCGTTTCGCCTTAGCAATCTCACATGAGGAACAAAGTCCTGGTTTAGGCAAAATAGAAGTAAAGTTCACACAACCATTATTTTTAAGCATAAATAAAGTTTCAGAATTAACATGCCCAAGTCTAGAATGCCACAACTCAAAAGAAGCTTGTGGACAAGAAGATATGGAGACCAAAGCTTCATGAGTCGGACGAAGAACATAAAGGCCGTCTTCACGGCATCCTTGGGCTAGCGTTTTCTTCGTTTGTCGATCTTGGATATAAAAATAAGGGTGAGAAAAAACAACATCAACGGGATTGTCTTCGGTTAATTTGCCAATTGATAATAAATTTTTAGTAATAGAAGGCACAACCAAGACATCATTTAGAGCAATATTACCAAAATTTTTTGTGTTACCAATATGTGTAATGGGAAGAGATTGACCATTACCAAAAAACACTTTTTGATTACCTTGCATAGGAGCGGTATTTTGAAGTGGCGAAGCATTTGGTAACATATGTGTAGTAGCCCCGGTATCGGATGTCCAATCGGGAACGGTAGCATTTAGTTGACACTGAGCGTGGAAAGCTTGAGCCAACTGATCCGGCGAAGCGGTGGACTGGGCAAAGGACGCAAGGTGGAAACATTGGGCCGCGGAATGCCCAGGTTTATTACACAATTGACAAGTGGGTCTTTGAAAATTATTAAAAGGAGGCCTGTTGGTCTTGTTTTGACCTCTAAAAAAATTGCCTGATTGGCCGCCAAAACGGCTGTTATAATTGGTTCTATTTGATCGGGTATTATAGTTAGATCTATTGGACTTGAACTGGTGGCCACTGTTGGCAGTAGATCCACCAAAATTACTTTGCCGAAAATTATTATTATTTGTGATATTGGAACTTTGAGCCATAAAGGCAAGAGTATTTGAAGTATCATTTTGTAACGTGCCATGTAAATTTTTTATAAAGAGTTCATGGCTTTCAGCACTCGCAACAAGATCAACAAAAGAAGGTATTGGACGTACCGAACGAGTAGTAGTGGAAAAACTTTCAAAAGACGTACCAAGGCCGCATAAGAACCAATGGACTTGATCCATAGCATCAATAGGATGCCCGATAGCCGTCAGTTGATCACAAATATTTTTTAAAGATCGGGCAAAATCAACAACTGATTTATCACCTTTCTTGAGAGCGCGGAGATTATCCCGGAGATTTTGAACCCTTTCAACAGATGCATTACAAAAAGCGGCTTCGAGAGCGACCCATATTTCTCGAGCCGAGGAGAGCCCAATAGTGATGGAGAAAACCTCTTCAGACAGAGAGGCATTAAGCAGAATGATGGCTTGTTGTTCATCCCTAATCCAAGATGTGTGATTGGGATTTGTAATTTCTTTTTCTCCGGATAGTATAGTAGGAGTTGGTGGAGTGAGAGATCCATCCACATGTGATAATAACTGTTGAATACTGAGGATTGGAACCATTTGGGTTCTCCAAGAAATATAATTATTGGGAGTGAGTTTGATAGCAATCATGGGGGCAAGACCACTAAACATAGGATTGGTATTAGAAGAAGAGGGTGAAGCCATGATGGATGAAGAAAAGAAGGCAGAAAACGATGAGCAAGAAGAAGGAAAGAGCCAAGAGATAGATAGAAGACAAGGTGCCAAAGGTTGAGAAACTCAACAACTAGAAGGGTAAAAGGCTGATACCATGTGAATGGTCAGTTCTCATTACTTTGCAATAGGTTACACATTACAATATATAGACATGAAGAATATGAACAATCTAGAAAATAAATAAGAAATAAATACACACGTACAAATATTATCTAATAGTTCGGATATCAAAAGGGCAAAATAATTGATACTACGGTTTTGGATGATGTAAATGGGTTAGTGCATAGTTTAATCAAAAGCAGTGGCGGAGTTAGTGTATTAGAAGGAGTAGTACGGGCTATCCCTCAACCATGTCTCCGTACCGTTTTCGTATTGTAATTTTTTTTTTAAATCTGGTTTTATAAAAGATACCCAAAAAAATAAAAATAAAATTGGAACGCCCCTGAATTTTTGAGCTAGCTACGCCACTAACTAAAAGAAATGCTTATGTAGCTATAATTACATACTTGTTCTATAATATGAGTATATGACTCTTATCTTGTTGGACCTGCTCATCGTCTTGACCCTTCCTAGACACCCAACCCTTTTCTTGGCCTTGTCCTAGATCATCCCAACTTAAACTTCCACAACAACAGTGTTAACACACATGCTTTTTCTCCTTTTCTATTTTAGCAAACAATAGGCTTCCGTTAATCTCTTCTCATTTATCGTATCCTTTGATACGCTCCTCAAATGCCTTCAGTTTTCCAACGGCTTCATCTAAAAGCATCGAATCCAACTTGAAACATTGTTCAACTGAGGCCACAATCTGAAGAAAAGGCTTAGACATTGAATCAAATAGCCTTCTAACCAATTCCTTTTCTCCAATTTCATGTTCGAGACTCATCACCTTTGAAGCTAACACAGTACGTTTAGTTGCAAAATTATCAACCAACGTACCCTCCTTCATGTGTAGTCATTCGAGCTCCCTCTTTAATGTTGCTAGTCTAGACGCTTTCTCCCAATCTACTCCTAAATACCTTGTTTTCAACCCATTCTGTACTTGTTTGGCATCAATGTAACATTCCATTTGTAACACCATATATTCGGGTATGGATTGAAACAAGAAAACAAGGGCTTGCTTTGATTTCTTTGGATCCACCACAACCCCTGGCCCCATTTGTTTGATTGCCTCCAATATGCTAAAAAATAACCGGTGATGGTCCCACCTTTTCACATATTATAAACTAATGGACCTTTACTAACAGAAGCTTAATTTCTTTTTGTCCCATTATCCTTTTCGGTTTAGTAAAGGTCCTTTTCGGTGGGACCACCACTAGTTATTTTTTAAATTGGGACCATTACCGGCCAACAGCTAATAGTTAGGATTATTAAAATCCATTATTCATATTTTTCTTTTCACCTTCAATTCATCTTGACCAAGTCCTGGAGCATTAACGCTCTCATACTAACTATTGGTATAGAACTTGAATCCGGAACAAACAAAAAATGCAAAATATTCGGATTTGATCAAAACCTTTGATCGTCTCTTTTTATTACTAAACCAAACACACAATTACAATAACCCTAACCATCTATTTATACTAAATCAATATCTTGAGGAAAATAAAAGACCTAAACCACTTAAATAAAAAACTAAATAAAAACCGCATATTTTTACCTATAATATGTAGTTATGTACAACATAGTTGTGTACATTCAAGCAACAACCTACATTAGGTTATAGTAATATGGTGGAAGTCGAAGTTTAAGTTTCAAAAAAGTTGTAATTATTTAATTCCGATATTGACATGTTTGAAAATATTGATTTTGTAACGTGTGGCGTATAACAAATTACTTGGTATATATTTTATGTTTTTTTCTCAATATTAAAATAATTTAGAGAAGTTAGGATGAGTTTTCTAGTTTTGGGACTTGACTCTTAGGCTAGAAGGTATGGTGATGGTCCTTCAAGGGAGGATGATCCGCCACGTAGGTGCCACATCATAGTCCTCCCAATAAAGGTCTATCCCACAAAAGTAGAGGGTATGGAGGATGGTCCTAGATGATCCTACCCCACCACTTTTATGTTTTTTTATTTTTTAATCTTCTACTTTTTTTTAACATTTAACAAATAAACTAACAAAATATTTTCATTAATATTAAAAAACATTACATAAACTTAAAAAAAAACATAAACCTAAAAAATAAACTTAAAAAAAATATTAAATTTTTACGAGTGGGCCACTTAAAACACGAGATTGGGCTTGTGGGCCTTGGGCCCAAGCCCACTTAAACCCACATTTAACCCTACCTATAAAAGTGTAGTAAAAAACCTTAGACATCATTCTTGATCAGCCGTTTTCCCATACATTTCCCCAAATTCTCTTGTGAGTTTTCATATCATCCAAACACTCATTTCATTTCTCAAAACACATAGAACATGCCTACAAAAATCAAACATCAGAACTTCATATCCTTCACTCCTTTTTCTTGAAAACCCTCAAATCCTTCACAACTCAAACACATAAACTTCTGAAACACTCACACTCCATCTCCCGATTCCCTAACACAGACAACAATTGGATTATAAAAATTGATGGGTAAGAAATGGAATTTAATTTTTTTTTTTAATTTTAACGGTCACATTTGAAGGAGGGGCCCACCAAAATTGGATCGTCGCCAACGTCAACAACTCCCCGGTGAGGACGGGACGGGGGGGATGGTGTGCCGGTGTCGCCGGTCCTCGACGGGGGTGGGGACGAACCCCATACCTTCTAGCCTTAGTAAATGTTGAGTTTAAGGAATGCTTTGGTCAATATTATTACTAAAAAGCAACATATAAAAAAGGAGTATTGGATTTAAATAACTCAAACTTTCATCAATTTGTCCGATTTGTACATTAGCACTCCCAACTTTCAACGTATTGGTCGATAACACTCCCTAACTAACAGAACCCTAACACAGTTAGCTGATGTCAGCTGCCACGTCAACTGTCACATAAGCTGCCACATCATCAAAAAATTCCACATCGGGTGCTACGTCAGCAAAATGGCCACATCAGCAAAAACTAATTGGGTTAGGGTTCAGTTAGTTAGGAAGTGTTATCCGCCAATAAGTTGAAAGTTGGGAGTGTTGGTATACCAATCGAAAGTTCAGAGTATTATCGGCCAATTGGTGAAAGTTTTTTTTTTAACGGTGAACTTCATGTATAAGGTTACCACGCTCTCCAAATCGTAGAGCCCCGTATTGCCCCACTTTGGCCAGACTATGTTGTCTTAACTGGGCTCACGCTGGAAGTTTGGCTTTTTTGGGCGTTCCCCCGGGAAACCATACCGCCGGCTGCCACTTGACAGTCGTTGTGCCACCATAAGAGCATAACTCTCGGGCGTAACACACGGTGGGACGAAAACCCGGTTGGGATCGGGAACCGAACTAACAGCCTCACACAAGGCATAGTCTAAATTCTTCATTGCCTATATCTACCCCAAGATGACAAACGTGAAAATTGAACTTGAGTCTCTTTTCGAAAACTCAAGCCTCCTACCACTAGGCCATAAGTGGGAGGATGACCAATTGGTGAAACTTGAGATTATTTAAATCTAATATCTCTATAAAAAAGCAGTCTAAAATTTTAAAGGTTTTACAATGTATGACAGTATATTTATTAATTTGTCCGTCCTAAATTAACTGCATTTGTGTACAATATACATAAGGAAGAGGGGGTGGTGATCACTCATCACTCACAACATCCAATCAAATTCTGCCATGTCATCAACCATTATTCCATCACTCACAACCTTTTTTAGTGGAAATGGTCATCACTCACAACACCAAACAATAAACCCTCACACCCCCTCACATCCAATTATCACGGAATGGCCATCACGCGTGAATTTTATAACGGAATCTAAGTTTCATGCGTTAATTTATTTGAGTGGCGGTGGTTTGTTTGTAAAATTCACGCGTGGAAGAAAAGTTTCACGGGAACAAAAGTTCCCACCCCACCTCCCCTAATTACAACAATTTACCCTTTATCAATGATGACCATGGTTTAGAAATCGGTAGTTGGTGGGGACCAACGATGTTAATCGAGATTTATTGTGATTAATTGGCGTCTAGTCAGAATTTTTACAACCATGACTACGACAATAGTACAAAGTTTAATAATTTACCAAATCTTAAAATTTCAGTTATATTTATCTTAAAATATAATTTTATAATTCTTATATCATAATTTAGAGTAAACAACCAAAATGGTCCCTAAGGTTTGGTCACTTTTGTCACTTTAGTCCAACACTCAAACCTTTTGAATATGGGTCTCTGTTGTTTCAATTTTTTTGTTATTTTCATCAAAAAACAAAATCTGGTCAGATTTTTCAGTTAACATCTAGCTTTTTTTGTCTTTTTCCTCCCTTTTAATGAAGGGCAAAATGGCCATATATTTTTAATTTATTATAATAAAACGTTAAAAATACCATTTTGCCCTTCATTAAAGGGAGGAAAAAGACAAAAAAGTTGGATGTTAACTGAAAAATTTGATCAGATTTTGTTTTCGGGATTTACTTAAAGACCAAATGGAAAATTTGAATAAACATTGATTCAGGCTAGACGCTAGGTGTGAGGTACACACTTGATCAACGATATTTTGATTTCGGTGTCAAGGAATCACAAGGGTTCTAAGGGGCGAAACCCCTAGACAATGAAGGTTCCAAGGGAAGGGGTCTGTAACACCACCCCTATGGTTCCATTGAGATCAATGGCAATCAATTTCATTGAAATGATTTTGATTTGCATGATTTGGTGAAATATATTGACAACTGATCATCAGTAGCAAATATCCTGGCCACGGTTCTCTCATATATAGTGGAAATGGTTTGGTCCATATAACAAACAAATTCGTAAATTCGTTTTTCACATAAAATAACATCCTCGTTTTTTGCAAAACGTTTGTCTTATCTAATTAATGATTGCGTATAGACATGAAATATTTTAATCTGATTGTGAAACGATACACGATTCAAAAAACTATCTAAGAATTTAAAATGCGAAACCTACAAGATAACCTTTATCAAAATAAGAACACTCATTTGGACCACATTAACTATCAAAATGGAGGTCCACAAAAATTATAAGATCTTAAAATCAGTTTCATCAAAGACTTAATGTCACAACATTCACAATCTATTCTTTATTGATATCCATATAAATTATACTAAAAATCACTATTTTTTTATTAAATAATATTTTTTATACCTTTATTATTACATTTTTCTCTCCTCCACTCACAACCACCTATAAAAATATTAAAAAAATTATAAGGGGTGAACGGTGTTCTCTCCCCCACTCACAAACACCTTTAAAAATATTAAAAAAAAAATTATAAGGGGTGAACGGTGTTTCCCATATATTTACAGATGAACAGTAACATTCTCATATATTTTCCCTCTCCTGTACTCACAACCACTCAAAAACCACTGACAACCACTATTTATAATATAATCAACTTACTCACATAAATATAAGGCTGGAGGGTGTGGGGGTCGTCCCCAGCCCGTCCAGGTTTGTCGCCGCCCCGCCCCCAATTTCCCACAATACCGGTGTCGTCCCAAACGTCTACACCCCGATGTTGAAGACGTTCCACTACAAGACAAAACCATACTCACACACACATATACATACAAGTCATATATGGGGGTGGTTCTTATTTTAGCGGCTCCCTATATATATATTAGGTTCACCCCCCCATTTCCTTAGTTTCATCCCCTTTGCCCCATCCTCACACACATTCTACGTGACGCTTACGTGGCAGATCATCATCCAAGGATGATCCTCAACCATTATGCATAGCCTATGAGATCTCTCAACTAACAACTTTTACCTTAAAATTACATGTATTTAGGAAAATACCCTCTCCTCTCTCTCTCTCATCAACGCCCGGTAATCGCTAAGTGTGCTCGACGATGAACACCTGAATCTGGATAGTGAACGGGGTTTAATCGATCGGATAATTGGGTCCATCTAGATCTAACCTTTTTCCCTATCGGGGTTCCTGTTTTTATCCATTCGCCACTTAGGTTTTCTGTGGTTTCATTAAGGTTATGATGTTTGACGGAGGGGGAGAACCAGACGATGGTGGTCCATGGTCTAATGTGCAGTATCGGAAGAATGCCAGAGGAAGAGGAGATGGCATCGAATGGTCCTTTTTGGTGCAAAACATATCGGACAATGTAACGAGGAATGTGTTATGGCGGGCTTTCAAGCCGTTTGGATTTGTCTCGGATGCGTATGTGGCCAGGAAACGAGACTCAAGGGGAAAATGTTTTGGGTTTGTCCGATATGTCGGAGTGGTGAACATGAAGGAAACACTGGCTGCAATGAATACAGTAAAAATGTTTGACATGAAAGTTACTGTTTCATTGGCAAAATATGACAAAGATCATAAGAAGATTAGCTACGCTCCGGACGTGCTGGGTAGGAGTACATGGAGGCCGAAGGAGGGTCAGCAGGTGTATCAGAAACAGGTTGATGGTAATAGGTATGACGGATATCCTCCTACAGATAACCATATGCCTAATTATGGTCCGGTAACTAAACCGTCCCCCCAGGACGGACGTTCATACGCTGACATGCTTAAAGGTAATTCGGTGGGGAACAATAACGGGGCAAAAGTGATTATGGTGGGGGGTAAAGGATCCCTATACCCTCTCCATTGTATTGGTAGGTCTGTTCTTGGCCATACCAAGGATGTTATGACCATTTGTGAGTTATGACAGTCTATTGAAGATGTGGGCATGAACGAAGTCGGTCTGTCATATGTTGGGGGGGTAACATTTTTATTAACCTTTAGAGATAAGGCTTGTGCTAATATGTGCTTAGGGCTCCATGAGGGGTTCTTTAAGTCTGTTTTCTCTCAGTATAAGTTATGGAATGGCGAGGATATCCCATATAGCAGGCTGGTGAACCTGACCATCAATGGTGTGCCGTTTATTATTCGTGATGATGCTCTTTTTGATGATATTGGGGGTAAGTTCGGAGAAGTGGTAAAAAAATCGACATTTTCATGGCAAGAGGAGGATAATTCACGTGGATCAGTAATGATAGTAACCTCAATTCCGTCTAGGATTGAGGAGGCTGTGGTTCTTAAATGGAATAATAAAACAATCGTCATTTGGGTATCGGAGACTAATGGGCAATGGATGCAGGATATCGATGCCTCGTCTTTACCCGGTTCCCAAGATTCTGAGTCGGATATTGAGTCGGATTCCGATGAGGAGTCGGTAGAGATGGAGGAGCTAGAGGAGGGTGAGATTAGTCAAAAGCTGGGGAATTCCGATCGCCGAAAGGATGATGACATGGTAAACGGCCGGCAAGAGAATGATCCGGTGGTAAACGAATAGTTGGTGGACAACCAACAGCCAGAAAGTAATCAAGAGTCTGCCCCAATTAATGTTGTTGAGAACACAAACAGTTTGCATGGGGATTCGGTAGGGGCGGAGCATGTTGATGTAATTAATGATGTCCAGTCAGTTGGATTGAGGGAAGCTAATAATGCATTTAGTGGTGGGCCAAATATTACTTATCCGAGAGACAACATGGTTGGGCCCATTGCTGAAGTGGTGAATAATGGCCCAAGTATGGTTCCTAATTTGGGGAAAAGAAATAGGGTAGATCGTAGCCCACATTCTGTTGGGTCTACTCAGGGGCCCACGCAGAGGATGTTTAATCAATCCAGTTGCACACCATTAGAACCAATTGACCTGAACACTCCTGTTCGGGAGAATTCTGGAAGCTTTGGTGTAGGCGGCACTGCTCCTGTTGATAACCTTGGCTCCTCGGATGTCCCACAAGCAGATTCGGTGGTCAGCGATCGAAATCCAGGTCCGGAGGTTGGTACTGGCTTTACCGGTGACACCCCACAACAACAATTAATGGAAGTGGTACAGGCTACTATCCAGGTTGGTTCATTAATTGGAGTAGATCTTAACGGTTTCGTACCAGCGACTGAGATGCTCGTTGCTGATGAAGGTGTTACACATGGTTCTAGATGAATTGTTTGTCTATAAATTTGAGGGGGGTTCGGAACAATCGCAAATCGGATTGGATCCGTGGTCTAAAAACTAGCTATGGAATTCATTTTATTGCTATTCAGGAAACTAAAGTTCAAGATGCTGAGTCGTTTTTGTTTAATCAGTTCTGGGGAAGGGCAAAATTTAAATTAGCTGTAGTGAACTCACAAGGAAGATCTGGAGGTTTAGCATGTCTTTGGTGCCCGTCAGTTTTTAGGTGCGTTGATGTTATCCGTAGTCGATATTTTATTGTGGTTTCGGGTTTCCTGGTACAAACGGGGTGCATAATTAACCTCATAAATATATATGCCCCAAATGAGGTTATTAGTAGACGTGCATTGTGGTCGGAGATTTTGGTTATCAGGAATTCATTACAGGGGTTATGGGTCATGATGGGTGACTTTAATGAGGTTCGGTATGCTAGTGAACGCATGAACTCAGATTTTGTAGCAGCTAATGCAGAAGCGTTTAATCAATTCATTTTATCGGCGGGTTTGGTGGAATATAATATGGGAGGGGGGAACTATACATATATCTCTGATAATGGTAAAAAGCTGAGCAAACTGGATCGGTTTCTTGTATGTTTGGGTTTTAGGGAACAATGGCCAAATGCAACGGTGCTTGCTTTAGACAGGGTAGCGTCGGATCATAGGCCTATTGTTTTATCTACCGTCCAATCGGATTTTGGTCATATACCGTTTAGATTTTTTAACTCTTGGTTCGAGTTCCCCGGATTTCTAGATTTCGTGTTACAGAAGTGTGGATCGTTCTCTTTTTCGGGTCCAGAAGATCTTGCACTTGCAATAAAATTGAGGTGGTTAAAGAATAATATAAAGTCATGGCTGAAAATGGAAAAAGAAACTAGGGAAGGTCTTTATGGCACAAAAAAAAGGAGGTTGGCAAATTTAGAAACTATGGCGGAAGAAAGGATGCTGTTGGGAGAAGAATTGGATGAGAGGGCAGATTGCAGGAATTATATGGCTGAATTTGACAGAATTAAGCATCTAGATTTGAGGCAAAAATCCAGATCCAAGTGGGCTATCGAAGGTGACGAAAATTCTGTCTTTTTTCATCATATTATCAATTCTAATATTAGTACGAATCGATTGAATGGATTATTGATTGATGGTACCTGGATTACGAACCCCCTTTCTATCAAGGAGTCTTTGTATGAATTTTTTGCACATCAGTTCACGGAACCTATGCCTATTCGGCCGAAGTTGGTATGTCCGAATCTGAATACCATTTCGGACGAAAAGGCTATTATGTTGGAGAGACCTTTTTCAGTGGAGGAAATTAAAGCGGCTGTGTGGGATTGTGATGGGGACCGTGCACCGGGACCGGATGGTTTCAACTTTAAATTCATTAAAAGATGCTGGGCTGGTTTTCGGGAGGATTTGGTTAAATTATTCAACAAGTTTTATGACTCAGGTTCTCTTAATTCGTGTTGCACATCCTCGTTCATAGCGTTAATACCAAAAGTAAAAGACCCGGTGAGTCCAGCAAATTTTAGACCCATTAGTCTTATTGGAGTTATCAACAAAGTCATTTCTAAGGTGCTTGTTAATAGATTAAAAGGTGTGGTGGGAGGGTTGGTTTCGGAACAACAATCGGCGTTTCTGGCAGGTAGGAACATAATGGATGGCCCACTTGTTCTTAATGAGGTTTTCAGCTGGCTAAAGAAGTCAAAGCGTAGTGGCATGTATTTTAAAGTGGACATTAATAAGGCTTACGATTCAGTGAATTGGGCGTTTCTAGACTCCATTTTGTCACAGATGAACTTCCCGAATAGGTGGCGCGCATGGGTAATGGCTACTCTATACTCTGCTAAAGCTTCGGTTTTAGTAAATGGGTCACCGACAAGGGAATTTGAATGTTCCCGTGGGCTTCGTCAGGGGGATCCATTATCACCTTTCTTGTTTGTAATTGTTATGGAAGCACTTACTGGTATAATGAAAGAAGCAGAGTCAGTTGGATTGTTTCATGGGATAAAAGTCACTAATGACGGACCCTCTTTGTCGCACTTGATCTACGCGGATGATGTTATGTTCAATGGGGAATGGTCGATATCTAATGTGAATCATTTACGGCGGATTCTGAGATGCTTTTATCTAGCATCTGGTTTGAAAGTGAATTTAGAGAAGTGTTGGTTATACGGTGTGGGGGTGGAGGAGGCGGAGATTCAAAACATGGCACTTCGCTTGAGGTGTGGACAAGGTACGTTCCCTTTTAAACATCTTGGCTTAGTGGTGGGTGCTAATATGAACTTGGCTCGGAACTGGAAACCGGTAATTGATATTTTCAAAAGTAGATTATCAATATGGAAGGCTAAAACGTTGTCGTATGGTGGGAGGATTACACTAATAAAATCGGTTTTAAACACATTACCGACATATTACTGTTTAAAGCACCAGTCAAAGTCATAGAGGAGTTGGATAGGATTCGTCGGGTTTTCTTTTGGGGTGGCTCGGAAGAAAAAGCTAAAATGAACTGGGTGGCGTGGGACAAAACAATCGCTCCGGTGGAATATGGGGGGCTGGGGTTCGGTTCACTCAGGGATGCTAACTTAGCTATGTTAGCAAAATGGTGGTGGCGGTTTAAATCGGAAAAAACAGGGCTGTGGCGTAGGATCGTTTGGGCAGTTCATCATAATTCGAGGGCTTGGAAAGACATCCCGGTAAAGACTTCAGTAGCAGGGCCATGGAAGAATATATGCAGCATTCGGCAACCGTTTTATGCAGCCGATATCGACCTGAATAGTGCTTTTTCAGCAGTTGTAGGAGATGGTAACAACACTCACTTCTGGTTAGATAGCTGGATTGATCCGGTACCATTATTTTTGAAATATCCCGAACTGTTCAAAGAAGAAGTGGCTAAAGACTGTCTGGTTGCAGATCGATGGGCTGTTGGTGCTTCCGGTACTGTTTTTAATTGGGACTGGGCCCGGCCAGGTCTCGGCCTGATTGAGACTTCTCAACTGCAGCAGCTCTTGCTATTATTGAGTAACAGGTCGGAGTCGGTGGGACCAGATGTGTGGAGATGGAATTATGAGGTGAATGGTTCCTTTAGTGTAGCAAATATTAAAAAGATTCTCGGATCGGTTGGTCGAGTCAGTCCCGATTGTGTGTTTGAATGGAATAGCTGGGTTCCAAAGAAGGTTGGCATAGTGGCTTGGAGGGCCGATATGGAGAGGCTGCCGACCAAGAGCGCATTGGCTAGACGGAATGTGCCGGTATCGAATCAGATGTGTGTATTGTGTGGAGATTACGAAGAGTCATGCGATCACATTTTTGTTTCGTGTCATTTCGCTCAAATGATTTGGCAAAACATGGCAATTTGGTGCAGGATTCCGCCGATAATTGCGTTTGGTATTAAAGACTTACTTACACTACATGGTCCAAGATCGAGTTCGAGGAGGAGTAAAGTTATTCATGCGGTCGTTCTTGTTACTTTCTGGTGTATATGGAAGATACGAAACGAGGTTGTCTTCAGACAAGCGGTCCCAAATGTCACAAGAACCTTAGATGAGATTAAATCGATGGCGTATTTATGGGTTAAGAGTCGGTCGAAAATGGCTACTCTATCATGGGAGAACTGGAGCCGTTTTAATTTAGGTGCTATGTAATGATGTATTGATGTTCCAGATTGGTGTAAAACGTTGTATATTTGGTGTGTAGCTTCTTGCTACTATTAATAAAATTTTGTCGGCCGTTCAAAAAAAAAAAAAACAACTTTTACCTTATAAATACAATTGAGATCATTAAAGAATACATCACGTTTTTTTTTTTTGGTCACACAATAAAAAGTAAACTAATAGGCGTTGTAACAATTTTTATCTGGAAATCAGTTTCATCAAAGACTTTCACTTTAATTTATGACTACTCATTCCAAAGAAAGTTTACTTCGAAACGTTGATAAAAATTAGCGCAGTCAGGGGCGGTTCTTAGAAGAGCCGTGGCAGGGCCATGGCCCGGGCAAGTTTTTCGGCCGTAGTTCTAATTTTCCGCATTTCGCTCGAAATTTTTTATATATACTATGTTTGGCCAGGGCTTGTCCGGGCTTTTTTTAGTGCCCGTGTCTTTCGGCCATGACATGTTCAACGGGCAAGATCAGCTACTGAGCGCAGTGGTAAATTCATAAATTTAAAAAAACATCATATTTTATAGGTTGTAGGAGGAAAACAAACTCTCAAAGCCGAGCAGCTTTGAAGAGTTGTACGTTTGTGCATTGATAACATGTACATTATCACACACAACAATTTTGAATAATATTTACACCAAAACGTAAATAAAAATAATCGCAGCGGGATATTCGTAATTTTGTAGAACCGGTATAAGAGAAATAAAAACAAAAAAAATTACGATTGAGATGAGGGACTTTGATGATTTTCTTCTCAACGGATATGATGGTGCAAACATGATGATGACTATTTCGAAAGCATATATACACTTATAGGGGTTGAGTTATAATACAAAAGATTTAAAAATAAGAAGGGTAAGAAGGCACCAGAGAGTGACAAGTGTCCTATGAGTAATTAAATGGAAAGAGTAATTTTGTCTACAAGAGGAAAGAGAATATGCACATGCAAGTCACATGCTATTTCCCCCCTAACTTTTAAACGTCCGTAACTTTTTTATACATTATTTGTTTTAAAAAAAAATTATACCATAAAATCGAGCGTTTTTTTATCTTTAATATGAGTACCATATTGTTATATTTTTCAAAAAATTTCAAAAACTCAGTTGCATATTACACAATGGACGTGATGTAAAACACAATGTAAATTAGATTAAAAGCACAATCAATAACAACAGATAAAGATACAATGGACAACATACTAAAACACAATGAACATAACGTATAACACAATGACGATAACATATAACACAATAAGAATCAGACTAAATAAAAACACAATTGATGACAACAGATAAAAGACACAATTAATGACAGCAAATAAAAGACACAACGGAGAGCAGATGAATGCACAATGAAAAACAAACTAAAAACACAATACTTAACAAACTAAAACACAATGAACAAGATAATAAAAAAAATTGAACAAATTATTAAACCACAATGGACAACATATTAAAACACAATGAATAACATATTACACAATGGACATGATGTAAAACACAATGTAAATTAGATTAAAAACACAATCAATGACAACAGATAAAGACACAATGGACAACATACTAAAACACAAAGAACATAACGTATAACACAATAAGAATCAGACTAAATAAAAACACAATTGATGACAACAGATAAAAGACACAATTAATGACAGCAAATAAAAGACACAATTGAGAGCAGATGAAGACACAATGAAAAACAAACTAAAAACACAATACATAACAAACTAAAACACAATGAACAAGATAATAAAAAATTGAACAAATTATTAAACCACAATGGACAACATATTAAAACACAATGAATAACATATTACACAATGGACATGATGTAAAACACAATGCAAATTAGAATAAAAACACAATCAATGACAACAGATAAAGACACAATGGACAACATACTAAAACACAATGACCATAACGTATAACACAATGGCGATAACATATAACACAATAAGAATCAGACTAAATAAAAACACAATTGATGACAACAGATAAAAGACACAATTAATGACAGCAGATAAAAAACACAATGGAGAGCAGATGAAGACACAATGAAAAACAAACTAAAAACACAATACATAACAAACTAAAACACAATGAACATGATAATAAAAAAATTGAACAATATATTAAAACACAATGAATAACATATTAAACACAATGACCTGAACTAATAACACAATTTATAGAAAACCCAGATATAACAAAATCTTCATTGTGTCATATATTTTGTTATAGGTTTTTATAAAAAAGCAATGGATAGAACTCAAATTAACATTGTGTTATAAGTTTTGATAATAACACAATGTATAGAAACTCTACTGACCAAAACCCAGTTAAAAGACACAATGACCTGAATCTTTAACACAATGCCAAAAAACCCAGTAAAAATGAAAATTTTTATTTTATTTTTATATGATAATATGGTACTCATATTAAAGATAAAAAAACGCTCGTTATTATGGTGATTTTTTTTTTGAAAAAAAATGTCGTATGAAAAAGTTATGGACGTTTTAAATCGATGGGAGAATTGGCATGTGCCTTGCATGTGGAGAGAGAAAATCCATAAATATAGGATTCCTTTTATGCCCTTCTATTATCTTCTTTTCCCTACAACCAATCTCAACCCTTCAAATCTAAGATCAATGAACTAGAATCCTTCTTACACTTCTTATTTATTTTATCCTTTGTATTTGATCCTAACCCACACTTATAGTATGAAGGATTATTAAAGATAGGGTAAAGTTATTCTACAAATGCTCCTAAAAATAAGAAGTGTACAAAGACACAATGGATCACAAAATATAACATAATGTCGAGCAAAATATAACACAATGCAGAAATATATAACATGTCAAAGAAAAAAAGACACAATGAGTTATGAAAAAAAAGACGCAAATACAGAAAAAACACAATGATAAATAAAAAGACACAATGATGTAAACAAAAAGTCTAAAATCTACGAGCTAAACGTCTAAAAACAAAACCTAAAATCTCACATCGTAGAGTTCGATAAGAAGGTTACAATGCCGCTTGAGTAAGGTTAATTATGAGTCCGATATGATACTTTTCTTACAAGTTCTTATTTTTAGGAGAATATGTAAGAGATAGATAGAATTAACTTGTGGAGGTTGGTGACTTAGAAACAACAAAAAGAAATGAAACTTTATCAGTCAATTGAGTATGGAAATGAGTTATATTAATTAATTTGGGCCGATCACTAAAACCAAGTAATGGGCTGAAAATCAAACCAAGATTGGGCTGAAGGTTTTAATCAGGAAAGTTTTCTTTATGATATGCTTGAGAGTGTATTTGTAGGATATTTTCTTCAACAAATTGTAATTTAAAATTTATAATGTGATATATATTTTGATACTACTATACCTAATAAGGCAACTGTACCTATCACGATATTCAGATAGTATAGTTGTGGTAAGAACCAAGTATCAAACAACAAACATGGTAGCTCTCAGAACTTCATTTTGGTTTTTGTTAAGTCAAAGGAGATTGGAGAAAAAAAACTAAAAATAAATAAACAGGCATAAAATTAAAAAAAATAAGAAAATATGTTGAGTAACACTATCCAAGACGAATATCACTTTGCCTTCAAATCCCTTTGATGTTATAAATGATTTTTAAAATAGAAAAGGGTGTTGCTAAATGTACCCCCATTTTTCAAATTTTTACTGGCTACACCTCCCCCCTGAAGTTTGTAAATAAAAACAATGAACCCTTGTGTTTTCTACTTTTTTAAAATTACATAAGAAACTATCCCTATTTTTTATAGGGGTTTATCCACTTCCCATAATTTGAATACTTACCTAAACGTGTTTTCTTTTACATTAGAACGGCTTCATAAACAAAATTCCTGCTGATTGAAAGAAGGAGATTAAGAGAGACCTTGAAAAACGATTTAGTGCAACTTTGATTTTCATCAAAAATCTAATTGATTGAGCGTTCTTGGTATGTATTCATCTTCTCATTAATATAGTTCTTATTTTTTTTTTCGGTTCAAACTTTACCACAAATCGATTTGTGGATGTATTAAAGTCAATTCGTTGCTGTACATAATGTTTGATATATTGCGTATGAAGACTTCCTCTTTGGTAATATATTATATTTATGTATTAAAGTCATTCGTTGCAGTAGTTTCAGAAAAGAAAAGCATATAGTTGCAGAAAGAAAAGAAAAAAGAACCCTAGAATCGATCAACCTTATTATCACACATAGAACCTAATTTGTTGGTATTGTTGTATTACACTAGAGCTCAATCCTTAATTTAATACCAAACGGCTCTATTACAACACATCATGATTTGTTAGTATCAACAGGAAACTATTATATTTAAACAATAAGGTATTATAATTATATTACTTATTGGTTTCTTTTGATGAACGAGTTTAATTAAATATTAGAATCCCTTTTTTTTCTACAGTAGTGATTGGTACACTCAAATAGAAAAGGTAATAAACTTTATGGAGTTGATGAGCTGCATAAATTATTGTAATGTTAATAATTGTTTTCTAGTTTATGCCTCTGATGTTAGTTATCACGGTTTATCACAGTTCGACATCAAGAGTTATACAAGTAAAGCTACTGGCACCAAAAAAATAAACTGTCCATTTGAATTGATCGGAGCATATACAAAAATGAATGATTGTTGGAAGTTAGTTCATATACGAGATGAACATAATCATCCGCCCGCACAACATATGGAGGGGCATGCATATGCAGAGCGATTGTCACGTAATGAGTTTCAATTAGTAGCGGAGTTTACAAAGAAGCATGTGGCGCCACGAGATATTCTTGGTATTATAAAGGAGCAAAATGGAGATAATGTGTCTACCCTTAAAACCGTATACAATGCACGCAATAAAATTCGAAAGATAAACCATAAAGGAAAAAGCCCAATGCAGGTTGTTATGTCTCGGTTACAAGAAAATGGTTATACTTATTATACTTCCGTCATCCATGTTAAATTAGAAGGTGACTATCCGATGCCTCTACCCAACAATGTTTGGAGAATGAACCGAAGTGACGTCGCAGCAGATTGGGAAGTTATGTACAGATCTCGCATAAACAGGTATAGGGAGCTGATGAACCCTAATCCAGACCAAAGTGTACAATATGTTGGTTAAACTTTAATTGCAATTTTTTTTTTAAACTTCATTTGTTACTTATGGATAAGAACCTTCTAGATGCATGTTTGGATTGATTCGATTATGTTTCGATGAAATTGAATTGCTTTTGATTGATATTCGGTTTATTTTGAATAAAGTTTGAACATTTCAGTTGGTTATAAATCATTTACGAAGTGAATCGGTTGGTGTATCATTTGTGATTTCGAACAGTTTTTTTTTATCTAAAAACCCATATTATACTTTGAAGATAAATATGTCACTTGAGAAAAAAAAAAGCTACAGGACTCATGGGAAAAAAAAGCTATAGGTCTCGTGGGAAAAAAAAAGCTACAGTACTCGTGGGAAAAAGAATGTGGGAAAAAGCTACTAATTATTTAATACAAAAATTCATACATTAAATGTGAATCATGCATTTTTAAAGAGTGAAATTTGAAAAGTTTTAAAATGTTTTTTATGGAAAGGGGGGTGCATTTAGTAAAAAGGGGGTGCATTTAGCCAACCCCAATAGAAAATTGGTGTGGTATTTTGAAACTCTATTATACTTTTCATAAAATGGAAAGACTCCTTGGTTGGGTTATAAGTTCATGATGAGTTCTGGTTGAGAAACAACAAACTATAAGTTCATGATGAATTCCGGTCTAGAAACGCGACACTAAAACCTAACGTGCGAAACTGAAAGCGAAAAACAAAAAGACGGTTCGGCAAGAAAGTGCCTAAATTTCAAACGAGCAAAACTTGGGCTAGGAAAGGAGTTGCGGGAGCCATAACCTATCAACAAATAGATTTCGAAGACCTGAATGTGAAAAGGTTGAGTAACTGACCATTACAATAACATAACAATCCGTTATAGGAAAAGTTCAATGATGAACCATCATCAGCCGTAATGGTTTGTTACGTTCAAAAAGATAAAACACCAGAATTTGAAGCATAGGATGATATCGGACCATTACCAATCTGTAACGGTCTGTTACGGTGAGGCGGTCATGAAGTAATCCTGAAGCAAGGGTAATAGAGACCGTCACCAACCCGTAATAGTTTGTTACGGCCCACTGAGATGTATAAATAGGAAGGTTAAGGATCTCTTTTGGTATTCATTTCAGTTTAATTGGAACACTATATTTAAGATAATTTTGAGCTTGCAATACCCCTTTGGGTGTTGTGCGCTAGTTATCCTTGGTGCACGGGTCAAGGGAACTCCGCATCAACTATCGTAGAAAGTTAACTAGGTATGGTTCTATCCAATAAATATGTCTTGGTAATTTAAGCTAGGGTCACGGTCGGGGTCAAGGTAGGCGTTAGATAACTTCACCTTAGTTAGGCATGGGTTGATCACCGATGCTTAAACAAGAAAGAAATATCTAAATCTAACCATGGCAACAAAAAGCTAAGCCATTGTTTAATAATGACTTGATTTGGGACAAGGACCAGGTCGTGGTCAGTCATAAGAACACCCCGAAGATAGGGTGAATAACCGTTGTGTTACCCTTCTTGAGGTTGGAAGAAACGCTACCAGGCTTAGGGAAGAAGGAAAACCCTGTCTAGTTAGTAACCCTTGCCATAACACATTAGTGGTGAGTTTATGAGTGTTTTTACCATGTGAACATGCTAGTTAAACTGTAATAGTTCATTGTATTTAAATATTGTGTCACGGGATGTTCCCTGAATAGGCCATACATCGTATGTCCAATGTCGTCACAAAGACAGTTTGTGGCCTAATGTTGCCCTACAGGTAAAAAAGAGTGACCGATGGTTGAGGATTGCACCTGAAGAGCTAGTTTCTTATGTTACTTGTTGTAAACAAATTATGATATAACCGATATTCACAGTTTTAGTAATATGTAAACCGTTGCTAAGTCTGTATAAGTTGATCATGTATGCCCTATCATGGGTCTGAATCCATTGTAGCATCAGATGTAACAAAGGATGCTGTGTAGATGAAGAAAGTAATTGCTGAATTGTAGCATCAGATGTAACAAAGGATGCTGTTTAGATGAAGAAAGTAATTGCTGATCTTGAAGTGGTACCAAACATTAAGAGATCATTCGAGATACTTTGTGTCAACACAGGTGTTATTGATTAAGCAAAAGAATCAAGTTCACATCACAACACTAAGCATATACTCAAGCAGTTCCACTAAATACAGAAGATACTGGATCGACATGACACCATAATAACTTAATAAGCAAAGTTTACACAGGGCAAAATTTAGTAGACCCATTTACTAAGCCAATGTCTCAAGTAACACATGAGAAACATGCTGACAAGATATGACTTAGGATAGCTAGTGATTGGAGTTTATATGTATTTCAGTTTTTGGATATTTTCGAACTATAACATTTACATACTTTGTTCTGATTTACTGGTTACATTCTTTAAAATGAATGTTATTGTGTTCGATTTTTAGTGCATTTAAATCCTTGAATAATTGTTATTCTAAATATCTGTAGTCGATCAGATTTGCGGGAACAAATATGAATTTATACTTTTCACACAAACTTGTTTAATTAGTTGAAAACCACATAGACATGGTCTTGTAGATAGTTTAATTGAAGTGATAATCAAAGATAAGTTTTTAATACTAACTCGTACGCTCAATTATCCAATCATAGATGCCAAAACCCCATGAGCTACCAAACTGCTCACGATGCAAGAAAACTGAATGCGAATGATAAAAGGCGAATACTTAAAACATAAACAATTCGTTTAAATAAACCAAATCACAAGTGTTATCACAATAGCAAATAAGGAAACAATCCAAAAACCTAAATCAAATGAAGTTTTATGTTTAACCTATACAAATCATTCACCCGGAGGAAGTTACAGAGAAATTAGCCGCCCATCAACATGTTCAGATATTCAATGCTTATTGAGAATGTTGATTTCATCTACTGGTATGATTAGAGGATGATTGGAGCTCTCAAAATCACCTTTCGTATGCCGAAAAGCGTCTGGGAATTGATTATTTTCGTAAACCTAGATAGGGTATTAATTCCTAAATTCGTGTCCTTTCTACCAACATAGAACATAAATTATGTCTTGGGGGATGTAATTTACGCCCCCACCCCCTAAAACCTAACACTTTCTGTTGGTGCATATTTTGTACGTCTGCCACTGTGCGAGTAGTTAGATAGAGCGTGTGTTGAATATTGTATAGAATAGAGAAAGATGGTCAGGTTTAGTAAATGTCAAGGTCCATCCGGACGGATGACCATCCGGACGGATGACTATTGTATAGAATAGAGAAAGTTGGACATGTTTAGTAAATGTTAAGGTCCATCCGGACGGATGACCATCCGGTCGGATGGCAATCCGATCAGATGGACACATGTGTTAGTTGTCTATAAATAGGGGGTTGGGGCTTCCATTTGGATAAGCTTTTTGTCACACCCCAACTGATGGCGGAAACATCGGGGCATGGCACTAAGCGAAACAGATTCTCCAGAAGTTTCCACAACAATTATCATTACTATTCAATTTAAAATAACATGTCCCATACCATGTTTCAAACAGTAAACAAATTATTACAGATAACATCTAGGCAAATGATTCTAATCCGACAACTCAGATTTCAAAATAGAGCAATTGTTTATCTGCTTCTAGAGACCCTTGATTCAATTACTACAGACAACTATTTGTTGGGCTCTAAAGCTTTATTCTAGCTTCAAGTTCCTATCATGTGTGCATCCTAAGCACCTGTCACATACGTTAAAATAAAGTCAATACATATAATTTAAAGGTGAGCATACAAGTTTGATAATAGCATATAGAGTTTGAATTCGTTTACGCATAACCAGCACGTACACATAGTGAAATGAAGCACGTTAGTTATAGACATAGATCCATCGATACCAACGACTGCGGGTTGACTGCCCAAGGCAGTTCGCAATACATGATTACCACCATAATCCATGCAAGTAATTGTCCTTAACAACCCCCGTGTGAACGGGTGCTGAGTCCAAACTATAGTACTATCGTTGCTAAGGCAGGTAGACAGCATTCCATGTGTAAACATAACAAACAAGCATTCATAAGCCACGTATAACATGCATTAACGGTTAGCGTTCAAATAGTATTGAGTAGTGTGATTGTTGTAGTTTGAATATTCGTAACGTATGTAACACCCAAACTGCATAAAGCAAAAAGGGATCGAGTATACTCACAGCGGTTGATGGATTGAAGGGAGCGCTTAGCGAGTAAAGTTAGCCTGAATGGATTGAGAGCATAACGATAAGTGACGCGTAAAATGATGCAAAGTGTTGTAGAGTCGGACAGCTAGTCGATCGGACGGTAGTTCGATCGGACGGCTGACCGTTCGGTTGGCAGTCCGCTCGGACCGCTGTCCGGTCGGTCGGTAGGCCGATCGGATGGCTGTTCGAGTGGATTATTTCTTCCTTTGAGAAGGATGTGTTTGTGTATGATGGCTTGACTTTTGAAGTTTTCGTTGTAGCATTTGAAAACATTGAAGTACCTTTACTCTTCAGGTCGGTCGATCGGACGGCTGTTCGATCGGCCAACAACCCGATCGGGTAGGTATTTTAATGCATTGTAGTGATTTGCTTTGGATCGGACAGGTGTTCGATCGGACAGGTCAACAAGTCAAAAACTTAATGAATTGTAAAGTGACGCAATAATACGGCTTGCTGACCGGTCAGTTGGCAAGTCAACAATAGTCAACAACTTTAAATGAAATGCTAAGTATGGTGCAGTGGATCTGTTAACTGATCGATTGAACACTAATGCTGTTCGATCGGACAACATGCATGAACCACCATGATGAGTTCTCAGCAGGGTGTCACCTGATCGGACGGCTGTTCGATCGGGTGGCACTCCTAGTGCATCGAACATGTTGAAAATCGATCAAGTGTTGAAGTATAGTATCTCATGAAAAATCGATCAAGACTACTGTCCGATCGAACAACAGTTCGTTCAATACTAGTCTTCAAAATGAATTGATTAAGTGTGGGACCATGTGTTAACCGATCGGCTGGCCAGTCGATCGGCTGACTGTCCGATCGATCGGCTGGCTGTCCATTCAGACAGCAGTCCGATCGGTCAGCACCCTGACCTGATCCGCCTATTCGTCTAACACTTGGTTGTTCTGATTGTTTGTCGTTTTATCGAGGTATTTTGACAACGAGTCGAACCATAGATCCCTCGTCCTTACTTGGTTCCCCTAATCGGACAGGAATCACCCAAATCCGGCCGGTGAACTGTTCGGAACGGGGTTTAGCGTTTAACCCGAAATCGGTTAACCTCGTGGATAGAATCCGGATCTTGAGCCATGCAACCACCAGAGTGATTTGTAAACCGGCACATGCCCCGTTTCTATCGGTTTGAAGGCATTGAGTGAAAAAAAGTTGAAAGAAAGTTGGAAAATCCATCTTTCAATCTTTTTCACCATGTATGTGTTTAGATCTATGAAGGATCTTTGTTTGTTTATGTGGAAATCGGCTAGATCCAAGTTATTCTTGGTGGATTTGAGGCCAAAACATGAAGTTCTTCAAGAACCCATGATGACATCATCCTAGAACACTTGAATCTCGATGATTTCACGGTTAAAAGTTAAGATTTGAAAGATAGAAAGGGATAGGAGTGCGTGTAGATCAACAAAGTACAAGATTTAGGACGAAATCTTACCGGAATCGAGAGAAATCTGAGAAAAGGTTGAGTTAAGAGTGTTGGTCGAACAGAGGTTTCCAAAAGTGGAAAGGATGAAAATGACAGGGGTATTTATAGGATGCCAAATGGGGAAAGTGCTGGCCGATCGGCCAAGCAGCTCGATCGGACAGCCTGTCCGATCGGACAACAGTCTGATCGGTTGGCTGTTCAATCGGCTGGTAGCCTGATCGATCAGCTGCACGTTTCGAGTGTTCGGTGCGACGATTTTTGATATTTCGATTTCGGTTACGAGCGGTTCGATACGACAGGGTTTCCTAGTCAAATTACTTTTAATCCCAACCACTCATATCTTGCGCTATCCTTTCTACACTAATTATCATAGTTCGATTGTGATTCGAATTCGATGTCGATTGAGTTCGGTTGCATTTCGAGTTTCGATTGATTACCACATATAACATAAATGAACATGCACAAGTAACACATAAGGCACACACACACGTATAACAATAACTAAAATGCGTAATTCAAGTCGCGATTCGATGTCGATTTGATTAGCATAGCTTGATTATTGTTTAGTTAACTTTATCGCATTGTTACTTCCTATAGTTAACAGTCGTGGGTCGATTGAATAGCGAATAACACACGTCGATTATTGTAATTATAGACACTTACTCCACATAATAGCTAAAATAAAAGAAATCTATTATTAATCGGCTGCGCGAAATCGGTCGTTGACTTTGACCCTGACTTGACTTTGACTTCTCGAAAACACTGGGTGTTACAGCCTCCCCTTGTTTAGGGAATTTCATCCCGAAATTAAGGTGAAAGTTGTACAACACCGTGAATCACTTTCTCACTCTAGACTTTCTCCTTAAAAAACTGCGGGTACTTCGCCTTTATGTCGCTTTCGAGTTCCCAAGTGAACTCTGCGCCTCGTTTGCCTTCCCATCGGACTTTCACAATAGGAATGCGAGAGCGTCTGAGTTTCTTGGTTTGGCGATCCATGATTTTAACAGGCTTTTCCACGAAGTGTAATGTTTCGTTCACTTGCAGATCATCGAGAGAAACGTGTAAGTCGTGGTCGGCTAGGCACTTTTGGAGGTTTGACACGTGGAAAGTCGGGTGGACGTTACTAAGTTCCTCCGGTAGTTCGAGTCTGTAGGCGACTTTTCCGATCCTTTCCTGAATCTTAAAAGGTCCAACATATCGAGGCGCGAGCTTTCCTTTCTTGCCGAATTGGACCACACCCTTCCAAGGTGATACCTTTAGGAGTACGTAGTCACCAACGTCAAATTCAAGGAGCTTGCGTCGTCTATCGGCATAACTTTTCTGTCGGTTCCGAGATTTTACCAGGTTGTCTCGAATTTGGAAAATTCTGTCTGTCGTTTCTTGTAATAGCTCAGGACCAGTTAATTGCGAATGGCCGATTTCGTGCCACACAATAGGCAATCGACATCTTCTTCCGTATAAAGCCTCGAATGGTGCCATTTGAATGCTGGAATGATAGCGGTTGTTATACGAGAATTCGACTAACGGCAGGTATTTGTCCCAATTACCACCGAAGTATATGACACACGAACGGAGCATGTCTTCAAGAGTACGAATCGTTCTTTCAGTCTGACCGTCGATTTGAGGGTGGAATGCGGTACTTAGGTTGAGCGATGTACCAAGTGCCATTTGAAATGTTTCCCACAGTCGCGAGGTAAACCGAGCATCACGATCAGAGATGATAACACGAGGTGTACCATGATTACAAATGATCTCGTCGGTGTAGATTCGGGCTAATCGTTCTACCTTGTAGTCTTCCCGTATTGGCAAAAAGTGAGCTGATTTAGTCAAGCCGTCGACCATAACCCAAATGCTGTCGTAACCTGATGACGTGTGTGGTAGCTTTGTTATAAAGTCCATAGCTATACTCTCCCACTTCCAAATGGGGATCGATGGTTGTTCGAGTAAGCCAGAGGGTCTTTGATGTTCAGCCTTGACTCTTGCACAAGTTAGGCATTTTCCAACGTAGAGAGCAATATCCCTTTTCATGCCCGGCCACCAGTACTTGTAACGAAGATCCTGGTACATTTTGTCGGCACCGGGATGAATAGAATACCGGGATTTGTGGGCTTCGTCCATCAAGACTTGTCGCAAATTGGTCCGTTTAGGGATCCAAATTCGGTCCAGAAAGTGGAATATCCCATTTGACTTGCTCACAAGCTGGGATCTATCGTGGTAGATTCTTTCTTTCTTCAGAGTGCGTTCGTTAAAACACGCATGCTGAGCTTCACGGATGAGGGTCTCGAGGTAGTATTGGGTTTGAATATCACGAGTGCTAAGCAGATAGCTCCGTCTGCTGAGTGTGTCGGCAACAACATTTGCCTTGCCTGCGTGATAATGAATCTCACAGTCGTAATTGTTGAGAAGTTCTACCCATCGGCGTTGACGCATATTAAGTTCCTTCTGATTAAAGATATGCTATAGGCTCTTATGATCGGTGAAGATCGTACACTTGGTACCATACAGGTAGTGTCGCCAAATCTTTAACGCAAAAACAACTGCGCCTAGTTCGAGATCATGGGTTGTATAGTTCTTCTCGTGGATTTTGAGCTGACGAGATGCGTAAGCTATAACCTTGTCCCGTTGCATGAGGACACAACCAAGACCAAGGTTGGAAGCATCACAATAGACAATGAAATCATTGTTTCCGTCGGGCAATGTGAGAACGGGAGCATTGCAAAGCATGTGTTTGAGGGTTCGAAAGGCAGACTCTTGTTCAGTTCCCCAAACAAAAGGCTTGTCTTTATGCGTGAGAGCGGTAAGCGGTATGACGATCTTTTAGAATCCATCGATAAATTGTCGATAATAGCCCGCTAGTCCGAGAAAAGAACGAACTTCAGACGGGTTCTTAGGCGTAATCCAACTCTTAACAGCTTCAATCTTCGCAGGAACGACGTGAATACCTTGACTATTGATGTGTGCAAAATGCAACATATAAATTACATCAATTGTGGCATAAAACTAACCATTTTTTAGTACTAATGTTGGAAAAAGTGTGTTTTTGTCTTCCTATTGTATTTTCAGGATTAAATGAGCTCAAATTAACAAAAGAAGCAAAAAGGCAGCTAAATCTAACATAAATACAAGAAAAGGAACAAACGTGGCATGCCCGACCTCCCCGAAAGCATCTTCCCAAGCAAAACAAGAGAACAGAAGGCTGAACACGGCCCGTGCTCAATGAGCACGGGGGCGTGCCCAAGTGTCAGCATAAAAGACAAAGTTGTAGAAGCTTCCATCGCCCACCACGGGGCCGTGCTCAGCGGACACGGGGCCGTGGTCAACTATAAGATTCGCAGAATCCAGGAAAATCTTGATAGTACATATATGCTTCTGCACACGGGGTCGTGCCCAGCGGACACGGGGCCGTGGTCAACTAATGCAGACAAAAACAATTAATGAAGACAGAGAAGAGGATGGACACGGGGCCGTGCCCAGCGGACACGGGGCCGTGCCCAACGGACACGGGGCCGTGCCCGAGCTTCTGTTCACACTATAAATAGGAGTGCTTGGCTCAAGCTCAAACCATCCCTTGGCACACCACCTCTCTCACACTTCACCCACCACCACCATAACACCATCATCCACCACCATCATCCATTGTCCATCATAGAGTGTGTGAGTCGTCTCGGGATCCAAGATTGATCGTAAGAGTTCTTGACAATCAAGACCATGTTTGCCTAAGTCTCTTACATCACTTGGTGAAGACAAAGTGTCTAGTGTAATACTTTTTATTTTTAATCTTTTCGCACTTTTTAATTGGTTATGTATTAATGACTTTAATAACTAGTTTCTTATGTTGAAGGTGATTCTTCCTTATCGTTTGTCCGTGGTGTCTTGGCATTATTTTACTGTCTATATAAAATAAAAGATTTTCACCATTCATATCTCCATGGTCTATATGGAGGTATGTTGGCTACCTGGTCGGGGGTTAAGGGAACGGTTTGGTAAGAGTCTTGCCATTGTTCAGTGTATAGATCCTGCAAAGGATCTGGGTCAAATTTAGTAGGACCTCCTTCAATACTTAACGGTATTGGATGGCGGGGGTCCAAACTCTTTGATCCCCTCATAAGTTAAACTACTATTAAAACTTTAACCCGGCTACTTAGGACTGTATCCCTGCTGACTCAGACTACTTAGCCGAGGGTAACGTCGCCTTCAAAAGAGGGGCCTACCACATTATGCATTAATAACTTAATTAATTATCTTTCAATAATCCAACCCTTTAGGATTGTATCCCTGCTGACTCAAACTACTGGGTTGAGGGTAACGTCACCTCCAAAAGAGGGGCCTACTACAATAACTAAGATAATCTCTTAATAAAGTGCAAAAGTACGGAAATAATCAAAGGTTACACTAAACACGAGTCGGAGCCAAGTGATTCATCTTGTCTATCTGTTTTTCTTTTATTTTTATTTTTTCAGTATTTTAGTTAGTTTTTATTTTCTTAGTTTAAAACATTTTTCTAAACTTTTGATTTGATTAGACGTTGAGGATAAACCGGTACTAAAAGCTCTTGTGTCCTTGGACGATCTCGGTATCTTGCCAACACTATACTACGCTCACGATGGGTGCACTTGCCCATATGTGTGTTTAGTGTTAGTAAATATCGTGTTTTATAAATTTAAAACTTGGCTAAAAAGTGTTAAAAAGGGCTTAATATATACATTAAAAACTAATAACACTCACGCACATCAAGTTTTTGGCGCCGTTGACGGGGATACAAGGATTTTAAGAAGGTTAGGAATCAACGGCCTAATCGTTTTTTCTTATTTTTCTATTTTTTTTAGGAGTTTTCTTAGTTTTTCAGCTTCTGCAGAACTCAGCACGGGCCGTGCCCGCTGAACACGCCCTGTGCCCAATCCTTGGAATTGGCAATCCTGTTTTAAGTCAGACAGTAAGCTGAACACGGGGCCGTGCCCACTCAACACGCCCCTGTGCCCAAGATTCAGTTACTGAAAACAGAACCGTAAGATCCCGACGGTTGGTAATTTCTGACACAAACATGAGTGATACTGATAATTTTTACTTTCGGCATCTTATGGTACGTGGTGTCAAATATGTGGTGGTTCCCATAAGGACTTAGAATGTTATTTTCTAAATTATAAACCCCACTATATAGACCCATCGTTTCCCTGTATCTGTTGGGATTGAACCCTGCCAGAGGAACAGATAATGAAAGCCAAAACCGGATCATGACAGTGGATTCACAATAAGCAGCAGTTTACACTAAGTCTTCTCCCTTGAAGGTGATTATAACATCTGATGGCCTTACATCCACTGCCCAGATACAACTGCTGCTGTTCATCTAACTACTGATGAAACCAGAAAACTGCTGAGATCTAAGCACTGCTGGTACAATCTACTGATGACAAAGCACTGCTCAATCAAGGACTGATCAACCTTGAGGAAAGCACTAACGTAAAGAGAGAGCAGTAGTTTAGTATATCATCTGTTTCATGTATAGTCAGTAGTTAAGATTAGCAGTGATTTTATAAGAACAGTAGATACAGGTTGTTAGGCTGTTAGACGTCGCTTTCATGATGACGTCAGCTGAGATGCCTCAGCGGTTTGGTTTGTCTATAAATGGAACAGTACTCTGTACTGTTACATTTGATCGTTTTGAGTGAGTTATTCTCCTCAATTCAATCCTTTCATCTTGTGCAACCAACCACTGAAGTATCAGGCTGAGGGGGAGCTTAGTTTGTAAGCATGCTTGTAATCTTTTGAATTTCTTTGTAATCTTTTGACTGATGAAAAGCATTTGTTTATCTAAACTATTTTCTTCCATTCATCTTTATGATTGTGTTTATAAAGTTTGTAATTATTTCCGCTGCACTTAAAACTTCATTCATTTCTATTTGATTTGTTCAAATTATACAAACAAGAACAATCAGGAGAGCCTCCGATCCTAACAATTGGTATCAGAGCTTGGACAGTCAAATTCGATCTAACAATCAATTTGACATAACAGTTCGGCTCAGAATTCATTGATACTAAGGTTGGGTGCATTTAGTTGAAAAACAGAGTGCCAAGTAAACCATGCTCAAAATGGTTATTCAAAAACTCCGTAAATCAACCAAGATGTCATATGACACACAAATCTCACACAACAAGTGATATCATACACAAAACACTCATGGTTTTTAGATCTGAAAACATATCTGTTAAACTATGGGATTATTTTTTATTTTTTTTCAAAATTGATTTCAATTGTTGTGATAAAATTTGTGATGTTTTCGTTATACTATATGCTAAAGTATGAACCTCAGATCTTAACAAAAACCTATGTTCATAAAACATTTGTGTTTTTGCTAACGTAAAAAGAGGGAAATTAAAACTTTAGTCGTTAGATCTTATGTGTTGAGAACAGGTTGAGATCCTTAAAAGGAACAAATTAACTCTGTTTAAATACATTAAGAAAACAGGAGTCAAGATAGTCCATATCATATGTAATGTGAGATTGGTCAAAAATTTTTTTGTATAAATATGGCTAATCCTCTTAAAACATTACTGCAAAATGATTCTGGATTAAAGTATTCCTTCAATAAAACCTCCTAGTAAGTATTTCATTACTTATGAATGGGAAGGGTAAAAAGGGAAAAAGAAAATTCACAAAAACTCAGAAGTGTGTTTATCTCAAAACTTTTGAAGACAAAAGAAAAGAGTATAAACATAAAACACTTTAGAGTCAAAAGTTGGGGTAAAAATGGTCATCAAAGCAACTGTGTGCAGTTCTTGGTTCAGGTAACCATGGTATTTCCAGTGAATAAACTTTCAAAAGGACTAGACAAATTTTCAGAATCATCACATAGTAACAAAATCTACACCAGGGTTTTCAAAAACTTATGTGATTTTGTGTTCTCATTTGTTTACTGTCAATCAATCAACAAGAGAATGGTATCAATCAGTGGTCAAAATATGTTTAAAATCTCATACCACTATTGTCAAACCACTGATCATTTTCATAAGCTTGAGATAGATATGATTAGGTGCTTCAGAGAAAATTTTACCAGATTCTTTTTAGTGTTGTTTTCAGAAAATCCTTTATTTAAAAAAAAAGGGATTCTCTCGAATAAAGCAGGATATATTATTCTCTATTTTTTTTGATATATTTTGAACTTTTACTGGTTTTTGATAGTAAACGTTTCAATCTCCTGTCAGGATAGATAACCTTATTTTTATTGGTTATACTCTCCTCAAAATAGATCAAAAGGAATTTGGTACAAGTGTCAAGGTCATATCTAACTCAAGTTTGTCTTAAAACGGATCAGAGATTGATTGGCAATAGACTTTGAACTACTGGGATACTCTTGTCTTAATTTAAATATTATAGCAAGAATAAGTAGCCTTAGTAAAAAGTTTACATCATCTGGGGTACTAAACCACTGTCAAGGAGTTGAAAAGGCTTCAAAATGTGTAACTGACATGTGGCAAAACCCTGAATGAAAATTCTCAAAACTGTTGCTGACATACTGGTCTTTCAAATCATTACCATTATATTACCCTTAACCACTGTTTTGTTCAAACATCTGTTTCCTAATTACTATCCACTGCTGAAAGTCAACCACTGACCCTTCAGTTTGCTCGGCAAGCACTGTTGTTCAAAAGCAGTGTCTTATCAACTGATATGCTATCCACTGATAGCAAAAATCATCCACTGCTTTCATATTACCGTTGTAACTACTGATGCTTGGTACATAAGTGGCTTTCAAAACAACTGTCCTCCATTTTTCATCCATATCACCAGAGGTTGACACGTGGTTAGTTTTTAGCCCTCAGATCTTTGTAACCGCTGCCACATCAGCACTTACTTTTTCCTAAATAAAACCCTGATCAAAACCCCCAAACAGGGTTTTTACACTGTCGAATTGAATTCTAAAATTCTCTTCTCAAAGCAGTTATCAACCCTTCGTCCCAAATCATTCTCTGTTCTTCTTCTTCCTCTTTCAAAATGACGAAATCAAAATCAAAATCGAAATCAAAACCAAAATCACCATCATCTTCAAAAGAGGTCGCTCAAACGGCCGAAGAAGCCATTGAAATCCCATACAAATCACCGCACAACTACTTGGGTCTCCTCATAAAACCCACAAACAACCACACCTTCGATTCCATCATCGACACCATATCTTCATCAAAGTACAAAACTTTGTTGACTATAGACGCTCCCATTTATTTGCAAACCCAGAGAGAGTTCTGGAAAAATGTTGTGCTTGAAAAACAAGACAATAAAGCAGTAGCCATCATCTCCTCGATACAGGGTAAGGCGATTCAAATCACTTCGCAATCAATCTCAGAAGTCTTCAAACTCGATGATCAGAAAGGTAAAACTTCCTTTGATAAAAACGAGTTAAAAGCTGATTTTATGAGAAGGGGATATGCAGAACAATCAAAGGTAGATACCCTACAAAAGGGTTATTTTCCTTCTGCAACAAGGTTCTTATTTCACACACTTTTGATGTGTGTTTCAAATAAAACAACAGCGTTTAACGAAATACCATTAAAGATTCAATGTCTGGGTTATGCTATTTTGAAGAATGAAAATTACAACTATTCCCAGGAGATCTTTAATGACTTGGTGAAAAACGTTAATAGCAAAGCATTTTTACTTTTTTCGAGATTTTTAAGCTATTATTTTAAACAAAAATTTGAAAAAGAAAATGAAAATTTGCCAAAACAAGGTGTTTATTTTCAAATAAAAAGTTTAACACCTGAAACATTCACTAGAATGTTGGCACCAATAAAAACAAAAGCAGAGGTGTCTGAGCAGAATTTAGCAGTTACCACTGCTCCTCAGACATCTGCTGCTGAGCCCACTGCTCCAGGTGATCATAGCAGCACTACCACTGCTTTGAAACCCACACCTGCCATCACCAAAAAGACCAAAAAGAAATCATCCAGAAAGCCCCCCAAACCCAAAACAAAGGCAACTCTGGAAGATGAGATCCCAGAGCCAATGCCAGTGACAACACAAATGTCACCACAAACCACTGCTGCTACTTCCTCATAGCAGTTGGTAGAAAGATCTCCACCTTTGCCTCATACTCCTCCTGCATCCTCACAAAAGGATCAGGTTGTAAACACAGGGACCCCACAATATGAAGCTCTGGATTCAATTGGATCCATCTTCCTCAGTCCTGATCCCAAGGACATGTCTCTTTCAACTCCCATACCCTCACCAATCATACTACCACAATCCATGCTACCTTTGTTGCATGCAGTTGATATAGCTCAGACACAAACCAGTTCCTCTCTATCACCTGTCACTGAGAGTATACTCCCACAAGTGACTGGGTCTGATGCTACTACTCCTGCTATCCCAACAACAACTGAGGAGGTTACACCCCCTGAGTTACAAGTAACTCTCGGTGGTAGTTCAAGTGGAGCAACAACTACAACTGATGGATCAACAGATCTTCAGTTGGACAGTTGTTTCATAAATAAGACTCCCTTGAAGGCAATTTCTTCTATAGCACCATCGGTAACCACCAGTGAGTTGGTTCTAACCACTGGTACCATCAAAGGTTTATCAAGTGCTGAAGAAAGAAGTCCCCAGTACCAAGAACAAGGGGCATCAATGGGTGATTTTTGGGACTCAGTTCCTAAGTCACACATTGATACAACCACTACAGGTGGGGATTCAGATGATCCCATTAAAGTGGGTGATGACTAAAAATACCAGGAATTGACGGGAAGAGTTGAAAAACTGGAAACCTCAGTTGCTGAAATAAAAGATATGGTGCAAGAGATTTTAAAAGCTCAAAAAGCACAATCCACTGCTGTTCCACCACAAACACCTGTTCCACCTCAAGCACCTGCTCTGCCACAAGCAATTGCTGCAAATGAGCTCTGGAATATCTTTCAACCCATGCTTGAAAAACAAAAACAGATGGCTGATCAGCAGCATGAGATACATGTGAAAATGTTGACAAACATGGTGGAGTCGAGATTTAAAGATACTCAAGTAGACATCAAAGCTATCAAGACTCATCTCTAAAGCACTCCTGGAAAAGTTCCATCTACTATTCTTTTTATGGATAACCCCCTTGCAGATAATGCCAAAAAGGGGGAGAATGTCAAACAGTTGAAGAAAAAGGGAATTGAAGATGGTCTGTATGTTGAACCAGAACAAGGAAAACAGCCATCTAAAATCTCAAAAGATTCAAAATCTCAAACTCCCATTCAAACAGCTGATACAGCAGTAGTTACAAAAACTGCTGTTAGTAGCCAAACAACTGTCACTTCATCAACACACACAACTTCACCACACACCATCAAAACCACTGCCATACCACCATTTCCTGTCATAAAACAGAAGACAACAGATGTTACAACATCTGTTGTAATGACAACAGTGGTTGAAACACCAGTTGTTTCAACAACTGTTAGTCAACCACAAACACAAACCACTGACATTTCATCTCAAACCACTGAGCCACCCAAGACATCATCAGCCTCTCCTACAATAAAAAGGAGAAGGATTTTCATATCTGATGATTCACCACCATCAAAAACTACCTCACCACCTTCATCCCCTGCTCAAAAGCAGAAGACATCTACTGACACATCAGTAGTTGTAATGACAATAGCAGTTGAAACACCAGTTGTTTCAACAGCTGTTAGTCAACCATCCACCACTGCTCTCATCATTCCTACATCACAATCAAAATCCTCTTCATCCACAAAGCTCTACACCAGAAAAAGAAAACTTACTCAGCCAAATGAAGACAAATATGATCCCACTGCTGCAAAATATCCGTTGGAACTAGAAGCTATAAAAAATGAGATGAGGCAATTCTACACTGATGATGATCCTTCAAACAGAAGATTTCCTTCACTCGTTGGCTTCATAGTTCCAGAAGACATGGATGAATATCTTGAGCTCAAAGCAAGACAGGCTAAGATAAGAGCCAAGGTTGAATGTGAAGGTCAAGGTGATGAAGCCATTGCTGAAAGATTGGAACTTCTGCTCACAAAAGTCAAACAAATAAAAGATTTTGCACAAGAGCTGAGCAAAGAAAAGGCAGATCAACGAAAAGAGATGAGAAGAAAACTTCTTGCATACATCATGCAAGAAAAATTCTATCCTGCTGAAGAAAACCAATTTGAAGAATGGCCAATAGTGGCTTTAAGGCATGAGGCTGATAGGATTGATAGAATCAAGAACGATCTGAGAAAGAAGAAAAATGCTCCAAATTGGAGCAAATACAAAAAGCTCATCACTGACCTAACAGCTGAATACAAAAGAAAGAAACAAGAGTTGGTGGATGCAAAAGTAGACACTGCCAATGCCATATCAAAATGGTCAAAGCAGCATACTGATGAAGCCTATGAAAGGCTGAAGAAAAGGAAGATAATTGTTTCAGGCACTTCAAAGAGACATGAACAAATGATGAAACTTGAACAACAGATTGAAAACCTCAAAACACTGTTCAAGTCAATAGAAAATCCTATTCTTGTGTCAAACCGAGAAGAAGGAAAACAGCTGACTAGTGAAGAGGTAAAGGAAAAGGAAGCTGAGTACTTCACAGAAACCATCATGAAAATGGGTCTAAAAGAAGCGAATTCAGAAAAACTTCAAAACCTTTTTAAGAAGGTGTTAACTAAGCCTGCGTCACCAAATACTTCAGAAGTTTCAGACATTGAGCCAGATCAACAAAAGAGACAGGAGCAGATAGAAAAGGAGACTGCAGAAGACATAGCTGCAGCAAACAATGTCATTTAAATGGCCTTCAAACGAATGTCTGAAAGTCTGCAAGTTTTCACAAGGCCAACATCTCTCAACTCATCAGCAAATAAATCTCTCCCAAGAAACCCATTTGGTTTAAAAATACTAAAGTGGCTCTCTGATCAAAAGACCCATGTATTGACTCTGGTCAGAATCAATGGTGATGTGAAGTACATATCAAGGAAAGAAGCACTAGGCCTTAGTGTTGAAGATTTACAGGATCTCCTTGAACTTACATTGTGCAGGGATGGGGATGACACAAGTTCCAAAGAATTTGAAGAAGAATTTAAAAGACAAGAAAGGGAACTACTAATGAGAAATAAAAATCCTGAATAATGAAGGGTTTTGGCATTATCTATTCCAGGGGGAGATTGTTGGGATTGAACCCTGCCAGAGGAATAGATAATGAAAGCCAAAACCGGATCGTGACAGTGGATTCACAATAAGCAGCAGTTTACACTAAGTCTTCTCCCTTGAAGGTGATTATAACATCTGATGGCCTTACATCCACTGCCCGGATACAACTGCTGCTGTTCATCTAACTACTGATGAAACCAGAAAACTACTGAGATCTAAGCACTGCTGGTATAATCTGCTGATGACAAAGCACTGCTCAATCAAGGACTGATCAACCTTGAGGAAAGTACTAACGTAAAGAGAGAGTAGTAGTTTAGTATATCATCTGTTTCATGTATAGTCAGTAGTTAAGATTAGCAGTGATTTTATAAGAACAGTAGATACAGGTTGTTAGGCTGTTAGACGTCGCTTTCATGATGACGTCAGCTGAGATGCCTCAGCGGTTTGGTTTGTCTATAAATGGAACAGTACTCTGTACTGTTACATTTGATCATTTTGAGTGAGTTATTCTCCTCAATTCAATCCTTTCATCTTGTGCAACCAACCACTGAAGTATCAGGCTGAGGGGGAGCTTAGTTTGTAAGCATGCTTGTAATCTTTTGAATTTCTTTGTAATCTTTTGACTGATGAAAAGCATTTGTTTATCTAAACTATTTTCTTCCATTCATCTTTATCATTGTGTTTATAAAGTTTGTAATTATTTCCGCTGCACTTAAAACTTCATTCATTTCTATTTGATTTGTTCAAATTATACAAACAAGCACAATCAGGAGAGCCTCCGATCCTAACAGTATCCTTAAGAGGGGCGAAAGTAAAAATAATCCCTATCTCTCCCTCGAATGCTCCCAACCGGATTTTCTAGGAGAAATGCTTCTTGATGAACTATTTCAATTAGAAGATCTAATTCTTAATTGGTTAAAAGAACTTAGGATAGATTTCAATAATTTATCTCAAGACGATAACCAAGAAGAAGTGTTGGAATCACATTCAAACAACTTCGTTGTTCCCAACGATACTTCTAACTCTAGTGAGGACTTGAGCGATAGTCGTCCCTGTGTCGATTGTGCCGTGAAGGACTCCCCATCGACTTCGTTCGATGCATACATAGACCTGAGCGATTCGACATACACCTTCTTTAAAGAGAGCCCGGAAAAGGGTTGGACTTGTGCACCTACATATAGCATAGGAATCACCCTCACCGACAACCTCTTGCGTTCTCGTCTTAATCTAGAACAATTAAGGTATCTTAGGCACTTTGGGGTTGTTCCATCCAGTAAGGAACCGCCCGATCCGGAAAAACTTCCTTGAAAATAGACAAAACTTCATAAACAGCCTTTCGACACGGGGCCGTGCCCAGGTCAACACGCCCCCGTGTCCACCAAAAGATTCCCTTCTGACTTTTTGTCAGAATACGGACAAAACGTGTCAGGATCCTACCTGCACACGGGGCCGTGTCCAGCCGACACGGGGCCGTGTCTAGCATGCTGTCGTTTTCTATAAATGCAGCCAAGAATCCTGCACATTTGGACCATCCAGGGACAGAGATTTGAAAGGATTTTCTAACTTACCATCCTAGGTATGTTCTAAAAGAAGGTTCTAACAAACATCTTGTCATTTCCTCTTTTATCCATTACCTTCTTCCTCATCTTTCTTGCAACAACACCTCCATTGAAGCTTGATTCCAAGCTTTATTGTGATGTTTGTTAAATTTTTGTTCAAGGAATCTTGTTAAAAATAAGTTACACAACATTGTTTTAAATTATTTCTGTTAAAAAACGCTTCATAAGTTGGGAAAATAATTTGAAACTCCAAGATTCCTTGTTCTAAAAAACTGCAGAAAGGTGAACACGGGGCCGTGCTCATTGAGCACGGGGCCGTGTCCGTGGTACTGTTTCATTAAAATGAACTATTTTTGGTTTGTTTTCATAGAATGTCTAGCCTAAACAGTGGACCCTCTTCTGCGCACTCCAGAAACAGTCGAAGGGAAAGATGGCCATCAATTGAAGCAACTCTCGTACGATACGTAATGGCGTTATGTGAAGCTCTTGACGAGATGACTTCGATAGAGGAGGTCCTAATAGACCGTATAAATTATCTTACGGTAGGGCAGGAAAACAGTTTTCAAGAAATTAACCTCTTGCACCAGAGGTTAAATATTCTAGTAACACCTCCCATGGAACCAATCCTCCCTCAAGAGGATTGGAACCTAGCAGTTGGAATCCACAATCCTACCGGTTGGGACGACATTCCAGCGGAACCTCCTCTTGAAGATCTACAAGAAGTCCCGGTGGAGGTTGCACCTCCTCAAACCAATGCCAACGAGCCCGCTTTTCTTCTCCCTAGGGAGATAGAAGAATGGCTCGCGGACGTATGAGGAACCCATGCCCGGGGAAAGAAGTTTTTCAAGCCACATTTAACCGAGGGATTTACCTTTTCGGAAATTTTGCTAATAGAATAAGTAGTAGGCTAGAACTTCTTGGTTTAGATTTCTTGTGTTTCTTTGACCTAACTATCTAGTATTTTAACTTTTAGACTACTATGTAATTCTCTCTATGACTTAATGAATGATGGTTTTAGTTAAACTGGTGTTTGGATGGTGTTGAAACAAATAAAACACACTCAGGATGGCAAAGGATAACAAGGGAAACTTGAACCAGCACCCCATGCAGGAAAACAGGGCCATCCGACAATTTTCTTCATTACAGCAAGTTCAGCACGGGTCGTGTCCGCCCAACACGGCCCCGTGCTGCACAGTCTGCAGAAGTGACCCAGTTCAGGTAAACTGGACACGGGTCGTGTTCACCCAACATGCCCCCGTGTCCAGGCTTCTGTTTCTTTTGTTTAATTTTTGTTACTGGCACTTGAACACGGGGCCGTGCCCGGACAACACGGGGCCTTGTTCAGCGCCCAGTATCACAAATTTTTGCTTTTTCACACCCTTTTACACATTTAATCAACCTAAAAACTTATTTTTGGGACACATTGAGGACAATGTGTAATTTAAGTGTGTGGGGGGGGGGGGATGCTAAAACCTTGAATCTTGCAAGTCCTAATAACAAGCCTTACACAAAACTCTATTGGAACCACTAATCACCCCAATTTTTTTCAAAAAAAATTTCATTTTTTTTACTTGTCTAGGTTTAATTTGGGAATTTCAAAATTCTAAAAAGGTTATATTTTTACAAATTTACAACCGATAGCGTCGTGATAAAAAGAACCAACATAAGAAAATTATGAAAATGCATGACAAACTTAGTTAAAATTTAATTATATATACTTGATCACATAAAAACCCATTCCCACAAAAGTGAGTTTTGAGCCTTTATTGAGCATACAAATACATATCTTTAAATTAAATGCTCATTTTTCGTTTCTTGTGTGAATAGCCGCTTGGTTCTTACAACTCTAGAACTTGCCACGACGATACATTCCCGGTCCTTACCAACTTAAACCCGAGTAAGTAAATGATGGAGGCATTAGGACTAACCCTTTTCATTTCTACACCATTATTTATCTTTTTTTTACCACCTACCCAAAAATCCCCCTAGTTAACCCCTTTGAGCCTAAACCTTTTCATTTCTTAACCCAAACCAAACCCCCTTTCACCCACCAAAACAATTTTATTTTTAACCCTTTGTTTTAGTAACAAGCTCGGTTTTTCGTATGATTTTCAAAAAAAAAAAAAAATGTGTTGATGATGAAGAAAAAGAAATAAACAAGCAAGTTCATCAAAAATAACTTTGTTTGAATTATGGCTTCATCAAAATAAAAAGTTGAAAAATAGAGAAAGTCTTACGAAAACCGATTCTTTTTATGCTTTTTCGCCCTTTTCTACTAACCACTGACCCGACCACCTACCTTTAACCCAAGCCTAACCCTTCACCCAAAAGTCCTCTTGATATTTACAAAGGTATATAGTTAAAAAGGAGGAGGATTGATTGCTTGGCAAGCCTATGGTAGGAGTAAGTTCCATGCCGCTCTCGAGTGATTCACTAAAATACCTCTTCGGCTGAGTGTTGAGTGATCCCCCGTAAGGTATGTGAACTTGTATATAAATAGAATTTTAAAAAGGCATGTTATGCCCTAATAAGTAATTTATCTTATGAAAAGTTATAAATAAATCATGACGAATAGGATTGTAAATAAATGAAAATAAAACGTAATAAAGAATCTTGGAAATCCCGACACTCTATGACAAGCCCAAAAACCTTCTCTTCTACCCATTCCATTTGGGAGTGTAAAGCCATATTATAAAGAGTTTTGCTTAAGGACAAGCAAAGATTCAAGTATGGGGGTATTTGATGTGTGCAAAATGCAACATATAAATTACATCAATTGTGGCATAAAACTAACCCTTTTTTAGTACTAATGTTGGAAAAAGTGTGTTTTTGTCTTCCTTTTGTATTTTCAGGATTAAATGAGCTCAAATTAACAAAAGAAGCAAGAAGGAAGCTAAATCTAACATAAATACAAGAAAAGGAACAAACGTGGCATGCCCGACCTCCCCGAAAGCATCTTCCCAAGCAAAACAAGAGAACAGAAGGCTGAACACGCCCCGTGCTCAATGAGCACGGGGGCGTGCCCAAGTGTCAGCATAAAAGACAAAGTTGTAGAAGCTTCCATCGCCCACCACGGGGCCGTGCTCAGCGGACACGGGGTCGTGGTCAACTATAAGATTCGCAGAATCCAGAAAAATCTTGATAGTACAGATATGCTTCTGCACACGGGGTCGTGCCCAGCGGACACGGGGCCGTGGTCAACTAATGCAGACAAAAAACAATTAATGAAGATAGAGAAGAGGATGGACACGGGGCCGTGCCCGAGCTTCTGTTCACCCTATAAATAGGAGTGCTTGGCTCAAGCTCAAACCATCCCTTGGCACACCACCTCTCTCACACTTCACCCACCACCCCCATAACACCATCATCCACCACCATCATCCATTGTCCATCATAGAGTGTGTGAGTCGTCTCGGGATCCAAGATTGATCGTAAGAGTTCTTGACAATCAAGGCCATGTTTGCCTAAGTCTCTTACATCACTTGGTGAAGACAAAGTGTCTAGTGTAATACTTTTTATTTTTAATCTTTTCGCACTTTTTAATTGGTTATGTATTAATGACTTTAATAACTAGTTTCTTATGTTGAAGGTGATTCTTCCTTATCGTTTGTCCGTGGTGTCTTGGCATTATTTTACTGTCTATATAAAATAAAAGATTTTCGCCATTCATATCTCCACGGTCTATATGGAGGTATGTTGGCTACCTGGTCGGGGGTTAAGGTAACGGTTTGGTAAGTGTCTTGCCATTGTTCAGTGTATAGATCCTGCAAAGGACCTGGATCAAATTTAGTAGGACCTCCTTCAATACTTAACGGTATTTGATGGCGGGGGTCCAAACTCTTTGATCCCCTCATAAGCTAAACTACTATTAAAACTTTAACCCGGCTACTTAGGACTGTATCCCTGCTGACTCAGACTACTTAGCCAAGGGTAACGTCGCCTTCAAAAGAGGGGCCTACCACATTATGCATTAATAACTTAATTAATTATCTTTCAATAATCCAACCCTTTAGGATTGTATCCCTGCTGACTCAAACTACTGGGTTGAGGGTAACGTCACCTCCAAAAGAGGGGCCTACTACAATAACTAAGATAATCTCTTAATAAAGTGCAAAAGTGCGGAAATAATCAAAGGTTACACTAAACACGAGTCGGAGCCAAGTGATTCATCTTGTCTATCTGTTTTTCTTTTATTTTTATTTTTTTCAGCATTTTAGTTAGTTTTTATTTTCTTAGTTTAAAACATTTTTCTAAACTTTTGATTTGATTAGACGTTGAGGATAAACCGGTACTAAAAGCTCTTGTGTCCTTGGACGACCTTGGTATCTTGCCAACACTATACTACGCTCACGATGGGTGCACTTGCCCATATGTGTGTTTAGTGTTAGTAAATATCGTGTTTTATAAATTTAAAACTTGGCTAAAAAGTGTTAAAAAGGGCTTAATATATACATTAAAAACTAATAACACTCACGCACATCAACTATTAACAATGTGACCCAGAAACTGAACTTCCTCCAACCAGAAGTCACACTTGGAGAACTTGGCGTAGAGTTGGTTCCCCTGGAGTAGCTCGAGAACCAAACGTAGATGTTGCGCGTGTTTGGTTTTCGATTTGGAATAGATCAAGACGTCGTCGATGAATACAATGACGAAACGGTCGAGATATGGTTTACACACACGATTCATCAGATCCATGAAAACCGCAAGTGCGTTGGTTAAACCAAAGGGCATAACAACGAATTCGTAGTGGCCATATCGAGTGCGAAGCGCAGTTTTGGGTATATCCTCCTCTTGAATACGTAGCTGGTGATATCCAGAGCGTAGATCGATCTTCGAGAAGCACGCAGCACCTTGTAGCTGATCAAACAAATCATCGATGCGAGGTAGAGGATAGCGGTTCTTGATAGTTTGCTTATTAAATTCCCGATAGTCGATGCAGATCCGGAACGTCCCATCCTTCTTTTTGACGAAAAGGACTGGCGCGCCCCAAGGAGAGGTGCTCGGGCGAATGAAGCCTTTCTCAAGTAATTCCTGGAGTTGGTTTGAGAGTTCGCGCATTTCGGATGGCGCGAGTCGGTAGGGAGCTCTGGAAATAGGGTTGGCTCCAGGAATAAGGTCGATACGAAAGTCGACATCACGACTTGGCGGTAGTCCGGGAAGATCCTCTGGGAAAACATTAGGAAATTCTCGAACCACTGGAACGTCTTTCACTTCTTCTCTTTCTTTTCCTTCCCCGCTACTACAATGTTAGCCAATAAAGCCCTGTATTCCTTGCGGAGATACTTGCTAGATTGAACACATGACATGAGCTTGAGACCTTTCGAAGTAGTATCACCATAAACACACAATAAATCACCATTCGCGAGCGAGAATCGAATCATCTTGTCGAAGCACACAACTTCAGCATGGTTTTCACGAAGAAAGTCCATGCCTACTATGACGTCAAAACTTCCGAGTTGCATCGGAATAAGGTTGATTGGGAAGATGTGATTGTTGAGCTCAAGAGTACAATCACGAAGAACAGAATTGACGGCGACAGTTCTTCCGGTAGCGACTTCAACATCGAACGACGAAGAGAGATGAGAGCGCTTACGATTAAGGAGTTTCTCGAATTCGAACGACACAAAGCAATTATCGGCTCCAGTATCAAATAAACAGGAAGCATAAATACCATTCACAAGGAACGTACCATTGACCAAGTTGTTGTCGGCTTGGGCTTGACGCACGTTGATGTTGAAAGTTCTAGCGCGTGCGGCCTGTTGTTGCTGCTGCTGCTGTTGTTGTTGCTGATGAGGCTACTGCTGTTGGGGCTCTTGTTTCACAACCCTGTTTGGGCACATGTTGGCGAAATGGTTAGGGTCACCACATGCGAAACAGGCTCTGGCTTTGACCGCGGGTGCCGGAGGAGCTTGTTGACCCTGAGGGGCGGTGAGTAGAGCTTGATGAGCAGGAGCTTCTCGAACGCGGCAGTTGGTAGTGAAATGGCCGTACATATTGCAATGAGCACAAAAACAGCAAGCAATGGTAGTCGGGTGGTGGTAGGTACAAGTAGGGCAGAGCAGGTATGGCCTAGTGTATGCACGCTTTGCAGGCGGTGCATTTGCCACAGGCGCCGCTACTTGACGATGTTGGGCTGGTATAGCTTGAATCGGTGCAGCAGTGATCGCACAGTTCTTGTTGCTGGAGCTGTTCTTTCTCTTGTTGCTCAATGTGGTGGTGGTCTCAGCAGTTGGTGCGGCGGTGGTAGCTTGATGCAGGTGCTTCGAAGTTTTATCCCAGACACCAGCCTTGACCCTCTTGTCGTTGATTTCGGCGGCCAGTAGGTAAGTCTCTTCGATCGTCTTAGTCTTAGCCGCTTGCACGAAATCTGCGACTCAGTCGGGCAACGCTCGGATGTACTTCTTGATTGTGATCTCTGGAGTCTGGACTTGATCGAGACAAATGATGCTGAGCTGCTTGAAGCGAGCAGTGAGCGCAACATTGTCACCTTCATGTTGATGTATGTGCCAAAATTCATCCTCTAGCTTTTGACGTTCGTGTGGAGGGCAGAATTCCTCTAGCATGACTTCCTTGCGCTCGTCCCATGACAGACCGTAGGCTGCATCGTTCCCTAGCTTGTTCCTCTCGGCCGTCCACCAGTCTAGTGCACGGGACTGGAAAATGCCGGTAGCATTCAGAGTACGGAGGTCATCAGGGCAACCACTTTGTCGTAGAGTGACCTCAATGGAATCAAACCATTGGAATAGTGCAGTAGGACCTTCCTCGCCAGTGAATTCTTTCTAGCCCACACGAATTGAATTGCTTGAAATTGAAAGACTTGGTGGTAGCTTTAGGAGCTTCGGTCCTTGATTCCTCAGACGATTTGCTGACGTTCTCGTAGACATCACTTACGGCCTTTGCTACCTGCTTGGCTATGATAGCAGCAAGGCGTTTGTCTCTCTTCTCTTGACGAGAAAGTGTGTGACGGGATCCAGAAGACATTGTCTGCAATAGACATCGTCACAGGACTCAACACATTGTATTCGAATCTCACCCCACACGTCTACTACTTACTACAACTTAGGAACACGCAACGTAACACGTATCACATAAACACATAGGCTCATAATTACAGATTCACGTGAACACATAAGCACATAGGCACGTAGAGCACAGAATCCACAAAAGCACATAATCATGTAACCACAAGATGCAGTCAGAATACAGAAACCTATCATTCACAGTTCGCGATCGTCCGAATATAGCGTTCGCGTTTGATATATCGAGTCCTGTAGTATAGGCGTAGAATAAAGTCGTCCATAATTTAGCGATTTATTAATGTATTGAGATAGAAATGTAAGGCGAGTTGTGTGTGTCGATCGATGTGAAAGCAAAAATCGAGTAAATCTCCAAAACACATAAACAGGTAAACACACATATAGCACATAAAATCAACGAATCATCAGAGTCGGCAGTTGCGGGCTCAGAATCAAAACACATAGAAATCGAGAAATAGATTGTCTGCGGCTAGTAGACTTCGACTACCCAAAATGGTTCGACTATTCACAAAGATTCGTTGTGCACATTTAACCTTCAGGACTGTGCCTTTGCCTCGATTCTTGGGCATTTGGCACGCATCCTGATAGTCATATCGTGAATTCAGGTCGTTGGAGTCCATCGAGACTTTGGTGAGAGTTTTGTAAAACCATAATGAGTCAGGAATAACTATCAAGGTTCGGGTTTCACCCCTGACTTAACAACTTTTGCTCCTAAAAAATAGAGGAGATTATTCATCAAAATACGGATTTCACTCCTGATTTGGCATAATTCTCCTTGTTTGTAAATGAAATGCGGGTTGATTAAGCAATTTTTAGTCGAGAGTTTGCGGTTTTCACACCTAATCTCGGCTTAATCGCTCATTCATAGCTGAAAATTCGAGTGCAGTGAAAGTGTAGCATAAGCAAGAATAGTGAGAAATAAGCACGTACATAATCCCTACTGGATGTGCTCAAGTCGGTCTGTTGGTTCCTAACTATAGACTAGGTATCTAGGACATCGACCCGGACTAGGTCGTGTCTTGCCTAATTCTTTATAGTTATGGCTCTGATACCAATCTGTCACACCCCAACCGATGGCGGAAACATCGTGGCATGGCACTAAGCGAAACAGATTCTCTAGAAGTTTCCACAACAATTATCATTACTATTCAATTTAAAATAACATGTCCCATACCATGTCTCAAATAGTAAACAAATTATTACAGATAAAATCTAGGCAAATGATTCTGTTCCGACAACTCAGATTTCAAAATAGAGCAATTGTTTATCTTCTTCTAGAGACCCTTGATTCAATTACTACGGACAACTATTTGTTGGGATCTAAAGCTTTATTCTAGCTTCAAGTTCCTATCATGTGTGCATCCTAAGCACCTGTCACATACGTTAAAATAAAGTCAATACATATAATGTAAAGGTGAGCATACAAGTTTGATAATAGCATATAGAGTTCGAATTCGTTTACGCATAACCAGCACGTACACATAGTGAAATGAAGCACGTTAGTTATCGACATAGATCCATCGATACCAATGACGGCGGGTTGACTGCCCAAGGCAGTTCGCAATACATGATTACCACCGTAATCCATGCAAGTAATTGTCCTTAACAACGCCCATGTGAACGGGTGCTGAGTCCAAACTATAGAACTATCGTTGCTAAGGCAGGTAGACAGCATTCCATGTGTAAACATAACAAACAAGCATTCATAAGCCACGTATAACATGCATTAACAGTTAGTTTTCAAATAGTATTGAGTAGTGTGATTGTTGTAGTTTGAATATTCGTAACGTATGTAACACCCAAAGTGCATAAAGCAAAAAGGGATCGAGTATACTCACAGCGGTTGATGGATTGAAGGGAGCGCTTAGCGAGTAAAGTTAGCCTGAATGGATTGAGAGCATAACGATAAGTGACGCGTAAAATGATGCAAAGTGTTGGAGAGTTGGACAGCTGGTCGATCGGACGGTAGTTCGATCGGACGGCTGATCGTTCGGTTAGCAGTCCGCTCGGACCGCTATCCGGTCGTTCGGTAGGCCGATCGGATGGCTGTTCGAGTGGATTGTTTCTTCCTTCCTTTGAGAAGGATGTGTTTGTGTATGATGGCTTGACTTTTGAAGTTTTCGTTGTAGCATTTGAAAACATTGAAGTACCTTTACCCTTTAGGTCGGTCGATCGGACGGCTGTTCGATCGGCCGGCAACCCGATCGGTTAGGTATTTTAATGCATTGTAGTGATTTGCTTTGGATCAGACAGGTGTTCGATCGGACAGGTCAACAAGTCAAAAACTTAATGAATTGTAAAGTGATGCAATAATACGGCTTGCTGACTGGTCGGTTGGCAAGTCAACAATAGTCAACAACTTTAAATGAAATGCTAAGTATGGTGTAGTGGATCAGTTAGCTGATCGATCGAACACTAATGCTGTTGGATCGGACAACATGCATGAACCACCATGACGAGTTCTCAGCAGGGTGTCACCTGATCGGACGGCTGTTCGATCGGGTGGCACTCCTAGTGAATCGAAGATGTTGAAAAATCGATCAAGTGTTGAAGTATAGTATCTCATGATCCAAAGAGTAATCCGATTGGACAGTAGTCTGATCGAACAACAGTTCGTTCAATACTAGTCTTCAAAATGAATTGATTAAGTGTGGGACCATGTGTTAACCGATCGGCTGGCCAGTCGATCGGCTGGCTGTCCATTCGGACAGCAGTCCGATCGGTCAGCACCCTGACCTTATCAGCCTATTCGTCTAACACTTGGTTGTTCTGATTGTTTGTCGTTTTATCCAGGTATTTTAACAACGAGTCGAACCATAGATCCCTCGTCCTTACTTGGTTCCCCTGGTCGGACAGGAATCACCCAAATCCGGCCGGTGAACTGTTTAGAACGGGGTTTAGCGTTTAACCCGAAATCGGTTAACCTCGTGGATAGAATCCGGATCTTGAGCCATGCAACCACTGGAGTGATTTGTAAACCGGCACAGGCTCTGTTTCTATCGGTTTGAAGGCATTGAGTGAAAAAGAGTTGAAAGAAAGTTGGAAAATCCATCTTTCAATCTTTTTCACCATGTATGTGTTTAGATCTATGAAGGATCTTTGTTTGTTTATGTGGAAATCGGCTAGATCCAAGTTATTCTTGGTGGATTTGAGGCCAAAACATGAAGTTCTTCAAGAACCCATGATGACATCATCCTAAAACACTTGAATCTCTATGATTTCACGGTTAAAAGTTAAGATTTGAAAGATAGAAAGGTGTAGGAGTGCGTGTAGATCAACAAAGTACAAGATTTAGGACGAAATCTTACCGGAATCGAGAGAAATCTGAGAAAAGGTTGAGTTAAGCGTGTTGGTAGAACAGAGGTTTCCAAAAGTGGAAAGGATGACAATGACAGGGGTATTTATAGGATGCCAAATGGGGAAAGTGCTGGCCGATCGGCTGGCTGTTCGATTGGCTGGTAGCCTGATCGATCAGCTGCACGTTTCGAGTGTTCGGTGCGATGATTTTTGATATTTCGATTTCGGTTGAGAGTGGTTCGTTACGATAGGGTTTCCTAGTCAAATTACTTTTAATCCCAACCACTCATATCTTGCGCTATCATTTCTCCACTAATTATCATAGTTTGATTGTGATTCGAATTCGATGTCGATTGAGTTCGGTTGCATTTCGAGTTTCGATTGATTAGCACATATAACATAAATGAACATGCACAAGTAACACATAAGGCACACACACACGTATAACAATAACTAAAATGCGTAATTAGAGTCGCGATTCGATGTCGATTTGATTAGCATAACTTGATTATTGTTTAGTTAACTTTATCGCATTGTTACTTCCTATAGTTCACAGTCGTGGGTCGATTGAATAGCGAATAACACACGTCGATTATTGTAATTATAGACACTTACTCCATGTAACACCCCAAAATTTCATAAAGGCTTATCTTAATGTTTAAATGCTTAGAATGATTAGTAAGTTGTAAATAAATGAAATACAACAACTAAGTAAATAAACCTAGTTAAATGCCTAATAACAAGTTAGGGAATGAAACTTGTGGCAACTATGATAGTATGGTAAACTTGAGGGGCTAAGATGGCCAAAAAGGAAACTTAATATATTAAAACAAAAATCACACACACACACACACAAGGTGTGTGTGTGCGTACGGTCGCACAAGAGAAAGGGGGAAGAAGGGGTGTAAACCCTAACCACAAGAAAATCCAGCAATTGAAGGTGTTATGGAGCAAGAATCGAATGCATGAACTTAGTTCCTCTTTAATCCATGTACATTGAACATAAGGTAAGTAAAATTATGAGTTTTAATGAGAGTTGATGAAGTGGGTTATGATCAAATCCACGAATTTGTATGAGATTTAGCATGAATATGTGTTAGAATCATCTTATGGAACATGTGTTGTGCATGATTTTGATTAATTTCATGTTTTGAAGTAAAACCGATTTGGGATGATGAAGTGAGTGAATCACCATGTTCAATAATTGTGTAATTTGTGATGTAGTATGTTGTATGTGATAAATTATTTTAGATAAGTTGATTAGGACATGAAATAAATGGATGTTTAGTTGAATTTGATGAATGAAGATAAGAACATGGAAGATCATGCATGAATGGGTTGTACATTGTGCTAAGATAGTGGTACGCACACCAAGTGCTTGATGAAATGCCTAGGTGAGCTTGATAAATGAAATTGTATGTAAGAAAAAGATGAATATATGTGGAATGTGAAAATGAGGTATTTGATAGTAAACTAACATGAGAAGTGTGTTTTAGATATAGTTCAAGTGGATATTATGTTGAAGCAATGTTGGGTTAGCTTAGTATGGGTTAAAGTGTTAGTTGTGAAAATATGAGAATGCAAGTGTGGATAGAATGGATTATGTATGTATATGTGTATGTGTATATTAGTAAGTGATCATGTAGTTGTAGATGTCATACAATACAAGTGTCGTAAGTATAGCCTAATATGATGTCGCGTATATAAGAGGTTAAGTTGAAAGTTTATACAATAAACCGTAACTTTTGAAAGTTAACTACGCATCTACGCATAAGAAGCATGATTTGATTTTTGATTTGTTGTCGTAAAGGTAGGATCATAGGAAGTCGTATGGTACATGTTATGTTAATACGCGTTATTGTGATGACATGATGAATTACATTAGTTTGAAAGGATATGAAATTGATTATATGTCTTATGCTTGTTAGTTGTGACTAAAGGAAGTCAAATGTGAAATATGCGGTTGATATGATCGTTAACACGTACAATGATGTATGCTAATGAAAATGTAATTTGGTGACATGAAAGTATAGGAATCATGTCAAGACGGACTCAAGCATGAAAGGCTAACGGGTCGAGAGGAGGCAAGGAATCGGATATGAACCCGGATGCACGAGGTAAGTGATTTTCGTAATCACTTCTTAGTTTGTTTAAGTAATATAATGTTTTAATTATTGAGTCCATATGAAGTTGAGGTCAAATCAATAGATTATTTCGATAAATGCACGAACGGGTCGAATAGTTCGTAGATGAATAATAAGCCGAACACGTATAAGTTAAGAAATTCCTTAACTCGGATGTTGGGTTTCAAGTTCACATGATAGAATATTAATTTACAATCATGTAGGAAGAAATGTGACGCAAAACGAATGAAAAATGAGAGAGTTATGTCCCTTTCGGTAAGAATTAATGGCTAGGAAAAGTGCAGAGTTGACACGGCCGGGTGGTGAGTTGACATGGCCGGGTGAAGGTTCTGTCAAAAATATTATTTATGTGATTTATGCATCGTAGGCTTCGGTATATTATCCGTGGACTACGATGGGCCTCCCAAACATGATTTCGAGTGTTTCCTTGACGATTATAAGTTGTAAACCCAAGTCTAAGCCTCATGTAATTTATATAAGAGTATGATAGATGTATGTAATGAAGTTGGACATATATTACATGAAAATGGTATACAAGAATGCGTACGGAACACGTAGGTATGAATACATGATTGTAGGTATGATTGAATGTATATTAGGTATGTAGATGTGTATGATTGTAAATATGTATGTGTGCAAGTATGTACGAATGCATGATTTGGATGCATTTGAGAATTTGCGTTACTAATAATGCCCTTGGGTTTGGAATGTAAGTTAATTAGATGCATTTAAATGGTTGACGTCCTTTTTACGAAGATGTAGTACTTGAATATGTTGAGATTACGGGTTTACTAACCAAGTTATTATTGAGTATGTTTGAAAGTGCAGGTTTATGAATGTCGGATTTTCGAAGTGTTGATACAATAATGAAACGGTTGAATGTTGAAAGGATAATCGGGTTGAAGTAACTTATGCGGTTAGAATATGCTATGGACGTTTTAGTTTATACAACATTTTATGTTTGGTCGTCATCATCTACTAACGGGTTAGTTGTATGAAAATATATGTCATACCCATTTAATTGGGTAATTGAATGCGTGAGAGAAATGAAAGTACATACACGTATGGAACTAAAGTGACAGTTTTATAAGCAAATAAGTATAATGACTAACCTTTTAAAGCTTTGTTGTTGAATGTAGGTAAATCCTCAATTCAGGCGACTTGGAGAATCGGAGCGAGCGCGTGTTCATGTTATGTCATACCAAACGCTTCCGCTAGATTGTTCAAATGTTTTTGGTCCAAAATTTGTTGTATTGGTTCTTAGTAGTATTTTGTCGAATGAATCGTAGATTTGTATCTAGTCTGATTATGTTTAAAACAGGGGTATGCTCGTTTTATGGACGGGTCATGCCCAAATTTTGTTAAATTAATGCACATGCGTTATTGATATCATCGTTTAAAATTCCGATAAGTTGGACACTTTTAAGAAAATTTTTATATTTCTAGTGTCCTTTAGTCGTCTTTTATTAGACGCTAATGCGGACCTTACACTCCACATAATAGCTAAAATAAAAGAAATCTATTATTAATCGGCTGCGCGAAATCGGTCGTTGACTTTGACCCTGACTTGACTTTGACTTCTCGAAAACACGGGGTGTTACACTTTTGGTTCCCAGAGGGGACATGCTGTCCAACTGGTCTCGTGGTGCTGTAACGTTGAATAATCAATAGAGACAAGATTGAAATTGACTGCTCAGTGTCATATCTATCTTCTACTCTTTTCGTAGTCGTAATAAACGCGCCGAACACGTCATTTCGGGACCAAAGCTCCGTCAAACTCGCCGGATCCTGGAGTCAGCAGTGGTATCAGAGCTACGGTACCGATTTAATCGATCTAACAGTCGGTTAAATCACCCAAAGCTCATCAATTTTGGGTAAACAAGAATTTTGACGTTAAACAGAGAAAATCATCAAAATAAAGGTCAATTCACTGATGGATTTTGGAATTGAAGACATCATTCTGCTCGTAATTGATTCGCGTACAATCCTGTGAAGTTTCATCATGAAATTCACACAATAAAGATTTTGGATAAAAAAAACGTGATTTAGAGTGTTCTTGAGCTTTAGAACATATCCAATTGGATGGCAATCCGATCGGATGACCATCCGATCCATGTCACTATTGGGTGATTAGATGATCAGTTGATTTTCAACGAATGGCAATCCGATCGGATGACCATCCGATCCATATCACTATCTTTCTTGAAGGCTCATTGAAAGATTAACTGCTTTTGATCGAATGGCAATCCGATCGGATGACCATCCGATCCATCATACCAACTTGATTTTGTCCTTCGATCGAATGGCAATCCGATCGGATGACCATCCGTCACATGCCATTTGACCAGATGATCTTATGCCTAAAAAAAGGCATTTTTTGATCGCAACGACGAGGAGAGTCTCCAGAAAAAATTTGGTGATTGATAATTTTTTCGGGTTTTTAACGACCAAGCTGGGTTGTTCGGGGACACCGTCGGGAGCTTAAGTGAACAGATTTGATGATGCGATCACGGATTGTGGAAATTAGTGGGGTAGTCAGGATACCAGTGCAGAAAGTCTTTCTTTCAGGGTATCTGACTATTTATGGGCCAAATCGTAAAATCCGCAAAGACGAAAAACTGACAATTGTGGCGAATATTGTGATATTCTAGTTTGGTCAAGTTTTTCGGAGATGAGAATTGAAAACTGAATTCAGTTTGAGGGGGAATTCAGTGATTGACACGTTAGAATTTGCAAAAATGAGGGGGAATAAAACTTTCAATGTCCTATGTTGAAATTCCAACATTTATGCAGAAACTGGGCTTCGACAAATCAAAAGTGACCTACTTCAAATGCAAGCAAAAGGGTCATTTCAAAAGAGAATGCAGAAACTCTGCTGTTGAAGAAACCGCTAATCTGTTTAAAGAAGATTACTATCAAAAGGCGATCTATCCAAGAACAGAGAGGAATCAACAAGGTTAGAACAAATTGAAGATAATCCTGAAAAGTCAAGAGCATGTGCTGTGATCCAAGATGACGAAGGATTTGACTGGATTGAATTCCTTCTAAAAGAGGATGTTGTCAGTGATCAACTCAAACCAAAAGTCAAAAGAGAATCATCGAATAAACATCGAGCTTGTGTTGTTGAGATAAAAGAGAAAACGAGAGAAGAAATTCTGAAAGAGAAAACTTACAGAGAAAGATGTATTGTTGGATATCGAATCGAAGAAATGGAGAAGGAATACGAAGAAGCAAGAAGGTATGATAAGAAACGAGAATGTTATGTAAACAGCAAAGGTGAACCAGTTGTCCAGCGAAAGGATATAGTGTTTGACGATGTTCTTGCAGTAATCCCTCAATCCGGAGAGTACTATTCAAATGTTGCGAAAGATAAACATTATGAGAAAAACTGGATAAAATCATCAGAAATGTCATGATTGCGAGTCTAAGACAGAGAGATGAAGAGAAGATGAAGAAGAATGTTGAGAGCTTGGTGGATGATTTGAAGAAGGTTGCTAAGGAAAAGAAAGTCAAAGATGTCAAAGAAGAAGGTGAAAAAGAAGCTGTTACTAAAGAACAACATAAAGAAGATGATCTGAAGAAGAAAGGAGAAGACGATGTCAAGATTGAAAGTTCGGTTGAAATGGATGATGCTGATGCAGTTGATGGTGAACAACAAAAGAATGAAGCTGATCAGACAGAAACAGAAGAAAAAGCCGAGGTGCCAATCACTGAGGTAAAAACCGATACTGAAGTATTAAATAAAACTGTTGAACAGTGCAAGAAATGCATGGAAATGTGCAGTTCTTGTACTGAAAAAGATGAAAAATTCAGAACAAGAGATTTAGATTTCACTAAAATCGAAAAAGTTTTCAAAGAAAAATGTAAAGATATGTTACAAAATGAAAAGATTTTAAAAGATAATGATGAAAAACTAACACAAAAATGCAAGAGTTTAGAAAAGGAAAATGAAATTTTGAAAGAAAAGGTTTCAAAAATGACTGAAGAGTGTTTACAAAAAGAAAATTCTCTTCAAGAAATGAAAAAGGAGTATGATTCAATAAAACTTGCATATCATATCACAAAAGAATCATATGAAGACGTGAAGAGTCAAATGAAACTTGTTCAATCAAGATTGAAACATTGTTCTGAAACATCTGATACGCTTAAGCGATAGTATGAAATAAAGCAACAAGTTGTAAATTCTTATATTGAATATGTTGCTAAGCTAAAGCATAAGATAGCTAATTTAGAACAAGATAACAACAAGTTACACAGTTATCATGTTTCATCATATGTTCTTGAATGCATTTTCAATCTAAAACCGGGTGATAAAGATTCTGAGCAAAACAAGAAAGGTATTGGCTCGGAATATCATCAAGTTCCACCACCGTTTGAGGAAAAATTCACATTCTATGATGACGAAAAGGTGGAAAAAGCTTTCAACATGGTTGATCAATTGCCAGATAACATTGACGTAACTTATTCCAAATCTGATGATTCTAGTGATTCAGAGGTGGTAGGTAAGATCATTGAAAGTGTTTTGAAAGAAGAGTCGGTTGATACAGGTAAATCTGAATCACAGGATGAAAATGAAGGTAGTTTTCATGAAGGTTATCTGAAAAACTCAAAATCTGGGAAAAATAAGAATGATGATTCAAAAGGATTGGTTTATACCATGATTGGATCTGACAAATTATTCTCAGATCATGAAGTCCCGATTCAGAATGTGATTTCAGAGAAAATTGACAAAGTTTTCAAATTGATTGAAATTGAAAAATATGAGATTTCAAAGTATGCTGGAAAGAGTCACAAAACTTTTTATAACAAACCTGGTTACAAAAAGAAAAGCATGAAGGCTGGGTTGGGTTATAAAATGAAACAGAATTGGAAAAGAAATGCCAAATTATCAGAAAAAGATGAATTTTGTTCACAGAACAAGTTCTGAAGAAGAGAAAGAATTCCAATTTAGACGACAGTCTAATGAAGTGTTCTATGCTCAAAAGAAAAAGCAACAACAACAGGTGAAATATGTTTCAAAGAGAACATGTTTCAAATGTGATCAAACAGGACTATTGATTTATGAATTATGGTATAATGCTTGCCTTCTGTCATTGATTAACAACCCTTTAAATAGGGTGAGAAGAGATACACAATACAAGGAAAGGAAATCAGTAAATACAATTGTGATCTTCTCCTAAACGACCACATAATATATTCCTAAATATATGTATATTCTAATAGTCCCCCGCAGTTTGAGCGTCATAGGAACGGACACGCAAACTGGACCTGAATTCTTCAAAGATGGTCCTGGGTAATCCTTTCTTGAAGATGTCAGCATACTGAGATGAAGAGGGCACATGAAGAACCTTGACCTGGCCGATGTGAACCTTCTCGCGAACAAAGTGGATATCAAGTTCAACATGCTTCGTTCGTTGGTGTTGAACGGGATTTTCGGAAAGGTATACGGCGGAAACATTGTCACAGTAAATGATGGTGGCTTTAATAACTGGCACCTGGAGTTCCAAAAGAAGGTTACGTAACCAGCTCGTTTCAGCGACAACGTTTGCAACTCCTCGGTATTCAGCCTCTGCACTGGACCTAGAAATGGTGGGTTGGCGTTTGGAAGACCAGGAGATTAAATTGTCTCCAAGAAAGACACAATATCCCGAGGTTGACCGTCGCGAATCAGGGCACCCTCCCCAATCTGCATCAGAGTAGGCAGTAAGCGCGGTGGAGGGAGATGCCGAAAGGCGTAGACCGTAGTCAAGAGTGCCTTGTAGGTACCGTAAAATACGTTTAAGGAACGTGAAGTGTGGTTCCCGTGGGGCATGCATGAATAAACACACCTGTTGCACTGCATAGGTGATATCGGGCCGTGTGAAGGTCAGGTATTGTAAGGCACCTGCAAGGCTGCGGTATAATGCACTATCCTCAATTAAGGGACCGTCCGAGGCACTAAGCTTTGAGGTAGTGTCATAAGGAGTAGCACATGGTTTACAGCCCGTCATGCTGGCCCGATGCAAGATGTCACGAGTGTATTGAGCCTGGGATAGGTAAAGGCCATTGGAGTCCCGTGTAACCGTAATGCCCAAAAAATGGTGAAGAGTGCCGAGGTCGGTCATAGCAAATTCTCTAGAGAGCATGGTGATGATAGAGCCAAGAAGAGTAGAGTCTGAGGCGGTTAAAATGATATCGTCGACATACAACAATAAATACGCGATACGTTGTCCCTGACGATATATAAAAAGTGACGGATCACAGATGCTGCTTTTAAAACCATGAGAGAGCAAGAAGCTCGAGAAACGTGTGTACCAGGCCCGCGGGGCCTGCTTAAGGCCATATAAAGATTTCTTGAGATGGCAGACATGATTCGGAAATTGTTTATCAACGAAGCCCGGTGGTTGGTGCATATATACTGTTTCTTCTAAGTGCCCGTGAAGAAAAGCGTTCTTCACATCAAGCTGATGTATAGGCCATTGTCTGGAGACTGCCAAACTGAACACAGTGCGGATGGAGGCTGGTTTAACTACCGGACTGAAAGTGTCATGACAATCGATTCCCACTGTTTGAGATTTACCATTAACTACCAAGCGGGCTTTATACCTCTCAAGTGTTCCATCGGCTTTAAACTTATGACGGAACAACCACATGCAACGAATGATTGGCGTATCAACCGGTTTGGGTACTAGTTCCCATGTGTTATTTACCTGCAACGCACTAAACTCACTGGTCATGGCATTTTGCCAATTTGGATCTGAATAAGCCTTATGGTAAGATGTGGGTAGCGGAGAAATAGAGGTTGTGGTGAGGTTATATTTCCGGTTGGGTTTGGAGATGCCATCTTTTGCACGGGTGACCATGGGATGGTGGTTCGGGTGTTGAGTGGGGGTTATGGGCTGGGTGGGTATTGATAGAGGTGTGGGTTGGGCTGGGCTGGGTGGGTATAGATAGAGGTGGGTGGGCCGACGGAATAGAATGAGGGTGTGGGGTATGGATGGGTGTGTTTGGGTTGGATGTATGTGGGTGAGTGGGAGATTGGTTATCCGTTGGGAAGGAGTTGAGGCGACTGGTGGGGTGGTAAATGTTTGGTGTGTGTAACAGAAGGGGTAGTGGTCATCATCAAGGAAGTTATAAGCCAAGGGTTGGGTATTGTGGGAGTAGGGAAAATCATGTTCATCAAATATTACATGGCGTGAAATGTGAACGCGACCGGTGATAGGATCAAGGCAGCGGTATCCTCGAAAATTTGGAGGGTAGCCGAGGAAGATGCATCGGCTAGACCGAGGGAGAAGCTTGTGGGCTTGAGTTGCGGACGCGTTTGGGTAACATGTGCATCCAAAAACCCTCAAATGGTCATATGTTGGGTGTCGTTGATAAAGGGCAAAGGCCGGGGTGAGATGGTGAAGTTTGGTAGTGGGAAGTATGTTATGAAGGTAGGCGGAAGTGTGGAGTGCTTCAACCCAGAAAGTGGGTGGAAGACGAGCATGTATGAGAAGTGCCCGAATAATATTGTTCAGGCGACGGAGCATTCGCTCAGCTTTGCCATTTTGGGACGAGGTCTGTGGGCAAGAAAAACGAAGGACCATACCATTTTGCTATGCAAAATTTTTGAAGTTGTGGTTGTCGAACTCGCCACCCAAGTCGCATTGAAAAGTTTTGATGAGACGGTTGAACTGGGTATGTACAAGTTTATGAAATTTAACAAAAGTGACAAATGTTTCTGATTTATATTTTAATGGGTAAACCCATACATGTTGTGTGAAATTATCTATGAGCACCATATAGTACTTATAGCCGGAGTTGCTAACAACCGGGGATGTCCATAGATCACAGTGAATTAAATCAAAGGGTGCAAAAGTAATGGAATTTGAATCATGAAAAGGTAAACGTTGACTATTAGCAAGCTGACAAGACGAGCAAACAAAAGTACTAGCTGTCTTATTACAATGAATAAAATTATTATGAGAAAGAAAATCTAAAATGGTAGCTCCCGGGTGCCCTAGACGGTTGTGCCAAGGAGGCTGAGGAGTCGTGGAGACAAAAGCATATGTAGGTGACGTGAATGGATAAAGGTCCCCCGTGCTGTCATGGCGAGAAAGGAAGGTGCCCGTCTTGAGATCCTTCAAAGAAAAACCAAAAGGATCAAATTCGACACTAACTTGGTTATCACGAGTAAATTTTCGGACAGAAAGCAAATCTTTGATAACGGTTGGTGAGTGAAGGACATTGTTTAGTTTGTAGGTTTTGTTAGACACTGTGTGAAGGCTATGTCCAGATCCATTTATAGGCAGTTTTTGTCCATTACCAACAAGTATAGTAGTCGAGGAAATAGACAAGGGAGTAGTAAGCTTACCGAAGTGTGCCGTGATGTGAGATGAAGCCCCAGTATCCATGTTCCAAGCGGTGTCCACAGAATTGTTCACTTGCATCATAGATAAAGCTGTTCCAAGATCGGTGGGATTGAGAGCATTGAACGCATTCGGGTCCGTGAACTGAAGCTGGGTATTCTGGGCCTGCATAGGGACAGGTGGAGCCTGTGGATAAGGGGGCAATTGGGCTTGTTGATAAGCCATATGGGCCTGGTTATATTGTGCTTGGGCTTGCGGGCTGGGTTGTTGTGATGGAGCCCAAGCTTGAGAAGGATATGGAGTGGGTGGGAGTTGCCAATTTCCGTTTTGAGTGGGAGGTATCGGGGGGCCATAATTGTTCGGCTGAGGTTGTGTTTGCCACCAAGGGTAGTAGGATTGTGACCGAGACCGGCCTCGACCGCGACCACCCCAGTAACCACGACCACGACCCCGGGTTCGGTTCGGATCATAACTGTTGTAGCGGGTCTGGTCGTTTTGAGTGGGGGCTGTGGTATTAGTATGAGGGGTGGGTTCAGGATTCGAAGGTGGTGGGTGCGGAGTAGAGACCAATACCGATTGGGATTGATGTTGTCGGGCTTGCTGACGTTGTTGTTCTCGCTGCAGGCTGGTTCGTGCTTCATCCCACGAAGGCGAGTTTTGATTTATTATAGCAGCAGCGACATCATACTCGGAGGGGAGACCACAGACCAATTGCATCACAAGTCTCGCCTCGCTCACAGGAAACCCGACATCACCGAGTTGATCAGCAATCTCCTTTAATTTTTGACAGTAATCATCAAGCGAGGAACAAGCACCAAGAGTTAAGTTGGTGAAATCATGTTCGAGGGTCGTGGCACGGGATCCTTTATTGTTCAGAAAGATATGTTCAAGTTTAAGCCAGGTAGAACGAGCGGTGGCATCCGATTCAAGAACACGTACCATCAAATCATCGGACAAAGTAGCATAGATCCATTGAAGGATGAGTGCATCGATTTCGTACCAGTCATCGTGGGAGTCATCTGATTCTTTTGGAGGTTCCGTACCATCGATGTGATCCAAAATTTTGTAAGCTTTAGCATGTAACTTGAATAATTTAACCCAAGACGAGTATGTCACTTTGGTACCGTCGAGAGTACGTATCTTATTCTGAATATTGGTGACCGTATAGGCTGGGTGAAGAGAGGAAGCAGATTTAGATGTTGTGGTCTTGGGTGATGATGGGTTGTCTTTGTCAGACATGGCTGTCGAAACAGCAGCAAACAGAAAAAAAAAAAGGTTGTCGGCAGCTAGGGTTATCAGAGTAAAGGCTCTGATACCATATTGATTTATGAATTATGGTATAATGCTTGCCCTCTGTCATTGATTAACAACCCTTTAAATAGGGTGAGAAGAGATACACAATACAAGTAAAGGAAATCAGTAAATACAATTGTGATCTTCTCCTAAACGACCACATAATATATTCCTAAATATATGTATATTCTAATAAGGACATCTTGCATGCAAGTGTCCAAATCCGAAACCTGTTGGTGTTGAGACGAAAAGGAAGTATGATGTTGTGAATCAGAAGTCAACCAAGTTTGATACAAAGCAAACTTGGAAGCCGAAAATGTCAAAGGCTGACTCACAACAAACATGGAAACCAGTGACACCCAGACCTAGAACAACACAAAGTTGGAAAACAACGGTAGAGGCAACAAAACCAAACTAGTTTTGGAAACCAAAAGTTGTTGTTCAAAATCAAAATGTTCAAAATCAATCTAGTTTTTACAAAAGAAGTGCTTCAAAAGGACAAAGCTGGGTGGTTAAGACACAAACTACTTCTGAACAGAGAACTGATTCAATCAAAAAGGATGAAGTAAAAGATGAAAAGTTATTTGTACCAAACGACGATAATTTTCCAAGATTGAATGAAAATTATTGTGTCGAAATGCCTAAGGTCAAACAGGGCGGGGCTGAATTGTTCAAGTAATTGAATAGTTTGAATGTGCAGGTGCTCGCAAAGATAACTGAATGTCATCTAGAGGAGTGTCGGAGCAGCCTGGCACAAGAAGAGGAGGCTGCTGAACCCTGTGACTGAAACAGGGAGTTTGTTTGATTTTTGTACATAAATAAACCATATTTCTAAAACCCTAAAAATTGAAAAATTTAAAATCCAAAAATATGTTTTTCTTTTGTCAAAAAAATTGAAAAATAAAAAATATGTTTGTTTTTAAATTTTGTCAAAAATCAATTTTCAAAAATATGTTACTTGAATATGCCGAAACCCTCACGGCTGAACAAACATGATTAATTTCACAAGATTGAAAAACGGTTTTCAAACTGTCGAATATTAATATGTTGTAAATCATGGGAGTATATTTTCTGCAAAACAGAGCGTGTGAATCAGAAAATGGATGGCGTGACGAACCTATCTACATCGGTTATCAAATTTTCTTTAAATGTTTTGAATTTTAGGGGGAGTAAGAAAATGTCAGAAAATCCAAAAACATTAGAAAATTTGAAAAAGCCAAAAACATGATAAAATTCAAAAAGAGTTTTGTGTAAAAAGAGGAAATGATAGTACATAAGTAGACAATCACAGTACGCTAAAGAAATGGAAAGTAAAATGTGATAAACGGTCTCACTGATGATATGCTAGTAGGTTTTTACACGCTTAGTAGATTGTTTTTGTTAGGGGAGGATTTTCTAAATCCTAAGGATCACGGGTCCTCAACTGCTACCAGGATCATGGATCCCCAATTCCATTTGAATTAAGGATCCTCAGTAGGTGTCGCAGGATCAGGATTCAGGATCACTGTTATTATCCTCAGTGTTGCAAAAGTCGGATTCCTCGGCCGAGTACTCGGCGAGTACTCGGTCCTCGGACCTCCACCTTGGTGACTTCCTCCTAGGCGGTCTCAACTAGTCGGCCTTGGGAGTACTCGGTCCTAGTCGGCGCCTAGTCGGAGGCTAGTCGGCCTAGTCGGAGCCTAGTCGGCCTAGTCGGTCTAGGCGGTCAACGTGGTTTGTTGACTTTTAATCGGTCAAACTCGGTCAAAATCGGCCTACTCGGCCTTGTACTCAGACTACTCGGCCTTGTACTCGGACTACTCGGCCCTGTACTCAGACTAGTCGGACTTGTATTCAGAATATTTGAACTTTAAACATGTTTCATTTTAAATTATACCCAGTTGACATGAATTATGCTTATTTTAACACATAAATAATATATAACAATTAATTTTCTTTATATTTACCATGTCCGCGTACTCCCCGAGTACTCTCCGAGTACTCCGATTACTCCCAACTCCCCAGTCGGCCGACTAGGGACCGCCTAGCGACTTTTACAACACTGATTATCCTACTACTAACAATTGTCTTCGTTGTACGTAAACTTGTTTTGCAGGAACAAGGGCATGGACCAAGTCTCACCGAAATTCCTGGAGCATATTCTGTAAAGATTCCGCACGTGTTTGACCATTATAGACGTTGTGGAGATCGTGGGGAGCTTGCATAATTATTGGATAGTTTGTTAACTTAGTTATTTCTAATTTAAAATGGGGATAACAAGCTTGATAGAACACTTAGCTAATTTTGGCATACACACACACTCGTAACAGCTCTCAAGTAATACTTGGCGATTTCATACACTCTTTTGCACATTGCACATTAGTGATCCTTGTAACAAGCTTGTTATCATCCCGAGTTGTAAACTTATTTTTGTTTAATCTTAGCTGGTGATCGGTAGTTTCCATCACCCGAGGTTTTTTGTGCCGGAGATCAACTCTTGATCAAGGGCTTTTTTCTCGTATAAATCTCTGTGTCATTTGTTCATTACATTACTGAGTGATCCTTAATATTGTTCATTGTTTCAAGCATCATAGCTCACAACAAAAGATTTGGTTGCATTATCTTTGCTTGATTTTTTACTAAAACAGTTTGGCGCCCACCGTGGGGCAATTGGTGCTTCGTTCTTGAGAAATTATTGTTCTTGTGATCATTTCGGTTCATTACAACCAAGCAGATGGCTTCTTCAGCAAAGAACACATCAAGCTCTATGCCGGCAATGAGTTCTTCACAGGGCGTTCCTCCTTTGCCTCCACCACCTTCTGGATCCCAGAAGAATGCTGAAAATGCTGCAAAGAGACAAAGCCCCATTTTTCCGAAACCACCAACTTCTTCTGTTTCTTCTAATCCTACTACTAGTGATCTTTTTACTTTGATTTTGCAGATGAGGGATCATGTACAAGAGCAGGACAAAACCAACGAAAGGATCCTCCGGGAGATCGCTGACATCAAGAAACAGAAGAGATCAGGGGAGGATCACTCTCCTCTGATACCGAGGTCACTGGATTTCGACACTCCAGCTGTAACTGACCAGCAATCTGCAGCCTTAGACGTCCAGTTCCAAACTGAACCGGTGGGGAGGCGTTATGGAGCAAAAACTATGAGTCAGGCTTTTGGGTCTCACTTCCAGCCTCAAGGATCCTATTTTCAGCCTTCGGGATCCTCTTTCCAGCATCCGGGATCCTTTGCCAGCTCAGGAGGATATATGGGAACGCATACAGTCCAAGGATCCTCTCAGGTTCAAGGATCCTCTAGGGTCCAAGGATCCTCTGGGGTCCAAGGATCCTCCATGGTTCAAGGATCCTCTCAGGTTCAAGGATCCTCATTTCAGGTTCAAGGATCCTCTCAGCCTCAGGGATCCTCTCAGGTTCAAGGATCCAACATCTTTCAGGATCAAGGATTCTTAAGAAGTATACAACCCCCAAGCACAGATGTTCATCAAGGAGACTTCATTCGAATGCAGACCATTGCCTCTTCTGGTCCTTCAATCATACCAGAATCCCGTCAATATGGATTCACATCTGCAATTCCTAACCTGAATCCTCCGGGAGGTAACACTTTCAATAATTCTTATAACACTAACCGTGGCTCTATGCAGGATACAGGTATCAATCAAGCCATGGCTAGGGAATTACAGAAGCTAAAGGATATGATATCTAGCGTTCCAGGAGTGGTTAAGCCCATTCCTGAAATTGCCGATGGTAGCCATAGGATATCTCGTTTTGCACCACCTATCTGTGATGCTGAGATACCCAAAAGGTTCCAAATACCAACCATGAAGTTGTATGATGGTTCAACGGATCCAGAGGAACATGTGGCTCAATATAGAGAGAGGATGGAGATCAACCCCATCCCAGAGAGGTTAAAGGAAGCATGTTTATGCAAGGGTTTTGGATCCACACTCACAGGATCTGCTTTTAAATGGCTGCTAAGTCTTCCCCCTTACTCTATTACTTCATTTGCTAATTTAGTTAATCTGTTTAATAGTCAATTCTTATGTAGTAGAAAATTTGAACGATTAACTAGTGATCTATATAGGGTAACACAAGGTCAAAATGAATCACTTAGAGATTACATCACTAAGTTTAGTAAAGAATCCTTAGATATCCCTAACCTGGATATAGCCACGGCTGTGGAAGCCTTTAAAATGGGTTTGCTTAGGGATTCATTGTTCTATGATAATCTTTTTATGACCCCATGCAGGAATCTTGATGAAGTAAGAACCAGGGCCCTTAGGTTCATCCGTCTAGAGGATGACAAAAGGATCCAGGAGAGATTGGCAGGATCCTCAAAACAGGAAAAGCAAGGATCCTACTTTAAGAATAACAAGTTCAAGTCCTACAACAAGTCTGACAACCAGAATGTGCATGCAGTAGAACAAGAAGAGGATGATGAGGATTATCCTCCAATTTCTGAATACTGTTTTTCTGTTGATAACAATGAACTAATTCTTGTAATGCAGAATCTAGGTGAGAAAGCAAGATAGCCAAGGAAAAGTGATAAACCAGCCGCAACAAAGGACAAGTCCAAGTGGTGTGCATATCATGAGGATTTTGGGCATCTCACTGAAGAGTGTATTGCACTAAGAAAAGAAAATGGTTACTTGTTAAGCAAGGGGCACTTGAAGGAGCTTTTGGGACGAAAGAAGTCAAGGATCCAGGATCCTGAAAGGATCCCGGAAAAAGCCCCTGCTCCTCCAGCAGATGCACAAGTTATAAACTTCATATCCGGAGGATCAGACATTTGTGGTACTTTCTTTTCAGCAGCAAAAGGACATGCCAAGGAAACCAAGATGGATAATGGAGACAGACCCATCCGAACCTCCACTGTCACCAAGGATAAGATTATAACTTTTGATGAGGATGACCGTGTTGATGTCCAGGATCCTCATCATGATGGTCATGTTATTACTCTATTTATTTCTAACAATTTTGTTCACAGGATCCTGATAGATGGAGGAAGCTCAGTAAACATCATCCAGCTTGATGTCCTCAAGAAGATGAACATTCCTGAATCAGACATTGTCCCAAGATCCTCAGTTCTTGTGGGATTCAGCGAAGACACCAAGAATACATTGGGGGATATCAAACTCCCCATCTACATTGAAGGACTTCATTCTTATCAGAAATTTTGTGTCATAGATTGCTTATCCTGTTGTAATGTTATCCTTGGCAGGCCGTGGATACATGACATGAAGGCAGTCCCATCTACCTATCATCAATGTGTAAAGCTTCCTAGCCCATGGGGGGTGGTGAAAATTGAGAGTGATCAACAAGAAGCTAAGAATTGTTACACGCCATCAATGAAGCCAGCCTCAAGACCAAGGGAGCAATAGCAATTAAAGCATCCTTCAAGAGATGTCTTGGAGGCAAGAGAACAGGATGTGAAAGAAATCCTTATGGATCCTCATGATCCTGAATCCATGGTCTTCATAGGATCTGGGATCCTCAACAACATTGAACAGGATCTAGTATCCTTCCTTAAGAGGAGGAAAACTACCTTTGCCTGGAAGCATGAGGACATGACATGTATATCTAAAGATATAATTACTCATAAACTTGGCATTGACAGGTCATTCAAACCAATTCATCAGAAGAGGATGAAGTTTGCACCTGAAAGGAATGCTATTATCCAGGAAGAGGTAGATAAACTACTTCGAGCAGGTATGATAAGAGAGGTTAAGTATCCACGGTGGTTAGCCAATGTGGTTGTTGTTCAAAAGAAAAATGGAAAGTGGAGGGTATGTGTCGATTTTACTGATTTAAACGTGGCATGTCCCAAGGATCCTTTCCCATTACCCCACATTGACTCCATGGTGGATGCTATCGCGGGTCATGAGTTGTTGTCTGTTATGGATGCTTCATATGGATTTCAGCAAATTCAGATGGAACCATCCGATCAAGAGGATACAGCCTTTATGACCCCAACTGGTATATCCTCAGCAACATTGAACAGGATCTAGTATATACCGTTCATTGGTTTTGTCCTGCTCTTGCATGCGATCCCTCATCTGCAAAATCAGATTAAAAAGATCATTAGTAGTAGGATTAGTGGAAACAGAAGAAGTTAGTGGTTTTTGTAAAATGGGGGTTTGTCTCTTCGCAGCATTCTCAGCATTCTTCTGGGATCCAGAAGGTGGTGGAGGCAAAGTGTCACACCCTGTCTTTTGCGGAAGCGCATGATGTGTGACTAGCTTGTTATCATTGCATTCAATCATAATAAACAACTACATGATTAAAACGATGTTCATCCATTCAGAAAATTTGATTATTACAGACACTTAATTTCTTAAGTTTCAAAACACAACCTTCATCTAGGTTACAATTTGACAAAAGTGGATGACATCTATGCTTGTAGTCTACTTTTAATTACGACACTTGCGCCCAAGATCCATCCTGTCACCTGAAATACATGTAATTTTGGAAAACATCAACATAAAGTTGAGCGAGTTCATGCGTTTTTGTATTTCACGTTTGTATGCATAGTATGTGTCATGTATAATTCAAGTTTTTCTTGAGTACCCCACGTACTCAAGTATAATTCCCGTTTTCTTGAGTACCCCACGTACTCAAGTATCATTCAAGTTTTCTTGAGTACCCCACGTATTAAATGATTGTTTATACAAGGACATTAAGGCACGTGAGGACATAGGGAGCTTTAGTATATTCTCCTTCAAGGTATGTAAGGACATAGGGAGCATTAGTGTTTTCTCCTTTAACTGTGTCGATTACCCTCGACTGTGTCGATTAACCTCGACTGCGTCAATTTCCCTTGACTGTGTCGATTACCCTCGACTGTGTCGATTAACCTCGACTGTGCCGATTTCCCTCGACTGGGACACCGAAGCACTCATGAGGTCACATAAGGACCATGAGTGGGGCTCGGCCGTACCCGTTAGATCTAACCCTCGTCCCTAATTAAGTATTAACGGCATCTCAATATCTAGTTTAAGCTCACATGATCTAGTATTTTCTAGGCATTTCTTAATGCTCATCATATTGCACTCACCAAGAGTGCTTCTCGTATTCTCAAATCATATTGCACTCGGTACTCGTTCTCACCAAGAGTGCTTCTCGTAATTTTTACCATTCGTAAAAATTGTAATATTTATAACATGTATTTCACCCCCGAGAGTTATAAAACCAAAAACAGTTAGAGAAAAGGGGGAGCATGAACTCACAACTTTGCGTTCCTGCGTCGTAAACTTCACCGGATTTGCTTATCTAGCGTCGTGACCTATACGTGTTTTCTTAACGTTAGTCACTAGACTTGTATCGCACAAGTACAGTCACTATCTCTTGTGTACGTATTCTTGTGTTAAAAATAACTTATTTTTTTTAACTAAGTGTCTTACTTATATTATTTTCTCGAAAATAATTATAAGTTTCTTGTATTATGCACTTTGCACCCGAATTATGTATTTTGCCTAAGTATGGTGTATGTGTATTTTTGTGTTTTCACTTCTTATGAGTATTTAGTGTATTCTTAAGTCCTAATACAATATCAAGTATAATACATACTGCATACACTTAGCACAAAATGTGGCGACCAATAAATATATATTTTTCCTCACAAATATACATACTTATATCCCTTCAGTTTAAATATACAAAATTGGGCTGTTTTCGTGCATTTTAATAAAATAGTTATCTTATTCCAAAAATTCCCAACTTTTTACAGAACGTCTTAAACGATCCAAAAATTATTGTGTAAAAATATCGGAGTCCAGTTCATTACCAATATTTTATAAGAATTTATTTTCCGGACTGCAATCAGATTTGTCGTTTTCTGATTGCAGTTTACGAAATAATTCATTAAAAATTCATCGTGAGTCCGATTTACGAAATTCCAGTGGGTGTATTACAAATACATCAGTGGTCAACTATGGTATAAATTTCGTGATCAGATTCCACACAGAAAACAAGTTATGACAGAAAACAATACACATATTTCCAGCAGAAAAATGCAGCTCAAGCTGCTGTTACGAAATGACGCTTTAAAAATAGTAAACGAAGTCCAAAAATTACGATTCCAGTGCCATTAGAACCGTATTTCATAGCACATATATCTAGACCTCAAAAAACACATTTTTCGTTAAATATTGACCTGTCTATAGCCCGTTAAAGTCGGCTGAAAAGGGCAATCAGCATGCTGTTTTTAGTTTAAAGGTTACTAAAACGCATATATATGACCACCATCCTTTCTAATATGATTAAAGTCAGATTATAAGTCTGTTACAGCAGATTGTAGTTTGTTTATTTCAGATTTTCCATGTATCATCCTCTTATTTCATCTTGTTCCTTCATCTAGTTAAGCTTATGTTTATGTTTCTTAGTGTTCTCAAGTTTTAACCATTAAATCTCTTATTAACCACTTTAAACAAGAACAAGAGAGTGTTGAGAAGCACTTACTACTAGCTCAAGGCTAGGGAAGATCAACGGCGTAAAAGTGGTGGATAAAAGAAAACAAGAGCGGTCCTTGAACTTCCGAGTGCACCAAGCTTAGTTTTTGGACCTCTTGCACCTTTAGATGTTCTTGGATTGCTTGAAAAGGAGCTTGAAGGTGGTGGTCTGGTGGTGGTTGTTGGCTGCCGTAAGTGAGGGAAAGGGAGGAGAGAACTTTGTTGTTGATGTTGTGAAGATGAGGAGAATGTGTATCTAGTGGGTTTATATAACAAACTTCCAACACTCCATTATCCCCTAGTCCATATGTCCACTAAAGTACTAGCACATCCATTAAACAATTAGGGAAAATCAAGGGGTGTCCCCCTTGTTTCATGACCGGTTATGGGAGGGGGGTTGGTTAAGTTGAAATGTGATGGATGGTTAGAGAAGTTAGTTTGATTCCAAATGTCTAGATAGTGATTTTATGTGGGTTAAGTAATATATAGTGTGTTAGGGTATTTGGGGACCCTAACTGGCTCAGAAAAGTGTAAACAAGGTTGTTGACAATATTTTTAGGTTCCGGGTAAAGTCCGGTTGTTCGGTTGGATATTGATCCGTTAAAGTGCTAAATTGCACCGTTTAGTGTCTTTCAAGTATCTTTTGTGAAACTTTCAATTGCCGACTCTTAGGGAAGTATTCTGGATGATAAATCATCATTTCTGCATAATATTTTATTGTCATAATGCTGATTATAGCTGAATTTAAATAAATTCTGCACTTAAAGTGCGTTTCCGGTGCTTTTTAGTGCGTATTTTAGCTTTCGGAAGGTCTATATTAAAACCCTTGCATGTACTCTTGGGTTTTAATGCATTCTTCACGTTGGACCTACACCTAGGCTCCAATTCTAATGTCTGACTGCTTTCTGCAGTTCTGTTGACACGATGTGTCTTACCGGTGAGTTTACTAACCTTTTTGACGCAACGCTATCATAACGTAATTCTTGTAGCACATATCATGCATGAATTCACTTGTATGGAATTCAAAAATTTATTTGTCTGGTAAACCAGATCATGCACAGTCATTTAAGCACAAATTACTGTTCATTTCGTGTACGGAATGTACGGAAAAGTGACGGTTGTCACACAAAGGAGGAACGCCTTGTGAAGAACTGATTGCCGGCATAGAGCTTGAGGTATTCTTTGTTGAGGAAGCCATTTGCTTGATTGTAACAAACCGAAATGATCACCAGAACAATAATTTCTCAAGAACGAAGCACCAATTGCCCCACGGTGGGCGCCAAACTGTTTTGGTCAAAAATCAAGCAATGATAATGCAACCAAACTTTCTGTTGTGAGGTATGATGCTTGAATCAATGAACAACACTAAGGATCACTCTGAAATGTAATGAACAAGTGACACAAAGATTTATACGAGGAAAAAGCCCTTGATCAATGAATGATCTCCGGCATAAAAAACCTTGGATGATGGAAACTACCGATCACCAACTCAGATTAAACAAGAAATGTATTACAACTTCGGATGATAGCAAGCTAATTACAAGGATCACTATAGTGTAATGTGCAAAAAAGTGTGTAATCGCCAAGTGAATTGTCAAGAGCTGGTGAGAGCAGTTGCGAGTGTGTGTGTTAAGCTAAAAATAGCCAAGTGTTTTCTATTTAGCTCGCTATCCCTTTTAAAAATGGAAAATATCTAAGCTAACAAACACTCCGCATTTGATGCAAGTCCTCCACGAACTCCACAACGTCCACTTCAGTCAAGCACGTGCGGAATAAGTATGGAATATGCTCCAGGAATATCGCCAAGACCAAGTCCAAGCTCGTACTCCTGCAAAACAACTTCATATTCAAAGTAGACAATCGTTAGTATAAGGATCCTGATGATGATCCATGATCCTGATCCTACAATACTTTCTGAGGATCACTAATTCAGACAGGATTGAGGATCACTAAACACAACAGTAAATGAGGATCACTGATCATTCAAAAATCCTCCCCTAACAATTGCCCCCAAAATATAAGGAGTAATTTGTAAATAAACGAGTTATATTTTCTGTTCTTATCCGTAACGAATCAACGGATAACTAGCCGTTGTAGTCGGACTAGCCGTTACCATCCCGACGTCACTGAAGTGACTACTCTGCAAGATCATCATTATAAATTGAAGTTAGAGATAAGGGTTAGAGAGCATTTAAATTCGTGCGTTTCCTCCTTTAAATCTTCATTCGAAGACTTGATCAGGTATTTCTCTTTCCTTTCTCTCTTCATCTTCTCACTCTGTTTCTCTTCTTCACCACTGTCATAATTGAGATGATGCTAAGATCCTCACCGACTAAGGATCACAAGAAGGACAGCCCCTTGAAAAGCCAAGGGATCATAAAAGATTCTGCAAAAGAACGATGCTGCTTCACTGATCCACAGATAGACAGAATCCGCCATTGTTTTCCGGCAAACACCGATTTCAAACCATTTAATCCCACCGTTCTAAGTGATTATATTTCTGAAACCTGGGTAGCCTTTCCGGTCACACCATTCACAATAGGATACTCATATCCCTTTCCAGATTTCACCCAATCCTTCTTCTCTCTCACCGGCATCTCCTACATTCAAGCGATGCCAATGATCTGAAGGGCCTTATATACCCTTGAAAGGATCATTGAACATGAAGGAATTGATCTAGGAATGTCGGAGTTTGCAGAGATGTATGACCTCGTAAGCCATGGATCTCATCGGTATCTACTCAAACATAAACCTGGTGAAGAACACCCCATCTTCAAAGCCACTAAGAATGACACCAACTGGAAACGACGATTCTTCTTTGTCAGAAGGGATTCTATCCCTGATGGAAAGGATCTGCCTAGGAAATGGACCACCCATGGTAGGATAGAGGATCCTCAGAAGGATCACCAGATGACCTTGTTTTTGTTTAAGGATCACTAACGTCCTTTTGTTTCTATCTTGCAGCTATTACTGTCGCACACCTCATCACAACACCTACAACACAGGAAAGGCTTGCCACTTTCCGGAGACTTGATCCTACAAGAAGATCATTCAAAGCCAACACCCAGGATTCTCAAGAAGTATCCTCAGGTTCTGTCACTATGTCAAGTAAGTATCCTGTTTTTTGCATAATTAAACGTTTAAATAAATAGTTAAATAGAAATGGGATAAGGATACTTATCTGTTTTGGGTGTGTAGGTGCTGGAAAATCTTCAAGATCTGCCTCCAAATTCAGTGTCACTGATCTTGACACTGTCCGATCCTCAAAGAAGAAGCTTGCTGCCAGCCCAGCTGTCACGATCCCCAAGGCAACCACTTCAAAGGGAAGAGGTGGAAAGAAAAGGAAGACCTCTGAAGCTGACAACCTAGAAGGCTTGCCTCTGATCCGCCATCACTTCCTCGAGTACTTTGCTGAGTTAAGGATCACTGACTTAACTTAGTTATCCTGCCCACTTGAGGATCACGTGATCCTGAGCTTTGCATTGTCTTCTTTGCAGAAATTTGCTGAAATCGAGGACTATGTTGGGAACGTCGAAGAGATTGAGGAGAAATACTCTGACCTCCAAAAAGTGGCGGTGCTCAAGGATCACAAGATCGCCTCCCTCGAAAAGGACCTCAATGATGCCAAAACTCAGGCGGTTGTAGCTCAGATCAATGCTGACTATCAGAAGCATGAGATCATGGAGGATGCTAAAGTCTCCGCTGCCATTTCCATGTACAAGACCAAGTTGCAGATGGCCCAAGAAGCTCAGGATCCTAATTTTGACAAGAGCAACTGGGACATGGAGGGCTGGAAGGCTAGGCTGGCTGAGTTGGAGGACGAAGAAGAGGCTGATGAGGTTCTGGCAATCGAGGCTGGTGGCAGTGGCAAGGATCATGTGAAGGATGCTGGAGCTGGAGGAGATAGTGATGCAGCAAAGGTGTAAGCTGCAGGAATGGGCGATGATGGACACTTCTAGACATAGCCGGAGCCCATTTTTTAAGTTTGGTTGTTTGGTTATGATGTTTTTGTTGAACAATGATAGGTTGTAATAACTTCAGACAATAGTTTCTAGGGTGAAGGATCATGGATCCTTGAACAATAGGTAGGATAATGGGTGGTGGATGGATCTTTTGTTTGGGGGATGAAGCCACTCGTTATCCTTCCGTCTTTTACTTCCTGCACTACAAAGACCCGTAAACAATGGACACCCTTTGCCAACCCATGTGGAAGGGCCACGTTTTGCTGGTAGAAATGTGGGTTGGCAATTTTGACAACCTTAAAGGGTTTAATGTTTTGTGAATAATATAACTCTAACTTTTTGGCTATCTCCCGTGTTGCTATCCTTGTTAGTACTTTACTTTTCAGTTGTTGTGATATACATTTTGTCTAAACTTATCAAGTAAAGAAAAAATTTTAAAAATATCCTCAAAAAGTTTAGGATATGATCAAGGATCACATATCCTATAGTCGACAAGTTCCGAAAAGTAGTATATTTTAAGGAACATAGGTTCAGTTGTCAAAGGATAAGGGTTACTCAAATGAATAATGAATAAAACCAAAATAGTTAAGGATCATACCTGAGAATCCAAGTTAGGATTCTAACCTTTAACACTTATAATCAGGATAACCCAAAAGATAAACCTTAGTAGAAGGTAAGGATCAAGGATCCTTGGTCGTTTGTCTCCAAAAACCTGAAATAGGATACAACTTGGGACTAAGCCAATATAAGATAAGAGTTAGTAACTGGGGACAAGCCCAACAATTCTGGGGACAAGCCCAAAGGATAACTGGGGACAAGCCCAAAGGATCGTATGTAAACTGGAGTATGGCCCTCACTGGCGACTATCCAAACTTAGTGACATGAAAATGCCAAAACCTTAGCTAACGTGAAAACGTTTGAAACCTTAGGAACGGATGTATGGTACGTCTACCATTATACGTAGGATCCTGAATATAGCCAGTACAATGAAATTGTCAGCCCCTAAAGCGAGTACTGGTCCCATTGCCATGAACTATACCAGGATCATCGTGCGCTACTGGCGAAACTGGGGACAGGCCCAAACTGGGGTCAAGCCCAAATAACTGGGGTCAAGCCCAAATAACTGGATACTTCTGTGGATACTCAATCCTTAGTTAAGGATATATGAACCTTCAAAACTCAGAATCAAGTGAAAGGAGGATAAAGGATGCAGGATCCTTATCCTTATATAAGAGAATAAAAGAATGAAATAGTTTGAGATTAGAATGTTACCAAAATGAGGATCATCTGTTCTGTAAGGATCCTTCAAGGATACTTGTCATGTAAGGATCATGGATCCTTGTCACATGAAATATTTCTTCAAATGGACATCATTCCAAGCTCTTGGTAGCAAATCACCTTCCATTATTAGCAATCGATATGCCCCCTTTCCTGCTTCAGCTTCAATCAAATAAGGGTCTTCCCATTTTGGTGCCAGCTTTCCATCAGCAGGATTGGTGGTATTCTGAAATGCTTTCCTTAATACCATATCACCAACTTGGAATTTCCTGATCCTGACATTTTTGTTGTAGGCTCCAGCCATCCTTTGTTGATAACTAGCCATCCTTGTCCTTGCCAAATCCCTGATTTCTTCTATGGTATCCAAGTCTTGAACCAAGTTTTCAGCATTTTCTTCAGGATCACGAATGCTTGTTCTTGCAGTTGGAACCACCATCTCTGTAGGGATCACTGATTCTGCCCCAAATACCAAAGAAAATGGAGTTTGGCCAGTAGCATTCTTGGGAGTTGTCATATCGGCCCAAAGCACATAAGGTAGTTCTTCTGCCCATTTTCCTTTCTTGGATCCAATCTTCTTCTTCAAATTGTTGATGATGATCTTGTTGGATGATTCTGCCTGACCATTAGCTTGTGGGTGGACTGGTGTTGATGTTATCATCTTAATCCCCCAGCTGTCACAAAAGTTAGTAGTTCTATTCCCAATAAATTGGGATCCATTATCACAAACAATTTCAGAAGGGATACCAAATCTAGTAATAATGTTTCTTTTAATAAAGGATATAACTTCCTTTTCTATGACTTGAGCAAAGGCTTCAGCCTCTATCCACTTGGAGAAGTAATCAGTCATAGCAAGCATGAATACTTTTCCACCAGGTTCCTTAGGAAGCTTACCAACTATATCCATTCCCCATCTCATAAATGGCCAAGAAGAGGATATAGGATGCAAAAGCTCTGCTGGTTGGTGATGGATATTACTATGTCTCTGAAAAGGATCACACTTCTTGGCATATTCCACAACATCCTTCTTCATAGTTGGCCAATAGTATCCTGTCCTCAGGATCCTTGAGAATAATGCCCTGCCCCTAGTGTGGTTTCCACAATCTCCTTCATGGAAATCCTTTAGGACTTCTTGGATTTCAGGATCCTCAATGCATCTTAGATATAATCCTGCAAGAGATCGTTTATACAACATATTATTCAATATTGTAAATTGAGATACCTTAATTTTGAAAGCCCTAGGGTTTTCTCCTGTAGGAATCTCTCCATGTTGTATGTATCTCATGATTGGGAGGATCCATGATCCTAAATGAGACTGAGTATCATCACTAGGGATGATTGCAGAATCTTCTCCTATCTCCATAGCTACATGATCCTCGATAGCAGGGGTCAGGATATGGATAATAGGGATCCTTATATCCTCCGGGATCTTCAAGGATGATCCTAGATTGGCTAATGCATCAGCCTCTGCATTCTCTTCCCTTGGTACCTGTGTCAAACTAAAAGAAACAAAAGAGAGTGCCAATTCTTTGACTATCTCTAAATATTTGATTAGCTTTTCACCTTTAACAGCATAGGATCCATTAAAGTGATTAGTGATTAATAATGAATCTACATGTACCTCAAGATACCTGATCCTCATATGCTTAGCAATTTGCAAACCAGCTATCAAGGCTTCATACTCAGCCTCATTGTTGGTAGTTTGAAATTCACAAGCTATGGAGTGGGGTATTATGTCCCCCTGTGGTGATTTTAGTAGTATTCCCAACCCTGTTCCTTTTACATTGGAGGCTCCATCAGTGAATAGTATCCAAGGATCCTTAGTTTCTTCAAGCTGTTGGACTTCTAACTCAGCCTCCTTTTGCAAATCACTACTAAAATCTGCCACAAAGTCAGCTAAGGCTTGGGATTTGATGGCAGTCCTTGGTTCATATCTTATATCATATGCACTAAGCTTTACTGCCCACTTAGCCATCCTTCCTGACATTTTAGGTTTCCTGAGAACATTCTTAATTGGAAAATTAGTCTTAACAATAATGGCATGAGTCTCAAAATAATGTCTTAATTTAGTAGATGCCATTATTAATGCAAGGATAAGTTTCTCTAAGTGTGAATACCTGGATTCAGCATCAAGTAAACTCTTACTTACATAATAGACAGGATGTTGTGTACCTTGGTGATCCTTAGCAAGGACCGCACTTACTGCTTTTGAGGATACTGCTAAGTATAAGGATAATATATCCCCTTTTTCTGGTTTCATCAGGGCCGGGGCTGAGGATAGGTAATCCTTAAGAGCTTTGAGGGCACTTTCATGCTTCTCAGTCCATTCAAATTTCTTGTTCTTCCTCAGGATGTTATAGAATTCCTTGCACTTTTATGAGGATTTGGATATGAATCTGTTCAAGGCTGCGATCCTGCCTTTCAATCTTTGCACATCCTTAGCATTGGTAGGAGATTTGATATTCACGATAGCCTTGATTTGCTCTGGACTTGCTTCAATGCCCCTTTTTGTCACCATATAGCCTAAGAATTTACCTGCCTTAACACCAAAATGACACTTGGAAGGATTTAGTTTCATATTAAATTTATCAAGGATATTGAATGCTTCCTCCAAGTCTTTAAGGTGATCCTCAGCTTTCTTGGACTTAACCACCATGTCATCAATATAGACTTCCATAGTATGTCCAATTTGTTCCTTGAACATCATATTGACTAGCCTTTGATAAGTAGCACCTGCATTCCTTAGTCCAAATGGCATAGCAATATAACAGTATATACCAGTTGGGGTCATAAAGGCTGTATCCTCTTGATCGGATGGTTCCATCTGAATTTGCTGAAATCCAGATGAAGCATCCATAAAAGTCAACAACTCATGACCCGCGGTAGCATCCACCATGGAGTCAATGTGGGGTAATGGGAAAGGATCCTTGGGACATGCCTTGTTTAAATCAGTAAAATTGACACATACCCTCCAGTTTCCATTTTTCTTTTGAACAACAACCACATTGGCTAACCATCTTGGATACATAACTTCTCTTATCATACCTGCCCGAAGTAGTTTATCTACCTCTTCCTGGATAATAGCATTCCTTTCAGGTGCAAACTTCCTCTTTTTTTGATGTATAGGCTTGAATGACCTGTCAATGCCAAGCTTATGAGTAATTATATCCTTAGATATACCTATCATGTCTTCATGTTTCCAGGCAAAGGTGGATTTCCTCCTCTTAAGGAAGGATACTAGATCCTGCTCAATGTTGCTAAGGATCCCTGATCCTATGAAGACTATGGATTCAGGATCATGAGGATCCATGAGGATTTCTTTTACATCCTGCTCTCTTGCCTCCAAGACATCTCTTGAAGGATACTTTAATTGCTATTGCTCCCTTGGTCTTGAGGCTGGCTTCATTGATGATGTATAACAATTCTTAGCCTCTTGTTGATCACTCTAAATTTTGACCACTCCCCATGGACTTGGAAGCTTTACACATTGATGATAGGTGGATGGAACTGCCTTCATATCATGTATCCATGGCCTGCCAAGGATAACATTGCAACAAGATAAGCAATCTATAACACAAAATTTTTGATAAGAATGCAATCCTTCAATATAGATTGGGAGTTTGATGTCCCCCAATGTATTCTTAGTTTCTCCACTGAATCCCACAAGTACTGAGGATCTTGGGACAATATCAGACTCCGGGATATTCATCTTCTTGAGGACATCAAGCTGAATGATGTTCACAGAGCTTCCTCCATCTATAAGGATCCTGCGAACAAAGTGGTTAGAAATAAACAATGTAATTACAAGACCATCATGATGAGGATCCTGGACATCAACACGATCATCCTCATCAAAGGTTATGACTTTATCCTGGGTGACAACGGAGGTCCGGACGGGTCTGTCTCCATTATCCATCTTGGTTTCCTTAGCATGTCTTTTTGCTGCTGAAAAGGAGGTACCACAAATGTCTGATCCACCGGATATGAAGTTTATAACTTGTGCATCTGCTGGAGGAGAAAGAGCCCTTTGCGGGATCCTTTCAGGATCCTGGATCCTTGACTTCTTTCGTCCCAAAAGCTCTTTCAAATGCCCCTTGCTCAACAAGTAACCAATTTCCTTTCTCAGTGCAATACACTCTTCAGTGAGATGCCCGAAATCCTCATGATATGCACACCACTTGGACTTATCCTTTGTAGCAGCTGGTTTATCACTTTTCCTTGGCCACCTAGCTTTCTCACCTAGATTCTACATTGCAAGGATTAGTTCATTGTTATCAACAGAAAAACAGTATTCAGAAATAGGAGGATAATCCTCATCATCTTCTTCTTGTTCCACTGCGTGCACATTCTGGTTATCAGACTTGTTGTAGGACTTGGATTTGATGTTTCTGAAGTAGGATCCTTGTTTCTCCTGTTTTGAGGATCCTGTCAATCTATCCCGGATCCTTTTGTCATCCTCTAGGCGGATGAACCTAAGGGCCCTGGTTCTTACTTCATCAAGATTCCTGCAAGGGGTCATAACAAGATCATCATAGAACAATGAATCCCTAAGCAATCCCATTTTAAAGGCTTCTACAGCCGTAGCAATATCCAAGTTAGGAATATCTAAGGATTCTTTACTAAACTTAATGATATAATCTCTAAGTGATTCATTTTGACCTTGTGTTACCCTATATAGATCACTAGTTAATCGTTCAAACTTTCTACTACAAGAGAATTGACTATTAAACAAATTAACTAGATTAGCAAATGAAGTAATAGAGTAAGGGGGAAGACTTAGCAGCCATTTAAGAGCAGATCCTGTGAGTGTGGATCCAAATCCATTGCATAGACATGCTTCTTTTAACCTTTCAGGAATTGGATTGATCTCCATCCTCTCCCTGTATTGAGCTACATGCTCCTCTGGATCCGTTGAACCATCATACAGTTTCATGGATGGTATCTGGAATCTCTTGGGTATCTCAGCATCATATAAGGGTGGTGCAAAACCAGATATCCTATGGCTACCATCTGCAATTTCAGGAATGGGTTTAACCACTCCTGGTACACTGGATATCATATCCTTAAGCTTCTGTAGCTCCCTAGCCATAGCCTGATTTATACATGTATCCTGCATAGAGCCATGGTTAGTGTTATATGAATTATTAAAAGTGTTACCTCCCACAGGATTCATGTTTGGAATTCCAGATGTGAATCCATATTGACGGGACTCTGGTATGATTGAAGGACCAGAGGAAGCAATGGTCTGCATTGGTATGAAGTCTCCTTGATGAACATCCGAGCTTGGAGGCTGCATACTTCTCAAGAATCCTTGATCCTGAAAGATGTTGGATCCTTGAGGCTGAGATGATCCTTGAACCTGAAAGGACCCTGGAACCATAAAGGATCCTTGGATCTGGGAGGATCCTTGGACCTGGGAGGATCCTTGGACCTGGGAGGATCCTTGGACCTGGGAGGATCCTAGGACCTAGGAGGATCCTTGGACATGGGAGGATCCTTGGATTCCTAAATATCCTCCTGAGCTGATAAAGGATCTCTGATGCTGAAAAGAGGATCCCGACGGCTGAGAGCAGGATCCTTGAGGTTGGAAGTGAGAGCCAAATGCCTGACTCCTAGTTGTCGTTCCATAACGCCTTTCTGATGGACCACTTTGATACTGGATGCCCGGAACTGCCGATTGTAGGGTAGTTACAACTGGGGTGTCAAAATTCAATGACCTTGGCATCAGAGGAGAGTGATCCTCCACTGATTTCTTCTATTTCTTGATATCACCAATCTCTTGGAGGATCCGTTCATTGGTTTTGTCCTTCTCTTGCATGCGATCCCTCATCTACAAAATCAGATTAAAAAGATCATTAGTAGTAGGATTAGTGGAAACAGAAGAAGTTAGTGGTTTTTGGAAAATGGGGGTTTGTCTCTTCGCAGCATTCTCAGCATTCTTCTGGGATCCAGAAGGTGGTGGAGGCAAAGGAGGAACGCCTTGTGAAGAACTGATTGTCGGCATAGAGCTTGAGGTATTCTTTGTTGAGGAAGCCATTTGCTTGATTGTAACGAACCGAAATGATCACCAGAACAATAATTTCTCAAGAACGAAGCACCAATTTCCCCACGGTGGGCGCCAAACTGTTTTGGTCAAAAATCAAGCAATGATAATGCAACCAAACTTTCTGTTGTGAGGTATGATACTTGAATCAATGAACAACACTAAGGATCACTCTGAAATGTAATGAACAAGTGACACAAAGATTTATACGAGGAAAAAGCCCTTGATCAATGAATGATCTCCGGCATAAAAAACCTCGGGTGATGGAAACTACCGATCACCAACTCAGATTAAACAAGAAATGTATTACAACTTCGGATGATAGCGAGCTAATTACAAGGATCACTATAGTGTAATGTGCAAAAAAGTGTGTAATCGCCAAGTGAATTGTCAAGAGCTGGTGAGAGCAGTTGCGAGTGTGTGTGTTAAGCTAAAAATAGCCAAGTGTTTTCTATTTAGCTCGCTATCCCTTTTAAAAATGGAAAATATCTAAGCTAACAAACACTCCGCATTTGATGCAAGTCCTCCACGAACTCCACAACGTCCACTTCAGTCAAGCACGTGCGGAATAAGTATGGAATATGCTCCAGGAATATCGCCAAGACCAAGTCCAAGCTCGTACTCCTGCAAAACAACTTCATATTCAAAGTAGACAATCGTTAGTATAAGGATCCTGATGATGATCCATGATCCTGATCCTACAATACTTTCTGAGGATCACTAATTCAGACAGGATTGAGGATCACTAAACACAACAGTAAATGAGGATCACCGATCATTCAAAAATCCTCCCCTAACAATGGTTAAGACAAATTTTCCAATTAAGAATGTTCTCAGGAAATCTGAAATGTCAGGAAGAATGACTAAGTGGGCAGTGAAGCTTAGTGCTTATGATATAAGATATGAACCAAGGACTGCCATCAAATCCCAAGCCTTAGCTGACTTTGTGGCAGATTTTAGTAGTGACTTGCAAAAGGAAGTTGAGTTAGAAGTCCAACTGCTGGAAGAAACTAAGGATCCATGGATACTTTTCATTGATGGAGTCTCTAATGTCAAAGGAACAGGACTTGGAATACTACTAAAATCGCCACAGGGGGACATAATACCCCACTCCATAGCTTGTGAGTTTCAAACTACTAATAATGAGGCTGAGTATGAAGCCTTGATAGTTGGTTTGCAAATTGCTAAGCATATGAGGATCAGGTATCTTGAGGTACATGTAGATTCATTGTTAATTACTAATCACTTTAATGGATCCTATGCTGTTAAAGGTGAAAGACTAATCAAATATTTAGAGATAGTCAAAGAATTGGCACTCTCTTTTGCTTCCTTTAGTTTGACACAGGTACCCAGAGAAGAGAATGCAGAAGCTGATGCATTGGCTAATCTAGGATCATCCTTGAAGATTCCAGAGGATATCAGGATCCCTATAATCCACATCTTATCCCTGCTATTGAGGATCATGTAGCCATGGAGATAGGAGAGGATTCCGCAATCATCCCTACTGATGATACACAATCTCATTCAGGATCATGGATACTTCCAATTATGAGATACATACAACATGGAGAGATTCCTACAGGAGAAAACCCCGGGGCTTTCAAAATCAAGGTATCTTAATTCACAATATTGAATAACATGTTATATAAACGATCTCTTGCAGGTCCATATCTAAGATGCATTGAGGATCCTGAAATCCAAGAAGTCCTAAAGGATTTCCATGAAGGAGATTGTGGAAACCACACTGGGGGCAGGGCATTATTCTCAAGGATCCTGAGAATAGGATACTATTGGCCTACTATGAAGAAGGATGCTGTGGAATATGCCAAGAAGTGTGATCCTTGTCAGAGACATAGTAATATCCTTCATCAACCAGCAGAACTTTTGCATCCTATATCTTCTTCTTGGCCATTTATGAGATAGGGAATGGATATAGTTGGTAAACTTCCCAAGGCAACTGGTGGAAAAGTATTCATGCTTGCTATGACTGATTACTTCTCCAAGTGGATAGAGGCTGAAGCCTTTGCTCAAGTCAGGGAAAAAGAAGTGATATCCTTTATTAAAAGAAACATTATTACTAGATTTGGTATTCCTTCTGAAATTGTTTGTGATAATGGATCCCAATTCATTGGGAATAGAACTACTAACTTTTGTGACAGCTGGGGGATTAAGATGATAACATCAACACCAGTCCACCCACAAGCTAATGGCCAGGCAGAATCATCCAACAAGATTATCATCAACAATTTGAAGAAAAAGCTTAGATCCAACAAAGGAAAATGGGCAGAAGAACTACCTTATGTACTTTGGGCTGATAGGACAACTCCCAAGAATGCTACTGGCCAAACTCCATTCTCTTTAGTATTTGGAGCAGAATCAGTGATCCCTACAGAGATGGTGGTTCCTACTGCAAGAACAAGCATCCGTGATCCTGAAGAGAATGCTGAAAACTTGGTTCAAGACTTGGATACTATAGAAGAACTCAGGGAGTTGGCATGGATAAGGATGGCCAGTTATCAACAAAGGATGGCTGGAGCCTACAACAAGAATGTCAGGATCAGGAAATTCCAAGTTGGTGATATGGTATTAAGTAAAGCATTTCAGAATACCACCAATCCTGCTGATGGGAAGTTAGCACCAAAGTGGGAAGGCCCTTATTTGATTGAAGCTGAAGCAGGAAAGGCGACATATCGATTGCTAACAATGGAAGGTGATTTGCTACCAAGAGCTTGGAATGCTGTCCACTTGAAGAAATACTTCATGTAATAAGGATCCATGATCCTTGGCTATTTTCGTAACAAGTATCCTTGAAGGATCCTTACAGGATGGAAGATCCTCATTTTGGTAATGATCTAATCCTAAACTATTTCACTCTTTAATTATTCTATATATAAGGATAAGGATCCTGGATCCTTTATCCTCCTTTCACTTGATTCTGAGTTTTGCAGAAGGTTTAGGTATCCTTAACAAAGGATTGAGTATCCACAGAAGTATCCAGTTATTTGGGCTTGACCCCAGTTATTTGGGCTTGACCCCAGTTATTTGGGCTAGTCCCCAGTTTTTGGGCCTGTCCCTAGTATCGCCAGCAGCGCACGATGATCCTGGTACAGTTCATTGCAATGTGACCAGTACTCGCTTTAGGGGCTGACAATTTCATTGTACTGGCTGTATCCGGGATACTACGTATAATGGTAGACGTACCATACATCCGTTCCTAAGGTTTCTAACGTTTTCACGTTAGCTAAGGTTTTGGCATTTTCATGTCACTAAGTTTGGATAGTCACCAGTGAGGGCCATACTCCAGTTTACACAAGATCCTTTGGGCTTGTCCCCAGTTATCCTTTGGGCTTGTCCCCAGTATATTGGGCTTGTCCCCAGAATTGTTGGGCTTGACCCCAGTTACTAACTCTTCTCTTATATTTGGCTTAGTCCCAAGTTATGTTATGTTTTAGGGTTTTGAAGTTATACAGCCAAGGATCCTTGATCCTTACCTTTTACTAAGGTTTGTCTTTTGGTTATCCTGATTATGAATGTTAAAGGGTTAGGATCCTAACTTGGATTCTCAGGTATGATCCTTGATCACTTTGATTTTATTCATTATTCATCTAAGTGACCCTTATCCTTTGACAACAGAACTAATGATCCTTAAGTTACATAACTTTTCTGAATTTATTGACTATAGGATATTTGATCCTTGATCATATCCTAAAACTTTTAAACATGATTTACTAAACCTTTATCCTTTACTTACAAATTCAAAGAAAGTGAATAACAACAGTAGGAAAATAAAGAATTCACACGGATAACAACACGGGAAATAGCCAAAAAGTTGAAGTTATTTTATTCACAAAAGTTAACCCTTCAAAGGTTGTCAAAATTACCTACCCCAAGCATCTACCAGCAATACGTGGCCCGTCCGCTGGGGTAGGTAAAGGGTGTCCATTGTTAATAGGTCTTTCAAGTGCAGGAAATAAAAGATGGCAGGATAACAAGTGGCTTTATCCCCCAAAAAGAGGATCCCTCCACCACCTATTATCCTACCTATTGTCTAAGGATCCTTGATCCATAATCCTAAAAACTATTGTTCAAATTACAACCCAACATTGTTTCAAAACACCATAACCAAAAAACCACTATCAAATCCTAAAAAATGGGCTCCGGCCGCGTCTAGAAATATCCATCATCGCCCATTTCAACAGCTCAAACCTTGGCTGCATCACCACCAGCATCACCACCACCAGCCTGATCCTTTCCACTGCCTCTTGCTTCAATCGCCAAGACCTCAGTAGCCTCCTCCTCGTCCTCAAGCTCGGCTAGCTTTGCCTTCCAGGCCTCCTTATCCCAAGTGGTCCTGTCGAAGTCAGGATCCTCCGCCTCCTGAGCCATTTGAAGCTTGATTTTGTACATGGTGATGGCAGTAGAGACTTTAGCATCCTCCAGCAGGTCGTGCTTCTCGTGATCAGCATTTATCTGGGCCATGACCACCTCCTTCTTTGCAAGAGCAAGATCCTTCTCAAGGCGGGAGATAGTTTGATCCTTGGCAAGGAAGAATTTTTGATACTCCAGATGCTTTTGCTCCGCTTCCTCAACATAAGCATCAAACAACATTTCGACCTCGACGAATTTCTGCAAGAAAAGACAAGGTAAAATTTAGGATCCCGTGATCCTCAAGTCGGCAGGATAATCAGCCAGGGTTAGTGATCCTTACATCAGCGAAGTACTCTTGGAACTGGTGGCGAATTAGAGGCAAGCCTTCAAGATTGTCAGTTTCGGAGGCCTTTCTTTTCTTTCCCCCCTTGGAGGTGGTAGGCTTTGGAACCACAGCACTTGGGCTAGCAGCCGTCTTCTTCTTCTCAGACCTGGGACCAACAGCAGTAAGATCGGTGACACTGAAGCGGGAGGCAGACCTTGAGGATTTTCCAGCACCTATTAATTCAAAACAACAGATAAGTATTCTTGTTTTATTTGCATTTCAATATTTAATCATATATAAACTTGGATACTTACTTGACATTGTAACGGAGCCTGAGGATACCTCTTGAGAATCCTTGGTGTTTGCTTGAAACGATCTTATTGCAGGATCAAGATTTCGAAAAGCGGTGATCCTCTCCTTGGTTGCAGGTGATGTAATGATGTGTGAGACAGAAATTGCTGCAAAATAGAAACAAAAGGGTTAGTGATCCTCAGCAAAAACAGGATATCCTATGATCCTTCTATAAGGATCCTCTATCCTACCATGAGTGGCCCATTTTCTGGGGAGATCCTTCCCATCCGGGATAGAATCCCTCCTAACGAAGAAGAATCGTTTCTTCCACTTTGTGTCGTTTTTGGTGGTCTTCAGAATTGGGTGTGCCTCACCAGGTTTGTGTTTGAAAAGAAAACGATGTGAACCGTGGCTAACAAGGTTGTAAAGTTAAGACAACTCCGACATTCCTAACTCAATATCCTCATGTTCAATGATCTTTTCAAGGGTAAATAAGACCCTCCACATCATTGGCATAGCTTGGATATAAGATATGCCGGTTAGGGAGAAGAAAGATTGGGTAAAATCAAGAAAAGGATAGGAGTATCCTATAGAGAAAGGAGTGACTGGAAATGCAACCCAGGTTTCAGAGATAAAATCACTCAAGACGGTAGGGTCAAAGGGTTTGAAAACAATGCTCGCCGGAAAGCAATGACGGATCCTATCGATCTCAGGATCAGTAAAGCAGCAACGTTCCTTCGGAGAGTCTTCGATGATCCCTTGGCTTTTTAAGGGACTATCTTTTCGATGATCCTTAGCAGGGGATGGTCTTAGCTTCATGGTGATTCGAAGATTTTGAGAAAGAAAAAGAAACAGAGTAAGAAGGAGAAGAGAAAGAGGAAAGAGAAGTACCTGCTTGATCTTCAAATGTGGATTTAAAGGGAGTTTCGCTCGAATTTAAATGCACATTGACCCTTATCTCTAACTTCAATTTATAATCATGATTCTGCAGGGACGTCGCTTCAATGACGTGTGATCGGTAACGGCTAGTCAGATTACAATGGCTATATATCCGTTGGTTTGTTACGGATAAGATCAAGAAAATATAACTCGACAATTTACACTTTACTCCTTATATTTTGGGGGCAATTGTTAGGGGAGGATTTTCTAAATCCTAAGGATCACGGGTCCTCAACTGCTACCAGGGTCATGGATCCCCAATTCCGTTTGAATTAAGGATCCTCAGCAGGTGTCGCAGGATCAAGATTCAGGATCGTTGTTATTATCCTACTACTAACAATTGTCTTCTTTGTACGTAAACTTGTTTTGCAGGAAAAAGGGCATGGACCAAGTCTCACCAAAATTCCTGGAGCATATTCTGTAAAGATTCCGCACGTGTTTGACCATTATAGACGTTGTGAAGATCGTGGGGAGCTTGCATAATTATCGGATAGTTTGTTAACTTAGTTATTTCTAATTTAAAATAGGGATAACAAACTTGATAGAACACTTAGCTAATTTTGGCATACACACACACTCGTAACAGCTCTCAGTCAGCTCTCAAGCAATACTTGGCGATTTCATACACTCTTTTGCACATTGCACATTAGTGATCCTTGTAACAAGCTTGTTATCATCCCGAGTTGTAAACTTATTTTTGTTTAATCTTAGCTGGTGATCGGTAGTTTCCATCACCCGAGGTTTTTTGTGTCGGAGATCAACTCTTGATCAAGGGCTTTTTCCTCGTATAAATCTCTGTGTCATTTGATCATTACATTACTGAGTGATCCTTAATATTGTTCATTGTTTCAAGCATCACACCTCACAACAAAAGATTGGTTGTATTATCTTTGCTTGATTTTTGACCAAAACAGTTTTCGAGATATAAACCTAAATATAAAATACTTACTTATCTCATGGGGAACATCTCTCGGATATATGGGTAACCCCCGAAATCTTGATTGAGAGATTGCCTGATTCTAAGATACTGGGTCTTTATAATGTTTGATATCTAGGGTATTATACCTGGTCTTTTTATATTACGGAAGCAATGGCCTAGACCTCGTATGATACTTTACGCGCTTTAAAAGCTTACCCTCTGCTTAAAAATTGATAAATATCGAAAGATACAAATCAAGAGCAGTTGTAAAGAAGATTCCCAAAGGGAACACACCTAAAGTCGAGCCTTCATCTCTTTGACTGAACGGTAGTTCATACCTGAGCTCTCAAGGTCTCGCACTAACCCAGAGAACAGATATCAGATTAGTATATTCACCTGTAAGACTGAATCTAGGGAATTTTGATACGGGAGTATATCCTGAGGTGGGACACGCGAATAAGTTTGGTCCTTAAAACACTAATCTCGTATCTCGAATTGATTGAAATTTGTGTGAAAATTTAAGTGGATCAGTATACTGACAATCTAAGTGAATCGTTTAGAACTTAAAGTGTTTAAAGCTCAACGGTGCTAGTGACTTGTCATAAACTGATATGATCCTCTGACGCCAACTCAAACAAAAATATTGTCTGTAAATATGTTTGTAAATATTTCTTTACTACTTTATGTTTCATAAAAATACAAAAAGATTTTGATTCCATTTTATTTTCGACAACCGATGTCTGAAAGCTGAGTTTCAAAATCTAAGTATGCTGATCGTGTTTCTAAAAATAAACAAGTTCATTAATTTGAAACTTGTAGTTTTTAAATAAAAAATCTAAAATAGTTTGTGAAGTCTCCAAGGTCATTAATTTGGACGTGGATGATTATTTGTGAAGGTTTTGGATGATTAAATTGTTAAAATCTGTTGTAAAGAGCTAGGTTTCTATCTTGGTAGCTGAAACTGCTAAATCTATAAAGCATTTTTATAGAGGGAGTGGAGTCAAGTTAATCCTGGATATATGCATATTATTATATTTTAGAGCCAGGTTCTTGATTCAAAAGTTTTTAAGAGCCAGGTAATTATTCCTTGATGCTCAAAATGTTTTTACTTATAAATGTTTGAGAATTGCAGATGTTGTACCAGATTACGATCCCATTAGCCGAGTCTAAGGGGGAGTCTGAAGACGAGCTCAACGCAAGGGGGAGCTTGTATACGGAAAGCCAGGTGTTGATCCCAAAAGCATGGGAGCTTGACGAAAGGGGGAGGCTGAAGAAAGAATCTACCTAAAGGGGGAGCAGCTGAAGCAGAAAACAGATCCACGGGGATTCTGTTCGAGCAAGAAGGAGTCTATGTTGCTGAAGATGAGATAAAGCTTCAAGAAGACTTAGAGAGAGAGAGAAAGACAAGACACTACGAGATTGACTGCGGCAATATCCAAGGGGGAGTCTGTTGGTGCATTTATGTCTATCGCCTCCGTCAATCAAGTTCGTAGCAAGATTTAGTAGAAAACAATGTTTTATATTGTAATATGTAGGAAAAGGCAAGGTGGCAATTCTGTAATTAATGAGAACTCTCATTAAAGCCTTGGCCTATAAATAGGACCTTTAGGGTTATCATTTAGAACTTTTTCACATTTTGGTGATTTGGAGAGCTTCAAGGTTAGAGAGAGAAACTAGAGAGAGAAAGTTGCAAAGGTGATTCGTGGTGCTTGTACTTGTCATATATTCAATAGAATCACGTTTAGATTACGTTCTCGTGTTCGGTCCACGCACGTGTACGGATTCCGCACGTCAAACGTGTCGATACGCAATCGTTCGGGAGTCAAAACCCGATCCTACACTTTCTTCACCGATTTATGTCCATTTTTCAGCCGTGAGCGTAAAGGGACGTAATTTACATTCCATATGGGATTTTTTTTCTTTTCTTCGAGACTGCGATATTCTTTCCTTCCAAACAGTTCCTAACTAATATGCAACCCCTGAAAAGCATCCTTTAACCTCTGTATACATGTAAATAATATCGTTCTCAACGTAAACCGGTTTTATACGAATAAACACTTAAGAACACATAATTAAGCATGTTAAAACCAAGTTAAACACCCTCATATCAACGTGTGATAAACTTCTTCACCCAAACAACATTTATAGCTGTATTTCTAGTTGTACTTTGCTTTGAACCCTCACGGATCATAGGCCAGCCATAACGAGAAAAATGTTAATCATGGCTTTAATCGTTTATCATCTTTATTAGTTTGGTAGCTTGTATGTTCGCAATCTCTTGCACTAAAATCTTCTTCAAATCCACTATACCTCTAGAACTTTTCCTTATTTGTTCTCAAGTACTTAAAAATGCTCATGATTGCTATGGAATGACAAATTATCAAAATCCAATACAGATCTAGATTATATTTTTACAAAAGATGCAGAACAAAATATATAAAACACATAAAAAACCCCATATTTTATACTAAAATAGAAATATTTAAGATTGTTTGTTAAAAGAAAAAACCCAACACTGCAAAGTTATTTGTGACCATTTTTAACTACACTTTACTTCTAATATGGATTCACATAACCCTTTTGAAAAACAAAAGAGATCTAACAATAAAAGGATTATAACCCAAATGGCATTATCCAAATATCTTTTTAAGTTAGGGATGGGAATTGAACCCAAAGTTGGTGGATAAATTCGAAACCCGACATAATTGGGATGGGTATGTGGATGGCTAATTGGGTATTGGACCTGATATGGGATCATTTTTTCTTATATTCATGGGTTTGGGTTGGGTACGAAATTTAATGAGATACAAGATTACCCGATTATATATATACCCGAGATAACAAGTTTTTATCTTTTTAAATATGTATATATGATAACATGTTTCATTTTTTTGTTATAACATCTTACACTTGTTAAATCGGTGCTTACTAGCCTCCCACTATACTTCCTTTCAATGTTCAAGACTCCTTCTAAGGTGATAAAATCCTTGGGTAGCATTAGGAGAAAATTCCTTTGGGGGTGGAAGCTTGTCCAACAACAAGATTAGTTGGGTTCGGTGGGATAAGGTTATCAAGCCAAAAAGCAAGGGAGGTCTTGGTGTTAATTGCCTGAAAACGCTTAACATGGCTCTACTAGCTAAGTGGAAATGGAGAGCTTTAAATGAGTCAAACAATCAATGGAGTTTGGTGGTCAAACATGTCCATAATGTTAACTTCTCTTCATTGGATGACATGTTTAAGAGCTCGCGTTCGGATCATTGGAGCCACATCAACTCGGTGGTGTCCAGTTCCAGGTCGTCAGGTTCGAATTTCAACTCGGTATTCAGGGTCCGGGTAGGAGTGGGCTCAAGCATTGGGTTCTGGTCGCAGCCATGGATTGGGCTAGTTCCCCTCCAACGTCTTTTTCCGAACCTATATGAAATTGAAAGCGTTAAACGATGTTCCATCGGGCAGCGCCTACCAATCTCTTGCGGGTGTATTACAGGATTTCATTGGAGTTGGAAGTCGGCTCGTGAAGCGGCGGCTCTGTCTCATGAGGTGTTTGAGAAAGAAAACTTGCTAGTTACATACTCCTTTGGTGCCGGTTCTGATAAGTGGTTATGGAGTAAAGATCCAAGCGGGGAATTCACAACTTCTTCATGTAGAAAATGGTTTGGGGGTCATACGGCTAGAGATCCAGAGGTCATTGTTAGCTGGCTTCCTTGGTCTCCTCTTAAAGTGAGATGCTTCATTTGGAGGCTTTCCCACTATAGAATTCCGGTAGCTATGAAATTGGCGACAAGATGAGTTCAACTAATATCACTATTGTGTCCTATATGTGGTGTAGAGCTGGAAGGAATTGATCATCTTTTCATCAAGTGTCCGTATGCAAAGGAATTGGTCAGGTTTCAGCATAAGGTCTGATGGTTCGGTTAAAGATATGCTAATAAATGCAGAAAATGGCAATTTGCCTAAGAAGGATAAAAAGGTGCTAATAGTTATAATGTATGCAGCTCTGTGGTGTCTTTGGCGAAACATGAATGATCAGGTATTCAAATCCAAGATGTACAGAGTGGAAAGGTTGTTTGAAGATATCCAGGTTATGGCTTTTGAATGGCTAAAAAATAGGGCAAAGTCTCTATGCACAGATTGGCGCAAATAGTGTTTTAATCCCTTCCTAGGCTGCATACAATGAACGTGGGTGGGTTAATTGGTGGGATGGATGCTTTTGTTTTATTTTCTTTCTTTGGTTTGGATTTGGGTGGCCATTGGCTTTGTTTGGGGGTTTTTGCTAGTTCCCCGCTAGCTTCTTTGATATAATATATCATTGTTGCCGTTCAAAAAAAAAAAAAACTAGATTATTAAATTTTTATTTTGTGTTTAGTTAATATTTATTTATTCAAAGAAAGTATGTAACCCGGCCTACACTCACACTAGATTAGTAAATTTTTCTTTGTATGTTATATTATAAGTTTGTTAAATATAGTTATTACTTATTATTTATATATTTTTCCTACGCATTTCCGATGATTTAATTAAATATAATTTATTTTTATTATTTTCATTATCATTATCATTATCATTATTATTAAGTAATATTAACTGAGTTTCCTATCTATTTTCTTCGGAAATTTTAAATATACTATTTGATATATTTTTGTGTCGGAACTTTCTGACATTTTTCCTACGCAATTTTTATCTGGCGCCTTTTGCGGCGGAATTATGAGTTATCTTTTTCATCATAAATGTGTAAGAAATTCTTAGGAAAATCAACACTTTCTTTCTAGTAATGTGGTCCAACATGTTCATATTGTATTAAACTAGAGTTGAAAACATGATTAACAAACATATATTATTGTAATTGTAATATAATTTGTTGAATATATAATATAACAATATTTATATAACTAAAGCACGCTTACAAAAATACAAATAACATATAATCATGTTTTATGTTCTCATTACAATAGGGTCTTCAAATGTGTACACCAGCCGAATGTTACATACATCATATGGGTTGTATAATAGGATGAGATATGATCATACGGGTCATATGACTTTTTTGATGGTAACATCATACGGACTGTTTGATTTGATGAATACACATCATACCATCGCAGGGGCGGACCTATTAACAAACATCGGGTTCCCAAGAACTCATTCGGTTTTTTATTTTTAGTGCAAACATATATAACAAACTGAAAAGGAACCCATAAGTAAAATATAAAGGGAACTCATAAACAAAAAAACTTTGGTTCTCCACTAGTTATTCGGCGTTATTCTTCCCAAGACACCCGGGTTCAAATCCCGTATGAGGTAGTAATTAATCTTTTTGTTCTGATTCATAATAAGTTAAGAGTATCTAGAACTGGGATTGAATTTTGGTTTATCTTTTACATCAGCAAAGAAATTTGGGATTTGTGTTCTAGATTAATTTAATGATTTGAAACTATTAAGGTTTTGACTTTTGATTTAATTGAGTTTGTTGGTTCAGTTCTGTTTATACATAAGGGAAAACATTAAAACATACCTGTTACAGCAGACAGTACAGTTGAGAATCCAGTCAGAGAAGATGACATCCCGTTCGACATAATTGTCAGTGTGATTTGGTTCCTCCTTAGGGTGCTAACTGATGATGGTGACTAAGAAAACCGACAAGGGAATCGGTTATGGGAGAGGAGGTCGATGATGATGATGTTATGATTAGGTTATCTGATTAAGTGTGTAACTGAGTAACCCTTTAACCTTTACATAATTCTCCTTATATAAGCACCCAGGAGGAAACCTAATTAGTTAATAAGAGTAATATGGTCCATCAACAATTACCAACTAATTAATTAATAGGTTATTATATATTTTGATCTATATTATGTAAATGATTATAATGGCTATAGATTAAATATTAAACATAATATATTTAATCATTTACCATGAGTATTAGATAAGCCTGATCAGGAGTTAACACTCATTTTAGCCTTAAACAAGTACTATAGTAGAGAAATACAACCGTTGAATCATTATGCGACTCAGGACCCTCATTAGTCATACTATAGCCTTAATTTAAAACCTAATCGTCATGATCAAAATGTAGGTCCCCTATTTGTATTGATCTTTCACAGAATTGTCTTTCCAATCAAGAGTGCGGAATCCTCTTGATCAGAATATCACAGAAACAAGTAGAAGAACAGAAAACAGCAAATCACTTTCAAACCGGATCTTTATTGATTATCTATCAAAGTGATTACAATCAATCAAGATCCCTAACCACACTAATTTCGTCCAAGCACTTGGTCTCTCACGAATTTCAATGCCTCTCAAATTCTGTTTTGGCTGATTAACCTAAACCCTAAAGCCTAACCTTGTTTATATAACACAAGGTTTGCTACTTGGGCCAAGGTTAAACATCATGGACTGCGAATTGGACATGCCCAATTCGCCCCCACACACCCAATTCGTTGGGTTTGGTTAGCCCAAACATTACAACTAACTATTACAAAGCTAAACCCGCTAACTGTTTATCGTTTATCTAATTACAAGATATCCAAAGACCAAATCTAAGCTGTTGTCACAAACATGCACCAACAAACTCCCCCTTGACAATAGCTTCATAAAATAACTTTGTCTTCAGTCATCTTGCAATCTTCATGTATTCTTGCACTGTCTTTGGTCTTTGGATAGCTTCAGCTTCAACAGCTTCTGTCAGCAACAGACTCCCCCTAAGCTGATGCATCCAATCACCAAATCTTCAAAAACTTTAGCGTTTGAGTAAACTCCAGTTCAGCATTTGTAAAGCAATCTTCAACTCTTCAACTTTGTCTGCAATGTAGAAAGGAGGTTCTACCATGCATCCAATCAAGCTCTCATCTCTTGACAGCAACTTCTCAGCAACACAGCAACTTCTCAGCAACACAACAACTTCTCAGCAACACACTGCTTCAATCTGTTTACTATAAAACAAACATCTCAAGAAACCATAAGAATTTTTCAACAAAATTAAATAAATTATTATTTTTCAAAAGATAGTTAAACTGTATCACAGATTAAGCATTTTCAACTTATCACCAACACGCAAAACTTTTTAATCACACACCCTATAACCCGCATGATTTAAAATTTTGAACTAACTTTCTAACACCATCTCCCCCTATCAGTAACAATTCCTCCAAGAATAACAGTTTTCCGTACGTTAAGAATTTTAAACAGAAAAAGACACTATTTTTGGATTTTTATATTTTTCTGAAAGTAAGTAAATAACAAAATCAATAAACACTCTGTTTTTGTGAGAATCACTGGTAAGAAGACCATATCAGCAAAATCATACTGTTTTCACACAATTAGTTAATTCCTTATTTAATTTTTCATGAAAAGCAGTTCAAGACGATTACCAGTATGTTTGTCCACTTAAACAAATGGCATGAACATTTCAAGTACCATTACCGTATGATACGTTAAGGTAATTTTAATTACTAATATATCAGTGTGTCCCACTTCAGGATATACCCCCGCGATCAAGGTATGCACAAAGATTCATCGTAGTAGGTGAGTATACTGATGTCATCCTTTAAGATATCCTGACAATGTCTAGGTCTGCATATAATCTGTTTTATCATGTTTTGATTGCTTAACAATGAACAACCAAAGAAATACTAATCAAATCCTGGAAATATAAACAACACACTCTATCATGCAAGTATCTTCCCTACCACATATTTCACAAGTCCAATCCAGATTTCTGAAATCTTAACTGGGAAATGGTTGAGAAGAGAACAGAATAGATCTTTAGGAGAGATGGTATAATATACAGATCAAATGAGTTTTTCTCAGTTTGATATAGGTTTCTTGGGTTTCTTTTGGGCACTTGAGGGCCTCTTTCGGGTGTATTAGATCTATAGCGCGACAACGTACAGCTAGGTCAGCATGTATCTGGATGCAGCAGAAGCTGTCATTGCCTAGCACCTCCAGGTCAGCATATATCTGGATGCAGCAAAGGAGGTACACGACTTTTTTCAGAGAAGATTTCAGAATCAGATCAAAATTGTGTGTATCGGGACAACATACAGACATTCAAATAGAAATGTGCTAATTCCAAGTGACTTTCTTTCCTGGGGTCATGTACAATTTTAGTTCTGAACAGAAGTACAGTCAAGATATCCCCAGATGAAATAACAGTATAAAGACCCAAAACTTCAGATTTTGGCAATCTATCAACACAAGATTTAAGTTCATTAAACCATACACCACTGATGTGTTCCCCACCCATACACAGTTGTATTTAAGTTTATATCACATTGGTAAGTTGATTATTTCATGCTTTTTGCCTACTGGTACATCATATAATGAAGCTGCTATCACACTTAAGCAATTTAATTCAGTTTGAGTGTGACAGTCTAACTCGCTGATGTACTATCATTTCTCCTTTTTCACACAGTGATAACTCATTTTTGTTTTTCTATTTTTTTATGTTTTGGATTTTTCAATGTTTTTTGTATTTTAGATTTTTAAGAAAAGCAGTAAACTATTTACAAAAATTCTTATGAAAAACCAGTTATTCAGGATTCCTCATCCCGTTGAGTTCGACTAAATGTTCAAAGCGAGCCCTGTCAAAAGCTTTAGTATAAAGATCTGCCAGGTTATCTAGTGTGTCGACTCAACACTTTGAACTTCAATTTAAATCAATTAATATAAATATATCAACAATCTCACATCCCCCATCATGTGCCTAGAGCAGCCACTATCAACATAAGTTGATAATCCTCCTTAGCAGCTCCTGCACACACCAACTAAGAAATTAGTTAGATTGGGGGACCCAAGCCTTAATGGCCTTGGGTCGTCCAAATTCACCAACCACTGGAACATCCATCCAATATCCATTACTCCTAACTGGAGTCTTGGATCTCAGACCTGTTATGGAATTTGATTTTGATTTCCATAAGGTCTCTAGTCCTGAGGGTTCCTATATGTATTTGGACTATTTGACCTTTGAAATTTTTTTTTGATACCAAGAAGCATTATTGTTGTAATTTTTAAAGCCATTGTTATAAAAAGTTCGACCACCATTATTTTGGTATCGTTTTTTATATTGACCTTGACTTCTGAAATTATTTGAATTTCCATTAAAATTGTTCATTCTAGGTGAACTGCTTCTAGGTCTGTCATATCTGCCTGGTGGAGATCTAGGCTGAAATCTAGGTTGATTTCTTTGAAAACGTGGGACCTGTGATGTTCCTGTTCCAGCCTTATCTACACCAACAGCAACATTCTCTGGTTGCTTAGGAGCAGATTTCTTTGGAGAATTTGAGCCTTTCTCCTCACTATCACCTTCCTTCACTGGTAATTTCCCTCTCTGTTTTTCACTAAGTTGTGCTTCACTCTTTTTGTTAGGACAGCAGCTAGCTACATGTCCCTTTATGTGACACTTGAAACACGATCTCCTTTTCAAAGACTTCTTAGCTGGAGTCTCTGAGGTAGATCCCTTATCAGATGGTGATGATCCCTTAGATGAACCTTGTTTAGTTTGCTTGATTTCAGATTTTTCTATGCTCTTATTTTTTGCAAACTCTACATTCGATTCATTTTCAATAACAGCAGTTTCGTTTTTCATATCACTACCTTGAACAAAATTAATCTTTTTGACAAAAGCTTGATTTTTATTCTTAGGCGGTGATTTTTTCCTTTTCAAAGGTTCCCTGTTATTGTTTTCCTTAGCCTCATCACTCTCAGATCCATCACCTTGACTTGATGTGGATGTGAAACTACTAGGTGCAGATGCCATAAAGTTTGCTAGGTCATCTTCACTAGGCAGGAATGAATAGTCATGACTAAGAGGAGGTGGAACTTCATTAAAGCCCTGGAAGCCCACACTGGTCTTGTCATTACTCTTCTTTAACCCACCCATCATGTGTTTCATTACAAAAGACGAATCTCTGAATTGACTCAATTTCTTTTCAAGCTCAACAATTTTAAGTTGTGCATCTGACAACTCATTGCATTTTTCAGAAATCTCTTTTGTTTTCTCAGCCATCATGTCATGAGCTAAGTCTATGACTTGAAGTTTTTCATTCAATTTGCAAGTTAAAGCTTCAATTTCAGCTTCATAACCTCTTATCTTCTTCAAGTATGTAGATTCATTTCTTTTAGCAAAAAAAATTTGCTTCTTTTATGTTAGACATCTCACTTACCAGACTTTGGTTTTGTGTTGACAACCTGTCAACCTCACCCTGTAGTTCACAACATCTCAAACACACAGAATTAGATTGTACCTCTTTCTCATGAACTTCTGAGTTTTCATTAGCAACAACCTGTTCAGCTTCACTCTCTTTCTCTACTTCAGCATCCACTTTTGCTTCAGCATTTTTCACTTCAGATTCAGCATCACTCACAGTAGTTTCAGCCTCATCAACTGGCACTATCTCTGCCATGAATGCCTGAGTGGCAGTCTCATTTCCCTGATATTGCTTTTGCAATACATCCCACATATCCTTTGAATTAGTGTACTTTGTGAAGGTATGCTTGATGCTATCAGGTAAGGACATCTTTATCGCAGCCAAGGCTCTCTTTTCAGCCTCATACATCTTTTTATCATCCTCTTTCATGTTCACATAGTCTGTTCGACGTGGTCTGCCCTCAAAATCGTGTGTTGGGTTTGTGTACCCATCTTCTATACAGATCCACATACGAGCATCCTGAGATTCAATGAAGGATTTGAAGTTGTCCTTCCATGTAAGATAATTCTCCACCTTCATCATCTTAGGTGCTTTCAAATTCATCATGTTTGACATTTTAACGTAACAGACTGTTAAAACCGTACAAAAGATCTCCGAAAACAGTGGTTACCAAATTACACCTTTAGAATCGTCTCAAAAAGACAAATCCAATTATATATAATGTCAAAAACCGTATTCGGGATTTTCCAGAGTCTTGCCAACACTGAAATTTTATCGACGCTTGCCAACAAAAATTCCACCCTGTTAAATTCGCTGGACTTAGTTAATTTCGCTGGAAAATCTGTTTAATTTCGCTGGTCAATAACTTGTCCAATTTCGCTACTCTAGTTCGCTGAAAGGTTAAGTTCGCAGGTCAAATTCGTTGTATATTTCGCTATTACGACGACCAGTAAATTCGCCGAAAACCGTAATAATTTCGCTGAGGAAAATTATACGATTACCAAAGTCGCCTTTGGATTTAACTTCGCCGATAAGTATGCTGGTTAAATTCGCAGATCAGTCAATTTCGCCAGTACAGACAATTTCGCAGGTCAGACAAATTCGCTGACTTGTTAATTTCGCTAAACTAGTAAATTCGGAAACTCAATCTGATCAAAATTCTAAAGATTTTTCTGATTCTCCAACACAAATCTGCAAAATCAAAACACCAAATCAGCACAATAATTTCGAAAATTATCAAGAACAGATGGAAAACCACGAAGAGCACGAAGAACAGTCTTCGAATCTTCAAGAAATTCAAGCCAAAATCCTTCAAAATCAACCAAAAACTTTCCAGAAATCCTGCAAAACACCAAACAAACAAACAAACCAGAAGATCAAAACAGCCAACAATTTCGAAAATTTTATCAAGCCAACAAGAAATTTCGAAACCCTAATTTTTCAGGTTTCAAAATTTTCGAAAATACTTCCTGATTCTGCAGAACACAATTCTGAACCGAGCCTTCAAGAGCCTAATGCTCTGATACCAATTGTAGGTCCCCTTGATGTATGGATCTTTCACAGAATTGTCTTTCCAATCAAGAGTGCGGAATCCTCTTGATCAGAATATCACAGAAACAAGTAGAAGAACAGAAAATCACTTTCAAACCGGATCTTTATTGATTATCTATCAAAGTGATTACAATCAATCAAGATCCCTAACCACACTAATTTCGTCCAAGCACTTAGTCTCTCACGAATTTTAATGCCTCTCAAATTCTGTTTTGGCTGATTAACCTAAACCCTAAAGCCTAACCTTGTTTATATAACACAAGGTTTGCTACTTGGGCCAAGGTTAAACATCATGGACTGCGAATTGGACATGCCCAATTCGCCCCCACACACCCAATTCGTTGGGTTTGGTTAGCCCAAACATTACAACTAACTATTACAAAGCTAAACCCGCTAACTGTTTATCGTTTATCTAATTACAAGATATCCAAAGACCAAATCTAAGCTGTTGTCACAAACATGCACCAACACAAAATACGCATATGCCCTTTGTTTGATTTGTAACTTCATTTGTCTATATGCCATTATACCGGTTGAACATAGTCTAAGAGACATACAAAATCAAACTGAGGAAATTTCATTAATCATAAAACATAAGCTAGTACAATATGCTTAAATAAGGTCTTTACTAAATCCCATATTCCGAACATGTTCTTCGTAAACCTTAGGAGGGAGACCTTTAGTCATCGGATCCGCAAGCATATCTTTAGTACTAATATACTCAATACAAAGATTATTTTCCTCAACTCGTTCACGTACGAACAGATATTTTGTATCGAGATATAAACCAGCTCCAGTCGAACTGTTACTGTTCGAGAAACTAACGGCAGCTGAATTATCACAATAAAGCTTCAATGGTCTAGAAATGGAATTAACGATTTTGAGTCCAGTGATCAGATTTCTAAGCAACATTCCATGACAGGTTGCGTTATAAACAGCAATGTACTCTGCCATCATTGTGGAAGTTGTGGTCAACTGTTGTTTATGACTCTTCCATGAGATAGGGCCGCTTGCTAACATAAAGATATAGCCTGAAGTGGATTTCTTGTCATCTTTGCACTTGGCAAAGTCAGAATCAGAATAGCCCACCACTTCTAAATGATCACTTCTTCTATAAGTCAGTTTATAGTCTTTCGTCCCTTGCAGATATCGAAGTACCTTCTTAGCTGCTTTCCAGTGATCTAGGCCAGGATTAGTTTGGTAACGGCCTAGCATTCCAGCAATATAAGCGATATCTGGGCGAGTACAGACTTGAGCATACATCAGGCTCCCGACTACTGACGCGTAAGGTATCTGGCTCATTTGCTCCTTCTCAATCTCTGTCGTCGAACATTGGAATGAACCAAAAATATCTCCCTTAACTACTGGAGTGACTGAGGGTTTGCACTGTTGCATGTTGTAACGTGTAAGGACGCGATCTATGTAAGCCTTTTGGGACAATCCTAAGATCCCTTTGTGTCTATCTCGGTGAATTTCGATGCCAATGACGTAAGAAGCATCTCCAAGATCCTTCATGTCGAAGTTATGCGAGAGTAACCGCTTCGACTCATGCAACATGTCTAAACTATTACTTGCCAATAGAATATCATCTACGTAAAGGATAAGTATAGTAAAGTTGCTCCCACTCATCTTGAGGTAGGTGCATTGATCCACTTGATTCTTCATAAAACCTTGTTTCTTCATAACTTCATCAAACTTGAGGTACCATTGACGTAATGCTTGTTTTAACCCGTAAATGGATTTCTTCAGCTTACAGACTAGATGCTCATGACCTTCAGGTTTAAAGCCTTTAGGTTGTTTCATGTAAACATCTTCGTCTAAGTCTCCGTTAAGGAAAACGGTTTTAACGTCCATCTGATGTAACTCTAAATCAAAATGAGCTACTAGGGCCATGACGATCCTTAATGAATCTTTACGAGAGACAGGTGAAAACGTCTCTTGATAATCAATTCCCTCTTTCTGAGTGTAGCCCTTTGCAACCAATCTCGCTTTGTAGCGTTCAACGTTCCCATTCGGATCCAGTTTTGTTTTGAACACCTATTTACATCCTACTGGTTTGACACCGTTGGGTAATTCTACCAAATCCCAAACGTCATTTTTCTTCATGGATTCAAGCTCTTCAATCATTGCTTTATTCCATTCAGAAGACTGATCACTGCTAATAGCTTCATTGTAAGAGATAGGATCATTGAGCTTTCCGGGATCCATTTCAGTCAGGTAGGTAACATAATCATCCCAATTAGTAGGCCTTCTTCGCCTAGATGACCTCCTGAGTGGATTACCGGGTTCAGCGTTGTCTTGGTTTTGAGCGTTTGATGTGCCTTCGTCATGAGGTATAATTAGTTCTGATTGTAGAGGTGAATTTGCAGTTGGTGCAGTGGCTTCAGGTACAGTAGTTGCATTGGGTACAAGAGGAGTAATCGGAGTAATGGTAAGCGACGAGTCCCCCCCCCCCCCGCGTCTTGTACTTCTTGCAATTCTTCGTAAGGATTGGTACTGCTCCCACTGACCTTGAAATCCTCCAGGAACGCAGCACGCTTGGTTTCAACAATACGGGTGACATGGGAAGGACAACAGAAACGATAACCCTTTGAATTCTCAGGATACCCAATAAAGAAACAGGTAATTGTTTTAGGGTCAAGTTTCCTTAGGAAAGGATTGTAAAGTTTTGCTTCAGCAATGCAGCCCCATACTTTCATATATTTAAGACTCGGTTTCCTTCCTGTCCAAAGTTCATAAGGAGTTTTAGGGACAGACTTAGAAGTAACTCTATTGAATATATGAACAGCTGCTTTTAACGCTTCAGTCCAGAGGAATAATGGTAAATTAGTGTTGGCTAACATATTGCGCACCATGTTCATAAGGGTACGGTTTCTTCTTTCAGCGACACCATTCTGCTGAGATGTACCAGGCATGGTGTATTGGTTCACAATCCCCTGGCCCTTACAAAACTCATAAAATGGACCAGGAGCTTGACCCACATCAGTATGTCTTCCATAATATTCACCGCCTCTATCTGATCTCACAACTTTAATCTGACGATCTAATTTCTTTTCAACTTCAGCCTTATAATCTTTAAAAGTTGTAAGAGATTCAGATTTCTCCTTAATTAGATACAAGTACATGTAACGAGAATAATCATCAATGAAGGTGATAAATAAAGTATGTCCTGTTATGCCAGCGATTTGGTAGGGACCACTAATGTCAGTATGAATGAGTTCTAATAAATTAGAACTCCTAGTGGCACCTTTCTTATTCGCTAATGTCATTTTACCTTTAAGATATTTGACACATGTTCCAAAATCAGAGAAATTGAGAGGAGGTAAGACTTCATCCTTTACAAGACGATTTAATCGTTCTTTTGAAATGTGGCCTAAACGCTGATGCCACAACATGGATGAAGTCTTTAAGTCTCATTTCTCTTTCATCTTTGTGAGTGATTCATTAATGTTATATGACAACAAAGATTTGGAAAAGCCATCATCTAGTTCTAATCTAAAGAGACCACCATCCAGAATACCAGTACCATAAAGAACAGAATCATAGAGGATAGAGAGTTTGCGATGACCATGGGAAACAATAAAACCGTCCATGTCTAACTTTGGTCCTGATACAAGGTTCCGAGTTACCTCAGGAACATATAAGGTATCATAAAGTTTAATACATAAACCAGTTTTCATAACTAATTGTAATGTTCCAATGGCCTTCACTTCTAATTCTCGATCATCCCTAACCTTAAGCGTTCTTTGGTTTCTTTCCAGCTTCCGGATTGAAAGGAATCCCTGAGTTGAATTGGTAACATGAACTATAGAACCAGAATCAAACCACCAAGAATTAGCAGGAACACTTAAATTATAGAACTCAAGTATCATAAAATAATCGTTACCTTTCTTAGCCAGCCACTCCTTAAAGTCAGGGCATTCCTTCTGCATGTGTCCTGTCTTTTTACAGAACTTGCAGCGGATTCTGCCTAAGGAGTTCTTAGAGCTGGAGGGTGCACTTGTATTAGGATTAGGCCTTTGGACTTTTGAAGCATCCTTCCTCTGATAATTGTTCTTCCTTTTCTTAGAGTTGGAGGTGGTGAAGTTTGCAACATCAATAGGGCGATCCATCCTCATACGCTCTTCCTCCAGTACGCACATAGCGACCAGCTCACTCATCGTCCATTTGTCCTTCTGAGTGTTGTAATTGATCTTGAATGCTTCAAAGGATGAAGGAAGCGAAGTGATGATAAAATGAACAAGGAAACCATCACTGATCTCCATTTCCAGCCCCTTCAGCTTATTGGCCATGTCATTCATCATCATGATGTGCTCGCGAATGCCGCTCCTCCCATCATACTTAGTTGTCACCAGCTTGAGGATAAGGGTACTAGCGTGTGCTTTAGACGTCCCTTTGAACTGCGCCTCCACATGTTCCAAGTAGGTTTTAGCATATTCAGAATCAGGAATGGCTCCTCTGATTGCATTACTGATGGACTGCATCATGAACATGAGAGACATGCGGTTACACCTAGTCCATTTTTCAGGAACTATCTGCTCAGCAGCAGTACTTTGAGTGGTAAGGTCCGCTGGCTTATTCTCTCTTAGAGCATAATCAAAGTCCAGCAATCCAAGTGTAAGCATGAGGGCATCCTTCCATGCAGCAAAGTTATCACCAGTCAAAGGTGGAATCCCCTTATTTGGTGCTGATAGTGGAAATAAGATGAGCAAGTTATGATACTTAGGAAGAAGTTCTAATGTGATCTAAGGGCATGTTAAACTAAGGCAGGCATAAATAATGACCATTTTACATTATGAAGATGTGATATTGTCTATTACTAACATCAAAATAATAGACTTAGTTAAAATTCTACTTAAACGAAGACAAATCAGCTTTGGCCAGAAATTGAGACAATCACTTTAGTTATGCACTTGTTAAGTATGACATCTATGAAAGAATTAAATCAGCTTTGGCCAGATATTAAGACGTTCATGTTTATGATGCACACTTAACATAGCTTTCGTAATACTTGAATGATAAGTAGATGTATCAAATCAGCTTTGGGCAGAAATGATACATCAAAACTCATTCAAGTTAAGCCATTTTGGTTTTGTAAAACATTATCTGATTCTGATTAACTAATTAAGTAATTACAAAAACCAATTATTTAATAGCAAACCACCCGTTAGCGCGGATTTTAGTTCACATTAACTGCCAAATTTTATGAACACTCATGATTTCGGATGAATCATGTCTTGGATTCATCCGAAATGAATAATTTCGAATCATTTCGGATGTGTCCAAGACGTGTAAGTCGAGTCATTTCGGATGATTTCGGATGGTGATGCTTAGTCCGAGATTCATCCGAAATAGTCAGTTCTTGATGATCCGTGATGCATTTCGGATGATTTCGGATGGTAATGCTTAGTCCGAGATTCATCCGAAATGGTCAGTTCTTTGATCATCCGTAATGCTTAGTCCGAAATGGTTATTTGCTGATCCGTAATAGGCGAACAATGTCCATCCGGAATGATCAGACAGTTCCTGATCCGTAATGGGTGAACAATGTTCATCCGGAATGATCATCCGTAATGTTCATCCGAAATGTGTTCTGTAAGCTGTTATAGCTGTTAATGTGAAATCATATCAGAAAATTCGAAAATTAGGAATTGTGATAGAGTTTCCTATTTTATCATTGATCTAATTTTATCAGAAAATTTCGAAAATCATAATCTGTTTATCCTTTTAACAGATTTCGAAAAAGTTATTAGACAAAATTAGATCAAATTAGGGAAACATTTAACAATTCAAATCATATTCCAAAACATAAAGGAAATTTCGAATTTTAACTAAGAACCTGATGAACCCTAAATAAAAATATGGGAATTGGCCTGTAATAATCCCACCTAGACCTTATTGGCCATTAATAATCCCACCTCGGAATATTCCCCCCACCAGTCCCATCTTTCACCTATTTTTCCTACAATGGTCCCCCGTTAAAAAAACTTAACGGAGTTAAGCTTTTTTCCAAATTACAAACACATTTTTTAGGGCTTTTGATTAGAATGACGATACGAGTCCATTGATGTAAAACTTGCATCGAAACGGTGCTCCAAAAAATACAAATTAATCTAAAAAAACAATCAAATCTCAATTAAGATTTATATAACTGATTATGGTTTTATCTAAAAACAATTGTTTTCTTGTAAAATGTTATGCATATTTTAAGAGCATTTTTATAACTTATAAACAATATTACATTGGATTATGTGAGTAATAGTTTCAATAGCGATGAAATATTGTAATGGAAGACACTAGGTTAATTACCAACAATGGAACGTCCGTATTACCTTAATATCATATTTTTTTATAATTAAAAAATCAAATTTTAAGATAATGCAAACCGGTTCAATGGTTTGAACCGGTAGAACCGGATTTACCGGCGGTACATAAGACATACCGTATTTGGATTTTACCCAATGTTTTAAAAACCGGTGTTTAAATCAAATAGGAATAGGCTAAAAATGGTTCAACTGGTTGAACCAGTTTGTACCGAGCGGTTCAACCAGGTTGACTAGCTAACTCTATAATTTCATAAATTACAACATCAACTTAAAAGTTAATCAAAAAATGCATGATTACATATTAAAAGATGATTTAAAAGTAAATCCATAATAAAAAATAATCTAAAAGATAATCGAAAATCATTCAATTTTCCAACAAACTCTTTTAAACGAAAGTGTACGATATTTTTAAGCCATCTGAGTGTTGAATACATCAAGTTCATGATCGCATAAAAGATGAAATTCACTATTGTCGCCATCTTCGTCAACTAGAGGATAACTATTTCCGTTTCATACAATAACAAATAAGAACTTTTAGTTACGAATAATCATAATATATAAAAATTATATAAGATAAGTAACATATATAATAAAAAATAAGTAACAACTCAAACTAAAAAAGCCATGGGCCGGTACCGGTATTACGTTTCAAACCGATATACCGGATTTTACCGCCGGTACAAACCTTATGTCGTTTCACTTATTTACCGGGGTGTTTCGTACCGGATTTACATCTGGAAACGGTAATACCGGTACAACCGGCCGGTATTTACCGGTTTTTAAAACATTGGGTTTGAAAACTTTGATTTTGAATGGCCCGAAATTTTTGTATGGTACTTTTGTTATGTGATGAGCCTTACCTGATCCGAACTATCGAACCGACCCGAAATTTTTTATGTTCAGTGATATGAAATTGGAGCATCTAAAAAAGTGAACCCACTGAACAAAATTCATGGATCCGCCACTGCACCACCTATATAGCACGTCAATGATATCTTGATAATGCGTCGGTAGTATTACAAACACTTCTAATAGATGCTGACCTCAAGCTTCAGGCCTCCATCAGGAAGATGATCACATTCTCAACCTAATTATTTTTTAAATCGTTTCAACGACACTTGTCATTGGTATTTTGCCAATAAAGATTCCAGACAGAACATCATTACAAGTTTTTATTTTGTTTAGAACAGAAGGCCATTGTACATTGGTTGACAATGGCTGTTTGGACTATTATAAAGCCATTGACATTCCATCTATTTTTTTTTTATTTTTAATATTTTGTTAAATTTTATTCCATCTATGTTTAATTGGTTTATAAACATAATAAAATCTGTACAACTTTTGAGTCATAATTGTTAAAGAAATTATATTAGATTTTGTTACTTTGTGTTCTTGTAAAAGGAAGCATGCTGATCTCTTTTTTCCTATAAAAATTAATCAAATAGAGTAAAGAATGCCGACAAAATTTTAAGATGAATTAATGGATTGACTTTTCAAGAGTAAATTGTTATATTGGTGGAGACATCCAACGTTAGCATTGGATTTTTGAAGGTTATTAGAACATTGGATTTAAAGAATTCAATCTGAGTGTTTTTTACCAATAATAATCCAAACTGAGTTTCTTCTCGCTAGTGTACCAACATTTTTCATTTTGTTTGTATAATGGTCCATTGTTAAAAATAACTTAACGAAGTTAAGTTTTTTTTCGAATTACGAACCGATGTTTTAGGGCTTTTGATCAAAACAAGAATACTAGTCGATTGATGTAAAACTTACCTCGAAACAGTGCTCCAAACATCTTGATTTTTGTTAATTGGAAGTTTAAACACCCGAATTGAAGCACCGTTTTCGTCGTTTGAGCACTGTTTCGAGTTAAGTTTTACATCAATCGACTCATATCCTCGTTCTGATCAAAAGCTCTAAAACATCAGTTTGTAATTCGGGAAAAAAACTTAACTCCGTTATGTTTTTTAACGGCGGACCATTATACAAACAAAATGAAAAAGATTGGACCACTGTCGGAAATAAACTCAGTTGAAATTATTATTGGCCAAAAACAGCCGGATTGGATTATTTAAATCCAATTTGCCTTTTAAATATTGAAACCTTTGTAACACTTTTACTATTAAAGGATTAAGAAACCGGTCTCATGTATAGGGGTTTAAAACGAGTCGAGTTACTGCCGAGCTAGTTGAGATTGACCTGTTAAAAGATCAAATTTAGACCTAAATTAAACGAGCTCCCTAGGCTCAAGCTTCAAATCTTATTTAAACTTGAGTTCAACCCGACTCGTTTATACCACTACTACTGTATATATATGTCAATTTTCACCATATTGAAAGGATTGACTTATGATCATATCACTTGTCAAAAGTTGAAGTAAAATTCTAACTTTGTCATATACTGTAATGTTGATGGGCGTTACGTATGTTTATTATAGTTATTCCTTACCTAATATGACATCTTTGCTAGTTCTTTAATAAGAAGTGATATAAGTATGGTTAGTGTGTATTATAAATTATTTGATGTTGAGTGTTATTTATTATAAGATGAGTTTCATACTCTGCAAGAAGATAAAACTAATAAACATCTTTGAACATGATTGTTGGGTATTGCAGATCCTCTTCGACATCCGAAACCTTGAACAAAACATAGCTTCATCTTATTTTGGGTAATGGACGAAATATTTTGGGTAGATACTTAGAGCTTTTTCACGATCATGTGGCACATATTTTTTTTATGTTGTCATGCCTTATACTTCAGCTAGGGCGGCAATATCTATGAGAAATTGGAAGCTACAAGATACGCCTTTATTCAAGTCAAACTCATCTGATAAATCAGATGGAAGCCATAACTTACAATCCATCTTGTGGTACAAAATTGGAATGAAAAATTGTTTGTCAATAAATGGAATGAACATATGAAATTGGTATTTTGGGTGTAAAAAAATGAAACAAGATGAGTTTATTTTGGGTGAAGTTGGTATTTTTGTAGTTTAAATAAAATTAAGTTTTTTTGTTTAATGTATTTAAACGTTCTAAACACCGTTACACAACAATCAAATCTACAACCCCTCCACAACATAAGATCAAGATGAACAAACTAATACATATTACATTGCATATTACAAACTCTTTTGGTCACTCTCTCGATGTTTACAACTATCGCATGACACACAAGCCTAACCATGATTAAATTCAATAGGTAGTGTTTGGTATGCATGAATAAGCGACGAAACAAAATGAACCATTGTAAAGGAATGAAAAAAAGGGTTCGGTTGGTCAATGAAATAGAATCACAATAGCTAGTGAATTATAAAAATAGTTTTGTTGGTTAATGGAATAGAATCACAATAAGTAATGTTTGGTTTGCATGAATGAGAGACGAAACAGAATGAACCATTGTAAAAGAATGAAAAAAGGGTTTGGTTGGTCAATGCAACAGAATCACAATAAGTAGTGTTTGGTATGTATAAATTAGAGACGAAACGGAATGGACCATTGTACACCCAATGCCATTGTCACTGTCACACCCCCAAAATCCACCTGCGGAGTACTACCGCTTGGAGGCGCGACTGACCAGGATCCAGCCACCAATCATATTGAACAAGCATATAAGTGGTTATAAAAATCCAACCAATACAATTGGTGTTCAAACAAAACATAGTTAAGTTGCAAGCGGAAGCATAAGTCTTAAATCAAAACATAAGTTTAATTGTTTCAAGGTTTAACATGGCACACAGTCGTCCATGTCCCACAACGATCCTCCTCCATGCAAGCTCCAACTAATAACCTAAGGACCTGCAAAGCATGTAGTAACGAGTCAACAACAAGTTGAGTGAGTTCACGGTTGGGTGTTCGTTTTAAGTTGTTCCGAAAACAGTTTCCTTTATCTGGCATCCTGCCGTGGGGGTTACCCCGTAGTTAAAAACGTGACTTGTTTATTCCCGGTTACTCTGGCAATCCAGCCGTGGGGGCTACCCCGTGTTAGTTATCTGGCATTTCGGCCGTGGGGGCTACCCCATGTATCTACTAGACTCGTTACCATATCGACTGCTGACTGTAGTCATGTTTATGTGCCCTGAAACTGTCAATGTCTATCATCATTGACGTGCCCCAGATCCATTAGTTCACGCCCGTCCTCTGCGGCACGGTGTGAGGTTTGTCAGACCTAAATAGCGCTATCTAACTAATGACCCGCTCGCCATTGGCCCGGCGATTAAGTCGATATAAAAATGAGGGACTTCGTGATAGAGTTTTGGTCTAGTACGAGTTATCTGTCCGTGAGGACGAGGAATTACATTCCTGAACCTTTGCTGTCCTACCCAAGGAGGACGAGGAACCCATGTTCCTTAACCCCAATTCCCGACCCCTGGGAATCCCATGCTTTGTAGAGGGTGTGAACTCACCTTGGTTTGCTCGGTAAATACACAGAAAAGTCAATCAAGCAATATCGTGGCTACTCATGTCCTATCATAGTTGTATCATACAATCAGGTTCGTATTCAAGTAGTGCACGTATGGCATACACGTTTAATCATGGCAGTTCATCAACATTCACGCTCAACAGTAACATATAAGGTCTGTGCATTAGGCCCAAGAGTCCGGCCCAAACAATTAAGCCCGTAATGAGGTGCAAGCCCAAACAGCGTGCACATGCACTTGGTTTCGAGTCGCAACTGATGCAGGTTCTGGTCTCGAGTCGCAACCGGACTCGCAAACACGGTTTCGGTTCGTGCTGTTTTGGTTACGAGTCGCAACTGGACTCGCAACCGAGATTTCGAGTCATAAGATTTGTGCTTGATCGAGTGTGGTTTCGAGTCGCAACCAGGTGTTTGCGACTCGCAACCGATGTCGCAACCGGGAGATTTCGACTCATCATGCACTGGTTTCGAGTCGCAACTGGAGGTTTCGGTTGGACAGGAGCTGATTCGGTACAGTGTACTGCCCAATAACATTCTGATTTCATGCACCATTATGTACTATCCTCATAAACATGTCTATTTGTCTAATCCTAACCAAAAATGGATCAAACACAACAGATTTCAAATATTCAGCCACATTCATATCATGTTCATCAAGTTCTTCATACATTCATCATGTTCATCAAACACAAACAGCCCTTATTCAACATATTTTGCATTTTTCGAACAAGAGTTATATTATCTAAACTAGATATCAAGCTCATATTGCAACAAAACATCTATTTTATAATCCTCATGAATCGGATGGTCATCATTATTCTTTTATTATACAAAAATCTATACCTTTATTAAAGAGGTCATGTTCATAACAAATGTTGTAACTAAACATGTATCATCACCAAGAATTCATTAAATCCACCAACACCTTTGTCATATTCAAATGATAGTCATGTTCTCCTAAGCATGTATCATTTAATCAAACAAGAACTCATCAATCAAACAAACACTTAATCATACATGAATCTTTAGCAAGCAAACACATTATCAAGTTTCTTCATCACACCTTATCAACCGAAATGTCACACATTATCATCATCAACATCCGAAATACATAACAAGAATCACTAACCAACAAGTATCATAAACACTAACCGGTTTGTGAAAGGACACCGAGTTGCTAAGGAAGATGAGTGAAATGGGGTGTTCGAGTGATGTTGATGAGCTCAACCGAGTCTCCTTGTGGCCACCGGTTTGATCCGAGATGAATGGGAGCAATGTTGTAGCTTAGGGTTTAATGGTTTCTAGAGAGAGAGTAGAGGAGTGTGTGTGTTGTCCAAGAAAATGGCAAGGATGGCTAGGTGCATAACATATATACTAGCTTCATGTGGTGCACCCTAATGGGTTTTCGAAATAAGCTAAGTGTGTGTGTGTGTGTGTGTGGCCCAACCGGCCCATATGTTATCGTTCACTCGAGACCACATGGTCTCGAGTCGGGTTCTTGTGTCTCGGTTCATATATACATATATCGCATACATACAAGCACACACAATAACACATAATCACATAAAGGTTCATTTGTCATTAATCACATAAGCTAACTAGCCACACGTTTAAGCATACACGAAAGGTTCTAAATTTCGAGTTGTCACATCATCCCCAAGTTGAAAGAAATTTCGTCCCGAAATTTGGTAGGCACTCACTGAGGAAGCTAGTTAAGTTGTATGGTTTTCCCGGTTTTCCTGGGGTGTCACATCCACCCCCCGTTGATCTGGAATTTCGTCCCGAAATTCCGTAGCTTCGGCCTCAGTAGTGGGTGTACTGTTTACGAACAGTTGGGGATACTTTTGTTTCATCTGATCTTCGCGCTCCCAGGTGAACTCTGGGCCGCGACGTGAGTTCCAACGAACTCGAACGAGAGGTATTCTAGTGCTCTTGAGGACCTTAACATCCCGGTCCGTGATCTCGACTGGTTCCTCGACGAATCGTAACTGCTCGTCGATAGTGAGTTCCTTCAAAGGAACTACGTGGGTCTCATCTGACGGACACTTCTTCAGATTCGACACGTGAAAAACGTTGTGAACTGCACCGAGTTCCGCTGGTAAGTTCAGTCTGTAGGCCACCCTGCCTATTTTCTCAATGACTTCGAAAGGTCCAACGTATCGTGGGTTGAGTTTACCGCGTTTACCAAAACGAACCACACCCTTCCAGGGTGAAACTTTGAGTAGTACCCGCTCCCCAACCTGGAGCTCAAGTGGTTTCCTGCCCATGTCGGCGTAAACTTTCTGACGTTCGCGAGCGGCCGTCATGCGTTTTCGTATCTGGGCGATTTGCTCGGTTGTATCTACCACATATTCTGGACCAGTGATCTGACTATCTCCCACCTCTGCCCAGCAAAGAGGAGACCGGCATTTACGTCCGTACAATGCCTCAAACGGAGCAGCTTTAATGCTGGTGTGGTAGCTGTTATTGTACGAGAATTCCACAAGTGGCGGATTCTTTTCCCAGCGGTTGCCAAAGTCGATTACACATGCACGAAGCATGTCTTCTAAGGTTTGAATAGTGCGCTCGGACTGCCCGTCCGTCTGAGGATGGTACGATGTGCTCATGTCTAATCGTGAGCCAAAGGATTTGTGCATTGCTTGCCACAGCTCTGAAGTAAAACGCGCATCTCGATCTGAGATGATAGAGGTGGGCACCCCGTGCCTCGAAACGATTTCTTTGATGTATATTTCTACAAGAGTGGAGAACTTATCCGTTTCCTTTATAGCCAAGAAGTGTGCAGATTTTGTGAGTCGATCCACGATCACCCAAATAGTATCGTTCCCGCGCTGGGATCTAGGTAGGCCAGTAACAAAATCCATGGAAATTTGTTCCCATTTCCATTGAGGTATCTCTGGTTGTTGGAGTAGGCCTGATGGTTTCTGGTATTCCGACTTGACTCTCGCGCAAGTCAAACACTTGCTGACGTAGGTTGCTATGTGGGCCTTCATGCTAGGCCACCAATACGTAGTTTTGATATCATGATACATCTTATCTGATCCAGGGTGTACTAAGTAGCGAGACTTGTGTGCTTCATCCATCACAAGCTCTCGTAGGTTGCCATAGAGTGGGACCCAAACGCGTCCCGTTACGTAGTAAGCACCGTCTTCCTTCTGTTCTAATCGTTGCCTTGATCCGCGTAGGGCTTCAGCCCTGACGTTTTCTGGTTTCAGTGCTTCTATCTGAGCAGCTCGTATTTGGGAAGGAAGACTAGAATGGATCGTGAGTTGTAAAGCTCGCACGCGCTTAGGCGCGGTGTCCTTTCGACTAAGGGCGTCAGCCACAACATTGGCTTTGCCCGGGTGATACCTGATTGAGCACTCGTAGTCATTTAGTAGTTCGACCCATCGTCGTTGCCGCATATTCAGTTCCTTCTGCTTGAAGATGTGCTCGAGGCTCCTGTGGTCGGTGTAGATTGCGCACTTGGTACCATACAGGTAATGCCGCCATAATTTAAGTGCAAAAACAACAGCTCCTAGCTCTAAGTCGTGCGTCGTGTAGTTCTTTTCATGAACCTTGAGTTGGCGTGAGGCGTAGGCTATAACTTTGTCTCGTTGCATCAACACGCAACCAAGACCTTGAATTGATGCGTCGCAGTAAACCACAAAATCGTCTGTGCCTTCTGGCAAGGAAAGGATAGGTGCGCTACAAAGTCTATCCTTTAGGTGCTGAAAGGCCAACTCCTGTGCGTTTCCCCAGCGATAAACAACGCCCTTCTGCGTTAGTGAGGTGAGAGGCTGTGCAACCTTAGAAAAATCCTTTATGAATCTCCGGTAGTATCCCGCCAAACCCAAGAATTGGCGAATTTCCTTTGGTGTACGAGGTGCAGGCCAGTTCTTAATCGAGTCTATCTTGGATGGATCAACATGAATCCCATCCTTGTTTACCACGTGGCCTAGGAAATGGACTTCTCGAAGCCAAAAGTCGCACTTCGAGAACTTTGCATAAAGCTGTTCTGTTCGAAGGAGTTCCAGAATAAGTCGTAGATGCTGCTCGTGTTCCTCCCGACTCTTAGAATAGATCAGGATGTCGTCGATGAAGACTATAACGAACTTGTCCAGGTAAGGCTTGCACACTCGGTTCATCAAGTCCATGAAAAGCGCAGGTGCGTTTGTCATCCCAAAAGGCATGACCAAAAACTCATAGTGTCCGTATCGAGTTCTGAAAGCTGTTTTGGAGACGTCCTCTTCCCGGACTCTCAGCTGGTGATAACCCGATCTCAAATCAATCTTCGAGTAGTAGCTCGACCCTTGCAACTGGTCGAATAAGTCGTCGATACGCGGTAGAGGATAACGATTCTTCACCGTCACCTTGTTGAGTTCTCGGTAATCGATGCACATTCTGAAAGTACCGTCTTTCTTCTTTACAAATAGCACTGGAGCTCCCCAGGGCGATGAGCTAGGACGAATAAAACCCTTATCCAAGAGTTCTTGTAGTTGCGTAGAGAGTTCCTTCAACTCTGATGGAGCCAATCGATAAGGTGCACGAGCTATAGGCGCAGCTCCAGGAGCTAGTTCAATCTGAAACTCGACTTGGCGATGAGGCGGAAGACCAGGTAATTCCTCAGGAAATACCTCTGGATAATCGCGTACAACTGGATAATCTTCTATCTTCTTCTCTTTTTCTGAGGTGTCGGTAACGAGAGCCAAAATGGCAGTGTGGCCCTTTCGCAAGCACTTTTGGGCCTTAAGGAGAGAAATGACGTTCTCAACAGCACTCCTCTTGTCGCCATGGATCATGAGAGGTTCACCATCGGGACCTGGAATACGGACAACTTTCTCGTTGCAAAGAATCTCTGCTCGGTGTTGGGATAACCAATCCATCCCAATGACAACGTCAAAACTACCCAAGACAATAGGAATGAGGTCGATAGAGAAGGTCTGGTCAGCGAGAATAAGTTTACAACCCTTGACTACGTGTGTGGCTTCTAAACTCTTACCATTTGCTAGCTCTACGGTGTGCTTGATGTTCAAAGGGGTTGGAACACGCTTAAGCATTCGACTAACTTCTAGTGACACGTAGCTAGTATCGGCACCCGAATCAAATAAAACTGAAACATAAAAGTCGTCGAGAAGGAACTTACCCGCCACAACATTGGGGTCATTCCTTGCTTCGCCTTGGCCAATCACAAACATCCTTCCCCTGGCGCCATTGTTGTTGTTGTTGTTCCCATTGTTACCATTCCCCTGATTGTTGTTATTGTTGTTGTTGTTGTGGTTCCTGTTCAGTTGGGGGCAATCTCTCTTGAAGTGGCCTTCAGCTCCACACTGAAAGCACCCTTTGTTATCACCCTGCTGTTGCTGTTGGCGTTGATTCTGTTGAGCTTGCTGACGATTCTGATTGGCGGGGTATAAGCTCCTGCAATCCTTTGCAGCGTGACCAGGCTTGTTGCACCGATGACAGTTGCCCCTGGTGCATGGCCCGCTGTGGTGCAGGCTGCAGCGATTGCATTTGGGGTGATTTCCTTTGTACCCACCGTGGCTTTGACCACCAGACGATTGCTGATTAGGGCTCTTGTAGTCATCAGTCTTCCTCTGCTGAGACTGGGACTGAACAGAAGTCGAACCCTTACTTGAAGTTCCATCCCATTTCCGTTTGTTGTCACTAGAGGTACCAGAAGTAGTTGCAGCACCTATGCGTTTTGGTAATTTGTTCTGCTCCACCGCCTGGTCCGTGAGACGGTGAGCCAACTGTACAGTTTGCTGGTAGGTAGCGAGGTTCGCTGAAGTCACATGACTTTGGATTTCCGGCACTAAGCCCTGAAGAAATAGTTCGATGCGTTTGATGGGAGGGTCCACCATAGTAGGACACAGAATTGCCAGTTCGTTCGACCTTTTCACATAAGCTTCAATTTCCGACCCCGTCATCTTGAGGTTGAAGAACTCCACTTCCAGTTTGTGAATCTCATCACGACTGCAGTATTCTTCCTTGATCATTTCCTTAAAATTCTCCCATGGGGTGGCGTTGGCAGCAACCAACCCCAGCATTTGAACCTGAGCGTTCCACCATGTGAGGGCTAAACCCTCGAGAGTACCAGTAGCGTACTTCACCCTGCGTGCCTCAGGGCATTCACACATTTCGAACACAGATTCTAGTTTCTCAAACCAGTGTAGGAGACCTACTGCTCCTTCAGTGCCGCTAAAAGTAGCTGGTCGGCAGTCCATGAAAGTCTTAAAAGTGCACACGGGTGGCTGAACATGATGACCTATCGTGGGTGAAAGAAAAGACAGAGTTTAACACAAAGGTTGGTTCACGAGAGTAGGATTCTAAAGATCCTAGAATGAGTTCGGACTGCAGGATATACCTCCTGCGTGTGCAGCTGCCAGTGCTGCGGCAACTCGTTCGTTGATCAGAGCCGTCAACTGGGCTTGTGTCAGGTTAACGCGTCCAGACATGATCTTCATATCAAGAAGAACGTGAGTGAGAGGGGTTCACGAAAGTACGACGATCAAATAGAGTAAGCACGCACGTGTTCAAGCAACAGTAGTTACACTAACCAAGCATCCCATGAGCAATGTACTATGTAACTAACAAGTAGGCAATATATACACAGATCATATCCTCTAGAATGTCGAGCCTTGCATGTGGAGCGAAGCATCGTTGTGGACCGTTGAGCACTGTACAGGTTATAGTCTGGTTTTAACAAAAACGTTTTCCCCTTTATTAAAACCAAGTTCTCTATAACCAATGGCTCTGATACCAATCTGTCACACCCCCAAAATCCACCTGCGGAGTACTACCGCTTGGAGGCGCGACTGACCAGGATCCAGCCACCAATCATATTGAACAAGCATATAAGTGGTTATAAAAATCCAACCAATACAATTGGTGTTCAAACAAAACATAGTTAAGTTGCAAGCGGAAGCATAAGTCTTAAATCAAAACATAAGTTTAATTGTTTCAAGGTTTAACATGGCACACAGTCGTCCATGTCCCACAACGATCCTCCTCCATGCAAGCTCCAACTAATAACCTAAGGACCTGCAAAGCATGTAGTAACGAGTCAACAACAAGTTGAGTGAGTTCACGGTTGGGTGTTCGTTTTAAGTTGTTCCGAAAACAGTTTCCTTTATCTGGCATCCTGCCGTGGGGGTTACCCCGTAGTTAAAAACGTGACTTGTTTATTCCCGGTTACTCTGGCAATCCAGCCGTGGGGGCTACCCCGTGTTAGTTATCTGGCATTTCGGCCGTGGGGGCTACCCCATGTATCTACTAGACTCGTTACCATATCGACTGCTGACTGTAGTCATGTTTATGTGCCCTGAAACTGTCAATGTCTATCATCATTGACGTGCCCCAGATCCATTAGTTCACGCCCGTCCTCTGCGGCACGGTGTGAGGTTTGTCAGACCTAAATAGCGCTATCTAACTAATGACCCGCTCGCCATTGGCCCGGCGATTAAGTCGATATAAAAATGAGGGACTTCGTGATAGAGTTTTGGTCTAGTACGAGTTATCTGTCCGTGAGGACGAGGAATTACATTCCTGAACCTTTGCTGTCCTACCCAAGGAGGACGAGGAACCCATGTTCCTTAACCCCAATTCCCGACCCCTGGGAATCCCATGCTTTGTAGAGGGTGTGAACTCACCTTGGTTTGCTCGGTAGATACACAGAAAAGTCAATCAAGCAATATCGTGGCTACTCACGTCCTATCATAGTTGTATCATACAATCAGGTTCGTATTCAAGTAGTGCACGTATGGCATACACGTTTAATCATGGCAGTTCATCAACATTCACGCTCAACAGTAACATATAAGGTCTGTGCATTAGGCCCAAGAGTCCGGCCCAAACAATTAAGCCCGTAATGAGGTGCAAGCCCAAACAGCGTGCACATGCACTTGGTTTCGAGTCGCAACTGATGCAGGTTCTGGTCTCGAGTCGCAACCGGACTCGCAAACACGGTTTCGGTTCGTGCTGTTTTGGTTACGAGTCGCAACTGGACTCGCAACCGAGATTTCGAGTCATAAGATTTGTGCTTGATCGAGTGTGGTTTCGAGTCGCAACCAGGTGTTTGCGACTCGCAACCGATGTCGCAACCGGGAGATTTCGACTCATCATGCACTGGTTTCGAGTCGCAACTGGAGGTTTCGGTTGGACAGGAGCTGATTCGGTACAGTGTACTGCCCAATAACATTCTGATTTCATGCACCATTATGTACTATCCTCATAAACATGTCTATTTGTCTAATCCTAACCAAAAATGGATCAAACACAACAGATTTCAAATATTCAGCCACATTCATATCATGTTCATCAAGTTCTTCATACATTCATCATGTTCATCAAACACAAACAGCCCTTATTCAACATATTTTGCATTTTTCGAACAAGAGTTATATTATCTAAACTAGATATCAAGCTCATATTGCAACAAAACATCTATTTTATAATCCTCATGAATCGGATGGTCATCATTATTCTTTTATCATACAAAAATCTATACCTTTATTAAAGAGGTCATGTTCATAACAAATGTTGTAACTAAACATGTATCATCACCAAGAATTCATTAAATCCACCAACACCTTTGTCATATTCAAATGATAGTCATGTTCTCCTAAGCATGTATCATTTAATCAAACAAGAACTCATCAATCAAACAAACACTTAATCATACATGAATCTTTAGCAAGCAAACACATTATCAAGTTTCTTCATCACACCTTATCAACCGAAATGTCACACATTATCATCATCAACATCCGAAATACATAACAAGAATCACTAACCAACAAGTATCATAAACACTAACCGGTTTGTGAAAGGACACCGAGTTGCTAAGGAAGATGAGTGAAATGGGGTGTTCGAGTGATGTTGATGAGCTCAACCGAGTCTCCTTGTGGCCACCGGTTTGATCCGAGATGAATGGGAGCAATGTTGTAGCTTAGGGTTTAATGGTTTCTAGAGAGAGAGTAGAGGAGTGTGTGTGTTGTCCAAGAAAATGGCAAGGATGGCTAGGTGCATAACATATATACTAGCTTCATGTGGTGCACCCTAATGGGTTTTCGAAATAAGCTAAGTGTGTGTGTGTGTGTGTGTGGCCCAACCGGCCCATATGTTATCGTTCACTCGAGACCACATGGTCTCGAGTCGGGTTCTTGTGTCTCGGTTCATATATACATATATCGCATACATACAAGCACACACAATAACACATAATCACATAAAGGTTCATTTGTCATTAATCACATAAGCTAACTAGCCACACGTTTAAGCATACACGAAAGGTTCTAAATTTCGAGTTGTCACAGTCACCCTCCATGCGCCGCCAACTCCCACAACCAACACCCACCATCACCGCCACCAGGGGCGGACCTAGTGTAGTCCGAGGCGTAGCCCGGGCTACGGCTCAACTTTTATCCGGTAGTGTAAATTTTTTTTTTCCGATTTTTATACTATGGACACCCCTCAACAACAACTAGGACACCCCTCAACAACAACTAGGACACGGTGTATATGAGGATAAAATGAAAAGAAAAATATCTGGTAGACGGAAACGAAAATTTCCGGTAGACTTCCGGAAGACAGAAACTTGCAGCGGGAATGTCTTAAAAAACGAAGAAGATAAAGTCGTATTATTTTGAGCATTGGGAAAGAATGAAAGAGAAAAAGTCTACTATGTCAGAACACAGTCAAAACTTCAATTAATAATTTATTTCATTTATTATTGGAAACATTACATAATTGTTTTATTTTCTTTTTTACTTTGTTTATATTCATATTTTTTGTCAGCAGCTCCTAGCTGATTTCTGGTTTCTAAGTAAAGGTTTTGTTCATCTTTCAAAAAATAAAAAAACCTTTATTAATAACCTTTGTTTTTTCTTTTTTTTTAACTCCTAAATAACACTCAAAGTTTTATAAAAGAATATCTAATAAGATTGTGGTGTGTGATACACCCATTAATAAAAAATAATGATAATCAACGTACACTTTAGAATGTAAAATCAAAATTATATAATCCTATAATTAAATTGTTTTTATTCTCTCACTTTATTAAAGAGTGACACTTTATTATAAAGTATGGATTAAGAAGGTTGATTAACAATTTTGCTATCTATACCTAATTAATACATAATTTTTCTTTTCAAAAATTAATACATAATTTCAGTTATATTTTAAACAATTAGTATACCTTGTAGCGAAATTCGGTTTACAATCTTCTTGCTCTAACGCACAGTCTTCATTCTTTGCGTAATCGACCGGCCCCTTACGTAAAAATTAAAAATAAATCTAGCCCGGTCTAAAACCTAAAAACTTATTGTCCATATTGATTCATAAAACATAGCTCAAATGTGAAATGCTCAATATGGATTCATTAACCTAAATACTAATAACATTAAAAAAACTAGTTTATAAAATTTAATTCTTTAAGGCCTAAGTGTCTTTTTTTGGCTCGACCAGGGCACTTGATTTTCAAGATTGGCCCTGCCCCGTAATATAGGTAAAAAAAATTCTCCATTCTATAAATTATATAAACACACGCTAAAAAAATTGGGATACCCCTGAATATTTCTTCTAGTTCCGCCACTGACCGCCACCCACCATTGCCACTCGCTATTTCTTTGAGTCTATTTTGTTTCCATAGACCGACTTGAAAGAACCTAGAATGTGAAATCAAATATGAATAATTATCACATGTACGTACTATTACATAAAATAACATATTGCAATTAAAGACAATAAATTGTTTGAAATAAAACATATAGAAGATCACACGCTAAAGCGATTGATTATGATTGTATGCTGTCTATATTCAACTGAATTAGTTGTTGAAATAAATAAATAACTAAATCAATTTTTGATTGGCAACGACTTGTTAGACTTTAGAAAACCGGAATCATTGCAATAAACTATAATTCCAACGATTGTCAAAACATATATTAAATTTATCCATGTGAAGCTTCATTGATTTTCTTTATTTTAGGGTTATTAAAAATTTAGTATGGACATATTCTTGATCCAAAATTAGCTGCTTATTTTAGCAATTTTTACTAATCTCTTTATTATTGTAAAATGTGTTAATATCTAATTTAAGCTGCTTATTTTATAAGTTACTTTGATGATTATTATATAAACCATGGTTGCAAAAGTCGTGAGACGCTCCCAAGTCGATCGACTGGCAAGCTGCGAGTACTATGCCTAGGCTGAGAGTCATCGTGAAGTTCTCGGACATGATAAATTATAAAGAAATTAATTTGTGAGAAATTATATATATGTCAAATACCATAATTCTACTTATTTTTATAACAAAATACATGAATATGAGCATAAGTAAAAAACATACATGTTCAAATACTAAATTAGGGTGAGGATCAAATAGAAAGTTTATTTTGGCTATAAATGATAGGAAGCAATATGATTATGACATGTGGCAAAATTTAAAATAAAGAGAAAGGGTATTTTAGTCAATCGTATCCTTTCTTCTTCTTTCTTCTCAGCAGTAACTTCAAAACCCACCATTTTCAAAACCCACCATCTTTAACCTTTTCTTCACTTACTATCTCAATAATCACTACATTATAGTGCGATTTTCGTCACCAATCAATGATTCAAACACCCGATCAACGTGTTATTCAGCTTTTTTTGAAGAAAACCCAGTTTAATTTCATACAAAATCTCGTTTTTTCCCGTGATTTTGAAGATAATCACTCGATCCGTTCGATTCGATCGCTGATAAGTGTTTCTATCATTCAAATTTCGTCAATCATTAAAGAAATCGGCTTCGATCCATGTAAGGAATTATTTAATTTCATTTTTATGATCTGGGTTTTTGATTTAGTCATTGCGTTTTACGATCTTGGCGGGGGTCCGGGGGCAGCGCCCCTGGTAGCAGGGTCCAAGGGGCGGTAGCCCCTGGCGGGGTCCAAAGGGCAGAGCCCCTGGCTGGGGTCGAGCTGCCTCTGGTTCAAACAATTCACTGACAAAAATGCATCAGAAAATTTAATTTTCTGTAAATTGCCTCTGGTTCAGACAATTCACAGACAAAACTATTGTCCTGGTTCATTGCGTTTTAGAGAGAACACTTTCTTTGGTGTTTTTAGGCCATTGCGTTTTAGAACTAAGATATTTTTATGTGTTTTCAGGCCATTGCGTTTTAGAAAAACACATTTTTGAAGTGTTTTTAGTCATTGCGTTTTAGGTAAAACACATTTTTAGGTGTTTTCAGTTCATTGCGTTTTAGAGAGAACACTTTCTTTTGTTTTTTTAGGCCATTGCGTTTTAGAAATGAGACATTTTTAAGTGTTTTCTGGCCATTGCATTTTATAAATAAGACATTTTTTTGTGTTTTTTTTTTGTGCATTGCGTTTTAGGTAAAACACATTTTTATGCGTTTTCAGTCCATTGTGTTTTAGAAAACAGACATTTTAAGTGTTTTCTGGTCATTGCGTTTTAGAAATATGACATTTTCTTTGTGTTTTTTGTGCATTGCGTTTTCGGTAAAACACATTTTTTATGTTTTCAGTCTATTGCGTTTTAGAAAGTACAATTTCTTTTGTGTTTTTAGGCTATTGTATTTTAGAAATAAGACATTTCTTTGTGTTTTCTGGCCATTGCGTTTTACAAATAAGACATTTCTTTGTGTTTTTGTGCATTGCGTTTTAGAAAAATGTCATTTTTTAGGTTTTTTTTTCCATTGCGTTTTACGCAACTGGGTTTTCGAAATTTTTTTCGAAAATATAGCAATAGTATACTCGTTTTAAAGATAAAAAAACGCTCGTTTTTTGGTGCAATTTTTATAAAAAAATAATGCCGTATGAAAGAGTTATTAACGTTTAAAAAATGGGAGGGAATTTGAGGAAAGAGAAACTATTGTCTTGGATTAACTAGAATGCCCCTAGACAAAACCACACGCCTCTTTTTTCCTTCAATTTCACTCATTTAATCTTAGCCCCTGATTAAATAAATGGATGGTCAAGATTACTTACTAGGCTTCCTACCCAAATAAACTTACTATTATATCATAATTCATAACCCTACTAAATTATTCCAAAACTTGATATTCATTCATTAATATTATAGACATATAAATTAGTTTTTTGTTAAGTCAAACTTGTCCCGAGTTAACCGACTAAGGGTATGTTTGGCAAAAATAGCTGGTGGCCGGTAGCTGAAAGCTGGAAGCTGGTGGCTGGAGGCTGGAAGCTGGTAGCTGTAGCTGTAGCTTTTTAGATATATTTGGTGTTTGGTAGAGTAGCTGAAGCTTTTAATAAAATGTAAAAAATGACCAAAATGGACATAACTAAACATTTAGAAAGTTTGTGCATTAAAAAGTTTCTTATTTTTAGAGGTTAAAATAGTCATTTTTTTCCTAAAAGCTTGTAGCTCCTTCTAAACGCTACTAGTAGTAGCGTTCAACCAAAAGCTTCAAGCTCCTAACCTAAAAGCTTAAAGCTTCTTCAATCAAAAAAGACTTTTTATTGATTACGAGCTTTTTCTTAAAAGCTTAAAGCTAGAAGCTCCTAAAAGCTCCTAAAAGCTCCATGCCAAACATACCCTAAGTCCGATTCTAGCCAAGGTTGACCGTCTTTATCTACTCCAAATAATTAAGCGTAGTTAAAAGAAAATCATTGCGCTAAAATCAATTAGATTCCAAAGAGGTGTAATGATATCGTCATAAATACATCTAAAAATATAAATTAAAAAAACAAACGTGTCTTGAAAAGTCTACTGTAGTTCGGCATTAATATATATTACTTTATAGTCTTCGTACAATCCTTTAATTAATTAATTCGTGTGACATATAGGGTAGCATAAGTTAAATGTTTATATAATGTATAGACGGCCTTGAAAGCATTAAATCCCAAAGCATATAAAGTCAGTTGTTCATAACATCATTCATCATCAAAATTCTCTAATCATTCTCTGAAAACATGAGGTGCAAGCCATCAGAGAACCCGAAGATGAAGCATAGAAAAGGGTTATGGTCTCCTGATGAGGACCAAAAACTTAGAGATTATGTTATGAACTATGGTCATGGTTGTTGGAGCGCTGTCCCGATTAATGCAGGTAAGTTTTACTCAAAATGTGCGCGCCTTTTTCAACGTTTGCTATGTTAGCGTTCGAGTTGACTTTAACCGTAATCTTGGTCTGGTTTTCTTTGTAGAAAGAATTTTTTGTTAATGTTTAAATGAAAGACATTGATCATGACTATGAAAATATTGTAAATATTCCCACGTGTTAACTTTCATCATCTTATTTTCGCGATATAAAACAGTTATGACAGTTAATATAGTTATGATGCGTGTGGCGCAAGTGACTATAGTAAAACTGCTATACCAGTGGCGGATTCATAATTTTTTTCTACCGGGTTCCTTTTTGGTAGATTTTCACTAATTCTCACTATTTTTTTTTAAATCTACAAAAATTGCACTATTTTTTTCATGTTTTTTCCAAACCGAGGGGGTTCCGGGAGCCCCCAAAACACCCCTGGATATCCGCCACTGTGCTAAACTATGAACATGTTGTGTTTCTTTTTTGTTTTGTTTTGTTTTGTGTGGAGCATTATGATTATGGATCCTGATAGTTTATAGTAACATATTCAGGGCTGCAAAGGAATGGAAAAAGTTGTAGATTAAGGTGGATTAATTATCTTAGACCAGGATTAAAGAAAGGGGCATTTTCTATGCAAGAGGAAGAGACTATTCTAACACTTCATGGTCTTTTAGGCAACAAGTAAGAAACAATCAATTTTGTTTTTTCATTCTAACACATTTAATGGCAAAAAGAAAGAAAAAAAAAAGTAAAACCACGTTTTTTATATGTAAATTGTAGTAAACCAGGTAACATAAAGTAAAGAAAAACGTACCATGTAAACCATATTTTTTATATATAAAGTGTAGTAAACCATGTAACATAAAGTAAAGAAAAACGTACCAAGTAAAACCACTTTTTTATATGTGAAGTGTAGTAAACCAGGTAACATAACGTAAAGAGACCCTTTTACATGTAAATTGTAGTAAACCAGATAACATAAAGTAAACTCTATAATGGTATAAAATGATTACTAAAGTAAACTATGTAACTAGGTGGTCACTAATATCGCGACATATGCCGGGCCGGACTGATAACGAGATAAAGAACCACTGGCATTCTCACCTTAAAAAGAAATTAGTGAAGAAAGCCGAAAGTCTTGAAGATCAAGGGAAACCCGAATACAAGGACTCTACAGAATCGTCGTCACTAACACGAAACTTGAGTTTTGATTCATCGGCTTGCACGAAAAACAACAAACTACCCAAGATTTTGTTTGCAGACTGGCTTAACCTTGAAGAATTCTATGGAGAAGAGAGGTTGGTATGCAAGGATGAGATTAGCAATGAGTCAAATTACCAAAATGTCCCTGTGAATGGTAATGAAGGATCCACAGTCACAGATAGCAGTGAGACAGTCAACAATTATTCAAGTGAAGATATGTTTCATACCCAAATGAACCTTGATCATGTTTTCAACTTTAACGGTGGAGATTTCTACATTGAAGACTTCTTGTATATGTAAAAATATTACGTCATGAACAGGAGCGAGAGAGTGTGTGTGTGAGAGAGAGTAACAACTAGCTAATTCAGCGAAGTGATCAGGAATATTGTATAGGATCACGCTAAAATGAGAACCACTTCGAGTTGTAAGAACCGCGAGAACTACACCGTACGGGACGAGGTGGACCAATTTTTTTTTTCATAAACGTAGATACATGTATAAAAACAACATTTGTAAAAAAAAAATTGAAAAAAAAAAGTTTTTGAGCACCTCAAGTGTGCATTTACGGGTACCGTAAATTTTCCGGCCAGATTTACGGGTCCCGTAAACACAAACTTGTGGCGCTCAAAACTACACACACGACATTTTTTTTTTTGAATTTTTTTTTACAAATGTTGTTTTTATACATGCATCTACGTTTATGAAAAAAAAAATTTGGTCCACCGCGCCCCCTACGATGTAGTTCTCGCGGTTCTTACAACTCGAGGTGGTTCTCATTTTAGCGTTCCCCATATTGTATATGTTTATGCATATAAATGTAAATGTTATAAGTATACAAACAAATATACATACCAATAAACTTGAAAGAAAATGATTTCTTTTTCATTAGTAACATACGATAATATAGAAATACATTTCAGTGTTAGTCCTCGTATGTTTCGTAAAAATAAATTAATAGCCTAATATTTAAGAAGTAAAACTGGATAAGGATTGAAACTTAATATTATATATACTTAGTCAATATATACAAATAGAAATATTTGTGTGGGTGTTTTACTTTCAACAACTCTATGTTTGAATTTTACGTTTTGGTCATGTTTTTAATCATTTTTTTATATAGTGAGCTACTCTTTTAGATGTTTTCAAAACATGCCGCTTTAAAAGAAAATCAAATATATAGGTTTCAATCGGGTTGGGTCATAGCGGTTCATCAGTTATTTTGTTTTTAGACGATTGGGTATGGGGTTCGGCAAGGGTCCGTCCCCCCCCCCCCCCCCCCCCCTTAGCCCCGTCGCACACCGGCCACCTTAGGGGCGTCGCGTCACTTGCGTCTGAATCCAGACGGAGGAGACGAGGCTCATGTGGGTTTTTTTTTTATTTTTTTATTAAAGTGGTGGGCCCCTTTCATTGTTCCTCTCTCTCTCCTTGAATATATATTATTTTTTTATTAAAGTGGCTAGTTGGCGATGGTGTCACTGGATGCGACGATGGTGAGGTGACCGCGATGAAAATGACTTGAATGTATAGTGGGGCACTACCTATGGTAGGTGATGGTAAATCATTATACTTGGTTTTCCTCTACATGACCTGTAAGTATACATACAACTAGCGTTGGCCTAGAAAATTATAGTAGAAAATAAATTAAAAGTAAAACAATTTTAATTGTGTAAAGTGGGTAGTTGATTATATTTAATGGATGTTTTACTTCTAGTGTTGATTTATCTAATCCTTTAAAGGTTGAAATAGTCGATAACAAAAGAATTCTAATCTTGGATATTTATTGCAATTGTCTTGTCGACTTCAAGGGCGCATCTTATTTTCTTAGTCTTAGACTATGGTGGTGAATTATGTAGTTTGGTCTTTCCCGACAAGTGTTTATGTCATCTTAATCAAACCACTTGGTAAAAAAGTGTAGTGGTGAGATATGTGAAACCACTTGGTTAGGAATTGAAAAAAAATTAATGATAACGGCTAATAATCACTAGCCAGTTAGGCTTGTAAATGAACTGAACGAACACGAACGAGGCATGTTCATGTTCGTTCATAACGAGGCATGTTCATGTTCGTTCATAACGAGGCATGTTCATGTTTGTTCATTTACCTTTAACAGAACAAACGATCAGACACAAACATTTAAATGAACGGATTTTCTTGTTCGTTCATTTATGTTTGAACCGAACCAAACGTTCAGTGAACCGTTCATGAATCGTTCGGCAGGAAATTCGTTCATGTTCGTTTATTTAATAAATGAACGAACATTAACAATTTTTTTGTTCATTTAAATTAACTAACGAACATGAACAATGTCACATTTGTTCATTTACGTTCATGAACGATCGTTTATGTTTGTTCATTTACGTTCGTTCATTTAAATTTATTTCTCCGTGTTTGTTTATATCCGTTTGTTTATGTTCATCTTTTAAATTTAGTTATTTTACACCGATCGACTCGTATCCTCGTTCTGATCAAAAGCCCTAAAACATCGGTTTGTAATTCGAAAAAAAAAACTTAACTCCGTTAAGCTATTTTAACGCCGGACTATTTTACAAAAAAAAAAAAAAAATTGACCAGTCCTGTCGCAACCCCCGACCTCTACCCGGGAGCGGGAGCCGCGGGATAGCAGCTGGTAGTATTGGTGTTTATTAATTTGGCAGTGGAATTAAAACATCAGGATCGTAGTTAGGAAATAAATTTCAGAGTTTCAAAACACCAAACTTTTATATTAAACAAATGGGAACAAACCCGTATTTCATTCATAATATGTTTATAGGGATAAACCCTAGTTGTTGAAAACATAAACTTTTATTTAGGTAACTTTTATAACCACTTTCTTTATGCCTTCAGTGCTCCACGGCTGACTTCTTATAGCTTCACATTAAGTTACCTGAAACGCGTTTTAAAAACATTTTATCAGCAAGAAATACTGACGAGTACATCCAATTTGTAAAACATCAGTTATTATAACATTACAGTATTAAGAGCGATTACAATGTTTATATCTACCCAGTTACTCGTTCAGTACTTGTCACTCGATGGATCTGTGACTATGGTCATATCACACATTGGATACTCGTGCCCAATTGTGAAGGTTATCAAGTACTGTATACAAACCCCATAATACTGGCAGCAATTGTAGAATACAAAGACTTAATCACTGTAATTATAACTGATAAACATTTATGGTTGTGGAAAAACATTTGAAATAAGGGCTCACAAACTGTGAGAAAAAGAGAATGACTCACTTTGTAGACTTAGGTATTTCTACGGGCTTCCAGGTAATATTTCTTGATTATTTTCTTAAGTTTCTATGAAAAACATACAATGCACACGTGTTAGTAAGATAACCCAAATCACATTAGCTATACATCACGAGACAGAATCCCAACGAACTTAGTCAGGCAGAGCCTCGACATGCGTTGGTGAGTCCTAAATCAATTGGGTAGGGTAACGAATTAGTGATTGGGGCTAAAATACTTACAACGGGGCAGAGCTTCGTGTTTTAGGGGTATAATATCGAGCTTTTATATTTGCACTATAGGGACAGAGAGAAAGAAAGAATTTGAACGATGTTGAAAGGCAGACTGAAGCTCCTTTTATAGCTGATTCGGAGCTCTCTCGCGCCCCGCGACAGATCGAGGCCATGCCTCTCGTGCCCTGCGAGTGCACCCTAGCTACGGCTAGGGTTTCTGGGTGGCCCCATAGGCTCGGCACGTAAGGTGACACGTGGCAATCAAGGTAAGCGGCAAGCAAAGGGGTGTCGCGCCCTGCGACCAACCCCCCTTGACTTGTCGCGGCCCGCGAGCGGTCCAAAATAATTATTTTATTTATTTTTAAATAAAATTAGGGTTTTACGGGTTCGATTACGTATATACGGGGTATATTAGGGTGTTTTCAAGGGTTGTTATATCCTCCCCACCTTGATTTAAATCTCGTCCACGAGATTCACTAGAATAGGTGTGGATACTTCCGTTGCAGTTCCGACTCTAACTCCCATGTATACTCTGGTCATCTTTTCGAATCCCATTTTACTTTGACCAAAACTAATCTCTTGTGTTTGAGATTTTTGATCTTTCTATCTTCAATCTGAAGTGGTTTCTCTACAAATTTAAGTTTCTCATTTACCTCTATGTCTTGAAGACGTATTACCAATGATTCGTCTACTAAGCACTTTTTGAGATTACATACATGAAATACATCATGTATTCCTGCCATCTCTTCTGGAAATTGTAGCTGATAAGCTACTGGTCCTATTGTTTTAATAATCTCAAAAGGTCCAACATACCTTGGGCTTAACTTTCCTCTTTTATTGAATCTGACAATTCCTTTCCATGGAGAAACTTTTAATAATACCTTGTCTCCAACTTGAAATTCCAACGGTTTTTGTCTGTTATCTGCATAACTCTTTTTTGACGATCCTGTGTTGCTTTCAGTTTTTCCTTGACTTGAATAATTTTATCAGTTGTCTCTTGTACAATTTCTGGTCCAGATAGTAGTTTTTCTCCAATTTATGCCCAACATACTGGGGTTCGGCATTTTCGTCCATAGAGGGCTTCAAATGGTGCAGCATTGATGCTGGTATGATAACTGTTGTTGTAAGAAAATTCTATGAGAGGTAAGTGATCATCCCAATTTCCTCCAAAATCAATTACACAGGCTCTATGCATATCCTCCATTGTCTGAATTGTCCTTTCACTTTGTCCGTTCGTTTGAGGATGATAAGTTGTGCTTAGATTTAATCTGGTTCCCATTGCTTTTTGGAAGCTTGTCCAAAAATGAGAAGTAAAACGGCTGTCTCTATCAGACACAATAGATAAAGGAATTCCATGTAATGAAACTATTTCATTTACATGCAACTTGGCTAACTGTTCCATACCGAAAGTTTCCTTTATTGGTAAGAAATGAGCTGATTTGGTTAATCTGTCTACTATCACCCAGATTGTATCACTACCTTTTTGTGTCTTGGGTAATTTAGTAACAAAGTCCATTGTTATTAATTCTCATTTTCATATTCGTATCCAATTGATGTAGAAGTCCTGAAGGTTTCTGATGTTCAGCTTTAACATGGGAACAGGTTAAACATTTAGCAACATAATTTGCTACATCCTTTTTCATTCGTATCCACCATAAATTCTTTCTTAAATCTTGATACATCTTGTCACTACCAGGATGTATCGTATACTTAGACTTATGGGCTTCTTCTAAAATTTGGTTTCGTAGGTTTCCTTTGATAGGTATCTAGATTCTTTTCTTATGGAATTTCCAAATTCCATATGCTCCTTTTTCTAATTCCTTAATCATTCTTTTTAGACCTTCAGCATTGTCCTTGATTGTTGTTTCCTGTATCTTTCTAATTTGCTCATTTAAATCTATCTGCAGATTTAGTCTGAGAGAGCGTACTTGTTTTGGCTTTTCATGATACTTTCGACTTAAGGCGTCAGCTACTACGTTAGCTTTCCCTGCATGATACTGGATATCACAATCATGATCACTAAGAATTTCCATCCATCGTCTTTGCCTCATATTTAATTCCTTCTGTCCGAAAACATATCTTAAACTCTTATGATCCATGAAAATAATAAACTTACTACCGTAAAGATAATGTCTTCAAATCTTGAGGGCAAAAATTATGGCTCCTAACTCTAGATCATGGGTTGTATAATTCTCTTCATGTTTCTTAAGCTGTCTAGAGGCATAAGCTATTAACTTATGACGTTGCATCAATACACATCCAAATCCTAATTTAGAGGCATCACAGTAGACTACAGAGTCTTCAGTTCCTTCTGGCAAAGCGAGTATGGGTGTGTTGGTTAACCTTTGTTTTAAAATCTTAAATACTTCCTCTTGTTTTGATCCCCATTCAAACTTAACTGATTTGCAAGTCAGTTTGGTTAATGGAATGGTTATTCTAGAGAAATCTTAAATAAAACGTCTATAGTATCCTGCCAATCCAAGAAAACTTCTCACTTCTGTAGGTGACTCAGGGACTTTCCATTTGGTCATCGCTTTGATCTTTGTGGGATCCACATGAATTCCTTCATGATTAACCAAGTGTCCAAGGAATTGTACTTCTTACAACCAGAATTCGCATTTGGAGAATTTAGCATAAAGCTTTTCTTTTCTCAATAGTGTCAGGAGTATATGCAAATGCTCCGCATGTTCCTCCTTACTCTTAGGGTAAATTAGAATATTATCTATAAAGACAATTATGAATTTATACAGGTAAGGTTTACATATCCTGTTCATCATGTCCATAAATGCGGCTAGGGCATTAGTTAAACCGAATGGTATGACTGTAAATTCATAATGACCGTACCTTGTTCTGAAAGCAGTTTTAGGAATGTCCTCTTCCTATACTTTCAACTGATGACATCCTGAGCGTAATTTGATCTTGGAAAAGAATTGGGCTCCTTGAAGTTGATCGAACACATCATTGATTCTCGGTAGTGGGTACCGATTTTTAATCGTAACCTTATTTAGTTCTCTGTAATCAATGTACATACGCATCGATCCGTCTTTCTTCTTGACAAATAACACCAGTACTCCCCACGGTGATGAACTAGGTTGTATGAAACCTTTCTCTAGTAATTCATCAAGATGTTTCTTCAATTCCTACATCTCCGTCAGTGCTAGTCGATAAGGTTCTTTGGCAATCGGTGCCGTTCCTGGTATTAGGTGAATTCAAAATTCAGCCTCTCGATCTGGCGGTAATCCAGGTAAGGGGTTGTTTGGTAGCCTCTTAATGACCATTCAGATGCTACCTCTTAATGGTTTAAAACCTCTGAATGAATAAGAGGTAACCTCAAGTCTGAATGGTTAAGAGGTGACCTCTGAATGGTAAATCATCACATGTCACATTCTTCTACCTTCTCATTGGTAAAATTCTTAATGGTTCCACTAAGAGGTAGTCTCTTAATGACCATTCAGAGGCTACCAAATAGCCCCTAACTCTTCTGGAAAAATATCTGAGAATTTAGATATGTCACACCCCAACCGATGGCAGAATCATCGGGGCGCGACACTAGGCGAACCAGATTGCTCAAGAGAATCCATAAAAACTATTCATTACCAATATTTTTAACATTCATTGTCCCATACCAACGAACAAATATTCAACACATAGTGATTACAGACAGCATGTTCTCAAAGGCAAAACAAGTCTGACAACCTAGATTTCTATTAGATGAGTTTCTAGACTGCCTATCTTGATTTCCAGCATAACATCCAAATCAACCTGTCACATACGTTAAAATAAAGTTAATACATAAAGTAAAGGTGAGTACACAAGTTTGCATAGATAATAGTACAAAAAGCGTTTACGCATAACCAGCATGTAACACGAAACGGGCGAAGCATGTAACTATCAACAATGATTACAACCTAACCACAAGACTGCATTGAAGAGTATGCGTGACACGTGTTCACCGAAGCGAACACGTGAAGTAAAGTAATGTGATCCCTAGCAACCCCTGTCCATGACAGGTGCTGAGTCCAAACTATAGTACTATCGTTGTTAGAGGCGGTCTAGTGTAACACTGTATAGCATAGTAACAGGCATTCAACAAATCACGTATAGCATGCGGGAGTGGTTAGCGCTTAAAAGTGTTTGCATTGTGTGTTGTGTCTTGATATTGAACGTATGTAACACCCAAAAGTGCGTTAAACGAAAGTGGGTTCGAGTATACTCACTGTGTGTGTTTAACTAGTAAACACAAGCCGGATTGGATTGAAGGGAACGCGTTAAGTTAGCATGTGCATGGAAACAGAAGCATAAGTCTTTGAGCAGAGCGTTGAAAGGTTTAAGTGTTCACCAGACTTATCCGAGCGGATGGGTTCCATCCGAACGGATGGTCATCCGGACGGATAGCCATTCGAATGAGATGTGATTGTTTGTGAAATCGTTAAAATTTCAAAGTTTGGTTAAAATGTTTAATCAAGGGGAATTATAAGGATCAGGTCATCCGGACAGATGGCGATTCGGTCGAAATGATCAAGGGGAATTATAAGGGGAATTGTAATGATCAGGTCATCCGGTTTTGAGTTAACAGAGACGGCGTGACGACGTGTCAAACAACGGAAAACACCAACACAAGTTCACTCGGCCGGATAGGCCCAGTCCATTCAGACGACGAGTTGTTCTTGATGAAGATTCATGTTTGACCCGTTAATCGGTCCATCACTCTGGTGGAAATCCGTTTTCAAGCCGGCTTTCAACTAAGGAATGAGTCGAGAGTCTGATTGAGTCCAGATTCCATCGAAATTCGTGTAAAAACTGAAGAAAAGTTGAAAACAGATAAAAAGTGTTGAAATCTTTCAAAACTAAGATGAAAAGTGTGAAAATGCTTTAGATCTGGAACCAATCTCGATCAAATGGTGTTCCACAATAGTTTGCCTAAGCAAAACGAGTGGAAACCACCTTCAAGAGGTTCAAATCAGTGATTTCAGGGGAAACAGTTAGTGTATGTGTGTGATTTTTATGAAGAAGATGGAGTAGAAGTGATTAGAGTTGAAGATTGTGCAAGATTTGAGGAGAAATGCTTACAAAAAGGCCTTGATTTCGAGATAGAGTCTTGAGGAGCGGATGAGAGTGTCAAAGTCAGAGAATGGAGGTGTACGGCGGTATTTATAGAGGTACGACGAAGGTTTAAGTCGGTTGCGAGATGGTGGCGTTGGGATGGCCTGTCCGGACGAATGGCCATCCGGTCGGATGGTCATCCGGGCGGATGGTCATCCGGGCGGATGGTCATCCGGGCGGATGGTCATCCGAGCAGATGTCCATTTGGATGGTCTGGTTTGCGTTTGTTAGTTTTCCAACTTTGGTCCGTTTATAAAGCGTTGCGTTGCGTTTAATCGAGTTGCAAGTGAGCGTTTAAGTGTGTAAGCGTTGCGTTGTCAACGACATAACATTCTAAACAAGTAATCACACAAATAACACACATAACATAATTTAAATCCGCGTTTCGAGTCTGCGTTGAGTTTGCGTTGCGATAGCGTTTAGTCTAAACAAGCGATGTGAAATGCGATAAAATGTGTTTAAATAGTAAGCGTTATAAACGACGTTGAAATGTGATAACTGCGTTTTGAATAAGCGTTGCAATATGCGTTAAATAATGCGTTGAAAATATAGTTTTAACCAACATATGAACACAATGGGTTAATTAGCATCGAATCTAAGAGTACAGGCGTTTACGAAGGAAATGACAACAATAGGTAACGATCCGAAAAGTCGGGTTGTTACAACCTTCCCTACTTTAGGAAATTTCGTCCCTAAATTAAAGAGCAGGCGTAACAAAGAGTTGTGGATATTTAGCTTTCATATCACTTTCGAGTTCCCAAGTGAACTCGGCGCCGCGTTTGCCTTCCCAGCGAACCTTCACTATAGTAATACTAGAGCGTCGAAGTTTTTTGGTCTCCCGATCCATGATTTCTACAGGCTTTTCCACAAAGTGCAGAGTCTCGTTTATTTGCAAATCTTCAAGAAACACGTGAAGCTTTTCCTCAGCTAGGCATTTTTTGAGGTTCGAGATGTGGAAAGTCGGATGTACGTTGCTGAGTTCCTCCGGTAATTCGAGTCGGTAGGCCACTTTGCCAATTCTTTCTAGAATCTTAAAGGGACCCACGTATCGTGGTGCTAGCTTTCCTTTCTTGCCGAATCGGACCACTCTCTTCAAAGGTGAAACCTTTAGGAGTACGTGATCACCAACTTCAAACTCAAGGGGCTCGTGGCATTTATCGGCATAACTCTTTTGACGACTCCGATCTTTCAAGAGATTGTCTCGTATTTGGAGGATCTTTTCAGTCATTTCTTGTAATAACTCAGGACCGGTGATTTGAGCGTCTCTGATCTCGTGCCATACAATAGGCGATCAGCATTTTCTACCATATAACACCTCTAAGGGTGCCATTTAAATACTAGCGTGATAACTGTTATTGTACGAGAATTCTATAAAAGGTAAATATGAATCCCAATTACCACCAAAATCTATAAAGCACGAACGAAGCATGTCTTCAAGGGTGCGGATCGTGCGCTCAGTCTGACCGTCGGTCTGAGGATGGAATGCGGTACTGAGGTTAAGAGTCGTACCAAGAGCAGCTTGGAATGTCTCCCAGAGACGAGAGGTAAACCGACCATCCGGTCAGAGATGATGTCACGAGGCGTCCCATGTCGACAAATGACTTCGTCGGTATAGATTCGTGCCAATCGTTCAACCTTGTAGTCTTCTCGTATCGGCAAAAAGTGCGCGGATTTTGTAAGATGATCAACGATAACCCAAATGCTATCGTGACCTGATGGAGTGTGAGGGAGTTTGGTAATGAAGTCCATAGCTATACTCTCCCATTTCCACATCGGGATCTCGGGTTGTTCGAGTAAGCCAGAGGGTCGTTGGTGTTCGGCCTTAACTTTCGAGCAAGTTAGGCATTTTGAAATATAGAGAGCGATATCTTTCTTCATTCGCTGCAACCAGTACCTGGAGCGAAGGTCCTGGTACATTTTGTCAGCACCGGGGTGAATGGAGTATCGGGATTTGTGGGCTTCAGATTAATATCTCTCGGAGATTATTCACTAGTTGATTTTCGGTTCCACATATTCTTTCTTCCTTCAAAGTGTTCTCGAGAAAACAGGCGTGTTGAGCGTCGCGAATGAGGGCTTCGAGGTCGTGTTAGGCTTGAACATTACGAACACTATGTAGATAGCTTCGTCGGCTAAGAGCGTCAGCAACGACGTTTGCCTTGCCTGGGTGGTAGCGTATCTCATAATCGTAGTCGTTGAGAAGTTCAACCCATCTGCGTTGGCACATATTTAGCTCTTTCTGGTTCAAGATGTGTTGTAGGCTCTTATGGTCAGTGAAGACCTTACACTTGGTACCATACAGGTAGTGTCTCCATATCTTAAGCGCAAAAACAACTGCACCGAGTTCGAGATCGTGGGTTGTGTAGTTCTTCTCGTGGACTTTGAGTTGGCGAGATGCGTACGCGATAACCTATTCTCGTTGCATAAGAACACAACCAAGACCTAGGTTAGAAGCATCGCAATAAACAACAAAGTCGTCGTTTCCATCGGGTAGCGCGAGTACGGGAGCGTCGCAAAGCATACGCTTAAGAGTTTGAAAGGCATCCTCTTGTTCGGTTCCCCAAACAAAAGGCTTGTCTTTATGCGTTAAGGAGGTGAGAGGAACGGCTATTTTAGAGAAATCAGCGATAAATCGACGGTAGTAACCTGCCAATCCGAGAAAAGAACGAACTTCGGATGGGGTTTTCGGCGTAATCCAACTCTAAACGGCTTCAATATTTGCGGGATCGACGTGAATTCCTTGACTGTTGATGATGTGACTGAGAAATTGAACCTCCTCGAGACAAAATTCACACTTGGAGAACTTGGCGCAGAGGCGATTCCCTTGGAGAAGCTCGAGAACTAAACGAAGATGTTGCGCGTGTTTGGCTCTCGACTTCGAGTAGATAAGGATATCGTCGATAAACACAATAACAAAGCGATCAAGGAAGGGTTTACACACACGGTTCATCAAATCCATGAAGACCACGGGTGTGTTCGTGAGACCAAAAGGCACGACCACAAATTCGTAATGGCCATAGTGGGTACGGAAAGCGGTTTTAGGGATGTCTTGCTCCTGAATTCGCAACTGATGATAACCAGAACGTAGATCGATCTTAGAGAAACACGTAGCACCTTGAATTTGATCGAATAAGTCGTCGATTCGAGGTAGAGGGTAGCGATTCTTGATTGTAAGCTTATTGAGTTCTCTATAATCGATGCATATTCAGAACGATCCATCATTCTTTTTCACGAAAAGGACAGGTGCTCCCCATGGGGATGTGCTAGGGCGTATGAAGCCTTTATCAAGTAATTCCTGGAGTTGGTTAGAGAGTTCACGCATTTCGGAGGACGCAAGGTGGTAAGGGGCTTTAGCAACTGTCACACCCTAACTTTTGCGGAAGCGTATGATGTGTGACTTGTTCAATATCATTGCATTCAATCATAATAAACAACTATATGATCAAAACGATGTTCATCCATTCATTAAGTTTAAAAATATTACAAACACCTGTCATTTAAGTTTCAAACAACACAACCTTTGACTAAGTTACAAACCAACAAAAGTAGATGACATCTAAACTTGGAATTTTACTTCTAGAAACAACACCAGTGCCCACGATCCAACTTGTTACCTGAAATACATGTAATTTTGAAAACATCAACAAAAGTTGAGCGAGTTCATGCGTTTTGTATGAGTACTGACAAACTTGTAAACATTTGAGAGACTCCTTTGAAAACAGGTATGAAAAGCGTCTATGAACAGATCAAATTAATGTTTTGCAAGGACATTAATGTATGTGAAGACATAGAGAGCACTCAATATGAGTAGGCTTTTATCCTTGTCGAATCTCCTCGACTGTGTCAAATCCACCTTGAATGTGTCAAATTCCCTTGACCGTATCAAATCACCTTGACTGTGTCAAATCACCCTATACCGTTGTCGAATCACCTCGACTGGGACACTAAAGCACTCTAAGTGGTCACATAAGGACCATGAGTGGGGCTCGGCCGTACCCGTTAGATCTAACCTTTGTCTGTGATTCTTATGATAGTTATTGGCATTTCAATTTCCATCTATGCTCACATGATCTAATAGTTCATTACATAGCCAAATCATACCATTTGAACATTCGTAACATGTATTCCACCCCCGAGAGTTATAAATCCGAAAACAGTAAGAGAAAAAGGGGGACATGAACTCACAAGTTTGCGTCCTGCTATCTCGTATGCTCAAGGTCCTTCTATGAGTCGTACAACTACCTACACATGTGCCATGTTTTATTAGACGCTTAGGTCGTGTAACGACTCTTTGTCTTAGTTGTTCATTAAGACTTGTTTTGGAAACCTTGGTGTATTCTGAGTTACATCATTGATGTATATTATAATATTCCAAAGTATATAATTATTTGTTAAAATAATAAATATTTTAACTTAAATTATATTTATTAAATTTTGGAATATTAGTTAAAATAATATATTTTAACTTGCCACATATTGTATGTGTACATGTATAACTTTCCCCAAGGATGGGTGCATTCATACTCGTAATCTTAAGCTTGTGTATTATGCCAAGTAATGGTGGCGTATTCAGGTGTGTATTTGTACGTACAAGAATACGTATTTTATTGTGTTTATTAAGTATTATTATGCTTAATTTTTGTGTTAATTTTTCCGGAATAATACTTCTAATAAAATTCACCAATATATATTCTCAAAATATATATTTTAGGAAATCTTACATAGAAAAATTATTTATAATTTTTCCTTGGCAAAAATATTTATAATTTCATATAAACCTTAAAAATAATATATTTTCAAGTCTAACTTAGAAAATATATATAAATCCATTTTTCACCCAAAAATAATGTGTTCTATATTTATTTAAGAAAATATACATTTTCTCCCAAAAATGATATTTCTTCTAATAATTTCAAGGAAAATATATATTTTTATTTACCAAAAAATAATATATTTCCTTCTTGTAAAAAATATGATATATCTTTGTAATAATTGTAAAAATCATATTTTTGTTCTCTTGGTGTCCAAAATACCATTTACCAAAATATACTTATGAATTTATTTTCGGAATATTTTGTGAGTTACATTCCTCGTTTGGTTTGTCCAATGTTTTGGGTATAAATTATGTGTTTATTTCTTGGAATTTTTGGTAATATTTAGTATTGTATTTCTTGGTATTTTGGTGAGTTATATTATTTCAATCCCTAAAATAATATAACTAATACACATAATATACAAATAATCACACACATTGTGACATCTAAATATATATTCTCCTAAATACATATTTAGTCACTTTTATTATCAAAACCAACCTCCAATATTTTGTAATTTTTGTAACAAAAATTATGGCAAACTTTATATAAAAACCATGGTTAAAAATATACTTGTAAATATTTGTTTTAAAAAAATATTTTTCTAAGTGTTTAATTTCTAGAAAATTTTTGCCATAGTTTCCCCTTAAAAATGAAGGTTTCCATGCTTTCAAAGCATATCATTTTCTTTTATAAATCATCACAATCAACAATAAATCAACCAATACTTACCAATTTGCCAAAATCAAGCATTAATCACTACTTCATGAACTTGAAAATTTATAAAAATTTGTAGTAACTTACTAGTGTGTTTAGTAGGCTTAGTTACCCTATAAAGTGTGATTGTTTGTTTAAAAACATCTTTTTTAAAGAAGTAAGATGTTTACAACTTGTAATTCATTTTTCTAAAAATGTTTCCTCTTGAGTTTTTCTTGTTAAATATATATTTCTACACTTGATTAACCACTAAAAATGTGGTTAATCTCTTTAAGAACCAAACTTATGCAAATCTTGTATTTTTAACTTGGTTTCTTGAAAATCATTCTTGAAATCATATGTTTACAAGTAAAATTTCACACTTTGATCATCATACTTCAAGAAAATATTAAATCTTTCAAGTTCATGTTGTAACATAAGGATGATCTCTTGATCTTTAACATAATCATCCTCTCATCTTGCTAGATTATATCTTTAATCACTATCTAGCAAGATCATATGATGTTTAACATCACTACAATCGAAGCTCTGATACCAAACTGTCACACCCTGACTTTTGCGGAAGCGTATGATGTGTGACTGGTTTAATATCATTGCATTCAATCATAGTAAACAACTACATGATCCAAACGATGTTCATCCATTCATAAAATTTGAGTATTACAAACACTGGTTATTTAAGTTTTAAAACACAACCTTCGACTTGGTTTCAAACCAACAAAAGTGGATGACATCTAAACTTGAAGTCTACTTCTAGTTACGACACCCGTGCCCAAGATCCATCCTGTCACCTGAAATACATGTATTTCACCCCCGAGAGTTATAAAACCAAAAACAATTAAAGAAAAGGGGGAGCATGAACTCACTGTTTTGCGTCTTCAGTACTCGTGACTCAAATCTCGTCAGCAAACACGACTACCTACAATGTGCTAGGGTCTATTAGACGAGCGGGCCGTGCCTTGCCTTAGTATTCATGTTTTGAGTTACGTTTCCTTTATGTCTTTAACATTATCCAAAGTTATAATACTTCTCAAGTATTTATTTTCGTATTTCCTTCCCAAGGATGGGAGTATTTCATACATGTGTATTTGTATTCTCGTATTTGTAGTTTCCAAAATAATATATTTTCAAGTCTTACTTTAGAAAATATATTTAAACTTGTTTTGTCCCAAAAATAATGTATTTCAAGAAAATATATTTTCTTCAAAAATCATATATCTTCTAAATATTCTAAGAAAATATATTTTTACTTCCAAAAATAATATATTTTCTCTTTGTCGAAAATATGATATACTTTGTAATAATAGCGAAAATCATATTTTCATTCCTTGTGTCCCAAAATAATATTTACCAAAAACATATTTATAACGGTATTTTCCAGAATATTTTGTAAGTTACGTTCTTGCGTTTGATTTCACAATACTGAGCGTATAACTTATATATTTATTCCTTGTGATTTTGGTATTATTTTGGATTGTAAATTCTTGGTATTTTGCTAAGTTATATTACTTTAATTCCTAAAATAACATAACTATTACACCAAGTATACAAATAATCACACACAATGTGTTATAAATGTAGATATATATTCTAAATACATATTTATCCATTTTTATTTGTAAAAACCAACCTCCGATACTTGTATTTTTGTAACAAAATCTATGGCAAAGTTTGTATTAAAAACCATAGTTAAAACTCACTTGTAAATACTTGTTTAGAAAATATTTTTCTAAGTGTTTGTATTTTTAGAAAATTTCGCCATAGTTTCCCCTAAAAATGGAGGTGTCCATGCTATTAAAGCATATCATTTTCTTTTCAAAAACCATCATAAACAATCAACAAGACTTACCTTACGCTTTAAATATGCAATTTACACTTTGACATGAACTTGAATTTTTGTAAGAAGTTGTAGTAACTTAGCATGTTATTTAGTAGGTTAAGTTACCCTCTAAAACATGGTTATTTGTTTAATAATCACATTGTTGATAGATCTAGTCCTTTACAACTTACAAGATGCTTTTTCCAAAAACCATTCTTTTGTGTTTCTCTTGTTAATAACATGTTCCTATACTTGATTTACCACTAAAAATATGATTAGTTTCTTTAAAAATCATGAACTTGTAAATCTTGTAAATAACTTTGTTCTCTTGAAAATATTATCTTTGAAATCCTTTATTTTCAAGACTTATAACATGTATCACAAATCATTATACACTAAAACAAGTTTATTTTCAAGTTCATGTTTAACATAAAGGATGATCATTTTGATTTTCTCATGAGTTATCCTCATCGTTGCTAGATCATGTGTTTAATCACAATCTAGCAAGCTTCTTATGATGATCAGCATCATAAACACAAGAAATCAACACCCAAGATTCTCATATACACTAAAACAACTTAGTTTCTTATGTTATTTAGCTTTATGTTAAAGTTCATCTTCTTGTTTCTTCATGATCTTCATGTTTAACCTTTTACATATTCTTTTAACCATCAAAATAAGAAGTAAAAAATGGTTAATGGGGCTTACTACTAGCACTAGGCTAGGGAAGAACACTCGATGTTGACGATGACAAAGGTGGAGGATAATAGCAAATGATGAAGGTCCTTCAAGATCCAAGACCACCAAGCTTCATTAATGACCTTCTTACACCTTGTGTACACTTGAAATTGGAGGAACAAGACTTGACAATGGTGGTGGTGTGGGGTGCTTAGTTCGGCCGAGAATGGGGGGTAAGGGAGGAGAAGTGTGGTGTTGAGAAGTGTGGGTGAGAATGAGAGCTCTACTTCTTCTTATAGTACACTACACAATCTATGTAGATCTTTACAAATCCAAGCAAGATCATGGAAGATTTATGGAGATCTAGATAAATCTTTGCAAGATCTTGGAAGATCATGGTGGGGTCATTGTGACCGTCCACTTATATGGGGGGGGGGGGTGGGTATAAGTGTAACTTTTAACCATATAGTTAGATTATGGTTCAATTTCAAGTGTTACTTGCAAGTGTTATTTACTAGACATTTTTAGTGGGGGTTATGATCTTCGGGGATCATAACTAGTTCAGAAACATTAAAACAATGTTTCTAGTATAATTTTGGTGTTTTGGGTAATGTCCGGTTGTTCGGTTAGATACCGGTTCGTTAATGTGTCAAACTATTCCATTTAGTGTTCTTTATGTATCCCTTTGTGACACTTTTAATTCCCGACACTTAGGAAAGCATTCAGGACAATTAAACCATAATTCTGCTTTATATTTTGGAGTTTAAATGCTGAAAATAGCTGAATTTTGGTTATTTTCTGCAGAATTCTGCACTTTTATTGTGTTTTAGGCACTTTCCGGCACTTAAACTATCACTTAGGAATGCAGTTTTGTGGTCCTTACTTCACTACACACTATACTAGTGTATTACGTAGTCTCTGGCTCATACTGGGCCTCAAAACACTGTCTGTCTATGTACTGAACTTCGTCAGCATTTTTGTTTGTCTGGTAATGGTGCCAATTATGTTCTGTGCATTATTAGAACTATATCGTGTTGCATGTAGCAACGATAAAAGTCTTGAAACATGAAATGCCATTGTATGTATATAACAGTAATCAGAAATTCATTTGTCTTGTAAACTAGATCATGCACAGTTATTACAGCACAGTTATTACAGCACATATTACTGTTCAATTAGTGTACGGAATGTACGAAAAAGTGACAGTTGTCACAGACTCCCCCCGTTAAAAGAATTTCGTCCCGAAATTCAAGCGATGCCATCGGTCGCAGGGGAGTTGTGAATCAAATGTGGTCACTTAGGTTTAAAATTTGTCTTCATGTTCCCATGTAACTCTGGGTCATGATATGAATTCTATTGTACTCAAGTAAATCAATTACGTCTTTTCTGTGTTTTGTGGACTCTTGGTTCGTAACCTTAACAGGTTCTATAGTAATTTTTTCGTTGACGTGAATCTTGTTTGTGGGAACAACGACTGTTCCTTGAGTCAGACTCCTCTAAAGACTAGACACATGGAATGTGTCGCGATCACTACTGATCTTTTTCTGAAAGTTTCAACTTGTGAGCAATGGTTCCAATCCCTACCAGGATCTCGAAAGGTCTAATATACCGGGGATCCAATCTTTCACTTTTCCAAATCGCACCACGCCTTCTCAAGGCGAGGCTCCCATTAAAGCCATACTTCTTATCTCAAATTTCTACGATTTCTGCCGCTCGTCGGCGCAATCTTTCTGTATTCCGCGGGCTGTCTTGATATGATCACATATCTAAACGATCTTGCCTCTAATTTTTCCTGAACCAACTCGGCCAGTAGATCGTTTATCTCCGGTCTCCGTTTAACACAACGAGGATCGACTTATTATGTTCCATCTAAAGCTTCACATGAAGCGGTTTAAACGACGGTGTGATAAATACTGTTGTAGGAAAACGCCACTAAAGGGAAGTGAGTGTTCCAATTTTTCATCAAAGTTTATCACACAAGCACGTAACATGTCCATACAGTCTGCATCGTTCAGTAGCTTAGTCCATCTACGTTAATATTCAAGTTCTTACGATCAACGGTGTGCTGCAACCCTTGTGATCAGTAAAGGTCGTGCAGCGTTTTCTTACAAGTAATGTTGTCAAATTTGCGGTGCGCAATCACTGTATCTAGATCATGGTTTCTTCTCATGATCCCTTAATCAACGTGACGCGTATGCAATGTCGTGGTCTCGTTGCATCGACGCGCAATCGAGACTTTGTTGAGAAACGTTACATAATTGCAATTCTAACTCCTTAGCTCTTGATTGCAGGGTTAGCATGAATCTCGTTCTTATCCACCATGTATCCTAAAGTTCTTATCTTGCGAATTCGAAATCCGTTTTTCGACATCTTATCACATAACTGTTCTTTCTCCAAGAGTTGCAAGATAAATTGCAGATGTTGCTCATGACCTTACTTGGTCGTTGAGCATATAGTCAATAAGTATAATCATGATCTATCCAGGTATGGCTTACACGTTTGATTCATGAGGTCCATGAATACTGTCGATGCATGTGTTAAGCCAAACGGTACGACAAGGAACTCGTACTGCTCGAAGCGAGTTCTAAAGGTCGTTTTAGGGATATTTCCTTCTTGTATTCACAGTTGAGGATACCCTGTCCTCAAGTCGATCTTTGAGTGGTAACTAGGACCTTACGATTTGTCTGCTCATGTCATCAATCCTTGGCAAAGGATACCGATCCTTGATATCCAACTCTCTGGAATTGATGCAAAGTGGAAACTGTCAACTTTCTTCTTGTGTCCTTAACTGAGGATGTCATGTCCTTGATTCCCTCCGTGTAGCAGCTCTTGCAGTTACATCGGAGGCTCATGCTTCGCGGACGAAGCTAGTCGGCAAGCCGTCACCTTGTCACTGGTGTCGCTTCTGGCACGAGGTTCATCTTAAACTTCTCTTGTCGTTGTGGGGGGGGGGGGGTATTCCTGGCAAGTCTTCAGGAAAGGCTTCTGGGAATTCCTCCACCACGGGGTTGTCTTCTAGCTCCAGCTCCTAGGTCTCCTTATCGGCAACATGAGCTAGGAAGGCTATGCAGTCTACTCAGAGGCGCTTCTGTGTCTCTTCGACCAATGAGAGATGTCGCAGACCCACGGTCTAGTACCCTTGCAACTATTACAAGAAGGTTGTGCACTATAAATGTTTCATCATTCGCAAGAGGGATGCGACTGATTTTTCCTTATATCGAACGACTTCAACTCTATACTTGGATATCCAATCCATGCTGACTATCATATCGTGACTTCCTAAGTTAATGGTAATAGAAGGTTCCGGCCTTCTGAGTCCCCAAAATATAATCCTTAATTGCTTCGTCTGCTTAAACTAGTCTTCTATATGCCCATTTCTAAAGAATACGGGACGTCTATTTTACCCGAAACTAGGCCAAGTAGTTTCTTAACTTCTAAGCATGCAAGGTTAAAGTTGATGCCAGTATTAATAAAAAAAAGATGCATAAGGTTGGTTAATAGGGAACGTACCCGTAACCGCATCTGGATCCTGGCGTGCTTCACGAGCTTCGATCGTGAAAACCCTTCCTTGCTTGTTTCTTCCTAGGGCAATCTTTCCTAAAGTGCCCTGCTTCACCACATCTGTAGCAACCTGGTACTCTACCATTATCTCTTCCATCTGGATCCTTCGCCCAACAGGCGTCGTTGCTGTGCCCTTCTTTTCCACACTTCCCGCACTTAGGCCTCAAACATTGACCTTCTTGGTAAAAATTGCATTCCTCGCATCTCGGCTTATTCCGCAAGTATATCTTACCACCAGCCTTATTAGTGGTTCCATAAGCTTTCCTGCCATGCGGCGGATTCATTTTCTTTCTCTTGTTTGCTTTAGAGCTTCCATAGCTGACTCGGGTGCCTACTTTTAGGTTTGAAGACTTCCTCTTCTTGTTGCCTGATGACTCCACATGAGTCTCTTTCTTGTTATCCTCAGATTCCGAAAATTTTCCCATGCGTAGAGCTTCTTCAGTAAGAGTGACACTCAAATCGATAGCCTCTGTGATGGTTGAGGGCTTTGAGGTAGTAACCATGCTCCTAATTTTAGGTGCAAGTCCCCAAATGAATCGCTCAATCCTTTTGAATTCCGGCTTGACTAAGTAGGGGACGACCCTAGACAAGTCGTGAAATCGCTGGACGTACTCAGAAATCTTCGGCCCGTCCATTTTCAAATTCCAGAACTCCACCTCAAGCTTCTGGATTTCAGCCCTAGACCAGTATTTCTTCTCCATCATTTCCTTGAGCTCGTCCCAGCTCAGTGCATGAGCATCATCTGCACCAAGGGTCTGAACCTGAAGTTTCCACCAGGAGAGTGCGCCATCCAAAAACAACCCTGAGATATAGGTAACACTCTATTAGGGTGAACAGTTACTCATTCTTAGAACGAAGTCAGTCTTTTCTGCCCAACGGACAAATGCAACGACACCTCCTGTACCATCAAAGTTCAATGGCTTGCAGTCCAGGAACTGTTTATAGGTGCATCCAGTTGGAGGGTTATTTTCGGAAGTGTCACCGCTGTGTTTAGAGCGGAGGGATTCATGTCGTGCAATTGCCTGTGAGATACGTTCTTGAAGCTCGGCTTCTGTCCTTGGTAACATACTAGTGTCTGTGTCTCGTCTGGGCGGCATTCTCTTCTGTCAAAAGGTATGAGGTAGGTTAGACAACACTCCATAATTGTTTATGAGGTACATAGCACCATAAGCCAACGTGTAATCACCCAATATCACATGCATATATAATCAATGTATGAGCGAGTAAACAATTACTGAGCCTTCACATAAGCTTGGCAACTTGACTTATTGCTTGTAACCAAATGAACCCGAGGTTACATTACCTTGGTCACAAGTTCCAGTTATTTCCTGCTACATTGGTTTTCTTAGGTCTTTAGCTTTACTAATGTGTATATTATCCCAGAGATGGGGTTGTTCATGTAGAGAGTGTAACGTCACTGAATCTTTCCGAATGTTATCCATCTTCACTTGCTTAAATATCGGTTCTCAAACGTCTCGTACACGGGTAGAAGTGTCAGACACAAAGTAGGCAAAGACAGGTTTCCTACTTTATAAAGTGCTAAAGCAATGGTCTATGTATTGTTCTACCAGATGAAGGTGTGAACACCTATAGATTATTCTTGGAGGGATGGTGATCATCAACCTGACCCGCAGAGTCCACCAGGATTTCCATGCACTATAAGTCGTTATTACGTGGGCCCCTGTAATAATAAATTGTCTTTCACAGTTACCCCAATTTTCTCTCGTCCAAGCAGATGATCAACCAAAGAGGGGACACTACTGTCCTTATACCTCTGTCATGGAAAGGAGCATTGCGGTGGTCCACGCGCTAACACTCGTTATCGTCACGCGCGAATAGGCACGATGATTAAATGAAATAGGAATAAGGAGAATTCCTAGTAGTTGGAGGGGCACCTTCAAGATGAATACTTCAACTTCCTTTTCTGGTCAAGTATGTCGTCAATCTCGCTTCACTAAAGCCGCAGGGACCTCCTCCCGCTGATTAAGAATTCGTTCAAGGTTGCCACCTCTGCCTCGTCGTCACTACCGTAGTCAGGCACCTTCACAATCGAGAGAGAAGAGCAGCCATTTCCTATGAAAGCAAGCTCAGAATCTTGTTTGGTAATCACTCCAGCCATGAGCTTTGCAATGAACGCTAGGTCGATAGCTTCATCGTGCGGGTAAGTACAATAATAGGAGTCGGAGTAGAAAGTATCTTATTCACGTCAATAATCATTCTGTACACTTATTCGTATGTATATATATCAATAGACAAGTATATTACTTAGCATAAGCAGGCAATTTGATGCATCATATCACGTATAACTCTCGTTTATCCTTTGGGGGGTCATTTTGTCTTTGGCAAGTCTAACTCGTGTAGACTATGCCTTAGTTGACACCTTATTTTGGGGTATTCCTTACTAATGTCCTTGCCTTGTCTCTTCTTTGAAAAGTGTTTGACTCGTGGATCTTGACGCTTACGTAAATGCAATGAAAAACCTTTTTGTAAAATGTGTTTGTGAGAGAACTCTAGTGATTGTAGTCTAGACTCGAGAAGGAATCCTAGTTCACTACAATCGAAGCTTTGATACTAAACTGTTACACCCTGACTTTTACGGAAGCGTATGATGTGTGACTGGTTTAATATCATTGCATTCAATCATAGTAAACAACTACATGATCCAAACGATGTTCATCCATTCATAAAATTTGAGTATTACAAACACTGGTTATTTAAGTTTTAAAACACAGCCTTCGACTTGGTTTCAAACCAATAAAAGTGGATGACATCTAAACTTGAAGTATACTTCTAGTTACGACACCCGTGCCCAAGATCCATCCTGTCACCTGAAATACATGTAATTTTGGAAAACATCAACAAAAGTTGAGCGAGGTCATGCGTTTTGTGTGAGTACTGTAATCTTGTAAATCTTTGAGAGACTCCTTTGTAAACAGGTATGAAAAGCGTGTATGAACATAATTTTTTTACAAGGACTTTAAGGCATGTGAGGACATAGGGAGCACTCGTAATGAGTAGGCTTATACCCTTGTCGATTTTCCCTCGACTATGTCGATTTCCCTCGACTATGTCGATTTCCCTCGACTATGTCGAATTTACCTTCGACAATGTCAATTTACCTTGACTATGTCAATTTCCCTTGACTATGTTGATTTCCCTCGACTGGGACACCGAAGCACTTAAGTGGTCACAAGTACCGTGAGTGGGGCTCGGCCGTACCCGTTAGATCTAACCCTCGTCCCTAATTAAGTATTAATGGCATTTCAATATTAAGTCTATGCTCACATGATCTAGTATTTCATAGACATTTCATACCGTTTAAACATTCGTAACATGTATTTCACCCCCGAGAGTTATAAAACCAAAAATAGTTAAAGAAAAGGGGGAGCATGAACTCACTGTTTTGCGTCTTCGGTACTCGTAACTCAAATCTCGTCAGCAAACACGACTACCTACAATGTGCTAGGGTCTATTAGACGAGCGGGTCATGCCTTGCCTTAGTATTCATGTTTTGAGCTACGTTTCCTGATGTGTTCAAATATTAACATATAAATTTCATCAAATGAGGCATAAAACTAACCCTTTTTTAGTACTAATGTTGGAAAAAGTGCGCTTTTGTCTTCCTTTTGTATTTTCAGGATTAAATGAGCTCAAATTAACAAAAGAAGCAAAAAGACATCAAAATCTAACATAAATACAAGAAAAGGAACAAAACGTGACATGCCCGACCCCACGACAGCATCTTCTCAAGCAAAGCAAGAGATCAGAAGCCTGAACACGCCCCGTGCTCAACCAGCACGGGGGCGTGCCCAAGTGTCAACAGAAAAGACAAAGTGGTAGAAGCTTCTATTGCCCACCACGGGGCCGTGCTCAGCGGACACGGGGCCGTGGTCAACTATAAGATTCGTACAATCCAGGCAAATCTTCATAGTACAAAGATTCTTCTGCACACGGGGTCGTGCTCAGCGGACACAGGGGCGTGGTCAACTAATAAGACAAAGCTGCATTTAATGAAGAAAGAGAGGATGTGGACACGGGGCCGTGCCCGAGCTTCTGTTCAGCCTATAAATAGAAGTGCTTGGCTCAAGCTCAAACCATCCCTTGGCACACCACCTCTCTCACACTTCACCCACCACCCACCACCACCATAACACCATCATCCATTGTCCATCGTAGAGTGTGTGAGTCATCTCGGGATCCAAGATTGATCGTAAGAGTTCTTGACAATCAAGGCCATGTTTGCCTAAGTCTCTTACATCACTTGGTGAAGACAAAGTGTCTAGTGTAATACTTTTTATTTCTAATCTTTTGCACTTTTTATTTGGTTTCGTATTAATGACTTTAATAACTAGTTGCTTATGTTGAAGGTGATCTTTCTTTATCGTTTGTCCGTGGTGTCTTGAAATTATTTTACTGTCTATATAAAATAAAAGATTTTCACCATTCATATCTCCACGGTCTATATGGAGGTATGTTGGCTACCTGGTCGGGGGTTAAGGGAACGGTTTGGTAAAGGTCTTGCCATTGTTCAGCGTTTAGAGGTCCTACAATGGACCTGGGTCAAGTTTAGTAGGACCTCCTTCAATACTTCACGGTATTGGATGGCGGGGGTCCAAACTCTTTGATCCCCTCATAAGCTAACTACTATTAATACTATAACCCGGCTATTTAGGACTGTATCCCTGCTGACTCAGACTACTTAGCCGAGGGTAACGTCACCTCCAAAAGAGGGGCCTACCATAATATTGCATTAATAACTTAATTAATTATTTTCCAATAATCCACCCTTTTAGGATTGTATCCTTGCTGACTCAAACTACTGGGGTGAGGGTAACGTCACCTTCAAAAGAGGGGCCTACTACAATAACTAAGATAATCTCTTAATTATGTGCAAAAGTGCGGAAATAATCAAAGGTTACACTAGATACGAGTCGGAACCAAGTGATTCATCTTGTCTATCTGTTTTTCTTTTTATTTTATTTTCAGCATTTTAGTTAGTTTTTATTTTTCTTAGTTCAAAACATTTTTCTAAACCTTTTATTTTGATTAGACGTTGAGGATAAACCAGTACTAAAAGCTCTTGTGTCCTTGGACGACCTCGGTATCTTGCCAACACTATACTACGCTCACGATGGGTGCACTTGCCCATATGTGTGTTTAGTGTTAGTAAAATATCGTGTTTTATAAATTTAAAACTTGGCTAAAAATAAGTGTTAAAGGGGCTTAAAATCTACACCTAATATATATAACACTTCACACGCATCAAGTTTTTGGCGCCGTTGCCGGGGACACTAGGATTTTAAGAAAGCTTAAAATCGATGGTCTAATCAGTTTTTCAAAACCTTTTTAAAACGCGCGCATTTTTCTGCATTTTAGTTTAGTTTTGCATTTACAGTAGCCTGTACACGGGGCCGTGTTCACTGAACATGGGGCCGTGCTGCACATTTTCATAAAAATACCCAGTAACAGTAGCTTGAACACGGGCCGTGCTCACTGAACACGCCCCGTGCTCAACGAAATCAGTAAATTTAATTAAAACGCCCAGATACAGTTCCTGAACACGGGGCCGTGCTCACTAAACACGGGGCCGTGTCCAGCCTCTGTTTCCATTTTTATTTTTGTTTTCTGATCTCGAGACTTGGTTGTGGTCTGCTGAGTGATTCTTATGAGGAACCGTGGCGTGAACAACCCACCTCGTATGAGTATTATGAAGAACAAAATTACGAACCTTATCCATCATATACTTACAATGAAGGACAATGGTGTGAACCATCTACTTCACATGGGTATTATGAGGAACAAGGGATCGAACAACCGGATTCAAGCTTTGAAAATCCCGATTCTTTTTCTATAACCGAAGTGACCGATAGGATATTAGAACACATTAGAGTTATCGATCGCTGTATAAAAGAATCTCGCGCAAGGGAAGAGGAGTCCCGCGCAAGAGAAGAATTAAAAAAAGAAGAGATAACCGAAAGTGTAAAAATGGAAGAACAAATAAGTGAAAAACCGACACATGAGTTAAACAACGAAAAAGGTGAGTCCGACAAAGTTAAAATTCAAGAAGAGTCTAATTTTGAAGAAATTAATCTCTTGTCACCTTCTTTTGAAAATCATTGTTTAGTACCCACTCATGCTAAGTTTTTAAAAGAGTTAAACACTAACACTAAGATTGACGAAACGGTAAGTGTTAAGTTAACTAATGATCAAACCTTACTAATAAAAGAAGACCCATTTGAAATTAACATTACACCGGTTCCATGTTTCTTTCAAAATTCGTTTATTAGTAATGTCACAATCGATAAAGATCTTTGTGTTAACATAATGCCTAACTACATTTTCGAAAAATTAAGTATTAGTGATTTTTCTCCACTTCAAATACCCATTTTTCTATCCAATCGGAAAGTAATAAAATCAATCGGTATAGTTGAGGATGTCTTGGTTCAAACAAATCAAATGGTAGTTCCCACCGACTTTGTCATCCTCGATGACGCTCCTCTAGTGTTGGGACGACTATTTGTAAAAACCCATGAGGCTTTGAAAAACCGGAAATACAACAATCTACCTCTTCAATTAGGGGCATTCAAAAAAAGTGTCGACCTTGAGCGATCAATGAAATATCCATTCGGCAATGACGACCCCCTAATTAAGATGAGCCAGAACCACCTGATAAGGTGGGTCTAGCCAAGGACCCTTATAAACGTGGCGCACCACGGAGGCATTCCGCGGAACTATCCGTAGTTTAGTTTAAATTAACCTTTATGTTTTCTATTTTAGTTTTTAATTTTCAGGAATAAAACACACTCGGGATGGTGAAGGATGATAAGGGAAGCTTGAACCAACACCCCATACACAAAAACAGAGCCTCCCGACGATTTTTCTTCATTACAGCAAGTTCAACACGGGGTCGTGCTCACCCCAACACGCCCCGTGCCCAAGGTTCTGTAGAAAATGCCCAGTTCAGGTACCTGGACACGGGGCCGTGCTCACTGAACACGCCCCCGTGCCCAGCCTTCTGTTTACTTTTTGTACTGGCAGTCTGGACACTGGGCCGTGCTCAGCCAACACCACCCCGTGTTCAGCTACCCAGTACCAAAAAATCTTGTTTTTAACCCACTTTTACACATTTTAATCAACCGAAAAACTTATTTTTGGGACACATTGAGGACAATGTGTAATTTAAGTGTGGGGGGGATGCTAAAACCTTGAATCTTGCAAGTCCTAAATACAAGCCTTACACAAAACTCTATTGGAACCGCTAATCACCCCAAATTTTTTCAAAAAATTTTCATTTTTTTTAATTGTCTAGGTTTAACTCGGGAAATTCAAGTTCTAAAAAGGTTTTATCTTTACAAATTTACAACCGATAGCGTCGTGATAAAAAGAACCAATATAAGAAAATTATGAAAATGCATGACAAGCTTAGTTAAAATTTAATTATGTATACTTGCTCACATAAAAACCCATTCCCACAAAAGTGAGTTTTGAGCCTTTATTGAGCATACAATTACATATCATTAGAACTAAATGCTCATTTTCGTTTCTTGTGTGAATAGCCGCTTGGTTCTTACGACTCTAGAACTTGCCATGACGATACATTCCCGGTCCTTACCAACTTAAACCCGAGTAAGTAAATGATGGAGGCATTAGGACTAACCCTTTTTATTTCTACACCTTTATTTTTCTTTTTTTTACCACCTACCCAAAATACCCCTAGTTAGCCCCTTTGAGCCTAAACCTTTTCATTTCATAACCCAAACCAAACACCCTTTTTACCCACCAAAACCTTTTTCATTTTTACCCCTTTGTTTTAGTAACAAGTTCGGTTCTTCATATGACTTTTGGAAAAAAAAAATTGTGATGAAGCAAAAGAAAATAAACAAACAAGTTCATCAAAAATAACTTTGTTTGATTAAATAGCTTCATCAAAATAAAAGTTACAAAAATAGAAAGTCATACGAAAACCGACACTTGTTACGCTTTTTCGCCCTTTTTCTACTAACCACTAACCACCAACCCAACCACCTACCTTTAACCCAAGCCTAACCCTTAACCCACAAAGTCCTCTTGATATTTACAAAGGTATATAAGTTAAAAAGGAGGAGGATTGATTGCTTGGCAAGCCTATGGTAGGAGTAAGTTCCATGCCGCTCTCGAGTGATCCACAAAAATACATTTTCGGCCGAGTGTTGAGTGATCCCCGTGAGGTATGTGAACTTGTATATAAATAGAATTTTACAAAGGCATGTTATGCCCTAATAAGTAATTTATCTTATGAAAAGTTTTAAATAAATCATGACGAATAGGATTGTAAATAAATAAAAATAAAGCTAAATAAAGAATCTTGGAAATCCCGACACTCTACGACAAGCCCAAAACCTTCTTTTCTACCCATTCCATTTGGGAGTGTAAATAGCCACATATTAAAGAGTTTTGCTTGAGGACAAGCAAAGATTCAAGTGTGGGGGTATTTGATGTGTTCAAATATTTACATATAAATTTCATCAAATGAGGCATAAAACTAACCCTTTTTTGGTACTAATGTTGGAAAAAGTGTGCTTTTGTCTTCCTTTTGTATTTTCAGGATTAAATGAGCTCAAATTAACAAAAGAAACAAAAAGACATCAAAATCTAACATAAATACAAGAAAAGGAACAAAACGTGACATGCCCGACCCCACGACAGCATCTTCCCAAGCAAAGCAAGAGATCAGAAGCCTGAACACGCCCCGTGCTCAGCCAGCACGGGGGCGTGCCCAAGTGTCAGCAGAAAAGACAAAGTGGTAGAAGCTTCTATTGCCCACCACGGGGCCGTGCTCAGCGGACACGGGGCCGTGGTCAACTATAAGATTCGCACAATCCAGGAAAATCTTCATAGTACAAAGATTCTTCTGCACACGGGGTCGTGCTCAGCGGACACGGGGGCGTGGTCAACTAATAAGACAAAGCTGCATTTAATGAAGAAAGAGAGGATGTGGACACGGGGCCGTGCCCACTGGACACGGGGCCGTGCCTGAGCTTCTGTTCAGCCTATAAATAGAAGTGCTTGGCTCAAGCTCAAACCATCCCTTGGCACACCACCTCTCTCACACTTCACCCACCACCCACCACCACCATAACACCATCATCCACCACCATCATCCATTGTCCATCGTAGAGTGTGTGAGTCGTCTCGGGATCCAAGATTGATCGTAAGAGTTCTTGACAATCAAGGCCATGTTTGCCTAAGTCTCTTACATCACTTGGTGAAGACAAAGTGTCTAGTGTAATACTTTTTATTTCTAATCTTTTGCACTTTTTATTTGGTTTCGTATTAATGACTTTAATAACTAGTTGCTTATGTTGAAGGTGATATTTCTTTATCGTTTGTCCGTGGTGTCTTGAAATTATTTTACTGTCTATATAAAATAAAAGATTTTCACCATTCATATCTCCACGGTCTATATGGAGGTATGTTGGCTACCTGGTCGGGGGTTAAGGGAACGGTTTGGTAAAGGTCTTGCCATTGTTCAGCATTTAGAGGTCCTGCAATGGACCTGGGTCAAATTTAGTAGGACCTCCTTCAATACTTCACGGTATTGGATGGCGGGGGTCCAAACTCTTTGATCCCCTCATAAGTTAACTACTATTAATACTATAACCCGGCTATTTAGGACTGTATCCCTGCTGACTCAGACTACTTAGCCGAGGGTAACGTCACCTCCAAAAGAGGGGCCTACCATAATATTGCATTAATAACTTAATTAATTATCTTCCAATAATCCACCCTTTTAGGATTGTATCCTTGCTGACTCAAACTACTGGGGTGAGGGTAACGTCACCTTCAAAAGAGGGGCCTACTACAATAACTAAGATAATCTCTTAATTATGTGCAAAAGTGCGGAAATAATCAAATGTTACACTAGATACGAGTCAGAACCAAGTGATTCATCTTGTCTATCTGTTTTTTTTTTTCAGCATTTTAGTTAGTTTTTATTTTTCTTAGTTCAAAACATTTTTTTAAACTTTTTATTTTGATTAGACGTTGAGGATAAACCGGTACTAAAAGCTCTTGTGTCCTTGGACGACCTCGGTATCTTGCCAACACTATACTACGCTCACGATGGGTGCACTTGCCCATATGTGTGTTTAGTGTTAGTAAAATATCGTGTTTTATAAATTTAAAACTTGGCTAAAAATAAGTGTTAAAGGGGCTTAAAATATACACCAAATATATATAACACTTCACACGCATCATTTCCTTTATGTCTTTAACATTATCCAAAGTTATAATACTTCTCAAGTATTTATTTTCGTATTTCCTTCCCAAGGATGGGAGTATTTCATACATGTGTATTTGTATTCTCGTATTTGTAGTTTCCAAAATAATATATTTTCAAGTCTTACTTCAGAAAATATATTTAAACTTGTTTTGTCCCAAAAATAATGTATTTTAAGAAAATATATTTTCTTCAAAAATCATATATCTTCTAAATATTCCAAGAAAATATATTTTTACTTCCAAAAATAATATATTTTCTCTTTGTCGAAAATATGATATACTTTGTAATAATAACAAAAATCATATTTTCATTCCTTGTGCCCCAAAATAATATTTACCAAAAACATATTTATAACGGTATTTTCCAGAATATTTTGTAAGTTACGTTCTTGCGTTTGATTTCACAATACTGAGCGTATAACTTATATATTTATTTCTTGTGATTTTCGGTATTATTTTGGATTGTAAATTCTTGATATTTTGCTAAGTTATATTACTTTAATTCCTAAAATAACATAACTATTACATCAATTATATAAATAATCACCCACAATGTGTTATGAATGTAGATATATATTCTAAATACATATTTATCCATTTTTATTTGTAAAAACCAACCTCCGATACTTGTATTTTTGTAACAAAATCTATGGCACAGTTTGTATTGAAAACCATAGTTAAAACTCACTTGTAAATACTTGTTTAGAAAATATTTTTCTAAGTGTTTGTATTTTTAGAAAATTTCGCCATAGTTTCCCCTAAAAATGGAGGTGTCCATGCTATTAAAGCATATCATTTTCTTTTCAAAAACCATCATAAACAATCAACAAGACTTACCTTATGCTTTAAATATGCAATTTACACTTTGACATGAACTTGAATTTTTGTAAGAAGTTGTAGTAACTTAGCATGTTATTTAGTAGGTTAAGTTACCCTCTAAAACATGGTTGTTTGTTTAATAATCACATTGTTGATAGATCTAGTCCTTTACAACTTACAAGTTGCTTTTTCCAAAAACCATTCTTTTGTGTTTCTCTTGTTAATAACATGTTCCTATACTTGATTTACTACTAAAAATATGATTAGTTTCTTTAAAAAGCATGATCTTGTAACTCTTGTAAATAACTTTGTTCTCTTGAAAATATTATCTTTGAAATCCTTTATTTTCAAGACTTATAACATGTATCACAAATTATTATACAGTAAAACAAGTTTATTTTCAAGTTCATGTTAAACATAAAGGATGATCATTATGATTTTCTCATGAGTCATCCTCATACTTGCTAGATCACGTGTTTAATCACAATCTAGCAAGCTTCTTATGATGATCAACATCATAAACACAAGAAATCAACAACCAAGATTCTCATATACACTAAAACAACTTAGTTTCTTATGTTATTTAGCTTTATGTTAAAGTTCATCTTCTTGTTTCTTCATGATCTTCATGTTTAACCTTTTACATATTCTTTTAACCATCAAAATAAGAAGTAAAAACATGGTTAAAGGGGCTTACTACTAGCACTAGTCTAGGGAAGAACACTTTATGTTGATGATGACAAAGGTGGAGGATAATAGCAAATGATGAAGGTCCTTCAAGATCCAAGACCACCAAGCTTCATTAATGACCTTCTTACACCTTGTGTACACTTGAAATTGGAGGAACAAGACTTCACAATGGTGGTGGTATGGGGTGCTTAGTTCGGCCAAGAATGGGGGGGGGGGGTAAGGGAGGAAAAGTGTGGTGTTGAGAAGTGTGGGTGAGAATGAGAGCTCTACTTCTTCTTATAGTACACTACACAATCTAAGTAGATCTTTACAAATCCAAGCAAGATCATGGAAGATTTATGGAGATCTAGAGAAATCTTTGCAAGATCTTGGAAGATCATGGTGGGGTCATTGTGACCGTCCACGTATATGGGGGGGGGGTCTAAGTGTAACTTTTAACCATATAGTTAGATTATGGTTCAATTTCAAGTGTTAGTTGCAAGTGTTATTTACTAGACATTTTTAGTGGGGGTTATGATGTTCGGGGATCATAACTAGTTCAGAAACATTAAAACAATGCTTCTAGTATAATTTTGGTATTTCGGGTAATGTCCGGTTGTTCGGTTAGATACCGGTTCGTTAATGTGTCAAACTATTCCATTTAGTGTTCTTTATGTATCCCTTTGTGACACTTTTAATTCCCGACACTTAGATAAGCATTCAGGACCATTAAACCATAATTCTGCTTTATATTTTGGAGTTTAAATGCTAAAATAGCTGAATTTGGGTTATTTTCTGCATAATTCTGCACTTTTATTGTGTTTTAGGCACTTTCCGGCACTTAAACTATCACTTAGGAATGCAGTTTTGTGGTCCTTACTTCCCTACACACTATACTAGTGTATTACGTAGTCTCTGGCTCATACTGGGCCTCAAAACACTGTCTGTCTATGTACTGAACTTAGTCAGCATTTTTGTTTGTCTGGTAATGGTGCCAATTCTGTTCTATGCATTATTAGAACTATATCGTGTTGCATGTAGCAACAATAAAAGTCTTGAAACATGAAATGCCATTGTATGTATATAACAGTAATCAGAAATTCATTTGTCTTGTAAACTAGATCATGCACAGTTATTACAGCACAGATTATTGTTCAATTAGTGTACGAAATGTACGGAAAAGTGACAGTTGTCACATTACCAACTTGTATCATCTTTTAACCAACTTAATAAGATGTAAAATAGAGTGTAGATGATCTTACTACTAGCTCAAGGCTAGGGATGATCACAAGATGAAGATGAGGTGGTTAAATGCACTTGCAAGAGGTCCTTCAAGTTTCAATGCTTCCACTCTTCTTAGATGTGCTTGATACACCCTTAGATCACCTTAGAATATGTGTAATGGATTGAAAAATGGAAGGATGTGAATGTGATGTTGAGGTCGTGAGTTTAGAGGAGAAGAGAGGAGTGGTTTGTGAGTTTGCATATGTTAGAATGTTAATGATCAAGAACTTGTAGTTTTTATAAACAACTTCCAACATGTCATTAACTAATGAATCTTATGTCTTTAAAGGTTCAAGCATATCATATAAACAATTGAATAAAATCATGGTGTGGGTCCACCATGTTGGGCCGTGAACTAGGTGGGGGGGGGGGGGTCTAGAGTAGCTTGTAAATGGTAGTTGGTTATCTAGTTGAAATCCAAGTGATTTAGTTAGGTGTTTAGTTATTATGATGTTATATAGTGTGTTATGATGTTCGGGGACCATAACTAGCTCAGAAATGGTAAAACAATGCTTCTATTGAAAATTTGGTGTTTCGGGTAGTGTCCGGTTGTTCGGTTGGTTACCGGATCGTTAAGGTGCTAAACTGCATAGTTTAGTGTGCTTTATGTTGTATTTTATGACAGTTTCGGTTCCCGGCACTTAGGAATGTATTATGAACCATTAAACCACTTTTATGCATTATATTTAGATGTTAAAAGTTGAATTTTTGCTGAATTTGTTAATTTTCTGTAGAATTCTACAGTTTTAATGTGTTTCTGGCACTTTCCGATACCTAAGTTATCACTAGGTAGGCAGTTCTGTAATCCCTACTTCCCTACACACTATTCTAGTGTATCACTTGGTTCCGGGGGTCTTTCTGTGTCTTATCATCATGTCTATCTGAGTACTGAACTCCCGTCAGTACTTCTAGTTTGTCTGATAGATGTGCTAACTTTATTATGTGCACTAATTGTACCATATTGTGTTGCATGTAATAAAGATAAACAATCTTGCAACATGAAATGCCCTTGTATCTATATATGACAGTAATCAGAAATTCATTCATCTTGTTAATTCAATCATGCACAGTCATTAAAGCACATATTACTATTTATTATTGTACGGAATTCATGGCAAAGTGCTAGTTGTCACACTCTCCCCCCGTTAAAAGAATTTCGTCCCGAAATTCAAGCTATGTTATAGATTTCAGGGGAGTTATGAAATAGGTATGAATAGTTAGACTTGATTTGGCCTTCATGTTCCCAAGTAAATTCTGGGCCATGATGTGAATTCCAACGAACTTTAACAAATTTAGTACGACTTCTCCGTATTTGGTGGACTTCCAGTCCGTAACCTTAAAAGGTTCTTTAGTAAATTGGAGTTTGTCGTTGACGTGAATCTTATTTGCGGGAATAATGACTGTTTCTTGTGTCAGACTCATCTAAAGGCTAGACACGTGAAATGTGTCATGAATACGGTTAAGTTTCTGGAAGTTTCAGGTTGTAAGCCATGGTTTCGATCCTTTCCAGGATCTCAAAAAGTCTAATATACCGTGGGTTCAACCACCCATGCTTTCCAAATCGTACTACGCCTTTCCAAGGCGAGACTTTCGATAATATCATCTCTCCAAACTCAAGTTCCAACGGTTCCCGCCGCTTGTTGGCGTAGCTTTTTCCATATACCACATGCTTGACTTGATACGATCACGTATTTGAACGATCCTCTCTGTAGTTTCCTGAACCAACTCGGGGCTGGTAAATCGTTTATCTCCGGTCTCCGTTCAACACAACGGGGACCGACACTTACGTTTCATATAAAGCTTCACCCAAGGCGGCCTAAACGGCGGTGTGATAAATATTATTGTAGGAAAACTCCACTAAGGGCAAGTGAGTATTCCAACTTTTTATCAAAGTTCATCATACGAGCACGTAACATGTCTACTAAAGTCTGTATCATTTGCTTATTATGGTCGTTTGTCTGAGGATGAAATGCATTACTAAGGTTCAACTGTGACCCAAACGCCTTCTGAAACATCTGCCATATCCTTGGCACAAAACGACCATCTCAGTCAGACAAGATAGAATCAGGCACTCAATGACGTGCCACAACCTTTCTAGGCTAAATCTCCGCTAATTTCCTTGTGTTGTCTTCCTCGCTGATCAGTAGGAACTGTGTAGTCTTGGTGTGTTGATCAATAATCACCCCAAATCATATCGTGACCTCTTTGGGTTCTTGGTAGCTTGTAATGAAATCCATTAAGGTTCGTTCCTACTTCCACATGGGAATATCAGGCTGTTGCAGCAGTCCTGATGGTTTATGGTATTTTGTCTTAGCTTCGACATAAGTAAGACAGTTACCCACATATGTAGCGATATCAGCTTCCATCTTGGGCCATCTATACTAATCCTTAGAGTCTCGGTACATCTTGTCGGATCCAGGATGGATCGAGTACCTTGACCTATGAGCCTTGTCCCAAAATAAGCGTACGTAAATTGTCGTGAGTCGGAACCCTAAAGTCGTCCCATGGAGTATAAGGTTCCGTCTTCCTTAGGCAATAACTGCACCTCCATTCCATGTAATACTTCAGCTTGAAGGTTCTCTGGTTTGAGCACCTCTTGCTCAGCCCCACGAATCCGAGTAGCGAGGTTAGTCTGTATGGTCATCTCTGAGGCTCGCACCCTTAGAGGCTTTGTGCGATCTTTGCGGGTCGAGGCATCTGCTACAACGCTTGCCTTGTCCAGGTGATACTTAATCTCACAGTCGTAATCGTTCAGTAGCTCATTCCATCTCGTTATCTCATGTTTAAGTCCTTCTGATCAACGGTGTGCTGCAACCCTTGTGATCAGTAAAGATCGTGCAGCGTTTTTCATACAAGTGATGACGCCAAATCTTCAACACGCAATTACTGCACCTAGTTCAAGGTCTCTTCTCATGACCCTTCAATCAACATGGCGCTTACGTGATGACTTGGTCTCGTTGCATCAACACGCAATCGAGACCTTGTCGGGAAGCGTCACGAGAACCGCAATTCTATTGGTACTGTCAGGTGAAGACAAGATAGGTATCGTCTGGGTTAGGGTTGTTAGTGGTTGAGCAATCCTTGAAAAGTTTTCTAGGGGTCGTCTGATACAGCCTACAATCCCCAAAAGTTCTTAGTTGTGTCTTTGGGACTCCTTAGTTCTTGATGGCAGGGTTAACATGAATCCCGTTCTTATTTGCCACATGACCTAAGAATCTTGCCTCGCGAATCCAGGGTTCGCATCCTAGCACATAATTGTTCTTTCTCTAAGAGTCCCAAGATGAATTGCGGATGTTGCTCATGACCTTCCTTGGTCCTTGAGCATATAAGAATGTAGTCAATAAATGTAATCACGATCTTATCCAGGTACGGCTTACACACCCGATTCATGAGGTCCACGAATACTGCCGATGCATTTGTTAAGCCAAACGATCTTGACAAGGAACTCGTAAATGCTCAAAGCGAGTCCTAAAGGTCGTTCTAGGGATACTTTCTTCTCTTGTCCTCAACTAGTGATATCCTGTCCTTATGTCCATCTTGGGATAGTAGCTGGGACCTTGGAGTTGGTCGACAAGTCATCAATTCTCGGTAAGGGGTACCGATTCTTGTTGGTTAGTCGTCTTTCTCCCTATAACCTATGCATAATACCTTTCCACATTACTTCTTCTGAGTTCCTCTCGGATTAGGCTATGTACATGTTTAAAAACTGTCGTCCTTCTTCCTAACGAATAACACTGGGGCTTCCCAAGATGAGAAGCTCGGCCTGGTAGATTTCCTCTGCCTAGCAGCTGCATCGGAGCTTCCTGTATCTCGGACGGAGCTAGCCGGTAAGGCGCCATCTGTCACTGGTGTCGCTCCTGGCATTAGGTTTATCCTAAACTCCACTTGTCGCTGTGGAGGTAACCCAGGCAAGTCTTCGGGGAAGGCTTCTGGAATTTCCTTCACAACAGGGATGTCTTCTGGCTTTGGCTTCTTGGTCCCTTTATCGACAACATGAGCAAGGTAGGCTATGCAGCCTATTCGGAGGCGCTTCTGTATCTCTATGACCAATGTGAGATGTCGCAATTCCACCGCCTTATGGGGCCTAGTGCCCTCGCATATATTGCAAGAAGGTTGTGTACTATAAGTGTCTAATCATTCGCAAGAGGGATGCGAATGATTTTCCTTATGTCGAACAACTTTAGCTCTATCCTTGGATATCCAATCCAAGCTGACTACAATATTATGACTTCCCAAGTCAATGGTAGTAAAAGGTTCCCGCTCTCTAAGTTCCAAAATACAATTTTTAATCACCTCATCTGCTTTAACTAACCTTCTATTTGCCAATTCTAAAGAGTACAGGGCGTCTATCCTACTTGAAACTGGGCCAAGTACGTTCTAAATTCCTAAGGATACAAGGTCATAGTCAGCGCCAGTATCAATCAAAATGGATGCATAGTGTTGGTTAATAGGGAACGTACACGTGATCGCATCTGGATCTTGGCGTGCTTCATGAGCTCCGATTGTGAAGACCCTTCCTTGCTTGGTTCTTCCTAGGGAAATCTTTCCTAAAGTGCCCCACGTCCCCACATTTGAAGCAACCTGGAACTCTACCATTATCGTTTCCGTCTTGGTTGCCGTCATCATTTCCTCCTTGTTTGGGGTACTTCGCCCAACAGGCATCCTTGTTGTGTCCTTCTTTTCCACACCTATCGCATTTAGGCCTTAGACATTGACCTTCATGGTGAAACTTGCACTCATCACATCTCGGCTTAGTCCCCAAGTAAACCTTACCACCGGCCTTATTGGTGGCTCCACAAGCTCGCATGCTACGAGGCGGGTTCACTTCCCTTTTTTTGTTTGCATTAAAGTTGTCATACTGGCTTGGGTGCCTACCCTTAGGTTTGAGAACATCCTTTTGTTGTTGCCCGAAGACTCCACGTGAGTCTCCTTCTTGTTTGCCTCAGATTCCGAAAACATTCCCATATGAAGAGCTTCCTCAGTAAGTGCGACACTCAAATCGATAGCCTCTAGATGAGTACTTGATCTTTCTTGTCTGGACAAAAGCGTCTCCAATCTTGTTTCGCAGAAGCCACAGGGACCTCGTTCCACTGATGAGGGTGTTGTCCAAGGTTGCCTCCTCCGCTGTCACACCCTGAGTTTTCCAGAAGAGTGATTATGCGTGACTTGCTTAATATCATTGCATTCAATCATAACAACAACTATATGATAAAACTAAAGATGATCATCCATTAAATAAGTTTAAAAACATAACAACATTGTCTTGAAACATAGACTTCAATTTCGAGTACAAACCATGCAACTTGTTTAAGAGTTCACAAGGACTCGACAAAAGACATTAAGTAAAACCAGGCTTTGGAAGATGTGTCTTGTCCAGGATAGGACACACTATCCAAACCCTAAGACACCGGATGGCATCTTTTATTCTCAATGTAACTTGAAACATCCAAATGCCCGCCAGATCCACACTTAATTCCCTGAAATACATGTAGTTTGAAAACATCAACAAAAGTTGAGCGAGTTCATGTGTTTGTTTGTGTGCACGAATAAACCTTTGTAATCGTTGAAAGTATGTATGTATGTTTGTAAATCCCGGTATGAAAGCAACAAGGAAAACAGATCATTAATGGTTTGAAAGGCCATTAATATGTGTGACGTGATGCACGAAGGCTCAAACCTAGCAGACTTTACACCGGGCTTCCGGCTGTAAGACATAGTCATCCCATGGGCCAAACCTTGGTCCAACATGGGTGGGGCTCGCTACACCCAAATAGATCTATCACTCATGTCCCTCGGTCCTACAACGAGGATTAATGGTCTTAAGCGTTATACCCACCACTCACATGATCTAGCAGTACCCTTCCTTAGCTAACCATACCAAATAATAACGTTTGTAAACAGTTTGTAACATGTACTTCACCCCCGAAGTTATAAAACTGAAAACAGTTAAAAGAAAAGGGGGACATGAACTCACAGTCTTGCGTTCTTCGTAATCACCGTAACTCAAAGCTTTGCCTGGCGTACACGACTACCTACAACGTACTAAGGTCTATTAGATGAGCGGGTCGTGCCTTGACTTAGTATTGATTAATGTCTTTGAGTTCGTTCTTTGTGTCTTCAATATTATTCCAAGTGATATAATTATTTGTTAAAATAATAAATATTTTAACTTAAATTATATTTATTAAATTTTGGAATAATAGTTAAAATAATATATTTTAACTTGATACCTTTCAAGTATTTATACATGTATTTTTCTTCCCAAGGATGGGTGTATTTGTACTTGTATCCTTATACTTGTATATTTTTGCCATGTATTGGTGTCGTATTCCGGAGTAATATCCTTAATAAAAATCCATATATATTTCCAAAATATATATTTTAAGAAATATTTACTTAGAAAAATTATTTGTAATTTTTCCCTTGGCAAAATATTTGTATTTTCATATAAGTTCCAAAAATAATATATTTTCAAGTCTAACTTGGAAAATATATATATGCTTATTTTTCTCCAAAAATAATATATTTCAAGTTTGTTTGAGAAAATATATATTTCTTCCAAAAATAATATATCATCTATTAATTTCAAGAAAATATATTTTCATTCACCAAAAAATAATGTATTTTCTTTTTGTCAAAAATATGATATGAATTTGTGATAATTGTGAAAATCATATTTTCATTCACTTGGTATCCAAAATATTATTTACCAAAATATACTTGTGAATAAATTTTCCGGAATATTTTGTAAGTTATATTCCTTCGTTCGGTTTCTCCAATATTTTGGGTATTCTTTGTATATTTATTCCTTGGAATTTTGGTAATATTTTGGATTGTAATTTCTTGGTATTTTGATGAGCTATATTATTTCAAGTCCTAAAATAATATAACTAATACACATAATATACAAATAATCACACACATTGTGACATCTAAATATATATTTTCCTAAACACATAATTGCACCTCTCTGAGAACATGGTCCATGATAGGAGCTCGTGGAGACGGAGGATTAAGGTTAAAGATTTCTAGGAGAGGGTTCAATTGTGCTTTTAGGGGTAGTGTATAGTAGTAGATATGTTTATATTTGTATAGGCTGTTTGTGTTGTTATATTTGTCTTGTTTACCATGCACTCTTTTACCACTCATGTTATATTGGTAGCTTCATACACACACACACACATACACCTCATGTTTTATATTTTTTCCTCTTTCTTTCCTGGGTGTTTTGGAGCCGAGGGTCTCACTGGAAGCAGCCTCTCTATCCCTAGGGATAGGGGTAAGGTGTGCCTACATCCCACCCTCCCCAGACCCTGCCAATAGCTCTGCTATTTGTGGGATTTTACTGGGTATGATTGATTGATTGATTGATATTTATAAAAACCAACATCCAATATTTATAATTTTTGTAACAAAAACTATGGCAAAGTTTATGTAAAAATTCATGGTTTGAAATACACTTGTAGATTTTTGTTTAGAAATATTTTTCTAAGTGTTTAATTTTTAGAAAAATTTCGCCATAGTTTCCCCTAAAAATGGAGGTTTCCATACCTTGAAGGTATATCATTTTCTTTTGTAAATCAACACAATCAACCAATAATCAACAATAAACAATCTATACTTACCAATTTTGCCAAAAACAAGCATAATCTACTACTTCATGAACTTGAATATTTATAAAAATTTGTAGTAACTTACTAGGGTATTTAGTAAGTCTTGTTACCCTTTAAAGTGTGGTTGATTCTTGAAAAAACATCATTTTTAAAGAATTTAGATCTTTACAACTTATGATCATATTTTCTAAAAATGTTTCTTCTTGGATTTTTCTTGTTACATAAGTGTTTCTACACTTGTTTAACCATCAAAAATAAGGTTTATTTGTGTAAGAACCAAGATTAAGTAAAACTTGTATTTTTAACTAGGTTTCTTGAAAAATCACTCTTGAAATCCTAGATTTACAAGACTTTAAACTTACTTTGTTCATCACTTATCAAGAAAACAATTTATTCGTTCAAGTTCATGACTTTTGTGAGGATGGTCCATTAATCTTTAACACTTTCATCCTCTCATCTTGCTAGATTATGTTTTTAATCATGATCTAGAAAGATCATATGATGATCTACATCATTTACACAAGTAAACAACAATCAACAAGTGAATCAACACATAAACAACATGCTTTCTTCATGATTTAAGCTTATGTTCAAGTTTCATTCTCTTGATTCTTAGTGTTCTTCAAGTTAATCTTCATGTATCATTCTTTAACCACTTAGATAAGATGTAAAATGGAGTGTATGATGTTCTTACCACTAGCTCAAGGCTGGGGATGATCAAGAGAAGAAAATAGATGGATAATAGCAAATAGAGAAGGTCCTTGAACTTCTGAAAGCTCCTAGCTTCCTTATGTAACCACTAACACCTTTGTATATGCTTGAAATGTATGAGACTTGATTGAATGAAGGTGATGATGGTGGTGTGGGTTTCGGCCGAGAACAAGGCAAGAGGAAGAGAGAAGAAGGTGTGTTGAAGTGTGAATGATGAAATGAGATGTTAGTTGCTTAAGGGTATTCTTATAACACACAATTTCTCATTTTCCTTTGTGTAATGTGTTCATAAAGCACCAACATAATCTATTAAGATAATAAAATGAAATCAAGGTGTGGGGGCCATGTATGGGCCGTCCCATATGTGTGTGTGTGGGGGGGGGGGTAGTAGGCTAGGTTAAATTTACCATGTAGTTAGTTTGTAGTTGAAATTCAAGTATTCGGTTAAGGATCTAGTTATTAGATATTTATATAATGTGTTATGATGTTCGGGGACCATAACTAGCTTGGTAATGTTAAAACAGTGCTTCTAGTGTAAATTTGGTGTTTTGGGTAGTGTTCGGTTGGTTACCGGTTCGTTAAGGTGCTAAACTATGCAGTTTAGT